>OX457103.1:5087500-10087500 GCA_949752805.1 Deilephila elpenor
GTTTGCCTAGATTTGAATCCATGACCTTCGGTACGGCAGTCCGGTTCTCATCCAATTGACATGTCGTTTGCTATGATTGAGATGATGCTAATAGATACATCGTTTTCTACTATAAATAAGTATATCTATACAGCTTAAATAATATAATATTTGTTACAGTCATTCGTTACCGTATGATATGTAGCATACGTAGCATTATGTCATTTAATTTAATTTCATTAATAACTAATTTTAAACCAAATGAAATTACATATTGTCATAAATAAAAAAAAAAAGTAATACGAGTAGAATACTTATCCACCTAATGTTAATATATCTAGTTATTACTCCAGAAAGAATAAAAATCTCCATAAACCACAGAAAAAAATCCAACAAATAAGCAAAATTATTAAAAGTCCTTACCACACTCGCGGTGTCAAAACAGCAAGATTTACAAAGCATTATTCTCCACCCTTAAAGCGAGTTCAAGTCAAATCAACATAAAGGGACACGAATGTAAACTTGAAGGTATCCTTGGTTGCGAAATGTGTATCAAGTGGTCAGCTCCTGGGAGCCTTTATAAAGGAAACATTTGGTTCTGCTAACACACGTGCTCTGTACCCGACGTAGTCCGCACGCGGCTAACATGATCGCTAAGGTAAACCGCTCGTAGACATTTTATTAATTATAACATTTATAATTATTGAACTAATTATATTTTATTGCTATCTTAATTTAATTTTATAAATAATGGCCCTTGTTGACAATTAAGGCAAAATTGGGTGGCAACAAAATTGCATCATATTACTAAACTGCAATACCGTTTTGATTATGAGATTCTTGTATCTCATGTCGCTTTTCAATTGCTTTTTACTACCTCCGAACTAAAATAAATTTATTGGAATTAATAAATTGGAGATAAATGAATTGGAAAATCTTGCGTCAGTTATTCCTGTTGTGTTGCGCGTGCGCCTCGGCTCTGGCCGCGCCGGGGCTGCTGGACGGCGTTGGCTATGCGGCGCCGGCGTACGCGGCGCCCGTGGCCCACGCGGTAGCGGCGCCAGCATATGCCGCACCAGCGTTCACTACGCATGCTGTTGCTGCTCCCGCCGCGTATGCTGCTCCCGCTGCGTATGCTGCGCCTGCGTATGCTGCGCCTGCGTATGCTGCGCCTGCGTATGCTGCTGCCCCCATCGCCCACGCCGTAGCCGCGCCGGTTGTTAAAACTGTAAGTGCTGTTTTGTATTCCTTTTTGACCAACACGTGATGGTATTGTATACTCATTTTTTATGTGTTTGCAAAATGCAATTATATATTGGCAATATCTAATTTGCTCGTGATTAAATATTAATAAAATTTCCAATGCAACTCGTGAAATCTTATGGTTTCTCTCAGGTGGCGGCAGTACGCGCCGAGCCCATTGACCCGAACCCAGCATACAGTTTCTCATACGGAGTAGCCGACCCGTCCACCGGCGACCACAAGGACGCCACGGAGACGCTGCAGAACGGCGTGGTGCACGGCTCCTACAGCCTGGTGGAGCCCGACGGCCACCTGCGCAAGGTCACCTACACCGCCGACAAGGTCAACGGATTCAACGCCGTCGTCGAGAGAACTGGATCCTCGCACGCGGTAAATAATCATTTAAAGTTTGATAAAATAATTTAGCCAAGAATTTTTTTATCTACCTTTTCGCAGTGGCATTTCGAAATATTTTGCAATTTTAAATACTACAATTTCTTGCATGTTTGTTGATCAGGTGGCAGCAGCACCAGTAGCAGTGGCAGCTCCTGTCGCTAAGGTGTTCGCTGCACCAGCTCCCGTTGCTATTGCCGCTCCTGCTCCCGTCGCCATCGCCAAGTACGGACTCGCCGCCGGACACGTCGGCCACCCCTGGTAGCCGCGCCCCCCACCACCTGCTGTGTTGCTGACTACAAATATATATTCTACATTCGATCTTAGTGTATCACATAGATGGGCGCCACAGAGTTATCCAGCGAGCTCTATGCACAAAACGTATATGTAATGATTTATGACTGATTTACAAGATGTTAGTTTGAACAGAAATCATTTATTAGGCCGCGGCTACAACGTAAAGACTCGACAATGAAAGAAAGCTTACACGTAATGTTTCGTTATATGTTTAGTTTAGCCTGAATGTCATCGGGTTTTGGAGTTATATGCAGATTATTCATGACTTAAGTAGTAAGTGGAATGGTATATATATGTACTTATATTCTTTGTTGTAATATCTTTTTTTATGTAGAAAGTATAGGAAACAATTTGGGGAAGCTTTTAGTTTATTTGCCTTTGCACTCTAGCCACAGTCTAAACCTGTGTAGTACGGGGATCACCATCCCATGTGTACTTGACTCAGCATTACAGCAGCACCGACAAACGACCTCGCCTGTGGAACGTATGAAATAATTTATTTATTATAATGCTTTGACTGTTGCCTACGGACTTGATCTTGACGCGTTGTATTATTTACGTAAATGTAAATACTTTAAGTAGTTTATAAATAAATGCAGTTTTTGCACTATTTTGGTACGTTATTATTCCCGACACTCCACCAATGAAAGTTATTACACTTTTTATAATTATATCTATTTTGCATCTCATAGCAACAAAATTACAATGTAAGTGACCGAATAAAACCATTATACAATATACATTTTCCTTTTATAAATACACTTGGTGAGTTGAAATATAATTATCATATTCTGGAAAAATTAAGGCTAGGTTCGTAAAAGTAGTCCAAAAGTAGCATAATTGCTCTGTACCTTATAAATAAAAAATAGAATTTCAACGTTGTCACATTAGAGATTTATTACTTAGTATTTGCTCGCTTTATCCTTAAAAGTAATAAATTGTTTAGTGAATAATGCATTTAATTGCCGACCATTGCAATCTGAGAAATAAATCACGAATTTTTTGTGTCCTAATTTACTTGCGGTCAGTTTCCAAACCGCGTCGCTTTGCCGGTTGTATATTCGATACTCCAGAAAAGGTCATAATGCTGTCTGGTTCACAAGGTGTTAGGCAATACCATTGGAATAATCAATTGGCAACAACTAGGGCATAAATATTCAAGGGGCGGCCGGAAACCGCGTTTAGTTACTAAATACGCACATTCTACGAAAATCTTGTTTGAATTTACAACTCGTAAAGGTTTACATTGAGTAACTTCCGCCTGGTCGCGTCCTGCGTGTACCTACTCTAACAACGACATTTATATTCGCCACTGACACTAATGGGAGGCGTAATTTGTGACTTTCAGTGTATTTAATTAATTATGTTGATTTATGCATTTTATAATCGATAATTCACCAAAGAATTTTAGGCAAAATAAAACAACAGCGAAATTCGGTATCTTTCCAACCATTATATTCAAAATCCATGTGGTATTCAATCACACAGGTATCCTATTCTGCTGTGCCCATCGAGCTATCGGCCGTACGATATGATCAGCCCTGGGATGAGCTCGCGGTCCTTTCAGCAATGCGAGGGCATCTCGCAGATCGACAGCTGCTCCTGGCTTATTGGCAGCGGCTGCCTGCGCACACCCACATACTGCGCCTCGGAGTCCCTCCCACATCTCAGGACCACCGTCAAGTCTGTCCAACATGTGGAACGCTCTTGCCGCCACCAGGAACTGACCCATACGGTAGCTGTCGTTGGCTACTAGTTGCAGGAGGGCGAAACTATCTGGTGTACCTGCGGACTGAAGAATAAATTAAACATTTTTTGGGCTGCCTCCACGGGCATGGTTAGTTATGAGTTCAGATAAATATATCCGTGGATTCGCAATATTTAAAAGTATTTGTTTTTTTCCGGGTGATAAGCGACCGAAAAACCTTCGCTGTTTCTAATACTCACAATACATGGCTATCATAATGTGGGGTCAGGGCTATGAATGCTGTGTAACGGTTAACAATCGAAATTTACACTTTCTACAGCCATGTGATGTGGTACACATAAAAGTCTAAAAGCATAATATAAAACGTCATATTTTGTCCATAGATATAACTTATTTTAGCTACCTTAACACAGATGTCCCATGCCTGATGAGCGTCCTTGTTCATGATGTGACATCGGCACAGGCATGCCAAGTACGTGAAGGAGCTGCGGATATTCTCGTCTTGAATCGCCAGCAAGCATTCCTCAGCTTCGCGGTAGAAACCAGTCGCTACCTTCGCCTGAGAAGTGATCGTGAGTTATCTCTCAGGTAATCGTAATACAGTAAAATAAAACGTCTGTAATAAAAAGTATAAACGCTTCATTAATTTATATTTACATACCTATTTTTAAAGTTAACTACAAGAAAAAAACTTGTTAAAATATTTTGGTACATTAAAATTAATGTATTTAAATGAACATTTGAAGCAAACTAAACGGTTATTAAAAGTGCTACGTAATCTTGTCCTTTTTTTATATGGTAAAAATAAATGCAAAAGTTACTCTTAGTTTACATACCTGAGCGTAGTTGAAATTGAAAGTATCATCGTTGACGAAAAAGCTTTTTATAGAATTAAGATACACCAGCACTTCTTCGAAGTGTCCAGCGAGGAAATAAGAGGAGGCCATGCACTGCCTCCCCGGTATTGTGTCGCATTCTGAAGCCGAACTGCCTACTAGGTGGAAACTTTGCTGAGCTAGCTTCATTTGTTCCTCCTGAAAAACGTTTATCTTACAATGTTTTTTTTTCCATTACAAAGAAGGATAAGAATTTTGTTTTATACGCACATCTCCGGTCTCGTTGTATAGTTTCACAGCGACTACAGCACGTAGAATATAGTGCAGGGGTGAAGTCGGTTGCAGCGGTTCTAGCAACGCCCTTGCCTCCAAAGGCTCTCTGTTTCGGAGACGGTACCCGGCTAGATTAAGACGAGCTTCAGGCACCACGTCCACTAGTTCAGGAAGTGTCTGAAATTCAACAATATATTATACTTTAAACGTTTTATGCAAAAAGTTAATTTAAAAAAATATATCGTTGAACTCGATGAAGCTTTGACAATTGGATCGTGATTCGTGGCATACATTTTACATTAGTTACTTACTAAATGTAAATTTAATTTGATTTAAATAATTTCGTAAAGGTAAGAGATGAATTATTGCGAATATTATAATTTATTCGTGAATTAACAAGGTGTAGTAAGCCCAGTGAGTCAAATAGTTGAGTAAATTACCTTTAGGGCTCCCTCGCCGTTTTTAAATACAACCAGATTGTGTTTAACTAGGTCTTGTCCAAAGGTGTGTTGATCCGAGGATATCTGCTTCAGTTCATTTTCAGCTGCTTTACCGTTGTAGAGCCTGTATGTACAACATACTAATATATTTTTTAGGTATAAAACCTAAACTAAGCGATAGTAAAGTGTATAAAATGACTTGTAACAATGAAGCCTACATCACTACCTAAAATGTTTTAAATTCAGTGTGTGAAGAGTTTAATTAATATGGGCGACGATAAAAGTATAAACATTAAAGGCCTTATTCATAGACAGATTAAAAACCTATTTTAGTTATTGAATGTTTTGTCATCTTCGCTCAAACTGAAATTTAAAGTCGTGCGAAAGGGACAAACATTCGATAACTAAAATAGGTTTTAAATCTGTTTATAAATAAGCCCGAAACAGTGTAGTCATCAAATATTTCCAATAAGAAATCCTATTGGGCGCATAGCTATTGGTTAGTACCTGAACAAGTTGCAAGCCTTAAGATTGCCAGCCACAGTAGAGGTTGGATGCTGGGCCAAGTACACTCCGAGCACTTCTTGAGACACGTCGTAATAGTCCAGCTTGTAGTAACATAGCGCCACGTAAACATTCAGAGCCATGTAGTTCCTATATTAAACATTTTTTATTATATATGTACAAGTTATAGATGGAAATTGGAAAGAAATAACTGAATTAAATAAAATTAATACGGCGCCAACATGGAACTATTACATGTCGAATGAAATGATTTAGCCAGACCAAAAAAATATGTACTTCTACATTATACTGGTTTGCTAAGACATTAAATGATTTCTACATTCAAATACGATACGTCTGGTAAGGTGTTTAGTTACCCTGTGGTATGTGCCAAAACTTTAATCCAATCATTGTCATCATTTTCATATCTTTTATATCTGCAATTTAATCTTTGATATATTTAACATTAGGTATATAATTTTTACAATTTACTTAATAACTTCAACTCTTTACGGCTAATGTTAATTAAGTTTGATATAAGTTATTATTATTACTTGTTACCTTCTTTCTAACAATAGTTTTTTGTAAACATCAATGGCTTCTTGGTAATGTGCTCTTAGATAATGCACTGACGCTAGACTGAGTTGGTCTTCAGCGACATCTCGTAAGGCCGCGTGTGTTTGCATCAGACCTTCTTCGTCACCCAACTTGTGGGCTAAGTGGAACAGCAGACGGTTCTGTAAAAAAAATTATGTGACGAGAACTGCCTCTCATAATTATTATTACTAATGAATTTCGAGAGAACAAAGAAGTCCTTACCTTCAGTGTACATTTAGGTGCCTTTTCAGCTGCCTCTTGGGATTCTACGTACATTCCTAAACATAAATAAATTTTTCTTTGCAAATTTATATCACAAAAAGTGCTTAAAAATAGTCCGGTACAGCACATTTTTTCTAAAGAATTGATAAGCGTCCGATAAAAAAATCAGTGAAATAATTTAGGAACATCTCGGTAGTAAACTGGTTGCTCTTAAACAACATAAGTGTGGTAACTGGATAAGTTCAGATACCATTAATTGAACTTAGACTTCTACTTTCTTTTATATAGAAGAAATGTACTACTGTCCATGAACCGTCGCATCGTTTACCATCAGGCGAATGGCATGCTCGTCTCGCCATTCACAGCAATAAAAAAAAAGAATCAATTAAAATTACATGTAAAGCAAAACACTACATAAAACAGTAACCTAAATAGAAGTAACAGATGGCGATATCCATCTCGATGTTGTCGGCGAGGCGAGGGGTCAGCTTGGGCGTGTCCCGCACGCTGATGTAAGCGTCCAGGGCACGCCGGTATTCGCCCAGGTGGAACCAGCACCACGCGCGCCAGGCCTGACACCACACTTCCTTGTTGCCTTCGTGTTGAAGGAACTGACAAACGAATTAGTAAAATCTTATTATAAGCATGTTCGTTTGTACTTTTGTAAATATCAATGAAAGTAAGAAAATTAATTACAAGATTGTGAGTTTGTATAGCTATCATAGAAGCACGGTCGATCGCTGACGATTATTGCTATAAGTATTTTTTCGCGATTGAAAGTATGGCGATGCATTAGGTTTTCAAAGTAAAGTGTTGAAAAGGTTAATTTAATTATCAGTTGGATAATATAACATGTACAAGAAATATTGAATACTTAAGATGGCTGGATTTTAAGAATGTAAGAACTGTAATAGTTAATAGAACTGATTCGTTGCGATAAACTAACCTCGAGCATAGTAAGTGCTCCGACATAATCTCTCTTTACTATAAAGTCTTCCAGTTCAGGGAAGTTCTTCTTTGCGGAATTATTGCCTGTACTGCCGCGGCTATCGGTCGCTGGTTTGGATCGAGACAGTATCTACATAGGTGAAAATAACAATTAGATCGTAGAAGCTCTTACATGTATAATTTAAGGGGCAATTCAGAAGGATAAAAATTGCAAGAATCGCAGTAAATGAAAAACTTGAGTGTAAAAAAAAAAGCACGTTATTATAACTTACCATTTTTGATTTTGTATTTAAAATAACAAATTCAATGAGAATGTTGTCCAAGCTCTTTTGTTGACAGTATGTGTCGCTATGGAAACAAGTGCAGATAGGGTAATAAAAATACCTACCGACCTATGCGTTACCTATGTCCTATGCTATGTAAACGACGTAATGTTTGAAAAATAAATTAAATTAATAATATTTTTTAAGATGTTAATTTACAATACGTATTTCGTAAAAAAAAACGAAATAATTAAATTTTAACAGTAAAGTGTTGAATTATCTCAACATTATTCGTTATTTTTCAAATTATTGTTAAGTCCCGTTGGTTTATTTAAAATACAAATAACAATTCTTCAAATAATTTCTTTTTTACTTGTGCCTTGTTGGACTTTCATGAGAAATAAAAAGAAATATAAACAATCCTTCAATTTGAAATCCATGAAAGACAATCGCTTGGCAACAAACAACGCTGATATTTGGTAAAATAATTTTACACCGTTTTTGATTCTTGAATTTTAGGATAATTTTGATTCGAGATGGCCGAATCACCAAGATCAGGAAGTTCCAAATGTCCGTGCACCGAAGAAATGGCCACGAACGATGAGCCGGATTTCCCCGAATGCACTTGTCCGAGAGATGACCATGACATCGTCATCCACGAGGAATTTTGCATGCTTTACAAGAGTGAAAGAATGATATATCCACAGGTTAGTCATATGAAACCATCCCCTAAGGACAGCCTCTGTGGACTGTCGCGCATTTGTTTAGTCGCCGGCTTTTAAACGAAGGACGTGGGTTCGAACCCGCTGCCTCTCGGGATCGATCCTAAGACAAATGTTTAGGATCTATAGGAATCAATAACCGGTAATTTTTATTAACTCTCTTTTATTTTGACAGCCTCCATGGCGCAGTTGGTAAGACGCCAGCTGAGAAACGAGAGGCCGCGGGTTCGATCCCCGCACCGAGACTAATTTTGTGTAGTCTACCGGCATTTGTTTCGTGTCTGGGTGTTTGTGAGACCGAAAAGTCTCTCATAGTATGTGATAACCACGACACAAGACTCAATATTGTATGTATCTTGTATTTATTTACCAGGAGACAGATGCCTGTGAATGCACCTCTCCGCCCTTCGAAGACGGTCTTTGCAAGTGCTGTGCTTGCCCCATCGATGAATGCAAGTGCAATAAAGCAGGCAGGGAGGTTTTTGACGAGTGAGTTACTATTTTTAATTGATGAAAATATATATACCTAGTTAATTCAAATTTTGATTGCATTGTATTTATCACCATCTTCAGCCATGGAAAGTCATAGTCACAGTTGAACATAGGCCTACCCCAAGGATATTCAGATCGACAAGTTCGAAATTATCTAGCTATTTTCTGCATCTTTTATTTGGCCCTCTTTCCAATTATGACGTAGCATATTCAACGCATTTATTGCATATTAAATTAAAGTCATTGAAAAATGTTAATATAAAGCTTTATTGTTTTAGATGGCGAGGCAAACGCAGTCTCGGCGCGATGCCAGCTGTCTTGGAATCCACCCACCCTCTCATGCAACGATTCCAAGCTACTTTGAAGCAATTCCTAGAGAAAGAAAATGCTATTGCTGAAGAAGAAATTCTTAACCTAGTATGGCCATTTTAAAAATATGATTTTACTTATAGAAAATATTTGCTTTTCTAAATATATATTACTTATATTTTATTTTCAGCGTGAAGAACTCAGACTCAAGAAGGCGGCGTATGAAAAAGATTTAGAAGCGATTTATCGCAGCGATCATGATACAAATGCCCAAAGAGTATGATTTTATAGATAATACTATATTACCAATGTCAAATTAAGATTTCCGAATTCCTCCTAATTGAAAAACCCTACCTCCCTAATGATTGCTTTGTAAGATTGGTAACTATTTGCCAAAAATATTTTGTCAGAAATTCCGCAACCGTTTTGTGATAAAAAATATAAACATCTTAATTCCTTTTCCCAGGTATAGATAGCTAATTCATGTTTTATAAGTAGCTACTGTGTCTCCTGTAGGAAATGAAACTGATCCTAAGCTTGTAGGTTGATTACAAAGTGTTTGTGTTTAGGTGTTAATCGAAGAATATGAAGCGTCATTGGCACAAAGAGCTGCGGAACGCGAAGAGGCGGAGCGTCGAGCCCGCGAGTCCAATGAAAGGTACAAACGCGCTATGGAAAAATTGGAACAAGATACCATCAGAGGTAATGTTTACGATACAATATCTTAGTCAAGTCTTTCACCATCTTTGCTTTGTTATTTATTCATATCGTTTATATTTTCAACATTACGTTATACCTACTTACCGACTTAGTACTCTTAAAACTTAATTCAGGTCTTAATCTTTATATAGAAATTATTAAGTACTTATGTTGTTTCTAGGAGAAATAAAGAAAAATATTGGTAATTTTTTTGCACTCTTTATGTTTATGTGAACCACTAATTGCATTATCATTAATTAAGGCGTCGTAGTAAGTTGTAAGTCGTCAATATCTTTTTATAAGAAACGGTTCATTTCTTATAATTTTAGAACGTGAAGCCACAGAGGAGCTAGAAGCACTGACGTCCCTGTGTCGCCAGCTCGAAGTGTGGCGTGAGGAGACGGAGTCAGACCTGACTGTCAGCCAGCGCATGTCTGACAAGATGCGGGCCGAGAAGAAGGCGCTCGCTGATGAGAAACGAGAATTGGTATTTAAAGAACAACATTCTTGGATATATGCCCTATAGCCTTTTCTCTTCCCATGCTTTATCCTTCACGCTTCTCACCCAATTTCATAGGCCGGCAACATATGTGGATGTTCATGGGCGGCAGCGATCGCTGGTAACGTACCTTCAATTCAATGTTAAAGCTATCAAGTGGATTTTGTCATTTTGAAATGGTTCCTTAATAGAAGCTATTATTTATGACGGGTGAAATCTGATACGCTATGTTTTTTACGCCACTATTATAATTAAATGCAATTTCACCATTCTATTATTATAATCATTTAAAGTAACTATTAGCTTTTGTACAAATTGTTACCTCTTCGCTCCGTACCACAAGATTTGCGCTCATGTTTTAAATATTGTGAAATAACAGCTTGTCTTATGATATTGTTTATAAGGCGGGTTCCGTGCGGTTTAGGTGTTTGCTATCAATATCGATTCCCTTTCTAATTCGTTAATATGCTAGTGATATATTAATTATTATACAATATACACAAAATATTGTACAGCCTAAAAATATTTTTTGCCATTTAGGACATGTTCATCTTTGGATTAAGCAATGAAGTTTGGAAGTTGGAATCCAAGTTAGAAATGTTCCAGAAGCAATTTGAAATAAAAAATGTCGAAATGGAGAAAATAAATGACAAGGTGAGTTTGTAGTTTAGTGACCTCTTCGTAGGTTAATGTTAAATAAGAGGTGAAATAATAAAAGTTTTGTTATTAACCCATTTGTAAGGAATAAACTCCTGAAATAGTTATATGTAAAATTTATAGCTGGGTAAAATATCTTATCGTAGTTATCCATTCTAAAAAATATTGTGAAACAGGTGACAGCTTATGCCACGGAACTTGAAGATTTAGAATTAGATAAACGTCGTCTAGTGAGTTTATGGAATTCTGTGCTCGTCAACATTCAGCAAAGAGATAAGGTTTACGATTCCGTCAGAGATGACTACAAGTAAGTCTTATGGAGTATATATACCTACACTTGAATTTTAACAATGTGATATATGACCTGAGACTCGTTAGAATATGATGACACATAGGTATTACGTTATGTGTCAAATTTTAATTTATAGTCACCTTTATCTTTGCATTATTATCAAATTAAAACTGATAAATCACCTAATATTGAACAGTAGGTAAACATTTATATTATATTTATTATTGAGGGTATTGCAAGAAAACTATCGCACATTGCTGAATAATTTGGAGATCACAAAAAAGGTGGTAATGGAAGAAATGAATAAAGGGAAAGAGATTGCAATGAATAAAGACAAGCTTGTGTACGACTACGAACATGCTACGAAACTTTGTAAGTTCAGATAAAATTAAATTAAAATAGACCAACAAAATAAAGTTGTAAACTGATATTAAGCGTTAATATGATGAAATTCAATTTTAATTCATTTTTAGATGAGGCAGAAGATGTAAAACGTGTTAACTTGGAGGCCGAAATTGCTCAATTTACCGAGTCTATTGAAATGACCGAAAGAGATCAGGACATGATTAGATCTGTAAGTAATATTTATCTAGATAACATTAACATTTTTAATATACAATTATTAGTTTTCCGTCTTATTGTAAATGTTTTTTTTTTCACAGGAGAACCAAACAATGCGGAACATATTGAAGAGTACGGGGAAAGATTACGAACGCAAACTTGAACAAAAGTTAAAGTTAGAGAATGAGATTCTAGCAAATTTACAGGATTGCCTCCTAAACGATAAAGCAGTAGAGTCTATGGCTAACGGAATCAAGAAACTACGAGAATTGTCCAGAAAACAGGTAATGTACTTGCGTGTCTTGTTTATAAATATCCTAATAATTGAGGTTTATGAAGATTATAATTTAAAACATATTTATTGTTTATCCATAGGAAACGGCATTGATGTCAATGGAAAACCAGCATGCCAAAATGATGCTCGACATTGAGGTGTATAGAAATCGTCAGGCCAAGAATAAATTAATTCTTGATGAAAATCTCGCCAAAGTTAGATCTAAGGAGAAAGAGAATGAACAGCTTCAAGAGAAATACGATCAAAAAGTGCTAGTGATCACTAGAAAACAACGTGAATTGGACATCATCATTAAGAAATACACGACTTTGAAGGAAATATTTGACGTAAGTTGCTTAAATCTCCGTTCTTATTATCGAGGTATGCTAAATAAATATAAGTAATTTTCAAATTACTTTCGAATTTTTAGTTGAAGTCACCTCAAGAACGTCGTATTGAGGAGTTGGAGCAGCAAATAAAGAGCTTGCGTGAGAAGACAGAGACCATGCAGCACGAGTGGCTGCGACTGCAGGGTCATGTGGTGAAGCTTACCGAACAACACCACAAGATGGTTGCCGATATCAACCTCATAAATAAGCGTTAGTGGACACATCATATTAATTGTCGAGGAAAATAACACTGGTCAACAGAAAAACAACTTTTGCATGTAACATGAAAACTTTTGTCTAGTTATGTTTAGGACAAGGATAAGGATACTAAAAATAAAATTAAAATGCTTCAGATACGAATAGTTTTTTGGTAATACCATTTTGTAACATTTTGGAATATTTCAATTTTTATCAACAAAAAGAAGTTATTTCGATTTATTGCAACATTAATATGAATTTTCTTTTACGATTTTCGTCTGTATTTTGCTTCAGGAACGTCTCGTTTTAATGTCCAACTGTAATCTGTTAACATACGTGGGCTCCACTTGCCCTCATATCGTTTTTCTATGGTAGAAATGTATTGATGGAATCTTTCATCGTGATCATCGCTGACGGCGCCCAAATTTTCAGGAAAGAAGTCTAAATGTGTATTAAGAAAATGTATTTTCAACGACATATTAGAGCCCAAAGCCTTTTAAGTACATAAAAGCTCCGCGATAATACATTTATAGTCACTTGATCGGTGATTTCCTAGAAAATTGGAAGTTACTTTCATGAAAGATTCCCAAGCTGATTTTTCTAAATTATAAGCTTTTCTTTAAATACATCATCTTTCATCAATTGCCTGATTTAAGGGCTAACAAATATGCCCTCTTTAAATTTTGCTTTACTTAGCTTAGGAAATTTTTCTTTCAAGTATAAAATGCCGTCACCCCTGTTGTCCATAGCTTTCACTTTGTGGTTCTGATACCGGTAGATCTTCACTATGAGGGAGCGTTCTTTTAGCTGATGGCAAGTCAGGATTAAGCGTAATACGTTTTGTATCAGTAAGATAAAAAAACAATCAGATGAGTGGTTCGTTGGTTCCGTCCAAATCATAGGGATTGCAAAAAGTATATAGATCGAGATCTTTTCGCCCATCCAGTGAGGAGACCCACACAGGTAACACAACAGACGTGTGGAACCCACGTTTTGTCTTGTTATTCGATGGCCAAGCCAAAATACTGTTCATATAACTTAGATAGTAATGATGTCAATTTCCTTCGCTGAGTTTTGAAAGTATTGTCACCACAAATGTAACAAAACTTGTCAGGATCATTTTGACACTTTCTTGACATTATTTAAGAATAACTTAACTCTAAAAACAGAACAAAACACTACGTTCTTCAAATAAACAAACTCTCTGAATGCGAAAGTGAAACAAAAACGGTCAATTTTTAATTTTGTGGTTAGTACCTGTAACACGAAAACTAGACCTAATGGAATCAAAATAAATATGGTAATAAAATGAGGATAGGTAGGTAATTTAAAATTAGCAAGCACCTTTCTTGTTACAAAATTTTGTTGACCAGTGTAATTAGCGATGCCGTTATTATAATAGCTTTTATACATTTCGGTCTTAAACCATCTTACTAAAGGTCTCGAAATCAATGAATTAGCGAATGTCCAGCGAATAACCAGCTTTTACGTTTGAAACATTGTTGTTTACTATAAATAATTATATCCTATTACCTATTTTACCATCGTTGCCGCCTAAATCTATTTGACCAAACCGGTATTTATTAACCAATCAACAGGCTAACCTTAAAATCAAATGCATATTGCAGAAATCCAGATTTGCGAGCAGAAAAGCATGCGCATTCAGGCGGAGTGCGAGCACGTGTTGCAAGAGCGCGCGGGCGTGGAGCGCGCGCTGAGGGAGCTGCGCGGCCGGCTCGAGGTGCTGGAGCGGACGCGCAAGGACGCCGCCGAAAGGAACGACTACGCGCAGCGCACCACCCTAGCTGTTACGCACGAGTACACTGCTAATCTCAAGGTTACTGTTTAAATTGTAACGAAATTTGAGTTTATCTTAATAGATATCGAAGGAGCGATTGTAAAAATAAACAATGATGTTTAATGTGGTCGCGTCGATAAATCGTTTACCTGATTGGTCTATTTCCGGGATCAAGGTCCTTGGAGATCAGTATTTTTTTAATATCGGTCTTTAATTTTTAAAAGAAAGAATGTATATGTACCAGTGATACTTGAGCTAGCATAATAATTAGTCTCCGTGGCGGAATTGGTTAGACGTCAGCTTTGAATTGAAAAGCCGCGGGTTGTCGATTAAGTAGGCTCATGACTATGTTTAATAAGTTTTATTCTATAAAAAATAATATTTCCCGATTATTCATAAATCATATATTACACTTTACAGGATGCGGAAGATCAAATAATTCAACTGGAAGACGATATTGAAACAATGGAAAAAGACAAAATTAATTTAACCCAGGATTTGGACCGGGTTCAGAGAGAGGCGCTAATTTGGCAAAGAAAAGTGAGTGTTTGTATAAAAATACACACATATTTTCACTTCATAGAGTTCCGCACATGGCTTAATTACTAAATACATACTTCAATTGCTAATATTTACTTCAACGGGAACCCTAAACACCATCGTTGTCGATATCTCTTACTATTAAAGTGGTGTCATGAAAAAAAATCAAATGTATTTATATTTTTATGTATTCGGTCCACAAAATTTAAATATAATTGTAAACCAAACGAATGGTTGTAATATGTTGTTGGTTTCCAGGGTATTTTAGCAGTTGATCTAAAGAAAAACATGCAAGCTGCAAAGTCAGCAGCCGGCGAGATAGGACAAATGAGGAACGAAATTCATAGAATGGAGGCACGTATAAATATACTTAAATATTTACTGCTTAACTTTAATTTCAGATTATACAAAAATATAAATAGCACCTAGGGTCTTCTTTTTGGTACCTTATGAAATATTTAATAATCAAAAAATATTTTGCAGGTCCGTCGTGAGCAGCTGCGCCGCACGTCGGAGAAACTGTCGGAAGACCTCGCGTTGTACGTGACGCGTCGCGATACAGTCATGGAGAAGTCCCGGGCAGCCGCCGCGGTCGAGAAGGCGCATGGAAACGCTGCACACACTTCACAGTCTACGTATCATCACAAGTTGCGACTGGCGAGAGCTGATGTTGCTAGGGTTACCAAGGTAGAGTCAAAAGCATTCCACAATCTACCAGCAAGTTATTCGTACGTAGTTTGGAACAAGTTATGTATATGAGAGAATATATTATTGACAGCTCAATTCATATTTTTTAAACATGGCCATAATCTAGAATTTGGCTAAGAAATATGTTTTCTACGTTGGAATTTTATCTCAATTTATAATTTAATGTCAATTTATGCTTACAAATGCACTGGTTCCTATAACAGCAACCCTATTTTGAGGCAATATTTAAAAATAAAGACAGATTATCAAGATGCTAAACACAAATTTATTGAATTCTCCGTTTTATAGGACTTGGCTGAGGCTAATGCCCGTCTGGACTATCTGCACCAAGAACAAGCACGTCTCGATCGTGAAGTGGCCGACACTAGCACCATGAACGCGCAGCTTGAGGAACACGTCGCCACGCTGATGCGGGAGTGTCGAGAAGCAGACCAGCAGAAGCAATGGGTAAGCGTTGATTTATTGACAAAAAAAAAATAGGTTGCTGTACAGAAGTAGTGCGGTAACTTCCATGTTGCATATAAATAAACATCGACATAGACATACATACATACATAAACTCATGCCTTTATCCCAGAAGAGGTAGGCAGAGGCGCCACCAGGACACCCACATTTTGCCTTGAACATAGACATGTGAAATAATTGTTTTTTGTACAGAAATAAAAAGTACCAAGAACATATTCAATAGTTATGTCGAGTCCCACACTCGACTTGTTGGTGGGCCCAAAAATCATAATTTTGTTTGATATACATGGCAAAAAAGATCGCAAGGTATAAAATTGTAGGATTAAAATTTTGTGTCTCTGTTTATTACTACTATTATGAAATATGGTTATTATTTCAGTTGCTGGAACGAGTAATACGCAGCCAGCGTCTTGGAAACGAGTTGGCCACAGCCGTCAAAAGACGTTCTGTCAAAGTGAAGAAACCTAAATCAGTGGTTTTAGAAGAATATTCCCAGGCTCGCGCTCTCAACGACAGGCTCAAGTACATCGTGGAAGTTCTCACCAGAGACTATCCGCATTTCAAGGACAAACTGGATGGTATAATGCACACCTTGGACATATTCTCTCCTGATGAGGCGCCGCAGTTGACTGAGGAGGGAGGAAGTTGTGTTGAAGAGCTGGAGGATTCGGAAAATGTTGCTGAAAAACCTATGTGTCCGTAATGTGGGTTTTTGTACCCATGAGGTAGGTGTTTTCTGTATTTTTTCTTAATGTTTGATACTTCGCATCTATTATATGCGAGTAACTTATATCTCTCATTTTTAAGCACTGTGTAATTGAAACGATTGATGGGCATAACCATGCTGAAATGTTTGATATGACATTAATATTTGGTTAAAAATGGCATTTGGAGTTTCTCTATGTTTTGCGTGCAAGTGTTTAATTTGATATAATGTATTTCAATAAGGCGTGTAATATTACTATTGTTCTCTATGATTTGATATCAATAATAATGTATTTTTGTTTTTTGTATTTTGTAGTAAATACGATTTCCGTAATAAATTTAATTAATCCTATTTGAAATTAAACCCTTCGTAACATCCACATTGGTTTTATTAAAATAATAAGATTTAACAAAGATAATTTAAAACAAGTAATTTACAATGTCAACAACATTTACAGACCACCACATTAGGTACACTGGATTACTATAAATAAAACCGGAAGCTTCGCAAGTGTTTCCGGGAGGTACATTAAAATTCCACGATTCTTATTTGTAAGGCGGGTCCTCTTTCTTTATGAAAATCCCGTCTCACCTCTTTACACCGTTTATACAATATTCTGCTCATTTTAACATCTTAACACAAACGTCTAAATCCCCGACCATTAAGTTTGAAACTTCAACGACCAAGAAAAGGTAATCGAATGTTTTCTCTACACATTGTAGAATAGATTCCCGTCTCAATATATGGTAAGAGATCTTTAGCTACGGGCATAAATTCTATATATTTTGATGACATTGCATTATAAATTACTAAACATGATATAAAATTTTACAAATTTATAACACCCTCACCAAATGAGAATTACATAAGACTTTCACATAAAATTATTAATTAGTACATATTTGCATCGTTGTGCATTTTGTATTGTCAATTATTGAACGCAAAATACGTAAATGCATATATGTATTGTTTTGTAACAAGTACTTCATGATGCATATCATTTAACATAATTTTAGTTTTTACCTTGAACATATATCTTAACGTTGGCTGCGGCGCACACACACGTTGTGTTTTTGGGCGCAGCACATATTGTAGTCAGGTGTTATTGATCTAAATACACGCGAGCAGTTTTGGTTCATAGCTCAATGTTTTGGCGTCGGGCATCATCTCAATACAATATGTACCAAGCCTTATGGATTTTATTTTATAATTATCAAATAAAATTCGTAGCTTTCCAGACTAGTTTTTTGTCGTAGCAGCAAGGCTTTTTGCTTTACAAAATATATATATTTGACAGGTGTGTGGAAATTATACACCAGTATATTATAATTAATTTTCAGAATAGACTTTGTCATTAGTCACCTTATATACAGAAATAAGAAATGTAGTCTCAACTCGAACTAAACGTAAAATATCCTTTACTTAATAATGATGGTTGTGGAAACATGTTGATATCAAACGAAAACTTGTAACAAATGAATACCAAAACGTAAGTATTAATTATTGTTAAATTACGTGCCACACCAAAAGTTATTTATTTGCACACAAAATAAGTGCCAAAATAACGTAGCCTATAGTACCTCTCCACCAATAATTGATTATCAACTATTATCGTTGAGTTTAATTATTTTTGGTAAGAATTTCATTTCAATAATGTCGTCATGTCTCCACCAACCAATTATGATGATCACATTTTTCTCGTGTGAAATATCACTTAAAGAAATTCGGTCAATGGATCTATCCCGTATATTTTACGTTTATTACTAGCACACATGATCTTGATTCATGCCGAAAGGTTTGCTACGTAGTAATAGTTTCTGTTTCGGTGACGAGATGTCGCTTGTGCGCGGTGAACTCGTGTCGCTTGCGGTGGTCGGAGCGGTGGAACTTCACGCCGCAGTACTGGCACGGGTAGCGCTTCTCTTTGGTGTGGCTCAGCATGTGGGCTTTTAGGTAACTGGATGATAAAAATTATTGTTTTTTTTTAACCCGAAACAGGCTATGGTTGTGAAGCTATTAAGATAGGTGGTTTTTAAACTTTAACCCAAAACTTGTAAGCTTAACTTTTTTATATGCCTGCCCATATGCAATATTTGGTAGATGGAATTACGTTAAGATGATTTATCTATATTATATAACTACTGTGATATAATATACTATTCTTGTACTCTAAATACAGTATCTGCAGCAAGGGATTATCTCAACGATCGGGGTAAATTTGAAATGCGACGCACATGCGAGGAAACGTACGTGTGCGCGCACACACACAAACACACGCATGCACGCACGCACACATAAACACACTCATTTAAGCTGATGTGTAGATAACACACCTTGAAGCTCTTTATCCAGGCTGCTACGAATCACCTATCACCAACCAAGCGTCTCCGTAAAATTCTAACACACATGAATGGAACGCATTTTGCATTTGAGTTTTAATCCTTAATATATTTTAAAGAATTGTGCTCACCCGCTCCTGACGAAGCTCATGTCGCAAACAGTGCAGTTGTATGTCTTGACGTCAGCGTGTATGAGCGCGTGGTTCTTCAGGATGGTGGTCGACGAGAAGCACTTGCCGCACTCCTTGCAGCCGTATGGCTTTTCTTTTGTGTGACTCCTGATAAATATAATGTTTAGTTATTTATTTTGTCAGCAAAAATACTGTAAAGCACTTGGTGGTGAGAGATGGATTATAGATTGGCGATAGAATGTTATTTCCCATAATTGTGTACAATTATGTCGTTCTGCACAGCTGCTTTTATGGTGCGTCAAAAGGTCCCAGGCGTTATAGACAGGAGGGAAAATGTATGACGGAAAACTGTTACACAGGTTAATAGTTTTATTTAGAGGTATAAATAATGCTATGGTTAGGTTGCGTGAATAATAAAAGTCTTACCTTAAATGTACTTGTAAATGATATTTTTTGAAAAAGCTCTTCGAACAGAATTGACATAAATGCGTTTTTTCTTTGTCATGCACTTGTCTCCTGAAATTAAAAGATTACATTCATTTTATCTTGGTTTTATAAAAAAAAATTATGAAATGAGCAGTGATGATCCAGTTGTGACCAATGTAGTGGATACACAATTACAATATGTAAAGAAATATTATATGACAAATTAATTTTCTATTTTCATAGACCGCCGATTGTACCTACATTATTTTTTATTATAACTTGTTTGTCTGTACTGTTCATGTAAATGTGTGTGTGCAATAATAATGAATATTGTATTGTATTGTAATATTTTAGTAATAATAGACAAAATAGTGGAGGATGACGGGATGTGATTATTCAAGTCATTGTCAATTTCGCCATACATATTTGTAGACAATACTGAATGAACATGAAACGTAATTTTTAGTTTTAATTTTACCACATACAACTGTAAAAATAAAGTAACTCACGCGTGCATAAGTAGCGTGGGCTTGGTGCGGAACCGCTTGCCGCACTGCGTGCAGGCGTGCGGGCGGTCCTTGGTGTGCGTGTACATGTGCAGCTCCAGGCGCGACTTGGTGATGAAGCGGCGCGCGCACGCGATGCACTCGAACGGCAACGAGCCGCTGTGGTGCATCACTAGCACGTGCTGCCGCAGGTTTATCACCACTGTGGGGATTGAGGATTATGTTAACTTATTTAAATAATTCATGATTAATTGATTCACAATGAATTTTAATTCTCATTCTTGATTTAAAATGTGTTCAATATTATGATTCAACGTGGTTGAAATAAATGTCCTTGCAAACTGCAGTTCCATCCATTCAGACTGCGGTTTACGAGCCATTTGCAGATTAACACTCAATTTGAATGGGGGTAGAGTCGCAGGATAATTACATTGGAGTTCAGGCTGCTGTAGGAATGTAATGGCTTAAGCGAAGTGGCACCACAGCATGAAACGTGTCTTAGTCAAGGAATGCTGTATGCTGAGTGCTGGAGTCGCAATATCTCCTTTTTTTCTCCCAGCCCCGTTTTGGGAAGTCGGAAACGTACCTTTTCTAAATTATGTATTATATATCTATTCTAAATAGTAGATGTTCATAGGCAGCGATAATAACTTTCTCTCAAACAATTTATTTCTCGTTTTTCAGATCTATGCACTAAAAAATTTATATAAAAAAGTACTCACTCTTATCACAAACTTTGCAGTGCTGTTTGATGCCAAGATGTTTCCGTTTAACGTGTTTGTACCTCGAACTAGCACTTGAAAATGTTTTGTCGCACAAATTGCACGGCACTCGTTTCCGCTTGGTGGCCGGCAGGTGGCGTTGCATGTGCTCCTTCAAGTTCTTAACTGTTACTCCGCACTCTTCGCAAACACGTTTCTCTCCGTTATCAACTGATTTCATTGATTTTACTTTCCTTGGTCTACCTCTTTTCTTTTTAATTGGTTCTGCAATGAAAGTACATGGAATTTGTTGAAGGATCTAATAAGACAGACTGATCCATATTCCTAGGTTTTGATTACATATAGACTGTGAAGGACCAAGATATATCCAATATATTGAACTATCAGTGTAATGCACCAGAAGAATCTAATATACATTCTGGCGGTAATAATTTTAACTCTTATTTGACTAACTGTATAACCAGCAATTTATTAAAAATTAATCGCTTTCGTTTTAAATACCATATTTTAAATCGTGTATTTTTGATGAAAATTTAATCTAGTGGCGGGTAGTTATGGTAGTTTCTTGTATTATCTTGCTGGGCTAATATGGTAGTTCAGTTTCTCGTGGAGGCTTGCAAAAGCAAGACGCGCGCTCCGCTGCCGCACTAGTTATTGAGTAATTGAAATTGTTTCGAATATAGTGGAAGTGGTGTTGATTTTTACAACGATCATCGATTTTGTCGTCGTCGTCCTACCAGCTTCGGGAGCGAGATTCCGGTGAGTGATACAGTAGTACTATGCAATTATTATCATCTATCGTTTGTTACTATATTCGGTGTACCATGCACCATTTTAAATAGTAGCTGTCTAATCTAATTTTAATATAAAGCTGCCCAATCTATATTTAAATAAAAATTTAACTATTCAGGTACATTGGCTGATCGTAAATAATTTCGTAAGTGGTTCAGGGGGTTTCAGAATATTACATTTTAAAGAAGAGGTAATAGGTGTAGGGGGATGAATGTTTGTAAGGAAATATTGTTTTTTAAAGCTATTAACATGAAAGTTGAAATTGTATCTGTTTATCACAAATAAGTAATGATGTGATTGGTGGTTTTAGATTTTTTGGGAAAGAATGGGGGGATTTAAGGTAAAGGCTAGTTATCTATCGGTTTTTTAAGTATGTAAAAGATATTTCAAATAAAGTAAATCAAGCAAATGAAGTTTTTGCGAGCAATGTTTGTTGTTATTAAATATAAGGCAGTCATACCATTTTCTTTAGATTCTTCTGGTATAAGTTCATATTTTATTTTCTTAATAACGCTCAGAAGCTCGTCCTCCGATTGGAAATCGTGAGAAGTGTCCTCATTCTTCATTTCTAGTTCATCTTTAATATCACCCTCATTGTCGCTCATTGACATGCTCTCCATTTTAATCTCATCTTCATCTTTTAAGAACACCCCATTTTTCAATTGAAAACTCTCAGATCTGAGGTATGCATCATTTTTAATAGCCAATGTTTTGAACTTGTGAAAAGATAAAATTTTCCTGTAGCATTTCATGCATATTTTTGTACTGATTTTTGATTCATTAATCTGAAAAATTGTGTATACTGTTGTTAAAAGACATCACATTTGAATTATATTTCAAATAATAAACTTAATGACTTGTCAGTGTTTAAGAAGTTGTGAACAACCACTACTCTTTTTCTTTTTATCTAGAATTTGTGTAGCCTGTGTCACAACCACAGGTTTGCTCAATTGTCACCTTTTATTCATGATCTTTAGCCAACTTCATTGTAAGAAAATTGGCTATTATACCTGGCTTGAGATGTTGTTAATGTCAAGCCAGAGTATTTTGGCCATAAATTTCACCATTCACCAGTATATAAAAGATTCTAAGAGAACACAATTTATTTTAAGAAACATTAACTATTATAAGTTTTCTTTCTATTACTACATGTGAATAAATAAAGCAAGCAATAAGGCAATTAAAAACATAATTCCAACTTAATAATATTTTTCTTATATTGTGTAAGAATCTCCAGGATTAATTAAATTGAATATTATCCAATGGAAAACCAAACTTTTATTTTAGCTTTGTGACTATAAAATGATGTTATTGCCTATTGTATCCAAGTGAGATATACAAAGGACCAACAAGTCTAACCCAATTTATAATATATTGTATATTATAAATATGTTCCTACAACATTGACACACACTCATACAGCCTTATACATAGACAGGTTTAATACCTATTTTAGTTATCACATGTTTTTCTACTTCACTTAAACTGAATTCTAAAGTTGTTCAAAAGGGATAAAACATTTGTTAACCAAAATATTTCTATGAATAAGGCCATTGATGTTTATTTTATGTAAAAACTTGACCCTCATCAAGGGATCTGGTGGTATAATTATATTTGTCGCTTTTAGTGACATTGGGTGATAAATATTATCTTTAAAGGCCTATATTGATAAATTATACTTTGTGTTTATTTGATTTAATGAACACACAAAACCATACGTGACAGAATATAATAGTTATTAGTCTTTTAGCTATTTCTAATCAATATTCATTGCCAAAAAATTGTTAGCGGGGTTATGAATATTATGCTTTACAAGAACAACTTATGTTTCACAGCCAAAGTTATATTTGGAGCGGCGCAAAGTTTGAGTTTTATTTAACTACTGTTTAACGACAAAAAGGAAAATATTTTGGTAAATAAAACGATTTGTTTACCTCGATGTCCAAGCAAAACATTATAATATCGATGAAACTTTTGTTGTCCATATTTTTATCAGTTTGGATTTCATACACATCTTTAGCTGGGTCACGTGAAAGACATACTCTGCAAAGTTCCATAGTATTTACAATATCCACAAGAACACAAAACTCGCTAAAATTAAATAGGTACTCCAGACACGACTCTATTCGCGCTGAACGATTTTTTTTATCTCAACGTTTGAACGTCAACAAAGACGTCAACAGCTGCCAGCAGCAGTACCATAGACTACAGTCTATAATTTACTTTTTATGAATTTTACAGTTCGGGACCATACACTTCAAGACATTTTTACTATATTCTTCATATACATCATTAAATAGTAATAGATTTATTTGTTACAACATTAGAAAAATGTTCTCACTCTTCCCCGAAAAAATAATGCGCTACGAATCCAAAAAATAACCATCGTTAATACACTTGATTATAAATAAAGAACTCGAATAACTTACCAGAGACAAAAGATCATGGATAAAAATGCGGGAAACGTTTGAAAACACTCTGTAGTCCTTTTCAATTGATGTAACAAGATCTTAATTTATTCAGAGCTACCACTAGTTTATCAAGCATTCATAACCATTGGGTTTATGTTACTAAACTATGTATGTATTACTTTTCCTTTCGTGTAACCATAGGTAAGTCTTTTTATTTTTTATGATATGCTCCCGATTCTGGCAATGGAATCTCACCGCTTAACTTGGCCGTTTTTTTACTAGCCATTCCGCTATAGTGATGCGTAAACAAGTACGGCCGTTGACAGGCTTACATAATGTCGCCTTAACACATGAATTGTGGCCCATACACACATTTATGTTTCGGGTCGCAGTCAATAATAAGTTTTTCTATTGTCAAATGAAGTAAAATTGTAATAGGAAATAACTTGTGATATCTCCTTTTATTTCCTTAATTACTTTTACTTACTATTTAACCACTTTGGTTTTATTTTATCACTAACTAAGAAAATCCCAAATGCGATACAAAGGTATTCGCAACTCACAGCTAAAACTTGATCATTAATGCTTAGTAAACAGGTCAACGAAATAAAAAATCCAATTGCTTTAAAGTCTTAGCATTTATTTTCATGTAAGAAGTTTGGATACAAATCGTTCGTATCAAATATTAAAAAATGCAATAATAGATAACGAAAAATTGTACATTTAATGTAAACGGGCACGATTTAGGATGTGAATCCTTTGCGCCACCCGCATTATATTACCATATCTACAGCTAGTCGGCTCTATTATAAAATGTTAAAAAAAGGCAGGCACATTCAACCTATATTTAAAATTTATACCTATGAATAAAAGAATAATATTTAAAAAAATCAATCGATTATCACGAGTTGTGATGTAGTAATCGTATGCTTTAAATTGGAATAATTCAAATAAGCTGCCATTCATAGTATAAAACAATGTTTTATCAATCGAATCAGAACTGAAAAATTAAATTGGTTACACAAAACTACACGCCACGATGTAGCGGAATATATGCGCGCAGTTCCACCGGATCAAGAATTTAAAGCAAGAATACAAAGCCAATGTAAACAGTTAAAAATAAAATTAAAAAAGAAAACACATTTAAAAGTAAAAAAAAATATTGCATAAAGTTTGCGTACTTTAATTTTTATAATTTATTACAATTAATATTATACTGAATATACAATACAAAGGAAACTATGTGGTGTAGTACAACAATTTTATTTAACTGGCAATAAAATTATTCAAATGTTGCCACTGAAAACCTAGAAAGTAATGTTTATTATAAAATATACTCTAGTCAAAACTAAATTGTCAAAATTACTTAGTCTACATTACCTAGATACATTGTTGTTATCATAAAAATGAAATAAATAGGCACATTACATTCACTCCGAATGTTATATAAACTTAAAAAACTAAATTAGTTCATAAATTTCACATATTTACTTAATTTAAATATTTTCAATACAATCCACAATTATATTGCAGCTTCACTAATACAACAAATGTTGCTATGGCTTTCCGGATTTTGTACTAAAATTTAAACAACACATTCCGTTTACATAAAATACTGGTCAGCATAAAAGAACTAACATAATATAACCCCTTGGCTTTGTTTAGCAGGTTTGGGATATCTGTTTTTGTTAAAAGTCTATTATTATAATTTTCTATTACATGTGTGCTTATAAAATATTGTTTATAATGTGTTGGCATTAGCATAAGTTTAAGATAATGTGAATAGTGTAGCAACTAGGAAGATATTTCAAAAACCTTAATTTTTAAGAAACCTAACGGCTGTGATAATTACAAGCAAAATAATCTCTTTGCAATTGTTTATACTGTTAAGTACGGATTAAATTATAGGATTATAATAAAAGTGTATAAAATTACTTAGATATATAACATTGTAAAGAAAATTACACCCAAATATATCATTACAATCAATCATGCACAAAGAATAGAAGGAAATATAGCCAACCTTAAGAAATGCATTTCAGGACTTATTATACACTTAATGACAACTATATGGACGAACGCCTTGTTATACGCTTTATTATTAACATTAATAATACACAATAGTACTTGGCAATAAATGAATAATAAGTCTTTACATAGATATAAAACTATTAACATTATATAAAAACATGTGTCAACATATTTTACTTTAATTCAGCATACCTAGGGATATAAAACCAATTCGGTTATACGTTTATATTTTTTCCAAATATGGCAGTATATTTAGCTGTCTAGGTATTTTAGAAGCGAAGAAATCACTTAACATAATTATTTTAAAATCGTTTTATTACGGATTATTCTTATAGCTTTCTCGGCATATAAAATCGGTGGACAGAACATACCGAACAATGCACGATACGAATGGTACGATCCTAGATAGTGATTCGGATTGTGTGTAGTCTCTGCCCCCTACTGCGCGTCTGCGGCGGCGGTGGGTGCGGGGTGTGCGGGGTGTGCGGGGGGCGCGGCGTTGTTGGCGTGCGCGGGCGGCACGGGCACGCTGAGCGGCGAGCGTTGTCGGTCAAACATCTCGAGGATCAGCTTGGGGTCTGTGCCGGCCGGCACCGTCACAGTTCCCGTCTGCGTGCAGCAAGCCTTATGAGTACCACCTCACGCTCTTCTCTGCAACGCGTGGCTCCCGCCCGTGCTTACCGGGGTCTACGTTCAAATCAACTCATTTTACATCGATACCGACATTGTTTTTCCAAATTCCGAATGTTCCCCGAGACACGGCACAGACACGAGCGGACGCCACAACATTGCGAGACATTTTTTTGTTACATTGTTTAGTATATGAACAGAGGTTAGTATTTGTAAGATGAAAACGGAGAAGTATAAACGTTAAAAGAATATCGTTTAAAAAGCTTAAAATAAATTGATATAATACTAGAGAAATCATAAGGCGTCAGACATGCGGGAAATAGTAGGGTAAAGAGTATCAGATACATAAGATATTTAAAGCAAAGTGTCGGATACCTCGATGCGCGTGATGACTCCCTCCTCACGACTGTGCTCTAGGACTACGAACAAAAACACAAAGCGCCCGTCAAACATACAAACGGATAGACATAGATACGTCAACATAATATATAAGAAGGTCACGAAGTTCGAAATTAGTCTTGTAAAGTTACAATTTGTATTTAAGTAGTTTTTCTGAAACTAGAAAAATGTATTTATGTAAGAAATAAAAAGTGGTTCTATTAAATATGCTACGTATGATGTTTCTATTGGTTTCGCGTTGACACTATTGCATGTATCGATTGATGAAACTACTTTAGGAAAAATACTTTAATTCAAGAGATCGTTTACATGGATGCAAATAAAAGTATTGGGATAAAAAGATAATAAAATGGAATGTGTTAATGGACATTTCTCTTAAATAATTTTACAGAGTTATATCTAAATCATAGACTTTGTATGTTCTGACGAGCTTGTTCACGCTGTCTGGACATTTCATCACGCTTTTGTATATACTTTGAGCTGAATATAGATATGCAAGCATTGCTGGAAGCAAAGCTAATTAATAATTTCGATTATATTTACATTTTTCGCTTACAATAATTTTGTAGAAAGTATAATTTTTCAAATATAACGATAAAGCCAATTCAAAGCGACAAATTTGTTCTCATGCATAATATAATTTGCTTTTGTGCAACTCGTGTTCATTAGATTTTGTAAATAATAATTAAACATATGCATGGAATAAATACTTATAAATAGTAAAATATAACAGAACATAATATAATCGTTTTGGTTGTCAAGTTGTAATTGTATTTTAATATAGCCAGTGTAGAACATAAATGATTTTCCCTTTTTTTAAAGGTTTAATAATTTAAGTGTATATATTTATAATTCTTAAATTCGATTAGCATTAAAGTCTTAAGTTAATTCGTATGTATACTTAAATATTTTCAAATATAATCAAGATGTATATTTTCTTGTATTTTAATTTTATGTGTTAGGCTGAGTTTATCATACAGAGTGATTTATTAATAGCGTAAAATATTACAGCAATTTGGATGGTATAAAAACAATCTTCCATGAAATTAATATATGTGTTTCATTAGATTTTAAATAAATAGAGTTAAAGTTAGGCGGGTGATTAGAAGTGTGAAAAAAAATATTGATAGTGTCATTTGGTCGCAGGAATTTTTTGCCAATTAATCAATATTTCGCCTCAAGCACGTATAAATATAGGATCAGAGTACAAAAAAATAATAATTTATTGTAACTAGTAGCAGTGACTTTTGTGGAAGTGTATAGATTTTTTAATATTATTTTAGAGGATTTTAACACTATTCTTATGCCACTAAATACTTTACGCCATTATCGTCACTCTGTTTATATCTATAAAAGAGTAATTCGCATGCGTCACTCACTGTTGTCGTTGGCGTTGGAGGTGGAGGTGGTAGTGGTAGTGGTGGTGGTGCCGTCCGCGTTGGTCTCGTTAACGGTGGTGCGCGTCGTCGTCTTCACAACCATTGAGCTCGTGTTCACTTGCGTATTCTGTAAAACCGGCCATTGCTTATTTAGTATGGATAATGAACGATCTCACTAAGTTGACTGCGGCGCACACACACGTTGTTATTTATACGCAGCGCGCGTGCTATCACATTAGGCGTGTTATTCACCTACTTAAAATTCTCAGTGTGCAAACGTGTCTCAACGTGCAAATATATTTTGGAAATAGCTTTTTTTTTCCGAAAATATTTTTAATACAATGCTTTACTGTGTCCGATATTGGTTATTCTAATTAATTTAATAAAAACGGCAACTTTAAAATATGTCCTAGTTTTCTGTTATGATGGAGTATTAGATGGTGATTGCAGTGGATAGTGGTGGTGACCTGCAAGTTAATGTTGAGCTCGGGCGGTTGTTCGTGCGCGTGCGTGTGGTCGCGCACGGAGTCCACGGTGATGTCGGCCGACGCCGCCGTCACGTCGTGCACCGTCTCCGCCGTCTCCTCCTGGTCATCAATATAACAGGTATATCCCATGTCTTACCACAATCTGTCACACTTTTGTTTCAGTTTTGTTTGTCAGATAAAGGGTGTCCTAGCAATTTAACCCAGAGGGTCGGTGGTTAAAAGCTGGCATTGAAAAGTTTACTTTATACATATATGATTGAATGTCTATAATTTACCTTGTGTTCCCCGTTGGTTAGCGGCGCTTCTTCTGCCGAGCCTCGAAGCGCGACCGCCCACGGAGACAGAATCACATGGCATTGTGCGATCGTTACCTGCATACACAAGACACGTTGCTCAATTACTTTGAAATAATTTCGCTAATCTAATATATATATCATAATTTGAAATCTTATGTCTAATAAGTATCTCAAACATACATTTGATACATACGTCTAAGTCTTGTTTATGCTATATAAAAATATCATAATTAGGATAGGGCTTATGAGTGTAGTAAAATAGCAAATTGTTATACCTTGGTAGCCGAGAGTGAAATTCGTTGTAATTCAGACGAAGAGTGCAAGTAGAGAGCTTCACCTCGTTTCGAGAAGCATAAACTTGAAATGCCGCTGTAGAAACATTGTGGATATTAGTCAATTATCAAAGAGTATGAAATTGGTATACAACAACTTTTCGTTGTATTTTTTACGGTCATCTGTTAACGGTTCGATTTTACATTTATTAGGAACATTAATCAGTGTTTATTAAGTTTCAAGCTGGCAAATTTTTTTTTAGCTAATCGACACCCTACTCCTGCTCTTGACTTTCCATAAGGTGGAAAGTGGATAATTATTTGTTTCCAACTTCTCCTATTTGTTTTCTTTCTCATTACTTTCGATGCAGGTTAAAGACAAGTTAGTGTTCCTAAAAGACTCGCCGAGCTTCGGAGCTCGGTGCCAATTCTTTGCGTGCCACTGTTGATCCTGGCTGACAAGTGACAGGAGTTGCAGTGGTGGGTATGTGGGTGGGAAGTGTTTACAAAGGTGCGATGTTGTCCGGTATAAGATACTAAGGGCAGTATAATAGTTAGTTTACTTGATGTCCTCCTTGCGCACGGCGGCGGCGTTGATCTGCCTGCGCAGGTCTGCGGACAGCACGAGCACGTCGCCCAGGTTGGTGAGGCACAGCAGGCACCACTCGCGGTGCGCCTCGCCGCCCGCGCCCACGCACTCGAACCACGAGAACGCCGTGCGACGCACCTGCACATTATAATAATACGAAAATAATAAATACACCCTACAGTCACATTACGTAGTCCTGACACTAAGATCGAGTCTTGTGTCGTGGGTAAGCATATCATTTAATTTACCTAATACTAAAATATATATCGTCACCTAGTGTATAATCCACGCTGTCATGTAATAAAGCGGTTGTTAATGTCGATGCTAATGTTGTTTTCAAGTTGTAAAGCTAAAATGAAGTTTGAAGTAAAAGGCACACAATCAAATTGTCTCCAAATTATAAAAATAAATAGTTATTATTCTATGTTTGTAAGGGTTTGCGTTCGCAAGCGGAATACTGATTAGCTTAATATATATTGTGCGTTGGCGATAAATATTAATATACATATTTACTTTCACAAACTTAAATAATAAAAAAATTTTTTTACAGAACTATTACTTAAAAGAAATACATCCCTAAAAACAATTTATATCGCACTATACTACTATCCTCTCACCTCTGGTTGACTTTCGTCGTATGTGAACTGCAATGTTTGCCATCAGATTCGGCATGAAAAAAATATCACACAATATTGTGCCCTTTCCAGTCCAACAATTATGGAACACAGCAACGCGAAGCGAACGAAACATAATGATACTAATACGACTCATTTGTTTTTTTAATCGACTATCGAGTCGATAGTTCATCATTTAATCATTGATCACAGCTGCCCTCGACTCCTACAACTATTCCTCTATGATCTAAAAGTGTAGCCTGATAAAAATAATTATCCGAAAAGAGGGAGAAAGGTAAGGTTGGGCTCCGACTTTTTACGCCCCTATTTAACCTATAATAATAAAATAAAGATATGCAGAAAGCAGGTCGGTATTTGAAGGTCGTGTAGGGTAGTAAGGTGACGGTTACCCTTGCTCCCTCGTGCGCGGTGAGCTTGTACTTGTTGTGCGGCTTGAGGGAGGGCAGCGAGAAGATCTTGAACTGCTCCTCAGATGTAATCACTACACGGTGTGTGCCGGCCTCTGGTAGGGGCGAGACACCACGCTCCACCTGCAAACATATTATTTTTTACTTTTGTACTCTATTATCTACACCTTCATAGTAGGTATGACGGTCCCGCAATATAATATACAGCTCACCACTATTTTTAAGGGTAGAACACTTTAAAAAAATCTGGCGTCGAGTAGAATGTATGCTAGAAAAACACTATACTAAACACATACTCGTAAAAGTACACGTTACTGCTTCCCTAAGTAAAAAAGTATGTAAAAGAATACTACATTACAAAACAATAATAGCAAGGTCAGTTTGTAAATTTTGCCCAGATTTGTTATTGAGTTAGCATTTAATGCTCACTTAAGAGTGTTTGACAGACATACCTCTAAAGCTTCAGGGAGTGGTACTGAACCTCCGTCTAAGATTGTAATGCCTATAACAGGAGCTCTGTGTTTCAGCTGAATCTCTTTCGCGAGCTGACATGTCACCTGCAAGTAAAACAACATATTAGCTATACTGTTTCCATTCGTTTATTTTATTTTTGACAGTTCACGCCTATAAAGTACGACATTACAGTAGAACAATATTTTGAAATAAAAGTAGATACTTTCTTGACGGGTAACGCCCACTTAGAGTTGTGCCATTCGTAACGAATGACCACAGATAACAAAAACGATTTTGAATAGAATCAATCAATCGGAATCATTTGAAATAAAATTACATTAAAATGCTAATGAAAACAGTTAAACGTAATATAGTACCCAATATTAGGATCGAATGTATTTGCTGCAAATTAATTAATATGAATAAAGGTATACGTATTGAAGTGACTTTTAATAAGAGTTTAATTTAAAATAATTACAATGATTACAACGAAAATAAATGTTTAGTACCTACTTGTAATAAACAGTTAAACCATGTTGGAATTCATAGTACTTTAAGGATTAAATAATTAAAACAACTAAAAGGTAATTTGTTAATATTTTTATTTATAAACAATCGTCTGTTTCGTCGGAATCGGCGTCGTCGTCACTCGTATCCCCAGTAACACTAATTATTAATGAGTGCATGGGTAAGTTGTCAAATGCGACATCGCGATCCCAATCAGACATTATTTCTTTCTTCGTCTTATCTACGACACTCGCCCAGTTATGAGGCGTCACATTTTCACACGCATTTTTAAGCAACTCCAGCATTTTGTTTGCGGTGAAAGGAGGAGTTGTATTTATTCTCGCAGCATATCCTTTCACTTGCGCCCATATTAGCTCTATGGCATTATACTGGCAATGATATGGAGGAATTCTAAGGACGGTGTGCCCATGTTCTGCAGCCATTTCATCTATAACGTATCGTTTAGGCTGCTTCCTCATTTTTAATATTTTAAGTAACTCTACTTTTAATAGGGACTCGTCCACCTCCTCGCCATTGTTACGGAGCCAGTTTATTATTTCATTTTTTTTACTGGCTTGCGTTGGCATTTTGTTAATTTGCCGAGAGTGATAGGACGCATTATCTATAAATATTGTTGATGGCTGTTCGAGTGACAATAACATTTCCCGAAACCATTTTTCATATACTTCGGAATTCATTTCTTCGTGGTAATCCCCTGTTTTCTTTGATTTAAAAGCTAACATAGCATCTTGCACAAATCCTTTTGCGGTTCCTGCATGACAAATTATAATTCTTTCACCTTTTCCCATTGGCACTGCGGTCGAGGAGCTAGCAGTGTTGTCAGTCCAAGTTTTTGATACCGTGTGATTCGCATTGAGCCAAGTTTCATCGGTGAAAACAACATTCGACCAGTCTTCTATTTTTTTAGCTTGTCTTAAAAATTCGCATCGATACAAAGCAACATCATTGCGTTCCATCAATATTTTTCTTTTGTCACATTTTTTGTATTGGAATCCAATCCTATTCAATACCTTCGCCAAAGAAGACTTTTGACCACGGAACAAGCCACTAGTTTTCAGAGATTGTACTAGGTTATGTAAAGTAGGAATCTCTTTTCTTTGGTAATAATCGTATATATGACGACGAATAGCATCACCATCAAAACTGTCAATTGCTGTCACTTTAAAGGGCTGACGTTTTTTCTTAGGTGTAGATGGTTTGTTTTGTTCCATGCCACTACTGCCGTAGCCTTCTTTAATTATTTTTGAAACTGTTGGAGCAGTAATACCTAATGCTGCTGAAACACGGTCTCTGATTTGAGTCACTGGTATAAGAGGTCCACCATTACGGCTTTCCCTTTCAAAGTACTCATGAAGTCGCAACACAAACTCCCTTGTTTGTCCTTTAAGCACCTTTCCTTTAGGCATTTTGAAAGTGATGAAGGCAGGTACGATGTTCTCAATTCAACCAAATGTAGGAATTCACGGGTAAAACAATACGGAGGAATATAAATACTCAACTCGACGTATGAAAAATGTGAATTAAAATTCAGCGAACGGAAAACACTAGCACGGGCGCGGGCGTCTCGTTGTGAGTGACCACAAAATGGCGGCGCGCGTCACCTGTCTGCCCAGTGTTGCCGTTTCACAATTTGTTTTTAACAACATTACTATTGCCGACGGAAGTGATAAGAATATTAACTTAACATGAGTAAATGGTTTATTTTAATATAATTATTAAATCAAGTAACTTAAATATCCCTGAAGTTTTATAAAACAATGCATGGAGCAAAAAATAAAATATGTATTAAATCGATTAAAACTTGTTCAAAAATAAAATCGTTTGTTATAAAAAATTGATTCGATAACGCATCAGGCCATCACTATTTGATTCAGTACTCGATGTGTCAAAAATAAAATAAACGAATGGAAACAGTATAGTGGTCATTCGAATTTGTGTGAATGAAAGAAAAAAAAAAATTTGTTGGGCTTGGCAGACAATTCAAAATTGCTTAAGTTAAAATAATGTTTTTAAAAAGCGTTTTTATTTCTTAAATTTTTATTTTGCTACAAAATAAAACTGGCAACCGTAATACTATATAGTACAAATTAATATCTTTATGTAAAGTTACTTACAGGCTCGTCTTTCCTCTTGTTGCTGCTGGGGACGTTCAGTGTGAATGCGTACACCGTGCCGTTATTTGTGCCCGCCCACAGCGTCGGGGTTGAAGTTTGTGCTGCACAAATAAGAATATATTGCAATACTAATCTTGCTTGACCCTATAGGTTCGTATATCCACGTTTAAAAATAATTTTGTAATTTATTTTATTTATGTATTTATTTTAAATTTTATATGAAATTGTCGAGACATGGAATGTACTTTACTGACTATTAGAAGACGCGAGTAGATACCACTTTAAGAATTCTTTTATCTAGAGTTTAATACATTTGGCGCAATATATTATCGAAGGCATATATTTCATATTATAGTCAAAATAATTTAATACGTAAAATATTTTCTATGGCTTAATTTCACGTCCGAATAGTTCTACAATTACAATTTTTCACAGTACTAATTGTTGAGAGAAACAAGTAATCGACTGATATTACTTACAGTTGATAAGGAATGTCCTGGCGAAGTACAGGCATCGCACCATGGATCCGAACGCGTCGTCCGTGGACCGCGCCTCCACGGCTCGCTCGATCGGCTTTATCTCCGCGTCTGTTTCCGACGCCGCTTTGTCGATAGGCTTTTTGGGAATCGGCTACAAAGATAATTTAAAAATTATCCTGACAAACAATAAATCTATTTATTTGGAGTTTGCCTTACTTTTTAATTATAACGGTGCATGTATTACCATTTTTCACTGCCAAAAAAAAAGTATCTGGTTGAACAAAACTTTTAATTTTTTTTCTGTTATTTGAACTTAGTTCCTTGGCGGTACAGATTGACGGCACACGACAGATTAATAAAAAAATCTCAATATAGCAAAATAAAACTGGAGTGTTGTCTTACTTGTGTAGGAGAGGTGGGGTTGGACGTCGTTTGTCTTCGCTGCGATCTGCCTTTCCGGAGTCTTCTGAACGATTCCCTAAGCGACTTCTTGAACGATTTCCTTCTAGATATGGGTGTGTCGCCTGCTCCGGAATGATCTGCAAAAGTATAGACAAAATTGGTAAAGTGCATAAGAAAATTGAATTATCGTCATGATTATCACAATGTACTGGTGTTCATTGCTAGGCACAGAATACTCCAAGAATTTATATGGTTTCGCATTTAGTGATCTTATTTGCCCTTTGTCAGGTCATTTTTCTGTTAGTGGTTGTTTTGTGTTACGTACTATACGATCGATTGAACAATAATTTGGCTACCAATATAAATAAATTGTTGGGATGATAGATTAATATGTAGTTATGGGTCTCAAAATATTTGAGGTCAGGTTGGCAGTCAATCGTAAATAATTAAAGCAGGGACCGAAAACCGCTATGCATTACGGTACCGGTATCGACGAATTTCGGTTACCTTTCTGATTTAGGTAACCGTTATTACGATAACCAATATTATAAAGGTTACCCTTAAATAAGATTACCGTATTAATACCGGTAACCGAAAAATGTCCTTGATTGCAAGAAAGAAACGGAGTATCGCGTAGAAAATAGTTTCACCATTGCATACCAGACGAATATCATTCTTGTGTTCTTTACGACTTACGTATAATCAAAGTAATCGGGTCACTTTTTGCGGTGTAATTGTGTTGAAAATAAAAGGAAATGAGTAAAGGATAAACTTATATGTGGTAGTACCATACTGTACACTGTACGTATAGAAGAAAGATATTTTTATATCTCAGTTGATATTATTTAATGATATTATTTTATATTCTTTTTTGTGATCTAATATTATTATTGTCATTCAAATCTATATTTTGTTGTTTTATCCTTTTTGTTGTTGCTTATTTTTATTATGTTTGATTTATCTAAATACAGTATGTTACTATACCAAATAATTAGTTTTAAAAATTTGATTAATGCAATTAGCTTTCGACTTTTCAATTGAATAAATAAATAGATAGATACCTAAATTCACATAAATGATATAATTTAGTACAAATTCCCGATACTTTTAAGACATTAAAATTTTAAATAAGGCCCTACTCCGAGCAAATGACCTTGAGCATTCACGTCATACTAAATCCGATGGCCGGCGCGCGAGTTAGCGCTGCCAACTCCCTTGTCCCTGTACTCTTTCAGTCTTCTGAATGCTTACACACAGGCTTCATGACAGTGCACAAAAAGAAAGCAGGTCCTTCAGCGGCGTATAACCCCACCACCGCGTTCACTATGGAGTTCGCCAACATCCGCGGACTCCATACAAACCTTAATGCCGTCCACCACCTTCTTGAGACGGCCCGGCCTGCTTTGCTCTTCTTGACGGAGACGCAGATTCGTTTTCCGGCCGACAATTCTTACCTAATGTACCTCGGTTATTCGCTTGAAGGAAACTTCAAGCCAAAAGCCAGGGTATGCTTGTATGTTCGGTCGGACGTCTGCTGTCGCCGTCTGCGCTGCATGGAGGACCCCTCCTTCTCCGCACTGTGGGTGCACGTGGATCTTGGTTCCCTGAGCCGCATCTACGTGTGCCTCTACAGGTCACACAATGGGGACGATGAGATGACTCGGCTGTACAGATACCTTAGCCAGGCGGCAGATGACGCGCAGGTGCAGTTCCCGTCAGCGGAAATGGTGGTCTTGGGGGATTTTAACGCACATCATGAATTGTGGTTGGGCGCTTCCAAGACCGATCATGCTGGCGGAGCTGCCTATGCATTCGCTCTCACACATGACTTATCACAACTGGTGAACCAGCCCACCAGGATCCCGGATGTGGCGAGTCATGCGCCGTCTCTGCTGGACCTTCTGCTGGCGAGTCACCCGGCCGGGTATAGTGTGACCGTTAGTGCTCCTTTGGGCACTTCCGATCACTGCCTGGTTCGGTCCTTGGTACCGTTCGCTTCACCTCCACATCCCGTGCAGGTTAAGCTAGGGTCTGGCATTACTTGTCGGCGGATTGGGATAGCATGCGGGAATATTTCGCATCTATCCCTTGGCGGCAGCGCTGCTTTAAAGGAAAAGATCCTTCTGCGAGTACCAACGCTATTGCTGACGAAATCAGACTAGGAATGGAATATTACATTCCTTCATCTGAGATCAGTAAAGGCCGTGGAGGCTCCTGGTTCAATCGTGCATGCGCCGATGCTGTCGGTGACAAACAGGCGGCGTATCGCGCTTGGATCAGGGGCCGCGCTAAGAATTATCCTAATATCAGTTCCCTCAAGGAAGCCTATAATCGAGCCGCCAAGGCCTGCAAGAAGGCCTACGTTAGAGTAGATTCCCAGCGCGTTTGCAGGATTGGGCGAGCGTTGGCCAATCACCCAACTAGCAGTCGTGCTTATTGGAGATTGGCCAGGGCCGTGCAATCTAACTTCTGCCGTCCAGCACTGTCCAAACTTCCGGCATACGGTCTGCTCGACAACTTGTGTTCGTGGATTTCTGGCTTTCTGCATGGGCGTATAATGCGTGTCGTCGTTGACGGACAAGTTTCGGCGTTCATGTCGGTTAATGCAGGAGTTCCGCAAGGCTCGGTGCTGTCGCCCACCCTGTTTATTCTGCATATCAATGATATGTTGTCGCTTGGCAACATTCATTGCTATGCAGATGACAGCACGGTTCATGGGCGATACTGCCATGGGCCCCCAGGTTGCCAGGTCGACACTGTAAGTGGGCGCGAGGATCTTGTCATTGAGCTCAATCGGTCCTTGGGTCTCATTTCTTCATGGGGCTCCAGGAATATGGTTGAGTTCAATGCCAGGAAAACCCAGGTGTGTGCGTTCACGTGCAAAAAAATCCCCGTTCTCTCCCCTCCCCATTCTTCAGGGTATTCCCCTCTCAATGCGGAATGACAATGGATGTCCGTTGTGATCTCGATCCAAGGAATCACATCGAAGGCGTAATATCTGCCACTTCCCGCAGGGTTGGGGTTCTGAACAAGGTGCGTCGGTTTTTCACGCCCGGTCAACTTGTATAAAGCACAGGTTCGGCCGGGTATGGAATACTGTTCGCACCTCTGGGATGGATCCGCCCAGTACTTGCTCAATGCCTTGGATGGATTGCAGCGGCGGGCTATCCGCATTGTGAATTATGCAGGCAACTTAGAGTCGCTACAGTTACGGAGGGATGTCGCCTCTCTAAGCGTGTTCTACCGTGTTTACAATGGCGAATGCTCTGAGGAATTGTTCAATTTGATCCCCTCCTCTCCTTTCCTTAACAGAACCACGCGCGCTGGCTTGCGGAGCCATAGCTTGACTATTCAATCCATCTTGGCGCGAACCAAAAGGTTCTCTAATTCATTTTTCTGCCGCGCAGTCAAGCTGTGGAACGGTTTGCCATCACACGTGTTCCCTCCTTCCTATAATCCTGGGTCCTTCCGCCGTAGCGTAAAGAGGCATCTCAGCGGGCCGGCATGATTGTATGGAATGATATGAGACTTCCGTCTGATACCATTCTGGGCGGCATTAGCACTTACCACCAGATGCAATGCAGTCTCTATGCCGTGCCAGTATAAAAAAAAACGAGACACAATTTCGTTAGTAAATTTTGACTGTTTAGAGAACAAAAAGCCATCTATACATATAATCAAAATGTTAATGGTCGATGTCTGTACATGGAAGATATATTAGAAAATTTGGATCACTGAGTCATAGGGACACTCAGACTTCCATTTTGAGATCGATCGGACCAATAACTAAATACTTCAAAATGGCAACCACTATTTTCAATCTTTAATACAAAGTCAGCCGATGGCGATGTCTAGGAAGACATTTCAATCGCTTAGTTTTTTGAACTTGATAGGAATCAAATAAACAAACAATTCAACACTCGCGACCGTACTAAATGAAATTTCAATGAAGAAAAAAAATCGCAAAGGACGCGTCAGTACCAGTTGCAACATGCACCCATGCGCCAGCCGGGGCGGCGGCCTTGAGTTGAGGCCCGCGCTTTGACTTATGCCGACGGCACGTGTAACATAAAGGTAATGCTTATTTCGGTTACCGGTATGATACCGGTAAAATCTGTCAAATTTAATGATTGATGGTGGATAAGGGTTACCTTTTAAAATACCGGTATTTTTTTGTTTCGGTTGTAACCTAAAAATTACGGTTTTCTCGATACCGGTTTCGGTCCCTGAATTAAAGCCAATTAATCGAATCACATGGCTAAAACTGAGGTTGTAATGACCCCAAGTAAGGGATAAAGGTAGGTAAAGACAGCAGTATGTGTCACCGTGCGGGTTGAGCGTGCACTTGTGCAGCAGCGGCTGGTGCCTCGCCGCGTCCAGCAGCGCCAGCCCGTGCGCCGTGCCCGCCACCACCAGCCCCCACTCCCACTGCGCACTCAGCGCTGTCACTGCCGCTGGTGGCGCCACCTGGCACACTGATGTCGCCTGCACACACACGCATTATATTATGTTTTTGGGTAATTCATTGAACAAAAAATATCAACCAAATAATTCAACTCATGTTCAGACTAAAGCACTTTATGATCGATTTTTCTCACCTGATAACCTTGCGGGAATGTGTGTGAGCCGGATCGGAGTGTAAGTTGGTCATGTCCCTTCCATACGAAGCCGTCGCGGTCCGACACTATGTTCACTGTTATCGACTGAAGCAAACACATTCAATTAAGCAAAATCACAGGAAAAATATAACCTTTATATGACTCTCATTAATTTTTGTATATATTTTCGATATTAAACATACAAATTGCGAAGTATAGGATATTTCTTCAAAAAAATACAGTAATTTGTTATTAAATATAATTAACCGAATAATGTTTTGCCAACTTATAATGGTAGAATAAAGTCAGTAATAAAGACGTTGTAGTTAGTACCTCTCGAATCTCGATTTATAATGAAATGTGATTTTTACCTTGACTTCAGTAGTGTTTGGAGACGTTTTCAACGCAGCGATTACTATGTGGCCGGCAGCACCACCGATTGTTAGCATGCCAGATAATGGGCACAGAATTACCTACGAAGCAAAAAAATAAATAAAGAAAAAATAAAAGATAACCAAGTGTTTCAAGAAGTTTTAACTTCTGAAAATCGACATAATTTACACATTTTATAAAAGTTTAATAATTTAATAATATAGTAATTGTAGATTAGGTATCTGCTTCAGCTCACATACGGGACGTATATGGGCACTGCCTCCTGAACAATCGAGAGTACGATTAAAGGTATTCAGCCATATCGTCCTAGTATGCTGGCCTAGTACGGATTTATATTAAATAATTCAAATGAAATCTCCAAAAGAGTTTTCTAAAATTTGTGCAGCCCGCCCACTCGCACTAGGCCAATGTACCGTACTACGGCCTGAATCCTTTTCAATCGGAGAAAGACTCGAGGTTATATGGGAAGATGGTGGCTAGAAAAAAATATTAATGTGAAAACACTCACTCGTTTGACGGCGAGTCGAGGATCGTCGCTATAAGGATCGAATGTTCCGACCCGTCTGAATGGAGGCCATTCTTCTTCGTCAGTTTGACTGTCAGTGTTGTCGCCTACTATCTCTTCGCCGCTATAAGAGAATTATTATTATTATAAAGTGTTAATTTTTTTCACACTTATCTACGCAAGCGTCCTTAGATTGCGAGGTAAAATATTTAATCTCAGATTTCTTTACCAATAAATATATATTTTACGATTTCGAAAATGTAAAAAGCTAAAAATAAATAAAATTAACGTATGGTGTAATGCAAAAAATAGGAATAACAAACAAATTGAACTGAATGACAATCATGCAGCTCGCAGAGTCATGCCTATAATGTGTTTTGTTTACCTCGTGGTCGATCTTTTCAGCCCACTTCGTAACGAGTAAGCGATAAGCAAAAGATAAAACTGTTAGAGGCAAGCTATGTCAAGAAGCCTGAAAAATGTTAGTATTAGCTCGTGTCTGTCGCTGAAGCGAAACTTTAACAATATGAATTTAGATGCATTCATTAACATGGAATATTTGGATTATCAAAAAATGATAATATATACAACATAATATTAATTATGAATATAAAGATAATAAACCACCTTACAATGATGTATATCTACTATTGATTACCAAATACAGTATGATCCCTACAGACTATTGTATGCATGTGTGTGTGTGTGTGTGTACGGTTTCTGGTTCCAAGGGCGAGTGTGTGTGTATGTGTGAGTGCCGACCTGAAGAGTTGCGCGGTGGTGTAGTGGTAGAGCGGCGTCATGGCGACGCCGGTGACGTCCCAGAAGCGCACGGAGCCGTCCTCGTGTCCCGTGAGCAGCAGCTGGCGCGCGCCCGCGCCGCCCTCCTCCACGCACCCGCCCGAGATCGGCCACGCGCTCTCCGAGTACACGTTCTCTGTCTGGTGCTCGCCTGCATATGCATCACACGACCATTTTAACTACGTCTACATTTCATTTGAGCACAACAAATCAATGAGCATACAAAAAAATAGTGTAAATGGAGGATCCTGTTTTAAATTTAGCAAAATTGCTATATGCGGCCAGAATGTAGAGTTTATATTACGTTTGATTGACGATGATAAAACTTGGCACAATCTCTACGTTACAGATCAAATCAATCGCTCCTAATACTGTCTATGCAAGTTTTATAATTTATTTGTCATTCATGGAAAAACCATAAAAATAACCACTGTAATTCCGTTCTTTTCCCATTCAATATCGAGCATGGTTTTGTTTGTTTGTTATTTTCATAGACTATTTTTTTTACCCTAAGAACACTGTTATTTTAAGATACATGCGAAATATATAATTTTAGGTGCACGGAATCTCTTGTAAACAATAAATTAATATGAAGTAGAGGATACATTATAAACTGACCGGCAGCGACAATATTGTCGTATACATTGGCGGCGACATTGTCGACGAGCTGCGCGGTGGTGACGGCGGACGCGTGTATGGACACCAAGTACGGTAGCCGCAGCGGCCGCCAGCGAGCGTCGCAGAGGTCTATCACCACTAGCTCCTCTTCTGCTAACACCACCTAGGACAAAACGAATTTATAAATAACACATCTTTATTGAATTCAATGCTTTATAGTAGGCTAGTGTGACGTATAGTCGTCGTTGTCTTAGAGGTAAAATCATTGCAGTCGTATTTCGTTTACTTAGTAATATTGCTAGAAGTTCGATAATTTAATCTAAAAGGCCTGATCTAACTAGGAATCTAAATGATTTTTTTTACAAATTCTTACATCAATTTATTTAATGCTTAATTTACACTTAATATTATACTAACCAATGCAGCGGCGACTTGGTTGACGGTTTGTACTTGTATCTGCGCGGGTGTGTCTGGACGCTCCTCTTGCAGTGGGACGCCGTCTGGAGGCACCGGGGTCGTTGTGAAGAAATCGATTACCTAGAATATAATACAAAATACATAACATATTTTTGTAGCAATATAAGAGCCAAGTAAAAACAATAATTTAGACTGATATTATGATGGAAGGCAATTCTTTATATACGAAAACAAATTACATACATTTAAACGATTTTTTTATGCAAGCAAATGCTGTTGACTAAAATATATTTTAAACTTGACAGATGAGATCGATCTACGCGCAGTTGTGCGTGTGTGCGTGCGTTCTATATTCACCTGTGTGTATGTATCTGCGTGTTTGTGTGCATTTGTGGGTATTATTGTAAGAGGTAGATATAGTTAACTTACGCGGCTTGTGAAATCAAACGCTACGTGCTTCTCGCCCTGTTGCACTGTCACCGTGTATTTATCGGAGTACGATGCACGTGGCATGCCACCTGTTACAAATAAAATATACATTAATGTCATACATTAATTAATTAATTATTGTTTATTACAACAGATAACCCGGGGTTCAGACTTTCTTTACTATTTATCAATTAATTTTATGATTATGCTTAATAACTTTAATTTGTTTATAAACGTTTCTATATGATTGATTTTGTTTATTTTTATAAACAACTTTTTAATAAAAGAAATCTTGAAAGTACCGGCATATACGATGATTTCTTCGCCGTCCACGCTGGTTCTGTTGAGGATCTTAGTGATGGCTTTGCATGGATATGGTCCGTAAGGAGTGACTGGCTCTTTAAGAGGTCTGTCGCTCGCCGCTCCGGCCACTTCCCAGGTTACGTATGATCCATCGTTATGTGATGATGTGAAGTGTTCACCTGGAGAATAAACGAATTTTAGACTGGTAGACCGCTGTGACTTATATATGAAATAAGTGGTGGTTATATATTTCGTTTTTATAAATAACTCTCTAATATTGACATTATCAAAAGCCTCATTCTACAGATATTGTAGCATCACCAGCAAGATGTGAGACACGAGCTCTTGAGTTTTATTCTCCAACGAAAGTCAACTCAAGCATTCAAGCTCTATAAGTATCTTCAATATCTTATTTGATTGATACTTTAACCCACAACCAAAATAGAAATGCATCAGAGAAACTTTAATAATATTTGAAGAGTCAAGCTGGTAAACTTAGAAGTAATAATTCAATTAAAGATTTTAGTACTATCATATCGCACATGATTTTACCAAGTATGTGTTGATGACACTTAATTGAAGTACTCACCATCGTCGTTCCAGCACAAGCTCTCCAGCTGTTGGTTGGAGGCGAAGGTGTGCGTGGGCGCGGCGGCCGCGCGGTCCCATAACACCACCAGGCCTCGGTTGTAGCCCACTATGATCTTCGTCGGCACCTTGGGATGCTCGCAGATGGCCTCCACCGCTCCGGGGTTCACTTTGAAGTCTTCTGGACAACTGAAATTTAAGTAGGTTTGTTATTGCTTCAGTTATATGTGGGTTGTAATATTTAAATGAAAGGTCTTGTTTATTATCAAAACTTCTGCCTCTGCCTGCCCTTATCCAACATTTAGAAGGGGTTGGAGTAATATGATTTTCAGCTGTGTTGCAGAATTAATAGTTTCTCATTTTACATCCAGCTGCCTGCCTGATATCAAACCCTATATTTGTTTATGTATTCACATCACATTATTTCAGTTTTACTTCATTACATTAGCAGTTTAGATTTTATTAGAGCCTACTTAATAAACTTCTGTGGTCAATGGTAGTAAGTAGTAAGTTTTATATATTTTGTATTGAAATTATACCCAGCATATAAGTTCCACGATGCGGTACAATATACCACATGTCGTATTGCAACCCTACAAAAATATTGAAACAAAGACCAGCATTCATACTAGCAAATCTCGCTGACAACGTTTATTAACTTGGGAACTTCTATTAAGCAATGTAGATAATAAAAACGCTTATTGCTTGTTTTGATGAAAGCGACGCTGTAGTAATTAATTCACCAACGAGTAGCGTCGGCTAATGACACTTTTATTAAAGTGTATTCGGTCTGCACTGTATCTAAATTCTGACTCAATAATTAACCTTCCTAGAAGATGTTGCTCTTCAATATACGTCAGAAGTTACTAAAATTAATTTGTGACATTAGGGTTACTGAGAGATTAATTAATCCTAGCCCAATTTGAGACAATATTTATTTTAACCATAGTTTTAGGCTAGTATACACGTAAGTTTTTTTAGTATAGAACAAAACCAACTGCAAACTACTGCACTCCTGACTAAATGGCTCACTAAAATTAGTTTGTAAGTATAGATTTCAACAAACAAGCGACCAGCTAAAATTCCTGTAAAATTATTTTTATAAACTGAGGTATAGAACTCACTTTTGCATAACAACATCCTGGTATATAACGTCTTCTGTGATGGTGAAGGAGGTGAGGTCTAGTGTGTATATGTTGCCGCCTTCTGTGCCTAGCAGTAAGTTCTTTCCAGAAGATTCCACGCATAGGGCCGAGATCTTCTTGTTCTTGCCTTCGGGAGTGTTCGACTTTAACTCTACTAGAGATTTTTCGTTTATCTCCCATAAGTGAAGGCTGTTGTCGTCGCATAGTGACACTAATCGACCCGTACCTGCAAAATAATATGTTTATTGCATGGTAATTTTATATTGGTGTAATTAAAGTCACTATTATTTGTGAAAGGAAATATCAAGTGGAGTTATTAATAAAAATTAAGACATTTATTTTAGCGAAAATAACGATTTTTTTTACATTTCATTACAGTGTTTTTTTATAATCTGGATATTATAGTTACAGTTTATTAATTTTTTGCAAACATAATTTGCAGGTGGCAAAATACTTCTATGGCATTATTCGTTTTCATACTAACCAGGAATGAACTGTATCTGTATAACAGCGGAGTCCGAGTTGGTGTGTTGTCCGTAGAGCTCAACGCCGGGTCTGCCGTATACTTTTAGGGCTCCAGTGGCGGTGCCGAAAGCCGCGAGCCTCAGCAGCGGGTCCCAAGCGAGGGCCGACGCTCTGTGGGGGAAGCCGTGCTGCACTGTCTGTGGACAACGGAGAACGTCAGTTATTAATTTTATTTATTATAATTTATTTTACACCACATAGAGATAGATTGAAAGAGTTGCTCAGCTGTGGGACAATATAGGAGAAATAAAAAAAAATACAGACAGAGACCTACTACTGTCTGTACATAGGCAGTAATGTCGGTATGGGCGGTCTCTTCTAGACAACAATTAGTTATTTTGCATTGTAGTCTCAATTAAATAAGTTACAAAGGTGTTTGTTTTTACTTCTAACTCCTATTTGATTGCTTGTATAGAGACGATGTTACATAATATATCATTAAACATAAACATGTTTTAAGCAGGATGCATTTTAATAATGGACCAAGGCAGGATACTTAACTTGTAGCATTATGTTATAATTAGATGCGTCATTATGTCATCATACAGTAAGGTTCATTAATTGGTACAAGTTTACGTCTTTGTTGCATATTTTTGCCTAATCGTTATGACTTCACTAACTGATATTTTCTAGAATCTAGATTAACTTTCGAATATTTTGAGAAATGACTACAGAAAGAAATAGCGAGTATGCATGTTTTGACAAACATAATCAAGAAGATTAAAACATCCTTAAAGTAATAGCGAAATAAATATTTCCTTAATAGTTTATGTGGGGCTGTAAGTGCGAAAGTAAGTTTTTCTTACTAATTCGACACCTTGAATGTGACAATAGAATGGGCCATTGTCACGCAATAATCACAAACATGATTGTGATTCATAGTATCGCATAAAAGTACGTATTCTCGACGTACCGTATACACCCACACGCCCATAGAACTGGCTGCAAATGGGATCTCCATTTGCAGCCAGTTTTGGTTATGTAATGTAATGGTTTATGTAAAAAACTATAACATAATACACAGGCATACACAAACTCACGCTTCTATTCTTTAAAGAGTAGGCAGAGTTGTCACTAGTGCTAGTCCGTCGACCATATTTCCGTCCCAAGATGTGAAAAATATTTACTATAACTGCAATAATCTTCTTCGTCTCGTTATCAAATGCTTAGACGAAATCGCCGCATTAAGATTTGCATATTCCGACATTATTGTAAAATTTTATAACCCACCACCCGACGCGTCTCTTTCGGGAAGTAAATGCACAAATATTTATCAAAGCTATGCGGTTGAACGAATGAAGTGAGCCAGCTATTACAGTAGGCAAAAGGCACGTTTTTACCGATAACATCTATTTTAATGCATATAACTTTAAAATCAGCCATTTAGCAAATCTCTCGGAGAGATAACACTTAGCCAGTGAGAATAATATTTGCATGTAGTTCAGTAGACGAGTTTGATAATATATTTAGCTGTTCTCGGAAATTCAACACATTTGAATTTGATGCTACTTCTTATTGCAATGCCGATGTTGTCATGCAATTAACAGCATATTGGTCCAACAGCCTTCTTTTCAAATGTCGCTATGTTGCGTGACAGATTGCCCAAGAACTGTTAAAATTAGATATTTTGCAAACTATATCAACAAAAAGTTGTATTTTGAACTGACTGCATTACTAACATTTTCTAATTAGCAGATTGTGGTATAACCTTACCCTTATGAACCGGGTGGTAGTGGATAAAGGTGACGGAATCCAAAATAATCTATGACATTTCATGGGTTCAATAAATATTTTCATTTTAATTTAATTTCATAACAATACAAGTCTAGAGGTATCTCTTCAGTTCTGTAATTGTTGATAATGGAAACTTTTATTTTTACAAAACAGATCCTTCAGACTTCAGAGAGCCCGTAAGCACAGCTATCCTTTTAACACGCATAGGAAAAAGCTTTTACCATAGCCATTATGAAAATTAGCCCTTTTCAATCCTTTCATCCGCAGACTTTCGACGCGTCAGACTCTTGTTTTTTAATGGGAGACATTTTTAAATAGACTTAAATAGCAGAGATGAACGAATACTTGTCACATCGTGTTTTAAACAGAAACCGCAGTTTGATGGTATTCCCCGCTCGGTTTGCAAATAAACGATGACTCATGCGTTCATGACAGCGTTTTATAATAGTACTACACGAGTTTATTGTGTAGGTATTATAAGTGAAAAGGAACGTGAGAACTATTAACACTCACATTATTAAAGATTTTGTTTGATCTTGATTCTATAGTGACATAATAAAAAAATCAGCTTAATAAGGAAACAAATTACACTTCATTTTAATCTATTAAAAACATAAACCCCTGCATTGACATAGTTTTTAAATCAATGGAACCCTGACAAAAAATACAATAAAAATTAAAATCATTGCTTTCATTTAATCTATTGTTTTAATTATTTGTTATTCTTAGGCATTATGAACGTTACAAATCGGTCGGTGTGCGGGTGTTCTTGTTTCAGAAATATATAACGCCCTTCTCTTTGGAGTCTAGTATGACCAACGACCTTTAATAGTAACTAATACAATAATTTTAATATTATATTCATTAGATTGTACTTTTATGTATTATATTTCATTAATTTATATTACATAAAAATATAATCGTTACCTAGTATTTATAGGTTAGAATCTCTAAATGTAAGGTATGCTGCTACTCGTTAATTTATTTAAAGTGAACAATACATTAAGAATGTGGGAAGATCTTCCGTATCTTGCGGTTTGTATCAAATTACACCTGGCATGTTCAAATTAAGCGTGCCTTACCTCATCCCCCTATACCTACAACTACATATCAACTGTTTACTACAACTCGTGCTACTTTATGTATATAATTTTTAAGAGAGCGTACATTGAGGCTTTGAAAGGTCACCATTGTAGTATGGATCTAACATTTTGGTAAGCAATCCATATCAAACCTCACTATCATGCTCGAATATAAGTTTAACAGGTTAAATTTACGGCTAGTGTTCATGAAATGGGGCAATAAAACCTACATGTTGATACTTGTAAACGTGTTCGGGTGAGGAAGCAGTATCTGCTAATGTTGGGGCAACATCTTAAGCAACCTCAATATAATAGTTTACATCAGTTCACGTGTACTCTGCGAGCACGTTGCCTGGATACCTCTAATGGACCGGTTTTATGGCACCGTTATGGTAAGACTGTCTCGTCTCCACGGCCATAACCTGATCTGACATCTATTTCGAATTTTATCACAAGTCCTCAAGATTCACATTTGCATAACAAGGTCTGCGAATTATGTCTATTGCAATCATGGGTTATTGGAAACAGTTTCGGCATGGTGCAATGCCCTGCAGAAAAAAACGTTTTTAAATGTTCGTTTCAACGCGTTCAATGTTTTCATTTCACAGATGTATTCACGTTATCGTAGATCGATGACATTAGGTGAATTAACCCTTTTTGGTGCACAATATTGAGGATATGTGTCTAAACGAGTTGGTTTTAACATCCATAAATTCAATAACCATTCTATTTATATTTATAGTAATTAGTCATGCCCAATGAAACTAAACGCCTCGCTTGCCTCACAACAATAAATTAACTAACAAAATTGTCAGTATAATCATATCAATTTAAATAACGCCGCTCATTCATATTCATGGCGTGGCGACGGAATTTAATCAATGCAGTCTAATTAACGTCAATTAGAGCGTCAAATTCCACGAGGTATGTGTTCATTCACATGATTGTACCAAAATTAGGCGGACGGCGCGTCTGTCTTAATAATTCACACACGTAGTATACCACCATCGATCTGTACATAAAACGTCACGTATTTTTAAGGGGTGCGAACTTGTGCAAGCAGGGCACGCACATTGCGACGCCAGTATTTCCGCCCTCCGGCGTTACAGAGGGTCCATTATGGAAATATTGAACCTGAAGCCGGAATACTCCCCGCTTGGGATTAGAATGTAGGCCATATGTGCCTTAGAAATGTAACAAAGCTAAAATAGTCGTTTGGGAGAGCTAATCACTAGGATATCATAAACGTGAAGATGTCAGTGACGCGGGTTAAAGACTGCTTTCATTATGTTAATGACCAGGACTGACAATGCGACTGCGAGGAGGTGAATGCCTTGTCACTCTTGGCATTAAGCGTGACCATCCGAGAAATTGCAGAACGCACTTAGTTCAGTAGGTCGGCGGTCTAAAAACTGGTGTGGTTATATTTGCATTTGTTATTTTATAGCTGTTCAGTTGTCTAGACGATTGATGTGAGTAATGAAACGATCTCGTGCAATGTGTACTGTTTATTGCAGATAACGTTACTCGCTTCTAAGTTAAGGTCAGGCAGCATCCGTTTTTAAATGTCATTGTAGTCAGACGTTATGAATAATGGTTCATTCGTTTCGTCTACATGGCATTATCCTGACCAGGTCTAGGATTCGCCTTTCTACGTTTTCTTCTATTTTTTTCTTAACCACATCAAATGTTAGCATCTTTGGTAGATCAAGAGGCATTGGCCCTGTCAGGCTTATTTTGTCGGATTCTCATGATGTCTTAAGACACCAAACCACTTCAAACGTAATTGCTATAATTGATAGGCACTTTATGAATGCTACTAAATTCCAAGAAATATAATATTTGATATACTGTGATAAAAAAGCCTGTAGTAAAAATTTCGCACTGGCCAGTAATGCATTTTTTATCATTCATAATCACATTCGTCGTTTAACTTAAACTAAGATACAACGATATGCACCGATATGCGGTTGCGATTTGTAAAAATGATGTCACCATGCCATAATAACAGCTGTAGTATTCGGTGCCAAGTGACGTCATTATGAGGACAATTTATATGTGCCGACTAATGGCCATGATTAATAAACGATCTTCGTTTCTATCTAAAGATCGATCGTGAAAATAAACCAATGGGCTCAAGGTATTGCCGACACGCTCACATTTGATGTGTTCTGATTGGTCTATTTTCCGGATCGATCCTTAGATAGGGATTGGGATTGTTTATTAATTTTGTGTGTAATCCGAATCAACGTAATGAGGTTACACTCTGATTGTTGAACATTGTCATCGCGGTAAATAGATAATTTAAATGATTTTATATATTTCACTCGTACTCATAAAACAACTAATGTGGTGTAGTGCAAAGGGTCGAATGTCCTTGACCGTACTGGGAAAAGTATACATTAACATAATATGGTTTATTGTGATAGTAAAATATACATTTTAACCGGTACGTTAATTCTATATTCTTAAATATTGTTTATCTTCTCAAGAATATGCTGTACAAACAGTGCTTAATATCACGAAGGAAATTATACATTGATTAAAAATATTGACATATAATGAAGGTTACTATAATACTTCTACTTTAAGAACTATCTGTATTTGCATCAGCCCAAATACGTCCCACTGCAGGGCACGGGCCTCCTCTTCAATCGAGATTCGAGAGTACGTATCGAGAGGGGTGAGGCCATATAGTCTATATTTTACATACATACATACATACATACATAAACTCACGCCTTTATCCCCGAAGGGGTAGGCAGAGGCGCCACCAGGACACCCACATTTCGCCTTGTATGTTCCGTCCCATGATGTGATAGGGGGCGAGCCTATCGCCATATCGGGCACAAATTCCTGACTCCGGGCTGATAATGAATAGAAAAATCCAATACCACTTTGCCCGACCCGGGACTCGAACCCGAGACCTCAGCTTTGTAGCCGTACCGTAATACAACTACGCCACCGAGGCAGTCAATATTTTAAGTAGTATATTTTAAGTCTATATTTTAAGTAGTAATTATGTATATTTTAGTACAGAATTCTGTAGTGCATTGAGAACCACCATCTGAAATTATTGAACAACAAGAAGCGATAGATTCGCACAGTTCAAAGGTGAAAACAATTCGTAAAATTGCGAGCAAGGCGATCTCGAACGCTGTTATTGAAAAATGCGACCGCGGCTACCATATACATAAATGTCAAGTTCATTCGTCACCAATTTTAATTCAGTGTCATGGACTACGTAGTGACCAAAAACAAACGAGTTTAAGACGTTAGTCATCGCCGGAGTACATTTACTGAGAATACAGAATACATTGCGTGTCCAGTACTTTGTAATAAGAAACGTGGTACTGCATTCTTAAATTGAGGAAAATATAATAAGCAATACTAGCATGAGTAAAACTGGTAACCGTGCATGCATTAGGAACGAGTCATAAAAAATACTGTTGTTTTAAATTATTATAAATTCTTATATAAGCGCGTATTAGAATCTTTATGACATTGTATTTTACTTTGGGTTTGAATAATTTTATTTTGTACAAGAACATTTAATACAAACTGAACATACAAAGATAACTTCAGGTCAGGAAGGTAAATTTTTTGCTGCGTATTTCGTGTGTAGATAAGAGCTAAGAAATTTCTTTTTCAACGATGGTGCACATAAAGTTAGCTTATCGGGTGGAAAAAAACATGCAGCCGTTAAGCTAACTAACAATGCCATCAAGTTATCGCCGTGGATGAGGACATTGTGCCAGAACCGTCGCCCATTGCGGAGTTCATTATTTGTTTGGTCACATTCTTAAAATAGGCGCCCTTGATTTTGGACTTTGGAATTGTACATTATTTAAAAAAAGAACATCGCTTATTCGGATTAATATATTTCAAAAGTAATATCTATTAGCGCTATCCTATTTGTGCCTAAACTATTCGCTCTGGCTTCAACAGGTTTCATAAATAACCATAACCATATCCCTCTGCTCTACATCTTCCGTCTTTAAGTGAATGAAGAAAATACTGATAGCTAATCTGTTGCCTTGTAGTAGAAAAGCAAAGAAAATATAATTTGAATTGAAGCAATACCTAATCTTACTTTTAAACTCCTTGTATCCATTCCAAGTTTGATTCCACTTGAAACAACAAAGGGAATAAAACAAATCGCACCATTGCGCGCTAGTTGGAACATCTGGCACGTGGTGGGTGTATGAAAGTTGCGGTGGTTTCCCAACCGGGCGACTTTTACATCTGGCCCTCGCTAACAAGTGGAACAAACTTTGTTCCCAACAAAATGTATCAGTGAGCGGCGTGTTTTTGTTCTATCGAGTTACTGTTAGAAACCAAGGTGTACGAACTAGCTTAGATATGTTTTTTTTACATTGGAACGACGAAGTGATTTGAAGGCAGTGTGCAGTGCAATCCAAAATGAGCATCCACCAACGAGAGATGATCTCTCGCCGAATAATACAATTCTGCTGGCCTGATCAAAATCTCTAGCAAAAAATACACGGTGTAAAAATAACCAAGAATTTGTGAAAGATTTGTAGTTTCTTTATTCATGTATTACGTAACTAGATCGGAACTAGAATTTCCGCGCTTCCTATCAATATTACAGATTCATAAACGGATAGCTCCTTTCGAATTTTTCTCCGCATTTAGTTTGAATACTTAACACATATATTGTAACATTTTGTTGATATTTTAAATAGTATGTTGACAGATACAGTGCAACTGAAAGTTTTTTTGAAGTAACAGACGAGTGAGCGGCTCTCCTGGTTATAGAAATGGTATGGTGACTCTTGGGAATCGTAGCTGCACTGACAGTCTTTGAAAACTGAAGGATAAGAAAATAAAGAGAAAAAATATATAGAAGAGACGATTGCTGGATTATCGGCAATCTCAATATCTAAACAAAATTCGAAAACAAAGCAAAAACAATTCATGCGAGTCAATCTGGGTTCCTCAAAGCTTTACTCTTACTATTACCATTTTTCGTATATACGAATGCATGCAAATTGCGCCGTCCGCGGTTCACTGTTACGTTGGTGCGGACGGCGGCTTCCGGCACAACTTCCGCAGGCACAATGCAAGAGCGACGACCGAGTGTCGTACGCATTGTCACTACTGTATGAATTACTATCTAGACGTGATTTGTGAACATTTAGGCGAGGTATAAAGGGCTTCATAAATGTTTCACTGAAGTTAGTGAGAGCAATTCGTATTCCGTGCTATTCATTTTTCAAGTAGCAAAGCTTTTTTGGTGTTGACGTGGAAAATGTGACATTGTCGTGGACTTAAATTTATTTAACATTTATAGTTTTTGCAATTGTTTTCTATAAATAAATATGATCAAGTCAACATTACATCTGTGAGAAAACCTTGCATTTAATTAGGTTTTAATGTAATTTAAATTCCTTTTCCTTGTTATTGAATTTGTATACGTGAGGCATTTTATTTTTATTAAGGTTTTGTTGCATGAATAAAATAGTATTAATAAAACCTGACATCACTGTTCACTTACGAGTGAAGATGCACCAGTGTAATTTTTGTCACATACAACATATTGGTACATTTCCAAAAATAAAGACTGTTATGAGAGCATGATACATAAGTGTCTTCAGAACGAAATTATAATATTTTTATTCATCAGTAAATCTGTCATGTCGTCCAGGCTTTTTATTTGATAATCTTGCACTGACTGCCAAGTTCCATCCACCACGTAATCAAAACGATCAAATATTTTTACGTATACGCAACATAAATTGCAGATTCATACCAACCGTGGAAGTGTGAATAAAGGTGTTGAATTGTTATTGATACCATAAACAGAAAACGCAATAGTATTACGTAAACTCTATTAAACCCTTTAAGGTTTAAGATATCGATTAACGTTTAAAATTCAGAAATCCGACGTCCAATAGCTTCTTATATGGAACATTGTGAATGATATCCGCTAACGATGCCCAATAGGGGAGCCCGGCGCGTGCGATGGCAGTTAAGCTAAGCGTCCACTTAGGAAGCCGACGTGTTTTTGTCATTGCATTCACCAGACTTGTATACTTCGCTCACATAGAAGTGTTCACTTGTGCACAATTACAGTCTGCTGGAAGCCGATATGTGTAGATATCAAAATAAAGGTTGGCAAGTTTCATTTTGCGTTAAATACAGAGTACTGGTACCAAGTGGATGTTTACCTTTATTCGTACTTCATTCAACGCCTAACGCCGGCGCTTGCCAACAACCATTCATATAAGAATGACATTTAGTATATCGTAATAATGGAAAGGTTGGTATTATTGATTACTCCATAAATGTCAGAACAAATGACCGTAGAGAATCAGGATTGCGCTCATCCAAATAATAGTAATCTTCGTGATGTTATGTAAACGTAGATCTTATGAAATCATAAAGGTGCAGTGAGTAATGACTCATCCGTTACAACTTAGATATTTTGTGGTTAGACAGAGATTTCATCTACATCAATTCTTTATATTAATTAACACCTATAGTTTTACGGCCTTATTCATAGTCAGTTTTAAAACGTATTTTAGTTATCGAATTTTGTCCCTTTCGAACGACTTTTGATGAATTCAAGAGTCGGTCGAAAGAAGTTTGAGTGAAGAAGACAAAACTTTCAATAACTAAAATACGTTTAAAACTCTCTATGAATGAGACCTTTAAATATTAATGCATAAAAATGCACCAAATACCAATTATTAGTTATAAAACGAATTACCGACGATCTTTTTAATTGGCGCCGTAAACTTTGGTTGTTTTGATTATTTTATGGCACGCATTATCAAACTAAACTTCTTACATCGTGTGATAACTGATACCTCAACCATTTTCTATTCCACCAAACCTTTATCGATTATATTTCCTCGATTAGATAATCCATGAGATTTTCCTCGGAAAACACTGTACAAGGCGGATAAAAGAGGCATGAATCAAGTTCCGTTTGTGATAACCCGTCCGAGAACTCACTGCGACCAAACAAATGAATCAAGCGCAGAGATAGCAATGTTTAATGTGCTTAGTATTTAATCACACCTCGTGCAAGCTTCTTTGACTAACCTTATTTTGCAATTTTTTTACGGTATTTGCGTGCCGCGGTATAAGATGAAGGGTGTGTTGGGAATTGGGACATCACTTTTGATAATGCCTAACGTTGACAAAAACCTAACTTCGAAGGAATGACTGGGCCTACTGTATAATCCGTCTTTTTATTACATGCCTGACTCTGTATTGAGATCAATCGACTCTTGCATAATGGATATCAGAAACAGTAAGATTCTACGTCTTACAACGCTCATACTCATACAAGCATAGAATCAACAACAAACATCATCCTCCCGTTCGTATTTACCCAGAAACGTGCACTATGTAAACCGCACCGGAGTCAATAGCTGTCGATAATGGAGTATGCAGTTTGTAGATAATTTGAGCGCAAATAGCGCGGGCCAGGTGATTGCGGAGGCACGCGGCTGACTCACCGACGATCCATTGACATTCAGTGCGCCTGCTGTAGCTTACGATAGCCGTTTCCTCGTGACGTGCTCACATCAATGAATCAGGCTTATAGAAGTTTTCTTCTGTCTATCCTTATTCATTTTGTTGAAGTTCAGTGTTGTATTTTTATGTATCTTAAAAAAATTCTATATCTAGTGTTGCAGGCATCACACTAAACAAGAAGACACTAAACAAATATTTGTCTCAGTGCGAGGATCGACGCCGCAGCCTCTTATTTTACAGTCATTGTCTTTGCCAACTCTTGAAAGACTCTTGACCTATGACTTGATGAACAAGGTGTTGATCGTGATTGGAAAGTTCAAAATCAAATTTCAAAAAATATTATTCATATAATCTTTGAAAGTCCTTTCACTAAAAGGTATAAACAGAATCGTACTATAATCACTACAGTCTACTTTCACTGATTCTCGTACTAGTACAATGTGCATGTTCAGATATTCAAATTGCTTCATGTTAATACGTTTATCACGACGTAATGAGCGTCTTCAATGAGATACAAACATTGCATGTTGTATGGACTTCATACGTTCCCGTCTCTTTTTGATGCTACATACCGTAGAATTTTACGCTATAACATTTTTGATGCTATTATTATCTTCATTGAAATGCGTGGGGAGTAAATCACAATATCTAAAAAACTTTATTTAAATGTGTAAATTGTTTCTGGATTTACAGTCTTAAAACGGCTAAAGTAATTGAGATTTAAAGATTTTTTTTATGAGTTTGTCATCATTTATTTTGACTTCATTACGTATCAACACCTACTGCTATGTGAATAGGTGAAGCTAGAACTAAAATAGAAAATGAATTGTATAACTATATAAAACAGGTTTTATTAATACAATTTGGAGTATGAATAATTTGAAGTCCCTTGATAATGCTACAAGGTTATGACACAAATAATAACAATGAAGGGGGAACAATTTCGAATATTATTATTTCGAAAAACCAGTGAATTAATTTAATTCTATTTAATCCTTCCCCTGTTTGATATTATGGTAACATCACGGATATACGGTAGCAGTATTTTAAAATATTCTAAACATCCGTCGTTCAACGTTTAGCTATAAAGTTCGTCGGATAGATTTAATCAAGATTTATACGACGTGTTTGCATCAAAATGCAAAGTTTTGTATACTAAATGTTGAATGTAAGCACAAGCTTTGCTACTTTTTAGCCGCGTTACACTGTGTTTAAGAGATTACATCATCACACCTCATTGCGATAAAGCCAGAATTATGCTTCCTCTGGGATCGTTTATTTTGGTTACGTAAGCGTTTTTATTACAATGTAAAAGACTTGGTGTTATTCCTCGAAGTTGACTGTTATTGCAAAGAGTTTCAACATAAGCAATAATTAAACCACATGAAATGGGCGCGTTCTTATTTTAAATCTTTGAATAAAATTGGCGAGAAAGCTGGTAACTCAAATATATTTTTGACTGGGGGCGTAGATTATACTAATTTGCTACACACATAAGTAGCATACTCGTACTACAAGGCTTAACCTCCACAAGAAGCGACCGCAATGTTGGTACACCCGTATAAGGCGCAGACAATGCAGTGGATCCAAAGTGAAATTCACTGAGGTTGATACAAGGCGGAGTACCGTTCATTCTGACATTTGAACCTACATGCGAGCACAGTCTCTTTTGTGTATCGATCATGCTAATGGTACAGTCGACAAAATAATGCGTATTTGTAAACATACAGCTTACTCACATATTTTTTACCACCTAATTTTCGTTAGTTCTAGTTAGCGTCGTTATCGTGGCCGATGCTGGGATGTGGCTATTTAAAAAAAAAATCCTTACTATCATAAAAAGCATCATCATCATTTTAAGAAGAATATTGTGTAGTAAAATCAATTAACTATTTATTTATTCTTGATGGTTCTGTGCTCTTATTTTGAGTTACTTCTAAACAAATCATTGCATAAGTGCATTTAAAGAATTTCCTGCTATAGATTCTTGATAAAGCTTATGACATACGAGGATTTCCCTTGCCGTTGTGGCGACTGACTGCATTAATCACACGTAAGATAAATTACACCCTGCTGAGAGATTAAAAGCAATATCTTTCAGCGATTTGAATATTTATTTATATCATTCGGTCAGTTATAATTAAACATCGTTTAGCAGTGTTATGACAGCTGTTTGTCACCAGAAATATGATTGGCATGCGTGATTCATTGTATATAATTAGCAATCAACGTATGGGATGATTCGGACACATGCGTCTCTCAAGTTGGTTTCCTCTTAGAGCGATTTATTTATTTAATTGAATGAACATGACCTTCATTATTATCATCATGCTCAGTCACAAAACGTTCAAAATCGATGTTGGCAAAATGTAAAATATTATGAATCATAGATTATACTTCATTACATTATGCACATGCATACGTCCCATTGATTGCTACATTCTTTACCACAAAATAAGAGATATTCTTCAATACCTAGAAAAAACATTTGCTCGACCAAATATAATTCACAATATCGATTTGTGAGTACCCATTTATGTCCAATTGCACCATCGATAACCAACAAACGATCCTTAACGAAACTATGTAAAATGCAAAGATCTCACATGAAAACTAGTGCAGGCAAAAGTGAAAATCGATTCTTGAATGTACCGATTGAATTATGCAACAAGCAGGAAATGGAGCACGCAGCGCGATCTCGATACCGACTAGCGGAACGGTAGGTGCGGTTGTCATTGAGAATGATTGGCCACGAGGAATTTGTATGAAAATTATTATTATGCAGATCAATGGAAGCGAACTGTGTCAGGCGTCAAAACTTTGCATATGTCAGTCTTGCTATAGGTATTTTTTTTTTGTTAGTTGAGTAATGGTTGTTCCAAAAGGCATGTATTTTTCCGGAATGTTACGTCTTAACAACAGCCAGTCGCTCTAAAATAATGGAGAGACATATTTTAACAGGGTATAATATTTTACAGCTTTAATACAATATTTTAATTTATATATCCTTTGACCGATGATTACGAGTAATGATGGATGAATGATTCACCGCCCAATTAGAAAAGGGATTTCCATTAATAGAAACAAATGCAATTCATAATGACTTTTTGATTGTTTCATTTAGTAAATTATGGTCTTATCACTTTACTATACTCCATGGTCATTGATTCATATTTTAAAGAGACCACATAGCAACCTCGTAAGTAAATCATGAATACTTATAAGTTGGTCGATAAGGGTCTCGACAGCTATCAGGGCGATAACGTACCTGCGCCGTGTGCGTCTATTACGACCTTCATCAATGCAACGCGACGTTTCAAACATTATCACATGGTCATTAAGTGCACTGAACGAAGACGCTGGTTATATTCCTTGATAGAAATAAGTTCTACATTCAGAATAGTTAAAGGTGATGATTTTTTTAAATAACTTAAATCAGATTGTGCTAATTAAGAATTGTACTGATGCATATTATATTTAAATAAATATATGAATAAGATCGCTGAAGATCTTGAACACGAAAATAAAGGGCTAAATAAAAACAAATTTGTAGCATATCGACAGAGATGTAAGTTAAAAATCATACCACAATTTACCAAGAATAAAAATATAATAAACACGTCGATAAAGGCAATATTATTCTTAACCAACATACGTAAATGTTCCGGTAAACGTTACTAAATCAATTTTACGCGACAATTTAGGTGTGTTTGCTTCCTGTGATTTCGTACATTTAATATTTGGTTAGCGTGTTTGCATTTTAACGTTTGCTTGTATTGAAGGAAGGTACGTTTGTACTAAGTATACGTTTAAAATCATCCTTGTGTTTGCGGCACTACTCAGTCAGGTCGATTACCATGTACAGTATTTATTTCTAAGAAAAGGTGCACTTACAAACAATATGCTATTGGTGTTACCATGTCTTTGTTGTAAAGTATATTGAAGGAATCGCAAAGAGCCGACTGATAAGTAACACCTCGATAAAACTTTATCAGTACAATACTTGCTTACAATCAACAATTTTAAGAAACACCTATTGTACGATAACAATTAACTTGTCATAATATGATTCACGGATAAGGCGCAATATTGTTTGTTTTTAAAGTTAGTAATTTTTAACTTCTATCATAATACTTTATCAAATAACCATACACTATAAATGCATTTGTACTGTTACTTCTACATATAAGCAAGAAGTAAAAAGGAAAAATAAATATTAAATTCATAAAATAACAAGCAAGAATGAAGTCAATGAAATGTTATTGCTGAAGCCGGAATTGTTGATAAACTATGTAGTACGGTAACGTTACAGCTATCGACATTTATAAACACATCGATGATACCCGTAGAAGTCTTGATTTGTCACAAAAAGCAAAAGCAAATATACACGTTTTAAACATACTGGTGCATTAGCAAATACTAAATAGAAACGATTATAGTCATAGTAAACCGTATCGGACGGCGCCATGAAAAAACGAGAAGTTTAATGGACGAACGTCGTACAACCAAAATAAACAATAAACATACCGTAATAAAAGAGCAAACAAAAATAGATGGGCGGCGTTCATTACCAGCTGGTTACGTCAGCTATAAATTCGTAACGACTAGCACAAAAGATAGTGTACGTAGTGTAATTAGCTAAGACCGTGGGAAACGTAAAACAATCGTAAACCGATGGAATTACACCCCGGCGTGACGTAAAGAGCCCTCTCTGCATCGTACGTGGCTTACTTACAAATTATCATTAATATACCTTCATTATGATCTATTAAATGTATGCAAGCAAAGTTAAGATGGAAAGTGGATCCGAATTGTTATAATATCACTAATGCGTGATGAAAAGATAAAAATAAATGACTATCACGTTAAATAACTCAAGGAGCTTTTGATTGTATGTGAATCATTTACTTTTAAGGGCGTTAGAAACAAGATGTTATAGCTGAACATAAATTCCGAATGGAATGGTTGAACAAATCTGTAAATACGAGTAGAGAGCGTAGTTAATGCCAAAGCAAAACACCAATGCTTTTAAAATTGCATCAATAAAACACATCCGAGTACAAACCACGAGTAAAAGCTAGTGAGTAATAAAAGTCTAATTTAGGATCAGACGTCTGAACAAATTAAAAACGAATCTTGTTGCGAACGTTTCATATTAATTCAGAATGCGGGAGCTAACCCATAATAAACGCGTTGCATTTGTTGTTGTAGAATAATCACGAGTCAGCAAGGTCTAAACGTGGTGCACGTGCAACTATTGCAAATTTAGAAAATGAAGTAAACATTACAATGTTTACAAAGAGTTCATATAAATATTGGGCAACCGATAGTAAAATTATGAATTCGAGGCGGTTTCGTGGTATACCCACTTAATAAACGTTCATAAATGTTTCGTAGAAATGCATTCAAAAATTGGTTAGATATATTGAGATCAATTTCTGATTTCATATCTTTTTGATATACAACCATTTCAATAACAAGACCTTAACTACCGGTTTTAACTGTTGTGATACTCAAACAATATCACTTACAGAATCGCAAAACCCTGCAGCGCATCAAAAACAAAGGAAAACGAGAAAACACAGCCAACGTAAAAGTACACTCAATACAAAAGTTTCGCAACAAAACGATTGCGCTAAATCAATAAGGAGTACGACGAACCGGGTCGGTAAGGCTTCTAAAGCCACGATTGTGAGCAGGTGATCTCCAATATCTATACGTTACGGCTTCCTTCTTCCTGCTAGCTGAAGGGGATGAATTTCACTTATATTATTACAACCAGCTACAATTCCCTCTTGCAATTTTATCACAAGCAATAAAACTGTTATGAATTTTATACGACATGCAAATAGATACGTCTGCAGATTTCTCTATCTCATAAAGTTTTGAGACTTGAGAAAATTTACCGTGTATAAATTTTTCAGTACCTAATGATCGGTTCGCCATTGCCGTGGAAGGCAATATTAGATAAATAATTTTTGTTCGTTCAATGCAGTGCAGGTTCCGGCGCTCGTCGCGTTAGGAATTAAAAATCACTGCGGCATGTACACGCGTCGATCGCGTGTCAAGACACATCGAATATACACCATAGCTATAAAACATGCATTTTATATTAAGTACGTTGCATTTAGCGATGATAGAACACTTAAGCGATGTAGCAACAACTTTAATTGTATATTATAATTCAAAATTGCTTAGACTTTCAGGGCTTTTATTCAAATGTGTCTTTTTATATAATTAGTTACTGTTGGTATTAAACATTTTTTGAGTTACGAATACAATATCATATAATAATGATATACGACTAGTATAGCAAAATACGTTAGATATATCTACAATAGAAAAACTGTAAGGACACACGGGTAGAAGCTATAAAGGTCTGACCTTCGAACAGAGGTGATCGTCCGACGACAAAGGAAAGAGTACCTGTCTATTACTACGTGTAGCAAACGTGCCTCTATTAATCACTGCTCGTACAAAAAGTCTAAAAATGTAATTTATTTTTTACTTTAAGAAATCTATGAAATGTGTACTAACTATGTAAAAACATATTGGAAGTACGACGGAAAATAATTACCACATTGAAAATTAAAGAATAGGACAATACAGGACTGTTTTCCTATTTTGGAAATAGGATAACAGTAATTGTTAAAGAAGAAGAAATTAAAATGAAGGTACAATTCATGCTCAAGTCAGTTATTAATTTGCACATTAACAATAAATTAATACCGTAACTATATCAAAAAGCACGCACATTATGAATGAAAATGGAGATTTCGTGTACAACAATACACAAACGAAGATTATCAAGCATACATCATCCATTACCGGGGCAGCGAACGTGGATTCATTCGGCGGAGTTAATGACAAACGTCGGTTGCGTGGCGACGCATTAATCACTGTTATTACGCGAATGATTGTTAATTTGTACACAAATATAGAATGAAGCGTATCGTCTGATGTTACCACGCTACATGCATCTATAGAATTACTTCGTCTAATGCATTGTTTTGATTCAACATGAACACAGCTGAAAGAACTAAAGATACTACGAAATGACTCGTGAAGTAAAAAGATTTTGGAGTGGAAGGAACTTTATCGAGTAGTTATAATACGAAGGTACACGTAACATCCCTAGTAGATAGACCGATGACCTGCAGGAGGCGGCAGAAAGTAGCCGGACGGGGCAAGTCGAGGATCTCGCTAAATTGTTTTTCTAAGAGTGATTGCATCCTGGGGCAACAATCTAGACGTAGAGCTATTATAGTTGTTGTCTTTCTATAGCAGTAATAGAATGCTTGTACTGAATACTGAGTCACTGTAGGGTCAAATTGATGGAAACTAGAGATTCTAATTATCTAATGATTCACTGTCATTTAAATCGGTTTTAACCAGTCTTAATTTGTCATTCATCAAACCTAGCTTTAAATAGGTAAAGTAATTAATATACTAACAGGTTCTACAGTTTCATCAATTAAGAATTCCACGACGTCACTCATAGACATGAAAAATGCACAAGTAACTACGTTATGTTTTCCTTTGTTGAGTATGTAATCAGTGATGCTCTCCATTCAGTGTATGAGAGTACAATATTTTCATAACATCCGTAACACAGTGCGGAAAAATGAATGTAAATTGTATGAGTTGCCTTTCTTTTCAGTGATGTAATTTGGGTTAACATTATCATTTATTAGTAAATGGAACTCCAACAGACTGGATAGTGTATATAAATTGGTATTCAAATAAATAGCGACACCGAGAGAAACGTAAATATCAATTTGCAAGATCCCATAGACTTATGTATGTATATTTACTCTTGTGTCAGCGAACAAGACTATAGATCAAACCCTCTTCGAATAATGTGAACGAGGATTATGCTTATAGACTGAGATGGTTGTTATAACATTTATTTCAATGCAAAATATATGTCTTCTGTGATATTATGGTAAAAGCGCTCAGTGGCGTGCAACTGAAGAATATGTTCAATATTGTTATATGTGCACTTTAATATGTTCAGTATTAAAGTGGCATGGGCGAATGATGATGATGGTAGTGGTAATACACGAATTAAAAAAAAACATTTTAATGGCGTCGCGTTTACACACAATAATACACTGTTATAAAAGTATGAAAAACAACAATGAAGGCGACTCCGTCAACAAAAGAGCCAGTTGTATAAAAAGACCAAAATGGACTCCAGAGTTAGCTCCGTACAATTAAAACAGATATCCACAGAATGAACGGACCACTGTAAATACTGCCGTACGTGACTAAACTATGGCCTGTGGAAATATCGTGAAAGCATTCTTTTGTCTCTGCCACCATTCATACAACACAATTGAAAAAAGCGGTAGTGGTGATGAATAAATTCTAAAAAAGAGTAATTGCGTTGTTATAAACATCGAACAATATAAAAATAAAACAATATGATTGTGTATGTATATTTATCTTTACTTTAATGTAATAAAATCTACAGTAATTAGAAAATCTAGTTCGCCGTTCGTTACTACCGATGTTTACTTCAAATGTTCAGTAGGCTTATTCACGTAATTAAATAAGTTCAGTTGCAGTGCAGTTGCAGTTAAGTTTAGATCAAAACAGCCCTTTTTGTATTCTCGTAATTTAGACAACTACGCTCGCGTCAAGTTCGCGTCACGCGAGCGCTTTAGCCTATTCTACGGCTGCGCGTTTTATACATGCGTGATTCAGATCGCAATTTAATTGGTATTTATCTGTTCATTTGACGTCTCCAATGACAGTTTAGTCCGACCAACGTGTAGCACATGCGCAGTTTATGCATATCTTACGCGCAGCTAAACAATTACAAGAATACCATTTTGACGTACGTTCCATTAAGACGTAAACCTAATCGCAACTGCATCGAAACTTGATCGACGCGTCAATAAATCACGTGAATTAGCCTACAGGCCTGGTTCCATGAATAAATCAAGTTCAACTTAACCAAGTAGCGGATGATAGCCTATAACACGGCATTTGTTATGGAAATATACGTTATTGCGAAACCTATATGTTTTTCGATGCACTGGTGAATATTTTGGCGGCTGCAAATGTTAGCACAGTAAATATGCAAGATAAGGAATCGAGATTAATAAATGACGTTCATGGACACGCAGACCGTTGTCGGTGTGAACGAACTCAAAACCTGCGCTTATAACGCCAAGACTTCGCCATGTTGCGGAAACTCTATAAAATAAAATAACCGATTGAAAGAAGAAGCTGTTTTGATAAATATCTCTGAGTCGATGACGGAAGTTGATACTGATGGGAAAAAATGTCGTTATAAGTTTAATCAAATGAAGGAGTGAGTGTTATTAAGGTATCGATGATTTTAAATTTTTGATTTATTTGATGATTTTTTTTGACTGTATAGAATGAATGAAGAAGATCTAAGAAAAGCTTATTAAACTGAATAAAATATAACGAAATGCTTTCAACTACTTAATCGCTAATAAGATAGCTATTAGTAATATTATTTTGAATAGGACCGTAATTATTACAGTGACTAGTATAATCGATGAGATTGACGACGATGATTTCTGTCGAGGCGACGAGGCGCGTCAATGCCCTGCGCGGCGCTTGCTCAGCTGGTTGCTACGTTACTCACTTGATTCATATAGGAATGTGGTGATGGTACTAATCTGTACCAATAGAGTTGTTCATGACTAATACTTATTATAGTGTTGAAAGTGCATAATGTAGCCTCGCCCTATGCCTTGTAATACATAACAATATTAGAAAAGGACGTCTGAAGGGATGACTTGTGTTGTGGTCATAAGAATTGAATTGATGATAGCGAGTCAATAGGAGGAGGTAAAAGTTAGAATAACAATCCAGTATATCAATTTGAGGACTCAAGAAAAGTTCAAAAAAATTAAGTGGTCAATCAGGCATTGCCTAAGTGGCAACAACAACGCAACAAAATTACATTTAGATTGATTGTTAAGTCATTTGTTCCCACATTCTCAGCAATGGACCAATAAATCCCGATCTTCGGCACGCGTATAATTTATGTGACGGCTCGGCGTAGCATAAAAGATAGTTCCTTCGCTAAAATAGTATTTTTCCTCGGAACACGTTCCAATACGTGAACCCGCGGAACAACCAATTCGAGTCTAAATATAAATCACATGACCACATAAGTAATTTATGAGACGGAGAAAATTCGTTCTCATTTTAGACTATATTAGAGCGTATGATATAAGTGGTACGCCAATTACCAGTAAACAGGACGAGAGACCGAAATAGGAAATGCCACCCTCGGGAATTGGACGAAACGTTTGTCCAAATGCGAGATATAATAGTTAGCCTGAATTGGCGATGGCTGGGGCAAGTAGGAAACCGTGGGAGGCGCTCCATTCAGGCAATGACGCGGCTTAATGGAGGTTAAGATGTGTGCCCCCGTGTAACAAGGCTCGCGCCTCGTTTGACGCAAGTATGCGCACAAATTGGATGAGTTCCTTGTGGCGTATCACGTGGAGGTTGATTGAAAAGCTGTGATGACAACCACAACCACTGCACTATATTCGCTCTAGATACGTACCACCGACGAGAACGCTAGTTTGTATTTTAACGAATACAATTTACATCAAGGTAACAACGAATAGCCAAAATATAATAGAGATAGCCATACTTTAATCTACATGTCATTAAAGATGACAAATGTAATGACTTTAATCATAATAATAGCATTTAAACTAATTATTCTAATGGTGCGACATTATGAAAACAAATAAAAACCATTTAGAGTAATTACTTTTTTTCTACCAACAATAGTTTTAATGTATGCCTACTTTCATAATCTCTAAAAGTGAATCGAGTTCCACACATACCGCAATGTTATGCATCATCAAATCAAAATATCGAAATGTATAATGAAACACGCGGCGCGCCGATGCCTGGATACCATCAAGCGCGATAGGTGCGCTTTAAAAAACTCACTGTACACAACACAATAGCATTCCAGTACTTTATTTTTAAAACTAAGTATTTACAATAAGTCTGATCGACATTGGACATTATATTCAGTGCTTTAAGCATTTTTATGTATCGAAAACAAGGGCGATAAGTTATTGCTGTCCAAATAATGTATGAAGTACTGCAATATATCACGAATAACATCAATTACCTCAATACTTGGCACGAGTATGTTGCCATAAATTTTCTTGATTGGTCAGAAAATGCAGCTTGATATCAAACTACATCTATTTTGTAAATGAGATTAGCTGCGATACATAGAATACAAAAACGAAATTTATGTTTCCTGTGACAGTGTATCGAAATAATCTTGTTATTTTATTATTTGCAAGCAGTTTAAGACCACAGTTCGATATTAAAGTAATAATATTAGCTCCTAATAGCACTGTCACATGGCATCGGCTTATTTTAAGCTGGTGTGGGATCAAATCTACGTCATAATTCTGATCTAGATCTGTTTACACCCTATATACCATTTCCATTGTGCCCTCACGAAAATTTCTTATTAGCATCAAAGCGATTAACAAGACACACGTAACAGAAAGTTAGAGTTTGTTGTTTGATATCAAACCTGCGTACTTAATTCAGACAATACCTTCCACTTGAGAATTGGTTATTGCTCGTTTCTAGTGTGGTATTAGTTTATACACGCATAGAATGACAGTGCAACGGCTTCTGGCACGAACATTTCGTGTTTCGTAAGAGTGTAGACTGTAGACAATACAAAAGGAACGGGAGTGAAGTCGATCGGTTAACAACAGCGTTGGCAAGCGGAATGCGGTCTCGTCAGTTCGACATAATTGATGCACATTATTACACTAACTCGATCTCGGTACCGAGCCACTGGTTGTTAGACACGATGGACGCTAGTGACCGTCCACATCACTTTTATACACAAGAGACACAAACAATTGAACATCAAAACACATTTGTTTCTTTATAATATAATGAATCTAGAAACGGAGTCAAAAGGGTTCGAAATGAAAAGTTAGACTTTAAAATAAACCAAAGTATGGCGAGATCCCCGAAAGTGGTTATCTACTAACCAAATTCTACCTGAGTGCTGGCTAAATATAATAAGACCGCAAAAGATGTTCCTGGAATAGGTCGGGAATTCTGAAGGGAGGAATAAATACCACGTTTTAGTAAAATAGAATTAAGCAGACATAAATATAGGAAGTTTTAGGAACTGGCATTGTAATTATGGGTTTTTAAAAAAATATTATATTACCACTTATGACGATCGACTAACATTTGCTGTGACTAATTGATTCACACAAATTACTGGTACATTTTAATTATTAGAGTAGAAAGAAGAACTTGTAAGCATAAAACGTTTCCTTTGCAACAGTGAACACTCAGGTAAACAATACTGTCATAAAAATATGGGATCGGACGATATTTTACAACCTCTAAATAATAAAACAGGCAAAATATGAGTTATAAAATTAGGGCAGCTCGAACGACCGTTTTTACCTTAGGCCGTTGGGGTGCGGCCTAAACTGGGACAGGTTATGACTAATTCAGCATAATTGGAGCAAAGCGTGGTAAAAAAATTGCAGTCTCGAGTAATTATGTTTATTTTTTATAGTGTTGTAAAATGGTTAGTTTTTAAATTATAAAATGTACAAGTGTTGTAAAAAGAACGGTATATTCGGGACATAGCGAAATTTGTGTTCTATAAATAACAAAATTCAAAGTTTTAAATTGCAACTTAAATCCATTTTTATATATGTATTATGTATGCACCATAATCAAATACCACTATTATACAAAAAAATCTATCGTGGGAAATAAAAGCCTCGAGCACTTGCCTTAGGACATCACCGACCAGTTTCAATCAAGTTTGCTAAACTCAAGGTTATTACGTCGGTCTTTTCTAGACATTGCAAAATTCACAAAAAATCGTTTATTATACCCATTTGTAAATCGACTGTATCCTAAAATATATTGGTATTATATAAAAACGACCATTCTGTCGTATAAAGTCTTCGAAAGACGCTTTGTGTATTCAAAATAAATCCCAGTAGGATGAAAATTGTACTTATGAGTAATCTATCATTTAATTCCAGCTACTCTTTTTATCTATTGAATGTAGATTGAGATGTTCTTTACAATTAAGTGGAATATTAACGATTGTCAATGTCTTAATACACTACATAAAGTGTTGAGAATGTGGGGATGACGTCACACGAGAACCGGTGTTGAGAACAGGTTAACTGAACGAGGTCTGGAAAGACTAGACCCAAAAATAAACAAATATTTGCAACGTGTATTTGAGGAATTTAGCTCGAACGGATTTCACCTCTACAGTACAGGTCAACTTATAACAAACTTTATCAAAATGTTATCATAATGATTTTGAACCATTTTAATAGACATTGACTAAAGGATTAATGTGTAATCTAAAACGGCTAATCAGATTAGCTAGCTAATCTACGAGACAACAGTGATCATTAACAAGATTTTCCTATTATGGGACACGCCATTGGTAAACAATTATTATACCACCCAGATATTTATTTGAGATCAAACATAATTGACACGATTTCCTGTAAACTGTCAATAGACAGTTAAGGCAGGATGTGTAACCAATTAACATATTTTAGCCATTGATAAAATCGTAATCAAGATATAATTAAGCAGATTTATAAATATGTTTTCAAATGGCGAATGCTCCAAAAACATACATCTCTTAAATGTTATGCAATTTGAGCCTTTGCTAAATGAGTAATCTTCTACAATCTACATTAAACCTGACATGAATACCAAGTCAGCTGCAAAGCAAATCTTCATAGCAACGGAGCAGTTGAAAGGCATTGTAGTCGCAGGTCCGAAGTTCCCCGGGCGTATTTGTGTAAACCGTACACTAGTATGTACTAGACCGGGAATAGATAACGAACTTGCTCTCAGTCGCATTCAGTTCTCGACATCAGCTTTACCTCCCCAGGGCATTGAGGTACTTACAAACGTTTATTGAACTGCGCTTTGCAATTTGATATTGGTTGATACCAAAGCTTTGTTAGAAGACAAGATACTCATTCATCATTGTAATTTGTATCCAATTACCTGTTAATCAAATTTTTAAATTGCTCTGTATCTAAAATAAACTGACTCAGATGATTTACTTTATGGATACTCTTGACCACCATGAGTTTCGTGCAGTTGTAATTCTTAAATATTGAAGTTATTTTTAAACTTATAATATATGAATAAAAATACTGTTGTGAATCAGTGTCAACGACAAGTAAGTGTGTTCAAGTATATGTTCATTGAAATCGATTAATCAGTGAAGCGTGATGCACGCAGCGACTGGCGGACAATATTTCTGCAATGAGTTCATTTGCATGTGAAACTTGTGTTTTACTTATTACTTGCACGACTTACGACTAAAATTTATATTTTTACGTTAATATTTTAACAGTCACCATTTAAGAGCAAATAAATTTTCATCATCAGCCATAAGAAATCCATAGATGAACATCTCCTCTTTGCATTTTTACAGGGATGTATGAAAAGCAGCCTGCATCCAGCGGCTTTGTGCAACCTTCAGTTTATCATACGGTACAAAATACTACAAATGTTTATAGCCGGATCAGATTAGACCTTACCAACCTGTATCAAACTAGTGAAACCTACGATGGATTACGCGTTCCCTTTACGACCAATATCCAAGGTGATACATCTTTATCTGTAAACTTACGCCACGTACTTCGATAAAAAAATCAACGGCACGGGCGAGGCCGGGTGTGGCTGTTTATTGCCGAAGTTATTATGGATTTGAGTAAAAACAAAGTCGTACTAATAAAGTAGATATTAATGTCTTGATATTCGGTATAGAATCGGTAAATCCATATGTAACGGTAACGCTTGCTATTTTTCCGGCGTTCTGAAAATAACTCGGAATATGTTATAGCGAATTAGTGAATGGTGCTATAAAAGCTAGAATTCAAAAATATTTTTTATGTCTATTTACATAAATATTGCAACTAAATGTGAATACGGCTACGATAATATGAATTACGATATAATAACAGTAGTATCTTAGCCTAGCCCTTTAGAAAGCGATCATGCAACAGAATAAGTACTTGTTAACGTATTGTAAGAGCGGGACAGCAACCTTTAAGTACAAGTCACCAAGCCCAAAATATCGGTTACACACAGATATCGATTGAATTCTGAAATTATCTACTTTTATCTGATAAAGTGCGATAACCTGCGTACTGAACAGTTTGAATGTAGTTTTTGTGATATTAAATACTTCATAAAAAATGTTATGAATTGAAATAATACGTGGGGGAAGGAAAGTTATATGTATTATTTGCATAAATTAGGCAATAAATTCTCGTTTTAAATAAATACACCCAACAGTCACACATGCATAGTGACTTTTTAGTCTCAAGACATTCAGATCCGAAACAAATAAAGGTTAATGTCTGGAAGCTGTCTGGTAAATGGTTTTAATGGTATCGAATATCGGCACTAAAACGATTAGTTCTATCCTATAAGAATTTCATTATACATAAGCTGTAAAACACATGACGAAGGCGCTCGTATTATACAGCCTAGTTAGAAAGACGTCTCAATAGCAACACGATACCATATTTGGAACTTCGAAGCAAGTTTAAACTTGCCAACATGAATATGCATTTTTGTATATCGAGATTCCGATAGGATGTTTGCCTAATGTTGCGTTTAATGTAGTTCGTGGACACATCGATACTGTGGGAAATCAATTTCAAAAATACCTATAAAATAAGGAAAATAGATAAAGATTTTAAAATTCATCATTCTATACATGTTACGTCAGTTGTGTTATTTTATACCTCTTTAAATTGATTTTTTTTAGCAATGAATTATCATTCTTGACCTACAACTTACTTTAAAAATTGGTACACTGATATAGTTTTTTAATTCGTTATAGTGTAAGCGCGACAAATTAATATTATCGGCCCTAACGACCGCTTTGGTAACTACATTAGTAAATTATTCTCTATATTTCTATGCATAGTAGTATCTGATGTCTATTCCTTGTAAATGTTGAATACAACACAGTAAATACAAATGTCTGCAGAATTAGCTGTTTACAGCCCATTTGCAAACACCATTATTACCGTCTTGTACGATCATTCATGATTGACGATGATCTATTTTGTTTCCATACGTAACGTATTACGTAGGTATCGCTTTATGGTCGGTCAATAATAGATTTATTGATCCTGGTCTATCAACAAGAACTTTCAATCATCCAATTAAAAATCACGTACCAACGTTGTGCAAAATACAATTTCTTATTTGACGACGGAGAAATAACCTTTAATAAAATAACAAATAATTATGATAAATGAATACTACAGCCAATCATATCAAAGTATTACAATTTTGTTTACTTCCATTTTACAACTACAATAATACTTTACTCCAAAACTTGACTGGGATTCTTAAACTTAAGTTCAATGAAAAGCCAAAGACCTCTAGCTTCCTGTATGCCAACGAATATGATATAAATTATATTCTATTCGAATACCTTTTGCCAAACGTAATACCTGTTTAGAATTGATTAGTTTAACAAGTCGCGATGAATGGAGATGATGGGCGAATATTTTAAATTGAAAACAATATGTTGGCCTTGATATCAATATGGGTATATGGCATGGTGTCATCGATGCGAGCGAGCTTCGATTGGACGCCAGTACTAATGTTACTTTTGACAAGCAAGTACCTATAGATACGCCCAGTTTGGCTTTATGTATATATTTCTGAGAGAAAAAAATAACATTATATTTCATCTTTCAGTAGTATTACTCTAAGTGTCAATGTAATTAAATAAGTTTGAATGGTAGTTTTAATAAATTTATCAATTTTAATAACTATAATTCACATGTAATAAATTCAATGTAATAAAAGCATTAATCATATTGAAATATAAACTGAATTGAATGAAAATTATATGCTTATTTATTATTAAAATTAATGACCATGATATTTCATTTATAAAAATATAATGAGGGTCCTAGTAATATCCTACAATAAAAAGAAAAAAGAATGACTATTGCACAGTTATGTTCCTTTAAAAAATCTACAATATTTCAAGGTACTTGTTGGGATTTTACATTAAGTTGAGTTGGCAGTATCTTGAGTGATTTATATAAGTTAACCATACAAACTTGCCAAACAAATAATTGAACAATGAATATACCATGAATCATGATAAAAGTGTTTCGTAACACATATTCATGTGGCCATGGCCCATTTTGACAGCATACAGTTCGAATTGCAGCCATTGTAAAAATTACTTGACACATCTAATCTAAAGGTAAATAACACAGGGCTCTCTGTGATAAGATTGTGCAAAACAAACATTTCATAATCGAGGTTAACGGTTTATATGTTAACAGTGTGTGGATTAATTGAAATGAAAACTATAAATCTATATTTATCTCTATGTAGATTTACAAAATTGGATTGTTTCACTATATTTTAATAGTTGTAAAGGAATTATATTATTCAACTAGATCTTAATCTGAATAAATTTGATAATATATCTATCAAATTTGTAAGTAGGTACCATTATTAGATAAGCAATAAATTTCCCACTTAAAGATATACTATAGTATATAGGTGATACATTTCTTGGGACACTACAATTGCCTTCATGTAAGTTCAATATCCATTCATAATTTAATTGCAATGTTGTTGGTACATAGTTATAGATTATTGTAATCCAATATTTGTTATTGCTGAATCTGATAAAAAAGGAGATGTAGTTGGATGTATTCCTGAGGATGGAAGCTAAAGCTATAAAAACTCTACACAAACATATGTAACTACAAAGCACTAATTAGAGGTCAATATCCACGAATAGGTGGATGTACTAACAGTTTGTTGTACATCAGTTCTGAAACTCTCTGTGTTAAAATGTTCTATGAAATTAACGTACATAATACTCTTAATTTATTATTATTATAAAGCCAACATCAATATCAATTGATATATTAGTGAATCTCTAATTAACAGTCACAATTATCAAATCGTAAATATCCTTAGTGTTTAAGGAAGTACTAATTTTATGTTATGAAAAGTTAATTTGCTGTCACTCAATGGATTATTATAACACATCTGCTAACTATAAATATATAAGTCATTTTCAGTACAAATGGACATTTACAACACTAAACGATTGATAGTGACTCACCATAAAATTTATAAACCCACTATTTATCACACAAATAACAATGTAATTTTTGAATGAGAGCATAGGTTTATTAATATCTACTTAGCATCCTATAGTGCAATGTTTGAAGTAATACTGTACTTATCTGATCATAATTATCCATGTATACATTGTACACATTAAAGCATGTGGTATTTATTAAATCGTAATTGAAACCAATTTGGCAACAATGTAATAACCATATTCCATATATTTTCAATACAAATTATTGCCTAGAAGTTAATGCTGAGGCTCAGAAAACTTAGAAACCTTTAAGATACCTACTAACAACATAACACAAATACAAAAAGTAAATATAAATGAAGTACATACCTTGCGAAAGGCAAACAGTTCATTCTGGAGTTTCTGCCTGTCAGCAGAGGGCTGCTGGCCCTTGCCGCGTATGAACTTTAGCATTCTGCCGGCCTGCAACAAAACAACCACTTAGCCACTACTCACACACCACAACAAACAGACGGACAAGACAACACCGCCCCACCATTATGATTGCATGCTTTGACGCGCGAACACTAGCACACCGACCGGCATCGAGAAGCCGACTGACTTGCTTCCACTACTAACCACCAGATACCATCACCTAGCCCCCGCGCAGAGATAATAACACGGCGCTCTCTCGGAACTGCCCGATAACCGACAGATAACGCAATCAATACCTGCCGAACCCAAAAAACATGGAATTTACACCGACTTTTGTAAGATTTCGCATGACTATAGAATAAGTATGACAAGACATTGGACAACGCCTGTTCGAACCTGCCCTTTCGTCACAATGCCACTGTTTCCTGTTAAACTAGGTATCGAAAGGCCGCCGAAATGTAAGATTACATACCCAAAGACGACAGTTTGAGAAGTTTTAGTGATGAAATCCAAATTTAGAGGGATGACAGACAACTCACAAACGGCGTCAGATATACACACAAACATGAAAAAGCACTCACAACTCGTAAACGCACGCACACAAGACACACTCACACTAACGTCCAAAAGTGACGTGACTGGTTCTTAGTGTCGCCTAACAAAAATATTTTTCCTTAATTACCATTTTATGACTAACAATATTAGTTTGTCATTTGGGTAATTTAGTTATTCAATAAAACTTTGCTCCATTCGTAGATTTATTGAGTTACTTTGATTTTCACAATTTATTTGCTTACAAAAAAAGATTTATGTGTCGACCAACATATGTATTTCACAAAGTCAAACGCATTTTATGGCATAGTCTATTATCTAATAAAACATTTAAAAATCCAGTACAAAAAGTTAAAGCCACAAAGTTAACATTATTTAGAGACTTTTAACAAACATTAACGCGACCAAGATTTAACGATAATAATAAATACATTCAACAGTCATTAATGAAACATTAGCTCCGATAGTTTAATTCTCCCATTTAAATGTGAATATTTTGGATTAAAATAAAAAAATACATAATTAGCCTTCGTGTAATAAATTCAGGGTTGGCTGCATTTATATATTATGTATATTAAGTTAGTATTTTTTAATTGCAGCACATAAACATTTGTACCACTATATTTAATTCTGCTTTTTTTGTACAATTATTTTGCTTTGGCAACTCTAATTATACGTTCAGAAATACTTTATTCAAAACAGGAAAGGAATTTAAAACCTGGGTAATAATCTTAATAAATGTTCATGACGAACATAAATAACCACGAACACAACCATACCCAAAATATAATATTTTTGTATTTTTTATATAGTGCATTACCCCAAACACCGTAATATAATTCTTATATTTTATAGGAATTTTCGTTCTTACGCACCCTATATTTTGTCTTCGTTGTTCAAAATTAGTACTTAATCATTGCAGTAAAATTTTTCTCTTTTCTACCATGTCTGAATAATATACATTAGGTAACTAAATTCTCCTTTGTTGTTTCCCTATATAATGTATAGGTATATCATTAGTAAACATAGTTATAATTATTATACAGCCTAGTAATTAAAATTAAAGACATTAACATATTTCACTTATTTATTGATATCATAATGGTTTTTGCAGCCATATTTTTGGTAGGCGCAGAGAATATATACATACAATTTCTTACATATTATCGTAACGGAGAACGAACACGTTTGTTAGGAGTTTTAACTTCCACAGTGTGTCGAATTTCACGACTCCAGTTGTTGCTTAATCGTAGTAAACAGTAATTCAATTTTTTTAACAGTTCTAGCACCTATAGGTGGCATATCTCACCTAGGTAGGCTGCCAATTGTTGATTTGGAAATTCATTTAATTGCATGGGACCTGTTAATTAAATCAAAAGCCAGCGGCTACTGCCAGGAAAGGCCTGTACTTATTTTACTAATGGCTACTTGTGTAGAAGGATTTGTTTTAAGCAGTGCACTATCCATAGGCCCGAAACAAGTTCTCGTAATTCGTAACGAATGTTTCGGATTAACAAGGAACCATACATCTGAATTTGTAAAATATTTAATTTTTTTGCGAAGGAATATTTTTTTATGATATTGGTTTTACATTTTACAATGATGTAACATTGCGTTTCATTTGGCAATCCAAGTACTAACGTGTTCTGAAGTGGTTTGTGAAAACGAAATATGAGGCGTTCTATTTATGCACAAAGCAATTCGTTGTTTGGACACTCGTTTGAAGCGATGCTCTTTCGCCTACTTCGAAGTCGCTATCCGTGTGGGCTCACCGACCAGCACTGGGTCCAGCGACTCCGTTGACACTTTTAGCTCATTTCTAATGATGGGCCATAGAAAGAGATACCGTCATAGAATTCTTCACATTTCAATTATTTGTCGAGAAAAAATTGTCTAGTTTGAGGTCTAGAAATGATTGAGTTTAGCGTGTGGTGTCAGGGATTTTTTTATAATGGACAAATCTTACATAGCATCATCACAACGTACCTACTGTTTCCTTTAAGCACAGACCACTTACTTTTATAAGCAAGGGAAATCATGGTGAACGCATGCATGGAGCCGCACCCCCATGAGAGTTCCTTCAAAGAGGACCCTTCACGTCTTAAGGGTTAGCAACATCTGGCGAGCCAACTCATTATTACCTACTTCAAACTAAATACATTTTAATATGCAGGAAAAAATGCATGAGGATTTGCGTAAAATATTCCTCATTTATTGTATGTAAATATATTTTATACAAAAATACTCAAACTTAAATAAAACGAAAGATGCATAAAACTAAAAGAAAAACGAGGATTCATTGCTCGGGGTGTATGGAATAATCAATGTTTGCAGAGGACGGAGATGTGGTGTAATTGGATACCAAAACTGGAAAACTCGTTCCTTTTTCAAACTTCGTTCGGAATGGAAAAAAGATTTGTTGATTAGCATTGGCGGAGTCAGACACGGGTTGGAGGGAGTTCCACCGACAGAGGGCGCTTTGCAACGGAAAAGAATCCCTATAAAACTAGGATAACTTTATAAACCGTTTAGTTCTTTGTAAGTAGGTGTTTTCTTTGTTGGCTATTCGTTTGTAGCGCTCTAGACAAACATAATATACATTTTTTTTAAATACCGTTCTGGGTATAGTGCATAAAGATTTTAATATAAAAGTTGGTTGAACACCCTAATCATGTATAGATTAGTGGGTTCATTTAGTTAATTTAATCAGCGTCTTCCTATCGTCTTCCAATCTTTGAGAAAGTCTAATAGTCATAATTTCCAAAATAACAGGAGTTCAGCACAACATTTTAAAACGTAATTTTATTCATCCGAATTTTATACCTTTAATGAATATGATTATTAGAGTTAAATTACGCGTTACAATCAAGGTTTGCTTTAATACATTTTAATGAGACACAAATTGCCAATTTGCATTAGCATTGCGTCAACGTTTCCAACAAACTATCTAGCCGAAAGCCTCCCGGCCATGGCGAAAAGTTTTCTGCGAGGAAGTCTGCAAATCGATATGAATGACTTCTTCAAAACGTCTGCGCCTTGCATTGAATTTATGCGCTTCGTTTTCGTTCTGTATAAATATATATTCGCGATAATTGTCTTAGATCATATTTTAATTAAGAATTCATTAATCATTTTATTAAGATTACGTATACCTATATATGGATTGATACAATATTCTGTGATAAATTAGATGTTTTTAAAAGTTGAATAGGACATAGGTAATAGTTGCGATTAAAAGCGTCGCTGTATCAACCGTAAAAATTCATAACACATTTTGTTCACAAGAATCTAAAATATGTTCAACTTAGAGTTGGACAATCATGCACCATTATCTTCAATCACACGATCTTCACTGTCGAATGTATCATTCCTCCCTAGATGAAAATCCAAAAAACCTGTTGAAAGCGGCCTGAAAAAAACAAATTCCTACAATTACTGTTAGTTATTTTTTATATTTAAATACGCCATATTATTATTTGTCAGGAGATTTGTTGTTATCTTTAAAACATTTGTAGATATTATTTATATTGAGTTGTGTTACTAACGTTACTAACAGACGCAAAACTATTTCAATAACGCCTTTTTATTCAACTTTTGTTTGAATGGCGTATCTTCAAAAGCGGCTGTTATCACGAAGCACTTTTCGTGCATAATTCCCCCAATTTCCGTTCCGTGGTTTCCGCTTATAAGGGCTCTCAGTTCAGTGTTAAATTATAAAGAAGCCGCGTTTAATTTCCGCATGTACGAATATTTCTGCTTGTTTGTAATTCGAGGAGAGGTTTCCAGTTTCAGATTGTGCATTGAATATTATTTTGACTTGTATTTTCGTTAAATTGAATGGTGGCCTGTGCTAACTGATCATACATGTTTGCGGATCCTGCCTACATGTTTGCGGACTCAAATCCCAGGGCACACTTTTAAATTTAAGGAGGGTTGTGTGTATTGAAAATCAATCACCTCGAGTTATAATGGTAAAGAAAAATATGGCGGGGAAACCTGCATACCGCCAACCCTCACTAAGCCAGCTTGGTGGACTATATGTCCCTATATGCCCCTCTCAATTTCGATTATAGACGAGGCCCGTGCCCTGCAGTGGTACGTATATGGGCAAATACAATACAATTCAAATTTGGTTTTACAAATCTGTTCGAGAAATACTATATTATAGGAATTGCCGTTCTAATTTATTTGCTGTAAAGTCTGCTTCAAAATTGTAACCCTGTACGTAAATGCCGAGATATTTTTGTTAATACTACATGATGATGATTTGCATTCTTATCCGTGTTGCAGAATGATTTCGGAAGTAAAATTATAATGTTTTTATAGATTCAAAGATACTATTATATAATATTGATGTTATCATAAAGACTGTTTCTATGGGCCTTTAAAGGGTATAATATAAATATACTTTAAAATCTGAAAAAAAGTTTGTAAAAGTATCACTATTATTTATACAAACATTTTAATGTGATGAAGCCGATCAATTTAACGAATGGCACAATATATAAATACCTAACAAAGCCTACATATAATTACTCATTTATTTAATCGCATTTTCACATAGGAGTTTGTTTTTAGATCATAATTCATAATTTATGAAGGACGGTAATCCCGATCTGTATAACGGGTTGGTGTCCGTATTCTGTATTGTCCCGGCTTTTATAACCACGTCGGATTCATTTAGGATCTTTTATTCGAAATTCTTTGTATACCTTGTATTTTAATCTGTATTGTTGGAATATTCTAATGCCCATTGTTCAATATTTATTGTTCTACGTGGCGCAGTAGCTGATAATAATAAACGTACATAATGTAATTTACTATACTTTTATAGTTTCCGATACTCATTACACGAGATTTGTATAATACTAACTTATGCCGGGTATATCTAGACTGCGACCGAAAACTAAGCCAAGTGGTAGTTTTAGTGAGTACAAATACAAAACCACAAAAAAAAACCGATAAAAACAGCGAAGATTTGTTTAAATCATCGAATTTTGGTGGTAAATACATAGTTATTGCAAAAATAAAATCGTTTGTTATATTTTTTGGAAAACTACATATATTTAACACGACATGACAATGAAACACGACGATAAGTAAAAAATTACAAAAAGAATGAGTTATAAGAATAAAAAGTAATAACAAGGGTTATAATTGTGTGTCTATGGACTGTGGATGTATTTGTATCTAAAAATATTGCTGCTAGATTGTATTACTACAACTGCAACTACCTTCATTCCACTGTAGTTTGAATTAAACTCCCTCTCACGATTATTGGCATGTCGCCAAACGGCGGTTCAAACCCATTTTAAAAGAAAGGAGTCTTTAGAAGTTTTTAAAGTCAATCCCCCCTCGATAGAACTTTCGGCTATAACAAGCTTACTTCATTTAATTTCAATTATTGATTACGGTGATAAATAAAAGGGGCATTACTGATTTTATAAGGAAAAAGTCCTCGTATTAAAAGAAAATGTACAAGAATTGAAAATATAAATATATATACGAGTAAAACAGGTCTTTTAATAGCAGTATAGGCGTTAGGTCGCGAAGTTCGGCGACCGCCCAGGTTGATAGAGATAAAGAGGCATGTAAGTCCTTGTTCTTTCATATAGACGTGGATGGCACTTAGTTTGTAGAAATCTCACAAGGAGCGTCATGAGGGCTAATTGAATGACAATAAGAAAATAGGGCTATGACCTACAAATACCCAATATACTTGCAGGATCGCACGTTTGCCGCTGGTTTTTAATGATACAAATTGAAATCGTCGGGATATTGAGAAACATTGAACATTTTATCCGTCGTCCACATATTGCATCGTCTGGCGACAGTCGATTATCTCTCACAATTTGACGCTATTACGCCCGCCCCAAAACATGGAACGAATGAAACGCGACTGAAAAATCGTATTTACGTAGGTTTTCTGTAAAGCGGAGTGGTACCCGTTCGAGCCAGCCCATTCATATTGAAATCAAAGCTAGCTGCCGTGCATCTACGAGTACTATGTACACCGTAAATCTCTAGTTTATCTTTAGATCTACAAAACTAAATTACCTTTTTAAAACAGCATTAAGGAACGAGATTTAAAAAGTCTAATATGATTTAGCTATACTTTAACGATATTCCTTATTTTAACGCCATTTATGATATTATTCCATCCACTTTGTGAGAGCCAAGCCCTATATCACGAGAAAAATAAATAGTACATTTTTAAACAAGCTATTTCGCACAACACTTCAAACAACAAATAAAAGAGTAATTAACTAAGTCATCCAACAAGACAAAGTCCTCGAATAAGGATATCGGATAAAGGAAGTTTTCATGAGCTGGGCTCCATTTTGTTGGTAAAATATGTAAATTGTTTAGTAGATCCCGAGAGTCACGCCCTCAGGTGTGACACAATTTGCAAAATGTAGTCTGAGCTTGGGCTCTGAATGCTAAGCGGCTTACTTTAAATGGCCATTATAATGTCGGCCGAGATTAATTTAAAGGTAACTCTAACACCGCTACAAATGATACACTGTTTTTAAGCTTTACTTTCGGTTATCTCTCCTTTTAAGTAATATAAGGACGTGTAAAATTGTTTTATCAAAAAGTGTGTTATAATTCACAAGAAAACAGCGTAATGGACTAAAGTTGAACCTACCTCAATTTGAAAAAGGGATTCTATCCAGCAGTGGGACGAGTATGGGTAGATTAACATAATTTTGAAGTTTTCTTTTAATAATTTATTGTCGCAGGAAATCCACTGTTCAACATAGGTTTTTCATAGCGACCTGTTGAAGCAGCTTGCATCCCGCGACTTCCTGCAAAATTTATTATTTATAAGGTACTTTCACTGAGTCCTTCACTATTGAGCTTGACTTATTCTAAAGCACTTGAAAACCCGGTATTTATGGTATTTAAATAATTTTTAAAACTCCTTTTGTGATTTTTATTTAATATGTCCGGTAAACGAGCAAACAGGTCCCTTGATGAAAAGTCATCACCGCCGCCCATGAACATCCACTACGCTGGGCTCATAGATGTGTAGCCAGCCCATCAAATGTATCGTATGGGAAATATCAAATAATGGTAAGTTAATTAATGGAATTTAATGATATTATTGATATTATTGACTGCCTCGGTGCAGTAGTTGTATTACGGTACCGTTACAAAGCTGAGGTCTCGGGTTCGAATCCCGGGTCGGGCAAAGTGATATTGGATTTTTCTATTCATTATCAGCCCGGAGATAGGAATTTGTGCCCGATATGGCGATGAGCTAGCCCACATCGTGGGACGGAACATACAAGGGGAAATGTAGGTGTCCTGGTGGCATCTCTGCTTACCCCTTCTGGGAAAAAGGCGTGAGTTTATGTATGTAAGTATGTACTATTACTTTCACGTGGTAGTAACCTCATTTTATACATACCAACCTACTGTGATCAGGGCACAATTGCTTTCTAGCCGGAGAGAGAACATTACTCTATACTCCAATGCTATGTGAATTAATATCTAATTTTACGCTTGAACTAGGCAGAGAATTTTGGCATCCCTTTCAGAAACGTCCAATATAATGTGGACGCGAATATAACCAAATCGCGATAAAATCCGTATAAAATAGTTTTATTTCAATGTGTAACATTCGCGTAATCTAAGAAACCATTATGGAAACCTATAATTAGGACATCCGTTCACCACGTTATCCATACATGGCATGTAAAAAGGTAGATTTTATTACGATGCGATTTTATTAGTATCGGAGCTTCCAATCTACATAAGGATATCTATAAATCCCCCACCCCTCAAAACAACATATTCCGTTCTATCACAATAGATTGTCATTTCATGTGTATCTCTTGAGGTATCAAGACGCTAAGCCAAAATAGAAATAAAACCATTGACGCTTTGATTCGTGAAAGAAGACATCATACATACTAGATATATTGATCGTCCCACGTCGACGAAACCTTGTGTAAGCAAGATTTATTATAAATTACGGCATACAAGCAACGTCAGGCTTAATTTATCTAAGTTAAACCATCGATGTTTCAGTTGTATGTACAGCGGAATGGTCAATTTTCGAGTCTGTTTTACAACTCATGACAAATATTATTTTAATTAATATATAATGAAATACTACAATATTAAAAAATATCATTGAAATATTTCATACTCTGGCTAATAAGGTCTTCTATTTTTCTTTAGGATTCTCATAGGAACGTTCTGATCCCCTCATTCGTCGCTACGAGAAAAAAGTTGTAGAGCCTTCTGTGTCCCGTCTCCGCAATCATTTTAAAGCTTATTTCGTCATGTTTAAGGTTTAAATAAGACCAAGAGTCCGGTAGTCGAATAATATAAAAGCGGTGTCGTCTGGTTACGGAGTACGGAGTGGCGGCCGTTGCCATGGCGACCGGCATCGATTGACGTCGCTTGCCGGGCGCATCTTGCAGCCTGCACAACACACCTAATAATGGCTTTGTCACAAATTCCAATTGGTTCGTAAACGGTATGAGATTACTAGCTTGTGTGAAGACATTGTGATTTAGTATGTTAAATGTTTACGATTATTTGTACATAATATTGAGGACATAGCATTTGTCTCTGCGTGGTTATAAAGAAAAAAAAATACTAACCATGAAAAAAGCTGATTTTTTATGTTAATTTTTTATGTACTAGAGCAAGTTGCCAAAATAAGGCCTTATGTTTAAAATACATTAATTTTTAACAAAAGAATTAAGATCCCGACGTGTTTTGATTTTGTTAATAACTGGATTCTGTATATTTTGCTAATGATGTTTGGTCATTAGTGGATTTGGAAACAAACAGACATTTGTTCCATTTCCCACAAAACTATGGTGAACTAAATCACGTCATTAACGGAATATTTGCAGTTCCTCTCTCTTGATTTATTTAGTTTGCGGACGTGATGAGTGGCGAACCTCTCTCGTATCTGATAAATCATTACACGTATTTATTAAGAAAACTCTTCAAAGACCGTTAATTAACTTGTTTAATCTTGACAAAGGGCGAGATCACAGCAATACCGAGGTAAACCAATCATAAAAGAGTTTATCAAAGAAATGCCTCGACTTGATTAGATTTCCACGAATTTTAAGGGCTGCGAAGACCTTTTTAGGGATCTGGTTCTTAAGGGTTATCTACAAAATTTATGTTCTTAAGATATATTTTTATTTATGATAACATTAAACATTATTTATCAACAACATTGACAATACTTTAATTATAGAGAAAAATGCATTTTGTAATTTCTTATTATATTCCTACGAGTCATGGCTTGTATTTTAATACTATATAATATAATGTGACTGATAAATCTCTGCAATTAAAGATGCAGTTTATTTCTGTGTGTTGGACTTTTTTTCCCTTGAAGATAGTACATAGTAAAAAAGACAGTCTTGACCAGTTCTAAGGACAGTTGAATGGTTGTACTATTGTAAAATCGAAATAAATCGGCAGATTAATTTCTTTTGATACAGAACCGTTTCATTCGATTTCTGTACGCACTTGGCCGCTTTTTGTCATCTCGTTAACAAAACGCCCAGTTGGAATTTAATTTCGTTGGATTATGATCTTAAAGATGTTTTGAATAATTCCCCATCGGAAATGTTATTGGTCGTAGCTAAATGAACCAGGAATTAAAAAAAATGATTCGGGTTATGTAGATGGTATGGTTTAGGCGGGTTCATATTTACAGATACATTTACACAACATTTTATTGAACACCACAAAGTAGAGAAAACATGAATAACAGGAAACTTACAAATAAGTGAACGATTGGCGGTCTTATCGCTATGAGCGATCTTTTCCTGACGACCAAAACTAAATATGCAACATGTTTTTATTAATTTTTAGTCTAGATATAATTGTATTAGTAAAAATATGATTAGGTACAGTAAGAAAAAAAAAACACACATAAATCTTTTTAAAATAATAAAAAGAGGATTGTTACACAAAATAATAAAAGCGATTCGGCGTGGCAAAAAAATTCCATGTGTGAAACCAAAATTATTTCAAAAGTAGGGCAGCCAGTGTAAACAATTATCTGTTCGGAGGGGTTGTAGAATTCCAAAACTTTTGGGACGCTCTGATTTGTTTCCTGTAACGCTCTGCTTATAAATTACAAATTCATTTTATGGGACACCCGTTGTACCTACTTGTAGCTCGGTTGGCAGAACTACATTTCGTAGCTATGTGTATTTTTTTTGGTCTGGCACGAAAGTGCTTGAAGCATCTGATAATAAATAATAATAAATAAATACACCCAACAGTCACACACATAGTCCCGACCCCACATTAAGATCAATTAAGTCTTGTGTCGTAGGTATCAGAACTACGAGAGACTTTTCGGTCTCACAAACACCCAGACCCGAAAGAAATATTTGTGGGCCGCACAAACATTTCTCTCGGTGCGGGGATCGAACCCATGGCCTCTCGTTTCACAGCCGGCGTCCAACCAACTGCGCCACGGAGGCTGTCACGTATCTGATGGTTAGTATGCAATGCAATATTTATCGGTGAGAGATGGTTATAGACTTATAGATAACATTTTTTTTATCAAATTCTTACAAACTAGATTTTTTTGCCCAAGAACTACTATTACTATCATCACAACTCATTATTCTGTTATTAGAAATGTTTTCGTCAGTCCGTCTTATAAATTTTGTCTGTACTCTGAAGTCTAAACTGAAGAATAAAGAGGAAATAAATAAAGAGGACTGACGCTTTTCATTGTAGTCATACGACTCCAACAGAAGACCCCTCAAGGTATGTTTACATTTCTGGATGGATTGCAGTTACAATAAACAAGCTTGGAAGACTTATAAGGACCTGCGTTAGACAGCGTACAACCAGCTATTACCTCGATTAGAAATTGCACCATGGGGGGGTCAGAGTGTTATAGAGCGGCTCGTGTAGATAGGGCCTGCTGCGTGTAATCCATTTTCGAAACCTTACCCTGCTCAGTACCTTGCGGTTTGTACACATTTCTTAATCATATGTGGGTATTTATGAGGGGATTCTAACGGGTATGTTAACTTAAACATACTATTGCGTATCAAATTAGATGCTGGTTTTAGTAAACCAGTTATTTGCAAGTTATTTAAATACGAAATGCACTTAAAGCCATGATTAATAAGATTTAATATTTAATGCATTATGTAGGTGTACCTTTTAAATAAGTCACGTCGGCATTCTTACTAGGATTATTAGTATCATACTATGCACCACACTTATATCAAAAATAGGAAGGAAACTCTTTATTATTTTGCCATATTTTTACATAAAAACAGATGCAACGTAACTACAAAATCGAATATTCTGTGTAAGACAGTTCATGCACGTTCAAAATTTCTGTTCTTATTTTAGAACTCACATGGAATTGCTTTCAAATCCTCCAACGGGGAACATTTAGCGAACGATGGAAATTGCCTCTAAGCCCGGCGAATAGTGGCTCCGATTAGCGTGTTCAAACATACGGGAATTTCGGTCCGCTGTGCTGGAGTGAATACAGTGAAAGTGAACTGGCAGACTTATTCTAAAGCACTTGAAAACCCGGTATTTATGGTAGTTAAATAATTTTTAAAACTCCTTTTGTGATTTTTATTTAATATGTCCGGTAAACGAGCAAACAGGTCCCTTGATGAAAAGTCATCACCGCCGCCCATGAACATCCACTACGCTGGGCTCATAGATGTGTAGCCAGCCCATCAAATGTATCGTATGGGAAATATCAAATAATGGTAAGTTAATTAATGGAATTTAATGATATTATTGATATTATTGACTGCCTCGGTGCAGTAGTTGTATTACGGTACCGTTACAAAGCTGAGGTCTCGGGTTCGAATCCCGGGTCGGGCAAAGTGATATTGGATTTTTCTATTCATTATCAGCCCGGAGTCAGGAATTTGTGCCCGATATGGCGATAGGCTCGCCCCCTGTCACATCATGGGACGGTACATGCAAGGCGAAATGTGGGTGTCCTAGTGGCGCCTCTGCCTACCCCTTCGGGGATAAAGGCGTGAGTTTATGTATGTTTGTATGTATGTATTTTAAATGCAATATTTAGTTTGTCTGGTACAATTACGCAAATTACGTAGTCAAGAAATTTTACATACATTTTGTCATAAATACTTAAGGTACCATAAGGTACTTTTTACATACATACATGTATGTGTATAACCTCACGCCGTTTTCCTTGAAGGAGTAGGCAGAAGTGCTACCACAACTACTACCCACATTTCGCCTTGTATGTTCCGTCCCACGATAGGGATCGAGCCTATCGCCATATCGGGCACAAATGCTGGACTCCGGGCTGATAATGAATAGACAAAACGAATATCACTTTGCATGACCGAACCCGAGACCACAGCTTTATAAGGGTACTTTTTAACCAGAAATAAGTACTATTCCCGAGGGATGGAGACAAGACATTTAAACGGTAGTCAAGCAAAATGACTCTAGGTACCTAAAGAAGTGAATCAATTACAACATGGTACCTGAAGTGCCAATATGGGGACTTGTAGTATCATGAAAGTAAATCTTTATCTCGGAAATATGAAGATAAAGATTTTCCGCGAGCAGAGCCGCGAGTAAAAGCTAGTTAGTAAATAAACTTGGTATGTGTGATGGCGACACCATCACTACAATAATTCTTTCTCATCAGTTGTCATGTATCCCTACGCTATATACACGATTTACATTAAAAGTTATATCCGGTCTAACAAATATTTGTCGCAATATTTGATAGTGAGTATATTTGATACTTGTTTGTGTATTCGGAGGTATATTAAAGTGTACGTCGCGAGATCGCTAACAAGGTGTTCCTCCTGCCTGAGGAAATAACATACTCGTCGATACACAATCAGAATTTCTCCGAACACGCTTTCTAGTTACATCAATATCTGCAATACGTATTGGATACAATAGCTTTTCCCTCATAACAAGTTCCACGTACTGTGAACGATTTGAAAATAACTATTTATTACGTTTGTAGAAAGCCATTCCAGCTTTTAAGAGTAAATTAATTCATCGCGATTCAATTGTTGACATAATAATATAAGTTTCGCCCTTTTGACTAATTGATACATTGGAAAAGAAATCGTAATGACGCGACGCCTTGTTTATTTAGTTTTCTATTGAATAACAATCGAAGGTAAAAACAATAAAATATTCATAATACCAAGTAAAAAATACACGTCACTTCACGTCAGGATAGAATTTGGGCGCTAAAAAGATCAGTTTTTTTTATAATAATAGTAGGTTAAAGAAAAAACGTTGATTCGTCGAATAAGACTCATAAACTCTATGTAAGATGAGAGAAAATCTTTCAGGATTTTTATGTTGTCTGAAGCAGCTGTGCGTCGCTTTGTTTCACTATTTGAAGGCCATGTTACTAAAGTGGGTATATTTTTAGCAATCTGTTTAGAATTCTTTTGCTATTTTCTTGTGTTGTCATAGACAATTTGGGCTTTGTTGTCAGTGCCTATTATGTTGTTGTTGGTTGGTTTTCTTAGAACACTGCTTATTGTTCGTGTACTTATTCCTTGTGGAAACATTTCTTGGAAGTAAATATACCTTTAGTTTTAAAATATTCGAGTGCCTGGGACTTGTCAAAATAAGATAGTGTTTAAAATGTAGGCTAATTTCTTAGAGAAAAACCTTTTTCTACGCTCTTGTTAAAGGAAATTCCACTGGTATATTTTGTGATTATGGTTTACTAAAATTCTAGATACCATCAGACATTTTGGAGTGAAGGGAAAAGCTCGCTTTGTGTGAGGCGCGTTCGCTAATTAGCCAGCGCACCACGGGCGTACAATATTACCTTTTAGCCAAAGATGGTGGAGAGCAACTTGTAAACTCGTGCATTTTTATTTGCGTGTTTTCTGGTGTTGAAACATTATTACACCCGGCCTTATTTCAGTCAAATTTAGTATTTTAAAAATATATGTTTGGTGAAGTAAATGTGGCGACAAAATATTGTAAAAAATATGACGACCTTTTTAGGTTCTTTCCCAACTTTTTTATGAAATAAAAACAGTAAAAAGCTAACGTTGTAGTGCCTTGTTCGTAATCGACAGCACTATAAATAACGATCCGTCTTTGTCCTTGAAGCACATCACTTAGACCCAGCTCTTTGCTATTTATAAAACAAAGCAAAGTGTTGACAAATAACACATAAATCCCGAATAATTATTTGTAAAGCTGCCTAAGCTAATCCTAGACTACGCACTGCTTTAAACCTGATTAACTCTCTTACTAAATTTATACCATTACTTTTTTAATACACCAAAACACAAGCCGACATAAATTATAAAGCCAAATAATTTAGAATCCTAATACGGCCCTGACAATCATCATGAAAACACGTAAACAACACCATGACTAAGGATGATTCATTTGAAATCTATACGGCTCAGGGTTGAAGCTACCCCTTCCGTGAACAGAATGATTCAGGCGGAGTGGTAACGCTGGTTCCAGTTATTCAACAACGAGGTCGTATTTCAATGTACTTTCATAAGGTGAAAGGTTATGAGTAATCTTACTAATATGCATATTCGTAAATAGAATATCGATTTATGATACCTTTGAGTTGTATACGAGAATTTCAAAGCTTTGCGAAGTGTATTAACCCGCACTGAACAAGCTTGAAAACTTTGACCTTTTGTTGTATAGGAAGGCCGTTTCGAACAGTAGGAATAATATAATTGACATGTGTAGTAATAATACTTAATAGTATATCTGAATTAGGGATTTTTTCTAAAGGCAATGTACCTTTTTACAACTAGGTAGCGACCACGTTAAAACATACCATAATTCTTCATGCAAGTTTATATCTAGCCTCAATCAGGCCGGCATAATTATTAGTAATTGAACTGCACCTTCCATCAGATGGTGGATCATCACATCACATCGCCCCTATCACATCGGCGCAAAAGGTACACACAAGGCGAAAAGTGGGTGTCCTAGTAGCACCTCTGCCTACCCCTTCTGGGAAAAGTCGTGAGTTTATGTACTGTATGTAAAAATGTACACCAATAAATGTACACCAATAATTTATTTTTTTATATCGTTATCATTCTTGTTTGTAAATCTGAGTGTAGTTTAAGAATACGAGAGCATGCAGGCATAACTATTCTTGTCGTTTCCCCTTGAAGCTGCAAAGTTTTCAGACTTGCGACTATCGAAGTGTTCTTGTATATTTCTCGCGACATTTAGCAAGTATAGCGTGCTAAACTCAAGGATAGTAAACTATAATAAGTGCACAAATAACAATATATTAATAAATCGTGCTTAATGACGAGTATCTACGAGTAGTTAAATTAATTGAATGCGCCAATAAGTCCAAGCCGGTTTTAATTGGTCAATTATACGTTTCAATTATCAGGAAGCCCGTCGGCTATTGGGGTAGAATATTAAAATTGCATTATTGTCGTGTATTTTACTGTAATTGCATAATATCACTAGATGGATTGGCAACGAAGCTTGTTCGCGTAATAGCTCCGCACAACAATCTGTTGTTTGGGGCCCCGGAACAAGCGTGTATGTGTGAATATTTACGTTTTCTTAAGCATTTTTTGTTAATATCTTCACCTAAGAACATCTACAATAGGACCTCGTATGATGCGCAAAACAAACATACTGTCAGTTTTTTGGAAAGGCAATACAGTAAAAGCTCCTTACTCGTTTTTCCTTTATTCGCGTTTTAACTATTCGCGGATAAAAAAACTGGGTCTTAATTACTATATTCGGGACTATGGATTTCAATATTCGCGGATTTTACTGAAACCGACTCCAAGGAACTGTCAAATTTGCAGTCAATTGAAGAAGAGTCTTAAACAAACATTGAAAGCGTTACATTGATTTTGAAAAATCGAAGTGAAGGGTTAAGATAAAATATGATCTTTGTGATTTCTTACTGAACACTGATTCGTCTATGGAACGGAGTCATATTTTTAAGAGACAATTTGTTAATGCCGCTGCTGAATATTAGTCTGAATTGTATTAGCTTTTAAGAACTACCAAACAAAAAAATACTCGCTTCTTTAAACCCGTGCCTAATTCTGACAATAATAAACAATCGATAAAAAATGTAGTAAATGTGTTTTTTTTTTTTTTTGCAAATCATTTTATCACCTGCTTCATAATTCCATATAAATTACCATACCACATTCACGGTTTCTGTATTCGCGGCATATTTACGGAACGTATAGTTCGCGAATAAAGAGCTTTTACTGTACTTAAAAGTTGCAGCGATTCCAATCCTAGAACTTCTAATTACTTTCATTTAATGGGAGGGCTAAAATGGTATATCCAGGCATGTATTTATTAGGTTGTATTTACATGTGTATTATTTCTGCCGCCGTCCTACGCTTGCTCGCATTTACCGGATCATAATATCACAAAACAGATATTGAATATAACCTCAGCTAAAACCTTCAGGTAAATATGAGGTAACATTTTTATTAGGATAAAATATGTATCATAAATGTATTCAATAAAAGTACAAACAAAATACCGTTTAATTTTGGAGACAAAATCTGCTCCTTTGTTCTTAAATTTTGATAAGACTTTGAATGATGTTTGAAAGCAGTTATAAGTATTTTATATCTAACTGTTGCCTTTGTAAAATAATTCTTTTCTAAAAGGACGAGGGACGGTTTCTCCCTCAATAGGAAGGAGGATTTCGTCCACGCAGGGTGTGTCTTCCGGAAAGCGGTCGCCATACAAGAACTTTGCTACTTTCACAGCTGTCGCTTTTGCGAATTTTATGTCGCACTAACAGGACTAACTACGAGCCAAAGTTGAACTTTGATCTCGGAATTTCAGTGTATATTTTGTGTTATTTGGTACTTAAAAATTCTATATAATTTGTACTCATATCTAGGAGGAATAAACTGTAAAATGAATTTGAAATTTACTAAGGTTAGTTTTGTTCGAAAAATAATACTTTAGAATATACTAGGGTAAACTACGCTTGTTTAACCCCAAGGAGTTAGGCTGAGGTTCTGATTCTGAACTTATAAGATAATACGGACTAGAGCAGTGTAATTACATGGACCGATGAGGGAGAGCATCTCTACTACAATTTGAATTGCAATACTCTTTCTATCAAGAGCACTGTAGTCACTTCGTCGTGCCAGGATAAAACAAAATCATAAAATGCACTTCAGGGTTCCATGAGCTTTTTTAATTACATATGTTTGTCTCTGAAAAGAGCACAAATATCCCCGCGCAAGCATAAATATTTACTTAAATTTAACTGCCCGTTCCAAGGCCACAACGTAAGTAGGGACATGCTGCTGCCTGACAGCTAATCAATTCTCGTTTGCTAGCTTTGCCGCCGCCCATCGCGGTTGGCGTTTTTAATATCACCGGGGATGGCTTTTTGGAGACATTTTTTCCGCGTACAAACGTTATTTCTTGCTACGCTACGATAATAACGCTCGTGGATATCTGTTTACAATGTAAATTAACACCTGCTTTTCTGTTAAAATTTACCTACCAAGCTATTTAAGATATGGTTTATAAATTATTATTTTATTGCGTAAACTCATAGTTGTCTGATGTCTCTGCGAAGGAGTAATCACAGGTACCACTAGTGCCACACACAATTTGCCAAGTATTTTCTTTGAAGATGTGATGGGGGGCGAGTCTTCCCGGGATCCTATTGTTTTCTTGTAATTTTTTTTCATTAGCAATGATATCTTATATAACTTTCTAATAAGCGAGTTTGCTTTTAGCATTGAATACCCATACCCATACACATTTGAGTGTGTTCTAGTAGATTAATTTCTCAGCACGGCAATAAATGTATATTTCGAAATTATTTGGTATGATTCTCCATTTTCATTTCATTTCAAAAGTCCATTTGATTTATGAATTGCTCCAGCGATCATTGACCTATGTGTTATGCGTTAAAGCATGGTTAAAGCAAAGGTAATGACATCATTCATCCTGTCAACTACTACTATTGTGTTCATTAGATTATCTCGTGCAACGGGACAAGGGATTGTGTGGAAGATGAAGGAGGTGCAACGTCATCGACCTCAGATAAATTAACGTCTTCATCAATTTAACTTGTAGTGTAACAGGATTGCTGTCTTCATTGTTTAACGTAAATGATGCAGTTTTTTACTACACGTATTCGATGTTATGTTAAATGTAATTATTTTTTACTATTTAAATATTTATACACGTAGAACCTAGATTTCGCACCTGTTTCGCTTTTAGCTAGGCTTTACTAGTAGTTTACTTAAAAAGCATTACTCAGATGATAATAAATAAAAGAGTTCGAATACGCATGAATAAAAGGGTATGACAAGGGTACGCAATCGGCAATAGCATATAGGAAACTTTTTATTCGATGTGATATTATTCAATGATTCAAGGCTCTATACATATAGACAAACTCGCAGAGAAATTAATCTGCTATGACATTCACGTTCCATTCAATAAATGAGATTGTGAGGCTCAACAAACCTTATTCCCCCCACTTTTTTCAACCCTTCTTTCTTTAACGACTTTTAAAGGTCAGCAATGACGGTTCAATCTTCGAGTATATATATATATCTTATACTAAGGGTGCTTATGGCTTCTGTAAACCTATTACCAGCACACCTGCATGCTGATTAATCAGACTTGGACTGATATTAGTCTGGGTAGCCTCTGTGATGTAGATTAAGGCGCCGGCTGTGAAACGCTAGGATTCAACTCCCGCATGGAGAAAAATGTTTGGGTAACCTACAAGATTTTTTCGCGTGTAGGTGTTGTGAAAAATTTTCACAATACTCTGGTACTCTTGACACATGACTTTTATGTAAATAAATATTTATAAGTTAATATATAATTATAGCTCGTCTAAACACACAGAATACACCAAAACTAATATCAGTAATACCTACAACAAAGTGAATGTAATAAATAAGTTTTCTTTCCTTCTTTCTATTTTAATGTAGGGTCAGAACTAAGTGTGTGACCGGTGTATTTACGCACTATAATCAGTATGTAAAGTAGTTATTTAGTAATTTCAGTCAACCTTAACCAAAAGTTAATGCCAGATTGTAAGCATTACAAGACTAATGGTTTTCTAATGTCCTACGAGTTGTTAGGCAAGGTGACACTGTAACTTGGACAATAACTGCCAAAAACTTGTTCAAGGTTAATTGTTCATTGGTTCGGCACTAAGTATTGATTATTGCAGTGCTTTCACCCGGAGTGAAACTTTTAAATCGTTAGAAGTCTGTCGTTAAGTGACTGACGGCGAACAAAAAAAAAAAGATTTGATGTCGTCACAGATATAGTTACAATAAGGCAGTTTCTTTTATTGATATTTATGTGTTCTATTGAGCACAATAGTAATCTTTAAATTAAATTTGTTTATCAAAAGAGTATTCAAATATGTTTTAAAATGTAGCTGTTAAAAGTACTTTGAACTTTGTCCATCCACGCCGGCTGTAAAGCGAGAGGCCGTGAGTTCGTTCCCCGCACCGAGACAAATATATGTGTGATCCACAGACATTTGTTTCGGGTCTGGGTGTTTGTGAGGCCGAAAAGTCTCTCGAAGTTTCTGATACCCACGACACAAGACTTAATCTTAGCGTGGAGTCAGGACTATGCATGTGATTGTTGGGTATTTTTTATTATTTATCAAATGTTCACTTTAGATACCATATCAACATAACAATAAAAGATAGGAGTAGTGTAGCTGTGCAAACATGAATCAATAATATTGCATCGAATGCATCCAATTTGAAAGGAGTTTGTAAGTGTAAAGGTTCCGAATGGAAGCCACGGGGATGTTTCAATCAAGTTTAACCATCACATATTTCATATTTTACTTCAAATGGAATTGCCACAGCAACCATGAATTTTGTATACACAAACGTGCATTCAGTTCATAGAAACAGTTACCGTGTTATTTATTAGGTTATGTCTAGGTTATATTAATAAAACATAGTTCGGAGTAATTCTGTATGTAGACTACATAATAACTCGGGATTACTCAAAATAAAATTAAGTTATTTTAAAATCACAGACAGTCCTATTTCTTTGAGCGATCTTCATTACAAGTTGTACATTGTAAAAAAACACATTGTAAAAACGGTTTACTAGCAACATTATAATAAATAATTACAATGTATGTAAGACGCATCACATAACATGGAAAAATAGACAACCTGGTATGTATATGAAGGATTATATAACCAGATAACAGAATATTTTTAAATTTATAAAAGAGAATTCGCTCGTCTTGTAGTGGCCGGCAGAACGTTCGGAACCTGACAGGCTGTTCGGAAAAGGAATGAGCTTCCAGCTAGTTTTCTGTTTTTGCAGTTGATTTTTCACTAGAGCTTTTGTTGTAGGCTACCTATATAAATGGATTTTTATTAACATGGCCAATTGATACGTGTCTGTTCGCATCATTGAGAGCTCGTAATATTTTTATGAATCAAATTTTAAGTACTGTTTTGTACTTATATAACTATTATAAGCAATTGGCATTATTGATGGCAAATCCTTCAAAACATAGTGTTATTTTATCCATAGGTAAAACCCTACACATAGGCAATAATATTTACACTCTTATGATCAAGTAGTACGTTATTGCTTTGCCTGAAATTTATTCCAATAATTAGAGTTTATATCCTTACAAAAAATCAGTCTGAATTTATCTCATGTACATTTTTTCCTACCACAAATCAGTGGGTGGATCGCAAGAATTTTTACCAGCATCGTCTGTATGAATGGTTTATAAATAAGCAAGAAGGCCTTATGAAAAATTCATATGTTAATGCCTCTGTGTTGAGCGCCCGCTATTGTGATTTCAGCTGGTATTCAAATATAATTTAATAGAAGGATAATTGGGAGTTAGGATATCTTAAGGCATTCGTTTATCTGGCTATAAAGCCAGACCAATGAGGCCTTGTATATAAATACAAGACATCATTGGTCGTAGAATTAATGAAACGCTGGGTAGAATTGATCCACTTAACGATACAAGTAAACTCTAAAGGGGTATGAGGCTGACAGCCGGTCGTAAAATCGTAAGCAATATCATACAGCATTACACCATGTGGCAGCGAATCCTCCTATATAATAAAGGTTAGATGATATAAGTGCCAATTATTTAACTCTGTAGTGAATGAGTGGTATAAAAAAAAAATCAGCTCATATACCTTCCTCTGTACGGCACGGGGCTCCTCTCAGTAGAGTCCTCTGCGATTGAGAGGGCTTAAACCACGCTGGCTTATAACGGGTTAGCGAACTTCACATCGTCGTTGATTGAGGACGTTAAATTAATTATTAAAATAGGTTAGGATCTTAGATAGGGCATGGCATACATATTCTTCGTAAATATGCGTATCCAAATACATTACAAGTCTGCTTACTAATAACAAATTGGATATATTTTTATACTAACAGAACCAAGTTAACAAAAACACCTAACAGAAGGTGTAGTATAGTCCAAATATAGTATTCAGTGTTTTACATGTATTAATAAGACTGAATAGACTCTACTTGAATCGCTAAACACTAACCACCAGGTGGCCAGTCTTTGCTGTAACAGTATAAAAAGTTCAAATAAGTAACACACGTCTCCAATAAACTTGAATTTTCCTTGAAGAAAATTAAGGTAGAGAAATAGCTGCCACAAGACCATGTCATTTGGTCCAAACGTGAGCTTTAAACAACATTCCCGCCCAAGACGAGTTACTCGTCGATTGGTACAAAAAAGCGAGAACTACTTGTTAGGTGTTTATTAATTTTATGCTGGCAACATCGTCAGTGCCGAGAGCCTTTTACGTAGGTGGAGCGCGGAGAAGTGTGCTCCACTCACCTGTCTCGTTAAAATTGAGCGCACTCCACCGATAATTCTTTTTATAATACACGTGTGGCTGCCATTTTGTTTTGACGCTTGTTCGAGTCCAGATGTGTGACGTTTTGTTATTGCATTATTGTTGCAAACCTTACCTACGTTTTATTTATTTTCAGTAGTTAACAATTTCGGCTAATGATGATCTGATAAAAATATGAACGTATTTTTATCAGATCAGGTTTAGCTTTATCTCTCTCTAGCTTTATAGCTAGCTCTACTTTTATATGTTCATAACATATTTAAACAGAATATCTAATTTAATAGAATACATAACGTATTATAATCGTTTATTGAATTACAATCTCCAAATAACTCGCGTTTAAAAACGTTAACTTCAGATATGATATTGTAAAGAATTTTCAATATAACCTAATTGGAGGCAGTCTCAAAAATAGTTTTGTAAAAGAATTTTCCGTTCCGTATGGGGTGCTTAGGAAGCTTCATCAAAATCTCGATCGGAGCACAACACTCGGAGTCTGCGAGTCCCGTTGCAGCTCCATGCATCCAATTTAACTTATACATTGTACTGATAGTATTTTTTCGACGTCTCGTCTCTTCCTCCCCGCGGTTATCGATTTAGTTGTAGTGCTAGAGAGGAACCAATAAATGTTTTACTGTTGGATACTCAATGGAAACTAATCTCGACGGCGTAGAATGCGCAAATTACGTTAAGAATCTTCGACGAAAAATCTCGACTGTAGACGATTGAGGTCCATTTACATTTTCTATTTATATTTTTAACTATTACTTGCTAAATGTTTTCGGAGTTTGCGGTACATTATATTAATTTGTTATTTTATATTTTATTAACCTTCATACAATAAAATTGTACAGGCGGACTTAATGCCAACGCCATTTTCTACCATTATCTATACATATAATAAAAATGTAAATGGTCGATGTCTGTACATGGAAGATATATAAGAAATTTTAACGCAAGGGGTCTTTAAATCAGCAACAGAAGCCGAAACAATTGTTTTTAGAATTTTTGTCTGTCTGTCTGTATGTTTAATTGCGCATCACGCAAAAACTATTGCACCAAATGAGATGCAGTTTTCACACTTATATTGCTGCAGGTCCAACTTGAAAACTGGTATATATTTCATTTACATACAGGATGTTTCTTTTTATTTACCTGCGCGTTACGCAAAAACTAACGCACGAAATGAGATGCGGTTTTCACAGTTATATTGGTGCGGGTCCAATTTGAAAACTGGTATATATTTTATTTACATACAGGGTGTTTCTTTTTATTTACTTGCGCATAACGCAAAAACAACAAGACGAAATGAGATGCGGTTTCACAGTTATATAGGTACAAGTCCAACTTAAAAACTGGTAAATGTCTTATTTACATACAGGGTGTTTCTTTGTATTATGAAAGATGAATGAGAAAAACTAATATTCCCCATATTAACACTGGATTAACCGTGGGATGAGGACGGAAATCCGATATATTTTTTACTTTTTATACTCAAAGGGATGCGATGGGCGTGGATTACATACCTTGAGTGAGAATGAGATAGGACGGGCGGGATATAACGGGACGGGATGAGAAATACCAAATAATCTATAAATGTATATTTTTTAAACAAAGTTGATCACGCAGACGAAGTTAGCGGGCAGAAGCTAGTGTTCTTATAAAATGTAAAATGCCCAAAATATCAAAAGTTTTAAGGACTGAAACCTCTTAATTGAACTTGTATAAAAATTCGAGATTTGTCGGCATCCAGAATATTTGACGCGCGCATTTAAAGCTGACTAGAATATTGCTTGTTAGACCATTCATTTCAAATGCTATATCACTAGTCTCCGATTCCTGGTTTGAACCCACGTCCCTTTAACGTAGCAGTATCATAAATGAAGTTCCACTGAACCGTGAACTGCGACAACCACGAGCTGACTAAGTCGCTCGCTAACTTTCCGCCAAGAAGACGAGGAGCATGCATCGAGAAACATCGCATTAAAACTAATAACTACGGATATCCGTAGTTCAATGCTTCAACTTTCATAACTATAACAGATATCGTCCTATAATACACTCTAATAGCCAATATTTTAATGTAGATTAGTGAATCCTCAATCATATGGGTAGAAAATCATAGCAATACAAAAATAAACAAAGACACAGAACAATTAGTTTTTGTTAGGGAACAAGGTTTCTTCACGATGTTTTCCTTCACCGTTTCACTTCACCTATGGTATGTAAAGTCCGCCAACACGCACTAGGCCAGCATAGTGGACTTTATGGCCTAACCCATCCCAATCGTACTCTCGATTGTAGAGGAGGTTTGTGCAGTGGGACGTATATGGGCTGATACAATACAATAGAAAACTAATTTGGCAATGAAACATATTTCATCCTAGTTTTTACTTTTATAGTTCTCAGATTTTTGATTGCACAAGTCAGACAAATAAGCAAACGCGTCACCTGGTCAACTATTGCCGTCTCCTATGAAAACCGACAATGAATCGTAAATGCGTTGCCAACTTCTTAAAATGTGAAGAAAAAGGAAAATAAAAGGACGGACATTCACTAACCAAGGAAACACGACGGGAAAGCTTTCGCTTCACATCGATTTTCTTTAAGACGGTGGTATCCAGTCGAGGTAGCCCAGTCTTTCTGTAGTCGAAGATAATTAAAATGTGGCTCCACCACTATTAAAAACATTGGCTCTACATTATTTTGTGTTTTTTATTTTAAGTCCTTGGGGCCTTAGTGACTACCCACGCCTCTTTACATTCAACTGTGTCTATATAAGCGCATATTCGTCCTAATGCATGGCTCGGGCCTTGTCTACAATAAAGACGATTGAGAGGGGTTAGGCCATGTGGCCACGTTGGCTTACTGCGGGTTGGTGGACCTACATTCAACTATCATGTAGGTTTCTTAAACAGTAGTAACACAAAGCCTTGCTTGTGAATTATTAATTAACGTCAACTGTAATTGAAACAAAAGATGATTTCCAACTAAAGCGTCGCTTTATGTAAATGTAAGATATCTAGAGCGGAATAATGAAAATGTATCCAGTAGAAACCGCGCACATCACATTTTATTAACTTCTCTCGCAATTATTCCAGCGGAAACAATACTATGCAACATTCGTGCTCATACAAATTGAACACAACAATGCCCGTAAACATTCGAAGCTTGTAATTATGAGCGAAATTACATTTATTCACTAGCATCGAAGGCTTGTTTTTCAACATATAACTAATGCGGTAATTTGGAGGAATATGAAGCATTCCATACACATACATAAGTTATATTTATTTATTTAAAAATTAATTATACACCTGATAAACAATAAAATAGTAAACAATAAACGGAATAAATGTGCAATTGGTGATTTTATCGCTCAAGACAATTTCTGATAACAATCATGAGATGGATACAAGAGAAAAGAAGTTTTATTAAATTGTCAAGTCAAATATTTTTAGGATTTTGAAATAGTTCGTTCGAAATTAAATCAAAAATAGGTATATTTTATATAGTACTAGAAGCTGGGGTAACCGGGTCACACTATTTCAGGTACTAACTACCAGGTAATCACGGTGGCCCACTAACATTCGCAATTCCAAAAGGAATCGTATATGCATTCCGTTGCTTTGAAGGATGTTGAGCCTGTGGCAATCCTCTCGCCACACGAAATGCACCATACGACATAGCTGACGTCAGTAGTGAGTATATGTACCGACGAATATTTTGGCATCGATTAAATTCCGTACTAATTTCCCGTGCGTATGGATTTTGAAGCATGAAAATAATTCCACCAAATTTTACTTTACAGTATACACGAAGGTAAGAAATCTTGCATACTGTTTGTTTTGTACAATACTGAAAGTGTGAGAACACTAGATTTTTTTTATATTGGTCAATATTGCCTTCAAATATTTTGTTATTAAATCGGGGCAGTATTGCCGCTGCTTTCCGAGCCGCTTGTTACCACTTTAACTAATATTTTAATTTAATTAACACTGCAATTCTATAGAATTATTTTGCAATATGGTTTCGTTATTGTTATCATAAATAAAATCTTAAAGTTTTTAATTTATATTATCAATAATTACAGGATTATATACTGCTGCACATAGGCTACTTCCAAAGATTTCAACACTGATCTGTTGGAGGCGGCATGCATTCAGCGACTTCATGAGACTTTTGAATCAATATAAAATTGAGGAATTATACAATTTTGCTCACCACAATTAAACAATTTTCGTCTATACGCACATTATTATGGACCTGAACTCCGCTCCCCTTAACTCGCGTTATTATGGTTTGACAGTTATTGTCCAACTTTCCCGGCCTGTGAGCCTTTAATTTCTCTGTGAAAAGCCCTTGCGGGTCACTCAAGGTGACAACCTCTCTCTCACACACAGAGAAGAAGAGCAGGACAACATATCACCCATGGAGAATGTAGGGTAACGTAACTACCGAGCACGGCTGACCCGCTCAATTTTATTATAATTGAAAGTTGCAATAAATCTTGGGATGATTGTATCGGTGACTACAGATGCGAAATTTTGATTACCGTGTACTTATAATGTTAAATTAATTTTATTTTAAGGGTAACAGTCAAATGATACAGTAATAGTCAAATGATGACGGTTAGTATTGTGACCAGCGCAAGAAATTGAGTAGATAAGACCGGCGCTCTCCAAACATGATGGGTAGTAGCTATCACAACCTCCCCCAAAATGATTGTTGCAAACTAAGTGTTCAGAAGTTGTTTTACCAAATATGACGAGATGAAGATTTCTATATCCTAACATGATTTATTTATAAATCCGAATCCGACGCCTATAATCTTAGGGTCATACATACGCTACAAATGTGTTGTTCGAAATAATAATACACATTTTTTGTGTCACTACAAGGCTCTAATACCTTTTAGATATATTGTGTTCAACTAATATTATTGTCTCTATTTTATCATTGTACGATCATAGAATATTAAAGACCATCCCGCCTACACACCCACCCGTATTGACAGTGATATATATTGGAAGTGGCACCGAGCATCGAGCACCGAAGCTCAGCGAGTCTCTAGAGGACACTAACTTGTATTTAACCCGCCACGGAATTAATTAAAAAGAACGAAAAGTACCAGGAACATATAAGGGTTAAGTTCCTTTGCACCAGGTAGTAGACTAAATAAATGTCTTGAGACTTGAATAATTGGAGATAAGACTGTACAACTAAAGATAGGTATGGTACGCAATGACCAATGAATAAATATTTTAAAATGCGAGACGCTAATTTAGATTACAATGCTAAGTGTTGAAAAAACTCAAGAAATTGTCAAAATTGTATCTTTATAGTGATATTATATCATTAAAATCATTAGAAGTCCATAATTTATTTGCACAAACCAAAATATTTCAGCAAATAATAGGTCTCATGATTGCTTTTAAAGACTAGTAAGGGTTGCTCTCTTATTAGTCTTTAAAGGAAAGGAAAGTAATCAGCGTACCATATTAAAACCCAAGTCCAAGCCTTTCACATAAAAATGCAATGATAATCATATTTTAAAAAATTATGTCGTAGTATAATACCTATTTCCGTGGTACAATAGTACAAATTAAACAACTTGTAGCCTGTAGGTACATTATAAATCACTTTTACTTTAAAAAAAATACTTATCACAACTGTATGATATAGTTAATTCATGATAAGCACTAAAAACTTAACTCCATACGATAAAGGGAAACAACCAGCGCCATAAAGGAAATAAAAAATCAAATGCGCAAAGGGTTCGACGATGGAAAATGTTAATAGGGGGTTTTCAGGTGAAACAAAGGTTTGGAAAGGGCCAGCGGACGCTTCCGGAACCGCGCGTCGTATCGAATACATCCCTGCCCTCCCAGAGACACATGACATAGATTAAGCATGGTATAGATGAGATGTCCTTTTTACCGTAGCTGTACAAATATTTTACAATTATTTAAGTAAATTGCACGTTTGTTCCTTTTTGGATTGTACATGCATTTAAGCTCAAAAAGCACGTTTCTTAAACGGAAGTAGGCCTGTTATTATTATGAAAACTCTTATAATATAAAATAATTCTGTGTGAAAGAAATCAAAGACATATGAGAGCCCACAACAAGTATTTATAAAAAATGGTGGTAGAGCTGTCAAACTATTGTATATGTTTTTTTATTATTTTCTATATTGAAATAGACGTTAGGTACTAAATATTAGGGATCAATAAGGCATCGCTAAACTCTTTAACAACTAAAACAAGTCACACAAGTTTTTGCAAGTCACAGGGATGGATGTCCTTTAATCTTGTATTAATTTTATTTACACCCTCAGCACAAAATCAAAAAAATATTCAATTTAATTATATATTAGAAAAATATCTATTTTCAATAATTGAAGCTTAATATAGCTGCCTACCTCCCCATCTACGCGTACCAAATCCTTCAGGTTTTCGCGTGTTCTTTGCGAAGGGCGGCGCGGCGCAGGCAGGCTTTGGTCAGTGCCCCGCGCGCCGCGAACCAGTACGCTCGCTCGTCTCACGCGGCCCGCCCGCCTGCACAGACGGCTAATTACCATATTTGAATATTCCGCCTTTGTTAAACGAAATGCTATCTCAGCTATAAAAGACACTGTTTGGCCTGTGATAAAGACAATATCGTTCGTTTCTGGTAGCATGCAGCTGGGTTAGATTAGAAAATAGAGTTACACGGTAAGTACATTTTACTTTAACCTTTATTTTTATGGATTGAAAAAAATATTTGTTTTTTTTATTACGATTTATAAAAATAAATCAATATGTGCTGATCACGACGCTCTTTTATGTGATAACAAACATTTACTAAAACAGTTTTGCACAAGCATGCTTATAACAAAATTCACGGTAACATCTTTATCAATAACTATTATTAGAATGATAAAGTGTTCTAGCTAAGCAAATTGGAAAAAAACAGTTTTGTAGTCAAATAATTAATTAGCGACGCGGCGCAAATAAAACAATACCGTTTGTCTTTTACGAGAAAAACCTCGCGGAGGTTTAAATATAGTCTCAATCTCGACGCATTTTGTTTCCACGCGTTTCTCTAATTAAGCAAAAACACAATACAATAGATGAAAATGGCAGAACTCCTTCAATATGAAAAGCCAGTGGCTCATTACAATATGATTTAATTACGGCCCTTAATTTTCCTTGGCAATTAGCAGCCAAAGCTTTTACGGCAATCCAAAAGCAATTTATTCAATTGCAAACGTTTGCTTTGTTTACTCGCGATATGTAAGGCGCCGGCATAAAATTCAAACATAAAACCACTGGAACATACTTACACATTTTTGGAGCAGAAAATAAGCAAATAATCACACTTTCGACATCCTCTGTATTTTATTCGCTATTTCATCCGCCGGTCAAAGCTTCAAAGTCAAAGCGTAGCTTTTTAAATTATATGTTCGTTTCTCGTTAACTCATGCAAAAATTGTTGTACGTATATCGATGAGTCATTCGCCGGATTTTGTATTGGTACGTAGGTTTTTCTATGGCAGTGGCTGAAACCTTTTCACGTTCGTTTGATGGGACAATTTGACGATTACCGGATTCATAAAATATTTTCTGTCGTTAGGTAGCGAAGAGACAATAATATAGCGCCGACGGCAACAGGACCAGGCTTATTGTATTCTTGGAAAACTTATCAGTATCCAAGACATTTCATTATATATTTAGATAACAATGTCCTTTGTTACTTATTATAGTAACTTAGCCGTTATTATTTAATTATAACAAGCCACATCGACAATACATTGTAATATTACGGATTAATTTTACTTTAAAATTTACTGGGCACAATTACACCATGATCTATTACAGATTACCATAGTTAAAAAGACAACGAACTTAGCATATATGTACCAATGATTTAAGCATAATCTAAAAGCATATTCAATCTAGCATTGAGTGATTTTCGGTGCATCTATCATCGCTCAACAATGAAATGCCTTAAACGAGCTCAGCCGCCACAGCCCTCGGTTAAAGCTGTGTGGAAACTATAGCGTTCGCTCCGAAATGCTCAATTTTGGGGGTATTGTCTCAATCACGAGACTTAAAACCCCTCATTGTGGCTACCGGCTCCGTCGCGGTTATTCATTTGTCTCCAATATTATTGTTGCCACTTATCAACGTACTTATTTTTCTTACTTTTGAGAATTGCCGTAAATTAAACTAAGTACGTATTATTTATAATTTTAATAACAATTGAAACAGTTGTCCAAATATATTATAGGGTTTATTACTCAGGTAGAACATAGATAGTTGAAAACTGAAACCCCGTTTGGGTTACATAGTTTGCCATCATCGAATCTATTGATTGTTCCACACTACTTAAAATATTACAAAAAATAATATGGGGTATTCTTAATATAGCTAATGCATTATTCAGTGGACGGCTATGAAATTAACAATAATGGGTGCTATTGAATATAATACGCCCGAATTTTCAGTATACTAGATTATTACCTACAAAAGATTACTATTGAAACACACACTGTGGATGGCTGTAATGATGACAATGACTTGACACCAGTACCTTAAGTTTCATAGCCTGTGTACACTGCAGCTAAGCCAACGGGGTCTATTATAACTACCTAAAATAAACAAAAATAAATCTCAGAATAAAATAATTAAATTAGAAAAACTGCAAACCACAGCTTATAACGGAATATCTTAGAGAGATAATGAAATAGTTTCAAAGAGTTGCGAGAGCAGAATATCTACGGAAAGCATTTGCAGCATCTAATTAATTAAACCCGGGCGAGGGATACAACAAACATTTTATAAAGATGTTCATTTATAAAAATATTGTTATTTTACTTCAATTTGCAATGCTCTACTTTATTTCACTTGGATAATTGATTACGCAGTATTGTTGTTATGTATTGATAGACAAGATACTGTATATTAGATATTAACAAGGCTGGCATAATTGTGACAAACGGCATTGCCATTGCTACTATTGTGTTAGTAAACAAAAAGCCTTTTTTTTTCATGTTGTAGATTGATTTGGCCTGTAACTGTTTCCTCACTGCCATTTTAATGACAACAATGCATATATAAATAATAAATTGTTTCGGCACAAAACCGTGCTACCGTACCGCGCTTTCTATTTCTATCTCTGTCACTCTTACGCAATTACATAACTTTCCTCTCACTCTTACCTCACTGATTTCTCTCCTGATACGCGCAGAGTTTTTGTTCGTACTGTCCGCTCCGGTATGAGAGAGAACTTGATTAACAATTTCAGTACACACTCGTAAATATGGTATTTAGTTGTCAGACCGCATGTAGCAAACGCGCATTTATTCAGTCGCTTATTTGCCTAATTAAATTTGCTCGCACGATGCAAGAGACGGGCGAATGGAATCAGCTTGTGTACATTCCATTATAAATTATTCCTTTTCAACGTTTGTTAATGTTATTTGAACGACAGTCATAAACCAACGGATATTTTTAAAGTACGAGTCTGTACTTTTAAAAATGTCCGTTGGTTTATGTCTCATGAACCTTTTATCTCTGTTTTAAATTATAATTACAACAGCCGCACACAAAATGATAAACTTTAAGGTTTTTTGGTCGGGCTATAATGAACCGAAACAAATATTTTTTGGGTCACACAAAAACATTTATCTCTTTACTGACATACCTGCGGCTGGTCGTTCTCGAGCTGGTTTCCTAACCACCTGCGCCATTGAAGCTGGGTTTATGACGCTGACTGTACGATTTTCATTTTTTGCTTATGCTGTAGTAATAAATTATGAACGTTGGGTTTCATGCGAGCTCTAATGAGCGGTGGCGTGGCGTGTGTGAATCAAGGCGTGGGCGGAGTCGCTTTTATGAAGTTTTTTAGTATTCCCGTGGTCATGAGCGGCGGTGATCACTTATTTACAGGTAAGCTACCAGCGCTGTGAAAGAAAGAGTTTCAGATCTTTGTGAATGGAGAATAGAACAGGTACTATTTATATACTTTAAATTCTTTTTGTATCAAAAAGGATGGTTTATTTTTAGCTATATCACTTTTAGTGAGAACGTATGTAGCCGATATAGTTTTGTATGTTCTGTCAATATTTTTTTGACTACCTGTATAAAGTAGGATCAGCAAGACATTTACAAATCAATCAGTCTTTTTCACATGTTCGTTAAAGTTACTGGAAAATATTATGCTATTAAGGATGCGATAGCATACAAAATTTTAACATTGTAATTTACAATTGGCATATAATTCCGTGTATTTACTTGATGCCATTTGGCGATGTTACGATATGACACTATAAAATAATAATAAAAGTATTAGGTGTTCTTCATTCTTCACAAGGTTATCTTATGTTTTAGTGCATTTCATGTCAAGCATAAATTTTGCATAACCTTACCTTGTTTTATACTTCAACATTAAACTTGAACTATTTTTAAGTAGTAAACCAGATTGTAAATTTGATATTGTTTTTGTACACAATTTAAAATCAACTTGACTTTCAGATATTATCACCATAATGCAATAATTTTATACTCAAAAGTTTGTCATACTAAAAAGACCATGTTTTATTTGTAGAATCGGAAATTGTCCTAATACTTAGGCGCGTAAATATTGGGGTGAATTTAAGTTATAAATTATGCATACCTTTATCGATGGGAGGTTGGACTTCGTTATCACTTTATTTATGATTGTGATCGTCGATTTCCATAACTAATTCGATAACTGGTGCTAATGACTCCATACGGTGCAAGGCTGTACGTTCTCATCAATATTAGATGAGCCTCCGTTATTTTACACTACTTGCGTACCATTAAATTCAACTTTACTGTCCATTAATCAAATATGACTAACGATGGACATTTAATTAATGTAAACTAGTTCATAAATAAACGTATGATTTATAAAATAGATGTCAGTAATTTTAATGGCAGTAGAATTTGATTAATTACGCATCAAATATTCAAAGATAAATTTAATTAGGAAATGAACTGTAAATATTTTTATGTTTATCTGGAAAGGCAAATAGTGTTAATATATACGAAATTAATTAATTTTCTATTAATTTAAAAGTAAAACATTCAGAGAACTGAGTATCTAGGTGGTGAAAGCTAAAAGCTTGTAACTTAAGATCCAACACACTAGAGCTGCAAAATACCGAAACAGGCAAAGTAAATATTTAAAAGTATCTCCAACATATTTGTAAATCGATTGTCATTCTAAGATACGCCTGTGCAACCTGAATAAATTCCAGGAAATATAAATAATTTGTTTGTTTAGAAATATCCTCAAGATGCGGTACGACAGTGATGCGAGTAATTGTTAGTACAGAGTCCCGGAGCCATTAGCTCCTAACTGAATTAGCGACAGGAGCGGCCCGTACTTCAAAGATACCAACTGCTTAATATAATGATGTTGCGCTGTTTTCCTTTACACTTAATTTTGTTTTTAAAACTCTGTTAAGAGCTTGCTGTAGTTGAATCGCGTTTAGTGCAAGTTGACGCCTACTCGAGTAAAAATATTGTGATTTTTTAGTGCGTTAATAAAGACTTTATTAGGACACGAAAGCAGCATTTAGTCAAAATAAGTAGAGAGCTTCGTTAGATCAAGTAAAAACAACATACAACGTATACGGTATAGAATGCTTTTTTTTTAAATTCAGCTTGTTAGGGATATATCAGAATCTTTCTTAACGATTGTATCACACGATTTCAGACCCTATTCAATGCAAGCAATAAATATTTCCTATTTAGAATATTAGGTTAGTTAGTGTGCATAGTAGCAACTAGCAGCCAATACTATACAAAGAGTCGCTGCTAAAAATCAAATAAAAAATATTTTTTCCAATATCAAACTATTGAAATATTTGTCACAAAATATTTAAAGGCCATGATGCAATTAAATTATTTGCTGTACATCAAGCACCGAACAGGCATAAAAAAGGTTGCGTGGTATCCATGAAAATATTAAAATGTCGCTTTTGTCGAACAGGAGCGCATACTAGCTCGTTTTCAAAGACCTAAATTGAATCAACATTTTTTTAAAGCTTGCAGCCAGGTTGTAACGTGGATAGAAACTGACAGGTGCGTTCCGATACACGCTGCACCCGACGGGGCCTTTATTAGCGCAGTGACCGTTACCTGTGGAATATGCTTTAAGCTCTGTTTTGTTTCTTTAGTTGGCACTTTTACAGTCGAGTTTTGAGTTTTCATTGCGTGTTTTTCGAAGTAAGTAAAAGTTTCGAAGTCGGTAAAAATGTTATGAACTTTGTTTTAGTAAATTATACATAATGGTGATCAATGATCATGCGTTACAGGTTGCGTTAAGTTTTACATGTTATGAAATATAAAAAATATATTGTCCAAGTGATAATTTGAAAAAAGAAAATGATAGTAATAAGGCATTAAAGTACGCAATGTATCATAAACAGATAAACTAATTATCATGTACTTTTATATATTTTTCTTTACATAATTATTACATTGATTTACCTCAACTCAGCCCACATTAAAAAACCAAATATTATGCAAATTATGCCACAAATAGTGATTTATCGGAGCAAACCGCATGCACCAGCAGACATGTCATTCCCGAGTGCACGTTGAAATGAACGAGCGTGCGATTCACGCGGAGGGCCCTTCACAATGGAGCCGTGCGGACCCTCCACGCCTTTTCAGGCCCTTTCATTTCGAACAGCCCCTGTTGTATTGCCACTTGACCCCTCGCGCTCAAATTAAGAATATACCTGATTACTAACTACCAGCCGTTGTAAGCCTTGATTAATGCTCTTGGAATTCTGCCGTCTGGACTTTTGGTAATTATAAATTTAGCGCAGGGCTCATTCAAATATCGCACGGTCTTAATCTATTCTATACATATAATAAATTTGTAATTGATCGATGTCTGTACATGGAATATAAATAATAAAAACTAATACGGGTCTGTATTAACATGATAGAACCCAAAACAATGATTTTTAGAGTTTTTGTCTGTATGTCTCTGCGGTTGTGCGATGAACTCAGAATCGGCTTAAAGAATTTCGATGAAGCTTGGTATTGGTATGGAGGTAGCTGTCACTCTGGGTTAACACTTAGGCTACTTTTTATCCCGAAAAATTTAGTATTACCGTGTGATAAGGAAGGAGTTCCGATATATTTGTTATTTTTTCATACACAAAGGGATGGGATGGGAATGGATTACATGCCTTGAGTGAGAATGAGACGGAACGGGCGGGATATAACGGGACGGGACAAGATGGGAATTTCGAAATAAAGTTAATTTCCAATAAAGTTAATCACGCAGACGGAGTTAGTATAAAGCTAGTATAAAATAAAACATGAGAATAAGCAAAATGTAAGTATACATTTATTAAAACAAGGCCAAAATTCCAGGGCCTAATTAGGAGCATGAAAAGTTAATTTAGTTCCATCCATCATGGCGGTGACTTGACACCGAGGCGACTGTCGTAGTTTTTCCAACTTGCCGACGTTACCCAACTAAGGTGACACTGGTTCCAGAAACTAATCTTACGCGGACAACTTATCTAATATGAAACGAATGAGGGAGCGCAAGTCACCATTCGCTTTATTATTACTCGGATATGTGGAAGTAGGGATAAAAATAAATGTGGGTAATTTGGTCTATGTATCAAATAAGATCTAGGTCTAGACTCTAGATCAAATAATTGCGTCACCTGGTATTAGATGGTTGTCTATGGATGCTTTATCTCATCTGTAATCAGGTGATCAATAGTAGACTGTAGTATAAGTTAACAATAAAAAAATTCAGGAGTTGTAGAACCATATGTTATTATCTACACTTATAATAACTATATGTTATTATCTACACTTCTCTACTTTTTCAGTGTACGTACTACGTGTTATTACCTAAATACGTATGGTCAATCTGTTTTAGATTTAACTTTAAGGCACACTATCTATATATGTCATACAATAGCTATTCTCCTAAATTTACCCAAAATGTAAACAATACATCCAATCAATCAGCCCCGATTCAGGGTGCGATCCACTATCATATACATATGAAAATGTTCATATTTTTATTGCAAGCTGTTATAAAGGCTAGTTTACAAACACCGCCCGAACGTCCCACGTCGCATAAAATCGATGAACCTACTCCGATAGCAGACACAGCCTATTCCAACTAGGATTGTTTTGTTTGTATTGTCTTACGCAGCGTGTGCTGCGTTGACGATACACGCCAAAATATAATGGCACTCGAATTTTACGATATTCATACCAAGTTGAGAAATATATTGTGTTTGCAATAGAATACATGAGATATAACAAATACATGACTAACCTTGATAGGTATTAAAAATTGTACATTGCTAGTCTAATAAAAGTAGCAAATTATCTAGATTTAATTCTATCCTACCCGACTTAGTCCACACCTGCGATTTTATGTCCGAGACATCAAAGTGAAACGAATGCACGACTCCCTAAAATGACAGAAAGAATTTGCATTTAAATTTCGACGTCAATGTGAATGCATCTTTAATTATTTTCTTTCTTTCTGTCTCGACGTTTTTGGATGCGGAAATAATTAGATTTCTATAAATCCTAGGAAGAACATTGTTTCATAAAGTATCCGAGGTATTAGTGGCGAGAGCTTCGAGGCATTATCTCCTTTGTTCTGTAGTTTTGTTACAGTCTACGCCTGCATTGTGTCTCGGTCGGTTAATGAATTTTGCCGTTTCGCCAACAAGTCGTGCAGTTTTATTGGATATAAGAGCTAATACTGACGCTTCAAGAATTTAACCAATAAATGAGTTCTATTATGTCATATTTACTTGTGTAGTAATGTGTCAGCTCATAATCGCTAGCTGATGGGTATTAGAATTCTGGACCGTTGAGAGTTCCATTGAGGGGGTAAGCCATTTTACCACGTTGCCAATTGTCAGTTTGCGGACTTTACATACCATAGAATCTTTTGTAAAGACTAGGTATGCAAGTTTTCTAACGATATTTTCCATTACCGTAAAAGTGCGTGGTAATTGACAATTTTAGCCATTAACAGCAATACATACAACGCAAAAACATCGTTACAGCTGCTAATATACAGATGATATATATACAGCATTTGCGGGGCAAACGACACCGCGCTGATTCGGTTACGCCGAGTTCGGAGTAATTGAGTTACGTCCGACCCGCGCGCCTAATAGTCTATTTCTGCCACAATCGACAATCGTTATTAAAAAACAGTATTTCAAAATGTGAATGTTTTGACCGGGTCTTTGTAAACGCGCTGTTTTTTTGTTCAACGCAGAGTGCTCGCTGCGCCAGGTGGTACGTTCCATTTTACTGCAGCCTGCGCTGTAACTCTACGCCGCCATTTATTTTCACGGTGTAGTTAAAAGTTCTTTATGTTATGGCTCACCGCATATGGTAGCAGAGTATTTGGAAGCTATTTAATAATGTAGGCTTATCACGAGCCAAATTGTTATGTACAATCGATTAAACAGTTATTATTAGCAATCTTTCTACCATATCCGGATATTTATTAAACGTTTTTTTCTTAAATTTAAATTTTAAATAACAATGTAAAATTAATTACAAAGATGGATGAAGATAGTGCGAATGAGCAACAAGTTCATTTAAGTATAACTTACAAACCTCACTGAGCTTAGAAATCTACTATACCTACTGAATTAAGGGCCTAAACCTATCTAAAATAACAAATAACACGGTCTACCAACCAGACATACCCAGGCTGGTGTATCTAAGATAACACTCTAGATGTAGGTACGCTAACAGATTTAATATCCGTGGGTGCTACGTGAGATCCGCGAAGGATGCTGCGCTCGACGCTCTTTGCAGGGTGATGCGAAACGCGAGGCTGCGAGCTGTCACAGGCAATAATGCACAAAGATGAGCGTGAGCACAGCGCGAGATACATGGCGCGCCAACACTAATTCATAACAAAAATATGTAGTGTTTAAATTGTTTGGTCCTTTTATTAAAGAAGATATAAGGGAGATATTTTAAATGTATCATTTTGTTTTTCAATCTGATAATTTGTTTCACCTTTTTTATTTCTCGTTGACAACTGGGTCCCTTATTCAAACCGTATATGCGAGCACTCAACTTGTATTTGAATTGATCGCATTGAAACTATAACAGCTTCAAATAAAGAAACTAGGTACTTAGAACGCAACAGTATATCAAAATTCAAAATTAAATAAATTGATATGTGTGAGACCATATGGTTTCTTGTTTAATTTACATTGAAAAATATCATACGCAACTATTCGGCTCTTGATGGGAGGTACGAACTACCCCTGTCTTATAGAAAACCAACGAGATGGTCAGTCAGATAACCACGAGCGCTACAAGCTCTCGCAGCCTCCTTTATTCCTACCCCTCTTCATTCATTTTTAAGAGTCGGTCAGGCGTCTAGGATTATTTAAAACAGGTTTTAGTTTGCTCGATATCGTAACTGACTATTAAGTTTCTTCACCTAACCACATCTGCCCTTATGTGACCCACTGATGAACATGAGCTTTCTGTATTACGCAAGATTTTACCTTACTCCTCCAGGCTGGCCCAAATTGGTATTATTTTAATAATAAATACACCCAACAGTCATATACATAGTTCTGACTCTACACTAAGACCGCCATTTGTACTTTTTTTTTTATTGTTTCAATATTGTGTATTTTTGTTGTTAACTGTGTACAATAAAGATTTAAATAATAATAATAATAATAAGATCGATTCTTGTATCATCAGTATTAGGAACTACGAGACTTTTCTGTCTCACATATATCCAGACTCGAAACAAATACCTGTGGATCACATAAATATTTGTGTTGATGCGGGGATCGAACCCGCAGCATCTCGTTTCACAGCCGGCGTACGAACTGCGCCACGGAGGCTGTCAAAGTAATTCGATGAATTTATTTAACCAAAGTATTTTATTTAAGTCGTCTAGTATCATAATAACGATGCCTTACCACGCTCTCTGAGCAGCGTAGACAGCGCTAATTTAATAAAACTTCCACGTAATTCATCACAAACTTCCGAGCAAAACTACTTTGTACGCAAGAAAATAAACCAAATTTCCTTCCCACAACACTGAGTACAAGAATGCTAAATGTACAAAGGACATTATTAATGCAGAAGTTCGTATAGAAACAGTGTGTTACATTACGGGTCTTGGGTCTTGAGAAGGCTAGTTCGCTCCTCGGCACGTTAAAAGCGCGTGAAATATTAGGACGTGTGACGCGCGGGCTTAGTGCAAAGCTGGCTCCGTCCACTATCTAATAGAGTATTCATGCTTGGGAGTTTGTTTTATTTCGTTTTAGTAAATTTTATACGTTTTGTAATAAATTTAAATAGTCTTTTGATTGTCATTTAGTTGCGTTTTGTTTGTTTGTTAGCAACTTCAGTTAGGAAGTATCAAAGTATTTCTCTATTATAAACCATATTTTTATTGCATGCTTAATAAAACATGTTGCACAGACCGCGACTAGGAATAGGATCTTTTAATTAAATTCTTATTTTAAGAGAACCGTTTTAATTTTAAAACATAATATCAATCCAGTTTTTATCCAAAAATTATATAAGATGGTTTTGTCATCGATATATCTCTAATATTTATATTACTATTTTAGAAAATTATTAACCTTGATTAATGCATAATTCCCAGTATTTTAATATAAAATCTCGTCATCCCAACGTGTTCATTAAAGTACTTAACAGTGTCATTCAGGTTCCCTATAAACAGATAGCATATAAACATCGAACAGAGGGCTGACAAGGGCGGAACAAAGACGAGGGCCCTACACATTGTCTGGGTGGAGAGCGCTGCACACAACGCTTGCACCTGCTACACAGTAGTCTATCTATTGAAAGTATCGCGATATCTATTGTATAGGGCCTGTTAGACTTTTTCATGTTAATCAACGTTGTCAGTGAAGTTTAATTTGCTTTATAAGTGACGTATTGACGTGATGGGGACAATTTGTTATATATGCGATTATGCGATTTATGTATAAAACTATAGGAAGTATCAATAAAAAATATGATATTGTAAGATTTCAAGTTATCTTTTCAATAAAATACTCGTTCCTGCGCTGCACTACAATATAGTAGATATTCTGAACAGCCTGAATAATAATCATATTTTTATAGAGTTGGTCATTTAGACCATGTGGTAGAGTCATTTCGTATTGTAAAACCAACCCAAACAACATTATTATATTCAACCCTCATTTGCCATAGAATCTCCATTGACGAAGTCATGCAATAATACACACCTCTCTAAGTTTTTCATAAAAAATAATAATAAATTTCATAATAATTGAAAATTAAGCCTTACTTCTGGGTATTACTCGTACTACTATAAATAATCTTTCCCCCAAAGTCGGAATGTTCCATTGCACTGATATTACCACAAACCAACTAGTTTCGAACGGAACTCATGACGATGTTGAAACGTAGTTAGCTATAAATCCACTTCGCATCGAGTTCACTGCGAATCCTTCCATAAAATGTGCCTTTAATTAAAGGCACTTAATTGAAAACCCCGTGTATGGTAGATGCGCAATAAATTGATTGCAATCGCATGTATCGGGCATGTGTGGTCAATGTACATGTACGAGTTAAACCTATAATTACGAACCGAAATAATTATTGAGAGGAATGTAAGTTTTGGTCAACCGCAATCGCTTATTACGTATACGACTTTACATATCAATGGATCTTTGGAAGGTTTTTATGTTTTTTTTCTTACACGAGAAAATCCCTTTACGGATCCATATAGGTATGTTGGACTCACCGTTCTAATACAAATTAGAACGTCCTACCGACTAAAACCCCGTGATATACCGCTATCTCCTTTAAAACAGGGGGCGTGGGGTACGCATGAACATGCAACCACAACATGGTTCTTATGTACCTATATAAGTTTATATACGATTAATGTTACTTTAAGAATTATAAGTATAATTTGTCATGCCGTCTGTAGGTATATAAACAACCTCTACACAGTTTGTCTCAACTTTCCAAACTGTTTTATTCAAACACAATATTTTAATACAATTTCCCGTAAAAAGTTTTGCAACATACCCTTAACAAGTAACAATATGAGCAAAGTTAATATCAATATGTTAGCGGAGCAAAGATTGCTCTATTTCGTGAAGCAATAATTTATAATGCTTACATCTTGTTCGCTGAAACTCCGCTAACTACAAACTTTACTTGCTACAATATAGTTTGCTTGTAAAAGTAATAAACGTGAATAAGGGGCCAAGTTCGGTAAAATAAATTTGGTTTTTAGCTTCATAGATATTGAGTTCCACAAAATTATTTTCTACAAAACTTTCAACAAACCTGTTGATATCCGTTGAATGTTTCGCTGCTAAGTATGTTTGCAGGCCAAGGGCATGCTTTCTCCCTCGTTTTGTGGCAAGATTTTAATTCAACATGACAACGCGTCTGAATTAAAACGCGTCATAATTAAACCCTGCGGAGCATTATAGAATCTTTGTATTCGATTAAGAAGCCCCAAGCTCCTGCAAATATCATCACATGATATTAAACTAGAGTTTATTATAAAAACATAATAAATCATTAACGAACGTCATATTCCACAAACTCTTACAAAGGCTTACACTCCACGATTTTACAAAATACAGTACAAACAACCAGCCAGAAAGTCCATGTAGAAAAGTTGTGTATTGTAGAAAATATGGCCTGGAAACATCCGGGTGCCGAACTTTTTGGCACGCTGCCGCACGCAAAAAACAACAATTTAATAACATACGACAAGTCCGTCGACTAAGCACCGCAAACATCAATAATAAAACAGTATATTAATGTTTTTCATTGTGATACTGGCCATGTAATACAAACAACAAATTGAACACGGCAAATAGCCTAGGATATTCCAATGACGCATAAATAAAAAGGAAGGATAGGGATTAGAGGGGAGGTATTTTATCGAACCTTCCCCGTTAATTACTAACTAGTATTGTGGTTCTAGAATTCCCGTGTGTGATCCGTTTCACACAGTCGTGTGGGTAACAAACTTTTGTTCCGACCTCGGTTTTAGTCAGAAAATGAGAATTATTTGTGCATTCACCTTTTTTGTGGGATGAGCAATAAATATTATAAATTTTCAACATTATTGAAGTGAATTTCGATAAACTACACTACAAAAACATTAATTAATTATTTGTAGTTTGAATTCAGACATGCGCAATAAGTTAGACATACATACGTGGGTGAAATAAGGCCGCTTATGCGACAAGATCGTTAAAGTTTCACAGAACAAACATTGAGTTAAGGCAACGCAAATGTACCAAGTTTAATGAATAAGTGAACAAAACAACAAACTGCCTAACTACAAGTTCGTACAAATACATATGGAAGAATTATAAATGCTCAGTATGTTTATTCATTTGTTCTTATTTCACGCAGTAACTGAACAATTCGACAAAATTTCGACAATGTTAGTTTAGCTATTAGAGGGTAGCATCGGCTTTGCTTTTGTAAAGACGGTTCTTGTTAAATACATAGATTAGAACTGATATACCTAGTTTGGAATTGGTAAGAGTAAAACGATATCGTGACCGTAAATAAAAAAATCTTTAGTTACTGGTACATCGAATATTTATGATATACCTATGTATAAAGAAGGTATATAAATTACCATATATGTTAATATCTATATATAGATATAAGCGAAGATGCTCATCCCTCATTGCTTGACAAGCCTTTCCCCTGCAACCTCTCATTATGTGCGATTAGGGCCTCAGTCCGCCACACTGGCTTAGTGCGATTTCGGCAACGGATGGAATTCATTACACCAGGGGTCACTCTACTTACACAGTTTTCAAGTCATCTGGAAGGTTTCTGACGCAGATTAAATACTGTAGCTATCTTCCAACTCCCGAAGATTGATGGCTTTAGGTATTTTCCGAAACATGCAGAATATTTTGTAAATTCATTTAAAATATTTTAATTCCCATTACCAAAATTATGAAAATGTGTCTCTGTACAATTATTAAAGCTTGTTGTGTCCCCGTGACAACTGAATTTAGAATTTTGAGACACGTTTACTGTAGTTATTCGTGAGTGTTTGCTACGAATTTTGAGAATAGTTCGCAAAAGGAATATGTTTTCTCTATTCAAACTTACCACCTAGGTACTCCATCCCCACCTTATTATACATTGATAGTACTGTGTCAAGAACTTTCACAGAACTGCCAAACACAACTGTATAAAGTTTCAAGTCAAAGGGTGAACAGCGCATGAAGTCACGAACAGTGTTATTTTCCTAAGATCATGAATTTCAATTTCAAGATGCGGTCGACTATGAAATGAAATTCGTTTATTGGTCACGTAGGCAATTAAATAGCTCTTATACAAGTCAATACACATAGTACTTATTTTCTATTTACAAGATGTTCGTTGTAATATAAATTATATTAATTTTATTAGTATTTTATGGTATTTTTTTTTCCTTAGGAAATACATTATTTACGTTAGACGATTTTCTGTTGCCGAAGTCACTGTTCTCAAAATAATACGAATAGATTTCTCTTTTATTATTTTATTACATTGAACATGTTGATACTATAAGATTTCGAATATAAATGCTTGTTGATTATATTATGAAAACATATATCAAACAATGCGCTAAATAGATATTTCTTTAATTTTATTTGTAGTTTCAAATTTCGCCACACGCAAATATATTTTAGATGGTATGTATGTATGTCTTAATTTTTTAACAAGTCACTGCGATATCACTGACTCGTTTGATTGATCGAGTATCGGAGACACAATGCGCGGGTGGTCATTGTGTATCTACTGACAAGTGACATCAAAAGTCTTGATGCTTTGATACTATATCAAAAGGCGTGTCATCTCGTTTTATCGTGGATTAATGGATCGAAGACGATCAATTTCACATTTCTTACTTCTTATTACAGGGATCCCAAAAAAAAAATTCGGCTTTAATTGGTTGCCTGGCTAATATTCATTGTTAAATAAATAAATAATAAATAAATACACCCAACAGTCACACACATAGTCCTGACCCCACACTAAGATCGAGTCTTGTGTCGTGGGTGTCAGAAGCTACGAGAGACTTTTCGGTCTCACAAACACCCAGACCCGAAACAAATACCTGTGGATCACACAAATATTTGTTTCGGTGCGGGGATCGAACCCGCGGCCTCTCGTTTCACAGCCGGCGTCTAACCAACTGCGCCACGGAGGCTGTCGCTGTTCAGAAATGTGTTGCTCTGAACCCCGTGAACTAAGCGGAACTATTTGTTTTTACTTTTTTGTCTCATGAATATATGTGTGATGGTTTATCACTTTAATGGTTCAGTAAAAAAAACATATAATATACTATTTCTATATTTAATTTGATGTGATAATGTGTACTGAATGTGTGTTTTTATTATTTTTGTCGGTTTGTTTGTGTGAACACTGTGCGGGTGACAGCAAACAATATCGCTCACGGTCGATCTCATGTATTACGGACAGTAATCTGTTTGCGTCGCTTTGTTCCATTGTTTCATATAATGTTAAATATAAATTTAACGCCATTGTACGTTCCTGCTTGTGTTTCTCATTATCAACACGTGATTAAACATGTCTCCTCGTTTTTGTGTGTCATTTTTAATTAGAACATATTTCCAAGAATGTTTTTATTTGCTCTCCTCCCATCAGATTTGGGATGGAAAAAGCTTTGTGAACTACGAGTATCTCTAGTCTCAACTCGGGAATATAAGCATGAGCTATATAAAGTACATGTTCATCAATACAATAACCTGTCAGTCAGGCAGTGATTTTAAACTTGGGCATGCAGTGAGAAATCCATTTGATCATTGATACTAGTGACAGAAACGAAACAGCCAATGATAAATTGCCAAAACCTTGCCTAATTGTTCTTGTTGAAATCAATATTCTTCAAGAACTTTAGATTGAAATATGCAGCTATGAGAATGGTAGATACTGGAATAGAAACATTATCTCAAGGATAGCAGGTAGAGCAACTAATATAAGCCTTGAGAAATGCCGATTACCTCGGTGGCGTAGTTGTATTACGGTACGGCGACAAAGCTGAGGTCTTGGGTTCGAGTCCCAGGTCGGGCAAAGTGGTATTGGATTTTTCTATTCATTATCAGCCCGGAGTCAGGAATTTGTGCCCGATATGGCGATAGGCTCGCCCTCTATCACATCATGGGACGGAATATACAAGGCGAAATGTGGGTGTCCTGGTGGCGCCTCTGCCTACCCCTTCGGGGATAAAGGCGTGAGTTTATGTATGTATGTATGTAAATGCCAACAAACCCCCGCTCTAATTGTAACATCAGTGAATACACAGATCGTATTAAAGCAACAAATGTGCTCCACGCGCGTCCTGTGTATACAGAGCGCAATTTGTCACGCACCATCGCGCGCCGGCTTCAAATAGCACGGTTATATCCAAGCTCTTATGTCTTACTGAATTTGTTTAATTAAACTAAATCAAATAGTTACAGACACGCTGAAATGGGAACTATTGTTTTGCTTTTCTTATTCCGATTTCCGGTGCTTAAAAGTAAACTTAATTTATGTGCTGTTGTGAAAATGCGATTCCTATTTAAGTAACATTCAATGCTGATAGTTTATGTAATTTCAGATCATTCTATTTAGAAAACCTTTTCTACTTTTTCGACTTTAGTATATAATAGCATATAGTAATTTTTTCTTAGGTTCCTATATGTCTAACTGGGAGTCTTACTACATCTCAATCAATATTGAATTAGTCAAACTTTCTACTTCATAAGTCCATGCTGCTGACACAGATAATCCGATAATTACGGGCAATGATTATAAACCACCAAGAAAACGTTCCGTAAAAAAAAACAAGATTATATTATCAAAAAAAGAGAAACTAAATAATTCACCATAATATATAAATTAACAAACGAACAATGTGAAGAAAAACGTGAAAGCGGGAACGAAACAGTGCCATACTTACAGATTGCTGATAGAAACCCGTGGCGTGGAGCGTCATTGTTTCGCCAACACGGCATCGGGTGAAATCGAGGGTCCTCCACGTCGGCGTTCATTATTCGGAATTTTGCCTTCCTGTAGACTTCATTCGAGAACACTCAGCTCCGTCGGCCGCCGACGCCCTCCACATCGAATATTACGATTTTGTATTGAATCTCATTCAACTCTGACTTAGCAATTTAATATCGGAGCGTGGTTTTAATGAGCTGCTCAATAATGTGTGAGGATTTGTGCTCGTTAATGTTTTATTGGAGATCTTGGGTTTTATTACTGGGAAGGAAATCGAAACTGGTGTTTCAAATTGTGTTGATTTTAGTATAATGTAATTAGGGCGTACTTTTTGCTTTTTGCGTACATCGAAATACCATTTGAAGACATTTATCTGACATACCTATTCTCCTTTTCTAAAACAGGCAATAAAATATAAAACTTGTGTCGCCTGAAGCTAAATAAATGTAGGCACTTGTGAAACAAAGTTAGGCCTTACCATTGCAACAGCACCATGATACAAATACTTAAAGTCTAGACTGAAAACATTTCTCAATAACTCAAATGCACAAGTTTTTTAAAAAACATTCAATGAAAAGTGAACCGTTGAGTGCACGAACGGAGAGTTTGGAAGTCTTCGAGCCGTTAGCGAGTCACGAACAATCAACTTTTACTTTCTTCAACATTCATAGCTTCGTATCTATTTCGATACCTGTGTTTCAATTTCAAGTTCTATTCAAGACATTAAAGATTGCAGTTTTGAGTTTGCGAAAATGTATCTTATTTTAAAAAGTTCTTTCGCTTCTTCGCTTTCGCCTTATGGTCCTTGACTTATTGATATAAGTCAAGTCAAAGTCTCTTTTTTTTAAGTTGTAGGTGTCTAGTTCATCATTATCACTAGTGATTTTAAAATAAACAATTAAGCAGACAGTCTTATATCGTTATTTAATTTAAACTTATTTAAAGGGAAGTTTTAAAACAATTTACCTAGTTCCAATACAATGAATAGTTCATTTTTTTATTGCAGCTTAAAGTAATGTTATTAATTTCAACAGTAAATTTTTTAAATCATCTCTAAAGTTTTAAAGTACTTTGACATGTTTTTATTTACTTATATAAATAACAATCCGGTTAGTAATTTAAACTTCTAAACATAGTTTCGTACTTTTAGTTGAGTAATACAAGTAGCAAGTACCAGGGCGGCATGGATCAGTAGGTAGTCGAATAGTTTTTGACGTTATACGGGGCGAGCCTATCGCCATATTGGGCACAAATTCCTGACTCCGGGCTAATAATAAATAGAAAAATCCAATATCACTTTGACCGACCCGGGACTCGAACCCCAGACCTCAGTTTTGTAATCGTCCTGTAGTACAACTACGCCCCTGAGCCAGTCGTTTAAAAGGCATGAACATTCAAAATCGTTTAAAAGTAAAATTTATCCGTCTGGTTATGAAGATCATTAAAAAGGGTGTTTCGTGTATATTACAGTTATACACGCACCCTAGGTAAACGGATGCACCCTCTGATTCCCTCCCTCACCTCTTCATATACCCACTATAGCAAAAATGAGTATATCACCGCAATAACAACGATTTTTAAAGTGTAAACCTATAAACGTTATAGTGTTAACGTAACGTAAACGTAACGTTATTGAGTATATAGTGTAAACCAATATTATATTATGGAGTCTAATTAACCAAATCACTCAGTCCAAAAGAATTACTCTCAACAAATAAGGGCAGTTGTATAAATGCAAGTGAATCTTACACGACTGGATAGAATAAATTATATTATTTTGTTAATAGTATATTATTTTATTAGTAATATTCAGTTCAGATTGCTAATACAAATAAAAGTCATACGACGATAGACTCAGTGAAATAATCCCACAACGAAATCTGGATCATACTTAAAGAGGCTGTCCGTATTGATAGCACTCTTTGATCTTGCAATTTCCATTCCTATCTTTTATGATTAGGTATTCAATAAATTGAAAAATAAGTCTTATAAAAATCTCGAAGTTAGTTAAACCAATTTGAGTGAAATTTGGACACCATATCTGGGTACACAGAGCATACTATAAAAAAATAATGAAACCAAAAACAGATAAAGCTATTACTGCAGGAATGGAAACCGATGTAGAATTAAAACCAATCTACATACGGAATCAGTCCCTTTGTCTAAACCCTTTCATGTCCAGAAGGAATTACCTTCAATGCCTACAGCCTGTCCCTTTAACTTCTCATAATTACGTGAGCCTTGCGTGCCCTGACTGGAATTAGACAATTTGGATGCCATTTCCGCAATTATTTCCAAGTCAATTTCAACGTTCATTTGTTAAAATCGTCATCAACAGAATGACACTTTTATTGCGATAGATATTATCACAAAATTGAAACAAAATAGGAATTGTAATATTGTAACACACTAAATGAGAAATAATTATTATAAATTGCTATCTACAAGCTATGTAATGTTATCACATTCATCTTGTTTTTTTGTTTTTATTTTTTGTTGTTACGTACTTAACTTTATTGTTAAGTACTTATTTATTTTCCAAAACTGTATACGTCTGGAAAATCGGCTTGTACCATACTCTTCGAAGATTAGTTAAAAGGTCAAAGGTATATATTATGTTTTATGATACATAAGTTTAGTTATATACACAAGTGCATGTTAGTACTTACACTTTGCAGTAAGGAGGTGTTGAGCACAAATTCCTCGCGACAAGAAACGCAACATGCATATTTGAAAATATGAAATTCACTCACGCTTAAAGGATTTCGCTGTGAATCTCGCCCTCGGCTCTTAACTTCCTTCCTTACAGCTTTCAAGTATGTACATCGTCTTGTAAAAATTATTCCACCTACTTTTCTATTGCCTTCTTTTTGAATTAGAAAAATATATTATTTATTTCCATATTTTTTATATAAATAAATTACAGACCTTTATGGAAACTCTTGACGTAGACCTTTAGAGATACAGGGATATACAAATGTCTATGTGATGATCTTAGTCTACCTTAATGAGGGTGGATTATAGACAGGTTTTATTCGTTTAATATAGGCCGCCTGTTTGAAATTTTCAAAAATGTGTTAATTGCCTGCACACACTACGCTCAAAGAATTCATTTTCTAGCTAACGTTCTCGAGAACGGGCTGTTTCCTGGTTTAATGGTACCATAGATACAAACCACCGAAATTTTATTGTTCGTCAAAGCAAGGTTTAATTAGTGCATAAGCTTTCCTGGAATAAGCTAAAACCCCTTCATACAATGCTTAGCACAGTAGTTGGATATATTTTGCCCAATACAGAATTATACATAATGCACTATCATGATATAACTGTACTGTCACCTTGTTTTGTTGGTGTAACGCGAACACTCCTGATTTACGAGCGCCCTCTTAGCGGAATACACCCAGGCCTGTTATGCTAACACCGGCAGACGTATTAATTAACCCTGTGTACCACTACCCGAAGGTTCCTCGCTTTGTTTAGGTGAGACTTAAAGTAATATAGAGTCAGTTCGTTGACTTTTGATTAATTTGTCCCTTTTAGTTCTTCAGCCATTAATTCATTTACATTAATGATTGGAAATTCTATTCAGTAAAATAAAGCTTGTAAATAGGAAATCATTTAGCAACCATCGTCATAATCATTTTCAATCACAAAAAGCGTACTGTAATATTAATAATAAGGACAGCGACCTGTTGAACGGTTCAGTAACAATTTTCTACAAAGTAATATCTCTAATAAGCAAACAATCATAACCATTAATTTACAATTCCTGTGCACAGCCGATACGCATAAAATAGTTTCAAATAGCTGAAACAGCGAAAACTAAAACCTTCACACTACCGCCACCAACCTAAATAAACAATGAGTTTGAGCGGAGAAAGTGACCGAGATACATAACCCAAAGTTTTATTAATTACTGCGGTCCTTCAAGGGATTTGCAAAACAGGAGAATTTAATTAAAAGCAAACGTTACAGGGACAATGAAAACCATTTGTGTCGCGCGCAGGCTCGCAAAACAACGCTCTTCTTTTTTTACAATTTAACTGAATTAACCGTTGGAAGTGAGCTTAGTTATTTCTCCGTTGAAGTTAAGCTGCAAGTACTGAAAGATAAGTTAGAGCGCTGGCGTTAAAGGAACTTGCCGAGCATTAACTGTTAGGAAAGAAAATAAAAATGTTCTTTTCGCTATCACTGGGAATCAGGATGTCTTACTGACTCAAGATACTTTGTTAATGACAATGAAGGCGCAGAGCATTCATTGTGTAAGAAAACGTCTTGAAACCAGGCTGTGGACGGGAAATTAATTAGTATGTAGCTGTTTTTTTACTTATCTTTTCCCCTCCTTATACGGGGTCGACGTTACTTGTAACATCACAATTGGCATTACATATTTTCTCGATTATTTTAAAGCCAGACGCATCTAATGTTAACCATTCCGGGAACTCAGTAACCCTCTTGCTGCTGATTTTTTTAAATTTTCCAAACTAACAAAATAGTGTCTGGGTTTAGGAATTATATTCAGGATCTAACAAATGTGGCGTCAAAATATTTAGATGATAAGATTGATAAGATGATTTATTGAATTACCAAATACATAAAAGAACTAAATTTTAAGACAATTTCAGTCGATATCGATTAGATAATTTATTAAGATGAATTTAATTTGAATTTCTATAAAATGTTATAAAGTGTTGACAGAAGGTTTGTTTTTCTCATGTTATGGTTTTGCTTTGAAAATAAATTTAAAATTTACCTCGTATTACTGAGATAAATTCCGTGCGGTTTTTTCTCCATAGCTATGATGAGTCATTAAAAAGTTACATTCGTTTTAGTATGTTTTGTGGTGAGGATAAGGGTAGATAATAAATTAATAATAACATAGGAATGTTAAGAACGCTAAGAACGTTAAATAATTACATAAACTGTAACATTTCAATGGACTAGATATCCTCGTAATATTACAGAGTTGATATACAGTATATTGTGTAGTATTACTTGACAATTCAAATGTGAAAGATTACGCAAGATAATAATGTTTCTGATGTTCTGCTGTGATAAATATAGTATATTTGAGGCACGATTCATTTCGGTACTATATTTCACCCAAATCACCGAAATCGTTCCACCTGCACGACCGCTATTGAGTAACAAATTGGACGCCGGAACAGTTTGCCAACAATATTGATGAGATATTTGGGGTAATACGGTTTATACGGTTATATCCGCTGTAATGATTCCTGTAAAATAACCTTGTCATGTATTTCACTTTTACACGATTAGTAACACCATAAACTTTATAAATAATAGAATGCAAAATTATCTAACCAAATAGACTTCATTCCTTGTTGAAAAATACCTTGAAGGAACTTTTTTAGATCACTTTTAATTTCGCATAGGCAAAATATTGATTGAAAATCATGCCATTTGTAAATGCAACTTTATATAAAAATCAGCGTGGTAGACTATATGGCCTAAACACTCTCAATCGATTCTTTCGATTGTAGAGTAGGCCCGTGCCCTGCAGTGGGACGTATATGGGCTGATATAGATATAGATATAAAAATAAATAAAATCGCGTTTCCTATTTTTAAGCCAAGTCATCGAAACGATCTCATGTGACGTCGACATCTAAAGCCACGTCCCTAAAGTATCAAAAAATGTGAGTTGAGAAAGGAAATGTAACCAATTTGTAAGTTCGGCGACAGGAGCGGAAATCTCATCAAACTTGCGCGTGATCTCTGAAAACGTCACGTCATGTCCAATAACTCGCGAACAACTTTTTTCCTATCATGATTCGAGTGTATTAAAAAAGTTCACTTTATCACGAGCCTACAGTTATATTTTTGTGATATTTTACGCGTGAAAGAATCACGGATAAAAACGCGTAGGTTGTTTAAAAACTAATTTATTGAGTGTTTTGATGTAACTGCATCTGTTTGGAAATGCATTGCTGTCCACACAGAGTTAAAGAAAGAAATAACGATCTCTCGCTACATGACTCAATTATTGATATAATAATTGGCTGTTCCAAAGCGGACGTATATACACTAGACCATTTTGGAATACGTTATAAATTATTTGTAAACGCTGACTTAGATAGTTAGATATGAATATTCGACCACTAGTACTATTAATTAAAAAAATAATATAAGACAATCCAATTACATCACAAAGACAAGTAAACACTGATAAATTGTAAGACGCGTCGTTCTGACCTCTTCTCGCCCAAAACTTTCAAGTTCCAATTACTTCAAATCCGTACGTGCCCCAAAACCGTCTTTGTCAACTCACTCATGCGTTCTGACATTCCATTAACTAATTCAAATGTGGAATGTATTCAAATTATGCACAGAAATTGTAAGATAGTTAACTAACAATTCGCAATATGCAAATCAGCAGCGACCTTTTAATTTACCTATAAATTACACCGGCGCTTTCAATTTCGGTTTACGGACGAATGTTGAATACATTAGTCAGTATTATGGGATACAGAGCGATAAATTCAACAGAAACGGTTTAATATAGAATATCACGATGCAATAATAATACTCGGTTGTGAAACTATCCCGGTAGAGTTATGCAAACACCTACGCAGTTTGCTTTCCCACACAATTCTACCCGTAGTGCTTTCCGCCGCGTGTGGAGAGTGTATATCTATACGTACTATGGGACTTTAAATTGTACAGCAGGTGTGTTGTAGTACCAATAGCTTTCCTCTGATTACTGAGGAAGAATTTAAGAGGGTTTGAAGGTAGAGTTTTCTTAGATAGGAGATATAAGGTAAGATTTTTGTCTGATGCTGTTATGAAAATCGATTTATTCATCTGATGCCATTAATATAGGCTCTCATTCATTAGGTCTTGGTTTTGATTCTCAAGATCCGGAGATTCACTTTTTACGAGTTTTATAACTTGGAGTTTTTTATTATAGCGATATCTAGTAAAAGGCCATTTATAAAATTATACGCCAATCTTTTTGAAACGCATAAAAAACTAACAACTACATTAATATTAGCCCCTTGCAAAAATGTTTTCGCAGTAATTCCCAGTATACTATGTGTTGCCTTTACTAGAATTTCTCTCTTCCCATTCATTTTGCTCGGGTATTTTCGCAGAAGAGAAAATCAAATTCCGCAAACTTATTCCGCCGAACGGTTTTAAAAATAGACATTGAATAGAATAACGTCTCCATACATCCATTTGTACGGAACGTGTGTCTTTATGTCGAATGCACCGTATGTTGTACTACGTGTTTCGTGTTTATTTCATATTATATTTCATAGAGGGCGCTCGGAACTTGAACCCATTCATTTTCCGCTGCGAATCTCGACTTTCAGCTCTCTCTTTGACATATGACAACCCTGATGCATTGAAAACGAATGATTTTACTTTGTGTTGGAACATATAGAATATGCATACCCAACTATTATTGGAAATGTTAGTCTGTATACAGTGGTAGAGGGATTGCCGCTACAATATTTAAAACCAATACAACTTTTCCAATCACTTAAATCTATCTATAAAATATTGTTGCTGGAAAAAAAGATCAAACACATTTTAGTAATTTGAACACATTTTTGTAAATGAAACATAATCTTATCATAACACATAACACATTTTTATTTTAGCCATATTTATTTGTACCCTAATCAGTAGATACTGTACAAAATTTAATTTTGAAGCATGCGCCTAAAACGTTAAATAACACAATTAGACGCAAATGAAATAACACTAATTAATGCTAATTGACAATTATTGAACATTGATACATTCCCAAACGATTTTGAATTTCATTCTCTAACTGCACACATGTACCGTTCCCCACCCGCCACAGATCATAACGTATCAACGCGTAATTAAATTCCGAACAACAATATTATAGTTTGATAATGACACAGTGTAGCAACACGGGCCCGTAATCTCAGTCGGAGTTACGTAATGGTGGTTTAATTAAAGTTGCGCCCATAACGGTTCGGCAGGAATTGCTTGATATCGTGCCAAATTATTTGCGAGCCCTCCCTCCCTTGTGGGATCTAAATGCTACACATCACAGTTATTCTCAACCGAACTCAGTGGATTAATGTGAAAAGGTTTCATATTTTGAAGTGATAAAATGACTCGTGAAATTGTTGAATATGTAATAAATAAGAAGAAATATACGACAGAGTCCACGAGTAAGATTGCGGAAGTACTTCAAAACGTTGACTTTTCCTATTGATGTTAAAGGCTATTCACATGGTTTCTAATCCGGCGTAACGCTTGAAGAAACAAAATAATTAAATTTCAAATTAAAGGCACTTAAACCTATTTTAATTATCGAATGTTATGTCTTCTTCGCTCGCACTGAATTCAAAAGTAGTTCGAAAGTAACAAAACATTCGATAATTAAAATAGGTTTTAAAACTGCCTATGAATAGGGCCGTTAGTTTGTTCAGTAGTTTTTAAGCAATATAAATACTCGTATATTTATTATTGATACGACCAATTAATTACACGTCATAATTAAAATTTAACAACATATTGGAAAGTGAATAAATATTTATTCCAAGTCACGATCACGTTAGGACGTATGCAGGTATTTATTTCCGGGGTGTAACCAGGTTTTTTCCAAATTGGTCACTAATATAATGTTGGTTAATCATATAACAGCTAATCAGTGGAACTCATTTTATTTTGCACTAATATGGTTTTAGTTTACAGATAATTGACAGAATATCCTGAATAGGTACCTACGAAATCTAAACATCACACAACATTAATCCGATAATTTAATCGTGGAATAGACTCCGGATACCCGCCTCGTATTTCTGCAGAAACATCACGTATCCATGTAACAGGCGTTAAAACACCAGCCAGATCGATAGTTCATAAATAGACTTCAAAACAGATTACCTGCGGTGTTCGCTCCACTGTCTACCCTTGTCAACGAGTTAATAACGATACCTATACGATAAAATGTACTCTCGCACATTAATAATAAAGTTTAATTGGATATCGCGTGTTAATAGCCACTCCAGTGCCCTCTAGTGTTACATTGTTAATTTTGTAGGATAACTACTTACTATTTTAATGAGAGGCTGGTTATAAGAATATGTTTGGACTCGTCGGGTTATTTGTGTATTAGTATTGGCCATGTGTCACATGACGTAGTGTTTGCAATGTATAAATATTTCTTTTCGAAAAACCACTTAGTTGAATTTCATTTGACAACGTTTTATTTATAAATTCTGACTAATACAACTTCATAATTGTACAAACGCGAGAACATTTTCTGATTGAATTATATTCAGAAAATAAATAAAAAAAACATACTTTTATTCAATTGTGATGAGTTTACTACTAACTCTTAAAACAACCACAACCAAAAGTATTACATTACATTATATACTTAGCGTCTATAACAGTATAGCGTCGGTATTTTTTACGATAGCCCCCAAGATTCCTCGAATCCCACTTTTGCCGGTTCTCTAACCCACATCAAAGCGAATTCGCGGCGAATTGCTTAAGCATTTGTACACTTCGCTAGCTCGGCGCCGCTTTTGTTCTCGTAAATTTGAAAAATAAATTTATTCTCTCGACTCTCCGGTTTATTACAGAAGATACCGACACGAATATATTTTTTGAGGTTTGTTGTCGTTTTGAGTAGTAATTGCATTACATTTGCGGATTTGCGCACTTTTTGTACAACAAAAAATATATAATTCTTATACAGGGTATATCAAGACCGCGACCGAAAACGAAGCCAGGTGACAGTTTAAGCGGCTACAGACACAATGCAACAAAAAATTTTGCAAAATAAGCGACGGATTTTTTTTTACAATTTTTTAAAAATCGTTGTTTTTGAGGTGTAAATACCTAGTTTTTGCAAAAATAGTAATTTAAACCCTTACGTACCATTGCGTGTTTAAAAATTAAGCGATGTACGTCATTATTTAGAAAAACTATGTATTTATCACTCAAATACGATGATATGTAAAAAATAACAAAAAAAAAAAATTACGATTTTTTTTGTAAAATTTTTACTTGCATTGTGTTTGATATCACTAATACTACCTCCTGGCTTCGTTTTCGGTCGCGGTCTTGATTTACCCTGTATATCTTTTGAAAACCAGTCAGTTTTTTTGATAACAAAAATAAAGAGTGTATGTTTATTTCGTGTATCATGTACACAGTTTCATCTGTTCAACACACGGACGTTATCGGACGCAACGTTCCTGCAAATATGGGAATAAATATTCGAGATATATTTTCGTACTTACACATAATATAACAAAGTGGCTGGGAGATTCGTGAGCATGTTTTACATAAAAGCAAAGGCACGTAGGCAGACAGAAGCTGATCAATAGATGTATATACTTGCTAAGATTGATCACACGCAGTCTCAGGTGGCCCTGCCAACAGCAATATCAACAGAATAATATAATATTATGATTTCTGTGACAAGAATAAAGATAGGAAATTTGATTTTGAAACGGCGAAAATATTCAGTGTACTCATTCTTGATAAATTTCTGAATAAAACGGAGCGTAAATTTAGAAACTTTTTGGCGATGTTACTTGTCCGTTCGATGAACCAACAGAGGTGCCTCAGGGGAAAAATTGGAAAGGAAAAGCGGCGGTTTTGTTGTGAGATTTCGCTATAGGTATGGTTTGGGGACCTTTCCACTCCCTGCGTGGGCATTGTTTCGAAAACATTTAAATCTGTGGTGCATTAGTTAATTCGCAAAGCTCTGTGTCTGACAGGTTGAGTGACGCAGCCGGGGAACGATGCACTATTATGTCTGCTGAGTTGTTTTGAAAGCAACAATTGACCAACCTGATTGATTTTAAATAATTATATTATCAATAGGAAGAAAATCTTTTCCAGTAGTTATACCGGGTATATCAAGACTGCGACCGAAAACGAAAGCAGGTTGTATTAGCAGACGCAATGCAACTTAAAATTTCGCAAAAATGCGTTTATTTTTTGCGTAATATTTCAACCTGTTCAGAAAATTTATAAATTTGATATAAAATCTACCTAATAATTTTTCAACCAATTATTCACCATATTTGATGCAAATCTGCGATATTAAGTTGAAATTACCAAAATTATAAACGCTTATAATTGTTGGCAGACGCGGTGTCGAAATAAATTATTTTATATAGCGACGCTTTTTATTGCACTCCGTTCATATTACTCATAAATTAATTACCGATAATTTTGTTAAAATACGCCGAAACTACATATAATATTAAATTGTTTTATATTTTGTACGTTTATAAAATGTAGGCGACGCGACGTATAACTTTGTACCAACTGCTATATACCAGTTGGTACAAAGTGGAATCGCGTTTGTTTTAACGCTGCTTAAATTATTATGGAAAGCGATTATGATGGCAGCTGGTCAAAATAAATGACAATGATTATTTTAAAATATTTTACATTTGATAATGTGTAATATATCAATATTATTTCATAACACTAGTAAAATAGAACGTGCAGCAGAATTCTAGAGACCGTATATCACTATTTGAAACTACGTCGAATAACAAAGATGTCCAAAGATACATCATACTCGTACTGCATTGAGATTTTATACTAGAAGCGTCACCACGAACAAAAGTTTGCATCTAAAAAAGCGCTCGAATCTCTAGTTTTGTCTCTATCACTCTGACGTTGTCACAATATCTTTTCTCTCACTCTTCTACTTTCACGCGCAATGATTTTGTTCGCGTTGTCCTTTCCATTATGATATCTCTGCGTTCTGTTAATATCAAAGGTTATATCAAACACAACGACAGATTTTGTTAATTGAAGTTAAATTTAATCCACCCAACAATACATACCTGATTATATTGAATTCATAAATTCTAAATCAAAGCCAACAAAAATTTAACATTTTATTCCATTTTTTTAGCCAATAGCAAATATAGAAAGGACAATGTCGGTTAAAATTAAAATAATTGAGCATTTGTTCTTTTATCGAGGTTTATGTTAATCAAACCACCAAAAGGTCTTCATGGAACAAATGACAGGCTGCTGACGGGCAGCATCGTCATCAACGTTCGATTCCGTAGATTCTAACCTGTCTAATAATCTTGGAGATTTTGGGGAGAGGCCTATGTGCAGTGCAATTTTTGTGGCTAATTATGATGATGATGTGTGAGACATAACCCTATTTACATACAACTGTACTATTTCAATACTAGAACACATATTGGCTAACGTAGGTGTTAATTTATAAAAGTACGGATTAATAATAACCGATCCAATCTTAGAAACGTTTTTACCAACTACTTAATCAATACTTCAAGCCTTGTATGTATACATCGTCGAAGTCCTTTTTCCTGTTTTCGCCAATTATTGACAAGGATTATCCAAGAAGTACCTAGGTACATGTTTTTTCCTTATACAAGTTATATTTGGAATAAAATTATTCCATAATCTGTACCCGTGAGCGGCGGAAATTTGTTTCCTGTCTCCAAAAATAAAATATGTAGGCAGATATGTAGACTAATTACACAAGGAAAAGTTGCTATTAATAAATGTAACGGAAAAACTATCTCGCATGGGGATGTATTATGTATAATAACGTCTATTTTGAAAACAATATATTAAGCGGCGGGATTTCGCGCTGCCCGCCGTCGAAGCTCAGTTTGCAAGTTTAATTACTCGCAGTAAATTTACCTGCATATTAAATTCGAACTTTGAGATGGTGAAATTTACTAAATATTTTGAATAACATTTCATTAAGTTTCCCTACGGTTTATTAAATTTTATAATTTACTCTTTGCAGTTTTATAGTTAATAATGAAAAATTCTGAAAAGCTGTATTTATTTACGAGAATAATTATTTACATTCAACGAGATTTCGTTTATAGCAGCGTAAAATTAAAGAAAACTCATATCTGTCAAGTTATTTTATATTGCGATGAATTCTGAAGAATTTCTCATATCACGGTGAAGTTTTACGATCCACTGCCTTGTTGACGTCAACGCTCAGCGATATCATTTTATAAATCGGACTTTTCTAATTCTTTAAACTCAAGCAAACTGAATCGTCTAAACGGCAACCGGAATTTTTCAACATGCCATTGTAATCAGATTCAAAAAACCAAGGAAATAAAATACTTGGGATTAATTCTAGATGAACGATTAAACTTTGCGTCACATATTCAAACTCTTGCTGGTAGGATGCGGAAGTTAATAGGCATATTCAAAATATTACGTAACTCTGCCAGTGTTCACATTCTTAAGTTGGTTTATTTTGCTTTCTGTCAATCTCTACTTTCCTATTGCATTGGTGTGTGGGGCGGGGCAGGGAAAACCTTAATGCTACCCCTTGAAAGAGCACAACGTGCAATTTTAAAGGTCATATTGCGTAAAGATTTTAGGTATTCACCGGATTTATTATATAAAGAAGCAGGTGTTTTAAGAGTTCGTCAATTATATATACATAAAGCTTGTATTTCAACTCATAAATCCATAATTAAGTCTGATGAATATAAGTCACTGTTAACTAAAAGAGTCTTCAACCTCCCACTGCCATCAATCAAATCTAGTTTTGTAAAAAGTTCCAATTCTATGCATTCCGGTCAATTTATAATAAGGTTAATAAATTATGCGAAATTAAAAACTGCTCAGTATATGCGTGCTCTAAGACAGTCATGTGTTGGTTGCAAAGTATTGACTACGATACTACTGAAAATATCATAAGTGCTCCAATTTCACACGTCAACATGTTCTCAAAACTTTATTATCTGGTTTTAATTATTTTATTTCGTCTTTGTATAGCTTCTTGCACAGAATTGGCTACATTTTAGTTTTTGTTAAAGTTGTGCTTTCTTATTATTTATGTTATCATGTAACTCAAATTTTTGGTTTCCCAAGATACAGGCCTCGCCTAGTTTGGGAACCCCTGTTAATGACGATGTGAAACTCATGAGTGTTGTGAATTAAAATAAAATAAATAAATCCCCTTAGCTGTTAGTGAACTCAACCTGTTTACTGCTTTAAAATTGGTATAGTCGTTTCGCATTTTAAGTACACTCGCATACAACCCCTACAGTTGTAAATCTCCGACAAATATATCGCCAATAACTCTGGTCCTCGTAACACGTGACCAAATTATAACCCACCATTAGAGCCTTTACAGACTAATACACGATAAGTACGTAAGAAGAGTAATGAAAATAATACAATAAGTTTTTATTTGGAATCACAAATAATATAATAGTTTATAGCTCTACTTGCACAAACAGATGACCGCATAATGACATAAATCTTGCGACCTTTCACCTTGAACAAGATGACGTTGACCGCTGTTCTAGCGAGCAACAGGGTCATAAGTTTGGCAGTGATACTTGCGGATTATACAAGACCCGGCCAACACTTGGTAGCAACTTGATCAGATTGTGATACTAATGGTAGGTAGATGTAGAACTAAACTTGATCGTACTTTAATTTTCAACTAAGCTGGCCGACGTAATTGCTTGCAATGTACTATGTAGCCGTAAATACGACATTCGACAGTCGTTTCTGACGACGTTGCACTAATAGCTTTCTATGCTGTGCTGGTTTGAAAGATAAACCATAATCAAAAACAACCTCTTTTAAAATCACCGGGCTTGTATGTTCAATTATTTTCGGTACACTTCGTTACGGTAGCAACAATAAATTCTGAAGGTCTATGACCTCATGCTAAACTAACAACAAGTTCGCGTAAACGTTATCTGGCAACTTAATAAAAAATATTACTTCCATAATAATAGGCCTGTTTAATTTATTACGACCTTGTACATTATTACGAAGCCGGGAACAATGTAAATATTTAATTTAAATATATCACAAAGCATAAAATGAAGACAGAAAATTGTTTACACATTTCTATTAAATCTCTTGAAGTTGATTACAGTTCTGCTTTGATGCAAACAAAAATCTTTCATTGAAGGAAAACAACTTATATTTAGAAAGGTTGCACGAAATTTCTGAATAAAAAATGGTGGGATCAGACAAAATGCCCGACTCGCAACATAAAAGGTGACCTCTCTTTGACACCGCGAGTAGAAAACATTATGTGCCCTCCGTCCCTCTGTCCTCCTTCCTTGAGGAACACAATGGGCTGGCTACCAGGCACGCATCCAGAACTGCTGAAATATAATACGAAAACAATAAATTGGTACATTGCAAAATATTTATGTAATTCTTTCACTAATTGAGAATAATAAGTATTTTCAAACTACATTACAGTAATAGCGGTTTATGGATAAATTTATAGATTAAGCCATAGGATATTTTTTATCAAAAAAATGTAGTTTCCTGTGGAATGAACAACGATTTCAAAGACATATATTTGCTGATGACGGATGAGATGGGATAGGATATAAAGTGGATGAAATGGGATATAAGAGGACAGAATTGCATGTCTTGACTTATGGAACCCAAAAAAGACGGGAAAAAATAGTATAATGTACGGCAGGCATGTTGAATTTAAACATAAAACAGTACGCAAAACAATATGTGGCTGATGGACTCAAAAAAGAAACCCGCGCGAAGCCGGGTTGGACCACTAGTTAAGATACATTTTTGTTGGCATAATTGTTATATAGTGAGACATAATATTCTGTAGCCACTTGATTCGCTATCAGGGAGGCAATGCACTTGTCATCGGCCTTTATCACTTATTACGCCGACCCAATATTAAATAACCGCCCTAATAAACGAAATAACATTTATTAAATATCATTAACATGGTTTATAAAATCTGAGATAAAAATATTAGTGGGGGGTCGTATCTCACATTTTCGGCTACCGGGCCTGCGTTGTAGCCATTGTTCAAAACTAGGCTACTGTTAAAAGAGTCATATTCAGCAGCGAGCGTCGCGAACGCGATGTCGCTGAAACATGTGAATTATCTTTAATATATATATTTTTATTACTCTAACGTAACCGCTCCGCGCATGAAACAGGATACTGTTATGCATTATAAAGTTCAGACAGGGATGAAAATTTACGTCTTCTTCCTTCGTAGTTGTATTCTCAGCTTGTATTCTTAGACTTGCATTGTGCTCTTGTAGAATGAATGAATAATTTAATAAAAATATAGTTTGAGAATTCACGACATTTGGTCGTTAAGATTCGGATTTAGGGCATTCTTCTGGTGCTGAAGGCCTGTTAGGTTTAATCTTATAGCTTGATTTTCTATTACATTTTTTCTGTCTTTAAGGCATCAAATAAAAGGAGCAAAGCGTGAATAAGTAAATTAGCGGACCAGCATAATTCTTATATTGTGAGGGACAATTGTCTTTCCTCAGTTTTTTTAATAGTGAATAAGACTTGCGAGCTAGTCACAAATGATAGTAAGTCACGCAAGCCTATAAAGAGGAGTAGCATCACTCAGATCTTTTTAGTGTTAAGCAGTGGTTGAATCCTCAACCCAAGACATTAGGTATTAAGTTTCTTAATGTAAAATAATCTCGAGCTTGAATGTTCTTAAAATAGAAATGAAACAGATTTTCCACACCGAAACTGGCTGGCCGTAATATGTATATAAAGTCTATCCTTGTTGTCTAGATTAGACTTTGTATACATATTTCGGCGTTATATTTTAGTTCCTTGCGTATGAGAACCTACCGATCTAACCCACACTACACCTACGATCAGGTGTTGCCAATGCCACTACAATACCAGTTTATAAATCTTATTCACAGGGTCCGCTATAGTCTGGTGTTAGAATGTGTTTGAGTTGACATAGTTACATGTCGTGGCTGATATTGAACTAACTATTTATTATTTGTTTATATAATATTTGCATCTGATGACTCAGAGGTGAACACGTTACCGGCTCGAAGTCACGTCTCGATATTTTCGATGGCCTCTCTTGTGCTGCCTCGACGTCTCATTATCCTCGTGACATATTCGCATCCCTAATTTTCAATGTTCTTCTAATAACTTACATTATTATTGTTGCAGGTGAAATGGGTCGTGTGGTGTGGTTGCTGTTCGCGGTGGCGGTTGCCATCGCCGCCGGCGACGAGGCTTCCGACCCCGAAGGACTTCTCGAACCGGGTACTGGTAAGTCCTTTTCAAATAACTCCGAAAACAATATGTAAAAAATCCATCTTCTTTTTTTTTACACACAGTCATGACCATTCCACTTAGTCTGGTTAGTTAGAGTACGATAAACAAATAATTTTTATTTTCATTTTTATTTCTATTTTATTTTTTAATGTTATCCAATTCCTATCTATTTAACTTGATATGTACAATGAAGAGTATAAATAAATAAACAAGTCTTCTATATTTTTTATGCAAGAATTATATTACACAATTTTTGTAAAATTCTAAGCAGAAAATTATGAAAGTTCATAATTCATACCTTTAATATGATTAATTCGCATTGCGTTAACATTAATTTACATAACGTTAATCAACAACCATTTAACAATACTTGCATACATACATACATACATAAATAATATGAAATAATTTGCTACAATATAGAGGTGAACAAAATAAATCATAATAACAGAAGATTGCTTCCTCAATAACGTAGCTTTAATTGCCGCTCGTAGAGGCGCGGCGTAGCGGCGTAGAGCTCTCGTAGCTAGTTGTGGTCGTAGCGCTCGTAGCACATAATTCTGCGTGTGCAAGACCATTATCCCGTTATTATGTTGTCTGGTAGCACAACAACACTGATAATGGTGACTTGTAACAAAACAGTATAAAATACGAGCGTTTTTTAGATAACGCTCCCCGTATTTTATATTATTGCGTTGGCGCTTGAGAAATGTTTTACCTACGGCATTTAACTTATTAAGGGTTGATAAGGTTTTTTTATATTTTCATTGAAAAAAAACCTAGTCTTTATGAAGTTAAGGTTGCTAAACAATAAATAAATTAAGTACATTTATTTTATTACACCAGTGAGTTTTGGTTAAATGTTTAGGTATTCCATTTTCACGGTAGGCTAATTGTCAAAGTTCATTGCAGTAAAAAAGTTGTATCCAAAAAAACACAAATGTGTAATGCCTAAATGGCCCAAATATCCATATTTAATGGCGGCTTTAACGCTAGAATTCTCACGGGGTTACATTGACCTCTTAAAATATAAAGCCTAATCGACTTGACCCGCGACTTATTTGACTTTTATTTTTGCGTATATTTCTTAAGGGAAAAATGCTCAGGTGCTAGAATGTAAGAAATTAAATGGCGGCTAATAACTCTTAATGCCTCTTTTTTTCATTAAAGCTATATATTTAATTCCTGTAACCGAAGCTTTCCACGTAAATACTTTTTTCGAGAGTTCTATAATTCCGATATTCCACAAATAAAACAGGATATAATATGACATATAGCTAACATATAAGACTCAAGTCCTAAACTTAAAAATAAATTTGGAAGGGTGAGCAAATAATTAGGCACTTACATTCGTATAAAGCTTATCGAAAGCTCGTATCAGATTCAATCCCCTTCATCCGAGGGAAGGGTCGGTATCTCCGCTTTCATCACAATACATCCCGAAACGTCACGTTTGCGTTAGTACGGTACACTGACTACAATGAATGTAAATTTTATTATTCACCCGGTCTCTTATACCCCCGCTGTGTCTGTTGACTAATAAAGTTTTGGAATCCAATGTTTTTCTATCATTTTATTTATAGTTTAAGGGATCGATAATTTCCTCATGTAACTGTTTTCTTTCTTTCATGTGACAGAAAATGACTGTTAAGTGATTATCTCATAGATGTGTGACTTTACACCATTTACTTACGTTGAGTCTTTATTTCATCGCCTACGCTACCATTTTCTCTAGATATACAATGTTATTTTATGGATGAGAGCTTAAAGACTCGCCAGTAAATAAATTATTCAACTGTAAACATCGTTAGTAATAAATAAACAATGTCTAGTAAGTACGTTACTGTCGGATGCAGTACAAGTCGATCGAAGTAAACATCCACGCCCGGCTTACTTATCTGTAGCAAACATGGATGCAAACAGCCGCTCGAATATGTTATTCTACAGCAGTTGTTCTAAAAGTGGGGATTGATGCCCTCTGTAGCCGCTGGACGCCTTTAGGGCGAGAGGAGGCCGAAAGAAAACATTGAGGGCGTTGATGCTTTGCTTTATGGTATGGGGACCTTTAGCGCAATAAAAGGCTCAGAAAAAAACAACATTGAAACTTTGTTGTTAAAAGTTTTTGCATGTTAAAATTAAATATGATAACTATTACGAGTATTGTTTACTTCCAGGGTACGCCACAATCGGTAATGATACACATTCAGTAACAAAATATGGAATCAACAGATTTTCTTAATACCAAAGGGGTGACACAAACAAGTTTGAGAACCTATGTTTCCTTGCGCGCCGAGGCAAGTTTTCAATGTGTTGATTGTAACTAACGCTACAGTCAGGCGCGCATGGAGTATTATAGCTGCGTTTTTATTTGATCAGTGACACTCGGCACTGTGCTTACCCCAGGGCTATTGCCCGTGGAGAAGGTTTGAGTGTCAGGAAAATGTTTTGTATTTTTTTACGTAATTTCTGGAACGACAAAACTTGGGATAAGCTATGGGTGAATATGGGCTGATAGTGATAATAGAACATTGTAAACTCGGCAGTGAATTTTAAAGTACGCTACTCATATTTTACATTTACTGTATGTCTAGACTAATTTAGTACAGTTAACAAGTACGTATTAGAAGTAATAATAGGTAGTTCAGTAACTACTGCGTGCTATACGAAAACAATTTTTTACCGATTAAAATCGAACTTCATATTTTTGGTTTCGCCTACATACGCTACCTCTATATCGCTTCTTACTAGCCTTAGGGAGACCACCTCTTTATAGGCATTCCTTACGCCCATTTCAATTACATCACTAAGCCTTCTCCAACTCGTTGATAATAAAAACAACATCGCTTTTTATAAAATAACTCTTATACTAAACCTAATTCAAAAAGAACCATTGAAATCCTATTCAATTTTGGGAAAGCTTCTCCAGATCCGAATTCCGAAGATGTTTATCAGATCTTGTTTTTTTTTTATGCGACCACCTGTGAAGTATACGCTTTGAAACAAAAAAAAATACCAAATCGGTTCAGATGTCTTCGAGTAAACGGTGAACATACATAAAAAAATATTCCGACGAATTGAGAACCTTCTTCTTTTTTGATCTCGATTAATAATAATCTTCACAAGCATACAATTTAGATTATATTCTTAAGTAAAACATAGCGGGTATTATCTTTAATCTGTGTTAAACCAGTCTAGAAATGTCTATCGCAGAAGCTCCACAAAGAACAATACAAGTCCGCATCACTAAGCCTTATAGCGTGGATACTCGTACTTTACCATTAGTTCCGACGATAGCTTCTGATACTGAGAGTAAACATAGTAAGTAGCTTTCACTTAGTATCTTTTTACTATTTTGTTTTTAATATGTAGGTATATTGTGTTATTTAATTAATTTTAAGCGTAGTGATCGAAGGGTTCCGGTAAAGAGACTGCGTTCCAATCCCGTCAGGTGATTATTGGATTTTGTGAATTTTTCATTTCTTTCGAAGTAATGTGTGTATTTGACATAACGGTAAAGGCAAGCATCGTGAGGTTTTGTAGGTGTGTGAAATGCCACAAGGCTTACTCTCATTGGGCATTAATGGGGCAATGTAATAAAACTCTGTATATTTCAAACAATAAATATTAAGAATTAAAACTGCTAAAAATATACAAATAATAAATATTAAAAGCTATAAACCTAAATCAACGTATTAGTTAACCTTAATCGCTTTTTTATTAAGGTTAACTTAAAACGATCGATATTGTATATTTACGTACTTTGTACAGCATTACTTTAAACTGCTACAATAGATTAGCAATAGATTAGTACAATAAATTAGTAGTAATTTAAATATTATGGCATGATAGACTTTCATATGGGCGAAAGTCAATGTCCGAGGAATAGATATAGGCAAAAAATACTAACATGAAACATATTACACACATTGTAAAAAAGACTTTACTCAATGCAGAAAAGATAGAACCTTGCTGTTGCCTGTTATAATACAGTACAATTAGTCTGGACATGTTGGTATTACTGTATAACAATATACTGTCATTTTGACACGATTCATTCAGTTTGTAAGATTGGTATTTAGTAATTAATAAGTTTTTGCTTTGGGCGTGACAATCCTTAGCCCCCAATTCTTTCTCCCTCTCTAACCCCATATTTTATTAGGCCCCATTACACCGGCCACAGTCCACATGCCTATTCAATAACATTGGTGCTTCTGACGTAGCATATTCCACCAAATAAACCTTCTTTCTGACCTACACCATAAAAAAGCGTGTTACAAATTCATTCGTCATTTGATAAATACAGCATATTTTTAATATGAAAAACACGTGACCGTGTTGTTGTAGGTAGGTTTTGGGTCAATAGTGGAAATGCGTACCGGTGTATATTGCGGATTGCGACCTAAACAAACATCTACGCGCAGGATCATGTCGCGCCCGCAAACACTCACATGGATTATAGAAAGAACCAGATTCTACCATTGTGTCAATGTTTTTATAGCAATTGCATAAAATTAGAAAGAAAAAAAATTAATAGATTTTTTGTTTTTTATTTTGTTCTTCTTACGTTTACAAGCACTGAGGAATAAAGAGATTTTTTTTCACGAGCGGACGGGATGAAATGATGATCCTTCGTTATAGTTTGCTTTCACAAGCAATAAAAATAAAGTTTTTAGATAATATCAATCATAAATACTAGTTAATGCCACCACTGATCAAGAATATGTTGTAGTAGCTACGGAGAAACGCATAGCGGCTTACGATGAAACTAAACGGGATTGTGGTAAACATCGAATTCAAATCAGAAACTATTTTCCCTCCTTTTTTCATTTTTCATTTATATATTTTTTGTAAGTAATAATAACATCATGCTACATTCTTAAAACAACATCCAATATATTAGTCTTTACACCCCTTATCGCAGCCGACAACCTCCCTCGCACTGGCGTGAGGCCAATTTAAATATCTAATTCATATATTCTCGCGATAAAAATATGATGCTTCCTTTATGACATGTCATGTTCACAGTCCACAGTCCAAACATGTTAAAGTTCGGTCAGCTTGCGGTCGGCAGCTGCCTCGGAAGCTGAGGAAATGAGACACGTCACCGCCGCCGACACCTAATGTTTCCGCACAAAATCAACACGCCCGACATTTCAAATTGTGTTATAGAATACAATATTTTGAAGCACAAATTCGTGGAGAATAAAAGTTACTGAGCCTTTTCGGTTCTTTTTCGATGGGTTTCGTTGTTATGTATAGTGTAGTAGGTATGAAGGTATTTGGACAAGAGATGTGTGTATTGGTATCACTTGACCCAAATCTGCTTTATTGATTCACTGAATGAAGATGATATTTACTGCTACCAATGTTGCCTGTTCATAACTAATTTAAGTATCATAAAGATTATTGTTCGACTGCTTTTTAGAAGTGAAAAGTAACCTTTTATTTTGGTTTGTAAATTCCTATTAGAAATATAATAAGTTGAAGACTCCGTGTACAACGTGAGCACATACTCAATTTAGTTAGCGTGACAAAATTTTCCTAATTAGTATGATTTTTTTAACAAATAATGTCTCGGAGAGTTCCTGATTAATTCCACGATCACAAATTGCGTTGAAACGCCATCACGCATTACAATTATAATCGATAAAAATGTAAATTACAAATTGATTATTGTACCGTATTCTCAACGCGTTATTTGGAAGCTTTCAAATATCTGGTGTATATTTGCGAGCACGCAATGGCTGAGTGCCCAAATCCCGACGTAATATTTTGAGTAGCGTATTTCTGGGCCGCACGATGTTCTCAGCGCTTATCATTCCAACACACGCGTGTTTTGCCTAAATTATTACTTTCGCAAAGCGCTCCGACGTCGTCGAAATTGTTATTATCTTACGACCTGGAAGACGCTGGTTTGATTGCTCGTAAATTATAGTTGTAATGGAAATGATTTTAAACACAAGTTAAGTCTAGCAATTGTCGATTATAGTATTACAATATGCTGAACCATGACATGACATGATATGACTGCCTCGGTGGCGTAGTTGTATTACGGTACGATTACAAAGCTGAGGTCTCGGGTTCGAGTCCCGGGTCGGGCAAAGTGATATTGGATTTTTCTATTCATTATCAGCCCGGAGTCAGGAATTTGTGCCCGATATGGCGATAGGCTCGCCCCCTATCACATCGTGGGACGCAACATACAAGGCGAAATGTGGGTGTCCTGGTGGCACCTCTGCCTACCCCTTCGGGGATAAAGGCGTGAGTTTATGTATGTATGTATGTATGTAATATGCTGAACCAACCATAGAGTTTTTTATAAATATAGGTAATTAAAACTTAACTTTGTGGGAAAACCTATCATCTATCGGGACTATATTCCTGATGAGTTAGTTAAGGATTAAACTGATCTAACTACGGTATATTTCTTACTTTATAAGCTTGTATTTTTTAACATTATGAGTAGAAAACATACATTTTCATTGTAAGTACCTAATGAAACAACGACTTTTATGAATTGAGTCCAAAAATAAGTATTATAAACTACGATCGTTGATACATTTCAGTTGAGGATAGGTTTCACGTTCGGATTTATTTTATTTGATACCAGTAGATTTTTTTATTTTTAAAAGAGCTTTCAGCTCGCGTGCGCTTGTTAAACCTCTTTCAATAAAGCAAATTGAACGCCTTTGTGGCTCACTGTCAAAGCGAACTGGCAATACACACCGATGCGCTTATTTCTAAAATGTATTGAAATTAAAATATATGCTGTATGCACTTAGGCAGGCATCGTGTTGCGTCAGAGCGCTTTTCTCGCATTTTCATTATACTGATTGAATAAAAATATCAACACGGACAGTAGTATTTACAAAAAAAACCTTATATAATTAATTAAATCAATTGGTTTAAGTTCTTAATGTTATTTTATTGCATATGAATTTTCCCGAAATTTCAGAAGCGCCTTGTTGCGAGTGACCAGCAGTGACCTCCCGTAAACTTTTCAAAATAATAGCTAAAATATCCTTCTATTCACACGGAGAAATTTTCCAGTGAACACTTTCGGCCACTCTTTTTATTTTCCCGCTTTTCGCCGTAGCCGAAATGATGTTAATATTGTGGATTAAAGTAATATTGCTTCTAGTTACTAGAATAACGGCCAGTATCTATTATCAAACTTTATTGTGTGCTGAAAACATGCAAGCTCGAATTTACATGTCCAGCAACGATGGTAATAGCCACTTGCACGCTTAAAATTGCCTTATTTTGTATACACTTTTTACATAAACTTTATTTTCTAAGCCCTACTTTATATAAATGTGAAATATTTTGAGTACAAATGTTAGTTGCACTGAAATGAAATGAAAATGAAAATTATGTTGAAAGGATTTGGATGAAACTTTACAGTACAAATTATAATACAGCAGAATATAATATAGGGTGTAAATAAATATAAATTTGGTCCCAAGTGAATGCCGGGTTGAGCTGCCAGTGCCACGATTTTTTTATCAATCTATATTTTTTAACATTTGATAATCTTATTTATTGTATAAATACCTAAAAACATGTAAACATCGCCAAAAATTTTTTTTACGTTTTACATACTTGCTGTTTGCACCACATATTATGTTTTCAATTCTTTGTGACTAGAACTCGAAATGAAATGATTCCTGCAAGATTTACACGGTACAAAGTACACATATAATCGATCCAATTTAACATAAATACAGTGAAATTGCGTACAGCACGATATTCGCAATGCAGCACACGGCGAACTCAATTAGAATAAACCCAAGTCAATTGGGGTTATTATCCAAAGTGTTTGTTTGAATCGATATTGGCGCCCCTCCCTGCATCAGTAACCCTATAAGCCGATATATTGGTAATCTTATTACCCCCACTTTGTACAATATGTATATCACCTGCCAATTCAACTTAGCGACGTAATTTCCTGCGTCTCGCGTCAGACGTATCGACCGTTATGAATTGATTGTGCGTACAAGGGGAGGATTCTACTCAGTTGTCGCCTCAGGGTTAATGTACTTCGATTGCTGTTTTATTTTAAGAGGATTGTGCTCATGGAATTGTTTACCTTTCATATCTACAAAATATGTTCAGAGGATTCTGTTATTGAGCTCGCTCGTGTCGTATTTATTTAAAAATGCTGTAATACACGAACTTTTTATAAATGGCGGTTTTAAATAATTATTTTTAACTTGTACTATCTACCACTTCCCTTTGAGTAAATTCCTTAGCCCCTAGAGACGTTGAAGATTTAATCAAGAATATAACTACATTTTATTAAAATAAAAATAAAAATATATAAAAAAATAGTTTAAGAACTAAAATCTATTATGTTTTTATTTTATTAAAAAACGTCTATCCACGGCTACCTTATCAAGAAAAGGCAGCTGCGCGCAAATAACCCACGTTTTTTTCCATCAATATTAAATTTGTGAAAGTGCTGGAAGATACATACTTTTTAAATTATTGTATTGTCATTGGTCCTTGACAAGTACACAAAATTACAGGTCAATCAGACGTTTCGAAGTGTTCGAAAATCAAAGATTCCGTTACATACATACATACAGACATACATACATAAATACAAACATACATACATACATAAATACAAGCGAAGCTAATAAAAGCGTGTTAAAAATTGGTACGACATTCATATAGACCGTTAATCTAGTTCATCAACAAACATTAGCGTAGATTCGTCAATTACTGAAGATCTTATCATTTTCTCAGCCGTACAGTTGAATACTGCACAAAGCTCGATGTTTCTTATAACGAAGGAGTTTGGACGTGACCCACTCCACGCCACACTTACCAAGTAATTGCCAATTTAATTGCGTGAAACTAGTCCTCTGAATACAGAAGTAAAGTTCTTAACTATTCTCCGTCGGAACTCGGAGGTAGTTGGCCACCTACAATTTCTACACTATTAAGTAGGGACGCCCTGCTGGTTCTATAAATTGTTTTCTAATTATCCATCATTATTAGATTCTAAAGGGAACCTAGAACTTGAGGAACTTAACCTGAAATAAAAAGAATTCTTAGAGTACTGGATAATTCTCTCTCATTACCGGAATTATCCGGTGTTGTATACTCAAAATCTCTTCTTGAGAACGAACAAAATAAAATCATGTATCCCTTGGAACTTTAAGTTTTAACGAACAGGTTTCTTACATCACGAGCAATGTAATTCGGACCAAAGATTTCCTTAAGCCAGACTTTTAACGAAACGAATAAGTAGTCGTTTAATGAAGATGTAGATTGCAAAGTACTTGCTTATGTTTTATCACAATCTTTGTTATCTACCTCTATCAAATTTGTACACTATTATAAAGTAGGAGTGCTTCTTCGCTTTAAAGAATCTCTCCACCAATTTTCATAGACAAATTACAACGTTAGTAGCATGGCGGGTAATCTACTTTGGACACCATCGTCTCCCGGCCGATAATAACAAATTAGTGGGCCGTTTGTCGGCAAGCTGTCTCGTGAAACATTGGAGCTTGCACCGCCGAGCACTCTGCTTGGGAAAACACGCCAAATTGGTTCCATTAGCGGGCATTAGGCGCTGTTGTAAGGTGCCGACGTAAACCCTCCTAGACGCAAGAATTTTGATATATTTTCCTGTATTACTTCACCTTAACGACCGAAGTATGCTGCTCTCGCAAATTGATAAAAGATAACGTTTTATGAAACAATTTGTCAACGCTGAGAACCTGTGTAGCTTGTTTGTGCTTGAGTATGTTGTTATAGAAGGTAAGGTGGATGTATTAATTTTAACACTGCATACGTGTTTCTATAAAAAAGGTTGTACGTCTGTTTTGGGTTCAATGAAAGTTACTCTCTCCTATACTCAAATTTTACATATATTTATCATTTATTTATTTGTAACAATTTTTTTTGCGCAATTCCTATATAATGGTCAAAAAAAACGATGTCAAGAAAACCTCTCCAATTACAGATTAAACGAAGATAAGCTCGCCGACGTTAACGGAATGCCTATCAAAATAAAACCAAACAGCCCTCTTGGTATTCCTAATCTAGACAAAAAGAATGCCTTAAGTAATGAATGACCCTCGCCGAATGTAAAATATGCCGAAGCGACCCTATTTTTAGTAGCCATAAAAATTCAGAGCTAGCCGTGAACAATAAAATGGCGCGACCTGACGACCCAAGGAGATCGCGGTCACGTCAAAGTTATCGCCAAGTTTTCGAAAAGAAATAACTTTAAGCTTTTAAAACCTTTTAACTAGACTTCCAGTAAGGTTTTAACATCAATCCATTCGCGAGATAAGGAATGGCGCCTTTGTGCACGAAATGAATTCAATGAGTGAGCTATGTGCTTTTTGAGGTGTTGCAAGTTTTTTTCTGCCGACGAGAATATCATAAATGTGGTAGGTGACACGGAAAAAACTAATTTTATGAAGAATGGTATTCTTACAAATTAATTAGACGTTTTAGTTAAGGTTTTTATTTCTATAATAAGTGGTTCAGTTTTGAAAAATATCTAATCTAATTTGTTGTGATATATCGGCATCATAAATGTTAATTGATAATTTAGGTATTTATTTGAGTATAAAAAATAAACGCAAAGCACGAAAAATCAAATACCGGCAAATTGCCGTATTATTCTCTACCAGATCCTATTATTTCTTAGTCATCTTTACTATGAAGTTCAATTTCCAAATAATTTCAGCCGAGAAGCCCTTTGCAAAGTTTCGAACTTGTGAAGTCACTGACCCACCATTTGCGTCGTACCACGGATTATACGGCTAGCCGAAACATCTAACATTTTGACATGGGCAATTAATATTAACACAGCCTAACCAGCCAACTAAAACATAGTCCAACCTTAACGAGAAATGGGTGTTTCAGAACTTAATCTACCAAACCTTATACTTAGAGGCAGGATATTGCAAATTAGTTTGGCTTAATACTTTAAGATTGATAAAATATTAAACCAGGCCAATCGGGTCTTTCAAACGGAGCGGGACGTGTTTATTAGAAGTGGGATTTCAATTACGTATGCAACCATAAACCAGGAGTCCATTAAATGTTATGACTAGTAACATGCACAACAGATAATCACATAGTTTTGACCCTACAGCAAAATACAGATCATATTGTGTGTGGGGATTAAAAACTACGAAAGATTTTATAATCCCAGACCCAAAACTTTACTTAGGTTTTTGCCCTTTAATATTTAATAAACCACGCGCAAACTGTACAAATAAATAAATCATAATGTAAATAACATTTCCAGAGTATTACAAACCATAAGAACGGGCCTTTATTCCATTAAACAAACTGACTTATATGGCTGTCCGGCGAAGCATATTACAGTCTGTTTTTGACAGGGAAAATAAAGAACGAAAATGATCTTGTAATAAGAACTGCGAGGGCGCCTATTACACCGTTCCATATTAGTATTAATGTGAGCGGAGGCGGGTCGTTTATTATTAATATGTGCAGTATTACGTCTGCGAATCCTTGTTGCTTCTAATTGGATAATACAGACAAGACTCAGCTACGTGTGCTGTATGTCAAAAAGTGTATAATTCGTTATAAAAACATTTAACCAACTTCAAATAAACGGAGGGTTTCTGGTGACTTCTTATGTCTGTATGTTTGTTTGTTCGCTAACATCTTGGAAACCAGTGATCGTTTTTAAATGCAGCTTACTTTTATTAACGGAACTACTTACAAGAAGGTTCTTGAACACAAGGGTATAAATAAACACATTTTAAAATCAAACAAATTAATAAAGGACACACTCCAAAACAAAAGGAAATAAATATTATATTTTCGTACACTCATTGATATTATTTTAAGTCAATTGGAAACCAAAATACAAGTACGAAGACGAATGAAAATGCCTCGTAACGGTTTTCTTTTGAAGTTGGTTTTTTTACAAAGAAAGGACCAATTACAATCCCTGATAAGGGTCAATACGTATTCATGTCGTACACAATAGTGGCGGTACTTCCATACAAGCCCAAAAGCCCGGCTTGCCCTACTTAATACGTATATACTAAATTCTGAACGAAACCATTACATTCAATACAAAACAGTAATTACGAAACATCTACCATTTTTGAATTTACCGCGTTCGGTCGCGGCATGGCGCTCTTCAATGAAGCGCGAGCCGAAGCGCCGCCGCCCGCGCTGCGCAACGCATTTAATAAATTCATTCAATAATTTTAACTCTCACGTTGAACGTAGCTCCACGCATTTTTTAAAAGACGGTACGCGCAAAACATATATCTGCCTTCTTCTCTCTCGTGTGCTTTTACGGGGCTTTTGGCAACGCATGCTATCTCTTTCACACTGACGGGTGAAATCCTACACTCTGGCACTACGAATGTATAGCTACAGATATCTATATATAGCAATAAAGTACTAAACCAAAAGCCCAGCTTTTGACCACAGAATTATTTTGACTGAACATCGTACATTTGAAGGTCGTCATGTGTAACATTATTTGTTAACTAAATTGTTGAAATAGTAAACATAAATACATAAATAGTTTTTATTTGAGTAGTTGCACCTTGTTGTCGTTTGTGGCGCTTGAGTGCTTTACCTGTCATTAGTTATTTTCTAATATATTTTATTCATTCTTGTTATACTTTTACTGGAGAATAAACGTTACATTGAACTCAGAGTCTCAAGGTTATTTTTTAGGTTTCCAACAGGTTATGGGCCCAGTTCTCATAAACCTAAAGATTCGAAGTTTAATATTTATTCTCATAAAGTACCGGACAATAATCATTCGAGAATATTCCATCGTACATCGGCCCGAAAACAATGGCGATGTCTAATTTACAAATTGAAAAATTAGCCGGACGGGAAAATTATTCGACATGGAAGTTTGCGGTTAAATCGTATCTGGAACATGAAGATTTGTGGGAATGTGTCGATCCTGGCACCGATGTCGACAGTAAGAAAGATACAAAAGCTAAGTCGAAAATCATTTTGTTGGTGGAACCAATAAACTATGTCCATATTGAAAATGCACTTACGTCGAAAGAAGTATGGACAAACCTACGAAATGCTTTCGAAGACTCCGGGTTATCGAGGAAAGTTGGCTTATTGCGGGATTTAATCAACACAACACTGGATAACTGCGCAAACGTCGAAGAATATGTAAATAAAGTAATGAGTACTGCATACAAATTACGAAACATTGGTTTCGTAGTTGATGACGAATGGTTGGGAACACTCATGCTGGCAGGTTTACCGGAAAATTATAAACCGATGATCATGGGTCTGGAAAGTTCCGGAATAAAAATGTCATCAGATTTTGTCAAGACAAAACTTTTACAGGAGGTTAAAGTTTCCGAGTCTTCTGCGTCTTCTGTTTTATTTACAAAGCACAAAAATACCTCTAAAAACAATGCCAAGCTAAAGGAAAAAGAAAAAGGCCCTCGTTGCTTCAATTGTAATAAATATGGACATTACAAAAATCAATGTACAGTGAAAAAATGTAACCATGACAACAATAACAGTTTTTCAGCAATTTTTTCAGCTTACAGCAATGTGAATAAAGAAGACTGGTACATAGATTCAGGTGCTACTATGCACATGACGAGACGTTCCGACTGGATGTATGATATCCAAGCATCTCCGATTCAGCAAATAAAGGTGGCTAATAATGATGCTGTCTCCGTGCAAAATATGGGTAAAGTAAACATTCATACCATTTTTTGCAAAGATGGGTGTCCAATCCAGGTGAGAAATGTTTTATTTATTCCCGAGCTGTGTGTAAATTTGTTGTCAGTTAGTCAACTAACTAAAAATGGTTGTAAAGTGGAATTCACTGATACGGGATGTAACATATATAACGTTCATAAGATTCTTATAGCAAATGCAAGTTTGATCAATAACATGTACAAATTGAACACTGTTACCGTGACTGCTTATGCTGTATTGGGTGAAAATAAGACAGATCTTATTACATGGCACAAGAGAATGGGGCACTTAAATTTGGCTGATGTAAAGAGGTTAGAATCATGTGCTGAGGGTATAACTATCACTAATAAAGATGTTGATACTGTTTGTATACCATGTTGTGAAACTAAACAAACACGATTACCGTTTCCAGACTCTGGTTCTAGGGCAAAGGCATTATTAGAAATAGTTCATACTGATCTATGTGGTCCGATGGAGACACTGTCTGCTGGTGGTGCGAAATACTTCATAACTTTCATAGATGACTATTCCCGTAAAGTTTATGTCTATTTTCTCAAGAACAAGTTGGATATTAAGTCGGTTTTTCAAAGTTTTAAAGAAGAAGTAGAAAATGAGTTAGATCTCAAAATAAAAATAGTTAGAAGCGATAATGGGAAAGAATATCTTAATAAAGCATTCTCGGATTTCCTAAGGGCTTCCGGCATCAAACATCAGACGAGTACTCCGTATACACCTGAGCAAAACGGGCTAGCGGAGCGGATGAATCGGACGTTGGTGGAACGTGCGAAATGCATGATTTTTGCAGGAAAGCTGCATAAACAGTTATGGGCAGAGGCAGTTGCTGCTGCAGCTTATGTTACCAACCGGTCACCATCTCGGGTTTTGGATAAGGTAACTCCGTATGAAAAGTGGACTGGTAAGAAACCGAACCTTTCAAATTTAAGGATTTTTGGTTGTAAAGCCATGGTACATATTCCAAAACAAAATCGTTTAAAATGGGATCGTAAATCAAGAGAATTACTTTTGGTGGGATATTGTGACAATACGAAGGGTTACAGACTGTATGATCCAGTAAAGGAAAGAATTATTATTAGTAGAGATGTCATATTTATTAATGAAGTTATGGATAATAATAATAATACATCGGAACCCTTACCTACCAAACCGCTCATAAATATTCCTTTAAGTGCAAATAGTGATGAGGTAATATCTGTCGAAGATAGAACACGGAGTAGCAACACTTTGTCACACTCAAGTCCTGACACATCTTTCGATAGTTGTGTGTTGAATAGAATGACTGAGGATGAAACCTATTATCCCAGTTCAAATGATGATACTAGCACTGAAAGTTTTACTAGAAATATTACTTTAAGATCTCATCACAGGCAAAACAACTTCATGTGTGTTCAACAGATTGCAGACCCACTGACTATTAAAGAAGCCATGTCGGGCATTGACGCTGAATACTGGAAAGCAGCTATGGATGAGGAGTATCATTCATTATTGGAAAATAAAACTTGGGAAATAACTTATCTTCCAGAAGATAAACGTCCTATACCGCGCAATGGGTTTTCAAGAGGAAAACAAAAGAAAAGCAAGGAAAAGAGGATTTAAAGAAAAGAAAGGATAGCTATGTGGCTATTTCGGCCTCTATGCTATAGAATGAGGCAATGGCTATTTACACCGATAATCAAAGTTCTATTAAACTTTCAGATTCCGATTGTTAATTGGTTGAAGGAGCCATTGATGTGCAATATATTATACAGACGGATATGATGGTAGCTGATGCACTTACTAAAGCGACACCATACTCAAAGCTGGCATATTGTTCTACCAAGATGGGCTTGATTTATGTTTAAGGGAGGATGTTGAAATAGTAAACATAAATACATAAATAGTTTTTATTTGAGTAGTTGCACCTTGTTGTCGTTTGTGGCGCTTGAGTGCTTTACCTGTCATTAGTTATTTTCTAATATATTTTATTCATTCTTGTTATACTTTTACTGGAGAATAAACGTTACATTGAACTCAGAGTCTCAAGGTTATTTTTTAGGTTTCCAACATAAATTATATTTATTGTTAATAAATTACGTTGGTTCTTTTTTAAAATTATTTAATCATTTTTGAATACAAATAATGAAGTTTTTATATTTATTTCATAAATTATAATTGCATGTTGTAATGTTTATTTTTTCGTTTACTAGCAATACTGTACGAATTACTACTAACTTCATAAGTATTTTGATATTGTGCAATTATTGTAAATAGTTCGGTTGAAGGTTAATTATTCGTTTTTTTAATGTTATTTAAACTTTTTGATACGAAAATGATTTGTATTGTTTCCTGTGATGGTTTTAATGTGATGGTGAAAGTGTTCATTGCCGTTATAAAGGTAATTTAATTCAATTATATTGAAACTGGCGCGAAAACTACGCCGAGTTTGTGCATTTCTTAAATTTGTGGTAAATCATAAGAGGCATTTTATCGGTTCAGTTTACTTAACTACGTAATTCGATTTCTAAATGCTCCCATTCATATAGGTTATTATATTGAACAGTCGTGTTACATATGCTTTTCAAGGGACACTTGTGTATTAGAATGTTTGGATTAATTCTTATGATTTCAATGAGTTTGTGGTCCTTTCAAAAGGCATGCTATTACTTGTAATTAAAATTACTTGTAAAAACTTAACCTTAATGTATTTATAACAATTTCTGTCCGCAATTTTGGTTAACTGCGTACTTGCGTAGTCAAACACGGGAGCATAGTAGCTATCGTTGTGCTAGTGTAATGCCGGGTATTAAAAGTGCTCAGTAGTTAGTGCATTAAAAAGTTACGGTTGCATGACCGCAGGCTATCTATATTTGTATTACCTAATCCTAATATTGTACAGATTGTGTGGTAGGTCTGCCGCCGCGCCGTAAATTCGATTTCGTCGTTCTTAGTATTTTTTGTCCTTCTAAATAAATATGTATTAAAACTAAAATAATATTGGGCTTGCCCTACTCCAAAACTCTAGGCACGCCACTGGTACACAATCATAATCATTGAATTAATCTGCTTTTTAATCCTAAGCTTTATGATCGAATTTGTTTAAAATATAAAACTTGAAAGGCCTAAATAATTATTTTTTATACCTTCAGCGTTATTCAGACAAGCTAACCTCTTCAGCTGATCTCCAAGGCGGCTTATTTTATGTGAGCCGCTCTACTTAACGACGCTTCATCAGAGGGTGAAATAAAAAACTCATTTGCGTTTACCTTACGCTTTGTCCCTAATTAAGCACATTTGTGAAGCGAAATATACTCGTAACCTTATTTTTAACATGCGTAAATGTGACGTTATAAAACATCTACAATAAAAAATATTTTTTAATTTGCTTATTTTCATTCTAGGAAGTATATATAATTTTAGACGATTTATAAACACTGAACAACAAGTTTTGTAAGCTTTTAATATCGTAGCAACTCGCGAAATGTAAATTCAGATATTATTTCAACCACAAATACAATTTGATTATGTGAATCAATAACAGTAAATTTAAGCGACCATAAATTAAACATAATCGATACAGCCATTATGAGAAGATTCAATTTTTGCGTTGGCACGGCGATAAAATTAAATTGTGAGGTTTCGGCAGTAAGAGCGAGGATGTGAACACGGCGGGGCGTTTTATCGGCCTGTTCGCGGCCGCTTACGCCTGTAACGCGCCAGATATAATACAGTCAGCCTCCCTCCCCCTCCCTCCATTCCCCGAGTATTTACCTCGCCCCTCTATCTCCCTGCATAATCGATCGACTCTGTGTCGCAAACCATCTAAAGGCGACGTTACATCAATTACTCACCAATTCGTGGTCCATACTCTACTCTATGACCCTTAGCTTGATTATTACGTCGTTTGAGTGGATGCTGGATAGTGTCTGTATAGTTATTGAATTTAGAATCGTTGTTTATGCTGTGTTCAATTACAAAACGTACGCATTAGGAAATGAACATTGAGCGACAGTAATTAGAATATGAACAGGTGTTTAGAACAATAATCGTCTAATATATTGAATCAATATAAAGATATACATAAGATAAACATAAGTAGTAGAGTTTACGATCAGAAAAATAATGATACTTCTCTGCCCACTCATTTAACCCAGATACTTAGTTAAGATTTTAATAATCTTTCAATAATATCGGTTCCGTAATCTGATAACACTTAAACAACTCTTGAAAGTCTATTAAATTCAATCTTGAAGAGTGCAAAAGGCGTAATCTCGAGTGTCACAAGAATTTATAAATTATATTGTCTTCCTGGAAACTTTAAACACTGATAAACTTCGCCAAGAAACCTTTGTTGGAAGTAATCGTTGTTTAATTTACTACACCGAGGGAAATTACAAAATTTATTATGTATATAGCGGATTCAACACTTGATAAATGGATGTAATTAATACAGGTTCGGCAATACGTTTTTGATGTGTGCTGGATGAATGTATCTCATGTGTTTTATACGTGACAGAGTAATATGTTACTGGCACACTCTGAATTTTATGTTTTGTTTGGAGATGCGTTTTAAAATTATAAAATTCTCAATATTCCGTTACGTAACACTTCAACTTCTAAAAGAAAAAAACAGCCTATTTTTGATGGTACCTCGGTTTGGGTTTGGTGGTGGTTAAGTGGCCCCAATATCAATTGACAGAGGAAATATTAAAATAAACCTAACATCAATGTTGCTCGTCATAACAAGAAATAAACAACAATAATCTTGATTTCGAAATAATACCACTTATTTATGGAATCCGTAAAACATGCCAAAATATAAAACAACCTTTCCTTAAGAGGGAATATTTGGAAATAGCCTCCGAATCTTTGACCTTTTAACGTTTTATTTGTGTAGGGTGCGCGCAATTACAGAGGCGTAAGACCCTCTAAGTGCTCCAGTTATAAATTGTTATACTGTAACATCCAATTATTTCCCGTTCAAGCCGCACAAATACAAGATTATATTAAAAAACACGAGTAATTTTCATTTTCTTCACTCCCACCTCGTATATTCTGTAATTAAGTAAAATTACTCAGGTTAAAAGATTTTTCACTCTCTAAGCTGCAAGATAAAAAGTAAAGTGACCTGAAATTTCGAGCGCCTGACCTAAATGTTTTCACCTTATTGCATTCACCGCTCCACACAAAACGAAATTTCAACTGCTATCTCCAGTTAAAGCGAAATCAGGTATAAAAGTCCTCTTTTTGCTTTTTAGCACAAGATGTCTGACTAAATATGGCTTCGCGATTGCCAGTACGGATAATTTGCAACTATGCGAAATGTTGTTCACATTGGGGAACATGAATGCTCCAGACAATGTCTTCGTTGACGGAGTTCTCTATAGTTTGTTAATATCTCTTCGACGTGTATAGACCAAGTTTCCCTTTGTCATGTTACACAGTTGATAACTTTATTAGCACCCGCGCGACGGCGGCGGAAGCAAATTGCTTGCGTAACACAAACTCCTCATCCTAATAACTAATCAAATAAACGTTTAAAAGAAACCCGCCTCTTTAGTCTACAATTTTATTTCGCGTTAATCCACCGAGAAATATACGCCACGAGGCAGTGTCGTACTCCGAGATCAAACGTTTTTTTATTCCCCATGCTCCCCTCTCTTAGTTAATGTTACTTTTATTTTCAAAAGACTCTTTCATTTATACTTTCTTTTTAAATTCTTTAGAGATACAATCTGCTTTTCATAGAAAAGAGAATTTTAACACAAAGCATAGCAAAAAGTCTGTTTTGTTACCTGTATTACCTATGCTATATTTTTAAAACGGCCGTTAATTATTTAAAGACAATCGATATTCAATACCACGTTAAATTAATCCTATATTTAATCAAATAAAGTCGATTCGACAAACACGTAAACAAAGCAACAGCATTAAGGAAATTCTGCATTGTGAAATTGGAAATTCTGCTTCCGTTCCTGGAATTTAAAAGCAAATCACGGCAAACGACATTACCTTTGAGCCCCATTAAATGTATTACAATACAGACGGGACAGCACGACGGCACAAAAAGAGGGATTTAAAGATTAATTCAAGCAGAGAACAGTGATTCAACAGAATTCATTAGCGAATTCCCTGTCTACAGTTGAATGCAAACATAAACAGCGATATATAATATGCGCACAGCTAAACTGCCTCCAAACGTTGTTGTTTCCTTTCACTTCTGCTTTTGTAGAAGTAAATCAATATAATTTATTGGACTTTGAGACCGTACGCATACTCTCTGATATTATATGGATATATCATAGATGTCGACCAGATACATAATTTTCCCATTTGGTTTTGAAAATATTGTCATGTTTAATGTATTTCGATTGACCTGTAATATCCAACAACTATATTTATTGAACACAATAAATTGTAACGCTAACGTATTTTACATGGCTCCATTTGATACGAAATCCTTTGTTTCAATAGGATTACGTATATCGAATACGAATTAAACATTCAGCGTGACAAACGAGTTGTACACACTACTCGTACATACTCATGGATTTTAATCTGCTTACATTTAATTATTCATCTATTTTGACACAGACAAATGTTTTTATTTATTCATGACTTCTATTGCTTAAAATTCATCCATTTTATAATACTTACCAAAACTTTATTTAGTATTGTGCAGAAAATTTGAATGTGAATTGAATTTGCAGAAGGTCCGAATACCTGTTGAAATGAATTTATTTTAAAATATCGCAGTTATTCAGCTTTGCGCTGAGAATAAAGAACACACAACATAGAGATAAAAAAATGGGCTTTTCTACTCAGCGTGTTATTAATGAACACGACAGAGCTGTACTGGTACAAACCTACAAAGTTATTAATTGTCATCTGTAAGCCAGCCACGTTCGTCTCTGTATAACACCAGTGTGTGTGTGATTTTACCCATTGACCACAGCTGAATGAAAGTAGTATTCAAACATTTTGGCTGATAATGTAAAAATATTATGTAAGCCTTTCTCGACGACTTACAATGCCATGTGAAGAGTTAATACATGTGCGAATGTTACCAAAAGGTTACATATTAAACGCATACGCAACGGGTGCGCGTCTGTTCTCTTTCGTTTCAAAGGTATAATTTAATATCTACTTTATGTAAACCATGAACATGTATAGTTAAAATGCCACGTAGAACTTAGATCATAACTATGATTAGAAAATGTAGTGATTTTTACTGCAAAAAATCTACATGCGGAATACAATTTTTCTTAGAGCTTAGATTCATGTAATGATACCGTGTAGATTACGTAAATTTATTTGTGGGTGTTACATTACTGTCGTAAATATAGAGGAGAGATCCTAGCGCTGTAAAATAAACTAAATATTATTAAAAGTAAACTAGATACTGCCATATTATTCCTATATTCTCGTACAAAGGAGCAGCAGATGCTTGAAACTACTTTTTCACACATTACTGAGTTCGTGTTAGCTGTGGTGCGAGCCCGGCCTTTCAACACTCGCTCCACTGATTTATGAATATAATCTCCATGGTGACGGGTTCTCTTCAGTATTTTTTACTTAAGTAATTTACTACACCAACCATTTTATTTTACTGCTTAATATAATTTTACTGCTTAATATATGCTGGATAAACAACATTAAAACAACATCAGTTTCTCAAGGGTTAATACTAACTACAGAAGTCGAAAAACTCTATCAAATGTCGTTATTCGATTATGAATACAGGTCTACCCTTAACACTCGATTCCATTTGAAATTTAATATAGGGATCGAAAGTTTCCTATGTTGGCATTATTGGACGCTAAAATAGCGTGTGATTTTACTTTGTTTTATTCAATTGCGGTTTCGTTTATTGGCACTAGGTAACACTAGGTAGGTTTATTTCCAACTCCTCCTATTAATTTAACTTTTTGATTGATTTCGTTGCGGGTTAAAGACAAGTTAGACATTCCCGGAGACGCGCTGAGCTTCAATGCTCAGTGTCATTAATATGCGTGCCACTGTTGATCCTGGCTTACAGGAGTTGCAGTGGCGGGTGTGAGGGCGGGACAGTCTCCTGGCACTAGGTAATTGATATCAAACTGCAAGAGTAAACCAACTGCTGGAAATAACATTTCTGTATAATAATGCTGATCCAAAAGAGATATTTGTCTTCACATTCTCAATATCTAAACAACACTGCGTTTAACGGTACATACAGTGTATTAATTTTACCTCCTGGTATCAATAATATTCTAAACCACAATACTGGAAATTGGAACGGTTATCGTGAATGCAGAATATTTGTTTTTGTTGGTGTATACACACGTCGTATGTTATTTGGAACAAAACAGTATTGAAATAGCAGAAATGATGCTCGGAATCCGCTTCGATAGGCTTTACATTTTACGTCGGAGCAAGCAAATTGTACTAATTTAATTTGTTTAACTGTTAAAGTTTTTAATGTTATTCAGTTGTTGTGTGTTACTGTGTTATGGATAAATAATTTAAAAATATATGTAGTTTGTCTAGTATATGTTTATTTTGTTTGACAGCCTCCGTGGCTCAGTTGGTTAGACGCTGGCTGTGAAACGAGGGGCACCGGGTTCGATCCCCGCACTGAGAGAAATCTGTTTGTGAGACCGAAAAGTCTCTAGTAGTTTTAAATACCAACGACACAAGACTTAATTGATTTTAAGTATAGTCAGGATTGCGTATGTGAAAATTGGGCGTATTTATTTATTATTTAATTAATGTATATTTCGAAACACTTTTCAAATGCAGTATAAAGAGGCAACTTTTTTAATAATATATAAAAGAAAATGTAAATTCTTTTATCCTATCATTTGCCTGCAAGCTTGTGTCATGAAATACATTCCTTGAGCGATCACTCACCTGTGCTTGACGGCAGCAGCGGGAGTTACCTTTACATTTGGTAAAATATGACGACATTTGATGAAATGTATTTTATTTCGAGTAAAAAATAAAGGTTTTTAACCACATTTGATGATATTCTTAGCCAAATGCTTAATCAAATTCAACTGTCAATGTTGCTGCTCCATGCGTGCTTGTTGATTTGAGAATAAAACGGAAACCAAAAACATTGTGAGGATCGAAGGCATATATCGAAATATGCCTATATTGCCTGAATCAATGCGAGATTCATATAATTCAATATAATGTAATATTCTTAGGGTTGGTTGACTCAGTATCTTAGACAACAAACACAATGGTGGGATTAATCTTATCAAAACCAAATCCGAAATTGAGTCCATATAGGTAATTAAAGCCAAATCAATCAATAGTCATATCTATTATAAAATTTATTTATCGTATTAATTAGAACATGACCCGATAACGAAGACTTACAGGAAACTTCAAGAGATTAATTACAATGCCCACGTGCAAATAAGAGACTTTATTAGAAGTAGATAATTAAATTGAATGGCGTAACATGAATCTTCAGTGTACAGTTACGTAATCAATTATATTATTAACAAAAGCGGGATTACTCCTCGTTACCTGCTCTTATTCCATAAGGCAGGATTTGCGAAATATGATATTTTTGTATCAGCCCATACACGTTCCATTGAAGAGAATGGGCCTACTCTGCAGACTACAACCGAGAGTATGATTGAGAGTGGTTAGGCCATAAAGTAAAATATTAAGCAACACCAGGTATTATATTAAGTTGTTAGATAACTTCAAATGATCTGCAATTTAGATATAATCATTACTTTAAATGTAATTTCAAAAGCATATATTCGAGACATAAAATTATGGTTTTTATTCTATTCCTTTCCATAATTAAACTTGGTAGGATATTACTTTTAATACTAAAACCAACGTATACAAATGCACGTGAGGTTAAGACTTTACATCTCTACAAAAAGCTTTCCTCAACAAAACATCGCAATTCTATTCCACGCAAAAAATATAAAAATATTCATTCTTTAAATAATAGAAGCACGTTCTGTTCGTGACTGCGTCGGCCTGGATGTAACCCTTTTACGTTTACCCTACGCATTATATTATCCCGTGGGATTTGTTCGTCTTGTATGCAATATCCTTATTAGTCCATTCATCTTTGTAAGTTCATCTCGGAATTTGAGATACCAAGCTATAAACTCGTGTCTTGTATTTTGACATCCTGAAAGTTGTCTCAAAACTTACATATAGGGTGTCCGCGACTATTAAAATCTCAGGTCAAAGTTCACAAAAATCATTTCTTTGCAATTAATTTGCAAATATCTCGTTACCTATGGGTTTTTCGCTATTTATATTTATTATTAATATTGTAGAAAAATAAAATAACAACTTATGTCGATTTGGTTTAATTTTTACATTTTTTAACTTCCCGACGTTTCGATTACTTTACAGCTTTCGTGGTCACGGGGCGGACGTATAAAATAGTTTTATTTCAATGTGTAACATTCGCGTAAATCTAAGAAACCATTAAACAACTTATGTTTCAAAAATATTTTTTTATATTAAATCGTTTTCGAAATTAGGGCGGGGAGCGCGCGGTTTGAGCATCATTATAACACTATACTTAAGTATTTGACGTTAGCGGATAATAATTACAATGGTATATTAATTTTCTATCCATTAATATAACAAAACATGGGTTATGTCGTATTTTTATCACCTTTTCTCATCAGCCATCATCTCAATATTCACTGCCTTTTTCCACGTCGTGTTAACTTTACGTGCTACGTGAAAATAAAATAATCAGCCAAGCCGATACAACCGACGGCAGCCTGAAATAAAAGCTGCAATAAAATAAGCCGCTTACAGTAAAAATAAGAATCAGAGCTTAACAACCCTCGACGAGTGCTGTTGCAAACCCTATGTGAGTCGACAGCGCGGAATATAGGTAAGAAAGTATTTTCCTTGTTGATGCAATTTGTACAGATAAAAAGGTAAAGCTTCTCGGAAGCAAAGATCCAAGGATCCGCTTTGCTACTCTCATATTTATTGTAGAAATATGTTGGTTTATTATATTAAACTGTCCTTCTAACCATTTTGGATTTAATTCAATGAAATCGAAATAGGTACCGTATCTATGTACCAAAATAAATAAGTAATAATAAACTTAATTAGAGAAATCATAACATATCATTTGTTTCAAAAATGGAATTTAGATTGGAAATTATATAAACATTTTTGTTTTTATACCCTTTAATTCGGTAAATATTGCGTAAATGACAAAATGCTCAAAAAACGTATTCATAAAGGAAATACGATGTTACATTTAGTAATCTTGGAAATTTAGAAATTCGTATGCATCAGTACAATTCTTGGAGTCCCATTTCCACACGTATTAAACGACATGAAAAACGTCCTGCTTGGAAATAAAATATGTGAACGTGAAATATAAGCACAAGCCAAGGGTCACGTCGGGACAACAATGGAGGAAATATTGTGGCACATTACGGATAAAAGCTTTTTTTAACACGGAACAGACGAGGAATAAAGAATAGAGACGTATTTGTCTATTTCTCGAATGTGTGGGGTATAGATAAAGGTTCTAGAGAGGTTGTCGTGTTGTTTGTGAATGCGCGTTTTTGTTTTTTTTTAAGTCGGCAAGACCTTGCTTTCGAATTCTAAGTTTGGCACTCCAATTTGTGTGAGTTTTTTTTATTTGAAAACTCTCATATGAGTTTGCCAGGGATTCAATTTGTGTCCAATATGATGATAGCTTAACCCCTATCACATGTCCGGATGGAAATAATTTCGGTGAACTGTAGTTGGCACAAATTACACCTCTTTATTTCTCTTAGAGGATACAAGCGTAAGATTATGTTTGTATAATGTGTATGGTTCGAGAAATGCCGCATAAATTTTTAATAAACCAAATGTCTCCCAAAACTGGGTAAAGCAATAGATTATTTCTCTTTATGACTACGTCCCGAGGCTTACAAGGAATTATTACGATTAGTCGTTTGATAAATATTTAATGTTCATTTTGAAATCACACCGCGTCGTATGTATTTATGTGTCCATCGGGTATCTTTATTGTTATAAAATATTTAAGGTCGTGGGTTTTCACAAAAATTTGAACGAAAAGGTTTTTCTAAAAAATGATATAGCGTTTTATAAATCATATGGCAACTACATCATTCCGTGAGATTTTGGGTCGGCCCCAGATTCGACAATCTAATAAGTTTTTGAGGCATATGATTCGTCTAAGATTAGATTTATATCAAAATATGGTGGGCTCACTTCTTATCATAACATGACGCCGAAATACTAATAGTGGATACGTAAGGTAGTATTATGTCAATAATAAGTATCATCAAAACATAAGGTAGAATGCAGAAGGTAGCGATATGTTGTAGGACAATTGTAGAAGCTTATAACTCCAAAATATATCAGTATAGAAACGTATGGTTCAGCTCTACGTTATAGCATTAAAATGTTTACGCACTAACTATATTTAACAATGATATAAAACATCTTTGACTACATTTTATTTTACATTACCCGTAAACAAAGAAGAAGCTGTCTCGAAACAAATCCACTTATATACTGCGGTATCCGTCTCCCACCCGTTGTCAAAGATACTTATATTTATGAATGTCACTTTTAATTATTAATGTATATAACACGAACATATTTTTGGAAAACGTTTATTCCGCATGCATTTCCGGTACTCTGACAAACGTAATAATTCCAGGTTTATTCAAAGTTGAATTTAACTTAAAAAATATACATGACTATTGAGAAATATAGCACATAGAATCACTTTAAGCGGTCCTCTTTTTAAGCTTATATCCTAACATATTTCAACGTAAAATAACGGTAAAAACAAAATACATTGTACAAACTAACCAGGATCAAAGTTAAATGACCCGAAGGAGGGCTCTATCATCCATGCTTTTTATTCTTACTGTTGCTTAAGATAAATTCTACGCCAGTACGGGAGCACGAACTCTGCAAATAAATCCTCTTTGCCTCAGGGCAGTGACCTACACCCGAATTTGAATTTTATCCAATAAACCAAATTGGAAAAGTTTTTGTACGTCGCGTCGCGTATGGTGTCAGGTAATCCTCTCTTTACGCTAGTGATTGATGTTTGAAATAGACAATAAATAAGTTTATACGATCCGTGTGCTTGACTTAAAAAACTATCAAAACCTTTATATTCAAAAGGTAATTTTAATGCAAGCTTTTTTTTGTACGTTTGTGCCTTTATTCAATATAAAGCCAACATAAAATAAAATTAGAACAATTTCTTAATTCTATGTCATATTTATTTGCATTTTGTAAATAAATGATATTATATTAATCAAATTAACAAATATGTCCTTAGCAAAAGCTTCCATCATTAATATAATATACAAAACAACTATAGATAAATAAAGGTTCATAACAATGCTTACGAAGATATCTATTACTAGACAAAATAACAATTTCAACGGAACAGTATTAACGCTAATTGGTAATACGAATCTCGACGAGAAACTTGAAAATAATAACCCTCTTGCGAGCCAATATTATACAAACAATAAAAATATTTTTTACCAAATGGAAAACATTTCTCTGAGTAGATAATGGTAATCTTATTAGAATTGTTATTTCATTAAGTTTATTTGAAAATTTTGCAGTGCTTTCCCAATACAAGTTGATCGCAAGCAACACAAAAACTAAGGGTTGGCAATAATATGTGAAATATTTGAAAGATATAGGTAGGTATATTTTTTTCTTTGCTCGCTATTTTTCTTCAAAATAACAACAACCTAGGTCTCAAGACGTATTACTTTATATAGACTGCAGACATTAGGTACATAACAAACGTAAAATTGTAGATTTGAATTTCGAATACGCATTACAGTGGCACACCGGTGTAGCACAAAATAGAATGCACAATCATTGTTTGCAAAACTAATAAGCTAATAGCATGATAAAGAAAACATTGTACCAGTAAAATTTCCTCTGCCGTTTTTTCCTCGCATCGCTATTGTATAAATAAATGTAACAAAAAGTATTTTAATCTCGTAATCGTTCCGGCGGGATCGGCGGCCCTCATGAATAGTTCCCAACTTAAGATCGTGAACGGCTGCCTAAGCCTCAATATTTAAACGGTACGGTTTTCATTAAGACTCGGCTATTGTGCAAATGTATTTTCGGCTCAATGGTCCACAATATTTGATTTCGATCTCAATACTCTATTGTAAATGGAAGTTAAATTGTTAGGAAACTTTCTTATTATGCTTGATTAATGGCTTTTTACTTGTTGAATTGTTAGGCTTTCGTGAAAAACCACTTAATATTATTGCTTATTATACTTATTAGAATTACAGAAATAAAGTTCTGCTATTAAGGTACGTAATATATTGTAATAGATTTCGTAATAAACGTTTAATAACATCCAGTGAGCAATAACCTAGTCGGGAACCAGACTAATAAATCTCGAAGCCCTAACTTTTTGGAGTTACTTTTTTTTGTTAAAAATTATTTTTCACTTTAATGCAAAATACAAAAAAAACACTTTAATAGTAAAAGAATATAATAAGGAAACCCGCACATCTGAGAATTCTACACAAACCAGTCTGTCGTGAAAAGGTCTAATCATTCTGCAACATAAAATTGTGAAATCACTAGCGGCCTGGCTCGGCTTCGCCCTGGTGCAGATACTTTTTGTATCCATTTCGCATCAACAACATATTATTTCGCATACTAACCATTTTGCATTTAAACTCAATAACATAAGTAAAGAAGTTGCGCACCAGCAAATGTGACCTAAGGAAAAGGCTTAACATTATTTAGTGCTAATGAATAAAATTACTTTAATCCTTCAGAAACAATTTCAGAAAATTACAAACAGGGGTTACTGTAAGATGGACGTGATAAAAAAGGATAACATGCCTATTCCGTGGAAGCTGCTTAAATGTAAACTACAGTCGTTCAGGCAATTTCGTTTAATTTACACAAAGCGCCAATAATTTTGAGTTACAGTGTAGACAATATATTGTTAAGTTAATGACGTGCGAAAACCTTTGGGTGCTCCCCGCTCGATATTGGAGCGAGTCTTGTCAAAAACTGATAAATATTCTGTCGGTGTGTTTATGATTAAGTATCATAACCCGACGCAGTCAGGGATTATTAAACGAACAGTTTTTTCGTGATTTATGTGTGTTCGTATCAATAGGAAAGTAGGTTGGAAAAATCAAAGGTTATTTAAATAGATTTTTTTTTGTTATAATCTTCGAATGGAATTTACCTATAACAGGTAAATTATTTGCTTTTTTTGTTTATACTAACTCAAAAGGAAGCTTCCCTTTCGGTACCCTAGACAAGACCGAAGTGGGCATGTCAGTAACACTGGCCTTCCAACCCAGCCCACTAAAGAGCTTTCTACCCAGTAGATAAAAAAGACTAAAAATGTATAATTTCATGCACATTATTACAACCAAGAATAAATTTTAATGTTCTCGGCAAAAATGAGCGGAGGTACAGTAAATACAAATCACTATTCAACTCGTAATAGACAGCCATTTCTCGGCCAGCACGGCGGAGAAAAACCTAAATACCTGGAATAAATTTAAATAAACTTTTAAAAAGATAATTTTATGAGAGGCGGTGGGGTAATACTTTGCCTTTTTCTTCCTTCCACTTGGATGTATAAAAGTTCATTGTTATGAATATTTGTCGAAGAATGCGTTATCTTATAACTTAATTTTGTTTTACGTAACTCAAACTGTCTTACGTAAAGAAAACTTCACGACTTGGGACTTCTTATACTGAATAGAAATTATACGTGAATAGGGAGACATATTCGAAAGTCGTTAAAGTTTGTTCAAAAGTATGCTTCGCGTATGAAAATGATACGCCTTTCATAAAAACAACACATCGAAACACGGTATAAACTGCTATAAAACAAACATTTCGTTCAGCAAAAACTCGCAATTTATTTTTCTTTCAATAAAAAAATGCTATAATTAAATGTAATAAAATAAGTAAATTTTAAATGCAGGACTTAACTGTAACATTAATTAAGTGAAATGAAAATTTAATATTTTTCTCAAAACTAGTGTTCGTATATGCCAGCTTTTTATGAGAATGTGAATTATAATGTTTTCTAACTTAAAGCAAAAGTAAAACGTAAACGCTTGCGGCATAAGAAAATAAACATCATCCGTCCTGAAAATCTATATCCTTTAACAATGGAATACAAAAGCTCTTTATTGACAACCAATAAACACGAAGCAAAACTAGAAACGTACAATATTTGCTTATGGTATTACAATGCTCTTATCTCTTTAAGCGATCTCTTTCAGACGGGTCTTTGACAGACAGTATCACAAATAGAACTAGAAGGCTGTGCACGACAAAGAAGAAAATATTGACAGTACAAAAAATAATATTAACGTCCTCACGCTTAAATCTATTTAAAAGCTGACCCTGTTTCCGTATGTGTTGACAGAGTTCGTGTTAGTGTCACCCACTCTGCCCCAAGCTTATTTTCACGATATGGCCTATATTTAGGCGATCTTATCGCCGTATTCTATCGTACAATTCAGCCCCAAGCATCTTATACGGTATGTAGGTATCAAACCGAACCTCGGAATTCACAATTTATATTTACACATTACCCAAAATTATGATTACCTACTCTCTATTGTGAATGCGTTTTAGAAACACAATATTAAGACAAAGACATCATACAAATTTCCATGTAAAATCCAACCCAGGATTTTGGCGCAGCAAACCCACTTTACACAGACCAATACTTATTTATGTTGAGCGTGCAGATGTATTCATAGAACATTTCTGCATCTTGCATCTCATAAATATTCCACAACATACCATGACCAGTAATACGGCTTTCCAATAGCGTATGTACTGTGATTCCGGATCAATACCCGCTCTGTAATACGGTTACACCAGTTCGTGTATGCAAGTGGTGTTTGCCTTCGTGCCGTCTGTGCAGTGTGCAATCACAATGCAAAGACTATGAGATTTACCCGCCAACGCATCACATTTGCTTAAGCTTATGCCCATAATCTGGGGCTTAGGCTCTTAGAACACAGCCAACGAATTCGTAATAGGGTTAATTCAGTCTTCTCTGTTTATTTTTCTCATTAATAGTACAAATTCATTTTATGCGGCATAGAAAGCTACAAAGGCAAATACAGGAATTTGTTTTCAACTATTATAAAACATAAATAGCTTATTACGAGTATATTACTAAACTAAACAATAAAAACTGAAATAAAATACACCTACTTTAATTATATTGAACACAATAATTGTAGATTCTATCGGAGATACGAAGTAGACACGACGAGTGGAAAACAAATTAACACAGCGTGACAAGTTTTAAACGAAAGACACTCAACAAAATTACCATTAAGCATCCATAACCACTTTGACGGAATTACTTCATCAGCGACGGCGCTTTGATGAAAGTCAATCGAAACTCAATAAATGACTTTACCCGTTAATATTTTTTGATCCCTCCCAAGCCGCCCACTTTTATTACATTACTGCAAACTCCTCGAGGACACTGGCTCATGAAAATTGGCTTATTTTTCATAATTAAATACTTACAGTAAATGCGAAATTTCATTTTAGACAAAAAAACTTTGCGTCCTACTCGAGCACGAATATAAATCATGAACGTGAAAAAATATCACTTGCGAATAGGTTTCGTACAGATCGAATTCCATTTTTAAATTGTTTTAACCGACCTTCCGATGTTATAGTAGGTACTCGTATGTGGCAGCATGTAGATAATATACAGATTAATATTGACTAACCAAGCAATGAACAGTTGTAGCCGATAGTGCTGTAAAAGTGCAATCAAGCTAAGTGTTTTACTTACAATATTATTTTAATTATACTGTGGCAGTATTAGGTAATATCGAAATAACTGTGTATTCCAATTACACCTATAAGGTAATAAGGTATATTTATTATCGAGTTTTACAATCAAATTTGGTCGGCGATAGGTTACTTGTTTCAGCGCTTACGAAAATTGGCTACATGGCCTATACCTCTTAAATATGTACACATATAGTACCTGCTTGAAATTTCGAAGTGGTATGGAAACCTAATCAATCAAACCCACTTACGAAGACTAACTTCGCAAATTAAGTTTGTAAACCCTTATCAGCCAAATAAATGAAGAAATCTAGGAAAACGAAATTGAATATAGCCGAGTTGAAATTTGAAGGTTTCAAATAGGATAGAAGTTAAATCTCAGTGAATTTACCATAATTTAATTTGTCCAACTAACTTGTATGCTCATTTAACAAAAAGTTTTCGACAAAGACTTCCCTCAAACAACGCTGAACGCTGGAAGTCAGCGAATTGTCCCTTTATTAAATCAACTGCTATCACAGATTAAATGAATAAAGATTTATGAACCGCGTTTTTACAAAAAATAGAAATGGCTTTCGGTGTTATAACATCCCTTTTTTAAACGAACCATTATTCACCACAATAGCGTCATTGTAGCTCAGTTTTACAAATGAAGCAAATACGAGTAAAAAAGTGAAAACAAAGACTTGACACTGCATATTTGCAAAGTGTAGTTGTTAATATTCATTATACAAAAGGTACGTTTTCTTTTATATATTAGGTACAGAATTTCTTTATAAGCTCTTAAATAATTAACTTCTTCAAATTATATGAAAATTTTAATTGAATATTTCGTGAATTGTGTTGGGTAACTACAATCCTAATAAATCTTTTAGCTGCACTGTAAACAGTGAACCCAGCATGCAAACGACAATAATTAGTAAAGTACTGACTACTGAAGCTTCACTTCGTGCGCTCATTAGTCAATGAGTCGGCATAACCTAGTTTTGATTCATACAATGAAGGATTCCATTCTAAACATTGTTTGTTCTGCTGCGATAAATATTTTCTAATGTTCTTACAAATGTGACATTTTTTATCGTACCTACATATATTTCCTTAATACATTGGGATTTATACTACAGTGAAAATATCTTAAAAATATTTTTATTATATCAAATAAGCGTTGCTAAAAATAAGACAAGGCCGTAAAAAAACTCCGCAAGTGCTGATAATCGCCAATTTTTCCGCCCTACAAAAATTTATTTAGCATGATATGAAATTAAAGAACTCGAGCATTTATCTACTGTTATTTTTAGAACCGCCTTAATTTTAACGAGAGGGAACCAAAATATATTTTCTTTTAATAAGTGCTTGGTTTCCATAACGTTCCTTTAACCGACACCCACACGTACTGCGTACAACATAATATTATTAATTATTATTTATGGATATTCCTAGATTGTCACGGTGGCGTAATGGTACTAGAGTACGATTACAAAGCTGAGGTCTCGGGTTCGACTACGGGTCGAGCAAAGTGATATTGGGTTTTTCTATTCCTTTATCAGCCCGGAGTCAGAAATTTGTGCCCGATATGGGGGCGAGCCTATGAATATGTGATAGGTCACATCATGGGACAGAACATACAAGGCAAAATGTGGGTGTTCTGGTGGCGCCTCTGCATACCCCTTCTGGGATAAAGGCGTGAGTTTATGTATGTACGTATATTTCTAGCAATTTACTTATGATCTAATAAGGTGTTCTGATTAACATTACCTTTTGGGGAAAATATTTTCGAATCGGTTATCGAAAAATAGTGGACATAAAACATATGGATCAAATACATAGTAGCCATTTTTATTTCAGTCGGTTACCCCGTCTCATTCGGTGGTCTTATTAATGTCAAGATTTCATAATCTTGTATTTTGAAACACATTTCGCGCTGCGCCGTTGGAAATTAAATGAATATTATAATTAGATGCGAAGGGTCCTGAATGGCCGTAAACCGCGCGACTTGCAGTTTTCGCTCTAATTAATTAAGTGCGGAGGTTTCATCGAATTAGCTTCGGCAGTCGGTCGATTTGTTTGCCGCCTTGCCTATACACTGGAAATTCAATTAGAACGCGCAAATGTTTTCAACAACCCAGACGCTTTGTTATTTATGAGCTTAAATTAGCGTCTTATATTGTTTTCCGTATTGCGTTGGCTGCACATGTGGGCTATGAACTTAAAATATTGAATTCGGTTCCCGAGCTTAATAATATTTAACAAGTAAATAATTTACCCAAAATAATCATAATTTTGCATTTTGGGATTACACTTTTTGAATAATTCAAAAAATATAGGCGTAAAAAAATCGGTATGGATTTAGTTGGAAAACAGAAAACGTTAAAAAGTCATAAAAGAGCTTTTGAATATTATAAATATTAAATTGCTGTCCAAAATTCGCGACAGATTGCTCAATTGAATTTTTAAAGCGATGCTCAATTTTCATACAATAAAAGGCTATCCGAAAATCCTAACACCACGTAATTGGCTCTGTTATCCATGTGATATAATCTTTTATTGAATTATCTTCCTGCTCATATTTTACACTTTGGTCCATAGGGTCATCAAAATACAACTAGCAATAAATATGTCTGTTATGAATTTATTTTATTAAGCATATAAAACTGAGGTTTTGAGTTCGAGGCCCGAGTCGGGCAAATTTTCTATTCATTATCAGCCTGGAGTCAGGAATTTGTGGATCAGGAATATGGTGACAGGTTCGCCCCCTATCACATCATGGGACGAAATATACAAGGGGAAATGTGGGTATCCTGGTACCTCTGAAGGGAAAAGCCGTGAGTTTATGTATGTATGTTTTTTTCAATATATCCTATCATATAGGAAAAAGTCAAAACAAAATCCAATAATCACGAATTATTATTAAGAATAATAAATAGAAATAGTTTAGGGCTATTGAACGCCACTCAAACTCGTTTTAGACTCGTTTTATATTGCGGTTACCACCGGAATTTATAGCAATTTGTTATTAAATAATAAGTTAAATTTTCACTAATATTGCAGTGCTAACAACAAAAAACAATCTACGTTTTTGAAAACGCAAATATATGAAATCGCCTCCTCTATATTATAACTAACTCTAAGTTTAAAATGTATTTTTCGAAATTGAATAAGAACTTAAATGGAAATAGCATCTCTTACTTAAACATAATTCGTTTCAGCTTAATTTCATTGCGGATTAAATCAGCGCATACCAATTCCAGTTTACTGCCGCTGCAGTAGTATGAATTAGTCGTTCATAAATACAGTCCAGAATCAATCGATTCAGGAGTGACTGACGCGTTCAATTCGTACTCTACAACCGCTGGTGACCACAACGCACGAGCTGCCTCTATACCCGCCTGTACGACCGTACGCGTAGTAATGCGGTTACACCACTAGAATAATTTAGTCGCTCAACTATCCTACTATATTAGTGGCTGAACATCGATTAGTCTGGTTAATGTGGCATTAAACGTGGTGATTAACGATTAAAGAGTCTTGCGGTCTGGAAATTACTTGAATTAACCAAATAAATCCTAATTATTGCTTCAACATGTTCAGGCGATAGGTTGTGTAAAGAACCTCTTTGAGTATAACCTCTTTGGTCGAATTTGTAATTTTTGTCTACGAATAGGTTGATGTTTGTTTGATTTTATTATGAAATGTCATTATGTTAAAAAATTAAACTTCCTTTTTATAACTAAATTTTTTTGTTCGAAAGAACGTCATAAAGTCCATAGACAAATGAATGAAATCATCTTTGCAAGGCGGGAAAGTGTGATAGAATCAAAGCTCTAATACGGCCAGTAGATGAAGTTCTAAAGTTCTAATTAGCGTACGTCACAGGCATGAATGGTCTCTCTAAAATTCTGATTAGCCACATCAAAGGATTGCAGTAGCAAATGGATTCCGGACTGTGTCTATGTACATCTGATTACACCTTTGTAAGAAGGGTGTTCTGTTGCAATATTTTTTAAATGGAAGAAAAAATATAAATTAAAGTTGTTTTGGTGTTTCGTATCAATTGTTTGTGACTAATTGTTTTAAAACAGCTTAAATAAGATAACTATTGCCCGCTCAGTAACATTTTTTTTTTATAATGTCAATTTCATGAGACATTAATTGATCCATTTTCACGTCTAAACATATCAGCTTCTTGCAATTAGCATACGTAGATTATTATAAAATGTCCATTTCTCAACAGAAGCCGCGGCTAAGGACGCCAAGTATTCGGTGTACGTGGGCCGCTGGACAGAGTGCAGCCCCGCGGGGCCGGGCGAACACGCCATCAGATCTGCCGAAAGGTACCCACAACTCATTCTTCTAGATTTTTTTTTATTTCACGAAAGACTTCGATATTTCTGAAGGTATGTGCAGTTTGAGTCCTACGCTCCGTCTCGGAATGGCTCCCCTCGGTCGATACAATTATGCCACAATTGTGTCTGGACATACAGATGAAACAACACACTCACATGGGTTAAAGAAGTTCCTTCACCGTTATGCACGGTGGTCACTGTCCTGGTCAACAGAAACCTACCACCATAATGCAGATTGGCGGATTTGACATACCATAGAAGTTTTTATAAAATTTTCTATGTTATGCATTTAAAACAAGTGATATTTTATTGCGGAAAATATTCGCCGCGTCGCCCTCAAAGGTGTTTATAATGAGTCACGGCGCGTGTGCATGATTTTAATTTTACATCTGGCAACAGTTTGTTTGCTTGCGTTACAGTTTAATGAATGGTTTTAGATGTGATTAAAATCTTTACATAGAAACTATGCATTATGTTGTGTAGAATATAATGAATTAAACCCTATTGACACAGAACACAATAATCTATGGCGGTTATGTCATCCGATAATGGCATACGATTCTCGCCGCGAGAAACTCTCTCCTTGTAAAAGGGGCTTTATGCTCTATGTTATACAGTAACTTTTTCTGTTTGCATACAGGTTTTTACGATCGGAAGCCGAATCGCTGGTTCACACCCCTCGCCTCGGCTTGCAGAGACGGCAAGTGCAATGTCGAAGCAAGCTTGGACAATTTGTTGAGGCTATGTAAGTTACACTAACAAATATTTTTAATTTTCAGACGCTAGTTCATATCATTTTAATATTAAGAACCTAAACATTAAGAACCTGTACATTGTTACGATACCTCTAGGCCCGAAATTCTGTATTAGCTACTTTATCTATCAGTCGTGCTCATGGTATAAAAATTATAGATAATCCAAAATGTGTTTCGCGCTCCTTTGAAAGAACAGAAAGAAAACATATTTATTTGAGACCCGAGGTACCGATTTGATGTATCTGTTCATGATAAATATTCATGCATACTCACTTCATATTAATCATTCACTGGACATCGACATTCAGTTTTTTCAGATATATATTTTTTTAATTGAATCTATGATATAGCACGCAAGTACGTAGTAAAATATCAGCTTATAATGACTTCATGACATCAGCATCAATAATTCTATGTAAAGCGAATTACAAGTTATGAAGGCATTGTAATTCAATTTACAGCTGAAATAACAAGGATTAGATTACTGATGTATCGACCCAGCCATATATACCCTTTCCACTTCAAGCCCTTATGAATATAAATAGTAGATTACTGACCTAGTTTTTATATTTCAAAGTAGTATCTATAGATCTATACACGCCTCATTGCTGGACGTTTCCACACACCCACGTGCAAAAGGCTTTACTGGTCGGATAGATTTAATAAATGGTCGCCGATAAATTTTTCAAGCCTCCGATAGAGTTTCTGACACAACATCCAACGACGCGACGCGACGGCTTAATATTCATATTTTTAACTCGCTTATGCCCTAGGTGATCGCTTAATTTTTTGGATACTAAACTTAAAATTTTATCCAATTTATTCGGCAATTGTAAGAAATAAGGGCTGAATAAATTTAGAAAAAAGAATGAAGGATTCTATGTCTGGAATTTACGCAAGAAACTTATTTTCTTTATTTACCGAATAAAATAATAATTAATCTATTTTTTTTCTACGCCCTAAGGCAATTACGTTTTCCACGTTAAGAGACAAAACATAAATTTCATTTTGTTTCTGAATTTTGCTCAAACGTTTGAATTAAACTTCTTCTCATCCGGCGCAGAGCATAGTATCTATTATACAATTCCAAACACGTCTTCAGTAATTATGTTGCCGTAAGAATTAATTAAAATTTTAAATAAAAATATTCTGCACGAATGTACTTGAGAAAGCATCTGCTGAATAATATTTTGAAGATAAATGTTCATATTCAAACGACATTCTATTCAGATTGAATCACTTTTATTTTCGTGTTAAAATTCAAACTAGCTGATCGCAATTCACATCATGCATTCTTACGCCACTCTGCTCGAAAAGTGGGTCAAATGGTGGCACATATTGATCTAATACTACTTTGAAGAAACTATGTTATAAGTTGGAAGCTCGGCGTGAATGTAGACCATCTGATTTATATCCCTGCAGCTCGTAAAAACCTAATGGGCACTATCATTAAGGAAGACCAACTTTATGCTTTATCGCGCCGACTAAAAGCAAGTAGGATTTAAAGTCTACACGTGACCTCCACTCCAAACTAGATAGGTCGCTCTAGTCTCTGCCCACTTTGGCACATAATATACTGGTACGGGAGCTAGCAACGTCTGGAAAACAAGCATTTCAGGTAGGCCAGTTTTTAGATATGCTATCTCTCTCACTCTCCCGGACGTCATACAGGCTATCTGGCTGGCGGTAGTGGTTGCGTTCGTCAGTGCGCAGCCTACCTATACAGGTAAAATATCGAATTTTAAAATCATTTTAAGAAGCTTTTTGCCTTTATTATTATTTTTATTGAACTTTTTGCAACATGAATCTATTATTGCCAGATATTTCTATTGTTGTTTAAACTATGCCAGACGCTAATTTTGAATTAAAAAAATATTATTTTTCAAAGTATTTCAGTATGGCTGTAATTTTTATATGATGTTATTTAAGTATCTAAAAACCTAAATTTAATTTGCCAGACATTAATTCGATTGTTAAACCTTCAGCCAGACCGACCTAAAAGTGAAAAGTGATGTGGTATCATTTTGCTTGATCTAGGAATAGTTGTCGAATAAATTACATAGAACTAATTAAAAACTATTGAATTAATGTGTGGATTAATATAGTATCAAAATAACTATTTATCGTTGTACAAAATAAGATAATAATCAATCTCAAGGATGAAAATAACCAAAAATTATATTTTTCAATCCATAATTTTATCACAAAAAAAACGGAGGCATCTTGATAATTATCATCATCATTATCATCTTCAGCACTGTAGTCATTTTTATTGTCATCGTCGTCTTTTGAAATGTCATCGTCTTGTAATAAGTTATTATCTGTAAAAGAATGAAACATTTTATAATCTATCGGCAAATAAATTTATTTGTATTTTATTTTTAATTTTTACCTTTAATGATAATGTCGGCAACTAATGATGGCAATTGCTCTCCAACAAACCAGATAAAATCATATTTATGGTCCAGCCGGAAACTTGAGGTGATAGAGATGTTGGTTGTTGTAAATGATCATTTCTCCAAAACTTTGTAACGTAACGAACTCGTAGTAAATGCTGATAAAATTCGGCTTTGCATGGTGGTAGGCTTGATGGATCAAAATTACGATTTTGTTTTTTCAAAATTATCATCTGATTTTGTAGACCGATATGTGTTTGAAAACAGATGACACCGAAGTTCATTGACGTTCCATGAATCCCGAGCTCCGTAAATATGACAAATTAACTTTTCTAAGATCTTAAATGTCTCATCCAGCAATTCTTCATCATCTGTTATAATATTTTGACAGGCTAATTGATACTCTTCTGATTGTTCTAACAGTTTAAAGATCGAAGTTTGCCTTTCCGGAAAAAACCTGGTGTGTAGTCGCATCCAGTGAGTGCATAAAAGCACGGTAGAGCTTTCGATAAAGAATTCTCTAGAATTTCGTGTACTTGATGACGCTTATAAATCGCTCATAATTCCCCACGCCCAAATTTACCCAGATTTTAGTGATGCATTCAAATGCTCCATGTTACCAAGAAGTATTATTAAAATATCTGTGTCTGAGCAGCGTATCACAACTTCGCCATCGACATTTATTTGACAAATGTGATATATTATTATTTGAGAATCGGCTTCTTGTTCTTCGCAAGACAGTACATCTTCAACAGTTTTAATAACCTTATTACTTTCAACCCGGTATGAAAAGCACTTGTTAATTGCATTAGAAGTGTCAATTTCTTGGATATTAACTTCTGTATGTGAATTCTGAGACGTATTATCTGGCAGGGTTTCGCTAACATCTACTGCAGTATTTGATAACGAAGTTGAACTAGATGTGCTGGGAAGATCTACTGTTGACGAGAAATTAATTTCAGATAAATTACGATATTTTGTCATTAGAGCTGTAAAACTGCTGTAACAATTTCTGTGATATCCATCAGTGTCATAACTTGCTCCGGTAACTGTACACTATTATACCGGGTATATCAAGACTGCGACCGAAAACGAAGCCAGGTTGTAGTTTTAGTGGCTCCAAACACGATGCAAATAAAAATTTCGCCAAAACAGTGATAGATATTTTTTTATATATTTTTTAAAATCATCGTGTTTTGGTGGAAAATACCTATTTTTTGCGAAAATACTAATTTAAACCCTTATGTACCATTGCGTGTTTAAAAATAAAGAGGTCTACATCTTTATTTTAGGAAAATTATGTTTTTATCACCCAAATACGACGATTAGTAAAAAATTACAAAAAAAAGTTGACGATATTTTTTGCGAAATTTTTACTTGCATTGTGTCTGAAGTCACTAATACTACCACCTGGCTTCGTTTTCGGTCGCGGTCTTGATATACCCTGTATTTCAGTTTAAAATTTACACGTATTTGCAGAACTTCTTTACACTTTTTTAATGTATCTTCAACAAAAGTTATTATTTTTCCATTTCTGTCTTTACAAAAACCACATTTTAATTTTTCGCTAGCCATTGTAATACAATTTTGTTATACACATTAAAAATAACACGTGATTGTCTGTACTCTTTCAACATACCCAATCACTTTTCACTTTTAGATCGGTCTGGCTAAAGGTTTAACAATCGAATTATTGTCTGGCAAATTAAATTTAGGTTTTTAGATACTTAAATAACATCATATAAAAATTACAGCCATACTGAAATACTTTGAAAAATAATATTTTTTTAATTCAAAATTAGCGTCTGGCACAGTTTAAACAACAATAGAAATATCTGGCAATAATAGATTCATGTTGCAAAAAGTTCAATAAAAATAATAATAAAGGAAAAAAGCTTCTTAAAATGATTTTAAAATTCGATATTTTACCTGTATAGGTAGGCTGCGCACTGACGAACGCAACCACTACCGCCAGCCAGATAGCCTGTATGACGTCCGGGAGAGTGAGAGAGATAGCATATCTAAAAACTGGCCTACCTGAAATTCTCTCTCAAAAACGTTGCTACCTCTTAGACTATACGTCCTATTACGTGACTTGTCAGAGCTCGGACCCTAGTACGCTACATCGAGCTAATCCAGATTTATAGTTGATCCAGGACTTAATATAATTTTATTAGGCCTACCCAGCCAGTCTAACACGAATGTTACAATTTACACGATTATACTTAATGAATGGTCCATTAATACATCCATTAGGGACACTCATAGTTTACTCGTAATCTATATTACTAAATATACTAATACGAGGAAAAATGTCTATAATCCCAAAATAATTTAAGTTAAGTAAAGGATTTTGGCATGCCATTTCCTAGGTTTTGCGGTCCGGCCATTACAAATGTGGGCACGACACGCGTGTGTGTGATTCGCGAGAACTGCACGCTCGCTGAGTGGTTGCCATGGCGACCGAGGGCGGACGGCGCGCTGGTACGCACGCGACGGCTGAAGCGCTTGCCCCACGGTAATACCTACACCTACATATATTGTTTACAAATAATAACATAGCCTTGGCCTTTGTCAAAATGTGTTAAATAACTTGATGAATAATTTTAAACAGTATTAGAGCTTGTGTTACTCGTAGCATTTTATTTACGAGTTTTACAATAATTTTGTTTCGTACCTAAACATTTTTGAAGAAATCGTAAATAGTACTGCTAAATAAAACCTATAAATAACTCTAGTATGTTGTATCACAGGAGGAGGTTTGGAATGTGATGTAGTGGAAGAAGTGCGGCCCGCAGCATTGGAAGCGAGTGCTCACTGGGTGCCGGGAGCATGGGGCCCTTGTCGCGTCGCTACGGAAGCTACAGTTTCCGCTCTACCAGGTATTGTACAGACATATCATGTGAAACAGTGTTCTGTCTCCTCCGACATTTTGTTACTGAGTATGGGTGTTAATCATCCCTATTCAGGTTAAGCGGAACAAGGCATTTTGTGAAATAACCAAAACCAGAGCTGACGACTTAATTTAGGGCACAGAGATTTATGAAAACAAATGCACCAAATGAGCTACTAATTCTCTATTTCTCACTACCTTCCTCACAGGCCTTTCCCGAGGATTTACAGAACTACCTTTTCCAAAAGGAATACATCCACCATCCTTCAATAATGGCTAGGACGTCTATCTTGTAATCATCCCGTCATTTAAATTACTTTCTATATCTAAAGCAGTGACCGACGAAGACGACGACGCCGACGACAACGACGCGATCTATGACGACGATGATGAAGACGACAAGGACGACGAGGATAGAGACGCGAGTGTGGCCAGCTGCGGCGGCGGCGTGCAGCGGCGCGAGGCGACGTGCGTGCGCGCGGACGGACGAGCACTCCATCCCTCGCAGTGTGCACATGCCGTGATGCCCACGCTGGTTCAGCCTTGTGAGGTATGTGGGGGTGTAGAAGGGACGAAGCTCTGTAATATGGTTCTTGTAACTAGGCCAAAGAAATGCCACTAGTTTGCAATTACATCCAGTGTATTTAGACTTCACATTGGTGGGTTTAATGATTAAAGAACGAGCAAGTCGATCTTCGTATCAGGGTCGATCCTAATTCAAACTTACATGATTTGTTGAATACAGATCCAACGGTACAAATGTGTGTTTGTTATCTGAAAAAAAAATGAGAATGCTCGAAGTAAATATAAAAAAATCCATGATTAGTAATATAGGGGTCTTCAGTTACAAATCTATTTGTAGGTGCCATGCCCCCGTGATTGCGAAGTAGGCGAGTGGAGCGAGTGGGGCGCTTGCCAACCTACTGACGGCTGCCCTCTGTTCCCCGTGCAACAACTGACGACTATTGGTAAGATACTATGAACTCCTACATATGTGGAAGTAAACAGACATTATATTATTATAATATATTATTATAAAACTATTGATACCTATGAACTTTTATGTTCCTGTGAATAAAACAGAGACTGCAGATCACAAAGGACGTGTATAAGAGATCCCAATTACCCAATTTAATTAATAAATTCCTTTCTAGCCCTTCGTTTATGATGGATAGTCCTAAGGAAAACCTATAAAAACAAGGCAAAATCATATTAATATTTTTACTGTTCGCACGTTATTTCAATTCTCATAAAATACTTTTAATGGTCTCAATAAAGTTAAGGAAAAATCGTTTAGCGCGTAAAGACAATGTATCTGGAACATCTCCGTGGGGAAATTATGGTGCGAGCTGTTTCCAGTACACGTTCCAATGAAGGACGGTATTTACTTCACTTTCATTGTTGTTATAAAATTGAATGCCTTTTTTAATTCAATAATTATTTTGCGTATAATCCATACTCATTAAAATCAGAGTTTATATGTCACTGAATAGTTATGACGTTTATGGTACCCGGACTAGAAAATTAGCTTTGATTCTTTTTATAATAAAAAATATAAATATGATGATACTTTCAGTCCAGTAATACAACTGTCCTGGTGTTCGTAACTATACCATTGAAAGATTATATAGGGCATATAGGGCTTTACTCCACGACGTAAGCATAATAGGAGTTAGTTAGTTACTATATTAGCGTTGTCTTCATCAAAAATTTAGTTTCTTTTTACTATTAAGGAACAGTATTTTGCCTACATTTTACCGAAGACAGGTTGTATTTTATCGTCACTTAAAAAGTAAATAGTTAATATACTTATTTGCCAACTTCCGTGTCTCCCAGGCTATAGCGTCCGTCGCAGGCGCGTGATCTCGGCGGCGTCGGGTGGCGGGGCCCCGTGCCCCCCGCTGGAGGAGAAGCGCACGTGCAGCACGCCGCGCTGCGCCTCGTGGAAGGCCACGCCCTGGAGCCCCTGCGTGCTTAGCTACGCTCATACTATCTGCGGCCCGGGCAAGCGCAGCCGGGAGCTTCGATGCGTTGGACATGATGGGGTATGCCGCCGAAAAAATATTTGCCGACATGTTACCTCAAAATAATTATGAAATTAGGCGCAGTAGGGACGCTTTAGGAAGTCCATGTAGAATCCACCGACGTGAGATGTTTATTTGTCACCTATTGACACACTTCATAACAACACCAGATCAGGATATAAAATGAGTTGTTTGTGGTGGTACAGAAGGAAGCTCAGCGCGCGTGGTGCAGCGGGACAGCAGCGCCGGCGCGCAGCGAGCGGTGCCGCATCGCGTGCGCGGCGGACTGCGTGGTGTCGTCGTGGGGCCCGTGGTCCCCGTGCTCCGCCACCTGCGCCTCCTCTGCACACCCGCGCCCCACCAGGACGCGCCGCCGACATATTCTCGCTCATGCCTCGCCCAGTCAGTACATTCAAGAATTTCGAACAATAAAATGCGCCGGAGATCGCGCTAGATTCTCGTATCCATATACACGTTCAGGTCTAATTGTTCGTGCTTATATGCTTTGTGTTTATACAAGTACCCACTATACACGAATATTTCTAGTATTAGGCAAAGGTTTTTGTAAATATTTTTTTTCTGGACTTAATAAGAAGTTCCTTAATTTTTTTCGCATTGGATATACTTTAATAATACTATGACTATTTATTATATCTGTCAAAATGATCTGTTTTACCAAGGCCCTCTCTTTTTCCAAAGCACTCAAGTATGTCTTTAATCCCAAATATAATATTTGTTCTCAAAAGTAAATATCATAGTGTTTACTGATAATGCCATGTTGTCTATAGACGGATTCCCATGCCCGACGGAGGACCAGCTGGTGCAGAACGAGACGTGTAACAACCACGCGTGCGCGACGTACTCGTGGCTCGCCACGCCGTGGGGCCCGTGCCACCGCCGCGCGCAGGACTACGCGCCCGCAGCCAACCTCACTGAACTGGCCGTGAGTCTCGTCAATAAGGGCATATTTTATTTATTTAAACTTTTTATACATGTACTTTTTATACATCTTTTTGTACATAAAGGCGGACTTAATGTCATGGGCATTCTCTACCAGTCAACCTTTGGGTAACCTATTTTATCATCATCATTGTTATGGCTAGGCTCCCCTAAGGATTTCTACAACTGTTTTGAGCGGCCTGCGGAGTTTGTATATGTACTTATAGAAATCTAGAAAATTTACGCTGTCTACACATACGTTACTTTTTGTTTAAATGATGATGATGATGTATTCCTAGCCGTTTTCGGCCTCGGCGACTATTACATTGAACACAAGTTTTTTTTTTTTTTTTTTTTTTTTCTTTTTTAATTAGGACGTTGATGTTCCGTCCTCTCATGCGCTCTTGCGTGGCTTATGTACCCTAGCTTGTTAGTAAAAGTACGAGCGCATTTTGGGCATGTCAACACCCCGCTGACGTATTTGTAGTTAATGGCCACAGGTGGTCGGGCCTTTAGCTCGTCTCGTTTTTTGTCGAGACCTTCGCGACGCTCAGTTTCAAAGGCGTCTACCTGAACCTGAACGAGGCGTCTCCATTCAAGGCGTTGTTCTGCTTTGGCCTCCCAATCAGATGGATCTATTTTGCATCTCTTCATGTGTCTCTTCAGAACATCCTTATATCTTAGGTATTGGCCACCGCGTTTACGCTTACCATACTGGAGTTCTGAAAAGAAGATGCGTTTCGCCACTCTACTCTCCGACATGCGAGACACATGGCCACACCATCGCAGTTGTCGCCTCATCAGATACACCTCAATGCCGCCAATGTTTGCGCGCCTCAATACATCTGTATTCCTGATGCGGTCAGACCATCGGATGTTCATAATGTCTCGGAGACATTTATGGTGAAATCTGTCGAGTGTGCGAATGTGTTTGCGATAGGGGACCCATGTCTCTGAAGAGTACAGGAGGTTGGGCAGTACCACTGATCTATAGACGCTGACTTTGGTGGAAAGTTTCAAATCGTGCGACCGGAAGACCTTACCTCGTAATTTGCCATAAGCGGCAGCGGCAGCACCTATTCTGCTGTTAATTTCAGCATCCAGGTCATGTTTTGATGTTAATGTGCTACCTAGATATTTGAACTTTTCCACACAATTTAAAATATCTCCTCCACCAATGCGTATGTCAGGAGAGGGGTAGTCGGAAGCATTAACGACCATTACTTCGGTCTTTCTAATATTGATTTTTAGGCCAAATTTAATGCATGCTTCATCCAACCCAGTCATTAGATTTTGAAGGCCATTGGGCGTATCGGCAACAAAACACAGATCATCAGCGTACATCATCTCAGCTATTGTGGTAACAGACACCTTTGTGCTCGATTTAAGACGGGACAAATTGAAAAGACCACCATCTATTCGAAACCGAATACGAATTCCTTCCGACAAGTGTTGAATAGCCTCGCGGACTACAATGGCGAAATATAAGGAAAACAGGGTAGGTGCTAAAACGCAGCCCTGTTTCACGCCACATGTGACGGGGAAAAACTCTGACTGTTCGCCATTAGCTGTTACACAGCAGATCATATCATCATGCAGCAGCCGCAACAACCGCACAAATTTATCCGGGCAACCCAGTTTGGTCATAATAATCCACAATGCATTACGAGAGACACTGTCGAAAGCCTTTTCAAGATCTACAAAACACATGTACATTGGCTGGTCCTGCTCTCTGCTCTTCTCCATAATTTGACGCACTGAAAATATGGCTTCGCAAGTCCCTCTACTTGGCCGGAATCCAAACTGAGTTTCCGGCAAAAAGCTCTCCGAGACTCGTGTGAGGCGATTTAAAAGTATTCTCGCAAATACTTTTCCCGGTACTGAAAGAAGTGATATGCCTCTGTAAGAGTTGCAGTCGGAACGATCACCTTTGTTCTTATATAGTGAGCATATACGAGAGATTTTAAAACATTCTGGCACCCGCTCTTCATCCCACATACGTAGGAATAACTTCCATAGAGTTTTATGCAGATTGTCGCCTCCATATTTCAGAATCTCCCCACACACATTATCTATACCTACAGCCCTTTTGTTTTGCTGCTGTTTAACGGCTATTGTAACCTCATCAAGGGTAAGTGAATCCACCAGTTCAGTTTTTGATGGAAATTCAGGAATAGACCTTATGAATTCCAGATCAGCTGAACGATCGACGTTGAGCAGTTGGTTATAGTGTTGTGCCCATCTATTCAGAACTTCTGACTTCCTTGTGAGGGGATCTCCATCCAATGATCTAATCGGCACCGAGCAATGACTTACTGGACGGGTTATCTTCCGAATTTCGTCATAGAAAGAACCCAATTGGTTGGTATCAGACAGCCATTGTAAATACTGTGATTTACACAACCACCACTTATCATTAATATCTCGAGTAAGCTTTCTTAAATGAGAATTGCTGCTCCTGATTTGCTCTGTTAAGTTGTCGGTCGATTTTTTCTTCTTTAGAAGGTCTCGATGTTTCCTAAAGGCGTCAGTAAATACATGGTCATTTTCATCAAACCAGTCCTCACGCTTAATGGTTTTAGTACCTATTACACGAAGACTGACTTCACTGATCCTAGAAGAAAGTGTATTCCAGATTGCCTCAAGGTCACCGTTGTCAACTTCGAACGAGTCGAGAACATCATCCAGAGCTCGTACAAACGCCTCTCTCAGAGATTCAAGCTGGAGTTTGTCCACGTTCAGACGCATTGGTTTGATAGTGTTCTTACGGCGAGGACGACGGAGACACAGTTTCAGTTTAGTGACGACAAGCTGATGGTCGGTCCAACAATTCGCACCACGCATGACGCGCGTCACCATAACCTGACCTATGTCTCTATGTCGCACTATTGCATAATCTATAAGATGCCAATGTTTAGAACGCGGATGCATCCAAGTAGCTTTGTGCTTTGCCGGAAGTCGGAAAAATGTATTGGTTATAGAGAGATCATGTTGAGCACAGAAGCTGAGTAATTGTTGCCCGCTGCTGTTCATATTTCCCATCCCGTGTCTACTAATAACGCTAGGCCACGCCTCAAAATCTCGTCCAACTCTCGCGTTAAAGTCACCTAGCAATAATATTTGTTCCCGTGGTCGAATTTTTGCTATTGCCTGTGTAAGTTCACCATAAAATTGATCTTTAATTTCATCTGCTTTATCTAAAGTTGGTGCGTATATGCTTAAGATATTTAAAAAGTTGTTATTTGCAAGATGCACCCTCAGCGTCATAAGACGATCCGATAAGTAGACCGGGAATTCTTCTAATCGCTTGGCTATTTCTGTTTTAATAACGAGACCAACTCCCGAGCGTCTTGGTTCATGCGCTGCAGTACCTTTCCAGAAGAAAGTATAGCCGCCACCATGTTCAACGAGTTCCCCCTCTTCAGCAAGGTGGGTTTCACTTAGAGCAGCTATATCTATGTTGTATCGGCGGAGTTCTCTTGCTACTACAGCCGTCTTGCGTTCAGGACAGGAGTTACCTTCGCGATCCAGGAGGGTGCGAACATTCCATGTAGCAAATATGAGATTGGTTTGTTTTTTATACATTTTAAGATTATTATTATTTCGACCACGCCAAAAGGGAAGCAAAGGCAGCCGTGGTTACTACCTCCCGATAAAAAATTGGAACAAACAATTTTTAGAGCACCTTTTCTAGCTCCCTCCTCGGCTGGGCGAGGAAAGCAGTGCCTCCCTAAACAGGGCTGCTTTGTCACACGGAGTGCTGCCCAGTTCACACTGTTGTTCCAGTGCAGTGCAAAAACGACCCCTCTCTCCGTGCCGCCTGTGTGCAAACCTCAGACAAAGCCTAGCTGCTAAACTAGACCTCTCTACCTCAGTCCATCGCCACAGGGACTTTTAAGAATCTCAAAAACCTTGTGTCCAAAAAACAGTCCGTTGCGCAGGATATATTATAGTGCGTAAGTGTTCGCGCACACACAGACGCACTCTCTCTTCCTTACCCCTTTTTCCCAATGGAACGGATGGCCGCTACGATCAGAAAGGGATAAGGCTGCAGTATCTGGAAATGAATAACAAGACCTCTATCATTATCCTTAAGGCCATCAACATTGCCTCGCTGCCTCGCCACCGGGAGTGGATTGCCATTAATGCCGAGACAGACTATGTGCACTATGCGGGAGGTAACCGCAAGGCTTGAATGCCGAAACATACAAGCCCCCCTCAACCAGGTTTGGCCCATGAGTCGAAATGGTTGCCCGGGGTGTGGCCGCTGCGTGCATACAGCTGCGAGGAGCCACTGGTGAGAGTTGTGGAGTATCAACGATTTTAACCATATAGTCCTCCGCTGAATAGCCGACTGGATGGACCGGACGCTGAAAACCCACTACACCCCAATATAAATATAACTAAGTACCGTTAACTTATAATACGTTTAAGCTTCTGTTAAATTAATGTCAATACTTTACTACCAATATAATGTTCTTGGTTCCCTAAAATGTATATAGGTATATAGATAGCTCTGTCTCAGCAATAGGACCAACAATTGTTACATTATTTTTGTGATTATTTTCCTACTGTCAATAAAGGAGTGTTATTAATTTGATATCCTTTGTAGGATGGTGAAGCTTTCAACGGTAGTGAGGAGGAAGAGCCATGTATAGAGGAAGGCGAGATGGTGCGAGACGTGATGTGCGTGCAGAACAATGCTGACGTCGTTAGAGAGGCTTTGTAAGTAAAAACTGATTCACCAGAAAATTAACAAAATAAAGTCTCAAAATCAACCAAAAACACCTTTCTCAATCATGATTTAAATAAGAAGAATCGGGTACCAATATTCAATAAGTAAATAGAAAATAGATACCCACTGCAGATATCAAATACCAAAGTTAAATAAATGTGCTTCTTGCTACATGGGATGTGGTTCTTTAAAATTTTAATGTATAAGATAAAGATATAAAGTTATGCATATTGTATATATAAAAGTTTGTTGGCATTATTCTCACACATATGATGAAAATTATGATGTACGTGGGTATGTAAAAGTTTGTTCGTATTCCCCAGGTGCGCTCCTCTCCGACGGCCCGCGTCGCGCCGCGGCTGCACCATCAGATGTCGACGAGGATGCAAGGTGGAAGCCTGGATGCCGTGGTCTCCCTGCCCTAATACCTGTGGTAAATTACTCTTCTATTTACCTTTCCATTTTTGTAGAACAACACTTTATTCCATTACAACTTTATAATAGCAAAGTGTCACAACTCACTCACGCTTTTATCCCAGACGGGGTAGGCAGAGGCGCCACCAGGAAACCCACATTTCGCCTTGTATGTCCCGTCCCATGATGTGATAGGGGGTGAGCCTATCGCCATATCGGACATAAATTCCTGACTCCGGGCTGATAATGAATAGAAAAACCCAATATCACTTTGCCCGACACGGGATTCGAACCCGAGACCTCAGCTTTGTAGTAATACCGTAGTACAACTACGCCACCGAGGCAGTCACACAGTAAAGTATCACAAAATCCTTCCCAAATCCCAGAGCCAGGCAAGCAGATGCGCGTGCGCGTAGTGACAGGCGGTCCCAGCTGCGGACCCAAGCAGGAGACGCGCGACTGCCCCGTGCCGCGCTCGTGCCGCTCGCGTGACGTCACGTGGGTCGCCGGCGAGTGGACCACCTGCCGCCTGCCGCCTGGAGACCGCTGTGGAGTCGGCTATAGAGTGAGAAGTAAGTAGAAACCAAAAAACAGCGATATACATACATAAACCCACGCCTTTTTCCCGGAAGGGGTAGGCAGAGGTTTCCCTGGTAGCAACCAGGACACCCACGTTTCGCCTTGTATTTTCAGTCCCACATGTGAAAACATAGCGATATATTGAGGTACATTTCATTACCTTGTTCTTTAACTGCCAATGACTCTACATACTTTATATTTCTAGAAATAAAATATCTTTATTTGTCTTCTGTTTTCTATCCTTTGTGACTCACAAATTGTGAGTTTGACATTTTGTAGTTTTAAATTGATTATGATTTAAATTGTATTTATAGTTGTTTTTGTGATACGAAACAGCTGTGTTATCACTATTTGCTTACACTAGTTGCTATTGCAACAGGCAAATTATGACCGCACGCGACTTTGTGTTTACTGTTTTCCATTATTGCGTCAATTGTAACTTTACAGCTATGTTAGCTGAATCTTAACACACGATAGCATTTAGTTCAATTAATTTGCCATATTTAGATCTATTGTACCATTCAATAGTATCGAAATGACAATTAGCGTCTTGTCAAAGAAGACGCAATAACAGTAAGGTTCACTAGGCATCTGGTGCGGCTCGGAGTCGCACCGCGTGGAGGCGGGCGCGTGCGCGGGGCAGCTCGTGCCGCAGAGCGTGGCGCCTTGCCAGGTCACCTGCGACCTCATCGCTGCCCTCACCTGCAACACCATCTGCGCTGACCCCTTGAGGTAACATCTCAACCACCCACCAATCCTCTCCTTTCTCTCTGTCTCTTCAGACAAAACAAGTACTCTGCTGAACATAAGACCCCCCCCCAGGTTCTCCTGACTTGGAAGCGACCTCCATCCAGTGACTTCCTGCAACCATAACTAGGTGGTCGGTCTTCCTTGGAGGTGAGCGTCCAATTGGAGGCCAGAAAATCGTATTATATTTTTTGCTGGTGTCTACAAGATTGGAGAAGAAACGATCAAATTAGAAAGACTTGGAATGACGAGAAAGTTGGGAGCTGACAGAAAGAAGTTAATTGAAGGAAATTAGGGCGGTCTTTGGCCAGCTATCTGAACACAAATCAATAACTGCACCTGAACTTAACATTTTCATTTATTTAAGGTACCTGGACGCGTCCGAGCCTGACGTTCCGAACTGCGTGTGCAAGAACGTTACATTGGAACTGCTACCCACTGACTCAGACTGCATTCTTCCTCAAGGGTATGTTAATATTTCTTTTTGCATAATTTATTAACAAAGTTAAATAATGACATAAATTCAATAACTTGGTACTAGGGCTGCAAACCCTGAATTCAATTTCCAGGTCTTATTTTTGGAAATTATTGCAAAAGTATTAAGTCTAATGGAACCTTAAAGAGCACAAATAATTTAATTGTATTCGACATAATATGGAATTCAAATTAAGGAACATCAGAAATACCAGTGGCGTGCCTAGAGTTTTGGAGTAGGGCAAGCCCAATATTATTTTAGTTTTAATACATATTTATTTAGAAGGACAAAAAATACTAAGAACGACGAAATCGAATTTACGGCGCGGCGGCAGACCTACCACACAATCTGTACAATATTAGGATTAGGTAATACAAATATAGATAGCCTGCGGTCATGCAACCGTAACTTTTTAATGCACTAACTACTGAGCACTTTTAATACCCGGCATTACACTAGCACAACGATAGCTACTATGCTCCCGTGTTTGACTACGCAAGTACGCAGTTAACCAAAATTGCGGACAGAAATTGTTATAAATACATTAAGGTTAAGTTTTTACAAGTAATTTTAATTACAAGTAATAGCATGCCTTTTGAAAGGACCACAAACTCATTGAAATCATAAGAATTAATCCAAACATTCTAATACACAAGTGTCCCTTGAAAAGCATATGTAACACGACTGTTCAATATAATAACCTATATGAATGGGAGCATTTAGAAATCGAATTACGTAGTTAAGTAAACTGAACCGATAAAATGCCTCTTATGATTTACCACAAATTTAAGAAATGCACAAACTCGGCGTAGTTTTCGCGCCAGTTTCAATATAATTGAATTAAATTACCTTTATAACGGCAATGAACACTTTCACCATCACATTAAAACCATCACAGGAAACAATACAAATCATTTTCGTATCAAAAAGTTTAAATAACATTAAAAAAACGAATAATTAACCTTCAACCGAACTATTTACAATAATTGCACAATATCAAAATACTTATGAAGTTAGTAGTAATTCGTACAGTATTGCTAGTAAACGAAAAAATAAACATTACAACATGCAATTATAATTTATGAAATAAATATAAAAACTTCATTATTTGTATTCAAAAATGATTAAATAATTTTAAAAAAGAACCAACGTAATTTATTAACAATAAATATAATTTAGTTAACAAATAATGTTACACATGACGACCTTCAAATGTACGATGTTCAGTCAAAATAATTCTGTGGTCAAAAGCTGGGCTTTTGGTTTAGTACTTTATTGCTATATATAGATATCTGTAGCTATACATTCGTAGTGCCAGAGTGTAGCATTTCACCCGTCAGTGTGAAAGAGATAGCATGCGTTGCCAAAAGCCCCGTAAAAGCACACGAGAGAGAAGAAGGCAGATATATGTTTTGCGCGTACCGTCTTTTAAAAAATGCGTGGAGCTACGTTCAACGTGAGAGTTAAAATTATTGAATGAATTTATTAAATGCGTTGCGCAGCGCGGGCGGCGGCGCTTCGGCTCGCGCTTCATTGAAGAGCGCCATGCCGCGACCGAACGCGGTAAATTCAAAAATGGTAGATGTTTCGTAATTACTGTTTTGTATTGAATGTAATGGTTTCGTTCAGAATTTAGTATATACGTATTAAGTAGGGCAAGCCGGGCTTTTGGGCTTGTATGGAAGTACCGCCACTAAGAAATAGTAACAATGAGTTTCCCTGCAGTCTCGAGTGCGGTGAAGGCAGATCGCTGATCGCGGCGCGCTGCATGGTCGGCGGCCGAGACGTGCCCATGGACATTTGCAAGAAATACCACCCACTAACTGGTATACCTTTTAATACTTACCTTACCATTTCCCATCCTATCCACTCTCACTCAAGGTCCTGCTGATTTCCGCAAGTCTAGGTGATTATAGACCGCTGAGATTTTCCATCAGGTGACATTTTGAGTTTATGAAGCTTTAATCCAAAATTTCATCTACATATTAAGAAAAATTAATGTTCATGTTTATTTTCTTTCTTTTAGTCTAATATTTTGAAATTTGAATTAAGCACAAATTTAAAGATTTTCATCATCATTTACTTCCTTTGGATATAATTTACGGTCTTATTCATAAACAGTTTATAAACCAATTTTAGTTCTTGACTGTTTTGAATTCAGTTAGAGTGAAGAAGACAAAACATTGGATAACTAAAATAAATTTGCAACATTCTATGCATAAGGCCCTTAATATATGGTACATTGATAAGCAATATAATCGAGGTAGCTATAGGTATGATTTAAAAAGTTCCACGACCCTCGTTCCGTCAAGGCTACGAGCGTTCAAACCGGCCATCCCACTTCAGACGAGACTGACATTGCTATACAAGGAGTACTTTAATTTAATTTACGTACAAAACCCTTGATGCCTTAATAACACGAAAATGTTTATTAAAAAAAATATTGTTATTATTATGTGAAACTTTTTAAGTGCTAGAGTCAATAGATCCGTTATCAAAATAATTAAATTTTTAAATTCCCTATTTATACAGCGGTCAAATAAGTTAACTTGGAAAGAAATTAATGTTATGGAGCACTTCTAATACAGCCATAATGTAGCTGGCTTTATAGTTAACAAGGCTAAAAGCCACATAGAACTCTTGGCCCTTGATACTCGGTTCTTTACCGATCTAATTTAAGTTTCGTTGGCACAATCGTCAGAACCAAAAGCTTCAAACCACTTTATCCACACTCAAGACATATATTTCATTGTTCAGTTTTCTTTAAGAGGTCGTCTATAGCGATTTGACCTATTATAATGAATTTATTTCTATACAATATTGTCATATCTTTTAAATTAATGAATAATCTAACCCCCGCTTTCCGTCTAGGACCTAACCGCGTCCGCGAAGCGTCAACAGATGGTTACACGTACGACGCGGAGTTCCCGTCGCTGCTGCGCGGTGCGTGCTCGGTGCGTTGCGCGAGGGACTGTACCGCCGGCGCCTGGGGAGAATGGGGACCCTGCGCCTCCGAGCCAGGGTCCAAGGCTGCGTTCCGGTTCCGGACTAGGTGAAGTATTTCATTGTATGTATTTAGGGGACGATGAGTTGATGAATTTTTCAAGTGAAAATGTTATTTGCAGTTGAAAAAGTATTAAAGCGTGTGATCCGTATTAATAAATTTAACCTTCTTGTAAAATAGAGTGAAATTAAAGATATGAATTGAATGAACCTTAGTTCATCTACAGTCCACAGTCCACAGTTGAGGTAAAACGACGTAGGTCGGTAGGTAGTCTCAGGTGGCGAGAAATGTTGGTTTCTCCTAAGTCAATCCAATTAAACTGACTAATGTAATGTATAACTTTGTTTTTAGCCCGTAGGAATCAGGCATACTTATTCCGGCTCTTGACATTTTTTTTCATTGAACAATTTTTTTTTTATTGCGATGAATGTCGAGACGAGCATGTCAATCGCCTTATGGTAAGCGATACGAGCGTTCATGGACAGCAGCAAAACCAAACAACACCATGAATTACAAAGCAAAGCGTGGCATTCTACTACGTTCGTCATCCTGAGACATAATATGTTAAGTGTCATAAGTCCAGTAGTTACTCTGGCTACAATGTCCTTCAAACCTAAACAGCTTTACACTGCTCTTTGGGGGGAGAAATAGACATTGTAGTACCTAATAAGGCGGCTTCTCACATATAAGAGACCTACCACCAGTAAACCACCTGCCATTTGTCCACTCAATAGTAAAATATTTGAGGTGCTAGGGAGGTGATCGAGGAGGGTTCGGCGGGCGGGCGCGAGTGCGGCGCCACGCTGCAGCGCGCCACGTGCGCCGTGGCCGAGCCGCGCTGGGCCGTGAGCGAGTGGTCCGTGTGCGCGCCGCCGCGCTCGCTGTGCGGACGAGCCATCATCAACAGGACTGTCACGTGAGTGCACTAACTCTATGCAATAATCGGTACTCATGCTGTGTGCTTTCTTGTAAATTATTATTTAAAAAATTGATGATTTCTCACCATTGACTTGATTATCCTTACTTACTAGTTATTACTCTATACAAGTGTAACAATTAAAATTACTATTTAACGAAAGGAAAGCTACTAGATGTAATGGCGCCCAACGTGGTGGTAAACAGTTGTCTTAGCACAATCTTTATCAAGATAAATTAAGAAAATGTTAATGATATCCTATGTTAACCAAACTATTAGATTTCATGTGTATTGATTCGGGAGTATGTATAGACGTAACATACCTATTTATTGAAATTATTTATCACTATAACACATACATGATGTTGTATGTTTATGTGCATATATGTGTATGTACTATGTGAACGTGTGTGTGTCAGGTGCGTGGACGCGGAGGGCGGCGCGCTGGAGGACGCGGCGTGCGAGGCGGCGGGCGCGGGGCAGGCGCCGGCGCGCGAGGCCACGTGCCGCGCGCCCTGCCCCGCCGACTGCGTCGTCAGCTCCTGGTCCGACTGGAGCCCGTGCGAACAGGTCATACTACACTACGTGCACCTCCTTACTTACATTGCACTTTGGATTTTATGCCCTAATGTATCTTAACTGAAGTCTTTATTTCATTTCCCTTCTATGTCGTAATTGTTAAAAAATATAATTTAAAAAAATATAAATTGTTAAAAAATTAAGTCTCACATTTTTCACTATTTAGAAATACAAATTTTTCGATACCTAAATAATGGTATTTTAAATTTTATACTATCGTACCCTATAAAATCTACGAAATTGGTGCTACCCCACGTAATTATCAAATCTAAACACTAATCTCATTATTATTGTCCATCCACATATCACTTTAATAAGTGTGAGTGAAATAAGTGAAGTATTGTAATTTTTTGGTGTAGACGAAGTGGGGCGGTCGTCGTGACCGCACCCGCGTGGTGCTCCGCCGCGCCATGGAGGGCGGCACCGAGTGCCCGCACCTGGTGGCCGCCGAGCCCTGCTCTCCTCACGGCTACTCCTGGCATGTTGCACCCTGGGACGACTGCCAGCCTCTCGGTCAGTTACGAATTTTTATATTAATTTCCATATCCAATTTTGGAATTAATGTATTAAAAAAAAAGAGTAAAATATTGAATGTGTAAATCATGTTTAACTTAACTGAACAACATCATAAAGTAGATATTACGAAGTGTAATTCAAAAGTACTCTCAAATAAAATTAGAGCACGCCGTCGATTGCAGATTGATAAATAAGACTCTAAAGCATTTCTATCTTCTCTTGTTTTTGTGGTTAGATACGTAGCTGCTTTCCTAATACTATTGTAAAGTAGTAATTGTAATCTTTCTGTATACCTATTTAAAATATGCATGTGACCCATATTTCATATTGTTTGGCACAGGAGGCTCTCCTTGCGGTGAAGGAACTAAGAAGCGAGCCGTGCGGTGTCTGCGAAGCGACGGAGTGTTCGTCAATGATTCCTTCTGTCCTGTAAGTAATCAACTTTGCTTCAATGCCTTTAATTTTTATCCATGTACCGTTTCAAGCGTTCTTGGTTTAGGCAGATTAGTTGGATTTCTTTTTGAAGTAAAGTTCCTGATGGAATAATTACCAAAACTTTTAATTTAACCAAATAATATAAGACTTAGTCATAAAAAATTCTAGCCGTTTAAATTGTAAAATCCTTAAAAACCATGTTATCAAAGCCAAAGTACCCAACGATGGGATGATTCTGGTGAATGTTTCTTTGCTTGTTGTTTGAAACATTGTTTCTCAGTAAGTGAATTATGTATGCAATTCTTAATGAGAAATAAAGTCCTTCTTAAACAAAAAAAAAGAAGGTTATTATGCAAGTTAACACTATCGCCACCATCACCAGAACACGACGGCGACGGAGGCGACGGAGTCGTGGTGCTACGTGCCGTGCGGCGTGGACTGCGAGCTCGGCCACTGGGGCGCGTGGGACGCCTCCGCCTGCCTGTGCGGGGACTCCTCGGCCGCGCGACACATGCGCCGCACCAGGTCGCACACTACTAGTCTTTTTATAACACCTCAATTTTTCTGCGTTTCGCTGTTGGGATGTTTATGATAAACAATAATAATTATACTCGTCGGTCACATGACCAGACTCTTTACTAAGATAAAGAGTCTTGTACCGTGGCTGTTTAAAGCTACAGGAGACATTTTATCCTCAAAATATCCGGCCCTGAAATAAATATTTCAGTGCAATAAATTCGGTGTAGTGAAATCAGTAGTTGGTTGTCGCCAAGGAGTCTTGCTGCTAAACTTTTCTATCTTATACGAAAATCCATACGACAGTCCTACTTCTTAACTCATCGATATTTTTTATTAAAGGTTTAGGATAATTAAATAAAATTGCGTAAGATTTCTAGACCGTATTTTAATATAGTGACACACAGCAAACGACAAAGAACACAAATCTAATTTCAAACTATATTACATCGATGGTCATGACAAAGATACATCCGATTGAAACCTTTACATTTATATTTCTTCAATATTTTTATTAATGTGGATCTCTCTTAGAAGCATTTCCATCGCGATTGTCCCGTACTGTTTAATATATTTGCATACTGTTTAGACAACACCTGACGGCGGCGGTGTGGCCGGGGCGCGCGTGCCCCGCCTCGGAGCAGCGCGCGCCGTGCCCGCGCCAGCCCTGCCTGCGCCTCGTCGCACGACCCTCGCTCGGATGCCATCTACAAGTATATCCTCATTCTTCTCATCATTCATACTTATATCTTCTGAATCTCCTTAAAGAAGAATCTAAGCAGTTATAGAGTATAAAAGGAAATTTAATTTATGATTGGTCAAAATCGTAATTAAATAAATACGTAATTGATTTAGCAAAATAAAGTGAGCATATAGCGAAGAGCATTCAAGACCAATGTGGCTGAAAAAATCTCGGATGGAGGCCAAGTACCGAAAAAAACAGAGTTGAACGTCAACTCCACATGATATTATAATGAAATTTGCAAGAAGTTAGAAGATCTGCAATCTTAACATATATCATGTTCGTACGTAGACATCATCAGGCGAAGAAGCGGACGGCGTGTGCGGCTGGGGCGTCAAGATATCGCACGCCAGGTGCGAACTCACCAGCGTGGGAGACGAGCCCCCCACCGACGCGTACCTGGAGCCGTGGCGATGCGCCGCTGTGCTGCCTGGACGAATCATTGCGCCCCCCATGTACTATCAGGTAATATTTCAACATTATTGGACTTGACCAACTATATGTGTATCTGATAGCAATCTCAATTGCACTTTCGGGTATCCGTGTATGCACTATGTGAATTTCCTACATTTTTTTTAAATCTCATTAAATTACTCAATTCTATTCGATTGCTGTTTATAAAATATTGAATAAGCTCTCCATTAATGTTGTATGGATTAAACAAAAAATGAATAAATAATAACTAAACCTGTCTTTGCAAGTCTCTATAAAAAACACGTCCACTTTAGGTTTCAGTTGTAGAAATGTAATATCTGTTGTGGCATAACACTATAGAAGAATGTTTGAGTCCTATTTTGTTTCACGCCTTTGTTACCTACTTCGAATATATACTTGTGTCAGCAATATCATTTAATTCAATTTTAATCTACAAAGCATTTTTATGATTACAACAGTTTTAAAATAATATTGCTTTTAGGAGGAAGAAGCATGTGAAGTGGAGTGCGGGTGCGCAGAGTCGGAGCAGGGGCAGCCGGGCCCGTGGGGCGCGTGGGGCCCGTGCCGCGGCGGCGCGCGCTCCCGCACCAGGCAGATGCTACTCTCCGCACGACGGGCCTGCAGGACCCCTTCCAGGTCTACCACTATCTCTCTCTCTCCTCAGCCATAGCAAATTACACTGCCGAACTTAGGCCTCCCCCAAAGATATTCACTTTGACCTGGAAGCGGCCTGCATCCAGCGACTTCCTGCAACCGTAACTGGGTCGTCCGGCCACCTTGTAGGCGGGAAATTATAATTCCCTATTGGCAGTCAAAACCAAAGTACTGTGCTGTATCAGCCCATACCCACCCACTGGGACTACTCTACAACTCAGAGTTTATTGAATGAACAAAAACAAGATAAACCGTTTGAAAATTCAATTACCAAATTGAATAATCTCCTAGTAAATATACTACCCTAGTATATTACTTTGTGTTATGATAATGATGACATAGGTGATTCCTTATTATTTTCATCGAGTAATAATATCGATGTGGTTAGATACGTGACGATCGAGTGGGCGAACTGCACGAGCGACGCGGACGAGATCCCCGACCTGCTGGCCGTGGAGCCGCGCGACGACAAGCCGCGCCGCGCCTGGCGCGACAACAACGTCTACCACGACGGATACATTGGTGACCACATACACGATTTTTTTTATTGCAATGATTGGCAGTGAGCGTGCCGTTCGCCTGATGGTACGCGATACGACCGTTCATGGCCAATAGCAAACTACAAAACCAAGCAACACTACGAATTGCAAAGCAATGCTTCGCATAGGAGATAGAAGATTTTAGAACATTTTCAATCAGGGTTAAAATTATGTTTTTGATAGTATTTTGTATGTCAAAATGTTCTAATTTCTATTTATAATTTACAACACAGAGGGCAGTAGTTCAGTATTGGCCGTGGTGTGGACCGCTACCATCGTTCTCAGCCTGTACGGAGCCGTCATGTTGTATCGCGGATTCCTCAGGTACTTCTCACATTTCACCAATATTCTTATCTTCAGCATATATAATAATTAATGTATATTTAACTCGGAGAAATGTATTAAACCTCTTTTCTTTGTCGACATTTTCAGATGCCTCCGAAGCAGGAAGCTGAAGACCGTCACCAAAGTGTAAATGATCTGCAATTCTACAACGTACTCGTTGTTCCGCGGTAACGCTTACCTGGCTCTGTCTCCTTCGGTCATGTTATACGTTCCCTTCTGTTATATATTTAACTCGTGTTATCTTTGTTATATTCGTTGTTTACATTGTAAAGATGTCTTGGAATTTTGTTGATATCCATTCATATAATGTACCAAAGCGCTAAGTTGATGTGTGACATCGTTTAAGTGATTACTCGTTTTGTTGTTAAGTATCGATGTGCATTTTGTTTGCATTTGTCGTTTTAATTAATAATGGCGTCTATGACAAATTATTACTAACGTGCTACTGTAATCACCGCAACTGTTGTTGGATACCTTAAATATTAGAGTAAATTAAAACAAATTTATAGTCAGCAAAGAGTCTGTCCGCAGGAGTGCTTCCATGTTTTTACTACGTATATAAAATTATGCTTTTAGAAGGTTTTTATAACTTTTCCACGCCGAACAACAAGCCGCAGTTGTGGTCGGGCTTTTGATTGCCAATACGCGTTAAGCAGCAGTACTAGCGTCGGCTACGCGAACTACGCGAGTAGCTTCTAGTCGAGGAATGGATGGATCGGTGTAATGTAGGAAATAGCGCACGTTTAGTGTTTCGAGGGAGAGACAATAGGTCGAGGCGGTGCAGGCGCAGTGTGGGGACACTGGACCTCTCCGATATACTGCTTGCATGTTGTCTTCGCGTTGACGGAGAATCTAATTGGTGTTAGACATTTAAACGCTGAAAATTTGGTACATATATTTTGTGCATTTTACGCTTTAAAACATATTCGGTTTGTCAATTTAAGTTAAGTTAAAACAAATAATAAGTTGGTGCACAATTCGTATAGTTTATGTGAGTTCTAGTCTGACAGATAATTATTTTTACTGACATTTTACCATAACAGAATGTTGCTAGTCGATGGTATGAGAACGACTGAGAACTGCCCTATGTAGATTCGGAGCTTCGCGCTCTAGCGACCAAATAATACGTGACACATCATGCCACATATCAGTGTTTGTGACGAGGCGCAAATGATCTTCTGCACCTATTGTAACTTGGACGAAATCATTTGCGGGAGACGTGACGGCGCTTCAAACATCTACATGTAGAGCTTTGGCGCACAAACAACTACCTAATATGAATAGCTTATAAGGACTATTATTAACTGATCATACCGTTTTGAGATAATAATCGTATATAACATTTTTTGTAGATTTTGCATTTAAGCCCATGTATTGTGACGTATCTAAGTATATATAATGTGAGTGTGTTGTACGTCTCATCGACTTTCTCGTTTCGTTTTCCTTTTCCTCTGTCCTCTTCTCTGTACGCTTCACATTCATGATGTATTGGATGTCATCTCCCGCGTTCGTTTCTGCTCTGTTTGTATGAGTTGTGAGTTGTGACGTACACTTGCTGCGTTTGTGTTGGTAATTAGTATCATCTTCTGCTACTTCTTGTTCCTTCATGACAATATTGATGTTACTAACATAAGTTACTATGTATTGAGTAAAATTTATAAACAGTATGTTATCCATTAATATATTTTCTTCACTATTCACTAAATACCTACATATTATTCTTTACTGACGACACTTTATCTTTAATCTGTCTGTATTTTCTTGGCCCAATGTATTTGTAATCTTATCATTATATCATTAAGATATCGGTGTGAAACATTATAGTTAAGGGATCGTGTTAGACAATACAATATTTGATATATAATAAAATTTGATTGTGTTTTTATATAACTGCGTTTTATTTATTAACATTTTTGTAACATTACTATACATATCAAAATGTATGCCAGACAAAACACTAACAATATTTATCTGTAACAACTTTTAACAAAATCATTAGTTATTTAGTTAAAATAATAGCTACCGAGCATGATTGACTTGCGTGTTCAAGCTGGTCAAAGCCTTTGGTTCGTACACTAACTCTGCCAGTCCCTTCTGCACGATAGCGTTCACCCGCGCCGCTTGCAGATCGCGCCGCCACTTAGCCACGTCCTTCTCAGCTACGGCCAGGTTCTCCAAATTGTTTAACAGCACCTGGCATTTATATTACCAGATATATATTTTTAAGCAAGAATATCCTTATATATATTTTTAAGTAAGAATATCCTTCAGCTGATAATAAGCGTTGAGACCGACCATGAACAGCAGCAACAGTACTTAGAACTTGCAATTATTATGCGTTGTGTGACATTGCACTACACTCGTCACTCAGAGAGTCGAGACATTAGATGTTAAATCTCTTAATGCTCAAAAGATCCACTAGCTTTGATGTCTTTCAAACCGGATCTCTATAGTGCTTACACAATAAAAAAAATTGCTACTTTATATCTTTGTGTGCGAAAACAAAATATATCAACGAATAAATATAGCATTTATTTAACAATAAAATAAAAAGAAGAAAATACATTTTGTTATCTCTTTCATCAAATAACACCGTAATTTGATGCGACTAGATCTCCAGCAGCCTTTTGCGCTTTTATCATAGTCATCGAATTATAGGTGAACACATCAGAACAATAGTAGTCGGCCAATCTCCGCATGTCAACGTTGATGCAGTCTCCCGGGCCGCAACCAGGATGTACCAGACAAATAAGCAAATCTTCGAATACTTTCTTTTGGTACTTCCCTAACGTCACAAAATTCGGACTGATTTGTGCAAGTCTGGTAGTCAAGGTGTTTTCGTCATCATAGAATAAACAAACTCCACTGTACTCGGCGAGTGCTCGCAATATTTTCCAATCGCGACGAGCTGCTCCGGGCGGAGTTGTTGCAGGCATTGCGTATTGAGAGCGGCCCTCCATATTTAAGTATAAACCGCCTGCCTCTGTGTAAGCGCTTCCTGGTAAAATAACTGTAGCATATTCGGCACCACGATCACCTTGAAACCCTATGTATACCAGATTACACGTAGGAGGTGGAACCCAGTCGTAAAATATCTCGTCTGCGCCGAGAGAAATCAACACTGCCGGATTACATTGCTGCAACGCGGCTAATGCACCAGGCTTCCATCCCGCCTCGAGAGCTCCAGCGAAACTAGCCTCTCTAGTTAATATGTGCAACACATTCCAATCCTTTATTCTGAAGCAGCTTGCGATTTTTAATAACACAGACATAATTTGACCACCAGAAGATGTCTCCAGTTGTGAAATACCAACAAATATTAAAGGATTCGCGCTACCATTAAGCGCATCACCGGCAAAACACAAGGCTTGTAAGTCTTCACCCAAATAGTTGACATAGTAATTAAATTCGCATTTAGGTCCAATCACATATATGTCACATTCATTATTCATGTAGGCTTGACGTATCCAGGCGTTTAAAACTGGTGCCTCGAAACGAGGGTTCGTGCCAACGAGCAATATCTTATCAGCCTTAGCTATATCTTTCATATTTATATTTAACGAATATGCCGCTCTGATATCTATGCCTGATGATGTGTAGTACAAACCTCGTTCAACATACGTATTCTCTGAACCGAGAGTGTTAAGAAAATCTTTAGCTGTTACTAATGTTTCAACATTACAGTGCGGTCCAGCTATAGCCATCACATTTCCCGGACAAGCAGATTTAATTAGCTCTGCCGTAACTCTTAATGCAGAATCCCAGTCTAAGGGACAAAGATTTGAACCAACTCTTTGCATGGGGGTAACGAGTCTTTGCATTTCCAGGGAGTCAATTGCCCACCGTCCTTTATCTGACAACCATTCTTGGTTTATTTCTTCATGTTCCCGAGGTAGTACTCGAAGTACTCTGTCGAATCTATGATTAATGACTATATTTGTCCCAGTTGCATCCGTAACGTCAATTGAATTTGTTGTTTTAACCTCCCAAGGTCTAGCTTTGAACATGTATGGTATTGCAGTCAATGCTCCCACCGGACATAAATCTATGATATTCCCGGATAACTCAGAAAGAAACATTTTGTCTACGTATGTTCCTACAAGCATCTCGGTTCCGCGACCCGCGGTACCTAAAACGTCCATTCCACAAACCTGTGAAGCAAATCTAATACACCTGGTGCAGTGAATACAGCGGGTCATTTCAGTTCGGATGAGTGGACCCAAATTTTTATCCTCAACGGCTCTCTTGCCCTGGAAATGGATATCAGTAAATCTGCTACGGTCGTTGCCAAATCTCATAGATAAATCTTGAAGATCACACTCCCCTCCTTGATCACAAATAGGACAATCAAGAGGATGATTTATAAGCAGAAATTCTAATACACCTTCTTGAGCCTGAAGAGTTTGAGGGGAATTTGTGCGTATCTTCATATTCTTTGCTACTGGCATAGCGCACGCTATCTGGAGTTTTGGCATACCTTCTATTTGAACCAGGCACATTCGGCAATTCCCAGCGACCGACAAGCGATCATGATAGCAGAAGGAAGGTATAGTTACTCTTTCTCGACGCAGAGCTTGAAGTATGGTGAAGTAGCTAGGTACCTTCACTGGTTTACCATTAATAAAAATGTCTACCAGGTTGGTTGATTTTCCTCGGATAAATATGTGTTTAACCACATTGCGTTGTTGCAATAGTTTTAAAAATGACGGCAACATTCTGGTTTTCAATAATAATATTTATATTAACTTTGTGTGTCATAAGTCTTCACATATGGTTATTGACAGCCGTCAATAATGAAAGGACAAATGAAAACAAACCAATTAAGAACAAATAAACTTTTTGTATTACAGCACATATTAGGCCAACATTCAAAAATACCCACAGACTACACCAGGTGAGGAAACCAGAGTTATGAATCTAAACGAAACAAATAGCCGTGAAACAAAACCCTAAACTACCCCTTCAATTGCTCCTTAAAAACGTGAAAGAGAGAATTTAACAATTTAATACTAACCTTATGAACTGAATCGATAAGCTGCATTAAAGCGAACTTGAACTGCTGAAATGTCTCCGTTGCTCTTTGATACCTGGAAATAGACATAATAAACTAACAGGCACATTTGATAGTGCAAGCAGGTAATCTACACAGTCTCTAAGTGCAAAAAGAACTACTAGGAAAGCTTATCTGAAGTCTGTTAAGTTTACTGAACACGATTCCCGGAGGCTGAGCAATATATTTACTCCAAATTTGCACTCATCGTTTCTACTATCAACAGCCATGAAAGGCTAGCAAAGATCATAATGATGATGGTATTATGGTTGTTTCTCGACGGTGATAATCGCTTGTCATGAGATCAATCGCTTGCTTGTTTCTTAGACTTGAAATGACTGAATCTAAATGCTGTTAAAATGTTAACAATCAGCATTAAGTATTTTTCGGCAAATATTGAAGATGTGAATTTGTTTTTTTTATTACCCTTTAGATGGCTGAAATACAAAAAAACTGGCCTTTGGATAATGCTCATGAACTATAGAATGCTGTTGTACTAGTCATTATTTTAAAAAAAAAGCAATTCCACATAATTGTAATGAGTGATATCAAATTTGTGACCAGTAGTGTATATGAGGAAGAAGTGTAGGTACTTGTGGTCGTGCATGAGGTCGGTGAAGGCGTAGTCGAGTGCGAGGCGCAAAGCGCGGGCGGCGCGCGGGGCGGCGGGGGCGGCCAGCACGCGCCGCGCGCCGCGCTCCAGGCAGCGCGCCTGCACCAGCCGCACGCACGCGTCCGCGCACGCGCCCGTGCGCTCCCACCCGCTCCTGAACGTATGCAGTGTACACCGAGCCTGAATACTTTATCTAATGATTGTAGGTTGTGAATGTCAAGTGGTATAGGTTACCATTTAGGCGGTTTACCTGTTACTTATTGCCTGTTGGCTTTATAGTTGCTAAAAGGAAGTAAGATCATTTCATTCGTCTACCAACCTACTGGGTACTAAGGGTGGGTTTATCTATTAAAATATAATAAGTAGATTTATAAAATATAAAATTAATGGTCAATCTTAAATAATAAAATGATCAACCAACCAACCAAAACAGTAGGGAATGAGGACCTAACCCGCTGTCTGAGGAAGTGGAAAGACAGACTATCAAGAAATATCTCTAATTAAGCTAAAATAATTTTTCTGATATAAACACAACAGATTCTATTTCTATGACACCCGGCTATCCAAGCTATAACTATTTGTGGTTCATTACTTGAATTCTTACGAATTACGCGTAATTATTCCACCAACCACACAGATTCCGCTTACTTGCCGATAGGCGCTAGTTTCCAAGCAGGTATGGCGTCCTCCAAGGCCCGGAGCGCCGCATGTGCGTACTCGGCTGCTGCTCTTAACTTCACACTCACTGACGCCAGAGCATCTCGTAAAGACGTGGCTTTTGACAGAGAGTTCTCTATGGGTGTACCTGGACGCTGGCTGTTGCCCCAAATACTGTCTATGAAGATATAAAAAAATAATCATTTATTGATAGGATAATATGGTAAGTTCAAAACATGGTAGTATTACTTCGGATGATATAATAACCTATCTATACAATGTTTTAGTAAACAGTCCTTGATTTATTGACCATTTGGTTAAATAAAATAACAACATAATTTAGTTACATTTTTAAAATGACGGAATTCATATTCACATATAGTTTTTCTTTGGATTAGCAACGGATGCAAGTACGAGCTGAACGGTTACCCGATGCTATTGTATAGTGAATTAATTAAAGATATCTCGTACCCAGCAGTTGATGCAGTTGTGCGTACAACGAGCGGACGCCTAATATTTGGGCGTGCAGAGTCCTCCGCTCGCGCTCTAGTTCTGTGTAACGAATACGTAACCAGCTCAGCTCTAACCGACGCATTTCCTGAAAATAGTATTCCACATTGAACATAAAGCCTTTTGAAAATCACAAATGATTGAAACATCAATACTAAATTGAAGGTGCCATTGCTCTGTTATGATATCAAAAGTGTTGCATAATATATGAAGCAGTAAAAACAACTACCTTACGATTGACATTGGCGATGAAGTCTTCATTTTCAGAAGCCAGAATCGGTCGTCTATACAAGTCGAGGCTCATAAACATCTACAGAATGAAACTTCTATGTGTTAATATGAAATTACTTTAATAATGGTAACTTACAATTTATATGAAAGGATTGAAAAGTATGATACCTGATGTAAAGTTTTTGCATAGTTGTCTTTTGTTACTGGATTCGTTGTCTCCTCGAAAGAATTAATTTCCTAGCAAAGGAAATTACACAATTAAATAAGAACTAGATGGAATTTCGAACTATAAACTGTTTAAACCATTAGAATATGACGATATAACAATATGCATGTCAACATTGTATTGTTGAACGAAGAAGTCGAGGAACTTAATTATTAAGGAATTAATTTTATTTTACAATCTCTCCATAAGTGAAGAATCTGGAATACATTCAAACCTGATGAATGCTCTCAAGCTCGGTGTTGACGACGGCTAGTCTGGCCGCCGGGTATGACTTTTCGCTTGCAGCAATCTCCTCACCAAGTCTCGCGAGAGCCGCCACCACCGTTTCTCTCTTGCTGCTTGGCATCTCATGCCATGATATCTAATATTAATTCTTATTTTTACATTAATATTCCAGAAACTAAACGATACTGAGGAAATACAATTCAATCAAGTATGTATTATATCATTATCATCATCTTCAGTCACTGATTTTTAACTGCTGAACATTACCTTGAGAGTCCTCGTGGGGCAAACGAGGTAAAAGTGTCATCGAGCCCCGATTATAAATATTACTTAGTTGACGATATATTTAAAATTTTATAACTTTAACAAGTTCACACAAATCACACATTTAAAGTGACTAACATGTGAGCAAGTAGTGGCACTTTTATTTAGATATAGGCTAATGGTTATAACAATTTTTATTTGCATTGATAATAATAAACTATCAAAATCAAAACGTATCTTAGCATAGCCTTGTTACAATTAACTAACTTACAGAAGACACTGTCGGCACATTAGTCCTTTGTGAGCCCGCCACACAACCCATGTCAAGACCATCACAAATGTGATCGAAGACTATCGCGAACCGATACTTAACCTGAACAAATTTACTTCTCAAATAATAGCAAACTAATGTGCCAAGGTTATTAAAAACTATTTGTAAAACTTTACCTATATTGGAAAAATTGAGTAGGTACAGGTAGACAATACGAGCGTAGCGCGAAGTGGCACCATCGCGCTCGCATGCCTTCACGCCGACATGCAACGATGCATAAAAAATTACAATTTGTTGGATATGTTATTTGAACGAATATAATATAATATTAAATTTAATTTAGTAATTTCAACCTTTACGAGTTTTTATTCTGGAAAAATATATATGTATAGGCAATCGTTACGGTATTATCCGGAAAAAAATATTACCCTGACAGGGACGCATTAAAAATCCGGACGTACCTTACAAAACCATTGGTTTAGTAGGTAATGCTTTACATCTTCATTTTTTGTTGCTTAGTACTTAAGTCTAGTGATCACAAATGTTTCGACTACCAACAAGTTTAGATGAAGCTATTGTAGAAACATTTTGCGATAACCCCACTTACGCATCTATGAGGTGGAAAAACGGCCAATTTAAAGTTGCAGTTAGCTGCTGGATTCTTGTTCTATGTCCAGCAATCGGCAATTTGAAATGTCAATTCAATTGGAAACAAAATGCCGCATCTACATAAGCATTACACAAATTGCTTTTGTATAACGTGGGTGCCTAACATATTCGTAACTAAAAATTATTCATTATCACGAAATGTCATTAACAACATAGCAGTGTGCAATATACGTTGTTTAGTTATGTGCATAATTTGTATCGTGCCATAATATATTATTTATTCACCCGTGACTCGTTAACCATTAGACAAAAAGATAAAACACTCAAAATATTATTATGTTCTCTTATAATCGCCATTTAGGCAATGGCGATTGTAACGCAAACGGCAGGCTACTGCGGAATTGATAGGGGGTTCTCAGTAAGATTCCTGGGACTTCCTGGGCGTGTTAGCTATGGCGCCCATTACCTGCAATCCAAACAAAGAAAAAAACAAAAAATTGGCCAGCGGCACCTTTTCTCTTTTGCCGCCCTGACTCCTAACAGCTTAATCCCAACTGCAATCAAATTTTAAAATTTCAGAATAGGCATACCGCATTCATTTTGGACGCTAAAAAGAAATCTACGAATACTTATAGTCACTCAATCAAGCACTTAATTTATAAGTTATTGCCTGCCTCGGTGGCATAGTTGTACTACGGTACGATTACAAAGCTAAGGTCTCGGGTCCGAATCCCGGTTCGGGCAAAGTAATATTGGATTTTTCAATTAGTTATCAGCCCGTAGTCAGTAGTATGTGCCCGATATGGCGATAGGCTCGTCCCCTATCATATCCTGAAACGAAACATACAAGGCGAAATGTGGATGTTCCCTCTGGAAAAAAGACGTGAGTTTATAATATATGTATGTTATTTATGATCACATATTAATTGGTATCATATTTCAACATCCAAAGACGAGTATACAGCCGACCACTCACCATAGTCCTGGTATCCACATTTGTCACTTGGTAGTTGGTACCAACTAACCAACGAAAAGGTCTAATTATCAGGAATACTATTTGAATTTTGGCGGGACAATAAGCATCCTTACTTTTTTCAACACACCACAGATTATAAATCGCGATAAAAAGGATATCCTTATATTTTTAGAAATATATAAGTAAATTAATTATTATATTATTATAAAAAATGGAAATATTTAGTTTTGAAAAGGGGAGTTAGTATTCCTAGGCAGTATTTTTTATAGTGCGTGTCCGTTGCACTTATAAAAAAAACCCACTGTCAACGTCGACCAACCCCCTCCTCGCCCCACTAATCATTCTTGTCATACAGTCTAAAGTTATTGGGATTTTATATTTTACTAATAAATTATTTTAGTTATTTTTGAACTGTTTTGTCATAATTAGTGATAATAACACCAGTGCTCCACAAACCACTTAACTGGTAAGTTTATAACATAACATAAATAGAAAGTGGCACATGTTGTTCGACGATCTATTTCATAATGATTTTTTTGTTATTACTTGTTTCAGGATTGATATATCAGCTTTTCTTAGACCTCAGGCTTCGGCCTGTGGTCACAGTCGCAAATTATCCATAAAACAGACCATAAAACTGTAATAATCCTTGGTCTCGTCATACCCACTTTCTCATTATAATTTCACAATATTATATATTTTAATAAAAGATATAATGTCACAGTGGAATAGCACATACGCTTACAACGGCCAGTATCAAGCTGGCAATGCTTGGAATGGTGATGTGAATGGCCAATTTGCTAATCAATCATATTACCCCAATAGACCAGACTCCAGTGGACAGTATGTTAGCTTCAATGAATTTTTAACCCAAATGCAAACCAACAACGCTGTGCCCAACAACGCCCAGCACTACACCAATGTACCTTATGAAAATTATGCCCCGGCACAGTACAATTATCAAAACATGCCCTCCACATCGCAAGATCCACACTTAGAAAGTTTCAACTATAACACAAACACTCCAAACATGCCCAACAATGTTGATCCCTCTTTCCATGCCAATGTACAAAGTCAGTACAATGTGAACCCTGCTTTCACAAGTGATGTGATTCTTAAATCAAATCTTACACCAACAGCCACTGAGTTTGTGCCAAAAAGTATGTTAAAATTGTCTTCAAGCAATCAGAATGTAACTGATGAGCCCAGCTCCAGCAACAGTATACCAGAACAAGTAAACAATCTGGGTAGCTCATCTGACACAAACTGGAGGGAAAGACCGCAAACGTCTCATAGAAATGGTGAACAGAATGGCCGGGATACAAGTAACAGAACACCTAGAAACAATAGAAACAATGATAGTTTAAGTAGGAACAGAGAGTCAAATTATAGTGATAATAAGAGTAATGAATTGTCTCATGAAAACTCTAGAAGTAATGACTCCAGGAGCAGAAACCATGACACAAGGAACCGTAATTCTGAAAATGCCCGTAACTATGACCCAGGCAACCACAGTCAAGATTCAAATTATCAGAATCCTGATAATAATAGGAGCTATAACTCAAGTGGTCGCAATGACAAAAAGGCACAATCGAAAACTAACGGCAAAGCAAGAGCAAAAGACTCCGATGCACGCACATTCTATAACAGTTCTGTGCCTAAAGATAGTCAAGATGTAAGAAATAATAGAAATGAGGGTACTGGTAGACAAAAAAATTGGGCAGGCTCGCAAAGAATCAGGGGTGCAGACAGGCACAACCCTGATGATGAACAGTATGCAAATACTTATCATCATCAGAGAGATGATAAGGTAGACAGGGTAAAAACAGAGAATATTCCTAGTCCTATGAGGTTTAGAAATAAAACTGCAGATCAAGGTAAATATTTATATTTTTTTATTGACACACATAATATGACATTGAGATTGTATAGTGCAATATTTGTTACAATGATTAGTTAATATTTTTTAATTTTGTATAAAGGAAATGTTATCATTACAATATGCTTTTAAGTTCTTAACTCATAGTGTCTCATCAGCCATATATGGGTAACATTTTCCAAATATGTAATTGTCATTTTATAACTATCTTTATTACAAAAACAGAAAATGTATTAAGGTTATTGATTTTAGTAGTAAGTTTAATGTAGGTACTAACATTTTGCTTTGTAAACATTTTTATTTATCTTTAATGTTTGTTCCTATATATCTGGAGGTATAAACAATGAAAATAATGTGATATATTGACTTCATAAAATTTGCAGCACACAATGAAATGACACAGAGGGAAAGACTCTCAGAACAATTAGACAATGGCACATTAGAATGTTTGGTATGTTGTGAACGAGTGAAACAAATCGACCCAGTGTGGTGGTGTGGGAATTGTTACCATGTACTGCATCTGAAGTGCATCAAGAAATGGGCCACAAGCAGTCTTGTGGGTAAGAACATCAATTATTACAAAATTATTTTAAAATCAATTAATTCATCTTATCGAACATAATATACACATATTATGCCATTGACCTCATAGTTGATAACTGGTAATTGACTTACCATGGTTAATAATATGAGGGTATCAGAAAGTATAACTTTTCAATCTGAAAATATACAGAATTGGTACTGAATATAAATTCCATTATTTGTTATTTTACCTTTACTGTTTACTATGTAAACTAATTCTGTAACAAGTTTAAAACTGCAGTCATTGACCCACTGTTCAGTATAGCACTGTGGACTATGTCAATGTTTTAAAATTTAGGACAATGCTCTGCACATGGCAAATAGCCAATAAAAGTTACAAATTTAGCAAAGCAAAGTTTGCCAAACTTAAATAATGTTTTCACAATTCCATACCGATCATTATTACATTATATTTCATTTTAATATGGCAATTTCATAACCACAAAACTACTAAGTGTTCTTGACCTTCCTTGAAGATTTTCCCAGCAACCTGTTGCAACCAGCTTGCATTCAATTATAACTACATATTATTAAATCAACTTAGCTGCTTATAACAAAATTAGCATAATTTACAGTTTATATGACAATTATATGAGGGATATAAAATTTTCTTCTACAGAGGGTAAGTGGCGTTGTCCGGCGTGCCAGAACACGAATGATGCGATCCCCGGCGAGTACCGCTGCATGTGCGGCGCCATGCGCGCTCCCGAGTACCACCGCGGCATGAGCGGCGCGCACACGTGCGGCAAGGCGTGCAAGCGCCCGCGCTCGTGCCCGCACCCCTGCACGCTGCTGTGCCACCCCGGGCCCTGCCCGCCCTGCCAGGCCACCGTTCACAAGTCAGACATTCTATATACCTATTATTTTAAATAAATTAATACACCCAACAGTCACATATATCCTGACTCCGCACTAAGATCAAATAGTGTGTAGAGGGGATCGAAACTATGAGACACTTTTTCGGTCACACTAACAACTAGACCTAAAACAAATACTTGTGGATCACACGAATATTTGAATCGTGTTTTGCACGTTATCTACGGGCACACACACACGTTGTGTTTTCTCGGCTGCAATTCTTTTGCCGCTATCATTTTCATTGATTATACGCCTAGCCGAACTCGTAGTGGTACAGTCGGTTGATGCCGCAGTCAACTAGTTGATAAGTTTCCTTTAGTTATGGTGAATATATACCAAATAAAGAATGCACATGATTCGTGGCGTTCTGATCTGGTACATCCATTTTTGAATTTTTCGTTCACTCGTCACTGTAATGTTTCATCATGCCATTATTTTCAAGAAACTCTATTACATAATCAGTGTTAATACAAAAACTGGCTTCAACAATGAATAAGTAATGAAATATGTTTGAATTGTTCAGACAATGCGGTTGCGGGGCGGAGACGCGGTCGATCCTGTGCAGCAGCAAGTTGCCGCAGGTGTGCGGGCGCGTGTGCCAGCGCACCCTGCTCTGCACCGTGCACAAATGTACCAAGGAGTGCCACGAAGGACCCTGTGACGTTTGTACCGAAACTATCACGCAAAGTAAGGACCTTTTAGAAAATATTAATAATAATATAATATTTTCTCCCTTTTCTTTCACTATTAAGATTGTTGTGTAAAAATCATCAACATAGAAGCGAAAAATGTATCATTATTTACGAAGCTAAACTATTTGTACCGATGATGATGATACTATCGCCGCCCGGGAATATCTGGAAAAGTTGGATTGTAGGTGCATTGCCGGCCTCAAAATAGGATAGACAATGGAGAAACAGGACGAGATGAGAAAATCCATATTTCACTACTAACAATCTCACTCACAAAACACTTCAAAATTGTCATTTAATGTCGGTTATTCGTAAGGTACCCCTGCAGTCGAGCTGGCCCCTTCCAACTATAGGCTGAGATAACTAGAGCATAATTTTAATTATTAATTGTAATAATTGTAGCACGTTCAATATTGATGTAATGTTGTGTGGCAGATTGCCGCTGCCCGGCGCGGCGCCAGCGCACAGTGGCGTGCTCGGCGGAGACGGCGGGGCAGGAGTGGTTCCTGTGCGGCGGCGTGTGCGCGCGCGTGCTGGCGTGCGGCGCGCACGTGTGTCGCCAGCGCTGCCACGAGCCGCCCTGCAAGCCCTGCCCGCTGCTGCCCGACCTGGTGCAGTCCTGCCCCTGCGGCAAGATGAGGTACACCCTGTATACTGTATTATAAAAATCTTGATAGCTCGTAAATATGTTGATGCTTGTATGAAAGAAAAACTTTTTTACTGTGTTCCAAATGCCGGCGACTGTTATATTATTACTTTTATTGAGGAACACCTTGTATACTGTTTTACGAAAATCCAGTCGACTCTTGTATCTGTTGAAATTTTTATGGACCAATCAGTGAGGACAATGAACTAGTAATAAAGGAATTTAAAAATAGTTGAGAACTGAAAATTATTACTTTTACCTGTCACAAATTCCAATCAAAACTGGGTTTTTACTCAAGTAAGTATACATACGAAAATATCAGCAAATTTAGAGTTTGTAATCCATAATATTAATAAAACTTAAGAGACATCGTTTTAGACACTTTAGTGACTTCAGATGACGCTGCGCCAGATCATTATTGATATACAATTTCTATATTTACCAGAGTGCCAAAGGACCAACGAAAATCATGCACAGATCCAGTTCCTCTGTGTGGCAACATATGCGCTAAACCCTTGGAGTGTGGACCCGCGGGTGACAAACACTTCTGCAAAAGCAAATGTCATCAAGGTAATTTAACAAAGTACTTCTTTAATATCTTCGTCAGTCCATTACTATAGTTACTTTGGAATATACACTATCAAATATAAAAATAATTCTTTGAGTAATCTGTGAACATACATAAATAAAAAGATTATAATGAATTGAAAACCTCCTCTTTTTTAGGAAGTTCATTAATGAAACGCTTTAAAAATAATACAATTTTTGCAGGCGATTGCAGTGTATGCCAGGATAAGACAGTTGTTCAATGTCGGTGCGGCCACGCTAGCCGCGAAATACCCTGCGAGCTCCTGCAAGACTTGTCCGACAATGTGCTGTGCCAGAGGAAATGCAACAAGGTAAGTTCAGGATTAAATTTCTCGACGACAACATGTCTCAATAAGTTTGTTATTGATAAATATAAATTTATTATCAAGACAACGACAAGACAAGATAACTCATTGTGCTGTGCTTTAATTCAGTGGCATTTTTATAAATAACATGCGTCATTATACTGAGTATCAGTTTAAATTTATATCTAGATAAGATATAAAGTCGTTACGTCATCTTATATGCCTTGACTACAATAGGAATGGGCTGGATCGAATTGCGTGATGTTTTGTCTCGCAAAAAACTGATATAAATTATAAAGTTATATCACGGGGTTTAGTCGGTAGGACGGTCTCATTTGTATTATTAGAACGGTGAGTCCGACAAATCTATATGTATCCGTAAACGGATTTTCTTGTGTAAGAAACAAAAAAAGGCTCGTAATAATACGAACGCCATTGCTCTGAGCGTGGTTTAACGTTTGAGTTACGGTTACAGAAGCTATCGTGCGGGCGCCACAAGTGTCGCTCCGTGTGCTGCGTGTCGACGACGCACCGCTGCGGCGTGGTGTGCGGGCGCGCGCTGGCGTGCCAGCAGCACCGCTGCGAGGAGTTCTGCCACACGGGCCGCTGCGCGCCGTGCCCGCGCCTCAACTTCGACGAGCTGCGCTGCGAGTGCGGCGCCGAGGTGCTGCTGCCCCCCGTGCCGTGCGGCGCGCGCCCCCCGCCCTGCTCCGCGCCCTGCCGCCGGCCCCGCGCCTGCGAGCACCCGCCGCACCACTCCTGCCACGTGGGGGACTGCCCGCCCTGCGTCGTGCTCACCACCAAGCGCTGCCACGGGAACCACGAGGTAATACTACTTTGTGTTCACTATGCGACTGCCATAGTTAAAACTGATTCAAAATCTCACAAATAATAAAAGAAAAAATATAGGTAGTAAAACTTCTAGACGAATGTGTATTACACCAAACCAACATTCGCATACATAGTCCTGACCCCATACTAAGATCGAGTCTTGTGTCGTGGATATCAACAATTACGAGAAACTTTTTGGTCTTGCAAGCACCGATTAATGCCATAAACATGATTAATGCCAAAATAATGCTTCATATCTTCCCTAACAGGAACGTAAAACGATTCCTTGTTCACAAGAAGAATTTTCGTGTGGTCTGCCTTGCGGGAAACCGCTGCCTTGCGGCAAGCACAACTGCATTAAAACATGCCATAAAGGACCCTGCGACACCGGCAAGTGAGTATATTTTATATCGAATGTCACTATATTACTTCTTACAAATTAAATTTAATTGAGTTTGTATTTATATATGAATATGATTAATAATGTGTTGCAGATGCACGCAGCCGTGCACAGAGAAGCGTGCGGGGTGCGGGCACCCGTGCGCGGCGCCGTGCCACGTGGGCGCGGCCGAGGGCAGCGCGGCGGCCGCGTGTCCCAGCGCCGCGCCGTGCCGCCGCCTCGTGCGCGCCACCTGCGCCTGCGGCCGCCGCGAGCAGGAGCGCGCCTGCTGCGACAACTCGCGCGACTACGACAGGTGCGCACACCCTATAACTTGTACCCATCAACTCGTCTTCACGCATACGATAACATACCATATTAAAATACTTTTTAAATGTATCCCTTTAAAACATCATTCTTAAATTTGACCAGGATGGTGAGTGCCCTCGCCGCGACCAAACTCCAGGACGGTGGTTCCGTCGACTTGACAGACGTGCAAAGACCAGCCAACGTCCTTAAAACGTGAGTACACATTAAAACAAACTTATTGTCTGTTCTTTTAACACTTGACACTTATATTCAAATAAATAAAATATGTAATCGAATTTAATTGAATTTGATTTTTTTTATTGAAGCTATAATTATTTTTTTAAACTCACTATAATATGGGTGCGACTAGTGTCTCTTTGCTTACTTTACTGACGTATATTTTTATGAATGTTGCGTGTTGCAGGCTGGAGTGCGAGGAGGAGTGTCGCGCGGAGGCGCGCGCGCGGCGCCTGGCGCTGGCGCTGCAGCTGCGCAACCCCGACGTGTCCAGCAAGCTGGCGCCGCGCTACAGCGAGCACGTGCGCGCCACGGCGCAGCGCGAGCCCGCCTTCGCGCTGCACGTGCACGACAAACTCACCGAACTGGTGCAGCTCGCCAAGAAAGTACGCATACACACACACACATACACATTTCAGCATTATAGAAACGTCTACTAAAAAAATACTTACTGAAATTATATATTAATTTCTGTAATAATTATAAATAAATGAAAAAAAACATACACGCACGCACGTACGAACATTCACCAACGTACGCACGCACGCACGATCAGACACATACACACCGTCTGCCACTTAAATGGACTTGCTCTTTCGACCCGATATAGCAATAGTCAGCATTGCGCCGGCGTGTGTCCAAGTGTTGTGGATGGAATATAGAAGAAAATAAGTTAACGTAATCTTTAGGCCCTTAAAGATATTTTCAATGATATTTGGAATAAATATAACTGTAACTTTACACTTTGTTTGTTTTGCAGTCGAAACAGAAGACGCGGTCGCACTCATTCCCATCGATGAACTGGCAGAAGCGTCAGTTCATCCACGAGATGTGCGAGCACTTCGGCTGTGAGAGCGTGGCCTACGACGCCGAGCCCAACCGCAACGTCGTCGCCACCGCCGACCGGGAGAAGGTCAGTGTGCGTGCATTTTTCACTTATCTAATACCTGTTATATGTTGTTTTGTATTTTTTTTTTGCTTTTGCTTTCGTTAATTTATACAACTTCGCCAGGCGTGTTGACAAACACATTTATCTAGTTCATTCTAGTCTAGATAATTAATTGATAATAAATATAATCGTTTTAAGTAACATAATAATCATAACATTATTCATATGCTCAAAACCATTTTCAGAATGGTGATGGAATAATACACAACAAAAAAGTTGTCATTACCGAAATATCTTCCGAGTTCCATCAAAATATCTTTACTCAGGATCACAGTAATTTTAGTACAATAATAACGTTTCTTTAACTATAAAATATTCAAAGACTGAATTTGTCTGTTAAGTCAGTATAGAATGTTATGAAACTTATGTTTAGTGTTGTGTTTTTTACAATATGTTTTTGTGTGAGTACTCTTATAAGTGTGTTGTGTGTGTGCAGTCGTGGTTGCCGGCCATGAGCGTGCTGGAGGTGCTGGCGCGCGAGGCGGGCAAGCGCCGCGTGCCGCCGCCCGTGCTGCGAGCGCCCGCCGCGCAACCCGCCAGCAGCAACGCCAAGTCAGTTCCATATTTACTCCTCATATCCAAGCGTCATATTCATCCGTCATTTTCAATAATCATAATGAATTATCAGCAATCAAATCTAAACTTAACTAAATATATATATATTTTTGTTTGCATATATGAACTATAGCACAAAATAAGTCCTTCGTTAAAACTTCAAGCTGTTATTACAGCGTTATACTTCTTTATAAAATGTGTTGGTAAAACGAAAGGTCACTTTTTCAATAGTAAGATTTAATAAGAATATTTCTCACAGATCGTCAGGCGGAGGCTGGGCGACACTGACATCCACGAACGCGTGGGCGGCTCGCAGCCAGCCGAAGCCGCAGCAACCGACCAGCTCCGAATCCAAAATCGACTACTTCGACAACCCGCCCGACAACTAGCGCTTTGGTATTTTAGTACAATTCATAGCACAATGTTCTCCCCGGTATATTGAGAACAATATTATTTATTGTAACCAGACACTATATCTTATAAAAAATGTTATAACTTAGCTAGCAAATCACTTGAATATTAAATAATGGTCGCTTACCCAAACTGTTATCTTCGTCACGTTTCCTATATTTAATGCTTCGAATATAGTGTGAATTATTTATATTAAGCTATTTTTATAACGACAAATATACTGTTCGATAAATGGAGATGAGAATCAACAGCAAAACAATACTATATTGGTACCATTTAACCCTTCCGGTGTCCACAAAGCCACGAATGAGCTTTAAGTCATGATTTATGTGACATCCTCCATTGTGCTCCCATTATTCTCTATTATGTAGAACTGTCAAAAAGTCTATTGTCTAATATTGTCTATACATGGACACCTGAAGGGATAAATTAATTACAACAATCTTGGTACACACAGAATGACTAATGGCAGATTAAAAAAGCCGCGTGTAAATTACGCGCGTAGTGATTGTCTGAAACATATTTCAGCGTATTAAGAATTCATCGATCGATGAATCCGATCCCCGCACCGAAACAAATATTTGTGTGATCCACAGGTATTTGTTTCGGGTCTGGGTGTTTGTGAGACCGAAAAGTCTCACGTAGCTTCTGATACCCACGACACAAGAATCGATCTTAGTGTGGGGTCAGGACTATGTATGTGAATGTTGGGTGTATTTATTTATTTATCTGCACAAGTACATCGTTATAACTTATTTAAATTATACTACAATTAGTCAAATATTCTTTGCCGCCCTACTGGGTCGTCAAAATTAACCCGCAAACACATATGCTCATCATGCTACCCTTTAAGTTGATTTCTTGTAATAATTTACATATGTATTTATATCAAAGTAAAACCATAACATCAAAAATATCAAAAAATATTTAAAAACAAAAAATAATATTTAATCATAACAAAAAAAACACCGAACATGAGATGAACTTGTTTTCCAGATTTGGTAAAAACAAAACACTTGTATTTTTTTGTCTTTTAAAGAAAGTGTAAACACTATACTTTTATTTTTTCTAATTTCCAAGACATGAAAAGGTTTGTACTATTGAACCTTTAGAAAATATACTATGGAGCTACGTAAACCTTAACATACATTTTGAAAGTGTATTAGATAAACTTATAATATTAGAACACATTGAAACGCTTTCTATATTAATAGTAATGTGATAAATTAAAATAGGCACCGAATTTATTATAAAGTATATGTCGCACGAAAAACTACGAATTAGGCGAGGGATGCACTAAGTACGTAAGCTATCTGGTAATCATAAAACTCATAAATGTATTACCACGCTTATTTAGACTTTTTTTTACGTTGTACTCTAATATTTAATCGTTTTTATATTACTAAATTGTTTGAATATTTAAACATTACATAAACGTATTTATAATGTATTATAACTTAATAAAACATTGTTGATAAATGAACACCATAGAATTCTATTAAAATATGATCCAAACTCCAATAAAATGGCAACGAAGAAAAACAAAACACCTTTCTAATTTATACCTCCAATGCACATTTGAGATGTTTCCATACTTTCTTTCATCAGCTTCCCTAAATGACGTAGCGCGTTCGATTTTAAATATACTGGTGAGAATATTATGATTTTTATATAAATATGCGGGTAAAACAATATATGTAATGGGAATATAGGATGTTCAAGTAACGGTAATTCACGTTTTTACCAATTTAACGTAAAAAGCATTGGACTTAGTATGAGCATTACATAACAAAAAGCATTTAAGACTGTGTTGCACTTCCATAGAGTTGCCAGAATAATGTGTATTGGTCACATTGACCAAAATAAAAATACACAAAGTACCTTTTCTTATTTTCCCTACTTTTTTATAAATTGTAATAATACCATTAATGGTACCATCGGAGGATTATGTTTAGCCTAAAATGCCATTATTTTTACTAATTACAATTTAACTACATTTAATTAAACTTAATGCTTGCACATCATATTAAAATGAAAAGTACTATTTTATACAACATTAAAGGTAGTTCAAATGAACACCATTAAATGCAAATATTTACGAATCAAATTAAAGTGTTTATGCATAATAACAATGTTTAGATGTTTGCACAAGTATATTACTTGCCCCCAACTTCTTGTGAATAATTGATTACTGATTATATGTAAAGTTTCTTAACAATATCATAAGACTATACGGTAGTAGTCATGTTACTAAATATGTCAATGATTTCCGAATTATTCTTTTACCTCTTTCCATTGTTATTGTTTACTTTTAATTAACTTTGTTACACAAACGTTAACTGTAAAAACGAATAATTGTATTTAGACTATGTTATTTTTGAACGTGTTACGCATCAATAATAATTTATGGTTAACTTTATTTTATACGATTCACAACGCGCACCACAAGATTTCAATGTAGTATGTTTTGGATCTATTAATTAATTTGGGCATTACTCATAAATACTTAGGAAACTAATACCCTAATTATAATGACTCAAGAACATTATTGAATGTGCCCTAATTAACAGAAATTGTATTATATCAGACACTTGCATATTTCATCCAATAGTTGGGATGTGAGACATACTATTCTGACACTGCTTTAACGCCACTGCAAGTTGCACTAACCAAATTGAAATTGTAAATTCTGAAGTAATGTTAAATGATTTAGTACCATATTATTAAACAAATTCATATTGAAATCCGGGAGGTGCTTCACCAGAAATAATATTTACAATACTAGAGCAGGCTCCACTAAGTAGGTACTTACAAGATATCTTCTATCTATACAATAAACATAATATAATAAATTTGTAACCGGTCGATGTCTGCACATGGAAGATAAATGAGAAAAACTAATTTGGGGGTCTATATTAACGTAATAGAATCCAAATCGATGATTTTTAGAAGTTTTGTCTGTTTGTGCGATTGTGCGCGATGAACTCAGAAGCGGCTTAACGGATTTTTATGAAATTTGGTATGGAGGTAACTGACACTCTTGATTAACATTAAGGCTACTTTTTATCATGAAAATTGTAGTGTTCACAGGGACAAGGAAGGAATTCCGATATATTTACTACTTTTTTGTACTCAAAGGGATGAGATGGAACTTGAGTGAAAATGGGACGGGACAGGCGGGATATAATGAGACGTGAAATTCCAAATAATGTTAATCACAAAATCTTGTTTGTAAAAAACTGAAATTCAGTTTCTGTCTGTTATTCTTAGGCAGTCATAGTGTCTCCCCTTAGTAGGATAGCCTGATTGCTCGTAGGTGTGATACATGCGCTTAGATTTACTTCGTGATGTCAGCTCTACTATTATAATTTAAAAAATATTCTATGGGTAATAATATTGTTATTTAATTCATTGTGAAGCCTAAAATTTGCTATTCACATACTCAGTGTAATGATTTTACTCGTCCAAGGTACTTTTAACCGACTTTAAAAAAGGAGGAGGTTCTAAATTAGTCAAAATCTTATAATAAAAATATTGTTACTAAGGTCGTTTATCCCCTTATATTTCGTTACGCGTAATGCTTGATTGGTTGTTAGTGGTATTTAATGCTATAAGAAATGATATTTGATTATTATTTATGTTTAAAACACTGTGGGCATGAGTTCTACTGGCAGATAATGTATTGTTTATTCTAAGGTGACGGGGATGCATTCTTATGAATTATCAAAGTAAAGCTCCAATACGTAGAAAATAAAATATTGTAATTAACTTAAATTCGCTATTGTACAGGCGACCAATAAAGTGTTACATATTTGCTAATATAGTATTTTTATTTAAAGTACCAGTATCACCACAAGATTGAAACTTTATAGTTTTGCAAAAAGCATTCAGTCGTCAATATTGTCAATAAAGAAAAATGCGTATGCATTTTTTGCACCAGAGAACCAAATAAATTTTCTCAAAGACGACGTTGCAAGTTTTGTGTCCGCGGTATTAGAAACTATGTTTATTTTTTTATTGCAATGAATGGCGAGACGAGCATGCCATTCGCCTGATGATAATCGATACGACCGCTCATGGGCAGTAGCAAAACCAAACAACACCATGAATTACAAGGCAATGCTTGGTATTCCACTGCGCTCGCCATCCTGAGACATAAGATGTTAAGTCTCAATATGTCCAGTAGTTACTCTGGCTACAATCTCTTTCAAACCGGAACACAACAGTGCATTTAAACTGCTGTTTGGCGGGAGAAATGGACATTGTGGTGGTACCTACCCAGGCGGCCTCTCACATACGAGACCTACCACCAGTGGCACCACCTACATATGTGGCTCTCTAGTTCCACTAATTTACTTGGAATGTGATTAAAAAATATCTGTTGTGAAAAGTCAGATTTCTTCCGCGTAAAGTCAGATTGCTATTAGGATTTTCACTAAACCCGACGAAATAAAAATACCTCCAAAACAAATAGTAATCTATACATATAATAAAAATGTAAATGGTCGATTTCTGTACATGGAAGATATTTGAGAAATTTTAACGCGAGGGGTCTTTATAACAGCAATAGAACCCAAAACAATTTTTTTTAGAATTTTTGTCTGTCTGTCTGTATGTTTGCTTGCGCATCACGCAAAAACTACTGCACCAAATGAGATGCGGTTTTCACAGTTGTATTGCTGCAGCTTCAACTTAAAAATTGGTATATGTGGCATTTGCATACAGGGTGTTTCTTTTTGTTTGCTTGCACATTACTCATAAACTACCGCACCAAATGAGATGCGGTTTTCACAGTTATATTGCTGCAGGTTCAACTTAAAAATTGGTATATGTTGCATTGACATACAGGGTGTTTCTTTTTGTTTGCTTGCACATTACTCATAAACTACCGCACCAAATGAGATGCAGTTTTCACAATTACATTGGTGCAGGTCCAACTCAAAAACTGGTATATATTTCATTTACATACAGGATGTTTCTTTTTGTTTGCTAGCACATTACTCAAAAACTACCATACGAAATGAGATGCAGTTTTCACAGTAATATTGGTGCACGTCCAATTTGAAAACTGGTATATATTTTATTTATAGACAGGTGTTGCTTTTTATTTACTTGCGCATAACGCAAAAACTACAAGACGAAATGAGATGCGGTTTCACAGTTATATACAGGGTATATCAAGACCGCGACCGAAAACGAAGCCAGGAGGTAGTATTAGTGATATCAAACATAAAGCAAGTAAAAATTTTACAAAAAAAACTGTCAATTTTTTTTTTGTTATTTTTTACATATCGTCGTATTTGAGTGATTAATACATAGTTTTTCTAAAATAATGACGTAAATCGCTTAATTTTTAAACACGCAATAGTACGTAAGGGTTTAAATTACTATTTTTGCAAAAACTAGGTATTTACCCCTCAAAAACAACGATTTTTAAAAAATTGTAAAAAAAAAACCGTCGCTTATTTTGCAAAATTTTTAGTTGCATTGTGTCTGTAGCCGCTAAAACTACCACCTGGCTTCGTTTTCGGTCGCGGTCTGATATACCCTGTAGGTACAAGTCCAACTTAAAAACTGGTATATCTTATTTACATACAGGGTGTTTCTTTGTATTATGGAAGATAAATGAGTAAAAGTAATATTCCCCATATTAACACTGGATTAACACTTGGGCTACATTTTATCCAGATAAATTAAGTGTTCCCGTGGGATGAGGACGGAAATCCGATATATTGTTACTTTTTATACTCAAAGGGATGCGATGGGCGTCGATTATATACCTTGAGTGACAATGAGATAGAACGGGCGGGATATAACGGGACGGGACGGTACGGGATGAGAAATACCAAATAATCTATACATGTATATTTTTTTAAACAAAGTTAATCACGCAGACGAAGTTAGCGGGCAGAAGCTAGTATAGGAATATAACATGACAACAGTTTGTCTACAGGCTTCAAAGGGAGCTTAGCTTTACAAAGTAAATACACAGCGATGGTATCAATGGTGTTATAATTGATTATAAAGATTTAGTACCTACATTTAATAACAATCGTCTAAATCTTTTAATATGGTATCGATGTACTGGGCTATCTTCAACATCGGATTCCTAAATCGCCTGCAACAAGAGCAATCGCACAAATTATTTCTTCTACACATTCTTTCTTTGATACATTCTGGCCAGATGGTATCACTTGACGAGGAATGTGGGTTAATATTCCCTTCATCGATGGTGAACTTCGGTATACTTCGCCAAGGCTCGCTATGCCATTTACTTTTCCTTTTATTTAGGTGATTCTCAAAGGTATCTTTGGAGTGTTGTCGCCAGCAGTCTTCAGAGCAATATCTTAGTGCATGTCGATGTTTTCTTTCGATTTCTGCATTTCGACTGGGATTTTTCTGAGAAATCAAGAAATATTGGATTTAGTAAGATTTAACAGACATTTCTGAAAGAGTAATTTTCTTTGAAAAGGGTATAGCTAGAGAGACCCATTACTCACATGAATAGGTACTACAAATATCTACTTTTAAATTTTTAAGTATAATCTAATAAGAACAAATCACTACATAAAAATATAATATTACAGAAAGGCCGGTAGGTTTAATAATTGAGGAAATATAATAAAACATAATCGTAAATCGACTCACATTGGGTATCAAAGGTCGCTTGTATTTTTTTGCTGGCTTAAAATTTCTTTTTTCATTTTTATAATGTTCCGCCGAAGAGTCGGATTCCTCATCAGTAGCAAACTTTATTGGTGAAACGTAAGGCTGCAAAATATTACCTAAAATTAAATTACTTATGGTAACAATAAAAACGAAAACATACAGGACTTAGACTGTAGTTTGTATCTTGCTCATCTATAAGTTTCTTTCACTTACTCAATGGACCTTTTTTATTTTTATTTACGCTACTTATTTATGAAACACTCTCTTGTAGAAGAGCCAAACCTAAATGTTTAAGCTACAAGCGTTGGTATAAATATACATATTTATGTATGCACGTACACATTCTATTGATGCCCCTTCGAAGTACGTCGCATGCTAGCACTGCCGTTAAAAATTGAGAACTATAGTCGTAATAACAATTGCCTGCAAATGTGTAAATAGTTTTAAATATTATAATACTTCCGACGTAAAAGTTTCTCGCATACTTAATGAATATAGTTAAAATAATATTATGATCACTTATAGGTACAATCTTCTCATACGGTTGTTCCAAAATAAATCACATTTCTAGCTGTGGTTAATGTTTCAGCCAAAACAAATGAATAAATAATTGTACCTATATGAAACATTATTTTTCTATTATTTACAATTTTTTATTATTTCTCACCATGATTTATTCTTATAATCTGATAAGCAAATGAAACCAGTCGGGACCACATCGCGAAAATGTTGTTGTCAATCTTTTTGGTTTTTCTATTTTCGGTCCCGGTTTGTTTTGTTTTGTATTCTACTACAGAATGTCCGCTTTCATTTTCCGAAATCTTCTCAGAGTCGCTGAGTTCTACGAATTTTTCAATGCATTCAATGTTTTCTTTGGCTTCTTTAAGTTGTGAATTTAAATCCCTTCCTGTTTTACCAGTCATAATATGCACCGTCTCTAAATTTTCGGTAGACTTTACGTTTTCAATCACACTTTTTACACTTTCTGTGTAGCTGTTGTCATCTTTCGGGTCTTCGATACTCTTAAATTCTTCTGTGAAAGATTTCAGTAATACAGAATCGTCTTGACTTAAAGATTCATCAGATGAATCGTTCCCAGTAATGTGTGATATGTTTTCATCGTCATGAAGTTCACAGAAACTTTCAAAGATATCGTCCGCACTCAATGTAAGCGCAGTCTTGGTGTCACTGCTTCTCATACTGTGCTCATTAGTGGGTGCGCTGTGACACGACTCTACCTGATCATAAAGTTTTCTTCTAGCTTTTCTTTCGAAAAGCTCTTGCCGCAGTATGTGATCTTGATATGATTTGTCTTTTAATTTTTTCGCAGCATCTATTTGATTCCTTTCCAGAGACTTGTACTGTTCGTACAAGTACCACGAACGCACACGGTGCGATCTTTTATTTGTTGTATTTAAATCTAAAAACAGTATTATTTTATATTTGGAAATAACATCAAACATTGTGAGGAAACCTGCATACCGTAGCGATTTTAAAGAATTTCTACGGTATGTAAGTCCGCCAACCCGCACTTGGCCAGCGTGGTGGACTATATGGCCTAACCACTCTCAATCGATTCTCTCGATTGTAGAGTAGGCCCGTGCCCTGCAGTGGGACGTATATGGGCTGATATAGATAGATAGATTAGATCAAACATTTTAGTAGCTGAAAATATTTACCAGTAACCAGATCATTCAAATAATCCATCCAAAATTTTCGTTCCGCCCAGTTCTAAACTTATCTGTCGATTTTGATAAAAGAATATAAATATTTGTAAATTAAAACATCGTATAAAATAATTTGTATATTCTGTTTATTTCCACTAAATTGTGAAATAATGTTTGTGACTTTTTCTTGCTAATGTCATTGAAAACGTGTTTAGATGTAAAAATGTTTGAGCTGCCAGTTCTATTGTGCCGATAAGTATGAGTACCTAAACTAAATCTATGGGTAGGAAGTCTGTGGTAGGAAGCATAGAAGTAGATAAAAATAATACCGGCGGTACCTAGGCAAAAGTGTGGGTAAAAAACAATATATTATAATATGTGGTCTGTCTTGTCTTTAATGAGGAGTCATATTGAGTGGCCGAACCAGTTCTCGAAAATGGACATGCAACTAGCGTAGGTAATTACCATTTAAGTAATGACGCAGATCAATTCGCTAGTCGGCCAATATTTTGAACTGATGCACTATTTTTAAATTGCCTAACATATATGATTGTTCAATACTGTTCTAGATAAAATTGTAACAAAATAGTTTAAATTAGAAAATTGTATTTATTCGACAGACAATGGTAACTGGAAGTTTCGGAACTATTATTGGAACTCCTATTATTTATTAATCTAATTACTACACAAGAACAGTGGGTGTAATATAATTCCTAATTGTATAAAGTAACAATTATATTATTGTTACCACGTCATCAGGACAGACAGGTTTTTTTTTTTATTTAAAATATTTTATTCAGTTAAATGAGTAACATTACATGTAACCGAAAATTTTATACAAATATTATGAAAGGAATAACTTATATTATTGAAAGATGTTAAAGAAGAAATCATATTATTTCAACGTTTGAAATGATAACACAATACTTTAATATTCTAAGAATATTTGATGGCAAGTTGATAACTAATAAGACTTCTTACATAGGTCAATAATTAAATTATTATTATAAATCGAGACAACAAGGTGAGATTAGAAAGGAGAATGTTTAATGTGCTTCTGGACTATAGTCACTTCGAACATGTTTCTTTTAACATCATGTTATTACTAATAGAAAAAGATGGCGCCACCAGCTGGTTGTCGACTGTATCCTGGATTGGTTTGTGATGAATGGACACCAGAGTTCATGAGTTTCACACTGAACGGTGATCTATGTTCCTTGATGCCTCCGCGTTTCATGGGATGACCCTGGAAAAAATATTCACTCTAAATTACTACTTCCTTGTTGAGGGTTCCCAATAAACTACAGAGCTTAAGGCGCATTGCTCTAGATAAAAATGGGATTCTTCCTAAAACTGACTAAAGGAATTGTTTTACTATAGAAGTCTTTTGAAATTTGATTGATTAAGATTGCCAGGTATTTTGAGTCAGGGTCTCGCGACTTATAAAACTTTAAGTTAATTACTTTATTTAATAGGACGGTAAACACGGTAGATTTACATATAAAACAGCACACGAAATAATCTGATGTGGAGCCGAAAACTATCTGCACCCGGGCGGAGCCGCGTCGGGCGTTATTACATAATTTGATAAAAGCTTGTACCAATGGTATGACTATTGGCGGATGTTTGTCATAAGTATTTCTCAAGCGTCGCCAAGTGTCACAGCCATGAGACTCCGCTTGTAAATATAGATCCTCTTTGTCAGCAAACTCTTCTGCCGAGTGATTATACGTTGCGGCGAGTATCAGATCCAAGTTGTCGTCTTGCGAGCTGCCAATCAGTTTCAACATGATATAGCCTTATTCTCAAGTGGTCTATTTGCCCTTATCCAACAAACAGAGTGTGCAGACACAATATGAATTTCATGCAAGTGGCAAAAAAAGCATTGTGTTTTAATTTTCAGATCAGCCGCCTGCATGACGATGAATTGCCCCATATAGTTTGACAATACCGTATCTAGCATGATTGAAAAATTACAATTTTTCGAAACATTATGAAATCGTGTAATTATAGCACATGAGTGGCTTTAAGCAGGACGTAGTAGAATCATTGATAATGGAATGGCACCCGAAATTAAAGACAACTGCAGACCTATTATTTTTGTGATTGTTACTGTTTTTAAAGGGGTTTTGGGGGAAAATGCAGGATGCCGTAGTGTACGTAGCATTCCCACTAAGAGCACCCGGCCCTAGCAATCGCCTAAAGCTCCGACCGTAGGCACCAAAACTGACAGCGATACTGCACATGCGTCCACTTTATAATAAAAAATAGCAGAACGATATACTTAATGTGTAATCGTGTCGGCGTTTTAGTGTAATAAAAATTTTACGAAATATTCTTACAAAAACGGGTGGTAAAAGCTTAATCTCCTGACACTTGCTAGAGTGTGGTGCGAGAACAATCTAGACCCTACAGATACACCATGTTTTTCTTTTGTAGAAAGCACTATCTCTTTAGTTAATTCTCCCTCTTTTCTTAAATCTGGAAGAAGCTTTTTATTTCGAACTTGTTTGATCCCGGACATTTTAATTGAATATCCAAAAGCTATTTTCAACTTGACGTCTCAATAAATACACGAATTTATCCGAAACCTAATTTAAGTAAACTGAAATTGTTATGTATTTTGAAAGAAAACAAAGATTCCATAGCAACAGTCAATAATTGGGTACTGATTTTCCATTTTACGAAGACCGTTCGCTACAATCGCGGTATGGTGGACTTCACATGCATGTTTATTTAAAATATCATTATGGTATGCAAGTCTCTTCACGGAATTTTCCCTCATCATGAAAGTATTAAATAATAATAAATACACCCAACAGTCACATACATAGTCCTGACCCCACACTAAGATCGAGTCTTGTGTCGTGGGTATCAGGAACTACGAGAGATTTATCGGTCTCACAAACACCCAGACCCGAAACAAATACTTGTGGTTCTCACAAACATTTGTCTCGGTGCGGGGATCGAACCCGCAGCCTCTCGATTCACAGGCGGCGTCTAACCAACTGCGCCACGGAGGCTGTCAAACTGTTACGCACACAGAACTTAGAAATAACCGAGGCGTGCTATGGGTTCCGAATCAGGCACCACCATTAACCATATCGGCAGATCGCGTCTGAGTTGTAGGTACTATGAACTGAGTATTAAAAACTACAGGTTGGCAAAAAAATGTAAAAATAAATGGAGGCGCCACTGAGCTGTTTATATGGCATCCCCGTATAGTTCGGTTTTTAGTTTTGATACTTAGTTTAAAATAAGATAAAAACATTTAATTAAATATAATTCAATCAAATTACATTATTTAATAGCGGATAATTAACTAAAATGTTAACTTGAATAGTCACTATAAAAACGTATAAAGATCGAACTCCATCGAAAACCGACTCTTGATTTTAATTTAAGACTGAATGTTGGTAGGTTTATATAAAATGATTATATAAAATATTACTTTAATTATTTGGGTGTAATGTTTACAGTTTGACATACGAGTTATGATAAAGGTGTGTTTGTCTTATAAAAAAGTAAACCAATCTTTATTCATTTTATTAGTTTATTAAGAACTTTAGTAACAACATTGTAATTTTCAGATAAAACATTTCTCAGTGTGTCTTTCAGTCTGAGCAACTCTCTTCTAAATATTTGATATCCGAACATATCGATTCAGAACTTTTCTCAGAATATGTTTACGACTTCCATTGAAATTCAGTTCGTCCCTTACCCCCGGAAGAAAATTTCGCAATTTTAGGACTTGAAAATAAAGTAAATACTTAGTTATAGAAAATATTCATATGTATCCAACATTTATTGTTATTATTCCTCTTTATTTGAAATCTTAGATTTTTTACATATATAAAAAAACTAAGATTATAAAAACCAAATGCATATAAAAATATTATTATTATAAACTATAATATACAAGAAAGATTACAACTTCAAGCTAAATTACATTAAAGTAGTACCTGTTTTCTCACTGTGTAGAGAAACTGAACTTTTTGCCTGATGGCACATAAATAAAAGTTTCTTTTTCGGACGACCTTGTTTATGTCTTCCAGGTGTGGAGAATACACCCTTATTTAGTTGCTCTTCACGAGCAATTTTTCTAACAGTATTGACGGATAAACCTGAAAATTATGTAGAAATTAACACATCATTGATTAAAAATAATTATCAGCCTCTGTGGCGCAATTGGTTATACGCCGGTTGTGAAACGCCAGGTCACGGATTCGAACCCGAGCACCGAGAATTTTTTTTGTGTAATCCACGGGCATTTGTTTCGAGTCTGGGTGTTTGTGAGACGAAAAATATGTCGTAGTTTCTGACGCCCACAACAGAACACAAGATTCGATCTTAGGGGTCAGGACTATGTATGTGACTGTTTGGTGTATTTATTATTATTAAGAGAAAAACTTCCACTTTTTGAATCAGAAATTGTGTTCAAAGATATAACTAATTACTCAAGTAAAAAAGTATCAAGTTGTGGTAGTCAATCTCTAAACTGGTTCTGTCACTTGAATGTAAACATAACCTAGAGGCTTGATAAGAAAATTGCTAATTATGAAAGAATACGTAGGACAAGAATTAAAAACCACTCTAAATCCATAGAATAATATAAGATTGACTGAAATATAACAAAATAAACTTCCACTTACCAGTCATATCGGCGATTCCTTGGTAAACATCATCGAGGTCCGATAAACTTGTTTTTGCTTAATATTTTGCAAGACAGCGTGGGTAAACTTTATAAATAATTTCCCTTGCGGAACTTCTAATAGTTTTATTCATTTTGTATCACTAGTCGCTTCAAATAAAGGTTCTCACTGCAAGTATTTGGCTAAAAACGAAATCTTCAGCGCGGAATCCAATGAAAATTCACAAATGTCAAAGATGTAACAATGTGGCCAGGCGAAATAAAGGATTAGTTCCCTTTTTACACTTTTTTGTCAAGCTGTACATAACGACTGATACCTGATTCAGTAAAAGTAGTCTGGCAGTAAGTTTAGATTAGTGCCACCTACTTTTGAAAGTTTTAATGTTTCGAGGGTTTAAAATATCGCGAATCGTGACGCATTAACAAAATTACATAATACTCTTTTTACAAGCAACCAAAATAATAAGTCCATTGTTAACTTTCTTGTGTAAATATGTAAAACAACAGTCTGGATGGGTGGCGGCATAGAGGGTGGCACGGGCGGCGGTCCAATGTTTAAATGAAAAAAAAAAGCAACATACAGTCGAATAATTAAGAACCTCCTCCTTTTTTTGAAGTCGATTAAAAATAAAGTTACCCTAGGTAAGACAGAATGTTTGTAATATTTTAAGTAGGCAACACTGCACTCAATATCCTCCAAGCTCTTTCCGCCTTCCGGCCGCCATATTAAATTCGCCGCTTGTGGAGTGCGTGTGACTGTAGCGCATTTTATCGCCATTTTAATTTTTATTTCAAGTGTGATAAAGAAATATATTTTAACATAGTGAAGTTAATAATTAAGAAATCAAGATGAGCTACGGAAGACCACCGCCGCGAATTGACGGCATGGTTTCACTAAAGGTGGATAATCTGACCTATAGAACGACGCCCGATGATCTTCGTCGCGTGTTCGAAAGGTGTGGAGATGTCGGCGATATTTATATCCCCAGAGACCGGTATACAAGAGAAAGCCGGGGATTCGCATTTGTCAGGTAAGAAGCGGTCTTTAACTTAGAAAATGTTTATGACGTCATAGACACAGTGAAAATACCACGAAGCGTCTTTATTTGCTACCCTGTCGCATATCCATTTGTTTTAATGTTGCATCTTTTCCATATGACAGAGTTTGTAATTAGTATTGTTAGTAAAGCAGGTATTGATGTGAGATGGTGTTGTATAGGTTCTACGACCGGCGCGACGCCGAAGAAGCGTTAGACTCTCTGGACGGCCGCATGTTGGACGGAAGGGAGCTGCGCGTGCAGATGGCGCGGTACGGGCGTCCATCTTCACCTTACAGAAGCCGATACGATCGCCGCCGCAGGTATGTTCCGGCTTTCCTCGCTGTCTCACAAATTGATAAAAACATTTTTGGATTTTTCAGGTACTGTTGGTTGTGTTTATTATTACAGGCCATCAAGCAAACTATTAACTGGTAAAAACTCCCTTGAGATATATATCATACATCAAAATACATGTGTAATCATTATCATTTCCTGATATTATATCAAAGTACAATATACAATAAGTTAGTCACAAAGTAGTTTCTATACATAAAACAGTATAATATGTATCAGTACTTGGCAATGGTATTCTCCAAATTATAACAAAGTTTGAGATTTTGTATCTGAATTTTGTTGTATTAATGTTATTTATACCTAGATAATTATTTTAATTGTTTAGATTGCAAGCTATGACTGTGGCCCTACATTATATTGTATGGCGACACTGTCAGTGCGGGGCAATCAAGCAAGAAGCAGAAGTATTTGCAACATTGGATGAGTGTTGTTGTTTGTGCACTGTTGTATGAACTCTAGATAACAATCTGTTGAGCATATCTTTGTTAATTATCTAATAATTTGTAATACTATTGAAAAAGAGTAACAATCTGTCATACTTTAAAGAATATTTTTATGCTATATAAGAAAAATTTTTTTGCAAGTTTTTCCTTGTTTATAAATTTTGGATACAACATTAGTTACATTGCTATTAATTTTTAACATTAATGAAATATAAATATGTGTCATATAGTTTACCACAGTTAATAAATACTAAATGACTGCACAATTTCATCTTTCTTGTAACTAATTTCTTTAAAACATGTTAAAACATTATTTAATAATCTGATTCCTTGAGGTTGTCCAGTGCCCTTGATAACAATCTAAATGAATTTAAATAATGTTTGCAGAACAGATGTTATCTTGATAGTCATACAAGTGATGCAATACACTGGCTGTCGCAACGCACATTCATAATATGGTGTGATGGTTATGTTTTTAGCTATTCCCGTTCACGGTCTCGTTCACGTCGTCGCTCCAGGTCCCGATCCCGTTCGCGGAGGCGCTCGTACTCGCGCAGCCGCAGCCGCAGCCGCTCGCGTTCCAGGTCGCGCTCTGACTCGAAGAGCTCGCGAGGACGCACACGCAGCCGCAGCCGCTCGCGTTCGCGCTCTAGGCACTGAAAGCTGGGTGAGCTATACCATCATTACACTCAACTTTTTAAGCATAGGCTTTACTTTTCAGTACTTATATTAAACTCTTGCTGCTTCTGTGCTAATGATGAGTTGTTCTTTTCTAGGTTGAGAGTGAGAGTACCGTTATGTGAGCTGAAGTGCTGTTACCACATGACACTGAGCAGCCTTTAGCCAAGGTACTATGACCCATCAGTTTGATAAACCATCCACAGACCTAACTATGATAGACATAGTGGCAAAATGTTAATGCAACAAAATATTATAAGTTCCCTTTCATTAGATAACTACTGTAATAAGATATTGTAATAATTTTTGTTTTCGTATTTCATAGTGTGTGACTGATTCATTGTAACACACGATGGGCAACCAGACAAATAAAAAAGAAACATATTAATTAATTTGGTTTATCAAAGCGATCATAAAATATATAATTTGATTATCATATTACCTTGTAAGTCCATAAAATAATTTTGATTGTTACATGTATGTTGAGTTTGTTGCTTAAATTGTAGCACTTGAGCGTCGGCGTTCACTATATTTACTTGTCTGTTTTTCGCGCCAACTTATATGTGTGGATCAGACATGCACAACAAACAGCATCACCGACTCGCGAACGACAATAGAACAACAAGATCTGTCGCGACTACATTGAGGTTATGCACAAAGGAATGTTTAATTTCGTCATGCGCGCAATTCGACTCGATGAAATGTATCTTAAAATCCACTATTATTAACCTAGCTAAACCATGTAGAAACATCATTGCCGCTACTTCTAAACGGGGCTCAAAACGGGCTTATGTTGCGAGTGAAGCTGAACCAAGCAAAACAAACTGCTCTAAAGTAACAAATATCTATACTAGTTGTGTACAACGGGATCAACGAGTCCATGGTTTTTTACAAATAAAAATGAAAATGCAGGTTTTTACTATTGAAATCAATCCTAACTCAGGAATTGTACTATATATTGAATGAATATGCCCAGCATCATCAATGCTTGTGTATCATATCCCAGTTCAACAACTTGTCTTCTAGATAAGTAATTCCTCAGTTTTCCCAAGGGCAGTTGATGGAATGTTTAGAAGATAATGGAAATTCAAATTGCCAATGTCAATAGTTTTCGAATTCCAGCCAACATCTACTTTCAGGCATAGCTACTGTCTGGTTGCCCATTATGAAATTGTGTTTCATACAACAAAACTGAGCTTTATAATTTCTTTTGTAGTAAAAGTTTTAGTTGTTTAATTTGTTAATTTTAAGATAATAAATAATTGTATTCTATCTGATAATGGTCATGCTCTTGAAATGTAATATGTTTCTACTAGATTATTCTTATATGTGATGCCACACAGTGGCTAGATATAATTTCAGGTTCATAATAACAAAATAGAAGATCATGTACCAACACACGGGATTATTGGGCTAAATTGGGCATTAATTTGTGACCTCTTCATTTGTGGTAAATTGATAATTTCATATAAACTCTCAGACCCTAGTTATATATTAGATTTAAATACATTGTAATATTTGAGGTAATTTTAAGTGCTGGGTCTCTTACACTTGTACAATTTGTTTAAACTTTTTAGTTGTGTAAAATCTGCATGACAAGGCCTATTACTCAAACTAGCAATGTATGTAAAGTAAAATTATTTTACAAATAAATGAACTAGTTTCGTACATTAATTGATATATTGGTATGCTCAGGGCGTGAGGAGAGCGCGGGGAGCGAGGCTGTATGCGGGGAGGGGGTGGGTTTGCTGTTTGCTGACAACTGCTGAATTGCTGTTGTTGCTGAATAAAAGTTATGAGTAAACATTTATATTATTGACGAGCCGAGACATGCATTAATATAAACATTAAAACACATTAACCAAACAAAAAAAGGACTGCACATGGTTGAGGTAAAAAGATGTCTACCGTTTGCTGGTAAGACATCCATTGACGTAAATTTATTTTACTCTATGCTCACATAACATAGAAATACATGTTTTCAGTTAAATTAAAAGTATCAGCACGGCAATATACCCCAACAAAATTAATATTACTTCATTCATAATTGAGCTACTACATGAAAATGTTCGAAGCTTCGAGGTGGCGGCAGACGAGCAGAACCGGCGCTAACATATACGTTTGTTTGGCAGGCCGGTGCTGCTCGCTGGCCTGTTTGCTGTGGCAGTGTCCTGTGCCGTGTGCTGTCATTTCCAGATTTCGCGCTTCTAGGTTTATCGGTAAAAAAAAGGAAAACATCCTCCCTGCCCTCGAGACTGCTGACAATATATTTATGCATTTTTTTTTATTCGATGATGATTTTTGTATACGGTAAGAAAACTAGGTATGTATATTGAAGAAAGAAGAATCATAACATGAAGAAGACACCTGGCACTGGATTATGTGTAGATTACGTGTAGTAAATAAAACAATTTTAACAGTACTGATGTTTTTCATTTCATGACTGAAAAGTCTGCTGCTATAGGAGGAACATTATTCAATTTTTTATAAGTCTTGACTCCCTCCCTCAACTAAACTAAATTATATCTTACTTTGATCCACTATTTTTTTCTAGATCCATAAATGCCCAAAGGCATTTAGAAAGAAATCTAGTATCCGTCGACTATTGATCTGAGTATTGGACATAAATCAAGTGATCCAACTACACTTCACATGATAGATGACAAAGTTCTGCGTGGCGCCGTATATTAGCTCATATAATTACCTAATTCCCTAAAATTACATGTGGGAGTCTGGAGAAAGACATTCAGTAGTCATAGTCAGTAATGGTCATCTAGTAAAAATGAAGAAAGACAAAATTACCCCTTGATAAAAATGAAAATGAAAAAATTCACAATGAGGTCCTTAACCAGAATGCTCCACTGATCTGGTGGCAACATATGAACTGTGAGCCATGCGTTTCTAGGTCTTAACCCAGTTGGACAGTCTCAAATTCTCTAGTTTGAATAATCTCAAGTTGTGCTGGGATAGAAAAAATTACTTTCATACCATGGTGACAAGATCAATGCTATTACATACAGAACAACAATATAATAGCTAACATATGACTAGCACTACTAGGCAGTAGCCACTAATAGTATCCATTCTTCAGATATAGATGCGAGAATATATATCTAAATATGTTGTTTAGCCAAAATAGCTTACACTAATACAAGTAAACTTACTTGCATACATTTAAAAATGTGTAATAGCATAACACAAAAATAATATATGTCCATATGTTTAAAAAATATTTTATTAAATCTATGATCTAATAGTAAAATAAACAACTACTAGTCCATTTTTGGCACAGCCTACTTTGAACCATCTACCAGTCTTGTGTTCTTGACCAATGGCGGCATAGAGCTGGTTCCCATCAGCTGTGAAATGCATACAATTTACAACACCATTTATGTGTACACTGAACAATGGAAGGACTTTGCGATATGCGTCACTCACTTTCCATAATCTGATGTTACTATCATAAGAACCAGAGGCAAAGACATCAGAGTTCAATAGTGTAGTGATACTTGTTATCCATCTTGGAACACCATTTTCTGATCCATGTGCTTCTTGTACAGTACATAAAGGTTTTTTCTTCATGACACTCCAAACACACAATGAACCATTGTCACTACCAGACACAAAATGTTCCTCATCTAAAAGTTTCACTTCATCAAGACTGCCAACTGGTCCATTAAAAATAAGCTGAGACTCTTCAGCTATTTTCCATATTCTAACTGTAGCATCCCTGCCTCCAGATGTAATTGCTCTCTCTCTAGTCAAAGCATCAATTGATGTTATAGGCGATTGATGTCCAAATAGGGTCTCCACATAAGCCATTTCATCAAGTGACCATATTTTCACAGACCTATCTTTACTTGCTGAATATAAATCATGAGTGTTTTTTCTGAAAACCAGTCCAGTTATAATATCCTTATGTCCTTTAAAAGTGTGCAAATGTTTAAGAGTATTTGGATCCCAAACTTGTATATTTGGTGACTTGTCAGAAGAAACCAAAAACTTTGAATCAGTTGACACAGCTAGTGATGTAATACCTTCCTTGATTAAACTAGAATGTGTTCTAAAAGATAAGCTGCCTAACTTCTTCTTTTCTTTAATGCTCCATTTAACTATTGTACCACATTTACTACCAGTGAACACAAAGTCACTGCTACTTACACAGACACATGTGAGTGTCAAGCGGTGATCTTTACATTTAACAAGCCTGACGTCATTCTCTGTGGGCTCCTCATACTTATCTGCAATTTCTACTTTAAGTTTACCTCGCTGCTCAAGGTAGTCCCTTTGTAATCGTTTTTCGACAGCATCATCAAGTGCCTTTTCCTCTGCTCGTTTGGCTTCTTCCTTTTCGATTTCTTCTAAATATTTTTTCGCTAAGCGTAACTTCTTCTGTTCAGCAGTTTCATGATCACTCTCAGATTCCTCTGCGTCGGAAAACTTTTTAAGATCCAAATCACTATCAGAAGATTCATGCCCATTTTCTAGGTTAGGCCCAGTAGGTTTATTGAGTTTCTTCTTCTTAATTTTTTCGCCTTTTCTTTTATGTACTTGCCTGGATTTGCCTTTTAAGAAGAAAGATGAAGACATATCTTTTGTTTATGAGGTATTTTATTGATAAATTCGAGATAGTTTCCAACTTAGAGGCAATACACATGCAGAATCGCATCTCCCAACGAAGTACGCACGCTGTGTTTGACGTTAGTCTAATGTGTCAACTTGACATTATCCTACAAGTCAGAACAGATTGTAGCAAGTACAAAGCTGTATGGACTAGAATCCTTAGCCTTTCATTATGTCGAAACTGCGGCTAAATTAAACTATATTTTTTCTTTATTATTATTCTATCTATCCTATCCTGTTCCTCAGTGCGGTGTTTTATCTACTTTGCTCTACACGTTGTTTATTAATTCTATCTCAAATTACCTTATTTCCTCCCATCATCTGTATGGCATACAGTGTATGCTGATGATCTACAAATATATTTTCTACAAAAAAATTAAAAAAAGAAACCATTTCAATGCACGTTTTGACTTTTGCCTGGAAGAGATCGCAGTTAGCGATAAGGCCGCCAATTGTAACCATGAGCTTTAAGTGATTTACTGTTACTGTGTTATTCTCTTTTATTGTGGTGTACAATAAAGTATGTAAATAAATAAATAAATAAATAAATGGACTTCCCCTCTGTATTTCATTACCCCAACGCAGGGTGCGTTGGGGTAATGCAAGGACTTCCATCCCAGTAAGAATGGAAGCTCCTATATAACATTAGGTTCTAATCCTAATAATCCTTACTATCATATTCAATAGCAAACCCTCTCTCCTTGCCAGGTCACAACTACGAACACTCACTACATCCAGCAGTGATATATAAAAATGCAATACAGTGAACCACTGGGAGAAAAAATACCTAATAAGCCTACGCACTAGGCACTAGTACAGTGTTGCCCTAACGCATTACAATTAATTTATTTATTTACCTTAGAATATTAATAATAATGAGAGAGTGCTGGTAATTCAAAAACGTAGATAAAAATAGGCGATAGCGCAGGGCCACCTTATTCTGCCCTCCTATTGGCTGTCATCTGACAGATTGTCCAACAAGCATGAATTATTTGAAAAAAAAAAAAACAAAGAAATCGTTTAGGGCTATTGAATTCCACTAAGACTTGTGGTTACAATTTTGTCTAAAATAACAGTGGTGACAAAATTGCGAACAAACAATATAAGAAAGAAATGAAATGAATAAAAAAGAATGGAAGAAATTGCCCAGTGTGATAAGGCTGCCTTTTGTACTTTTTCTTTTTATATTATTTAATTGTAATTGTTTTTCTTTATGGTGCAATGAAGGATAAATAAATATAAATACTCTAAGTTATTTACATTTAATTCAAGTTACTTAAACAACTCAACCTGATACTTTGCGTACAGCAGTATAGTATAACTAAGCTGACGGGGTTCAAAGTGAATGATACCAAAACTCATTGGATTTTTGAAACAAAACTTAGACATAATATTTGTAATGACTAATGAGGTATCACAAATAACGTAACCACTATTTATTAGCTTAATTAATTTAAAATCAACCTTGTAAAATTTGAAGATGATGATTTAATTATAATGAAATTTTAATAAGTTTATTTAGACAGTTTTTTTTTTAAAAGGACTTACTTTTAATGATAGTAACCTTTACAATAATTTGTGTTCAAATTACACTTTATGTTATTGTTACAAAAAGTATCTCAACTGTCATATTGTTACATTTATGTGTCATTAATTGGTGTCTTCTAAGCCCATGATTGAAATTTTTCATCAACAATTACTTAAACTGATTGTTACAAGGATATTTTGTCATGAGTATGGTAATAAATGTTATGTCATTTTTTTTTATGTATTTGTATAATTATTTACTTAGCCTACAAGATTATTTGCTCCTCGTAGCTGAAGGTAGCCCGCAGTTATATCCATTGGCAAGCTTCTAACAGTGCCAAACTCTTCTACATTTGCGTAGAAAAGCTTGGAATGACGATCAATGTAGGGAGCAGGTAGACCCGATATATCCGAGTACTTTTTTGTCGGCTTGAATGTTGGTGGGGCATTTATTGAATAATCTGGAATGTAGTAGAAATATATAGGAGTTTATTCCTATCCAATTTAAACTTTATATCTCATTGCGAAATACTTCTTACACAAAACAGCTTCATTGGGCCAAGGCAACGTTCGTTCAGCGGTCAAAATCTGCTTCAGAGATCTCCACATACGTTTTTTACATCCACTCTTGACAATAAACTTATTTTCGGTCTTAAAACAATAGGGTTTTTCTTCTTCTCCAGTCATAATATTGTGCACCTCATACAAAAACACTACATAAAACGATTAAAAGCATGAAAACATTCCTTTGTCGCTTGGTTGCTTTTTGACAAATGTCAGAACTCAGAACTCAGATTTTCTCTGCACTATGCTCTGCACTAGCTTCAAGCTGTCAATAATAGTAGAGTAGTTACATTATCGATATCTCAAAATTAATTATTCATCAAACAGCCATAAACCGACCTCTATGAACAAACAGTATTTAGAATACTTTTTATTCCTACGTGTGTTCTACCTGGCAGGAGGTATCTCCTTATTAGTCAATGGCCGGTGTTAAGACCAGGTTTACTAATCATTATTTTTAATTTTGCCTCATCTTCCAAGTATTTAAATATAGTTATAAAGACCATGATGGTTAATTCCTTGGTAATAACCAGCCAACGCGTTTTAATTGGCGTCGCGTCTTGGTCCTCTTAAGCTGAATTTCTAGTACATATTGCCCAGGTAGTTTTGTCATCCAAATACTCGAAAATTTGTTTATACTAGTCTTAGCTACTAGTATAAAATTTCAAGAATACCTATACATTAGTGCTTCCTTCTTTTGGCGCATCAGGTAAACCAAATTGACTGTAAATTTTGATGAGAGTACTATGTAGTCGTAAAAACTTCCTATAATATTGTGTGAAGTGATATATTTATTTATGATATTTTATCAGACGGGGTTTTGAATTCATATCATTCAATCCACGCTGTCTTCAATGAGAGATTCGCTCATTTTACTGTTTTGTTTGGATCGTAGAGTGAAATGTTTAGACATTCTCTAAAAATATTTAACACTTCAGCTTAATATTCTTTTCCAACGCGATACAATCCATAAAAGCATTTATGTAGCATAAAAACCGTTGCATAATTTATTTGCTGCTTGATATCCAAGGGGCCACCCCTTTACAAGCCACAACGTACCTAGATTAATACTGTTTGTGACCTCGCTGAGCCTATTTAATTTTAAGTGAAATGTACTTACCTCTAATGCGTCCATCGCGTGTTTGTGGGTAGGTACTTGCTATGATTGTATTGATCCTGTTCACAAATGTGTCGCAGTAAATGCAATCTCAGCGCAATACCGAATATAAAATTAGAAGTCCAATGACAGCAGGCATGAAGTAAGGAATATGAGGTTCCACCTTTCGCGATTGAGTGCCATGTACGGTTTGATCGGAATTGTATTTTTACTGGTGGTAGTTCTCTCATATTTGAGAGGCTGCCTGGGTAAGTACCACCGCAATGTCTATTTCTCCCACCAAACAACAATATAAATGCACTGTTGTGTTCTGATTTGAAGGATATTTTAGCCTGAGACATAAGATTATGTCCAGTAGCTATTATAGGACATAATCTTATTTGGTGGCATTGATCATATTTAGCCATGCGAGTTTTTATTACTTTAGAAAGTTTTTATTCCATCATTTTTACATATTATAAAGCGTTCTAAATTGCAGTCTGAAATAGAAGGTCAAAGCGGCCGCGTCAAGTTTTCGGATCTCGCACATATGAGGTAGACAGTAGGTGATAACTATAAAAAAATACCTTGGTGAATTTTTGTATACACGACAATAAGAATTTCCAATAATAAAGTAATTTACCAAGTCTAAGGCTGTGGGAATTAGAAACAACAAGAGAGTTTTTTGATTCATAACGCATAAATAAAATATTTGTAGGTCAAACAAACATTTATCTCGGTGCGGGTATCGAAACTGCGAATTTTGGTTTACAGCCGACTTCTCAACGATTGTAATGTTCATTCATGGCTGTAAACATTTTCAAATTAACATGATCTCGACAATAAATTCAACTCAAAACTTTTATTTCTTTAAATTAAAATAAACAGGAACAGGAACATAGGCAGTACAAATGACACGAAATAATTAAAAATATACATTGAAAAACAAGCTTTTATTTAGTTAAATAAACCATTAAATAATAAAATGATTCTCGTTCCCATGAATATTTAAATATATCCCGACGTTTGAGCACACACTCAGAGTTGACAGAATACTGGCTACATTGAGCTTTTTAATCATTTGTACTCAACGAAAGACTTTTAAGCAGTCTTTCAACGTACTCATTAAAACTTGGAATTCTACCATTATTAATCTAAGTGCAGGAATCAATTATTACACATTCAAAATCTTATTTAGTTAATTTATCCAAAATATTGGTACATTTTGGAATGAATTGAGGAATGTCATTTTGGTGCTTAAATATTATGTCTGTTAAGGGACAAGCGTAACATGTAACTTAAATGCGAACCTACTGCGACTCTTTTCACTTTTGAGGTCTGCCTACGAACGAGTGTTGGTGCAAGCTTGCTATTCGCTTTCGAAGCGGCTAGCCCTATGCTACTGTCGTAGCACAACAAATATAATATTATCACAGTGCTAACAATGGCATCGCGTGTCTGAGCGTGGACGTCTTTAGGCACTGTTACACGCGCCATTGTCTAGTAAGGTCATAACTATCACAAGTGAAAAATTTGTAAAATTAACTATCACCTAACAATGCGATTTGGTCGCCTTTTGATATGAAAATCAGATACATTATCAAGCTTTTTAAATAGGTAACAATAAAAATACCCGTATTTACATATCTATTGTACAATAAGACACAATTTTCACGCCACTAAAATTCATTCTTGCATTTCGTTGCAAGATAGACTTTACCAGATATACTACCCTCTGTTTGACAATGCATTCTGTGTGTAAAATCAAAGGTATCATAAGAAATTAAAATGTAAAATTGTATGATGCCTCAAAAGCATTTCAACTTAGTGTGATACATTTTAGTAGCACCTCTACACGATGGCAAATATTAAAAACAATGTTCCAGATTTTGAGAGCGAGTGTTACCACGGGACTCTGCGCGATTTATATACGTAACTGAGCACATCTGTTCATATCCATGTAAAGTATGTGAACAAACTTAGCAATTTGGCCCCAGTAGTCCGGCCTTAACTGCATTAAAGGACGTTTAATAGTACTAATCTCAATTACTTAATCCTATTCACCACTATCTAAACAATACTTTAAAATGCTATAAAATGCAACAAAATTTGCAAATATTTTAACTATTATTAGGCTAATTGCAGTGAGTGACCTCGTGGTTCGACAAGTTGTCTGCTTGTATACGCCTGGATCCTGAGCCCTCTGCAAAGATACAAATTGATTCTATATTTTTGACAACATTTAACAATCGTGCTTTAAACTTACTTGCTTGAAACATGATATGGCACCATAATCTTCATAAAACAAAGAAATTGGTCTTAAACAGATTCCGTAATAAAGCAACTTACGGCAAAGTGTTGGTAGCGTCCCGTGGTCACGGCGTCGGCGGCGCGTGCATCCGCGAGGGGTTGTCGAGCAGTGCGGAGAAGTACTGGTGCGTGAGGCGCGTGAGGTACTGCTGCGCCGGCCCGCGCGCCGGCCACCAGCCCTCCAGGAACCCGATGTGGCCGCCGCGCGCCGTCACCGCCAGCGCCACGAACTGCGCGCGCTCCGCCTCGCGGATCGGAATCGCTACAATCACATCCCAGTAAGTCGCGTGAATGCAACACAAGTCAAGCAGGCGCCATCACACTCACCATCCAGAGGTTGAAAAGGATCGTCGCCGGCGCACAAGCACAGTAGCGGCACTCGCACGTCTTCCAACTTGTCGCGCAGAGTCGCCGCGCGGTAGTACGCCTCCACGGAATCAAAGCCGAAGTGATGTGCGGTGAACGCCTCATCGAACTGACGAACCGTCCGCGCGCGCTCCACGCGATGCCAGTCGCACGACAACTTGCTGAGCGGCAGATGCGAACGAATCGTGTTGCGCATGTCGCGAGCCAGAAGGTACGAAAGAAGCGCGTTAAACGGCAAGCGGTTCATATAATCGGTACCTGTAATATAAAATATTTAGTAAAGATATGCAATGGGAGCCGTGGTGGATTGTATGTTGTAGCAGTATTCACCCTTGATGACGTCGAGCGGCGAGGAGACGACGAGCGCCGCGTGCACGAGCGCGCGCTCGCCGTGCGCCGCCAGGTAGTGTCCGAGGATGAGGCCGCCCAGCGACACGCCGGCCGCCAGCAGCGGCGTCGCGCCGCAGCGCGCGTGCACCGCGCGCACCACCTCCGCCAAGTCGTCATGACTCACAGCACAGTACAGCCGAGGCGTCTGTTGACGGGCCGCGGTTATTGATCACATTCATAATTATTCTACTTATGTGATTCTAATCGATATTATGAATTCACATCATCCTTAACTCTGAAGTTTTGTCAAAGTTCACCAGAATCAGCTTGTTTTTCATATAATATTATATTGAGTTTATGGATCACTACATATGTGTGAAGTATAATTAGCGTACAGTAAGTGGCAGGCCCCCCAGGCCGCGGTTGTTGAAGACGACGCAGCGCAAGTTGAGTTTCTGTCCGGCCGCGGCGATGCAGCGCACGTAGTCGGAGTGCACGCTGCCGGTGAGGCCGGGCAGCACGAGCAGGATGGCGCGCGGCTCCGGCACCTCCGGCTCTATCCAGTCGAGCGCCACCTGCCCGCCGTCTGACAACACCAGAACCTCCCTGCAGTTTAGTTTGAGAAAAATTACATACAAACGAACCTTGGATGCGTCCACTTTTGCAATGGAACTGTTTGATTACGAACCGGCGGTATTGCGCAGACGGTGTCAACCAAGAACGCAAAATGGAGCCGATTATGGTCTGCAGGCGCGATTCGACGCACCATGGAGTCGGCCAATAGCACTCGCCGAGTAGGGGCACATTGTTCTGCAGGAACTCTCGAAATTCCGCTTTGCCGCATATCAGTATTGGTTTCTGCAATGTAAGTGGATAGCAATTCACTGTAAATAAAGTTACTGTATGAAAGATGTATGGTTCTTCTTAACTTATTAGATTGTGTCTATATGCAACTATGATTTAGTGTTTTCATGTAATAGTTAATTTGAAGATTTATATTCTACTAGCTTCTGCCCCTAAACTTCGTCTGCGTGGTTAACTTTATTTGAAATTTCCCATCCCGTCCCGTTATATCCCGCCCGCCCCGTCTCATTCTCACTAATGGAATGTAATCCAGTCCCATGCCATCCTTTTGAGTATAAAAAAGTAGCAAATATATCGGAATTCCTTTTGTCATCCCACGGGACCACAAACCTTTTCGGGATAAAAAGTAGCCTATGTTACTTCTAATACCTTCAAGAATATGTGTACAAAGTTTCATGATGATCGGTTGAATAGTTTTCGCGTGAATTTCACATTTATAATATGAGTAGGAAATTTAGTAAAATTTTTGCCAATGTATATAATACATAATATACAGGGAATATCAAGACCGCGACCGAAAACGAAGCCAGGAAGTAAAAATTTCGCAAAAAAAAAAAAAAAAAAAACATTTTTTTTTGTATTTTTTACTTATTGTCGTATTTGGGTGATGTATGTATACATAGATTTCCTAAAATAATGATGTACACCTCTTTTGTCCTAAACACGCAATGGTACGTAAGGGTTTAAATAAGTATTTTCGCAAAAACTACGTATTTACCACCCAAACACAATAATTTTTTAAAAATTCTAGAAAAATTCTGTCACTGTTTAGGCGAAATTTTTATATGCATCGTGTTTGTAACCACTAAAACTACCACCTGGCTTCGTTTTCGTTCGCAGTCTTCATATACCCGGTATTATTTAATTATATTTCATATACATCGTTACTTTTCTTACTTTGGAGCGAAACAGACTATCGAGTCAGTGGTCTTGAATTTCATCCCAGTGACATAGGTACCAGTGGCGTGCCTAGGGTTTTGGAGTAGGGCAAGCCGAATATTTTTTTACGTTTAATTAATATTGTTTTAGAAACACAAAGTTACTAAGAACGAAGAAAATTAATTTATAATACGTCGGCAAACCTACCACACAATCAATATTAAGATTAAAACAATTAATATAGATTACTTGTGAACATGTATCCGTAACTATTCATTACATTTCTATTGCCGTCACTATTCTGTGGTGCCGTGGTCGACTTCGAGGCTTACCGAAATTGCAAGCAGAAATTATTATTAACGCATTCATGTTTAAATGTTTTTCTGAATTTAAAATAATAGATTGCCTTTTGAAAGGACCACCTAATTTAATGAAAATTTAAAGCATTATAATCCAAACAATCTAACACACAAGACGTGTCGTTTAAAAACATATGAATCACGATTGTTTAATAGCTTTAAAGGGAGTATGTAGTAATAAAAGTACCTACGTAGTTTATTATACTGAACTGAAGAAATTTCTATTGTGATTTATCACGACTTACTAAATGTACAAACCCGGCATATGTTTCGCGCCGGTTTATTTTTCAATATAATTGAATGAATTTACCTTTTTACCGGCAATGAACGCTTTCACCATCGCACTCAAACCACCACAGAAAACAATACAACTCATAATAGTATCAAAAAGTTTAAATAACTTAAAAAACTAAACATTAACCTTAAACAAAACACATTCACAACTCATAAAATATCATAATTGATAATACAAATGAAGTTAGTAGAAAAATGTGCTGTATTGCCAGTAAACGTGAAATAAACAATACAAAAGATACAATTTATTAAAAGAAATATTAAAACTTCATTATTTGTTCTAAAAAAAATACTAGATATAATTTCTAAAAGGAACCAACTTAATTTATTAACAATTGATATAATTGATTTAACAAATAATCACGTGACGACCATGCAACGCACGATGTTTTTACATCACCAAGGCCGAAGCCGGGCATATCGTCTAGAGTAAACTGCTATATAACATATCTATAGCTATACATTCGTAGCGATCGAGTAATATCATTTCCCCATACAATTCACGCGTTGCTAGAAGCCCCGTAAAAGCACACGAGAGAGAAAAGGATAGATGTATGTGCTGTGTGCTCCGTCTTTTCAAGTTCAATATAGTTTTAATGAATGAATATTACGCGCATGGAATTACGCGGCGCTTCGGCGCTGGCGTCTCATTGAATCGAGGCGCGGTAAATTCAAAAAATTAAAATGTTAGATGTTTTCTAATAAATGACTGTTGTATTGAATGTAATAGTTTGTATTCAGTATGGAGTATATATGTATTATGTAGGGCAAGCCGGGCTTTTGGGCTTGTATGGAAGTACCGCCACTAATAGGTACCTACATCCATATTATGCTGAATGAAAACATCACTAGTGATATATAATATGTTTTTACATTGCAAATTTTACAGGGAGATAAATTTTAATCTTTTTTTTTCTTACTAATAAAACAGCAGTAACTAAAATGATATTGAATAATGGCGGATATGATTTTATGATGTTAAAAATAGTTGGAATCCGTGGTTTGATAGATTAGATTAGATTTTTTAGTTAAGTAAATCATATTACCTTGTTCAATGTAATGAAAACCAAACAGGAACACATACATTTCGTAGTTGCTTTAAATATTAGTATTATTTTACTTATACATATATTTAGATACTTACAGGAAAACTTGAAACTTGAATTAATAATAAACAGGATCACTTGTTCAGAGTGCACTAACGAGGTGGGTTCTTATATTGCTTCTGTAGAGACCACATTAAGCGGAAAAACCTTGAGAACTAGTGAGATAAAAGTAAATTGTTTGTTTTAAACGTTAGCAAACTTGATCAGACTATGACAATTTTGTTTGATATTATGCCTCTATTTTCTTCAATTTCGTATTCATATTGTCAGGCATGTTATGACACGGTATACCAGGTGATCAGGACAAGGAGGAGACATTCTCTTACTTTTCATTTAAGATTGTAGTCAATGCACCATAAATATATAATATGGAACGTTATTATCATGAAACTATGGTATGAATCAGAGATATCAATGGATGTTTAAAGATAAAGATAAAGTTTAAAGTTACAAGATAGTTTTTTTCAGTGAATATATTAATTTACTTTGATTAGATACTAGTTTATAGCCGTGGAAATAACATGCGAACCACATAAATTAGGTATTTGTTTGTTTTTGGGAATTTTGAGGTTTTAATTTAGTTGTATACTGAGCTGAATATTCAGGTATTAACCTTAAGATAGACCAGCCTTTTTTCTTGAATAAATAATATGTTTCCTGACTTTATAATGAACAATATGGTTATTATATTATTAAAATTCTTTTGGTAAATATTTCCCATAATGGTTTCTTAGATTTACGCGAATGTTACACATTGAAATAAAACTAAACTTCTTGGTCCGCCCCCGTGACCACGAAAGCTGTAATCGAAACGTCGGAAAGTTAAAAATGTAAAAATTAAACCAAATCGCGATAAAACCCGTATTCAAAATATTCCCCATGCTACTACGCGAAAATATAAGACACATCAATGAAACTGACATAAAACATGAAAACTTTTGATAAAACCGACCGTTGTGTGATGTTCATGAACTCAAAGATCTGACTAAAAACTTCCAAGAAGGTAACTATTTATGAAACTAGAACACTTGTGCCTCTTTACAGAGCAAAATATGAAAATGCTATTTATGACTGCTTTTCACCTTTGGAATTATCCAGTAACCCTAGGTTATTATCTAGTTACTTTGTAAATAAATATTTAACCTCTTAACCTGTCATAAGTCTGTCGGTAATAAACTATTTTAATTCGTAAACCTGTTATATTAGTTTTTGTTTTGTTATTCTTGTATTTTAGTATGTACACACGATCTGAGTGTTAGTCTTGCGGGAGTCTAAATATATTACCGTGTCTTAAAATAATTATGTGTAAAGGTACTTAAATATGTTTCTTTTGGAACTACCTATGATCAGGCGAAAACAAAGGCTACTGCTGCTACTAATGCTACTGCATTAGTTAAATAAGTCGTAACTCATTTAAGAGTTCAACTGATAAAAATCTATATGGGTAACTACATAGTGCGTAAATCATAAATTACTAGTCCCCATTGCGGCATGGAACCCTAACTTCCTGAATTAGGTGACTACAACATCTAGTCGCTATTTTAAAGTTTTTCGTTTATAAAAAGTTCCACTTCGAAAACAGAATCAATGATTCTGTTACAATAAATATAACTGATTAAATTATATTTCAATATTTTAAAATCGTAATAAGCATATGATGGAGCCTTGTGCTCGAAAAATATAATTATTTTCATATACATATATATTTTTGGATTCATTGATCATTTTTTATAGGCATATGCTTTAGAATATGAATTTAACGGCCGCCGAAGCAAAGTTAATAATTATCAGATGGAAAAAAAGAGGCAGAATGTTTACGTTCTACCCAAGAATATTCCAATATTGTGAGACCTGAGATATTAGTGACACGACACATGTATCTGAATATGGTATCAGAACTAATAAGCGACTGTTTGGTATCTTTATATTATTATTTATGTCGGTACATAAATAGGTTTATATATTCAGCAGTTCTAGACTGTAACCTTATAATAACCGACAAATCTGAAGTTAAGGGTTTGGAAAAAAATTTACATATTATATTAATTATTACATGACGTGTAGATAAGAACATAATATGTATTGTAGCAAATGTGTGAATAAAATTACTACATAATGGAAAAGTAAATGAAAGAGTGTGATTAAAATGTCCTTAACATATTTTTACAATTGTATTAAATTACCTTAGCGGTAGCCGGTAAGGATATTTACCATGGTAATGCAAAGTATGTACACAGACGCAAATGTACATAGTTATGTTAATGCTAGACCATGATATGAAAATAAAACTATTGCAATGACAACACAGACTGCTTAGCCCAGGCTAATTGGTCTGTGACCTAAAACAATTACCGATAATAATGTCTGCGACTTAAGGTCACTAGATAAAATAATAATCATATTAAGTCATCATCATGGCATGAGAGTTTCCGGGACTATACAAAATAATAATACAATGTGAATCAGAAAAGCGATAGTCTAACATCGCGCAGCGGACACCCGTGCGGCACGGTGGTCCATTCTTTGAGCACGGTGCGGCGCGGCGCGGCGCGGCGCACCAAAGTTACGAGTGCAAAGGTCAGATTACCGCGTCATCGATCCAGTATCCGCGATGTGCAACACAACACTGCCACTTACAATTTACGTGAAGTCTTTTTTATTTCTATACGATATAATTTATTAAATACAAGTCCTTGTAATTCATCGCCGGCTACTGTTTATATAAGACTACCGCCTCGCTAATTATTTCATTACAATTTATAACTTAAAAATACGCATGTACCCACCTCTGTTTCTATTTAAGTCAACTATTGGCGAAATTTGAATGTGTTGATACAAAATTATAAAATAATAATGCATTAACGGATAAATAATTAAATGTAACAATTCAATACGGGTGCAAAAAGATTTTAAATAATCCGATCGAAATCACTTGTAAACAAAAACTCTGCGATAAGCAAGATTAAAAATCATAAACATATTTAAATCAATAGGTAATTTAAAAATACCACATAAATTTTTCCTCTAAGTAATTTTCCTTTGATTCTCTATTTCGAATTTAAAATTGACATAGCTCTTATTAATGCTATTTATGCGGTTTTGAAGCCTGTAACGAATTGATTAAAATTATCGCACATGAATTAACTGATTTTAATAGGTAATTTTATAATATTCATACTCAATGTCATACAAAAATGCCGCCCGATCTATAAAGGTAATGATGGCAAAAGAGCGTAATTAACGTTACCTTCACGACTTCCACTATATAGTAGGTTATATAAAGGACGAACAACGAAAATCCTATGAGTAGTTCCTTTTTTTCCTCCAGTATGTACATAAATGGGCTTGACATGATAAAAATACAGAATAAACTAAAACCAAAAAAAAACTCTACTAAAAGAGCGCAGGAACTGTAGTTCCCGGCCGCTACAGAACACTGAACTTAACGCTGAATCGCTTCGCTCATGCTGAAGACAGAGCTGCCGCGCCGGAGCCCGATGCGATAGAGCTGAAAAACTATCGATGGGGAAATTATCGATATCAAACTTAACGACCATTATATGATTCTAAATAATTGAATAAAATGGAAAATATTAAGAGTGATTAATTTCAAATGAAATTAAAAATTGTCAATATTACAATTGTGCACAGTATACTGCGTACGTATTATTTATGTAATGCGATTATTTCTACACCTAGATTCTGCACATGGTAGATATCAGAAATGTCAAATGTAATTTGAGGTTATAATTTTGTGTTGTGACTTCTGAAGCAATGTGTATTGTGTAGAAAGTACCAGTTGTGTTGAAAAAAATGGATATTGTAAACGAAATTTTAGAAAGGGAGCAGAAAAAAGCCGAAAAATACAAACCAATAACAGTTGAAAAGCATCTAGATGTGGAATTTGACGTCGGGACTTTATTGGCTTCAGATACAAACGATTTAGACGTAAAGTTGTTAAAGTAAGTAAAAACAATATTGTAGATATTGATTGCACTTTCATAATAGAGACTTATACACGACAACCAACTGTAAGTTTACTGCGAATACGACATAATCCCCGGATGCCATAAAAATTCTTATTACGTTGCAGTTCAAACACAGATGAGTACTTACTGTCTCTTGCTCGAGACAACGCACAGTTGCTGTTAAACAAGGTGTGGGAGTTACCCACTGAGAGGATCGAGGAGGCGATAGTGGTGCGTCTCCCGGCACCTACCACGAAGTTGCCGCGCGCCAAGCCAGTTCCTAAACCCCGCGCTCTCACCAAATGGGAAGAATTTGCCAAAGCTAAAGGCATTACTAAGAAAAAGAAGGATAAACTGCAATGGGATGAACAATTACAAAAATGGGTGCCTCTGTTTGGGTATGTAATGTTTAGGTCATTTATATGTCTTTATTTATACCTTAGGATTAAACCGTGGTATATTTTAAGAATTATACCTAATTTGGTCATGTACTGAAAAGCATGGTTACATCATCCTTAATTTCATAACATAAGGTAACTCAGCCTTTGTGTTTTATATCATTAAAATATGGGAGCTGTTTGTTTCTATTTTATTTATTTTTTTATATATTACACAATGAATGTTGTATTCAAAATAAAATACAAAATATTTTTTTTTTATTTATAAAATAATAATAATTACAGATTCAAAAAAGCTGCAGCAGAAAAAGAGAAGAATTGGCTCATAGAAGTGCCACAAAATGTAGACCCCATGGTTGATATGTATGAAAAAAAAGCAGGTGAAAAATCTGAAAAGGTGGCAAAGAATGAACTGCAAAGACTTAAGAATATAGCCAGAGCTAGGAAAGTAAAAATACCAAGAGTGGGTCTCCCAGTCACTTCCGACAAAGCCTCTGCTAATCAGGTTTGTAAAAAGCTATAACTAGACAATATTACATATTTGTATAAAGTTTTATGTGTACATTAGAACACATTTCTTCACATTGCAACACTGCATTATAAACACACATAAAATTGTGACATACCGTTAAGTCATTAATTAGATTTTTTATGCTATTACAGCTAGCAACTGCAGCCACTGTAGCTAAAGCATCCACAGCATCACTTGGTAAATTTCAAGATAAGTTGCCTAAAGAGAAAGAAGCTCGAGGCAAAGGTGTTCATGAACTTATACCAGGGAAGGAGCGCAAACGTAAAGCTCCCATACCCACACCACAAGCAGAGAAAGAATACAATTTGAATTTACTGGACAATATTCTTAACAAGAGACCCAAGATTGATATGGACAAAGCTGTTGCCAAACACATAAACAATGAACAAGTGCAGTAAGTAGAGTTGCCATAAATATATACTTTTCATAACAAATTAATATAAAATCATGATAAATACTATATATGATAAATAAACATGATAAACACTCTTACAGTATAGAGACTGCATACACGAATAGTATTTTTTTCGAATCACAAAATAAAATACCAACGGCAAGTAATTTTAAATAATATTCCTGATATATTCATATAATTTATGCTAGTATATTTTAGCGTTATTATGCTACAATCATCACTATGCTGAGATTATTTGATTTGTTAACATAACCTTATTGTTAGATGAATTGATTACCCATTTGTTTACTAGGTATTTCATGTTTATCCTTACTAAGTTTTCTTTTTTAAATTATTTTTAAATGTAGTTTTTGAAAGATATATTTTTAAACAGGAGGTCAGAGGAGAAAAAGAACATGAAACCATCGAAAGGCATGCGTAAAGACAAAGGCAAAGGCAATTCCACCAATTTTTCCGCTAAAAAACCTAAAGCGGGCAAAGGAAAACGCGCACCCAGCAAGAAGTCCAATGGGCGGAAGAGGCGATAAACAGTGTAAGGAAAATAAAATAAATGTAAACATTATGATATATTCTTGTAGTTTGTCTGTATGATTCCCAAGTTATAATAGTTTATAATCATCATGGATAAAATTCTGTGCCTGAATGGCGCAAGCAACAGTGGATTTGATGGATACCATTTCGACATAATATCTTGGATGGTATTTTAAGGGAAGGAAAAAATAGGATGTAACAAGTATTTCTTCTTGTATTTTAAATTTATTTACTCTGTAAACATAGTCAATTTAAAAAACAACGTCTTTGTACGCAAAAATTTGGATAATATAAATTAACCTTTCGACGTCGACATCATTGTCACCCTTTTTCCTAAGAGAATTCGTAAAAAATAATTATTTAAGAGAAATAAAAAATAATTATTTTCCCTTGAGATATTGCCGGCCGACTTTCGCGCAATTGGGTATTTTACTATAAGAAAGAAAAAATCTAAAAACTATAAATGTATATAGTAGAGCATTAAGCAATAAGTATATGTTAATTTCAGTTTTTATTTCCAAGGAATAAATTTTATAATTCGTTTTGAAAATTTCAATTTTTTTATCTGTCCTAAAAATATGTGAAACGGCTGCCGCCATGATGGATAACGATTCTACGTCATTCCGTAAGTAGAATACCCCCTCCGGTGTCCAAGAGCTCATACAAACACAGGTTGTTTACTGGTTGAGTGACGTATCATTTTAAAGGAACATGGCGCCTAGCGTTTTCACATATTTGCGCGCATAAATTTAAAATTTAAATTTTAAATGGTTTTTTATTGGACTTGCCGAGCGAATAAAAATTTGATATTTTTTTAAATAGTTTGTCTTAATCTTAGGAACAACTTAAAAGACTTTTTGAAAATGGGTAGAATACCCAATTACCTACATCACGTGACAACCCTCTGGCACCCCCATAATCTTTGCCTCCTGACAACATGACGTACGGCCACGTATTAAGCACTTATTGGTGTAGGGTGATGAAGTTTTAAGATATCTTGCAACTTTCGTAATCTTTGTAGTAATAAATTACTAATCCTATATACATATTTAATTTCTTATGAACCATACATTATCATATTACTAACGCCAAAAAATACCTCCCAGTATGTGACTATAATATAATCAGGGGTCCCATTAAAGAAAAATGGTTACTGTCATAGTCCGAGGGCAAGGAACGTAACGCCAAAAACTTATAGCTTAAATTTTCTAAAGTATCCTCGTCCCGGCAAGCAAAGTGTCGAACGTCCACATTCAAGGTAATCCTAATAAAGGAGTAAGTTCCTAATTCAGGCAGTTTACTATGGGATTAATTGAGTAAGACCGGTGTCCATTCCAAATAAAACCACTTCATCCATTAAAGAAAAACATTGCATTAATAATTCCCGAAATCAAATTAAGGATCGTGTAAATTGTAATCATAATAATACTTAAAGTATTTTAAACTCTCTCAGCAAATTATGTCAAATCTATGATTAGCGGACATATTCGATTTTTATTAATAGTGTAACTGATATACTAAAACTGTGAAAACCAGTTAGTGGACCTAGGATATAAAACAATTTGAGGATTTTTTAAAGTTTGATTACCATTACTTCCGTAAAAACCAATTATTTCACCGAAGATAACAATGTAAATGATTATCTTGAAATAAAAGATCCAAGTTTTCATTTTATATTTATTTTTTTAATTATGTTGGTCTAGCTTTTCACATTATAAATTGAACATGTCATAAACTATCCCAAAAGCTTATCCATCATTAAAACTTTCGCCAGATTAAATACGTACTTACTAAAATTGAATGATATTTTCCTTATTTACTATATTGCCTATCAACTAGACGTTTTTGACAGTGGATCGCGTGCACTACACAAAAGTAGCTGTGAGGCTAAAAATAACCTGATTCCTGCTTCGATTCACATATCACCAGCCTTTTATAAAATTGCAAATGGCTATTTCTGTATTACATACAGTAATACCCCGGACTTACGCGATAGGTGGGACCGAGCGCTATCCGCGTAAGTCGAATTCGCGTAAGTCGGGGTACAATTTTGCATATACCTATAAAGTCATACAAAGTATGTTTAATTGGATAATATGACAAACTATATTAATAAAATGTATAAACACAATCTGTAGTTATTTTGATGTAGAAGGTTTCATAAAATCTAACAAAGTCGTCTGACGAGTCAATGATTTTTTCCTTGACTGCGCGGCTTTCAAACAAAAAACGTTAAAATAGACGAGAAAATTAAATCGCGTAACTCCGAATTCGCGTAAGTCGAGGTAGCGTAAGTCGGGGTATTACTGTATTACATAAAGTATTTTGGGAATAATCAAGAGTTCCTGCCACCCATTATGATTACTGCGCGTCACGTAAGGACCATTGAATCGTTATACACATGGTCGTGATTTACCCACTAAGTTACAAATTTTGTCAAAAACGTCATAAAATGTTAAACTTTTACTGAACACCACTATACAGGGTATATCAAGACCGCGACCGAAAACGAAGCCAGGTGGTAGTTTTAGCGGCTACAGACACAATGTAACTAAAAATTTTGCAAAATAAGCGACGAATTTTTTTTTTCAATTTTTTAAAAATCATCGTTTTTGAGGGGTAAAAACCTAGTTTTTGCAAAAATAGTAATTTAAACCCTTACGTACCATTGCGTGTTTAAAAATTAAGCGATGTAACGTCATTATTTTACAAAAACTATGTTTAATCACTCAAATACGACGATATGTAAAAAATAACAAAAAAAAAAATTGAGGATTTTTTTTTGGAAAATTTTTACTTGCATTGTGTTTGATATCACTAATACTACCTCCTGGCTTCGTTTTCGGTCGCGGTCTTGATATACCCTGTATATTTTAATTTTTAACTACACTAAAGGAAAAGGTATAATCACTAATACTGTATATTACGAACATCTAAATATTTGGCGCTACACAACATATTCTACATTATTGAATATCTATAAAGCTATGCTGGAAGCGTCTACTTTATAATAACTAACTTTATTGACTCACTATGCTGTCGCTATAACATCTATGACATGAAGCATGTAGTACGTGTGTATACAGCTTGTTATTGCAGATTTTCAATTAACTTTAATCCATATTCCATACATTCATATCAGAGATGCTACAGTCGAAACTACTTAGAAGTTAGTATTGCTATCGTTTGCAGCTATGCGCTACCTATCTAAAGTAGGTAAACAATTGTCACAAAATAGGTTTTCTGATATAATTAATTTTCTTATTACAATATACTGAAGCTGTTTCACAGCCATTTCCCATAAGCATGATAAATTGTGAGCTGTTAACAATATACCTCGCATCTGCAAAGAACTAACAATCTATTGCAAGTTATAGGTGCTCCCGCCGACTTCTTAGCTACTTTTATGGCATGTATTTTTATTCTGTATTCTGTATCTCTCTCTTCAGTCACAGGAAGTTCACTGCTGAACATAGGCCTCCCCCATGGATCTCCACATCGATCTGTCAGAAGTGGCCTGAATCCAGCTACTTCCTACGTACTTGGTATGCATTGAGCATATTTTATAGATGTGTAATCCTGTCCTGCAACATTTGCCATGACTATGGATAAATACTCTTTAGCAGGTGGTGAAACAGCTTCCGCAATTAGGAGATCTATTTTATTTCATTATATATATTTTATGATAAGAATAATTAGGAAGTATTTTATCTAGAATGATAAGAATAAAATAAAATTATGGCACAACATTATTCCACACAACCTTGAGGACCTATATTATATTCACTTGCATTAAAATGAAACAGAGGTTAATTAGCTATGAAACATTTTGAATTCATAATTTAAAACGATTTATCCAGTGCTAAATATTGGAAATTGATACAAAAGCTATCAACGAATAACTGTATCAAAGGTATGGCTAAGTAACAGCTAGTTCACTACAAAGAGAAAAATGGCAAGCCGCAGAAAACCCTGCAAGTATAATAACTAGCTCAAAAATCATATAAATTGTTAATAAGTTCGAAATTTAATCACAAGGTCCTCATTCCTTCAATATCATAGAATACCTATCTAATAAAAAATAGGAAACACGCACAATAAAATATAGAGAATATCTAACAAAAGCTTGTAAAGAGTTTTTGTTCTATCAATTTCAAATTCGATAGAGTTGGCACCATGTGCCAGATCAGTCAACAACGTAAAATATATCTTAACTTTAAAACACAATGATTTCATTTTTAAACAATTGTTTATGGCTATCTATAACCCTGTATATAAATAACACTGAGGTTTTGACTTTTCCTGTTTTTGATTTTCACGTTAAAAACAGAATCACCAAAACTTGAGAATGACAGATTTCGCAAACAAAAACTTATTTGATGAGTAATCATAAAATACTAATAGTTAAATAAAATACTAATAGAGAATAGCTGCTAAACGATATTGTGTATGCCTTGGCAACATGTTGAATCTGTTGGTACCATACCATCGCATTGTCAACGCCTTCCCCCACAGCATAATTATTAATTTAGCCCTGGAACCCTGCACCTGGCCAATAATTAATTGGTTAAGCTTTGCAGAAATGTCCATCGCGTAATATATATAATAATACATACATAACATATTTGTCACAATAATCGAGAATTTTTATTTGGGCCTAGAAAAGCCTTAACACTTATGCGGGCTCAAAAAGATGGGTTGCAGAAATATATATGAGACTTGCGTATAAAAAAATATCTACAGATAAAAAGGATAATTATGGGTTTTTCCTGCATTTAGTTGCTGACCTAATCGGTAATGGCCGGAATAGAGGGGCAGCATATCTACTCTTGTACCTTGGCGCCTCTAACATTGCAGGTGCCTTGGGGGCGGACCTGCTCTCACATAAAACGTATCGTATCGTCAGAACGCAACGAGGTAGTGAAAAACTTCCTTGGAGGAAACGCAACTCTCGAAATGCCAAATAATGGCTATCAGACTTTTGCCCTTTAGGCTTGGAGACTACAATAAGAAAATAAATTCCTTGGGAAACGAAAAGTTTGAAAGACCCAAGCCCTTCGCATATAGGATGAAACTTGTACCCGTTCTGAAACGTACTTGCATTGTCCAAGTACATACTATACATATTATATATACAATGCGTGTATATTTCTAATTCTGACTCTCATTTTTATATTATTCGAGAAATTGGTTCCTGGTACCTAAAGAATTCAAAATGGCGAACAATATTTACAATTTTAACTACGAATTATTATTTTTTTAAGTATATAAAACAAAGAAGTGATCTTCGCTATTTCTTAGAATTGATCTACGTAACTATACATATAATATATTTGTAACCGGTCGATGTCTGTACATGGAAGATAAATGAGAAAAACTAATAGGGGGGGGGGGGGTATGTCTTTTAACGTAATAGAACCCAAAACAATGATTTTTAGAATTTTTGTCTGTTTGTTCGGTTGTGCGCGATGAACTCAGAAACAGCTTAACAGATTTCGATGGTATTTGGTATGGAGATAGCCGACATCCTGGATTAACAATTAGGGTACTTTTTATCCCGAAAATGTTTGTGCTCCAGTGGGATGAGGAACTAATTCCGATATATTTGTTACTTTTTATACGAAAGGGATGGGATGGAACTGGATTACGTGCCTTTAGTGAGAATGAGACGGGACGGGCGGGATATCACGGGACGGGACGGAACGGGATGGGAAATTCCAAATAAAGTTAATTTCAATTATAGTTAATAACGCAGACGAAGTTTGCGGGCAGAAGCTAGTACATATAGTAATATAAGTACGAAGTTTTATTCCACCTTTATGATTTCAACCACTTTACCAAGCCTAAGGCCAAGTACCTAATAGGTACTGGGAGTGCATTGCAATGCTACGAGTATAGGTTTGGACAAAGTATAATTCTTCGAAAGTGTTAAATCATTATCTGTCATTCTCTAGTTTTCGTTGGATCGGAGTATTCATAGAATTACACAAGTGGATACAAACTATTCATACATTTCGTATTTACTTACAAAACATTAAAACTGAAAACTTAAATGTATGCTTACGCCTAATCGAAGGGCATAGGAGATCAATTAAGGAATAGAAAAATCTTTCATCTATATGAAACAATCATAACAACAACATTTTAAAACTTGTTATAGTAACTACATTCAAAAGACTACAATACTCTACTATACAAAGACCACTCATTATGATGTGTACAAACTTAATATAAGTACAAAAATTAATAACTTTGTCTTCCGTGGCTTCATTACGCATCTATGTCATGTTTGATTTGGTATATCAAAAAATATAAAATAAATTAAATTAAATAAAAAAGTATATGATTATTCACTCATTCCTGAGAGGATCAAGTCACAGTATAGCATGACCTACTTCAAGTTTCAAAAGATAAATCCACGTAATCTGTTCATTTCAACGAGCGCATGAGTTCATTAATATATAACAAGTAAATATAACTTCCTGGGGATTTCATAAATAATAAAATTGGTTTACAAATTCCAATTCTCGAATGTTTCACCTATCACAGGTCATTATACCTAAAATAGCATAAATTGCAGAAAAATAGTAAATATATCGCGTGTAAATATATGTTATGTGCGATATTAACTTATTTATAGTCAATACTGCGGCCACCGAAGCATTTCTTGCACACGGTGTACACGCCCGAGTGAGCGTCGTGCTTGCCTTTGTAGTGGCACACAATGTGTACCAGTTTTAGATTTTCTTTCGTAAATATCTGCAGGAAATACCTATCCGTTTCTATGTTACCCAACTTGGAGTGCTTGTCACATGATGTACATTGTATGTCACCGTTGTACAAATTTCCAATAGCTTCCAGAATTTTGGGTACAATAGACCGCGAAAGCTCAACTTTGTGATCCAAATTCCAAGTTTGGAAGATGATGCGCTCCTCGCGACTTCTGTACGGATTGATGATATGTTCTCCTTCATATGTGCACTTCTTAACGTTCCACAGGCCGCCGCACTCGAATGCCCCTTTCTCGTCGCAGAGACGCGCACCAGATTCAGCCTTGCGGTTGAAATATGTTTCATTGTACTTATTTGTTTCCAGTAACTTACGCAGCTCTGATAGAAACTGATCGATCAATTTTTTACCGCATAAATTCTTTGAATACACGTAAATATCTGAAGATTGTAAAGCAGTTTTTGTTTTATAGTAATATCCGCGCATTCGTTCTTTAACGCGCTTCGACATTGATTGTTCTTTAGTTTTTTCACTGGCCTCCAATCCTGAAAAACAGATTCCAAAAATTAGTCTATCCATTTGTAATATGAAACTACCAAACAATTTAATAAGTAATACCTTCAAACCAGCCAGGGTCTTGTGAACGCTCACTGAGCAATGTGCATGCATCGTCAGCAGATGCTATGTACTTTTGGAACACTCTAAACTTTTCCTTGATGTTAGTGCTGAGAAACTGCTTGGCCGCAGCTCCTGTCTCAATATACTCTTTTTTAGTGGCGCGGATCATATTGTAGTAGTGGTCGAAATCTGAAATATTATAAACAGAATTCAATCCAATTAGTTATTGCAATTAAACTATTAGAAGAACTATTGTTTTACCTTTCATAACTGGGTTAAGAGCCTCCTATATGTTTTATACATCTAAGCATATTTAGACAAAGTTCTCAGGATGAAAAAGTCAATTGATAGAGATAAAGACTATACCTTTATAAATGGACCCAACCAAAGTTACCTAATGTATCACTACTCATCATATTGTGTTTGAAGTTGAACAATCTTATACTAAGTGATATAAAAGCATCAACAAATGTTTTATGCAGATTCAATATCTGTTGATGCTCATGTTGCTTGTATTTGTGGGCCACACAAATATTTCTCTTGGTGCGGGGATCAAACCCACGGCCTCACGTTTCACAGCCGGTGTCTAACCAACTGCAACATGGAGGCTGTCATAAAAAAATAAGAACCCAAAACGTAAATGGAACATGACATCTCAATTAAATTTCACTCTGATTGCATGCAGTATATTTACACAATTTTGTAGTAGACATGAATATAATATAGTAATATGACATGGAGTTTGGAATAATATCGACAGTTAATTAAATCCATTAAAAAACTTTTGATAGATTCATTAATTAAAAGAATTAATATTGTTCAGAGTTACTAAAATCTTTCCATTATATTATTGAACCTGCAAAATCAAGTAAGTTTGTTTCTAACTTACAATAGTTATTTCATAATAAATTATTTCAATTGTGAGAACTCCTCATTGAATATATAACATACCAGTTACCATGTTTTCAGTATTTTTTAGCAAAATGAACAGAGTTTGTGGTGGTAAGGTGCTCAAATATTCGTTGTCGTCGACCAGTGTCCCGTCCTCCGCCACAAAAAGGCGGCATTCTGCGCAGCTGACATTGAACTGAAACCCAACGTACAACCATCGAACTAGGTCAAGGTACAAATAATATCGGCCAAGGCCGCAACCATGACCTATTTAATATAATTCAAGGATAAACATCCACTTTAATGAATGAAAATCACTATGATAACGACGAAACATTTAACAAATGGTTTAGAGCATAAAATGGATACAATTATTATGATTAATACACTCACTCCTAACTTTTTGCGCGACTTTTCAATTAGCTCTTCCAAATTTTCAGCGGCCACGCCAATTTTCTTTTCTCGTTTAACATCAGTAACTTTGTACCCTTTTTTCATGATTGATAAAAAAAATTAAACACTGTTAATTCACATTCGATAAAAACTAATAAAAACAAAGAAAATTCAACAACCGAATCGCTGTGCACTTCGAAATCTAAAAATGATATGCCCCTGCCAGTGTTGCTGCTCTATAAAAAGTCGACAAATGACCACACATAAAATAAATAAGTTTTTACAGCTGCACAGATTACTTAGATCACTAATAGCTGTGAGCTGTGACTGTCGACTGACATTCTCGATACGTTAACTATCAGCCTAAAATTTAGGTCCAAAGTAGATATTCAACATTTTTGCTCTAAATCCACTTTAGCATAAAATTTTTATTAAACTACGTTTTCAAAATTGTTTTTTTTATGTAAAAGTAAGTAAATTATAGAGATATAAGTCAGTGCAGATAGAAAGAGAAAGTGAGAGTTAGTTGGTTAGGTTTCGTATATTTCACTGGACGTATTATACAAACAAGACTGCGCACTCACGAAATAGTTTTGTCCTGAAATAACACATATGCTTGTGGAATAAGGTTTAATTTGCTATGATGAAAGACATGGAGGTAAAACGAGCCGAGTGAAATAGTACATGGAGGTCTGTGTCCCTTTTCTTTCCCTACAGTGACCACAATAAAACCCTATCTTACATCTTTTTTTCAATTGACAAATATTAAGTTATTTACGAAAATAATGTTACGTTACCATAATTATTAATGCATGCTATTATTTTTTATTTGCAATAAGTTCATAAATATATAAACATGCATTTCTTGATACGCTTAGCGGCTTAGGTAATATTGGGTTTGTTTGATCATAAAATCTGTTTCATTCGAAAAATAATATTTTTGATAGCCTCCGTGGCGCGGTTGTTTAGACGCCGACTGTGAAACGTGATGCCACAGGTTCAATCTCCGCACCAAGGCAAATGTTAATGTGATCCACAGGTATTTGTTTCTGGTCTGAGTGTTTGTGAGACCGAAAAGTCTCTTGTAGTTTCTGATACTTACGACACAAGACTCGATTTTAGTGTGGGGTCCTGCCATGTATGTGACTGTTGGGTCAGTGTGTGTATTAAATTAATATGGTCACCCTATTAGCGCGGAACACAATCCTGCACTCAATACCTCTCACTTGACTCGTTTTTTCGATTATTTGTATAATACGTCCATACACTTGACAGAAGGCATTTTGAACATTTTATTGTATTTTGAATAGTTTAGAAAAAAACATTTAATTTAAGCTATTCAATATTTAATTGGGACAGTTGAGCATAGCAAATAATTCAGTTCAGTCCTGAGGAACTAACTGTTGAGAAATACAGTATCAGTTGGAATTTTCGGTTCCGCACTCCGTTGTGTTTGAAGTTTGAACAACCTGTCTGTGCCTGTCATAACTCAGAAGTCAGAGCTGGAAAAAGCGCGGGAAACTTTGTACTTGGTGGACGTGTTTTTTCTATTGATAATATTTAAATATTTCTATCAGTGGAGTATATTGTATATATTTGTAGTTAAGTTTTCTCTCTTGTAGTTGTAGATACTTTTTCATCGTTTTTTGGTAAGTTTTGTAAATAATCATAGTTAAATAGTGTAGGTATATTTGCAAAATGAATGAACCGCCTGATCCGGGGGGATTTGTCCCTCCGGCAGGCAGTTTTGTAACAGTAAATTCAGAACAATGCTTGCCTAATGCCATTTCATACATCTCTGAGTCGGGTATGGATACTGACGGCTCTTCATCTACTCGGCCGCTGAAACGTAGTCGCCGACATGTTTGCAAACTCTGCAATAAAAGACGGAGAAAACAAGGGTCTTCCGATACTTTTGCTGGTTGCGGTTGTACTTACAATGTCCCTTCGAGCTCACTGTCGGTACGGACGCAGCCAATAATTGAAAACATTAACAAATTATCCGAGTCTTCAACATCCAAAGTTCCCGCCCAAATAGTGGGAAGGAAATCATATGACAGGAGTGATAGCGCGCCCTTTGTTGTTCACGTGCAAAAGAACATATCATCTGAAAATGATCCTACCATTTTGCATCCGCTTGCTTTTGGCAGATTCCTAAAACAACATAATGTTAAGAATATAGTTAATGGTAGTCTTAAGAGAATCGGACGAAATAAAATATCGCTAGCATTCTCGTCTCACTTGGATGCTAATTCTTTCTTGTCCAATGAAAACCTCATAAAAAAAGATTTTAAAGCGTACATCCCTACCTTTAACGTGACAAGAATGGGCATAGTCAGAGGAGTGCCTTCTGAATGGTCACCTGAAGAAGTAGTAGAGAATACGACAGTACCTATAGGATGTGGTCCTATTTTAAAAATTCGCAGATTAAATTTTAAATCCTATGAAGATGGGTCAGTAATATGGAAACCTTCCCAGACCGTTGTGATGACCTTTGATGGCCAAATCCTCCCGAAAAGAGTCTTTATTTGTTACAATGCCCTGCCGGTAGACCTCTATATATATCCTACGATCCAATGCTTTAATTGTTGTCGATTTGGTCACACTAAAGTTCAGTGTAGATCAAAACCTAAATGTTACAAGTGTGGACAAAACCATGCTGGGGAAGTATGTGATATGGACGAATCTAATGCATCATGTTGCTTATGTTCAGGACATCACTATGCCATAAGTAAATTTTGCCCCGAATTTGCTAGACAAAAGCAAATTAAAACGCATATGGCTCAAAGTTCTATATCATATATGGAGGCGTCCAAACTGTTGCCCCCTGTCACCAAATCATATGCTGATACTCTAACTTCTCCTTCTAAACCCCCAAATAGTAATCCCTCAATTTCACCTAATTCCTCAAGTTACAAAAAAACAGTCTTTTTGAAACCCTGATCTGCTCCTAATGTCTCCAAGGGATATAACAAACAAGCTCACAATAATTTAGTTAATGATTACTCTATACCTGAACCTTCAAATGGATGTGCTCTTTCTTCTAAAAAAGATGAAAACCATAAGGATACATTTGACATCAAAGAATTTATTTTATCATTACTTAATCTCATATCTAAATTCAATATTTCACCGTCCCACGTCGCCTCCCTTCTTGATTTCTCTTCTAATTCTGTGCATAATGGACAATCAGTCCAATATAATACAATGGAACTGTCGCAGCATAATCAATAAAAAATCTGAAATAATTTATTTAATTAACAAATATCAGCCTTTTGTATTTGCATTATCTGAAACATGGCTAAAACATTACCATGTTTTTAAAATACAAAAGTACATTACTGTAAGAGACGACAGACCTGATGGGTATGGTGGTGTTGCCTTACTCATTAGAGATTCTGTCCCTTTCTCCATTATTAATTTACCTTCTCATAGCGATAAAATTTCTATTGTAGCTGTAAGTGTAAATAATACTTGTTATGTTTCTATTTATATTTCACATCCTACCTCTTCTATTCTTAAAGAAATTAATAACCTTATTATATTTCTTCCTAAACCTATTGTTATTCTTGGTGATCTTAATTGTCATCACCAATCTTGGGGTAGTTCATTATCTAATTCATATGGTGAGGCACTTCTAGATATATTAGATTCACATAACTTATGCACATTAAATACAGGTGCCCCTACTCGTCGAAATGACCCCATCCATTCTAATCAAAGTGCTGTTGATCTATCTATATGTTCTGCTAATTATGCATCCTCTTTTTCCTGGTCTCCTCTTTCCTCTTCTTTTGGCAGCGATCATTTCCCGATTAAAATATCTTTACCACTCTTGCATAATATTTCTTTACATTCTAACAAAAAACCTTATCTGATATACAAATTACCATCAAGGTCGAGCACTCTTTGGGATGCTTTTAAAGACAAGGTAGACAGTCTGATTCAATCTCTTCCTGTTGTATCTGAAGGCAGTGAATATGTTTGTGCTGAGGCTTTGTCTCATGTAATAACATCAGCAGCAGACAACATCTTGCCCCTCAAAAAAAGTTCAGCACATAGAAAAATTCCATCTCCTCCCTGGTGGGACTCTGAATGTTTGGAGGCTGTTAAAAAGCGAAAGAAAGCTGAGCAAGTATATAAACATAACATGTCTCCAGAAAACTTTGCTTCCCTTTCGTTAATAATTGCCCAAACCAAAAAATTATTTAAAAGAAAGAAAACTGAAGGTTGGCATAACTTCTGCTCCTCGATATCTCCTAACACACATCCTTCAACTGTTTGGCGCAACATCAGACGTTTCAGGTCCTCTCTATCTCACGTTCCTTCCCCTCCAATTTCGCAATCTTTAGCTTGCATCTTTTTAGATAAACTTGCTCCTCCATGGGTTCCGCATAATACTTATCATCATCCATCTCCCTTAATTACTGCAAACTTAAATTCAAGTCAAGAATCGCATTCATTGTTAAATCTTCCTTTCACAATATTTGAATTAAAAGGTATATTACAAAATACAACAGATTCAACCCCTGGTATAGATGGTTTTCCATATTCTTTCTTCTCTCATATGAGCGACAATTCTCTTATATACTTTTTAAATATTATTAACTCCATAATGTGTACAGGAAATATTCCGCGAGAATGGAAACGCCAAATTGTGTTGCCAATTCTTAAACCAACTGATGCTTCTTCATATCGCCCAATAGTTTTGTCTTCCGTTTTAATAAAATTATCAGAACATTTAATAAAAAATCGCTTAGAGTGGTATGTGGAAAATCAAAGTTTATTAGCTAATTCCCAATATGGCTTTCGTAAAGGCAAAAGTACGTTAGACTGCTTAAGTATCTTTACTTCTGACATAAGATTATCTTTCTCTAAAAATTTAAGTACTGTTGCCGTTTTCCTAGACATCAAATCTGCATATGATAACGTTCAATTATCAATTCTTCACAGCAAGTTATATGGTCTTAGAGTTCCGATAAAACTATCCAATTTTATTCTTAATATTTTACATGAAAGGACGATAGAATTGGTAACTCTGGAACATAGCCCGCCCTCTCGGGTTGTATGGAGGGGTCTGCCGCAGGGGTCGGTCCTTAGCCCCTTGCTTTACAATATTTACACTTTTGATTTGGCCTCTTGTATTAATAAAGAAACCCAGATAATGCAATATGCAGATGACATTCTGTTTTATTGTTCTTCTTTGTCCGTCACAAATTCTTGTGCTATTCTTAATTCTTCTTTACGTTCTCTTAAATCATGGCTTTATGACAATGGGTTAGACCTTTCCCCATCTAAAAGTGCAGCGATGATATTTTCGCGCGCTAGAAATCCCCCTGATATAAATATTTTATATGATGATGTTCCAATTCCAACTAAAAATAACTTCAATTATTTGGGTCTTATTTTGGATTCCAATCTATCTGGCGTTCCTCATTGTGAACATGTAGTAAATAAAGTGGAGCGACAAATAAATATGTTAAGATGTTTATCTGGTGTTTGGTGGGGAAGTCACCCTTGGTCATTAAAGCTTATATACAATGCCTTAATCAAAAGTATTTTTGATTATGGTACCTTTCTCTTAGAGCCTGGTAACGTTAATTCTTTTCGAAAGTTAGATCGCCTGCAATCTAAAGCATTGCGTATTATTGCAGGTGCTATGAAGTCCAGTCCAATTAATGCCTTGCAAGTAGAGTGTGGCGAAGCTCCGCTTTTCCTTAGGAGGCAGTTCCTTTCTGATAGATTTTTGTTCAGAATTGTTCAGTTCTCGAACCACCCTCTCATTCCGTTGCTTGAGTCTTTCCTATCACGTATTAATTCCGGCTTTTAGACCTTTAAATCACTTCCATGCCTTGTCAAAAGTTACCAAAAATTCCTATCCCTGTCTGCTCCCACCCATCGCTCTAGTAAACTCCCTTTATTTAGCAATTCTTATGAATCCTTAACTTATTCTCCTAAAATTATTTACAGCTGTGTTGATAAACACTTTCCAAACGTTAGAATTTCTTTTAATTCGTTTCTTGCTGGTTTTGAGGGTTTCCATTATCTGTACTCGGACGCTTCTAAATTTTCTACATCTCAATGTGTTGGGATTGGTGTTTTCCATTCCCAATATAACATTGTCCAAAAAATAAGACTTCCCCCTGAGGCATCAGTATTTACTGGTGAATGCCTTGGTATTCTGAAAGCCATTGAATATATTTTAATTTTTAAACTTAAAAAAGTAATTATTTTTACTGATTCTTTGAGTGCTCTTCAGGCCATATCAAAATTTCCTTTTAAAAATAATACCATGCTACCGATTATTTTTCAAATTAGAGAATTAGCATTCAAATGTGTCTCCATGGGCTACTCATTACTTTTTGCTTGGATTCCTAGTCATTCAGGAATTCATGGCAATGATGCTGCTGATAAACTTGCTAAGGAAGCGGTGCACTGTGGGGATTTGTTTCCTTTTAAAAATTTCAGTCTTGATCTTTTATCTTTGCCGAAAAAATTTCTTCGGGATTCATGGACTGAAGCTTGGTGTTCCAGTGCACAGGTAAAGGGCCGTTATTACTTTTGCATTCAGCCAGATATACCTGCGAAACCTTGGTTCTGTACAGCCAAGTTTGGCAAGTTGGAGACCTCTTTATTGATCCGCTGTAGACTTGGTCACACTTGTTCTCCTGCTCATCTTGCAAAGCTAAATATTATACATAGTTCCATGTGCTCTTGTGAATCAGATATTGGTGATTTGAATCACATATTGTTTGCATGTACAAAATATGATCGTTCATCCTTTACTAAATCACTTATTCGCCTCCGTATTCCTTTTCCTTGTTCCATTACCACTCTTCTTAGTAGTAATGACATTCATGTATATAAATGTATAGCGTTATTTCTCATTAGTAATAATATAAAAATTTAATTTTATCCATTTAGTACATTAGTTTTAATTGTTTTTATTTTACCTTTTGTCTTATTTTAATGACGTTTAAGCATTATTTATTTATATTATCATAATAACTCTCCTGATAGACACCTAATTCACATTCCTCTCCATTTACCTTAAATCAAATAGTTTCCCTACCTTTACCATTTCTGTAATCCGTTGAAGTCCAGTATCCAATTTCCAAAAAACCAAATTGGCTATTTGACTAATTTCTGAAAAGTGTTTTAAAGTCTAGATATAATCACTCTATACCTCTTCAAACTATTAATTTATTTTTAAAGAGTTGTTTATAACGAATAAACATATTTTTCAGTTTTATCATCATAAATGTCACCAAAACGGTAGGTCACGTGACTTTGAAAAAGTTACGTCACGCTTTATAAATGGTGAATGATCTTAGTGGCAGAGATGAATGAAAATTGAAAATCGTGACATCACACGCTGCACAATGACAGCTTGTCGTGTTTTGTTACATTTAATCAACAGATAAAAAATGGCAAACTTATTTTAGATTATTTAAATATTTATAATTTAGATAAATGTAAATAAAAATACCTATAATTATTGTTTACCAAAAAGCTATCATATGCAACACATTTTATAATTTATTGCCACAACAGTCAAATACCCAATTGTCAATATCGGTATACTTGACATTGGCTAAATGTACAAGAAGTACGAAGCCAGAAACAGAAGAAAAAAAAAAAAAAAAAAAAAGTCAGCTGATAAATATTAACCAAATCGACAGAAATTGCATAAATGTTCTCTGGAGTTCGTATTTAACTCTCGTAAACAACTTGTTGTGGTAATTGTGATTGAAAACAGCAAAGTGATAGTGCAAAAATGAAACGAGGAGCTTTAATAGTAATTGAAGGCGTGGATAGGACCGGTAAATCAACTCAAAGCAAAATCTTAGGTAAAGGCTACTGGTTTAAGTCATAGATTTAATTTCAGTAATATCCAATCAGCATTGAGGATGCTATCCAGAGTGTCCTGGCACAGTATAATATATGCAACAACAATGGGTTCAAATTTGAGGAGGATGTTGTTGAGTCGATGTGGACAGTATGGTTATACTGATTTACTTGGAAATCAGTACTGCTCTGAAGTTTGTTATAAGGTGTTAATTGTGCAAATTGTGTAATAGAACCCTGTGCTATACAATTAATGTTTAATTGTGTTGTTGCCCACTTTATTCTTGATGACTCCCATGAAAATGTCATATGATATTGAACCACAATGGTATTAAATTTCCAATAAATAGAAATAAGTGCCCTTGAATACTAATTGTAATTAGTTTTATATATGCACTTTTTTTGTATTGTTATGACTGGGGAGACAAGCATGCCATTGCCTGATAGCAAGTGATACAATCGCTCATGGACAGTTGCAAAAGGAAACAACAGCACAAATTACATAGCAATATTGGGCATCCCATTGCACTTGCCATCCTGGGATATAAGATGTTATGTCTCAATATGTCCAGTAGTTATTCTGGCTACAATGTCCTACAAACTGTAACACAACAGTGTGTTAACACTGTTGTTAGGCAGAAGAAGGTTAATACTAAGACAATTCATTCAAATTTTCAGTTGAGAGTTTGAAAAAAAGGAACATTCATGCTGAGTACAGGAACTTCCCTGCACGAGAAACTGAAATTGGTACTGTAATAAATGAATATTTAACGAAAAAAGTAAGTGTGTTCTTCAAGTTATTGTAAAACTAGCAGGTCAGCCCAGCTTCACCTTGGTAGAGACATGTTTAGACTCCACTTAACACCAAAAACATCTAATTCCCATTCAAACTTTTGTAACCCTGAACTCATATAAAGTACCCTATCCTGTCTTTTCTTGTCTAGCTCGTTTCGTTTCTGATACATCCAGTCTTTTAATTGTTCCAAGGCATGCAATCCTATTCTGGCCAGCCTGATACCATCTGTTCCACTTAGTCCATTCTATGCCTCAATGTCTCAATTGTACATTGTTGGCAGCTGCAAAACTGTTGCTATTTATAGGTACGCACCATGCCCACCGGCTGCTCTCACCCACAACTGGTCTACTGCCCGCTATGTTCCCGCATACTGAATCTCTGATATTTACTAACACATTCATTTAATGATATGTTGTAAAGGGCAACTTTGATCTGCATAAAATGCACAATGTATTTAATTGGATAAGGAATAATATAGTATTCTTCATATGTATTACTTATAATATATTAATACATTATTTTATGTAATGTAAAAGATAGAAATGGTTACTGTGTGTTATCCATAAGACAAAGACGTAATATTATATACCATTGTGGACATTTTTGTAGATCTTATTAAGATCCATTCTTCCATAGAACATCATTTTGATATACCTCATCAGGCATAGCCAGTATTTGCAGTGTAAGCACACAAAAATGTTTTTTACAACATCACATTAAAAATCATTGATATCTCGGCTTTTCTCTACTACACACATGCATGTATTATACATATATATCTTTGTCTTGAATCACTGTTTTTTGGTAAGGTCTGCATTCAAATCCATTTGCATTGTTAAAAGATTCAAGCATACAGGAGCTATTCATTGTTTTATAGTAGTAAATAATATTAGGTAATACATTAGTGGACAAAATTACAGATCAATCTGTCTGATGAGGCAATACATCTGCTGTTCTCTGCAAACCGTTGGGAAAAAGCACATAACATGATCAAAACATTAGAAGCTGGTACTACCATTATATTAGACAGATACTGTTATTCTGGAGTTGCATTCTCTGCTGCTAAAGGTACCAGCTTAAATAAAATTATATTTTGTATACTATCAACTGTAAATTGTTTTTAGTGCGCTTATTTATATTTAAAACACTGATATGAATAATAATGCTGTATGAACTTGAATATTTATTGTTTTAAGTATTAGTAAAAAAATTGAGGGTGTAAGGTCTTAAAATCACTGCCACATGGTTCTAAAATAAAAACTTGATATGAATACTTGTGCCTGATTTTTTAAAATATGCTATGTAATAATATAGTATTCTGTATTTAAGTTACTATAGTACACTGCACTCATATCATGTCTGTTGGCTATGGAACTATGTAGAAGGCAGTACTATGGCATTTCATATAAAAGAAAAACAATTTATGTAAATTGTTAAATTTAGTTAAATTACATATGTAAATTCATAAAAAGGCTATGTAAAGATAATGTCTAGTCTGCGGAAACCTAAACAAATTTCAAGCATTACTTTTATGTTTCAGGTTTGGATTTAAAGTGGTGTAAATCACCAGATGTGGGATTGCCAAAGCCGGACAAGGTTTTCTTTTTGAATTTGCCTTTTCAATCTATTATAGAAAGGAAAGGCTTTGGCCAAGAAAGGTAAAATAATTTAAGAATAAGACCTATTGATAGAGTATTGAAATGTAGAGCCCAGAGATACTGGTGGTAGGTACCACCGCAATGTATTTCTCCCGCCAAACAGCAGTGTGAATGCAATGTTGTGTGCTGGTTTAAATGACATTGTAGAGTAACTACTGGACATAATGAGACTTATCATCTTATGTCTCAGGATGGCCAGTGCAGTGGAATGCCAAGCATTGTATTGTAATTCATGGTGTTATTTGGTTTTGCTACTGTCCTGTGAGTGGTTGTATTGTTTACCATCAGGCAACCGCAAATGGCATGCTCGTCTCGCCATTCATTGCAATAAAAAAAATACAAATAATTCAAACATTTGTATATATTATGTGAGGACCATGGTTAATTAAATATTAAGCTCTTTAGAATTCAGTGTATATTCAATTGATCTTATGTTAATTGGGTTTCAATGTTAGTATATTCTTTTCAGATACGAAGTTTTAGATTTTCAAAGAAAAGTATACAATACATACTCAACATTTCATGAAGAAAATTGGGATATTTTGAATGCAAATAGGTAAATATTCATATTGTTTTATTTATTCATTCTCATTTCTTTCTATGACTAAAGTATGCTTATAAGAGACTAATTTAAGTGAATAGGGTATTTCACACTTTTTGGAAAAGTGACTTACATTGTTCTTAAGAAAGAAAGAAAAAAAAATTGGAAGTAATGTATATAACATTGTATTCGAGTGGTGAGTCCCAAAAAATCCATTTTAAACTTCCGCGCGTAAATGTAAGAAAACGCTAAGCGCCAGTTTCGTGGGATTATGTCACTCCGGTAGAACAATATCTCTATAAACAACAACGCTTTGCTTAGTGATTAGTGATTTTTTGCTATAAAGTATAAACCATGTCTTGTTATATTAAATTTTAAAAACGTACGAGTTTTACTATTTACTAACAAATTTCCGTCATTTCGCTACCCTTCATAGCGAATACCGTTTCATATATTTTTGACAAATTAAAAAGTTGAAATATTTAAGACAAAATATAAAAAAAAAATTGTTAATGTTATATTATATGTATAGATTTATTGTTTTAAATTTTCTCTAACTTATCATAAAACACCTTATTTAGTAACGTCAGGTCTTTTTTCCAACATGAAAATTTTCCATTATCATTGTTAATTATTCATGTGTTATTTTCAGATCAATTGAGGTAATTCAAGAGGAATTATTTAGTAAGACTTTACAAATCGTTGAGGACATTGGTGATAAGCCCATAGGAAAAATGTGGGTCGATGAAATTTGACCTTTATGGAAATATATTTTATGGTATAAGAGTAAATGGAAAACTGAACACTAATTAACTAAATGATTTATATTAAGTACTAATGACAGCTCAGCTTAGCTGAGTTGCTATTTTATTTTTATAACATCCGTAGCTTAAGTTGAACAGGAATTGAACCTAGTGTCTTACTAGTTACTAAATATTTTAAGGATATCAGATTAGGTTCTAAGCAAACAAAGTTATGGGCTGTGGCGTGGCATGGAAATAATCATCCTAGGGTGTACAGAACCAGCAATTACGGCCGAAATTAATAAACGATCTTGATCTCTATGTAACGATCAATCCCGAAAATGGACGAATCTGGTTAAAGATGTATCGGCATGCCCATATTTATGTTATCTTGATTGGTTGGTTCTTTAGATAAAGATTAGGATCGCTTATTGGTTTTGGCCGTTAGTCAAGCACATGCACTGCATAGGAACACTGTTAAATATCATGTAGTGTATTTCTTGTTGACTCTCACACAATTCAATGATATCGGCTAAAGTGATCATTGCAATAGTTCTTTTTATAATTAAAATGTAAAAATATTGATTAAAATATACAAGTCAACTCATATAGTCAATTCAACTTCTGATCTAAATCTATACATAACCGAAGATATTTAACAACTTCTGGTCGGCGAAAATGTACACACGAACAAGTTTTCCTTGCGCTATAGATGTAGTTTTAATTTGTGGTGAATTAATAAGAAGCATTATAAATTATTCCCAACTTATCAAAATACCAGGCAACTTCAGTGAACCGGCAGTTAGATATGAGGTACATTGAAATAAGACTAGCTTAACTTCGAAACCGAATATTATAAATAAATATAATGAGATAAACCTATAAATTTTTTACGGATTTTATCGCGGATTTGATTATTTTTTTAATTTTTTTTATTTCTCGACGTTTTGACATTGCTTTCCAGCTTTCGTGGTCACGGGGCGGACTCTGAACCACGAAAGTTGGATAGCAATAGATAGCGAGATAGCAAGTCAAAAATGTAAAAAAATAAACCAACTTCGCGATAAAATCCGTAAAATTTAAGTAGTTTTATTTCAATGTGTAACATTCGCATAAATCTATGAAACCATTATGCGAATATTAGTCAATACTTAAATGAGTTAGATAATTAAGTTATAATAAAAAAAAAAATGTTGAATTATGTAGTGTGCTATACTTTAACGCTCGAATATTTTGCGGGTATTAGATTACTGTATATTTTATCGAAATACCTTAAAATAATATATTTCGAATACTATATAATAGGTAGAATTTAAGGCAACAGTTTGCGTGGGTTGTTTGACATACAAACTGTAACTGGTAGCATAATGTGTTGAGAAAGCGTGGGTAGATACTGAAACTGCCCCAGTCAATATAAATAATACTTTAATATTTAAGGTATTTTTATTTACATGTGCCTTTTGCATATTATTTGTGTCTTTTGCATATTATTTGTTTGCATGTGTAAGAAAATTGCTACAACATTTTCAAGCCATTTTGTGCTAAGGGGCCGTCCATTAATCACGTGTTGTTTTTTTTAGCGTTTGAACCCTCCCCCTCCCCGTAGGTGATACGTGGTGTGGTTTAAGACTAAACCCCCACCCTCCACCCAAAATCACGTGCATTTTTAGTACCTACAAATAAACTTTTCTTTTTTGATTATCATCTTCAATAGATGTATAAGTAAAGTGCAATCTAGGACTTCTTTTGTTGCCTGATAACGACGAGTCAAGTTTACACTACACGCCGCCTTTTGGTTTATAAATCGCGCATTGACGAAAAAATAATACACGTGATGTCTTACTGAAGCCCCCCTCTCTTTTTGATATTTCGTGATTTTTGCTAAACCCCCTCCCCCCTATCGAGCCCCACGTGGTTAATGAACGGCCCTTAATTAATTTGTTTGAAATGAATCCAGCATTTATGATGTATATGATGGATAGTATCTTCATACGAGGTTTTAATGAGATGTGTTTGATACCAATTAAAATATTTAAACAAAAAAAAAGGTACCTAGGTATTTAATTTTCATCAAAAACATTTACAAAACATTTGGTTCCCAATAATAAGTACTGGATAGCAATTTATAATGGAACTATGAACTTGCTATGAATGTTTCGAATCATGTAATGTACATTGTCTTTATCAATGTGTGAGTTGGTAACTTTATGTGAAACGAAACAAAGAAGATTAGTAATTAACGGAATATCCCGACTTTCTGGTTTAGGCAAATGCCCACTATAGGAATAATAATTATAGTTAAAAATGTTAAATTACTCGTAAACAATGAAATACATACTAAATATAGTTTGCTAAAGCTACCAATGCACAATTCCGAATGCAGGTTACTAATACCAGTAATTGAAAATATCATACTGTAATATATCGTATGGAATCAAAATAATAAAGAATATATTTTTAATGGTATGACATTTATTTTTTCTGAATATTTTGTAACAAGATCCTTGCCCCTTCTGAGGATTGTTTTTTCAATATGCTAGATTGTGCTTTAACTTTCTTGCTAAGCTGACCTGCGGTATTGTCTTTATTACTTTCTATTAGTTTAACTAAAAAGAAACATCCTCTATTCGTCTGCAGCCACATTTTAATCTGAAATTAAATACATAAATACATCCAACAGTCACAAACATAGTCCTGACCCCGCACTAAGATCGAGTCTTGTGTCGTGGGTAATGATGCGACTCGAGTAGGATTTTGTGACTCGAGCCACTCGAGTAATTTTACTACGTCACTCGAGTTGTACTCGAGTTTTCAAGTCACTCGAGTACACTACAACTCGACTAAGAATTTATCACTCGGGCTGAGTTTAGATTAACACTTTAACAGCCGATCACGTACTCAGTACGGTATTGATTTTCTTAGTGTTTGTTTTAAAATAACGTACGTCTGAGTAGTGTCATCTAGCGTAGGCCGTAGCGCTTCGCTAACTAAATTTCTACTCGGTGCGTCGAGTTGACTCGGTCACTCGAGTGCAAACGAACTGGAGCCAATTTTTTTTTCATTCGAGTACGAGTTTTAAAAATTCACTCTATACACTCGAGTAAAAAACCGACTTGAGTCGCATCACTAGTTATGGGTATCAGAAACTACTTTTCGGTCTCACAAGCACCCAGACCCGAAATAAATGCCTGTGGACCACACTAACATCTGTTTCGGTGCGGGGATCGAACCCGCGGTCTCTCGTTTTATAGCCGGCGTCTAACCAACTGCGTCACGGAAGCCGTCAATTTTTATTTTATTTTTTGTTATTATTTCCAGAAGAATTTAATAAAATTGTTACAGGTTAATCAATTATTGTAATCGCCACAATCGCGTGGACTAAACTTTGCAAATTTTTTTTTTGCAAAAAGCAAGCTGGCTAGCCACGTCGCCTAAGATAGGACGGCGTTTATAGTGACTGAACATTTGCCTTACGCGGCATCCTCGCAAGGCTTCACATTCAGTCAGTATGCCGTTAAACAAACAGATTTAGTTATACAAAATATAAAGGCTAACCGTTTCATCATCAAGGTGCTCTGCTATAGCTCCTCCTAGTGTACAGTCATCTTTGTTCTTGTCCAAAGCTGCCAACTTTTTAAGGCACATATGGATACCAGCATCTTCCACTGCTAATATGTCTTTGCCATCAGCCTGTATGCGCCACTCTGCTCGGCAGATTGCTTTGCCAAATCCTTTTAAAATGTTCTCAGAAGTTTCTAAAATAATGAAGTACGAAGTTAACAAACCTTTAAAATTATGTTGGAAGAATTTTGAAAAATATTTCTTGTACATAATATGATCAGAGATTGTACAAATTAATATTTAAGTGTTTTTCTTCTATGTATGCTACCTGACCCATGGTTTTATTAAGCATTTATTTTTCGAATTTAAAAACACTTGTGAAATCTCATTGTATCTGGAAACTTCGGTTCTGAGGTAATTTATTGTATTTTACCTATAGACAAAACAGCTACTGCCAATAACATATTAGCTTTGCTGTTGAGCCAAAATTCAGGGTCCGATTCCATGTCTTCCTTTAAGGGTGGAAGGACAGCTTCTCTCAACTCACTCACACGCAGTTCTGCATCTTTCTTTGAGGTGCCACTTTTCGCCCCTTCTTCCAGGAACTTTATAAATGTTGGATGGAAGGCTGCAGAATCTTTTGGTTTAACTAGCCAATGCAAAACCTAAAAGAAAATATGTAAAAAACATTTGATTTCTGGTAATTCTACTTAGCAGGTTTTAAAATTTATAAAAACTAACACGGCCAAAACATGCAAGGACTCTGAATACAGCAAATACTCACCATATTGCCCCAATGATCTTTAGCAACATCTTTGAGGTTTCCAGCTATAGTGGTAACTATTGTCTTCTTTACAAGCACTGTATCATCTACAGAGTCAAATATTGTAATGAGGAGACGATAGCCAGTCTTATGTTTACACAGGGGCACAACATGTTCTTTTACCACTTTTAGTATAGTCTGCAAAAAAAGTCGGTATATAATATTACATGTCATTTTTGCCAATAAACATGTTAACATGTTTATCTCTTTAAGGATTTGTAAAAGAAGCAAATTTTTAAAAAATAAAATTGTTATTCATCTTAATAATATAACTATTCTGGCAACACTAAAGATAATCTCTGACAAAATTGTTTTCTCTTAGATTTTTATTATTTAACGAAATATTTACAGTTTGAATCAATTATTGAACCCAATTATCAAATTTTTATAACAATATAATGTTTTACCGGAGCCACAGTTCTAAATAGAATAAATAAACACCATAAATAAAGGACAACAATTGCTGACAATGTCACACGTCAAAAAAAAAATTATAATTTACAATATTACGCCGATGAGATGATCAGGACAACCAGACAACGAAACGCACGCATAAGATCTCCCAGCTCGTCGAGCTCCGCGTCGTGGGCGTCAGCTTCGGACGTGTTCGAAGTGACGCCGAACATTGACGCGTCGAGCCAGCGCGACGAGCTTCAGTCGTCCCCGCCGCCACTAAGACCTGCGCGACGAAGAGGACGACCCCCTCCAGCGGTGGGCTTGGGACCAGTGGGACAGAGTGTCCCATCTACGGTCCCCGCTACCGGTGGAGTAGTGCGCCGCATGAGATGGACTCGAGAAATCAATGAAAATGTCATGCGGGCCTACTTTGGGGCAACAAAGGGAGGAACTCACCTTACAGCGTATCGTGTTAAAATGCTGTCTCTGTTTCAGGCTTTTGAACCAACGGTTGTTGTATCATCCCAACGATTGTCGGATCAAGTGCGATTTATTCAGCGACGTAAGTTGTTGGATGATGAAGCACTTGAGCGGTTACGCACAGATTTATGTGTTGTCCAGGGTGTCAATGTGACGCCAGTCAGCAGAGATCAAGCAGCAGACCCAACATCCACACCTGTTGCGGATATCGAACTGGCGGACAATTTGGACGACAACGTAAGTCCCCAAGACGAACAGTGCCTGAGAGGGGCTTTGGAACGTGCGATTTCGGAATTTGTATCTTTATCGGCGTCTTGTAGACCGCGTTTGCCGCGTTTGCCAACGCATAGACGAAATTTAGCGCTGGTGGGAGCTTTGGACTCCATGTTGCCTACGTATTTGGAGTCGAGTCGTGATCTTGTTGATACGCATTCGATTCTTTACTGCGCGGCCGTTGCAGCATGTCGAGTGGCTAATATAACATTTCCAAATGAATACAGAGCCACTCGAGGTGTTGCGACTGTGCCTGCCTGGCAGCGTAGGATCGAGGACCGTATCAACAGGGCTCGAACTCTCATCGGCAAGCTGGTTTCGTTTAGAGAAGGAAACAGTAGACCGAGGGTTATGCGTTTTGTGACGCAGGCTTTTTCTGGGACCAACACAAGTCCCCGGGATTACAGGCTTTGCGTCACAGAACGCATAGACTTCTTTAAACAAAAAGTCTATGCGTGGGCGAATCGCATTCGCCGCTACAGGAAGCGATGGGATCGATTTCAACAGAATCGTATGTTCCAAAGTGACCAAAAGAGGGTTTATAGATGTTGGGAGAGTTCTCCACAAAGTGTGATGGACGGGCGACTGCCTAGTGCCCGCGAAATGCGTGAGTACTGGGCCAATATCTGGGCGTCGCCTGTTTCCCACACAGAAGCCGCCTGGTTTAGTGTTGTTAATCAAGCCTGCGAGGCTTTACCGGCTATGGAAACCATTTCAATCAGCCCAGAGGATGTTCTGGCTGCGATTCGTCCAACACAAAATTGGAAGTCTCCGGGTCCGGACGGTCTGCACAATTTTTGGTTGAAATGGTTTCCAAGTTCGCATGCTAGATTGGCAACACAGTTCCAGGATGCGCTTGAGAGAGGATCCCTTCCAACATTTATGACAACAGGTGTCAATCACCTGCTCTTTAAATCCTGTTGTACCACGGATCCTAAAAATTATAGACCCATTACATGTCTTCCCACTATTTAAAAAATTTTAACCTCCATAATCAGATCCAAAATTACCTGCCATATCACAACTAACAAAATTCTTTTTTCCGGCCAAACAGGTTGTAAGAGTGGGTCCCGTGGTACAAAGGAGCTCCTTCTCATCGACATGACCATTTGCCAACAGGTTCGTCACAACCGAAGGAATTTATCAGCTGCCTGGATTGACTACAAAAAGGCATATGATTCGGTGCCCCATACATGGCTCATGAGGGTGCTTAATTTGTATAAAATTGATACAAAGTTAAGCACCTTCCTTGAGGTATGTATGGGACAGTGGACCACTGTCCTTAAATATCCAGGTGCTACGAGTTCTTCGGATTGTGATGAACCGATTGCAATCAGGCGGGGTATATTCCAGGGTGACAGTCTGAGTCCACTATGGTTTTGCATGGCCCTGAATCCCCTCAGTACTCTGTTGTTGGATTCAGGGTTAGGCTACCGTCTGCGGAGAGGGACTGAGCCTATTTCTCACTTGCTTTACATGGATGATCTCAAGTTATTTGCATCAAAACAATCTGAATTGCTTGAGTTCTTAAAAATAACTGAAAGATTTAGCAAATCAATCAATATGGAATTTGGTGTAAATAAATGTGCGGTTATCCATGTCAAGCGAGGAGAGGTTGCGGTCTCTGGCGACATACAAGTCTCAGAGACTGTAAGACTCAGATCTCTCTCTGAGATGGAAACCTATAAATATCTGGGTATGCCTGAGGCTTTGGGTATTATGGGTAGACGTAAAACAATCGTTGAAAGAGCGTTTCTTTGGCCGCTTGACAAAAGTACTTAACAGTTTTCTGTCAGGTGGAAACAAGATTCGCGCTTTTAACGGTTGGGTTATGCCTGCACTCATGTACTCTTTCGGCATACTCAGATGGACTCAGACCGAATTGGACGCCCTGGATCGTAAAGTCCGAACTCTACTGACTGCACATCGTATGCACCATCCACGTTCGTCAGTAATGAGATTGTACATCCCGCGGAGATGTGGGGGCCGAGGTATGCTTAATGCTAAGGACCTGCATAATCGCGAGGTGTGCAATCTCAGGGATTATTTCCTTAACAGCGACGTGGATATGCATGGGGTTGTAGTCATGGTAGATAAAGGATTTACCCCGCTCTCTTTGGCGAATGAGAACTGGCGCAAACCTCTGGTGATGGGCATTAAGGATCGCGAGGAAATATGGAAGGGCAAGGAGCTGCATGGTCGGTTCTATCGGGCTCTCCATGGGCCTGATGTGGACCGATTAGCGTCTGTGTCTTGGCTACGTTTCGGTAACCTCTTTGGGGAAACTGAGGGTTTTGTCTTTGCAATTATGGACGAAGTTATTAAGACGAACAACTATAGGAAATACATCCTGAAGGACGGTACCGTCGACATCTGTCGGGCATGCCACCGTCCTGACGAGTCCATCAGGCATGTTATCTCCGGTTGTTCGTATCTTGCTAACGGCGAGTATTTGCATAGACACAATCTAGTAGCCAAGATCATACATCAGCAAATTGCTCTTCGGTATGGACTTGTGACTCCTGAAGTGCCATATTACCAGTATGTTCCCCAACCAGTTCTTGAAAATGGTCATGCTACGCTGTATTGGGATCGGTCTGTTATCACGGACAGGACTATTGTTGCCAATAAGCCTGATATTGTGATAATAGATCGATTGGCGCGCCGGGCAATACTTGTTGACGTCACCATTCCGCATGACGATAACCTCGTTAAAGCAGAAAAAGATAAATTGACAAAATATTTAGACTTGGCACACGAGGTTACTGAATTGTGGGATGTCGACTCAACAATTATTGTCCCGATAGTTGTTTCTGCACATGGATTGATACCAAAGAGCCTTGACCAATATCTCCAGAGGCTCTCAATGGGCCATTGGGTCATGAGCCAGATTCAGAAGGCAGTATTGCTTGACACGGCACGTATAGTGAGGAGGTTCCTCACTTTGGGGTCCTAACCACCGGTGGCTTGGGTCTCGAGCCTCGCCACTGTTGGGTTAATCTCTTTTTTTATATTTTTATATGTATTTTGATTTTTTATTATATATGTAAAAATGTAAAAAAGTTGTATAATAAATAAAGAGTATAATAACTATTATAAATATTCTTAACTGTTATTTACATGATTTCTAAACTTCACTTACCTTTTTATCTTTATTAGTTCCCTGCCATATGCACAAGCTGGCTGCATTCACACCAGGAAGAGAATTACTGAGAGGTACTATCAATGGACTAAGGATAGAGATCATCTCTGTGCGGTCCTCTGCACTGCACTCTCTTATGTAATCATATAATATGGAATGGAACAATCTAAAAAAATTATATAGAATTCTGATATTAATTTCTATGGGTAATATTTAAACTATAAATATGAAAGACTTGACTAAGTATTCAATATGGTTAGAATATTTTTTTTATTTTGTGGCAATACAATATTTATTTATTTATTTAAAAAAAAATGCTCATTACTTACTCTCCATCATGTAAATTCTTGTCTAGGATACGTTGGATATTCGCCCTGCATGACTGCAGGATAGCAGGCTTCATTCCTGCTGTATCCTTATAAGCATCGGCCAGACATTTCACTTTGTCATCTTTTGTCTAGAATTTTTTAAATTGTATTCATTATTTTAGGTGCAAATACAGAGCAATATAATTTGAGCCAACATTCATTAAATATAAACAATACTATTTTTGTTGAAAATTATCTACTAATTTCAGATTAACATAATATACATAGCATTTCGCAGTTAAAATTTGTTGTACACTCATGTATAACATTTTACATACTAATTGATCATCTATAAAGAGAAAAAAAACTAAAACTCACATTTTTGTATATGTCTCCATAAAATTCTTGGTGCATATAACTCTTTTCTTTTTTAGTAGCAAATTCTCCATAAGCATAATCAAGTACAGGGGCACTTATAGTGTGAGTTGCTAAAGACACTATGTGGCCAAAAAACTTCTTTATTACTTCATGTCTGATGAAATCACTTCCATATTTCAAAATCCTTTTCACAGCATGGTGGGAATATTTAGACTGTGCCATTTGCACCATAATATCCAATAACTCTTCAGTGATTTCATTTTTGATATCTTCTTGGCTGTGTTTAAGCAATACTTGAATAACTCTACTTAAGTCATGGGTTAAAGCTATTGCTTTATATTGTCCTTTTATGAGACAGTGCAATTCCTTACATGACTTCATACGAAAATCTGGTTTCACCACTTTTCTGTAATAATGATTTCAATTGAAAAACACTTACACAATTTCCATTATTACATGTATTAGTTTTTTGTAGGTACTGAAATCTATATAATACTGTTGTAATTCACATTTTGTCATGCAGATGGTTTGCACCAGTTGGTATGCTTAATGGTAACTACAATATTATGAGTTAATAAATACCTTTGTATCTGTGCCGCAAGTAGCTTCGCTTTGTGAGAGATCTCAAACACTTCCGCGGTAGACTTTGCCTTTCGTCTAACGATTCTCAATTGCTTTTTTTCCTTTTTCATCTCTGACCACTTTGGCTTTTCTCCGTTGTTTTGTTCCTTAGTATTCGGTTTCCCTTTAAAACCTGGCTTACTGAAAGATTTGCCTTTGCCTCCAAATTTGTTGAAATTTTTACCATCTTTGACATCATTTTTAAATGTTTTCTTTTTATCTTTAATATTTTTCTGATTCTTACCATCATCAGCAGTGTTGTCTACCAGTTTCTTCTTTTTGGGAGGCGTAGACTGATCTGTATCAGTTTTTCTTTTAACTTGCTGCATATTTTAGATTGAGGTTACAATAAGAATCAAAATAATAGTCACACGGACAATTTTATTATACACATACGTCTAGTGCAGTATAAACTTTCAGGCACTCTACAATAATTAATGAGTTATTCAGATAAAAATAAAAAAATCCACTTTAAAAATTACCCACGTGCGACAACAGAATCAATGTCAATTTCAGTCACAGTTAAATTGGTCACCACAGACTAACCCACTATTGGTCACAGTCCACAGATTTCAGTCAATTTGTGATTTTGACAAGTAGAATTTCTTGTTAGTCTGTGGGCGAGAACTTGACGCTACTATGCTGACCATAGACGAAAAATCTAATAGACTGTTGTATAGCGCCTATTCAGTCCCACAGAAAGAGATGCCGCTTATATTTTTTTCTATAAGATAGAAAGAGATCGAAATATACATTTTCTGTCCTGCAACGCGTGCCGGTTTTTTCAAGGTCGGAATTGAAATTGCTAAACAAATTTTGACATAAGACTGTCGTATCGTGTTTGTGCTTAGTGTCGGAAGTTTTCAAAGTGATTTATAATTGTTTAAATTCTAAAATGTTGCTAAATCGATCACAAAATGGTGCAGTGTAGCGTACTTGGTTGTAAAAGCGATAGTGGTGTTAAAATAACAGGATTATCATTCCATGGGTAAGTAAATAACTTTAGTAACAATTAATAGTATCCAGCAGTATTTAAATTAACTAGTTTGCCATAACATCTTATAAAAGACATAACAAATTAGGTCATAGACGAAAAATTTAATAGACGTAGTGACCCTGTGCCACCGAAAGGGACAACAAATAAAGTACTCACAAAAGTACTTAATTGGTTTAGGGTTGCCAAGTATGGTACAATTAGTTATAGAGTGGAGTGTGTAGTATAGCAGGCGGTGTGATGTAGGCCACCTATGTGAGCCGGTGGTAGCTGAGTGTAGGTAAAATAATAAAAAGTTCTACACACAGGTTCAGCGTATATTGCACTAGTACACAATATTTACATACACATTGAACACAAAATTTACAGCTACGAAAGTCACAATATGAGGCTCGCAAGAGTCCAAAGTTCACACGCTTAATGTCTGTGCACTACACTAAGCACTATATAATAGAAGGAGTGAAGCGATAGTCTTTACAATAGTAATAGCTCGTTAGAGGTTCAGATGATTAAAGCGCACTGTACGAACTATGTACTGCGTGAACAGTTTTCTAAACGCGGCAGTGAATAAAGGCGAGAACTATGAGTAACAACGTAACGTGTATAGCGAGCAACAGCTGACTAACTGTTCGAAGCGGGCCGGCCGGCTGCGCCGGCGCCGGTACGTCACGACTCGCAACTACCTACAACGCCCGGCGGTAGGCTCGTTTATCGAACTATATAAAAACATTTTATGCCGTGTGATGACCGTATGTTTGTTTGTAAAATAATTTATTTATTTTGTTTGAATATTAGTATCGCGTTTGATGTGTTATTTGTAGTGTGTATGTGTTATGTATGTGAATGTTTGGTGTATTTGTTGTGTTATTTAATATTTATAGGGTCCGCCACACCCACTATTAGGTAACGGCTTTTTAGAATGATACAATATTTGCAAACAAGGAAGAAGAAAGGATAAATAAAAATGCAACAGTTTGGTAGGATTGTTTTATTTATTACTGTATACATATATTTACAAAGTGTACAAAATTACGTATGACAGATCAACAATTTATAACTATACGGGTTACTATACAGGGTACGGGGTAATACTACAATCTCACTCTTGCCACACTGACATTTTAGGTTATAAAGTTTACGTGTTTATTATAATTACAATAACATTGAGATAAACAAATGTATAACTACAATGTATTACAGTGTTATCTCATTTATAAGATTTAATAGCAAACTAGTTAATTTAAATACTGCTGGATACTATTAATTGTTACTAAAGTTATTTACTTACCCATGGAATGATAATCTGTTATTTTCACACCACTATCGCTTTTACAACCAAGTACGCTACACCGCACCATTTTGTGATGGATTTAGCAGATTTTAGAATTTAAACAATTATAAATCACTTTGAAAACTTTCGACACTAAACACAAACACGATACGACAGTCTTATGTCAAAATTTGTTTAGCAATTTCAATTCCGACCTTGAAAAAACCGGCACGCGTTACAGGACAGAAAATGTATATTTCGATCTCTTTCTATCTTATAGCAAAACCTATAAGCGGCATCTCTTTCTGTGGGACTGAATAGGCACTATACAGCAGTCTATTAGATTTTTCGTCTATGAATTAAGTACTTTATTTGTTGTCCCTTTCAGTGACACAGGGTCCCTACGTCGCGTCTATTAGATTTTTCGTCTATGATGCTGACCTTAATTTGTCATTATTTCAAATCCTATCACACAGTATTATCTATGTATCACATCACACCCTATCACATCATGGGATAAAACATACAAGGCGAAATGTGGGTGTTCTAGCAGCGCCTCGGCCTACCCTTTCTGGGATTAAGATAAGGATTAATGTACAATTCATGATCAATTGTACTAGTAAGAACTATTATCATTTTCATTTCCATTAGAACATAGTAATATTTTACCAACATGTATAAATTAACGCCTACGCCTCGGTGGCATAGTTGTACTACGGTATGATTACAAAGCTGAGGTCTCGTGTTCGAATCCCGTATCGGGCAATGTGGTCGGGCACGTCATGGGACAGAACAGACAAGGTGAAATGTAAGTGTCCTAGTGGCGCCTCTGCCTACCCCTTCTGGGATTAAGGCGTGAGTTTATGAGTCGCTTTTAATATACAAGCAAGTTGTAACTTATTCGATTTTTCAGCTAAACTTTTATTTGTTGATTGAAAAAAAGATTTAAAATTCGGTTTTATTATGGTCACCGTAGCGAAAGAAAAGGGACACAGAATTCCACGTACTATCTCGCTCGGCTCGTTTTGCCTCTATTTCTTTTATTAGCAAATTGGGTATTTGACTGTTGTGGCAATAAATTATAAAATGTGTTGCATATGATAGCTTTTTGGTAAACAATAATTATAGGTATTTTTATTTACATTTATCTAAATTATAAATATTTAAATTGTCTAAAATATGTTTGCCATTTTTTATCTGTTGATTAAATGTAACAAAACACGACAAGCTGTCATTGTGCAGCGTGTGATGTCACGATTTACAATTTTCATTCATCTCTGCCACTAAGATCATTCACCATTTATAAAGCGTGACGTAACTTTTTCAAAGTCACGTGACCTACCGTTTTGGTGACATATATGATGATAAAACTGAAAAATATGTTTATTCGTTATAAACAACTCTTTAAAAATAAATTAATAGTTTGAAGAGGTAAAGAGTGATTATATCTAGACTTTAAAACACTTTTCAGAAATTAGTCAAATAGCCAATTAAACCTTATTTGGCAGAACAATGTGTTATTTCAGGACAACACTGTTTCGTGAGTGCGTATGTATTTTCTTGTTAGTCTGTGGCTGTATTTAAGGCTGTCAGTTCTTATGCTGTTCTTATGCTACATCTAAGCGGAAATAATGTTAGTGATTGAACCAGTAATTTAGGATTTAGTTGTTATTAAAAAGTTGCGAGTGGTTCCAGTAAAAAATATTTTTTATTTGCATTTATTTTGTACCGTGACTGACAATTATTTATTTCATGAACTTTGCAACAGACAGCTGTAATAGTACACATAAATCATGGTTGATATAAACAAATATCTTGAAAGTCAACTGGCATTGGCTAAACAAAAATCTGAACATAAAATCAATAAGCAAAAAGGTATTTCATTGTTAAGTAAAACAGCAGCTGATCAAATATCACAAAAGCAGGTTAAGAACTTCAGCAAAGCTACTAATAAAGATTGTAATAAATTTGATACGAAAGGTAAATGTCACCAAGAAACATCAAAGGGACGTTGTAGAACAGACTCAAATTCAACAAAGGACTCTTATGCTGTTGAGGATTATGTGCTAATAGATGACAAAGAAGATGAAGATATTTCCATTCAAGTTCCATCAATAACATCTAGAACAAAACAATCTGTAAAAAACATTATAGTTGATGATGGTGATACTAAACTTTATAGTAAAAGAATTAAAATTTGGCGTCAAAATTTTGCTGCAGCTGTGACAGGCAAGGTTGAAATAAGTTGTTTGTCAGCTGACATACAATATGTACTTGATGGCAATAAGGATCCAAATGAATATCAGGAACTTCAAAATGGTCTGTTGGTTCCAAATTACATTTGGAAACAGTTGTATAAATTTCAGAGGACTGGTGTGAAGTGGCTGTGGGAACTGCATCAAGTGCAGTCAGGAGGGCTGCTTGGTGATGAAATGGGTTTGGGTAAAACTATACAAATCATAGCTTTCTTAGCTGGGCTCTCAAAAACTGATGCAGGACATTGGAATGGTCTTGGGCCAAGCATTATTGTGGCACCGGCAACAGTGATTTACCAGTGGGTATCACATTTCCACTACTGGTGTCCACAACTAAGAGTTGCTGTGCTTCACCATACTGGTTCACACAGTGGCAACCACAACAACCTTGTTAAAAATATACATGAATCTCATGGAATCTTACTACTAACATATGCCGGTGTTGTAAAGTATCACAAAATGATTGCAGCTAAGAATTGGCATTATTTAATTTTAGATGAAGGTCATAAAATAAGAAATCCAGATACTCAAGTTAGTAAACTTATCAAGAAAATTCATACTCCACATAGAATAATTATAACTGGTTCTCCACTGCAGAACAGTTTACAGGAACTGTGGTCTCTTTTTGATTTCATAAAGCCTCAACTTTTAGGAACATACAATACATTCATGGATTACTTTGCACATCCCATCACACAAGGAGGTTATGCTAATGCCACGGAAATTCAGGAAGCTACAGCACTAGAAATAGCAAAAGCATTGAAAAATATTATCACTCCTCACATATTAAGGCGAACCAAAAGTGAAGTTCAGGAACATATAAAACTGCCTAAGAAAAATGAACAAGTCCTATTCTGTGCACTTACTGTCGAACAACGCGATTTGTATATGGGCTACCTCATGGGCAACACAGTAAGAAGTATTTTAGATAAAGATAATAAGTATGGAGATCCTTTAAGGGCAAGAGTTTTGGTGGCTTTATCAACATTAAGAAAAATATGTAATCATCCAGATTTATATCTTTATGAAGCTCATGAAGATTCAGAACAAATAGATGCAGATAAGTTTGGCCATTGGAAACGGTGCGGTAAAATGACTGTAGTAAACTCATTACTAAAGATATGGCAAAAACAAGGTCATAGGGCTCTTATTTTTACGCAATCAAGAGCCATGTTGTGTATATTAGAACAATACTTACAAATTCAAGAGTACAAATATTTAAAAATGGATGGATCAGTTAGTGTTAATCAAAGACAAAATTTGATTAAAACATTCAATGAAGACCCAGAACACCTTGTCTTTCTTGCCACTACCAGAGTTGGAGGTTTGGGGGTAAATTTAACTGGTGCGGATAGAGTAATTGTTTATGATCCTGACTGGAATCCAGCAACTGATGATCAAGCCAAGGAAAGAGCATGGAGAATAGGCCAAGCAAGAAATGTTACTGTCTATAGATTACTGTCAGCAGGTACAATTGAAGAAAAAATATATCAAAGACAAATATTCAAACAGTTTTTAAGTAATAAAATACTTATAGACCCAAATCAAAAAAATGTTTTAACTACTAGCACTTTACAAGGACTTTTCACACTTGAAGAACCCAATATTGAAGGAGATACTGAAACAGCCACACTATTTAAGCATACAAAAGTAAATGTAAGTAAAACTAAAAAATCACAATATAAAAACATATCCTATGAAAATAAATTAAAATCTATGAAAAAAATGGCACAAGCAATAAGCAAAAAAATATCCCAAGAATCAAGGATGGTTAAAAATGATGACGAAATTAAAGATCCAAGAGAAGAGTACAAAAGGAAACGAGATATACTTGAAAATCCACCAATAATTGAGTTACCTGAAATGAACCTACTTGACGACAAGGAGACAAATGCTCCATTTGAAAATGTATTGTCAGAATTGGATATAGTTAATATGCATGCAAAAAAAGATTATGAAAAAACATTAATAAAAAATGTTTTGAACAATCAAGAAGGTAGATTAGAAGAGGAGGCAAGAAACTGTGCTCAGAATATGGAAGCAAATTGCAGTAGTCAAATTAATTCCTCTGAAGTTCCTGAAAAATGTTCTAATGAAACTCTATCAGGGAAGGTAACAAATATGGAAAGCAAAAAACGACACAAAAGAAAACGTTCCATTACATTAAATGAAGAAGTAGATAATTTAGTAACTGTAAAGAAGATTAAAAAGATGAAACATAGTAGTTTAAAGAAATCTAGTCAGGATGATGACTATGTCTTGAGTAAACTGTTTGCTAAAGCAACAGTAAAAAATGCATTACAACATGATATCATAGTTGGTTTAGCAGAAAAAGAAAAAAGACATCGAATGAAAGAGGAAGCTGAAAAGAAAGCTAGAGATGCAGTACGAGCCTTAAAATTTTCATACAAAAAAAACAGTAATGAATAGCTATTATTGAAACTTTAACAAATTAAAAACTCATTTATTAATAGAAAAATAAATATTGTACATATTAAAAATACATAATAGTTGTTATTTTTATTTGTTATATTTATATTACCCGAAAACAGTGTATAGTTTGTTATATACCTACTTATTTAAATTTAATTTTGTCAAAATTTGCCGTAAAGGGCTGAAATGTTGTAGGACTTTGGTTATTTGCCATTAGCGAAATCAACGCAAAGTTGAAACTTGAAACTATTAGCGCTAGAAATGTAATATTTTACACAGGGGTTGCTATTACGACGTAGTGCAGCACTTAGAAATAATTTTTAAGAATTCAACCCCTAATACACCCAACAGTCACATACATAGTCCGGACCCCACATTCAGATCGAATCTTGTGTCGTGGGTATCAGAAACTACGAGAGACTTTTCGGTCTCACAAACACCCAGACCCGAAACAAATACATGTGGATCACACAAATATTTGTTTCGGTGCGGGGATCGCACCCGCGGCCTCTCGTTTCACACCCGACATCTAACCAACTGCGCCACGGAGGCTGCGGCCTAAAGGGATTACAACGGTGAAATTCTTTTGTATAGAAAAACGGAACCGTTAAAGTGCCATCTCAAACTAGGCACTTTACTTTTTTTTAAATGAACCCTAAAGGGATTAAGAAAGGATTGAAATGTTGTATGCAAAATCAAAATCGCTCAAGTTTTTCGTTTGAAACTTTTTACTTTAGCTACTTATTACAAACAAAAAATAATATCGTGTATTAATTTTGAATATCTAAACCACAACCTAATGGATATAAAAAATTCATAATTTAGCTAATTACCATTTATGAAAAATAACGTCATGAGTAGTCTTTGTAACCCTGACGGGAAGAATCGGGGTTGTTATTTTTTTTAAACGGAATTCTTTAATGCAATATGGAGTAGGTGTAAAGTGGATAAATCATTAAAGTGCGATAAATCTTTATAATATAATATTACGTGGTGGCTTGTTGGTAACGGACCAGACGCGGCTGCCAACATGTTCACGGTAGTCCTGGGTCCAAATCCCACACATCTGACTTTTCGGAGTCATGTGTTTATTGATAAGTCAATCGCCATGCGCTATAACGATGAAAGAAAACATCGTGAAACCGGCATAGTGCATACCATAGTAATACTTTCAATGGTATGTAAATTCCGCCAAGTGCCAACCCGCACTAGGTCAGCGTGTTGGACTATATGGCCAAACGCCTTTCAATCGTACTTTCGATTGTAGATGAGGCCCGTGCCCTGCAGTGGGACGTATATGGGCTGACACAGTCCTTATATTACTGAAGGATTGAAGAGTGGGCCAGGTAAATTGCATTATGAAACACCGGTTTATTGAATTAAATAACGTATCATTTTTGTGTACTAATTAGTCGGCGGCGGCAAAATGACAGAAGCACCAGTGGTGACGGTGGAACAGGGACTGCAAGGCAGGGTGGTCAACATTCCTTCAGGAAGGGCGTTCTACAGCTTCCAGGGAATCACCTACGCGAAACCAACCATAGGATCCCTTAGGTTTAAGGCCTCTCAATCTCCATTTGGCCAGGGTCAACTTTCGTTGGCCAGACAATAACATTGTTTTCCTTTAATATCCACATTATCATATCTACACGCAGACGCAGCAGTAAAGTAATACGAAACCAAATGAAAAGGAGATGTTTCATTTTGGGCCGTATTGTGTACTTCTAGTACAAATACTAGAAAAAAATGTGGAATTCAAATAAAATACATTTAGATTTCTTGGACAACGGGGGGCTTTATACAAAAATGTGATTGTTTTAGTACAGAAGCAATATTTTCTTCGATAATCTGTCCTCCATGATGCCTAATTGTCATTTCGTTCAAAAATTCGCAAACCCATTATCTTTAACTTGAATATATGTCTTATTTTTAAAAACCCGCTACTATTTATAATTGTTTTCTATATATTTATCTGTTGATACTATAGTCCATAAATTGTCAAAAGATGATATACGTTGTTAAAAGCGTCACTTTTATTAATATATTTATATTTCATGATTTCAGTTAAAGAACGAAAATGTTTAACAGGCTGCAATTCCAAAACAATATGGCCGTTATTGTCGCCATATTGCTTGTAGTGTTGCTGTTCTTGGCTTGATATTAATTTTTGTATAAAGTTAATAAGCAACGCATAACAGTAGTTAATACGGAAATCGAAAGCCAATTTCACGAACTATATTTCATGAACTGTACAGCACTATGATCCAAGGTCCATACATTTCTGGACCATCTCCTTTATTTTATTTGCAACAGTTTTTTTTATAATCGAGAGAAAAACTTTGTTCGTGGACGGTAGAGATGCCACAGTTCATTTTTATGAGATCTTGCAACATTTGTTATTTAATGTCAGATCTGTCGTTACCTACTTGCCTGTTACATTTTTGGAAATTTTATTTTATATGCTAAAAAATAGTTGCTGAATACAGGACATATTACCTCTATACTATTTATGGTGATGTTCACGGTCTAAAAAAATATGTTTGTCCACAAATTAATTAAAATCATAAGCGATTTACAGTAGTCGCGAATAGCGATAACGGGCGCTTTAGAAGCGTTTCGTTGTGATATTACAGTTTTATTGTGAAAATCACTAAATTTTGTGTCAATTTCGTTGAATTAACATAGCCAATATGTCTGGACGGAGGAAACCACCACCACCCGGGTTCAACTTTAAACCGCAGGAGGAGCAAGTCGTGTAAGTATTTTTTTTCAATATCGTAGTTCATATACATCTATACATAATATCACTCTAGCCACTAGCTAAAAGAAGCAGCTGAATGTAATGTAAGAATAATTATATACAACGATAGTTTTGCATTATGATTTCTATGATATCAATGTTCTGATGTGTGTTATATTTGCTATTGATTTGGATGTATGCCAGTCAGCACGATCCAGTGCAATATTCGCGCCATAGTTCACTGCAACATTTCTTCACTTTATTATGTTATTTAAATTTTCTGTTACTCAGGTAAAATTAGTACCATAATATTCATATAAAGCTCAGGTAATGTATTTCAATAAATTTAGCTTCTCAATATGGTTAGGTGTAATCCAGGGGCCATTCGATTCAGTGTTATTGACTATATTTACACTTCTGAACAGTTTATTATTGTTTCCGGCTGCATCATATGCTTCAAAATATTTTTTTATGTTATGCACATTTATAGTAAACAATTCTCCTGTGAGCCATATAAAATAAAAATATAAGGAGGCCTAAATAAAAAATATTTTTGTTCTGTCATTTTTGTAGGACACCTCCTGGCAACTTGGACAAACAGACAACTATAACAGTTGATGACAAAACATTTACTGTCCATGCTGATGATCTGGTGAAGATCTGTGACCTTGGCCGCGGTGCATATGGAATAGTGGAGAAGATGCGCCATATTCCCAGCAACACTGTGATGGCTGTTAAGGTATATTCAGTTTTTTATTGTAAATAGTGTGTTATATTTTAACATTGGTTTATTCCAAGAAGAATAATTGTAAACACAAAATAAAACCTAACCATAGAAAACAGTTCAGTACATAGGATTTTTTTTATAAATCTTCTTCATTTTAACTGTATTTATATTGGATATTAACAATATTTATTACATTTAAAGATATACATTTTTATTGAACAAGCCTTGACACTTAACCAATTTTTCTAATCAACCAGACATAGAAGGAAAAAGTTCAGTTATAGTCCTGACATATCTTCTAGAGCACCATGATAGTAACCAAGACATTTTAGTCCTTATAATAGGATTGATTAGGAACCCGGCTTAGTTGCAATACTCACAACCATGCAGATTGCCAGCACACCACTTTCAAACTCTCTTGGTAATGGATGAGGCCCTAAACATCAAACTATTCACCAGTGTTGCGGCGTGGGGATATTAGAATGGCTTGTCACAAGTATAATAGCTGCATAATATCACAGAATACTAACAGAAGTCAAGCTTGTGTATGTACTTCACTTTTGTTGCTACACTCACACTACGCTCGGTGGTCGCGCTAGGGTTACTAACTCTGGCTTATGTGAAAAACATGAATATTAAACTAATTAAACTTTAATTTTATTTATATGGTCGTTTAGTATGTGTATGTTATGTATTTGTATAATATTATGTTTTTTTTTAAAAGAAATGTATATTTAATTAATATAATCTGGAACTTTATATACAAGTGTAATAACTTTAATTCATTTATTTCACAAGACATACATGATACAAGTAAAACACTATTTTACTTACGATCGACCAATCTCTCGCGCGGCTCGACGCAACGTGGCCTTCACGCGGTAGCGTGAAACTCGCGCTCGCACTGATTTCGATTGGTTTCGAATATCGTGTAGTAATGTAGTTGAACGCTGTCTATGTGTGCGTTGATCTAGCGCGCTTTGTATGGAGCTTGACTTCTGTTAGTATTCTGTGATAATATGGTCAGCAATGTGGCTGAGCTGCAAATAACCTAACAATCAAAATGTTGCGTTAGTTTATAACTAATACATTAAAACGTACCGTAGAGTTATAAAATTACCAAAATGTTATTTTTTATTTCCAGAGAATTACAGCAACACTAAACAATCAGTCACTGGAACGAAAACGATTGCTTATGGATTTAGACGTTTCTATGAGGGCGAGCGCATGTCCCTTCACAGTACACTTTTATGGTGCGATGTTCCGAGAAGGAGATGTTTGGATCTGCATGGAGGTCATGGACATGAGCCTCGATAAGTTTTATGTAAAAGTACATAAAAATGATCGTACTATTCCAGAAAATATTCTTGGAAAAATTGCATTTTCTGTAGTCAGTGCCCTGCATTATTTGTATTCTAAACTGAGAGTTATACACAGAGATGTAAAGCCATCAAATATTTTAATTAACAGAAAAGGAGAAGTCAAAATGTGTGACTTTGGTATTTCTGGACATCTTGTTGACTCTGTTGCAAAAACTATAGATGCAGGATGTAAGCCCTACATGGCGCCTGAAAGAATTGATCCCATGGGTAATCCAGGACAATACGACATTCGTAGTGACGTGTGGTCACTTGGTATTTCCATGATTGAGCTTGCTACTGGCACCTTCCCTTACAGCACATGGGGATCGCCTTTCGAACAATTAAAGCAAGTGGTTAAAGATGATCCACCCAGATTGCCCGGTGGCAAATTTTCCCCAGAATTTGAAGATTTAATTGTGAAATGTTTGCAAAAAGATTACAAACAGAGACCAAACTACACAGCTTTGTTGGCGCACCCATTCTGCCAGGAGCACAGTGAAAAAGAGACAGATGTAGCTTCTTTTGTTCAAGAAATACTAGATTTACCAGATGACTCCTAGTGATAGGAACACTTATTATACATATATTACTTATCAATAAGTACAAGTGTTTATTCATTAACAATAATATAGATTGTTATTAATGTTATTAACAAACATATAGCTAGTAAGGGTTAGCTATTGACATTGCCATAATGTTTTATAGAACATCCAGAATGCTAGTGTTACATAAGTGTGCGCTGCTAACCTGAAGATGAACAAATGAATCGGCGTTGTGGACTCGATTGCAATAATGAATACTTTAGTGAATGCATCACAAATCAATTAATTATTCTTGATAAACATTTGTTTTTGTCTATGCATTTTTTATTTCCCCGTAAAGTTTCTTTATGTGCCCTATGGGCACCAATGGATATCAAAGATACGCACATATTATTGTCAAAGTAGATAGAACTGGAATAGTGAAGAATAGAATAACGGTATAATTTATAGACAGTTTATAAACAAATTTTAGTTATCAAATGTTTTGTCCCTGTCGAACGACTTTTGAATTCAGTTTGACTTTTGAGCGAAGCAGACAAAACATACCATAACTAAAATATATTATAAACTGTCTATGAACCTTCCTATGGTAGTCTCGCAGAAATTGCCTTGGAGTAATAAGACCTCCATTTATACTTTTTTGTTATTGTATTATCACTTTAATATATTATTTGTTTTATTGTGTACAGTAAATAATTAAATAAAATGGCCGTAACTAGTAAGTGTAAAACAAAAGTTACCAATTGGCGGAGTGAAATATATATTTGGTCAGTTTCTAGCTTCGTAATCAAGACATACTTGTTTGATAATACTGGGACTTGCAATACAAAGACGAATAAATTGTCTCATTTTTTTATTTAAAATCATCAAAACAGAGTGTCATCAATATAAATAAATAAAATAAGTACAAAATACGTACTAAGTACATCGTCACATTTTCTCTTAAGATTAAATCGTATTGGCTTCATTAGGACACCGTTTGTTCGTTAACAAATTATACTAAAGCGTAATTGACTAGATTTTGCCGTTTCCTTAAAACGGCGAATTCATTCCCAGTTTCGTACCGAAGTCTAACCGAGCGCGACGTTGGTTCCGGATGTCGGCCCTGAAACAAACATCAAGTTTCACACAATCTAAATTCGAATGCTAATGCAATGCAGTATTTCATTGATCATAACACTTCAATACATTGAGCTGAAAAGATTATTGTTATTTTTACTTTATAAATATGTAAGTACATATTTAAAAAGCTACAATTGCAGGAAGTCCATAATGTTCTCATGAGGCACGATGTATTCAAATAAATGAACCACGGGTGTGAGTACGTGAACTTACTTAATCTCCTGCCACTTGATGAACTCGTTGAATGCGAACACGATGAGCAGTGAGGCGACGTATCCGGTCGCCAGCGGCCACGGCACGTAGTACTGCCACTCGCACAGCGCCCACTTCTCGCAGTAACCGTACCTGTTTCTCAGCATTACTGCGCTGAATATCACTTGAAGAAAAATTCTAGAAAACAAAATAAGTATACACGAATAGATTGTTACCGTGGTTTATATTCTTTCATGAAAATCTCGCCTCTATTAAGTACGGAATTCAGATTGATATGGGAAGAAATTTCCACGGCTCCAGGAGCAATTAATCCAAACAACAATATAGGCTTTTAAAGTATTTTAATCTTATCGGAATTCTTGAGCGTTAGGTCAATCCCATCCAAACACAGGAGCGTAGAAAAGTTTATAACTGATTAGTTATACATAATTCTACATTCAATGTGTATTGTTTTCTTCAACAGTTTGGTACTATATAAGTAATTATGTGAGTCGAAATCGATACATGTAATTTAGTATACTTACAATAGAACCACAGTTCCTGACCACACTCTATTCGCCCAAAATTTTCTCTGCCATATAGATGAATGTCGATGTACAAATGACAATGAGATCACGACTGCAAAGTGCAAACATATTCATGCGGTTAATAGGTAAACTATGAAGAAAGTTATTGAAATATATGAAATATATTTGAAAATTATTATAGTTCACTTTAAATATGTACCTTTATTAGAATAAAATAATTTAAATGATTCTATTTGTGAAGCTGTAATCTATTTTTTATACGAAAATCTAAACATGAAAATGAACTACTATGATAATTGGCAACACTCATCGTAACATTTCAATGGCCTTAGAAATTGATCATACAATTAAAACTGTCTATAAAAAGTACACACTTAAATGCAAAGTGATTAATGCGAGCGTGATGTGTTGGACTAAGTAGAACCCGTCGTAGAAGTCGTCGCCCCAGCCGTGCCAACTCTTGGTGGTGAGGTCGTGGCTGGCGGAGAAGTTGCCCGCGTTCACCGGGTACACTATCCAGCAAGCCGTCGCGTTCGTGGCGACGGATATTTGCTCGCAGAACGTTCGCAAAGTGAACCCATACAAACATAGTATCGATATTACTGAAGGCAGGAACTTGCACGCGTAACACCAGAACACAAATATTGCCATCTATAAAAAAACATACAAAACTTATTGAAAATATTTGGTACTGCAACCAGAACAATAAAAAAAAGAATATACCACACAAAGTGCAGCTAATATGGTTCTCAAACTGCAAACTATTTACATAAGTATTTAATTAGGGAAGGAACTCTATTTTATATAATCGTTTGTCTCGTCTCGTTTAATATTAATTGTCTGCGGCGTTAAAATTATGAATTATCTACTTATGCGGTTCGAGCGTATTAGGCAAGCTTGCACGTTGCACGTGCAACGTTGCACACAAAGAAAGTATGTCATGTGTGTGCTGTAGTCAATGTGGTAAACGAGGCAGGATTATAAAGTTATATTGGGGAGCAAAGACTAGTGTGTTTACGTCATTAGGGTATTGTATTATATTGTAATGGAGCGGGTATCACGAACAAAATTTGTGGGCACTTCGCACGTACCAACCCGAACCGCGGGGTCCCAGCGGAGCGAGAAGGCAGATAGTTTGACTGCGAAAAATGATAGAAACAGAAATAGCGGTGTAGTAATTTCGTTTCACAAAATTTATATTTTACGGTATTACAATTGCCAAGAAGTGTTGGACACATAAGTAAGTAGTCAATTGTTAATGTCAAGTGCCTAATAAAATGTAACATGAAGGTTTACTAGCCTTCAAGTCAATATTTTACTTCATTAAAACAAACGTACATGTATACGTTTTGTAGATATTTTAATTGTGTACCTAGGTACTAATATAGCTTTAGAGTTTGTTTGAACTACCTAGCGGAACTAATGTTCCGTACGAGTATAGGTATCCGGTGTTTGTGTGATGGGTGGTAGTGGGTGGTGGGCGCGTGCTCACGTGCAGGTGGTGGTGGTGCAGCGGGCGCGTGGCGGCGCGCGTCATGACGGCGGGGTCGAGCGGCGCGAAGGCGAGCGCGGCGCCCAGCAGCGGCACGCACAGCGCCGCGCTCCACACCGCGCCGCCCACGCTCAGCGCCAGCGGCAGGAACCCCACCAGCGAGCCCGTCTGCACACACGTGAACCTTGTCACGTACTGATCACTCACTTACACACACTCACACATACACACGTACACACATACGGCTTTATTCATAGACAGTTTTAAAACCTATTTTAATTATCGAGTGTTGTGTGTGAATTCAATTTCAGCGAAGAAGACAAAACATTCGATAACTTAAATAGGTTTTCAAACTTTCTATGGACAAGGCAGTTAGTCCTCACTGACGGTATGTCACTACCTTCATATAAACAAATTTTATTTAAAAAATCACAGTGACACAAGTAATAATTATTTTCTTTAAACAAATTTCTAATGAATATTATAACAATATAATAAATACACCCAACAGTCACATACATAGACCTGACACCACACCAAGATCGAGTGTTATGTCGTGGGAATCAAAAACTACGATAGACTTTTCGGTCTCACAAACACGCAGACCCGAAATAAATACTAGTGGATCGCACAAATATTTGTTTCAATGCGGGGATCGAACCCACAGCCTCTTGTTTCACAGCTGATATTTAACCAAGAGAGTTACCTGCAGTAGTGCGATGAAGCAGATGCTGCATATCCAGAACTGCGTGCTGTTCCACAGACACGTCATGTAGTGGCGCGACATCGTGATCAGCGTGAACAGCGACACGTCCGCGTCGCGCGTCATCTACACAACACCATCCTATTATTATACATACAACTCGCTTCATTGTTGTCATTTAATTGTTATTTAGTATTAATTTTATTTCAGGTATATTCAAATTGATTTATAAGTAATAAATGAACATTAACTACAAAAAAAAACTATTTTATTTTTATTTAGTTTTCAACACATAATTACCTACACTTTTAATTTGATTAAAATGGCTAGCTTGAAACTTAACATGTGGAATTAATTAATTAATTAATTAGCTTAATAAATATAGTAATTTAAAAAGTGATGATAGACAAAGGCAAGTGAAACTTAAAAATACACACAGTACTTACTCTCTGATTCATTTTGCAGTTGGTTAAAGGTTGGTTCTGCCATTTGTTTTGCAACTGGGCAGCATGGTCAGACATAAGTTACTATTTAGTATGGTACAAAAGTAAAATATTTACAATAAAATATTTGAAACTCCCCCTTTAGAACTGAAACTTTTAAATTGTCCCATTTATTGGTGATTTTTAATTTCAAGAATAAGCAACGTATTTACAATATTCATGCTACTAAATGTACCATCTCATTTCGTTACCCTAAGGACGGTTGATAATTAACTCACTCTTATTTGCGTATAAAAAAATTAAAATCATTAAAATGTTGGCATTTTTTTATTGCAGTTTTTACCAAAACCCAAGAGACAGCCTATTTTTCTACTCTTCAATTAGAAAAGGGTTTTTCCGTTCCTAATTTTCTATTGACCCAAAGAAGTTTCACTTCTATACAATATATTATAGCGACACAACTCACCGAGAGCGAGCAAGGCACTGAGTTAAGAGTTCTGGCCAGGTCGATGGGCCCTATGCACGACTCAGGCAGGAGGTACGGAGGCATTTTCTGACACAACACCGGATACAGCGGCTCCACTGCAATGCTGAGATACAAATCATCAATTTATATTACCACGCAGGCAAGAATATGTTCGAGTTTCTCTTTCTGTCTCCCTCTTTTCTGCTATGGGAAGTTCACTGCTAAACATAGCGTCCCTCATAGGCCACGTGAAAGTTTGTTGTTCCTTGATTCTTTGAGGTATCTGAGACTATCCCGTCCTCTCACCTACCACTAAGGATCATTATGCCATGCAAAGAACTCAGCATCGGATTTCGGTGAGTCTCGATAACACTGGCAAGTGCTTAACTCGTAATTAAATTAATCAGATAAATGAAATAAGACTTGGAAAAAATACGGGAGATAAAATATTCGTCCAACATCTTCTGGCCTTAGAGTTCGACTTAAAAAAACGTAAGCTAAAGTATAACAAATGCGTACCTAGCGTCAGCCTGCATAAATATATCCATGTTGAGACAGTTGGCCGCCGAACCCATGACGCACACCACTTCACCGTAATCCTGCAGTCAATATTTTACTATAGGGGGAGATCGATATATTATCATTAATTTAATCCACATGTTCCCCTTGAATTTTAAGAAACACGTGGATTAGATAATTATCATATATGAATATCACCCAATACATTATAGACATTTAATTTTACTATCAAAATACAATATCCAGTGATCCGTCCGTCTAAATTACTCGTTTGTTATTTTGTTAATTGTTTTGCATATTCTACAGCTTCAATTTCATTTCAGTTTATTTCATTTATTTATCATATTTCTTTGAAAAATATGTACCATTAAATACCCAGGATATGTAGGTACTGTGTATGTTATCTCCTTCAGCTATTTATTACTTCAGTTAATAGTAATGACGCACCTGCATAATCTGTATCATGAGCTGGACGGATCGCGCGGTGCAGTCGGTGAACAGCGACACCAGCAGGGGCACGTTGTCCACCTGCTCGATGTGAGGCCTTATGTTCTCTATACCGCGGGGCAGTTTCGCCTGAATTACACACATAATGTTACATTATACAACCTGGAATAATAATCTAAATAGATTCCATTGAGATGTTTAGTTACATTAAAGTTATGTAGGCCAGAATCGATAGCGGCACGCATTTAAATGGCACTGAATGGCAGTAGGTACTCGATGAGTCTCTTGGAGTCTGTAAATGAGTAAAGTCTACGTTTCTTCTGTACTGGTACACCAGAGACGACGGTGCACCTTATGGTTAGTACAATGTAGTCCAGTATCCAGATCCAGATATCGTATCCATTAACTAAAAATGCTTATCTCACACAGGTCAACACAATTATATTGTCTTTCCACACAGAAAGGACACGAAACGCATCGCAATAGTCACGTGGGTCACGATGACGGGTTAATACTGTGATGTTTACTATCCGGGCGGATCCGTATATAGCAGCAGGTAAGGACCAACATACCCGGTTGCTCATGTCGAAGTTGAGCGGCGCGGAGTGGTCGGTGGAGTCGGTGAGGCAGGACAGCGAGCGGCACGCGTCGGCGGGGGACTCCGCGCCCCCCGCCCCATCCCCTCCGTCGCCCGCCCCGCCCGTGTCCAGCAGCGAGTCCGTCGACGGCTGGCTCGTCGCTATACTGCCGCGGTGCGGCTGACATATCAAAATCATCATTTTTGGGATAAAATATAAAGTAAATATAAAAAAAGTGCAATGGATTGTGCAACTGATTCTCAAATTACTTTCGGCCTTGTAGTATGATAAAAATAATGTATACAGTAATTTAGGACAAGAATGAGTGACGACGACCATTGCTATATTCTGTCCGCTATAGGATGAATGACTTTATCGATATTTTGTTTGAGACATTAAGTTATATTATTGATCAATATACTAATTTTATTTATACACATAACGCTTGAAAATCCGGAATAATATGGTAATATGCATTTTATAACAAAATTATAATTAATGGACTTAATTTAAAAACAACAATATAATAATTGAAATATTCTGATACAATATAAGAATAAAACTGAAGACAGTACCTTTATCCCGGTGGTGATGGAATGCCGCGCCTTCTTGATTTCGCTGTCGAACTTCACAGTGGTGTGGTCCAGGTTGATGGCGCCGGGCGCCGACATCGACAACGCTTTAGTCGACGCTATGTTCTGACTAATGACGTACCGTAACACGCTTGTTATTATCGATAAAGTTGCTTTGTGGAAGATATTGTAAACTAGAAAACTTTTGAATTTTATACCAAACATACGAGATTGAAGAATTCTTACAAATGGATATAAACTAAGGTTGCCTATGAAATCAGTTATAATGATATTGGATCATCATTATAAAATATCGATTATATTACTAGGCATGAAACTGGTCCTACAAAAACTGTGTCTCGACTATTTGAATTAGGTATACTGCATTTCCCATCAGATGTATTGTACTCAGTTCGTCAAGCCTACATACATATTTTAGCAATTTTACATATTTAGGGAGAAGAGGTAGGCCTTTATTGATTACAATGACTTATATCTACTGACTCTAAATTTAAAGTTGAGTTATTTCTTCAACTAATCATGGATTTGTCTTACCCAAACTACGAGTATTCTATATCAACATTTTGAACTGATTCTACACTTGCAAATGACATTATTAAAGTTAAGGTTTTAAACGCTAATGAATCCAGATTGAAATAGGTGTAATTTTGCCATGTTATTCTATTTTAAATTGGAGTTTACTAAGATTAAACACAATATTGTTAGTTCCATTCAATGTCGTGTATATGTAGTGTTATACTGTATGTGTTTTGAAAACACTAATATTTTAAGCGTCAAAATTAACAAAGCTCACATAAGGTTAAGTGGGAATGCAAGGCTTAACTTAAAAATAATAATAGGTATTATTTTGTTCACATTTCTGAGTTAGTAAAACAGGAGATGAGCATGCTTTGGTGTACTAACTAGAACATCAAGTATTTCTAAGACGGGGACATTATAAAATGTGATCAAAATAATTAAGTAAAATTTAATTAAACGTAGCAAGCATTATTTCACGTTCGTTTACTCCATGTTCTAAAATGCATCTAAGTTCAACCGATGGTTTCCAGCTTTAATATTATTTTTATCACTTTCACTAGAAATTCATTTAATACTATTCATATCGTTAATATACAATATTATAATAAAATAAATAATTGGAATCTTTTACATCAGATTAGCCAAAAATATTTCATTAAGTTATGGAAGCCGTCAGTTAGGTGAAAAAAACCGAGAAAAGGACGTGAGATAAGGCATGGGACGCGATAGAGCGAGAGAGACAAACCTATAGCAAAAGCCGAGCGCGGCCACGTCATACGTTTGGTACGCCCTAGAGAGGTTGGCGGCGTCTGCGCGCTCCTTGCCGTGCAGCGCTTGTGACGACAGCGGCGATACGCTCTTGCTGTCGAAACATACCACATGCTCAGTCGCGCGGTCGCGAGACACGCGCGCGACCACTAATGCTGCTTGAAAAACCTTCATCAACTATTAATCACCCCGCAGGGACAATTCATATTCAACATACAGGCCTACAATCGATAGTCAAATGTTTCAAAATATATTCCGTACACACTGATTGATCCTTCAGACATTGTTGTACAGGAATGATTGTGAATGACTCTTAATTTGTATGTTTTAGAAGCTGGCGTGATTAATTGTTTAAATATATAAATAAATATTGTTCACGAAGATTTAATCTATATGATAAAAAAGTTTTAAAATAGAGCTCAAAAACTAGACCGAAAAAAAACTTTGACAGTGAAACAATAAATCGAATACTACAAATTGACTTTAATTACAATTTAATTAAAAATTACTTGCTAGAGTGATATATTCAGTGGCGTAGCTATGAATATTTTTTGTTTAAGAACATTAATAGAACTAATTTAAATTTGAAATTATCAATAATGGAAATTATCATGTTCTTCATCTACTTAGTTAAATAGTGAATTTAAAAATAATTGTAATAAACTATCCCCGGAAGTTTATTATTATCCCAACAATTTTACAAATTATACTTTTTGAATTCTGGATGACACTCAATATAACATTGCTAGCACCAAAAAACGCTGCATAGAAACACCCATAAGAATGTTACCTACGCCTCTGCACATATTTACTATGTTCCGATTTGCTGTTTCATTTACTATCATAAAAATATTTTTATACAAAAAATATTATACAAATAAAATATATAAAAAGTTCATATTAACAGATGGAAAGTGTAGGATAGTTGGTATTTCTATTAAAATATTTCACATCTATATTTTGGAGAAAGACACAACATCAATAAAAAATACGCTAACATTTACATCAGTGGCGTAACAAAAGGCTAATTGTCATTCATATTTTAATGACACACTAGTGGTCGTCGATATCAAATTCATTCGATGGTGTAACTACAGTGGCGATGTTGCCCGCAACGTTCATGTCATTGATACCACGAGATTCAGTAATCAAAAATGCCGGTGTAAGGTTAAAATGCACTGAAACTTTCGTTTAAAACACTTAACTAGCAAATAAATAATTTAATGCTGCCAGATCAGCCGGATGTTAAACTTAATGAATTATTCTGTCAGCAATGAATGCAATGGCTCTATTAATAAGTTTCGAAAAGTTCCTTCAAAAATCCCGAACCGGTTTGTATGAGATCATAAATTTTATGTGTTTTAATTTTATCCGCAAAATATAAAGAATTTATATTACTATTCCTTCTAATAGTTATACATACTCCTTTGCTTGAAGTAACACGTATCGTTACGCCACTGAGCCGCTACTAATTTACACACCGATAAAATTGAGTGTCGATGAAGTGAAGTCAAACAGAAGAAAACATCTAAAATTGTTGTTATGTGTGTGAATGAATGAATGCTTGTTAAATATGAATCGTTGTTGAACGTAAAGCTCCAAACATATCATTTAGTACACCAAGCGTTACACGATGGTGCAATCACTCCACCAAATACCAATTGTTATTTTATTACACGAACACTATTAATGAAAACATCGACAGAATATTGATGCTTCCTATCTAACCAAATACGGTTATCTTGATTCACAGTATATAATATTATTATCTCCCATTTATAGTTACAAATGAAATGAAATATGTTCACAAAGATTTCTAATAGGTATAAAGTATCGATACATAAAAATATCGATAAATTGACACCAAGACTGCCAAAGTGAAATGTTTCCTGGATTGTTTACTTTTCCAATATATTATATTGTTAAAGCATCAGATAATCTATATGACGTAAACATTATATTATGAACATCTATAAGTCGAAGGGTATGTGTTACCTGACGTTGTCGTCGCTCATGAGTGATATGTGGCAGTTCCAGCCGGACTCGAGGCCCATTTTCTCGCTGAACACTCGTGAGCGAAGTTCGTTCTCTTTGCTGAAGTGTACGAAACGAATGCAGGCGCGCTCCAGCCGCTCGATCAGCTCCACCATGTCGCTTTGCGCCTGGTATTGCATCGTCACCATGCCTATGAACACCTAAAACATTTATTCATTTCAAATTGTGTTAACTAATTTGTTAATAGGTGTCATTATATGATTTTATCTGTACTGTGCAAAAAGAATCGGCCCGCAATACAGTTTTAAATTTGGTAAGCGATAAATAAAAAAGCTATACATAGTAATTATTTATTCTTGCTTTTCAATTTAACTGCAGGCTGGACTGAGTTTTTGCGGGCAAGTATAATTTATCTTCTTTAGGAACATAGCGCAATGGTATTAAAAAGTTGATTGATATGTTACCGACCTGATTACATTGTAAATCGAAATATCCTTCAGCGTCCTTAACATCGTCATCTGTCACTTCGTTGAACAGCAACGAATCTAAAATATTGAACATTAAAATGTTATATTGTCTAGCGTGAAATAAAAATTAATCATTATTTTGGGGTTAGTTGATACTGCAGTTTCATGGTGAAATACCAATTAAACTGGTAAAAATATGATCTTTCGGATCGAGTGCAAATGGAGAAAGCTGATTCCAGTGGAGAATTGCTTTGGGTTGATGATGACGATGATAGTAACATCTTTTTGTATCGGAATTAATGTAATTCCACTGGTCACGTCCTGCTCGAGTCTCGTCCACTGAACAAAAAGGAATAAGCGGTCTACGAGACAAAAAGGTATCATAATGTATAGAGTGTCTGGTGTAGTGTAGTGTAGTGCTTGAGTCTGGTTTAGTACATACATACATAAACTTACGCCCTTTTCCCAGAAAACGTAGGCAGAGGTGCTACCGTTACACCCATATTTCGCCTTATATGTTCCGTTCTACGATATGATGTGGGCGAGCCTATTGCTATATCGGTCCCAAATTCCTGATTCCGGGCTGATAATCAATAGAAAAATCCCATATCAGTTTGTCCGATCCGGGATTCGAACCCAAAACGTCAGCTTTGCAACTTTACCGATGTAAAACTGCGCCACCCAGGTACAAGTAGTAGTGTAGTGTGCGCGTACCCGTGGAGTGGAAGTGCAGCGCGGGCGCGTCGGGCCAGTGCTGGTCGCGCGGCGCGTACAGCGCGCGGCAGTCGGCCGGCAGCTCCAGGTACGCGTGCGCCAGCGCCGGCTGCACGCCGCGCGTCACCGGCCTGCACGCACACACACGCACACACACACACACCACGCCTCAGCATCATACACTACCTGCTGTTCCACTGCTGGCCGTAGGCCTATAATAGTATGCTAATCATTACAGAAAAACTATACATTAATCTTTATTTTCAAGCAAGATTGTACATTGTCCATTTCAAAACAACAGTTATTGCTTATAAAATATCAATAAATTGAATAAAATTAAACTTTAACATCCAAGATAAGAATTAACTTGTGTTTGGATGTTAGCGCTCTTACAACACGATTCAGAGAGAGTACATTGTAGTTGCAATGAAAAAAAACCTGCTGAGCAATTAAAGTTGCGTATGTCTGGAATTGTTTTTATAGTCTCGTAGCTACTCATTGAAGATTTTAAAACAAATATATTTAAAAATGAAATAAAACGTACTTGTAAGCGAACGCAGTGCAGTACGCGGTGAGAGAGTTTCTTTGGTAAAAGTCAATAATCTTCTTACGGTCCGAGGGGGATATGGGCGTGAGGTCGCGCCCGTTCCAATAGTCCACGCACGAGTCTAGTAAGATGTCAGCAGTGCCCTTGAACATTACAATGGACAAAGAAACAATTCATTAAATAACCCGCAAACCAGAGACAAAATTCAACTTTAAAGTCATAGACCCAAAGCTTTCATACATACATCATACATAAGCCTTTATCCCCGAAGGGGTAGGCAGAGGCGCCACCAGGACACCCACATTTTGCCTTGTATGTTCCGTCCCATGATGTGATAGGGGGCGAGCCTATCGCCATATCGGGCACAAATTCCTGACTCCGGGCTGATAATGAATAGAAAAATCCAATATCACTTTGCCCGACCCGGGACTCGAACCCACAACCTCAGCTTTGTAACCGTACCGTAATACAACTACGCTACCGAGGCAGTCCACCCAAAGCTTTCAATTCTTTTCATTCTGCATTATACTTAGGCAATAATACATTGGAACCAGTCTAAGAACGTCACAAGCCCGAATCTTGTGCCGTGATTATCGAAAATTTTTGGTCCACAAACACTCAGACCCGAAACAAATACTTGTGGATCACACAAAGATTTGTCTCGATGCGGATAACCTAGCCGCGGCCTCTCGTTTAACAGCCGGCGTCTAACCAACGGCGTCACGGTGACGTAATGAAGAGTATTGATGTGTGTGTGTACCTGTGTGAGCATCTGCAGCTGGTTGGCGTGGTCCTTGACGAGGACGGCCAGCATGTGCGGCAGCGGCACCTTCACGCGCGTGCTCAGCTGCAGCGAGCGCACGAACCGCGTCTCGCGCCGCAACGTATCCGCTTGCTGCGATACGACACCACACTTACACCTCGACCGGGCATCTCACAATATGACGCAAGCACGCACGCGTGCACGCATTCGCACGGGTACGTGCGCACACATTATTATTACGGTACATCATAAAAAAATATTATTGTAGGTCAATATATGAGAATATAAAATAGAGTAGGGTGGCAACATGTCATTGAAAATTATGGCATTAAATGAAAAACTAAATCGATTCGATGATATAATAATTACAATAAATCAATTCGTACAAAAAAAAAACAAAGAAACAAATACACCAAACAAAAAAAATATTAGAATACATAACAGTTTATTGTGCATCAGTCTCAGCATTTTTGTAGTCGTTTTTTGACGTCCCAATTCGAGAAATCGTCCATAAAAGATCCTAACTTTTAAGCATGTCCTAGGTTCAGTGTTAATAAAAGTGTATTATAAATAGCAATACAAAACTTACTAAATGTCTGAATATCGACAAGCAGTCCTGCACGGTGTAAGAGGCGGCCACGGCATCGTTGAAACCAATTTGTTTAGCCAACTCGCAAAGACACCGGCGGTTGGTCACAGGAACCAGATGTTCACTGCAATAATCACCAATAACAGCACTGATTAAAATATAGTACATATTTTACTAGCATACTTATTAAAAAAATATCACTAACGACATGATTAACAATATATGTTTCATGAATGGGCGGTGTAACATGTTAGTTTTGTTATGTAGTCGTTATTGGTTAGACAAGAGCGTCAGCACCTGAGCTGCGCCTCGCAGGTGAGGTGTGCGCAGAAGTGCGCGTAGGTGTGCCTCGGCGCGGGCGCGCACGTGTTGAGCAGCGCCGCCAGCCCCAGCGGCTTGAGCAGCGCCAGGTGCTGCCGCCAGCGCTGGTCGTCGAACTCCACGCTGAACGGCGCGTTCTGGTCGTGCGTCAGGTCCAGCACCTGCGCCACACAACACGATGCTACGATTTTTTTTAATTGCAATGAATGGCGAGGCGATAATGCCATTCGCCTAATAGTAAGCGATACGACCGCTCATTGACAGTAGCAAAACCAAACAACATCACCAATTACAAAACAATGCTTGGCATTCCACTGCGCTCGCCATTCTGAGACATAAGATGTTAAGTTTCATTATGTCCAATTGTAACTCTGGCTGCAATGGCATTCAAACCGGAACACAAAAGTGCATTTACACTGTTTGGCGGGTCAAATAGACATTGTGGTGGGGTACCATTTTAGGAATAAAATATACCATATTTGTCCCACTGCAAGGCACGGGTCTCCTCTAAAATCGAGAGTACGACTGAAAGTGCTAAGGCCGTATAGTCAACTGGGCTGGCCAACTGCGGTTTAGCGGACTTTTAAATAACGGTGAAGGTAAACATCGTAAGGAAACTTGCATACAAAGCGATTTCTAAGAATTTCTTCGTATGTAAAATTTAGCCAACGATATTTGTACCATCGTCCACAGGAATTAGCATCCGTCAATCATCCATACAAATGCGTCGCGTTTAGAGTTCAACCTATGTTAGTTCTAACCAGTAGGCAATAGTCACCTGTCTTCGATGGATATTTTTTTCTAAAATTATGCGAAACCATAATAGGTATATCAATAATTTTTTTAATTTACATCAAATTAAAATTGATCTAATTACTAGACGACATAAGGTCAATTGCACAAACCAACTTTGCCTTTAACTTTGACTTTGAAATTGTCAATCCCATACATTAACAATGTCAAATACGTCACAAATGTATGGCGATGACATGGTCAAAATTAAAGTTATCGTCTAAGTTATTTTATGCAACTGAGCCTTAATGAGCTACAGTTAAAATTAAAACGAAGTAAAAATTGGGCAATTACCTCCGCTATAGTGGATGGTTCCGGGTTCTTGAGTTCCGCTTGTTGATCCAGCGTCATATTACTTTGATGGCCCATTGAGCCCACTAGGCTAGTTTTGCTGGAGTTATGTGACGTAGGGCTAGAGTTACGAAGGAAAAATACCTTCTCAGCAGTCGGATTAGGCCATGATAAAACACCCTTTTTGTCCACACAACACAAAGCCTGGGAGATACAAAAGCAATATTTAAAAAGTTGTACATTATAATGTTAAATGGAACAGTTATTAAGGGCTAGAACTGCATAAATATTTAAATTTTCTTCATATTTGGTCGATACGTAATGTCCTCGGCTATAGCAGTAAGCCTTCTATTTATTAGATATGAACTAATCTAAAGAGTGAATGTATTAGTGAAGCAAGTACAGGCAGTCAGAAGATTGCTCTCAAAAAACATGTGGTAATGTGACTATTGGCTACGTACATGATAACACTAACGATATATAAATAAAAACTATCTACACACGACGATAATAATGAGGCATGAAATCGATCTAGGCATAAAATGTTTTCATAGATAGATTTGTATTGTATACACTACGTGTTAAAACAACCACGTATATCAGTTTCTTTATATGACTTAAATTATTGTTAAAATTTGTACGTACAGACAACGATCCCAGCACGTGAACGATATTCGCTGTTCTCGTGACCATGTCTTCCCTTCCTATCAATATGTTAAAAAATATCTTTCCTATAGACTTAATAGTCTCTGGTTTGAGGCTGGACTCGCTAAGTGCTTGGATGAGCGGATCGCTCGCGTCCTCAGATATTGAGCACGATTTGGGACGCACGTACTTCTGCCGCGTTTCAGATAACACTTTGAACCTGTAATGGAAATTTAAACACACTACATTAAAAAAACGAATAAAAAGAATTTATTTCAAAAATAAATCTAATGAGAACCATGGGAGTTTGAGTTAATACGCATAATGTATCAAAATTTAGTAACTTCTATAAACAATGTTCACCAATACTTTTCATTCAGAGATATTTGTTCATCCAATGCGGTTGAACAGCATGTACTTTACTTAATAAAATTCATACTTTTATTGGATATTTTAAAATTTAAAACATAATTCTCACCTCGCGAGTCCGTAACAGTTAAGCGACACCCAGGCTATGGGAAATACAATTTGCAACAATGGCAGCGATGCCGCAATGGTTTGCAGGAAGTATATCTCGGTCCAGTGCGTGACGCCAGGCAGGTGGTACACGTGCCGGATGAAGCTAGCGATCACCACCAGAGATATCACTAACGGCAACACTATGCCCTCCATTATTTTCACCGTGCACTGGAAATTAGTCCACAGATCGTACAGAGCGGCAGAAAAATAAATTAGAATACAATCGCTAGCAATCAGTTAAATACATCAAAGGAATAAACCAACTTCTCCAACAAACTGAATGAGTAAAAAATATCCAGAGGCATTGAATATTATTTCAACATTTTTGGCGCAAAACCTGCTGACGCCATACCCAGTATGCAGTTCCTATTAAATTGATTGTATGAATTGTGATGATTGTGTTGACGTCATCAATTTGGAAATATGTACCGCATACGATAGCTGATTTGACAGATTTTAGGGCTTCTTTACAAATTCATAAACTTTAGAAATTCATCATTTGCTTTCTGCAAATATCCTTCTTTTGAATCAATACTTATATATAAAATTGAAGAGTTTGTTTGAATGCGCTAATCTCAGGAACTATTGGTACGAATACCGAGGCAATTTATTATACATAGTGCTAATTAAATGTACAAACATTAAAGTGCAAAAAAGAACTGGGGTGAAATAAATGAAAATAAATACAATAAGCCACTGGCATCAAGCATACTACATAGTGAATTGTTTTGGTCCAGTGTGTCAGGACCATACATGTAACTACATCTATGGTCAGCACTGAATAGGATCGTTTCATAAATTATATTTTGTACATTATTTTTATTCACAAAAACACGTATATTATAATACAGCAACAGGAATGAGGTAATATTATGAAAATATATATAAATGTAATTACAGCAACTCAGCAAACTATACAGATACATAGATTAATGCTTACCAGATACCTTTGTTTCTCAAACACAGTGACTGGTCTAGCAGTGGCTTGTTTTAACGCTAGCTTTAAGTTTTTCAAGTATGGTGTTTCACACATTCTATATGCTTTATTTTGATGAGGGACTCTTATTCGTGGTACACTAAAATTTTCTTTGTACTGAAAAAAATATAGATTTATAAAATAACTAATATTCCTTTACTTAAACCAAGATACAAATTAAAATAATAATTAACATTGACATACTATTCCCTAAAATAAAAATATTTCACCTGAGAACTTGGTTGAAAGGTTTGCCCAAAAAACAATTCAGGATCTTCAGGTTGGAGCCCTTTGCAGTGGCCTGGTACTTCTTGTCCCGGTCTCAGCACTATTACATCTCCTTCTACGAGTAAGGCCCATGGCAGGTTGACTATTGTGGCTGTAAAATAAACACAAATATATACTTATTTAACATATATAACTCATCTTAATATCAAGTAAATTAAACAGTTGTAAGAAAATACATACATACAAAAAAATTCACGCCTTTATCCCAGAAGGTAATAGGCTTTATAGGTAGAGGCGCCACCAAGACACCTACATTTCGCCATATGGGGCACAAATTTCTGACTCCGGGCTGATAATGAATAGAAAAACGCAATTTCACTTTGCCCGGTCCGGGATTCGAACCCGAAACCTCAGCTTTGTAGTCGTACCGTAGTACAACTATATCACCGATGCAGATTATAACTTATATTATTTATTAATTTTGTTTTATCAGTCCGTAATCTTTTGCTAATAGTTTTATAGGCATTTTGTAACATGAAGCACAAAAATATCAAAACTTTCTTTCCAAGCAACCCTGTTAGTGTAAATTTTTAAGCTTCTTGATACTAAGAATTGCTCAGGGTTTAATTAATTTTGGATTAAAACTAAAATCAGTAACTAAGATGCCCATAAAACCACAAGCACACAATGGTGACATAGTTAAATTATCGAAATATACATATATACCAAAATAACAAAAATAAATTATAATTACCATCTCTATATGTCCATTGCAGAATCACACATGGTGAAAATGGAGCACATAAATGTGGATAATGGTCTTGTTTCCATTTCGCTTTTTCAATAGCTTCATCTAACGTTTCTGGAATCAATGTATAAAGTTATAAAGGAAAAAGAGCTATGTATGAGCAGCCAAAAATTCTTGCATAATTAATCACACATTGTATTTTTCCAGCAATTTGAAATCTAGAGTAAAATTTGCCAATTAAAAAACTTTGATCTGAAAAACATTAATCAAAAATAATTTTGTTTAACATTTGTATTTGAAAACAATATAATTTTTACATAAGTATTGGATTTTTTTTAAATCTTCAAACACATTGTTTAGTACAATAGAATCCTGATTATCCAAATCAAAAATCAAAAGTCTGAATAATCAATTCCAAAATCAAATCAAATAAAGCTATATTTTAATTTTAATCAATTTTTAATATGTAATGGGTTTTACATACTGTTGCTTAGACATGACAATGTAAAAAAATTACAAGGTATAACAAACAATGAATTACATAATACCTGTGTAATTCAAAATTTAATTCATAAATAATCAGATGGAGTTAACTTTAATAATTTATTTCATGACTTAATGATTCCACAGGGTGCTATGCTTCTACCAGCATATTAAAACAATCTTTTAATTAAGTCTTTGCTCATTGAGCCATCAAAACATTTTAAATTGGCAATTAGAGCCATGTAAAATGAGTCCAGATAATTGGAAGTTAGGATAATTGGGATTCAGTATACAATACATTTTATGAGTACCAAGTGAACCTTATGGCAGGTTTAGCTTAGGTGTCAGTAAACCTATTGTGTACAAAAGCTATAACAATTAAAAATGTGCACCACAATAAACTCTTAATAAATGGATCCACAATTTCTCCAACATATTTTTAGAGACAAAAGATAAAATTATCATATTCATGATAAGGGTATACTGTAAAACAGTCTTCAAGATAATCAATTAAAAGATAAACATAATTTTTACTTAGTAACATGCTTATTAAGTTGATTAAATCAACTGCTAATATTTATAATAAGACTTACCTAAGACTTTTCTTACTCTATGAGGTATTTCGTTCCTGTACAAGTACTCTTCATTGAATGCTACCAAGAAGTTTACAACAAGTATTACAAACAAAAATAAAGCTTCCCATAACAGATATGCATGTGCTTGCACCGATACGCCGAAAAGATACGTCAAAATGAGACATATTATGTAAATAAACGTAATCGTATATGCAACTCCTGAGAGCAGAACCTTCTCCGAAGAAAATGATATTATATCGCGTATCAAACGACATCTGAAATAAAAATAACCTTATTCAGTTCGGATTATATTTTGTTCATTACTATTTTCTACTTTAAGAAAATAATTGTATGTATCAACAAATCAACATCAACATATCATGGAAAATAATATATTACATTAAAACACAAATACCTTGGAGGATTATTTTTTGTGTGCTCTTCAATTACAACACGTATATCATCACGAAGTTTGATCAACGCATCTTTAGTTGAGTTACCTAGTACGTTTTGTAGATTATCATCCATTGTCCAATGTGCCATTTACATAATTAATAGAACGTATAATTAATACTTTTTACCACAACAAACAAAATTATCAATACGGATGAAGTAATTTCAGTTCCGTTCCGAATCTATGTTATGTAATATACTTGTTTAGTAAATCTCTTGCCTTGCATCATATACTAAGTATACTACTCAAAACTGAGGAAATAGATTTCAAATTACTTAGGTACCATGTTAATAAGCAAAAATATATAATGAATATTTCCAATTCGAAATATTTAAAATAATTAATTTTCTTAATACACGTATTCGGAACGTACCTAGATAGATTTGTCATGTCACAAACGTCACCTGATTTCGATTCTTTGCTGTGCGGCGTAGCATCTCTACTTACACCCAAAATTAATAAGCAATCCCAATCCCTATCTAAGGATCGATCCGGAAAATAGACCAATCAGAACACATCAAATGTGAGCGTGTCGGCAATACCTTGAGCCCATTGGTTTATTTTCACGATCGATCTTTAGATAGAAACGAAGATCGTTTATTAATCATGGCCATAACTCTGTGGCTGTGCGCTTGCTGAGATTTAGCAAACGTGTTGTTACTTGTTAGTCTGTGGGCAAACGTCTACAAGCTCCGAGCTACACAAGACACAAATGCTTGGTTGCCATTGTGGTTGCCATCAATTTACACGCTTGCGAGGGCGTTAGACGTTAGTATGTTTAAAACATAGTAATGTTTACTTATAGTAGTCTGTGTTACTATGTTCCGAACAGGCAGATATCGACGTTGATGTTTTGCTATTACCATATGCACGGTTCACTATGATATGCCTCGAGAATAGGTTCTCCAACTATTTACTAACCATTTTCTATAAAAACATCTTAGTACCCATTAATAAGTTAATAAAAATATTGCTCATAATTTATGACAGCCTCCGTGGCGCAGATGCTTAGACGCTGGCTGTGAAAAGAGAGGCCGCGGGTTCGATCCTCGCACTGAAACAAATATTTGTGTGATCCACAACGGATCCACAGGTATTTGTTTCGCGTCTGGGTGATTGTGAGACTGACAAATCTCTCGTAGTTTCTTATACTCGTGTCACAAGACTCGATCTTAGTGTGGGTTCAGTATTATGAGTGTGACTGTTAGGCGTATTTATTAATTTAATTAAGAACCTAATAAATAAACGCACCCCTTGGGCCCTAGCTTGTGACAAACTCGCACCAAGTGTAAATGCATCGCAAACTCTTGCCAAACCTCCTTTGAAACGTGTTCAAAAACCATATACCATATATTATTATGTTTCAAAAACTATCGGCTCTCGCTCCGATCGGCGATCGACGACAAGCTTACGCGAGCCAAGGCGAGCCGAGCCAAATGCCCTATTTACTGTTTACACGCATGTTTGTGAAGGTTTGTCAAGGTTTGTCAAACGTGTAATATAGCAATAAAATCGTAGGCAGAGAATACTTACTCTGTTTACGCATAAATTGCACTGAATTTCAGTAGTTATTTTACGTATATTTATAGGTCGTTTACGATTTTCGGTCATTGAAAGCGCTGTTGTCAAATAATTGAGAATAGTTATTCTCTCCTCATATTTTATTACATTAGATACGTTACTACTACTAGATTACGAGTATAAATACTTATTGTTTATGTTATGAAAACATATCTCAAACACTGCATTTAATAGACATTTCTTAATTTTATATATAGTTCCCAAATTCGCCACATGCCAATAGATTTTAGATGATCTGTAGTAATAAATTTGTTTTCGACAGTTTGACGACAGTGAAGTTGGCGTTTCTGAGAATACTCCGATCCGAAGTTTTCTTTCTGTTTTATGTAAGTACTTGCTGTAGGCGTAACAAATTTTCATTAGTACAATTTTACAGCATTCCGAGCCTGCGATAGCAACATTTATCATGTTCTACGCTTTCTACAAAAGCGGTGGTGTTAGTTAAATAAATGTAGTTCGCGAAGGGTGAACGTGTTCAGTCAGTGTGTTGTGTGTCATCGTGATAGACCATTCAGTGCGCCATTTAGTTCGTCGAAAAAAACAAGGAATGCGTCGATCGTTTAGTTACTTTATTCGGGACTAGTATACCATTTCGTGATGGAGTGACATTGTAAACATTCAGCTATGGCACATTTATGTAGTAATGTGAGAGAAAATAAGTGTAGTGGGTGGTGGAGAGGACTGCACTGCAGTTCATGGATGTGGTTTGTGCTAATCCTTGGTTTTATCAATCTACCTGGCACATTGGGCAAACGGCGGGATGCAGTCAACCAAACTTTGTACATGCACCCTTCTGGAGATGCAACACTTCGCTATGGTGAACCACTAGAGATTTTCTGTTCTGATGAAAATTCATCTGATCTGGTATTTGCGTTAGGCTCGAATATACTCGACTCTGAAATTGTGAACATCACAACTAGAAGATTATATTATGAGAAACCTGAAAAGCAAGTCAACGTATATTATTGTAAGAATATTAAAACTTTGGCAAAAAACACTCTCAGAATTTTAATAGAATCTACACCTCAAAATGTTACTGACTTTGAATGCAAATCTAAAAACCTAGAAGTGTTAAATTGTACTTGGACATCACCTGAAAAAATAAGCTTGACAGATTATTCTCTTACATTTTTAATAAATGGCAATGCAATTAAAGCATGCAATGCTACAAGAGTGGATACTCTGAGGTACTGTTACTGGACCACATACAGTACACCACGGTATCGTCAAATGGAAAAGGATTATTACTTCAGACTTACTGCTTGTAATGTGTTTGGATGTAATACACAAGATTTTGTGAGAGATCATATTTCAATGGTAGAACCTGATCCTCCTATTAATCTAAAAGTGGTGACTGTGTCTCAACACAGTGTTCTACTTCGTTGGTCTATACCTATCAATCTAGACTTGTTGCCAGATGGTGTAGACCATAGGATTGAATACCAGATTGCAAAAATTGATAATACTGCTAATTTCCGAAATGTTGATGCCTCAAGTCTACCAGCTAAAAATAGAACTTACAGATTTCTTTTGACGGACTTGCCATATGCCCATATGCAATATGAAGTAAGAATATATATTAAGTGTAAGTCTAAAGTGAAGCAAGATCTTTGGTCTAAATTTGCTTTTATAGTTTTTTATACACAGAGTGAAAGACCTAATAGACCACCTGATACAGTTGTGGGTGCTTTTGAGCAAGCAGTGTTTAGTGCAAAGAGATTGATTTATATTTACTGGAAGCAGTTAGAAGAGTATGAGGAAGCAGGAACAAACTTTACATATAGAGTTGAGGCATCTCCACAGAAAGGAAGACATCAAACAATATATGCTGACAAAAATAAAAGCTTGAGCTATATTGTTTTGGATAATGCATCATTGGGTGCTATAGATGTGTCTATTTGGTCTATGAATGATAATGGTTCTTCAATAAACAGCAGCTATCTCTACATACCACCCATAGCCGACACCAAGCCCAAGGTGTCATCATTTACCAAACTTGCTTATGAAAATGGCACTTATAAATTGTCATGGGTTGGAGTACAAAATATTGATAATTATACTGTCTTTTGGTGTATCCATAACACTACAGGAATTTGTTCAGGTCGAATGAATTTTACAGTGTTGAACCCTAATATAACTACTTATGTCATAAATTTGCCAAAGGAATATAGGTATCAATTTGCTATTTCTACCAACCGTGGGATGAAGACAAGTGGAATGGATTGGGCAATATGTGACATATCAAAGGATTCAATCCAAATGTATGGGTTTCCTGTTAAAATGGATCATGATGTACCAGGTCCATCATATGTCAAAATAACTTGGACAATGGACTGTACTCTACAAGATGGTGTCATCACTGGTTATAGAATTTCGTACTGTCCAGTACGAGCAACCAGTAATGTTTGTGCTACTAAAAATCAAACAACTCTTAATATTACCGAACCAAAACTAATGGAAAAAAATATAACCAACTTAGAACCATACACAACTTATTTATTCACATTAGCAATGAACACTACCTATGGGCTCAAAACTATTGAAAATGCTTCAACAGGAGTCACTACAGTTGAAGACACGCCTACAAGCCCTGTTAATGTAACAATATCTGAAATAGAGTATAATTCAATAAGTATATCATGGGATCCACCTGAACATAAAAATGGAATAATTGGCAAATATGTTATTAACAACAACCTTAAAGAATTTTATGTTGACCCAGTTTCAGATAAAGATAAAGACAGTACTAGAAGACATGTTAAAATAACTGGTCTGAGCGGATTTACTAACTATTCATGGACTGTGCAAGCTTGTAACACTGCTATAAGTAGTTGCTCCAAAATCAATCCCAATGATGCATTGTTTGTAAGAACAAAGATAGGTCCACCTAGTAAAATGAAAACTCCCACAATTACGAGTAGACCAGACAGTGTCACCTGGGAACCTCCAGAAATATCTGGTGGCCCCATAAGTCATTATCAATTAAAAAGAGTTAAGGATGGAAGCCCTGACTTTGAGTCATACAATACAACAGAGATAAAATTTTCATTAACACATTGTGAAGGTGGAGTCAATGGAGAAACATATAGAGTTAGAGCTATAACCTATGATATAGATTCACACTATGGCACTTTAAGTGATAAAGAAAAAGTGTTACGTCCATACAGAAATGGAAGTATTCGTTTGGAATATCCAGGAGAATGGAGTGATCCAGGTTCAGTAGCTTGTGGAGCTAAAGATGGTTTAATGATGACTTTTATTTTGATGGCAGTGTTTGCTTTAATGGGATTAATGTACAGTTCTATAAAGTGTTATAAAAAATACCGCAAAATGGAAGATATTAAGCCAGTCCTTCCTAATGGTTTAGGTGTCCCTGAAAAGGATATATCCAAATATACATATGGAGCATGGAACCCTTCAAATAAAGATGAAAAGCCATCATCTGATGAAATGTTATTGTTACCTAACAGTCGAACTACTGTTTCTACATCAGATTTAAAACAAAAGGAAAATGATAATTGTGCTTCTAGTGATCATACAGACAGTACTGCTCTTTCCGATACGTCACGAGCCCCTGTGGATAGACAAGTTTCTTCTTCAGATGATGGCTCTAATTCATCTCTTCATTTGGAGGCTGAAGCAGTCAGAGTGGAAGATAATAATACAAATCAAGAATTTGAAGATTCCTCTAATTCTGACACGGAAGCGTCTCGACGAGCTTCGCCATATTTTGGAGTAAAAAATTTAAGAAATAACGCAACCAGTGGTTATGTGCAGCAATCAGTAGCCCCTGCTACTGGTTATGTCCAATCCGCGCCGATGCCAGTAAAAAGTCCTTTAGCGAAACCAACTATGCAAAATCCGAGTTCCAGCTACGTAATGGCATCTCTTTCAACTCCTATTTTTACAACCGGCGTGGCACCACTAAGCGTCACCAGTAATCTCCCTGTGACGTCCGGATATGTACGTACCGAAGATGCCCAAATGAAATCGGGACACAATTTTCCCAAATTAGGACCATCGCCAACTAAAATGTTTGGCCCAGAAAGCTTGCCGACAATGCCCACCTTGCCTTCGCCTGCGAAACTTGGCGCTGACAGCAGTTACATTCAGCTGCAATCACTAGATACCTTGCCTAGTCATAAACAACCTGTACGCAACACAGTGCCATTAAAGCCACAAGCGTCCAGCGGCTATGTTAGTCCAGGGGACGCTGTAATTAATAAACATCTCAATAATATGTTGTCGGGTGGTCAATTAGCTGAAGAGTCAGCAATACTAGACCCAACAATGTCGCCCGACGCTTACTGTCGATTTTCATGGAGTACCGACCCCGCTAATGATAACCTGCACTCGCTGCTCGCCGACTCACCTAGGATAAACTCCTTAAATAAGTGATTCAATTCTCAATTCATTAAGTGATACGACTGTTAATATATCTTTTAGTGACTGAACTGTAAATATTAAACTTTAAGAGCTTTCTTACGCACTGCGTATATAAATATGGGACATAATATTATTTCACACAAGAATGTGGATGTCTAGTGATAATTCTTGTGCCTTATTAATTTATTTTAGGTCGTTTTAAAGAAGCTCGTTAGGTAAGACATTATATTTCAGATTCTTAGTAACTTTATATTTACAATTTCCGAAGAAATCAATCATTTATGAAGGGAATATATTGTTACAGGAATTAATTTATGCACACAGAAGATAAACATGGAGGGTCTATATAAATTAAATATAATATCAAGCGATTTGAGTACTGAAGAGACAATTCTGCAAATCGCCGACACAATAGATAATCTCAGTGGGATAGTTGACGATTTGTTTCTTCGGGTTATGTCTAGAATCAAGCAGAACATGGACAAAACTGCAAAACTAAATAAACGAATTGAAATTTCCAAAGCCAAAGTTGAGAAACTAACTGGTTTACAAAAAGCGATTAAAGTTTTTTCTAGTGCAAAATATCCTGCTTCAATATCATATGAGAATTATCAATCGGTTTTTGGCTTCGAAGGATACAAATACCAGCCAAAAAAAGTAACTCTGAGCGGAAAGCCTCAGAGGTTGCCTTCTGACAAGGGAGTGCAGGTATTTATGAACCTTGTGTATTACATACATGCTGTACACAAGTACCATTATTTAATACATAGATGCTGCATGGCGTTCGATACGTGATTTTATAAAACTGATATATTTCAGGAAAAACTTCATTTTTACCACGTAAAAGTTGCGGATCCTGTAGTTCGAAAACCGAAACAAGACTACAGTCTAAATGCTGTAATTAACAACATAGAGACTGTTGGAGAACTTCTTATTTTTAATTCCGATGAGAGTCCTTATCTCGGTTCATCCGACAGAGTGTCCGTTTATGTACCAGCGGTGAATACTAACATCGAGAACACAAGTTTATTGGAAGCAGCTCCATATTCAATTATGAAGAAGGATGTGATGAAACGTGAAGTCGACGAATATATGTACGCGCCTGGCATGGGAATGGTGAGAATACTTGTATTATGTATATTATAAGTAAATAAAAAGCAACCGTTGTATAATTTGACCGTGACATATGTTGTTATATAATGTGACATATTATGTGTTAAACAGGTGCCAGAGCTAGATATGCCGCTCGATCTGCCGCATTTGCCGGGAATAGCTGGCGATGTGCAGTTCTTGATCAATAGTGAAGGGTCTATCGCACCGTCTGTTGTTGCCTCGCCCGTAGTCCCAGCTGTCGCTTTGCCTGAATCCGAGTTGCCGGATCTAAAGGAGTTACCGAATGTTGAGCCAGAAATAGTGATTGCATTACATGACGCACCGGATGCACCTCCTCCGCCGGTGGTGACGAGTTCGCAAGCTCTGCTGCCTCCACCGCCGCCGCCACCACCACCACCGCCGCCTCCGGCTCCGTTGGAACTTACTATTACTACTCATACTAAAAGGTACGTTAAATTCTAAATTATGATTTTTTCTATGATTTATTGATCAATACCCTGATTGAAAATTCAGTTATGAAGTCCAAGAGCTCGAACCTCTGGCTTGCCACGTCTCGTCCGTTTCGGAGTGGTGTGTTGATAGTTAATCATAGCTTGCTTGTAGCGGTAAAGGAAAACATCAACCATCGCGGGGAAACCTGTAGGTCCGAAATGTGAAGTCTAGAAACTTGAGGTAAACCTGAAATCCTTTAAAGGCCTTAAATCCCCTTTGAATTCTGAATTAGGCCCTTTCCCGTAATGGCTGGTATATTCACGCTTTCGTTTTCAGCAGCTTAGTAATTTAGAGCGATCAGAATCTACGAAAGTCTTTTCGATCTCACAAATACCCATACCCGTTACAAACACCTATGGATGACGGAAACATTTGTTTCGGTGCGGGAATGGTAGCCGAGGCCTCCCACAGGCGGCGTCTAAATAATTGCGCCACGGAGGCTGTTCAATAAATGCGTAGCACGCAATTATCTTTATGTCGAATAATCTTTTAGACAAAACTTTCCAAAATAAATTGAAATGAACTTAAAATACTACATTGAAGGTGTAAAATGTTACACATTATTTAGATTCAGTCACTTTTTTTCTACCACCCGCTTCACAGGCAAGAAACACTAGCGTTGCTCTTTTCAAAACTAGTCTGCAATACAGTTATTATACAGGAGTGGCTGCTTAGTTTATGTTCCCCGATTTACTGAACATTGTTACATATTTTTTTCCTGCATAAACTCCGTAATTAAATTATACGCTAATGCCTTTTCTGAAGACGCGTAAAACACATTCGATTTTCCATATCGGCACTACATATCGTTAATTTCATACATTATGTTAACTGGTGTCATTTAATATGTGCATATATTGTGAATTCTCTCGGTGCAGGCGCATAATGAAGTCTCGGCATGAATAAAGAAGACTTTTATTTACAACTCTTAAATAGATTGTTTATACAAACACATAAATGGCATGTGTGGAGCTTTGTTCGACCGGTTTAGAAATCTCTTTAGTTCTGTTTACATACATGGAACTTTTTTTATAACGTAAAAACTCAGTGTTCAATCATAAATCACCAACCTCACTAAACATAGATAATTTTATGGATTCCCCATTTTATTAATAATGGCTGCCATTTCTCTAATTAGCCGTTCGCAAAGTTAAAAAACGGAGGCTCTGAGCTCAAAACTAGCAGATCAGGCAATGGTGGCGATTAATTGGCAAAACATTGGTGTATAAAATACCCCAAGAGAACACTGATGCTTGACCGTTTTTGCCGGTGCTACAATTAAGCAGTATGGTAGACTCATACATATTCTGATACATGTAATACAATTAGTTAGTGAGTTCGTATTATATAATAGATAAAACATTTTAACAAACTTAATTTACTAAAGGCAATAAAAAGATGACGGGCGCAGATCGTCTGATTCCCTACCATATATCGTTGCTGAAATTAGCTACAGAAATTGTGGGACACTAGGCATCTTTGTCTACTTCTTTGAGGAAACAGACTTGAAATTACTTATATACTACGTTATAATGTCACGAAAAAATAACTGATACAATATCTTGAGCTTGAGTGTCAAATAGTCAACATTTGCAGTGTATAATTTGTACTTGTTTCTTTTTTTCTACACCATTTATGTTCGTAAAGTCTGTTACCTGATTTTTTGTGTACTTCCTAATCCCTTGCCATGTGTGGAGAGCTGGTATTTTTTATACAATTCGTTACATCCCACAATTTGTTATGGAGGTGCTCAACGCGCTCACTGCATTACCACAAAAACTGCTGGTGTACATGTTTGTTATCTTTGTTACAATGGAATTTTCATTAATTAAAAGCGTTTTTAATTTATGCAATTAATTAAAAAAAAATGTTTCTGTTTTTGGAACGCCAGACGTATAAACAATCTTTCACAGCTAATTAGACAAGACGGACCAAGCCGGACATAAATTATACCGTTTAAGGAAAGCGAAAAAACTATATCGCTCTTAACTAAGTTTATAACGCTTTATCTATGTTTACCAACATGGTTTTATTGTGCTCAATAATGTTTTCGCGTACTTAATCCGGGTTCACTTCATTTTTAATTATATCGTTGCAAGGGTTTCCTTGTATAATGAGTTCGTAACAAGTAATATTACTCTTATGTCTGTTGTAATATTACTCTTATGAAATAACAATATTCAAGAACTATGGTTTTGTAATTGTCAAATTGCAACTATATCAGAGCATAATCGCCCATTGCTGAACACTTGACTGTATTTCTAGGTTATTGTCTACCACGCTGGCCTAGCGCGGGTCAAATGAAATAAAACGTAAAGATTGACGGCCTTATTCATAGACAGATTTAAAATCTATTTTAGTTATCGAATGTTTTTTTCCTTTTCGAAAGACTTTAGAATTCAGTTTGAGCGAAGAAGACAACACATTTGAAAACTAAAATAGGTTTTGAAATCTGTCTAGTGTCTACTGTCTATGAATGAGACCGTTAGGGTACAATACAATCATTTTGGTGCGGTTGTTAGTTTCTCGGAAAAAATGTATATAGAGGCATTTTCCACGCGACTTCAAAGCCGGGATTAAAATTATGGGCCACTTGACCCCCGCTTACTCTCTCGGGGGAATATTAACTAGCTTTAACATCGGATTAAAATGCTTTTACTGTATTTTCAAGAGTTGCGTAATAAAATTATATGACTGTTTAAAAAGGTTTTATACGCGCTTTGATTCGTTAAACATATTTTATCCCGCCGCTTTTTGTTTAGCTTCATCGGTACTGTTATTGTTTGTGGTACCTACTCGGAAAATAGTATTCAGTATTGGTTAGAAAGTTTATTATTTACAGTAACGTACGGCAACAAGAATTGATTCTGTGTGGTTAAGCATTAATGACTCTACTAATAAATGCATGGGAAATCATTTGCCACCAAAACAAAAAGAAACAGAATGGTTGTGGATCCAGTCTAGCTACCGACTCTTATTAACACATTGTTAGCAAAAAAGAAAAATTAAAAATGACGCTTGAATAGTTTGTTGGATTTTATCTGACAACTAGTTATAAGATGTTGATGCTATAGATGAAAACGGAATAAAAAGTATAAGCAGATACCATCAATGAATGCGCATGTCTAATGAAGCGGGTATTAAAATTTCTTTGACGTTTTTACGCAGGTGTACCAAGCAATAATATAATCTTTATCAGTTGTACTTTAAGACGCTTGTTTTTTGTTTTAAATAGTTTGATTGGACACGATATTGCCATTGCTTTATTTAGTTTGATAAATGTAGTTATTAAGTTACGAAATGCTGGAGATACAAAACATTGTTACTATTTAAATTAACTCGTTAATCGAGATATTTACGCAATGGATTGATTTTCTGTGTATTTTTTGTATTTAAATTTAGAGTTATAACAATCATCAAATTACTACACATTGTAGCGCATTCGAGAATAGGGGACTATTTACAAACCACGCGGGTTTCTCCGTAACGTGTTCTTAAGTAGAAACAGCCGTTTTGAAAACAAAGCGCGTGCGTACCTTCCACAGAACATCGTATTATACAAATAATATTAATGTTTGCTGTCGATGGTCTAACTTGAACACCCACCCTAATCAATCTCAATGGTTCTTTAAGCATAAAGATTTGGTTCTGGGAAATTGCAAAGAGTATGTTCCGAGAAAATACACTGCGCGCACGCATCCATAGATAATCATGCAGCCTCCTGATCGACATATGTTTGTTTTGCTTATGTTTATTTGATGACATCCCCGTTTGCAAACAACCTATTAAGAATATTTACCTATTATAAAGGAAGAACGAAAACCAGCTTTAAAAAATAAGTAATAATTATTAAGAAGCAAAATCCTTGGTCCGAATTTCTTGTGCAACTATAACTGGGCTTATTGCTTGACCGTCGGATGCCCGTACTTCCCAAAGGATTCATCAATTTACTGGTGACATGCAAAAGACCCAACTACAATCATAATATAATCTGTTATTCACTGCCAACGGATATACAAGTGCTATTACATTTGAGCGTCGTCCAATGACTTTATGCTCGTTGGCGGCTGAATGGTGCCTGCATTTATTTGTCATTTATTGTGAACGTCCTATTCGTTCAAAACATACGGATTTTTAGGCAGTGGATTTAAATTAAAAAATATATAAATCCATTGTGGGATATTAGCCTTTGAACTTCCATTAATTGTAGTTGTGATAGATCCTATGTACATAGCATTATATAACAACTTATTGTATCGCTTACCATAATTATTACGGAAAAATTACTTAGAATATTTTAAGACTTATAATTTTATCAGATACACATCTTGGTCAAATGTTATTATGTGTTTATTAATGAATATATGATTTTAAGAGGGTTATTATATGAGATTGCAGATTTCGATTTTTAAGAATATTTTATCAATACAAGTCTTCAATACGACAACAGAGATATAATTCAAATCACGACACTTATTTCAATTCCTTACGAAATGTTTACTACGCATATTTTTGAAATTAGTAGTCGGTATAAATGTGTTGTGACACAGTGTAACCTACATATATTTTAAGTTATAAAACGGCATTATTAATGAATGGATCATTGACGTGTGTTAGGAAGGTAATTAAAAGACAAGCACTCATGAAAGATAAATAACTATAGCGTTTGAGAATGAACAAATATATGCATATTGTTGATTGGTATTCAACAAGCATGATACGTAGTGACGCGGTTATAATGATGAATGATGCCTTATCTATCCTAAGACAGCGTTATAATGTGGACTACAGAATTAGGTGTATTAAGTCATCAGACCAATAATAGTAGTTACTGTTCAAGTGTTTAGTTTTTAAACAACTGATGCGCGATGTGGCCTTATTGCAAAGTTGTTATGTTGAGTTCTTCGAAATCAAAATTGAGACGTAGCCAAGTCGGATCGGTCGGTTCATTGCCACAGGGTCACCGAGCGTGATAAACGTTCAGTTTTGTTTACGTTATCGCAGTCATAAAGAGTGATAATTGTTTTTTTCTGGATATCGGATTGTTGACACAAAAACGCAGCCTTAATAGGGCACGATGCACAGTGATCAAACAAAAATCATCGCCACTAGTACAAATTATATTTGCAAACGTCCTTGTTGCAAATTAGCATTGTTCCGAATGTTGATATGCTAATAGCTTCCCCTATACGGTTTCACCGCGCTCTCAAGCCAAATGCCGAGTTGTTTTATTTGAATATAATACTCGCTTTATGTTTTCCTCGATCGACTCGGATTCGTGTTAGCAGCGACAGCGTATTTATAGAATTCTTATGAACAAGAGAAGTGGGAACATGGACTTGGCGCTTTCTATGGTGATCGTTTCACGTAGAAAGTATATTATGGATAAACTGGGCGGTGTTATTAAAGCGTTTGACGTCACACCCCAGCTACGGCAATGTTGTTCTTTCTTTCTGCACAATATTTAAAATAAACAACTTGTCGAATTAGAAAAGTTTAAGTGCTCTTACGAATGGCTTGTATTTATACAATAGTTGATCTACACTTCTTATGAAGGTCAATAAAAATAATATACATACATCAAAGATAAATCAGTGACAGATACGCCAATCTAATAACCGTCTGAACGTAAATTACGCACTGTTCTCTGCTTGGTTTTGCCAAACTGCCATAATGGATTATTATTTTTTTAACTATTTAGTTGATTTTTACTTTTGACGCATAGATCATTGTACATTTCAGACTACAAAAATAACAGCAAAAGACGTCACTACTTAACATAAATAGTGGGTTTCCCTTTTGAATACGTCCCCTAGTATTGAAAACGATGCACTGGTAATAAATCATGAGTTTGGCCTTCCGTTAAACGAAGTCTTGTGGATTTTCCTGTTTGCTGTTAAAATGTAAACTTAATCGGCTTTATTCATAGACAGATGTAGAACGTATTTTAGTTATCGAATGTTTTTTTCTTTGCCGAATTCTAAAGTCGATCGAAAGAGGCAAAACATTTGATATCTAAAATAGGTTTTAAATCTGTCTATGAATAAAGCCGTATGTGTTTCTATATTAATGTTCAGTTATGTACGAGTAGGTACTTAGTTATTACTGCTGGGTCCTCTGTTCGGCCAGGCGGTCCCGTGCCTAAGTTCATCGCGATGGCTTCATACGTTCTGTTAACGTCATTAGATTAGCAATATGTGAAGTATAAATTCTATTTATTTGCGTAATATTTTTGCACAGTGCTACACAACGTACGAAGTTTTGCGTTTTGTCTGTTTTTTGTTTATTGCAATAAATTTGCATCTAAAAACAATAGTACGAGGACTATTGTTTTTCCAATAATTACAAAGCAAGGAACATGATGTAATTTATAAATGAAGTTTAATATGGTAAATTTTTTGCGGTATTTCTTTCCGTGAAATGAGGGCCGTCAATCATTTCTCGTATATGAATGAAACATTGAATACGTCGCGTCGCGGCATTACGTCACGATATTGTTAGTGTGGTTGTTGTTTATTTTTATGTAGCATGCCTACTGTGATGTCTATTTGATTTGTAAGTAATAAATACGCAAGCACTGGGCTGCTTGACCACGAGCGGTTACGGTCATCTTTATACATCCGTAATGTTTGAGTTTCTGCATAAATTATGTATTCGTTAATATTACGTTCAACTAGGTAGTAGCACACAAGTAGGGAAAAAAATCAATTTGTCACCGGTTTTTTTTGTTGAAATTAACGGGTGGAATATTATTCTACGTTAACAACAAGGGCTGCAAACTAATTCTTGTTCTAATTCCTAACAGTGGCGTTGGTGTAAGAATATAATATAAGGATTCCTTAAAGATAACAAATGAACTTTGTACCAACCCGCGAAACTCGCCCCCATCAGCTACAACGGGATTGTGTTATACGAGTACATACATAATTATATAAATCGATTGTGCGATTTTGTTTTGTAGTAAACACAGAGTAGTAAATCAACAAAACAATTGTTAAAAGAATTCCATTATAGACTGATAACAACACAGTGGCGAAGGGTGACTTTTTTCAAAAGGGAAGCCGATACTTCTGGTGACTAGTTTTATTAAATTAACAAGTACTCATACTTATATTTTTACTCCGTTATGTACGTAAGATATTGAGCGACATATTTGCTTAGTAATACTTACTATATTTTCATACAACACTTGCACGGAATAGCACTGTGCCCGTTAGGTGCTTTTTTTAACGTTTTTAAAGTAAATTTCGATTCAATGCAAAAGACAACATTAGCCTGTTTTGAAATTGATCGACATCAAAATTTCAAACGTTCCTTATATATAAAAAAAAGATGAAGAGATTGATGTAAGTGGACGAAAGTAAAACGATGCCAGTATAGAGCTAACTGGAGATCTATCGAATCTGGCAACCCTCATGGGATGCAGGCGTGGGCTATGTTTGTATGTCCTATTTTGAATCAACGCTAACAAAAATACGGCATTACAATATTTATTAAATAATTAAAACTTGTCAGTTGCCGTTCTTTCTCTGGTACTTAAATGTATTATCAAATTTAATATAATTTCCAGTGCGTTTTTTAATTACGTAAATGCAGCATTTTTAAAATTACCTCATAATAATGCAATTCATGAGATAAAACGATATATACGACATTATCAAGTTTCATTCATCATTAAAGTTTTGCTAAATAGATAGATCTGTTTGCACTTCGAAACCAGTAAAATTTCATAAATTACCCACTAATTATATACAAACCTAAAAATAGACACCGCATTATACATATACACTGAAACAACACAGTAGTAAATAATATTTTCTAATTATAAACACGAAATAAAAGAGGCGCGAACTGGCAAATTACTTTATAAGCCGTAGGCCCACCGGCATATTCACAAGCAAATACCGTCGTATTTCTACAAATAAATTTAGACCTTAAAAGCTAAGGGTTTTAAGGTGCAATTTTGCATGCAGTTCTGAGCAACAAACGTGTAACAGAGATGGCAAATAATGCGTTGGAAATGAGCGCGAGAGCAACGGGAACTCGTGCTGTGTCCTTGTAGCCTGACGTGACGTCATCGGGATCTAGGCGGCCGAGTGTTTCGTATGCATGTACTTACGTTGAACATCGCGCAATGCGTTTGTCGTTGTGTTATTAATTGATCGATAATATTTTGTTTATTAATATCGAATAACATTTGTTTAATGTTTATTGTTTATATTTATTTTAATATTGTTTATTATTTGATTATTTTCTTCATATAACTTGTTTAAAAAAATGTAAATAATTAATAATTTCCTTTAAATTATAAGGCGTGCTGCTAGGAATCGGCTTGTATGAACCCTTCGCCACTGTAACAACACCCGATTCCCAAGTAAACAATTGAAATATGAGTTTCAATCATTATAAAGCCTAATTTGTTGTTTGTCTATTAATTGATTGTTTGTAGAAAATTAGTGAGCTTAAAATAACATCGAATTAATGCAGTTAATTAAAGATTTTATAAGTTCGATAAATATATTCAAAGGAGTCCACTTGAGGGAGCCAGTCTAGCCCAACTGGTCTAATTTGGGTACTTAATGACTTGAAACCATCTTTGAAGACCCGGGTGTCGAATGTCCTATCATAATCATTATTAATATGTTTTTATACCTACACATTATGTGTATTTTCATCGTACCAGTAGTTGTATGTTGGTCTATAGAAGAGAATTGTTGTTATTGTTTCATCAGTCGTGTTATACTACCAAATGACAATATCTGCACTTATAAGTGTGTTATATTATAGTGGCAGGGCTGCATCGTGAGGTATAGATACTATAGGTACACGGCGGCCGTTCACGACTGTTCGTGTTCGTTGTTTATTTCGTATATAAATGGCATTGACTTTGACCCAAATATTGGGCCTGTGACCCTTATGAAATACGTGTTTTATTAATAATAATAACTGATCTCTAACTTGACATTCGCGTTCCGTATTGTTTGTATTTGTTGAAATACATTGTAATAAATAAAGAGTTCTTGCTATATTTTTCTATGACTTATGTACGGTAATTATGGCTTTAGACAGTTTATGTACATATGCCTAGCGCGGTTTGAGTACAAGTAGCTTAAAAAAGGAACAATCGGAACAACTTTGTTAATAAACTAAATTAGCATTGAATAAAAAGTTTAGGAAATATATAGATTTCCTAGGAATTGGATACAATGACGGATTATATACTTTTCCGTTAACATATACACTACGAAGTGTTAATAAGAGTGTCAGAATAGCAGAAAGTAATTCGTCCACTTTTAGTTGCTTTTATATGCGCATAGTATCGCTCGAATATATTAGTTTGACGATGTTTAAATTCCGCCTGGCACTGACTTATTGACCCTTATACGAGTAATATTCAAAAACGTGCTTTGTGATCCAATGGCAATAGTTGTAAGTGTTTAAAAAGTATTCTTGCTCAGTATTTATTTATAAGTGCGTGGTGGCCTGTTGGTAACGGACCAGACGCGGCTGCCTACATGTTCACGGTGGTCGCGGGTTCAAATCCCAGGGCACACCTCTGACTTTTCGGAGTTATGTGTGTATTGATAGTCAATCACCACGCACTTTAACGGTGAAGGAAAACATCGTGAGGAAACCTGCATACCGTAGCGATTTTAAAGAATTTCTACGGTATGTAAGTCCGCCAACCCGCACTTGGCCAGCGTGGTGGACTATATGGCCTAACCACTCTCAATCGATTCTCTCGATTGTAGAGTAGGCCCGTGCCCTGTAGTGGGACGTATATGGGCTGATATAGATAGATAGATTTATTTATAAATAAAGGAAAGCAACGTTGATCTTTAACGAGTATATAAATATTATTTGCACCCCTGATAGAAAGTGTACTGTTGAATGTTGTTGAATGTGGGCCTCCTCTAACGGCATCCAGAACGACATCTTGGAGGCGGCCTGCATCCACTGATTCCATTCGACCTTCTATAGGTATATCGTTATAATGGATTAAATCGAATTGCCACGCACTTGATTGGAGCGTTCTACAACATAGCGTGCCTCAGGCTAATTAATTAATTATACAAAACATAACAACGCATCTTCTGCTGGTTATACTTAAACTGGATATTATGCAATGTTGTAAATTGTAATTACAATGTGCCTGTAGTTGCCAATAAATGTGGTTAATTTTTATCATATATCATTTTTGTCATAGGTATCTACAGATCCTACCTATTTATATTTATTATAGTCTATACAATAATACCTACGCCCCGTACAATTGTATGTAATAAATGAGCGTCGTAATTATCGGATTCTGATTCTTGGGATTATGAAGGTGTTGTTAAGTAAAAGTGTGGAGCGTTTCGCAGAACGCGAAGGTCGCGCGGTCGACTAGCGTTGCTTCGTGGCGTGTCGCATGTCTTGTGTCGCCAGTCGCCCCTGGCCACACATTGCCGTAAAACATCCCTTTACATTTTTTTAATTATTTGAGTGCAGTGTGTTTGCTGACATATGATTCTTACCTTTCCTGGTAACTTCACCGGCGTAAAAACCATGATAAATAATATGATATCATAGTATAATTTTTTGTATAATATTGAGAGGAAAATTGCTTTATCTTTTTTAGAGAATTATTAAATAGCATTTATAGCTTACAGTTCATTGCATCATAATATTTTGTGTTGCCTCAACTATAGTTTTATTTTATTTCTAACATTATTATAAAATATTATGTTCTCTCAAGTTTGTTAACTAAAAGGGACTCTGGTCAGTATATAATCCAGACGTAAATGCAATATGTCTACTACTACGTATGTTCATGCGTTCTCATACCAAGAAACAGTAATTCTGTTAGCAACCGCTTTCAGCCATCACTCGGACGGTTCTGCGAATACCAAGTCCGAATAGCCAATGAAGTACGACCAATGCACAGTAAAAGTTTTATTTTCAGCAGATCACAAATATGGCCATCCACATTTTAGAAGTTTGTTATTAATTGATACATGGTAGTTAATTTTGTATACTTAGCTATTTTAAAATACATTATTAGGTGTCTAAGAAAGTATCCCGTACGGGTTAAAAATTCTTTAAAAGTAAATTAGGAGTGATTAGTTTGATAGCTGCATTTAATTAATTTTTGTACAGGAATTCACGTGGTTTAAAACTGTTGGATGTGTTTATTTTCACAATACCGTGGAACATTATGATAACTAGTTGTAATAAAAAGCTATACGTTCGCGTGTTGTAAACTGTTTACTAATGCGGTAGCCAGACTTGAGGCTAGCAATGTGTGACGTGTCGCCTGTCGGCTAAGCTGACGTCACGTGTTGCGTCGCGTCTGAATCAAAGTTCGCCTTTGAACTTAGGATCAATGTGCGAGTTAGGGCACTCAAATTAGGACGAGTCTATTCTGCTGTCTAGACTATTTACGACGCCCTTAGTAAGTGGCTTGACGACGAATCGATAAAGCGCAGAGGTTATGGACGTTCCTTTCGAAATTTGGAATATACCTAGGTATATTCAGTCGACTGAACGTCTTCTTTGCGAAGCGACAATAACGAATGCCTTTATTAATGTTTGTAGGTGTTTTTATAACTTATGGTGGGATTTTTATTTCAAAATATGCATCATAAATAAACATCTTAATGTATTCTCGGAGTTCGAAGCCACACTGAAAATTATGATTCGAATACAAGGAAAATTGTTTGATCTGAGAATTTGTAAATGAGATAAGTCCTTATTTATAAAATTCTCGGATATCGACGTCTTATAAGTATTACCAGCATCCTATCTTATTTTAGTAAAAAATAAACTATTATGTAAATGTATAATATTTGTCATAGTGAAGAGGGATCGTCGCGGTCGGCTGCAGCACCGGCGCCGGTTGGAGACGCCCACGCCGACCTGATGGCAGCCATCAGACGCGCTGGCGGCGCAGGCCGAGCCAAACTCCGGCCGGCCGCAGAGACCGATACACCAAAGGTAACTTACTCCTTTTTCCCACTACGCATTTGTACAGCGACAGAGACAGATCATCAACAAACCACTCGTCTTTTAAAATCATATGATCTATCCATCTAGGTGATATACTCGTAATATGCACGTACTCATTTCGAACAATACAAAATGTTTCATTATAAGTAATATAAATTATAATATGGAACATTTTAACATAGCAGTTAAAATGTTCCATGTTATAGTTTACCATGAAATTTTTATTCCGCGAAATTAATCTTGTTAATTAAATTTGTTTCAATAAACTCAGTCACTTATAAAAAAATATACAGGGTATATCAAGACCGCGACCGAAAACGAAGCCAGGTGGTAGTATTAGTGACTTCAGACATAATGCAACTAATGATTTCGCAAAAAAAATCGTCAACTTTTTTTTAGTAATTTTTTACTTATCGTCGTATTTGGGTGATAAATACATAGTTTTCTTAAAATAATGATGTACACCTTTTTATTTTTTAAAACGCAATGGTACGATAGGGTTTAAATTACTATTTTCGCAATAACTAGGTATTTACTACCCAAAAACAATGATTTTCAAAAAATTGCAAAAAATAATCTGTCGCTTATTTTGCGAAATTTCTTTTCGCATTGTGTCTGTAACCACTAAAACTACCACCCGACTTCGTTTTCGGTCGCAGTCTTGATATACCCTGTATAATTAAAATAGTTTAAATGCGTGAAATGAGTTTAATGTGTTACAAATAATATTAATAATAGTTTAAAAAACTAAAAAACACGCTTTAATAAAAGACCTATCAACTAAAAAAAATAAAATAATTGTTAATAAGTTTCACAAGTTAAGATGCTAGATGATAAGTAATTGTTGTAAGATGCTAGATGATAAGTAATTGTTGAATGTCGTTCCAGTATTCGGGCGTAAGAGAGGCAGCTGCGCAATAATTAACCATATTGATTTTTTTTTAATTATATCCTGCAGGTCCTGGTAAAGATTATGGCAAAAAACCTTTAAAATTATTGTATTATCATCGGACCTTGATAAGTGCAAAATTTGAAATGAATTCGACGTTTTGAAATGCTCGGAAATCGACTTTTCAAATTCCGTTACATACATTCAGACGAAGCTAATAAAAGCGTGTTAAAAAGAAGCGCTGAGACCGGTTGACATAATAAAAACAAATAGAATCTTTATTCTCGTATAAATCTCCCTATTCACGGAAAGCCTTAATGTCAGCCGTATTGACGATCAATTAACATTTAATGGCTCTACACGGGGCTATGTAGAACTCGCGAATAAGCACCGACTTGTTTTCGATAGCAAGCGTCAATTTGCGCAATTGGCGTTCTTGGAAATTTTAATTAATTAACATTATACATACTGACTCGTGAACTTGATTTTTTGTGTAATACACAGATAACCTCTGGTCGGGGAGATAATTCATTTCTCGTATTTTCTGTCGTAAAGCAAATCACCGTATATCTATAACATCTTATTTGGTCAGGTATTTGGAACGAATTAATTATGTAGTTTATGACAGCTGGCCGTTAATTTCTTTTGCAAAGTGAGGGTGCGACTTTTTTAATGATGGTCATTGCTTATTTGCTATGTCTGTCCACGATGTAACTGGACAGACTTACGACCGCTGTCTAACGTAATATTATTACAACAATCGGTTATAAATTACCGTTAGCGTGTACCTAGTTGTTTATCTGGCATTGGCATTGAAATAATTATAATTGGTAAAGTTATTTACAGTTAAGTTGTTACTAAGTAACTTAGAATCAATTATTGAATTCACTCTTAATAATCTAGCTAAGTATAGTTATCTCAACTGGAATACGGCATGTTACGACTAGTATAATTTAGGCGCATAATTTCCATCATATTAATTTTTATAGTCTGTTGAAAGCGTTTATTCGAAATTCGCAAATATTTAATTGTTGTGCATTGTGTGGCCTCTTACCATGGATGGAGTAATGGAGAGAGAACTCTACGAGATCTAATCAGAGATGTGCAGATCTGTACGAGAACAAAGTGATATGGTCTCACGGATTTGTAACTTGAAGTGGTAATAGGCGAGGCACATATGTCTTGCTTATTACCACGTCAGTAGGAAAAGTTGCAAGAAGTCACCGAAAGATGCTGCTTCCAAGAGGTCGCTATAGAATTTCTAGGCGAGGCAAATGCTCAGCACTATACTTCGTGTAACTGTAAGAGAAAGCTTAGTCTAAATCGTTGATCATTTACAGCCAAATATGACGTCACCCATTTTATAAAATAACTTTAGGGAAGTTGACTCAGATAAACCTCGTTATGATCCATTGCTCAATTTCAAAATGCTCAATTTCAATGATTATAATTCACCTTAATATTATGCCTTTGAAACATCCTAGAACCCAATTTGGATATCTCAAATTTAATTTTCGAGAGGACACTAAGGTGAATCTGATTTAAAATTGATAATATTTCCGCGTTATTTAGAATTCTTAGGAATGGTAGGTAGATTATAATGATGTAGCGACCGCAAAATATAACGATGATGATTACTATTCTTACGACGCGATGTGAAAATTTCCTGCAATCGTTGTAATTAATAGATTCTTGAAACTTATTATTAAGTTGTAATTTTTTGCTATTTTTATGTAGAATAAATAGCAACTTGAAATTCCTGTATCTTTATAAGTTTAATGAGTTAAATTCTCATTTTCGCGCAACATGCAACGGCCTTCTTTGGAACAAGGTGATTTATTTTATATTTTGTTCAACGAACCATAAGCTTCGCAGCTATTCCTTTTAGTTGTGTCCGATGTAACAACTTCGCCGTACTTAGTACTATGGGATTGTAAATTGTAAAAATAAAGTAAAACAAATCCTTCGGAGTTGTGCATCAATTCTCCGAGAAGCTAAAGGCGCCAGTGTAATTACGTATACACCCGGACGCTTCACAGAAGCGATAATTATATGCTCTAGCGTGGATTCTATGAAACGCCGTATTAAAATGGTTGATAACGTAATGATAAAGCTATCAGCAGGTCCCATTGTGTGCGCCTCCGCGTGGCGCGGCGCGAAATTACTACTCATCGATACCATAATATGTTTACTAAATATTTAATTAGGTGACTAATTCGAAATTTTTATCACTTCCCGTCGAATCATTTTTATTCTTTACGAACTAGAGAAATGTAATAAAATCAAGTATCAAAGGAGTATCCATATGCGGCATTAGTATTGAAACGAATTCCTCGTATTATGAAATATCCAGTTCCTTAGACGATAGACGCAGTGCATGTAGAACCAAATATTTGATGCAATGATGAAACAATCCAACTATTATATAAATAGCTATTTGTCGTAGAATCTACCTCCTAACCATCCAGCGCAACATAACATACATACATACAATATTCGATTCATTTCATTTCATTCAGCAACACTAGATGTAAGATTAGATTCTTGTTTGAATTTTCATTAAGAAAGCACAAATATTTGGATGTACATTGTACATAGATTCAAAGACTGACGTAACTACTAACTCGTAACACGGGAATATGTTAACAACAATACATAGCACACACAGTGTACAATATAACTTTTTAACAAATACTACATACCATACATAAACTCACCCTTTTTTCTCAGAATTATATTTCGCCTTGTATATATATGTTCCGGCCCACAATGTGACAGGGGGCGAGCCTATCGCCATATCGGGCACAAATTCCTGACTCCGGGCTGATAATGAATAGAAAGTTCGTAACTCCATATATACGTCATGGATGTAATTTGAGTTAATTTTTCTTGAATAATTGGGTTTAAAATTATCAAATATGTTTGTTTTATTGTACATGTAAAACCTTGAATTTTCATACATATTTCAATTTGGTTTTGCCATTTGCAGTTAATGGGTCGCACTAGTTATTTTGTGGTTTTAAACTATTAACGCAAAATAAAATTCATCATAGATTTTCTCCAGGACTCCTCAATCTTAAATTCCGTGAATGAATTAACTAATTGATTAAATAACTTGTCTATAATTACAGTAGGTGCCTACATTAGTCTTATGCGTTTCAGTGCCATCTTTTATAAACATCGTAATACCAACATGAGCCCACGTATCTCAGTTTTTCAGTCCACATTTATAGCGATGACTCAAATCGACTGTATTGCTACGTCACGTTGATTTTTTTTAACATTAAGCTGGGAATATATAAGGCAGTATATTACGGAATAGAGAATTGAGTAAATGTAATACTGCCCATACAAATATTTGGCTTCAGATTTGGTACTACATATCTCCGGTCCACACTTGTGATTTTTCAATGGCATTGATTTTTTATTTTATTTATACATATAATATTGTATTGTTATTTTATGATTCATGTATACTTTATAGTCTTTTTGTTTGATACAACTGCTACGACTGTTTAATAGTATTGTGTGAATTTCTACCACTCGCAAAATGTCAGATCTTTTATAAAGCCAAATTAAAAATGTGCTGGACAAGCGCCAGCTGGCGCCTGCGATGTCGCCATGATAAATGTCTTCTATTTCGAGAAATGTGGTATTAAGCACTTAGACACGTACTTATAAGCGAGTGTGGTAAATTAACCTAGGTGTACGGAAACAACCGCTGAAAAATATTACCTGTCCGTTGAATAATATTAGTATTATGTACTTTTTTGTACCCACTCAAATACTAGGAATTGGATGATGATGATAAGGAAAACTGCGAACCTTTCCACTCTAAGTTGAAGAATAACATATAACTTTTGAAACACAAAAATGTGCTGGTCGTAAATCAATCGCTGAATATATCTCCAACAGGGATAAAAAAAATCATATTTATAGTGTTCATAGTGTTAAATTATATACAAGGCCAAGTAATCGCGATATTAACAAAATATTTACATTCTGCGGGTTCTTGTTAATACCAACTCATTTCGCTGCGGGATTCTCCCTTCATCAATCACTGTTTTTCCCCAAACGACAAAAAATATGTTTATAAAACTGTAATTCGACCATGGAAAAAAATAGCTATATTAAAGGAAAATACAATCAAAACTCGTTTAGTAATCAATAAAATTATCTAAAAAAACATAGTGTGATAAGGTAAAAAAAAGTCTTATAATATGTTAGAATCAGATATTCCTCTTTATTTAGTTGTATCTCTCAGTTTTTCATGGAATAACTTAAATATTAAAACAGTTGGTATGCCTTGTGGCGTAACAGAACCAGGTGAAAAGGCTTTGAAATTTGAATAAAAAAGACGGCCAAATGCGAGTCGGACTCGTGCACCAAGGTTTTGCGTACCACATAGTCCACATGCCCCCACCGCATCTCCTATAAACCTGGATACAATTGTATGATAGAATCACAGTATTTAAAAAAACATAATGCAAGTTATAAGGCTTCAACCTTAAGGTTGACTGGGAGAAAATGCCCTTAGGCATTAAGTCCGCCTATACTATTGAATTGTACGAAGTGTTAAATAAATAAATAAGGAAGAAAAATAAATTTAAGTTTTAGTTGATAATTGTTCGACCATACATTGACTAAAGTCACAGTCAGTTTCCGACTGCAACTGTTATGTTAGATTGGTTTTCTCGACTTATGGGATTTTTTATACAGGATTATTTTTCAAATACTTTCTGTACTTTTTTTTAACTCAAGGGTGTAAATGGTGGTAAATATTCAGGGCACTTTAAAGAGTTGAGGTTACCTTTGAAAGCCAACCAGCGTTGTTTTGTCGTTCTTACTTCCAGACAATAATGCTGAGATGAAAGACAATATAAAACACTACTTTAGCTGAGATGTCACAATTACGTCATGTCAAATAATTCAATCTTTGTTTTTGATAGTATTTAAACCTCTTGTTTTATTTTCATTATATGCTACAGTTGTATTCATTAATTAATTTCAATAAATACTTTCTTCCTAACGGTATTTTGGGTTAGAAAACGGCATGAGTATTATTGGAGTCGTAACAACATAGAGATAGGTTTCCCAAAACTCCTATTATCTTTGATGCTAATTAGAAGAGATATTGAAACACATTTTGGTATAATTAACTTATAGCGCTGTACGTAAGTACCATTGTGACAGTGCCACATTGGTTTTGAATATATAAAAACGTGAAAACTTTTGATCTACTAATTAGAATTTATACAAAAATAATTTAATGTAATATTATATGAACATAGCTCTAATTTATACGGTTCTTGGAAAATTTTATCTAGCCGTGCGTACGTTGTTTACTTTACCCTGAAACAAAACTTTTATGTGATTTTACATTTACATATTATAAGAGGTCTATCTGTGTGATACAAAAATATTAAGTGTTACTATAGAGACGAGGTAGCCGATCTAGAAGTGAACAAATAAGGTTCATTATAATAAAATTGAATTCTCATTGCGAAATAAACATAGATACATAAAAAAGCTTTCAAGGTTGCAAGTTTTCCATTCTATTTCGATTCAGGACGATGAATTACAAATTTAAAACACTTTGAAAACCGTGGCAATTTTACTTTTAAAGTATAAAGACAGGGATAACATATCCGAATCAAATATTTTTCAAGTCCAAAATATTCTGTGAAGTGAAGCGTCATTGCTCGGGTTTATTCGCACTTATAAATAATAAGTAGTTCGTTCCTCTGAGACCTACAAAATAATTATACTACCAGTTGGTTACGTGTAGATTTATTAAAATTGTCTTTTAATTTATCACAATTTTCAGTTCCAATTAAACTATCACTTCATATTATCACAAATCCATACCCAGCACGCTGCTATTTATTAATTATATATTATGTTTACGTCTTTTTTACTTGAATCTACCAGGAAGTACACGAAATATCTACAAATATTCCCATTTGTAAATGTACGTACCGGTGAACGGCGCTGTAGGTAGTGCAACTTGTCTTTGATTCGGATGCATGTCGAATCGCATTATTCTGTTAAAAACCCGCCCTATAGGAGCCATGACTCCTTTATGTTGAGGAATGTTTCAAGCCTTTTTGAGTTTGGAACCACATTCTGTAGAGTTCGAAAAGAAATAAAAAATCTTGCATTGTCAAAATTCTGGTGTGTGACTAATCTAATGCGGTCGTCGGAACGGAGTCGATAATGTAACATTATCATTTGTGAATATTTTAGGCGACACTTTCGTTTGCGTTCCAGTTAGAATTTTTACGCATCGTTGGCTGGGCGTGGGCGGAATTTGTTAGCCTTTGTGTGAACAAAGCTAGTTAATTGAATTTTGGGAATTAGTATTTTGCTGGCGTATTATACTAACGTTAGTTATAGAATACGACCGACATTTCAGCTATCGACCCGGTTTTATATGTAGCTTTGCAATAAAGTAACTTAAATCTTATTACCTACCAATCTCGTCTAGTTGTGAAATAAGCGGTTAAGTTGTAGTCCGATTTACGCTCTGTGTTATCCGTACCATACAATGACCCACAATGTCAAAGACTATCTCGCCCACTTACCGACCAACGTCTGTCAGCCAGGATCAACAGAGGCAGGCAAAAAATTGACACCGAGCGAGCACCAAAACTCGGCACGTTTTTAAAGGATATTATTTTGTCTTTAACCCACGCCAAGGTTTCCCAGAAAAAGACAATAATTAGTAGTTGAAATAAACAAGGTAGTTTGTTTTATCGTGTATAATTAAATACTTATCCATTTCGGAAATATTTCATAGTACTCAGTGCATGGTATACCACTTTCCAGAGTAGAAACAATAGAAGAGATAAAGATATAATTAATTGCCTGTCTAACATTGGTGAGCTACTGTCGGTGCCCTAGTATAACAAATAAACAATGCTGTGTGTCTGGCGCGTCTCTGCCCGAGCGTTATTCATTTAATTTGAGTTTCATGAAAGGAATTGTTAATTGAACAGGGAACACTGCGTCCATTGTGCTTAGTTCTTTGTTTTCTGGTGCATTGTTTCATAAATTTTCACGAACTCGTGTAGAATGCAGTTTTCTTTCATAAGGTCTGCGCTCTTTAATTCTACTTGAACTATTATTAATTTAAAGAAATAACAACAATCTTATATTTTACTGTACAGATGTATATGATTAATGGTTCTATTATAGAATTATTGTGATACGCAAGTTAGTTCCGTTTGAAATTATAGATTTTGTAACTTTTCTCTGAGTTTTTAATCGAGGATAATTTTATTTCTCCTAATTAACTTCAAACCTATAGCATATGTAAACGCGTTCATCACATAAGGCTTTATTTCTAAGTGAAAATGAGCTGTTTTGTTATGTAAAAGGTAGCACTGCGAGTAACAGGCGCGCTTCATTCGCCCCGCGGCGCTGCGCCACGCGTTTATAAACTACAAGAAGCGAGTTTAAACACCTCACTCTGAGGTTATTGAAGATGTTGTTCCCGCGAGCGAGAATCTCGTGTAACGACTTTTCTGCCGACCTTACGCGGAATGTATTCCGACGATTCAGTCTCATGAATTTTTTCCCCGTAAAATATCTCCGCAAGGTTGACAATGATACAAGAAAGAGAACTGTTTCCACGAACGCCATTTACTTAAGGTAATGACTGAGCGAGATAACGCGTAATAATTTATTGTCAGAACAACCTAATGATCGCTTATCAATAACTTCACTACGAATCTGCTAGGTACAGATTCTGGCTCTTTACCATAAAACGCCGACAAACCTCAACTGAAACACATGGGGGCCGCAAAGCCACGCGGCCAGTGAAACATAATATCTTGTAGTATATTATTTATTACCCACTATTCATATTGATTCACAAATATTCTGGGTTCACAAATATGTATAGTGTTAACCCCAAATGATAGTCCAATAGTGCGAATTATAATAACAATAGAAAAATAATGTGAGAAAAATTGTGGCCGCTGTGACTGCGTTTGACAGTGTTTATTAATAAATTTATAAAGGTATTCAAATTACATTACTGATTGTGCTCAAAATTAGTTGAAAGGAAAATACTTTGCTGCGTGTGAATAACAACATTATAAATATCCTTTGTATACCGAAAAAACAATCTCTGTTGATATTTCTTTCTCGTAAACGAATAAATTACTACTGATAAATGACATGGCGTTGACCTCGACTTCTGCGTAACCTGTAGATAAACCACACATATAGATAACGACGCACATAGACAACTCAATTCTCGGTAAAATAATTAATTTAATATTCCTCTTCGATAGCACTGCACCGTTTATCTTTTTTATTCAAATTCCTGAATTCAGAGAGGTTAAAATATCCACATAACACGTCGATTCCCAGAAAGAACATATTAGTTTATTATGAAGTACTTTGTCTAATTATTCATAACGTAATCAATAATTTCCATGTAACGCACACTTGTATAGGGAAATGTTCGTGACATGACATCAAAATGAACAAGCTTTTGATACGTTATCGCGTTGATTACTGTCTCGTTTGGTTCACTTGCACAATGTGTCTATACATGCGATAACATTCTAGCCCCGGCGTCTTATTGCCGGGAACAATTACCACTAACGAACTTGCATATACTCTCGGACCTGTGGTTACGCTCAATTTTCAAACACACTCGCAATCCACACACATCGTAGCCCGTGTAATTAGTTTGCGCATTGCCACTTATCATTACCCGTCACTATGGAACGTTTAATAATAGCGTGATTTAAGCGTTGTCTGTAGTCAATTGTGACAGCTCAGTTGCAAAACTCCCGTAGAGTCATACATAGAGTCAAGGTGGAGTGATAATGTTTTTCTTAACTAACGTAATCTTTGACAGGGCACGAAGGCCGTCCCAAGTGGTGATTTGATGGCTGATCTCCATGCCAAGCTGTCGATGCGTCGCCGCGGGATCTCCGGTGCGGAGCGCGGCGGCTCCGTTCTGCACACGCTGGCCAGCGTGATCCCCGAGCCCGGCGAGTCCTCGCCGCAGCGCTCCTCCTCCGAAGACGACTGGGAGTGAGAATGGCTCTTTGCAGTGCGGGTGGACACCGTGCACCATACGTGACAACGGTGAACTCCCGGGCGCTTGTGATACGCGTACTGGAAAAGGATACTCGTGTGTATTTTTGTCGCAACGAACTAAGAACTAGAAATTCTGCAATATATGTGTATACAGGGTATATCAAGACCGCGACCGAAAACAAAGCCAGGTGGTAGTTTTAGCGGCTACAGACACAATGCTACTAAAAATTTTGCAAAATAAGCGACGGATGTTTTTTTACAATTTTTTAAAAATCATCGTTTTTGAGGGGTAAATACCTAGTTTATGCAAAAATAGTAATTTAAACCCTTACGTACCATTGCGTGTTTAAAAATTAAGCGATGTACGTCATTATTTTAGAAAAACTATGTTTAATCACTCAAATAAGACGATATGTAAAAAATAAGAAAAAAAAAATTGAAGAATTTTTTTGTAAAATTTTTACTTGCATTGTGTTTGATATCACTAATACTACCTCCTGGCTTCGTTTTCGGTCGCGGTCTTGATATACCCTGTATGTTACGAAGTTTTTAAATGTTAAGAATAGTTGTACTAAATTAGCATCTTTATTCGCTATGTTAAATGTTTGGCGATGTTGTTCACAACTATCTTAACTTTACAAAAGTTTCAGGTTTATAGTTATTTAAGTAGGAAGTATTAGATACCGTGGAATTTTAACATAAAAGTTAAGATGCACAAATACAAAAAAATGCAGCTCTTGTTGATTGTACTTGTAAATGGATTATATTGAAAGTTACGACTAATTGTACATTTGATAAATAATATTACAATATTCGTTGTACACTAAATACTAGAAAATAATTGAAAATTGTTGTTTGATAGAAGTAGTGAAATATTACGGTCCCAAGTTTGCTTAATTGCTATTTATACAGACACGCGTTATGTTTTCCGAAAACGTTTTATCCTGACTCGTGAAGGAACAATTCTGCCGAGATGAGCACGATAGTAAACTCGTTTGATTCGATCTTTGACGGTCATGTCACTGTTTTTTTTTATGATTCACGATAAAAAGTGTTTTATTCCGCTGGTTCGTTGCGAGTGCGCACGTTTAGGTTTTGTTGGTTTCGTCTAGCGAGTTAGGCTGATAGGAAAAGATTAATACTATGCCGCTGTAATTACAGGACAAGTAATTTTCCTGGTACACTCTGGTACCTCGTGTGCAAGTTCTTAGTAAGAGCATATTAATTTGTTCTCCGAATCGGTGGGTATTGATTGTTGCTTAAAGCCGCATAAGGTAAATGTCCCTGCCGCGGCAAGTTCAGGAGATCGTGTAAAGCTTTTTTGTGACTCCTAATCTTTATACCTTCTTAGAACTGGAGGTGTAATTTAATGTCGATTATGTGTGCTAATTATCTCCACTGTTTCATAATTTCTTAGAATAACTACTTAATTTTTAAATTGTTTACATGAATTATTTATAGAGCTTAATATTTTTTCGCAAATAAATCTATATTTGGTGGATAAATTTCCTAATGATGATTAAGGTATTTCTTATAACCGTAAGAAATCTCAAAGCATTATCTTTAATATTTTGAGAACTTGGTGATATTTTTATTGAGTGTTATTGAGGGATTGCGTTTCCCTTATTGCCCTAAGGGTGCTTAAAATAAATGGCACTTGAACGTAAGTCATCGATTAACAAGACTAAGCTATTATAGAGAATTTCACGTGTTGTAAAAGTTTCAATAAAACAATATTTTATCAGGGTTTAGTATGCGTCAACTTTTAATATGCATTTCTTAAAACGTAGTTTCTATTTACAAATCGGAAGGGGCCTTGTTCCGTGAGGTTATTACGATAATCGCATTTCTTACAAGCGGCTATCTCGCTTTCGTTTCTTGGAAGGCGCGCGGGCGTGCGGCGTGCGGCGGCGCGGACCCGGCGCGGACCCGGCGCACCGCGCGCTGCTCGCCCGCGTCGGCGCCATTACCACTCTTCCTCGCAAACTATCAACTGGTTCTGGCGATTAGCATTTCCAGAACCGAGGGAAAAACTAAAACGTGATCAATGATACACAACAACAGTACACACTTGGCTCCCATACACGTGGCCACGGAAATCGACAACTGTTATCTAAAGAAGGTATTTAAAAACTAAATTAATGTTGTAAAATAACAAAATGCGCATATTTCTAAGAATTAGAATGATGTCAGATCTGAATAGATATTGTATAAATATTTCATTAATTGAAATGTTTGTTTCGTGACGGTCTTGTGCCGTGGTGTGGCAGATTCGGATTATCTCTAGTTGTATGAACATGTGATGACGCCTGCCAGTCAGCGAGGTGCTAATTAATTAAACAACCTATTACCTTTCTTGTTTTCGCCACATGCGGTTAATTTTCCTTGTATCAGTGAGAGTTCGTGAGAGTCTAATTACTAATATTGTCCATTGTACTCATCAGATTATAATATAGCAACAAAATACGCTATGCAGCAAGAAAGATTATAAGTAATAAAATATTTTAAAGACAGTAGGTACCAAGTAAAATAATTCGAATCCATTTTTGTATGCAAGTCGTTCTATCCAGTGAATTTCGTATTAAAAATTATCCATAGTTATCACACTGTTATTTTATAATTTACCTAAAATAGTTTTATCGTCATCGAAGTTCCTTTGTGTGGCATAATAAAAAAGCAATACCTATGGATTGTTATAATATAAGATATTTGCGTCAGGCATGATGAGGCCAAGTGTGAGCGTCACAATTACGCGCCGCACCAGATTGTTTATAATCGAATTTATAAATACCAGAACGCGAAAATTTAATGTTTGCATTCGCAAAACATTATACGTCATTTATGGTGTACAATTAATATTATGCATTGCAGTTTTGCACAACATTAACCGGCAACTTAGACGAATACAGCTTTTTACATGTAATATTTACAAACATTATTATGAGAATTAATTAAATGTATAAATATTCCAAACACGTCACAGTTTCGTATTTTCATCGCATGTTTTTTTCTTAGAATGCGAAAGTAATACACGGTCATGATTTTTTTATAACATTCGAGAGAAATACGCGACTCTATCGATTCTGTTTATTAAGAATTCAAACTACAGCAACCTCTTAAATGCTTACGTCGCTCTCCGAGACAATAAATGTTTTAAATATAGAACAGGGAAAGGTAAATCAGTTTTTCTACTTTTATAAATTGACGTTTAAGAAGGTTTTCAATAATGCTTAAGCCTAAGCATTTAATATCTGAACGTAGCGAACATTTTTATAAAATAATGCCTCTATGTAAAATTCCCTTAAAAATATTTGTGACTTTTATTGTCTTTTATATTACATATATGACAAGGTCAATAATGCAGGTCACGCGCAAAAGATACAGGACTTAATAATATTTTCAGGTGTATATATTTTTTGTAATTAATGTTGTAATACTGTAGAACCGATGTTATGTGGTAATTTTCGCGTCGCGTCAATACAAATGGAAGAAGAACACGTGACAGGGTTGTGGAATGAACGAATTAGGTAAATTGTAGGCGGTGAGCTCCTTTTTATTTGGATTCGGGCACATTTGTATGCCGCGCGGAGGACACGTGCGCCGGACAGTTAAGTTCCGATGAGTAGCTGTAAGCTGTGCTGCATTACACTTGCTGCACTCGGATTAGGCACAACGCCTCTATAACACTAGACAGAATCCTTTCCAAATTACCATTGCTCATCTAGCTTTATTGCCTAGACGCCCTATACATATAAATAATTAAAAAGTTAACGTTACATTCAATGTTATGTTATAGTGATTCGGTGTTCGTACACAGCCTTATTAAACTATAGATGGAGATACCTATGTATACTGAAGTTTACTTCTGTTAATATTCATGGAGACTTTAATTTACACGTTATAGCCGTTGCTTCAAATATTGTCTTAACGTATAAAACAATCTTTTGAATAATAACTGCGCGTTTGTTTAATAAACACGTAAATGAGATTGTGCTTGGGTAACGAGGATGTTAAATCTAATTAGCTGAATATTGTTATGTTTGTGGTTTTGAGATAGCTTTATCACTGACCGGATTCGTACTATAGCTCTAAGAAGTAATCGTTCGTTAATAGTTAATAAAAGACATGAATGGTGCGAATGATTAATGTGTTTATTTATTTATTTTATTTTATTTTTAAACTTTATATACATTTGTATACAGGCGGACTTAATGCCATAGGCATTCTCTACCAGTCAACCTTTGGAAAGTGCAGAGTTGAGATAAAGTGGGTGTTTGAATAATAATGAACAAAAAGGGATATAAATACTTAACATAAACACACATAATATATATACATACACATATACTATATATATAAATATATGTATACATATATAATACATATAAGTAAAAATATTTATACAAAGATAAATACATAATCTATATATACCCAATACCATATTATATATCAACTTTTAAATTGACAATTCTGCCGTCTGTTTAAAAAACAACTCACGAACCTTCACCTTAAACGCGAGACGATTCCTGCATGTCCTAACTTCAGTATGTGTTGTATTTATGAAAGCTTTGGCGCTAATTTACATATTAAATCACTAGAAATAAAAACCACATCGCGGCTAACGGAATATTCGCTAGCAAATATACAATGAATAAACACTGTGTCTCGTAGTTTATAATTCATACGTTATTCTATGAACTGCCTCGACGTCACTGTGTATTTTTTAAATAAGTCAAGGGTGACAACATTAGAATTTAACCAAACCCTCTGAGGTCAGACAATGTTGTAATGACACTGAATAACAAGACTTGTCTCTAGCGAAATGTGAATGACGTCATTAAATATTGTTATTGCGTTGAGTTATATGGAATTGCCCATAATAAAAATGAAAAAATATAGTGAAGTCTAGCATTAAAAAACTATCAGTTTGTTTGCGTGCCGTGTTCTGCTGGATAAATATTAGTTCGAGGCACATATGTGTGTAGGCGTCGACACCTGCGCTGCGCCTCCAGTTTCTCCATTTAACAGTGTTGATAAATATTGTGACAAAACGCATTGTACGTTGTACAAGTCACTCGCACGTTGCGTTGCGTGCACTGTGATGTCACTTAGCAGTCGGCAGACGTCACTCTATTTATCTAACGACATGAATACTTTCTTCTACGCTGTGTAATAAATAATCTCAGAAGCCAGGTCTTGCCTTAATTACGACAGACCTCAAAAACCTTTTCCTATAATTTAAAAAATAGACACTTAAGAAGTTCCGTTTGAAATTACGTTTTCCGCAAGGAAATCGATTCGCAGTAACCTTTCGCGTTTTAGGCCAAATTGTACGATCACGCGAAGATTATACTCGTGTATAATATACGCGTGTCGTTGTTCGCATGTCGGCTGTTGGTTAAGGCGGCTGCACGGTGCCAATATTCATTACTGTGCCGCATTGCACACTGTATTGTAATGCCTTTGTGCCGGTAAATGAGAATCCTTGCGATCCTCTTCGACATCCTGGTTCACATTTTATAGTCGGCAAAATACTAGCATCGTGTGGCCGCGTGTTCCCAATGTTTATTAATAAAGTTAAGTTTAATGTCCGTCGGTAATCGGTATGTGCGCGCTGCGGGATGCACGCTTTACGTTTGCATGCATACAACTTAGTGAACTATTGTGTGTATATTAGCGACTGAATGATCTGGAAATATCCACGTTTTAGTGAAATGATATTCGATATTTTTTGTAAGCATAACAAATAAGCTTACGAAAAACGTGTAATGCTTTTATTCTGTTGAAATGCTTGCGAAGTGTTTAACGTATCTGACTAACCGATTGTTTCATCAATTAAACAGAATAATCACTCTCTCGGAGATCATTTCACTGGATCGTATTCACTCGCGGAAAGTGCTAGATACGCGATACAGTTCACTAAGTTTACCCACTCAAGCGGTTCATATGTGTAGTTAGCTCTTTTATAAATAAGATAAATGTAATTATAATTATGTTGATATTATATGGTTAATGAAATTATGTACATAGCTATTAGACCTTTTATTTGTATATACACTTAGCCTAAGTAAATGCTAAATAATCATATGTACTTGCCTTCATGATTTAATAATAAGTTTTTGACTGATTGATTTATATGATTTACATGTTGTATCAGTAAAGTTTTCACACTCCATGCATTTCTTGTTAAGTCAATGTAAGTTTTGTAACTGTATGTAGATACAACAAACAATAGTCAATTATGTTTGTAAGTCATTAATTTATTTGCAGCAAATATGTAGCAGCATGTTATTAGGATAATAAGCATTTTTTCTCAATAAAGCTGTTTAGCCACTAATCCGTCTGATAGTTATATACAGTGTAAATAATGCCGAGTTTGCTGTTTTGATGGTATCATGTTGTCCTACGTCCTGATGCATACGATGTGTAATTGAATTTTAAATGTTGCTATATTCGGTAATGTTCAATAATACAATGAAATTAAAATATTGAATATTTTGTTTTATTTTTATATATTTACCTACACCTATTTGAATTATTTCTTGTAATGAAAAAATTACGTTAATAATTAAAGGTCAGCGACTTCTTATACGCATTCTGATTATTTTTAACGACTGGTAGAGGCATCGCGCTAGAAAGATACGTGTTTTGGGTTTTACACGGCATTGCCCCAGAATAACGCCCGCCAAGATTTCCTGGTATCAGCGCGCCGGGTATTTCGGAATCGGAAATAAAGATTCTAAGAAATCGCTGGCCTCAGCGCGGTCGATGCGGGGCGGAGGACGCGCGCTGCATACATGTGGGTGTATCATAAATTACGCTTAGTTCTGGCTATTTAAATTCACATTGAAAACGAATTAGGGCTATAATCAATACTATAATAGGACAGTTATAAAATATTACCGTATAAAAATCGACATCGTAACGTTTAATATTTTTACAAAGTTTGTCTTTGTTGTTACCTATTACTTGCTTACGTACAGATTTGAAACTTTGAAATTTGAATCATCAAATAATCTAGACATGTAATAAATTTGTAAACGATCGATGTCTGTACATGGAAGATAAATGAGACAGACTAATATGGGGGGTCTGTATTAACGTAATAGAACTCAAAACAATGATTATTAGAATGTTTGTCTATGCGGTTGTGCGCGATGAACTCAGAAACGGCGCTACGGATTTCGATGAAATTTTGTATGGCGGTAGCTGATACCCTGGATTAACACTTAGGCTACATTTTAATCTGAAAAATGTAGAGTTCGCGTGGGATGACGAAGGAATTCCGATATATTTATTTCTTTTTTATACTTAAAGGGATGGGATGGGACTGGATTACATGCCTTGAGTGAGAATGAGACAAGAAGGGCAGTGTATAACGGGCCGGGACGGGACGGGACGGGATGACAACTACCAAATAAAGTTAATCACGCAGATGAAGTAGCGGGCAGAAGCTATTCTCAACTATTTTCAATGTAATTTAATTTAATACAGGAGAATATTTAGTATTATTGCCATCGATTATTGCAATATTTCAGAATTCAAAACAATTTTTATATAAAATGTAAGAATATTTTAGTTCAGTTCATATTTTACGGCCTTTGCGTACCACCCGGAATTCTACTGACACGCAGCTGTTTGCTGTCACTGTCAAATGCCAATTTTTATCAGATGAAGTTAGCTGATTATTGACGAATGTTTTGTTTTGGTGTGGTTCCAGTGATAAATCATTATAAAATAATGCAAAAACAATAATAGTTCGCTAGAATAGCAGAAAATACAAGTAGTGGAAATGGCTGCAGCATTCCAACAACAGATTTTCGCACTGGATGCCCGCTTCAATGCTTACAGAGCTCCGAACAGCCCCAACTTCAGTAAACATATTGTTTTATTTACACAATAATATTGATTACAGTTTATTATGATTTGTTTCCGATTGATTTATTAAATTATTTAATTTTATATTATACATCCGAGTCGACAATCGTAAAATGATTTAAGAGCAATGCACGATTTGTGGTAAAGACGGCAGCTGAGCCAGTAATAAGAGCTTTATTACTGTATTGTGTAGGAATTAATACGTACTTTTATATGACATGTATATTTTACCACTGCTATACTATAGCTAATTTGATGATGATAATGATGAGGGTGATGATGACTATTCCTAAACTAACTATAAAAATTAAAGAGTATAATACCTATACCAATTACAGAAACTTTATACATAAGGCGTCGCAGTCAACTACTCCGAGAAAATGCAAAATTCAAGGTTATTATTCCTTTGATTATCCTTAATATATATCTCTTAAGTAAACTCCTAAAATAACCCTGGAGGTTTTTTTTAACACATGTATTTTAACACAACTGCTAATATATCACATAAAGTACATATTTGACAGCCTCCTTGGCCCAGTCGCTTAGACGCCAGCTGAGAAACGAGAAGCCGCGGGTTTGATCCATGCACTGAGACAAATATTTGTGAGGCCCACAAGTATTTGTCTCGGATCTTTGTGTTTGCGAGACCGAAAAGATTCTCGTAGCTTCTGATGCATACCCATGGCACAAGACTTAATTGATCTTAATGTGGGGTCAGGACTATGTATGTGACTGTTGGCTATATGTATTATGATAATAGGTTGTTTTGCCCACAAATTGTATCAACGAGAAAAGACCTCATATCTGACATTGTGGAGCAAGGACTATGTGTGTGACTTTTATTTCTGTTAATTATTATTTTACATGACAATGGATTTAAAAAAAATAAAGCAGGAATGAAGAATCAAAGTAGTTTTCATAATTTTGTTTTAGGATATAGAAACAATAAAAAAGTACATACATATAAGAAGTCAGTTGCTTCAAAGGCGATATGGTGTCCAAGACAACATTTCCATCAGCTCAACATCATCCCGTACGAGGTCAAGTAGTAAAGTGAGTTATTTATTATTTATGTTTTATAGAGCTAAATGTAGACATTATATCTGGGTCTTTTAAACCTTCAGTGATAATTGAGTTTCATTTTGAAACTGAAGCTATTAATTAGATGAGAACAGTGATATGGTTGATTTGTATCCCACACAGACTATTGCTTGTTGCATGTAATAGAGGTTGCCAAGACTCATACAACCATAATGCTTTCTCTGTTAAGACATTGAATGTAGCTACTCCATGCATTTACTGAATTAGGGTCTCATAATATGTGAAAGGCTGCCTGGGTAAGTATTCACCATTGTCAAATCCATAGAGAAAGTAATTACATACCTTAAAACAATTTTTAATAGTATTTTAATCATGAGCCATAGGATATCTTCAACCAAATACAGGTGAAGCATATACAGACAGCAACCTGTTAGAAGAGGCCTGAATCCAGCAACTAACTGCCCTCACCATCATGTTATTGTGCATTAATTATTTATTATATTTGTTTTAGGCAAGTATTGCTGTTGAAGAGTCACCATCCAAGAAAAAGAGTGACTTAACTATATCAGAGAACTATGCTTTCTCTGGAGTCCATCATATATTTGATCAGGTGGGTTAATTTATGTTTACGGTGTTGTTAGTGTTCATCTTTAGTTATTTTCTTAGTGATTTGATATCCTATTGTCAATTATTTGTAATATACAGGGTATATCAAGACCGCGCCCGAAAACGAAGCCAGGTGATAGTATTAGTGACTTCAGACACAATGCAAGTAAAAATTCCTCAAAAAAAATCGGCAACTTCTTTTTTGTAATTTTTTACTTATCGTCGTATTTGGGTGATAAATACATAGCTTTCCTAAAATAATGATATAGACCTCTTTATTTCTAAATACTCAATGGTACGTAAGCGTTTAAATTATTATTTTCGTAATAACTAGGTATTTACCACCCAAAAAAGATGATTTTTAAAAAATTCTACACAAAAATCTGTCGCTGTTTTGGTGAAATTTTTATTTGCATCGAGTCTGTAACTATTAAAACTACCACCTGGCTTCGTTTTCGGTCGCGGTCTTGAGATACCCTGTATATTAGTTTATTCATTAGCAATAATGACGATACGAGTATGTAGTTCATTTGATGGTAAGCGTCATGCCTTTCCTTAAGAAGTAGCAATGCCATTAAAAACATATCATTATTTGGCACTGCACGGCCCAGCACTGTGTTACTCATCCTAAGATATTGAATATAAACCTAACTAAGCTCACTCACTACTATTTGGCAGCAGAAAACAAAGTAATGATATCAATCTGGCATACATGGTAGCTTCTACCTAAGGTGGATACTGTTACCTAGTGTCTTCTTTATTGTATCAACAGTACTCTGATAATATTATGTAAATGAATATGTTGTGCAGCACACAGAGCAAGTGAGTGTGGTGAAGTTTGCAAACAACGATCGTTCGAAGCTATGCTGTGCCTCCAACGACGGCACGGTGTCCATCTGCGACGTGACGGCCACGCCGCCGCGCGTCACCGTCGTACTCGACGGACACACTAAAGCTGTGACCGGTAACTTGCTCATCGTCAATAAATAAATAAATATATACACCCAACAGTCACATGCATAGTCCTGACCCCACACTAAGATCGAGTCTTGTGTCAATACCACATAATATTTGACTAGTATCTTAATACAGATAGAATATAGACATAGGTATCTGTTTTTGTACATTACCACAGTTTTGCATTTAATATAAAAAATCTATCACTGCTTCGGAGCAGAGTGAGCGACTGAGATTTTTGGCCATAAAACAATAGGGAATTGTGAAATTATCTAACATTTTTATATGCAGAAAAGGCAACGATTAGGCATATTTTTGTCCAATTAGTTTTTTCCAATTTTCATTATTTTGAAACAAAATTTTAATTAATGGAAAAAATAAGGTAGTAATATCATATGACTGAAGAAAGTATGAGCAATGTGTGTGTGCGTGGCGAGGTTGCGACTGGTCGGCGTCGAACGAGCTGGTGGTGACGTGTGCGCTGGACGGGCTGCTGTGCGTGTGGGAGGTGGGCGCGCGGCGGCGCCTGCGCAGCGTGCGCGACCAGCTCGCCGCGCCGCTGCTGTGCTGCGCCTTCCAGCCCGCCAACAACAACATGGTCATCGTATCCTTTACACTTGCACACAATACTCCCTGCTGATACAAAAATCTAAACGAATATCATAAAGAGGAAAAAAAATATTGTTTGTTTGCATTGAATACGCTCTGAAACTACTGGATCGATTTGAAAATTTATTTTACGATCAGTATCCTACATTATCCTATATGAACATAGGCGAAAGAATATTTTCAAAAAAGTGTATTTGCACCCGGGTGGAGCCGGACCGAGCCGCTAGTCATAAATAAAAACGTCCAACAATAACACACATAGTCCTGACACCTCACTTATATCTTAAATCTTTTGTCGTGTCGTTTTCTCAATCTTTCCTTTTTTTTAAATGCGTTAGTATAAATATTTTTTGTTGCATCTTTAATGAAGTAATGACCACTTAACTCAGTTTCAAGGCGGGAAATGCACGAGGGATGGTGGAAGTGTTAAACGTGTCCACTGGAATATATCCCAGGGGTGAGTGAGGATCATTATACTTATCTAACAGTATACTTACAGTTTTGTATATGAATATGATCAATTGCTATTTAAGGTGGCAGCAGCATACTCGGCGGCAGGGTGATGTCAATAGCATGCGAGTCCAGCGGTAGAATGTTCTGGGCGGCTAACGACAAGGTGGGTACTTTGATTTTGATTAGTGCGTGGGTAGGACGTATAATACAATATTGTCAACTATCGTACGAAAATTCGTTGTAGAGTGACAGTTCTTCCCTGTCTCAGTGCGTCCAGCTACTAGGAGTGTTGAAAGCACAGAAATTATATTTCGACGCTGGAAAGTATAATCGCGGGCAAACCAGCGAACCTTAGTTCTCCATAAGTATTTTAGAGGTACACTACCGCTCAAAAGTATTTGGCCACACATAAAAATACATTTTGTAGAAGTTTGAATAAGTAAAACGACTTTGTAGTTATTTAAATAATTTATTGGACATATTTTGGACACATTTAACACAAAATAACAATTAATTTTTAAAGTTTGGACTCGTCTATACATACACCTTTATTTTTAATTACGGCCTCATAAAAGCTTTGGTAATCTAGTCACTAATTTCTGTAAAGTTGTTTGGTCCATCTGCCGCCATTCGTCGTTGCAGTTTTCTCCAAAGTCTTCCTGAGATGTAGGACAGCGTTTTCGTACCTGTCTATCCAGCTGATCCCATAATAACTCGATTGGATTCAAGTCCGGTGACTGCGGTGGCCATGTTATTATTTTCAATTGCTGTCTTTGTTCTTTCTCTTGCAAGAAACTTTTGCATAGCTTGGAGGTGTGTTTAGGACCATTATCTTGTTGAAAGATAAATCTCGGACTAACTAACCGGGTTCTAGGAGGCATTGCGTTATTTTCTAAAATGTGTTTGTACCCTTCCTTTTTTAAAGTACCCTCTATCCGCACATGATCCCCGACGGCTGAACCACCAAACCAGCCCCAAACTATCACAGACCCTTCACCTTGTTTTGCTGAAGTCACAGTACATGCCTCCATCAACCTTTCATTCGATTGCCGCCGGACAAAAACTCTACTTTTGAATCAAAAGGTTTCAAATTTCGACTCGTCAGTCCAGAGCACCTTTTGCCAGTCTGTACTTGTCTAATTTTTGTGTTTTCTAGCACAAATAAGTCCTTTCTATTGATTAAGTGCTTTCAAGAGTAGTTTTTAACCGCTATGCGTCCCTTAAGACCTGCGTCAAGAACTCTCCTTTTCGCTGTAGAGACACTGACTGGTTTATCTCGGCCCTTGTTGAACTGTGCTGTTATTTCTGGTGAAGTTAAACGTCTGTCGCGTTTACTTGTAACAACCAAGCTTAAATCTTCACTAAATTTGTTGCTCTTGGTCTGCCTGATCGTGGATTGTTGAAAATTGTACATTGAGTTGCAAATTGCTTAACAATATAGTCAAAAGTTTATCTTCGTATCTTCTACAGTCTTGAAATTTCTCCATTGCTTTTACCAGCTTTGCGAAGCCGGATGATTATGCCTCTCGTCTCTTAAGAATGTTCTTTGGTTTTATCCATTTTGTTCTAAATTTCAAACAAAGAAATTTAAAACAAGTAAATAGTATTAGGCGTAGAGCACTGAGCTATGGAGAGTGTGTTTTTTGGTCTAATTACATCAAATAACTGATGCAAAATATTTTATAGTGTTTATTCTAAGTTTTGTTTACTTTATTAGACAATAGGTTCACCAAAAGAAAAGTTTTACTTGAAAGTTTATGTTCAAATTAATGCCGACGATAACATTATTTTGGTTTTATGACCACGGGCCGGCAAATAACAATAAGTTGTGCATATTCTTATTGTAGACAAGTGTTTTGCGGTAAAATACAAACAAAAAAGCGAATAAAATTATTTTAAAAGTGTATTGTTTTTAATATAAAAGAAAAGTGCAAGTGGCCTAATACTTTTGAGCGGTAGTGTATGTTATGGTAAGTAATCAGTGCTAGGTAATATATCTCTTATCGTATAGAAAACACGCGGTCTGCGTTCGAATGTTTATGGACTAATATGACCAAGTTGTCTTAAGAAGTTATCTGTCGTAGGAGTGGTCGAAGTGATGGAACGTTTTATAGATTGACTGCAATTTTTATTCGACTTCTCCGTGTTTCTTCATTGATGGCGGTGTGTATTGGTGCCTGTGTGGCAGGGCGTGATCGTGAGCTACCGGCTGGAGGGCGCGGGCGGGTCGCTGAGCAAGCTGCGGCGCTGCGTGGTGGGCGGCGCCGTCACGTGCCTGAGCTGGAGCCCCTGGCTGGCGCGCCACCCCGCGCTGCTCGTCAGCGCCGCAGACAACTCGCTCTACCTCTTCAGGTCTCTAACAATCACGTACCTACTAGCAAACAGGCAATATAGGAATACACAGTGAAAAACAATTTAACTGAGCGGTTTGCATTAACTCGTCATATTGCCCCATATAAGTTAGTGGCGTTTTGAATGCAGCTATAAGCTGTACAATTTTTTCGACCGACGAGAGATAACGATCGCTGGTGAGAGATAACTATATCTCGTCAGTGATGCGATTTCGTTGTCGATACTGCTAGGCAGCGGGTGGCCGTATGTCCGTTTTGTCTCTCTCGTAAGTACTTCAAAAACTGTTTGGCTATGGTCACGCAAAATTAACTCCATCTGCTGAACTTCTTATTTTTAACGCGACCTCATTGTTGCTCATTCTTGGAATGTTTGGTCAATTTTGCAACTAAATGGGTCAAGGCCGCTCAGATCCACTGAATTAAATTCTGCGTAATTATTCGATAATGTTTGTTATTAATCAATATTCATAGAAAGCGGCGCAAATGAATTTAACCATAGAAATAGTGAAGACACTCATTATATAAACAACATTGAATGGTATGTTATTTAGCAGCCGCCGGAATAATTCATACATAAATAACAAATACTGAGTTCCTATAACTGGTGGTACGGTATTGGTGTCCGCCCATATAGCGACTACCGTATACAATGTTGAACACCTTGTACTAGTACCTATCGCTACTATGAATGCAAGTGTCTCGTCTTCCGATTCGCTCTGAGTACTTCCAGCTTCCCGCCGGCCGGTATAATTGTCGACCGGCAAGTCTTATCTGATATCTACCCTGCATTAAACTTACTATCAGGCGCGGTTCGACCTATACCTAATAAAGAAATGTACATAGGTACCTCTCTCATTAAGTATTAGACTGTAACATGACATAATTATACGAGTGTTGTGTGTACCAGGATCGCGGACCGCGAAGGCAGCCTGGCGCTGAAGAAGCGGTTCGAGGTGATGCACCAGCAGTACAGCGTGAAGTCCACGTTCTGCCCCATCATGTCGTTCCGGCGCGGCGTGTGCGTGGTGTCGGGCAGCGAGGACTCCTGCGTCTACTTCATGGACATCGAGGGCCACAACGAACAACCCGTGCTCAATAAATTACAAGGTTGAAATACGTAATTAACTATAAAAAACGTTCACACTTTTAGGCCCTGCGCAGACGACAGACTATCCGTGACGCACTTTTTAGTCTGTGAAAATAGAACCTATGCAATTATATGCAGTAACGCACACGACGCGCAAAAAGTCCGGCGCACAAAAAATCCGTGTAATTCGGGCAGACCGCACCGCGCCGCGGCGCGCCGCTCCGCACAAAAAGTGTGTGAAAAAAATTGAACGTTTGCTTCAACGCGCGCTAACGCAGACGGCGCACTCTTTAGTCGGCAATCTGCATTTGCTAGGGGTGGGTGGACGTAACGCACGCGATCTATTATCATGGCGCCAGAGGTCGATGTAACTATGTCAATTCAAGAAATACAAAACAGACCAGCAATTTATGATACTTCTAAGGCAGAATATCATGATAGACATTTAAAAAGAAAAATGTGGGAAGAAGTGTGCTGTAATGTTTATTTGTCCCTTCAGTAATCTTTTCGAAAGTATAGGATGTACCCAAAATTCTCTATTTCTTCTTCTTTTTCTGTACTTCATGTACAAAATAATACTTCGCGATCTCTGCACGATTTCCATAGCGTCTACGTCCCTACAGCTCTGCCGACAAAATGATCGAAGATGTGCGTCGTGTGCGTTGAGTCTGTGAAAAATCCGCGACCGACTTTTTGCGCGCCATGCAGACTTTTTGTGCGCCGCAGACTCGATCGCACAAAAAGTGTGCCGTCTGCGCAGGGCCTTAGGTATAAGAACAGTAATGAGACGTCGCCATTCATGTATTTATATAATAAATCCAAGTGTCGCATTCAATTAAAGCCTGTCACGATTGCCCAACAATTGAGCGTTATGTACGTAGGCGTAGTCAGATCTCTCAGATTAAGGGTCCTAAAAATGGTGCACCGACATGCGACAGCAATGACAATTTAATTATCTGTTTACTCAGCAAGTAAATGATATGGAATTTTGCTTTAAATATTATTTTTCATTTTTAGAACGTTTCAAGATTATTTATTTTTATTTGAATCTGGTGCTTGTTGCCAGGTAAATTTGAACAGCGACGTACAATACAGATAAGTAAGGACGGATGGTTTTGAGCCCTTTTTCTATATAGTGTATAATCTATGTCCAGCCCAAACATAGAACCTTCCTCCAATCGTAAAATACAACGATTACTGAATATAATCCTATATTCCATTCAGTAATCGTTGTATTTTACGATATTATTTTATTCAGCGAGGCAGGTACTTGATATGTTCGCGAGAATTCACCGATAATTGTGTTTGCAGGTCATGCTTCTCCCGTGTTGGGAGTAAGTTTCAGTTACGACGAGAGTTTGTTGGCGACTAGCGACGTGTCGGGACTCGTCATTATTTGGAGACGAAGCTGATCTAGAATTTTATCAATTTAAGTATTATATTGATCTGACTTATATCGTAAAATAATATATTATTTATGTAATTTGGGTATATGCCGTAAGTTTTATGACGTCAACACCGATAAATACATAATGCTGTAGTGTAAACGTTAACTATTCCGTAAGCTTTCTCTTTGAATATAAGCTAATTTGAAACGCGATAACACATCAACGACCCACAATTATTACCTTAATGACCTTTCAGGGTTTTTCTAATGTGTTATGTCAGTCCTTATGGCGGAATAAAAGGCTTATGTTGAGTCACAAGTTTTATTTAATATTTTTTTCATAGAAATATTTTTAAAAGGACTCCACGAAGTCACAATATGAAAAGAGTTCCATTGCGTTCACATTCACTAAATACTGCCGACAGCTCGTACAAATCAATAACAACTTACAAACAATAAATACCATAATTATTAGACAATTCATTCAAATAATTCCTTTGTTCTTGCATTATTATTATTATTACATTGTAATTATTAACAAAACATTTAAATTTCTACCTGTTACACAAAGAAATACGACACGAAAAATAACTTGGCTCATATCGAAGTCTACCGTGAAGTGTAAGTTGAAGTGTTAACTGAAGTGGAGTGGACGTCACCACACCCGCCGGTAGACTCACTGACTCACTACCAAACAATGAATAACCGCTTGCTCTACACAGTAACAAAATGGACATCTATTATCGTGTATTTACATCTGTACATTAACGAAAACTTCCTACACTGTAAAAAATTATGTTCTGAACAATAAACACAGTACAATCAATATTTTTAGTATTCTAAAAGTTTGTTTTGCTCTTCAAATACATAACATTTAAATTATAATATTTACAGTGTAACTAAACAACTAAAACGCGATGATATGAAAATGAGGAGAATTGCACAATAAGTTCACTTGGACGTATTTCCATATATTTTGATGACGTAATTTTAGTGGCACACGCTTTGTGGGACATGGTCAGCAACAGCGATCTTATTCATTTAGAAAGGTACAATCGGCTGTTTCTTATAAATCATAAACAAGAAACTGGGATTTACGAAATACTGACACTATTCTAAATCGACAGAACTTTTAAGACCTGTGAGATGTGAGTGAACATTGTACGGTTGCTTCAAATCGTTGTGACACGAAGCTGCTAATACAAAATTATAATTATTGTATGAATACGCTACAACTTGCAGACTGCAGATATTTATCAAATCCTGTTGCTGAGGTTACGATGCATGGGAACAACGTCGATCTGTCACCACAACTCGTTACATATAACTCTACACTTACTTAACAATATCTTACTCGCTAAGAATTGGCTTTTTAACCTCAATTATACTTCAATCGAAACTTTATTAACCATTTTCGAGGTTTTCAAAACATGGAAGATGCATGCTCATTTGTGCGTAAACATATAGACCGTCACAAATAAGATTATAATTTAGATAATTTATATAAGGAGTTTGGATACACGCTACAAAAACTACAACTACACTATACCGACAGCTATCGTCTTTATGACCCATCCGTTACACGAGCAGCTCCAGCCGCTTCACGCGCAATCAAGTTCACTCCGTAACATCCGGTAGGCCAGTTCTCGTGTTCTTATTCTTAAACTTACCTTTCCTACATAGTTATTGCGCACTTTTCCCAAATTCTTCCATCGAATTATTAATAATAATAGTTTATTAAACAATGATTTTTAAAAACTCAATTTACATACATTATTTCTTAATACATTTTAATCTATAAATTAATTATTTAAATTTATAATATATCTCGAAACAGATCATGCAAAATTAATAACATAACGAAATAATATAATTTTGTCGCATGTATCACAAACGTAATAAATTTACAATCTAATGCACTACAATATTACGAAATAAGAGTAAAATGTTACGTATGAAAACTCTAGCAAATATAGATAAGGGTTTTTCTAAGGTACAATACAGAGACATTAACCAAATCGATAAGTCACGTTGCGAGCGTCGTGTCAATATATCGATACGCTCTCTTATATCCCTAACAGTTACACAACTGGATAGGCCATTTTAGTACGGCTTTTATTTCATAAAAACGTTTATTCACTTAATCAATTTCTGCGCATTGAAACGACTCAGATATGACATTTCATTCGTTTTTACTTTATTGTTATTTTTAATTAAATTTTAAATAATTTTACACTAGATTTACGTGACCATGTAATCATATTGGTTCTTTAAAAATTAAAACAATTACTGCAAAAGCTAATTTTAATTAAATTAGTTGTGTATGTTACTCACAAGAAGTATAGGCATATAAAAAGTCTGTATACCACAAATGAGGTGTAGATAAGAAAAGTCCGTAAATCTAGTATTAAAAATGGCCTCAAAGTGACTGATGTGATTTGGACAATTCTAGTACTTTTAACATATTTAATGTAGGCTATTGTTTTCATACAGTAAATATATCACTTACCAAGGAGCTTATAATATGATTTAGGCAATAATGAAAGCGATACAATTATTCATCATAATTCACGTGTATTTGTACCATAGTTGTGTGATCACCAAACAAATCACTGGCATTATTGGTTCGTATATCTGAACTAAACCAAGGAATTGAAACTTGGCGCTGATCAATGCAGAGTGTTAAGCTACCCATTTGTTTATTCATATATATACTGCATTGAATAGCACTGAAGCCGTTAATCGGCATAATTATATTATTCTTGAGACATTATCTAATTATAGCAAATTAATCTATTGTTTCTGTTCAATTGCAATGTCAAATCAGAAACAATAACTTACAAATGTAGTGTATTTTGTATAAAACAACTTGTTGCCAATGTTGAATTTTCACACAAGAATTTCATGACAGATTGAGTGAGTTTGCAAAAGAAATGTCCCTACAATGTTGTCCCGATATGTATATTAAACTATCCATAGTTGTGTGGAACACTAACATTTTTACATTCCGTATTTATACTATCTACTAGAATGGCATTCATTGCAATAACATCATTAGGATGATTCTAATGGCGCTTATGTACATCCAAACCTTATCGAAATGAGTTTTAGTAAAGATAATTATGAGAGAGGTACATTATGAATATCAGTTAGTCCGCTAGCCAGGAAGTACTTCAACATATTCAAAAACTCCTGACGTTAATAAGTCGAAAATTATATTGAAGATATAACAAATAATAATATGTATTCAACAACACAGTGGGCCAGTATTACCATAAGTGGTGTTAGCTTACCTTCACAGTTCCTCTAACACACCTCTATACGACACAAGTTCAACTTGCTACTGACTGACAAGATACACGCACAAAAAGCTATGTAACTAATGACCAGACTGCGCACAGCATTACGTCACGTTCGACGGCTTGTTCCTCTCCAACGTCGCCTTGGAGCTGCTCTCGATACCGGAGTCCTCGTCGCCGCTGTCCAGCACGGTTCCTTCTCCTTTGACGGCCTCCACCACTTTGGGGCTCTCCTCCTTCACTTCGTCTTGGGTGTCGACGTCGTCGGTGAGAATGATCTTTTGCTCGGGCTCGACCTTCTGCACGCTCTTGCCGAAAGTGGAGAAGGTGGGCTCGGGCACGGGCAGGTCCTCGCAGGGCTTGTGCAGCGGCAGCGAGGTGGTGACGACGGGCGTGTCGTCCGTCATGACGAGCGGCGTGGTGGAGAGCGGCGGCGCGAGGGGTGTGGCGGGTGCGAGGGGCGCGGGCGGGGTGTCGGCGGGGTCGTGCGCGCGGCGCTTGGGCTTGTCGAGCACGAAGCTGAAGACGCGCGCGTGGCGGGGCGAGGCGACGTGCGGCGAGGGCGGCAGGTCGAGCTTGAGCTTGTCGCGCGTGTGGCGCAGGCCGCCCAGCTCGGCGGCGGGCGAGGAGGGGCTGACGGACTCGCTGGAGCTGGCGCTGTCGGCGGCGCGCCAGGCGAGCTCGGGCGCGGGCAGCTTGGGCTTGTAGTCGTCGTCGGCGGTGGAGCCGGGCGTGATGTCCTCGACGCCGGAGTCTGGCGTGGTGAAGTCGAGGCTGGGCGTGACGGGCAGCGGCGAGGGCGGCGGCGGGAACTCGTCGGCGGCGTCGTCGGACTCGCGCTCCAGCAGCGACATCTTGGCGTGCATGCCCGGGAAGAACTGGCTCGTCGTGGACATGATGCCGAGGCTCTCGAACGGACGGGCCGATGACGATATGAAGAAGTCTTCGTCGTAGTCTGTTGAAAACATTTCACATAATATGGTCTAGCTACTTATTAAACACATCATGGTCTCAATACCTCATAATATGTATTGCTAATAACACGATCTGCAAACAATGTTTTTGTTTGCCATCTCTCATAAACGGAACATTAAATATAAATCGCCCATATCACTTTAGTTTAAAATTACATTTATAAGCGAAATAAAAGTAGAACGTCCTGCAAAAAAAAAGAATTATTTAGTGTAATATTTATTTACCAGCGCCGAAAGCGATGCCTGACCGCAGCGGGTACAGGTCGAGCGGACTCGGCGCGCCGAATAGCTGCCCGTAGCCGAGCTCCGCCTCTTCCGCACTCGTCGGATCCCAATCTAAAACATGAACTCATCAAATTTTTCCTGCCGTTGATATTTCTATTAGGGTCTCTATCTGTGATATAGACTGAATATAATCCAAACCAATTTCTCATCGAATTACGTAACTCAAAAGTAGCTTTATGAAGTCAGGGCTTTATTTTTGATTGCAAAAAGATATATTCAAAAATAACCCCTTAACTCGTTGCCAGTGGTCGGCGGCCCCAAACCAACGAACTATTACACTAAATTATAACACTGGAGTGTGGTAACCGAAAATCTGTTCAGCCCAAAAAATAACAAGGGCTTGCGCAGCAGTCACGGTACTACACGCAGCGTTTTAATGTTATCTTTGTCTTTTTATATGAGTTATGTCATAGAGACTACTGTAACGCGTTGTGCAGTACCGTTTGAATTCGATCCGATGTTTAAAGGCCTTTAAAGTATGTAACGTATAGACCTAGAGCCCGTGAGCGTCAGACCTTCATCATTTTATAAAATCTGAAAGTTAGTCTGCGCATGCCTTTAACATAGGTATCACATGATTATATTGGTAGTTATCAACTTTAATGTGTTTGACTAGTTGAAAGAACCATCAAAAGTGTTCGGCTGGTAAGGAAAGATATTTTGATAGTTGCCTAAGAAACATACATATATAAAATTCAGCTTTTATACTATAACGCTGGTAGAATTACATTTTATTTAATATAATATAATAGCCTAATTATATGCAAACATATACGATTGTGTGATGCCTATGTTAGAGACATGCGCAGACAAACTTTCAACTTTTCTAACATGACGAAGGTCTGGGGCTAACGGGCTCTTGGTCTAGTAGACGAGTAGGAATGCGACTAGTATGTGCGTGGTGCGTGGTGCGTGGTGACTGACCGGAGTAGGTGGAGAGGTCGGGCAGGTAGGCGGCGGGCGAGTGCGCGTCCACGTCGGCCGCCTCGCGCGGGTACTCGTACACGCAGTGGTACTTCTGCCGCTTGAAAACCACGCGCTTCTTGTTGTCCTACACAAACATTAAATTCAACACGTTCACATATATAAGGAAAAACGTCTACTGAAGACATAATTTGCTGTATTTATTTATAAATAAAATACTAGATTGTAACGTACTTAAGCAACAAAAGATAGAGAGACGATGTCTTACCGGCGCTGCTTGCTCGAGGCTCCTCAGCGAGGACTTGGAAGGCGCCGCGCGGCAGTCCCACGAGGAGGGCACGAACTCCACCTCGTCGCCCTCCGAGCCCGAGCCGGAGTCGGCCGAGCCGTCGGACAGCGCGCCGCCCTCCGACGCGTCGCCCGCGCCGCCGCCCTCGCCACCCTCGCGCCCCTCGCGCCCGCCCTCGCGCTGCTGCGGACCGACCTCACTGTACTCGCACCCTCACACACAAACAACCGACTCCCAGAAAATACAACCAAATATCAAAAAAACATTTCGAAAAGGCGTCAATTTGCGCGAAAACGTTTTCAAAACTAGATAGAGAAGCGAACCAACCAAAAGCTAAGTCTATACTATGAGTTAAACTGTTTTTGAAACGCTTAAATAATAATTATGCTATATTCTGCTGACGAATGTTGTTTACTTATTTATTTGCGGTATTTATTATATTTGCAAGGGAAAGGCCGCAATAAACATTGAACAATACAAATATTATCGAGCGTTTGAAAAACAAATGTGTCAGTATTGGATGAGTTATAGTTATCTACACAAGGGAGTTATACACAATGACATAATAGACAGGGTACTCACGTGGTCGAAGTGCGTGGACGGCACTAGCGAGGTCTCGTGGCCGCCGCCGTCCTACGCGCCACACACACACAATGTAACATGGACATGCAAGCACACCGACACCGAGATATCACCATTTATACACATGTACACACCGCCACATTGCACTAGGTCGACGGTCCCGCCCCGTATACACTATTTTATTCGGACATAAACATTTCATACAGTACATAAGCGAAATTCTAACTAACAATATGAAGCACACGCATGTATTTAATTTTTTACGAGTTAATACTTTTGCTTCGACTATAATGAAAATATGTTAGTGTTATTCTAGACAGCTGATTTTTTGGGATGAAATATCGACCAAAATAAATTATGAGAGGAATATTATTATGAGTTACAAATTGTAAAATTGAACGGGGTAATCATTTAAAGAGAGTATAATACTCAATAAATGAGTACTCCATTTTTTATGGACGCAAAGATTTGTGTCACTCGGCTAAACAGTTGTCGCTGCAAGAAACCGAACGTGTTCGCGCGCAATACCGGTTACTTTCCTTTGTGTTGCGTGCGCCGGCCGCCGCCTGCGGGGACGCCCGAGTGTACTCGCTTGTAACAGATCTATTAACGCGTATTTTAAATAAGTCCTATGATTAAACCTACATCTTGCATTGTCATGAAATTATTCCATCACTGTTATGACATGTTGGAATTCAATAAATCATTAGATTAATTTCCAAACGGTTGAGGAACGTTATCGTATTTTTAAATCCCGAACTTTTTTTTGGTTGAAAAAAAATTTTTGGACGTTGTAACCGTAGACACTAACAAAAACCTCTTTTAAATACCATGCTGTGCTGTTGCCCTTTCCATCGATGTATGATGAGAAAATGGATACTATTTTTAATCTTAATTTATATAAAAATGTGTATCTTACTACCAACGGTGTACTTAACATAAAACGATATTTTGTATTTTCTACTAAATACATATTAAATATGATACAGTAAAAAGCCATATTATAATGAGGCCGCAAATCAATTATAAAAGCTTTTTAAACAACATTGTAGATTAATAATTACTTATAACTAGAATATAAATGGAAAATTTTACATACATACAGTATATGTCCGAATAAAATGTGTTATGCATGTATATTTAGAAAAAATATGATCATTCACCACACAAAACATATGTTAAAAAGTTGTACATACATATAAATAGAAGTAGGTATATTTCAGATAGTATTATAAAGCCAAAGGCCTGAATATAGTAATCTGAATATAGGATGCATTACTCATCTACCTACAGGGGATTTGCAAATTGATAGTCTGTTACCAAATCGAACAAAAAGTTTTAGCATAGCACACATATAGTGTTTGTATGTGCGCCATGTGTGTGCAACTACTTCATTCCAGGCCTATTATTAATCTATAAAATATTCCCGAGTCTTACATGGGGGTGGTGCACTGTCACACATTGACAGGGCACCATGTGTATCTACTATCTTGTCCATATGTTAAAACTTAATATTTATAAAATATCAACCAAAGACAAGACTATCAAAATGCACAATTATCAATATAGAATACTATACTGAAAAATCTTAATACCAATTAAGCGGGGTAAAACTGGGGTCACAGATTCCACGCCATTACATTAATTACAAGGAAGGCATTTCCGCACCATGTAGAGGGGACTAAATACAAGAAAGCCCAGTATAGAGATATCAACCGGCAGCTTGCGCTCAATAGAAACATAAAAAAAAGGTTACCTTCTCAATATCCCTTTGAAAATTTAAATAAATATACGAAAACAGTTTGCCAGTGGTATGTTTTTAATATGTTTCTATATGCTTAGGACGGGTTAACTAAAAAAGTTCACTGTTTATCAATAAGAAATAGCTGGGTAAATGACAATCACCAAATACGCGGCGATTGCGGTGTATTTGTTGGCGGGTGGGTAGATATTAGATAAGCGGTAGTGGGAGGGTGCTGACCTTCCAGATGAACTCTCCGCTGGAGGAGTTGGTGGAGTGCGAGTCGGTGTCGGAGTCCCAGTCCTTGATGATGTCGGCGGCGCGCGGCGCGGGCGCGGGCTCGTGCGCGAACGACGTGCTCATTGTCTCCGTCGCGGGACCTGTATACATCACCATTCTTTACACTATATCATATTATAGCTCCTTTAAAACGGATTGTTCGATTGAGAAGGGTTAAGACGGTTAGACGGAAGTTCGGACGGAAGGCAGGTTGGCGATTACTTACGCAACTACCTTCAAAAGTTCTTTTAAAAGTTTGTTTTAGGTATTTAAAACATGTCGATTCCAGTGCCCATACGGTAATATTTTTTGGCGCAACGCGTATTCAGCTATTATAAGCGTGTTATTTACTTAGATAATATGTCCGAGCCTTTGGTTGATTAATTTATTGTATTGTACTCAATTTTGCGATAGATACACTTAAAATACACAAATACACCCAAATGTAAAACGTAGTCTACTTACACCACATATTTACACCAGTAATTTTATAAATTGTGGAAAAACAAATAAAAATATAAATGAGTTCAAACTTACCAGAAAATCTGATATCGCTTAACATTGGAAATAAACTATCTAGCTGACAGAATTGTTTCTCGTTTTGCAGAAAGTTCTCAGTGACTGATGTTATTTTGCGGCCGTCTCTTCCTGTTAAGCCATTAGCTTTCACTTCCGTATCTTCTTGACGCGGACTCTCGATCGCATTTTGTGCTGCGTCATCACTAATGCTTTTGCTTTCCGCGCTAGTCTGTTGTTCCCCTTCTGGTTTAATGTCTTTCAGTTCTCTAATATCGCCGTCGTCGACATTACTCTCGATCAGTTCTTCAAATGTTTCGTTTAAAAAATTTACCGTGGCAAAGTTTTCGTTTTTCCCTGATTGCTTGCTGTCTCGTTTAGGCATGGCTACTAATTTACCATTCGACATAGAAGAATGAGGTGTTTCATAATTTTGCACCACAGCGTCATTTGCGATAGAAGATTGCGTTTCAACCACTACATTTCTAGAGACATCATCGTTTTCTTCTCTCACATTGACTTGGCCATTCATTTGTGGAGTAAAGTTTTCAACATCGGTTTTTGGAAGACGTTGATGGACGTGCGAGTCGTACGAATTATGCAGATCTAAGATTTCCGTTTTGGTATGCGAATCGAATGTACTCTCTTTTATAACATCTAAAGGCGCTTCCGTTATAATAATCGAATGGGGTTGTTCCATTTCATCATCGATATCAAAATTGATTAAAAAAGTATTAGTTGGTTCCCTAATGTTAGCTAAAGTGTGAGATTCTATTAAATTCGTAATATTAGGCGGACTTATATCTAGAGAACGAGCCGGCTCACTCACTCGGCTAACAGACTCACTGGTTTGGTCGGCAGTGGAGCATTGTAGTAGAGCTTCACTAGATATTCTCTCACTTTTCAACAGTAATGAAGTAGCATCGATCACTGATGAGAGGTCTTGTGGCCGGCTCCGTATGGAGGATTCGAATTGTCGAAAATCCTCCGAACTTATTCCACTTTCTACGCTTTGACTAGACTTATCTCGCGAGTTCATGTCCTGAGGTTTTGCAACGGCTGAACTCTCAAAATCTGAATATGTTGGAGTTCGTTCAGATATTCCAAGACTGTCTTTATAGCTGTTTCTGCTCAATGTTTTGCTATCTCCCTCAAGTAAGATTTCAGTCTCTTGATTGGTGCTCTCTTTTCCTACGTTAGAAGATAAATCCTGAGGGCGGACATCAGCTGATAGTTGAAAACTCTGAAAATTCGGTAAGCTTTCCATGTTGTCCTGGGTATCTGTTTGAATATCAGGTAGTTCAATAGGCATGATGTCAACATTATCAGTTTCTGTGTCTAGCTCCGTTAAGGGCGTACTTGTAACAGAAGGCATGTAGTTTCTATATTGATTGTTTGGACTTTCATTTATATCAGCCAATACGCCTTGATTCTCTGAACTACCTGACTTATCTTGACTATCGACTAAATTGTCTTGCAAACACGATATATCAACACTTTCAATTTTTTTGATGCACGGTTCAGACGCTAGCTTAGGACTACTGCTATCAAGTTTCTTATCATCGTCCAATCTGGGTGGGGTTATGTTGATGTCATCACCTATTGGAGATCTCCTCACAAGCTCAGGTTGAGGAAGTTTCCATGCGTCGTCAAAGGCGGAGCCCACCTCTGTTGTGCAGTTAGAGTACGACGGAAGTCCAGACATCAATGTTCCGTAAGCTAGATCTTTAGTTTGACTATTCTTCGAAGAATCATTCATGTCCGATTTGGTGATGGCGGAAGGTGTCGTTCCTGCGGCTTCAGTCTTTATTTTAGTATAAGTATAGTTATCGTTAGCAGTTATCGAATCTGGTGAGAATGTTTCGCATGCTTCTGATTTGCTATCATGTATGATGTAAGTGGAACAGTGGCTCAGTTCCTTTTCGTCTTCGTTATGTGTTAAAGTATCAGTGCTTTCGCTGTTACCCTCCTCCTTCTCCGGAACAAAGTCTGGATCCATTACAAGATCATCGAAGTTCTCTTCGACGTTGTACAGAGTGTCGTTGGAGCACCACGAGTCTATGCTCGTGGCCTTGGAGAGACACTCGGAGGGTTTGGACAGCTTGGCGTCGGTGGGCACGGTAGTCTTGGACAAGGTGGAGACGCCCGTGGCGTTATCGAAGTTGTCGGAGTTGTCGGGTGCGGAGGTGTCGGTCGTGGGGCTGAGTAAGAATGGCGACACTTGCGATATTCGCTCGCAATTGGATTCTTTCTCATCGTCGTTTTTGTTATATGTTCTATCGTCGATGGGAGATTGGTTATCGTCCTCTCTGGGTTTTTTGAAAGGGCTGGCGTTCAAGCTGTCTGCGCTCATTGTGATTCTGGAAATATGGATTCAATTTTATTAAAAATTCATTACAAAAGTTCAAAATTACTGCGGTCGTAACAACACAAAATAACTACTCCAGAAAACCACAAGAAGTCAATTACAAATATCGTAACAAAAAACATTAAAAAAATCTAAGTATATTGGATATATCTTACTCCTTGCTGCTGGCGACGTCCTTGTGCAGCGTGTAGGTGTGGTTGGCGGAGTGGTGGGAGTGGTGGGAGTGGTGCACGGTGTAGGTGGAGGGGTCGCGCGACTCGTGCGGTCCGCTGTGCGCGCCCGTGGGCATGTCCGTGACCTCGTCCGCAGAGTTGTTGCACGGCTCCGGGTAGCTCTCCGACGAGTCCGTGCGGATTGATGCGTTCCCTGGGACAAGTATACAGCTCATTTCAATCTACGTCATATATATGTTTAGTATATTGTTTTTAATAGGTGTCGCCTCTCAAAACTCTATCCGATAAAGTAAGATCCATCCAAAGGTTGCCGGGAAGAGATCGCAGGTAGCGATAAGGCCGCCAATTGTAACCATGACTTTAGTTTTAAGTTATTTAACTGTTATTGTGTTACTCCCTTTTATTGTGGTGTACAATAAAGTATGTAAATAAATAAATAATATCCGATTGTAGGCAGGTAAAGTAGTAACTTCACAAAGTCAATATAAATAAAATCCTGATTCAAATCAAACATTCTCATGGCGATTCTCGTCAACATAATTTGGAATTGTTGTAACCACAGTTTAAGATTAAATAAATGAGGTTTGTTGGAGCTTAATCCGGTAAAATAATCCGCAAGCGTGCATGGAAGGCCAGTAAAACAGTCATCTCCTTTTAAACACTTGAAAATTTGACAGTTAACTTTTGAGACCAAATACTGGCTAGTGAGCAAAACGCAGATATAAGACTAGGCTCCAATCCCCAATGTGGTTCTAATCACTTATGTTTACGAAAGGAGATAAAAATGAATAAGAACTGCAAATGTATTAAAATTTGATAAATAATTATAAATGTCTGCCTTGGTGGTTGTACTAAGGTACGACTACAAAGCTGAGGTTTTGGGTTCGAATCCCGGGTCGGGCAAAGTGATATTGGGTAGTTCTATTCATTATCAGCCCGGAGTCAGAGATTTGTGCCCGAAATGGCGATAGGCTCGCCCCCTATCCCATCATGGGACGGAACATACAAGGCGAAATGTGAGTGTCCTGGTGGCGCCTCTGCCTACCCCTTCTGGGATAAAGGCGTGAGTTTATGTATGTAGTAGTTATAAATGATGAATAGTCTTACAATTGGTGTCATTCTCGTATGCGCACAGCTGCTGTCCGGTTTCTTCGGCGATGGGGCTGAGTGCGCCGGGGTAGCTCACCACCAGCTCCGGCGGCGGCGGCAGCTCCAGCGACCACTCGCTCTCCGACGGAGGCTCGATAGCTGCTACCTGCAGATAATAAACACAAGTATGTGACAGCCTCCGTGGCGCAGTTGGTTAGACGCCGCCTGTGAAACGAGAGGCCGCGGGTTCAATCCCCGCACCGAAACAAATATTTGTGTGATCCACAGGTATTTGTTTCGGGTCTGGGTGTTTGTGAGACCGAAAAGTCTCTCGTAGCTTCTGATACCCACGACACAAGACTCGATCTTAGTGTGGGGTCAGGACTGTACTTATGTATGTGACTGTTGGGTGTATTTATTTATTTATTTATGTAGCCAATGCCTTCGGATCAGCTCTATTGTCTATACGAATTATGGATAATCCAAATAAATAGGCGAACATTGCTATTAAATAGATTCTAAAGAACTTATATTAAATTTGCTGTTAATTTCATTTAAAAAAATAAAAATATATGATACCCGTAAGTCATTCTTTCACAGAAATAAAAACATTAATTTTATTTTATGAAAGGCTAATGCAGAAGGCTGGGTTCTTTTTCGATTAAATGTCTTGTAGCCTCCATAGCTCAGGGGTTAGAGCACTGGTCTTGTAAACCAGGGGTCGAGAGTTCAAATCTCTCTGGGGGCAGTGCTGAAATTTTTGTATTTATTTTTTATGCAAATATATTTTTTACGTCAATATTCTTCATAATTGTGTACATTTTACAAAAAATATTAAACATTTAGGTTTAAATACAAAAATATAAATTATTTATTTCCTAAGCTCGTTAATTACTAACCCAACATGCATTATAAACATTCAAAATAAGAATTATAAATGAGCTCACCTGTGCCAAAGGTAGTTTCAGTTCTAGCTCGTTTCTCAGTGCTTTTACACACTCCTCATCAAGCGTCAAGCCTTCCCTCAAGTCTTCCGCCGAGCCGCCGTTGCCAGCCAAATACGATTCCGGTACCACATCAGTAATACCATCCTCCACTAAACTTTCCACCGTCAATGGACCAGAATATTCAATGTTTAAATTATTTTCATTCTCCGCCATGGCTAGCTTCGAAGTGATTTGTAATTCAATTTGATTCAAATCGATCTCATCTTGTATATTCTGAACGGGCTGTGGAACGATTTCAGCTGGGGAGTTTAAATCAATGTCTACCAAGTATTTCTGTTGTGATGTTGAGGCTAAGAAAATGCCGGGTGAGTTGGGTGGCGTCGATGGCGACACGTGTTTCTCCGTAACTGACTTGGCACTTTCATCAGTATTAGTCTCTGTTTGTGGATCTGAAAGACTAGCTTTTGATTCACTAGTAACTATGTTCTGAGTGTCCTTCTCCATCTTGGTGTCAGTCACCGATATAATATCATCAAAATGCATATCATCATGCATAATATCGGGCACTTCATTTAGGAAATTTCCATCGCGTAATGGAGATGGGGTTTCAAGATTTATTTCGCTGAAGTTAGACGAAAAAGCAAGTAGCTCCTCTTTTGGTAAGTCAACTATTTCCGAAGATTTCACGCCTCTAAACAACTCTAATGTGCAGTTTTCAAAAGGGCCTAAGACAACAGAGCTGTTTTCGTCAAAAGTATCTGAATGATGGCTTTTTGTAGGTGAAGCGAACGGGCTCATTCCTTCAGGAACGAAGGTTTGTTCAAGTTTCGTTAAACTGACGCCCGGTCCGTATTCAGGCACTTTGGTTTCAGATAACATTTGCTGTTCATCTAATTTGACAGATTTATCTACAACATTGTCTGCGGAATTGTCGCTTCCTAAAGGTGTACTCGTGCTTACAACACTATCTAGCTCTTTACTAGCATCTAATCTCTCCATGTCCAAAAAGTTGTCAATTTCCTTTATACCTTCAAGACTTGGAAGGTCCATATATACTGTTGATTCATTTCTGCCCATTGTAACGTCGTCAGCGGGCAATAAGTCGTGACCCGAATGTGGTACCTCCCATTTACTAAAGTTATCATCTGCAGTCTTTTCACTTAAAATTTTGCTATTACTACTATTAATGAGATCCATGTAAACAGTGCTGTCATTTGACTGCTCCTGCAACTCTATAACTACATAATCAGATCTAACTGTAGTATTACTATCATTTTCATTACAGTCAAGTTTGTTATCAACTTCAAAAAAAGAACTTTCCTTATTGTTATTTTGTACTATTTCAGGTGGCAAAACTGGCAATACATCTTTTCCAAGATCAGAGACAGATCTTACGAGATCATTTTTTGATTCTTCCGTTTGATTGTTTTGTTCCGATTCTACTTTTTGTTCAGTGGAAATAGGTAAGGCTTCATGGTGGCTAATTAATTCGAAATCTGTTAAATTTGGATCAATCTTTATAGAGTTGTTGGTATCCTTATTTAATTCAATATCATATTTTTGTGGTAAATCAGGTTCAGACGTGGGAGTTGTTATACCGTTTGTCATATGTAACTCAATTGGTTCCACTTCTGGAATCGTAAATTTATCATTCGACACACAGGGGGTCAAAGATGGAGGTTTCGCGGTGACTTTTAAAAAATCACTGTTATTAATACCATCAGACGGGTGAATAATTTGTGTTGCGTTTAAATCAGGTTTAATATTGTTTTCCATATTATGTACGAGTATCTCCTTATTTTCTTCCACTACAGGCTGGTTAATTTCTTTGTCAAGTTGTTCTTCAAAAAGTATAGATTTTTCTAAGGAACAACCTTCTTGCAATGAATCTGTAGCTGTTTCCAAACATGGCTCATGGCAATCATTTTTTTCTTTAAAACTTCCCACACTCTGTAACTCTGGAATATATTGATCGTTATTAGACGTAGTTGACGACAGTGCATTTATTTCAGTAGTAGTACACTCACTTTTTTCATTTGCAACTGTGCTTCTTTCTATTTCGCAAAAGATATCTTTGTTATTTGATTTGCATCCCAAAGCTGTAGGGCTTAATTCATCGTCTAATTTAATATTATTAGATTCAGGATTATCAATACTTTGGTTTGGCATTGCACCTACATTACATTCATCAATCTGTATATCCTCAGTAGTTTCTTTCAAAGGTTCGACCATTTCTAGTTGCAATTTTGTGTCCATTTCAAGGCAAATACTATGTTCTAGTGAAGGTTCTGTAGATATTGTATGGTTCTGTTCTGTTTTTATTTCCTTTACCAAATCTTTTTCGGTGTGAGTGATTTCATGTTCCATAAATAATTTAACTAACTCTTTAGTTTCGGTGTTATTTTCATTATTAATAGAATTAAAGGATTGTATGCCATCAATATCTATTAAAGAATTAGGTATTTGTTCCTGGTATAAAAGGATTTCATTATTATCATTCCTACACGTTTCTACAATCTCTAGATCGTAATCACTACTTGTAGTTTGTTCAATGAGATCACTAGTTCTTTCTACATCATTTTCAGATTTACTAATATCCTGCATTCCAGTAAGCGCGTAATCTTCTATGGGACCAATAACAGGCTCCGATGGAAATATATCATTGGTTTCAGGTATATTACCAATTTTAAGACCAGTTGCTGAATATGTAAGTATTTCCTTGCTTGGTGTGGGTATTATTCTATCAGGCAAGATTTCTTCTACGTAATTTTCTTTAAAATGCTTATGTTGATTTAAAGAATCATTTTGACTTCCAAGATTCACTTTTTCTACTTCATATACCGACTTAGTTTCATCCCTAATATCAGATCTTTCTATTAACTTACTATCACAATTAACGTCTTCATCTACATTTGATTTTTCATTTTTATCACTTACACTAGTTAATGATCCTACGCACAAGTCCTTCAACTTTGGAATATTAATATCACTAGTTTCTATTTCCTTATCTTTTGGCAATTCTACAGCTTCATGAACGAAGGAAACCGCGTTGTCCGCAATGCTAGAACTTTTCTCAGTTTCAAATATATGTGAATCATTCATATCTTTTACTGGTGTTTCTGGGGTAATGTTTTCCAAAGTTTGCTGACTAATTGAGTCACTGTGCCTTTCAAATGAATGACTCAATGTCCCTATAGTATCTCGATCAGCTTCATCATCATCACCAACATTTTTATCTTCAGTATTAGTATTGAAACCTGTTTCAAGAATGTTTTGGAAATTGCTTATACCGGGTGATTTTACCAGGCTCGATTGCATTGGATAATCTTTCTTACAGTCTAATACCAGATTATCGCGCGAAGGACTGGCTTGGTGGCTAGATTCCGAACTGGAAGTCTTTTCTGAATTCAATATATTATCGAGATTCTTTATAACATCGCTGACATCTTTATAATAGCTCACGTCATCTTGACTGCCCGCTATTATTTCTTTCAACCAAGGGTCAACTGAACTATCCGATCGATCATGCTCTTTTTCTCTATCTTCTAGGCCAATATTTCCTTGGTGACATTCTAGAACTGCCATTTCATTATGTGTGAGGTAGATATTCCTAACATCTTCCAATGATCCATGGAGGTTTGTGAGACTCTCTGATTTTATTTGCACAGACAACGGATCTTTATCAGACATAATACTACTTGATCTAGAAACTGCCGTGTCCATATCAATACTTAGCGTGTCTTGCACCGTGTGTATATTGTCTAGCTCTTGATCAGAACCGGTGAAATGAGAAGCCATGGACGTGGACGGAGCATGAACAATTGCAATATGTTCATCTAGTTTTGGTATTGTGTTGGGTTTTAATCTTTGCCACCGTTCCTCAAAGTCACTACTGCCGTAACCGTCATCTTGTGAAGGTTCGCTGGCTTCAGTATGTGTTGTGTACAGATGATTGATAAGGGCATGTACTTGTGCCGATGTGGGTCTACTGGCTGGGTTTTGGTTCCAGCATAGCTGCATTACTTGGTACCTGAAAAATCATTATAGCGTTGTACATACATTGGTAACAGTAATTTCTATATAGTCGTCTATGTACTGATATGTAATGCACTCACAGATGGTTTCTGTATGGACAAGGGAGATCGGGGACCGGCGGCGGGTGTCGCGTTGGTGTGGACCCCCACGCGCACACCTCCCACACCAGCATGCCTAGAGACCACACTTCACTGCTCGCCTGAAATACATATCACAATTAACAAAACTGTAATATCAACACTAAATCCTACAAATTGCGCAAAGAATATTTGTCGGCAATATCTTTTGGTCATAGTTTCGAGTAATCTGTTAATACTTTTAGGATGCTGATAAAACCCTAAGAATATAGACCTCCCCCATTGATCTCCACATTGACCTGTTGGAAGCGACTGTCATCCAGATACTTCCTGAAAACATAATTACGTAGTCCATCTACCTTGTAGGGAAGGACCCGATACTTGGGACATGGGTAAGACCTACATTTAATAGTAGATTTCCTGTGGGAGAAGAGAGATTGAAAACTCCAAGGTGGACGGCGGTCTCTAATTTTCCCGGTATAGGCAACCAGATTACGCCAGTATAATTACCGTGTATGCGGGAGGGTGTCGCCTGGTCTCGGGCGCGCTGTGGTCGTACTGCGGGTCGGACGCCCCGTAGCGGCCCAGTAGCGCGCGCGCGTTGTCTGCGTCGCCGCGTATCAGTACACTTCCACACCACACGGTACTGCCAATTTTTTTTTAAAAACATCAATCATGCAACAAATTCAAGGCTTTTGATAATCATCCTTATAAAGGGACGAATCTATTTACCGATCAGGTACATTTCCAAACCACACCGAAGTTCAGCTAAGCGGCAGAATCTTCTCCTACTCGTATCTATATTTGGTAACCATAAATCTTGGAATCTATATTTTTCTATTTCAAATTTTGTGCAATATTACCTGGGGTGATTAGGAACATGTGAGTTAAATTAATGCTAATAATATGACAATATCACCCAGCACATCCGAAATTTATAACTAAAGAACTATTTGCATTAAATGTATTCTTATAAGTTAGTCTCTGCTTACCCGTACAAATATCCTCGTGAATGTAGATAGGCGAGTGCGGAACTGATGTCACACATTAAGCGCAACGGCACACCTCCTTCGTTCAGTATCGCCATTTTGGGACGGTTCACTATTAGATATTGTTGGAGATCCTGTAAAAAAAATAGACAAATATTATTCACTAGACATTTGGAAGGGCTGTCAATTGAAATACATACCATAATTGGGAAAATATACAAGAACATATTATACGGGGTATATCCTCTTGATATACCCTGTATATGTATAATAAAGCAACACTATACAATAAACTATACAACATTTAATGCCTTTTTAATACTAAAAGTTTGTTGTGCGTAAAAGTAAAAAGTACTTTTTTGTCGTGACTAAGCCCTGATCTAATCATAGTTACATTTTTTATTATATCATAATTGCCAATTAGGCCTCCGTAGGGTATTTCAGAACTAGAGACAAAATTCTTAATATCTGACATACCATAGGGCACAATTCAAACAGCAGTATCCAGGGGTCCTCTTGCAGGCACTTGGCGAGGAAGGGCAGCACATTCTCGTGGTTGACGTCGCGGTACACCCTGTGCTCGTCCAGGAACCGCGCCTTGTCTTCCAGACTCGCGTTCTGGTTCAGTATCTTCACCGCCACCGTCGACGTTGTACCGCCGTCTTCCACCTCGCCTTCTACCACCTGATCATAAAAAAATCGTTATACATAAAAGCTTACTATTATGAATGAATTCGTGAACTATAGACTGTAATCAAATGGAGAGCCAACACGTTATGCCTTCGTCCTTGGATACAACAAATGAATTCGGTTTGGAACAAGGAGTAAGAATTGAGATTCACTCTCGGCGGAAAAATCAAACTTCATAAGGTGCAGTGTAATTACTTTGCATTGCCAGTATGAAAAAAATACTATTATCGATCCTGGTTGCCAAAACGTATAAAACATTATGTTTTTCATAATTAACTTTTGTATCGTAGTTTGAATTGTGATTTGTGCATATTATGAAGCCTTTACGGTTTCTATCTTGCGATCTTAATAATCAACAAGGAAAATTCTTTACCAAAATGCATATTTATACAGATGTAAAATACAATGCTCGATTGTAATTATACTTTAAGCCATCATAAATTTTCAGTTTTACATTACTTTACTACTAGACAATTTTATAATATACATACATAGATCAATGAATCTCGGGAATCAATCTCTTAGCTCTATGTTGTTCAATCAATCGTCCATCTACAATACTAAATAATTGAAAAATGTTTTGAGCTACGTTTCGACTGAAACGAAGACAAGCGGAGCGCGAAATTGTCCAATCACAAAGCTTCAACACATCTAAGTTGACATAGATGTCCACTATGATTCCTACCCACCTCGGCTCCGCTCGACTACGCTTCAGTGGATACGCAGCCTAATAAATGAATACAAACGTACCCTGCCATACCATCCTCGACCTATTTCCCGTAGATACTGCAGCGTGTTTCTGGGAAAGTCCTCGCCGCCTGAAAACAATCACAATGTCGTTAGCTAATTAATTGTGAAGTTATTCAGAGGCGTGACCGTTTGCCGAGCAACCGGCCCTCGGCATTCGTGGGAAATTCTCAATGATCCATTGAATACAATGCCAATGGTATGTATTGTGACAAGAAGGTCTCGGGTTCAAATGTCAAATGATACCCGTTCAAGAGGGCTGGGTACAACAATGCCGAACATTGAGATAAAAGATTGAGTCTAAATTATAAAGAACAGTTAATTAATCTAATTCAATGATGATTTGAATATATTACTATATATTGCTTATCGTGTTCTATCATAGAATCTGGCAGGTGTTTTGTGAGGAAGATAGGTACCACAATATAGTTACGCATGTTGAACGGTAGTTTAGGGTAAGCACACAATTGTAAGCAGGTAATGACTCAAATACACGATGAACGTACCGAACCAGTCGACACATCTCTCTAGCGGGTCGGCGACTCTGATGCCGGTAGGCAGCGGCTCGAACTCGACAACGGACTCGCGGCTGACCCTGTTGCGCTCCTCGTTCTCGCTGACGATGTAGGCGGCGGCGTTGTTGTTGGCGATGTTCTGCATCTCCCGTAACGAGATGGGGCCATTGTTGTTGTCCTCGCTGATGTTGTTGTTGACGGGTTCCGAGAAGCCGGAGTCGGGCGGGTGCGTGCGCCGCGCTTCGTGCAGGTGCGTCGCGCTCGCTGTGAACAGCTGCACACACACGCACTCCGGTTATTACTGACATTTTTACACGTCATTTGTTTATTTTTTTAACATTTAACACATACGACTGCAGTATAGTTACATTATACCACTAATTATAGAAAAGTTACCCCATATTTGTAAATAAATTTCATGAGTTAAGTTATATACGATCCATTTTACGAGATAAACAAAACTACCGCATGCTGTGGTTGCTTTCACTGCGCCAAATAGCATAACAGAATACAAAACGAAACAAGATAGCTTTACTTCAGCAAATAAATACTTTTTGCTTTGGTAAATGCAAAAAAAAAAGTACACAATAATTTGACCCGATGTAACCAAAATAGATATCGAAAAAGACAGCGTGTCTGGAGTCTGCACATGGTACATGCAGCTACGGACTTAAGCATTAAGGATTACCTGATTGTCCGCTCCTTCGTTCGGCTACAGACAACAGAAAGAATACCGTAAGACGATCAACGTAAACATTTCAATATAATATTTTTTTAAATAGATGTTAAAGTTTAAACATCTCATTATTTATAAAACATTTATGGCTTAGGTACAATAAAACAACCTATCGAATTTTATATTACGGTATTTGTATTAACTAATAATACTTTCGTATACCTACCAAAGTACAAACGAATATGGTACAAAGAAAGAAAGCAAATGGCCCCCATTCTCAATAGAATGTTGAACAATTTTTACGGTGTTGTTTTGCATGGCCAGCACACGCAATGTGTCGTGTGAACGGGGACATTTTGTATCCGCTACAATCAACAATCAGCAATTCAATCAGCCGCCATCCTACTACTGCACTCATCTCTAGTTTATTCGGCGTGCGCGCTCACTCCGGACCACTACGAGTACGTACTTTCAATATGTTTCTGGGTAAAGAGGTAAACGAACGGAATGTTATTTTGTTGGGCGCATCTTTTTCTAAATTGTATGACAACTTGTCGCATGGGAAAAACTTTGTATTAAGTAGTTAAAATACACACAATAGAGAGTAAAATATATTATGTATATTGGATTATCGCAACATCTCAACAGATGTCTTTGTCTAGAAATGACGTACTTTTGTGCACGGTTCTTTTGCTACATTGCATAATGATCATGTTTAACAGGATAAGCATAATATTTTAATGCACGAATAATGAAAGTAAAAATTCAAATAAGGTAGACATACTTAATAAGTTACAGTACAATAGCTCTTAGATTAACAATAGCTTATGTACCGCGCACTATATGTACCAGCATATAATGTAGATTTATAGTGAGTAGTGGCTATGATGTTTAGGCCTCAATCTTGGAGACGTGGACTATCGCGTTATTCTTTGCATCATTCGGGCGCGTGCCGCACAGGTGAATAGGTAGTAGGTACAACTTTTTGCGCATTCCTAGTCGCAATGGTGCAGTGAGATGTGTTGTCCGGGTACCTAATTACCTAGTTATACCTAGTTATACAATGCGTCAGAGCGATACTTGTAACAACCGTGGTTTCTCGTAGTCCACCGCGCGCTTTGCCGCACCGCATTCATCATATAAGACCTTATTTACACACGTAATATTCTGTAGTCTGTAGGTAGTAGGTACCATATTTTTATATCCAATACTAGTCATGTCTGATGTTTCTGATTTTCGCCGCAAACCGCGTACTTTATACACACCACACAAAGCTCACAACTCAGCAGTTCAGTTATAGGACGAGATTGCAAATGTCATATTATTACCATAGCTATAGCTAGCTTGATCTGTAGATCGAAATACAATCCAGAATGTGTGACTCAAATCGCAATGGTATAAATAATAATTACCCATTGACCTATTTATTTAGTTTACAGGCTATATAGAATAATAATAAAATACGTTATTCAAATCTTCCCATCAACATGCCTTTGTAGAGGTTTGTTGTAATAAATAATGATGAAACCAGCAAACAACATTATATGCAATATGACATCATAGTGTGGTGAATGAAGAGCGGTAGCGGAGTTGCGGCATGTCGCAGTGTGTGTGAGACACAGATCACTCCCACTAGATACCTAATGCAAGGCAGCGGTTGCGCGCCACACGTATAAGCTATCGGACTGATATAAACCGATTCCAAATGTCGCGTCATCAGTGTCATCCAAGTAGTGGACCCGCACATATCGTTGAGCGTTGGCGAAAATTAAGTTTTAGAAATATCATATTAGAGTTAAAAATGACTTGCTCAATAAAATGGTGTGGAAAAAACTCAAAAAATTCAAGTATCCAAAAAAACGGAATAACTTTTCATCGGTAACTAATATTCTTTAAATTAATTTGCTCACGAGCGAGCTCAATTTATACTGGTTATTGTATCGATGTCAAACAGTCGAGTTTGAATCGAAAATCAGCCGTCTCTTTTTCGCATAGCAATAACCATAATAAGCCATCTTTTTCTGGTGAAATCACGCGTTCTTCTAGTGCTTGACGCATGTTTATAATATAATTCCAAGCAATATCGATATTTTAAAACATTAATGTAAAATAATTTGATTAAATGACAATGTCACGAAATGTATATTGATTTAAATAAAAATTGCAAATCACCATGACGACGTCATTTAATGTAATTTGAAAAAGGTCAAGTTTTTAACTAGGTACTTTTTCAATAATTGCACTTTTCTGTTTCTTCTTGCTTTGCTATCGTCGGGTAAAAACTGTGGGTTAGTATATAACATTATGTTTGAATAATACCATTTTTATTTTAGATTCCCCACATGTCCCGAAAGTTAAAAATATGGGTAGATGCAACATGTCGAGGTGACGATTGGTGGCCTACAAAAAATAGCGTAATTTGTTCACGACATTTTACCCAAGAATGTTTTTTCCCAATGAAAAATCGTCGTCGTTTAATGGATACTTCTGTACCGACAGAATATTTACCAATTCTGGTACATTTTTATTTATTTAAAAATGTATAATTTCGTAGTTCTGTGTGGATAGAATAATATGATTATCAAATAATATTATAATTTTATTTTGATTTTGTCCAGCATCCAAGAGTAACATTTATAGCCTTGAGATGAAAGAAATGCCTCGTTTAAGCGTATTCGTCTCATGGCATTTCGGGTCCTATTTCTCGAATCAAGTATCTACTGACTATGTATACATTCATTTTTATTTTGACTGATATAAGTGATATTGGGGTTTTCTGCTTAATTACTAAGAACGTAATGTTAGAAATTCGTGCTTGATGCGTGGCGTTAGAACCGCCTTTTGTCAAATATCATGGGAAGGTATTTAACATAACTATTAGTATACTAAATTTATTGAGAATGGGTAGTACAAGCCGTTGCACTAATTTCAACATACGTTGTATTATCATCCCAAAAACATTCATAATTCGTCAAGTGGGTTTCATTGTCACTTGTCGATATTACCTACCATCTATTACAGCCGCCGTCGAAATTCAAGAAACTGAATAAGTTATTGTAGCCCTTTACGGCGTGAGGTTTAATTATTTAATATTTCATATTTTTATCTGGTCTTTTAACCCAACACTTAATTCGGGTGTTTCGGCATTATGGTATACAAAAATTAACGGCGAATAATGGAAATAAAACCGTTACATACTAAAGTATAAATCTTAATCCTACTTTATTCGTGTTAGCGATTGGTATAATTTATTAGATCAGGCCAGTGAAAACATATTATAAAACATTTAACAAGTTGGTAATCAAGATATAAAAGCGGTCATAACAAGTTAAACTTACTGGCAAATCGTACTATCGATACTTTTTATTTTATTTATCGACAAGCCTCATCTCTCGATCGAAGTCCACGTGACAGCGCTGCAACCCGCCCACTTCCCTGCACCGTTCCCTTCGTTGGCGTTTTCAGTTCAAAACAAAACTATCGTAATGCGGTATCTATTGGGAGTGATCTGTGGTGTGAGACGTGTCTACACAGTACACTACACATGCACTTGTGCCTTCAACCCGCGGGCTACGTCAAGGTTTATCACAATATGAGTTTTATTTGTATCCGCCGGCTATTATTGTACTTCCGGTTAAATGTACTATTGCGGTCAATACAATTATACTCCTTGTTAAGTCATGAAAGGGGATTTCTAAAGGTTTATTGATGCGATTTCTATCAGTTATTACGAATTTTAAACTGCGTACTCACGAACTATTCAATATATTTTTATTTGTTTGCCGTCAATCAACAATGTCTAACTGCATACTACTTGCTAACACGTTTAAACACACATTGATAAGATTATTAATGTAACTATTCACCAAAAATAAACAAAGTGTTACAAAAACACTAAACAATGTACATAATGAAAATCTTGTTTTATGATTAAAAAGATACAACAATAACAAGTTATCATTGTTCTAAATATTGTAGGTAATGTAAGTACCAGTTGACGCGGATTTGTTACATGCAAACAATGTTCACGTCAACTACATTATAATAAACTTATGTACAACATAAACAAAATAGATATGGAAGGTTCTTGAACCCAAACATTACTCTGTAAAATTTAATTCTTTACCTACTTACTACTTTTGTAAGGGTACAATATAATATTGGTTAAATCTGGAACTGTACACATATTTCCATATTACCGCAGTATTTAAAACATTCAAGCTAATATGTTACTGTTTAAGTGTTTTTTGACAGCAAGCGAATATAGAAAGTAAATCTCAAAGCAAAAACGTACCGACAAAATACTTATATTTTTTCATGTCGTCAGAGTTGCGGACAATAGGCGACAAATTGCAAAAATAACACACATCGTATCTCGCAACCAGGCAACAAGGCGACAATGTACAATGTGCTCAGCGCACAACAATGAAGGTGTAAAATATTCCATGACAATGTGACAAACTACTAATAACGATAGTAGCGAGTTAATTATAACATAACCGTTTGAAGTACTTTACGTAAATATTAGAATATCGATTACAAACTAAAGGAATACATAATATCCAAAACATAACATTCCTTAACTTTCTTACAAAATACTTTCACTGCGACGATTTTCTACTCAAATGTTCTTTGGTTCACAGCTTTAAAAAAAACTTCGGATGTAGTTTTCTTTATTAACTATTAAATTTAATGAACCTTCCATATCCGCCTCTTTTTCAGCAATAATGGCGGATCATTTCCGAGCCGGGAGGAGACTTGAGATATTATGTCAGTCTCATCGTTCTAATACTTAATAATAGATCGTCCTACATAATAAGGTCAAGTCAAAGCGGCGTGTCGCCTTGGAAGCCAATCCTTCCGGATTGGTTGAATGGCTTCAGTAGCACTGCGCCTAGGCGGCGATGCTCAAGACGTATACATAGGGCTTGTAATATCGGATGATTTTCGATTCCGGAACTGAGTAACGATATTACTGGTTCGATTTCGGAATTCCGGAACTGGTTCCGGAATTTTTAAAAAAGTATAAAAAATGAAAATAAATAGGCATTATATTGTTTTGTTAAAACAAATCTTTATTATAAAAAATAAATAAATCGACAAAACTCTTGACTGAGATCAATTAAACAGCCTTCTATTAGGTTTTTCTTAGTAAATATAACAATAAATAATCAACTTTTCAATAATAATTATAACAAAATCAACGTGTGCTATTTGCAACCTAGCTCATTAAATAACTATCCAATAAAATACTGATGAATAGAAGATTCAACAAGACACAATGAACAAAATTAAGAAGTTCTCCTCTTCTGAGATCATGAAAATAGGTTTAAAGAACAAAACTTAAACTTAAATTAAAAAACTTTAAACTTACACTGTCGTATTTTTTGGAAATTGAGATTAATTAAATCAACTTATATTAAAAAGAAATATAAAGTAAATAAGACAAGAATCACTTTTTCAGAAAATATCGCTCTTGTTGATAATGTGTTCTCAAGAGTATCAGAGCATCTAACATTTTCTCTGAGACGAGCTTCGTAGGCGATTACAAAAGTACCCGGCACACTAAAATACTCTTTCGCTCTCAACACTTGTAGGAAGAACACCTAAAATATAATTGTATGCCTGTGTCAAATAAATACCACGTTCTCCACCATTATCGTACATGGCTTTCTCAACTTTTACGAATCCAGCAAGATCAAAATATCGTTTTTGATTCGTGCGAGGTTCTTTGCATTTACTGATTTCTTTATCCAGCTGTTCTTGCAGTGTTGATTCATTGACTTCAGCTTCAGTAACACCTATATTACATACTTCGGCATCACCTTCATCGTTGATCTCACTTGATACGGCATTATCTTTGTACTTCACTAGTTGCACATTTCGCAAGAGAGTACAAATATGAAAGTTTTATTATTGTGGTAACTTATCTTAACAATTATATGAGTATCGGATTGCGATATTTACTTCAGTTCCGGAATTGTAATATCGTAAAAAAACATTCGAAGTTCCGGAGTTACGAAATCTCGGAATTCCGGGATCCACGCCCTACGTATACAGTATAATATGTAACTCAACCGTCATAATCAGGTGGATCTTCAGCTTACATGTTTCTATTTAATGCAATCTGTCTTCCCTGGTGCGCGAAACGTTCTAAAGTGACGTATTGTGATATTATATTGTTTATGTCATTTAAGCGTTATAGGTCATACAATGTGATGCACGTAATGCCCTTCTATAAGCATTAGCGTCCGACCGATACCTTACAGATAGCGTCACCGTGACGCATACACCGGCGGTAAAGAGAACAACTTGTCTTTTTATTAGTGTTCACGTAAACATGTGCGCTTCCCTGTAACATCACGCATAAAACCAATAAAAAATACAACATGGAATTCTTGGGAAATAATGATTACATGACAATTTTCTAAGACGTAATGAATTTCTTGGTAAGCATTGAATTATTATAAACATAAACATCACGCGTTGTTCCCAGAAGGGATAGATAGGGGTGCAACCAGGACACTCACGTTTCGCCTTGTGTGTTCCGTCCTATGATGTGATAGGGGGCGAGCCTATTGCCATATCGGGTACAAATTCCTAACTCCAGGCTGAAAATAAATCCAATATCACTTTGCCCGACCCGGGATTCGAATCCGAGACCTCAGTGTTATGAACATTCCGTAGTACAACTACGCAATGAGGCAATAGTACAACTACGTCACCGAGGCATCAATTTTATAGCAGTTCAAATGAAGATTTTATCTTACTAATCAAAAAATAAAAACCTCTGAACATTAATTGTATTTAAGTGTTTTAATAAAAAATAGAACATCAAACATGTCAACTGAATATCAGCGAGCGCTTTGCTATTTTTTTTTTAATGTGCAATGTGTCGAACGAGTGGTGCCTCGAATTGTAACGAGGCATGCCGGGGCGCGCGACTAAGTAATTAAACTCTACAGCTACGCGGCGCAATTACACAAAGTGGATGTATAGTAATGACACCTCTTAAAATGTTCCGATACAATACACCCACTCCCGCAGGGGCCGAAACACACAAATACAGCTATGTGCTTTGCAAACGCTCCGTAATTCGTGTTAGGATGGATCAGTTTTTGTCGAAAACATTTAATTATTGGGTACAACAGTATTTTTTTTTATCTTTTTTTTTTATTCTTTTTCGCAATTTAGGCACACGCAGTGGAATGTGATATAATAATATTTATAAATCAAATGTCCCGTCGCAATAATACGAGGCGACTTTTATATCGTCACAATATAAGTCATGCATGTTTTTAACAGTTGACTGCCATCCAGAGACTTAATATATTCACACCAATTACACCGCTAAAGACACAAAAATGACAGAGAAACAACATAACAAGACCACATGCATATATTTCAATGTACCTCACATTGTGGATTCCAAACAAAAATAGACTTAAAATGAATGACACTGTGTTGTTGCCAAAATAATTCGAATAGCAATGTGGGCAATGACATTATTTGAAGAAAATGTAAGAAAAAATGTATTTCAAACACAAGCTAAAGTTTAAAAGTTCTTGGACTACACTACAAATTGTAAAAACTAAACTGTCATGTTAAAGTTATAGTTTATTATAATCATTGATCGACAATCGAATAAGTGGCGCGGCGCGGCAGTTCAATTGACGGCGGGTACTCCGCGTCGCGTCGTGTCTATTCTCTGCTCTAATCTCTAATGGAATAGTTCTTGCACTGTCGACTGTCGGAACTAAGCCCACTCATGATTCTACGTCATTTAGACAGAAGTTATTTTACGTCAATCAGGGAGTAGTGCCAAGCCTGTCAAACCTGTTATTTAGACTGTAGTCAAAATTTGCTCTACCAATTATAAAAATGTAGTACGGTTGACCAGTTTCTGTGTACATACTAACAATAATTGAGCATTTACTTTTTTACAAAAATACACAACGTTGACGAAACTCCGTACAAAAACAAATGATTTTATTATTAACTAGCTTCTACCCGCAAACTTCGTCTGCGTGATTAACTTTATTTGGAAATTCCCATTCCATCCCGTTATATACCACCCGTCCCGCCTCATTCTTACTCATGGCATATAATTTAGTCCCATTCCATCCCTTTGAGTATCAAAGAGTAACAAATATATCCGGTTCCTTCCACATCCCACGGGAACATCTTTTTTTCGGGATAAATAGTACCTCTATACCAAATTTCATCGAAATCCGTTAAGCCGTTTCTAAGTTCATCGCGCACAACCTCACAGACAAAAATTCTAAAAATCGTTGTTTTGGGTTCTATTACGTTAATAGAGACCCCTCATATTCGATTTTCTCAGTTATCTTCCATGTACAGACATCGATCGGTTAAAATGTATTATATGTATAGATCATGCCATACACACACATCGGCCGCGCTCACATTACAAAAGCCAATTGATGTGCAAGACAGGGCGCGCTCATTAAAAGGCAGTTATCAATAAAGCGCACGTTTGCGTGTGGGCACGTGCTCGAGTATTGTAATTAGCTGCGACTCGCGGCTCGCGCCTCGCGAGTGACTCACAATAATGATGTGCCAGCGCATAATGTACAGTGTACACAAACACGCCATTATCTTGTCGCATCGGTGGTTATCTATCTCTATAAACATCTCTGCTAGACTAAATAATAACGGATTTGTAAGATCTTACCATTACACAATTTTTATTGCACTTCTTTATCTTTTATTTAGAATATTAAGTCTCTTTTGAATTTGCGCCAAAGAGTCGTTTTGGATGTAATTCTAATATGTATGAAAATCGAATAATTTACAAAAATGCTTTTAATATTAAAGCGAATAATGAATACAAGAGATCTGTTAGTAGGTTAGGTGTTGCATAAATATTGAACCATCCGATTGGGACAATGTTTTGGATATATTACCACAATAGGAGTAGGTACACAAATCCGAAATATTATTTAAACTACGTATGTTTATCGTCTGTCTGGCAACTATAGTCATAGTGCACAAGCCGCATCCGATATATAATTCGGTCGTCATAAATTGTGCACTTGGCGCCACTTCGACGCCATTAATTTCAGGTATACATTATAAAGGGTGGATATGAAAACGACCCACAAATTGATGTCCCTAATGTTATATTGTAATTCGAATTACATCAAAATAAATTATTTAGAAAATGACTATGTGCAACATTTTGAGACAAGAAATCAAATTTTCCAATCATTGTAATGATTTAACATAATTTCGTTAAAATTTCGTAAATGCTGCGTATTCGCAGAAGCGCGACTAATAATAAGAATTGACATGACTAAGCTCAGACAGATCGACTGGACTTGACATTGGAATCATGTGTTTGGCTGTTTGGACCTGCCTCAATGTTAAGCTAATTCTGTGCTATGTAAATTAACATGTTTGAATTTGATAACGTTCTCAGTGTTTGCTCAGTTGCATCATTACTGTTTAAACAATTATAAAGACTATTCTGTTGGCAGTGGCATTGTACAACTTCCACGATTTTGCTTTTCTCTTAATAAAACTTGTATGCAGGACAAATATTATGTAATAAGAGGAGTTTAAACTGGGAATACAATAGAAAGTGACACTAAAATTGTATTATAAAAATAGCACTGAAATGCTATTTTTACTTACTATTTGTATTGCTTGCTTGTTATTGTACATAATTATTATATTAATTTTGAAAATAATTAAAAAAAAATATCTTGCTCTATGCTCTATCGATACAGCTCATGTAGTTAGGAAATTGAAGACAAGTCCTTAGAGAACGATACAAACAAACACATTTTACTTGTATCGTAAAGGCAATTAGATTTAAACGACGTATATAGACATAGACTAACAGTTCAATTGTAATTTGTAAATAGTAAAAGGTAACAAGAACGCTATGCAAATGATGATTTATCTATCGGAAACCAAATCCTAACCAATATAAAAAGACTTGATTAGAATTTCAAAACAAATTCAAATATGTCATGTTACAAATTAAGCGCACGCCGAGAATGCATACAGTATAGTAAACTTATTCTGAACGAAAATACTTGAAGATTTTTACAATGAAAATGAAACATATCATGACAATAATCTCTTCATTAATTAAGAGCAGACAGATACATTGAATGTGAGTACAACAATTTCTAAACAGTAGCACATATCAACCATTACTCAGACATCCGCATTGCTCCTAGATTAATCCAAAATATATTTTTAACGTTACATTGCTGTGTTTATAGGTGGCTATTATTTTAGTGCATGAATCACAACAGCGATAGGGGAAGTGCGGAGCGATGACAGTGTAGGAGGGGCACGGCTCCGGGGTGTGCTAGCCCCGGGCTCTATGCCAACTATAAGCGCCACTGCATCGTCAGATTACCAACCTTATTTATGTGCTAGCAAAACCAATATCAACTCTTAAGTCGGCCACATAAGGCCTATTTTAAAATGTGATGACTACCAATGTAAATTTGCAGTTACGTCGTGTGAATGTCTCGCGCGTAGTCTAGGGTTTTTATGTGATCTCAAATTCTGTTGTGCAGAGTTCACGTGGAGTGTTTCAGAGTATTGTGAAGTATGTGAGTGACTCCAGTCGCCGCCCGCTACCTCCCTAGCCCTACTCGCCTTTACAATTGAAATTTATTTTTACTGACCTGTGTGTGTGTAGTTTTCAACAAATATATGTTTCTACATTCAAATATTCACCATTTCATTCCATATTTAATTAGCATAAAAAATATATGATCACTGATAAATGTCGCCATAAAACTGACCATAAAATTCGTAAACATTTGTCAATGTACAAATGAAGTTCAGGGTTTAGAAATGATTGTATAGCATTGAATAAAATGCTGACAAACACGACGAAACGATTCGTTTTTACTTTTCTCTATAAGTTAAATCTAGCATAGAACATTAATTCTATCAATAAGTAAAACGTTTACAAACAACAAAGATTCAATGAAATATATTCCATATCTCCGAACGTTAAACGAGGCCAGGGATATTTTTCTTCTGAAAGGGATAGCAAATACATACACGTTTATTCCGTGCCATTTCCATACATAATCGGATTAACCACCCTCGTGCAAGGACTGTCTACAAAAACAACCTCGCCAAATGACACTATAAACTACTAAACCAAAATAAATGTGGAACAAATACGATATGTCCCGTTGATCTTAGTCTTTATCAAACATTAGATTTCTATATTTGTAATTTTTATTCTCTTACTGCGAAAATTATAGATTTCTACTGTGATTACTTTTCGTTGTATTTAATAAGATATAGTGAACGTGCTTGCGAATTTTAAAAGTCTAGTATCATGTATAGAATTGAGGCTTTTTTGACGAGATGAAGGCTGTTAAGTTCCCTTTTTGGTGATCCAGTGAGGCCGAAAGGGGTATGCTATTATCACTGGGCTTCTAACCCGGCACGTTAGCGGATATTGCGGTTTCCTCACAACACTTACGCCGAATCTCAGTGAGCGTCACCCTCATTGAGGACAGCACGGGATATCCCAAGCCTAAAGAGTTATTCTTGAGAATAATTTGCAATACACATTATTGAAAAAAGAAGGCCTTTTGAGGCCTATAGGGGAAAAATTAACAATGCGAAAAACCCTGTGTCGAACAAATAAATATTAACTCTTCGAGATAGCAACATCGATAGACGATACTAGTTACTAGTATAAACAATATTTTAAAATCGACGAGGCGTGCATAATGTTACGTGCAGTAACATATGCTTACATTGAAGCTATGTCGTCAAGCGGCAGATGGGCGGCGGTGAGTCATTCGATATAGCACCCTGAGCAAGCCACACTACAGTAACACAAGACAAGTGGACGACAGCCGAGAACCTTTGAAACCACCAATTCAATTAGTCTAATATGTATATTGCATAAGAGTGCGCACTGCTCATCTAAAATTAAAGTGGACTGACCTATACAGATGGCAAAATAAACAATCAATTTGAAACTTTACCCACGCTCGCTACTTTTCTTTTCACAAATCAGAAATTGAATGAGCCAGTATTCGTACGTACCGTATAAATTATAATCGACGAAGTAATCGTTAATCAGGCATCAGTAAAAATCGCAAATTCCCAAAGTGGTTGGAAATCGTTACCATAGATAGTTTGCGGCCGATGTTTTTACAGTCAACACACACCGTTGTAAACATCCTAATTATCAGTTGTACGCGTATGTTTAACCAACAATGTGAAGTATGAATTATTCTGTTTACGTCCACCGTGCGTCGCGGCTGATGAATCTGGAACGATGCAATTGAGAATTCGCACAAGGTCACGATGACTAGATATCGACCGTACAGACTAATCCCGTACAATGAGAGCCAACCAAACAATCTGTTGTGCCCACGTAAACCCAGAGCGTTGACGTCTCCACACCCAGTTCCGCGCTACAAACTAATTCGATGCGCAATCAGTTCTTTCTTTTAAAGTTTATTAATACAGCAATGAGATTCGTGATCTATCAATACTATACAATCCCAAAATGAAAATACTTTTTGATACAGTTGTCGACTCATCTTCCTGAGTTAGATATTGTTGTCTAATTATAACTAATAGTAAGTATTACTAAATTATTGCATGAATCAAATTTACTTATATTTCGGGCAAGACAGTCTGAATGTTCAGCCAGACTACGATGAACAGATATCTAAATAGGTGGAAGGTGACCTAACCTGCAATAAACAACATTAAAAGTGATTAGTGGTAATACAACGTTTCGGCACAGGTCACAAGGCTATTACGTTAATTTGATAGGTATATCTACTACACAAAAAAGGTTCATCCATTAAGCTAATTATATCAATTATTTATCTGCAATGTCGAGTCAACGGGTATTTAATAATTCACACTACACAAGTAAATATAGCTATAGTCCAAATTAAAAAAACTGGCTATTAAACTGAAAATGATAGAACTATAATGTTTAAAGTTTAAACTGTCTAAAAGTCAACCACAATACATTTCTTTTAGGTATTGACAATGAATGGACAAAGGAAAATTTAAAATAATCTTATAAAATGCAAAAAAATAGTTTTATAAAAACAATCCTACAAGAATATCACGATTTACGTAGCGTTAGAACATAATAACTATTACGTGCTATCACATCATGTTAAGAGTCATGAAAGCTAAACATACGAACACTTGCAATGAGTAACAACTAACAACACATAAAAACATGAATAAACAAATGCATTATCGGCGCGTGATGTAGATCGCGCATCGCAGGCGCACCGCAGCAAAGAATAGAAGCGATACAAATGCCAAATGTTTTCAGCTGGATGAGTAATTGTGTCGGGCAGTCCCGTCCGTTAATGACTCACGGTGATTGTTCATCTCGAGCAATTAGTACACGTAGGGAGAGCGTAATTAGCTCGGCCGACCCTGCTCGCGATCACTATAATTGCGTTGAAATAACGCCGACAGCTTCCTTGAGTAAGAGACTTAAAAGTCGCTTTCAGACGGGCACTTGAATCCCTTTATCGAAGCACTTGTAGCGCGACTATACAAGTAGCCTTACTGTGCGGATGGATTACGTGAATTACGACTCACTTCTATTACTCTGACGGATCTTTGTACCGCAATCGCTGAACTAAAAATTTCATAAGCAATGTACGAGCTCAAATGCAGTAGATGTTTAATTAAAATTATAGATAATTTTGTTTTTTATTTAACTTTGTAACACTTTCATCTTATAAATTTTTGTATACAGACTTATTTCGATTTGTGTGCACGAATTTTAACAGGACGTTCAGAATCATATACCTAATCCATTAGTAAAATATTGCTTTTTTCCGAAATATTCAATAATTCATATTCTCAAAAAACAAAATACTTAAACAACACGCACGATTCTAATAAGCCCATTCATAAACTATACACATACAAACGCGCGCGCGCGCGCATCTTTGTGCAAAAATGACCGGTGACCGTCCTTGTAGTAGATGTTCACTGTTCAGTATAATTTGACAATTCAATTAAGACATTTTGAAATGGAAATAAATTACTTTTAATGTGTATATTTAAATATTCTCCACCTTGCTTTAATAGGTATTATTGTCTTGAGATTAAATCTGTGGCTCTTGTGATGAGTGATACAAGTCGAAAATCATCATTTTACAGGAGAGCAAAAACAAGATTTAAAAAATTCTCGGTCGTAAACTAAATGTGCTAGATTAAACTTGAATACCTTATTTTGTAGGGGAAAATGTTTTCTTTCATTGTGCGTTTTAGTTTTTTTGATAAATATTATGTTTTTAAAGTAATTCACGAGAAACCTGTGAGACATACCTCGGCTTATGAGTAACATGTGCAAAAATGTTGTGATAAATGATATAAGTGTAATTATATTACGGCGCACCTAAATACTTTGTTTAAAGTGCTTTCGTGTAAACTAATATACAAAAGTTTACAAAATGTAATAAATAATTTGTATGAATTCGTACCATAATGTTGCTCAAACAAAAGATAAAGGTATAATCCCTAAGATTATGTTTTTATAATCAGCAACCCCCTATTTTCATAAATTACTTGAAAAGTATCTGTTTGCTAATATTCAAGTCTATTACAAATATGTGTTAAATGATACAAGTAAAGTTATACCTCTCGTTAAAATGATATTATGTAATGTGTAAATAGATACAAGTTTCATATTATTAAATAATCAACTTTGTTGCGATGTTTTTAATAATAAATAAAAGGTACGATGGGTCTCGCATGTATTACCGGATAGTATAAAAATCCCTTAACTGTTAATGAATAAAATAATAATAATAAATCAACTTTAGTCAAAAATAACTGCTTGATTTAGCAACTCAATCAATATGGAGTTTGGTGTAGATAAAGGTACGGTTATCTATGTCAAGCGAGGCGAGGTTGCAGTCTCTGATGACATAAATGTCTCAGAGACTGTAAGACTCATATCTCTTTCGCAGACGGAAACCTTCAAGTATCTGGTTATGCCTGAGGGTCTAGATATTATAGGTGCAGAGGTAAAACAATAAATAAAGGAGCGTTTCTTTAGCCGCCTGACAAAAGTTTTTAACTGTTTTTTATAAGGTAGAAACAAGATTCGTGCGTTTAACGGTTGGGTTATGCTAGTACTTATGTACTCTTTTGGCACACTCAGATGGACTCAGACGGAATTGGACGCCCTGGGTCGTAACGTCCGGACTCTACCAAATGCACATCGTATGCATCATACAAGTTCGTCAGTGATGAGGTTGTGCATCCCGCGGAGATGTGAAGGCATTCTTAATGCTAAGGATCTGCATAATCGCGAGGTGTGCAATCTAAGGGAGTATTTCCATCACAGCTACGTAGATATGCATAGGGTTGTAGTCATAGTGTGTAAACGATTTACCCAGCTCTCATTGGCGAATGAGAACTGGCGGAAGCCTTCGGTGATGAGCGTTTAAGATCGCGAGGAAGTATGGAAGAGCAAAGAGCTGCAAGGTCCGTTCTATCGGGCCCTACACGGGCCTGAAGTGGACCGGCCTGCATCTTTAACTTGACTACGGTTTGAATACATCCTGAAGGACGGTACGGTCGACATTTGTCGGGCATGCCAACGTCCTGGCGAGTCAGTCAGGCATGTAACTTCCGGTTATTTATTTCTTGCATAAATACAACATAGTAGCCAAGATCATACATCATCAAATTGCTCTTTGATATGGACTATTGTGACTTTTGAAGTGCCATATTACCGGTATGTTTCCTAACCAGTTCTTGAAAATGGTCATTCAACGCTGTGTTGGGATCGGTCTGTTATCACAGATAGGACTATTGCTGCCAATAAGCCTGATGTTGTGATAATAGATCGATTGACGCGCCGAGCAATACTTGTTGATGTTACCATACCGCTTGACGATAACCTCTTTAAAGCTGAAAAAAACAAATTGTCTAAATATTAAGATTTGGACCACGAGGTTACTGACATTTGGGATGTAGACTCAACAATTATTGTCCCGATTGTTGTTTCTGCACATGGACTGATACCAAAGAGCCTAGACCAACATCTCCAAAAGCCGTTGTTGGTCGTTGGGTCAAGAATCAAATCCAAAAGGCAGTATTGCTGGACATAGCACGCATAGTGAGGATGTTCCTCACTTTGTATCTCTAACCACCGGTGGCTTGGGACTTGAGCCTCGCCACCAAAAGGTTAACTATTTGTTTTATACTTTTATATGTATTTTTTTTTAAATGTAATATGAATGTACAAAAATGTAAAAAATCTTACAAAATAAACACAATTACAATAAATCAATTTTAATGAAATTTAGATTCAAAACTAATTTAATTAAACTACAAATTCTTAAGGCACAGTTTTAACACAATTATTAAAATCTTAGACTACCTCGGTGTCATAGTTGTATTACGGTACGGTTACAAAGGAGGTACTGAGGTCTCGGGTTCGAGTCCCGGGTCGGGCAAAGTGATATTGGATTTTTTAATTCATTATCCGCCCGGAATCAGGAATTTGTGCCCGATATGGCGATAGGCTCGCCTCCTATCAAATCGTGGGACGGAACATAGTACAAGGCGAAATGTGGGTGTCCTGGTGGCGCCTCTGCCTCTCCCTTCGGTGATAAAGGCGTGAATTTATGTATGTATGTATTAAAATCTTATAACGTATTTTACAATATGAATGGTAAAGGTCTCTAATCTCACTAGTATCGTGTCATATACTCAAAAGTTCGAAAACGAAGCAATTAATTAAACTAAGAAATACATAACACAGATGAGTATTATACACATACAAATACTACAATAAGAAAACATGTAAAAACTATTCCAGAACAGTTGGTAAAGAATAAGGAGTTTCTTTCCATATTTAATCTAAGATAATTTGAGTAAAGTAGCAGTAATATTGATAAATCATATTTATAGTACAAAAGTATTATATATTTGGACATTTGAATTATTGGTTCTGTTGTATTTAAATCAATAAAATCGTAATAATGTGTTGCCGCGCACAATTGTCTCACTTAGCACATCTCATTTGATATAAAATATTTTTGTAATTTGTTTGAGTTTTAGATACAACTTGATTTGTATTCGTTTGCACATAAAATAAAAAAATCTGTAGAATGATATATGTCGAGATGTATCACTTAGCACATCAAAATCAAAAATTCACATTTGAATTGGTAGGTACATGTCGAGTTGTACCCTAGTCAATATTGGAAAAAAATGGTTCAAAGTGATATAACCCTCGATATATCAATATTCACGTTAAATGCACTGAAAAAAATATATGTTAAAATAGTTATAATTGTACTTATACCAGTAGCCACAAAAACTGCGTATTAATCGATTACAAAAACGAGTTACAACTCGAAATATATCAATATTCACGCAATTTTCGCCAAAATAGCAGCACTTGTATCACTTTACACAAAATTATCTCCGTAACTATAGCAGATAGAAAATCGTGAGTTAGACCAAAAAATAGCTAATTTTTTTCTGATCATTTCTATATTAAAAACTCAAAAAGGGTACAACTCGAGTTGTATCACTTGTAACAAGAGCCACAGAAATAAAAAAAAAGTGCAGTCTGAAAAATAATCCTGTTGTATTACACTTTAAAACCTTTTTGGTGAAGATCTCCGACGCCGAATTACAATAGTGTTGTCGATTATTCCTCGAGTATAATAATAGCCGTCAAGGTCAGAGTGTTTCCTTGACTCCGGAGGTATTAACGCTAAGAGGATTACGTCACGAAAGTGACAGTTAGGCCTTGAATGAGCCATTGCGGAGGCGTATGTGACGTCACAGACGGCCTACGCACAGACACAATGCTTTTTTTCTCCGCCATCGGTTTCTATACACAAATTTCACACGTTTTGTATTGTGATCCGAGTAACTGCGTACTGTCCTAATTTGAACAACATTATTACGTATATACTTGCATTTAACGGGCACAACAATAAACATCTTGTCATAATTGCTACAACATTATTATTGTGTGTTTATAAATAAAAATAAATTACAGTTATTTTTATAAACTTTTATTATTTCACTAGAAAGTTGTTTACTAACATTCCTTCAATTTATATATTAGTTTCCCAGAAATTCGTCTCTTGCCCGGAAATCATTATTACTGATATTTCTGACTTTACTGGAATACATTATTTTAAGTGTCGACTTCTAAAGCATGAATTGATCATATTATTAAATTTATTTTGTTCAGATTTTACTTTAAGAAATAAATGCTTCTTGAACAGTATTTTTAAACCCGTTTTTTTATTCAAGTTTCATAAAAAACAAAAATGAAGAACAATGAAAATACACATTAATACTAAAATGTCAAACATCTGTATTATTAATTATCTTAATAATGTTTACTAGGATTTCATAAATTTAATGTAAGAGTAATAACAAGACAAGCTATGACCCTCCCCTTTCGGTCTCAATCATAAGGAAGACCTGCGCCATAGTGGCACATATAATGGGCATATATGTAAAGGACGAGTATATTTCCCAATTACTGACAAGTTTCACCAACAAGCATCTTATTGGAACTATTGGTATCCAGGGATAGCACGTAAGTCTGCAATTACGTGCTGCAGTTGTTTGATCGAAATTGTCGCGTACAAGAGATGGCGGAGGTCGGGAATGTGGATTGTTGAGGGCGTGCCGAGTGCGACGACCCCGTTCGCTGATTAGATACACAACTGCAACTTGTATTAATAACGTGGTACGTATGGGAGCGAGATTATGACGCGACCGCACGCCGCCGCCGCCGACGCCTACGGGATCAATGAATAACTGATAACGTTCGCGAGCATTGTTAGCGGGAAACTTGATTGCTTTGCTTAAACACATGTCATTCAATTAATAATTGTCTGTTCAATGTAAACAAATCATTCAATCTGATTTATTCCCTCAAACTCAGTACTTATGAATGAATTATTTAATAAATGTTTATCGGCGACTTGACGCGTTGGTTGTGGGTTCGATTACCGCATTCATAAATATTCGTATGGAGTACATTGTTTCTGGTGGTGTTTGTCAACTCATTACTATAATGTAAGTGTGTGCAGACTGTGAATTTTGATGTTTAGTGTTTAATTTTAATGTTGGGTGCTTCACTCTCATTGAGTTTACTGGTCTGATCTGATATTAGTAGAAATAAACATTTTTTGTAGTATAGTATGTATGTACTGAATTATCAATTTATAAAAAATAAATGTTAGGCGTAGACTAACCAATGCTGATTGTTGTTTGAGTTGCAAGAAATAACTTCAAAATAACAAAAACATTTCTGATGTGGACCTGTCCTATTTTACAACTTTCATACTACTACAAAAGCAAATTTATTTGACTATAACTTACCAAATACATATTTTCTACTGCCTAATTACCGTTAAATATTTAAGATAGAATCCATCCAAAGTTATGAATATAAATTACATACATTTTAGTTGCAATCAATTGCAATACAAGATATACCTTTGGTATAAGTAAACTACATTTAAATACAACTTGTACTGTCCACAAATCATGCATAAATACTTTATGCCTACATGCCATTTGCATACCACTTTACATTGTATGGAAACAACATATATTTACTTTTCTATATACATTATTCATTTTTTTCTTCATTTATTAAATACTACAATTATTAATTTTACCTAGTTATATTTGAAACCTATCATAACAAATATTTAATCATTTATTTAATTTATAAAAGTGTTGCTAGCTAGCAGATTATATTTTCTTATTGAAATAGTATTATTTGCCATAATTTTATACATTGGAAAAACCTTTATACCAAAATAAACCCATAGAAATTTATTTTATTGTATTAGGACAATTTTTTTGTTTTTAATATATGGTTTTTTGTGTCTACAATAACAACATAGTAATATTCTAATTTGGATTTGATAAAAAATTGTTTATTATTAGAAAGTGTGTCATTTTATTAGACACTTGTACTATAATCCTTCCGGTGTCCATAAGGCCACAAATGAGCTTTAAGTCATGATTTATGTGACATCCTCCATTGTGCTCCCATTATTCTCTATTGTAGTCAAATACACTACTATAACCTATATGATTAGTAATTATTTAATTCTTATTCTGTAGTAGTCCTATTATACCAACACTAATATGTTTGTTATTAAAATATGAGGTTTACCTTGCAATCCTTATGTCGGTAGCACCAGGTGCAACCAAACAGCAAGACAACTGCAGTGAGAACCAGCGCCAGCGCTGGCACCATAGCATACAGTCCTCCATCAGGACTCCAACCCTCTGATGCTTGATCACTTCCATCTGAAACCATAACATGGTGTTCTACATATCCTCCAGCTTCACAACAAGTACTTATCTATACACAAATATACAAGTAAAGTCAAGGAATTAACCTGATACTCATAAATAAATAATATATTCCACAATATTTTCAATTTAAACATGATGTTAATCTTGATTAAAATATCCAAACAGACATAATGTAAAAAATATAATAGTTCAAAAGAATATACATTTTTTAAATATATTTATGACTACCCTTTTAAGAAAATAGAATTAATGTCGACCGTTACAAATCGTATGGTACCCAATTTAAATTACTCCTCGGCACATGGATATGAGCAGGCATGTTTCTGATCCTAGCCAGATGTTAACTACTAGAGTACACAACAAAACACTGCATAAATTATTGGTTACGCTGTACTACACGTTCGGGACAGCAGCAGAAACTAATTTATAGTGTTTTACGTTTCCAATTAGCGAAAAACATGCATTTTTTGTAGTAAATGACTCACCGTGAGGGTAGATTTGCGGCGTCGGCCGGACTGGAAGTCCATCGCCAACGCGTGTGCCGGTTAGGGCCACCAATAACACCACCCATAACATATACATCATTGTCACATTATTTGCACAGCCGCATTATTTTCCGTTTCATTATTTATCATTCTCATACATCACAACACAAAAAATACACGGTCCATGACAGCCTTGCACTTATTCAATAATAACTGTATGCTCTGTGATAATTGCACTATTTTATATCTTTAAATGATCGTGCCCACTTTATCATATTATTTTCCGCACTTAAAACTTTAATCCAAATATTAGTTTCATGCACATTTACATAAAAATTGCGCAACCCACAGCTGTAAAGAACGCCATTTTTCTATAACAGTATTGCTATTTGATAAGTTTTTCGAATACACAAATATTTATTGCTTACTGGTAACATTTACTTTCGTTCAGAAATGACAATAATTATTGTTCAATCTTAATTTCTGTAGTATCGGTGAGAGTGTCAGCTGTATTAAATTATTTTTTCAGTTGTGTTGACAGTTGTCATTCTGTTCTACAAAAACCTGAGAATTGTGAATTATTAGGAACTGGCAGAGGAAAATCAAATTCTAAATCCGAAAATGCGTCAGACTAGCCAATAAGATGAATACTATGCATTAGTTATAATAAAAATAATTATTACATAAAAAACAAACACAACGTATGATCGTAAACTTCGGCATAACAAATAAACTAACCTCATACCCCATGTACAGTATCAGAACATTGTTTAGTGTAGTTAACACATGCGATGCTCGTTTTTACTCTTCTGGCAGTAATAAGAAACTGTTAAATATTCTAGCCAAAATGCCAAAAGAAAATACGGCAAGAATTGTAGACGCACAAAGACAGAGGCAGCAGACTACAAAAAAGAGTGAGAAGTATGTTCCCAGCACGGTGTACCTGCAGGTGATGGGCTCCGGAGCACGCGGAGCCCCCAGCACATTATATTTGTTCACCGATCATAAAAGGTATTTCAATATTCTGTAATACAGTAATTTGCTGGAGATGAAACTTAATTTGTAAATAAATGTATCTATTACAGTCATTTTATATTTAAGCTGTAGTTTTATTATAAAATAGTTGTAATGGACATTCTTCTTCAAATAGTCATATTGTGTCTTATAATAAGAGAGTAAATAATAATTTTTTAGAACAAGTTTGGATGGTGTTTCAATAGTAATAGTTTTTCAACAAAGGTTATATATTTGGTATAACACTAATTATAAATGATACTTTACTGAATGAACTGTTAAACAAAAGTTTTTGCCTTAAATCACATAGAATTAATTTACTTTTATTATACTGTAGTACTGTGTGTCATTGCTTTATTTCGATTGCATATTGCATCATGGTTTAAATGTAATCATAAATTCCTTGTTTGTTTACTCTGAGCTACACACACTATGATTTAATGCCCATATAACATTATGTAATATCATGCAGCAGTTTTTATGTAAATATGGATGTTATTAAACACATTTAAAAAAAGGAGTTAGTTTCTTCAATATTTATCTTAATTGAAAGCTTGATAAGAGCATAAACATGCTGAAAGTATGAGTTCTATGAATGTGATTACTTTTAAATAACAAGCTATCATTTTTTATGATGAAAATCTTTTACTCTGCTGCCATTTCAGTTATCTTAGTGTTGATGTTAATCTTGTAACTTATATAAACTAAAAAAATATTTTATTCCACATCTCCACACAATCTAAGCACATCCAAGTTTCAATCTTACTGGACAAAACTACCTATTCCTGAGTGCAATATTTGCACATATCAGTAAAAACATTGTTTATATCCTTACACAAGATATTAAATATTGTAGATACTTGTTCAACTGTGGAGAGTGCACACAACGTATTGCCCATGAGCACAAGGTGCGTCTGTCACGGCTGGAACACATCTTCATCACAAGCAAGACTTGGCGGAACATTGGTGGCTTACCAGGCCTGTCACTCACACTGCAAGATGTTGGCACACCAGAGATCACGTTGCATGGACCAGATGGCTTGGTAAGTTACTATTTATTCTAAGCAATAACTGTCTGTCACCATATCCTAATTTTTAGGCGTATAGCACAATAATTTGTTATGTATTATCTGTTTGGAAAATTAAGCACTTTAAAGGTAATCATATATTTAATTACAAGGTGAAATGTGGGTGTACTTGTGATTGCCTCTGCCTACCCCTTCTGGGATAAATGTGTGAGATGTAGTGTGTATGTATTTTTAAAATCTATCACAGAATGTATTGTCGGATCTGAGGAGATCAAAACCAAAACAAAGGAGCAACAACTGAATAATAACATCAGCCCAAGTATTTAGTGCCACAGGTGTTTTACATTACTGCTTTTAAACCAAGTTACCGCTTACAAAACAAATGTTAATTGTACATTTGATTTGCTTAGGATGAGCTGTATGAAGCCACCAAGCGGTTCGTCATAATGAAAGAGATGGATGTGAAAATGGCCAACTGCAACTCTAGTAAAGACTTTGAAGACAATGCCATGACTGTCAAATATGTGCTACTGTAAGTAGTGTCTGTTTATATCCATCATATTAATTATCGTATAAAAAGAAGTTCCTGAAGATCTTTTATAGTTCATCCATATAAAAAAACTTGTACTTGATTCTGTAAATTTTTATCCACATAACCATCAAAGTTGACTATATAATACATTGGTTAGTAGAGACAGCAACTATGTTAAGAGCTGATAAGTAGCAACAGTAAATTTGATTATAATTGTTAATGTAATCCTTTTTTTTAACAATCTTTAAACACATAAACCTTATAAGAATTAACTGTCCTATTGCTAAAGTGAGCAATGAATTTCACATAAGTAATTAGATCCTAATATATGAATTGTTACAGAGGTCCACACGACAGTCTTTTGCCTATAGATCCGAAACCGGCGGCTAAGAAGCCTAAACTTGACGACAATGCAGACAAAGGATTTGAAGAGTTCATTAATGACAACACAGATTATTACGGCTCAGATATACGTGAGAGGGAGTCTAGAGGCAAAAACACCTCGCCTGAAAAATTCAAAGGCAAAAATAATGCAGATAAAGGTACCGTTTTTAAGCATACTAAAATGCGGAGTCATAAGATAGGTCAAGCGACTGCTAGCACAAAGATATATTCATAAGTCTATTTTCGAAAATATTTTAAAAGTTCTCTCAATTGTCGAATAGTGTTGTAGATGGTTGTATTTCGATTAAAATGGCTGTAATACTCATGTACCGTTAATATGTATTGAATTTTGTATGTGCATATCAAGTGAAAGTAATGCTTGTTTTCAGAGGGAATGAAGAAGACTGAAAAAGTTCTTCATGAACTACAAAAGAAATCAAAATGTACTGTTGCGTACATTTGCACTTTGAAGGTATGCCCCGATTATTTGGATCACAGTTTATTTAAGGATTTTATAAAATTTCAATTATTCATTTGTTTTTTATATGGCATATCTTATAGTATAAAACTGCTTGGTACCAATTTTAGACATAATTCCATGGACTTTTTGTAACTAGAGAGAGAGAAGATATCACACAATGAATTTGTCCTTAACCAGTGTTAATTTTTGTTTAGAAACGTCTAGGCACCCTGGACCTGGCCAAGTGCGTGGAGAAGGGCGTGAAGCCGGGTCCAATGCTGGGCCAGCTCAAGAGCGGCTTGGACGTGGTGCTGCCCGACGGAACCCTGGTGCTGTCCAAAGACGTCAAGACGCCCGATGACCCGGGACCTGTGTTTATAGGTAGAACAAAACCCTATGCGACTATTGTTCAGTACGAAATAGCAATAGGTTCAGCTTATTTTCTTTTTATTTCAACTTTAAGCTATTGGTAATGAGATCGTGTTGTTCAAGATGATTTTCTTTAAGTAGTAAAATGTTTCAGCTAAAAGAGTGAGATGATAAAAATTACTTTCTTGCGCAACAAGGAATTAAATTAAAATGTATTGTTTTCAGTCCTAGAAGTCCCAGAGTTGTCGTATTTAAAGGTGGCAGAATTTTCTGCGCATTTCGACAATGACCAGAATCCGCCAGAAAACATACCAACGGTCATCGTACATTACACGCCACCGGACGTATTCAACCACCCCAAGTAAGTCATAGAAATACATTGAAGAGATAGGGGCGAGTTTGCTATGTAACATTATTAATTGACACTTCGATTGCGCTATCATGAGTCGACCCCCGTTGGTCGCTCTGCAGGATTGGTGTATTCATGCTAGGGAGTGATTATGAGATGGGCCGCACAATACTTGGCCTCGTATCGTGAATGTCGTGGACGTTCATCTCACCACGAACGTTCGGTACATTATGTAGTGGGCATCTGCGCTTTTATAACTGCGAGGAACCAATGACATGAGACCGCCGTCTGACGCCATTCGATACTCTGTCTGAACGGCATTTTGAAGTACTAACTCTTCCTCTTTATCATAAATACTCTAAGAATTTTAGTTAGAAAGTTGAGTTGTTGTAACATCTAAGTGACGTGGACAATCATCCTCGCGCGGCAGCTTGCTAAATACTGTAACATTTCTTTTCCAACCATTAAAACTAGTTCTCAGAATGGAAGTTTATTGCGCTGTGATGTCATCGATTCCAAACATGGCATAAGTGGATGATGTTGATGTGTGGTTGTCAGGTACCGCGAGTTCATGAGCATGTTCGGGCCGACCACGCAGCACCTGGTGCTCAACGCGCAGAACTCGTGCCTGGGCTCGGAGGCGGTGCACCGCGCGGCGCACAAGCTGCACCTGCTGGACGCCGACGTGTTCCCGCTGCTGCGCGACGCCAGCGTGCCGGCCGAGTGGAGCGCCGCGCACCACCAGCACCCGCAGCACCCGCAGCACCCGCAGCACGATGAGCAGCACCAGCACGGACTCGAACAACTCAAGAACAAGGTACTTATTACACTAGCCAATCAGAACTCTCCCGAAAGATTGGCTTGAGATGAGACCATCAGCGTGTAGGCTGAGTGGATCGCCGCGCGCCATCAGCATGCGCACGAATAGCAACACCGACACGAACACGAACAATTGAAGCTCAAGGTACGCACTCCACTAGCCAATCCGGACCCTATTGAAAGATTTGCACGGTATGAGACCACCGTCTCATGCTCTATTAGGACAGCGTCGCGCTCGTCAGGTACAGTGCCAAAATAAAATTCACGTAGATTTGTAGCTGCCTACTACTTCCTAAGTCTAGCTGGTCTTCTGTCTTCATCGTGAAGGATGTGACGTTATTTAAAATTAAAATCACAATGTAGTCGTTAATAGATTGCCCCTAAGGAAGGGTATACAACCGCATCATTCAAGTTACACCATCGCTTCATGTTGTCTTGGTAATTCCTAAGATAGTGCTGCCACCACAGTTGAATTTAATAACTTGGCCCGTAGTTATCAAATAAACCAAATTTATTTTTGGTATTTCATCGACATTACATGTAACCTTTAATTCCAAACTAACATATTCAATGTAGTTAGTTTTCAATATTTACCCCTGTACTACCTCATTATGTTAACCAAATAGTCCTCATTCAATATAATCTATTAAACTCATCAAAGTCATTTGCAAATAGGATATAACAATTTAAAACAAATTCATTACATATGTGTCAGATATTCATATGTATAGTATACTTATTTGAAAAAAAAGAAGCTCTTACATGAGGTGTCGGGTACATAGGTACTGAAACACTTGTAGATAGCGCTCGCGCAGTTCCAGAACATCATCAACATGGAAGGCTCGTGCAAGGGCGACGGCTCGGCCGCGGCCTGCGACGCCGCCTCCAAGCCCGACGTCATCGCCGCCCGGACACTCACCATGTTCCACCTGCGCCCCAAGAAACAACTCCACAGGTCAGCACTTAATTATGTGTGTAGAACGGTATTTTGTATTGTATCAGCCCATATAAGTCCTACTGCAGGGCACGACTCACGAGCCTTCTCTATAATCGAGAGGACGATTGAGAGGGGAGGCCATATAGTCCACCACGCTGGCGCATGTACAACAGAAAATAAAATAAAATTATTGAACATGCTTTATCCATTGTCACTTAAAAAAAATGTATTATACATGTCTGACAATAATAATAAAATGCTTAAATACACTAGCTTTTAAAAAAATACCAAGTTTTATTAAGTAAGACAGTCGCCTGTTACATGCCGTTACATGCCGCCTGTGAAACGAGAGGCCGCGGGTACGATCCCCGCACCGGAACAAATATGTGTGTAAACCACATCTATTTGTTTCGGGTCTGTGTTTGTGAGACCGAAAAAACTCGTAGTTCCTGATTCCCACGACACAAGACTCGATCTTACTGTCAGGACTATGTATGTGACTGTTGGGTGAATTTATTTATTATTTTTATTCGTACATATAAAATGAATAGGATAAATAACGTCATAAGACGGCAAACAATTCATAGCTGTCCTATTAAAATTATACAGTTATTGCTCAACCAGGTTTTTAAATACACAAAGATTGTCTGATTTTGAGAAATCTTTTGTGGCTCTAAATAAATAATAAAATCTGATCTTTAGACCGATTCTACCTGATCTGGAAATAGAAAATATCACAATTTATATACAACTTAAATTAAAATATCTTTACTATGTACCTAAATACAGTTAGTAATTATGGACTGATACAATATATATGATACAGATCAGCAGAACCGAAGCTCCACATCCAAGAGTACATAGAGGAGACGATGGACATCGACGGGTTCGTGAGCAGCCTGGAGCAGTACCGGCGCGTGGCGGACAGCGTGCGCTACAAGGCCGCGTCGCAGCAGGAGTTCCCCAAGATCATCTTCCTCGGCACCGGCTCCTGTATACCCAGCAAGACTAGGAATACTAGCGCTATTGTGTTGCAGATTGAGTGAGTCATACCCCATTATAATTAACATTTTTATCTATTAAAACGGCAGAAAATACAAAAGTGTAGTGCTGTTGAAAGAGCCATAAGTAAGTAATATAATTCAATTTTTCCTGAAATAAAAATAATTTTATTGCAAAGTCAATTGAAAAAATTGAAGTACTTACTAGCCAGCTGGCCCAGCTTCGACTAGATGAATTAAAAAAAAAAATACGCGTCTCATGTCGCGCCGTTTCAGCGGCAGTGCGCATAGAGGCGGTCCCGGCGCGCTCTGTATCTACGGTATCCCGGGGCCGTTCCCCAAAGCGCACCGATGGTGGCCATCGCGGGCTTTTTAGTCAGTATTTCGGCGCATAGGATGGTAGGGACCTGGCCCAGCAGCCGCCCGGCACATCTACGGGCGGCATCCATCTCGCTGGGTCGGAAGACGCCGGTGAGTCCGACACACCCTCGCCCCTCCGGGGGTGGGATGGTCCGTAAAGGGATTTTCCACGTGGAAAAAAAAGGTGTATTAAAAATACATTTTGTAGTGGACTCAATCTTTTTTTTTAAGTTTCTTAAATTTTTCCTAACTTTAAAACGAATGAGGGAAAACATATTATTTATCCAACTGACAAGTCTTATAAAAATCAGTTTTTAAATTTTAGCATTTTAAATTTCTGTCCGTAAATATCAGAAAACGATTGATAACGTGTATCGAGTGATTACGTAACATGACGTCGCGTCGTATCGCAACATCCAAGACGCTGTAGTTTGTAAAGCGTGAATTATTGTAATAAACACGAGTAAATCTCTTTTAATATTTTATTAAGTTATTTGAAACATATTACTAGAAGAATAGTATTAGAACTTCTATGTTAACGAACATCGTATACATAGGTGAAATAAGTACAACATATCGCTATCTATCATGGCGGCTTCCGTTCGACATATTTGTTGATATTGTAAATTGAAATTAACATATTATTGGCTAGTTACACTATATAGATTTACTGTTTTAGTTTTTTTTTTCTCACTTATATTAAAATACCCTATTGTCGCTATTATCGAAACCACTTGAACACACAAAAAATTTCAGCAAAATCGGTGTTGCCATCAAGGAGGAGATTAGTCACATACATGGTGACAGAATAATTATATTTGTAAAAAAAATGTAGCTGTAGAAAACTCACTTATTGATTAAACTTTTTTTTATTGCAGTGAAAATCGTTCAATGTTGCTCGATTGTGGCGAGGGCACTTTCGGGCAACTCGTGCGTTTCTACGGGCCCAAGAAAGTGAATGCGTTCTTGAGGACGCTGAAAGCTGTTTACGTCTCACATTTGCATGCGGACCATCACATCGGTACGTGTTATTTTATAGATTCATAAATAATCGATGGTAGTGAAGTGTGATGGAGAAGAAGTTGAATAGTCGTAGTAACGATACTCAGCTAATTGTTTATGTGAAAGAGAACGAAAAAGAAGAAGAACAGTAGATTTTTGTCTAAGTCAAATGTATTTTCTTTTATTCTTAATTTACACCTAATTTTTAAAATACTTTTTCAGTTACTTTAATAACTATTATAATTCCTGGCAGGTCTTATCGGTGTGCTGCAAGCTCGTCGCGATGCCTTCGAGGAAGTGTCTGCACAAGGAACTCAGGAACCAGAGCCAGTGTATCTGCTGGCGCCGGGACAAATCATGTCCTGGCTCTCCCTATACGATTCACATTTCGAGAAAATACGACAGGAGTTCACTCTTGTGCCTAATCAGTCTCTGGTGAGATTCAATTTACACAATTTATTTAAAAGCATTGTATTCATAATAATAATATTAACCCAGGCTTTACTTATGTTAATCCATTGTCTTATAGATAATTATTTTGTACGTGTTTTATAGCATTTTCCAAGGGTTTTAAAGTGTGAAATCGTCAAATTTGTAAGATATGAAAGGAATAGTGTTTGTATTTCCTGGCAGTTACCCAACGTCCTGGAGCGGGACGGCTCGCTGGCGGCGCGCCTGGGCGTGCAGCAGGTGCGCGCGTGCCAGGTGCTGCACTGCCCCAACGCGTTCGGCGTCGCCATCCACGTGGGCCCGCACAAGATCACCTACTCCGGGGACACCATACCCTGCTCCAACCTCGTACAATTAGGTGCATTGTTATTCTCTATTACAAGGATATTGTGTTAAACCGTGATGAAATGTCAGTTGTGCAGTATGTGTCGATTAGATGCCAAGATAAGTTTGGAGTTTGGACCATTAGCTTAGGGTCTATGAATATAATCTATTAACAGTTTTATACTCGAATGAATACATAATACATACTGATGACATAATGAGACTTAACATCTTGTGTCTCAGGATATCGAACGCAATGGAATGCCAAGCATTGCTTTGTAATTCATGGTATGGTTTGGTTTTACGACTGTCCATGAGCGGTCATATCGCTTACCATCGGGCGAATGGCATTCTTGTCTTGGTCATTCATCGCAAAGAAATTAAACTGGATGAAGCCGCTAATGTTACAAGAGGATAAACAGTGGCGTGTAAAGGTGTGTGTTTCGTGTTGTCAGGTGAGGACTCGACGCTGTTGATCCACGAGGCGACGATGGAGGACGAGCTGGAGTACGAGGCCCGTGTGAAGATGCACTCCACCACATCGCAGGCCATCGAAATCGGGCGCTCCATGCGCGCGCGCTACACCGTGCTCACGCACTTCAGCCAGCGGTACGCGCGCCTGCCGCGCCTCAACGCCACCATCCTCAACGACAACCACAGCGTCGGCATCGCCTTCGATAACATGCAGGTCTCACATGCCATACATAGTACATACCCTCACTTCATTGTAGTTTACGGTCCTCTATACTCGTTGAATTAGGCTATTGTATACCATTAAATGCCGGCATCCACCTAACACAGGGCAACCTACTCGGGACTCACCTATATGAGAGGTCATATCACCATGCCGTATGTAACCTTAGGAGGATCCGTTATGCTGGGAGAACACGGCTACTTGAGCCCGGCACATCATCTTATTCCCTTGCCATCATTTTTTTAAGTCTTCTGTAGCACCATTATGATTTAAAACTCGATGAAACGAAAAAGCGACATGAAAAATAGACAAACACATAATATTTTTATTTTCAGATAACTATGAGCGACCTGGAGCTGTTGCCGCACATGTACGCGCCGCTGCAGCTGATGTTCGCGGAGCACTGCGTGGAGCTGGAGATGAAGGCGGCGCAGCGAGCCCGCCAGAAGGAAAAGAAGTTGCAAAATGTTCAGGAGAATTCTGGTAAAATCAATTCGAAAAGTTCAGCAGCAATTCCTATCTCGAAACCACATGCAAATACCACAGACAATAGTAGCCAATCATCTTGGACTTCATCGACGTCACTCTCAGATCATAGTCAGACCAATAGCTAGTTGCCTCTGCATACGTTGATTAGTGTAGTTTCACTTGTAATATTACTTAACAAGTCCATGTATTATGTACTGGTCATCGGCTGATATTTATGTAAGGGAGATACAAATACGTTTGCAGAGCATTCGTAAACCTATATGTAATGTTTGAAGGCTGTATGTATGTATTTATTATTTTAATAAATAAAGTGCTATCGAAAATTTGATTTTCATTTTTTTGGATCCTTATTTATCATTTATTTACGCCGCTAACTCACATGTCGAAATGCGATGGAAAAAGATCTTCACTACGGATCATCTGAGGTCAGTAGTTACTTTAATAAGAAGCTTGTTGTGTTTCAAATAAATTCTCATTTACTTTGTTTAAAAAATATTTTACTTTTTAATTTCAAATGAAACCTAGTTGATTGACTAAACTAGTAGGGATGGAGTTATAATTTTATAACATGATGTCTCCAACACCCTGTATAACAGCTAACAAGCGATCGACGCCAAATTAACCTGTTATGTTTATGTGCAATTCGATGCATAGAATTGGTCATGCTTTAGTTACAAAATTTTATAAATATATTTGAATTTGTGTCAAGAGTTAAATGACAAATTCGTACTATAACTTGTTTGGTAAAGGTATTATAATTAATTATATTAATTTTTTGCATGTGAATAAAGTAAATGAAAAGCGCCAGTGTAACAGATCGCCAAGAGGCAGCAAGCGCTCGTCGCCTGCCCGACGCAAGGGCTCCCCCCCACCCACTAGCGCTAAGTACAGAGAGAGCAATGCCTCCAGTAAGTATCCACTTGCACAAATATGTATTATTTTATATTGAAGATCTGTTGATACACTTAATAGATATTGATACACCACGCTTTATTCAAAGTAGTCAAAGGGTCGATAGTTTCGATAGTTCAAAACAGATACAAGTGGCGAATGCGAATGAAAGAGTCGGTAAGGGTAGGACCTACTTCAACCAGTTTGATGGCACCTTAGGTAAGGGCCAGGATAAAAGTAGTGTGAACCGACAGGAATAAAGAGATTGATGAAAGAAGACGAATCCCAATGCGAAAGTAGTATGTCATAATCGGGCAAAGTGGAGATCCACAGTTTCTGCCTGCCCTATGTGATACAGGCGTGACGTTTATTTATGTATGTATCGATAAATTATTACACGATACAAGGCTATCTCATATGCTGATCATAGGAGAAAAAGCTGCATCCCGCTTTTCATTATGATTTTCCATAAATCGATATAAGAAAACTGATCGTTTCATCCACAGTACTGCGACAAGAACTAAAAGGAATGGCGATCACTGGAATTGTGAGGCCTCGAAGCCAATCATTGTCCCCTGCAAAAATGACTGCACGTATGTTTTTATTTTAACAAATAGAGTTTTGAAAAGTGTTATTTTAAAAAATATTGGCCTCACGGTCGGAATTTTTTGGAGTTGCTGAAGTAGTTAGATCTTTAAGTATCAGAATGAACGTTTCATTATTTATTTGTGAAAGTACACGAGATCTGCGAATGCGAATTCTCAAGGACCAGCGTGGTGCGTTGAAGCATTGTCCATTTAAATCTAGGACATGCAAGTGGCATGTCGCCAATTCTTAAAGCAAATATATCAACAATATGCCTAATGTAAAGTTCACTAAATGCTTTGTTCCCACTTGTCGAGTCATCGCAAAATTTCTGACTAGTAAGAATAAATCCTACAACATCCGTTTAAATACTATTCCGACATACAAGTGAACATATGTCCAGACTTCAGTAATTGTGGGATAAGTGCAGGTAGAAGATAACTACTGAAATATCCGTTAAAGGTTCACGTAGTGAGAGCGTGTCACTAAAGCGGCGGCGTGAGTCCTCGCCGGAAGCACCACGCCCTGAGGTGCGCGCAGAAGCGCCTCCACCAAGTAAATAATATATATCAGATTTTATATTTTTATATAATAGGAGTTATTTCAATGACTACAAGTATAATTTACAAGTACGGACAAATGAGGGAATCAGGACAAAACATTACAAATATTTAATCTTTACTTATACGTCTTTATTATGAATTCGTAGGCACACTCCTGTTTTTTATTTTCAAAATTATGGACCAATGGGTTCAATGTTCACTTTTCTCTATGAAAATATGTTTAATATTGAGAAGCAATGCATTTCCACAGCTCGCATTGTGAGCGAGTCTTCCGACTCCAGCCCCGAATCGAAGCTTCAAGATAGAGCGAAAGTCACCAATAAAATAGCTACCTCCTACGTTTTTGATTGTAAGTAAAGTTGACAACAAATATAAGTAAATTATGAGGATTAATTTTCTTGCGTCCTAGAAAGGTACAATGTGTCCTTGTAGTTTTATGAGTAAATAATAAATAATAGAGATCTTTTACAATAACGATGATAGAACCTATTACTCAGAACTTTTCATTTTCAGCTCGTTCCAAAACACTCAATAAAGCTGCTCCTATTCCTAAGTCGTTGGAGGTTTTGGACTCCACGCCAAATGATAAAATCAAAAAGAAGAATATTAACAGCACATCAGTTACCCCATGTTAGTAAATTATCTTATACTTTAATCTTGACAAATGACAGCTCTAATAAGATACCTATATGATATATCGCCATGTTTGCAAGAGGAATATTGGTTGTTTTAAGGATTACGTTACGAAAGGGTTACGTTGAACAGGCGATCGGAAAATCATTTATTTTTCTATTTAAATAATCCCTACTTCCCTAGTAAAATATATAATATTATAAATGTGAATGTAAGTTTGTTTGTTTCGCTTACACGCGAAAACTACTGAATCGATTCTCATGAAACTTTGTACGCATATTCTTGGAGGTATTAGAAGTAACATAGGCTACTTTTTATCCGAAAAGTATATTGTTCCCGTAGGATGAAGAAGGAATTCCGATATATCTGCTACTTTTTTATACTCAAAAGGATGGGATGGGACTGGATCACATTCCATTAGTGAGAATGAGACGGGGCGGGCGGAATATAACGACGGGACGAGACGGGATGGGAGATTTAAAATAAAGTTAACCACGCAGACGAAGTTTGCGGGCAGAAGCCAGTATGTAATATATCTACGTTAATACGCATAAATAGTATACCTAATACTTATTCTTTTTACCATCGGTTGTATGCTCTTAGGTGTTCCTTCAACTAGCTTGGCATGTGTTGAGACTTGAGGCTATCAAATATAAATATTCCTCATCATAAATATATTGTAATTATATACAGCCATGCTTACACATGTAATATCAAAATAATGTTTTCTCCAGGTCGCGGAAATTCAGGATATGGAAAGCCATTGATAACTCCTGTCACCAAAAAGTTGACGGTCAGAAGAGATTCGCCAACACGACAGATTGTAGCGCGTGAGCAATTGTTTTTTTTTTTATAATAATTTAGTATTATTTACATTAATAATTTTATAATTTATCATGGTTACTATCAGTCTATAGCAGCACATTGCTAAAAAATAAAAAACAAAAAAAAATAATCGCCACTTTGCAAACATATGCCTACCGAGGTAATATAGCAGGTATGCCGGCGTAAGGAAATTTACATTAAGAACGTTATCCAGCACCACTTGAACTCCAAGATGGTATTTTCGCTATCAAAGTAGACCCTTCAAGAGTAGATACAAGAGATCATTTCAAGTAAATTTAATTACATCAACAGTCATAGACACTACGGTTTTCGTGTTGTTAAACAGATGCTGTAATGGAGAAAGTAACACCAATACCTTCGCCGAGATCACCCGTAAAGTCGGTTAAAGGTAAACTCATTAAAATAATAATTTATGACTTGATAGCGTTATTGGTTTTGCAAACTAAGAACTACTACTTTTAGCCTATAGCAAAATCGTATTACATTTTTGTATTATTTTTAAACGAATAGTTCCGGCAAACTAACAGGTCACTTGATGGTAAGGGATCACTGCCGCCCATGAACATCCACAGCGCTGGATCATGTATATATTACTGGCCCATCAAATTGGGAGGAGAGGGGGAAAGAAGAATGATGGGAACTGGAAAGGGGTATTGTAATCTTCGAACTCATCGAACGAAACGCGACAGCCAAGCTGTCGCTCCACGTCCTTTCCTTGAAAATTTATTTTTGACGATTTTCACATCTCATATAATTTATGCAAGCAGATAACAAGGAACTGTCATCTTCAAACAGCAATAAGAAGAATGATTATAATATAAGCAGATTGAGACAACGTGAGTAATGCCTTCTGATTCATTATTCTCTAAATGCCCTGTAGGTAATTTGTTTTCACAGGTAATATGTACTTACTTGATTCCACACTATTATTGAAAATCTGTCAATCAAACAATTTATAGAAATAAGTACTGAGGAAATGTTGTACTTTAGATAATGTGGGTTCCTTGATGTTTTGGCTTAATGATTCGTAGAATAAACCTTAGAAATTAGGCATAGTAAAAGCCACCGTTCGTCCTAAGGTATCCCTCATGATCTAATTTCAATAACCATTCCTTAATTACGGTTTCTGTATTCGCGGCATATTTACTGAATTTGCGGCGTATGTATCCACCTACCCCGCAAATATAGAGCTTTTACTGTATAAAAAAGATAGTAAGACTCGCATCCTTGTGTTTAATATCAAAGAAGTATAACATATAGTCCGTCCACCTTCTATTGCAGCTAATAATCCTAAATTAGATGTTGTAATCAATATGCTTATCCACTTAATTTACTGGCGGTTGGTCCAAGTCGCCACTTACTTCTTGCATTATCAGTGGCTGTTACTGATCACTATTATAGTGCTTGGTGTTTTATTTTGGACAGCTACAAAGCCTTTGGGCACTGGAAACAAGTTACGTGGACCTAGTGTCGCTAAGTGCAAACTTGAAGACAAGTTGCCGATGAAAAACACTAATGCAAGTAAAAGTGAGTCATTCTGTAATCTTGATCCAACATCTGGAAAATTCGCAAGCAATGCTCCTACTTTTGATCTACATGCAATGAAACAAGTTATTAATCATATTATACTCTTAGAAAATAATATTTTGCTATAAATTTGGTTCTGTATCTTAAGTCTCACTGCAAGCCACGGGCCTCCTTTCTATTTGCTTAATATCAATTATAAATATCATATTATTTAATGATTTGTAGTTTTAATGACAAGGTGTGATAATACAATAGCTGTTGTATAGAAGTTAAACGAATGTACAAATTATTGAAATCTTACTCATACCTCACAAAAACTAAACCATTCGATTGGCAGGTAGCAGAAATTCCACTTCTTATAATAAAAATACAAAATTACCAAAGCTGGAATTGCCGGGAGGGGCGAAAAGTTGGAATCAAGGTAGGTTTTTGTTCTTAATAATACTACTTCGTAAGTATGCAGTTACATACAAGAAAGCCAAATGTTACATAATAGTAGATCGTATGTAAAATGTTTTCCAGAACCTTTGCGAAAGATGTCGGCTCCTATTCAAGAGTTATCAGGGAAAAGTAAAAATTTATCTCCCATTTCCTTTGGCAGGCCAAACTGTAAGTAGGTAATGTTTGTTTTTTTTAGTAGATACTATGTATAACCTACATTGTATTATCTATTAGTTTTCGTTCTGCTATTAGTATAATAGCAGCTTAAATAATTTTATTTAGTTACATACAACGTCTTGTTTTCGTAAAAGTTACAGATATATCCAATAGGCAGTGTTTATTTATTTATTTTATTTATTTAAGGACATCCAACTAAGGATACACGGCATTATATAATAAACACAATGGTGTAGCATTATTATAGTTTACATTGTGACGTGATCTTCAATTACAGGAGACCACAGCATGCATATTTAAATATTTATACCTCTGTGGCCGGGTTAGATGCCGGCTGTGAAACGAGAGGTTGCGGGTTCAATCCCCGCACTGAGACAAATGTTTGTGAAGGCCACATATACTTGTCTCGGGTCTCGGTGTTTGCGAGACCGAAAAGTCTCTCGTAGTTTCTGATACCCACTACACAAGACTTAATTGATCCAAATGTGGGGTCAGGATTATGTATGTGACTGTTGGGTGTATTATTTATTTATTTAGTATGTAAAACTCAAATGCAGAACATCCAACATTAATAACACCACAAAATAAGAAATATTTTATTCGGATAACAATCTAAATGTAGATTGGTGAGTAGCATTGGTACAATCTTAGAATACCATAGCAGAATAAAGTAGATTCCGCTATAGTTACAATATAAGCTAATATTCTTTATAAACATTCCAATCTTAATGGAATTAAATGTGCAATCAAATTTATTCGCGTTTTATTTTTCAGCGGCAATTCACATTAACAAGGGTTTTAAGCCACAGTTAGAAGATATAAAAAGTTCATATCTCCTGCTTAATAAAAAACTAGAAAATAAAACCAAAGGCTTACATGAAACTGGTAATTTTTGATAGTTTGATTGTTAACCAATTTAGGCGTAAGACTTTTAAACTTTTAGTACTTTTAACGACGACAGCAATATTTTATCGAATTAAATTTTGTTGCGAGAAAAACCACAAATATTTTTATTTGTGTTTTAATTTTAATTCTTAACATAATGCTTGGGTACTGTAGTTTTAATGTTTGTTAATGTAACTTATGGATATGAAAGGGCGGTGCTTTCTGGCTCGAGTATACCTAACGATAATTCGTGTGGAATTGATATTTAGAATCGCACCACGGTATCCCCCGCGCTATCGTAAGAGGTGATATATGGAAGCAATCGTGGTCGCGGGAACGCAGCGGGGGGCCGCATAGCGCCAATTCTAATGCGACCACGGGTGGGTGGCCGTATGAGTGTTGTTTCTCATGCTGCCTTAGATACCAAAGGTGTCACTATATACGTGGGGTGTCCTAGTCCCTCATTCAAAGACGGGCCGCAGCGCGGAGTTGTACAGGAGCGTTTCTGGCGAGACTATGCTGTTTTTGCCTCAGAATCCCGGAGACGTTCCAATGTGCTGAAGAAAGCCCCCATGGGGTTTTTGGTTGGTATGCTGTAATTTAGTAGGTACTCGACTGAGCGGTCGCCCGGATGGTAACATTTTTTGCTGATGGCTCAACGATGAGTCATACGACCGATGAGCCAAACTCCACCGCTCCGCTTCCCCCCGGCAGTGATGGCGACAAATCTTTTTTGCCGCAAAAAAAAAAAACATTTTAAATTATTATTATTGAATTATTAAATAAAGATTATATTTTTATTTTTATACAAGTTCGGGTCGCCGCCGTACTCTGAGGGAGAAGAGAGCTATGACAATCTACCTCAGACCATATACAACTTTGATATTTCAAATTTTAAACATACCATATGACAAAAGACAAGGATTGAATATTAGTTAAAATATCATGAAGCATTCAGAGAGTCATCTTTTTGTAATCCTTATTTCTAGGAAAGTCGGAGCAGCCTAAAATATCCAAACCACAAGTGTTTAGTGAAAATCAGAGAAGGGAACTGTTGTTGGAAGCAAAACAGAAGTTCCAGAGTAAACAGTTTTGGAATGATGCAAGTGAGTAAAATAAGTATGTTTTACTTTATACCTTGTATTCATAGTATTTAATTTAAAAGTTAAATTACTGTAGTATTCAAAACTATATTTTTTTATTTAACTTATGAAAATGTAACAGTCACTGAGCAGATGACTAATACCTCAGTCCGCCCCGTGACCACGAAAGCTGTAAAGTAATCGAAACGACGGGAAGTTAAAAAAAATGTAAAAATTAAACCAAATCGCGATAAAATCCGTATAAAATAGTTTTATTTCAATGTGTAACATTCGCGTAAATCTAAGAAACCATTATGAAAATGAATAGGATTTGAATCAGAATTACTTTGCCTGTAAAATATCATTAATGTATTACATTTTCTTCTGTTTCAGGGTATGATAAAATTGAAGGTTTAAATTGGATATCATGGAATTAAACACAATGATACAACATTAATCTGTAATTTATTAAATTTCACTGTGACAATAGCATTACAGAGTGGTGCCTTCAATAAACATTACAAGCATAATGTATCTATTAAAAAAATGGGAAAAAAATTGCAGTTTCACTTAGAACTTGAGCCCTTCCCATCTTTGTCTTTCTGTTCCTTATCATCTTTGTCATCCTTATCCTTCTTTATGGTGGACATGGCATTCCGAATAGCCTCACTCTGTGGGTCGACCCCCGGCAAGTTCTCAAGTACACTCTGCAAAAATGCTGGATCATTCATGACTTCAGCATACTCCTCAGAAACATCCATGCTTTCTTCCGCTGGGGGAGCGTCCTGTTGCATGCTCATTTGCATAGCAAGTGCAATCTGTTCTTCTTCAGATAGGTCCATTGCCTCCCGTCCCAATGACATTGACATAGCAATAGCTCTCTCCATAACACTGTTGTCAGAGTCCCCAGTCTTACCAGCCTCCCCTTCAGTGGTAGCTTGTTGACGACGCGATTCCTCTTCTTGGCGCTGTCTTTGTTCCTCCATAGACACACGCAAAGCAAGAGCTAGTTCAGGGTCTTCATTTGGATCTACTCCGAATTCAAATGGAGAAAGCCCTGACCCTGAGGGACCTGCACCATCACCTCCAATTAATGGGCTTGATATCAATGCTTCTGAAAGCACAACACAACCTCCAGCTGGTACGGACACTAGATGACTGCCCCCAGATGTGTTGTCTTTACCATTTAAAGTGTTAACAAAAGAAGTTAGTAGCGGATTATTATCCGCATCTTCTCCAAAGGATATAACATCGCAATTTACCTTCTCCTTTTTCAACCTCTTAGCAAGTTTAACTAATTCTTTTTCATCAGTGTTTACTGGTGAACCGACAAATACGACAATACGCATTTTGTGATTCTTCCCTTGACGATGTTTCAAAGCTAGGTGGGCAATTCTTATACCGGTCAATAGGTTGATGTTGCCGTTTGGCTGAACGCGATGCAGCTTAGACAAAATGCGGCCAACATCACTAGTCAATGTGGCCAGAACTTCTACGTTCGCCAACGTCAATAAACCAACATTATTCTCCGGATTTGACCGTGTTTTGGAGTGACATACCAGGTTTACGGCATCTTGTTGAGCTTGTAGCCTTGTTGGCAAGAAATCTCCGTTTCTCATGTAGTCGCTGTTATCCACACAAATCATAGTACTTTCTAGGACCATTTTACTTATTTATTTATTGCAATTTATTAAGAACAAATAATCACCATCTAAGAACTAATGAAAATATGCTGTATAATCATAGACAATACTTTGACAGCTGGAAAGTGGAAATTGACTAGGTTTTTTAAAAAAAAATTTTTTTTTTACGATTTTACATTAACTTTTACCAATTCTTAAGGTGCAATATCCTTTTGATTCTAAGATTGTCATGATTAATATCGTCAGACAGTATTCTAAAAGGCACTATGTCCTTTCCTTTTACACCTGTTCGGATTTCCTATGAAAAACAGGTGGGTGTATTATTGTCTATGGTCAATTCTGAATAAATGACGAGGCTGTACGGTCTAGAACCCATTGCCTTCCCATTTTATGGAAGAATGAAGGAAAAAAATGTCTATGGTCAAAACTTAAATGTAGGGATGCAACTTTACTCCTTAGTCTGTGGATGCGACATTCAATACAAAACAACGATTACTGGAAAATTGATTATTATTCTTAAAACATGGACGTATTAAACAAAAATAACACGTCCGTGATAGAAAAGATTGAAAATAATAAATTGTAAAAAAAGAATTTGGAGTAACAAAACAAAACTAAAATAATTTTATACCATTTTTTTATAATCGATTGTTTAACATCCCTACACAAATGTCTCTTGAGTTTTGACAATTGACAGTTTGGCCAGCCGATTTTAGACTGCTGAATGGTGATTAAGTATTGAATTTGTGGAAAATCATGGCTATCGGTGACTACCCCAAAGAATATAATCCAGCTGTCCACGGCCCGTATGATCCGGCTCGTTACTATGGCAAACGTAAGTGATAAAAAGAAACATATTGGCCTTCGGAATACGAAACATGATTATGTAATATTTTGTTCTTTTCAGCTGATACTCCATTCGGGCAGGTAAAGCTGAGCGAGATCGGCGCATGGTTTGCCAGGAGGAATAAGACTCCATCTGCTGTGGCCGGCGCTTTCAGCCGAGGTAAGCTGTAACCCTCAAATGTCGAATGCTAAATTGTAGGTTAGAACAAATATATTTATATAAAAAATCTTCAATATCAACAAGAATTTTCGTGGTTTAATCTTTATACGTTTTTCCAGATTTATTAAGTTTTATCCAAAAGTTAAGCATCATTTTAGTAGTGAGACAAATATTTGGGGTAGACAATTATTCTGAATGTATATCTTATTTTTCTAATTTGACAGTGGTATAATGTTAATATATAACATTTTTTGGTTGTAAGCACTATTTTTCAATCTCCTGATGGTGTAAGAAAAAAAATTTATGATTAGACTAATAAGACATTTTGCAATTTGCTATGAGTCTTATATGGTTGCTCAAATACAGCTTGTCTGACATTAGCTGTGATGCTTTATCAGTGAACTGCATTTACCAGATTAGCATAAGCATCTTATGTAGGTAGATACTAAATAACATACCAAGTATGTGGTAACCCCACCTATTATGTTATACCTTAAAATTAATGTACATGTGAATGTGAATGTGTGTGTGAGTGTTAGTCAATGTGGTAAAACTCAAACTAAGGATTTGCCAGTGAGGTGGGAGAGGAATTAGTTGTAGATTGTCATATTGTATATTTGTTATATTTTAGCCTGGTGGAGGTGGCAGCACAAGTATGTTCAGCCTAAGAAAGTGGGCATGGCTCCATTCTTCCAACTGCTTGTGGGCAGCATGGCATTCTTCTACGCAATCAACTATGGCCGCATGAGTGAGTATTCAACATATGACTTGTTTATTTTTTTGGGAGCTAATGAAGAGAATTAATTGATAATTTAATGATATGTATATTTTTTAGTAACAAGCCAATGCCTGTAATAGCTGCAAACATGTTACACCCAAAAAGTATCTGTAGTTGCAATTAATATGTAAGCTTATTACATACATAGCATAAGCTTTCAGAGAAACAGCAACTTTTGCACATAATTAAAAATTCCTATTTTAAACAAAAGTAATATTTTATAAACTTAAATTATCTACCAGTATAAATCTTCCAATTTGAACATATGTCAGAGACAATCTCTATACTGTGTATTTATTAAAGCAGTCTGAAATGCACATAATGCACTAGCAATGAGTGAAATATTTTATTTTCTGGACTAAAATATGCATTGAATATAAAACCAACTGGGCATCTGGTAATATATTATAAAAAATATTTTGGATGCTTAATATATGTGTAAGTCCATGGTGACAGCTTTGAGGTGGCCTTTGGACCGCTATTGTAACCATGCCTCAAGCTATTGTGTTCTCAATGGTCCTTCATCAAAAATATAATTCATATTGTTTATTTTATAGATTCCTAAAAATATTGTTTTCATTCGTTTAATTGCATTTTGAGATTACTGTTTCTCTTGATTTTCTAATCAGTATATTGTTACCTGAATGATTTACCCTTTAATAATTATTGATGCTGTAAACCAGATGTATTTTATAACACTTATAAACCTTGACTGTCCAAAGTGGATTCCACTCAATATACTAATTAATATTTGTATTATTTCAGAGCACCACAGGAACTACAAGTACCACTAAACTGCAGCCATACAACATTTCCATCTATTTCAATACTCTGCCATTGAAAATCTGTTAAATTATTTGGTGTTGTATTAGATGCACTTAACTTGTTCACTGCAATAAAATTAGTTCAAAAATGTGTATAATGTATTATTTATTACCAGCGGATAAACCCAGTACAAATTAATTAAATTTAAAATAAATACTCATTTTTGGTCCAAATTCTTCTGCTTATTTTCCTTCCTTTCGATAATCCTAAGCCCTTCGAACGAAGTGTAAATAATTATCCATAATTTATCTGGATGGCACTGCACAGAGATCTTGTTCAGTCACTATTTATTTGTTTTTTTTTTTATAAATTTTCAATATCTTACAATTTGAGCAATATTATGAATGACTGATTATGACTGCCTTGGTGGCGTAGTTGTATTACGGTACGGTTACAAAGCTGAGGTCTCTGGCTCGAGTACCGGGTCGGGCAAAGTGACATTGGATTTTTCTCTTCATTATCAGCCCGGAGTCAGTAATTTGTGTCCGATATGGCGATAGGCTCGCCCCCTATCACATGGTGGCGCCTCTGCCTACCCCTCGGGGATAAAGACGTGAGTTTATGTATGTATGTATTATGAATGTGTTGTTAGTACCTATATGTATAAAATATAAATGTATTTTCAAGTTCCCATCTATCTCTGCAAGAAGTCGTAAATATCGTTCAGTGAATTTGGGTAAAACAGATAAGTGAAAGAGACGCAAGTTACTTTGGAATTTATAATTTTTTAAAAATTGCAAGTGGTTTACTACATTTTTTGTGGTTTACTCCATATTACATCAAACTTTTAAATAACAGAAATGTTTGAAAAAAGCACTGCAAATTCTGCTTGTAATATAATTACTTATTTATGTTGACATCAACATGTCTTCAATGTACCTTTTTGTAAGTAAGATCAGTATTTATTTTGATTTAAATTCGTCTAGGATTAATTTTAAAAATATACATTTATATACAATAATTTTCTTGGAAAATTGGTATAACTCAATCTAGTATAGTTACATAATTGATAGTTGTAAATATGACAATAATGGTTAATAAAAAAAAACAGAAATGTACATATCAAATTGTTATTATTGTTCAGTTAATGTGCTTAAACTAGGTCAATTAAATTACTGTACTAATATTGAGGGTAGTACATGAAACTACTCTTATTTTGGTAAGGGTGTATAATAAAAACAAAGGGTATGGAAAATTATTTACTTAATTACATTAATAATTTATTCAATCACTTGCACAAACACTCATCAACTGGTACACATGGCTTACTGTTTATAAAATGCTTCAATTATTTAATTGCTCTGATTTCACTGCCCAGCAAAACAGAGCCTTGTTATCACAATGTGACAATTCTTTAATATTTACCTGAAACAAATATTTAAAATTATTTCAAATTTGGTGGTAGGAGGAACAGAAAAGAATGCAACTACTGTGCAGTGACGTCATCTTTCATAAGGCGAAAGAGAAAGTGACTTACCTCACTGCACTACTAAAAATATGAATATCCGTCATTTTTAAGCAATTTTTCTGCTATTTTATTTAAATGAATATTTCTTATATAGAATACATTGCAGTAATAAATACGTAATATTAAAAATGAAACATTGGAAACATGCCTATTGCTTATATAGGACAAAATAATGTCTAGTAATTATTGCTGCCATATTTCCTTACTAGTAGTTGTATGATTAGGCAGCGCTAATATTAAACAGTTAACAAAAAAATTGTAATACAAAGTCAAACTATTCTAATTTATGGGAACCTGAAACAGTCTATTGATGGATATATTTTACATTTTCTAGCAATGTTGCACAGAATCCAATTTGATTTTATTTTAGAAGATAATATTCTCATATTAATTCTCATCAATGTCTATAAAGAAGCCTTTACTAATAACATATGGATAATACAACACAGCAATTTAGATTCTATTAAGATAAACTATTGACATTGAAATCTCCATTATGAAAATCTAATTGAATAAGCATAAATCCATTGTGGTAACTTGTAAGATTATTTCATGTTATAAATTACAACCTTCTGAAAAAAAGCAATCACAAAATATGCCACATAACATTTATAAATAGTGTTGTTGGCAAATTGTTTATTATTCCACATAAATGTAGTCTTTTATACAAGGACAATGTACACATATGTTAATGAATTTTAGATTTTTTTGTAGTAATTTAATAAAGCAACAATAACACAATGCCACCTTACCTACAGTATTGGGTTGTATTACAACTCAGATCTACCCATGTATTTGGGCTTTAGCTCTTCTATTCTCTTGATGAAGTCTGTCTTTTCAATGCAACCGTCGCAAACTTCATCCCAATCGTTCAAGATTTTCTTCAAGTCACGTACTTTCAACTTTTTCAAGTCAACATTCTTCAGGTCGATCTGTTTGTCGAATCTAAGATCGCAAATCTGTGCGTCTTTCTTCTTCAATTTCTCGCAAATTTTGTCAGCAGGCATTGACCAACTCAAGGGTTTCGACAACTCGCCGAGAATGCCGGTGGCAGATTCCTCTAGCCCGCCTAAATAGTAGCAGAACCTGTTCTCTTTGTTCTTTGATCCTTTACAGAATTTCTTGAATTCAGCTTCAATTAACTTTGGGTCTTTTTTTACATCATCTGATAACGTGGCTGCAAACTTCTCCACAGTCTTCACGCACACTTCGCAGTCGCCTTCCTTTAGCGAAACCACTATTTGCACAGCAGCAGCCAGAAATACTAAATGAAAAAACCTTGGCTTATACATGATATCTGTTTTAGAAAACTAATAATTTAAATAAAATATGTAATATGCGGTATTTCAAGACAAGCGCTGGAAATAGTACAACACGAAACTGAAAATGATAGAAGAATCTCGTCCATTCATAGTAATGAAGACGTTGACAGCTTTACTTGGCTGGCTATGATTGGTGCACGTTTTCGTGTTACCGCCCCCGATGGTTTTCATCTACAGATTAAAAATAAAATGAAACATGACATTCTAGTAAAGCAAACAGAAGTTTATGAAATTATGTATGTTTCGTTTTTCATGGACAGATTGATAATTTAAAAAAATAATGGTCAAATGTCAATGTCAATGATGATCGTCGTCATGGGAACTGAATTTGTTTATCGACTTTCGTTTTGTTTTATCAATAAACATAGAAAAGAGCATACAAGAAGAAATATATCCTAAACTAATAATGGCTAATATTAAATTGAAAGATGATCCTCGAGGTGTCCTGGAACCTCAAATAACTGCGTTGCAGAGTGAATCGAAAATGGCTCGAAAGATCGCTTTAACGAAAATAAACGAGGAAATATTTGAGAATGCTGAAAACAGCGATTGTGACCTGACAGTTGTGTTTCCGGAAATCTATGCATATGTGCTCAAAAGTTTTTCAGACCCTTCTGAAGCGTGTCGAGAGGTTTCTGCGCAGATTATCTCAAACTTCATTGAAAAACTGCCACTAAACGATTACTATTTAACTTATATAATACCAGTACTCGTGCGTCGCATTGGATGCCCTGAAATCGTCGAAGATTCTGAAGAAATTCGTTTAATCCTAGTAGAATTGGTGCACGCAATTTTGCGGAAATATAAAGTCACTCACCTTTTAAGTCCGTTTTTAAACGACTTGACAAGTATCCTGACTAAAACAAGCACCGATCCTTTTCCCAAAGTGAAGTTAGAAGCTTGTGAATGTATAATTTTATTGACAAAAATCTTGCAGAGAGATTTTCACTTCCAGTCGGAGACCTATGTGAAGCCAGTACTGTCCAACTTTCCTCATCAACATTATAGGGTTCGAGTTGCAGCAATTCGAGCAATTGGTAATTATAGCAGTACTGAAATTATTTTATCTGTCGAACTATGTGTATTATCTTGTGGTCAAAACAGCGAATTTCTGGTATATAATTGTTTTCACTGTTTCAATTCTGCACTGGATTGAGTTGTTCCTTACCCAAATATTTTACTTTCAGGTGCAATAGTTCTTGCTGGTAATGCAAAATGTTTTGAGTTATCCATAACTCCAATGGCTGAGAAGCTGTTTGATGACAACACACAAGTTCGCTTGCAAGTTACGCTGGAAGTGGGCAATTGGATGCTCAATTACAGAGACAGATACTCATTCTGGCACCGAATGTTGCCACTTTTACTAACAAGGTATCTTACATTGGGATGGCATTGTTTTTCAAAATGAGCAATTAATTTGGCTTGATAAATATATATATTTTTTATTATACTAGCCTAAAAGCTCCCACTGCTGGGCAAAGGCCTCTCCTAAGTTTTTCCATAAATCTCTATTGAGAGCAATTTTCTTCCAGTCGTTGTTAAATTTATTGAGGTCGTCCCGCCATCGCTTTCGGGGTCTACCTTTTCGCCTATACCCGTCTTGCGGCATCCATTCGCCGATGATTTAGGCCCATCGATCAGGGTGCATCCTGGAAACATGCCCGGCCCAATCCCACTTGAGTCTACCGATCTTTTTGCCGACGTCCGTTACTTTTGTTCAAGAACGCAGCATTGTGTTTCTGACACGATCTTGTCGTTTCACACCATGCTGTGTTCCATTGTTCGTTGACAAACCTTGAGTTTGGACTTCTGTCGCTCGGTCAAAGACCACGTTTGAGCACCGTAAGTAATGACGGGGAAGATACACATGTCGAAGAGTTTGCGTTTTAAACAGAGAGGAAGACTCCCTTTCATGTACTGTTTCATGGACCAGAAGCTCTTCCAGGCATTATCAATGCGGAGATCGATTTCTCTTTCTTGCCTGTTTTCGAAGGATACTATCTGGCCCAAGTATATGTACTCTGCGACATATTGTATGGTCGATGGGCATGATAAATAAAACTATAACATAATTAATTTTCAGCTTGAGTGATGTTATAGCTGATGTCAGACAGACTGCATCTAAATACTGGGCAGATATAGGCTTGCAATACATGGAGGAAAATGAGGAAGATTTAAAAAAGAAAACTGACTTTCTAAAAGATGTGCCAACTCACTATCCTGATGTTAATCGCCCCAATCTTGGATGTAGAGTCCTGGTTCAAAGCAATATTGGAAAGATAGTACCTGCAATTGGGAAAGGTGATATTTTAAAATTGTGTCTATATTAAGATGAATTCTGATTTACACTGATCATTACCAACTTAATGTAAATAGAGATCTTACATAGCATAATAAATTATTTACTAAGCAGAGGTAGCATTGAACAGAAGATAAGCCACTTCTTTTTTAACTTGTCACAGTTAATATTTGCTCATCTGACTGACAATATCACACAGATTATATTATATGAATGTGAAGTCTATCAACCTTACCAGGTTACTGCAGTAGACCATCTTCCATTTTTGAAGATGTGCATTACAGTATTGGCTTGTGTAAAGACTTGTATATGAAGAATATGTCTCTTTTAAGTTAGCTGAAAGCATGACATACTAATTCAATATAAGTTAAGTTTGATACTCCACTGTCTAACAATGAATCTCTGTTTGTAATAGAGATGGACGGGTGGCAAGCGGACGCCCGCCTGCGCGTGTCGCAGTTGCTGTGTTGGCTGCTGCTGTGTGCCGAGGAGGGCTCCACGCAGCACGCCAACACCATCGTGCGCACCATGCTGCGAGGCGCCGCAGACGAAGACTGCCGAGTGGTGCTTGAGGTAGCTCTCGCTCTTCCTATCTGTCTCGCTCCTCAGCCACAATCTACTATTCAACATAGCCCCCAAGTATCTCCACAGCTACCTGTCGAAACCACAGCGCATCCAGCGACTTCCTGTAACCTAACGGACGTAGCTCATTGCGATCTAGTCTTATTTCAGCTATAAGACAACATATTGATGAAATCTGCACATCATAGATATGTTTTCCGTTGTAAGAATTTCTACGATATGTTCTACGTCATAATCTGTCAACAACTGTTAGCATTCAGCAAGGACATACTGTGCTACTGAGATTTATTCTAAATTACCTAAAAAAGTTAAAAGTTATAATCCAGAGTGTGTTTATCGTGAAACAAACTTAACAGTGAATAAGTGACATTGATATGTGAAGTCAACCAACCCAAATTTTATTGGCTTTATGTAAACATCGTGAGGAAACTTACATACATACCATAAATATCTTAGTAAGAATTTCTATGATATGTGGCTTATGTGATCTATGGCTTTAACCCTCTCAATCCTACTCTAGATATTAGAGGAGTTCCATGCTCACAGCTCAGCAGTGGACGAATATGATCTTGTACCGTGCAGTAAAGTACTTAGAATCACCAACATCGTTTTAGTTGTGGTATAGTAAACTCAAAACATCTAGTCCGCAATGAAGTTGAAACTTATGGGTGTAGGAGACCTGCTGATACCCACGGCCATGCAATACGCCTCGAGTTCACATCGGTCAATTGGCTTCGAATTTTTACCACATTTTAATTTGCTGTACATTTACTAATCACCATATTAGCAATGTTTAGTATCCGAACGGCGAACCCTTCTCAATGGATATCTCCATTATTGAGGAGTCCGTTCGTTGCAGTGGATCTTATATGAGCTGGTATTATTATTATTAGTATCTAAATATAAACTGCTACGTAGATAAAACGAGCCGCTGAGCTGTTCGGGTACTTCATAACGCCGGACACGTGGTGGCCGCTGCTGGAGGCTGATGTAGATGCGTGGTGCGCGCTGCTCGTGCTGGCCAACATCGTGAAGGGCTCGCGGCCCGAGCTGGTGGCGCAGAAGGCCTTGCCCGAGATCTGCAAGGAACTCGCCGATCCTGACCGCTGTACTGTTAGAAAGGTGAATATTACAAGACAGTAGTTTGGTGGTGAAAAAATGCTTTCTTTTACAGGTTGAGAGAAAAAAAGCAATCTTGAATCGATAAATAAATATGTTTCTTGAATAGTTTTATTGTTTTAAGCCAAGAAAATGACGATTTTAGCATTAACGACGACCGTGTTGCCCTGGAGGGCAAGATTTCTAGGGCGCCCTTTAACCACTATCAAATCGAAGGAAAAACAATAAAACGCAACAACGCCCTATCGACATTAGCGCCCTAAGACTTCGCTCCACCTCCACCGCGCTCTAACCCAAAGTAGGCACTGAGCTAAGATCGAATCTGAAATTAAATGCTTAAGTATTCATAATTAACTAGTCTCCTAACTTTTTCATTTATTGTTATTTTTATGATACCTATGGCATATATATTGCAGCCCAAATACCAGAAAGGCTTGCTAGAAGTGTGCGAGGCTCTAATGGACCTGTGCGGCGAGGCGTGCGCGGCCGTGGCCGATAATCTGTTCACCATTAATTTCACCGTGTACGCAATGCCCGTCGATGACCAGATACAGTTCATGGCTGTGTGTGAGTGCAATACGTTTATTGTTAATGCATAGTGTAGTAGAATCTTTAAGAAAGCATTGGAAACAGCTCCTATGGAATAGTACTATAAATGTCACTTTCCACCAAGCGCAACGGTTTTATGCTTCAAGAAATTCAAATGGGCTAATACTGAGTGATTTCTTAAATGTTTTTACTGAAATTAGCGCAAAGGCATAATTTAAATTACATAGCAACTGATAAAGAAACTTTTAAAAATATCAATTATTTTTTGTATTAATAGTCTTTTATAAACGTTATGTTACGTTTGGTAAATGAACTTTTGGCCGCAAGTAGCCGAAGTCGAAATCACTGCACGTAATATTGTCTGCAGCAAACTTGGACAAGCTGCGCGCTATAGAGAAGTGCGGGCTCACGCTGACGACGCTGTACGAGCGACACGTGCGTCACGTGCTCGCCTCCATCACCAGCGACGCGCTCACGTGGACGCTGCTTACCCCTGACCGCTGTCTGCTTGAATGTGTGCTCATGCATGCTGGTGCGTATTCTAAATCTGTTACTTTGATCACCGATTGTATTGTTTTATTTGATTCTAAAAATGTTATATAATCATACAATATTTGTGTATTCTGTATACATATTTGTTGGATCATGGGTTGTGCCGTGTTATGTTGCCGAATTAAATAAAAATTGACTTTTAAGTTTTCGCTTTTTATGTTTCGTTTTCTTTTTTATTAATATACGTGACACTGGTAGAATTTAGGATTGACTGAATTTATTCTTCTGATTACAAATATTGACATTGATATTCAATTGTAAAGTATTGTTCCCTCGCGGTTGACACCCAGCGTGGTGAACTATATGGCCTAACAATGGTACTCGATTCTAGAGGACACCCGTGCCCTGCAGTGGTCAATTTCAATATGAATATAAATTACCGCAATAATAAGTTTTCGTCTGTTAGTTTGTCTGCAGTTGCAACATACTTAATAAGTTCACCTACTCCTATTTTTTATTAAAATTAAATAAATATGTACTATGTTCTAGGATCAGCAATGGGCGCTCAGCTTCATCTGATAGCGCCTCTTTTGAAGGAGTGTTTGGCGACTCCTAAAGTGGACCCTGAAGTGAAGTTGAAAATATTCACTGTGCTGTCTACAGTGCTGTTGAAGCGAGACGGAAACTTCAGGAAATGCGAGAAGGATAAGCTTGAGGCCTTCCTCAAGATTGTTCTTGAAGGTTTGGTTATAATTATTTTTAGTATTGTGATTAACACTGCACTTACTGCACTGGTTATACGCACAAAGGTTTATTGCCAATAAAATTGAATATATGGAATAAATATCCATAGTTTTAATACACATTGGCATCCTTCCTGTATCATGGATGGGTTTTCAAACACAAATTAACATGCATAGCCTCCCAGACCCAGATAGACTATACAAATATTTAAGGCGTAGCGACTCTACGTCAATCGGTCGCAAAAAAGAGAAAGTAATGTATATTGGACACTGTGTATGACGGCCAAACTTCTTACTACCTTTCTACTAACCTATTAAAATTTCGAGAGGACAGTCTCGTATGCAAATTAAGGGCAAAATTGGCCCGCAGTTAGGTATTAGCCTTTCCCATTGTTCTAAAACGAATTATAATAACAAAGGAACACAGGCTCTATCTTTTTTTTACACATCAGCTAAAGCAGCCATGCATCTACTGCCATAATATCATGTTGCCCTTATATAGAGGTGATCCTGCCAAACCTAGTGTGGTCAGCGGGGCGCACTGCGGAGGCCATCCGCACGGCCGCCGTCGCATGTCTGTGTGCAGCGCTACAGGACAATCCGAGGGAAGAATTTAATGTAGACAGCGGGGGCGATGGCGATGGCGAACGCGATGACAAGGTTTCACCTCCATGTTGCTATTTATATTTGCAGTCCGGAGTCTCTTCATCGTTGCTTCCTGTGGCCGAAAAGAGAGACACCAAGAAGTGACGTGATAATATGCCAAGTGCGTGTACCATATAGGTGGAGTTATTCGCGAGCCAGGAGTCGCTGTCGTCGTTCCTGTCGGCGGCGGGTCCGCTGGTGGCGGGCGTGCTGGACGACACGTCGCCGCTGACGCGCGCGCACGCACTGCGCGCCGCCTGCTGCCTCGCCGCGCTCGCAGCACGCAAGCACTGCTTCACCGCCGACATGCTGCATAAACTCTACTTCGGTAAGATACAGGATAAAATAACACCGGGTACTTAGGAATGTGTTCGAAATAAGTCGTTATAGGTTTATGCGTAGACTGCGTCCGAAAACGAAGCTGTGAAGTTTTAGGGGCTTTAGACACAATGCAACTAAAATTTCGCTTTTTTAATTTATTACCTATCGTCGTGTTTGGCTTCGTTTTTGGTCGCAGTCTGGATATGACCTGTATAGGACGCAATGAACAGTCGAACATTTCAGAAAGGTTTAAAAAATAAATAAAGGCCTACAACGCCATTCTAACATTAACAATATTTTCATTAAATAGTCATTTGGTCCTAGTACAAGAAAAATACCATCTTTCTATATATCAATTGTGATTTATACCGATAATGATTTGTCAAACGTTTGAGTTGATTTGTCCAACATTGGTGCATGTCAGTGGTGCTGAAGCGGCTGGACGACAGCAGCGACGCGGTGCGCGCGTGCGCGGTGGACACGCTGGTGGCGCTGTTCAGCCGCCGCCCGCGCCCCTACGACGTCGTGCTGTACGGCGCGCACGTGGACGCGCTGTACAGCGCCATGCTCGTGCACCTCGACGACGCCGACGAAGCCTTCCGCAAACAAATGCTCGGTATGATTAATACTGCAGCCCAAAATCTACAATAAAGCCCACTATTGGATATGGGACTACTCTATAAACGAGAGGGCTTCTACCACGCTGGATTATCTTAACTAATATTATGAAGAGAAAAGATTTAATTGTTTGTTTGCACTGAAAAGCCACTGAAAGTACTGGACCAATTTGAAAAAAAAAATAATTACAAAATCCAACATTATCCCTGATTAACATAGACGATAGAATATTTTCAAAGTATATCTGCACCGGCGCGGCGGGCGGGGCCGGGCCGGGCCGCAAGTGCAGTATAAGTATGCAGGTTTTCCTGACTATGTTTTCCTTCACTATTAAAAGTACTTTTATCCGCTGTCATATTATACTGCAGCTGACTCCTCAAACAAAACTTTTATAAACAAAAACAGCGTACCGCAATTTCTATGTTTGTCTCTGTCACTCCAAACACACTATTTTCGCCCTTGCCATGGATTTGTGCGCACAGATCTAGTTGGCGATAACCACGCCAGTAAAATACCTTAATGTTTCTATCCGGCTGTGGCATAAAGAGAAAAAAAATATAATGATTTAAGGAGTATATGTTGCGCTGTAGTGCCTGCCCTCATCCGATTCTGATTAAGGATGCTCCATAACAGTCCAGTCTAGACAACAATACCCACATTTTTATTCTACTAAGCAACGCATAAGCAAGCATTTATAAACTTTTTTGTTTTTCAGATGCCCTAATGAAGCTTAGTGACGTCGATCCGAAGCTCCTAATGAAAAAAGTAAAGGCTAATATACATATTTACAGAAACAAAACTGCCTATGAAAGACTATCAAGCCACTTAGAGAAACTACTTTCGTCTTAGAGATTTATTGATTGCGCTCATACAACTTCACATATTATGTGTTTTCATTATATAGATAATATAGATTATGTTAATTAAAATATTTAAGAAAAAAATATGAAGTGCCTTGTTTTGTTTAAATACGGGAACGTGATTTATTTTCAATCGTGTTTCGTGATTTTAAAATATATGTTGTTTCTTTTCGAAACAGAATAATGCTATTATTTATGAGTTTTTATTAAAAAAGTATGACAACAATTCCTAGACTTTTTATTTATACATTAAGGATCACAGCCTTTCTGTTTACTTACATACATAAGTACATAAACTCACGCCTTTTTCCGAACAGGGGTAGTCAAAAGTGCTACCCGGACACCCACATTTATCTTTACATATGTTCCGTCCCATGATGTAATAGGAGGCGAGCCTATCGCCATGTTGGGCACAAATTCTTGACTCCGGGCTGATAATGAATAGAAAAATAAATATACAACTAGAAGTTCGCATGAATATGTCATCATTGTACTAGTTGTAGCATAAAGCACAGTATAGGCTGGATTCGAATCCCGAGTTCCTAGTTGCCAATATCTTGTGTAGATTTATCCATTAATATTTGACCCGGATTAGATAACCGAGAAGTGTTTCCGTCATACAGGCAGTAAGTACTACTTAGGAACTAAGTTAAATCCATTATGTGTTTTATAATACATCTATGGTTAAATCTAATCTAAATTAGAGTAACGCCCTGTTTAGTTAGGAGCATCGATATTAATGCTATACGTTAGGAGCATATATTATGTAGTATAAAACGTTAGGAGTGTAGAATTATTTGGACACATCGCGTCTGCCGTTTTCCCATAGATAAAACTGCTGCAATTTTGAGTGCAATCTGCTGCTGATTGTGCTGCCTTTTATAATGTACTCTGTGGTGCTGACTGTACTTTGCGGGAGGTCAGAGGTCTGTGGTCAGAGGGAAGTTGTTTGAAATTACGTTTCAATTTACGTAACTTAGAATTCATTCCTTTGAAAGAAATTGTATCCCCTCAGAGACTAAGAAGTAAAGATCCCCCTATAAAATCTTAATTAATGACACTTCTTATTACACGTTTAAATTTAATAAATATGATTATAATATAATTTTATATATCGATCAGTTCAGTTCAGTTCTTCTTAAATTGGCTTTTGCGGTGTTGCCATACCCCAATTCTGCCAATGTCACGTATTAAATACCAGCCGAAACAGAATTTCCAGTTTTTAGCTTGAAAAATTACATAATATAAATGAGACAAAGTATATATACATAATTATTATTATATCAATGTTAATTCTAAATGTTAAAAACGGGTAAAAATTACGAAAAATGAGGTGAAATTTATTTAAAGATATTATATAAAATAAAATATAATAAACTTACAATTTAATACTATTAACCCTTATACATTTACACAAGAGGTGGATAAATGGGGAAAAGGTGAGACTAAGAAGGGTTTTCATGTTAGTGGGTCGAGGGATTTCAGGAGGAAGGATGTCATATAGGGAAAGAATTAAATTGGGACAGTTGAAAAAAATGTGGTCAAGATTACCCTCGTCCAGACCGCATTCACATAGGGAATGATCCCGCACCCTGATTTTAGCTAGGTGAACTGGAGTGCAACAATGATTAAGGCGAATTCTGCAGACTGTAGACGAAATAGATTTATCAATTGTTTGAAACACTGAAAACCAAGGTTTTGATGGAATGTCTGGTTGGATGCTACCGTAAAATTTTCCCTTTCTTTTTCTCGTGATCTGCCATTCTTTATTCCAAGCGACCATCATAGAATTTTTCATGTTAGAGCAGATATCGAGAGGATTAATTTTAAAATGATCTAAAATACCAATGTTAATGGCCTGTTTGGCGCAGGAGTCTGCTGTTTCATTCCCTGTTATACCAGAGTGACCGGGTATCCAGGCTAGCACAACGTTTATATTGAGTTGATGACATATAAACAGAGCCTCTTTAATTTTCAGGATGACAGGGTATCTGGATTTTGCTTTGAACGGATTGGAAATTATGGATTGTAAGCAGCTTTTGGAGTCGGTTAAAATCATAGAATTTGTTAATTTATGGGAAGTTACGAATTTAATCGCTTCTAGAATAGCAATGGCCTCTCCGGAAAAGATTGTGGTAATGGAGGGGCATTTATAACTTAAAATAATTTTGGAGCTAGGGATCCAAACTGCAGATCCAACAATACCATCATTTGAAAGTTTAGAAGCGTCAGTAAAAAGTGATATCCAACCTGGAAATTCTGAGGATAACTTGTCTTTTACCATTTTGTCTGCTCCTACAGAATATTTCTGAACACCAAAGTCCAAAAATACCCTTGGAGAAAAAGTTAAAACATTATAAGGAAGGGAAAAAATTAAATTAGAGGGAAATTGTAAGATTGGGTCTGGGAGGCGAGATAATTTAATGAAGCTGCGGACTAGACAAGGTAAATCGAAGATAGATTGATATCCTTTCCTTTCTATCAAAGAAAAAAGAAAACTGAGTTTATTAAGGAGGGGATGACGGGAATTTTGGGAAAGTTTAAATAAAAACCTATCCGAAATAAATTGTCTACGCAAATAAAGAGGGGGATCAACGCATTCTATTTGCATGGCATTTATTGGGGAAGATCTCATTGCACCAAGAATTATACGAAGACATTTAGATTGGATTTTTGAAAGTTTTTCCAAAGCTCCCTTGTTTCCAGGATCTAAGAGGAAAGATCCATAATCTAAATTACTGCGTATTATGGCATTATATAATATTTTTTGGGTAAAGGGGTGAGAGCCCCACCAAACTCCAGCCAAAGAACGTAAAATGTTTATATTTTTTTCAGACTTAGAATATATGTAGTCACAGTGAGAGGCTCCTGATAGCTTGGAGTCCAACCAAACACCCAAAAATTTTACTTTGGTATCTTGTCGTATTAGTTCATCTCCGACAAATAAATTAATGGTAGGAACATTTCGTCGCTTTGTAAATACGACAGTGCTGCACTTAGAAGCAGCCAAAGAGAGACCGTGGTTACCTAGCCAGGAACCAAGGGAAGTTAAAGCGTTGTTCAAACATGAAGCTATGTTATCTGGATTCTCAGAAGATGCATAGAGTGCGAGATCATCTGCATATTGGAGAATGGAACAATGTTGGTTGACAGATTGATCAAGATCTCGCGTATAGATGTTATACAGAATAGGACTTAAAACTGACCCTTGGGGTAAGCCCTTCCACACAGTCCTAGGGAATAAAAATGAGCCTTGAGTTTTAAAAATGATCCTTCGCTCCATAAGGAGATTGCATATGAAAAATACTAACTTAACAGGAATCCTCAGCTGAATTAGTTTATTCCTGAGGACTGAAAGTGCAACATTATCATATGCGGCCTCTACATCCAAGAAGACGCCGACCAGGATTTTTTTTTCAAGGAATGCTGTATGGACATCTGTTGTAAAGATACCTAGACTGTCCATAGTACTCATGTCTTTTCTGAATCCGAATTGAGAATCCGATAAATAATTGTTATTTTCTAGGTACCATTCTAATCTGTGCTTTAACATGTGCTCAATAATCTTAACTAAAGTTGAAGAAAGTGCTATCGGTCTATAGCTATTGGGATCTGTAGGGTTTCTTCCAGGTTTTGGAATTGGCAGGATTACTTGTGTTTTCATTTGTTCTGGAATTTGTTGCGAATTATATATACAGTTAATCAATTTTAAAAAGTATTGTTTGTTTTTGTCAGATGATTTAGTGATAAAGGAATATGGGATGCCATCCATCCCAGGAGAGGAGTCAGATAGACCATCCAAAGCCAATTTCAATTCTACAAAAGAAAACTCACAATCCAAAAAAGAGGGCAGAGTATAGGGAATAGAGGATGATGGTATCATGTCAAAATTGGGAACTGAGGGAGGAGCGAGTTTATCGGCAAAATCGCTCAGCCAAGGTGATGGGTCATTACTTAAAATGTTTTCCGTGTGGAGGGAACCTCTATAAATTTTAACTTGTTTCCACACTAAACTGGGAGGGGTTCTAGGGGATAACGATTCACAGAACTTATGCCACCCAATACGTTTTTTGGAAGTAAGAGTTTTTTTTGCCTTCGCTGCTTTATGACGGTAATTAATAAAGTTTTCTACAGTCATCATTGAATTATATAATTTTTCCGCCTCTTTTCTTTCCCTAATGACCAAGCTGCAATCGGAATCCCACCAAGGCGTAGAAATTCTGTATTTTTTTTTATTTATTTTTTTGGGAACATGCTTATTGGCACTGGTTGTTATAGCTTGTAAGTACTCAGAGTATCCTACCGGGAGGGAATTAATATCAAGGATGGGGAGGGAATCTAATAGGGAATCAAGATAAAAGGAATAAGAATCCCAGTCTGCTCTAGACAGGATATACTTAATAGAAGGGGAAATATTGGAAACCGGAATTACCCTATTAGGGATTTTGAGGACTATAGGGAAGTGGTCACTACCATGAGTACTGTCAAGAATGGACCAACACAAAAGGGATGAAAGGTTAGACGAGCAGAGAGTAAGGTCCACTGCACTATTAGGGTTTTGAGAAGGCATAACTCTACGGGTAGGTGAGCCATCATTCAATATGCATAAGTTGCACTCATCAAAGATGTCTATGAGGGAACAGGCAAATAAGTCATTATGGCTACCACCCCAGGATGAGTGGTGGGCGTTAAAATCACCCATAACAACGACAGGAGAAGGAAGTGTTGAGATTATAAGTTGGATATCAGAAAGTAGGGTTCTATTAGGGTGAGGAATGTAAAAAGATATAAAGGATATATTTAAAACTCGAACTGCTACAACATTAAAATTAGGACTATGGGAAGGGATAAGGATTTGGGAGAAAGGCAAGGACGATCTTATAAGTAGAGCACACCCTGCATAGCCATCAGCACGATCATCCCGGAGACAAGAGTAGCCTGATACTCCAAAGCGAGTTCCAGGCACCAACCAAGTCTCTGCTACAGATAAAACAATGGGATAAAATTTTGAGATAAGGTATATTAATTCATGTTTTTTGGGGCGTAGGCTTTGACTATTCCATTGGACTATGACTGTCTCTGGGTCCATGATGGTTAATAATTTTAGTAAGGGAAGAAATTACATTGGCAACGTTGGGCGGTAGTGAATAATTATTTTGCATAACAAAATCTAAAACCATCTGAAGAATAAAGTTAATTAGACTGTCGTATTGGTCTGTTTGTGGGGAAGATGAAGGAGTATTTGCAAGGCCACAGCCATTTGGTTGGGAAGATGGTAAGTCAGAAATTATGGATTGGTGTAGGGACTTATTGAAAGTTTTACCTAATGGGACTCTTGGACGGGGATTAGTGTAAGTAGTTTTAGTATAGGATTGAGAAGGAGGGATTGAGTTAGGAGTGTGGGGGTTTGCATGGGGAGATGGAGGATTAATATTAATATTGGGGGAAGCTAAAATCTCTGAATAAGTTTTTTTAATTTAATCTAGGGAACTGGTGTTGAGCTTCCTCATATGAAATTCCCTTTTGAGCCATTGTTTTTTTAATGGAAACCTGTCTGTCATGTTCAGGGCAGCATTTGTTGGTGGAAAAATGACAACCTGAACAAAACAAACAAGTTGCTTTGTTTTCAGGAATGTCACATGAATGACCTTCATGGGGTTGAGAACATTTAAAACATTTAGGTGAGGATCTGCATTGACTTTTAACATGACCGAAAAGGCAACAGTTAACACATTGGATAGTTGGGTATTGATAGATTTCTACTGGGAGCGATGTGTGAAATGAAAAAATTCTTTCAGGAAGAACTTGCCCCTGAAATGTCAATACTACAGTTTGGGTAGGTGACCACGATACTTCGTCATTGTTTATGATTTTTCTGCTCAGACGACGAGCTTTAAGGACAGTGCCACATCCTTTGGGTAAAACAAGGCTCTCCACAAACTCGTCCATAGAGAAATCTACCGGGATATTTTTAACAATACCCATACGGGTAATGTTATAGGAGGGGATAATCGCAGAATAGTGGTTGTCAGTGAGGATAGGGTTAATGATAAAATTGTTTGCATCTGCTGCAGACATGAATTCTACAGAGATTTTATTTCTACCAACACGCTTTACTCCGTCGGGTTTTATATTTTTAATTTTGTTTTTGAACAGTAGTTGTCCAAACTTAATAGGGCGAATGGTTAAACCAGACGAAGGGTCAGGTTCGATCCTGGATATTTGGACGATAAATGGCCCTTTGTCAGACTCTGTGTAAGTGTTGATGCCTACTACTAGCATTGGATGAATATATAGACGTTGGATGGAGGCTGAGGCCGAATCGATGTCTTTTATAGATTTCTTGGGATTAATTGGTGAGTCTGCGTCAAGTCGTCTTTTAATTGGAGCTACAGATGGAGCCCTATTAATATTAGGGGGATTAGGGGGATCTGGAGGGTCAGGAGGTTCTACCTCCATTTTGCAAAAAGAAAAATAAACTTATAAAATAATTATTAAACAGCACAAGTTATTAGGTATTAATCTTACCACATTCACTGGACGAACACACAACACAGAACTAAACTAATTGACAAAAAAATGTTAGTGGAATTATCAAATAAACCGCGAAAACGAAATTTTGGGGATGACACTGACAGTTTCCTCCCCTGGCAAAAACGCAAGTCCCACCCTATATATCGATCATAAAGATGCTACGTGCAAACAGAAAATAAAATGTCATCGGTCATTTTTAATTTGACCAGATTTGACGTTTAAACGCGCGTTTGTATTGCACATGCTGTTTAATATTATTTTACTCATTGGACATAAACTAAATTAATTACTAGTTATTTTAATATTTAAATCTAACTATTGTATATTCCGTTCCAACATACAATGGAGGTGGTTAGGAAAAGTGAGTACAAGTATTTTATTAGCCGATATTGTGTGCAGTGGTACAATATTGATGGAAATTCGTTTTTTTTTTCAGATTTTAAAGAGGCATTACCTTTAATAAAAGCTTCTATAGAGAAGGCAGACTTTTTAGTGATTGATACTGAGTTCACCGGATTAATGAAAGGCAGGGATGTGTCTATGTTTGATAGTCCGGAAGATTACTACTACGGTTTATTGAGAGGCGCGACGGACTTCTTGTTGATACAGTATGGTTTGTGCGCCTTTTATTGGGATCAAAACGAGAATCGATACATGAACGATGCATATAACTTTTACTTGTTCCCACGAGCGAAGCCTGGGCCTGATAGAATATTTATGTGTCAAAGTTCTAGCTTAGATTTCCTCGGATGTCAGGGATTTGATTTCAACAAAGTATTTAAAGAAGGTAAGTGTCACTACCAGTATTTAATAAGTATTTTTAACCGACTTCAAGAGGAGGTTATCAATTCGTTAAGATTTTTTTATTTACTTTTTGTATTTTTGTGTTGGCTTTATTCAAAGTGAAGGATGTGTTACAAAAGCCTATAGTTGAGGTTGATCTTGTATTGATGGCTGTTGAATTGTGTGCAGCAAAAATACAAGCTGGATATCTCAGAAAAAATGTAATAAGTTTGTTCATCCATAATTTCATATGAGTCATTAATAACAAGTACCCATAAATATGACTGTTACAATGTATTTTTAAACATAACTCACACATTATTATCTCTGCTTGTATTTGTTCTTATGTGCATCCATTATCCTTCTTCACAATGTACTAATTTCAAAAATGATATTGTCTTTACAGCATAGTATGTGAGGAAATACAATAAAAATTACAGAAATACAATTTCATGAATTAATCTTACAAATCCATTTTAATTGATTTTTTACCTATATTCTTCAATTTTTAAACCAATTTGTTCGTTGTGAATATTTACTATGGCAATAAACTAATCTGACTTTTAGATTAGGCAGTATGTAATATTTTCCATGGGTCTCATTACTTTTGCTATCAATATTAACAAGTCATAAACACCTGGCCAGGACCAGTGTGTTAGTCTATAGAAAATGTACTAGTGGTGGATATAAGGTGGATAAATCATAAAATGTTTAATTCACTTGTTATGCATTAAGTTACAATGCTTATTAAGTAAATGCTCTATCTGCTTATATATTGGCATACAAATGTGCATTCTGTCAAAGATTTATAATAAATATATTAATAAATAAAAATCAGAAGAAATTCATTAAATTAACATAGAGTATTAAACCCAATATGATTTTCTGTATACAGATAATACAGTTTTAGAATGCACTTATGACACAATTACGACTTTTAAGTCATAAATAGCTGTCCTAGCATGAATTGGCCTCAACTTGATAACATAACATCTGAACATTAAAGAAACAAAATCATTGAATGTTGAATATGAATAATTGGCTAATGTTTTTTCTTTTGGTGAATCTCATGAAATTTGTTCACATAAATATTACAGGAATCTCCTATATGACTGAACCAGTTGAGTCAAGATTACGAGAGAATTTATTAGAGAGGCAAAAGGTTCAACAAAAGGAGAAAGATAATGTCCCCATACCTGAAGAGAACAAACAATTTATAGAAGATGTATGGTGAGTAGATAAATCTGTGATATTTTATTATTGGTTCTTAAATAATGTTTTATTTTGAGTATTTTGTTACGGCCTTATGCATAGACAGATTTAAAACATATTTATGTTATGAAACTGAATTCTAAAGTTGTTCAAAAGGGACAATAAAAATACCGTGTGGTGTCGTGGGACACCAGATAGGAACGAAGATCCTTATTATAAAAATATTAATTTTAAGTTCTATTTGAGGTATAAAGAAAATAATTATTCAGGTATACATTTTTTATTATGATTTTTTTATCGATAAAAATATAATAATAAAAACAGTTATCACATACACTATACATTAGACACTGTATAGCCATCATACAAAGACTATACATAAATAATAAAAAACCCAACGAATTGATAACCTCCTCTGAAGTCGGTTAAAAACATAAAATAATAAGTAAAGAATTAAAAACAAAAAATAAGTTCCTACATTTTTTAATTTAGAATGTCATACTCATCCGTGGAATAAAAATCTTACATTACGGACGTTTTTTCCCGGTTACCCTGCTGCATCGTCCCATAAGGAACTTCGTTCTAAAAGATTGCATAACTAAAATAGGTTTTAAATCTGTCCATGAATACAAAGGTTACTTACTTGCATTTACTTAATTTGGTTTTCTTATTTATTATATTAATTACACTTACATGCTGCGAAACATAACTAGGATTTAAAAATCCTACCGACTAGATAAAACTCGGATGCACAATATTGTATTTTTTTTTCTATATTGTTTTTGCTTTGCTAATATTTTTCAGTAAACGAGTCCAACAATTCTTGGACGGAAGTGAAACCGATATGGAGGTGGATGGATATAATGGATTTATTAGATTACTTCTCTTTCAAGAACTGAGGGGACGATTTAAAGACAAAATCTATGTTGAGTCCAAAGTGTTAGAAAACAAAAACAGGTACATATAAATTATAAAGATTTAATCTACTTAAGATTTATTTAAGATTGAGTCATTTTAAAATGTTGATATCTTATTAATTTACATGAAACTTAATGCAGGTTATACCTTAATGTATTTTTATGTGAGTGGTAAACAGTAAACCTAATATTCACCATTGCCTATTAACATCTATAATACGTAGACTATATGTGTGCATTTCAAATTAGGAAAGGGGGGAATAACGAAAAAGAGACAAAGGAGGAAACAACCATTTGGCCTCTGACAATCGCACTCACTGAATGAAACATGATTATGAAACCCCATCATTTTAATGGTAGTAGACTATACATAGTAGTAATGAATAGTCGCGTATAAAACCTTAAATATAAATAGTATGTATAAATATAAGAATGTTATATTCTATTCTCAATTAATGTTATGTGACAATGTAGTGTTTGATTGTAGAGTAATGAATATTGTGCGAATAAAGCCCGGTGACGACCCTAACAAGTACTCCTCACAAAAAAACGAGCGGGAATTGGAAGATTTAGAAGAGTCTGTTGGCTTCTCGAAAGTGGCGCGCATGATCAGTCAGTCGGTAAGCTATAATTAGTTTATTTATTTAGAAGTTAGAATTTAAAAAAAAACGCTGCACTTGACATTTGTATTGTTACAACTTACATAAATTACACATAATTTACATCTATCTAAGCATCACCATCGAAATAAAACAATTAAAATAAATAATATGTGAGTGTGATTAAATCTAAGATCAGTATTGTGTATTATCGAGATCAATAATTAATAGATCGCGATCAAGACATTGTATTAATTTCTAGTATAAATTCTTGTGTTTTAAAGTAAATGTAATGCTTCTTGCAGGGCAAGTTGGTGATAGGCCACAATATGCTCCTGGACCTCCTTCACACACTGAATCACTTCTTCCAGCCGCTACCTCCAGCCTACTCCATCTTCAAGGAATTTAGCAATTGCCTATTCCCCAAGTAATCTTTTCTAGTTTTACATACGTACATACATTCATAAACTCACGCCTTTTTCCCAGAAGGGATAGGCAGAGGTGCAACCAGGACACCTACAAGCCATGTGTTTAGCAGTTATATAGCCCTAGTTTAAGATTTTTTAAAACCTGTTAGTTGAAATAATAAATGTATAGCTTTTTTGCTCATGTATGGTCATTGACCTTGATGATAGCCCAGCAGCCTTACCATGACCGTTGTATTAGCGATTCAATTCCGATGCAATTCAATTTAGGTTATCGTTTTATTTCGTACCATGACCATGTTTATTGGGTTGATATTGCGTTACTAAAAGAAAATTTAATGATTAATTATTTTAATAATCATTTTATTTATCAACCAAGACATGTTGCTGCGTGACCAATAAAACAAACAGATGATAATTATATGTATTTTGAGGTATCAACACTGTTGCTTGATGTACGATATTGAATTGTTTCAGCGTGTTAGACACTAAGTACATGTCCAGTTTGCCGCCGTTCAAAGAGAAGGTGAACTCGAGCGCCCTGCAACATTTATACGCCACTCTCTCTGAACAACCATTCTCAATGCCTGAAGTTGGTAAGTACTTTTATGTAAGAATGATCTATATTATATCTTCATTTTTAGAACTAGAAGTTCACGTAGTGCAAATAAAAAGAAGAATATGAAAGTTTTTTTCACAATCACCAATTAATGATTCGCAACTTTGTATCCTAAAATATGGTCGGCGACTATGAAAAGGTTGCCCATAGGTTCTTTTAAAACACAAGCGATAACATTACTAACGCATATCAAGTACCCAGTTATCTAAAAGGACTGCATTTTCACGGAAGCGGAGATGAGCGGAGATGTATAGGAATCGAACATTGCATTAGATATCTATGTGGTCATGGCTGTGTTGAACCTTTGTATGGTTTCGCCCCACAGCGAGCGGTGTGAAACGGCGACATGACGCAGGCCTAAAATTGTCTAGTCATTTAGAGTTGTAATGTATCGGTTAACACAAAGTCTCACAGAATCGTCACGCTGAGTGTGGCGGCTGCGAGATGGCTCTGCGTGACGTGTTTCATACTAACCGATATATTGCAATTGGCAACTCCAAACGACCCGTCGCCTTCTCGCCCTGCCCGCTGTCTATCGAAAGCATTAGTGAAAACGCAGCTTAACACTTTACGTCGGTCGCAGGCTCGGTGGCGGGGCGCGGGTACCGGCAGGCGGACGACAAGCAGCACGAGGCGGGCTACGACGCGTTCGTGACGGGGCGCTGCTTCCTGGCCATGTTCGCGCACCTGTCGCGCATGCGCGGCGAGGCGCACGCGCGCCCCGCGCCGCGCTCCGCCGTGCTCAAGCCCTTCCTCAACAAACTGTTCCTGTGCCGCACCGCCTACCAGGACTCCTCCTACATGAACCTGGCCGGCGCCGACCGTGCGTACCTACATAACATATTAGACTTTATCATCTACTAAACGTGTCTAAAATACCAGTAACTGATTCTGTCTCTGTCACTCTTATGTACACTACCTTCCTTTTCACAATACTGGGTTTCTGCGGTCCTGGTACGCACAGTGAGCACTATTGTTTGAGGCGTCTGTTCCAGCATTGCCCATTCTTCCCCTCTTCTTGGGAAACTTTGTATGCATTTTTTCCAAATCCCTATTATATTGATTTTTTTTACGATTCGATCTTAGTGTGGGGTCAGGACTATGTATGTAACTGTTGGGTGTATTTATTTATTATTTATTTTATTTATTTTCGTAATAGTTGCAAATTATTTTGCAACCTGTATTGGTCTTCTTGCACACCTAGTAGTATTCAGTACTGAAAAGAAAATAAGCATGACTATAAGTTTGACGGCTTTTAGATGGTCTGATGGAATTTAAATGTCCTTGTTTTATTCCAGCAACGCCGCCAAGAGATCACGTTTTCCATTTAACATTCCCCAAGGATTGGCAGCGAAGTGATATCAACCAACTTTTCAGTCCGTTCGGTGAGTCACACTATATTATAATCGCTTAATACATTGTAATATTATTATTACATCGAAAACGCGTTTCACAAGTAATACCGTTGCCAGTATAACAATAAATTGTAAAATGGCAATATTTTACCGTGTGAAATATAAAATATGTAGACGATGAATAAAATGTAGAAGAAGCTAGCTTATTGTAACTATCATGGGGGTTGGGCAGAGATCTTTCTTAATCAAATCTTAATCAAAATAGTTATTCTTATTACTGTATTCAAAAGTGTGTGTGTGCGTGCAGGCCCCATCACGGTGGAGTTCATGGACGACACGAGCGCGATGGTGTCGCTGTCGCGGCGCGAGCAGGCGCGCGCGGCGCTGCGAGCGCTGGCGCCGCACGCGCGCGTCACGCTGCTGCCCTACCACGCCTACAAGCGACGCCTGGGCGCAGACAAGGTACACACACCTTCATATTTACTCTCTCTCACTCTCTCTCTACTGCTATCGGAATTCTACTGCTGAACATAGGCCTCCATCAAGCATTTATATTTAATAGTAATAAAAAAAAAACATTTTCTTGATAAGTTGAATTGTACGAGAATTAATAAAGTATCTTTAGTATGAAATATGCAAAAATAAATCTAAATAAAATATTAATACTTTAAAAATAGTAAGCCCTTTTTACTATCTTATTACTTTCCTCTATTAATTAATTTATTCTTATTTTAAACTGTAAACACGAAAAGTACCCAATCCTAGCGCGCAATGTCGATCCTTTTGTGTTTGTTGCTTCCGATACGTCGCGCCGACCGCCAACTGCAGGATGAGCAGGAGCGTGCTGGCACTATGGGTTGACACATGCAATTATATGAGATAAAATAGGTCAAGCTACTCGTTAGCATACGAGAGTCCACATGTTATGCGACATTGTCATTGCAGCGTTTGTGTTAAAACAACATACACACAAAATTATACAAAATGGACAACTAAGAATTTAGATATTTGTCCACAGATTCCTACGAAAATGGAGCCGGCAGCCGGAGACAGTAAGGCAATGTGCGTATCCCTCCATACATTATTTGCAGGAGTTGTGTGCATGTTTGTCTTATGTGGCTTTCTGTATATTCTTCTCTATATAACGAAGTTTTGCGCGGAAGCTAAGCTTCCCGTGTGTGATCACTTTCCACTGCTGGACACATTCCAAAGACTCGCATTTATGTTAGGTTTGTAATTTCAAAAATTACAATGCACTGTTTTTTTTTACGTTGTATGATCCCTTGTATATGTTGCGTTTCGTTTACACAAGCATTCCCTCACTTTTTAAATGTATCGCATCAATATATATTTTTTGTAAAACATGAGTGACAATAAATTCCTACAAGATCTTCAGTTAATAAAATAGCTACTTATTTTGTCTTCTGAGATTTATCTTCAGATATAAAATAGTGTTTTTTGTGTGAGCTTGCTGGGTTTAGAAGCATTCATATGAACAATGTGACTCTAACAATAATAAGTATTGTAGTTAGTTGTAAGTGATTTGGCTCATTATTGATACTAGTTGCCACATATAGCATGTACTTACTATGTATGTTGAAAGATTATGTTGTAGTTGAAGCTATTCCTATGTATTATTGAGTAAATAAAAATGTGGTTATATATTTTGTTTCATTTAGATAAAGAGAGATGTTGGAGTCACATTGTTGTTATAATGTATTTTCATCGTGTGCGTTTGTTTGTTTCATTTGAGTGTGACTGCGCTTTGTAATTTGTAACTCCAACATTTTAGCATCTTTCGATGTCGCATCCTTTCCTCATCCTGCATTTTATTATTTATTTTGCTTTATAGATAAAAAAATAAGTAATGGTGGTATAAACCTACGAAAATAAGCTCATAGGTTTTTTTATATTATAAAACATCTTTTCATTGTAAAAATAAAAAAAAAGTTTTAATAGGAAATATATGGGAGATAAGAACTATGTGGCATAACTATTTTTATAAAAATATGGATTAGAAGAAATAATAGCTGTATTATATATTTTCATGAAAAGTAAAATTTTATTTGCAACCATAAATACTATTAGTTAATTTTCATAGTTTGTAAAATGTAGTTTGGTTACTGCAAACAAATAAATATACAGTTATATTTTTTCAATAGAAGGTAGATGGTTTTACATTTTGAGTTACCATGAGCGCCTGGTCCCAAAATTCAGAAGAAAATAACACGTAGGATTTTAGTACACATCGCATTTCAGTCATGCACGTTATATGTTATTTCGTTCGGAAACTGCGCGAATGCAATATTTTTAATGGCGATGATTGTTTTTCTTTTTGTGGATTAGCCCAAGTTTCATATGTTTCTGCAATATCATCGCTTTTTTATGTGCTAGTATAACTACAGTCAGAAATTCTATAACAAATTATTACAAAGATAATGGGTTTGCACGGCATATGATTGCTACTTTACAAACAAGATTTGTACGTGAAAGATGTCTCTTTTGGTTTCAGGATTCCACCTGAACTAAAGCAGCGGCCAGGTAAGTTCATATTCTTTCTTTTTGATTTATCTATATTAGTTAAATAAGTAAACAATATGTGTTAAGTAATATACAGTATCTGAGAATATGGTGTACATATTTATAATTTATTAGGTACAATCAGTGAATTATTATGTTCTCTCAAACTACTGTACTTCGAATCGCTGCAACTTATTTAGGATTCACAAGATTTTGTAATAGACAACGTGAATAAAGAATATTATTTCGATTTGTTTTGAATGCTAAGTATTGTAGTCGTATGTTGAAACATAATAATTGCAGGTAAATTACTATGTTCCAACATACAACATACATTCCAAATAATTTTCTCCCGCAAACAGCAGTGTAAATGCACTGTTGTGTTCCGGTTTGAAGGACATTGTAACCAGAGTAACTACTGGACATAATGAGACTTAACATCTTATGTCTCAGGATGGCGAGCGCAGTGGAATGCCAAGCATTGCCTTGTAATTAATGGTGTTGTTTGGTTTTGCTACTGTTCATGAGTGATCGTATCGCTTACCATCAGGCGAATGGCAAGCTCGTCTCGCCATTCATTGCAAAAAATAAAATGTGTATAGCGTATAAAATGGTTTGTGTTACGTTAGCGAGTACCGTGAGTACGCACACGCCGGTGGCGGCGCGCGCGGCGGCGCGGGCGCGTGACGTGGCGCCGAGCGCGTCGCCGCCCGAGACCGAGCGCGCATGCGCAGACAACACGCGCAAGAGAACCTCCTCGGGAGTCTTCCAGGTCCAGTATTATTAATTATATTACTTTGTATCATTTAGATATAGTTTAGGACTATTATGATCATAATTATAAGTCGCCAATAGCTTTCTTACATCATGTTTGTATTTTAAAATATGAACCTGAAGGTCTTTATGGACCTATTTTATTTTAGTATTATGTGTTTTATATGACTATTTGTGACTTAAAAGAAAAAAAAATGTACTACCATTCCCATATCAATGATGTATGTAGGTATGATATACATAATGTGTATGTCACTAGAGTGGATACACCCCGATTAATATGTTAGAAATCATACTGTTTTATAATTAAGGTTTCTGGCTCTATCACTCCTATACTACTCCTATGGGCTATTTAATCATACATATTGTGAGTCGTTATTGCGAAGATATTCCAATTATTATGAATGTATTCTGCCTGATATAATTATGGCATATGACCTGTATTAATTGTTTTTTTTTAATTATTGTAGCATTATATTTTAATATTAGTATACATTAATAATAAATGTTGTTCCATTATGTTACAGGTGGATGTATTCGAGCCGCCTCCGAAGAAATCCGAACAAAGTCGAACCAGCTCAGATGGGTCGCAGAAACAGTCAGACAGTATAAACAATGGACACAAAAAGTTATCTGAAAATGTAGAAGTACAGAACGACAAAGTGAGAGAAAAGCTAAAAAAAGAAGTGAGCTCACAAAAAAATAATAAAGAAAGTCCACCATTACGTGTGGCAGCTTTCAAGGAAAGCGATAATTGGGATTAAGTTTAATAATTATAAGAACTACTTAATCAGTATTTGGTTGTTTTATTTATCCTGCTTTTGAGATGCTCAGATCTTGATTGATGAATGACGGCGTGTGACAGCCTTTAGGTGGTTGGCAGCGATATAAATGACGATATAACATTATTTCATGTCACTGCTAAGAATTATGAAAGCAGAATGAGTTGTTAATCGTCCGTTTCAGTTTAAGTTCTAATAGTAATGCACTCCCATAAATGAATGTAAATAAATTTACATAAGAAAAAATTTGCATACTTGTGCCTCTCATTTGCTTTCAGTCGAACCTAAAAAAAATATTAGCTGTTGGTAGGTTGTTGGTGCCCGCTCTGAGAACTACAATATAGTGATGGAGGATTTACCACAATGACCCAAGTAAGTTACCGTTACCGTTACTGTAGTCACGTTACCGGTTCTCTTGTGATATCGTGTACATCCGGATACTACCAGGCTGGTAGAAAAGTGTAATGCCGAAGCGAGATTCATACATACATAAACTCACGCCTTTGTAATAGAAGGGGTAGGCAGAGGTGCTACCAGGACAATTCTTGACTCCGGGCTGATAATTATTAATAGAAAAATCCAATATCGCTTTGCCCGACCCTGGATTCTAACCCGAGACCTCGGCTTTGTAGTCGTACCGTAGTACAACTACGCCACCGAGGCAGTCAAATTTAGAAGCGAGATATACAGGCGAATATATTATAAAAACATCATCGTAAAAATATAAATGAAGGTAATAATCATGACATTTTCCAAGTATTTGTGAAAGGAGTAAACATTTTGCTGCTAACTAAAATTGCATTATTGAATTAAAAGAATCTTTATGTATACCGAGGAACGGGACCCGTTTTTTATTTGTAAAAATCACATTCTATATTGTTACACCATTCGATAGTGTCGCTAATGTTATGAATTAACGTCATACGGCTATTTAAAGGAAAGGGTATTGCCTAGTTTTTGTCGTTACAATTTGAGTTCCCTGCGTTGAGAGAGGAATTATTAATATTTATAGGATAATTAATTAATAGGGAAAGACGAAACATAAATTAGAGTTAGGTACCTAGTTCCATCCTATTTCTAAAGCGTCATTACAGGTCTTCGATTTTTAACTTTAATGAAGTTCCCTTCTTGTGTAAGCTTATGAACTACCTATTTTTACGATAAATCCTCTACAAAACCTACTTTTAAATATAAATTGCGTGGCAAACTAAGACATAAAATCGTTTCTGTATGTGAATTCCGTTGTACTATGACGCCTATAACTGCGCTCCACATAACACTCTGTTTGGTTGTTAAATAATTTCCTAACATTTCCCAACACAATGTGTTTCAACGGGGATTCTAGTTTAAGCGAAGTGAGGCTGCTTCTATTGTGCACAACGATTTAGCTGATCGTGAGAGGATATGTAGGTGCGCTGTTAGTTAGCGAAATGCCGGATAAACGCTACGACTGTGTTGTATGTTCTTGACGATAATGTTGACTTAATTAGATTGTGTCAAATTTACAAGCAGAAATATTGTTTTCCATAAGAATTCCATAAATAAAATAAAATACAATTTGAGGTTGTATCTGCTTCTAAATTTGACTGACTAGTGGCTAGACCATAGATAATACACTATATAGGAAATAGATATGCCACTCTTCAAAAATATTGAGGTAAAAAAAAATTACCTTTGCTGACGGCGAGATGTCGCTGGAAATATTGTTTTAAATAAAATCCGCCAGATGGTGCTGCTCATGTCTTTTTATTACCTAAAGAATGGAGGGGAGTCACGACAATTGGGCACGAGCTCATCGTTTTGTATCCAAATCCCAATAATTTCATTTTAAAACGAAGAGAACTGGCACCAATTTGCCGTATTTAAAAAAACAGCATGTTTGCAATAACATTATCTTTATTTTTACCCGACACTAACATTATTATTATCTTTATCATTTTGTTACAATTGCGCAATGTTTGCATGTTTATTTATGTCGATGTTTCAATAGATAGCCAAAATTTCATATGTGCATGTATATATTATGTCTTTTTGTATGTTTGTTTCTCAGGTTAAACTAGATGACTTTTCACATTTAGTTTAAGCATAATCAAATATGGCTCAAGAGTTTTCAAGATATAATTTTTTTAATGCTGCAATTTCTATAATTCTTAGTTAGTATTATATTTGTTATGTGTCATCTACGGGTTTCCTCGTGTGCGTAAATAATATATACATGCACCTCTGATAGAAATTAAGGACAATTCTATAATATATGCTCCATATTTAACATGATTTTAGAATGCAAGAATCAAATAGAAAGTGCAAGAAAATTATTACATTCAGCACAATTTTTACATTAAATCGAAAAATTTCCCGAGCCCATCCGGGTATTTAGCAAACTCCAAATGAAGTACAAAAGTAAACCACGAGGCAGAAGATATACCACGGAGGAAAAATTCTTGCATTATCTATGTACAAACAAAGTGGTTAGGGCTTATAAACGTCCTCAGAGGTACACACCATTTCAAAATAGCACTTCCAGAAACACTTCCTAGGCGCCATTGTTGTTCTTGAAATATCCAAATCGGAAAGCAAGTATGAAAATCCAGTAATAGGAAGCCGAGGTCAAACGCAAAAGATATCAAACAAGTCCAGTTAAAAGCCAAAGTCGCAAAATTATAGCTATTGAATCGCAGTAGTACGCACACGAAAGTTTTCGAAAAACTTGTGTCAATTTTTGACACAAATTGTAAAGAGGGTATGTACATACATTAAAAAATGTAAAGTATGTAATAAAATGGTTACAGTAATAAATAAAATATACTTGAATTTTTTATATTAATAAGGAAAATAAAAATTATTAAAAAGCAAGACTGCTTGTTTGGTTTATTATTTATACTTTTAGTTTTTTATTTTTTTTTGGCACTTGCCGCGACATCTAGTAATACTTTAACAAAAAGATCATCAGGTTGGACCCGTGGTTTGTTTCTAATGCATTCAAGATGGCGCGGCAAGTACCTTATGAATAGAATGCAAGAGAGTGGCACCCCCATGGGCTAGACAATTTGATACATCCCAAAATTATACGTCAAATTGTTTTGAAATACAATGATTACATCGACCATGTACAAGGACAAGATATTATAAAATTGAAGCCCAGGAAACAGGACAGCTACCTATTTAATTAAGGATCACCGAAGCCGACAACTTCATTTGTTTGTGTTTCCATGAAAGTTTATTAATTTGTCATAATTGTGGTAAGTAAATAATGAGGATGGTGTGAATTGTCCGGAATTTGGCTTGTGCTGGCAGTTGGCACAGTAGTCGGTGGCTCGGACAATGGCGCGTGGCGATAGCGGCGACCCTACGACCTCGCGTGCGCGCTTCCGCCATCTTGCATTTTAATGCGGCGCATGCACAGTACCCCTAGCCGGAACATTTTGCAGTATCGTATAGTAATAGTATAGTAACAATCATTACTTTACTATTACTACTCGATAACTACATTTGGCGGCAGCATGAACCGTTTAACCATACTCTCGTGAACTGGCTAATCTAACGATACTATAGTAATAAAAATACCTAGATAATATATGGAAATGAACGAATATTATTGAATGGTTCGTGCGGGATTGTCATTCATCGTGTTTGTTAAATAACTAATCATTATTTTAAAATAAAAAAATATACATCATCCATTAAACTTGTGCTACAAGTAATGAAAACAAATTATAAAGCAAAAATAAATTGTTTGCTTTAATCCTTGATATACAAAAATTACTCCAATCATTAATTTTAATTAAATTTCCGAACGTAGTCATCTTTTGTTTGACACTTTAGTCTTTACTCTTTATTGTGATTGACATCGCGTTTGTTTACGTTGTATCGGTTGTATCCCGCGGCGCGCCGTTCGAAATTTAGATTGCTTGCATTTTTTAATAATTAATTAAAACATAAAATGACTTCGAGAACAAGTTACACTCAGTATTGTTTGATGGTCGAATTCATGGAAAAGTAAGTACTTTAAATACTTACGATTGAGGGAGTCATAACTTTTTATTACATATATTTTAATTGAGTGATGCGAGATTTAACAAGACGAGTGTCTACAATACTTAGTGCCGGTATAGGCCGACCTTAAAATCAAATTCGATACGTGATACGTATTGAATTTGATTTTAATTTGTTGTACTCCTCAATTAGTTATATTAACATTATAATTGACATCTGGGTGTTTTTTATTGCCAAGGCATGGAGATTTATCAAAGCCGACAAACCTAGTCTATGGACGCCAGTGGGCTATAAAAATGTGGAGAAATTTAACATTACTTTTAAATAGCCAAGGAGTTGGACAGACAAGGAACGAAGAAAAGTGGAGAAAAGTAAGTGGTTAAAATGTGTTACATTTTATTTTCGCTATAATTAATAAATGCAATAAGTTTTACACTGTAACTTTACTTAAACATTTTGTTTGTTTTATACTAGGTGTGGACTGATTTGAAAAATAACACCAAAAGGAAGTGGGCCAAAATACAAAGGTCTGTTCAGGGAACGGGAGGTGGACCAGCTCTGAAATTATGTCTAACAGACATTGAAAACAGAGTGCTTAGTATAATGGGTGTTCAGGCTGCTGTTGGAATGAGTGTAGCAGAAGTTGGTTTTGGCATGGTTTGTATCTTAAAGTAAATTATAATTTTATATCATCATTACCATCATCTTCAGCCATATAAACACATTGACCTCCCCAAAGTTATTTCTACAGCAATATGTTGCAAGCAGACAGTATTATTGAGAATTATGGTTTTTGAATTATAAAAACATATTCATAAGCCATGTGGTGTTTCAGTTTCTGCTTTTTTATCAATTCATACAAAGTTTGAAATATGGATATAATTTACCTAAATTATTCCTCCATCATTATAGAATATTGTTGCAACAATTAGGAAGTGACCTTTTTAGGCGAGTTTTACAAAGTTCAACCATAGTTAAGTAGATAGATAAAATAGGTAATTAAAATAAGTAAATAATTCAAAACCTTTTCAGGTAGAACAATGCACAGAATTAGAGTTGCCAACACAAACTGAAACAGTAGAATCAGTTTCAAAAAATGTGTGTAAGTAATTTGAATGTTATTTATTTTAAATTCTGTGTTAATGTAAAAAGGTAATGTTTGTCAGCTGATATTTATTTCATCAATGGAACTACAGCAGGAATTTAAAAATCTTTCACCAGATGAAAGAAATATCATTACTTATTAATGTAATACTATAAATCATTTGTTAATAAAACTATAATATTTTATGTCATGTAGCCTGGCAGAGTGTGTCTGTTGAGAGAGCTGTGTCTGTTTAGAGTTTCTATGATGTATGTTATGTTAATAGTTAAAAGTTACAAATGTGGTTGTGCAATTTGTTGTTTAAGTCCCAAAAAATGCCCACATCATGAACTGCCTATCTCCTTAAGTTCACTCACAATAAACATTTTTTGTATTTCAAATTAATAGATTTTTACAATGCTATTTTTTAATATGGTACAAAATCATAAATAAATGTGTTTTGCCTTGGGACATTTAATGTAAAAAAAAAGTAAATGCAAGTATTTTTAAATTTGCCAAAGAAATTGGTAGGTTTTATTCAGGTATTTTCATGATTTTTATCTATTTCATTTGGTTTTCATTCTCACAGGTGAGGAATATTGGAATACACCCGGGACAAGCAGTAGTACACCCATTGTCACCTCCATCCCTATGGCCGCACCTCCAAAATCACCCACCCCACTAACTTCTCCCACAATCCATCACGACACACCGCAATTAAAAAAAAAAAAAAAACAGATTCAAGATAAAAAAATTGATGAATACTTCCTACAAGCTGAAGAAAATGCCAGAAAAGACGCGAGAGAGAGAGAAAAGTGGTTTACTGATATCGAAAAAGAGAAGATCCGACAAAGGGATATAGAACTTCGCCAACGCGATACGGAGCTGCAATTACAAAGTCAGTGGCAGGAGATTATTAAGACAGCTTTAAATTTAATAGCAAAAGTCGTAAATAAAGAAAAATAAATATAAATAACCATCAGTTACAGTCATCAGTTACTGGTGGTAGGTCTCTCTAAAGTAAAAGGCTGCCTGGGTAGGTACCACCGTACTACTACCATGTCTATTTCTCCCGCCAAACAGCAGTCAGAGCCAGAGTAGTTACTAAGATATTAAGTCTCAATATGTCCAGTAACTACTCTTATGTCTCAGGATGGCGAGCGAAGTGCAATGGCAAGCATTGCTTTAGTAATACATTCAAACAACACCGTGGTGTTGTTTGGTTTGCTACTGTCCATGACCGGTCGTATCGCTTACCACCAGGCGAATGAAAAGCTCGACTCGCCATTTATCGCAATAATAAAAAACAGTCCTGACCCGACACTAAGATCGAGTCTTGTGCCCTGGATATCAGAAACTACGAGAGACTTTTTGGTCTCACAAACACCCAGACCCGAAACAAATACATGTGGATAACACAACATTTGTCTCGGTGCGGGATCAAACGCACGGCAACTCATTTCACAGCCGGCGTCTAACCAACTGCGCTACGGGCTATAGAGACGATGGAGAAACTCAAGTTCCGAAAGTCAAGTTTGGTGTCGTTTCAATCCTATCCTATCCCAATCACTATATGCCTTACTTTTGGGGTCCACAATGTGGTGGTGGTGGTGATCATTAACCTGTGTATTTTTTTTAGAGTTTAGATCCCGCCTGCTTTATAGCGCCACGCCTGCCAATAAACTGCTGGAACACCAGACATAACTTATATTGGAACCTAATCTCTGCAAAAGCCCTGCAGCACATTCTTAATGATATATTTTTATTGAATATAGGAAACACAACAATTTTCTTGTTTTTTATTATGTTAGGTAAGTATATGTACAAGACATAATCTATGTAGATATATATTATAGTGTATTTATGGTAGTTATTAGTATGTTTATTAGTTTTAATTTGTTATTGTTGTATATTGTTATTTAATATACTAATTAGTTAATTACCTATCGGATGTTACTTATGTTTTACATATTGTTCCTGTGACAAATATATCTTTTTATTATTTATTTCTTTTCTTTCAACAATGCTGGGCGGATAAATAGATACTACCCACTAAGACAACTCCTTTATAGGATCTTGACACCTGTGTCAGTTTTTATTTCTTTATCATTATATTGTGTATAAATAAATGTTACATATTGTCTCTATTTAATGTCGGTTGTTAAGTTTTCTTAATTTTAATTTTATGTTAATTAACATTCTTTTAAACCATATTTTCTTATTTTTATTTTTATACATTGTAATTTCTTATTCTAGATAGCCATGTTTTTAATTTGTAACACAAAATTTAATATAGATTTTTTTTATTATTATTGCTTATTTCATTTCTCCCTGCTGTCTATACCAATAAATGAAGTCGACTAAAAATGATTACCACATATACTGATTGCAGTTTTTTATGTGTTCGTAATTGTTGAAGACAAGGTTTTTATCAAAAAAATAATAACAAATAATAGGTATATGTATAACTATAATGTATAAATAAAAATGATTAATTGACAGAAAATCTAGTGACAAGCTGGGCTCTCAATGCACGGCCACGTATTAGATCGCCCTCAAGATGTTCATTTTCTCCTAATGGAGGATCATCTTCGACTGATTCTTCAGCAGTTAAATCTTCTGGATCATCTATTCCAAACCGAAGTGCTAAATTGTGAAGCACACAACAAGCTACAATTATTTTAGCACATTTCGAAGGTTGATAATGTAGAGTGCGATCCTTATTTAAACACCTCCACCTGTTTTTCAATCGTCCAAATGTATTTTCTATCGCCACTCTCGCTTTGGCGTGGACGAATGAGTAGCGTGCTTCAGCGCTTCCCTCAATCGCGCCTGGTATAGGCGTCATTAGCCAGGGCCTTTGAGGATATCCAGAATCCGCTGTTAAAATATTATTTTATAAATATTTTGTATTTATAAATTTATAATTACTTTGTTTTTATTGCCTTTTAATAATACATACCTAATAACCATACTTGTTCATGGTTACGGTGTAACTGCTGCAAGTACTTATTAGCCGCACTATTTTCCCATATAAATGCATCATGAGTGGCTCCTCCATACTTAGGATTAACATTTAAAATATGGCAATCACTATCACAAATCTGCAAAAATCCATTATAAAATTCTAATATATAAAAATCTGCAAAATTCCAAATATTTTTCCCAGAATTAATTATAATATACACTGGAGTTGTAAAACTTACAATTTGTACATTTATTGAATAGAAATGCTTCCGGCAATAAAATAAATGTTCAACTTCTTTTTTGGGTGCATGTATATGAAAATGTGATGCATCTATACAGCCGCAAACACCGGGTATGTTAAACTTTGTGAAAAACCTGTAACCAATTAAAATATTTAAATTAATTTAAAATATTAATTAGCTCAATTTTATCATTGACGGTTTGTCACTGATCAAAATAAATAACTCGTAGATATACATATAGTATGGATATAATAGTTAAAGATACGAACTTTTGTTTTATAGCCTCCCTTTCTACTCTTGAGGTGGGGAACTTAATAAACTTATCTGCCATATTTGGCTCGTTAAGTGCAGCGGTAACTTCTTGGACATAACGGCTCACACTGGTCTGCCCTAAATGCGTGCTCATACCGACTATTCGTTGGTATGAGCCTGTTGCATAAAAGGATAAAGCGCACAAAACCTAAAACAAAGGTGCATATTATTATATTTTATTATAAAATGTTTATAATATCTAGTTTTAAGGTATTTTATTTAGGAATGCATATTATAAACTACCTTGAGCTCCAGACTTATTCTTTTACTTGCTGCCAAGTTTGTTTGCCTCCGTAGTTCCTCACATAAAAACCAAAAGGCGTGCTTAGTCAGTCGGTATCTATTTTTAAATTCCGACTCCGGGATGTCCATAGGATCTTCGGCCTTGCGAAGTATCCTTCTTTTGGTAATGCCACTGTTAGTAAGATTGTAATTATTAGAAAGAACACAGTTGTAACTTCATATCGCAGCAATAAATATACATACCTTAATTCTCGTCGTCTTCTTGTTATCCTTGCTAAACGCCACCCAAAGTAATAGTACGACGTCGAGGGCGCTCCGTATATGCGTAAAAAAGACATTTTGCCTTATTTAAAATAAAATAAATCGCAAAACTACATTCACGATAGCTTTCTCACTGACAAAATCTCGGTGAGAAAGTTATCGTATTTTTCGACAGCAAAACTATAGTAATTGGCGATACTATACGTCAAAAATTATTCCTGCTGCCACTTTTCATACATTTCTAAAGTAAAACTATCGTTAAACTACTCGCTAACTATACTATAGTATCGTAAACGTTTCCCGCTGTCACATTTTAGTTCCAAATACGCTCACAATGGCGCTGTTTAAATTCCCATACAAAATTTTACTATTACTATTCTATTACGATACTGCAAAATGTTCCGGCTAGGGGTACAGAACTGCATTTGCATACCGGGTACACGTGCGATTATATTTTATTTTCATTTCGCTGCTGGGAAATGTATCATTTTACTAAAACATACTGCGGTATTTAGCACTGTCACCTCTATCTATATGTCTGTTAAAATTAAATATTATTTAATATTATTGTATCATGTATCAAAGGATTAGGCCACTAGTGCCATCCACAGTTTGCCAAACCTATCTCTACTTCTCTTCAGCCGCAATAAGTTCATTGCAGAGCATGGGTAAACCGTCATCCCAGGCAGAAATTGTTTCTGTCCCACTTGAGGGAAAAGGCCTCTCTACCCTCTCTTACCATAGTTTCTTGTTCAGGACTAAAGTCCTGGATAAATCTTGCCAATCCCTCCAGTATGAGTCTTGCTCGTCCCGCCATCTTTAATTCAGGTATTTAAAAATCAATCAAAAATATTTTATTTATCAAAATTCAGTTAGTATGTTTCAATATTTTTGTATGGAATGGAATGGTATTGTCAACATTGGATTGTAAGGTGTAAATATTATGTATGTAATGTAATATCCTTTGTACCAGTGGGTAGGTATGTAGAAACTGTAATATGGAATTATTATAATTTTATGGTTCTTACTAGCTTAAGTTATTTATTTAGCATTCTTATTAGTAGCCACCATAAAATAGATAAAATGCTTTAAATGCAATTTAAAAAAAAAAACATGGATATTCTGAATTGTTTTAATTTGGTGAATTAATTTACGTATAAATTTTATGCAAAAATCTTTTTGCCTTTAAGAAAAATATACAAAGTATTGTAAAGTTCCTATTTTTTGCAAAAAAACAACGTTTTATACGTGACTGATGTACACCGTACCATCCTTAAGAAAGCGTTAATGAAACAGCCTACTTACATATATCGTATAATTGCAGGTACAGTGAAATGTGTTTGAGTGCAGGCTGCAGCACATTCGTAAATCCCATTTCATCGTTGGCACTCGTGGCGATGGTATCTCGCGACGGCTGAGCTATGTCCTGCCTCGCATAGTTTAACTCGACGTTTCGGGGACAGAGCGGACATTCATTTGAAAACGACAACCTGACACTCTTTATGGATGTGGTGTAATTTCTACTGTTTTAAACAGTAATTTTCTCTAGTGTTGCAGTTTTAGCTCTGCTTTAATACGGTTTATAAAGTTGAGCTTGTAAGTGCGAATGTTATTTACAAATATCTTAAGATTATTATTAAGATATAGGTGTAGGTATAAAGCTAGGTTTGATTCCACGAAAAATTATAGCAGGTTTTTATACTTTCGGCAGTAATTTACTACTTGCTTTTCAAAATTAAAAATATTATAACATATTAGTTTTGAGTAAACTTCGATTAGTAAGAAGACAATTTATTTATCAGTTTTTTGTACAGAATACAATAATATTTAAACTCACTAAACTATACTTCCAATGGGACTTGACTGACGTTATAGTATTTGTGTACCGTTGACCTAAAAGATATCGCATAATTTGTAATCATTTTCGCAATACCATTGCAATGGCGTGACACTAGTTGAAAAAAAGATGGAGAGCGACATAGCACAACGAATTAGTAAACAAGTTGAAGTTGTGGAAAGATGTGGCCGATGGAATTGAATTTTTCAAATGGAGGCTATGCACAGGCAAGCATATCGGTTATCTATCCTCATGGAGAGATGCCACTTTATGGTGGCGGAGCTGATTAAGTTCCAAGAAATTCTGAATGCAGGATACAAACCGCTATGGAAATCGATTCAATCCTCCTCTATAGCAACAATAGACGTAACGTTTCGTCTCTACCAAAAATATTTTTATGAATTCAACAATACAAGTGTTAAAAGTTACGTTCTTTTAAAATTGGCTGTGATTTGTGATTTTTAGTTGAATACGTATGTTGTCCAGTCTGTTTGGATGAATTGTTCTATGGTGCGAGGTGCGCACGCGCCGCGAAGTGGGTCGTTCGCGCCTGCGCCGCCGATCGCCGGCTGCGGCCGACGCTGCGCTGCGCCGGTTGCGCATTGTTCTGATTTAACAGTTCGTGATGTGGCGCACATGCTAATGTTAGCAAACGACACGCTGTCGATCCCGCGATAACCGTTTTTGTTTATTTACACCGCATAACGTGCACTTCTTTCTGTACTTTAAAGTTTTAACGAGACTTTTTGTGCATTTTTAAGCTTGATTTAAGATAATGTAACTATAGCGTTTAGTGTTCATTAGTTCGATAGTCAGGTAACTATGGCCTATATATGAAAAAAAAATCACTTATCTGTGTGGTTTGCATAATACCTTTCTCATCAATCAATATTATTTTCTGGTGCGGCCTGTTATGTTGTCTAACAATTCAAATACATATAATAGATTAGGCAGATAATAATGATCGAGCGACACCGAGATTAAATAATTGCCAAGTCGTTTAATTTGCGACGATTTTTGTAATGGTAAATAGCGCAAACCGTTCAAATACACATCGGGGCTCGAATGCGAGTAATATTATACATTATTATAATTTTAATAAGCTATTTAATTTGAACATGCCCTCGTACGCAACTGGGCGTCAATTCTCGTGGTTCGCCTGTAAGTAGTGCTCCACATTTAACGCAACATTGTAAGTGTCGGTGCAGCGCGGTGTATATCGCGGCAGGCGTATGACAAACGCCCGCCATTCTCTCGCCAAAGTGGTTTTCTCGTCAGATGAACACTTTCAGCCGCGATAACATTCAGTGGTTACGTGGAACTCGTTTCGGAGAATAACTAAGAGTTTAGATTTAGTCACACACTGCGCACTGTCTTCCCCATTTAAGATGTAGGATACAAACCGGCTCGCCGTTGATTCATATGTCCACGTCAGATGGTCAACAATATTGTTATGGATCATTGCAGTCATTTGTCATCCCACTGGAATTATGAATTTAAACGGCACACTGTCGGGAAATGTCATGCGTTTACAAATTGTGTAGAATTTAGGTGAGGCTCGTTGACAATGCACTTGTGTTTGGTAGAAGTTATGCTGCAATCTGCAAACAAATTAAATAAGGCGTGAATTATGTGTTACTTTTGTGGGCCATATAAAGGATATTTTAGTAACAATTTCTCAATAAGACATAAGAATAAAGCGCATGATGAATTCTTATAAAAGTCATAAGTATTAGTTATAGAGTCGTCTCTACCTTACCAAGAGAACTAGGAGCTAGTGATGAGGTTACGTGTGATAACCTGCGCCTGACCGCACAAGGCAGTGCGCGCCTTGACGCAGCGCCATCGCGCGCCGTGACGTGGTACTAATGGCGCCCCCGACGACGCCCGCGCTATATTGTTCACCTTCAGCCGCTAACGACTTACATTCATCTGCAACATGCCCCTCACACGCGAATAATGAAGATTGTAACTCGCAAGCAGGCTTGGAAGTGAGCCTAATAAATTTTGAAGCACAAACGTGTTGTCTTTCTATATGAGGCGGCATGAATCATCTGCAATGTAAGTACAATGTTTAGTTGAATTTCCACAGTGCGTTATCACATTTAAGTGAGTTTAATCTTCACTTGAGTGTTCGTGCATATTTATTTTAAGCATAATTTACAGTGGGAAGTCCGAAGTATGGTGCGTTATATTTAAACAGCGGTAGGGAGTGCGCTTTGTCAATTTGTGTGATTGACAGCTGTTAGAGGTATCTGCGGATTGCGGCGCGGTTGAAGCGCTGGCCAGAATGTGGTTGCGGATCGCATCGCGCCGAGCCCGACCGTTTCGCACATCTGTGCTATCTGCGATCTCGACGGGGACGTTTCTCGTCTCGTCGCCTGCCCGCTGTCATCGTCAGCCACCTAACGGCGCGCGTTCGATCGCAACCAATACCTATTCGCTTTGCTCCCGTGCCGACCAGATGTTATCGCAAGATTTCATTAGCTAATGGCCAATTACACTGAGTGACGTGTCCGGGGCAAATTGTCCGCGGCTCGTCGTATTTGGGCTTGCTTTCGGCGTTCGCGTTTGTCGGACGTGTGTCGTGTAGTGTCGTGTAGGTGCTCGTCAGCTGCGCGACTCACACTCACTACGTTTTCTAAAGCTTCTCTGGTACTTAGTACTTGTTCATCTCTAGGTAATTTCGTTGTCTTTTATACAGGTGATATATATTTTTCCTTTTAAGCAAAGTTACATAATACGGACTGATTTTAAACAAGAGTTTCCAAAATGCACAGAACGGTAATACAATATCACTGCATATCTTTAGTACAGACAGTCTATCATAGTGGCTTAATATATTTTTATTAAGCTAATACATTTCTGATTTTAAAAAAATAATGCTGGTTTTGCGCAGGGGATTATGATACTTTCTTGTACAAGTCACAGTAGAACAACAAATATGACGTCATAAAATAAATTAGTATTCAATACTTACTTCAAAATACCTATCTCATGCTATTTATATATTGTAACGGTTTTATTTGAGAAAGAATAAATAATAAGTAAAATGTATGTAAGGCTGTTGGCTGCACTTACAAAATAGGATATAGTTAGTTCCACGATGTGGCGGGGTGATAGAGTATGCGCACGCGACGAGACGCGACGATCGCGACGGACGCGGACGCGAAACAAGTGACGCTCGCGCCAACGCGCCTGATTAGTGCGCCTTGTTACAGACGCACCGGGACTACATGCAGGCAATCACCACACTCACACAATTAAAGTGCACATTGAAAAATTAAGGAAGCAGCGATATTATTAGTTGGATCGGAGAAAAATTTTTGTGAAAATATTTGTGAAAATTTTTGAATGTACCAGTATTTCAACAATTTGTTTTTTATCATCTTCTATTGCAGGAAGTTCACTGCGACAGCAAAACTAGTTGCTTCACGTCTATTTCCTGTGAGACAGTGGTACCACCCCGGACGAGACTACCTATTCATGCTGAGTCCTGGCTGACAGATAGGCTCTACTTCTTTCCGAAACTTTTATTATGACCAATATAAATAAATTAATGTAGTATTAAGGTAGGTATATTAAAGAGATACACAAGTACTTATATTAAAAGCTATTAAAACATGGTGCGTGACAACAAAGAGTTCTTGCATTTTCTATGTTGGTCTACTTTACAAACACGACACCATTTACGTTCGTTTAGGATCTTTGGCGCGATATTTATTACGTGGCGTGGGCATGTACAACAATACAGGCGGCTGTCGTGTACCTCGTGCTCGTCCCATAAGTTACCAATTATGGTGAGGGTGGTACAAAATGGGTGTTATCGCCATGTAAGCCCGCGTCGCGACACCGGAGCAGGTGATTTACCCGCGCGAGCCTTGTCCCTGGGTGCTCGACAAACAATAAATACTGGTAGCGATTTACAGACGCGGCCTAAACGTTACTCTAACACCCTAATGCCGCAGCGCCGCGCCGCCTTTACTTTGTACTGCATTACTGTTCGCTCGCAACTGTGGCGCATTCTACTTTTTGAATATGGAATAAATTGGTGACGTTAACATTGATATGCGATTGAAATGTAAAAATAAAATAAAAAATGAAACTAAATAAGATTTTGATTCTAAAGCAATGGCTAGAAATTAAAAGAAGTGAAGTTTTGAAGGTGGAATTAAATCTAAATACGAAATTTAATTAAATATATTTTTCGTGGAATGTTTAGCTAAGAATTTATTAGTGACGTAAGGTAAATAGTTCGGTTTATTTATCGCTTAAGGTCTTTGTTATATTCCTTGTTTTGGTAAAGTTAGATTTCACGATAAAATAAATCGCGAATACGAATCTGCGTTGGCCGGCCAATGGTGCGAGTGCACTAAACGTTCGGTGACACATTTAACCGTTTCAGACTGGTATATAAATCTGGTGCACAATAATACCAATTCACGGAACATTATAATCGTTGAAGGGATCGATAAAGTGCGATTGGTCGGCGCGGAATGTGACACCAGCGCCGCGGACTTCATTAGGACTTGGCCTTTTTGTTTTACACGTACATTATCGGTACTGCAGTGTGCAAAGAACGAAGGAAATTCTATTATAGTTGTATGTATTGGTCGAAAGTTTTATATATTAGCTTAGATTAATAAGTTAGGAACTTTCCCGAGAGATATGTAGGTAGTACTGAAACAACTTATTTATTTGCTTGTTAAATATGGTTGCGTATTTTCACTCAGGGCTTGTTATGGAATGTGATTCTAAAAAATAGTAATATGAAATAATTCGAAACAATAGTAATATGAATCTACCGATGTTCAAATAATGTTATTCAGTAGAACTATAAACATGTTTAGAATTCAGATAAATCCAATCGACTGTTTACAGTCTCTGCTGGCATATTGATTTAAAGCCACAGTCCAATTTAAAATACCTATATCGTTAACATTGCCGAAGACCCAAATCTGTTGGTACTTGGTAGGAATTAGGATATTCGTGTCCGCTCCTATAGCGACCACCGTATAAGATGGTGAAAAATCCGTCAAATATCAAAAGTATGTCTTTTTTCGAGTTCAGTCCGATTTTCACCAGCCCGGCATAATTGTGTCGACTAATAAAAGATAACACATTTTCTCGCCGATAATGTATTTGAATCGCACTTTACTAATCACAATATGTACTGTTATTATACCAAATAAAATAAAATCCGTAAATGACTTTAGTGTTATAGTGTTAGCTTCTTAAACCGGCGGTTAAGAGCACGAGCGAGGTGTCCGCGGCATTTGTAATGCGCGCACCGGCCACGGTCACCCGTTAACCCGATCCTAATGAGATTCTCTTTACTTTATTACGGAGAGTTACTGCTTACTGCGCTCTCCGCTTGTTTGTGTCCCCGATAGCTGCTCTAATTCCTGCCAATACTTAGTCTGAAATTTATACTTAAGTATCGTCTTATGGACTATGGAGTGTTTTGTAAAATCAAGGATGTATTTATTTCGATCACGGAAACTATTAATAGCAGATTCTATTGTGTTTATGGTTTAGTTTTTGCATTCCTTAAAGGTCTTGGTGACAAGTCAAGCTTGTATGGCCTATTGTAGAAGAAATATCTGTGAACATCGACATATTAGTGTTTATTATTGTATATTGCAACCATGTATTTCACTTTTGAGAGAGGAATATTTGTACAGGCACATAATATCATTTGATCATGAAAATATCTATACACAAAGTAAATATAACTTAGATCTCAAGCCTGGCTACACGGAACCCCCAAGAGCACGCCTTAGGTCCGTTAATTATAATAAAAGCATGTAACATGACACGCGCGTGGTTCTCGTCGCAAACGCAGCGAAAAATGTCACGTCGGCAAGTATCTCTTGTGTGCCAATCATATTCCTCCAAATGGGGCAAGTCATCCCGATACAGCGTATTATTAATAACTTAGTTTTTTGCGTAGGCGCGTGATTGGCTTAGATGATCGCCGAGCACCGTCCATTTCAAAAGACACCATTTATGTTTTTATTTCGCTGATATCCAACTGGGTTTCATCTCACAGTACTGGAATTACACAGGTTTTTATTCACATCTGTTGAAATATAGGTATGGTTATTCATTTTTTACTTGCCATTCATAATCGAATAAAAGAATCGTTTAGGCCTCAGTCGTGTCGGTTTTTTTTTAGCAATTGACAAAAATATTGGTATCAAGAGAAACATATTTTACCTACCTAACCACGTGTAAGAATTTTAATCGATTAATGGCCAACCATACACGGGCAGCTTGAAGTGGCTAATATCGACTGCTTTAAACTGCTCTATGCTGTCTGCTATGAACACACATACACGAAACTACTCGAGCAGTTGTGACTTGTTTGGCGGTTGGCGGTGCGCTGAAATTTCATCCTCAAGCAGTCACAAGGCGTAACTACACTGATTGCTCCAACTGTCAACTGCTCTCGCGCGGGAAACTGCGCCCGTTAACACAGTTCATCAAAAGATGAGATTTACATTATATAATAAGTAAAGAGCATAATTACCTTCGTGACGTCTTAGTTTCAAGAACAAGTGATTAAATTCTCCATGATAATTTCATATTTATAATATTGGATGAACCCACAATTTTTTATTTCAGCGCCGCCGCCGTCTGCGTCTGAGCAAAATTAACACTAGTGCGTATCTCTCAAAACCCATGTTGCTACTGATTAGAATGAAATTTAATTTGTGTCTTTTTGAGCATTTGACACCAACTGCAGTTATACTGCTCCAGCATTTATTAATGGCAGCTTCGTAATATAATTTTCGCTCGTAATTTTTGAGCTTCCGCATTGTCGCATCCACCTTTACGGCGTTACAGCCAGCAAACCGGATGAAGTTTAATTTGTCGTAGTGTAAACCATGCATGTGTGATCCACGTAAGTGTATCGCGTTCCGGGTTCAATTTGTAAATATTCAGATAAATCAAACTGACATAGCTGTGTCGACCGGATAGACATTTCGCGTCGGTGGATACCTAATCTATCGAGACCTCTATCTGGAATATCCCATTACCTGCATTGTAGCTTCTCTTTTGTACCAATTAAAAAAACAAGAAACACGAAATACTCGCGGTACATTACCGACCTACTGGAGACAACTCTCGTGGAATTTCGATTAAGAAGCAAAGTTAATAGGCGATTTTAATCATTATGTAAATCGACACCGAAAATAAACCGATCAAGATAAGATAAATATGGGCGTGTACATAAATCTTTCACCCGATTTGTCTATTTTCGGGATCTATCCTTAGATCAAGATCGTATATTGATTTCGGCCGCTAAGGAATGTACCTAATAAATGGAACATGATTATTCTCGCATAAATTTTGGAACTGAATGCGTATAGTGGATGAAGACTATCAATCACTGGTAACTTCTTCATGGAGGAAGAAGCTCTACGACTTTAGAAAGAAAATTCAAATGAAACGTTCACAAGCCTAAAAGTTCGCTAGTGTGATCCAAAAGAGGTTCCTTATTTTTTAACATTGGCTGTTAAAGTGTATTTCAGTTCGCCGGCTGTGATTTTGGAAAATTTTATGTGGGTTTTCATTTTCTCTCTCTCTCTCTCTTCAGCCACAGGAAGTCCACTGCTGAACATAGGCCTCCCCCAAGACCATAGACCTGTTGGAATTGGCCTGCGACCTTAACCAGGTCTTCGTTTCATTTTTCTTTAGAAATAATACTGCACAATATCTCTACAAATTAATTATGTCATTGGAGCCAATAGTATTTATTTGTCCAATGTATTTCAAAGATCAATAGCTCAACACACACCGTTAGGCACACAATAACCATTTATAATTTAATTTACAGTTCCCGCAGCGGACATAACAATTAATTCGCTTTATTGAACAGACGCCGTTCCTTAAGACAATAATGCAGCTCGCAGTCGCACAGCGCCCGCGCGCCGCGCCGCGCCGGTGACACAGCCGTCGGCCGTATTTAACAGAAATTGTTGAACAAAACGAACGGTAATTGACGGAAGTTGCAATGGTTTCGCGTGTCGGTGATCGCTGACCCGGCGCGTGTTTCCTATAAACCTGTCTCGGCGACATTGAACCCTAGACCTCTCTCGTTTCGCGCTCTTAACTTACAAGAGCGCCGGTGAGAGCTATCGTGTACTTACAGCGTCGAGCTTGTAATTTGAAAAGTATATTAGACATTTTTATAGTTGTGGACCGACTGAAACGCGAAGCAGCAACGGGGTGTGGGATTTGGGATGGCGAAGAATAGACTATTTTACTGTTATTGAAGACTATTTGTTTTTTTTTATTGCATTCATCCAGCAAAAGGTTCACCTGATGTTGAGAGATTCTACCGCCAACGAACGTCTGAAACACTTGGATCTTAGGTTCAAGGTTGGGGGAGAAAAAAGAAAAAAGTGTGTGTACAATTCACACACGGCAGAAGTTAAACTTCGAAAAAGCAACCTACCAGAGCGTGAGATAAATATAGGGCATCAAAAAGATAAGGATAATAATTATAAGGTTTATCAATATATTATAAAAATATATTTTATCACGCTAAAAAAGTATTTAAAATTTTAATGCAAAATTTTGTCACTTTATGTCCAATGATTAATCGGGGCTAGATATGTGCATTGATGGGTCGGATTCACCCCTATAAAATCAATGAATTGATGACATAATACTCTTAGTGAGGGGTATATAATTGCGGCTAGACATCGGATTGTGGGTAGAATTACAGTAACTCCTCCATTCTTTGTCGCCTAGTAATTTTTGCACTTCTGAGAAATCTTTCCCATATTTATGACTTTAATTTTAGAAAAAATCCTTTCTTTCTCTGTCACCCAAGTACATTTTGTGTTCTGGAAAATATTTGTATTGATGACATCGGTTACACGAAACCTCCTTTTTTTTCTCTATCACCCTAGTACTTTTTGTGCTTTGAGAAATATTTCACGTCAATCAAAACACGAACGATGTTAATTAAGGCCGTACGTGAAACGATGGGATATATTTCACTTTCAAAGCATATTTATGTGCTTGTTTGAGTGACAATTGCAAATGTGGCTTCCCCGACGTAGCGGTTTAAAATTGATGCATTCACGTCGCTATCTGACAGTTTACAGGATCTATAACAACCATATACAGGCATCGCGGTGTAAAAGCGCCCATTATTATAGACAGTAGGATATATCGTCAGAGTGATGGGGAAACTCATCAGAAAACAAAAGTAAGGCGGGCGGGCTGGCTGTCAAACGGCCGTCAGAGCGTCAGAGTGGTAGAGCGGCGGTGTGAGGCGGCGCACGAGCTGTTGTCCGCTGGTAGCGCGGGCGCGGCCGTATCCGCGTCGTAATTACGCACGTGCCGAGACTTGGGCTTCAGTTTTGATTTAATATTCCGTTTGGATACATCAATTGAAAATAAATTTTATTTTAATTCCTATGACATTCAGACTATTGGAATTCTTAAAGGTATGGAAATTGGTTGTGGTACTTAGGCAATTACTTGAATAATTTAGCTGCATTTGGAAATGCTTGAAATAATAAATGAGCGTTTTTAAAGAAGATGCAGGCTATTTTAAGAATATTTTAAATAATTTAAAACATCTGTTCACATAGTTGTATATTTTAACGGTTAATACATGTTTTTTTAGTCTTATTTATTTATTTATTTATGCTTTTTATACAATGTATAACGGCGGACTTAATGCCTGAGGCATTCTCTCCCAGTCAACCATAGGGTCGTGCAGAGAAATTAGAAAAAGAAAACTAAATGAAAATAGAAAAAATAAAATTAATAGTAAAAAGCTATAAATATTCATATAATATATATTATGCATAGGTTGAATAATATATATCTATATTCACATACACATTTACATAAACATAACTAAAAACACTATAAATATTAAATATATAAATATATGTATATATATATATATATATATATCTTCTATATACATAAATATATTATCATATATAATATGTACATACATAAACTACATAAATACTGAAATTATTCTGCCAATTTATTCAAGAACAGCTGTCGAACTTTCGCTTTAAATGTCAAACGAGTACCAGACGACCTGATTTCGAGGGGGAGTGCGTTCCACAGAAGTATTGATTGTATAAAGAAGGAAGAATGAGTGAAGTTAGAGGTGTGTGAAGGACACTGCAGAAGGAGATTATTGCCTGAGCGAAGATTCCTATTATGGTTACTCCCTAAGTAATGAAATTGGGAAATCAAATAAGAAGGTGGAGTAGGGGACATAAGAATAGAGAAAAGTGTTGTAAGGGCGTGTAAAGAACGACGTTGACGTATGGGTAACCATTTTAACTGTGAGCGGAACGAAGAAATATGATCATATTTTCGAAGATTAAAAATGAATCGAATGCAGTTATTAAGAAGCCGGTCAAGTTTATTGAGGTGTTCTGCATTCAGATCAAAATAGCACACATCACCATAGTCGATTATAGGAAATATTAAGGCTTGCACAAGCATTGTCTTGGTTTTCACTGGGAGGAAGTTCTTAAGGCGATAAAGAACTCTTAGAGACCCTGTAACCTTCTGGCAAATTGACATTCGATGCATGGCCGCTAAGAAACCTTGTATTTGTACTCAATTAAAAGGATTGTTGCAGTGTATATCCGAACTTGCGTTCATTAATGGCGGGAATATAGCTTATTAGCGATGGAGCGTACAAAAACGATATAGTTACAAGTCAATCAAACGTTGCGGTAGCGAGTGTCATCCGCGTAGTCGCGCCGCTCTCCATATTTGGTCTTGTGTTTGATAAATGAAGCGTCTTGTTGAGCTTTTACTTAGTTATGTCCACTGGTATAACGTATAAATAAAGTTTCTTAGAAATTGCATTTAGAAATAAGAATGTTAGTTTTTAACGTTATCGACGTCGTGATGTTTTCCATTTCTTAATTGACCGCTGCGTCTTAAAAAACCACGATACGTCAGTTGTGAAACCCAGCATGACTTAGAACAATTGAGCTGTATCAGAGCGCACACTTCCGTTTACACAGTGTATAAGATTATTACAATTATTCCGCCAGACGTCACGTTTGTCGCAAAAAATCTTAAGCGAATAACCAGTGCACGATTTTAGAAGAAAAAAGGGACGAGAAAAAAAGAGGTTCCGTCGTCGTGATCGTCGCGGAGTAATTTGGTTCAGCACGGTCGTGTTAAGCGGCGAGGCCGGCGATGGAGGCGACAGGTGAATGCGACCCAGCGGCGCTAGTTTCGCAGCAGCCTCACCCACAATTAGCTGTAGCTTTCCGATACCAATTAAACTTGCCGACACGGCGACAAGCCCCTGCCTCGGAGCTGCAAAAAATCGCCACACCTGCCTTTTACTCAAATTTAAAAATTAGCGCCATTTGTTATCGCCAATCGTATGCATTACGCCGATGGAAATCTTGCAGCGTTTACTTTATATACAGAAATGTCAGTTATGCTGTCTTCATTATGGATTATAAATTACGCTATCACTGTGTGTGCTGGTGTTGCTTGTCTATTGTCATTTGTCAACAATTGAGATATTCGTTGCGTATTTTTTATATTCACCATGTTGTGTGAAAGGTATTTCAGAAATAATTTTCTCATGAGTACTGACTCGCATACATTGTAATATATTATATTGAATATTTTTTTTCAGTGATCAATAAGCTTCATAAGTTATAAACTGTGGGTTATAAAATTAATTATAAGCAGTGATTATTTGGTCATCATGGCTCTTGAAAAAATATTTGTGTACGCTTACTAATGCATATTGTTAAAATATTACATCACAATTTTCGGACAGTTTTGTAAAAAAATATAGTTGATGCGGATCGCGAAACTTACAAAACTTACAAAATATAGCACTATTCGTTACACCGGATAGCACTCCACAGAATTCATATGATTTAGGTATCTAAAGCGAAAATTTTCATTTTAAATTTCATACACGTTTCTGGAAACCCTAGCAAAAAAATATCCGGAAACGTACAATTGCTTCTCATAATTCCGGATTTCGTTTCGTCTGTTTAGATCGTACGTGTCGACTCCCACTCAGTTTGACATGCGTGATCCTCCACACTCCACAGTATTCACTAATCTTGATGCGACGTGTACGGTGTAGCGCAGATCCTGGGCGTCGAGTAGCGGTCGCCAGCACGTTTGGGATTTCCAAGGGCATTGCATGAGTGAGGCACATGCCGCTTTGAAACCCCAGCTCTACGGCGACATACATATTCTCCATTTATATAACAATAAGCGTCAACTAGTTTGACCTTAACTTTGACAATATAAATGTATAAATACGTGGTTAAAGTTATGGTCAAATTAACATAATAAAAAATCGAGCGAACTTAGTACTAATTTACTTGTTACACAGTACAATACTTTAATCAATAATGATTAGTTTGTACATTATTTTACGCTTGTCACATCATCTACACGTATTTTGTGATCATGGTATTGTACAGTATAGCACAACTCACAAGTTGCGGGTAATGATGATAAAAGCACTTCAAAAATAAATTATTACTCTGTCAAAATTTTATTTTTATCATAACAATCTAGTAGAATCACAGTATAGTCCTACGCAACCAAATATCGATGCTTCAGGATTGAGCTTGCAAAAGGATATGTTTACAATAGTGTACCAAAAACACGTTTGAATATAACAAAAAGCTAATTTTCAAATACTATGCACACAAAAGGGTTTTTATTTTCACCGGAAATTAAAATGGTAGCGCCAGCCCTAACCTCGATGATAATACTCATTGGTTGAACATGAGAATGAAACAGCGGCATGTCGTCACCCGTCATGCTGCAGGGAACCTGCACAGAAGTTACAACGTTAATGTGGCCTCGTTGCGTTTAGTTAATGGTGAACTCCTGAGCTACAATACAATGGCGGTCCCGGCGTACGTCGCGACCACTTCAAAGGGGCAGCGGTCAATCAGCCTACTCCACTTAATTAAGTCGTGCACTGACATTGTATAGAACAATTATTGACATTCACTGTTATTATACTCTAAATTAAACTTAGTTTTTGCTAGATTGTTTAAAATGTGAGGCATTTTAATTTAACATGATTACGCTAACCGCTTCGCATGTAGAAGTAACCTTTGCGGTTTAAGCGCCGATATTAAAACGCTGTTATAAAACTTTACGGTGGATTTTGAAAGATGACGCGATGTAATGCTCTTAGGTATCGAGGCTCATCAAGTAAGTCGCCACTGTTAATGGCGCGCTAATATGAATCCTCCCCGGAGGCGTACAGCTATTATCTCCTAATTAGCAGTACGGCAGAGTGTAAAAATAACAACTAACAAGTGCATTAGCGGAACAACGCAGCATACAAATAAGGGAATAATTAATTACATTGGCGTAGCTCGAGTACACTCCGCTTAGTACGACGAAAACATGTCAACAGATTACATGGAAATAATTGATTAACACATTTAAGCTTTGATAAAATATACACTTGATCGAAGCATTTAGGCCTAATTCACCGGGACTTACTTAGTCTCTTCGAAATGTCTTTACAATTGTTTACATGTGACGTGAACCTTCCGCTAAAATCCGATTAACCAAAAATACAGTACAATTGGTTACATGTTTTGTGAAGACTTAAACTGAGTACAATACAGAGCATCCAAGCAGGTGTAGAACACGTATTATAATGTTCTCGACAAGGCGCAACTGTATGGACGGCGGTAGACCACGACGATTCACAAAACGTGTTAACAACTGTACAAATGGGCTTTACAAACTGCTTGCTAAGTTGCTACAGTACTACTACACATTACATATTATTCTGTTTATATATAGATATTTGATATAGTGATTGCTTTAAGAAAAAATACAGTATTAAAGTGTAAAATATTAATAGTTATGTTTTTGCAATAAAAAGATACATTTTTATTTTTAATTGGCAAAATATTGATTATTATTTCTCTTTATTTATTTTACTATTTTTTTACATTTTTACATATATAATAAAAAATCAAAATACATATAAAAATATAAAAAAAAGAGATTAACCCAACGATGGCGAGGCTCGAGACCCAAGCCACCGGTGGTTAGGACCCCAAAGTGAGGAACCTCCTCACTATACGTGCCGTGTCAAGCAATACTGCCTTCTGAATCTGGCTCATGACCCAACGGCCCATTGAGAGCCTCTGGAGATGTTGGTCGAGGCTCTTTGGTATCAATCCATGTGCAGAAACAACAATCGGGACAATAATTGTTGAGTCGACATTCCACAATTCAGTAACCTCGTGTGCCAAATCTAAATATTTTGTCAATTTATCTTTTTCTGCTTTAACGAGGTTATCATCATGCGGAATGGTGACGTCAACAAGTATTGCCCGGCGCGCCAATCGATCTATTATCACAATATCAGGCTTATTGGCAACAATAGTCCTGTCTGTGATAACAGACCGATCCCAATACAGCGTAGCATGACCATTTTCAAGAACTGGTTGGGGAACATACTGGTAATATGGCACTTCAAAAGTCACAAGTCCATATCGAAGAGCAATTTGCTGATGTATGATCTTGGCTACTAGATTGTGTCTATGCAAATACTCGCCGTTAGCAAGATACGAACAACCGGAGATAACATGCCTGATGGACTCGCCAGGACGGTGGCATGCCCGACAGATGTCGACGGTACCGTCCTTCAGGATGTATTTCCTATAGTTGTTCGTCTTAATAACTTCGTCCATAATTGCAAAGACAAAACCCTCAGTTTCCCCAAAGAGGTTACCGAAACGTAGCCAAGACACAGACGCTAATCGGTCCACATCAGGCCCATGGAGGGCCCGATAGAACCGACCATGCAGCTCCTTGCCCTTCCATATTTCCTCGCGATCCTTAATACCCATCACCAGAGGTTTCCGCCAGTTCTCATTCGCCAAAGAGAGCGGGGTAAATCCTTTATCTACCATCACTACAACCCCATGCATATCCACGTCGCTGTGAAGGAAATAATCCCTGAGATTGCACACCTCGCGATTATGCAGGTCCTTAGCATTAAGCATACCTCGGCCTCCGCATCTCCGCGGGATGTACAATCGCATTACTGACGAACGTGGATGGTGCATACGATGTGCAGTCAGTAGAGTTCGGACTTTACGATCCAGGGCGTCCAATTCGGTCTGAGTCCATCTGAGTATGCCGAAGGAGTACATAAGTACAGGCATAACCCAACCGTTAAAGGCGCGAATCTTGTTTCCACCTGACAAAAAACTGTTAAGTACTTTTGTCAGGCGGCTAAAGAAACGTTCCCTTATCGATTGTTTTACGTCTGCACCCCTAATACCTAGAGCCTCAGGCATACCCAGATATTTGTAGGTTTCCGTCGGCGAAAGGGATCTGAGTCTTACAGTCTCTGAGACACGTATGTCATCAGAGACCGCAACCACGCCTCGCTTTACATGGATAACCGCACATTTATCTACACCAAACTCCATATTGATTGATTTGCTAAATCTTTCAGCTATTTTTAACAACTCAATCAATTCAGATTGTTTTGATGTAAATAACTTGAGATCATCCATGTAGAGCAAGTGAGAGATAGGCTCAGACCCTCTCCGCAGACGGTAGCCTAACCCCGAATCCAACAACAGAGTACTGAGGGGATTCAGGGCCATACAAAACCACAGTGGACTCAGACTGTCACCCTGGAATATACCCCGCTTGATTTTAATCGGCTCATCATTCACCGAAGGATTGGTAGCGCCTGGATATTTAAGAACAGTTGTCCATTGTCCCATACATGCCCCAAGAAAAGTGCTCAATTTTGTATCAACTTTATACAAATTAAGCACTCTCATGAGCCATGTATGGGGCACCGAATCATATGCCTTTTTATAGTCAATCCAGGCAGCTGATAAATTCCTTCGGTTCTGACGAGCCTGTTGGCAAATGGCCATGTCAATGAGAAGGAGTTCCTTAGTACCACGGGACCCGCTCTTGCAACCTGTTTGTCCGGAATAAAGAATTTGATTAGTTGTAATATGACATTGAATTTTTGATCTAATTATCGACGAAAGTACTTTATAAATTGTGGGTAGGCATGTAATGGGTCTATAATTTTTTGGTTCCGTGGTACTACCGGATTTAAAGAGTAGGTGAGTGACACCTGTTGTCATAAATGTTGGGAGTGATCCCCCTTCAAGCGCATCCTGGAATTGTGTTGCCAATCGAGCATGCGAACTTGGAAACCATTTTAACCAGAAGTTGTGCAGACCATCTGGTCCCGGAGACTTCCAATTTTGGGTTGGACGAATCGCGGTCAGAACGTCCTCTGGACTGATTAAAATGGCCTCCATAGCCGGTATCACCTTGCAAGCTCGATCTACAACACTGAACCAGGGGGCTTCAGTGTGAGAGACAGGCGACGACCAGATATTTGTCCAGTACTCACGCATTTCATGAGCACTAGGTAGCCGCCCATCTACCACACTTTGTGGAGAATTCTCCCAACATCTATAAACCCTCTTTTGATCACTTTGGAACATACGATTTTGTTGGAAACGGTCCCATCGCCTCCTGTAGCGGCGGATGCGGTTTGCCCACGCATAGACTTTTTGTTTGTAGAAGTCTATGCGTTCCGTGACGCAAAGTCTATAATTGCGAGGACTGGTGTTAGTCCCCGAAAAAGCCTGCGCCACAAAACGCATAATCTTCGGTCTACTATTTCCTTCTTTGAAGGAAATTAGCTTGCCGATGAGAGTTCGGGCCCTGTTGATACGTTCCTCAATCCTACACTGCCAGGCAGGCACAGCCGCAACATCTCGAGTGGCTCTACGTTCATTTGGGAAATTAACATGAGCCACACGACATGCTGCGACGGCTGCGCAGTAAAGGATCGAGTGCGTATCAGCAAGATCCCGACTGGACTCCAGGTATATAGGTAACATGGAGTCCAAAGCTCCCATCAGCGCCAAATTTCTTCTATGCGTTGGCAAACGCGGAAGACGCGGTCTGCAAGACGCCGACAAAGGCATGAATTCCGAAATCGCACGCTCCAAAGCCCCTCTCAGACGCTGTTCATCTTGGGGACTTACGTTGTCGTCCAAATTGTCCGTCACCTCAATAACAGCAATAGGTATTGGTGTTGGGTCTGCTGCTTGATCTCCACTGACGGGCTGGACATTGTTGTCCTGGACAACTCTTAAGTCTGTGCGCAACCGCTCAAGTGCTTCATCATCCAACAACTTACGCCGCTGAATAAATCGCACTTGATCCGACAATCGTTGGGATGATACTTCAACTGTTGGTTCCAAAGCCTGAAACAGAGACAGCATTTTAGCACGATACGCAGTAAGGTGAGTTCCTCCCCTTGTTGCCCCAAAGTAGGCCCGCATGACATTTTCATTTATTTGATGAGTCCATCTCATGCGGCGCACTACTCCACCGGTAGCGGGGACCGTAGGCGGGACACTCGGTCCCACTGGTCCCAAGCCCACCACTGGAGGGGGTCGTCCTCTTCGCCGCGCAGGTCTTGGTGGCGGCGGGGACGACTGCAGCTCGTCGCGTTGGCTCGACGCGTCGATGTTCGGCGTCACTTCGAATACGTCCGAATATTAGGTTTTTGCAATAAAAAGATACATTTTTATTTTTAATTGGCAAAATATTGATTATTATTGTTAATGAGAAATATTTAAGATTAAGTGGTTAATTACAACATAAAACAAACCGAGGCTGACACTAATATTAAGATAATATTACAAAAACACACACAGTCAATTGAATGACCGCTGAATGCTTGTTCGGTGTAATATCGATCGTACAATGCTTCAAAAGTAAAACTGCATAAACTTCTTCCAGTACTTTAACAGCAAATTAAAGAAAAACTTTTTGCTACTTATTAATTAATTATAACTAAGGGCGTGAACAAAGCCAACACGGAGAGCAGACGAGCGCGGCGGCGCGGTAAACATAGTACGTGCGTTCACTACATTAATTTCTGTTTTTTTCCAAAGCTTCACATAACAGTGAACACGCTCTTTTAAAAAGTAAATAGTTTAATAAAGTATAATATTTTTCAAAGGAAGTGTTGGCTCCGTGTGGCTCCGCCTATCGCTTTTTCCTTACATAATCCGCCTCCATATCATAACAAAAACGTGTGTTGCATTGTGGTGGCTCGTGGATGTGTGCAGTGACTCACCGCGGCTTGGGACTTAGCAGGCCAGTAGGGGCTATACACCGACCAGACCGCCAAGACCCTCGCCGAAGCTGAGCATTCTTCCCAAGTATATTATCCTAAAAGAAATGCTTAAATAATACATTTATATACATTTAAACACTGGTAGTGGCTTTCAAACGCATAATTACTTAGAAAATATCTACATAGAATTAAGCAGTAAAGAATACGGTCATCCGAGAAAACAACTTTTTACTGGCCTTATCTTTTTTTTATGATAGCTGCATCCAACTTCTTAAGATTTTAAAGATGTTTTTATAGGTTGACCGTAAGTTCCCCACTATCCGAATCAAAGACGAAACTAACTTAAAGGTGTAATAAGGCTCTTAATTAATAGCAATGTTCTTCATAGCATAGTAATTACGTGCGTCAAATGTTACAACAGTAGATAAGGATGTGAAAGTTGCAAGTTTAGAATTCCTTGTTTTATTTCTGGCCTGCAAATAATTTCATTTACTGTCACCTTCTTGGTAATGTTAATTATGTTTTAATTCTTAATTAGTACCGTTAATTACATTTCATTCGCAACGCTGCGCTAGACCTAAAGATATGCCATATAAATAATTTCGCGCGGCCCTATTAGTTTATATACGAAAATTTAAAATGATTCAATTTAGGATATTGTCTATAATCTGCATAGTAAAAAATTGCGAGAATGATACAATGTCTTATTTTCGGTATCTTTTATTAAAAATTTCAAATTCATGCAGGATCAGAATCCTCTGAACCAAGCCAAGAACCCAATGAGTTACAACCATTACGTACTTGATATACGTACATATAATTAATGTGAACTATTAATTTATAATTTAAATAAAGTTAGTTTTATTTAATTTAGAATTTTTACTTTCGGGTTTCTTTTTTGGTAGGGTAAGGTTAAAATTATCTATAGCCAAGTCTGAATTGGGATAATATATTTTTACCGAATTAAGTTTATTATTAATTTATGATACTCATTGCTTTCCCATTTAAGCCCACACCATAAAGCACAACATAAATTATGTGAAGACAATATTACTAAGTAATACTTTCCCTTTGGCGCCAACAACATTTGTTCTGCCGGCAATTAATAGGCGATTACTTACAGAGCGTACGGTATCCACCGGCCGCGCCACTTACACGTCGCTTACCCTGCTCGCTGCTTGCCATCCACTAAAGCCTTTCCAGACTGGAGGTCGGAATTCACTGCAATTCCTTACTTCTTAGGATATTTCCATACAGCGAATAATGTACTGGAAATGCAGCCTTGCATAGTGGATGTTTATCATTACGCACCACCTGAAACGGAATAAAGATATCGGTCCACTGTACGCAGCGTGTCTAAATACGTGATTAGTGTGTGCAGCCTCTCATTTGGGTAAACGTCGGCCGATGCGTGCCTAAGTAGGGAGCTGTGGAATTGCAAATTGCTTGTCTTCTGTTTAGTGCATCATTAATTATTTTGCATCAGGAAATTTGATGCACGTTGTGTGATTTGCGTATAATGTATTGTTTTGGATAAATAACGTTTTATTTTTGGTAGGAAAACGTAAAGTAATAATAAAAGTTTGAAGGTAGTTATTTTCGGCTTTGATTAAATTACCCCAGTGGCGGCTTGGACAGCTGGAAATGTAAGGCTTTGATAATTTCCTTAAAATGATATCCACATATCCACAATTTCATACACTGAAATCAGTTTTTTAGACTGTTTTTGTTCTGCATTCTGTGATCAACGATTGTGATAAACTAGTTATCAGTTCTACACCCCCACTATTGTTGATAACATATCATAACATTTGATCTGAGCGATCGCCTAAACTATATAAACGTTTGTACGTTAACTTGGATTAACAGATATAACTAACTCTAATGCATACCCGAAGCAAATTAACAGCGTCCAAATGACAAAGATTCCGATCTCACGTGAAATTTGCTTAAATCTCGTCCGCGGTGTGATGTAGTAGGTGAGTGGAGAGCTCGGGGCGCGAGTATCTACCGGTTTGCGATTAATCAACACCACATCGTCGGCAGGTGAGGAATGGCCTCGTGCTGGCCCGCGGCTGCGATTACAGATTGCGCCACAATACCTAGTTGTGTGCCGAGATTTAGGATTCAAACACGGTCATTAATAGTCACCTGTAAAGGTAAAACGTTTTACAGTGCGCAATGATACGATGTATCAGCGCTTATGTTTTAACGTCTCTTTTGTCTGCTCCGCAAATAGCGTGTGGTTTGATGTTGGGCATATTGGGAGTGAAAAGTTGGGGATGGATGGTATAAGTCGAGGGGGTGTGTTACGAGTTTCCTATGTACAGTATAGACTGCTGTAGTTCGATAATGGTGTTAAAACATTTCGTTATATTTCTAGTATTATTCCTGTAATACACCTCTAAGGAGTATAAATAGGGAATAATTGTTATAATAAGGAGTTATAAAGTAATGAAGCGGTATAAAGTGTAAACAAATAATCAGTTGCCATTCATCATCATCATCATGATTTGCCATGCCATTATTAATTTGTAATTCATGATTCTGGATATCGTTCTGGATATAATCAAAACTGTCTTCCATATTGCGAGGGGAGGCGCGAAGTATCAGGTAGTTAGAGTGGAGGTGGGCGCGGCAATTAGTTCGTGGAAGTGTCCTCACTCGGCCAGAAAATAATGGAAGAGCGTTAATGTGTTGCACCGTGGAGTTAGAACTACCACTCACAGATCGGCTAGCATGGACGATGTTAGTGCTATCTGCATAATTAATAGAATAATTGGAGTTATCAGTAGTATCTAGTGATTTTTTTTTTTTTTTTTTTATGGGCTTTAAAGCCCACTCTGCTCCCCTTGACTTAATAGTCAAAGTATTTTCTTTATTTTAGTTAACAATTGCATGCCAAAAAATCTATGTTTCACTGTTTTGTATGAGTGAATATCTTATGTACAATCATCTAACACTAGGGATAAGAATGTGGGGTATTTTTATTTTCTTTGTTTTTTATACCTTTTTTTTTTTCCAACTCTTATTTGCTAGTTACATATTTTTTATAGCTTATTCTAACTTATTTCATCTAATGTCTTATCCTAGTTACATATTATGTATATCTATTTTTTGTATTTACTACATGTACATAATCTTATATTATGTAGTTCAGTAAATCTTATCTACTTATTACTGTTGTTTACAATGTTAACTATTTTTTACAGTAGTCTAAAAATATCTTTCTGTGTTCCTTATGTCTCATTAATTCAGCAAATGTTTCTGTTTTTATTTCCACATTGAGTCGTTGTTCTACGTCGAATTTGTGTTTTAGGAACCTCGGACATTGGGTCAGGACATGCGCGGACACATATCTAGTGTTAGTTGAAGGTTCGATAAACGCATATTTGTAAGTAACACGTTGGCTGTGACTTACGTACACTCTGTTTTTTCGGGCGCTACGCATTGGCGGCTAGAGCACTCTAAGCAATTGAAACGGTCGCTGCGACTCATACACTGTTTTTTCGGACACCACACGTTGGCGGCTAGAATACTCCGAGCATTAAACCGATTAGATTCCTAACCATTGATGACTGCAGATTGAATAAAGAAGTATATTTGGTCCATAATTATTTAAAAAATATGTAGGTATACCCATCAAACAGGTGTAAACAGTCACACACATCGTTCTGACCGCGCGGTATGATATCAAGTCGTGGATATCATACACAACAAGAGACTTTTGGGTCTCACAGCACCCAGTCCCGAAGCAAACATTTCGAACCGCGGTCTGCCTAGCCGTCTCTACCAACTGCGCGACTGAGGCTGGCAAATAAAATGTGTTGAATGGTATATCTACATAATAAAGTGAAGTCGTAAATGATAGCAGATTGAACAGAATACAATGTGTAATATTGTAATTTGTTGAATAACTAAATGCTATTGTGCTGGAGCGTTGAATATGCGGTGTAGACTCGCCGCGAGCGATCACGCACGGGAGGACTCAGGAAACAGGAGATATTCGACATCCGAGACACATCACACTCGCCAAGTGTCTCGCGAAATTTGAAATATCCCTATATAAACATTTGTAATACCTACTAATAATGCCTTATTCAAATTTCGGTTACAATTAATGCCATGTGAGGAAGATTCGCTGTTTATAAGGACTTTTTCGTCTTTTACTTTGACTATGGCCATTTATTTAACTAATGCTATTGTTTAATGATAATCATATCACTACTCAAAACAATTTCTGACAAACGTACATTATTTTATTAGCTATTAGCTAGGTGTAATTCTCAAAACATGGCTTTTGGTCGAAAATACACGAACAAAGCTTTGTAAGCGCAGCTTACAAAACGTATTGCCTGGCCTGCTACGCAAACATAGCTTGAGTTATTATAGTACCAAGATACCTCATCATCAGAAACCTGGAAAACCAAAAATGCGTGTATCAGCCAAAGCTATTATTAAAGAAAATTTACTTTATTTTGGATGTTGGGCCGCAAATTATATGCATGTGTTGTATGAGTTTTTAACGACACAGGCCGATTTATAATAAAAAAATCCACTGATAAAAAGCCACTAATAGCTTGGTGATAAAACGAGACAAAGCCCAGTAGCAACCCTGTGGCAAGGCATCTTACGTCAGGTGTAACAGTCAAACTATGCAATTTAAATTAGCTTGATCACATAGTCGGATTTCCCTAGAGGGACAGAGCTGGCGTCCACACAGTTTAGTCTCTACAATTACAGTTTTTGTGCGTTGTGTAACGTGTCTAATGGACGAACAAGTGTTGGACACATTGTCCACATTAGTTAAGTACATGTTTAGCTTCGCGATCGCACATTACTCCTCGGGCGACTGTAGCGACGCAATTAAACGATATGCGTATTAGATGACTGAATTACTACGTGTCTTTATGAGTCGTATGTGTGCTGCCGTTTCTTCTCAGGGAATAGTTTTATACTTTAAATCTATGTATTTATATTGGCCCATATATTGCCGTTTCACTACGCTAGCCTAGTGAGTGTTGGAGATTCAATAATTAAAATATTAGTTCAAAAGGTATCATTAATTATGGAGAATTCGCAGATTCTTACTTTTCTTTGTGATTGTTAACGCGTAAGAATGTGTTAATATATACCTACATATTTTTATTTTCGGCACTTTTATAGAAGCAAGAGCTTTTTTTTGTTTCCCATTGCACCATTATTGAAGTGAAACTTCTTTATCGGGGTTGGAAAAAATTTTTCGTTACGCGTCACATTCTTCCGTTACGCGCCATCTTTTTTTATTTAGTAAATTAGTACCCACTTCAGTAAGCCACACCCCCAACCGTTTCCAAGCCCCACCCAAAATTTTAAGTCCCACCCACTTTTTTGTAATTTGATCCTTACCCCCCCTCTGGCCTTCCCCCACCCTAAATCCAAAACAGTGCCCAATAGCCTCCCCACGAAACCCCCCCCCCCCGCTTACCCCCACCCTAAAAAATTTACCTCACCCCCCCTACTCATATCTCCGGCATTATCCATCGTAGACCCACCGACCTTGGGTTCATTGGAACCGGCTCGGTGAGGGCTACAATCCTGCCCCAACAGAATTCCCGAATTCCCCCTCCACAACTTTCCCCACCCAAAAATATTTTAAGGTGCCCAATAGCCTCCCCACGAAACCTAACCCCCTCCCCGCCGCCCCTACCCCCACCTAAAATTTTTACCTCACCCCCCCTATTCCTATCTCCGCCAATATCCATCGTAGACCCATCGACCCTGGGTTCATTAGAACCGGCTCGGTGAGGCCTACAATCCTGCCCAAACAGAATTCCCGAATTCCCCCTCCACAACTTTCCCCACCCAAAAATATTTTAAGGTGCCCAATAGCCCCCCCATGAAACCTAAACCCCCCCCCCGCCCCTATCCCCCACCTAAAATTTTTACCTCACCCACCCTAAACCTATCTCGGCCAATAAAGGTCGTGGACCCACCGAGCTTGGTATCCTCGGAACCGTCTCGGTGAGGGCTACAAATTGGCCCCGATAGAAATCCCAAATTCCCTCAAAAATTTCCCCCCTCCTAAACTTAAACTTTATTTAATTTAGCTTTATTTTACCAATTCTGTAAATTTGTAAATAGTAGATCATTTTTCGAAAAATGATGTCATAAAGAAGTTTCACTTCTTACGTGTGTACACTAATACACACACACATTTTTTTTTTGTAATTAAATTGTTTTCGTGTTAGAATTTAGGGTTGCCGTGAGATGTCAAGTTACGACGTAAATGCCATTTCATTGTTCATCGCTGTGGATCAAATGCTATTGGAGTTTTAGTCAAGACATGTGCACGAAATAGTCCTTTAAAATACCATGCCAGAATAAATATTTGCTTGAATTTTACTGCCACTGTGCTCCGTTCCTCCTTCGTTCTTTAGATCAGTTCAGTTCAGTTCTTATTTTTATGACCTTTGCGTTATAACCGCCCCGCAATTCTGCCAGTGTCAAGTGTTTCAGTTCTGTAGGTCTTACTATTAATCCGAACCATTTCGTTCGTTTATATTACCCTGGATGACACGTGACACAGGTAATAAAGGTTTTCAACATAAATTCTTATTCCCGTCTTCAAGTCAGGAATAATAGCTGTCGCAGAGTCGCTCGCCGGCGGCAAATCGATGCATTCGAATAGAATAATAGAATTCGATCGTCGTCGGCCGTGATTCAGCACTCGATAGGTTTGTTATTATATCGAATGCTGACGGGAATCGAGTGAATCGATTATTCTGATGTAATGCAATGCTTCGGGCTAAAGTAAATAAATACAAGAGTATAGCAGAATTCATAATCGATTGTGAAAACATAATATTTATGGTATATCATGGTACAGTTTGACTGTATGTGTATTGACTGTACTGTTTTTTATTATTTACTAGCGAGAATGAAAAGAACAGGAGATCTTAATTGTGTGATAGTAAGTGATATGCCTGCATTTAAACATAAGCAACGCCACTTTTTATCTATTATTGTGCACTACGTGTTACTAATTTTACGGATTCAATCTTTTTGTGCAACTACAAGTTAATTAATACCTAATTATTAAAATACCATTAGTAGTACAATTCAGGATCTGAAACTCCGATTGTGACAGAAAGATTGTGAAAGAAGACAAAAGATTAAAGAATAAAATAAACGTAGTTTCTTGCGCTTTTCAATCCACATTTCATAATTTCCTTTTACTGAAATAAAGATAAATGTACATGTCAGCTATATATATTATGTATTCATTTTTTTCTAGTAGGTAATCTGTTAGAAAAATGCATGAAGGCGGGGTCCAGTGCTCAAGATTCTATGAAACATCTTTATTAATAAATACGAGTTATGTTCACATAGAGTCAGGGCGGTATGAAAGTATAATATCGGAACATTTTTAGATTCAGGCAGTAACATGACTTCACTATACGCCATTACTAAAGTTAAACAATAGGCGAGCCGGTGTGTTTTAAATAATATCTGTTAACAGAACCAGGCTGCATCGGCACTCGGGGGCGCGGATTAGCAACCACGAAGAGAGGCCTGACCCCCTACGTATTGCAGTAATACACTACTTTTATACCTTTTTCTACAGTTGCACTTATTTACTTCATTAAGTCACCATTTTGACTAGCATTTCCTATTGTTCCATTTTATTGTTTATGTTTATGTTCCATTCCATAATGTTAGGATTCTTTGACGTAATGCTTTTCGTAGCGTTTCATAGCGTTTTACGTAACTATCGATCTGGTGATGTCAAAATATAGAAAGTGCTAATTCTTAATAAAGTATTTAAAGTTTGTGACGATTTACGTGAGATTTCTCGTTATTTTTGGATTTGTGAACCCATCTAAAAATTCATTTTACTATTTTAACACACACCAATAGTTTACGGGCGACCGAATAATGTTTGTTCTTCTCTTTCATACTCTTATTTAAATTGTTAGAAAAACATTACAATTATATAGTTGAAAGAAATATCTAGGGCCAGAGGTGATCAATTCATCCCTGTTGAAGCTCTTTCCAGATTCAGGGCAATTGTAAGTATGTTGCCGGCTTTACGGTCTGCATAATTCTTTCATAAATACTAGAAAAAGCCTTTAATTTATTGATTGCATTAATGTGGATGGTAGGCATGTATGTTTATCTTATTGCAATGTAGATTATCTCCCGTTCAGTTGGTTTAAATACATAATACAGTCAAAGAAAATGGTGCACGCTTTAGAATTCCCAGTACGTGGCTGGCGAGCGTTATCATTAAAACGGCCGGGTATATATCTGATACATTATTTATGTGTGCCGATACTAACGGGGATTCTGTGTAATCTTTTGACATAAAATCGAGACTGGAGACTTCCTACGTTTGTTTTCATGTACCGAGATACCTATTGTGTTATTAGAATAATTTATACAGAACGTAAGCACTAAGTGAGTTCACTGGGAGGTATTGAAGCTAGAGGTCAAAGCATCTATATCCATTAGTTAGCGATTTATATTCACTATTTGTCGCATAGTGGTTGACATTATGCCGCGACTCATTGTTTTCGTAAAATTTCAGCGTTATTGAAACTTTAAAGGGTCAAAGAGAAACTCTACTACGTGCTACAATCGCAAAATAAAAAATGATTGATGTAAAATAGATCTATACAACGCGTGATGCATGGTGGTCATGGCCTAACCCACTTATATTTATGGAATGACAAACTCGACAAATTAGAATTTTGTTTTCGCGGAAATTATATAACTTGATCTAACTTGACTTAGAATACTTATATGTATATACATGAGAAGATGCGGCGATGTTTCTATTAGAATTAACTGCAATCGGTAGAATTTTATACATTTAAACCTCTTACTTATCAAGACTTGCTAGACATACTGTAAGCTGTAGAAAAATTGAATGAGGTGAGAAAGACTATACATTATTAAGCTCTTATTTTATTTGGATATTTATTTTTCATTTCTATGTCCCTTGTGAGCTTCTATGTTCCATTGCCAGGCAGACTTGTGCGATTTGGGGCCAATTTATTTTTGCATTACGAGCTTGCCATTCTCCTGATAAAAGATACCACCGCTCATGGACAGTAGCAAAACCAAACAACACCATGAATTACAAAGCAATGCTTGGCATTCAATTGAAAATTGTTAAAAATGGGAAATTTCATATCTACACATCTAGGTCTGCCTCGTTCATTAAATATTATTTGTGAATTTTTCTATAAATCCTTCAGCTTGTTCTATAAATGATCAGTGTAAACAAAGCTGGTAGTGGCATGACAATTTATGGAATTTGCGGTCTAGTAGATCATTTTAGAGGATTAAGATTTCACGAAGTGGCCGCTCCCCATCGGAGATCACATCCCACGGTATACCGACGCAATGGTTGCGTAAATTGCCTGTTTATTACTACACAATGAGCTCTTAATATTATGTTCTATAGATTTTGTTTTATAAGACAACATCAATTTATGCAAAGAAATGAAAAATTTTAGAGGAAATTTTGGGTGTTAAATAGCTGACATGACCGAAGAAGTTTTATTGATTAGACGTGCTTAATCGCATACCTGGAAATTTATTTTTATTTATACAGGGTATCTCAAGACCGCGACCGAAAACGAAGCCAGGTGTTAATTTTAGTGGTTACAGACTCGATGCAATTAAAAATTTCACCAAAACAGCGACAGATTTATTTTTAGAATTTTTAAAAAATCATCTTTTTTGGATTGTAAATACCTAGTTATTACGAAAATAATAATTTAAACGCTTACGTACCATTGAGTATTTAGAAATAAAGAGGTCTACATCATTATTTTAGGAAAGCTATGTATTTATCACCCAAATACGACGATAAGTAAAAAATTACAAAAAAGAAGTTGCCGATTTTTTTTGAGAAATTTTTACGTGCATTGTGTCTGAAGTTACTAATACTATCACCTGGCTTCGTTTTCGGTCGCGGTCTTGATATACCCTGTATAAAAATATCCATAAAAACATTTCAGTTGCGTTTCAAGAAAATCCAATCTGATTGACCGCAGGAGGATATAGTGATTAATTTAAGTTTAAAATACTAATCAAATTCCATCAAATGCAAAAGACGTTAAAATCAATTTTGGTAAAATCCAATACTTGGGATGAAAAGGACATTTCTAATTTAAATTTTCAGCGTAATCCAGATATAAACTTGAATGTAAAAATGTAAGTATTTACCAATATCTGCATGATTAATGTGCTTTTATTCATATAAATGCGTATGTTTTTTAACAGAACAGGTCGGGCTTGCGCGGGCGGATAGCACCTGTTCCCTGCAGGCCGGAGGTTCGGATCGGAGTTCACTCTGCCCGCAGCGCCCCGGGTCTTGCGAGTATCGCCTTCCCATGCATCTTGTTATTAAACATTGTACAGCTTATATTGTGGCTGAATTTATTATTAAAATGTAGTAGGGAAATTAAATTTTATGTTGAGATGTGCTGATATACTTTACATAATAAAACTCTTATCAAATTTGGGGTAGAATTTTGTTTACAGTAATTACTGCTATAGTTTTTGTAGCTTATGTAAGTTTTCGAATACGAATTAGTGTGGCCAGATTGATTTTAGATAAAATTAGTTGCTCATAAAACATGTTGGCAACCCCGTAACCTTTTCAATCGTACTTTTGATTGTAGAGGAGGCCCGTGCCTTGCTGTGGGACGCGTATGAGCAGAAAACAGATACAGAATACAGTTGCTCATAGAAAATAAACAAATGAGATTTTTTGTTTAATTATTATTTGATAGGGACTAAAATTAGTCTCCAGCGATGATGGGTTTGGCTGTTCAACCCACAAGCTGCGGAAATACGCTCTGCGGACTAAAAGGCGCGAACTTAAGTACGTAATATATACGTCAATAAATATGTACTTTATCAATCGTCGCACATCTTTGTAACTTCACATTAAATATAACAACAAGCCATAGACGGCCATAACACTGTAAATAAACTAAGCAAGCACATGTTGAAAGCGCGAACAAGTTAGTGACAGCGCGGTGTAGAGCGCATACCGTGTCCACTGCAGCGGGGTGTAACAGTCCGCTTCCTACTAAGGTGTCTGAAACTTAGCCAGCCATCAACAAATAAAATCGTTCGCCGCTGTCGTGTGAGGAATGCCTGTATTGGAGTCGTGACCGGTTGATCGCAGCGGCAACAAAGGGCGCGCTCGCGGAGCAAACCAATAAATCTTGGACGCCGGCTGCCGACGGCCTCTGAATTATCAACTATTGAATTAGACCAATGGCTACTCGCCGGAGGTATTGCACATTAACGTGGGGACGATTTCTACGCGCGCATTTTCGGCACAATTATTTAAGCGGGATGATAGAGTTGCAAGTGATGCTGTGCTGTGTGTGCGACGGAGCTCAGAGTGTGTTTTTTGTTAGATGATGGATAATATGTTTTTCGAAAAAAGTAAATATGTATGTCATTAATATCTTTAACGGTGAAGGAAAACATCGTGAGGAAACCTGCATACCGTAGCGATTTTAAAGAATTTCTACGGTATGTAAGTCCGCCAACCCGCACTAGGCCAGCGTGGTGGACTATATGGCCTAACCACTCTCAATCGATTCTCTCGATTGTAGATTAGGCCCGTGCCCTGCAGTGGGACGTATATGGGCTGATATAGAAATATCTTTACGTGTTATTTGTGTGGGTTTACTCACAACTTTGACGGAAGTATGATTATTGATAAGTACATAGATGCATATTGTCATTAATTTATTTCATAAGAGCGTTCTAAAACTTAGTTTTAATAATACTTGGGGTCCACTTAGACTTTAATAAATAATGTATATTCTTGAAAAAAATCCTTAAAATAGTAATAAATATTATACTATATAAAACTACCGAAAAACAACTGAATTTAATATAGTATTATAATAAATGTTTTTTAAATAGAGGTTAAGTACTATGTGTATTGACTTGTTAGAAGAGCTATTTAATTGACCAATAAACGAATCCCATTTCAGGTCACTTTGTGCATTTTCGTTACCTTCAAAGAGTACCTGAAACAACATCAATACTTTACAAAAAATCTGCTGAACGTTTAACTATTTATATGCCGTTTGCAGAATTTACGCACGTATAATGTTTATAGAGCCCCGACCTCATTACAGCCTCATTGAGTGTTTATGAAGACAATGGAATAATTAATAGAAGTTAATAACAATAAACGTTCAATATGTAAGTGTCCTAAACGAGTTATTCCGTTGTGCAGTGCACAGTGCAATGAGTACAATGCGAGAGGATTGTATTTGTTGCGAGCCACGCGCCGCGCCGCGCCGACATTGCACTCAAATTAAGCTAAATCTCAAATATTTGTACCGATTGCATAATAGTTTACCGTTGACAATGCCTGCCCACATTCCTTTGGGTTTCTTCATTTCAGTTCAACATTTGCAATAAATGTAAAGCTCGGGTATTCGCTCATGGTTTAGTTTTGTAGAAAAAATAATACGGGCGATTGCGGTAATTACGTGGAATGTACAGTCTTTTAATCAGCGCCTTTTTAATGTTTTGATTTTATTGATTTAAAAAGAAACAAATAATTTCCAACACGATTTAATTATGACATGATTAATATGTGTTATCATTAGTATTCTAGCGTATCTCCCACAAGAATCAAGATCAGTTTTTATTAGTATTCTGTGGTTTTTATCAAGAATACTTGTCTTAATACCAATATGTTATATTCTGACTATTTACTTTTATTTTTCATTCGTTTTACTTTTGTCCTGTTTTTAGAAATCAAATTTTCCGTAACAGATAAAATACTTATTATAAACGTAGACGTTACATATTAAATGTCCAATGTTTGTTCAAATGGCCTATCACAAGTTGCTTAAGACTTAACGAGATGTTTTCGTTTCTAACACAAAATTCACGGAAAGATATATGTAATAAAGTGCTAGTGATTGTTTGTTGTGCGCACGTTACTCGAGCACGAGCACACGCGCACACGCGCGCACGTAGGACAACGTCAGTCGGCGGGGGCGGCGCGCGGCAACATGTCCCTAATTAACCGCCGCCTCAATTAACTGGACGACACGATTCCATACATAATTGTTTCACTGTCTACATTCTCCACGCAGCGCCTTTTGTTTTCTCATACAAGTGCTGATAACGGCAGATACTTGCAAAATGATATCGTAACAGCTAATCGATGCCCGAGAATCTTGCGCGAACACGAGAATGTGTCAATGTTGCTGGTAATTATTTTCGCTGTTGATATTTTGATAGTGTATGTTCAGTGTTCACTGTTCTTAATATACAGAAATCATCCATTAAATTATGCCTCAATTAAAAACTAGAAAAATTGTTAGATATATTTGAATTTAATAGCGGTAATAATTCTGTCCATGTATAGCCTGTATCAACCTCAATAATGCAACTTCAATGGCAGAATTTTCCAATCAATACGGCAATACATAAATCCGAATCCATATTCTATTAACATTCGCGCAAGATGAGTCAGTATAATTGGTGATAAAAGCAGTATTTCAATCCAATTAGCGTGGAGTCCAATCAGTCAGTGTCGCCAGCTCGCCAGCGGGCTGCGCGGTGCAGTGCAGCTCGGCTCGTGGCGCGCGTCGTCACGGGCCACGCCCACGCGCGCGCTCGCCGTCAAACTGTCTGCCGCTCTTTGCATATGTCACCGCTCATTTGAATATGTGATAGATCGGCGCTGGATCGGCGCGCTGTATTTTTACCGCCGACGTGTTTGTAATCGAACTACACGGCGTATTAGCATTCGTAGCGTAAGGATTAATGCTGTCGGCGTTTATCTAATTGTGCTTTATATTTTCCTGGATAGTTAAGAAATGTACGGATCGAAATTACGTCTTCATTTTGTGCTACGACAAGTGCATTTTCAAGACATTTTATTATAAAATTGTTAAGAATCGAATTAAAAAATGACCTTAATGGTCTGGACGAATTGGTTAGCAATTTAATTATGTACAAAAAATTTAAACAATTTTAACTTTAAACGAAGCGAATTAATATAATCGGAATGACTTAAATATCCTGACAACTAATTGGTTCGCTATTACAATTTTATAATTTTTTATTAACATGATTACTAAAATTGCTTTGAATTTAATGCAGCTGTGAAGAGCAAAACGCTGAAGAATATAACCGGTGCATTGTTTGCGGCAATTACAAGTGGTCAGTGGAGCCCGCAGGTAGTACACTCGAACAAACGTTTCACAAGCGCACCGCCCTTGCAGCGAGCTTGTCAGATCCATTACCGTTTCGCATATTCCGGTATGGTCATCATAAAGCACTTGAGCAACTAACAAAATCGGGCACTTAATCTAATCCGTTTAAGTGGGAGCTAATGCTGCTCGTGACAAGCGCGCTATTTATTTATTTCGCGGAGTTACAGAGTTATCTTCGAGTTTAATGGGCGGCTAGCTAAGAGCTTGATTATCGACTTATTGGTGTGACCACTGTGCCTTGCGGAGACTTATGAAATGCCATCCGATATTTATAAATATTTGCGTTTCTGCCTCACTGATCTTTAGACATTCGTTTCTTCTTGGGTAATGCGGAGTTATATGAGCGCTTTCGACACGAGGCTCAATTAAAATAGTCTTTTTGTCAAATAGCCTTGTCTTCACATAGATATTTGATAGTAGTTATATTTTATTTATAGTTGAATCGATATATTAATAGGAAGGAAAGTCCTACATGTACATTTGACACCTACTTGATGCCGTGGGCGAGAAATCCGCTGTAACACGAGGTGTCGCGAGTTCGAACCCCGCACACCGCATTGTTATTTATCGATCACACAAACACGTGTCTGTTTGTCTATTTGGTTTTGTGGGAACTTTAAGTCCTCTGCGGATTCCGATACCACGGTTTGACGATGAAGAAAAAATAATTAAATAATGTGTACATAAGATTTTTTCTTGAGGAGTCCGATGGCGGTACAACTTGCACAAGAGAGCCGGCAGCGATTGGATGCATAAAGCAGCAGACCGGGCTCAGTTTCGTATCTTGGGAGGGGCATATGTCCAGCAGTGGACTGCAACGGGGTGATTATGACATTCCGAAGGTATTAGAAGTCTAACCGCAATACGTCAGTCATCATCATAAGATGTAATTTTGCGCTGGCTTATTGTAAGTGTCCAATATGAGCAGGAAGAAGAATTTTGGTAATGTTATTAGCAGAATAATCCTGCAATAAGGCTGAGAGGTGAGAACTCATCTTGCTTTGGCTAAATGAAGAATCTAATACCTACGATACTCTATACATATGTTGTTGTAGGGACTGTACTTCGTGTGTGTCTGTTATACCTCTATCTTATTATATAAATACAAAAGATTTTTTCAAATGCATACAATCACCAGTTTTAATACGAACGAAACAATAAAGACATTAGTGCGTGTTTTTGTAATTCATGTAATTCATTCATGTTTGTCCAAAATGGTGAATATGCAATATATTTCTCAAGTCCGCAGTGAGTTGGGCGCATCGTGCCTCCGATGTGGTAGCCGGTATCTATCTTGCGGCTTCAGTTAATTCCACCGTTCGATTACAACCAATACGAAGCTCTGAGGCACCGCTAAACCCTTTTCTCAATACTGCACTAGCTTTGTATTGCCTCATTATTTATTTCAATCAAATATGTTAGATAGACTTTTAGTATTTATGAATATATATTTTTTTTTAAATTTAAATTTTTAAGCTTTTAAATAGGGATTTTGTTATTGTGATAAAATTGATATATGGAATGATAAAAATGTACTGCCAAGTAATTTTAAACAAAGAATAATAAAGGAAAAAAATATATTTTAGCGTAACAACTGCCTAAAACGTAGCTTTCTAATTCGGCCATATGCAAGAGTTATAAGGTCGAAGGATATGTAAGTATGAAATGCATATAAAATAAAATCCCACAGAATCATGTGAAATACAATTTACGTAACTGTAACAGTGACTTTGCATGTGTCTTTATCAAGCCGTCAGCGTTTTGTCTCAAGTATTTAATCGTTAGTTAAAGCTAATTAAATCTACGTCTAATTGGGTGATTTGTTAACTCCCAGCAGCATTTTGAGTAAAGCAGTTTTCTACTAATGTTATTAATTAGTTTGCCAACTACAGATATGTCTTATACATACAAGAAGACATGCGATTGTACCAAATGTAATATTATGTTAAAATACGTCTTACTCATAGGTACATTATTTTATCTCGTAATTTTTTAATTAATTGTTACATGGAGGGCATACTAATAACTGCGACATATTTATATCTAATGCAGTTATAAAAATTTTGACTGTTTCATTCTTTTGGTTCATTAATATACATATTTTATTTCATTTTATTTTTATTTTTATCGGAAATAAACAGAGGAAGATTATAATGTTTATTTAATATGATTATCAGCCTACTGTCGCAGGTATACAAGGTTTTTACAGGTGCAGTAAAGAGAAGGCCAGTGCTGGACACTGGATAAATACGGGCTGAAACGATGATGATGATATTACACGAACTAATTCGGCTTAACGAATAATATTTTTTGTTGAGCATAATATCAGAATAAAACAGATCTCTGTCTTACGTCACAGGTACGCGGCGTCAACGATTAGATGGTTTATGCACACACCCTTGAGCGCGTGTTTGCGTGATTGCTCCGCTACCAATGTGTCTAGTCCTAAGTAGCACGTCATTTTGACGCAAATGACAAGAGAAAGCGAATGACATTCTTTTTTTAAAATAAATATAATTATTATCACCAGTCGGAGGATGATATTATTGAATAAAGGTGGTGCTAAAAACTTTCTAGAGACTAGACTTAATGATATCTTGAGACACCTTATGCCGGGTCGTCTAGCCTAGCGTCTATGTTTTAGGTTGTAAAGCAGATATACAACTGTGGTAAATTGATAATATATGACTAATACAATTTGGATAAATCATCTTATGTATACCTTAAAGAGGATAAAAATAAACAAGAATTTTAAGTATATTTTAACGGGTGATACCCATGGTAATCTTTGGACCTAATTAGTTTTGTTAACCTTAACAATTAATTAAATTTTGAAGAAAAATCACATTTGAATCAAAATGTTCCGAATGACAAGACAAGTTCAGTTTACATCAGGAATATTGCACCAAAATAACGGTGATAAAAGCAGCAACATCCTTATAGATTGTACTGCATCATAATGAGGAGCCGCGAGCGTCAGTCAATCAGGCGCCGGCACACTCCTCGTATTTACTATAAATACAAACATTTACACGCACTCAATAAATATCCCACAGTATTAAAATAAACAGTTACACTGAATTAACTCTCACAACATTGGAGCCAAAGGGCTTATAGTTGCGGTCGTATTCTTTTAAAAAAGAAAGTGCCATTAACATTTTGAATACCGTAAACGCCTCAGGGATATTTTAATGCGCGTAAAATATAGCTTTTTATTTATTAGACTCGGCCCATTGGACACTAAGTGACACCCAATGACGTTGTTATAATTGTTGATAGCAGAAAAATATTTTCTTATAAAAAATAATTTTAATTTTAATTTCGAGCACTATATATTATTTCTGTCAAGCGTTGTCAGAGGGATCGTAAAGCAACAGGCGTTCGGATACACAGCCCGTATAAAAGCTACTTTATAATGTCAGCGACTAACATATGTACGGAGCGACGTTATCTCATCGAGATCGGCGTGGTATCGACAATCGAATCTACTCGTAACCCTGCAGATATCGATACTTCAGACGAATCGATTCATGTGCTACAAGCTTGAATAAATTGTAAAGCATTCATACTTTATGCAGATAGGTACTTTTAACATTTTGTTGCCGCGAAAAGATAAGGTGGATTTTCTGACAGTATAAAAACATACAGAAAATATCCAGTTTGCAGAATTTAATGACAACTATTTTAGATGAGGCCCGTGCCCTTCAGTGGGACGTGTATGAGTTGATACAGATAGAGAATCATGGATAAAAGATTATGGATAAAGAAGTTTAGATGAAACATGTAAGACGATTACAAATATTGTTTACTAACATACGTACCTACATACCTATAAACTTAAGTCTTCCATGTATTTATATATATATTTTTATGTCTTCAATGTGTGTATTCTTTGGTCGCCACGTTCACACATGAATCGCAGTTATTGCATCTGTAAAGAAAAGACACATCCGTATAATTAGTGGCCAAGATAGCTACATTAATATTACACTGGAATTTCTGCAATAGATAAATTAATTACTTTCAAACGAGATTTTACCACGAAGTATCCGTAGAGGAAAAAACATCGCCAGCACCAGACACTACATCATTCCTAACGAGGAAACTGGTTAATTTTAATTTTGAAACACGCCTATAAATTTAACTCAATGCTCGTTACGCCTAACTAAGGTCTCATCGGGAACTAATAAGCTGAGTTTAATTAATTCCCGGTGTAGAGGGTGCCTGTGCCGCGTTTGCTATATAACTCGGAACGTTATCGCATGTCGAATCAACATCGCGACCTTATCGATACATCGATGCGAACGCGATACACTCTTTGGATCGTTCCACGCACTACTCAGCGCCGCGGTGCGAAATTCAAAAATCGAACTAAACATTAATTCTAGCGTCGAGATTACTTTGTAATTGAAATACAATATTGAATTTGTGTCAGAAATAAAAGTTCTAAAAATATTTCACCAAAGGAATATATTTACGACTTTATTTTTGTGTTTGAATTTTCAAAAATGTGCTAAAGAGAGGTCGTACACTGTTATTGCAATAGTATTAAAAAAAAATGCAAAAATAAGGTACTTAAAGGTTCTTAAAAGATCAAGTTTTTAAATTTTCTAAAAGTTCGCAAGTTCGCACCGGTACCCCGAAGGCAGACATTCAACTGGTATCATCTACAATCCGCTGATTTTATTTTAACCCTAAGCAAGACGAATCTATCGCAATAGCAGGTAAATATTACAGTTAGAAACTCGATAAGATTTTTTAAATACAATCACTCACACTTGTATACGTTCTTTATCTAAAATTCTCATGAAAATGCCCGTGTGTGTGTTCATAGTAAAACAGTATATTGTAAGCTAAGCCTCGTAAAGGCTTGTAGGACACGTATTCGTGATCGGACCACGCAAGCTACTTTACAAATATTCTAATAACCGATAAATAACACCATCAAATAAGGCGGTGTGTGCACAGAAGTGGTTGCGAGAAATACAGTCGCCATGTTCGGGTAATATTGTTTATGTTTAATTATTGGAAATAATATCCATGATTTAGTGTCAATGGATAAAACACACACATATCGTAAAAAAAAAACTTATGACGCTGGCTTTGATAATTTCCGTCTGATAATAAGCTACTGTGACTGCCTCGGTGGCGTAGTACGATTACAACGCTGAGGTTTCGGGTTCGAGTCCCGGGATGGGCAAAGTGATATCGGTTTTTTTGGTATTAAATATCTGCCCCCAGTCAGGAAATTGTGCCCGATATGGCGATAGGCTCGCCCCCTATCATATCGTGGGACGGAATACATAAGGCGAAATGTAGGTGGGGAAAAGACATGAGTTTATGTATGTAATAATATCCTGTTTAGAAATATTACATATTCTTGTATAATGCGTGTTCTTCATTCTTTTAATTTTTGAGCTTTATGTATTGTGGTCGATAATATGAAACATATTTTAATGACATATAAATATATTGTAGGTATATCAAGTTGCAATAAGACGATGTATAAATTTAATCCAAGACCCACAGAACCAGCAAGCTTGGACATGCAGCAATACCAATAACCACAATATATATGGATTTGGTTGAATATAGAATAATCGTTTATCCTTGGCGATAGTTTTAACTTTTAACACAAGGTAAGTTCGCTGAGTATCCTGCCGTGTGTATCCACGATCTAATGAGTAAGGAGCAATTTTAATATTTCACCGAGTGCAGTTAGCGAGCGGCAAACAATAATTGTTTCGCGCTACCAGTGCGCACGCTAATACCTACAGTACCGCCATCTTTATATTACAGGCGGAAGTCGTCAACCACACCTCCCTTACAACCAGTGTTGGAATATAAGCCGAACATCATATTATTGTATTTAATTAAGCCGAATGACAAGGCGAAGTAACTATACATATGAAAGAACTATCGAGATATTGAAACTATTAAGCTATCGAGGTAGATTTTGCGATCGATGTAGAAGTATTGGTATTTCTTTCCAGGCGACATAATTAGTATGCCGGATGGCGGATGCCTATACCGGGTATATCAAGAGTGCGACTGAAAACGAAGCCAGGTGGTAGTTTTAGTAATACAGACACAATGCAATTAAAAATTTCGCAAAAAAAGCGACAGGTTACTTTTTCACAAAGCAAAGCAAAGCTTCACAAGCTTGAAACTTTATATGTTTCCAATGAATTTTCTAATTGTTTGCTCGTCAATGCCACATTGTCCAAAAAAAGCGTGGTTCGATTTCATTTTGATTTTATCACCCTGGAGCGTTTCCAAATAAACGATTGCAAACCCCTTTTTTTTTTTTTTTTTTTTTTTGTTGTCGCGGGGAAACCGGGTTACCGCTACCGCCCCACCTCGGGGAAAGTTGGGCGATTATGTTGGGTTCACCAGTCGACGGCATACCAACCAAAACCCCGCGTTGCCCTCTTCAGCACAATTGAAACGGCCCCGGGAACCCGAAGCAAGAGCGCCCCAGCTTCTACCGGAACCGTTCCTGCACACTGCCGCTTAATTTGCAGCTCGAACACAATGACGCCCTAGGCGTCCACAGCAGCAAGCAGCTGCTTCCACTTCTGCTGCCGAACATCTCAGGGGTCGCATTTTGTCATATGGGCACTCCAGTCCCCAACTGCGCGCCCGCGACCTCTAGTTGCCCCATTAGTCGCCTCCTACGACAGGTAGGGGATACCGTGGCGGGATTCTCGTAACGCCCCCAAACCACAGGGCGAGAGTCACCGATCATTGATCACGTCGGCGCCTCCTACGTCTTCTTTGGCGGCGGGAAGGATCTGCCCGCTCTCGATCCCTCTCGGCACTTTCCTTCTGCGAGATTACTTTCTCGCAGAAGTTAGCCACCGCACGCCAACACCTTGGACTGCCTACCATGGCCGAAACCACAGCTGGCAGAGAGAGGTCAGTCCCAATTACCTCTATGAGAGCGCTGCGTTCGCTGTCCCAGGATGGACAAACCTCCAACGTGTGCTGGGCCGTATCTTCTGGACAGTTGTCACAGTGGTGACACACGGCCAATCTTTCCACGCCAACTATTCGACACAGGTACTCGGCAAAACTACCATGTCCTGTGAGCACCTGTGTCAGTCGGAACGTCGCCACGCCGTGGCGCCTGTCTAGCCATTGATCAAAGACAGGGCGCACTGCCGTAACAGTCCTCAGACCCGCTGTCGGGTTGTCCAACCTGAGACGCCACTCCTCCACGGCGGCTCTGAGGAGGGAGGTACGCATTACCTCTACCTCTCTGGAAACCGGTCTTTGTCCGAGTCTGAACGCCTCCTCTCGCCAGTAAAACATAGCCGAGAGGACTTTGGCGTCCAGATCCCAGGGCAGGAATCCAGCCAATACACAAGCCGCCTCGAAGGAAATCGTGCGGTAGCCCCTGATTGCGCGCTGCGCCACTACTCTCTGTGGCTTGCGCAGAAGAGTGATGCATCGATCACCCAGGGACTCAGCCCATACGGGACTACCGTATAGAGCCATAGACCGCACGACACCGGCATATAGCCTTCGGCAAGGGATGCCAGGACCTTCCAAGTTGGGCAGCAAGGTACTAAGTGCACCCGCTGCTCTGGACAGCTTTGTTGCTAACGTTTTGAAGTGAGCGCGAAATGCCCACCGGCCATCAAGAACTAGGCCCAAGTATTTCATGTTGGAGCCGATGGGAATCTGCACCCCATTCACAACAATATAGGCACCGGCCGGTGGCCCTCTTCGAGGCCCATGAAAACAAAGAGCTTCTGTTTTTTCGAGGGCCACCTTTAAGCCAAGACGCTGAATGCGGCCGACTATATGGCCAGTGCCAGCTGCCGCTAAAGTCACGGCCTCATGGAAAGTCCTGGCAGATGCTGTTACCAAAGTGTCGTCAGCGTAGCAGGTGACGCTGACGCCCCAGAGGTTGGCACCACGGAGCACCCAATCATACCCGATGTTCCACAGTAGTGGGCCCAAAACTGAGCCCTGTGGAACGCCGCAAGACATAGCTCTTCGGTGCCACCCATCAGCGCCCGGATACATCACGTCCCTATTAGACAGGTACGAATGAACCAGACGTCTCAGATAGAGTGGCACCGCGTGGTACCGCAGTGCTTCATGTATGCAGTCCCAAGGCAGGGTGTTAAATGCATTGGCAATGTCTAGAGACACCGCCAATACAACTTCGCCCCGGGCCACTGCTTCCTCCGCCAATGTCTTAACCCGCAGAATTGCGTGGATCGTAGAACGATGCCTCCGGAAGCCAAACTGGTAATCGGACAGATTCGGGCCGACTGTCTCAAGATGCCCAACGAGGCGTGCATGAATAATCCGTTCGAAAAGTTTGCAAACCTCGTTGAGCAACACAATAGGCCGATACGCAGAAGGCGATTCCGCGGGTCGTCCCTGCTTCTTGAGCAGAACGAGCTTTCCGATTTTCCAGCGGGACGGAAAGACGCCCTGCTCCAGACAGGCGGAGAAAAGGCCGCAGAGTCTCGGACCCAGGTACTCCAGGGCCAAAACCCAGACCTTGCCAGGTATACCATCGAGCCCCGGAGCCTTATTTTTACTCCGCAGCCGAAACACTGCCACCCTCAGTTCTGAGAGTGAAACCTCTGGAATTTCCCTTGCCGAACTCGACGATGGCGCCGGCTCGTCTGGCACCATCGGTGGAGGAGTAGTATCCACTGTGGCTGGAAACAAAGTCGTGACCACTTCCTCTAATAGTTCCGTTCGGAGACTCTGTGACAGCGGGGGTTGTGCTGGGCGAAGCTTGTTCATTGCCAGGCGATACGGTCGCCCCCATGGGTCATTCTTTAGAGTGTCCAGAAACTCTTTCCTAGCCACGATCTTTGCTCCTTTGATGGCCACTTGCAGCGTTCTCTTTGCCTCCTTGTAGAGACCATAGAGTCGCCGCTCTTGGTAATCGTGGTCTTCCGATCTCAGCCGGCGCCGACGATGCCTGGTATACCGGCGGCGCGTCGCTACACACGAAGAGCGCAGCTGCGCTAGTTCTGCCGACCACCAGTAGACATGGCGTCGTGGCGGAAGGCGTCGGACTCGAGGCATGGATGCATCGCAAATGTCTGATATTGCGACCTCGAACCACTCCGCCTCCTGATCCACGTGTACAGGCTCGACTGGTACGGGAAGCCACGACATTACCAAAGCGGCAACCTCTAGAGTCTCTTTATTGAGGCGTTTTAAGGCCCACCGTGGTCCCTGGCCTTGGATGGGGGTCGATCCCCTATCGGGCTGAAGACGGGCGGGCGCGGAAACATCGAACCTAATATAACGATGGTCCGACAACGTTTCCACATCCGCCAGAACCCTCCAGTCACGGATGCGCCCTGCAACAGCTGGACTCGCAAACGTTAGGTCAACAATGGAGCCACCATTGTATCGGACGCACGTGTTCATCGACCCCCTATTTAAGATAGATAGGCCTGCCGAAATCGCCCATTCCTCCAGTACTGCACCACGTGTATCCGTCGCCGGTGAACCCCAGGCAACAGAACGATTGCAAACCCCTGGGCAAGGAAATTAAGTTTTCTACTTATTTGTATTAAGTTTTATGTACTACGACCAAGGGGTAGTACATAAAATGTAGGGGGAGGCAACCCAAGTCACCTTATGCGTGAATTTAAACTATTTAGATAATAGTTATTCTATTTCTATTTATTTCTATTTCAGCCCATATACGTCCCACTGCAGGGCACGGGCCTACTCTACAATCGAGAGAATCGATTGAGAGTGGTTAGGCCATATAGTCCACCACGCTGGCCTAGTGCGGGTTGGCGGACTTACATACCGTAGATATTCTTTTTTTTAAATCGCTACGGTATGCAGGTTTCCTCACGATGTTTTCCTTCACCGTTAAAGTGCGTGGTGATTGACTATCAATACACACATAACTCCGAAAAGTCAGAGGTGTGCCCTGGGATTTGAACCCGCGACCACCGTGAACATGTAGGCAGCCGCGTCTGGTCCGTTACCAACAGGCCACCACGCACTTTAGATAATAGTTAAACTTCAAATAATTATAATGTGTGCCTACATTCTTCGGCGCTCAAAAGCGTTAATGATTTTATTGGTTGTCAGGTATTTAGACAAAAGTAATAATGAAATGCTGATAATGAAGTAAAAAAAAACATATATTTTTTTAATATTGTGCCATGACGAGTTTGAAATACATAGCATTCATACAAAGCAAAATGTTAGTAAAGTGTTTTTTATAACACCTGCTATGAGTTACTGTAATTGCGCGGATCCAAGTATTTTAATGAAGAGGCTAGATTGGTTAATATAAAATTACTTCTAGTTAAATAACAAAAAATCATAAAAGTGACGAAGTAGCGGTTGCTGTTGAACGTTTACAGTGAACAGATAATAAGGGCGCAGACACGTTGTAGGTTTTATGCAAATACGGGAATTACCTTGTGATATAACGGTTGAATAATGCTGCAGATTACTACTGTGTATGTAGCCGGCTCAACTGCTTGTTCTTATAGTCTCGCCACACCAACTAGTGTCGGTATTTTATGGAGTTTCCTCGGTATAGGCTTGCACCTATCGATAGCATTCATTAAAATTATTGACTGATTAGTTAGTGATTGTGGGAAGAAGGTCTTCTTATGTTTTTTTAAATTCCATATTTAATCGTCTCATCGGTTTAATAGCTACGTAAGTAGGCTGTGTACCGTGAGATCTTGGATCAAGACGAAAAAAATATTATAGTGCAATTTCCTATTCGATATAGATTAGCCAACACATTTTTAATTTTTTCGATTTCAGCTCTTTTATTTTTTATAATACGTGTAGTTTAATGGAATAATGCTCAAATGACATTTACCAGTTGAAGTTAAATCTTTTGGTATACATTTATGCATACATTGTAACTTAAATTGTACTGAAATGAGAAAAAGTATAGGAAGTCCCGTCTCGGTCGGATGGATGTCATGGTTGATTGAGCAAGTGTATAACAAGAAACGTGGCTCGTCAAAACAACATTGTCACGACAATTAATCATCAGCTCTGATGATGATAAGGAAGCGGTAATATTAATAACCTTGAATAAACAAGTAACTTTAAGGAGACTATACACCCGTTTATTAACAGTTAACATACTAAATGTAATTCGCCACAGACAAATGAAAAATAACTTAATTAAAATAAGCGTAATATTCAATCTTATTCATTTCCAGGATAGGAGAAGAGTTGTCGTAATGATGGAAAAACAACTGTTCAAATCGTATCCATAGTTAAATTAAGTCATTAAACCGTTTTATACGCGGGATTTTTTTTACATGACAAATGCTAAAATCAAATTTTACAACTCTTTTGAACATCGATTTCCTCCAAAGATGAAATATAATATAGAATCATCAACAAGCAACAGTCGATCAGGTTAGAGCGTTGAGTAGCTAAAGGTAATAATAGAGGTTCATTCAACTGGTTCATTGCCCAATATATTGCAATAAAATGTAACGATAATGTATTTGTTAGCCTAAAGCAGGACTATCAATTTCCGCCGTTTGCTCACAAATATACTTATTTCAAAGGTCGTAATGCGATGGACTGTATCATTAAGAGTTGCGCCACGGAGCAGTACCACCGTACCTACTTCCAGCTAATGAAAAGCGCCCGCGGCCAATTCTTTGTTAGATCTATCTCGTTAAGCTGTTTCATTTCGTATTGTCACTTTGTTCCTGTTACGTTCACTAATCTTGTTTTTAAGCTATTGTTTCTAGTACTGTTATTTTAGGATTGAGATTTATGGCACTAATTATCTTGTACACAATATTGTTAAAGTTACCTTACTTACTTTTATTACATTTTTAATTACCTATGTTTAAAATTAGTTTTAAACATAGGTAGTGCGAAGCAAAATATTTGTAATTTTGATTTGAATTATTAATACAACAATTTAAAGTGATCATATTTTAACAATGTAACAGAAAATAGAAATATCGCAAGTAAGTTTTTATCTATACTAAAGTGAAGAAAAAACCTCAACTATCCCCATATTTATACTCGCAACATCCTTAAACACTGGGAAAGTTAATAAAGCATAAGGTACATTCAGTAATAATTTTAATGGAATATGAGCTTTATGTCATTGTGTTAGAGTCTGGAACAGGCGTTCGTGGTTGTAATGAGCGCCCGCGCCCCGTGCAATGCGTGGATCGTGTCGTGTTTTTTCTAGAGCCAAGTAAACAGACGAATAAGGCAATTTACTACTCAGTACAACTACGATGAAGCTGTTGGTGCGACGTGAAAAAGCCCGCAAACGATGCTGGTGTACGGCGCACGTTAAAAACTGAAATGTATAAAGACCTTGTAGAGATTCTGTGACTGCTTGCTGCGGCTCCGGGAGCCAATCTATTAACTGCGCTTAATTGGTGTGTTTCAGTTCTTAAACTTTTTCTTTTAATTTGAATGTCATTTCAATTGTGCGTTTAAAATCCTTAAGTTGTTGGGGGCCTGGGTGTGGTGAGACATAAACTTGTCTCGCAGTTTCTATATTATACGAGCCCCGTGATTTGTTTCTGAGATAGAGGCCTGGGCGCTGGGTGTGACTGCTGGGTATAATTAATATGTTAGTGGAAAACAATTTTCAGATTAATCATATTTATTAATTTGTACTCCATGGTTTGTACATAACAACTAATAAATTTAGGGAATATTGTTGAAGTATGTCATGTTATTTGTATCATTATGTATCACAGAGCATATTCTTTTGTATCAATATTTAGAATGACAAATGTTATAAAATCTTTGAAAAATTGCAGCTTGAAGAAATAATCCCTTAATATCAACTGTATATTTATCTTCGAACATGTCCCAATGACTCAATAGTGTCCTTTTGTATTAGAATTAACTATACATACATATATAACCGCGGTGGTCAGACTTGCCTACACTCAACAAAGGATAGAGACACAAAGGTTTAAGGACTAGTTACGAGTTGTTCCAGTTTTAAAGACCATTGTACGGTTATGGAGTATGTATAATTCAATGCTTGACTGGAAACATCTATAAATCATAATTATTAAGGGCTATATCCGATGTATGATTGACTTGATTAGCCCGATTCTGCGTTTAGTTAAACTGTCTCGTTTCAGCTCAGTCGAGATTTCAATTTGGAACAGGATTGCATTGCTCAGATACAATATATTCGCAATTCGAAACAGATTTCACTAATCGAACACTAATACCCGCCATTGTTGACGAGTTAGGCGCACTGAATGATTTGCCTCGGCTAATCCTGCAGATATGCTCGTTTTCCGCTTAGTCGTATCGTTTTGTTGCACATTGCACAGTCATTTATCTGATATAGTTTACACAATTAGGTGTGATAGCATCACGTAGTGTCATAAATCGAAATTGTTTATATTTTTCATCAAGTATTTTTATTATTAAAATTATCTTGCTGTGTGTTATATTACACATGGTACCGCTTTAAAATTGTAGTCCAGGATGTAATTAATTTTTCAGTCAAGTAAAAGAATTATTATTGTTAAAGAATAGTTAACATATTCTATGTATGTACTGTTACTGTGCATAGGCCTCCTCATTTACATATTACGACGTTACAATTGTGACATATAATTTCCACGCTATATAGAGCTGATATACAGCTACAGTACAGATACAGTAGATGGATATTTTTTGCTTTGGTGCCATCCATTCATCGGGTGGACATTTGAGACAAGTGTTGGAGCCACTCGCAATGAATATCAAATTTGTTCAATTTGCGGCGTCAAAGCGCGGGAGGCCGCCGCGACATCACTGCAAATTTATTCATTGGAAAATGTGGCTCAATCACCACACCAACCATTAAGCGCTTACTAACTTACATTGTAATTGAATAAGTGTATTTACTATTTACACTAAAATTAATTATTTCTCACTCAATTCCGCGGGATACAAATGCAAATGTTATTCGAGTTAATGATTTACACAAATGCATTATCGTTCACTTACTGATAGTGATAATATGTAATAGATTAATGTTCGGCACAACTTGGAATTGATAACGGTAAGCCAATAGGATATGTCAGGGAAAATGTAAGTAAGATAAATGCTTTAGAAATGTTGTATTAATTCAAGCTGTTTTTAATCAGGCCACACGCACCCCTTCGCATAGCTGTAAGCTTTAAGTTTATTCTTATTTAAATTATATAATTTGGAATTTTTGCATACTTTGAATTTTTACATTAATTTTTACTTAGTTATAGTATTACTGTGGCATACTGGTTAGTGAGTCGTCATGATTTTTTAGAACACAAAAATTAAACTTTTGTTTTTGTAAAATTATATAGAACGAATATCTATATGTAAGTCCGCCAACCCGCACTAGGCCAGCGTGGTGGACTATATGGCCTAACCACTGTCAATCGATTCTCTCAATTGTAGAGTAGGCCCGTGCCCATCAGTGGGACGTATATGGGCTGAAATAGATAGAATATCTAGCTATACGTAGTAGAAAATTAAACCGCAAAGGTTCATCACAAAAATAGTTTACTGCAAAATGAACTGAGGTCGCTGGAGGTTAAAGTCTTGATGATGCAATTTTATTCTTGTCCATTAAGTGAGGGAGTTAAACACGGTTTCGAGTAAATAAGTGCTCGTATGATTATCTATGTAGCTTACGCCATAAAAATAACGGGTTGAGATGCGTTCGAAGCTTAATGCTCTCGCCGGCCTTGAGTGATAGCTACTATACGAAGAAATAGTTTACAGCTTTCGTCGTTTTATCTTTGAAAGCAGATAAAATAGATGCCCACATTGCTACTAAATCACTAGGGGTAAAACAGTGACATTCATTTGACTATAAAGTTCGCCATACGTTTTACCGTCTTCCGCTCGCTCATAGAAATAAAGGAGTGAAGCAGGATCATACAGATACTCCAGTTTGATTTAAATACTACACAAGTCTAGCTTCTGACCAGGTGCTTTTACTGACCATAATAAATGTCTTGGAAGCGTTATACGAGTATGAATTCAGTGTTTTATTACAGCACAGAAACTGTCAATATTAGATTAATTATGGTCAATATTCTGAAGTTTTTTTTTGTTACGAGCTCTTTTTTAGATTACGCTTATGGTTCTTTATACGTTTCAAATGTTTTGATGATTTTTTTTATCTTCTTACATTGTAAATTTTGATTTCTGTCTCTTTTTTGTTAGTTTGTCCATTGATTCTAAAAGTTTTTTTAGGTTTAACTTTCTTTCTGATTTTATTGTTAAACTATTATTTTCCATTACAAATCAGATTTAAATTTTCCATAGATTTTAAATTTCGAACATCTTAAAATAATGCTTCCGGAATCTACTTATTAAGTACCAATATAGTGTAGTTAGATATAAGTGAGAGCAATCTCTGCACGACGCGTGCCTTCTGCCGCTATCGCGCAGTTTGTGTCTCGGCGGAGGTATAATTTCTATTGAATCACGTGTGTCGAGGCCATTAAGCTATCTCGTCGTGCGTCGGTGCAGCATCCGGGCTTCGGGTTTGTTAACACAAACAGAACGCGCATTGCACGTGAGCTTCTTACATTCGATACAATTATATTGTTTATTTACAATTACTTCATAAAAATTACGGAGAGTCGTGATTTCAGTGGATTTAATGTGCTATTGTTTCGTAGGTTCTACACAAAGATTGTAGATGATATTAAAGATGATGGACCAGACATACTCTTATTTTTTAATTCAAGATGGAATGACCCATTAAGATATTCCTAGCATATCATGTAAATGCAGTAGTTTTCATCATAAAATATTTTACAGATAACCTCTACGTTTGCTCAAACTGACAAATCTACCACCTTATTACGATATATCAAATTGCTCGGGACAGTCATTTAGAAAGACTTTCTTTCTTCGAGAATACGTTTAATAAATCGAGAAAATAGTTTGAAACGCGGCGCGTGACGAGCATAAACAAACCGCGGTACAATATAAATCATTCATAGTTAAGTCGAGGAGACGCGCAGTCGGGGAAATAATTTACACATCCGCCATTGAGAGCACTTTTTGAATACATTGATACTTTTGCTATACGTATTAGAAGTTGTAGTGAACAATATTCAATTAGTTAAAGCATCTTACAGGGAAACTTTGCCAATTAAACCCTCTAATAGGTAAGACGTCAATCTATATATTACATTCGATATAGGTAGAACAAGAAACTAGCTGTTGAATGGCATCGTGTAATCATAGAATACACATTGGTAGCTCATTCATAAATCAGTGGAATATCCCTTTGTTTCGTCAGTCAAAGTACAAACCTTCAAGTAGAAGAAGAAGCGGTTTCCTCAAGATAAATGAGCTTATGTAATTGCTGAACAACCATAACATTTGCATAAATCTAGGATCTCTATTTATAGATCCAAGAATTATCAAATTAAAGGATGGTTAGCTCTTCCTAACCATCCTTTTATTTGTATGGCAATGTTGGTGATGTAAGGTATTTATCGCCATAGTGTGGAGTGTTGATTTTGTTCATCATTCTTATAACATATTTAAGTCGGGAAGCTACACCACAACATGGGATGTTATTAACTGTGCAGAGATTATTTTAAAACACGTGTATATTTAAATAGAGTAACATATAATAACGTTAGTTAAGAGGCGGGCGTGGTCCTCTATTTGTAGCCAGCTTTATAATTGCCTTTACTTATTCAATCTTCGCCCGTGTAGGTACCGCGACGTATCATTACACCAGTAAACTCACGCAGCGCGTTTTAACAAATTATTAATAATTATATTACTCGAGAAAATATTATTAAATGGCATGCGTAGGCTATTACAACTTTTTTTTTTAAATGCTTCATTACCATTATTGTTAAACAAATATTGAAGTAATTATATGTAACAGATAGTTGTTAATTTCATGTCATCGGAAACCTTTTTTGCAATTGGCCCTAATGTATAATTATAACTTGATTTCTTTATTTTTGAAATGTTACTTCTTTTGGGACGTTCGGAAATTATGAGTAAAATTCTTACGATGCACTCGCATACCGACATCGAAAAAGCGACAGGATGAAGTTGAAAGTATCAGAAACGCGTGAAGTTTTTCATGTGAAGACGTTTAATTTTAATTACAATCAGAATAATGTATGAAAAATTGCAATAGTTCTTTAGCAATTGTAAAATATAGAGTGATAAAGATGTATACGTTTTGACATGTTGTGTCTAGGAATTAGGGAGGGAGTTGTGTCCTGGAAATGATAACCCAAAAAGAGATTGGCGTATAAGGTTACAGATTTCAGTTGTAAAGATTTCAAAGACAGAAATATACCTTTTTGTTCGTTGCCTATTTAGTAGCTTTGATCGACAATTTTAACAATCATACGTGTAGATAAGTTTGGATAAAATATCTTCATTTATTTCAATGTTTTCCGCAAGACCTTACATGCAAGACTACATATTGGTAATTTAGTTTGTAAATAAAGGCGATGTTGTAAAAGGGAATATGTTCGCATTACGAGCGAAAAGGGTGGTGTTTGCTCGGGCCATACAATGAGCCAGTAATGAAACAATTTGGTGACAATGCGCCGATTATGCGAGTAATCGTGAACTATCACCATTTTATTATTGCTAGTTTAATTTATGAGAGCTAGCGATGTATTTTTACTAAAATTCTTATTATTTCTACTGTTCTTAACTTAAAATTCGTATTGTACTTTGTTTTTTATTATTGTTTCTGTATTATTATTTTGTTTATATTTGTGTGCACTAAAGTGATTTAAATAATAATAAACATATTTACAAAATGTGTTACATAAATACTAATTAAGTTTGTTTCAAAATTTTCCAACTCAATTTAGATATTATATGCAACTAATGTATACTCCATGGTTGGCTTTAGTAGTATTCATTTGTGGGAACAAAATTACCTATCCTAATTTATCTAAACCAAGCACACCTAAAGCTGCATAATATGCTTGCAAAGAAAGATAATTCACATAATAAATAATGCAATATTTAATTCAATCACGAAATTTTCTGGGCAATAAACAAATAAGTATGTCTAACAATCCGTTGTTCGGCTAAGCAGCGTATAAGTGGTCTATTATTGTGACAATCGCTCATGACTCGCGCTAAAACCAAAGGTCTATTATCTGTTACCATTTAAGCAAAGATGTCGTCCATTGTGCGGCTGCGAATGTTGTGATTGCGCCAAACACGCACCACGCATTCACACAAACACGCTTTATGGACATTATTTTCAATAACAATTCATTGAGAATACGGTACATTTAAATTTATTCTGCAATTTGTAACTGTTATAGAGTGTGTTATAATGATGCCAGTTTATGTGCGTTATTAAACACACACAATTAATTAACTGGTCTTCGATAGCGAGTCGATTGGATAAAGTTTATAATGTCGTCTAGATGATTTTTAATCCTTATTTATGGAGTTAAATTATGTGAAATGTATAGTTGTGAAGTGATAATTAGATTCTCAGGTGTATAGTTAGATATAACAAATATCAAAGTTTATTTGAGTAAGGGTTTACCTCTTCCATTATGCTATGGCGTTCTCTACAGCATTATGAAAGCGTACACGCACTGATTTAGCCACGTAATGGTTTGGATAACTATTATTTAAAAATAATATTTTATTCAAAAGGAAATTATTCTGTCCCATCAATTACCAAAGGACGTGAATTATAAATTACACAGAACGCATTTGATTGTTAATAAGCGTCATATAAAATACTGCAACAACAGTATATGATTATGTCATTTAACTTAGTGTTTATTATTAGGTAACAGCGAAGTTCTAGTGGCAATTATCGTAAAATTTTAGTACGGAATTTGTCGACGTATTTACCATCATAACAAAGCTTCTTCAGGAAATTATATGTTTTAATAAAACAATTTTCACTCTAAAAATGGTCTGACATCGCCGCAGGGGGCAAGACTCCCGACCACAATGAGCTAACAAGAGCTGCCGGCTCCCTACGAACAATAGACCACAACGAAATTCCGGAATAAAGTGTAATTTCAAACTTGTAGCTGGAACGCATTCAATTACGCTGCGCATTATTGTAGAGTTGAACATTTTTTACAATTAACTTTATTAAGTTACATGTGCACAACTATTTTTTTTAAATAAAAATTACTATATGTTTTGCAAAATTAAAGAACGGCTGAACAGATTTGGCAATTTTTGATCAACAAATGTTTGAAATAGTCCTATTTAAATTTATATTGAAGAACAATTTGGAAAATCCGATATTATGATGAAATTAATGTATAACAATCCCAATATAAAGACGACGCAGTTCTGCTGCGATCAATAACTACTAGATTGCACAAATGAATTGAAAGTGATAGTTCTATGTGTAGTGCGGTACTGTATATATCAGCTACGTATATTAGCCCATATACGTCCCACTGCAGAGCACGGGCTTCCTCTACAATCGAGGGTACGATTGAGAGGGGTTAGGTCATACAGGCCGCCACGCTGGCTTAGTGCGCGTTGGCGGACTTTACATACCGTAGAAGTTCTTTAAAATCGCTACGCCATGCAGGTTTCCTCACGATGTTTTTCCTTCACTGTTATAGACACCTAACTCCGAAAAGTCAGAGGTGTGCCTTGGGATTTGCAACCGCGACCGTCGTGAACATGTTAGCAGTCGCGTCTGCTCCGTTTCCAACAGAGGAAACAGTAACAAGCAGTAGATGATAATAATAATAATATAGTACATCTACATATATCACTCACCGGAATTTCGCTCCAGTTCCTCTCTGGACGATGCCGACAAGAACGGTGGTCGTTGTAGCACTCAATATCACTTGCACTTTATTGTCCACAAAATAATTTAACTTAGTCAAGAACTCTAACGTGGCTACAAAGCACACGTCTAGCTTTTACAAGCGTCCACGAGAAACTGAACTATTAGTTCAGCAACATCATACAAAATAACTACGATAACTACCCTCCAATAGATAATATATTTTTATCAGAAATACAAGTTGTTTCTGGTGGGGAGTAGAGTCAAGACATAATATCTGCAACCAGGTGAAGCTGGGCCAGGCCGCTGGAGGTATAAACTTTGTTGAAACTAAGTGAGAGCATACTAAAATACTTGATATGAAGTAAATTAAATATAGTTGGAGTACAGTTGTAATAAATGGTTTTTTAGTATTATGATGTCAGTAATATTTTTTTTAAGAACACGCTGTTGTTTGTTTCTATACTGGTTAAAGACAGTGATGAAAATGAATTATGATTGATGGAATGGAAGGGAAATACCAAATACTTATAAAGATGCGTGCATGATCTAAATGATAGACGAAAGAATTACAATGTGATAGGTGACACGCAAACAGTAATAAATAAAAAGAAAATAATAATGTCATTGTCATAGGTGCTTAAAATAATCGGAGTCATTAGGTTCAGTTGTATTCGCATTAGGAATACGGCAAAAGTTGCTCCGTTCTCTATTATTATTACAAATATTATCCAGATTCTTCGTAAGTAGTTATTTATTTGGTATAATTAGTCGAGCCTCTAATATCTTGATAAGATTAGAAACAATATTCACCATTATGTCAGAATTTGATTTTTATCATATAAAAATTTAATTCGCAACATCAATCAATTCAAGCGAAAGATTTATACAATATTCAATGTGTCTTTGTATTGTTTATACTGGCATCAAGGGTTGTCTGTTTTCCAAAAAATATTAGGGTGAAAAGTATTATTACAGTGTTACCTCAACGCACACTGTGTGTTTTTTTAATAGCTGTGATCGCGTGTAATATTCGGAGTGAAACTGTATATTTTAAAGTATTTTACAAAACCGTTAATGAATTAATAAAACTTTAAAATGTGGTTATTTATTATATTAATTCAATGTTACCAAATGGACGACAGTTCTGAAACATGTTCTTTTCCAATATACGGTTGTATGTACGGCGAAAACATCGCCTGACCTGGGTTTGCTTAAGGATGTCACTTGTTTTATCGACTACAATTAAAATAAATAACATTGCGATATCGTGGACCATCGATCGTAAGATAATTGAGAGATGTTACGCGCGGCATTGGAAGAGGAATCCAATGAACAGTAACATAACAACACCGATTGTTTTTATCAGGTAGGTACATCTTGAATTGTAAGAATCGGAACGCGGTAAAAAGTTTTATTGAGTTGGGAACCCTGCGGAGACTGCAGTTCGTGTAAGTTGCGCCTTCTGACACACTCCTTCATCATTGTTGTTCGTTTTTGCTTCTGCACCTTTGGTTTTTGCTTCAAATCATCGAATTTTGACTCGTATGTCTGGGATATAAGGTGAAAACTTCGGTAAGAATAATTTGGTATTTTTTCGGCCAAGGTAGGCGTACTCTGATTGTAAATATGAATGTACACGATTCACATGTATCCTACAAGATGTTTAACATTGCGAAATATATGTTTGGTTGTCTAACACGGAGGTAGATGTGTCCGATAGAGAAATCTTGTTTAAAATAACAATACCACGGATGGTATGAATGCAATAGGATACACAATACTTATACACATTTTTTTATTGATGAAATAAGTATTGAAATAAAAATATTTTTAACGGATCGCGGATGTCTTTGATTTTAAAAAAAAATTCATTTTCCGAAGTTTCCTTTGATAAAATATACACTGTGTATAATTAATCGAAGGAAGTTTCGATTACTTTGTAGCTTGCGTGGTCCCGGGATGGCCTGAGGTGTTAGTCAACCACTAAGTGAATGTTACGACAGCTACCTTTACTTTACAATTATTAAAATTAAAGTTAATTTAAAAAGTAGTTGTTTGTGACCCGATTTACGCATCTCACTGTGTCTTGAGGTCTGGCAGTTGGTCTTTTGGGTTCTGATTTAATTAAATGTATAATTGGATCCCATGCTGGTGCGAGCTTCAAACTATCTTCTCTATTGAAATTGGGATGTATAATTTCAATAACCTCGCCAAACATTCTGGGTAGGAATCGACGTTCTATTGCAAGGATTTGTGGCTTGTCAAATCTAAGATACGTTTGGAACCTTCCTCTGCATGTTCAGCAACTGCAGACTTAGTTGAGCGTCGTTGTTTCACATCTGCTATATTATGTTTTTAAACGCGGGTTTCTATACTTCTTTTAGTTTGTCCTTTATTGGAGAGGTCACAGTCCCAGTCTATTTTGTAAACACCCGGTTCCTGGAGAGGTATATGACACTTGACAGGTCGTAGAAATTGACTTATCTTCTTGGGCGTCTTGAAGTAAGTTTTGATACAAGCACGCCTCAGGATATTTTAATTCTGTGTGTATCATTCTAAGAAATTATGACGTAATAAGTACCTAATTTCCATAAATTACTTACTTTTCCAAAACTTTTGTACGAACATTACTCTAAAAATAAATTTACATTTCGCATTTTTCGAAGCAAGCACCATTTATTATTTTTATAGGTAGGCACCATCCTATAGGACGTGCTACTATCACACAGATCATTTTGTAATACTTAAAGAGGTTCTTGAATGAAAAGGCTTTTATACCTATATTTAATGTTAAAACTATGTTTTATAAAATGCTATACCATATTAAAAGATAATTATGGGAGTGCATTTTATTTCAACTATTAAAATTTATCAAACGATTAGTTGATAAAGTTACTGCTCATGTTTTCCAGATAATTGCGTTCGTATCATATTTTTATTATTTATAACTTATAAAGAATATAAACTTTGTTTAATATAAATACTTAATATAGTATATTAGCATTACCGATAATTAAATAAATATGTTCATTAATAGTAAGCCATAAATTATTGGTATTTAAGCGTTATTTTGTCCAAAATATACACATTGGCGTCTCGACTTTAACATTCAGTATTAATACATTATTTCCGTTTACACATTCATCCATGACATATCACAGGTGTTTTTTTGTTTGACAGAATGATACGTTTTCCTTTATCTGGAACTCTCTCTGAAAAATCATCTGCATCACTGGATTGCTAATTATAGTCTCTTAAAGCGCTGTAGAGAAAGATCTCGAGTCGGCTTCGCTGGCAGTGATGCAGAAAGACTGATCACAATCTATGTCTCACTGTCCATCTCCCGTATAAAATGACGTAAAGATAAATTGGAAATTGTTTTGATAGATTCGTTACTTCGGCCTGATATTATTACTGGTATCTCGGCTGACGTTCTATTTGTTTTTTGTTATCTGTATGATGACATCAAAGGACGCCGCGATCGGTTCTGAGGCCTGACAATCCGCCGGCGTACAGACAGTCGGATCTCTTATTGATTAGTTGATTCTATTGAAAAAGCAAGTGATACCGGATGGACAAGATAAACTTTTGTATTATTTGTCAAAGATGCTCGGCCAGTGTCAAAATGATTAAAAAATAAACATGTCGTCGATAATTAATCAGTGGTGATAATCGATAATTTTATTTTCTAATATATTTTTTGGGCTGACAGAGCCCTTGTACTTTATGTGTTTAAAAATTTTACAGAACTGTTTTAATTGTAGTAATGAAATGTACATGAAAACATCATAAAAGTTCCGTATACTGTATCGTGTTCATAAAGCAGCTAGGAAGTTATTCGCTATTCCTCTACAGACAAGTACATTTCGTAACTAGGGACGCGAGTAGGAATTACTGGTCGCAAATAATGAGTTCAAAATCGCTCTAAATTCACTTAATTTACATAAATACCATCATAGTTAGTTGTCTAGTCTCTACAAACCATCAGTTCTAAATATTGGCGGCCATTTATTTGAAGCAGTACTTATATTTCATATTGTTAATGCCTTGTAAGCTGTCATCGTTACGTTCCGTTTCACGAAGGCTTGTCTTATTACCATTGTACGGTATGTAAAACGGAACGGAACTCTCCTAGCGTCATACAGAGTGCCTTTTGCGTACCGATTTGACAAACATCTATTTGTGGTATTGGAACTGTTATTGTTCTTATTATGGATCGTATAATGATAGGTGGAAGGATGAGTTTAATATTTGGTGTCGGTAAAGCTGATCTGGCGCGGTATGAAACGTCATGTAAGCCGGGGACAAAAGGTTTGATTGTCTAGTAGCCTGGTTAATTACGGATTGGGATCTAGGATTATAAAAGCGGGATATCTAACTGTTTTGGATTAACAAATGGACCACAAAATACGTATATACAACTAGACGAATTACTATTAACGTTACTTATTATTGTATGTTATACATATGTCTAGCAGTTTCAATATATTTTCGGTAACTTCTTGTATTTGCCTAATATGATTTATTTCTGTGCAGACCTCTACCTCGTTTATTAGGTAATCTCAGAGGGGTGGGCCTTCGTTGATCGTTAGTGGCTAGACTAACTGAGGTCGCAATTTGGGTGCTAAAATTTGAAGGCATTCATAAGGGTTCTGACGTTTTGTTTGTTTGGGACTTGGTAAACTTAAAAACATAAACCATACCTAGGTAATATTAAATGCAAATTCTTTGAAAATACAATATGGTATAATATTAATATAATATATATTTCAAGCTCACTTTATTTTATAATTTAATGTTTTAATATCAAAAATTATAATAATTGGATAAATACGACTCGGCATAATGATTTATGTATGACGGTGGGTTGATGTTACTTCTTTACTCGTGTGTCGTCTGATATTAATCTAATTGAACTATACGCATTATTAGTCGATCATTAACCGAATATGTAAGAAAAGTAAGTCTAAAAAAACTTGTATGAAGCGATTTATAACTGTAACTAGACGCATTACAATAATATATTCAGCAAGTAATCTATATTATGTATGGGACTCGCACGCGTTGTCGTAACGAATGCTATCCCCTGAATATCAAGCGCAGATTTGACTGATGTAGTCACGATCCAGACACGCGCTTCCAATGTTTTTCTTATACATGTGAGACAAGTGAAGCACTCGTTTACATCGTCTTATGGCCGGCCCGCAACCGGCGGACCATTAATTAATCCCATAACGGGCCGGGGACTGGTTTCGACGATTTTGAATGACAAAATTGCTGCCCCCGACAGAAGATAGACTTGACGGATGGTGTAATTGATGTTTGAAATATTATTTCGCGTTTGATGGCTAACGATGCCGCGCGAAACGGAACGCAGCAAAAACAAATATGGCCATGTTTCCCGCGCGCTACGTGATTGTGATCGCGCGTGTGAAGTTCTAATTTCAAATTACGTGATTGGTCGTGTGCGCGTGGCGGCGCGCCGGCTCGGGGGGAGCCGGGAGAAGTTCGCCGGTGAAGGCGCCAACGGACGTTCCGATACACGTAAATGGCGCAGCGCGGTTGTGGCGCAATTGGCGGCTACTTCAGCTGTAGAAATCTTTCCGAGTAGCGTGAACGTAAGGAATCAATTGCAAGTTGTCTTCACTGACACAAGGAATGATAAAAAAGTGATTTACGGGGTTGGATAATTAACGCTCGGCTCGTGGATAACGCATGGCTGTGTAAGAAGCAAGAGAAAATGTATAATGATTGCAGGAAAACAAGCTGCAAATACATATGATAATAGAATATGAAATATACGACTTTAGTGTTCCATTCTCAGAGCTACCCAGGAAGTATTTATTTTTGACACATTTCTACCAGTTATTTGCACTACCTATATAAATACATACTCAAAACCATCACCTCTTGTAGTGGTAAGTAGGTATTTATACTGCAAAAATAAGTACTTATAAACTGAAACAAACGTTTAGGGTCATTACAAAGTTATAATATATTTTTATTTTTAAGATAAAATTTGTGAAAGAAGTGCGTGGTGGCCTGTTGGTAACGGACCAGACGCGGCTGCCTACATGTTCACGGTGGTCGCGGGTTCAAATCCCAGGGCACACCTCTGACTTTTCGGAGTTATGTGTGAATTGATAGTCAATCACCACGCACTTTAACGGTGAAGGAAAACATCGTGAGGAAACCTGCATACCGTAGCGATTTTAAAGAATTTCTACGGTATGTAAGTCCGCCAACCCGCACTAGGCCAGCGTGGTGGACTATATGGCCTAACCACTCTCAATCGACTCTCTCGATTGTAGAGTAGGCCCGTGCCCTGCAGTGGGACGTATATGGGCTGATATAGATATAGATAGAAGATAAAATTTCACTTCAAATTTTACGGCCTTCTAACTTCAATCTTAATGGAAAGTATTCCCATAATTGCTTTATTTTTGCCAGCGGAAAATTGTATTGAAAATATAATATTCGTAGTAGGAGCAGTGACGCTACATGCCGTAGCACTCAACGATTTTAAACTACAGTTAATATAATCATTAAACGTTTTGTAAATGATAACAATATTTTTATATGTTGTAATAATTTATCTTTTCTGAATTTAATAAAATGTAATTACCAATCATTTCTGTACGTCCTTCCTTGTCAATTTACGAATCTAAGCCCAGAGACGTTTTAGATAGCATCAGCAATTCGTTATGATGCGTCGACCATTTATCCTCTTCAAAACAAAACGGAAACGTATATCTTGTTGTCTCGAATCAGGGGAATTCAGCATTTATCGTATGTAAATAAATCCGAACGGTTAACACCGTAAAATAATAAATTGCGACAGTAACGCGTATAAATCGCGCGTGGCTAACGAGTGGAGTGTGGACCCCGCGACGCATCAACACCGGAGACTGCGCATTTGTCGCGCGACAACCATGCACCGCCGTAATTTCATCACTGACGATTAAACTTAACTAACTGACTGCCTCGGTGGCGTGGTTGTACTACGGTACGATTACAAAGCTGAGGTCTCGGGTTCGAATCCCGGGTCGGGCAGAGTGATATTGGATTTTTCTATTCATTATCAGCCCGTAGTCAGAAATTTGTGCCGATATGGCAATAGGCTCGCCCCCTATCACATCGTGGGACGGAACATACGAGGCGAAATGTGGGTGTCCTGGTGGCGCCTCTGCCTACCCCTTCTGGGATACAGGCGTGAGTTTATATATGTATATATGTACGATTAAACTTTATTTTGTATCCCGCATGTTCGACCAATATAGGTTTTGGGTCTCGACCTTTTTAATATCCTTTTGAGATGTAGTTGTTTCAATGATGCATTGGCGTATTTACCATATAAAAGTAAATGGAAACGGGTAACAGGCAAAGAAGCAGGTAACTTATGCCTGTTTTAATTACCAACATAGCAAACAATCTACAGTTGAGTGAATTTTCTATACATGAAAAAAATATTAAGAATTTTTTTTTATTTATTCAGTAATTGTTATGCTTTGTTGTTTGTCAATGAGATACTATATAATTTAAAACTACACAATCGAAAACGGAATAATTTTCGTATTCGTAGTAAAGCTTATTGTGTTCCATAAATATTAATTTATTTTGGGTACTTTAAAATTATGCTGCATTAGTTAAATTAAAAAAAAAACACATAGGCTGCCTTGGTCAACCTAACCAATCCGTGAAAAAATATCGTTATATCTTAAAGTGTCGGACTTATTTAAAATCGCCCATTTAATAAAGTAGAGAATCAGTGACAGGCGATAATCACCGATATGGACAACGCGTAGCATTGTGCCAACTTACGACCGAGACGGAGCGATTAATGAATCGATCTATTTATCCATACGTTTTCAATTAAGGACTATAGAGTGTCGATAAATCACTACGCTACACGACTTTGATGAGACCCCTGCCTAATAAAGTAATGTGCGCCAATTCTATGCGGACAGTTCGCTTATACACGCTGAAAGCCGTATTCATATTAATTAAGTTTTCCGACTAATTAATTACCACCATACAAGCGGCATTAGTTATGCGCCTGCTCTAAATAGGAAACGCACATTTTTTTAAATTGATAGAAATTTGTTTTTTGTGAAATGACGTTTATTAATGCTTTCAATCTGGAGTTGTTTTTGAATTATAATTTATTTGTAGGCCTAATGATGGTAACGTGAATGGAATATAAATCACTACGAGTTGGGTGGGTCTTAAAGTTGTTCTGATAGTCTGATAGTTGGTTGTAGGTCTCTCATATGTGAGAGGCCGCTTGAGTGGGTACCACCGCAATGTCTATTTCTCCCGCCAAACAGCATTGTAAATGCACTGTTGTGGTTCTGTTTGAAGGATATTGTACTCAGAGAACCTACTGGATATAATGGGACTTAACATCATATGTCTTAGGATGGCGAGCGCGTTGGAATGCCAAGCATTGCTTTGTAATTCATTGTTCTTTTTTTTGCTTTTGCTACGGTCCATGAGCGGTCCTATCGCTTACCATCAGGCAAATGGCATGGTCGCCATTCATCGCAATAAAAAAGTCTGAAAACTTACGTTTTAACGAATAGAAGTTAGTGTGGCAACAGCTTTTACACGAGCGCACTGAGGCCGATCAACTTCTTTGAGCAAACAGTCAAATTTCGTATTACCTATGGGTTTTTATAAGTACATGGAGTATAAGAGTAATTCAGTAGTCATAGTACCTCAATCATTATGTAAGTGGTTGTTACTAGTAGTATCTACATATACCTAATATTTTTTACAACTTAGTCAAAGATAATAAGTCTCACATATGACCGCGCTTTAAACAATGAAGCTATTGTCAACTTTTTATAAGGAACGTAAGGACTTAGGTTATGGGCAATTGTTTCGTCTCAGTATATAAATACGTACCAAGTACATTGTTATATCTCCCACCTACCTAATGTTTCCCGGCCGGTGCCATGGCTCCATTTTCCGGCTCAATATTCGGCATTTCGTCAAGTCTTTAGCATCCTCCTTGGCTCTCATGTCTTTCCTGACGATATTAAGTCAGCGCATTGGTATTTATTTATGAAATAGTGAAGTGAGCATTGCTGCCAGGGACTCGGTTAAAACACAAAATACTGTAACATTGGCATAAAAATTAAATTCATTCAGCATTTCATATATCTTTTCACATTAAATGTATCTTCACAACTACCTTATTACATATATTTTTTACTCCTTTCACAGTTAGCGAGCTAGTAGTCGTTTGGATTGAGATAAGTGTCCTATAAAACACGTATATGGCATTAAACGTATACTTTCTACGATCAATCGTTTACTTAATAGTATCTCTATGGTTTTTACACAACTGAACATTGATGTTTTAATTAATGATCGTGCAGTTCTCATTCCATACTGGAACTGTTCTATAAAAACGGACCACCAAATAACGATTTAAATCATCTGATGGAAAATTATAGTAATTGAAATGATATATTACTTGATTTACAAGACGACTAAGTCTATTGCCTATTAGGAGTATACAGTGAATTCCTTCAAACTTAGGATCGTGTAGAAGAAACAAAACGTCTAGAAGGCGAGCGTCCGACGCATTGTTGGCGGGTATGTGACTGCCTTTAGAAAACTTATGGCCCCATCAGCTACCAGTTATCCATTCTATGCCTCGTGGCCCAGCTCGTCATATTCAGGAAATTTAAACGATAGCAAAGCAACAAAAAAGAACAATTTAAAGCATTGTAGCATTGATTAAAATAATAACTCAATTTGTTAAATAAAGAATTGAATCACATTATCATATCAACTTGTGCCTACTTAAAAGTAAGTTACACTATCAATTTTGAATATGAAGAAAGGCATAACGCTAAAATCATAATCACTTTCCTCATTCACAAACACATAATTTTGTTCTGTTTTTCATATCACTAGTCAAGAAACGTTAACTTGGCACTTGATCACACGTCGTTTGTAGTTACCAAAAAGGGCAACGTTTGGTCACTTTAAACCCGCAAAGCAATTGCTTATCGTTAACCAGACATGGTTCTCATGGTACTAATATGTAAGAAAGGGACTAATAGGCCGATTAATCAGCTTGCTTAGTAAAATGACGTATTAAACCAGGTCCGATGTAATCGTGCTCGAGCTTCCAACGAAGGATATTCTAAATGAGCCCCTGACACGCTAACAACGGCTGCTGACGTTTTGTACCTTAATATTTTTTCACATTATGTACGAAAGTTCGCTTTTTAATAGTCGAACGAAATTCCTGAAGATATATTACACCAGAGTTTTTATTTCGTTTTTATGCAATTATTATGAAGATGTTTATCAACCCAATTAAGAATGTTGTAAGCTTATGCGTACGTTGATTAAAATGTTTCCATCAGTATAATATTGCACACTAGACTATTGAGATTATAAACTCTAGGTATATCAAAAAATAATGGCTTCTGAATTGTAATAACGGAATAAGGACACTCATAAGTTTCTATCTTTTTGATATAATAAATTTAAAGGCAACTTAGTGTTGTCGGGAATTTGGCATTATATTCGATGACAAGTATCATCTTAAAATTTTCCCGTTGCCTATCCTGGGCCAAGTCGCATTCGTAGCATTGATATGTGAGCGGGATAAGTTTCTAGTTTAAAATAATTGGAATTCGTTATTCGATGTTTCCCAATTTATTTAGACTTTCATTTTTTTTATTTATTGTATTTTTTAATTACCATTTTCTAATTGTATTATTTTACGACACCTATTACAAATATTTAAACGTCGTGCGAAAACTAGAATCTGTTTGATATTTGACAAACATACTTCGTGCTTTACTGCAATAACTTCTATGTATATCACAAACAAGGCAATGACTAAAAAGCAAACATTTTTCCACACTAGTGAAGCAGTACATCACACGACTGTTAACACCGAATGCTAATATATTAAAATGAGGCTACGTTATCGTACGTATAATAATTGATCACACAAGCAAATAAGCAAACATTATGCAAAAAGCACAAAACTGCTGTTCACGCGTGTTTCGTGTCATTATACTAACATGCAAACAAGCAAAAAATACGATCAGATGAAGATATTTCAAATACAAATGGCATAACGTGTGTAACACCATTAGAAATTCATTGATAATCTTGATAAGTTGAGGCTAACTTATTAGTCGGTTTACATTTGTTTGCTTTACGCTTGCTTTTATAATGCTTTTGAATTATTCGCTCATTTCTAATGATCGTATCGTTGTTATGAGTTATTGGTGTAAATAATTTTATATGTTAGCGTTAGCGTTGGAAGGCTTGACGCGGTTTTTTGTGGCTTGGTGGAAAGTTGTGGCTACTCTGTAAGGGCCATGGGGAATAATTTACAACTTTAAACTCTAGTGATTATTACCGCGTTTTTATTAGTGGTATCATTATTTGAATGTCTTGTTACATGTCTTTTTTGGTTTTAGACTATTAGACCCTATATAAAACCTTTTTGTCAGCTGATTAATAGGTCCATTAACCAGGTCTTAACCTGGTAAGAATTGATGCAGTTATTCTTTTTCACGTGGAAATAAAATGCAGTATCTATCTACCGTGTCTAATTAAGGTAGGAGAAATATGAAGTAAGGTTATAAATGCATCTTAGTTTCATAAATGATATCTGATGTTAGAATATAATTGTTTTTATTTAAGCATTATTCAACTCGTGCGCATGTAGACCGGTGGGATAACTTAGTCACAATCAATCAAAAGTTTCGATAAAATAAAGTAGTTGACTTATTATTGGCGACAAATCGGGTATATGCTCAAAAACTCTTTCAATTAATAGATTCAAGACATTTATCACACAGAAACCAAACCATTCCGGAGCGAAAAAAAACAAAACGAAAAACAAAAAAAATATTGTAGTAACAATACAGGATGCAGGCCACTTCAAACAGATCTATATGACGATCCATGTGTAAACACTGGGCTTCCTGTGGCTGAAGAGACAGAGAGTAACAATACACAATTCTTAGTGGCCAGTGTTCTCCAAAATGGTTTTTATTTTCTGGTCGAATAAAAGAAGGTTTTACATACGAGCGGCAGTGACATGAAAGAGTTAGTATCATTGTAGTAGAACGTGTGGCACGTGCCGTCATCACCAGGCACTGCTGGTGTAACATGTCACAATATAAAACCACAACAATAATATTAGCATAATTACATACAAAACGTGGGAGCGTGTCATTTTCACCTGCACTCGCTATCGTATGTTTATTGACTACGATAACGTTCCTGTACATTTGTTTTTAATATTATGCCCTTTTCATCGAGTAAATGAGGGATTGTTTTTATTGAAGAGATTTATACTAGCTTATCAACATACTCATACTTTGGCGTAATTGACAGTGATGGTACAGAAAACTCGTTGCTGTTTTTTTAATGGTATGAAATCATAATTTGTTCGGTAGTCCCAAAGACGACATCTATAAAGTTTACGATAAGAATAAGAGTTAATGAAGCGAAAATTACCTCTTTGTGCTTTATTTATTCTCATGAACTCCGTCCAAACTCACCAGTTTGGAGCGTGCAATGTAAAATTCGGTGGCGACAGTCTCTGCCTCGTTAATAGGAGTTTGTAAACGTATTTATTTAGGAACTTTAGAAACACAGTCATATTGTCTGCAAAACTTAATAACAATGCATACAATTTCTTAAAAAAATATAGATGTGAGTTGGAGACGATTGAGTTTTAACTAATACTACTTTCCCATTACGTTAAATGTTTTCCTTGTATTGGTGAAAATACATGAATTCCCTTATTGAAAATTCGCATTGTAACTAAATAACATCTTGAATTTAAGATTTGTATTATATTTTGTATTGAATGTATGAGTAGCAAACGTTTCTAAGCCCCTATTACTACAGTATATTTTGCAACTCATCGGGGCTTAAGAGCGTAAATATGTAGTTTAGAAAGCACGTGCATATATGATATGGCATATCATGCGGATATACACTGAGATACGATTATATGTCGTATCGTTTATTAGACGATTAAATTATATCGATAATAGAGTTGTCAGAACCAATAATGGACAGCTTCGTCTCTATAGCTTATTTAGGAATTGCATTTGAGAAATGTGTGGAAATTATATGTGCAGTTTAATATGTGTTAGTGGATAAGTGTATTTATTCACGTAAACGTTTGTTTACTGTTATTGAGTTTACTGATTACGCACTTATATTAAAACGAAAGTATTTTAGTGGTTACAAAAATCTGTAGTCAAATGGTTTTTGCTAAAAGTAATCTTTCAGAACATTAATAGTATGTCGAGTTCACTGCCCACGCTGGCATAATTGACCAGTGACAAGTTTACTCCATGGCCTGATAGCAGATGGCCAAGGATCAAGACCTCACTATTGTTGCAATGAGTACCTAGTAGCTTGTTACACATATTTTCCGTACATTGCGTAGGCATGTGTAACATAGGCATGGTTTGGGATTACATCTGTGATATGCGTGCTGTTATCTGCGGACGTGAACCTTCCTTCACATTTACCCTTCCTTTATGGACGATAAGTTGATATTGTGCTTGACCCGAGAGCAATACGTGCGCACTGTGTGCACAATCTGCGCGTATGTAAAGACTGTTGTACACTTACTTCAATTAGGCCTCATTCGAAATCGCAGCTAAACTCGTACATTTATAGAGTCAATAGTTTATTGTTAATAGAATTGAGAAGGAGATTCATTACTCTCCTAAGTAAGGTGCGATCTGAAATCTGAAGTTTAAAAGGTTTGGGAATAAGTTTGAAAATCAAGTTGTTTTACTGTCTAGTACAACCCCGAAACATGAACGCGTGTAAAAGAGATTTTCTCTAATATAGAAGCTGTTTTGCTGTTATCTTTCTTAAGTCGAAACTTAATCATCATACTGATGGAACACATCAATCGTTGTGACGTGCCAACTGCTTCAAATCGCCTGTTCGAGACTTCAACTAGCAAAACTTAAACGCAAAGCGTATTTAATCGCCTTTAGATTCCCCGTATGTGATAAGCATAATATGAAAGTATGCGGCGCGTCGACTCGTCGTCCGTCGTGCAGGTTTGAGCGCCACTATGACTTGCCCTGACGCGATGTAGCCGCATCACGTGGTAGCACATACAGATAAGATACGGAAAGATAAACCGGCCTGCAGCCGACACGTCCTGTTGAGCTTGCTCAAAACCTCTATTAGATGCGAATTAAAAATTATAAAGGAGTCAGTACTTTGAGATTTTTTTTTATTGCGATGAATGGCGAGACGAGCATGCCATTCGCCTGATGGTAAGCAATATGATCGTTAATGGACAGTAGCAAAACCAAACAACACCACGAATTACAAAGCAATGCTTGGCATTCCACTGCGCTCGCCAAACTGACGCATAAGATGTTAAGTCTCATTATATGGTAGGGTTGTTATGCCCAAGAATTTAAAAATACTAGATTTTATTAATAAAGTAACAGTGCAGATAGATTTTCAGCCCAGTACCATAAATTATAGTTTTCGCAGCGCATGCGATCAAAAATATTTTATAGGCATTTTTTTACACCTTGGCTAACATTATTGTAGTTTTAGGAGGGATCCTTATTTTTTCTTGCAATTAAAATAGCCTACTCGTATATTAATCAGTGATAATGTAGCATTCAAATGGTGAAAGAATTTTTAAAATTCGTCTAGTACTTTTTGAGCCAATTCGTTACAAACATACTTACATACAAATCCTTTCCCTTTATAATCTTAGTAATAGAAGTACAGCGTTTAAAATGCAACAGTACAATATTAAAACTTGAAATGTGTATTCTTTGTTGGAGATCCTAATACATAAAATATACAGGGTATATCAAGACCGCGACCGAAAACGAAGCCAGGAGGTAGTATTAGTGATATCAAACACAATGCAAGTAAAAATTTTACAAAAAAAATCGTCAATTTTTTTTTGTTATTTTTTACATATCGTCGTATTTGAGTGATTATACATAGTTTTTCTAAAATAATGACGTACATCGCTTAATTTTTAAACACGCAATGGTACGTAAGGGTTTAAATTACTATTTTTGCAAAAACTAGGTATTGACCCCTTAAAAACGATGATTTTTAAAAAATTGTAAAAAAAATTCCGTCGCTTATTTTGCAAAATTTTTAGTTGCATTGTGTCTGTAGCCGCTAAAACTACCACCTGGCTTCGTTTTCGGTCGCGGTCTTGATATACCCTGTATATAAGTTGGTCCATCAGAGAGTTAGATAAAAGAATTTTCCAGCAGGTGACTAAACGATACCATGATTAGGAAATTTTATAGCAAATTTAAAGTTACGACATCAGATAAATTCCATTAACGTTGTCGCCGTTATTTACAGTCATAATTACCTGCAGTAGTTATAAATACTGCAAATATTTTAATGTTCTCATATATCTTTTATTGTATTTGGATTAACGATTATTTGACATAATGTCTGGTTTTATGGTTACATATTTATAATTACAACTTGTACTACAGATTAAATACTACTTTAATCCGATTTCTAGCGTAATGTTTTTGTTGCTTTTAAACTATTTATGAGACAGAAGTATTTTGAATTATAAATGGTGCTTGTGAACAAATTGTAAGTTAGGATAGTAGGGTGTAATTTTATCTTGGTTAATGCTATCAGGCTTACGGTTTACTCCGTGTTATTTATTGTTTATTTAATGCAATTAGTAAACGATAATAACGTTTTTATACCAGACAGTAAATTAGATATTAGGTCTTTCGATAGTTAATACTTCAGAACAAAATTACGCAAGAAATGGTACAGGCGACAGGCAGTCATATCTTGAGCTTAGACTGTTTCAAATATTTTTATTTAAGACTCTTGTAAGTACGTAGAGAATAATGAGCATGAATACTTTCGCAACAACGTAACATATTTTTAGTAGTTACTATTCGCTTCTGTTTAAAAAGCTGTCAATAATTTATCATTTCAATTTTGCAAGTAGGTACCGACTATCGGCTCGGAGAGGCGGAACATTCCGTACATAAATATTTAAAATCGATGTTATCGCGAGGAGTATCTTATTTTCTAATCAATTTCTTCATTTAGATTAAATCAGAACATAAATTTATATTGGAAAAAGTTGAGGAAGATTTACGACGTCGCGTCGTCGATATTCTAATCGATTGAATGCTGTTAGAGTGGGTCTGTGCTTGTGTAATGCGCGGCAGTCCCTGAGCTTGGCAAGTGGGTAGGCCCCGGGGACCTGACGCTCGCCTCCAATTATTCAAGATAGAACGCGTTAACAAACATAGGAATACTTAACACACAATATATTCTGTTCGAGTACCGCTTTACACGGCCTACATCGGGCGGCTACGGGCACTGCGGACTAAGGATAAGGCTGCTAATTTTTCAAGCGATGAAAGTCCTTAATAGAACATCAGCCTAAATTCCTTGAACCCTCCTAAGTACTAGAAAGTAAAGATGGAGCCCAGTAGGGTCGAAGACGGAAGACAAATCTACAAATGACTTCCTTTACCAACCTTTATTTTACAATCACAGGCTTACGTTGTCGTTATAAGTAGAACTAAGGCATCTTTTAAAAATAACTGTAGGAGCTTATTTTTGCTATACTAAAATGTACCATTTTTACTGTGAAGCGAAATAAACAAATGGGTTTCTTAATTATAAAATAATCAAATTTATGTTGCAACGCAACTTCTCTATTCAGTGTTTAAAAATGCTTGGAGTTTTAATCAGGTAAAATATTATAAATAGAGAAACAAACAAACAATTTACATTAGCATAAAATAGAATATGGATAGGTAAAAAAACCACTCGTGAGAGGAGGGAACAGTGAAATAGGATCCGCGAAGTTCGTGTATTACCGGTACGCAATCGCCGCATACCGCCCTCGTTGATTTATTCAAGAGATACGATCGCGAGATTGTCACGATAACAATCGGAGATATGAGGCATAATGTGTTAGGAGTTGGGTTGCTTTTTATTGATTCAGTACAGAGCCTTGTGAAATGAGGGTATTACTTGTTAGCGCTCATCTCCTACCCATTTTTTCCTTTACTGAAGACACGACTTTTTCTCCTGCGCCTTAAGAAGGCACACTTGATCGTCAGCCTTTTCCATTAAGTTTTAGCCATTCGCAGTTCTAAGTACAATGAAGATAATCTGAGAGCGAAGAACACTTAAACGATTCCGAATGTTTTACGCTGAGGAGGTTGATTTTCCATAAGTCTACTAAATCAAGTAGAAAATGTTTTCTTTCTATGAGATTAATTTCTTAAGCTGCTGCTATTTTAATACGAGGATTTCTAGGTAGCGGCCATTCTGATTGCATTTCTTCAAAACGATTATGCTTACTAAGATATTTAATAAACGCTTTGCATTCTTCAAAAGTGAGATTAAACGTTCGTCGTAATCCATTTGCTTGTTCCGATAATAATAATTCTACGTATGTGTTTTGCACTTCATAATAGTATTCTAGTTAATTTGATCAATAAATCAACTTAATAAGTTGGAGCTTCGTTCATAATATGCTTCAAATCTTTTCTACGTATACAAAATTCCGTGACATCTATGGCCATTAAACAAGTCTATGGTTGTTTATAGCCATATTTCCATATTTTCTTTGACTTGCAAACTCACATAGCTATCAACGGCTATGTAAATCGCCAGTGTTGCCATTAACGAGAAGATAAGAATTTACTAACGAGGTGGGATATTAATAACCGGGGTTGCTAGTCGTGACTGACGTCCGCGCAAACTGTCCGTGCATGACAACTGACAAACCGACGAAGGTTAACTGTTAATATTAAACTTTACATAAAGTGTGTTTAAAATTAGCTGTCATGATAATTGATGACGTGTGTACAGGTCGAGAATGCGCGGGAATCGACAGCACTGCGCTGATAGAGGAATGAGTTACACGAAACATTTGAGTCAAGGTGTTTGGAGCTAAGTAATAGCTATACCTAAGCAGATTTAAAGTAGTCCTTTACTTACGATCAATCTTATACGCAACTTAAGCTCGTCCAATAATATTATAATTTAAACAATTGCTATAACGTTATACAGCCATAGTATAGCTAAGAAGAAGTTGTACTCGTATAAGATACTTTTCATGTAAAATCAACGCAATATTTTCCTTCTACAACACATATCGATGTCTAAACATCGGATAGACTTTTAAGATACTCTACTGATCTATAAGATATAGAGCCCACGTAGGCGGGCCGTGAACAATCCAATCCTGAAAGCAATCGAGAGGTAGAATAACTCAATTTCTGATACACTGCGCAGATGAGCTATCGTAAAGAAATAAGTGAAATTTCTGCAAATTAAATAGTAGATACATTACTACAATTTAACCAAATATTTAAATAAGAGTAAGTAGCCAATCCTGTGAATAACATTTAGCCAATACAAACATTAACCAATTTATATGCCTTATCCTCCCACAAGCATAAGATCGTAGATTGTACCGCGTCCACTGGGTCCTATTCGTTAACTACCAATTATAAATGTGTACCAAGTTCCTGAACGTACTTAAGCAATTTCTAACAACTGTCAAAACACACTGGGACGGCTGAATGTCGTCCAATTTCTCCAGACATTCGATTAGTGCAAGCTCACACACTGTTTACTTTACGAAATTTGCCATTCAAATGAGACCGCATGTGGCGCCTACACATTAGTATCTTTGACACTATCAGCCAGCGGTAATTTAAGGCATGCTCCAAGTAATGAACTCGATGGACTTTTTAGTAGGTGTCTTATGTTGTTATAATTTAAATAAAAAATGGTACGTTGCACATTTAGTGCACTCGGCTATATTTACTTTGATGACAGCTATTCATTTTACCGCAAAATTAACGTCGTGTACGTTTAACACAGGTTTTGTAGCGTTAAATATGAAAATATAATAAATTATAATTTTATGGTGTAGGACAAATTACTATGCAAATAATCAATTAAACATGATCTTCTAATGCAAATATGTTTTATGAGATCGATAAATTTATTTTTAATCGAAGTGTTCATATATGGCAGTCCTAGATAAATTCGCTTGGTTAATTTCATGTTCCTAGTTATCAGGGGAATCGTCAAACTCTCTAAATTACCTATTCTACTATCCGTTGCCATGTTTTATCGACAAACTTATTTGATCGGAGGAGAATCCATCAGCAGGAAATGCTTAAATAAATTCCTAAGCAGGAATGAATGTGAAAGGCTACTTGCATACCCTGCATTCTTAGCCAATTGAGTTAAATCTTCCTCCACGTAGTTGATGGGACTGTTAACAAAGTTTAGATGAACTTATCGGCGACGTTGTAATTCTTTAGAATAACATTTTGCATAATTCATGAGATGGTAAACGTCACCAATTTTTAAGATGACTATTTAAAAATCCTCTTTCTTTATTTATTTTATCTTGAATGTTTATTACCACTGAATGATTTGCTTTTGCTTAGTGTCAAGCTCGACAGCTCGTTACATTAATTTATATGAACTTTTGGTAGTAAAAAGATTCGCCTTTATTGATGCTAAGAATTCTCGTTAGTGCATTGTTCATGCTTTTTTCGTGCTACCAGGTAAAATAAAACACATCTTATTTAGTTTTTTGGGTTATATGATAGTCGTATTGATATTTGTGGTCCCTGTTAGCGAAAATTGATCATTGTTCTAAAATATAAATACCGTCGCAATTCTTATATGTCCTTATGGTATTCCAACGTACATTTATAGCAATAAAAATATCGATATCGCATTTCCATTTAGACAGCAAAACCACTTTACCCACTCGACATCATAACGTCAGAATCTCTGTTCTCGACGATTCTATTTTATTTTCTTGTGTTATTCCGTTTAAAAAGTTATTGACAGCGGATAGGTGTAAGCGAATACACCATAGATCATTTTATGATGTACAACCTGGCAACATCCGCGCAGGTGCACAGCTCGTCAACACTTTGCACTGACAAAAAAGTATTATGGCGCCGATCGTCATACGCCATTCAAGTCAATTGCGTTACAATAAAATTAATGATGAAACATAACTCTGTCGAGGGCATGGCGCCATAAATATTTAACGGGATGAATGGAAGCCCCTGATTTGTGTCTCGTATTGCATTTGTCCTTGTTTGCCTATGCTAGCATAAAACTTTACCTGTTCCTCTGTGTACCAGAATTTAGGTCTGAATATATAGAAGTAGATAAGTTATGCTTTATTGTTCTGGTGTAATCTAAAAACTGCTTTAGTTTATACACCGTAAAATAGCAGGAAATAGGGACAAATGGAAAGAGTTGAGGGAGACCTTTGCCCAGCAGTGGGATAATATAGGTTCATAAAAAAGAAATCATTTTTTTATTATTACTATTTTATAATGTAATAATTTATTAAAATGCTAATCAAATAATCCAAACTAATTACAATGAATGAGAGTAAGTCGATTAAAGACGTTTATCGTGGCATATTCTTCTGTATTTGTGTGATATCGCCCAAAGTATTGTATACTTACTGACGAATGGCATGCTCGTCTCACCATTCATTAAAATAAAATAAAAAAACTGAACTATATTGTCAGTACTACTATCATACACATAATAGCATACAGCAGGGAATGTGTTTAAATCGTTCATTATAAACTATAGACTATAGCTTTTTAATTAACAACAAAAACATCTAGAAAACTGTTGCGGAAATCCCAACATATTTGTTAAGATTACATTAATATTGATATCCTTGCTTTATATTACAGGTTCTTTATTACTTAACAGACTTGTAACAAGTAATAAAGCTCACTGCTCAAACAAAAAATGTCTAATAACAGCAACGTCCAATAAATCAAATATCCAAACATAACAAGCCGGAGAATAAATTTTCATGTCGCAGGAACTAATGAATCGGATTTGCGCAGAAAAAATTAAGAACACGGGTGTATATTTTTTACGCACTTGGGTATGCATGCCGCGGCAAGTGGAATGTACCGGGGACCAGTTACGACATCCGATGGCCCGGATAAATATTTATAATAACGACAAGAAGGCGCTTTGAAAATGTACGTACGATACAAGATATGACAATGTATGCCTGACAGCTGGCCTGAGATGCTCAATGCTCATTGAGCTTCAATAAACTTGACAATTAAATCAACCGGTTATTTTGGAATTGATTTTTAGTTTCGAACATATTTGTTTTACTGGTCATCCGATACTACGGGGGAGCAAACTTTTAATTAAAAGAAGAAGAAGAGATTTTACGGGTCAGATTTTTGTTGGAAAATTGGGGTTTGATATTAAAATATTTGTCAAAAGGGCATAGATGTTTTTAAAATTCATGAGTAAACATAAGAGTTTAATGTAAAAATCACATCAGCTGAACGATTAATGTAATTAAAAGTTTACGTGAACATCATGGTTTTGTCTCCTGGAGTTATTAAAATCCTCTAAATTTTTAGATGCTGTAGCCCACAAATTTTCCTGATTGGAATGGAATTGGAAAAGCTTCCGATTTGTTCCCTCTAGCAGTAAATACATGAACTAAAATGTTAAGCATATAGAAAATATGATCATGGCTTTAGAACAAAATCATAAAGCAGTAAAAAATATATTTCTTGTGTAACATCGCGGTGATACAGGAAATCATAATTTTATACCAGAGAAATTCATTACAAAATCTGGAAGTAAGAACATAGCTTAAGCCCTTAAGGCAGGTAAGTATGCTAATTGAGGCGTATAAAGTTGATAATTATCTATTCCCACTAGAAATATGTAGACGCTGTGCAAGCATCGCTGTGGTATAGTAATCACGAACGATTCTACCGTAGCGGACTCTGTGATTTTTGGAGATTAACCATGATAAATAGTGATTGAATAGCCACTTTGCTAATTTGTGTTAAATACATAACTCTTAAATGTATTCATAATTAATACACGGAGTAAGAGCTGGTACGACAAGTAGGAAATGCAAATTCTAACATGATGTACTTAAAGTATACGGCAATTATTTCCAATACCTGATACCATCTACACAAGGTATATTAAAGTAATTCGTTTCTTTAAATGGAAATCAGCTGGATATTTAGATAATCGGTGTATTAGAAATAGTCGGTTATTTCTTCATTAATCTGATCCCGTCACAACATTTTAGCGTTCATTAATGCGATCGATCATACCATGTTACCGATCAATCGGCGCTCAATCGTCAGACGCACCGGGTGGTAAATTAGTGTTGCCAGCAAAAAAATCCACTCAACGCATACAATGTATGCTCCTCGGGTGCCTTAATAAGCTTTTTAAAGGTTAAAACCAGTATTAATTTGAATTAAAATGCTATTAAAGATATTTCCTTTTATTTGCCGTCACTATTATGTCTCTTAAAGCATCGATTACTTGTAATGAATATACGATCACTCAAAGCACCTCACGAGTGAACTAAATGAAGTTGAAGAGGTTGCTAAAAAGTTTTTTTGGATATAAGACAATGGGTACCTCAATGTTTTTGTAAGCAGATAATGCTTTTAATTTAACGAGAAGCGAAAAAGGGGACCGTAAAAAAAAAATTAGGCTAAGAAATATTTTTCAGTCACGGATTGTTTTGATGAAAAATTTAAAGTAATTTTGCCAGAAATTGCTTCTCGGCATATTTAATTCACCTGCTTAGATTGCCACTTAGTAATATGAAATTTTACCATGTTAAGTGTTTACCATCTACCTTCTTCATATTAAGTACTTTCATATTTATTTAAGATGACATAAATAAATAATAATAATAAAAAATAAATATAAATTATAAAACTAGTGAAAGAAATGATACTGTGAAGCACGTGTACCCATGATGTACTCGTATTAACTGGGATAGACGTAAAATCAGTGTTCCGTTGACAAACGGAACAAAAAATAGCAAATTGGAACAAATGTTCATAGCATAAGAAATTGTATGCGGCGAGATGAACGTATCCTAGAGATGCAAAAAGACGAGGAAGAAAAAGCCAAAGACTAGGAGACGGAAAGCGGCTCCTTTATACTTTCCAAAGGAACACGCAGGGTACTAAGTACGCAAGTCTCGTTTATATTGTGAACTTATAAGAGCAATACAGCCATATAGAGAAACTCTCCCAGTAATCAATAGACAGACACAATTTATTAGAGCGTATTAGCCATATGAAGCCGGAGCGAGCCGCAAAAAAAGTTCCGTTCACTATTTGTATACAGCTTCATACGAGCTTATCCAGCAGATTTATCTCGATGTTAATGCGTTGAAGCGACTTATTAACTGGACGACCTTAAGTACCCGCGCCCGGGTGTAATCCAGAAACGCCTGTCGCTGCAATTAAAGTTACATTGCAACAACCAATCATATTTTTACTTAAATTCCGTTTGGTGCTGAAGACCACGCTGGAAATATAAATAAGTGGCAGCCGATTGGAAACTTTTCATTATTTCGCTTTTATACAACGGTATATTGTACGGAACCGCTGGACATCGGGATTTCATTGGTATTTGCTTCTACAATTTATGTGTACTCCGGCAGTTATTATATTTAAAAGGACGAGTATAGCGTTTATATTTAATTTAATACAAATGTTTGCCTTGTGAATAAACTTTTCTTCTTCTTATACATTGTTATCATAAAATACAGCTTTTATTTCAATTTTGTGTTTGTAAGTATTTGGTCACATTCACAGTCAGTTCAGTGAACACGGGTGAATAGAGGTCACATTCAAAAGGACCCATTAATTTAAAAGACTGAAAATACTATGAATACAATGGTTAAATAACAAAACAGATATACTATGTAATGATGTCAGAGGGAATCTCATCTTATACAAATAATGCATTCAAACGAGTTCTAACTGGTAAGCAATCAATTTCCGGAGCATTTGTTCACTGCACTCTGCATAAAAGTACGTGATGTATAAATTTGTAATATCTCGTGAATATTAACTTAATAGGAAGATATGCAAACCGGCCCCGCATTATGCCTTTCAGACGCAAATACTAACTTATCGACCAAAGAATACCATTCAAATGTTAACCAAGTTTAGACCAGACCAACGCGGGTAGGGTCAACAAACAAGCGTTTAATTTACGGCAATAACTTGCGCTGCCGACTGTACACGGCTCAATTGCCGCCATGTTTGTATTCAAATCGATTTATAGTGTTAAAAGGATTAAATGTTTGAAAGAGCTTCAGATAAAATAAGGCAGTGTTTGAGTGTAGCCCGGCATGCGACAACACCACGTTACGGCTGCTTAATGCTTTCTCTGCCATTACCATATTGTGCTTAGCGTCCCATAATTCAAACAAACAAACGCCATCCATTATACCCGTAAAGGTCACCTGGCAAGGATGATACAATAGCTCTAATTAAAATAAGTATTGTCAAGGAAGAATTTCAGATATTTCACGCCTGCCGAGTGTAACGTTATTTGATATGATACCGAAGAATTTACCCTTTATATTCGCTTTTAATTTGACATAATATATAGGTGATAGTTATGACTTTACCCATTAAAATTAATGGCAATCAAAATTCTTGGTTGACAACTGACGTTATTTGATGCATTCTTGGTTCTGTCTCCTTTCTGTCATGTTACCTCTTGCATAGGGTGTGTGTAATAATTTTTTGTCTGCTTAATGTTAAGAATAATATGTGCGTGTGCGAGCTTTCGATACCGTAACGTCAACATTTTAAATATTATCCAATTATGGAATAATGTCTTTTTTGTTTGTAGAGTCCATTCATTCCATTGTAAAATGTAAGTTTAAATATATTATTTTACCGTCAACAACAAAGATTTAAAATGATGAATTCAAATTTAGAACACCAAATGATAAATCTATTTAATTTTAATTTGAAAAGCATATCTGACATTCGATTCGTAGCAAGTAAGAATCTGATTAGGAAATAATAAATAGCTCTTATTAAGTGGCCAATTTATCTGGACACATCCTGTTGAGTGAGACTGCGACGGCCAATAGAAAAACTATAATTTAAATCGCGTGCCAAGAGATATCAGTGAAAGATATCAGTAACTATAATTGATGCCAAACGTTTTGCTACGTGATCTGAGACGGGCGGTGCGCGTGTGGGAGAAAAACAAAAATTCCATGTAACAGTAATGGATTAAAACATCGTTGAAGGTTAAGGGGAGCGCCCAGCTACAATAGGCCCTCATGATGTATTTCAAGTGTCGTCGTGGTATCAAACATTAGGCTTTACTCTGTCATGTGGTTGATAAGTATATAGGTTAAATGTAATTGACTCTTTCCTTTATCGAGAAGATAAATATCCCTTTTGTTAAAGCGTCTTCGTTCGTTAGTCCGATTACTCAGAGCGCTTTTTGCTAAACTTCAGCAGGTGACCTGTTAAATTGAATATGCATTCAAAAAGATAATAATATATCCTTGATAGCAGGTTTAAGTGTCGGTTATGACCTATAATATGTGTAATTTATTATAACTGCATTGAATTTTTATTGGTTGGCATAGAGCCAAAATGCGTTTAAAATATTTAATCGTAACAAGGAGATGGACAAAGAAGTCGATATTTTAAATAAAAAACGGAACAAGATTAAGAAAGATTGTACGACTTTTTGGAAATTTGTTTATATTTTTAATTAATTAAATTTTCTTATTTGACAATTATTGATACAGGTTTATGTATTAAAATTACAAAATAAACGGAATTACAGTCGGCTCAGAGCCATAGTTTCGGAGAACTGCAGACACCCTTAAGTGCAGATGAGTCAAGCCTTAAACAAACAAGAACGATAAAAAGAATATAAACGCTTACAAGTTTATTAATATTAAGAACAAGTCGGACTCGTTTTTGAAGCCCAAGTCTATCTTCGATCATCCGCAAAAACGATGAGATAAAGATATCACTTTCACAGAACTGAACTCAGGGAAAAACACTTGGAGTATGCAGACAATATCACCCACCCTTAATAGGGCAGCATGAACATTGACGTCATCATGGTCCAGTTTATTTTATGGCACATGTGAAGGAAAAAAACGTGGTATTGTATGTGTTAAGACTTAAGAAACACACGTAATGTCCTTTATTATAATATGAAAGCATCATCGACAATTCGTATGTCAGGCGACGTTGAAGCAAATTTTTTGTTTGGAAAATTATGGCTCAACCGATTATGGATTTCCTTGTTACATATAAGCAACTGCATTAATAATAAACAGGTGATAAACGTTTGAATTATAAAGTGTCTTTTGATCCCGAGTTCTATTTCCAATTCGAAGTAATTTATTTTGCAAATTCGAAGAAAAATATAACTGTTACATAATAAAATATTTAATCAGAGAATGATTTGAATACAAACTCAGGATAGTCCTGTGTAATAATATTGAACATTGCCATTACACCAAAGAGTTAATTATGACAAATAGATCTATCATTACACTGCACTTACAATGTAATTGCTGTAACATGACATTTGAATTTATAACAAGTTAGAGACAATGCTAGATACATTTCTATAATATTGTGCTTTGAGTATTGGTTATTGTTTTGCAGTTAGTAAACATGACTTTCAATAGATATGTTTTTCTGTGCAATAATTTTCATGAGAAAAAAAATGTGGGACGGATGGCTACAATTGAAATGTAAAAACATTATGTTCACGAGGATGGAAGGAAAACAGATGGTGACGAAATTATTTTTATATATATTTGTCAGACAAGGGTTAGCGTAAAGAATACAATAAAAAATAAAGAATTAACATCAGATAATGACGTAAAGAGTGCAAACAATTTAGATACAGTAATTAAATCTACATAAAGACAATCAAAGCAAGAGATAAAATAAGATAGTTACAAGCAGCCAGTAATTGAATACACATATAAACAACAACCATAACGTATAAAATTAAATAATTACCTACACACAGTACCTAATAGAATCTAAGTCAATAACAGGAGTTTTTATAGCTCGTGGAACACCTTATCGTCGAATCGTAGAAACGCAAATAAAATGAATGAGCTCGATAAAATAAATAAGCTTTACATATTTCAGACGTTCTCACTTCTAATGGTGTATAGAATTTCACACATTTGTCATTTTGAACGTGCCGATTGAATTTCATTTGCCCAACGGTAATTTTAACCACATTTGCTATATTTTATTCTGAAATTAGTATTGTTTTAAATTATGTTTATTGGCATTGTTTCGCTCATCCAATTAACGATGATGTTCAAGCGATATTGCGGACTTTATTGGAAAACACTGGATATATGGGAACCTTATTGAAACAAAAGACGATCACTTTGAATTGCTCTATGGTAGCTTTAATAAAATTAATGGTTAGTTACTTAAGTTTCAGAATTTAGAATTACTTGAAACAGAAGATGATCTTTTTAAAAACATTTCTGAAACTACAAGTATTGTTGTCAACTTGTTTACAAATCAGGTTATAGTGACGTAGGACGTGATGGAGACTCTGTCAATGCGAAAGACGCAACAGTCTTTCATACTCGTCTTGGAGTGGGATAAACGTAGGTCGACGATGTAAATACGTTCGCAGTGAAACAAGGATGATCGACGGCCGATGAATTTCTCTTAATGTCCTCATAACCCTGTATAATTCTTTAATAACAGAGAAGTCGTATTAGGGTTGTTTAGTTATGAGTAATAGGCTAACAATGTAAATGAGCCACCGTTCAGCCTGTATTCATTGCGATCGTTTATTTGATTAATCAAACACGTATTTATGATATATTTATTTATATGTATTGCAGCAATGCAGGGCTGTCCTGATTGTGATTTTATATACTGAAACCTTCAATTATTTAATTCATATCGTCATTAAAGCTTACTAGTATGATTGAGATGTTATTCATTTGTTATTCTTTACTTGGTAAAACATAACGGGTTTGAAATAAACATTTATGCGAGTGGGAGTGATTGCTTCATAATATAAAAATAAGAGGAGAGTAACAAAAATATATTAGTCTTATCCATTTCCACTTTTTTATCATAGGGAACTGATTGCTAGCGTAATTTAACTTACCAGTAAATCAAGGCACGTGGTGAGAAGACTGTCACTAAAATTGTGTAAAAGCGGGGTCGAATATATTATAAAATGTGATTCATCGTGTTCGATCTTCACTGAATGTTTGTATCGACATTATTTGTTTTCGTGCTTAAGGTCCTATGGAGCCGAAAAGTCCCTTTTAGTTTCTCATATCTACAAGTCACGCATCTTACTGTCGGGTCAAGCCAATGTATGTGACTGCTAGGTGATTATAATCATAATTACGCGATGAAAATCAATTGAGGAAGAGTCATCGTAATGACCTTTAATCTTTCAGTTCGTCCAGTGTGTACATTCCGGCAGCCCTGTATCGTACGTGATCGTTCTTATCTAAACACGTAGCGGTGCATCGAATATGCAAATATCTCCGATTGTGCTCAGATACGCCCGTTTGGCTTCCAACAAAGATAAACATCGCTTTAATATCGCGATTAAAGCGATGTAAGTCTCTAATTATTGCTTTATAACGCGCCGGACATACGGGGCCAGTTCTCAAGCCAGTGCGCTTGGACAGTGATAAATATATAATAATGACAGTTTACGTCTAGGGTAAACGTTTGCAGCTTAGATGCTACCGAATCGAGAGCTCGCTTTAACGTTTGCGCGTCGGTGTACACGATTCCGCTTAGCAGAAACTAGCTTCCCTGTAATTTATTTATTTACTGAGGAGGTTACATAAAAGTTGATGAGATTAGATTATATTTCTTTCTTCTTTCTTTATGAGAGTAATTGTAAATATTATATTTGATTCTTTCTTCTTCTTCTTCTTCTTCTTTATATATCAAAACGACAATATCATAATTGAGTAAGTAATCTAAAGCGTATACCGAACAGCTTTTTTATCTTTCGTTACGCTTATAATACGTAATTGGAATTATTTAAGGATAAAATATCTTAAGCTGGAAGAATATTTATGTAAAAATAGTGTATTTAATTGCTTCCTATTAGATTAACGTAGATCAAACAAGCGGGTAATGTGACGGTAGTGCTCCGCCTGTAAATATGTCTAACACTAAAACCATTGTTAATGATAAATATTGACCGCCCTTGGCGGAATGAGAGAGCGGAGAAACTAGGGTATATTAAGGAGCAATAAATAAAAGTTAAATTAGTTTCATTATAATATGTTAATGATAAATGTTGACCACTCTTTGCGGAATGATAGGGGGGGGGGGGGACCTAGAGTATATTCAGGATCAATCAATAAATGTTACATTTGTTTTATTATATGTATCATAATTTTCATAATAAAAAAAAATGTGTTGGGAGTACTGAACCCATGTGTTATTTAATGTGATCGAATTGAATGAGTAAGCTCTTTTAAGAGAGCTCCTACGCTAATAGATACATACATGTTGTCTATGGAATAACATTACCACGACTTAAAGTCCTTGCAGAACTATTTATCTTTTAAAAATAGACAGTCGTGTGATTAATTGTTAGTAAATAAACGATAATTTATTTATATTAATAGATCACGCATACCATTGCCCAGTTTTTACATCCACATAAATTATAATATATGTTTTTATAACCGTCGCCCCGGCTGTTTTTATGATTATTCCAGTAGCTATTGCTAAAACTAGACTTAGCTTCGTTGTAAACAAGAACGTTATTAACTAGGTTTATTGTCACAAGAATCGCTGTTACACCTTTCTACGTATTGAAATATAATCATTTTTATTGCATACATGTTTTATTCTGTATAAATATTAATTTTAGAGAGCCTTGTAGACTCATCGTTTAGTTAAAGTAATATTTATACTTCTCACTGTCTAACATGGTATATAACAAGCACAAAAAACTACAAATAAAATTTTGCCAATAATTTCGTCTCTTTCACTCATCCTTAATTTCATATTGTTATCCTATTCTAGTAGTACATTTCACTTGCCGCCCGTACAAGCGCATAAAGACATGGTAGCGGCGAGACGCGAGGCGGCCGCGTGTGACCGATACATATCAAGCTAATGATTGATGCAACCGCCCATTTGCCGGACTAGTTTCGTATAGACCGTGGAGCCATTAAACCAGGAGCTTTCTATGGGTATTGTATGTACTATAACAATAAACCAGACCGGATTATTGACGGAAAATACGAGGCGAAATGTGGGTATCCTAGTAGCACCTCTGCCTACCTCTGCTGGGAAAAAGGCGTAGTGTAGGTATGTATTTATGGATTATTTAATGTTTATACGTTATCAATAGACATTGCCTTACCTTACCTTGTCTACAGTTCAGAGTTTGATTGAAAGTGGCTATAGAAAACTTATGAGGAGTACGACAGATTTTTTTTTAATTTGCATTCAACAATTGATATATTTTCATAAAAGGGTGTTGATTTTCGGAAAAAAAACTAGTAAAACTTAGCATTCAGCACGAAATTCTGTCGACGATATGTCTTTAAATAATCAAACCTAATTTATAACCACAGTGAATTTAGTGCTGAATAGAAATAAAAAGCAGTGACTTTAGAATAAGTTAGGCATAAAGATTTCCACAGCGACTGTTGGAAGCAGTCTGTATTTGGAGACTTTCGCAACCTTTACTACATCGCGTCGTCTTGTTTCCTTAAAGTATTAATTTAAGCCTATTCAAAGGACTATTATGTTGCCTATTAAAGGAAAATTAAACGCAATTAACCGCCATCTGTAACCACATGAATTATTTAACTCAAATTAATTAGACAAATCAATTTGTGTCATTCAATACCCTTAAACACCAACGAGATTTATCTTAATCAATTTATTTTGTAAATATCAATGCTTTACTTATGATTTTACGTAACAGTTTTTGCACAAGATTTCTCAATAGTATTCTTGATTGAGGGGACCCGTGCCCCAAATTGAGACGTATATTAGTTCCCACTAATATACGTCTCAATTTGGGAGAGCTGGCACCAATTTTTGAGTAGGTATTTGAGGCAAGCTGAAAACTTGTCATATACCTCTCCAATTAAAGTAAAAAAAAAAAAAATCGAAATTACCCCTAAAGATTTAGCCCCACTACTCACCAGCCAGGTCTGCAGCTCCGAGTTGGGGTATAATTGAGAGGTATGGGACAAGTTTTCAATTAGCCTCAAATATCTACGCAAAAATTGGTGCCAGGTCTCGGACTATATAGATACAAAACAGCGTACGATTTACGCCCGCGGATTTCGTGGCTGCCCGATTAAAGGCACTGATGCGCACTGCCTACAGGCGCATTTGGCTCAAATCGTGATTAATGTGACATACCCCGATCTTAACTCCATCCGGAACAGTGCCACGATGCCAACGCCGCCACGACTGCCCGCGTCCAGTTTGCCATTATTTATTTTCGGTTATCCAGTCTTAATGAGAAGTTAACACTCGATCGAGGATTTATATGATTTGGATTTGTGCTTTGGATTTCGAAAAATGTATATCGATTGTAATTGAAGACAGTAATTTATTATATGCGGGGTCACTGCTACATATTTAAAAAAATGTAAAATGCAGAATTAGCTTGTTGGAGATAGATTTTTTCACGAAGTGGTGTTATTCCACAAAAATACTATTTTTGTAAACTAAACTCAGAATAAAAAGCATATTTTCGAAACTTTGACGTTTTGAATATATGTAAAAAACTATTTTAAAGGTAGTGCAAATGGATAAATACTTCCCTACCTACCTACACCTGTTTCGCACAAAGGAAACGTTGCGCTAATTTCTATTTTAGGAGTATCATGAAATATTTCGTGACGAAATCTGGCCCACGGCTGTTTCCGGCGACAGTTTGTCTCATTTCGTGGCGTATACGTAAATTTTAGAGAGCTCATTGTGCTTTAAATCGCACTTGGCCCGGTATCATTTTACTATCTTGAGCATTTGTCTTCCATAGCGGATTATAAGGCGGGCTGCAGACACGCGCAAACATCTTGCCTGTCACTCATTCTGTTGTTACTTTTTTAGATTGTGTTAATGACCGCAGTGTCAAAGGCGTAGATATAAACATGAATGTATTCTAGCGACAAATAATATGATCTTTTCAAATAGTTACCGTAGTAGTTGTATTAAATTTCAGGACCAGATTGGGTACATCCGGTTCCAGATAAGCCGATTATAGTTTATACATATTATGTAATTATGTCGAAGGGTTGGCCTGTCTCTTTCATCGGGTTATTGTAATACGATTGAACCGGATTCTATGAGATGATTCAAAGCTTAGCACATGCAATAAAATTGAGAGTTGCCCGATCCTATGTTTTACAATACCGTCTACGATTTTTTGAATCGATTTTTGCCAATGCCACCTAAATCGGATCGCGTGCTCGTGAGATCGCATGAAAAAATCTGATTATGTTTTAACTAAAAATGCCAGCCAGCAAGAATTTGTTATTGTTACGTTCTTATTTCGTAAATTTACATCATCATATTAAGTACCTAAGTGAAAATACGACCTAAACAAACTGTAACACTATTCAAACGATCTTCGGTAACTTACCGTTCAATTTACTATTTAATTAATTGATTAACTGGGAACAGAATCACATTTTTTTTTATAACTAGCCTTAGTCCATGCACCGTTCAATCCACACTTGAGTCCGATATCGAATCTACCACCGTAGATGAATGCGGATGTCAAATTTCCTTTAACCGAGTCCTCATGAAAGCGTGTATGCGGCCAGCCTAACAACCGCACCTCTACAAGGCCCGCCAATTTCTGCCAATGTACGTCGGGCAGCCATTATTTACGGCGCAAACCGGTGCGTGCTAAATCAAAGGAGCCGCGTGTGGCGCTCGCACTTCTGTTGTCATGGCAACCAAAATGGCGTATCAGATCTCGCTCCTATGATGGAAGGTGTTCTGGTCCCATTTTCTCTTTTGTGTTAGTTTGTTTATGTTAGGTTGTTGTATAACTCTCGCTTAATTGTTCCGCTTTTTGAGTTGTTGAAGATGTGTTCTGTTTATTTTTGGAGTTTTAGTATGGTGACGTCATGTTTATTGTTAACCTTATAACCTCCACGGTTATAAGGTTGTGAAGTATATTTTTGTACTTTGCTTTAGTTTAATCGCGGGTTTGGTCGCCGGCTAGTCTACAAATTTATGGATACTTCGACGTTTTAATAGCAGTTGCTGATTTGTTAGTGGGTTGTAATCTAACAGTGATTTTTTACTTTTACTTACTAATTTTGACGTCGACGGCTCCAGATGTTGGTGGTGGCAGCAAATTATCTGCGAAAAAGACAAAATTGTTTAATAACAGTACAGTATGACGCTTTTTAAATAAAAAAGTAAATTATGTGCTATAAGGCTGTCAGCGTTGTCACAATTCCAACGATTATCTTCACTTGAACTAGCAATTAGTTTATCATATTGATGTAGGTGTATTATGAAGATAGATACATAAACTCGCGCCTTTATCCTAGAAGGTGTAGGCAGAGGCGCCACCAGGACACCAACATTTCGCCTTGTGTGTTCCGTCCCACAATGTGATAGGGGGCGGGCTTATCACTATATCGGGCACAAATTCCTGACTCCGGGCTGACCCGGGATTCGAACCCGAGACCTCAGTTTTGTTATCGTACCGTAGTACAACTATGCCACCGAGGCAGTAAGATATATTATAAAACAATGATTTACAAACGTAGAACAATTTTGAACTGTTTATACTCTATTAAATGTTGAATGACGGAAAGAACTGGCACAATAATAGTGATCCTATAACCAAAGGCACCCTCACTCGTCCAAAGCTATAGTCTAACGGCCTCATTCATAGACAGTTTGTTAACCTATTTTAGTTATCAACTGTTTTGTCTTCTTCCCTCAAACTGAATTTAAAAGTCGTTCGAAAGGGACAAAACATTGGATAACTAAAATAGGTTTTTAAACTGTCTATGAACAAGGCCGTATGACTTAAGCTCATCTTAAACGTAGAGGTAGCTCGTACTTATATGACAAGTTACAGTAGCTACATCAATGAGCTGGATGTAACATTGTTAAACGAAACGTGATTAATGGTTTCTTAGATTTACGCGAATGTTACACATTGAAATAAAACTATTTTATACGGATTTTATCGCGATTTGGTTTAATTTTTACATTTTTCAACTTCCCGACGTTTCGATTACTTTACAGCTTTCGTGGTCACGGGGCGGACTGAAAAAATGTAGAAATTAAACCAAATCGCGATAAAATCCGTATAAAATAGTTTTATTTCAATGAAACGTGATTAATTTAACTCCTCTTTCCACCTGACGCAACCACAGCAGGAAGAATATGAATAAATCTAAAATATTTTCTAATAGCATTTATGAACAGCTGCATCGTCCTTTTTTGTGAGACCACGCGTCGGAATCTCATCTCGGTTGACAAGTCGTGATCGAGAGCTTATTGTTGTCTACGAGTTTGATAACGGTATAAAAACACATTAATAACTAACAAAGTTATTAATGCAGCTCAAATAAATTACAATGACCAACAATAAGTTGGGTTTAACCCGTTAATAGCGACGTGGACTGCGTTTAATCGTAAGCTGAAGTCTTGTTTTGAGACATTAGAATTTAGAGGGTTAAAACGACGCAATGTAGGTATATTTTTTTGTAGAATTTACCATTTTCTAAATGGGTTGAGAATTTTTTTAACTTCTGTACAGTAAAGTAGGCAGAAGATTTTGTATGTATGTGTTATTTGTACAGTGTACGAAATTTGCGCGAGCAGCCACGATTATCAGTTGTGAGATAAATATATGACACGATTTAATTATCCTTAACGATTAACCATAACCAAAGGTAAAAATCATTGTTTGGATTGGCATTTAACCTGTACTACTTATCACAAACAATCATTTTGTCAAACTAGATCTAATGACAAAATAAAATGCATGACAAAATGCAATCGTGCAAAATATTCAAAGGTCATTGATTTCAGAAGTGGTTCTAAATATTGCTATACATTTAAAATCTATTGACTAAATGAGTAGTTGAGTACATACATTTATGTGTACGAAATCGCTTGACGCGCTTCGTAGTACAATTGATATGATGACATAATTAATGATCTCAGTATTATATAGGTTGATGAAAGATTAACTTTTAAAATAGTTTATATTCTTAATGACATCTTTCATGTCGTCTCAAATCTTGAAATAGAGTCAAACCACAAGTCAAACCAATCTACAAATGCCAAAGAACTCAGTCATCCAATCTTTACTTGAACCATTTGAAGAATATGAAACAAGTTTCTAAGCCATCGTACATTTTAGTAATAGCGTCTCTGAAGACGTCATTATACAACACTTAGAACCAAGTTAACACGATTCCAGTTGTACATTATTGACGCGAGATGCACCTTGATCTATAAACCAAAAACAAATTCAGTATTAATGGATTCATTTATTCTTGTACTTAATAAAGGCTTAAATTTTAAAATAATAATATTAGACTATAATACTTATGTTCTGAAAATATTTCATCATGAATCGCAGCGTACATACATGACGTCTTTTTACTGTAAACAGTAACTCGGCAATTCGAATATATTTATGTTTAAATTATCTCTTGCCCTAATCATGCTCTATATATTCAAAATTATAAAATTACTGTTATACTTTCTAAGCATTTAAGTACTCAGTTGTAAATGTCGGTACTAACAAGCATAAGCGAGATCATCTAGCTCCATAAACGCGATGAAGCGACATCTCATACTTATATCTGTATGGGTGAATTATTCAAATACATGCAGTAACCCCGGCACGGCCACTGCCCGGGGCTACTCGTTTGATGACAGCATCATTTGCTCGAATTAAACTAGTCCGGTAACCCTTCAATTACCCGCGCTGGCTAGTGCATCAGTACATTATGCTCTTTTATATTTTTTAAGTACTCACGCCGTTTTATGATAATGAATGCTGACTGTGACACGGGATGACGCTTTAAGAATGGTGCATTTTTTGTATTATTTAATAAGCCTATGAAGTTAAGTGACGTGGCCATTGAAAATGTGTGGTATATTTCAAATTATTATAATAAATACTGTGTTATTTTGTGCTTACTTCTTTCTGGCATGACACAAGGAATATAGTGCATCTGATGGCGAATATACTGTAATACAACTATAGAAACCCGAGTGAGAGATGCTAATCTCTCGTCTGTCAGCATAATCATGCTGATCTGCTTGAAACCGGATGTATGGCAGATTGATCCCGAAACGCGACACATTTGTATGGGTAAATATTACGGGTTTTACGTCATTGTGTACTGTATGAGTGTGGATCATCCAAGGAACCGGAAAAGAAAAAATATGTTATTCCATGACGGCTTTCTAAAAGATGCTACTTCGGCCGATCCAATGAAAAGGTTTGAATAACAGAAAACTAGCGAAAAAACGAAATAAAACAGCAAAGATTTTCGTTTTCTATAAGGTAACTGCGGTTTAACTGGTGTGGCTCTCCTATAAAAGTGACATTATAGCTATCCGAAAGAAATCTCATGGAAATAAATAATTAATTGACGAGGTTAAGTGGCAATCAAAATTCACTACAACGTATTAAATCTGTCAGTGTGTCCATCATAAATGATCGGAATTATTTTCACTCCAATTTGCCAACACATATTTTTCGCTAATAGACTCTATATTAAAATGTGTCAATTAAAATGCAGATTTCCCGTTCGATACATTAAAGCGGCAATAATATATTCAGATAAAAGAGTTTTAAGTTAATTTTGCGACCAGTTCCACCGGTTGTGTGGACCAGGCTGACAAATGACTCCAGCCACAATAAGTATAACTTAATAATTTCATTACATGCGATACAGAATAAGTGAATGTTTTCAATAGATACTTTATCAACCGTTTAACTTGAAACTGGCCTGTAAATTGATCGTTATTTAATATTAGAATACCATACCCTACATTATTTTCCCGTCCTGTTTAACATTACTCATTGATCAAGTGTCATGTTAGGGCTGAGAATTGCTAAACCCTTGCTTCAATTTCGATATATGCCTTTACATCCTATTGTTTTTGTACGTAATCATTTACTAGGAATTAAATTATAATCAAAGAGATTAAAGATAAGAGGCAGTCAGTTGTAGAATTTTGAGAATTTTTTTTATTACTATAAATCTCACTGGTTAAACTTCATAATATGACAGTAGAACTGATGCTTCCCCTCAGATAACAGGATCCAGTATAGCAAGATATTAGGGCATTGAATGGAGGATATTTTTGGCAATGTTTTACCAACATTTATTGATATGATTGCAGCAAAATTGCATTATCAAAAGCTCTGGCTTTTGATAGTAATAGTTTAATAGTTTTGATAGTAATTCAAACAAAAACTTCCCGTTATAGTGAACAAAATCTAGGGCCAGTTCATTTAGTTTGCTAGTATTAAGGTAGTACACGATAATATATGTCTGTGCGATGATGGAATGCAGAATGGGCCTCATTATGTAGACAGGCCAGTTGTAATACTTGCGAGCGACAGCTCTTGCATATCTTCCGGCAGTAATCTCTAGATACTTTTTAGTAGCGTAAGAAAATATGACAGTGGATTTGACTATTTGTAAATATGTGACAGGCTTCCCAGTACCTGGTAATAAAATATTTACGATTGGAGACCGTGTGAATTTATACGGTGGGCTATTTTATAGAAATTGATATAAATGCTCGAAACTATCATCTTTGATGACTACGTTATTATCTCTAAAATTATTTATGTTTAAAAATTAACGCGAATAAAATGTACCTTATCCAAATGATGTTCTATCATTGTAGATTATAGTAGTTAAGTCTAGACGTTGGTCTCTATTGCGACTAGCCGTGGCCCTTGATTTTCCTCATCCGTCTCCAGCTCGCTATTCTGAAAACATAATCTCCACCTCGCCTTAGGGCGGCGGACATTATGATTGCCAAGTCGTAAATGTTTGATGTGTCTCGTTTGTAAGCTAATTGGATTAAGTATCTAACATTAATTTTGAATTCCAAAACAAACAACAATTTATTTAAAAAATATCGGACGCATAAAAACACGTTATCTTCCTTTTGTTCATCGATTTTTGAAGATTGACGATGCATCTACGATTCTAAAGCAATGATCACTTCATATCAGGCGAATTACTTGTTCTATTTGCAAAAAAATGACAGTGAAAGGGGAAATTCTAAGAGTGGTAGAGATATGACAACATTGAACTACGAGTAAAATACGATCGCTACAAATCAAGCATAATATTAATTTTAATGTCATCATTTTCAAATTTAAATTGATACGTATTTAAATACAATTTTATTATTTTTAATTGAGAATTGCTGACTGGCTATTCTATACTTTGTTTCAATTTATATCAACTCCACCACACCTGAGTATAATAAATACAAAGAAACTATTGTACAAATTGACTACCCTAAAAGCAACACAGATTTTAATGGAAGGCATTAAATGAAACTCGATTGTTGATACAGTTTTAATACATTTTCCCTTTAAGAGCAATCCTGCTAAACGTTCCGCTAAGACCGGCAGGTTGGAGTAATTCCTTCGTGGAATAACACCCGCCAGCGACGTGCAATAAACTGCACTTGGTTGCAGCTGTTAAATTGATATTTCGATTCCACTCCTACGGTAATAAATAGGGGAAAGTTACCCAAATAGATAAGCCGATTTACGCGTAATTAAATTTAGGTATAAACCGCTAGGTATCGGTAATTAAATTGATGTTATGAATTTATTTCATTTTTTAGAAAAAGTTACAACTAGCGTAAAAATAACAAGTCATACATATTATAGATAATAAAAGGTCAATTAAAAGTTTCCAGTAATACTCGTAAAATATAATAATAGTACTAACATCGATTTCAGACTAGATTTACTCTAAAACATATTAATTGTTTTAGCTTTCCAAAGAGGTTTCTTTTAACAATATTCTATCCAAAAAGAGAAATGTTTTCTTAGGTTATTTAGTGTCACATTAACCTACGACACGGGATTGTTTTATACACTGGCACGGTAAAGAAATCACAATCCATCGGATATCTCCATTTCTTTCTAGATAGATTATAAATCAGTCAAACATGTTTAGTCACCTGAATGGAACCCTTTTGACTTCAATGCATAGTGTCATTACCAATTGCGGTTTATCGACAAAATATGATATTTCAATTATTATTATTAAATCTATTTAAAAAAAGAGCCATAATGTTAAATCGACCGCACGCGGACCGATATGACAGTTTCAACATAATTTGCATGATAGTCCAGTAAAATACTAAATATATACCGTATTGCAAACATAGTCCTGATACCATAGTGATGACCCGTATCGTAAATATCACACATTACAAGGGACTTTGTCTTCGCTGTACCGTAACAAATATTTGCCAATTACACATATTATATTTGTTCAAATGCTGTTTCATAGAAATCGATGTAATATTTTGAATATTTGAAACTTATAAAGTTTAACTTTTTGCGATTAAAGTTGGGCGTGTGGACCATGGTACCAGTGCTCTGCGCTGGACATAGGCCTTCTCCAAATTACGCCATTTCACTCTGCCTTCGAGTTGTTGCATCCATTTCGCCATACTTGTACCTAAATTCATAACGTACGGTACGGTAAATTGTAAATGGGTGTGCTATAATTTTAAAATAGGTATTTATGTTTTTTTGAGCTCAACGTATCAAGGCTTATTATAAAAATCCAGGTCTGTGGGAAATTAGGTGACTAAGGGGTGACATGGGAATTGTGACAAAGATGCGCATCAACCATATCATACACGCTGTTAAGGATGGAAGGTATGTATGCCACGACGCATACAGGCTGATTATATCATAACAGTTTTGCCAATTATCATAATAGTATGAGGTGCGTCCCGGTAAGGGCTGCTTCCATCTATCACGGACATTGTAATAATGGTATACACAACCGGAGCACGTTGCCACGACAATTATCGGATTCCACTTCACCTATCTGATCTCAGCAAAAACGTGTCGCTACCAACATGGACTCCTCGTAATTATTCACGTAATTAATGCGAGAATTTCGCGACTTTTTGTCCGGTATTGCACAGGGCTGCCGCGCTGGCGTTGATTTATCTGTCATACTCGAAAATAAGTTCGGAGTCATAAGCCCCGATTAAATGTTAAAAATGTAAAAAATATTTTCGTAAATAAAAATCAGTTTGATTTCGTCTGCCTTTAAAGCTATTGAATAGTTCCGTAGATATTTTATTGTAATTATGTACATACATGTAAATATGGTGTAACTACGGAGCCGTTCTCCTACAAAAAATTATGTCAAAGACAATCTTAAGTGCATTTTTTTTTAATATAAAAAATAATCATATAGTCACTTTTAAAACCATTTTATATGGGACAGAAATACTAATACATACTGTAATATTTTTGTGTATTTTTAAAAATCGTTATAAATCTTAGACCAATTATTTCATATTTTAGATAGTAAGCAAAACAAACACATATAATGGCTTACTTATTTTTTTATAGAATTAGAGTAATAACTGTATTACCAAAATATTTTAACATTTTTTATAAACAGAAAGCAATCTTTAACTTAATATTTCACTAAACAGATAACTAAATAGTTTAAATATTCCTCTGTGGCATACATTTAGCGCGGTGACACACGGCGCAGCAATACACACGTCCTGGCACTTTAACAATCTCCTTAGCAGTATTATATTGTTAAGATTAAACAATTTTGCCTCGTATGGACATAGTATCGAAGGAAAAAGCTAGATTAAATCTGCGTGTTTAGACCTGTTCCTCGGTTTTTTGCCGTTATTTGCCTTTAATGACATTAATGGAAAAATGTACATAAAACGCACGTTTATAAAACTAGTGAGTTGAGTTTTATATTTTTTGCTTCCAATGTTTAAAAATTTATAATGGCAAATATGAATTAGTTATACGTTATCCTATTAAAGAGCGAATTGGCCATAATTTAAGTCATAACAAGAGATAAGATTAATAATTTTTGATGTATTCGAATCATAATATTTTGCATTTGCGGCGAGGAAATAATTTGTCTTTTTGACAAATAGATAAATTATGTTAGTGACGTTGAGGTAAAAGGCAGATAAAAATTGATATCGTTGTCCTGATGGATTAGTTGCGGATTTCGCTCAGGGCTATTCCCGGGTAGAAGGGTGTGCGTAGCGTATCATTAATATAGAGTATAGACGGATTAATACGTAGTTGAGTAACAGGCATCAGAAGCCTGCGCACGAAAAATATCAAACTTGAATGAACTTGAATATATTAAATGCTGGGTTTAGCAGTCGCCAACGGCCTTTTTATGGGATTTTTGCAGTTATTAGATGAATGCAAGTGATTTAATAGTTGATGTAGAGCGTAGGTGATTTGGGTAAAATGAACGCCTGTTAGTGTAACAAGAATAACAGATGATAAGTCAATAAATTAATACCGCTTGTAGCTTAATTAACATCGTATATGCCCAGCTAACATTAAAGTTTTAGGTTGTTTCTGTTTCAAGTATTTCTTTTGTACTACGAGTAATATTTTTGGTTTCGCAAAAAAACTATGATTCAAATCTAAAGTTGTATTGGGTTATTTATTAACGAATTTGCTCACAAGTCCCACCAAAACTGCGTGTAATTTGTTTTGGATTTAACAAATAGCGATATCAAAGCAGGAAATTGAATAGTCAGTGATCTAATAAATCTCAATATAGCTATATCGACACGCGCTCGAGTTCGCATAACAATAACTCGTAAAATATGAATGGCGGAACTGAATATGAATGATTGACAGCTTTTATTGAAATCACTCCTATCGTCACCGGCTGATGGAGCAAACAATTTATGTCTCGACGATTCAATAAATATCAAGGCAAACATTCATACGCCGTGTTATGTGGAACTGTCTTTTGGAATATATTTTGTAGGACTTTTTTAATAAGGTGTATTCGGTGTTGTAATTTGTAAAGATTAACATAGTATGATTATGTGAGCTGTAAAGTGACGTATCAAAATGAAGAAGCAAAATATTAATAGAGAATAGGTTTCTTTAAACTGTCAAATGAGAGAGCTTGACCTACAACAGGTGACTGTACTACGTTTAAAACCTTACACGATTTAGAAAACTTTAGTGTTGCTCGGCCAGTGAGAAAGGGGTGTGGCTAAACACATTTCCTAGCCCTATAACTGATATATTTATATGTGGAGTACAACGGACTAAATAGTTGCAATGTAAGTGGCTTTTACTTTACAATCAATTAAATAAACTTTAGCGACAACGTACATTAGATAGTTAATTTAAAGTGACACATATGGCAACCCTAGCAATTCCGAAATAACCAAAGCACAAAGGATGGCCGTATTTAGTGGCGGGTCCATATTAAATCGTGAGGTCGCGGTGGTCCGACACTAAATAAAGGTCTTAGCTGTTATAACTCTAGGTAATGCGCCGATTTCCAGTTAAATTGAAATGTATTACAAGTGGGGTGGAATGCATTGTCGGTGTTGCCATGTCGTGCGGTAGTAGGGTTGCCAAAAACAAACACGTTCGCCAAATAGTAATCTAAGCTGTTCACACCAAAAACCAGATTTAGGAAAATTCTTTAACAAACGCTGTTTTACAATCAAATGTTACTATTGTAAACAAATTACTCTAGATTTACCTAAACTCTAGTTCCGAGCCACCTCACACCTGCGTCCATCGATTGCTCGGAATCTTAACGAGGTTATCTGTTCTCGTGGCGGGACACAGTAACAAATTCCGTTTTCAGTTCTCCACCGCCTTTCGAGTCCATTCTGGCTTTAATCAAGAACCTTTTCTACTAAGTAGATCGATATTTGCGTTCCGCATTAATATCAGACCATCTAAATGTCTTTATAGAAAACAAACACAATCTTTATGAAGCATTTCGATATTTCTCGACGTGGCCGTTTAAGCGAGCCCTTTTTATCTAAATAACGCGCCGTAGATTTCTACATACAAATGGCATAATGAATGAAAACAGTTTCTGCACATGCGACTGATCAAAAACAATCTTTACGAGATGAATAATTTATTTTAATTTTTTACAGCATGCGACTTGGGCTGCTGAGTGTGATGCTATCGTTTATATACGTGTTAATAGCTTTGCTATGTTGGATTTGTAATAAAGTTGTGTGGACGATGTTTATTCATTATTTCATCGATTGGATCATATGTCTCTGTTAGTGAGCCACATCAGAGGTGGGGCTTGGCATAAATTGTGACAGGGGCGTGTATTTAATAATCTTAGTGGAAATTGCTCTGTACCGCGTATTTCATAGTTTTATTTGAAGTATCGTATCTCGTGCGTTCAGCGCATGTTTCTTGCACAGATAATTTTAAATATAATTAGATGTTCTTCTGATTAAAAATAATGTTACATAATTAACGATGAGTTAACGCATCAGTTAGTGTGGCTACAAATGGAAATATCTGTTTTAAGTGACCTAATCATTTGAAAGTAAAATTATTGCTGATCAAAAACAAGCTTGGGAATAGATTTCATTACTACTTAATTCATTCATTTTTTTCTTATTCAATATTTATTGATATCCTACTATATCATAATATCGAACACATAACATAATAAAAAAATCATATCATTACATAAATTATACATTCAGTTTACAAATCACAAATTACGAATGCGCAACAACGAGTAATACCAAATTCACATAATTAAAATTTTGTAAAGATAAAATGTTTCCTAAAATAAATGAGCATGCTGACGCTACTCGACTAGGGACGCAAAAGCACGGCGCTCGGCACGTGTAAATCACGCAAGTTGGACTTAACGCGCGTCACTCGGCGCACGCCGCACGACTGCTTAGGCCGCGCACACACCACGTACGCAGAGGTACACGGATATATACGTAATCTGATGTCCCAAGGATAACGCGTGGTACTTTTTGGGGTGCAATAATACTATTAGAGAGAGTAGGAAATGGGATAAAACCCTGCTTTGGTATACTGTTGTCGGTATATCCTGTACCAGACTCAGTAGGTTGAGATGGAATACTACCCAATGAAATATGACAACAAAGTCGTCGCCTCACGTCCGCATTTTTCAAACAGTGGTATAAACCTTGTCGAGTCGACTCATCCCTACAACCGTCCAAGATACAGTACCAATAGTAATACTACTTTAGAAAGTTTCTGAACTTCAAGCACACTCCACAATTTACACCAGTGTGGTGTCAAATTTTGGCCAAATGCACTCTTTGAATCACTATCATAATGATGCGATTTGCCGTCAGCCTGTCCTGAGCCTTACACACGCATTGCTGTGTGACACGTAGCATATATTTTTCTAAAGTCCGCTCTACATTACGTCGCTAATGGCGTGATTCATTGTCAATAATCCTTGACACAGATTACGTATTTATATGTTCACACTTTCTCACTTGTGGTGTACAATAACTTGACACGATCAAGATATCCGTAGATATAAAATATTCTATTACTACATTTTCGAAGATTGCAAAGACAGCATATTGTACCGTAGTGTGTTGTATGAACTCGGAGTCGCCTACAGCTGAGTGCTCACCACAAAACTGCTTTACGATATTTCGATTGTGAGGACTAAGCACTAAGAACATTGTCCATCATGTTGTCTTATTTATGTAAAATACAAATACTCGTTATTGTAAACCAACTTAAATAAACGAAACATATACAACAATAAAATGTAATTTTATCATAGAACATACACAGAAATTATAAGATTTTAAGAAATATATCGAGAAGCTTTTATAATTATCTATGTTTGTCTGTATAGGTTCTTACAGTTCCGTATTATCGTGCATTTAATTTCTTTAAGAATCTTAAAGTTTCATGTATATGTAAACAGATTGTATGATAAAAAAAAATAGTTTCAAAGAGAAATATATCACTTAGAACAATTAGAAAACATGACCATACCAAAATATGTCTTTTTAGGTAAACTCTTAAATATTGATTTAAAAAATCAGTCAAAACAATATTCACGGAAATGAACAAAGGTTTATCATACAAATAAGGTAAGTTATAGGAGTACGGGTAGATATTTTCATGTTATCCGAGATTCACAGGTATTACGAGAACAAATGGCGGCTGACCTCGCCGGCCAAAGTGTATTCCGATTTTGTTAGAATATTGCATCTCGTGTTGCAAGCATTGTGGGCGTTGTATAATGTAAAATAAAACTTAGAAATTTGTTATTGCAAATGCAGTATTTGTACCGAAGTTTGCTTGGTGAAACGCAATTCTTGGCCGTCTTTCAAAATATTACTTGATTTTTTTGTTCTGAATGATATGTGCACGTGATAAGTCATGCAATTAAAATATTACGTTATAGCTGTTAAAAGAACTTGTCATAATTGTAACATCATCAGTAACAGTATGGGTCAAAACAGTTAGATTTCTGTACTTACTAATAGTTTCGGTTTATTTGTTGTATATCGTCTACTGTGAGATAGTGGTACCGCCCCGGACGAGCCTACTCATTCATGCTGAGTCATGACTGATAACAGCGTGGCTCTTCCACCACTTCCAACCTTGATCTCCAGTGAGATATGTGGTACCCCGGGACGCAAAGAGTTTTCATCCAGGGTTTTTTCAGGCTAAGGTGGAAAAAAAAATATACCTTTAGGTTTTACAAGGTTTTATATAGGGTTTTTTAATTTATCTTGAAATAAAATAGATGGTATAAAAAATAGCATTTTTGCAAATGGGATCGATGGGTTTGAGTGACGCACGAGTTGATGTGAACGTCCGAACATGCAGTCAAACAAGCTGGACGCCGCGTGGGCGCCCAACTACAAATATTCACTTTTTACACTATTGACGAGTTTCTACATTGTCACACAATTTGAATACATAAACGCTTTAAACATAAATTGATGTTTGAGTTATGCGCTCGTAAAAATAATTAAGTGCCGGTTCGGTGCGCCTACATTATAATTATTGACTTTTAAATAAATATCTACGCTATTTGTAAGATTTTAATTTTATATTTTTTTAACATTTTAATATTAATAATGAATATGTTTTGCAAGCTTATTTTTATCTTCGTTCATTGAATATATAATCTAGCTGTTTAAAATAATGATAGGAAATTGTGAACTAAATAGCGTAAAACTTTGTTTATATTTTTTAATAATAAGTTTATAGATTAATTCGTGTTCCAAATTTGCACACCCATAAAATATATCATAAATGAGAAAGTAATCTGTTATTTATTTAACTCTCATATGATACACAAAAAAGACAAAAGGCATTATTTTTTTTATATGTTTTGGTATAGATTGTAAAATAACCTGTCCAATGCTGATTATGGTAATTTCATAACTTTAGTTTTGTTTTTTACAATGTAAGAGCCTTTTAACGTATTTCTGCTTGGAATATTCTTCGAAAGCAGCTTGTTATAACTATGTTAATGATTTAACAACCATATACACACATGTGCCTATATGTGCGGTTATTTTTGATTTGCTTACTTTAGATTACACGATTTTTCGGGTTGGAAATACTTTTAGTTTGTCATGCAAGTCATTTTTATCCTTATTTAACATGGCACACAACTCCAAATATAGTACTCCACGTAGTCGTCTTTTTCACTAAAAATAAATACAAAATACAATTAAAATAGTCCCGTTTCTTCTGACCGTACACGACACTATCAAACGTCGATTGGCGCATCGTCCATAAACAAGTAAAAATGCGCGGATAAACCGCGGCGGGAATATCCGCGCAAGGCCGTGGCGGCGCGTGGGCGGCGCTTTACGTTCAATAAACTACGCGTATCCACACCATATCCGCCTTCAGACGCTAACCTTACGTAGCCTTATCCTATTCCATTGTTGTTGTAAAGGGATTTTTCTGAGCTACCCCGATTTTTTCTCGAATAATATAAGAAAGATATTCGTTAAATTTTCTAGAAAATAGACAGGAGATACTCTCTGACCATTAGTTATTATTATAATAGTTGCATTGTTGCTGTATCGGGTGCGTTAAAGTACCTTTTTGTGCAAATATGAAAAAAATGTATAGATGTTCAGACTTATAGCTTTGACTAGCTTCTGTCCGCAAACTTCGGGATAAAAAGTAGCCTAAGGTTCAGTTGCACAAACTAACTTAACCCATACCTTTGACTTTGAAAACGTCAATCCCATACATTAGCAAGTCTTGGCTCTAAGTGTTTATCCAGGGTGTTAGCTACCGCCATACCAAATTTCATCAAAATCCGTTAAGCTGTTTCTGAGTTCATCGCGCACAACCGCACGGGCAAACAGACAAAAATCTAAAAACCTAAAAATCGTTGTTTTGAGTTCTATTACGTTAATACAGAGCCCCGTATTAGTTTTTCTCATTTATCTTCCACGTACAGACATCAATAGATTACAAATTTATTATACGTATAGATTTCTGACAGCGGGGGTTGACACCACCTTTTTTCACCCTCAAAGCAAACCGCAAATTATTAATTGAGATAAATATTACTAATAAATAAATCACAAAATTTTCCAAGGTCCCGTACCTCGACACAAAACCTTAAAGCCTGGTTCCAATATATTTTTTTCTAAGTTCAGAGCTACACGTGTGGATTTATTTTCGAGTTCGAAATGCCAATGGCCTATTCATACATATTAGTCTGCAGACATTTCCCACGTGGCGACTAAGATCCGTGTTATCAAGTCGTTGACCGAATTTATTATGAATATAATTGATTCATAATCGCTTGTTCTGTTTAATGAGGCTTATATTGGTTATACTAGAAATGTATTATGGGATATTTGATTTGGAGTAGTTAAATTTCAAATGTAAAACTAACGACGAATTTTTTTCTATAGTTAAATTTTTTATATTATACCTATTCATTATCAGCCCGGAGTCACGAATTTGTACCCGATTTGGAGATAGGCTCGCCCTCCATCACTTAATGGGACGGAAAATACAAGGCGAAATGTGGGTGTCCGGTGGCGTCTCTGCCTACCTCTTCTGGGATAAAGGCGTGAGTTTATGTATGTAGATATTTATGCTTACATTGTGAAGTCTCACAATGAGATACAAATAGTGTTGTAGGTATCAGAAACTACGGGTGAGTTATGGCTTTCACAAGTCACAACTATACATACATAATATTATTTTTCAACTTATTTTAGGTGGGTTTTTAATACAACGCTTAATTGTAGTAATAGGAATCATTTTCTTAAGTTCCCAAAACTTGATGCGGAGACTGTCCCGCCCGCACATCCCCCCTGCAACTCCTGTAAGCCAGGTTCAACAGTGGCACGCATTTTAATGACACTCAGCATTGAAGCTCAGCGAGTCTCCGGGAATGTCTAACCTGTTTTAACCCGCAAAAAATTAATCATAAAGTTAAATTAATAGGAGCTACTAATATTTTTTGTGTTCTTACGTCTACTAACTTTACGCGGAAACGAAAATTAGTATTAGTGAGTTTAATCAGTAATGTTCAATATAGTTTCATTTATATCATTAAATAAGTGCCATCATATTTTAGCTGAGAACAGTGAACTGGGTTCAAATTTTTACATCACATATTTTCCTAGAACAATTCTCCATAGCACAATCTTGCTCCATATTAAAGTTTTATCCCATCGACTAGGCCGAAGCCACTGGCCAGTTACATGCAGTTTTGTATCGGGAATCGAAGCAGGTCCTTTAATCATCGGCGACAGTGCCGCCGGCGGTCTAACTCATACCGAAAGCGTCTGCGCATAAATCTATCCCACTGATTAAAACTTGCTTAACAATGACACCAGTTACGTCCGCGGTACTTCTGATGCCTAATTGTGTGATAATTTTGTTCGTAACTGAATTAAATTACGTATTGCTAATGTTATTTATGACCGGGACACTTGAGATGTTAATGCTGGTTTGGGAATGTTATAGTCCCGATGCTATTTCATGGTATATTTCTTTATAATGGTAAACGTCTTACTATAAGGTCTATGGAAAATTGATTAGCAATTTATAAATATATTAATAATTGTATATTTTATTTTAAATCCGAGTATCCAAAGTTCTATGGTTCCATCGCAATCGTTTCCAAAATCCTATTGGGGCTATTTCTTTAACTATATCTTGATATCTCTAATTTTGTTACAAAATAACAGCTGGAAATTAAGGTTTACTTTCAATTAATCCAGTTTAAAATACGTTTACTTACACAACAGTCCAGTATGATGTGAAGATTCCAAGAGAAGTAATGGCTCCGCCATTGGTGCTTGGTAAATATTGAAGAAAGTTGTGCGACAAATGGTTATGTCCATAGAATTAGTGATAGTGTGGATAAGATAGGGCAATCTCCGGTCGTACTCAAGACTTGTCATTTGTATGTGATAATGGTAATTTAGATAAATATACTTATATATTTTAAGCAATATTGTAGTAACTTTATAATATTAGTCTTACAATGTTGTGTACATTTAGTTGCTACTTTATTATTTTCTCTCACAGTTTTAGTGATTTAATAATATTTAGCAGGAGTTATATAATTAGATGTTGAGTTAACAAATGTAATACTTTATTTACTTGAGGCAAATTTATTAAGATTTAGAGTCCATTTTTTAACCACAAATATTTATTTGTCTTACTTGAGATCAAAGCCTTACATTCTCAATACATTTTCCCAATATGAGTGTATTGGGTCGATGTTGGTAAGTCGATTTTTATTAAAAATAATTCTAATTATTTAATTTGAGCGAACAAAATCCTGACGATAACCAATCTCTGCAACCGGTGTAGTAAAAGGAGGAAATTTCACTTTAATCGGAATGAGAGCCGTGTCCAGCGCTGAGAAATATATGGCCCGACCTGTACTATTGTACCTTACTGCAGCTATGATCGTTTAAATAATACTCATTGCGCATGCACATCAAGTTTTCTCATAGCCACACTCAGTCAACTAATTAAATAGGGTAATAAAGTAGCAGTGCATAGCTGCCAGCGCATGCAGTGTAACTTACTAATTGCCCTGAGGTACAGTCGGCCAATACACTACATCTTCGGGTCGTTTTTCAACTATAACAAGCAGATTTGATATAAAGCTTTAGTTACATCAATGCCGCTCCTTAGGGCTCAGTATTTTATTAGATTTGCGTTAATGAATTATAGATATTAAGGGTTTATGGGTTGTCCCGCGTGAGTTATTGTAATGAAGGGTTTCAAGAAGGCAGTCAAGAGGAAAATCTATGTAGTAAATATTTATTAATTAGCGACGAAACATTGATTTGTGGTGCTCTTTCTCCGCAGGGTAAAATAACGGAATATCATTGTTTTATGAGTTTGCATACCAATTCAATAATAAAATTGGTGGATCATATCAAAGGTACATATAAATAAATCACGAATGAAGTACTGTTTGAATGCCACCAAGGTATGACCAATCGGATTTTATGGCAGGACCAATAAGCCTTTGATATTTCTATAAGGCGACTTAATAATACTGAAAATAACATGAAAATAATCAAAGGAATATGAAAAATATTTTTCATATGTTACCACGTTCCTACGTATATGATAGTAAAAATCATTGCATACATACAGGGTATATCAAGACCGCGACCGAAAACGAAGCCAGGTGGTAGTATTAGTGACTTCAAACACAACACAAGTAAAAATTTCGCAAAAAAAATCGACAACTTTTTTTTTGTAATTTTTTACTTATCGTCGTTTTTGGGTGATAAATACATAGTTTTCCTAAAATAATGATGCAGACCTCTTTATTTTTGAACACTCAATGGTACGTAAGGGTTTAAATTATTATTTTCGCAAAAACTAGGAATTTTCCACCCAAACAAGATGATTTTTAAAAAATTCTAAAAAAATATCTGTCGCTGTTTTGGTGAAATTTTTAATTGCATCGTGTCTGTAACCACTCAAACTACCACCTGGCTTCGTTTTCGGTCGCGGTCTTGAGATACCCTGTATATTAATAATGAGTGTTATTAGTTGAGCCTCCAAAATAAACGATGGAACGTTTATCCTGTAGGCACACATTACGTGATTGAAAACCGTGGTAAATATTTGCATTCTTAGATAATATTATATTAGAAACGCAGAAGCAAAAACATGAACAAAAATAACTCCTCAATCAACAAGGTGCAATTTATCACTCGACAGCAATAAACAGTTTAACAATTATAAAATCATTAGAACGCTGTTTATTTATTTTATAACGGACGGCAAATCCATACAATTAAGTCGTCAAAGTCAAATCGGTAGTAATCCAATGAAATTTAATAATGACCGGTTCTCGAAGTGATTTCAAACTGTACGGACACGTAGTCGTTGAGAGTAGCACTTGTGACTTGTAGTAGCAGGTGGTTCACGCAACCAGCCTCTTTACAGATCATTCTTGTTTTGGTTTTTTTTTTCTTTAATACTGATAAATTATTCGAAACATACGAGTATACTCTATTGTTTTGATTAATTTCTGGCATTTGTTTGTAATTACATTCTTTGTTTGAATGATTATGATGTAGATTCATATTGGCATCATAATCGTGTGTGCTGTCATTCCGATGTATAAATTGGTAATTACTTCCTATTGTCTTAAATATTGAATCTCCTATGACATTTCTTCTATCGTACACAAGGTTAACGACATTATATGTTTAGACTTTTACATATGCGATGTACAAAATAGGAAAAATCACACGCACGCTGGTACGGTTTTACACGTTCAACCGCTTAATGAATAGCACGACCGAGCTAATAACTCGATGGCAAATAGTTAAATGATAGAGTACGTGGATTGTAAATAGTGGTTGTGATACAGCCGCGAGACGTACAAGTAAATATTGTACAGTTATATTGTACAAAATGACATTATTTAATCACTGGACAGTTCATCAAACAGGTATGGAAATGATGCGTCGTGATGCGCATGACATATACAAGTCATAGACTAATTTATAATAATGTTTTAAAGTTTATTTTAAGGTTGGCTTGTAGTAACGTCCAGGGTCCTGGCCACTAGATCCGTTAAAACAGTGATCCAATCGTCTTAAAGTAAACCATGTGAAAGACTGGGCGATATGACGTAGATTGTGTACAAAAGCGGAGCCTAGCACCGGCTGGGAAAACGCTCAGTGAAAATAAAGAGAAAAAAGGTCCAAAGCAGCCATGGAGCATTTATTTTAATATCAAGCTTGGAAAAGCAGAAACATTAAAAAATTAACAACTCATTATTTGCTGTTGGTAAAAGCTGCTGTGCGTCGAAAACCTTTCTCATGAGCTATATACAGGTATATCAAGACCGTGACCGAAAACAAAGCCAGGAGGTAGTATTAGTGATATCAAACACAATGCAAGTAAAAATTTTACAAAAAAAATCATCAATTTTTTTTTGTTATTTTTTACATATCGTCGTATTTGAGTGATTAAACATAGTTTTTCTAAAATAATGACGTACATCACTTAATTTTTAAACACGCTATGGTACGTAAGGGTTTAAATTACTATTTTTGCAAAAACTAGGTATTTACCCCTCAAAAACGATAATTTTTAAAAAATTGTAAAAAAAATCCGTCGCTTATTTTGCAAAATTTTTAGTTGCATTGTGTCTGTAGCCGCTAAAACTACCACCTGGCTTCGTTTTCGGTCGCGGTCTTGATATACCCTGAATATAGGCTGGTAATAATGCATGAGCATCGTATAACTTAGTTGTGGTCACACATTGAGTGTGGTCGCTGCGGTTTTGAATTATAAGTGGCGATACCAAGATAAGTAACACAGAAGCTTGGGTCTTAAAGTGCAGGCTCTGAACAAGCTTGTTATGACTAAACTTTGTAGCAGGTGTCATTTATATGAAGTAATTAATTCTCTAGTACATTGTACAGTAGCAGCCTTTAATAGCTTATTACTAAGCATTGGACTCCCCTACAATCGAGAGGTAAAATGAGAGGGATGAGGGCATGATCTGCCAAGCTGGTCTATTACTGGTTGGCGGGCTTCATATACGATGCAATTTCTTCTAAAGAACTTTTAGACATGTAGGTTTCCTGACGATGGTGTTCTTCAACATTAAAGTGTGTGGTAATTGAGTATCAATACACACATGTTTCAGACACTTTTCACTCCAACATAAGTTATATTACAACATAAATGATTATTTTAATGATAAAAATATTAATATAAATTAACATTGACAAAATATTATTCGTTTTCCTTTAAATAACTAATGAAATCTAAAGTATGATTATTAATATCATCTTGACATCTTTTAACCTTTATATGATTACATACTAAGTTCTATTTCTCTATTTTTTTTATTATTAGTTGTAACGTATAATGCCAACATTAATGTAAACCAATTTCTTAAAATATTTGCACGTCAACTATGACAGATTGTGAGACTCCAAGGAACAAAATGTCATCTTTATGTAACCACATTCTTGCAAATAAATTTTTCATTTCATTTCATTTCATTTCATTTCATTTCATTTCATTTCATTTCATTTCATTTCATTTCATTTCATTTCATTTCATTTCATTTCATTTCATTTCATTTCATTTCATTTCATTTCATTTCATTTCATTTCATTTCATTTCATTTCATTTCATTTCATTTCATTTCATTTCATTTCATTTCATTTCATTTCATTTCATTTCATTTCATTTCATTTCATTTCATTTCATTTCATTTCATTTCATTTCATTTCATTTCATTTCATTTCATTTCATTTCATTTCATTTCATTTCATTTCATTTCATTTCATTTCATTTCATTTCATTTCATTTCATTTCATTTCATTTCATTTCATTTCATTTCATTTCATTTCATTTCATTTCATTTCATTTCATTTCATTTCATTTCATTTCATTTCATTTCATTTCATTTCATTTCATTTCATTTCATTTCATTTCATTTCATTTCATTTCATTTCATTTCATTTCATTTCATTTCATTTCATTTCATTTCATTTCATTTCATTTCATTTCATTTCATTTCATTTCATTTCATTTCATTTCATTTCATTTCATTTCATTTCATTTCATTTCATTTCATTTCATTTCATTTCATTTCATTTCATTTCATTTCATTTCATTTCATTTCATTTCATTTCATTTCATTTCATTTCATTTCATTTCATTTCATTTCATTTCATTTCATTTCATTTCATTTCATTTCATTTCATTTCATTTCATTTCATTTCATTTCATTTCATTTCATTTCATTTCATTTCATTTCATTTCATTTCATTTCATTTCATTTCATTTCATTTCATTTCATTTCATTTCATTTCATTTCATTTCATTTCATTTCATTTCATTTCATTTCATTTCATTTCATTTCATTTCATTTCATTTCATTTCATTTCATTTCATTTCATTTCATTTCATTTCATTTCATTTCATTTCATTTCATTTCATTTCATTTCATTTCATTTCATTTCATTTCATTTCATTTCATTTCATTTCATTTCATTTCATTTCATTTCATTTCATTTCATTTCATTTCATTTCATTTCATTTCATTTCATTTCATTTCATTTCATTTCATTTCATTTCATTTCATTTCATTTCATTTCATTTCATTTCATTTCATTTCATTTCATTTCATTTCATTTCATTTCATTTCATTTCATTTCATTTCATTTCATTTCATTTCATTTCATTTCATTTCATTTCATTTCATTTCATTTCATTTCATTTCATTTCATTTCATTTCATTTCATTTCATTTCAGAAATGTCAGTGGTGGCCGCGAGTTTGAACTCGTGACCCACTTGTTAGATAGCGTCCGGTGCGTTTGCAAATACGTCGAAAGGTTGGACAATATCCTCTTTAAAGCTCAATACTTTAATTAATTCAAGTAGGTTGGTGAACAGTGAGCCTGCTAATACGGTTTGACGCCGCTTCTGATTGAACTAGTGGTACTTAAGCCGCCGCCCTAAATCCACATCCTGTGCTGACGCCGACTGTCCCAATCAAACCTCTAATGAGTCCTACACTGGCGGTTGCACTCGGAATACTGCACGACAGTTTGACGTCACATCGAAGGATATACTCATTCATTATATAATTAAACTTTAGATGGAAGTTTACAAGCGGAGAAAATAATTGAATATTGGAGTTAATATGTTTTATGAGACGAAGCAGCGTGGCAAAAAATTTAAACATTGTTAATATTTTTTACAAATTATTGGCAACATTGTTCAGTGAAAAATATGAAAAAAATTACGACCGAGATAATTATGTTACTCTATATAGTATTTTACATATCGCAGTTTCATATCAACTATAAATATCCTTCAACGAGCCCTGTACATAAAAGCTGTAATAAAATGCAAGAAAAGACGTTAATGCTCTTACACGTTGTCGCTTCTCAATTGCAGACACGAAGGAGGTAGGTAGGTGACTTAGTGTGTGATAAAGTCAATTAAAAAAACAAATAACCGCATGGACTGTCCATGTAATCGTATTATTTATTAGCCGTTCTTTCGATCTACCATTAAATTTCACTTACTGTGCTAAGGAATAAAATAATTTGATTTTTTTATTGGCAATACCTAACCTCCTTGGAATTGGAAAAGAATGAACTGTCATTTGTTGTGATAGGTGTGAATAATTGGCTAGCAATAATTTATTTTACTTATAGTTATTGTTGTATTGTCGTCATTTATTTAATGTCGGAAAAGAGTTCCATTTTTTTAATGTCTTAGGAGATGTGGGTACATTAATCCTTGCTTAAAAGTGTTAGTAAAATCTTATATCGCAGGGTTTTTATTTTATTCACCGTAATTTAATTGTGATGTAGGAGGATTTCTACCATGGTATTTATTAACCGGATAAGTTGGAAATTCTTGGTTTTGTCGCATCAAACTTTCTTGCTCTTCTTGTCGAATTCTCGCACATGCAAAATATAAATTATGAATGCTCTACCAAGTGAATTTTTATTTATTTATTTACATATATTTATATACTTACTTACTATTCTATATTACTATTAGAAATTAAAGTAATTATTTAAGTTTTTTTTATATAAGTACAACTAGGGGTCGGGCCCGGCTTCGTCCGGGTGCAAATAGTTTTTGATTCGAGTGCACATCAAAAAAATATATTTCAGGTACTAACTGTCTTATATGATGATAACTGGGATAAAGGCGTGAGTTTATGGATGTAACTGTCTTATATTTAAACTCAATGTGTCCGCTGTCGACTATATTGCATTTCGCGTCCCACCCCGTCCCGTCCATGACGAAAGGCATGCAGCCTGTCCATTCATGCTGAGTCATGATGGCACACACAGTGACAACAGCGTGGCTCTACCATTTTTAAATTTAGTTGTTTTACACAATCTTAAGATCCCTCAAATTAATCATCTATGATAATAACACCCCAATACGGTCTATTGTTTCTATGTTAATTAAATTATCCTGCTTCCGTCTCTCTGCACTGCCTTAAGGTTGACTGGGTGAAATTATCTTTAGGCATTAAGTCCGCCCGTACAATTTAAAATTGTTCAAATTGTTAATTAAAAAAATAAATAAAAATAAATAATTATACGGAGAGGATAGAAAATAATATTGTACGTATTTTATTAACCGACTTGGACCACCTACAATTAAACCTACACGAGGATAGTTGAATGATTGAACTCAGCCGAAAGATATATAGTTGAGATAACAACTAATATTCTCGCAATCCGTCGATGGTTATCGTGTTGCCAATACTTAATGAGAACATAATTATAATGTTAGCAATACTAGGGAATTATAAACTAGAAAGCGTAAGCCCTGTTTCTATAACGTTGTGTAAAGTAAAGGTTTGTAGAGATTTAACTTTGATTCGAGATTGTATAAAAATATTTTTCATTTATTGCGAGGATATCAATAAGATTTTAGGAATAACAGGAATATACTAATCATATTTACCAAAAAATATTATTATTTTAGTGTACATTTCTAATTATTTATTTTAGTATTAAGTATGTATATGCTAGCGAAGTGTTTGCTATTGATATACCTTATTCGCCTCATAAAAAATAAACAGTTTTGACAGCCTCCGTGGCGCAGTTGGTTAGACGCCGCCTGTGAAACGAGAGGCCGCGGGTTCGATCCCCGCACCGAAACAAATATTTGTGTGATCCACAGGTATTTGTTTCGGGTCTGGATGTTTGTGAGACCGAAAACTCTCTCGTAGTTTCTGATACCCACGACACAAGACTCGATCTTAGTGTGGGGTCAGTAGGCTTATTCACGTAATTAAATCAATTCAGTTGCAGTTAAGTTTCGATCAAAACAGCCCTTTTTGTATTCTCGTAATTTAGACAACCGCTGTCAGATACGCTCGCGTCAAGTTCGCGTCACGCGAGCGCTTTAGCGTATTTTACGGCTGCGCGTTTTATACATGCGTGATTCAGATCGCAATTTGTTTGGTATTTATCTATTCATTTGACGTCTCCAATGACAGTTTAGTCCGACCAACGTGCAGCACATGCGCAGTTTATGCATATCTTACGCGCAGCTAAACAATTACAAGAATACCATTTTGACGTACGTTCCATTAAGACGAAAACCTAATCGCAACTGCATCGAAACTTGATCGGCGCGTCAATAAAAATAAAAATATGCAGTATTTTTTAAAAGTGTATTTATAAAATTTGGAAACTAAAAGGCCAGTGGGTATAATATTGAGCTCCCTCAGGCACAACGATTTTATCACTTAAAGTATATTAATTCAAAGTATAAAATTTCCTTATCGCGTCATCGATGTGTTCCATCATACAGCCATACTGCTTATAATAATATTATCTTAATCTCTTTATCGAGTTTGAAACAATATTTTATTTAATTATTATTATTTTATTCTTTTTGTACACTAAATAAATCTTAATAACTAAACGAATATTTAATATTAAAGTACAAATGGCGGTCGTATCGCTCGAGGCAATCTCTTACCGACTACCATGGGATGGACATAAGAGAAGGAAAAACATAGGGCAGTCTTAAGTGTACTTTTACAATAAAGCTTGAATGATATAAATAGGACAAAAAAAATGAAAATATTTTAGCTTGATAGATAACATACAAATATTATATTATATGAGTATATAAACACGTAAAATAAGAACATATATTAAATAAAACCATATACATAGATATAATTAAAAATACACATACAGATAGATAAATACGTACATTTATATACACACACATGTGCACATTGCACACATTTATTTAAATGCATAATTATCAATCAATGGACTAGTGTGGTTGTTAAAGTGACAAGTAGTGTTCTTTGACCATACTTTTAAAAGACAACAGTGTTCGTGCCCGTCTCACTGCATCAGGGAGAGTATTCCATAATCGGACCGCTTGGACTGCGAAAGATTTGTCCAAAAAGGTCGTAGAGTGCACGGGCATTTTTAACTTTAGGTTCTCCGACGATCTCAAGGATCTCGAATGCGAATCATGAAGAAATATAAAACGATCTTTAAGATAAGAAGGAGTGAGAGGATTAAACAAGATGTTGTAAAGAAGAAAAAGAATATGAGTATTCTGACGAAGTCGTATGGGTAACCACTTGAGCTTTACACGAAACTCGGAAACATGGTCATATTTGCGAAGACCAAATATGAACCGAATGCAAAAATTTTGGAGACGCTCAAGTTTATTAAGTTGGTCCTCGGTGAGATCGATATAGCTGACATCGGCATAATCAAGGATGGGGAGAAGAAGTGTTTGAGCAAATGAAATCTTCGTGGTAACGGGTAGGAAATTGTGTAATCTTCGCAGGGACCGCGCTGAAGCAAACAACTTTCTACATTACTTCACGAAGCTGCGGGCCCAAGGAGAGAGATTTGTCCAAATACAAACCTAAGGTTTTAACAGTATCACTGTATGGGATTGGGATACCATCGCAGTATATAGAGGAAATCTGATCCCAATCTAATTTTGAAATCATCCTGGGGCTACCGACAACAATGACCTGTGTTTTGGAAGGATTAACCTTCAACCCATTAGCATTGCTCCAGTCACAGATACTTTGGACGTCTTCATTAATATTTTGTACTTTATAATCAACAAAATACAATATGCAGAATGATTGAATGGGTGTAATGGTAGATTTACAATAGATAACAATCGTTTTTAATTAGAAAGTAAATCGGAACAATTAAAATTATAGTCATATTGTTGTACGTGCGGGGCATCTGTAGTGAGGTTTTGGTATGAAAGACCGCGCAATGAGTGAGTGCGTATCAATCAAATGTTCCATTCCTGCGTTAGGAATTTATTTCGCTTTTGTTTCTTTTGAACCTATCATCAACCTATATCAACCCCAGCCAGAACTAGGATCCGCATTTATTATAAAGGTTTCTTAGATTTACGCGAATGTTACATATTGAGATAAAACTAATTTTTACGGATTTTATCGCGATTTGGTTTAATTTTTTAACTTCCCGACGTTTCGATTGCTTAACAGCTATCGTCGCTACGTCTTCGTAAAAATTAAACCAGATCGCGATAAAATCCGTAAAAAATAGTTTTATTTCAATCTGCCTTTATTGTTATTCTTCCCATTTTTATTCTAATATGATATTATTCCATATTTTCTTGTCACTGTTGAAATACTATACACAGTTAAGGACGCAAGTTATTTTTTTAAAGCGTTAAAGCACGCAAAGCTCTTATTGAAAATACGTTCACTACAACTTACAAGCTGTATTTTCGTATTGGCGTAGTAATTAGAAGTTGTCTGCAGGAGATGTTTGTTTACTCGTTATATTCATTATTAAATCTTTGCATACAATAAATAAAATTGTTTAAAGATACCTCTCTATCGTGGAATTATTTTAATTAACATCGTTGTTGGAAACGCGGGCAATTATTCCCTTTTATAATGGACTAACATTGCACTTACACAGATTGGATGCAGTTCAAAATGTGTATACAAATTGCTGGTCGTAAAGTTTTTATTTCTTCATCTAGCTGTATTTTCATAATCTTAGTGAGCGAGTCTGGTCCAGATTTACATTTTAATCTTTATGCCTTCATTGGTACCTGATGACTCCAACTTATTATCAGATGTAATTGCTGACACTAAATGTCTTCAGCATGCATTCTGTTATAGACAGGCTCCTTGTCGCTTGTAGGACGGTTATCATCATGAGAATTAACTAGCTTTTGCCCGCGGCTCCATTGGCGTCCATTTGAAAATGTGGGCTTCTAACTTATCATTTTTTATACAGAAATTTTCCCATTAATTTTAATGGTATTTATCAAGTCCGACCTTTATTTAATATTTATTATAATATTATAATCTTTTTTAGAATAAGATGAATTAACATTATGCTGTGTTATCATTCATTAAACAATAGATGAGTTTCGATTATGTTGAAAGCGCAGACATTATGTGATCTTTACGAATTACTCCCTTCAAATGCTTCACAATCCTGTATCCTATTCATTAATGTATGTACCAGTAACTAGCATAAAACACATCTATATCACAAATAATAAATAGGCAAAGATCACGAAGTCCCCGGAGAGACAGTAACAAATTCTTCAAAGATTTCAATCGTTCCCCGTACAACATGATGGAATCCGCTCGCACCGGCTTGACAGTGTAATGAGCGTTCACTACATACAAATGCCGAGGTTGGTTGTGCCGAACATTGTGCGTTTTAGATAATCTATGCAAATATGAACATGGTCAAGTGTATCCGGGATCGATTGATGGTAGGTGATTGTAGCCTTTAGTTGAAAGTATATTTTTGTACTATTAATGTACTGTAATTCTGTATACTCGTACTATTGTACTGTAGATTGGTTGAAAACAAAAAATAAGCAAAAAAAATATACAGGATCTGAAAATATCCGTAATACTTCGATTTGGTATTTCGGAAATCGTATTGTGAGGGATGTAACAGAATTACAAAATCTGATTCATTTATATTATTTGAATAATCGATAACCTAAAACTGCCTATTCTTATAAATTATACCGTATGCAAAATGTTTCTCTCATAGACTTAATAATTATGTGTCTCTAAATTGACTTAAATGAGTTACTAGTATTTTCGTACTCTATTGAGTTCAAATCAAAATCAAAATATTCTTTATTCAAGTAGTCTTTTACAAGATCTTTTGAATCGTTAATTTCTGCTACCACCGCTTCGGAACGTGTTGTAGCTGTGAAGAATAAACGGCGCAAGAAACTCCCTCAGCAACACGAACTGTCTTCTTTTTTTTTTGCTTTTCTTTTGCTTTTCTTTTTCTTTATTTTTCGTTTTTAAAGGCTAGTTTAAATTACAATGGTTTATTTATCTAAATGTCATAATATTGTCTGCATATGTTCTCCTCGTCCGTTCCCAGATAGTCCCTTTGTCAAATTATCAGTCAAAGCGATCTCAAGTCTGAGATATATCGTCATTTTTATTTATGTAGAATTTAATATATTTATGCTAATTCTTACAATTCTAAACATCAGGAAGTCCACTGCCGAACCTGTCCTAAAGCTCTCTACACACAGGGCATATTAAAATACAATAAATCAATTTCCATGTCGTATGCAAATTGTTAATTTCCTTAGTTAAACTAGTGAAGCTGTCTTTAGTTCAAAGTAGAGGCTATTTATAGCGTATAACAACAGTTAGCCACTAACAAGGAACCGCTGAAGATAAATTGAAATTACACCAACATCCGCAAATTTATCTGCATTTGTTGTTAAGATTAAAGGGGGATTAATTTTATTCAGAATAAGCTGGCGCTTCGGACGCCCCGCACGCGACTAATGTGGCCACATTTTAAGCTCGAGTGGAGAAATTTATGTTGCCACGTCGTTTAGCTCAGGACTGTCCGCGGCTCCGACAGCGTCTATTTAATATCTCTATTTTATGAGGAATTTCGCTTTAAGCTGCAGACGTGTTCTTTTGTCATCGATTTAACAAGCCACAATATGAGATTAAGAGACGTTTCCCTTACAATGTCCACCTTTTCAGTATTTACGAGGATGTTATATACATTGCTAAGTTAATTTATTTTATCTTGTGAATACACAACATGATTTAATCAAATAATGCCGCATTTGTGACATTTTTAGTCAGTAAAATTCTTTTATACGTAATACACTACATTAAAAACGTTCCAACTGCCATATCATACAATAAAATCAGCAAAAGCTTTCATTTCAACTCACTTTTGACTCAAATGATCTCGTTATCACATGTTTTATCTTTCAACATCGTTCAATTCAGGCAATAATTACAAAGTACGATCATTACTGACAGACTGTCCACGAAGCCAGCACATACGCACCCTACCGTCACAGCGGGGGGCAGGGCACTCCGCCACGGCTGCCAACTTTATAAAGCACTAAAGCCACATAATGCGGTTCTTATGTAAATAGGCACGCGTTGCCTGTGATCCAGCTCGTGACTGGCCTGAAAGCCGCGTGAAGCCTTAATTAGCTCCCAGTAATTAAATCAGGATGTATTGATAGCAATATGGAGATTGATTACAAAGTGCGGCTTGAAGAGGTTTTAATTCTACGACTCAGGGTCCGTTAGGTTTATCTAAATAAAACAGGGCTGGTGTTTTCCGGGTTGGTTAGTATAAGCTATTAATTTGTATCTGTATAGAGGTCCCAATATGCAAAGGAATTTGCAACTCAGGAAGTGTGGTGTAGGATACCCTCGAGCGAGGTGGGAAAATGGTTCATGCGGAATACTCGACTGCAAAAGCAAATATTGTGGTCAAAGCGTACACTTGATGTTTATGAATAGAAGTGGACTACTACATGTTGGTGATGATGGTCTTAATGCTGGAGTAAGACCTGTGCTGCAATGTGAAGTAAGAATATGTTGTGTTTTAGACTTAATCCAATAAATAAAAATCCATCCAAATACACCCAACAATCACATACGTAGTCCTGACTTCACACTTCGATCGAGCCGAGTGTGGTGGGTATCAGAAAATAAGAGAGACTTTTCGGCCTCACAAACATCCAGACCCGAAACAAATACCTTTGCTTCACACAAATATTTGTTTCGGTGCGGGGATCGAACCCGCAGCCTCTTCTTTTACAGCCGGCTTCTAACCAACTGCGCCACGGAAGCTGTCAATATTAAAATAAACTGTCCTACCACTGAAATGTTAAGCATGCCAGCTCATTTTTGGCTAGCATCATATTTGGTTCAGCAGTAGAAATATTGTAGCTAGTAGTTTAATAGCAGTATTGTCAATAATAGTTCACATTCTATTATACAAGTTAAGTATAAAAAAATATATTTTGTAGATACGTAGACACAAATTGATGAGGCACTGTTTAAATATTCAACCTATAAAAAACAGATTACCATAGAAAGGTTTGGGCTGAATAAGTGAGCGCATTCGATCGACGCTTTAATTATGACAACGAGTATCTGGAATCTGGTCTGACACCAGTTGAGCAATGACTAATTGTGCTAAATATCTGTTACAATACGGTGGCAATTTACATTTCAACATGATTTATAATCGTCTTGGCCTGTGATTCACGTTTATGCTACCTCGTCTTACTTCATTCACTTTTATAGAAATTGCCGCGGGAAATCGTTGAAAATGGATTCTTAATTACTTCTAGTCCAGATTTATTGAGTTCCGTTGCTACAAAGCGCATTTTGTGATATCACTGGGCTTGGATGATTAAGGACCAATTTGTATTGAGAATTTTAGAAAATACCAATGTCCAACCTCTTGACTGTTGCCGTATTTGTACCAGGATTAATCCATGATTAATCCATTTTTATTTTATTTTCCCTATATTGAGAATAATAAATCACCTTCATCGCCTGTTTTAAAATACCACAAAAGATAGGAAGAGCATTATTTTAGTCCTTATAAATCCTTTGCCATTTGTCACGAGGTGACTAATACTGTCGATTCATCTCTGTCCTAAAGCATTTCATACATACAAACTAATTACTAAATTCATAATGGCGTGAGTTTATGTATGTATGTACATACATCCCCGAAGGGGTAGGCAGAGGTGCCACCAGGACACCCACATTTCGCCTTGTATGTTCCGTCCCACGATGTGATAGGGGGCGAGCCTATCGCCATATCGGGCACAAATTCCTGACTCCGGGCTGATAATGAATAGAAAAATCCAATATCACTTTGCCCGACCCGGGACTCGAACCCGAGACCTCAGCTTTGTAACCGTGCCGTAATACAACTACGCCACCGAGGCAGTCTACACAGTCAGGTCAGTAGTCAGGCATTTCATACAAAAAAATATAAACATCGTTGCATTATTTTATGTATTTCTAAATGTCACACAATTAAATTCTTCGATATCGTACAGTTTAAAACAAGAAGCAGTTAACTTCTTCGACACACGACATGTGGAGACTTTTACACGTCGCGGCTCACCAAAAGTGTCCGCTCTCTTATAATTCAACAATTAAGTTTAATTTGTGACGACAGCTATAATAATAAACTCATTTTTAAATTAGTTTTTATTTGTATGCGCATCCCAATTGTAAATCATAATTGAATTAAGTCTTTATAGATTCAATAAGTTGTTATTTAAAGCCATAATAATTGTTAGTTTATATGACTTTTATTGCGCAGTTTATATGGAAGCATCGGATTATAGTAGTTCGAAAATATTGGTTGTATTATAAATTAGGGCTACATTTGGACTGGTTGTTATCGTTGCTAGCCAAATGCATTTTGCCTATTCAAGTCATCTATATCAGCCCATATACGTCCCACTGCAGGGCACGGGCCTACTCTACAATCGAGGGAATCGATTGAGAGTGGTTAGGCCATATAGTCCACCAAGCTGGCCTAGTGCGGGTTGGCGGACTAGTGCGGGTTGGCTATTCAAGTCATAATTCCTTCTATCACTGTGATTTTTTCTGTGACTTTCAATCTTTTTACACTCTCAGATCTCTTTTGCTACTTGTTTATAAGTTTTACTACGTTTTGGGAGCCTCAATATATATTTTAACCCGTCGTAAATAGTTTTACTTAATGATCTTATGGTCATCTGCCCAAGAAAACCCATTTTGAGACACTAGCTCATCCCAGACACTTCAGATTATAAAAATAATAACACATGATTTTTTTGTTACTAATTTTTGAAGTTACTAGCTATTACATAGGCGAGAAACGTTGATATAGAAGGTAAATAATGTTATTTATATAAACAAAACAACGTTTTTTATAATTTCTTGCACAAAAAAGGCAAAATTAAGGCTACCTTAACTTTACGATGACTTAATCAAGACTGACGTCATTAATTAGAAATAAAGTCAATTTATCAATCAATAAATCTAAAACTGACTGCGTCTGTAGACTAACAATCACATTCCTTATTTGAAAAATGACAGGTGACACTTGCTGTGCGTAACATAGATGACTTACTACACAATGTAGCTTGTCACAGCTAACGAATGTAATGCCTCTTTCCCCTTTACCTGTCATAATTTGACACTTAAAAAGATACCGTCGTTGGAGACAATTTTTTAGTTAGTATATAAATTGGTGAAATATTTTAATGTCATATTTGAACAGCGCAAAATATTCAGCTTGCGTTTTATTCGCATACGACGTCTTTCTTCGTGATAAAATTGATTGTAGAGAGTATATTAAATTCATTTGGTTTAAATGTTAAAAGCAGTGATAAACGTGACATTTTTATTGTTTATTTGAGAGAATTAAGTAATGTTTTACATGATTCTCAAGCAGATATTATAGAGGGAAAAATGCACTTAAATAACACAGAAATTATAGTTTTCAATAAATTAAGATATATTTATATGACTGAGACGTAGTAATTCGGGCCAATCGTGACTCCAACCTGCTTTTTATCATTTGTAAGTCTATTTCTAGTAGTAGTCTGTTTTAATTGCTTTAAATAAATAACAAAAACAGTATATTATACCTACCTAGTTGACAATCATAAAGCTCCATTTACTAAGTAAAACGCTTTAAGTTTAATGATTATATCCATTAGTGCATAGAGTACAAATTATTATGATACATTTTGCTATTTATCTGCCAATATTTATAAATCTTTTAATTGAATAGCTATGTGCCATCACCGGCCGGTGAGGCATACATTCAAAGCACAGTCAGGTTAAGGTACGTCATAACTGGGGTAGAACACCTTTACAAATTACAACACGATTTATTTCGTAAATTTCCAACGCAAATATTTATTATTTCGCTTAAATTAACCGTTGCAGCAACGTGATCATGTCGGAGGGTGTAAAGGGACTTATAGCTAATTATTATTTAATTCATGCCTCAATAGCTCAATAACGGTCTGTTAGCACAAGTGGCAAAAAATATATAAGACCAATCCGTTTTCATACTGACATATAACATTCTTTATGACATAATTGTAAGCTTAAATGCACATTACGCCCGTAACGCAACATTTGAAAACCCCAAATGAACTCTGCACATATAGCAATAAACTCTAAAATCCCTTAAAATATTTCCTCGCACCTGAATTTATGGCATTGGGTAATTGATGCGATAAAAATTACCTATGTATGAGACAATAAAATTATCGGTAATTGTCATGTAATGGACTATTTAAGAGGTAGGTAAAATTGTATTGCTCCCTCGTAAGATGCTAGCACCTAAAACGGTGGTTAATTTGAATAAGGGTATTAGATTTTTATTGCGATAAAAAAAGATTGAAAGGGAATTGAGGGAAAAAATTACACGTTGTCGAACACAACTTTTATGGCGAACACAATTGGAACTATGATGCGTCAAGTACTTGTATGGGAGTTTTTGTCGATTTTTATGGCTTGTACTGGTGTCCGGTTAGTGAAATTTTATATCGATAAAAAAGACATAAAATGGCTTTTATTATTTTTATTGCTTATGACATAGTTTTTTGAGCGCTTTAAATTGGCCAAATTGTTGCAATGGATGCGTAAAGCAGCAGACCGGGCTCTGTGGCGTACCTTGGAAGAGGCCTATGTCCAGCAGTGGACTGCAACGGGCTGATGATGATGATGATGATGATGATGATGATGATGATAATGATGTTGCAAATCAGGTTTTCCGATATTCGATTAAATAGTTCGCTTGGCACTTTCGCTGATATTTACTGCAACATGTCAGTACAGCCCAATACTGAACCCACCACACCGCTGAACATATGTAGACCTCCCTAAGAATTTCTATAACTTGCGCAATTATACAGGGTATATCAAGACTGCGACCGAAAACGAAGCCAGGTGGTAGTATTAGTGACTTCAGACACAATGCAAGTAAAAATTTCGCAAAAAAAATCGACAACTTTTTTTTTGGAATTTTTTACTTATCGTCGTATTTGGGTGATAAATACATAGCTTTCCTAAAATAATGATGTAGACCTCTTTATTTCTAAACACTCAATGGTACGTAAGCGTTTAAATTATTATTTTCGCAATAACTAGGTATTTACCACACAAAAATTCTAAAAATAAATCTGTCGCTGTTTAGGTGAAATTTTTATTTGCATCGAGTCTGTAATCACTAAAACTACCACCTGGCTTCGTTTTCGGTCGCGGTCTTGAGATACCCTGTATATTAACTCAATCGTACATACGAGTACATAAATTCACAAGATAACCGCAAATCTTGAGATCAACTAGTAAGATTGCGATATTACTACACAAATACTAATGGTATTCAAGTTTTTGCAGCAAGATTACTTAATTTGCATGGTAAAGGTGAGGTATTCATCAATAACTGTCGCGTATGTCATTAGTGGCGGTACTGTGGCAGTAGCCATATCATTTAATACCACACACGAGTATTTATGTACGTCTTTAATTGGAATTGCGATACCTATACTTGGTTTTGCGCGTCTTACGTTTGTGACTTTTAACTACTATTGAATGTCTCGTAAGGGATTTATGTATGGACCAAGCAATGTGACATACGTCCTCGAGTCGTATGATGATTCCGGAATCATTTGTTGTCTGAGTAGCCTGTGTATATTGTTTTGTATTGTACATTTGGCATCTTTAGTTGCGCAGTTGGTTCATAGCCGACTATTAAAAATAAGTTACGGGTTCGATCTCAACAAAGTTAAGGTAAGCGTCCGATACGTACGATCCGAATATGTGGACGCCTGCCTTTATCCTTTAGCCGATCTGGCCGTTTTGAGGCTAAAAAGTCTCTAGTAGTTTCTGATATTCATGAAAGACTTGCTATATTCCTGTGGAATAAGAACTATGTGGGTAACTTTCAGTTGTATTTTGTTTTAAATACAACAGTTGCATTCATAATAATTGGCTGGTAATTAAATTGCCAAATCAAAATTTATACTCAGTCAATTGTTAGATACCTGATCAACGAATTTAAAATTCGTCTTAAAAGCCTAAATATACAAAATAAAACCGTAAGGTAACGTCGGTAGTAGTTTTAGCTTCGTACTTCGGCGTTGGGCGCACTCCGCAAGCCATAAATTTGTCTAATAAGCTTACCGTTTGTCCGTCCAGTGGTCCGAGATGCGTAACATTACTCACCGTGCGTTTGGTCTGTAATTTGTGCGGACGTTTGGCCAATGTTTGTTCTATATTCCAATCACGATTATAAGTTTTCTTGCATTTAATTTCTGTAATCGACTCATCTTGTAATCAAATGTAATGTGTGTTATTACTAAAACGTCTATTAGACTTTATGAAGGCCCGATGTCTTTTATGTTTTTTTATGTGACTATTAAAACAACCATTAATTACACCGCGGAGGCTATGTTCATTATGACGTAGTGCTGTATGCAAAAAACGGGTTTTAAACTGTAGATCAAACCGCCCACCGAGAGAAATGTTTGTGTGGTCTACTAATATTGTTTTCGGGTTTGCGGATTGTGAGAATCCCTTCTAATACGTACCTATGATACAAGACACTCGTCTGCTTTAGATCCATAACTAGTTTTAACATAGACTAGTCTAGTGGCAAAAATAATAATAAATGACATATATATTTTGCTACAAATATCCGTAAATATCCAACATTGGATCCAAAGACCGATACAACCAATAGCCAAAAGCAAACATAGCTTGGTTTGACCACAGCAGTTGTACGTGTAAGCAATGCCAATGAGCTTCCATTGAACAAAATTGTGATATGTTCGTAATTGGGTATTTATTTCTTTCAAAGCGATTCTATAATGTTTATTATATAAATGCAAGAATTTATAACAACATATATTTCACAAAGCTATTTTATAAACATTATCTGCAGTTTAGCTCTCCAATTGCATGTCATTAAATATAATTCCAGACTATCTTATTGTCTTGTTATTCTCAAACAAGTTTCTATATTAGTATGAAGTAAGAAAGGCAGAAAAAGAAAATTTTAAGATATCTCCAGATGCCTTTCATTTAAAAATCGTTAAAACAAATATCAGAGTCGCTTGAATCAATCTGGAAACAGATCAATTAAAAAAGCTAGATAATTCGTTAATAGGCTTATAATTTATTTAGAATTCTACAGTTGTCACCATTCCGGAAAATATACGAAAACAATCCATAACAGAATCGAAGCCGCGGACAGCAATCGTTTATAATAATTAATTAAAACGCACCACATATTTACTAGCAGTCACTACTTTATCAAAGGAGAAACATAATGGAGTATTAACAACCCGTATCTACATAAAGGTTTACAACTGCGAAAGTGGAGGCATCACTAAATTAGGCAATCTAGATGGATCAGTAAACTGTGGCCGCGAGCTCTCTCGGTCCTTGCTTGACCATTTTCTTACTATTGGCAGTGATGTAGAAAGCTTAAGGATGTGTCTAAGTTGACCGTCGGACTGTAAAACTTTCTTTGTATTTTATTTATTGCATACGTCCCTCAGACGAACAAACGACTTCCCCAATGGTAAGTGATTCCACTCTAGTACAACAATTGGATCGTAGATACGTTACCGTAAGTAAAATAGGAGAAGAAAAAGAACAATAAAGGACGAGAGGTCGAAAGGGATATTGGGGCTCCGGCCATCAAAATCACTTAACTTTACACGAAAGCCGTCGCTTTACGTCAATTTCTTCCGCGATAATGGATCCAATTCGGCAGAGCCAACCTGTTCCTTTTTTATTGTAAAAATGTGTGAGGAGTTCAGATTTTGATATCAAGTTGAAGTGGCAATGGGTAGGAGAAGGTTTGTAGTGCAGAGAACTGAAGGTAGATGCGGCTGAAAAGTTCTGGAGTAGAGACTAAGTAGCAGCAAGTGTGACGTTGGTCATCAAGGTGAGTAGAACACTAAAAGAAGCAAGCAGGAAGAAGTTGGATACTGCTTTCATCAAGTCTTTGCGCAAATCCTTGGGAGAGACCCACGTTTAGAAACGGATTCCCTGCAGTTTAAGTTAATAAAGGTAATTCTGCTAATATAAATAGGTTTATGTCTCACGTCATTCAAATATAATAAAAAACCAACGATTGTTCGTTGATTTGAAAGGGTTGTCGCTGTGGCAACCATCATCTTACAAGTTATATCAAAGCGTAGTAAATTGTAGTATCGCCGCACGTATTCATCAAAATTACGCATGCAATTTGATATCGTCCGTTCGTTTCGTAGCTCGCTGGTGCTGGCACATAAACCAGCCTCTATTAGTGACATAATGGATCCTAGATAAGGTTTAAACGCACAGTATAAGGGGAAAGCTTTATAATGCCCGACAGAAGGCGTAAATGACAGATTTAATGCCTACTAATTAAGTGATTCCAGATCGCTTCGCCTTAATGTCGTTTATCTGATTTTTGGAGTTATTTACAGCTTGTTATCGCTCTTGAATGAATCGCAACTCGGTATTGCCAGGCAAAAATGTTACCTCACCAGTCTTTGTTTTGATGTTGCCAGATTATAAAACGAAAATCTTTAGGTTTTCTGAATATGTAAACGGGTTTACTTAACTAATTTTGTACAAAAATAATTGGATTTCCTGACTTCGTGACTTTCACTTACGATGGACAGACACATCGACTTTATATTTATGTGTACCAACAGATTTGTTAGAAGATATGGGACTTTCGTTTATCAGATGAAGTCGCATCCTACACTAGGCGGCCCATTACTGGTTGAACTGTCTGAGTCATTAACTTATATTTAATTACTATTAAAAATCCGCCAACCCGCACTAGGCCAGCGTGGTGGACTGTATGGCCTAAGCCCTCTCAAGCGTACTTTCTATTATAGAGGTGGCCACTGCAGGACACGGGCCAGTACAAAAACCATTGAGTAAGTAACATCATCATCATGCTCAACCATTGGAAGTCCACTAAATTACATAGGCTTCGCTATGCTTGGATGGTTTTAGCAATATTCATACGCTTGGTAGGCAGGTTTGCAGGCGTAGGGCGTAGCTTCTTGAGCTGATAATAAGAGCGCAAATCGAATCCTCTTTTCATAATTAACTTACTTGTTATCTTTAATATTTCAAAGGTATGTAAAGTCGTGCAGGAGGCTCGTGCCCCGCAATGGGACATATGTACGGACTGATAATACTATAATTAGTATACTTGAATTAATTGCATGACGCTACACTTGATGTTGTCTAAATTATTTCATACCAGTATATAATGATAACACCGCACCTGAGAATATACGCAGGGCTGATCGCAAAGCAACACTATAATGCCAACGCGGTCAATCGCTTCAATAAATATTATTTTTATTAATAGTTTTAATAAATACGATTGCATTATAATTAGTAATATTCGAGAGCGACTTAAAAGAAGATATATTTTAAAGCCACCAGGTTGGAACTGGGTGATACACAGTAAAAAATAATTAATATTCTATTTTTTATTATATAGATATGTAGGCCTAGCAAACGATCACACGTCTTACCTGATGGCAAGTGATTACCGCCGCCTGTGGATATCAACGACAAATATCGTAGAAGCGTCATCAGCTTCTCAAAATTGTTTAAAGAAAGGAAAAAAAATTAAGCAATGTGGATGATACCTTAGAATAGGGAGGGATGAGCCTCTGACAATCACATATATTTATTTTTAAAATCTTGATACTGTTACTGACTGCCTCGGTGGCGTAGTTGTATTACGGTACGGTTACAAAGCTGAGGTCTCGGGTTCGAGTCCCGGGTCGGCAAAGTGATATTGGATTTTACTATTCATTATTAGCCCGGAGTCAGGAATTTGTGCCCGATATGGCGATAGGCTCGCCCCCTATCACATCATGGGACGAAACATACAAGGCGATATGTGGGTGTCCTGGTGGCGCCTCTGCCTACCCCTTCGGGGATAAAGGCGTGAGTTTATGTATGTATGTATAATACTGTCAGTTTGATAGGAATGCGACATTTAGTAGCATTTAAATAGTTTGTTGACCGTTTAAATCAACCTGTGCTGGCAACCCAGTCTCGAATAGGAATGAGTGAGATAACACAGTGCGCTAAAACGGTGTCTTTATCTTAGTTTTAATTCGCAATTAAATCTCAGCAGAGCTATTTTGTCTTGTTGTCCGATAATGGGAATTAATTCCCCATACAATACATTGTACTAGTCGTAAGTTTTAAACAATTAAGTGAATTACTCGGTGTGGTTGTTAATTGATCTTGGTTAAGAAAACAATTAATTTCAGTTTTTTGTCTGTTTTTCGTTATTAAAGAATGTCGGTTGCATTGACAAGTTTTTTACGTCTCGTCGCTAAATTAAATTGTTTTCATAATTATCGGCATGTCTTAATTAATTCCTTTGCTATACACATTCCCATTGACCTCATCTGCCCATTCATCTCCTATGGGCTGATAGTCTAAATTTCTCCTAGATTATTGAGTTAAAATAGTATTTATTTCGAGGTCTCGAACTGATGGTAGGTGCCTCAGGCTTTTTAAGAAATTATGACGTCATACATTTAAAAAAAAATCTTGCAGGAAATAGGTAAGCAGTGGTCAAACTCTGTTAAATTATATTACATAAACAAATAAACATTTGACCCAAATATATATTGTAATCGTTATTACAATGCGTACAAACACCAAAGAGAGACTAAAGGAAATTGTTATCCGAAATTCATCGCTCCACAGTTTCAACCAATAAATAATTAATTTCTAAACTTTAAATGTCAGCAATAGCTCAGCAGTACATTACACAAGCCGAAATGCCAGGCCGGACAACAATCGTCGGATATATCTCGACCTTTATTATTCGTAGCAATTATATTGAAAGTGGAGGCAGATAGGATCCGAAGCTACTGGCCTCAAGTTGGGAACGCGCGCGTAATTGTTTCTGATATGCCTAATTTATGTGCCAATTGGGCTGTGATGACTGTAGGAGTAACGAGTTATGTGTGGTCCAAAAGATTAAGCTAAGTTGCAACACTGTTTCTTAAGAAGCAACTGTCGCAAAACTCCACCTTGGTCACTGGATCGAAAAAGCGGAAGAAAATTCTGTGAGAAGCATTGTATGTGATTTTATCTTTGAAATTATATAGAGTTGATCGTCCTGAAAAATGACCAATGACTAGAGGAGTCAAGGACTTAAGTCATATGTGATGTAGGTTACATGCATTCATGGAACATTAAGTAGTTATTTAAAACAAATATTTTTAGGTAATTGAATTTCTGAACATTTAGAAGTCGATAAAACAAACAAATATCGTGGTAATAAAACATATCAAAGCAAATACTAGCGATAAATTGGAAACACTTTACAGAGCAACATTCAATTCAAACTCGCAATTGATAAATTACATTAGCTGTATGAATATTGAAATAAAGGAGCCGAATCGAAAACTATGCTTACCTACCTAGTAATTTGCTTAGCCCACGTACGGCAATTATTACATTATTTTATTATAAATGGTCATCTAGAACAGGTGATATGACGATCAAGGCAATTGACATTTGCACAAAGTAAAATTAACCGATAGTTTATACGAGGCAATTAATACACGACATGGAAGTTTATTTTGTAGTTTCCGAGTCATTTTTCAAACGTTTTTGATATGAAATCTGATGTTTATCTGGGATCTGCGTCGGTGCGCTGTCTACCCGCCCAGCGGAACTGTGTCGATGTCTAATTGTTAATACGAAATAATTAATTACTAGTATTAATTGCAAGTGATTGTTGTCTGCGGCTTCGCGCGTGTGGTCATTTGTACTAAGGACACTTCATATTTAGTGGGGATAAGCCAGTCACAAATATTTCATTTCGTGACACAAACTGAACATTTGAAATCAGAAGCATTGCGCTATGCCTTTGTAAAGTCAAAAATATCTTATGTAATTTTATTAACAAAAAAAATTATAATTTAGGCCGCCGATTTTTTTGTGTATATTATAATTAGTCTTAACAATTATTATTTTAATATAAGCATCTCTCAAATATCACACGCAGTATAATGTCAACATTGAAAAAAATATAACAGTTTTGTTGGTAAGATGCAAAGAACTTAGAACTAGGCCTGCGACTGTTTATTTGAATGTAAAGTCTGATCCCGTTATTAGATTTTTTTCAGATAAAAACCAAGTATATACTAGAATAATGTAACACATTGCGTTAAAATAAGAATTACATTATGTTTAGTTCATTGAAGACTCATTTTGAATTCAGTCAATTTAATACTAATCGTGCAAAATAGGGGTGGATCAGAAATGAATGTTACTGGACACTCGCGATATAATTGAGTCTCTTTTAACATAAAACATACAATTTTATGCGTGTAAAAAAGGTAAACGATTCTGCACAAGGTTTCAAGCCCCAGGTTACAAAGGTTGATTTAGGCAATTCGTATTATTTCGTAAAGAAAAGACATAATAAACCAAACATCTAGGTAACGTTAAATAAAAGCCCACTATTGCATGTAGTACGATTAATCCATCCTTTTATCCAACTTGACAGCAGTGAAAACATTTTACAACAGAAAAATACTTTTAAAATGTCAACCATACATCATAAAATGATATTTCCACGGGTTCCAAAACAATAAGTCGCTGTATGAAGGACGGGTATTCTCACATATTTTACGAGGCTTAAGCCGCAGGTGACAGTATAGTGTTATAATCATGTGTTATTTAACGGTCTATTATTTTTAAGTCCAAATAAACGATAATGGCTTGTCATCTGCAGATTATCTGGTTTTAAGTGGGAAATAATGAAGTCCTCAATCTAACAGGTGGTATGTGTGAAGTAAATGAGTACACGTATTCAAGTGTCTTGTAACAAAAGTTTGCACAGAAATATTGTATTTATTCGTACATTTGTATTATTCCTGACCTTTGGCCGTGGGCAGGAAACGGCACTAGGCACCAAAAATATGTGCAAGCTTCTTTATCCTTAAAGTTTATCACGCACAGTACAAATTGTACAGTGTAATTTATAACTGCTATGAAATAAAATTAGTTGTTAATGAAGCTCAAATAAAACAATTGAAACAAAAGTAAGTAGTCTGGAACGTTGTCGTAATTGATTCCTGATAATTTTCACAAATGATATCGAAACTTCGCATTTTTTAGCTCTTTATTTCGGTAAGAATTAGTTCAAAGATAAAATAAAAGAATATATTACGTATAACTTATGACAGGGTAAATACAAATTAGAGGGAGTCTTGCCAGATATGAAAAGCGTTCCAACAATATGAGACATTGATTTACTATGTGAAAACGTAAATTAAGAGAATTAAAGAACACAAAAATATAAGCCGCTCTGAATTAAAAATGGAACATTTTAATATAAGTAACAGTAACTACCTATCTATAAAAATTCTATACTCATAGATTTTGTTTTAATAACTTATTTTTTCCAAAGAGAGATCCAAAGATCTCTATCATTACAGATACAATGAACGGACATTAATTGTATTTATGAATATTTGTGCATCCAATTATGAGATGAAGGCGCCGTACGTGCGTACATTATATTACTAATAAAAAGCTTGCATGTCTCAAAATATTACAACGTATGTAATGCGTAACGAGATTTCTTTCACGACTGCATCTGGTATAATCAGTCACAAAAACTAATTAACTAGTTAACGCAGCCATTTATTGATACAACAGCAACATCAGTTATTGATAATTATTACTCTGATAAATTTTTTTTATACTACAAAGCACCTGATGTAACTATATTGTTTTCCGTATAGAGTATGCACAGAGGGAGATATATAAAAATAAACAACCGGAACAAGCCTTTTCAATTTTTTAAGGTTATTAAAAATAGACATAAAAATTTCAAAATATTCTTTAAACAAACATTCAAAGATTTTCAGAATAATAATAGGTATAACAGTAAAAAGGCAGTGTAAAACTCTATTATCTCTGAACTTGTATGATGAAAAAGCGCATTAAGCAGCAAGCCCACGTGCAAACACGCACGCATCCTAGGGAACATGCATATAACTTTTATTACAGCGTATTTGTAACTTAATTCTTCAATCATAAAATTGAATGTCCATATTTCCTGCAATAGCAGAAAAAATGCATTAAAAAATTAGTATAAATATGTTTTGGATGTCTTAGTGTGTAATTAAAAGATAAAAAAATATCCCCTCAAACAATTAAAATTATAAACTATCTTACAATCTTTACTTCCATTGCCTACTTAACACAATAAATAAATGTATGAATAGTAATTAATACTGATTATTTTTTAGCGTGTAAGTTTTATGTATTCGATTGTACATTTTTATCTGAACGCGTGACGATAATTGTTTCTGATTTTAAACACGATCTCGCGCAAAATAAATATTCCGCTTTTTGTATGTACTCGTAGCACCACATATATGCGATACTTGCGTCTTAGTATTAATATAAACGTGAGAGTTAATCTTCATATAATACGGTAAAAATATTTGAAGCACGTTCCGACTCGCCAGTAATATGAATTTTTCATTACTCGTATTAATGTAATGGAATGTTTGAATCGTGTTATTTCTTACTGGTGTAAACCGTTTAACATATGGATTTGTGGTGTTCCCACTAGCACTTCTCGCGCCCAAACTTGGGGACTTAAAAATGCCATGGTTATATCTGGATACGTATTTTTTGACGGTGAAGGAAAACATCGTGAGGAAACCTGCATACCGTAGCGATTTTAAAGAATTTCTACGGTATGTAAGTCCGCCAACCCGCACTAGGCCAGCGTGGTGGACTATATTGCCTAACCACTCTCAATCGATTCTCTCGATTGTAGAGTAGGCCCGTGCCCTGCAGTGGGACGTATATGGGCTGATATAGATAGATAGATAGACGTATTTTTTGGAGAGATATGGAGTATACATGTAAGCGATCATGTCTGTGTTTTATTTTGAATATAAAATAAATAATAAATAACATATTTTTAACAAAAAAAATGTGCGTGGTGGCCTGTTGGTAACGGACCAGACGCGGCTGCCTACATGTTCACGGTGGTCGCGGGTTCAAATCCCAGGGTACACCTCTGACTTTTCGGAGTTATGTGTGTATTGACAGTCAATCACCACGCACTTTAACGGTGAAGGAAAACACTGTGAGGAAACCTGCATACCGTACCGATTTTAAAGAATTTCTACGGTATGTAAGTCCGCCAACCCGCACTAGGCCAGCGTGGTGGACTATATGGCCTAACCACTCTCAATCGATTCTCTCGATCGTAGAGTAGACCCGTGCCCTGCAGTGGGACGTATATGGGCTGATATAGATAGATAGATAGACGTATTTTTTGGAGAGATATGGAGTATACATGTAAGCGATCATGTCTGTGTTTTATTTTGAATATAAAATAAATAATAAATAACATATTTTTAACAAAAAAAATGTGCGTGGTGGCCTGTTGGTAACGGACCAGACGCGGCTGCCTACATGTTCACGGTGGTCGCGGGTTCAAATCCCAGGGTACACCTCTGACTTTTCGGAGTTATGTGTGTATTGACAGTCAATCACCACGCACTTTAACGGTGAAGGAAAACACTGTGAGGAAACCTGCATACCGTACCGATTTTAAAGAATTTCTACGGTATGTAAGTCCGCCAACCCGCACTAGGCCAGCGTGGTGGCCTAACCACTCTCAATCGATTTTCTCGATTGTAGAGTAGACCCGGGCCCGGACGTATATGGGCTGAGATAGAACATATTTTTAAACTTCGCGTAGAATGTGTTTACAAGCATATTCTAAGGTTCCAACCATCTTACCACTATCTAAAATAATTGAACTCACCAAAAGAACCCATACAAAAAATAAAAACTTAATTTCGCCGACCCCTGAACATTGCAACAGCCATTAGGCAGCCGATATCTCTAACCGATGGCAGAGTGTGTTACGCGAGCTCGTTAAAGGAAAATGGGGGTTTGTCACGAAGATCTCTCGTTCAATTTATGATTGCATGCATTTGCAGGGTGTTCTGAGATGCGAGAACCTAGATTGTTACTGAATGAAGAGGCTGATCTAGGAGATACACTTGCTCTAATTTAGTCAACTAGTATTACCAAGATACCTGCAGTTGCAGCCGACCAAAGCACTGGAAATAGGCCTTTTGGATTAATGTTCAATTAACTTTATTTAATGTTTTTATCATACTGCTTAGATAATGATAACACAGTGTCTGTTTAACGCAGGAATAATTAATAAATATTTTTTACTCAACCAAACAATTGAGTAGTGGCCTTTAAATGAGTGATTAATTAGTCGATTGAGACGAATTAATTGATTCCCTACTATTATGGTGTGTGTCTTCTACGTGACAAGCAGAAGATGTATTACGTACATCGACTTAGCCGCTTAAACTGTAAGGGTCTGGCAATAAATACTATTTCATTTAAAAATTGCCCAGCGTTATTTCAATTTATAATTGCAGTAATTAATTATGTGTTAATGATATAACAGGTATAAGCTTTTGTGGCTCCTAAATTGAAACCGTAATTAAGTATTTATAATCTAAAAGTGCGGAAAAATATTTAATGGCACTATTAACTTTTAAAAACATATATTTAACTTATCCTTTCATTTTGGTGGTTCTAAACAGAAAAGACTTTAGCATGTTGCTGGACCAAGGCAATAAACGTTATAGATTGATCGAAAAAGCTGTATTTTTTCAATTAGAGTTCTAGCGATGGTATTTAGCAAAACTAGATACTAAGATGTATAAATTGATAATAATTTCCGAGTAATTTAGAACAAAACTGCGAACTTACTATTACTTCCAGCACAATTTTGAAAAACAATATCGGTAAAGCGTGCACCATACAAAAGCTGTAAAGACTATTTATCGAGAAGCTCGTAATTTTGAATGGTGCCTCAAATATTGACAATCATCTGGTAGTTGGGTACAGTTAGTTCAATTCAGCGGCGCGGCGGCTCGCGATGCCGGAGATCTCAATGTGATTGGACAACAAATTGTCGGACGAGGCGCGTGCTCAGGGCCTCTAAAACACCAGTTATTACTTTGTTTCAAACATATTTTCACTGAGCGTTGCCAACATTATTGGATGCTTCGAGTTAATTAGCTATGCTAGAAATCTAGTGTTAAATTGGAGACCGGCACTGTGTAACCACAGTGCTAGGGAGACTACAGAACAAATCTCTCCATTAGGCGATTACTGGTTGTCTAGGGTAAATTGCGGTGAAATTTAAATGCCGATGATTTTATGTATAAATGGGTATGTTTAATGCGTTAATAAATTATTACATACTGTGTCAGACTGGCCACGTGAGACTAATTAGTCACTCGTCTCCGCCACTTAGGCTATTTTAGAATATAAGAGTTAACACGCATTTTGTTCTGTCTAATAATTATTTTGTACTTAAAATTATTTAGTTGGAAATATTTTCGATCTCTACAATGCGAGAAATGTCCGCTCTGCTTTATATCTTCATTGACCAACAAATAGGGAGACAATTCCAGTTTAGTACAGTACTGGTCCGAAGAGCCTGGCTTTATCTCGGCAACCCTAGCGTGATCCAGTAGAATGAAGATGGTGGATAAAAGGCGAAATAATTTCATTTGGCCCTCAGAGCCGTTAATCCGATACATCGGTGTTCAATAGAACGGGACTGACTCACGATTGGCTCGCACGAGCCCCTTGTAATGTTACAGTACAACAATTTGCAAAATTGACCAGATTGCCGCGTTGATTGCTGGTAAATATTCTATAGGTGTGAACTTGAGTTTAAACACTGGTGTGTTTACTGTTGTGAGTGTGTGATCATACATCTATATTTTAATTTGTAATGTTAAGTTGATCAGTGAATAGTGGAATATTAATATGTGTATTATCTGCTGTAGTTGGAAAAATTAGTGTACTTAACGCCTAGAAATTGTCTTCCAAATATTTTTCGGGGAGTTTTAAACTAACTGCCTCGGTGGTGCAGTTGTACTGCGGTACGATTACAGCGCTGAGGTCTCGCGTTCGAATCTCGGGTCTGGCAAAGCGATATTTGATTTTTCTGTTCATTTACAGCCAAGAGTTAGGAAATTGTGTCCGATATGGCGATAGGCTCGCCCCCTATCGCATCGTGGGACGGAATACACAAACCAAAATGTGGGTGTCCTGGTGGCGCCTATGTCTACCCCTTCTGGGAAAACGTGTGAATCTATGTATGTATATGACGGAGTGAGACGGCTTATTTAGTTTTGATGCGTGGCAGTGGTGTTGATTATTTGATTTTTGTAACTGGATATAATCGATTAGTCTTTGGAAAATAAGATTTAAAGTGGGCAACACCCGAATGGGGTCGCACGCGGCAACACTGCTTTCTTGTGTCGAAATGAAATGATGATTTTGACAGTAGAGAGAAAAACGTTATTTCATTTTGAGACAAGGCGGAGTCGCAACCGTGCCATACGTAAGGACGACACCCATGAAATGATGGCGGGAGATTTAGGCCATCTCTCTGATTCCCCGTCATATATATGTTAAACTAACTATAAAAAAACAAAGACTAAGTAAAAGACTGTTACGACCCTGTATACGTCATTAACAAAATTTTTGCAAAGAATTAATTTTAATTGGATCGTTACAGCTATATAGATACATGCATTAATGAACATAATATTATACTCAATCATATTAACGATTAGTAGTTTTGCAAAAACAAAATATTAATTGCATACTATTCCGTATTAATGAACAGAAACAAACAAATACCATGCAGCAGACCGCATAAATACGTAATTTCCGGTGTATAATTTCATTGACATCTATCTGTCAATTTGAATACAACAATGTATGAATTAAATTACACGGCGATGATAAATTACACAAAGAATAATAAATTTAATGTATGACTCGGGAAGATAAAATAAGGAGCAAAAAAATGCAAATCGACATCAATTATACTTGATGACATGCCGAAGAATTTTATAATCCCCGTGTCTACCCTTCGTCTTTTAACATCCACTGCCGGTCAATGATTCAAAACATCCATAGCGGCTGACGCACAAACCGATATTTATTGCTTACATTTTACACACAAAATAACCGATTAATATTGTAAATTGTAACGATTTAATACTAAGGCACCAGGAGCGCAAAGGTAGTGGAGATGTCGGCTGAAATAAATCGATTCGACCTTTAATAGTGCCGCCCGCTGGCGGAATGAAGTCGTCACCACACAGACACGTGCAAATTAAAATAATTTCTTAGATTATTGTGATGTATGTTTTCTTCTATAAAATTAGATATATCGCATTATATACTTATATTACAGTATAAAACCGTACCAAAACTCAAAAGTTTGTTGATTTAGTGTTATTTGATTTTGACCTGCAGGATTACCTGAAAAAATCCAGTTTTTCATTAGCCATTAGGCAATTATGAGCGTAAATTTACTTACACATCTTTCAAACACTAAATAATTTATTGAAAAACAAAGTACAGACTTACTGTAATTGTTAGTTAATCAAGAGGAAAAGGGTTTTTCTTCATATTTCCGTGCATTTCGCACATTATAGCCTAATTTCGGTTAATCTTGACACACGCAATGACATCGCAGCGCGCACAGAATGTTTACAAATATGCGGTGCTGTCTCAAAAAACGTAATGGCTCACTATTAAACACTGTCATAGCAACTTGTCATGGTATATAAATGGTCCTATGATGCCTCAATAAACTCTTAAAATTGTTTATTATCAATTTTGCCATTTGAAGTATTCGTTAATTTGTAACTATAAACATTTATTTTGCTATTGTTGCGTGACTTTTGTGCGTTTTGTTCGTAACAGAAGTCATAAATGAGCTTTACATTTGAAAATATGCTTAACAATAAATTATATTTAACTTAAGTATGTACTTTTAAGTGTGCGCTTAAATGTGTGGAGTGCACATTTGCGATTGCGATTGCGATTGCGATTGCGTACAAGTATATAAAACGAGGACTACTAAAAATATTTGTGAAATGGATGTCAACTTCTTTTGTCTGAAACGTCATTTCAATATTTTGTTTGCGCTCAGCGCCAAAAAGGCACTGTACATTTTAATTGATTCGGCGTGCAGCCCTTTACTACCCACCAATTTTCCATGAGTTTCGAAGTTTATGGTTGGTAGATAAAAGTCCAGATCGCCCAAATAACTGCAGTGCATTGCCACCGATATTGATTTTGCATCATAGTTTATTGTTGCACACGGAATGAATTCAATTTTCAATTGTATAAAGCCAAGTGCGTGTCGACATTACAATGTAGCAGCAACGTCTTGGAATATGAATATAGAAAGCTATAAATATATTGCGCCTCGGGGGCAATATGAAGCTCGTAATAATATAATTTTATTGGGCAAAATGCGAGCAATAAAAGCGTCATGTTGATTTGATAATCACGCGGTTTGGTGCCGTGAACTGTGTTCTTTAACACGGTGCTCGCCCGGCCAGACTACTGGCGCTCCGTGATTCACCACGCCCATCCCTCAATTGACCTTCTCGCGATATGGCATGCTATTGTCGTGTTAGAACACATGGCTTCATGCCGCTGAATATATTGTTCAATTAAAAATGGCTATCTAGCGCCGCTCTAACTTATGAGAAGGGAAGAACCATTAATTAGGACATCCCATGTATGGTGTAAGTTATAATGAAACTGTTTTATTTAGGAATTTGTGATTAACTTCGGTTGATGGTAGGTTCACGATGGTGTCGTGTCTTGCTTGTTAAAACCGCTTTATTAAAGTACACCACTGATAGCCTAGCACAAGAGACTTGGTTGACTTGTAAGACCTTTTGTGTTGCCCATCTTTTTTTCAATTTTACAAAGCAATTATTCTAATTTCACGAAATGTCAGTTAACAGTTTAGATCTAATTTACCGTACTCTATTATAATTGTAATGAAGTTCTTTTATCGAACCAGCAAGAAAAGAAAGCACGTTGGCACCAGTCGTTCTGTTATTCACAACTTCTCCGAACTATGATTTCCTGGTACTTTGTGTTTGATACGCGTGCTATATGCATTAAGAATTGCCGTATCAACAGCCGATGCATGGTTTTCCTTATCTTATGAAAGAGAGGGAAACAAAAATGGTATTAGAGATAATGTCATGCTTCCATGTTATTAGACATTTTGTGTAATGTCGGCTCCCGGGGCGTAGACTACCGGGCGCTGCGTGAATATCCACGCCCCTCTACCGTACGAACGTCTCGTGGTTATGAGTGCCTGGTACTTTCTTGTATGTATTAATAGTATGCTGTCATTTTGTATGGAAGTAATCGCATGCGGGTTGCAGCGAAATTGAATGTAATGTCATGTCTACTACGACAAATAAATAATACAGAAAAAAATATAGAAGTTCTTTAATATTGTACTGTAAACTTTTTGCACTATTTTCAACTATTTAAATCTGTACACGTAAAACTGTCACAGAAAATATTTTTTGTATGTTTTGTGAACTGCCTATGTGTTATTATTACCTCTAATATAATTCCTTAAAGTGCGTGGTCGCCTGTTGGTTATGGACTAGACGCAGCTGCCATTATGTTCAATGTGGTCGCGGGTTCAAATCCCAGGGCAAACCTCTGACTTTTCGGAGTCATTTGTGTATTGATAGTTTATCACCACGCACTACAACGGTAAAGGAAAACATCGTCAGGACATCTCCATACCGTAGCGATTTGTAAAAAGAAATATATGGTATGTAAAGTCCGCCAACCCGTACTAGGTCAGCGTGATGAACTATATGGCCTAACCTCTCTCAATAGTATTCTCGATTGTAGAGGAGGCCCGTGCCCTGCAGTGGGATGTATATGGGTTGATACAGATTCAGAATAAAATTCATAGAATAAAAAATGAGAACAAATTCATAGGGGATTTCTTTTTCATTTCTTTTGAGATGTTCTGAGTTAATTATGGCTAAAGACGGCGAACCCTGAGGTTCTAGATTCGTTAGCCTAGAGTTTGTCGACACGAGAAACATACAGCAAATGTTATATAGGTAATATATCTTATTTGCATTGCATAGCATATATATGATTACGGTTCTATAAGTATATTATTATAGACATGCGTGCATTTAGACAACTGCAATTAAAACGAGTTAACATCAGCCGCGGTAATTCTTTAAATTCCATTCACAATAAATTATATCCAAATATTCGGAAAATGTTAGCGACAGGTTCAAGAATGACTGGTGCAAAAAATTATAAATAGGCCGACATTAAAAGCAATATATTAAAGTGTTTTTAGTTCAACATTTCAACTTCTGAACATAATCTATTTATTTATTTTGAATAAAAACTTTATAATGATAACTGTCTTTTTGTTATCAGAGTTCAGAGTATGTTATTTTGTGACGTGTAATATTATTTTGCTTGTCCTTTTTTAACTATGACAGCACGATATAAAAAAAAAAGTACTAAACTTGGGTCCAGTAAAAAAAGATACTTATTAGGTTACCTGCTGGGCTTAGACAACATTTTACAAGACTTTTATTGATGTCCCATAATGCCAATATTACCTCTCCTTGGTTGTTGGCCGTATTCTATCACATGACTCATTACGAAGAGACTATTTTCTATATTTTCTATACTATATTGTATTGTATTGTATAATAACCGGTAAAAACCTGATTTAATAGCAAAGTTTGACGATACCACAAGGCGCCTAGAGGCATTTCAAATGTGGTGTTATGTCGCAAGTTGGGCATCAGTTGGACGCAAAAAGTAAGAAACCATACCGTGCTCCAGCGTGTCAGTATATACCGGAATATGATACAAATCATGAAAAAGCGCAAGACAGAATATTTAGACCACGTGCTTAGGCATGAAAGATAAACACTTCTTCAATTAATAAATATGGGCAAGGTGGAAGGGAAGAGTAGCCCTGGACGAAGGAAAAAATCGTGGGTGCGAAACATCCGGGACTGAACCGGTATCAGCGCCGTTGAACAACTATTCCACCTGGCTAATGACAAGGAAGCATACAAGAAGTTTACGGCCAGCCTTCAACACTGAAGACGCACTCAAAAAAGAATAATAATGCAGTGCTTAACGCAAGAAGACAAGGCTTTGCAAAATTGCGATTTGCTAAATTTTTAAAGTTGACAGTCAACCTCGCGGGACGTCCAACGCTGAGCATTGCAATATAATACTAGTAAAATTACTCAAAGTTATAACTTCGCTAAAACTAACAGAACAGCCGCTGTAATCATTACATCGGGCACAAGTACTTGGTAATTATTATACTTAATTATCGGCTATACAAATGTTGCAGTTGTCACGAGATTATAATCATTTAGCCAAGATTGATCGCGACCAACGCTGCAGTGAAACTATTTGTTTTCTTTACCGCGTGCTCGTCACGGCGGGACTATTACTGAAACCTTCGTGGTACTGATGGATAGATTAAGTTATTAAACATCAATTGTCAGACGGTGAAAGATATTTGGTTATTAGAGGGCAATAAGTAGGGCAGTTGCGATGGAGGAGGTGAAATTCCATGAACGCAGTTTAGTTTATGTTTAATAGGCTTTGGTTTTATACTATAGGATTATGAATTAATAAGTCAATCAGACAATATAAAGCAGAAATACTTAGCAAAAATAAAATAAAATTGATCAAGGAAACTGACAGTCATATGATGTCATGGAAAACAAAACTTGAACTTAGCCGTTGCAAATGATTACTATAATGTTCAGCCGTCCCATGTCTTAAGAGCACAGAAAACCTTGTTCTACAACTTTTTTCCACCTTCGATTATCGAGCATAAGTACAACAAAAAAAAATAGCCAGGCGACAGGCTGTAATAAAGTATGCTAAGTAACCATAAAATATCATCACCATCTTCCGTCATACAAAGCTTTACCGATCGGGTGACGGATCATAAAAATATTTTTAATTGAATAACATTTTATCAGATATTAAACGGCCGCCCATGCGTTGCAGCATGAATGCGGGACGAATTGTAGAAGATTAGCATGAGCGGGGCGACGCGATTAACATAATTACTGGAGATGGCACGGCATAATGCCGTCGTGACATGGCATGCTGCGGCAAATTGATGCCAGGTTTGCCAGCGTTACACGTTTTTACGCCACACTTGTATGTTATGACGGGTATGACGTAGGCATCATTTAAATGCTTCTTTACTGTACAAGGACTGTGTTCTTTCGTGACGTGGGGCGTTTTCTTTAGTGTAAGGTGCGATGTTAAATATAGTCATTGTCACCAAATGGCGAAAATGAATGTTTTTTTTCTATTTGTATCTTTTAGGGAATTATGTTCCTTTTTATCATATTTGCTGGCCCCTAATAAAGAAGATATTCGTCAAACAATAGCAAACTATTGCATTACCAAATAATAGTTATGCTTAAAACTGTTTAAAAACATTTTGGAACTTCAAGCGAGGAAGCGGTTATTTAATTGGAAGCTATAACTGTCTAAAACGTATCCTATTAATAATCACCCTTAAAATGCTTTGGATAATTTGAATAGGTACATAAAACATTATTGAAATATCATTTTTTCAAAAAAATTCAATGTAACAAACGAGTATTTTGTATTTCAACAACAAAATTATAACTACTTTTTTACTGTCAAGTACCAGTTTCCAGTTACGTGCGAGCTTAAATGAGCATCGATTAAAAATCGTGATCTATGCAATATAACCACCAACCGTACATCACAACATTTTTTTTTTAAATAAAACCATAAACAAAGCACAACTGACTTGACTGCCTCGGTGGCGTAGTTGTATTACGGTACGACTACAAAGCTGAGGTCTCGGGTTCGAGTCCCGGGTCGGGCAAAGTGATATTGGATTTTCTATTCATTATCAGCCCGGAGTCAGGAATTTGTGCCCGATATGGCGATATAGAGGAGCCCGGTGTTTATAACGGAATTGGTATCGTATTAGCGTGGCTTGATTTAATTGAATATGCAACATCATGGTACTTGCAAGAGCAGTATCAATTATTTCGCTTATCGTCGTGGCTCAGCACTTTCTAGCACACGACCCGGCGCTGTCGAAATTCGCACAACTATTGCACTGACATCACAGGACGCCGCACTAGCGAAAGCTCTCGCAAGCTTTACTCCGCGATATTGTTATAATATTCACTTGTTATAATGGAATTGTATTTTGAATGGAATACAAATATTTTGTATAAGAAATAGGGCTGTATACTTGTTCCTTCGTTGGTCCGGATTACTTTTAGATTTCAGAGAGATTGAGGCCGTATATATTTTCGAATAACAAATCTGATTGAGGGAAAATTTATAGCAACTTATTTATTTTTTGTTGAACATTTTTATCGGTCTGTAAATATAATATACGGATTATATATTCTTCAAAATAATTGCATGGAACATAATATTGTGTATTAATATATAAAGCGTAGGTATTCATCAGGCTCTAGTATATTTAGGTCCTGGCATCATAATACACCACGGCAATGGGAAAATACACGTATGTAATAAATATTTTATTTATTTACAACTCTCTTCAAAAATCACTTACATATACAAAAGTATTTTAGGCATATTTGAAAAACTAAGAAACGAAAGGATCTTCGCTACGCCTTTGGCTAGTAAAGCATAAAAGACGGTTAATCCGGTTCCCGCGACAACCGTGTTAGAAGCCTAGCCGTCCAACTGTCACTCTTTTGTTGGAGATTCCATATATTCAAGTTAACCATTCTCATGTGTAAATTCAAAATATATTCTGACACTTACCGGCTAGTTAAAACTAAGTTAATAGACAGACGTTCAGTGCGGATATTTATCGCCGTTCGGAAAAGGCATTTTCTCACATTAGAATATAACAATGTGTCGATTTATATTTAAAATATGTACCGCTAATATAACCTCGGCAGGTTCAAGAATCTAGAGCGCGTGTCATCGAACTCCGCTTCCATGAAAAGTAGTTAACCGACCAAATTTCAATCACACGATGATCGGACAGTTGAAGCGATAGGCTTTTTGTGTTTGAACACGAAAAACATTATAAAATCGCACTTTTTGTCGTTGCAGACGAAACGACCTGCGGAGTGGCTATTGCATTTTTTACTTTCATTTCCTAGAAATATGTCTGTTGATGGTAGATGTGTCACGATTGTGAGAAAAAGTATTTAAAGTGCTCCTTAATATTGTTAATAGTCACGTCCGGGAATATTCCATCAGCGGTTTTTAAATTTACATTGGTCTTAGTTTTTGTCACATACATAATTGAACCGAATTTTCAACAATGCTTTTACTCGGCTCTATACACAACGTACATATGTATGAAGCATATTTTTTTAACTTTAAATATTTACATACCTTTTAGGCACAGAAATAAAAATCAGTTTATTGGGCAACTTTAATCGCAAATAAGATTTATATTTGGAATGGACGTAAGTATACATTGGTATGTACATATATAAGTAGTAGTGTTTTTGTGTCTTTTCCACGTGTGATGAGGTTCAAGCGATTAAAGTCATCCACTTGTCAACAAGTTCTTCTTAAGTACATCACGTTGGCAGTAGGCAGTAGCGTTGGTAAGCTGACCATGTCGCTTAAGCCCCGTTACAAAATAATACTTTACACCTATAATGATCATAGATTAAAGTATCACTTTTTAAAGAATACGTTAAAAATTAAAAACAGAAATGGGACCATTACACCGATTATAATTAGCTGACTTTATCGGCTAAAGTGAATGTTATCTATGGACTAATTAAAATTATGCTGACATCCTCATTATTCTTTATGGATTATTTTAAGGTCGCTCAATTAATTGATTTTATTAACCTTTATTTTTAGCTATAGATAATGATATAATTTTCCATATATTGTGTATTTTTTGTTTATTTAATAAATAACGTGTTAATGTCGGCTTCATAGGATTCGCTGTGCCAAGGAGCGCTCATCCGTTTTTGTACGGTCGAGATGGCAGATACGCGTTGCATTAAATCTTATAATTAAACTCAGATAGGCGTATTACACCGCGCTGGTACGACAGTGGGATACAGACGTTGCCAGCTTCTACCTACGTAAATATATTTTTATACGACTCATCTTGAAAATATTTTATCGACTTTTAAACACAACTTCAAGTCGAACGCACCGATATTTAGCAGCTGTATCTAAAATGTTGCATAAAAGTTTTTATAAATACTTATGTTAATATCTCTCTCGATGCGACCACCAAGAGGCCATTCATGTATTCTTCATCGTGTCTAAAAAACACATTACTACGGAATGTTGAAAACTGTTTCTTTGCTTACTATCTGTATTAGGACATTTTTTTTTTAATATAACTTCCAATTCGGAATATCATTAACGAATCATTATTAATCGTTTTACAATAAATAAAAATAACGATAAGCAAACAGCTATATTTCAATATGGGTAAGATACAGTTAAACGAATTCAACGTTTTCTGTATTCTTAATAGTCTTCCTGCTACAACTTTCAATCAACAAAAATCTTTCCCAATCCATCACCATTAACATTTTTAATTTGCTCCAAGACTAATAAATTATCAAAAGCAACATGCGGCCAGGAAAGCCGGATTTATAATATAATTTATAATATTTACGTACAATATTTGTATTCGTAGAGACGCTCGATCATTCATGCTGGGACTAAAACAGATCGCGGTGAAATATAATTGATCGTTATGGCTCGGCTTCGGTCGCTATCTTTCGCACGGCATAGTGTAGACAGATACTGTGTTTGTATGGAAATTATGTGTTAAAGGTATATTGCGTTAATCTGAAAGTATGCAGGATTTAATATGCACACCATATCAGGACATGATGAAGATAATGATGTACGTAATATAAAAGGATTGTGGCAATAAAAGAACATTTTTTCTTTTTATATGGGGACGAGGAAGTACTACAGACTACAGTGCACATAGATAATCAGTATAGTTCAGTTTAGATAGAGTTATCCATCGACGTGAGGTGATTATTTCTCGCCAATCGATACAATATTGGCAGCGTGATTGCATCAGAATATCCTCGGGATAAACTTCGGGTTCGTGAACCAGTGAAATGAACGACACACCTACGTGGGTCACTGTGACGAATTCTTAGCTGCTGTGTACACTTTACTGTGGTCGCTATTCGGGCGAATACTAATACTCTACCAACAACTTTTAGGTTCACATTTTTTATTTTTTTATATAGGTAGACTCGTTAAATAAGTAAAGGTTTACAGCTACTTAAAATTATTATTTTTATTTTACTTTAATAAAAAGAACAATCCTGCGGCCATACTCGTACTGTAGGTTATACGAAACAACAGTTGCGGAATGAAATCTTCCCAAGATATCTACATTAAATTAACGAGCAGATTTTGCTCAGTGTAATATCTTAAACAGATCCATATTAATTAGCTGAGCAATTACAGTTGCCCGCATTACGGACTTTGCCGACGTCTTAATTTTGCAAAAATATTTACACCGTCCGGGACGGACACGTAACGACAAAGATTTATTGCGACAAACGTGTGATTCACTCGGCGATTAGCCGCTACCTGTGTGTCAGCTATAATCAGTAATTACTAATTAGCGGAGTTATTACTTTTTCCAGTTTTACATCTGTACTTAACATACGTGGACTTTATTTATAACTTTAGATTATTTTTAGATATAATTACTTTTAACTGTTAGTGTTTTTATCTGATGTGAGGCTGTGGTCGGTGGAGTATAAATATATTTATCATTATTCCACTTTGCAGATCAATGGCGCCACAGGTTAAACAATCGAATAATTAATTACCATATTTTTGTATTTTTTGCATATATTTACGGAATATTTAAAATAGTATAATTGTGTTGAATTGTAGTTTCGAATACCTACCTATGAAGTGTGAGTCAAGTTGGAAGTTTTGTGTAGAATATATTTTTAGCTCGGGTTTTGATAAAATATACAGGGTATATCAAGACCGCGACCGAAAACGAAGCCAGGAGGTAGTATTAGTGATATCAAACACAATGCAAGATTGGAAGTAAATTGTGCGTAGCTACACAAACTTTAGTGTATTAGTTTAAATGAGATATTCAATCTATTTAACACAAAATTTCCTAATATTTGTGACTAAATAAAAAAATATTACAATAACCCATACCAGTACACAAATTACAACAAAAATAATTATGAGGCTTATACCCAGCAGTTAAGCAACGTTCTTAATTATCAGACAGAAACAATGCCGCGAACCTACGGAGTATACCTATTGTAAACAACGTCGGGCGCGTGTCGTGAGATGTAAGCATCTCGCGGCGAACCGGTCGCACCCATTGGATATTCATGAGCAAATACCCAAGAGTACCTACGTGATCACCAGACTCCTCGAGTAATTAAGGCTCGAGTTCATAAATTTTAATTGTGATTTTAAGCATCCACTAAGCGGTCCCCTGCTGCGAGTAATGAATACAAATTTACTGTTTGTTAATAAAATGATTTATTGATGAATCGAATTTGTATAGCCTTGTTAACAAATTTAAAGTGTTGCTCAATGGCGCCGGCGGTGACAATAAAATACGCCGGCAGTGGTTAATTACGTAAACACTTGCGTTGATGTAAAAGTTGGGTATATATTTGTATGGCGGCGAGTGGTTGAACAACGAATAGGCACTCCAAAGCCTTTGATAGTATTGGAAGTGTACCAATAGAGGTAATAAAAATAACTATAGAAAAGTTAGTAGCTAAACAATATCTGTCATACTTGAATTTTCTTCACGGTAAGCTTCCAAGGTCCAAGATAAATATAGGTAAAATACATTTACTATTTTAATAAATCCTACATGTAGATAAATAGTTCCGATTTAATCTTAAAAAAAGCATAAATATAAATTACTTACTCTTAAAGCACATCTTAATCGACTAGACCATTCAAACCTATTCAAAACCTTCAAGTATCTAATTTAATGTGAAAAAAGCTTGTAAAATAGCACATATTTTCCTTTACAACCTTAAAATAATCTCATATACGTAAATAATAATCTATAATGAATCAACGCCTTAAAGTTATGGTTACTAGGAATTTGTAATATACCAGCAGTGTGCGAGATTATATCAATTTTTGCTTATGAAAACCCTGTATAATGGTAGCAGAACAAAATTAAAGCCTCCAGAGGCGTGTTGTAGTTAATTAGGTGAAATTACCCATCTACGCCGAGGAAATTGTTTCATGTCTACAGTAGGGCTGCGGGAACTAACACTGATTTTTTTGTATAGACGGCTTTCTATGCAATATAACGTAATGTATTATTAGTCTTCTAGCGTTATGTTGTTTGTTACGTATTTGTAATTATTATATTGGCGAATAAAATTTAGAAATAATGTCTTTAGTACATTTTTTTTACGTGAATGAGCAGTATGTTTACGTTTTATAGTCTTGTAATAAATGAGTTTAATATTTCAATAGTACACATAGTTTGCTGATAGAATTGTAAAAGGTAATAAAAAAACGGAAAACTCAATCACTAATTTTCCGATCAAGGAGGCATCTAACTTGAAAAACTATCATATACATCTTTACAACTAACTAACACTCTTATAGAGTTTTAATAATGTTGCCCATAATTACTTTATTATAATATAAGCGCGAAAATATCCAGGGAAATTATGGTTAATTGGTGGCCCGAGGAAAGACGATGGAATGGATGGAGGACGAAAAAAAAACCTTTGGAGTCAAAGTTTGGTAGTTCAATCCTTTACTATAAATATTTTATGATCTACGTATATGTTGTTTTAGATTTACTTGTATATATAAGTAAAAATTAGTATTACACGATAAAACTACAAGAGAAATCATAATTCAAATAACTGTCAAAAGTTAGAAGTAACGAGCGATTAACTAGTAAACAGTTGATATATCATCGCGCGTCATGAACAAGAAAACCGAGTATATTAATGAGTGACGCCCAGGTTTAACGAAACAAGTGGTGGGAGAATGGAGTTCTACCTTCTAGTTAATAAGTGGGAGGTGTCGCTAACCGACGTAATGGTGGGGAGTGCGTGCGAGCCGATACTGACGTGTGCCACAAGTCACTACATTACAGAGATTCAATATTAACACAGTTTTTAGTATTATTTAAATGAAATGGATAGGAAAAAATAAAGAGAGATGTTTGATGTATAAGAATGTTTACATACATATATTACATTAACTCACGCCTTTATCCCGAAAGGGGTAGGCAGAGGCGCCACTGACAGAACAATTTACAGTATTACTAAGTGTCATCGTAATCAATTTAATTGAAAAAAAAATAGAAAACTATTAAATGTTGGTAATCAACGGCTTTATTTACTACGTTAAAATAGTTAATAGCAAACTGTAAGGATACTTAGTTTTAAATTATTCCAAGTAACTTTGAACAGCAGTCAATTATCGATTTTAATAACATATTTGTTTCATATAATCATTTTAATATAACGTAGAAGTTGTAGCATTGTTCCACTAAAATTATTATGTGCGGTAAACGGTTAAAGAATGTATCACTTACATAAATAATACTTGGGTGTATGTAATTATCACTTATTTCTTAGAAGAGGGAGGGCGTAACTACGTGAGCTACGCTTTAAATGGTGAAGAATGTGTATGAACTCATATAATTATAATTTGCGTATTCACTGAGTGTTGAAATGGTTGTAACTTGACAATTTAAACCTGATCCCAGCGATGGCTAAAGAATATTTCATTATTTAATGGTTCTTTGTAAAAGTGCAGGGAAGTAATGACTATAAACATATGTTTACGTAGCGTATAATTATTTGAATTACGAGGGGCTTTAGCCGCATTAGTTAGAGTATTTACGATTATACATAATGTCTATTTTGACCTGTCTGCTCCAGTATACCAGTATGAAAATATCCGACATTTTAAAATAATGATAGATTCACGGATGAGATAATGCAACACTACCTTTATGGTTATGTTTTAATATAAAAGCATTGCTAGTGGAACAAAACAGGGATTTCATTTGATCGGTAGGTAGAATATAGAATGCGAATGTAAATTCGCCATGCGTGTCGCAGAAACTTTAATAACGTTGCAAATCTGTTTACAATTGAGTTTCGTAATAGAGGCACAACCCTAATTTATACTTGTTTATAATTTTTGCGACATGATCAATTATTTTTGAAATATGTTTTGTATTTTTTTAACATTTAAATGAATAAATTTAAAATTACCTTTTTTACGCAAATGTTCATTTACTACTTAATCCAAATAACGTATCAATTGACAACAAAAAGTTTTTGACTAATACTTACATTTTACGGTAAAATTTCATCGTTGTTAACACTCAGATAAACTAGTGTTAATGTAAAAGTCACGTGAGGAATCTGAAAAAAAGAAATACTAGCGTTAAAATTCAATTGTAAATTAACTTCAACACAAATAATAAAGATTTTTAAATAAATACTTTTTAACAATACGGTTAATGATAGATATTTGCACTATTTATTATGTACCATTAAAACCCCTTACAATGCAGATCAGTGCCATATAACATAGTCATATCAAGTACATCGACACAAGACTCAATCTTAGGTCAGGACTATGTATGTGACTGTTGGGTGTATGTATGTATGTCCATCAAAGAGGACTACTAACACACAACTCCAACAACATCCACACAATCACAAATAAACAAATGGCGGGCAATCGGTTGGATAAACACAGGCGCTGATTTACAAGTACCCGAGGCACATCGATGTCGCTCATCGCTCATCGCTTATCGCTTAACGCGCAGTAATGAGAACATGAGTGTTACTAAGCGACGCCATTTATGCTAGAGATGTAATTTCCGATGCGATACAGCCGCGTTATGGGAGCTTGTAACAAATGAAATTAGATAACCTGTTTGCTTGCTGCTGTTTGGCCGATGCTTGTCTGTCCGGGCTTCGGTGAATTAATAAAGGATTCGCGCTGAAATAGCTTTGAAATCTGATTTTCGTTAAGATTATTTTGCAATCTTTTGATATTGTTAACGCGTTTTGCGCAGATAGTAGGTACTGTACGAAGCATTGCGGGTAATTTACAGCACCATTTTTAACAAACTTCTCGTAGTTATATAAATAAGTTTTCAACTATAATGAAAGTAAAGCAGTGCAATAAAGCTTGATAGTTTTTTATAGCAAGACAAAAATGCTTGTGAACAAATTGCTTAATTTCTACTTGTATGCGGTATTTTGCGTAATTATGTGACATTTGTGATCAATGAAGACATAGTTTACATAATAAAAATATAGCATTTATGAAAAGAAAAGAAATAAAGACAATTGGTGTTTCTTGTGCTGTTTCTTCTTCACAGCTATAAAACATTTCGAAGCGATAATTTTATTTAATGATTCAAAAATGTTATGAGAGACTTCGAATTATTTGTTAAAATTGTATTCGGATTTGATTTAAAATTCGACGAGGTGATTAGTTTTGTACATTGGTTGAGCCTAAAAGTCTAAATATTATAAACTTTCGCCAAAAATACGATGATATCATTAAATATTTGCAAAAATACGATGATATCATTAAATATTTGCACTCAAACACAGCTCATAAACTTGACATTTAACGTATCGACTTCCGACACATTATTTAATAGTCCTTAAACACTTAATAACCAACAATTATATGCATACTCTAAAGTCTAAACGATACAATAAAATGGCAAAGCGTAAAGAATTTGAAATGAACAAAAACTTGTTATAATTTTATGATATCGACGATGAACATTTTGCTAAAAAGTTGCTCATCTCAATCACATTATAACTTGCTGAACTTTTATGTCTATTATTAACGGTAAAGGGACGCATGATATACTAACAACACATCATGCGAGTAAACTTACTAATTAATTTATGCACATATTTTAAACGCTGACCATAACTGACGCCACCTATGCATGAAAACTACACTTAATTAAAATTGCAGTTTTGGAGGGGTACATACTAAAATGAAATTGTAGAACAATGACACATCTAGATTTTTCATACATCTTTTGTATAAATAGCTTCAACTTTAGCCAATGTTCGTCTGCTGTCTCTTTTAAGGATTTTAATAATTACCTGTCCAGAACGAGCTTAAATTCCAGGACTTTATACAACGTCTATTATGTCTTCTGCCACCGTGTTTTTTTCTTTTTGTACGTCCAACGTTATGTTTACGGGAACTGATATCCTTTATTTCTATATTATGGTGTTAATACAACTCAATATTGCTGGTTGCAAAAAATCTGATTCTTACGTATTTTGGAACAACATAACTTTTATAGATATTACAGGGTTAAGCGCTAATGATGTAACATCATTAGTTCTTAAAATAGCTCAGAATGGGTAGAATTCAATATTGGATGACTTTCACCTTAAACCTTAAAAATGTGCCCCGCAAAACAACGATTTGGGGCAGCGGTCTCTTTGTGACTATTTTCATCACTGAGCCACGTGCCCGTCTTTAAGCCATGCGAAATTAATGACGCCTGACAATGAAAGGCGGGAAATCGCATTTCACGAATAATTCACTCCGCCTCCTTCAACAAAAACCGGAATTGCCATATTGAATTTTTAACAGAACCAGTTCTTTGTTACTGTAGACATATCAAGAGCATTGCATAAGTATGGCACGCAAAAGTTTCCAGTTATTTCACAATAAAAAGTCCAAAACGGTACTAAGCTTCCACAAAGTTATAAAAATCGTTAGGGGTTACCAACGCTCGCGATTACATCAACAATCGATGTCGATGATATCCAACGACTATGTAACGCCGTGGAATCGATAAATTTCATGTTCCGACACTTTATCATGAATGCACTTAGAAAACCGGCGCGGTAAATGACAGGTGTCGTATTTTATCGTAAAATAATAATTCTATTGTTGGACAACCCTAAATCTATTCATGGGACCAATAAATTATATGTGTATGCGAAATGAAGTGATAATATGCGGAACAATACCTTCGTGGTGTTGGCTTTTGTAGTGATGTGACACGGGGAAATCTGCATGCCTTTACATATTTACAAGTGTAGCTATAGTGGCCACAAATCAATGTTGAGACGGGAATCTTAAGGTATGGCCAGATATGTTTTTGAATTAATTTCTGTAGTGTTCGTTTTACCGTCGCCTAGCCAATGAAAAGCATCTTATTATGTGGACAAGAAAATTTGCCAAATGTAATGACAAATAGCATTGGTTTAAAAATGACAATATTTTTGGAAGGATTACATAGATCATTAAAACAGATAAGTTTTATTAACTTTGTGATACATTTGAGAAACATTACAGGTAAAAAGTTATCACATCGCTCATAATCACGCACAACACCTGGAGAGAGGTCAGGTCAGAGGTCAGGTCAGAGGATATACGAGGTCTTAATTAAGAATATATGGAAGGCAAAGGATTACAGGGCCGTCGAAAGACCGCCGAACGAAAAGCGGCAGCAAAGCTGTTACTACAAATGGGTTCTCAACGTGACAGTAATACTGCCCCATCCACTTGAGCCGTTAGCCCAAGTGAAGACTACAGCGTTATTTTACCACTTACCATTGACCTTTACACATTGCAGTAATCCCTCATTAAGACGTTAATAAGAAAATAAGTTAAAAACAATTTAAAGGTAATTAATTGAAAGTTCACTTCACTGATTAATTGAAAGGTTTTAGTGCGTGTTGGCCGACGCTGGGTTTATTTAAAATTTATATTATAAAGTAGCGTTTTAATTATTGAATATTAAATGGACAATACATGTCGTCAGCCTTTACAGTTATACCTTGACATGACGTTAGTGGCGTGCTGTATTTTAATTGACCCATCGATGATTTAAGTATTGTTGAGACGACTGTTTTTATCGTGCTTAATATTTATAAATGTAGAAAAGTAGTGAAAAATACATTTAAGCAGTTGTATTATTTATGAAGGATTTTATTACACCCTATCGGGGTTAAAAGTTAATGAAACATATTATAGCGTCGATTAATTAGCCCTCGTTTGCAGTGTTGTTTGTAAGCAACAACAGATAAGCTTGATTGATCAGTTTCTTTTTTAACTTTTTAGTAATTCGTTTAATCCATACATGGTTTTGTTTAAGAGATAGAAGAAAAGCCTTATTAATTATCCTTAATTACTATCCTACATAACTGGAATACCAACAACTACAATCAATTGTATATTGTTTTCAATTACCGATATCAGTATTTGTAAAATTAAACAACTGATTAATTTTATTAAAGGGTTAATAAATCATTCTATTACACAAACATTAATTAAGAATGACCCAGTCCATAAGTAATGCTGAACAGAACAGGCATCGATCGCGGACGTATATTATCGATATACAAGTCCCATCACTAAACCGCTCAATGACGCGTGGCAGTTACGAGGTAATAACTCATCGGTGTTGTACGAAACGACAGTTACAGCACTAGTCCGCTCATTAATGTACGTCGAATGACTTAAACGGATTAATGTTGACGTGGCTTTGTGGTTATTACGACTTTGATCCTCGCCGGTTGCCTGATATTTTATTTATCTTCTATTGCAACAGATTAAAAAACAAAATATACAAATACACCCAACAATCACATATATAGTCCTGAATCTACACTAAGATCGAGTCGTGGGTATCAGGAACTACGAGAGACTTTTAAGGTCTCAGAATCACCAGACCCGAAACAAATACCTATGGTTCACACAAACACTTGTGTCAGTACGGGGATCGAACCCGCGGCCTCTCGTTTTACAGCCGGCGTCTAACCCACTGCGCCATGGAGCCTGTCCATACTATATCCTTTAACGTAATCAAAACATTTCATCCAAAAATACATCCGCAATTCCATTCAAGAAAACAATCTTATATCATTTAATTATGACTCACACTTTTTTGCATAGTTCCATTAAGAAACGTTGATCTGTGAACGCTAGATCTTAAATCCGACACTTAGCCGGCGGTAAAATCTCCTCGCACAGCAGGATGTAAAGTGTATTAGCTCGAAATAAACTGTAACCTGAGCTACACATCACCCATCAGAGATAATTAATAGCAGCTACCTGTGAGTCTAGCTACACGAGGCTGTTGCCGGGATTATATTCCTCATTTTAGCTCTTTAAAACGTTGATTGAGCAACAATGTTGTATGAAAATTGCCTTACATAATGCCGATTGGTTGGTTTTTATAACGAATATGTCTACATTTTACATGCGGTTGGAAATTAATGGGATTAGATTTTTTTGGACGGTCTATTTAATCGAGTGAAATAAGTAAGTTGGTAGTGGTAGAGATCTACATTGGATTCCTAGGTCGCGTAATTTACATTGTGTTTTTGATTCAATAAGAAAAAATACACGATTTACAGTGGAGGCACGGTTACAAAAAAATCATTGTTTAAATGCAAATGTAATTAATGCGTTTCAGTTCTTGTTTCCTTCTACCTCTCCTTTTTTTAAAAGTTACAAAGAATTAAGAACCTACGATTCTAACTTTGATTGGTTACCTACATTTCTTAACGGCGATTCACTGCCTCATTTGTCAAACCATCAACACTATCTTGATTGACTGAAAATCTATACAGAATATAATCTGAAATAAAGAATATAATCTACCAAGGAGAGACGTACTCGTATTATTATTGTCATAGCTATGTTACATATTACGAAAGCTACTATCACGCAATTAGATATATAGCTGTCATAGCACACTGCACAAGACTGTCAGGCGGAAGGCGAGCACACGTAGACAGTAGGGCCTCCCATAGATTACTCCAAACTGCGACCCTGTGGCGCTTGTAGCCAACGGCTCCCCGCGATCTTTATCAAGTTAACTGTCTATCTACTGGAGCCTTCCCACACAAATTTATTAAGCTTTACAGTTACCGTAAAATATTGCGTCCCTTCACGAGCTACCGAAAAATAAATATTGTCTTGCGCCCGCCATCACTCTGCCGCTCAGCTGGTGGCATTGGACGCTGAAGATTGTAAGCACCGGCGATTTAGACTCAACATGTGGATTTATTGTTCGTATATTGTATTATTTATGATTTGTTCTATAACATTTTCACTGAATATAATTGTGTTGTAAATGGTATATTATAGCGTTACATTGCAAAACATTTCTTTTTGATTAAAAACAAAACGATGTACGAATGAAATAAACTCACATTACATAAATTATTATCATGTAATACTAAAACAAAGACTATTTTTAAAGAATTACTTTGTAGATTTTAACATGTAACTTAGGCTTTAAACGACTTACTAAAAATACTCCAATATAGTAAAGAATAAGCGCACGTTTAACTGCGTAAAATATAGCAAAATTCACCTTTCAACAGGCAACGGTTATCAAAGCACGTTGCAATGCTCTAAAAAGGTATTAAATCGGCGGTCACCACTTTAGCCCCTTAGTAGGTGATACAAATTGCCCACACATTTTTCCGTATAATTTTCGCGTCATGTCCAAGCACCGTTGGAAGGCCCGGAGCTACTGTTTCCTAGTCGTTTCCGATAATAGTCGATAAATAACTTGCGATGAGTTATTGTGGCGCCACACAATACTAGGTCCTTCGCTCTTGGGTGAAGGGTTTCATGATGGACTACTACTACAATTTCATTGTATTCCATTTTGTGTTGTTATAAGGCAGGGTTGTGTACATAGATCATACGTTTAACACGTTGAATGCGGCGGTAAATTCCATTGGCTTTCAGTTTATGATGTTTATTAACTTTATGACGCTACTCGTTGTTCGTCCTATCCAGGTTGTCTGTTGTAAAGATTTGGCCAACATGTGGTCCTAGCTTGGCTAAAACTAAAGTGACACGTAATGTGGAGGAGTCTCAAACTCAAACAAGAAGGACAGGACACATGAAGAAGGCATCTACAACTCCACAAATAGAGGTACCTACTTTTATCTCTTCTAAAAATTTGGAAAAAATCGTGAATAGAAATAGATAACTGACTGGATCACGATTTTATTTCTATTTTAAAGCTGGTGTGTTGTCTTATAAATGGTATAAAATGGAGCAATAAACATACATACATACATAAACTCACGCTCTTATCCCCGAAGGGGTAGGCAGAGGCGCCACCAGGACACCCACATTTCGCCTTGTATGTTCCGTCCCACGATGTGATAGGGGGCGAGCCTATCGCCATATCGGGCACAAATTCCTGACTCCGAGCTGATAATGAATAGAAAAATCCAATATCACTTGGCCCGACCCGGGACTCGAACCCGAGACCTCAGCTTTGTAACCGTACCGTAATACAACTACGCCACCGAGGCAGTCGAGGAGCAATAAACAAAATATATATAAATTTTATTACCGAAAGCACAAACACAAGAGCGTCGGTTAAATCGATTGAAAGCGTGTATATCCAGTAAACATGTTGCTGTAAATACGGCAGACGTGATAATACTGCTATAAATATGTTCTAAGATGAGTTACGGGGCCGTACAATAGAGATTGTTAACTTAGATACATCGCCTACGTACCGGCCCGCTTGCGATGTACGCACACTGCGCCCAAAACGTACCCAGATGTGTGGACATGGAACTCAAGATATATTAACTAATAATTTTTTCAATGAACTAAAATATATATATTTTTTTATTAATAAATAGTAAGGAAAGCGAAGTCGAGCAAAGTGAAGGAGTTAACGAAAAATGGCAATATTTGGCAGCGACCAATATTGGCAAGGGTTAAAAGACGCCCACGAAAGCTAATTGCCTTACATATTTTAAAGAATAGGTAAAATGATATCGTGTGACTAGAGCAAAATAAGAAGGATTAAATGACGAGTAAACATTATATAAAATTAGATTTTGTTTCATCCAAAATTGATTTTATATCACCATTAATGCCTCAATAACAAAAGCAAATCTAAACAATATGATTAGATTTACGGATCAATCTGAATTGTTCCACAAGTAGTATCATATTTCTAAAGTATAAAAAAACTTACCGACATCAGACTGAAATATAAGATTTCTGAATATAAAAACACTTTACGCGATGTAAACGAGTTTGTAACGATACTTTTCACTGTTATTAAAGAGCAGAAATGTTTTAACACATAAGATAATGGGCGATTACAGGAGCAAAGTCTAAAATGACTGCGTTTATCCACAACACAATAGAGATAGTTATCTCGGATATTCAAGTACCTACATAGTTACCGAATAGGATCACGATGCATCTAAATTGTAGGGCAAAAGGTTTGGAGCTAGCTATTTTGTTAACGGAATCCTTATTGTGAAATATATTTTAACTATGTGAATAAATAAATAAATAAACTATTAAGTATTACTACACTAAAAATATAAATTTACCTCATAGTACTTTTGAATATATGAAATAATAATTTACACACATACATAAACCCACGCTTTTACCCAGAAGGGGTATACAGAGGTGCTACATCCACATTTCGGCTTGCATGTCCCGTCTTACAATGTGATAGGGGCGAGACTTTTAAAATCGTATTTTAACATCTTCTAGGTTGCCTATTTAGGCGTTATAAAATTACGCCAGTATATTTATCAGTCGCAACTCACAGCACTAATACTAAACTATAATTGTCGCATAGAACATTTAGGAAAAATCATCACCTTAGTTACATTTCGCCTCATTAGTCTGTTTCAGCTGCGAAACTAGATTCAAATTCCATTTAGAATATCCCGAGACAGAAATTAGTGTCTAGCATGCCATTAAGCTCGCCTCCCCTCATACCTAACAGGTCTTCTACAATTGCGTAGATGGATTATAACTCAAGTCTGATTAAGCGAACGAACGCATATAATATAAAGACTGACGAGATGTAATAACATAAATGAAAACTAGGAAATATCCAATTACTTACTCGCGTCGCGTCATTTATCCATTGACAACTGTATCGATGCACGTGAGGTTAAACTATATTATTAAGCACGATTTATTCATATTTATTACTTAAATATGTACGCGTCAGTTACTCGGCACACTTGCGTATCAGATCGGCATTCTCATGATACCACTTAGAACGGCACTCGTCGATGCGAATCATCTAGAAGCTGTGATTGAGCCTGTCTCGCTGAGCTAACCGAAATTACTGCCTACAGCTCGTAAGACACTAGTTGCGAGAGGCTCTTATTCTGGTACATTGACAAGTGATGTGGAAAATTGGATATACATACAGGAATTAAATACAATAATATGAATAAAAGACATGTATTTAAAAATATGCAATAGCCAAATAATTCAATTTATTAACAGAATTTGAATATCAAGTTGTTTTATCTGTAACATATATTTTTCGTTGTGACAATTTTTAACTCGACAATCAGTCATTGCGGCTAAAATCTGCTTCGAAAATTATAATGTCTATTTGTATATGCAATTTGAATAATTAAGTTGAAAATCAGAAAAGCATAATATATTTTTTATATCTCAAATAGCTGTAAGGCATAATATTTGAGGGTAAGCGTATAAAAATTAATAAGTGTGGCTGCGGGGCCTCCAGCCGCTCATTTTCGTGCGCCAACAAGCGTCTGATGCAGACGTGATAATGCGCCAATAAATATCTTCAGATGACTTATAACTGTGCCAGACAATAGAGATGCTTATCAAGACGTGTCCCGTGCTCCAGTACTTGTAGCCGTGTTGGATCTGTCGCGGATACTATCCAGATTACGATGATTTGCGTTAAGTCTAAATGTTGATTGAATTATTGAATTGTGGCTTTTGAAGATTTCTGTTTGTTGATAAAAAAGTTTGTCATACGTTGCGGTGATGTTTGAAAACTGTGGAATAACTTGTACTTGAATTAAAGCAAACTATTTTCTAATCGAATAATTTGATTTTAAAATATTTTGATTCAAACGGATACATCGCATATAGTTGTACCTACCAAAGTTATAGAAAAACACATATTTACTATTAATAAATATTTCTTTTAAAAATTAAATAGCTGCACGATATTTGACAAAATTTCCTATGTCAAAATAAATTGTTAATTTGCATTGTAATAACTGATAGCACTCCCTAATCAACGTATCCCACTAAAGTATAATTGATGAATTAGTTATAAGAAAGAAAATTAAATATTAAAGTAAATATTATTCCAGATTATTTTCTAAATACCTAACTTCACCGACTTCCTTCAACCGATTCACTTTTTCTGCTACTATAGAAATTCCTTTGAATGAATAAGTCATTGTGTCTTTAAGAGCTTGTACATGAGTGGCCATAAATATAATATGTAATAAGTAATGCAAGTCGTTGAACATTGTAAGGAGCAGCTATAAAGTCCGATAGATGAATTTAATGTTTCAAATGCGCTTATACCTTATGCTTGCAGCGCAAATGCGTGCTTGTAAAGCTATGACGTACTTTGTGACTTGCGTTTTGGAAGAATAGAATCTGGATGTGGAAAATACTTAGTTTTTGTTGTCTGTCATGAGTCATGACTCAGCATGAATGGGCAGGCTCATCCGGGGTAGTACCAGTGTCTCGGAGAACCAAAATCTGCTTAATAGTGATGTACGTACCAGAACCGAAGAGCTATCCCGAATAGCTTGTATGCACGACGGTGGAACCACGTCATGGCGACCTATGCTACTAAATCGCGTTTTGGGTTTAGTTCGGGTATTTGTCAATTTGAAATGCACTGCTCGTACCATTAGATGCGTTGTAAACATTTTCGTAATAGCATAAAGAAGCGCTCCTATTTTTATCATATTAGTACAACCCGCACTAGGCCAGCGTAGTGGAATATATGGCCTAACCCCTCTTAATCGTACTTTCGATTGTATAGGAGGCCTACGCCCTGCAGTGGCACGTAAATGGGCTGATACAGATACAGACACAGACAGTACAAAAATGTGACTAATTTGAAAAAGAAATACAAAACAAATGCACATCATTTTACTAAGTGCCGGATGCTCGTACATTTCATTCATTGTCACTAATAAGTCTCGGAATCTATCAAAGAAACTGCTAAAAACTAAACAAGTCAACACTTCCTTCGCGGAGCAACAATTTCCTATGAAAAAGTTATGATATTAAGGAGCATACAAGACTCTGGAGCACCATCCATATGGATTACATCCTCAATTAATGTTCAATAACGTTTATCCCGATTGGTGGACGAGGTTCAATATAGCGCCGAGATTAGCTACATGCGCGGATAGGTTCAAGCCATATTGGCATATTTTGTTTAAGAATTACATGATAAACGATATTGTTTTGCTATTATAAATCACAGGTCTATTGTAATACGGTAATGTTCATACGTATTGTGTCATTATGTAAGGTAATGTTGTTGTTGTCAACACGTAGAAAACGTTATTCCTAAATAAATAAATACTCCATTACATTTATACATATTGAAATAAAAAAAATCGCCTAAATCTATGAAAGCACTATACATTACAATACCTATAAATTCATAAGTAGCAACGGTATATATGCTATTGAATAAGAAGTTATAATAATAATGGTTTGTTTTAATATCTCTTTATTTTAAGTCTAAACCTATTTATCTATGTTGCTATTAATATAAAAAAAAGAAAATCGATAACCTAGCAAAGGCAACATGTCCGGCACATGCCATGTTATTACGATAAGCCGTCTTTGGACCATCACTAATGGAAAAATGCTAAAGAATTGAAAATAATAGCTGCCTACAAACACCAACGTAATTGAAACATCGACCATACTGTTCCCACTAACAATAAGTTGAAAAAATTATTAACAAAAGTTTAATTATGAATTCTCAAAAGTAGTACGCCAAACACCTAATATGGCAGTTGGTTTACCGCATTTTTACGAGATGAAACATTCATTATGCAGGTATTTTAATGATAAAATGAAAACATTGTTCCGGCCTGTCACTTAATGAGCACGCGTGATGTTATTCGCCCGAACAAAACCATCAATTAATTTGTCAACGTTGATGATTATAATTATTTCTTCCCGTTCAGTTCACAACTAAATGCGTTATAGACCCATCATAAATTATGGCGCCTGGCATTTAGCGAGACAATTTCGAATGCTTCTACTGCCATTCGCTCTAAAAAAATGCAATTAGTTTAACGCATATTGCAGCTTTCCGAGAATGGATTTTAATTTTCCTCCATTCTGTTTTAAAGAACGTACTTTTTACTATGTAAAAGTTGAAATAGCAATTAATAAATGTCATCAGTCCAAAGTTATGCTGGAATAAAGTATTAAAAAAAAATGTTCATGACATTCTCCAAATAATTTTGTCCTGTAAAGACAACCGTATTGTTTTTTTATTACATTATTCTTAATTATCGCATAAAAAAATTCCGTAAGGAGGTCCGCATGCATATTAATATAAATAAGCTCGCACATATTTCCCCGAATGGACAGGCAGAGGTGCCACTTACGCCACCCACTGTTTACTGAGCTTAACGCAATTGTTATAGGGGGACGACCCTATGCCAAGCCGGGACGCATTTCAATTCCAAGTAACTTATTTGACTTATTAGGGACGGAAAACTCATATTAAGCCCGCACTTCACATCTATATCTTTATAGTAATGGAAGAAAAAAAACGTTTAATACCCCCGAATATTAGCCGCGCATAGGATCAGCCACAACCAAAGCTTCGAAGATGAATGTCAACGCTCTTTCATTGCATTTTTAAGGACATTTAAACTAAAATATACAAATGAAACACAAATACAACGTCTGAATTCAAATTAAAATAAGTCATCTATTACTTATATTAATTGGGATAAAAAATGTTTACCCTACTTACTAAGATTTCTATCACATTCTTCAACTCGCGTTTTGTAAAACATTTTCCTTGATCAAGAAATATTCTGCAAGCCACGTACTGTTTTTAATAGATCCCTTTCTACGAAATACGAAACACAAAAGAATCAATTTAAAGTGTTGTTAATGCCTTACGGAACATATCAAATGTACCGTTCAGTTGTTTTTATATCATGATTTTTTTGTTGTAGTTAATGTAATTAAGTAGAAATTGTAACAGTAGAAATCCTGGCTGGGCCACTCAAATACTCGTACTGCATGCATTCGATGTTTAAGCGACACGAATATTAAAGCTTTTAATATGCTTTTTATAAGGCAATGCGATGGGCATCACATTTATTAAAATTGTTTCATTTATATTTGATTTCATTAATATGAATTCGTTTTAAACACAATTATTATCGTCGTAGTTATTATCGTGCTCCATTATTATCGTGGAGCACATCCTGCTAGTGGTCTACGTTACTGCGTGCGTTATTTTAAAAGCAATATTTTTAAGCCGTAATTGAATGACAAAAAGTAATGTCACGACAAAGGTACTAAATTCTGAGAATTGAGAAACACGTAACCTACTAAATATTAGTTAAATGCTCATTAAAAAAATTGCTGAGGTAAAAAAAGAAATAGGATACCGTGAAATTATAATGAAGACCACACATATCTAATTGTAATTAACAAAAGAATATAATACAATAACCAAGTTGATAATTTAATAACCTTGTGAAGGGTTAAAAACAGGGTTTTTTTCATAATTTTCACATACCCACAGCATTTTTCTAGCTTATCGCATGCCGTAGAATGCACCCTGTCACATTCCCGATAATTTCATCTTACCTGGTAATTAAAACAAGAATATTTACATTCATAAGGAAATACTGAGAAAAATGTCTTAATTAAAATTATTTAGCGTACATGATATCGTGGTGGATATTATTTTTTCTAATACGTTGATGAAGACGTCGCCGCGTTGTCAGGCTGAAAGTAAAGTGAACAATGAGCATTAATTGGCCTAATAAAAAATACGCTTAAAATTCAATTATCAGTCAATTGACAAGTTTTTATCTGGTAGTTACATCCCAATAATTCCGTTGCAGCTATTATTACCTGTATCCAGGTTTTTTTATTATTGGCGTGGGGAAAAACGAGTTATTGGTACCACCCTGCTACGGGGATAAGCGAGAGCTGGAATGACCTTCAGGGCCCGGTGTATATTCTATGCGTGCCGGTATGGAACTTGACTCAAAACAGGTAGAATGGCGGATGTGCGAGACAATCACTAATTTTGCGGATCATTTTTTTGTACGGAACCCTCGTTGAGCAATGCCGACTCGCACTTAGCTGTTTTTCTCACTCGGTTTGTCACAAGGTTGTGCATTATAATTAAATGGTTAGAATGAAGTGTTTGATAAATAAAATCGAAACTGTGTACAATTAAGGGTTACTGAAATAAAACGGATATAATGACTTAAGCCATAACTCCTTGTTCCGGAATAAGTAACGACTCAAGTAGTTCCACTAAGTATTTATAAGACGATAAAAACGTTGTAAAGCACGACGGATCACACCTTTAGAATGTAAGAAAGTTTTTTTTTTTTTTTCTTTGTATGGCTAGGCGAGCATGCCATTCGCCTGATGGTAAGCGATACGACCGCTCATGGACAGTAGCAAAACCAACCTACACCATGAATTACAAGGCAATGCTTGGAATTCCACTGCGCTCGCCATCCTGAGACATAAGATGTAAGTCTCAATATGTCCAGTAGTTACTCTGGCTACAATGTCCTTCGAACCGGAACACAACAGGGCATTTACACTGCTGTTTGGCGGGGGAAATAGACATTGCGGTGGTACCTACCCAGGCGGCCTCTCACATATGAGAGACCTACCACCAGAATTCCAATGACTCGTCAAAATATATTTTAGTACAACCCTTTAAACGTGGCTTCTCCCTCGCAATCCTACAAAAATCCTCTTTTTACAAATAAACCGCAGCGTCTCTAGACTCTACCTATTTTGAGATAAAAAAATATCCTTCTTTCTAGCTAACGATAAGCCCGGTTTAGAACAAGGTTAGTATCCGTTTTCCTAGTCTTGGCAAGTTGGTCTTTAGCATCCTTAGTTGTAAGATTATTGTATCTGATATCTTACTTGCCGCCCTCAAGCCAGTATAATTATCGACTAGAATAATTCTAAAGAAAAGTCTATATCACCCTCAATGAACATCTGCTTGTAATATCCATTCATCATTGCTCTATGTCCCATATTGTTGTATTGGCACAAACTCACAAACGAATTTACATTATTAATAGGGATCTCATTATGGGAATATTTTACATTATTCACCTGAGCGAACTAATTGGAATCAATTGACGTATTTTCTCCGTCTCGGAATACAAATACCACTATAAAATAAAGTGAATGAATAATTTGACATTTGACAGCCTCCGTGGCGCAGTGGGTTAGACACCGGCTGTGAAACGAGAGGCCGCGGTTTCGATCCCCGCTCTGTTGAAACCGCAATGTTTGTGTGAACCACAAGTATTTGTTTCGGGTCTGGGTGTTTGTGAGACAGAAATATCTCTCGTAGTTCCTGACACCCACGGCACAAGACTTGATCTTAGTGTGGGGTCAGGACTGTTGGGTGTATTTATTTTATTTTATTAATGTTTAAAAACAGTTCATCTAGCAAAAATATTTGTATACAGCAAAACGGCTTGTCTGCTGGGATGTTTATACTCGAGTTTAGGGGAGCAATACGTCTAAAGTTCGCGTCGGACAAATAGTTTGGCGTTAAATGTATGCCTACTGCACGTAAAATACATAACTTTTCCCTTGAACTTGATTTCTATAGGAATCCAACGTCTCGGGATACTTGTACAACTGAAGGACGTATTGCAAATGAGGCCAGAAATAGCACCGTCACAAAATGTGTGCACTTGATGAACACAGAATGTATTCAGTGAACCCAAGGTAATTTCGTTAAACAAACTGCTCTAGATAGTCACGTGCCTATTCCAGGAGCCTTATGTAGTATGTCAATTTTACTGCCCATTATTTTTTCCATGAATAAAACATGGACTGTCATAATACTTTTTAACACGTTGTATTTTGTTAAAATGGCTATCGGCAAGTAACAAAGGAGCAAAAACGCGACCATCGCGTAATGACACGTCCTCGTATCTTAATCTCAACTCACCTGTCCAATTATTCAGAAAAAAGACGTTAATATTTTCAAAGCCGACACGGCTATGCTAGGTCCCTCATACCTCCACCTTGACACAAACATATTATTACACGAATTATTTTGTCTCAAAAATGGACATGAGTTCGGGTAGCTTAGGGGAACCATTTATATCGGTGTAAAAAACATTTGATGTTACTTATCACCGCTCTCGCCGCGCCGCAGACGACGCCCTAACAATTCCATTTGTTCCATTATAAATGACTGCGCCATATTTGCGCATTAATATCCCATAATATATGCGCCTCCGCCCGCTTTTATTTGCTAGAAAAGGGAAAAGACGATTTTCAGAAATATAATAATTGGCTGCGAAATGCCATATTCCTACGTCGAGTTGGAAAAAATTCTAACCCAATTCGCAGTATTAAACACAACGAGCTCCAGGAAACACAATTTTCTATGCAGTGAGCGCACGTTAACTGGTCTTCCGTAGAATTTCTACTTTGTTACGGAATAACTTGTGTCCGCACCTACACGCGTCTTACTAATACAATTGTAATTTAGGAAAAAAAAACTATTACGTATTTTAATACACAGCATAAGCTTAAAAATCTAATCATAATATGCCAATGCAAGTCTAAAGATGTATTAATACTAAATACTTGGTTGTCTGTAAGAGATCGCCTTGAGCGATAAGACCGCCTTTTGTACTTTTTTTTTCTCTTTCTACCTTGTAATTTTGTATATCACTGGTGTACAATTAATTTTTAAATAAATAAATAATTGAAGTCCCAATTAACGCATCGAAAAAAAGGCATTAGATCAAATCTTTACTTAGCGCCTCTTTGGTTCAGGCCTTGGATGTTATTATAAAAGCTTAAACATGTAAGCCAAATCTTCGAAAGTTTACATATAAAATACAACTCAATATTGTTGTATTGTATCAGCCCATATACGTCCCACTGCTGGGCACGGGCCTACTCTACAATCGAGAGAATCGATTGAGAGTGGTTAGGCCATATAGTCCACCACGCTGGCCTAGTGCGGGTTGGCGGACTTACATACCGTAGAAATTCTTTAAAATCGCTACGGTATGCAGGTTTCCTCACGATGTTTTCCTTCACCGTTAAAGTGCGTGGTGATTGACTATCAATACACACAATATAAAATTTAAAATATTCCTGTGAGTAGCATATATGTGTAGATCTCAGGCATGTTTAAACTCTATTAAAAAACATTAAAAGCGACTTCCTGAACCATTTATTAGGCCATCAGTCCACTTTGTGATTGAATTCCCGACACTGCGTTTGCGGAATATACATCAATTAATTCAAATCTAACTTCATTATAAAATAAATAAATAATAAATAAATACACCCAACAGTCACATACATAGTCCTGACCCCACACTAAGATCGAGTCTTGTGTCGTGGGTATCAGAAGCTACGAGAGACTTTTCGGTCTCACAAACACCCAGACTCGAAACAAATACCTGTGGATCACACAAATATTTGTTTCGGTGCGGGGATCGAACCCGCGGCCTCTCGTTTCACAGGCGGCGTCTAACCAACTGCGCCACGGAGGCTGTCATTATAGAAACATAATGTAAAGGCCGTGGCCAAAAAACAGTAGCTACTGCAAAACTCGACTGTTATTTGAAATTTCATATTATTTATTTACAAAGGCTGCAACAAAAAAAATAAAATGTATTTCTTTCTGCCTTCAGTATGGGCTCATGCAGTTCGATAAAAATTCTCTTACGACACCTTTTTGTATAATTTACATATAGTATAGCTTAATGTCGACCACTTTAAAATGTTCTATGAAAAATACATTATTATAATGTCGACATATCCGCACATATTCGATTACGCATTGAAAAAATACATTTAAAAGATTACTCAAAGTAATTAGGCGGGTAAAATATGTATATGACATTTCGTTCGGCAGTCAATTGTCTTATCTAGAAGAAACAGCTGTTTGGTAATGTCGATCTTCAAGTAGTAGCTAATAAGGACCACGAGTACATTTTATACCTACGTTATTATAATTTATACAACTACTGTCTGGCCTTATTCTGCAAAATTGTGGCGGGGCAACCTGATTTTAGTTTAAATTATAAAATACACCGGTATTAATTTAAAACATAACATACAAACTATTTTGTCAGCAGTTTAAATAATTAAATTACACTCAACGGACAGGTATAATAGTTTGATTGAAAATATAGATTTTAAATTTTGATGCGACGCGAGATTTATTAATTTTAGTTTAATTTAATGTCATTTACGAGTACAAATCTCTGAAAATACCCCACAGTCTGGGTCAAACCTTGTGTCGTAGGTTTTAAAAACAACGCGTGGCTTTCGATCTCACAACGTGGAAACCCGAAACAAATCCATAAGACAAGAAACTAATAAAAAAATATTTAAGTCGAATGTTGAAAAGCACTTCTTAACCAATTTGCCCTAATGTATAATGTATAATTATTAACTAAATGTATAAATGTATAAATTGATCCTGCAGTCAAACTGTTTGTATAGTTTTGCAGGACACTTATGTAGATTATAAGTTTATTCTTTGGTTATTAATAAATAAAATTAAAAAAAAAAGTATTTGTTTCACACAAAATTAATTTGTCTCGGAGCGCTTCTCTCTCTATGTTTCGCGGCCGGTATATTAAGCAAGTAGACCAGACACGATATGTAATTTAATAAAAATAGATGTTTAAAATGTCTAATTATCTTGTATCCTGATGTTCATTAACTACGCGCGACTTCTCGTTCTCACAATACTCGGATCCTCTATAAATATTTTAAAATTCTACTGAATAAAGACTGAGCGATTATTTTTAAAACTATCGTCATTAAATTAAATTAATTCATCATTGCTTAAGTGGTGACAGTTTCTTACCCGCCAATTTATTTGCAAAAGCAATTTTCTTTAATAGGCAGTAGAAAATTATAATCTTTCGAAATTGTTTACAATACTGAAAATAAATTGTACCTTACTTAACGAATCTATCAATATTATCCTAACAGCTTTGTCAATAACATTTTTAAAATTAATTTAGTACCAAGCAATTACGTACCTATATCAATCAGATTTGGGAATATTATTTATCAATTAAATTTTTCTATCTTCTAAGGCGCTGTTTCCACACTAGCCATTGTCAAAAAATTTATACTTTGCAACTTATTAAATAAAAGGTAAAACAAACATGGTACAATTATTTATTCAAAATCAGATTTGAAAGTTGTGACAAAAACGGTTTTAATATTCAAAATATCCATGCAACCAATTTTAAAATTCGAACATCAGCATAAAAAAAACAAAAGTAATAAAGAGCTCACTAACAAAGATCTCCGAATATTTAGACATAATATATTTCGGTATTTTAAACTGCCGTAACGAAGTCACCCACGGCGGTATGCAGATGTCCGCCCAGGAACTTTGATTTACATCCTACCTTGTTACTAGCTCCACGAAGCCGAGAAAAAACCTTCACATCGCTCGCTCTACACTGCAAGCGACGCTTACCAAAAGATTTGATTACAACAATAAACTATTAAACTATTTGAAATATATGATAATGTAACAACTTTTTCCTTCCTTATCCGACATTCGGATCAACGCGACTTGATATAAAATACACAAAATTACGTACACGGCGTACCGAGCAATGTTTTTCAAATTGAAATGCAGCAATTATCCGCTTTAAAACTAAACCCTTAACCCGTTTAATATGTATTTTACCTCGAAACAAATAACGCCTAATCAATATTAATAAACTCGATTTCACACGCGAAATATTTTAACACCTTTTACTCAAAACTACAAACTTGATACATTGAAACAACAAAAATGCCGTTAAAAGATGGCGAAAAAGTTTTAGTTATAATCCTGAACTGCCAGTGAAACCAGACACGTAAATGTCAACAAGATTCTTGCTACCCTTAATTCATTGAATATATCCGTTAATTTTTCTAAATAAATAAGTAATTATCGCTTTGCTGTGGCAATTCCTTTTTTTATTCTTTTAGACCGCGATGACTTTTATAGTGTCATCATACTCGAATGACTTACAGAAAAGGCATTTAGACGTTTTTATCCTAAAGATTAAAAATATGACGTCACCTGCCTCGGCGCCACACACCGCTACAAAATAAGTTATAAACTCACATAATTAATAAAGATAATTGGTCTTTTTAATCTATATCAGGCTCTATGCACCCTATTCTAGTAATAGATTTTCCCACATCACTCTTTTGTAATCACTAAAACCACCACCTGGCTTCGTTTTCGCAGTTTGGATATACCCGGTATATTGGATCTCCGGTAATCTCTCAACGAACTAACCGCACTCCACACACCTAAGCCTTCACTTTACATCGGTTTTTTTGTAAGATAATGGAACCACACCGGTCGGGTCTGTGGATTTCTACAAGCTCTACATTTGGAAAAACCGATCTGAATTTAAGTTATGCATACATACATAAACTCACACCTTTATCCCAGAAGGGGTAGGCAGAGTTGCCACCAAGACATCCACATTTCGCCTTGTGTGTTCCGTCCCATGATGTGATAGGGTGCGAGCCTATCGCCATATCGGGCACAAATTCCTGACTCCGGGCTGAATATCACTTTGCCCGACCCGGGACTCGAACCCGAGACCTCAGCTTTGTAGTCGTACCGTAGTACAACTACGCCACCGAGGCAGTCGTTACCATATTTTCCCCAAGAAAAATATCTAACACACTAGCTTAGCATAGCTTTCAGTGCACGCGTACCCAGAATTTTACAGATAGAGTCATACGTATCTCTTGCCGAGAATTATGGGAGAGAACGTGGATATTTATAGTAGTACTAATGGATGAAGGTTAGACAGCGGTTCGTTCTGTTCGTCTAGTCTCCGGCACGGAGGCGCATCCATTTTTCCTTATTGACAAAGTTATAAATCTGCGTTATTGTGGGTACTTGCAGTCTTTTAATGCAGAAATGCCAAGATAGATCAAGGGAGATAGATTTACGACTGATATATACACTAGATGTGGCTGCGGCTTCGTCTACGGCTTGCAAATTATTAGCCTAAATACCAATTTAAATCTCTACTTTGTGAAAGTCTCATTTAAGCTTCCAGCTGTATCTTCTAATATACGTATAACTTATTTTTAGGATATGCTTAGGTCTTATTACAAAGGTATCATTGAAATTAAAAACTTACGAATTACGTTTCAAGATAAGTAAAAGATAAACATAATAATGTTAAACATTCGTATACTCGTTTCAAATTGGTATCTAAATGCTTTTATTTTTATTATTTATTGGTAATAAACATATTTAAAAAGTCATCAGACACATACTTGGAATAGTGATGTGGTAAACATTCCCACTATATCAGAACATATATTTAAGTGCAATTGGGTCACAAAAATTATATGTCCAATTTTGACGCAGGTATATATTGCCTAACACTTATAAAATTAAAGTCACAGTCGACATCCTGCTTAAAAAAATTAAAAGCAAAGTGTGGTGGTTCGTGCACTTGTTGATACATTAGCACCATATCTGTACCACGCATAATTGGAGTGTAATCATTTAATGCCCGTATGTTTGAATAAAAACTTATCACAACTAACCGCGACGAATATGGAGCAACATATTAAATTGAAATTAATTTAAATTGCACATTGATTGCTGTGTTTGTGACAAAAAGACTTGCTTCTCGAATATGGAGGCGATGTGCTAATATAAACATAAAGCGGCGGCTCTGCGTCGCATTTTTTTCCTGCGCCTTTAATATTCACTAGGCGGCTTTGACGTGCAAACTTGGAGGCGGCCGTATGAAAAGCACGATCAATCAAACTGTAACATAGATTGAATAATTTATTTATTTATAATATTTATTCGATCAATTATGCGCGGATTTAGCTACATACTATATTTGCCATTCTGTATCAGCCTATACAGATTTCCCTGCACAGCACGAGCCTCCTCTACAATTGAGAGAACGATTGAGAGGGGTTAGGCCACTAACTAAGTTCACCATTCTATTTTTGCATGAATATAATGTTAACACTTCTTTTTGACAAGCCACCGACTTTAGAACTAGCATATTTGCGGAGCACGGGGTCTATTGGATGAAATGGTCTATTGCAACAAATCATCTTGTGTAAACAGTCTGTATATTATGTATTACTGATCACTGGCCTCCTCCATGATTGAGCAATCTTCACAAACTTCAAATTGTTGTTGATGTAGTTTACAGGTATTCTGGTGTCTTCACGATATTTTCCTTCACCGTTAAAGTGAGATAAAGTAAACCATCCTGTATACTTCATACACGTAACTTTAAAAAATCAGTGTGTACCTTGGACCATCGAGAAAAGCTATTTACCATATAATTTACGGTTACTTTTTTTTATTGCTGTGAAAGGCGAGACGGTCATGCCGTCCGCCTGATGGTAAACGATACGACCGCTCATAGAATAGCAAAACCAAACAACACCATGATTTACAAAGCAATGCTTGGCATTGCCCTCACTCGCTCATTATCCTGAGACATAAGATGTTAAGTCTCAATATGTCCAGTAGTTACTCTGGCCACAATGTCCGATGTTGTCCGATGATCCGTGCTTCAATGGACGATAAAAAGATTAGACTGGAATTTTCATATTTTTTCATTTTATTCGGACGTATATTAAAGCCAGCGTATGAGCACCAAGGAATTATAATTAACTGAAAATGCAAAACATTCAGGGAATCCAATTAAGAAATTGCTACAAAAGCCCTTCTAATTAATGAGTGTGAAAAGTAACAGATAATAATTAATTGTTGTAGTACTGTCACCTATACAAGTGTTAAGAACTTCATCTAAAAATATTTCTTCAATTTAAATTTTTAAAAGGTACAAAATATTAATTACATACGTAAATACATAAACTCACGCCTTTATCCCAGAATGGGTAGGCAAAGGCGCCACCAGGACACCCACATTTCGCCTTTTATGTTCCGTCCCACGATGTGGTAGGGGGCGAGCCTATCGCCATCTCGGGCACAAATTCCTGACTCCGGGCTGATAATGTATACAAAAACCCAATATCAGTTTGGCCCGACCCGAGATTCGAACCCGAGACCTCAGCTTTGTAGTCGTACCGTAGTACAACTACGCCACCGAGGCAGGCACCAAGGCAAAATATTAATTATAGAAAAATAATTTGAGTATCTGTATCTGAGTATATTAGAAGTAGTTATGTCGAAAAATAAGCCTTGCATCGCGAATACAATAAAATATTGCAAACAAACGAAGGGTTGTAAAAACAAATACCTTCAAAGACAAGTCTAATTCCCTTCCTCACAGTTCAACTCGTTGGTCAAAACGTGAGGCTCTGGTGATCGAAATAACCATCACAAAATGTAGCTAAATGTCAAAGCTAAGAGAGCTATTAAGATACAACAGCGTGAACACAATAACCCGCCTCCTAAGCGTAGAGAATATAGGTAAAGATTCCTGAAAATAGATTGGATAATCAAACAATTTTTCTCAAAATTCCCACATTTTGAATATACGTCCACGTCCCTCATTAAAACAACGTCACTATCGAGTGTTTCGAGTGCACTGGTATATTTATAAATATTCTATAAATTACCAATACATTTAGATAGAGCCCATAATACTTATCTAAATTATAGAGAAAGGAAGAGTGTTGTTTAACCAACTTCTCGAAAGATGACAAAGTTTGAGCCTGTCTAACCACAACAGAAAGTGCGTTTCACAATCAAACAGTTTCGAAACTGAAAGAATTTACCGTAAATATCGTGGTGTACACAGGTGTTCTCAGCTATAGACTCTTGGGTAGCCTCGGGAACCTCATATATGAGTTTTAACGAAAAATAATATTTCTTTAAATCCAGACAGGGTGAGAGGATTAAACCTAAATTGTAGATTGAAATAAAACTATTTTATACGGATTTTATCGCGATTTGGTTTAATTTTTACATTTTTTAACTTCCCCACGTTTCGATTACTTTACAGCTTTCGTGGTCACGGGGCGGACTGATCGGCGATAAAATCCGTATAAAATAGTTTTATTTCAATGTGTAACATTCGCGTAAATCTAAGAAACCATTACCTAAATTGTAGATTAGAGAAACAATGTGAATATTCCGACGAAGCCGTATAGTATAGTATAGCCGTATAGTAATCGTTTGAGTTGAGCATGAAACTCATTAAACTTAAAAATATAATTAGTGCTTAATACTGACTCGGCAAAACATCAGTTTTATATTACTTAGTGACTTTAACAAAGATTTTAAATGTGTCGTCAACTAAAGCATATTAATAAATGTATTATTAACAACTTGCTTGCTTATTTTTGTCTGTCTTTTCGTGTTGAATGTGTAATGTTTTATGATTGTAAACGTAGAAAAAGTTGCTAAGATCATAATAAAAGCATATATTTTATTTAATACTGTATAAAATCGAATCATAAATGAGGAGATCCGTAGGAGAACAAAGGTTACCGACATAGCCATTAGGATTAGTAGGTAAGTTGAAGTGGCAAAGGGCCGGGCACATAGCACGTAAAACCGATGGCCGCTGGGGCCGAAAGGTTCTTGAGTGGTTGCCACGTACGAGAAAGCGAAGTGTCGGACGCCCACCCACAAGGTGGACGGACGACCTGGTTAATGTCGCAGGAAGTCGCTGGATGCAGGGAGCTTCCAACAGGTCTATGTGGAGATCTATGAGGGAGACCTATGTTCAGCTGTGGGCTTCCTGTGACTGAAGAGAGAAAGAGAGAGACTATGCATGTAATTGATATGTGTAAATATGAAATTAAATTCCGGATACCTTAACTTGACATTATATTGTCAAACAATAAAAAAGAGAATTAAATGAGCTAGCGAACCAAAGTCTTGGTTTTTCACAATACGCACCTGATTGTACCACCCAGTTGTTCCTCGTATCGCCCACACCCACCATGCTAAGTAATTGAAATATTAAAACAAAATATAACTGGCGGAATATTTTAAGCACGTTTTACGCCGGATATAATGTTGATAATTGTATAAATACAGTGGAAAAGCAAACTAATTGAAAATTCTTGGAAAAAATATTACTCACAACTTTTATAGTATCAAAACGAAATACTGTTTAATTATTCCCTTTTTGTGAAGGCCGTGTAAGATAATTCCCGTAAGTGGTCCAAATTAAGGCGTAAATGTCAGCTTAAACATTTGTATAAACAATTTTTAGATAGCTAGAGTGAGTTACGCAGTTAAGGGCAAGTCAGCCGAGTCGCTTCCCTTACAATACGCGCGCTTTCCCATTCCGACGCAGTCCATGGGAATTTTATTAAAAAAAAATTCTTGTCAAATAATTATTGTATTCATTGCGTATTACAATGAAATATTGTTTCCATACATTGCTAATTGATCACTGGTGGTAAAATACATACATTAATGACAATAAGAGTTCTATCCGGGACGAAACCATAAAAAACCAGTTAACATTAGGTCTGTAATACTTGTTTCAAATAAATTATCAAGGAAACATTTTTATTTATTCAAAAAATTGTTAATGTCCTACGACTTTTTCGAACATCTGGGGGCTAAATATAACAAACGCACCAATTATATTGGTTTTTCTTGTTCCACAGCGTGTACTCTTCACACTGCAAAAGGTTAATTGTCCAAAGTATAAAATACCACCTGTTCACTTCCAATACTTTATAGCGCAATATCACAGGCTATCGAGTCTTCTTTGTATATACAGAAATTATAAGCAAACCGTTACATATGTTTCTATTATAAGTCAACCTTTAAGTTTAATTTGTGTCGATGCTAGTAAAAAAATACAAAAAGAAGTGGACAATTGATTCTCCGATGATACACATACACACATAATACACATCATGTTGCTGTACTAGTGAGATAACCTATGTGTGTTTATAAACAAATGGATAACATTAAAAAAGAAAAACTAACAGGTAGCTTCTAAGTAAAATATTGTAACACTAACAAATGGACTGTAATTGTCTGAGTTACTAAAGATTTATTATTATTATTATTTTCGAAATTTTTAGTTGCATTGTGCCTGAAGTCATTAATACTACCATCTGGCTTCGTTTTCGGTGGCAATCTTGATATACCCTGTATAAATTATTAAGTTAAACTTACTGCATATTATATTAATTATTTTATCTTCTAATTATAAAGTTAATACTTCTTGTATGGCTTATTTCAAAATTTGATTAAAAGATAATATATAAAATAAGATTAGCATCCGTTGGCACTGACGTCAATCAAGTGACTGATCGTGAAATCATAACTGGAAGAATCTTTAACGTACGTAGTTAATCATGTGCAACTTCATCATATGTTATTGTTAGATAACTACAAAAAATCATGCAGTATATATTCAGTATAAACGTATGGGATCAACCTTAAATTAACTTTTTTATACTGACTAGAAATATAGGTATAGGTGCTAGAAGTTGAATTGATGTTCATGTTTATCCAGTATTAAAAGGTAATCTTCATGTTCATAATTATTGATTCTTTTAAAAAAAAGTATTGCCCCTCCAGTCTGCTGTTGTGTAAAAGGTTTTCTGTTTAATAAATAGCAAGTCACTTCAATGTAGAAAACAAATAAAAAGTGTAATACTTCTGCATAGTAATCATTAGGGCGGAGCAGTCTAACACTTGGGAAAACGGAAAAGTTGTTACGCTGCTACTCGTCCATAAAATTGTTTCTGTTAAAAAATATACATTGATATAACGATTAACATTACATACCAACAGTAACAGGGTTAATTTCATAAAGCTGAAAATATATTTGACTGTATATCAATATTTAATGAATACTCAAAAGATTTCCTAGAGCGACAATCTTTATCAAAACGTACTACTAATATCAATTAAGAACAAATGAAATAAAAAACAACAAAGAGAATAAATCATTTAGTATCCAAAATCCCATTGCAGTACAAAGTCAACAATATCATTTAAGCGGAAGCTTGCGTATCCAATGGGAAAACTGTATTAAAACTACACAAGCTAATGGGAATTTAACCTTTAACAAAAGCGACTTCACGTGCTCGCTGGGAAAAACGGGTTATGGCGCGGGACGGAGGTACGCGCGGGAGCAGGACGGGCGATCTGACGTGTCATACGGAGCCATACGACGCGTAGTGCAGTGGGGCTTTGCACACCTCTCACTTAACACGCCGTCGGAGGGGAAGCTCCGTGTGGTTGGCGCATTTCTTAAAACTGCAAATGAAATAAATAAATGCCGCATCGGAACGCCACGCGCGCGCAATACGTAACGATTCGTTGCATAGCTACACGTATATTTCTTAGCAATAACTAGTTAACAGTTGATATTTTGCCACGTATTGATGTTTGTTTGTTTTTGCTGTTTTATAAACGTGTTTGTTTAATAATCAAAATGTAAATTTTTATTTTATATCGCAAAATGTGTTTTCATTTTTCTCATAATATATCAATTAATTCTTAACAATAATCCTTTTTATTAAATATGTACATTTCATTATAAATAAAATACATTTATCTGAACTTTTATTAATCACATGAATTAATAATGATAAGCTTTGTTGCCTGTAGTTAAGAGAAAGATAACACGTATTTTCAACATTTGCATGCTAAACCGCTGCAAAACAGGACAATCTTTAAAATGCACTGGCAGTAATCTAACTGATTATAATATTTATTATTATCCTCTGTATATTTCTATAAAATAGATGTAAAAAAAAATCGTTCTTGAATGTTTATTTATTAGTAAAATAAACAGCTGTGAATAATCTGTACCAGTGAATCGGAGCAGGCACACTGAGCCTTAACGTAATCAATGCGATTTTCTTTTCACACGCCTTTTAACTTAAGCCGTGCAAGTCCCGCCCTATTTCGCCATTTTTGTTTCTTATGTTATTACGCCTACATGGGTAATTATTGTGGACGACCCTAGATTACCAACCGATATCCTTCTTTGCGTTTTGTTATTAAAGTTTCATTTAGGAAATTGCATTGCAGACAAATGTAAGCGATACAAAACTTAAACGCTATTAAAAAAGTTCAGTAGACGTAATCAGAATTTATTATACTGCCAGTATTTTATTTTATCGATAGAAATATTCAATCGATACTGAATAATTGAAAAGCAAACATAGGTTTCTGCACGCGTTTGAAGTTTTTATAAATGTCCTCATATGCATTAAAAAGCGATCGCTTATGCGAGTAAGAAGACACGCGCACTACATTCTTTACGAATTATCATTTTGAAATAAATTCCATTTTAAATACGACTATTAATAAAAAATACAATTACAGCCTCAGCGCAGTTGATTAAGATCCTATTGTGAAACGAGGGACCGCGGGTTCGATCCCCTCACAGGACAAAATATATTTGTGTGGTCCACCAATATCTGTTTCGGGTAATGATTTCATATATTTTCGCGCATGTTACACATTGAATAAAATTACGTTTTTAGTAATCTTATCCGTGTTAAAATTAAAATCCGTGTTAATATTTGGATAAAAATAAATCTGTTTTGATGCTGACTGTCGCGAGTCCAAAAGCTTTTCATTGTTTCTGATGTGGTTATCAGAAAGACACAAGACTTGTGGGTCGACACTATGTTTAACTGATCGGTGTATTTATTATTTCTTTATAGCCGTATGTGAAACGAGAGGCCACGGGTTCGCTCCCCGCTCTTAGACAAATGTTTGTGAGGCCCAGAAGTATTTGTCTCGGGTCTGTGTGTTTGTGAGACAACGAGACTTAATTGATCTTATTGTTGGGTCATGAATATGTATGTGACTGTCGGGTGTAAGTAATTATTTATTTCTTGTTGTGAATTACTCCTTCATTTTATTCCTTATCCATCTGGACACTATGCAGAATACAGAACAAAACTCCCTATTTAATAATTACAAAGTTAATTTTCTTATACATTGCTAGACAATAATGCTGATTTTTATAATCTCTGTGTTCTCTTTTCGGACACGTAAAAACTAGTCCTAAATGAGATTATTCCATTTTCGTTTTTATATTAAAGAAAATCAAGTAACAGAATCATCTTTTGATATTTATTTCCAAAGAAAATCCTTCCGAGGTTGTAAATGTTTATGCGTTTTGTAAAAAGAAACATTTTTCAACTCATTCACATTAATACTCAGCATGTGATATTGTGATTGTGTTGTGCAAATTAGCAGACGTCAGCTATTTCTTGAATAAATCTAAACGATATCCGCTAACTGGAACACACGTTTCTTCCGCGCAGATATTTAATTAAATATAATTTTCAAGCCCTTACGAAACAGTGCCTACTGTTTATCCCCTTATCACATCAAGACCAGTGGAGCGATTAACGCGAAACTTTGCAAACATTACAAATCTGATTAGCAAGAGATATTTATTTAAAATATTGCTCGGTACTGTTAAGATAAAACGTACCATTCAACCGAATTAAGTTGTGGGCAAAAGCTAAGTTAAATAGGCCAATAATTTCTATTCAAAATGGGTGTTACTCCATCCAGTCCGGTACTTGTTCAATGAATAGTGTAATGATATTAAAACTAGATAAACAAATTCCTTAATTTCACTGTATGCATTATTTACGGCGCTCGTTTGAGCTGTATTGTGGCAATGACATTAAGAGATATGAGACAGTGTAACTACTTGGTATAAAGGAATATGTATTTTTAAATATAATTTACCATACAAATAATTATTTACATGATGGTTTCTTAGTTATACGTGAATGTTACACATTGAAATAAAACTATTTTTTTTTGATTTTACAGAATTTGGTTTTTACATTTTTTAACTTTCTGACGCGAGGGACACAACGTTTCGATCACGTCACATGGTCACGGGACGGACAACGAAAGCTAAAATTATTTTATTGCAATTATTTACATGCCTATATTCATATCTGTATTGAACTGACACGACCTATGAACCTTCTTAAAATATTCCACACATATAAGCATCACATCTGTTAATGTCTTTGTCTAATAGTTCAAAGATGGCGATAATAATCTTAATAAAAAACTAATATACATTCCCTGCGAGCACAGCAATTAAAAAAATAAAAGCCCCATATTTAGTCACAGATAATGAGAAGTAATAACACAACGTGGCGCGGCCTATCAAATTTATATTGGCTATTAATGGGTAAGCAACACATTTAGTAGTGCAGAGCTAAATGTCTCGGGTTTCCTTGCAATGTTTATGCACCCTACGGCTATCGGACAAAGTTTATCTTCGGCAGGTAAACAACGGTACAGATGTTTCGACACCAGCAAACGCCTTACAATGGGGCTCGCACCTCATTTACTAAATATCCTGCGAGATAAAACTGTAATCAACTTATCTAATACGGCCCATACACTTAGAGCGGGTTCTACTGCGCCGGACTGTCTATCTGAAACCGGTGCCTGTTGTGTGACATACAGCGGTCAGATTTGTACTGGGAATGTATTTGAACTAGCAAGTCCAATGTTAGCCAGTATTCGGACCACTACTGATCATTATCCTAATCTAAAACAGTAAAATTTGCCCTAACTACACCATGCTACCAATATGTATTAATAAAATTCAGCTTTACACTTTTATTTTTGTAAAGATCTATTTTCCTTAATGATTAAAGCTTGGCGTTTTTCGAAAAAACAAGCTTCGTATGAGCCAAAATTGGCCTTTTTCAGGGAATTCAATTCAGTTAAATTTATACAGAGGAACAAATATCAAAGACATAAACACAAGTTATGCGACTCTAATGCTAGCATATTTTCTGCACAGGAACTGCTAAGTGTGAAGGAGTCTTAAAATATATTAAAATAGCAATAAACGCGATATGTTAAAGTGCACTTTATATTTTATACTATAACCTACGAGACAACAGCTTTCACATACAACAGGCTTAATTCAAGTAGACTATATAAGATTAAAGATCAAACATCAATTCCGTGCCAAAAATTTCATTAATTTTCATTTGAAATTCTTGAACTTATAAATATTTGTTGGGTTGACTTGACTTGATTTTAATTAAAGAATTATCAAAAAGATATTATTAAACTTTTTTCATGACGATTCAGTTACAAATAAAAAAATGTGTGTGTGTATTAGTGTACACACGTAAGAAGTGAAGCTTCTTTATGACATCATTTTTCGAAAAATGATCTACTATTTACAAATTTACAGAATTGGTAAAATAAAGCTAAATTAAATAAAGTTTAAGTTTAGGAGGGGGGAAATTTTTGAGGGAATTTGGGATTTCTATCGGGGCCAATTTGTAGCCCTCACCGAGACGGTTCCGAGGATACCAAGCTCGGTGGGTCCACGACCTTTATTGGCCGAGATAGGTTTAGGGGGGTGAGGCATAAATTTTAGGTGGGCGGGGGGGGGGGGGGGGGTTGGTTAGGTTTCGTGGGGGGGCTATTGGGCACCTTAAAATATTTTTGGGTGGGGAAAGTTGTGGAGGGGGAATTCGGGAATTCTGTTGGGGCAGGATTGTAGCCCTCACCGAGCCGGTTCCAATGAACCCAAGGTCGGTGGGTCTACGATGGATAATGCCGGAGATAGGAATAGGGGGGGTGAGGTAAAAATTTTAGGTGGGGGTAGGGGCGGGGGGAGGGGGGGTTAGGTTTCGTGGGGAGGCTATTGGGCACCTTAAAATATTTTTGGGTGGGGAAAGTTGTGGAGGGGGAATTCGGGAATTCTGTTGGGGCAGGATTGTAGCCCTCACCGAGCCGGTTCCAATGAACCCAAGGTCGGTGGGTCTACGATGGATAATGCCGGAGATATGAGTAGGGGGGGTGAGGTAAAATTTTTAGGGTGGGGGTAAGCGGGGGAGGTTTCGTGGGGAGGCTATTGGGCACTGTTTTGGATTTAGGGTGGGGGAAGGCCAGAGGGGGGGTAAGGATCAAATTACAAAAAAGTGGGTGGGACTTAAAATTTTGGGTGGGGCTTGGAAACGGTTGGGGGTGTGGCTTACTGAAGTGGGTACTAATTTACTAAATAAAAAAAGATGGCGCGTAACGGAAGAATGTGACGCGTAACGAAAATTTTTTTCCAACCCCGATAAAGAAGTTTCACTTCAAAAATAATATATTTGGACAACATCATGTAAGGAAAGCATTTGGTAATCCACGTACATACCTCTAAGAGTACAAAATTCGGGCACTTTATTATTTTAAATCCACCTATCTTAACAAACGTGTTGGCTGAAGATCCTAAATCCCTTTACATTTAATTTAAGGGACGCCAATATACGACCACTGCTGACCTCGGAAAGTCAAGAGTTCCTTTCAGAGAACTTAAGCCATAGTCCACAACCTTGGCCTATTGCAGGTTAAAGGACTTTACATACCGTAGAAATTCTTTAGAAAATCTCTACAGCGTATAAGGTTTCACACTTTATTTTCTTTCATGGATGAAGAACATGGTATGTCGCGAACAACATGTACACATACACCAAAAGGTTAAAGGCCTAGTTCGTTACCAACAGGTCATCCACTTATTATAAATGAATTTTAATTTAATTCATTATTTCAAAAATAAAGGCATTTTTTCATTCCTAACCATCCTAACCAAATGCTTACTTTTTTTAATTATATATGTACGCAGGACAACTATGTCATATTTATTTATAACATCCGCTAAGACTGGGATAGTTCTCAAAAAACCATTTTAAATTTCATCCCAGCAATTCGCATTCTCAAGTAAAAATGTGTGAGAACCGACGCATAACTCCACATCGCGGTATGCAATATCATTCTACGTATACATACTTCCACTTTCGTATGCAACTGGACTTTAGCAACAAAGTAACGTGGCAATTACATATGCCACTTGAATCGACCATTCCTACCTCAAGTGTATATATTGACAACACTATTTTGCATTAACAACTTATTAAAGCAACTTTATTCCGTGCCAAAGCAATCCGCGCGAAAATTATGACGTTTGTAAAGCGTAAAACTTTTAAATTATTATTTAGCTTGCCGCCAACACGTTAGACGGGGATTTAAAATACTTTTTCATTAGTAAATACAGCCGTATCAGGCGACGACAAGCTTGATGTAAGCGACATTACAGCAGTTTGACCACATTCTGTGTAATTGGCTAAATGTGACTTTTTATTTCTCACGCAAATATATCACGCGTATGCAATGTATCCACCCATGAACATTTGTTGCATACAAATGTTTTACATGCCCTTCACAAATATGTCTATTATTGTTGTAGTGCATGCCACAAGATGTTGTTGTGTTAAAATAAAATTGTGCATATAAATCTAGGAAGAACTATATTTATTATCTTTTTTTAGAATCAAAACATCACTTAGTTGACATTATTAAGGTAAAGATTTATGAAGGATTTACTGGGTAACTCATATAAGACTAATCAAACGAAAAAGCTTACACAAAGTAGGTGCACCAAAGTAGGAATCGAACTCAGGACTAAAAACAATTATTTATCCATTCATAACCAACCTAAAATAGACAAAGCTCAACTCCTCGATTTAGCGCTTGTAGTGCTGCCATCATTACATCACACCAGCAAATTCCGCTTGATATTTGGGCGGGGCACTTGCCTCACCAAGCTGACTGGGCCAACTGAGGCTACGATTGGCGACGAGGCCCAAGAGTGTGGGTCGGCCCCCACCTGACACGTGACCTAATAAAGACTTGTTTCTGCTAAAATCTCTAAATGTCAGAATGTATAGGAACACAATTTGTATGAAACTAATCCAGCTGTGGTATGAACTATTAAGACGCGCCTACGCACAGGTGGTCCGATACTTTACATCTATAAGTATCGAGCTATGTCTGAGCTTTAATAACAATAACATAGATCGCACGCGGTACCGTTCGCCGAGAGGTAATATTGTAAATCAATAGTCTTCATCCAATGTTCGCTCTTGTTGATGGCAACGTATTTATTTTATTATTGTATTTATACTTACAGTTAAGGCTTGATTAATGGCTACTCAGATTATGGGTCTCGTTGTTGAGTCGCAAGCACGCAATGTTAGCGACCCTCATGTTGAATAAGGCACTCTCGAAGCCTTTGGTAACTTTGTAAGGATGTAGATTTTTGGTTAAACCATTTAGATTTGGCCGCCAATTACACCATGATTGCATGAAAATTAAAAGAAAAATTTCTACAAATATCACGCAGAAAATAATTTTTGTGTTAAAGGATTAGCAAATAGCCTATTTGCGTCACAAATATTATAGCTATTTTGAAAGTTCTGGCAATAGGTCGGTCAGCAGTATGTAATGAATATCAACCATACATGAAGATGCATAGGGTCACCTAAAACTATCTTTACTATCGGCAATTGGTTTTAAGAAAAACCTATAAATACCTAATAGTTCAAAAGGTAATCATTTTAATCACTACTTTCGAAGCCATATCATAGCCACTGTGTTAAATGTTCAACTCGCTTAATCTCGTTTCTATCTACATAATTCATTTTTAAATCGCATTTTACTAACTAAAAAAATATTAGCAGTAATACCAACAAAAACCCTAAATTTATCTCAAAACATATATTGCAGTTATTTGTAAAGCTAGGTACATTATTAAAGTGAAATAAGCATCCAGTGTAATCCGTCTTGCGGCCACATGACAACACAACTTCTGGCACAAACGTCTTGTTAACAGTTGATGTTTTCATCCCGCTCCGTCCCACTGCGATTGATTTATGGACGTCAATTATATTCGATAGCGTAATAACAACTCTGTGGAAAACTGTCCACTGGGCACATGCATTAAACAATCGTTACCTGCCGGCTAACCATTTTATAATCGATGGGGCGATCAATCGATCCGAGGACAATGTGATTTATAATATTTACATATTTTGATGTATGGAGAAATTCTATTTATCGGAAATTTGATGCGCACAGCTTGAGGTAAAATATAATGCTAAGGCTCCGTTGTATGAACTAACTTTAATTTTGACAATGTCATCGCCATACATTTGTTACGTATTTGACGTTGCTACTATATGGGATTAGCTTTTCAAAGTCAAAGATAAGGCAAAGTTACTAAATGCAATTAGCCCAAAGTTTGTTGGCATCGTCACTAATGTATCGATAAAATATAATCGATTCACTCACCGCGCGAATGGCGTAATGTTAGTTAACCAAAATGAAGTTATCTCGCTAAAGTTAATTAAATAACGGCTGATAATTGTCAGTATCGTAATAATCGTAAATAATAATAGCGTTATTATTGTTAAATTAAACACTATTTTATTGTTGGATTACTTTTACTTGAATACTTATTTTATTACAGCGAGAATAGCACATTACACACTTAGACAGGTTACCACAGACAACAGACAAAAAGCAAAGACAATAGAAAGTACAGTATAAAGATTACAGATTAAAATATAGTAAGGCACTAATTTGGTTATTTGGTACAGATAACATAATATAATTTCAACACTCCCCTTAAATTAGAGCCTTCCTCTTAAAAAATTACTTATAATCTACCATACCTATACTACTTCTCATGAACATAAATTTGTCTCTAGGTAATGCTTTGGTAAACATATCTGCAAGTTGTTTATCTGTATGTACATAATTTAAACAAATAAGTTTTTCATTAAATTTTTCTTTTACAAAGTTATATTTAATGTCTATATGTTTGCAGCGTTTATGAAATTCACTGTTTTTAATTACATTTATTGCACTTTGATTGTCCATATTTAAACACACAGAATTGTTATTATATTCTCCCACATCACTTAATAGTTGTTTTAGCCACAAGATTTCTTTGGTGGCCGCACATGCTGCCATGAACTCCGCCTCCGTGGTAGACAGTGCTACACTTTGCTGCCTGTGGCTGTTCCATGTTATGGCAGCTCCGCTTTTTATAAATACATATCCTGTAATGGACCTTCTAGAAGCTAAATCGTTGCCGTAGTCAGCGTCACTGTAGCCAGTAAGGTCGTTTTTCTGTGCTTTGGATTGATAGCATAAGCCAAATTCTTTGGTTCCTCTTAAATATTTTAGAATTTTCTTTACTGCATTCCAGTGTGATTCGTTATAACAATGCAAGAATTGACTCACCGAGCTCACAGCATACATTATGTCTGGTCTGCTTACAGTTGCTAAATGAATGAGTGATCCAACTGCTTCTCTGTATGGTATGTTTTTCACCGGTACCATCTCGCCTTTCTGCAACTTTACATGTGGATCAGCAGGGATACTGACTGTCGGTGAAAAGGTTTCCTCATAGTCAATGCCTTGTGTTTGTGCATATCCTTTTGCACACAGACGGGACTTGTACCGTGGACCAGTTGGTTCGTCTTTGATTCGAAACACCCACTTGCATCCAATGATTTTGGTGTTTTCCGGCTTCTCAACCAATGTCCATGTCTTATTATCATTGTGAGATTGCAATTCTTCACTCATTGAAAGTTTCCATTGTTCTGAGTTAGCTGATGCAATAGCTTCATTGTAGGTTAGAGGTACATCCAGAGTTCCTTCATCATAGCATAAATAACTTTCAGATTTATTTTTCTGTGAGTGTAGTAGTTTGTTTCTTGGTCTTAATGTCATGGTTGTAACTGTCAAATCTTTGATTTTCTTATCAGGTACATACAAACTGCTGTTTGGTGAGTGGTCAGATTCAGAGTCTTCAGTACTCATAACAGTGTTAGTGGAAGTTGACATCTCATCTGAACTGTCAGAAGGGTGGTCCTCTTTTGTTGACACATCCTTTTGTTCAGTCAAGTCCACTGGAACATAGTTTTTGATGACAGTTGACTCCAGAAAAACAGCATCTCTGCTTTTCATAACCAAACCAGAAATTGGTATAATAAACCTGTAGGCTTTGGTATTGTTACAATATCCAATAAATATAGCCTTCTGAGCTTTAGGATCCCATTTCCTTGTTTTCTCCTTTGGTAAGTGTACCATGGCTTCACACCCGAATATCCTCAGATGTGCGACACTTGGTTTTGTGCCAGTCCACATTTCTTCAGGAGTTTTATAGGACAAAGATTTTGTGGGAATTCTGTTGATGAGATAAGCAGCTGTTTGTACAGCTTCTGCCCAGTATTGTTTTGATAACTTTGCATTGAGCAGCATACACTTTGCTTTTTCTACCAGTGTTCTATTCATTCGTTCTGCGACACCGTTTTGCTGCGGTGTATATGGAGCAGTAGTTTGATGTGTGATTCCATCACTTTTTAAAAGATAAGATATATTTTTGTTAATAAATTCAAGACCATTATCAGTGCGGAGACATTTGATTTTACATTCCAGTTGATTTTCTACATAGTTCTTAAATTGTACCAATCTATCTATAACTTCTGATTTCTTCTGCAGCAAGTAGACAAAGACCTTTTTTGAGTAGTCGTCAATGAATGTCAAGAAATACTTAGCTCCGCCAAGAGATTCTGTCTCCATGGGTCCACATACATCAGAATGGACTAATTCCAGTAGTTTAGTGGCTCTTGTTCCTTTGTTTTTGAAAGGTAATCTTGTTTGTTTTGCTTCTAGGCATGTTATGCATGTTAAATTATCTTTCTTCTTCAATGTATGCATACCTTCAGTATTTTCCACCATTTTATTTAAATCTTTGAAATTTAAATGACCCATACGCTGGTGCCATAAATATGCATCTTTGGTATCAACATCAGATATGTAAGCATGTCCACTATGCATGTTCAGTCGGTACATATTGTTGACCAAAGTAGCCGTTGCCACTATAGTGTTATATTTGTTCAGAATAACACATCCCTTGCTGTCAAATATAACTTGGCCACCATTTTTTATTATCTGGCTTACAGATATTAAACTTGTTGCAAGCTCTGGTACATAGAGTACATTCTGAAACAACACTTTCTTGCACTGACCTTGTTTATTACACACATCAAGGCTTAATTGTCCGGAGCTCTTAACTGACAAAGATTTGTCATTGGCAACTTTAATGATTTTTATGTTTGGTGTAGTTTCATGTGATAATAGAAGTTTGTTATTGGTCATGTGCATTGAGGCACCCGAGTCAATGTACCACTCATTAATGCTGTCACTTGAAGCAACAAATGCCGCAGCATAACTTGAACTTTCTATCTTCTCTTTTTTCTTCAATTTACACACAGTGCTTATGTGACCATATTTATTACATGTGTAACACCGAGGTCCTTTGGAAAAGGAATTTTTCTGTCCTTTTTTCTTGAAGTTTTTATTAGTTGCAAATGCTGAAGTTTGACTTTCATTCATTTTAACATCTTGTAAAATTTTTGACTTCACCGAGTCAGCACTTATTTTTAGTCCAGAACTTTCAATTGCAATTATCATGGGTTTGTATGATTCGGGTAGACCGGAGAGTAGTAAGGTTCCCAGCCATTCATCGTCTACTTTAAACCCGATGTTCCTCAATTTGTGTGCAGTTGTCATGATTTTACTGACATATTCTTCTACGTTTTGGCAACTATTAAGTGTGGTTGTGCACAGGTCTCGAAGCAATCCAACACGGCGTGTCAGCCCTGAATCGTCGAATGCTTTAGCAAGATTGTCCCATACCTCTTTGGCTGTATGCGCTTCCTGAATGTGAACGTAGTTCGTCGAGTCGACAAGCAGAATTATTTTCGATTTAGCTTTCGTGTCTCGTTTGGGGTCTACGGCGCCATTACTCTCCACACAGTCCCACAATTCTTCGTGTTGGAGATAAGTTTTTACGGCGAATCTCCATGTAGAATAATTGTCACGGCCGGTTAATTTTTCTATCAATGCTAGAGGATTGTTGGACATTTTTGCAGATAATATGATGAGAGTTTTATTTTCGCAGCCCGCGTGTTCACTTGAGGTTAGGAGTAATCACGTTTTTTCTTTTCAATCTTTTATTGAACTTTTACTATATCACTGGGGCTTCTGGGCCCATAACCTGTTAAATTAAACACTATTTTATTGTTGGATTACTTTTACTTGAATACTTATTTTATTACAGCGAGAATAGCACATTACACACTTAGACAGGTTACCACAGACAACAGACAAAAAGCAAAGACAATAGAAAGTACAGTATAAAGATTACAGATTAAAATATAGTAAGGCACTAATTTGGTTATTTGGTACAGATAACATAATATAATTTCAACAATTATTAATAATAAAATTATTAAGTGTCACATAACGAGTGTCTTAACGCTGTTTAATGATGGTACTTGGATGTTTGCGATGTAATAATCGGGATACTATATCGATGTCGATGTGCAGTTTTCATTCTGACTTTATGACGGCAGTATACGAGTGGAGGCTTCCGTTAGTGTTGTTTGAAAGATTGAAAATTACCAACGTAAACAGATGTATTGCTGAGAACATGGAGAAATCAATAACTTATAGCGGCAAATACATAAATAATACTAGGATTTGAACACATACTATCTCTTCCCGCTGGATGTAAGAAGGCTGGTATATTATAATAATTTTAATAAAAATGTTTGTATTTACGTATTCAAACAAGATGCTGCAAGAAAAATCGAATTTAGTAGTGTATATTTTATCGTATTTTTAGTAATAGGCACGTTTACCTACTTCTTCACAACACTTAAAAGTGAAATTGTAAAAATAACGGCAGTAAAAAAAGCACGGTTATTCCATTACCATTGATTCGTTGCCTTAATAATAGCTTCTTTGTATTAATAGCTTCGTGTATAAGCAGAGAGCTGAGCAGTCGTGGATTCAAAAAATACAAAAACATTTTAATTTAATAAAACTCGTATGATTTACCGGATAATGTGACGGAAATGCCTTTTACATCAATAGGCTCAATGTCATGTCATGTCCTGAAATAGAAATACGTTCGGAAAATATGGGTTGCTCTAGTGACTTTTCTGCCTCCTCATCATCATCAGCCCTTCTGCGTCCACTGCTGGACATAGGCCTCTCCCATAGCACGCCACTGGGCTCGATCTTCAGCCCATCGACGCCAACCGCTACCAGCCACCCCACGAATATCGTCGCTCCACCTGGTTGGAGGGCGTCCTACACTACGTTTGCCGAGGCGCGGTCTCCACTCGAGAACACGACTACCCCAACAGCTGTCGGTTCTCCGACAAATGTGACCGGCCCACTGCCACTTCAACTTGCTAATCCGTTGGGCTATGTCGATAACCATGGTTCTCTGTCGGATAAGCTCATTTCTGATTTTTCTTTTCTGCCTACTCCCTCGAAAATATGTGCGTCCAGCGTTAAATACTCATATTTACAGGCAGCTCATTATTAATATGAATGTCTTTCGAAACCCTATTAGTAATGAAGCCAAACGTAATATTCCAGGATGGTCAACATGTAGAAATTAAACCGGTGACACTTGTCACTTCAAGGCTTCGGTCTTTCCTCTACTTTATCGAAAGTTGCGAGGTTAAAGACTATTCAGCAACATTTATCCTGCTGCACGATAGACCGACAACGGTGGCTTTGGTGGTGGTTTTTTTTATTGCGTAGGTCTGGCAAACGAGCAAACAGGTCACCTTATGATATGTAACCATTACCGCCCATGAATATCCGCAAAACTTGGATCATGGATGTGGTGCCGTCCTATCAAATTGGGAGGGAAACGGGAAGAAAAAAGGTTGGGAACCTCTCAAAACGGGCCTCAACCACGGGCCTCACAAAACTGCGGATCTGCAGAATGAGTGACGCTTTCTTGATAGACTTACGGCAGCTTCACACGGCTTCAGGCTGGGTATGTACAAAATGTATGCGTGCGTGCAAGGAACATGGGAAGCCAGTTGGGCACGAGTGAACATAGAGTGAGTGAGTAGGAATAGTCAATGCAGACTGGAGTCAAAACCAAGTCAATCAAACGTAATGGGCTTACAAATTATGCTCTAAACTGACTTCATTTTTTCGCAGTATGAATAGATAAAAAAATAATTTAATGTTGCTTTACTGTATTCCGCTCTACTACGACGAATTCAATAGCCCATGTGGAGACATATACGGCTTACTTACTCACAATACTTTGTTTCATTTTTGTATCGAATTATATTAGAAATATGAACGGCCAGTAGAAATATGGCAAAGTAACTGCATTCTACCTGATGGTAAGTACTTTTCAAAAAGAGTATCGAATGACACACTAAATTGATCTCAAGCGAAAGTCGAATAGCGAAACAATTTAGTTTTATTAACAATTACTTCTCTTGATTCGAGACAACATGGACGGTACCACAAAGCTATAGCTTTAACTTTATGCTTTATCGCACACAAAAATCAAACAGACACAATACATGAAAATTAATCTTAGGAATTCTGCAAATGGCGGCATTGTCGCAATTAGCAACTAATACCACGCAATTGAATGGACAATAGAATTGCGACACAAATAAAAAAGTACCTAAAGAGCATTTTGGCTTTAAAACTAATTGAAATAAAATAATTAATATTAAACACACGGTAAGAGTGAATTGTTATGTTCTTAACACATTATAACAAAAAATATTAGGGTATATTAATTATCCACGGTGCCGCTGTCGCCAAAACAAATGAACTACAATTAATTTCGTATGGAACCGAAGCGTCAAGCGAAAAAATAAACGAAGATAAAGTATTAAAGTCGCGACTGTTATTTTTGTAGTAAGTTATCAGTTTATCCTCCAAATATGATATAAAATAAATAAAACGTACCATTTCGGCACCAAAATGAAATAACATCGAGAAATTGAAATTAATTGTGTTTCAAACTGAATAAAATACAATTATATTCAGTTTCTTAATTTTTTCTTAATTAAATTAACCCTCATAATCGTAAATAACTGTAATTTTTTAAAATTAATGGCATATCAGAATAATAGCATCATTAATTATTATTTATCTTAATATTTTTTACAAGATATGCGGTTTGTATTCATGCATATGAACTATAATCAGAAAGACAATAAGAAATGCCTCCCAATGTTCAATATAAAAAAAACTAATAAATCAAAGTATTCCCGCTAGATGCATTTTAAACATAACAGGTTTTTTATTTGGATTTATTACACGCTGGAAATTAACGCCATCCAGTAATAATATTTTTATTAAAACTAAGATTAGCCAGGAATCAGTTATAGCAATTATTCTAATATGAATGTGTTAAATGTGGGTTTGTTTCCTTATTTTTATCGAGAATTGCTCAGTAGATCATATCTGAATAAGGCAGGATGTATATGACCTTAAAGTAAGATTTATTTTTCTTGAAGAGAGGAAAACTGCTAAACCTTTCTGGTGGTCAACGGAAAACCGAAGGGGGTGTGTTGTCGCTGGATAACCCAGCACACTTGCCTTTCATGCGACCTAGCTGGGTCTTAAAATAATCAATTTAATATATCAGCATACCGGCACAAACCAGCTCTTACTGATCCATCACATCATCTCTTGAATCATCAAAGAAACGAACATGCCGAGCAAGTGCAACTTAATGCATTCTTAAGGCAGGCCTTTGAAGACGGATGGTGAATGGACACCACTACTCTAGGTACTCTTATGATTCGGCTACTCTTATCCATCGGCTGTTGAGCTAATTCAAATCACCGTTATTATGGTATATGCCATTTGGAAGCAGACTGTGGACCGCCCCGATTTAGATAGCAAGCAGACCGAATTGCTTCGCCCCGTAAGGGTCAACTATCTCTCCCTGGCAGATACATAATCTGGACTGCAATGCATGGACCGTTAGGTGACTTTTTTAAATTGCACCAACAGTCACATACATAGTCCTGACCCCACACTAAGATCTTGTGTCTTGGGTATCAGAAGCTACGAGAGATTTTTCGGTCTCATAAACACCTAGACCCGAAACAAATACTTGTGGTTCATACAAACATTTGTCTCGGTGTGGGGATCGAACCCGCGGCCTCTCGTTTCACAGACGGCGACTAACCAACTGCACCACAGAGACAATCATTCTAGTACCCATATTTTGTTTCAAAATATCGATAAATTAAAAGGTAGTTCGTCTCTTATATATTTTTATATCTTTGTCTTATTTTTATAATGAAATTGTATCACCAACTGTTCTAAAGCCTTTGTTGTTTTTATTAAAAATAAATGTTGATAACAGTTATTACCTGTCGGATAGCAATCAAGATTTATAATGTGAAGTGTAGTTTTAAATATGAATGAAGATTATTATCGGAATATTTATGGTGCATCTACATATATCAGTAGTATAATTTAATTTATTGACACGTAGCTGTATAGTGTATTAATGTTAGCATGCTTTACATCACTAAAAAGCACAAACACCGATTTTTTTGCCGATACAAAAACAAAAGGAACATTAATTACGGGTATACGATTTGAAATTGTATCGCTGATTATTTATTCTTCGCGCGTCATTCGCTTTCTGTGTTTTGCTTTAACACAGTCTGTTCTGTTTGTGCGCTTAAAAACTCATGCGAACATACCGGCGAGTGTAGTTTTATAAAGCGGAAAGTGTTAAAAAATTATGTATTTAAAATTTCGTTATTAAATCAAATAATGTATATGAACACATAAAAATATATACAAATGTGTAAGAAGGATAACCAACTTTTATAGAATTTAATAAAACTATACGCAATGTCTATTAAAGCACGATGCAAAAATAATACGTGTACAATAAGATCCGGTTAAGATATATTATATCATATAGGCACAACACACCCAACACTTTGTCGTTCGATTTTGTAACATTTGACTTCGTTATCCATAAACATTTTGCAATTGCGACAGCCTCCGTGGCGCAGTTGGTTAGACGCCGCCTGTGAAACGAGAGGCCGCGGGTCCGATTCCCGCACCGAGACAAATGTTTGTGTGATCCACTGATATTTGTTCCGGGTCTGGATGTTTGTGAGACGAAAAGTCTCTCGTAGTTTCGTATACGACACAAGACTGGATCTTAGTGTGGGGTCAGGACTACGAGTATGTATGTGACTGTTGGGTGTATTCATTTATTTATTTAATCATTGTGTAATACCAAACTGTTCTCATAGTCTTTGGTATTTTTAATTTCTTTATTTAATGAGCTTGGTCACTGAGTGATCATGTTCATATTGTTGTTAATTAAAGCAGATCTCGAAATATTTACTTGCCAAACCACACGTATTAGCCTCGTTTCGAATTTTATTTAACAAAAATAAACAATTTGTATGAAATACAAACGCATGCGAAACTAAGCATTATTTCAAAAGATACAATGTATCAAAAATGTAGCGCAAATAGCCGGTGGAAGTACAAAGCCGTGTGTTGATGTTAACGGTGCGGGGAGGCGACAGGACTAAACGCTCGATAGACCAGTCGGAATCTCGATATAATAACGCGAGCTATGATGTTTTTACGGCGTCGGGCGTCCGTGGAGAATAATATGGACCGACATACCTTAGAGCCGAGCTTCTGAATGGAATTGATGGGTCTCGAGCGTGCCGCCGCGAACGCTACATTAAACGCTATAGGCAATGTAGGAAAAACGTCAGCGTTTAAGTACAGGTCATGTTCAAGACCAGATTTTAGTGGAATATAGCAAATTAAACCAAGCTTCTGGTTCAAAGTAGAAGTAGTGGAAAGTACACGTTTATTCACAGAAGACAAATGAGTTCTTTTAAGTAATGTGCTGTATTCTTAGTTGATTATTGCTCTAAAAACTTGCCCTAAAGCCAAAGGAAAAGATCGTGAGGAAACCTGCACAGGAAAAATACAATAGACTTTGGTCAATAACAATTTCAAAAATATTCCATTTAGCTGGACCACCACAATAGGCCAGTGTAATTGATTAAAAAGGCAACTTGCAAAAACAGTTGGTCGTAAAGTCATAAAATTCTTTTGTCAAAATGGTTTCTTAGTTTTATTTCAATTTAGAGTACATACAACTGTATGTGTATCTCATAATCAACGGCGCTACAGTACTTCATCTGCACTTGTAAATTTGGTCATGTTGCGAATTTACGAAATTTAAACATCACAGCCACCTTTAATAGATAGCGCATCGCCTTAACAGCTGTTTAGCTGAAGTTTACGATTCCATACACAAGTTAGGCACTAATAAAGGCGTCTGACGCATCCATTATAGGTTATAAATAGGAGCCAAAGACTTTATGTGCCCTTGTGTACTTAATATCTTAGATTTACGACACCTTCTGTGTAAATTAAATTTAAATAGAATAATAGTGGAAGTAAATTTAAATGGAAAGTTAGATTAATATGACTTTTACTTTATTATTTGACTTAAAGAGCAAAATGATTAAGCGCTGAAGAACTTTTCCTTCCTCCTTTTTATACTAAGGCCTCTATCACATTCTCGTGTTATGAGCGTTAGCGTTTCTCCAACGTCGGCGCTGCCCTGACCTGCTTTAACGACAAAGTAAGTCCAATGCACCTGATAATACAATAAAGTCAAAATAAATAATCCATCAACGAGAGATGATTATTTCTTACCAGTTGACAGAAATATGCGTTTGCTCGATTTTGGACATACACAGGCTAAAAGTAAAACACCCTAGATAAGTATAAACACCCAGTAAGGCACCCTAGATTAAATGTATCAGAAGTTTTCCTCGTATACGGTGGTAGTAATACGACGTATACGAAGACCGTACTACCAACTACTATAGGGCCTCGCGTAATCATACTCACCAAACGATACGCAACGCATAGCTTTATGTGGGTTTTCTATTAAATTCTTCTCTAACCTGATCCATTTGTACTGCAGTATTCATTAGCTTTGACCAAGCTCTACCACAAAAGCTACCGTATATCACACTTATACAACGTAATTTTTTGTATATTACAAAGCCGAAAGTATTTTTTTTACCGAAATCTATAATATAACGTATTCATTATATGATTTACACACAAGTTGTAAAAACTTTCAGGCATACTGCTGAATACTGTATCTAATGTGAAATATAAAACGTAAAATGACAGCCTCCATGGCGTAGTAGGTTAGACGCTAGCTGGCTGTAAAACGGCCGCGGGTTCGATCCCCGCACCGGGAGAAATGTTTGTGCAGCCCACAAATAGTTCTCTCGGGTCTGGGTGTTTGTGAGACCGAAAAGCCTCTCGTAGTTCTGATATCTGTGACACAAGACTTAATTGATCTTAATGTGGGGTTAGGACTATGTATGTGACTATTGGGTGTAATTATTTATTTAATTGTAACTAGTAACAACATCAATTGACCGGTAAACGCGTAACCATTCAGCTTAATTGCCATTACTTTACATAGAGGAATCCTTATTGACTTTTATACGTATTTAACGAAGCGTAGATGTTCTAAATCCAACACATGGCCAATTTAACCGCTTTAACACATTCTCGACAAAGCTATGCACAACACCATTACTGTTTCAATCAGTTCAACTAGATCTCGTGGTAAAAACTGCATAAAATGTTATTCAACAACGGATATACCTTCAGCGTAAAGAATGTTGGGATACCAAAGCGTGGTTTATGCCGTGTCGGAATACACTTTACGAGCTAGGAAACCAAAGAGCGGGCTATTAACAGCAATCGCGGTTTATAAGGATCATCGACTGTATATAACGCGAAGGTATGTCAATGGACACAATTGAATTCATTTAAATTACTAAGAGAAACGATATGGCGCTCAGTTGAATATAATGTTGTTCGATCTTGGATTTTTCTTCTTCTGTGAGTTAGAAAATACACCCGGTATTTCTTTTGTGAAGGAAATATATTTAATTAAAATTTTTAGTTCCATATAGTCCATTAATCAATTCTTGAATTAGAGAAAAAGTGATCTGAAGTGCTTTGGATGAAAACCTGATATATGGAACAAAGCTTTGTTTCCAATGTTAAGCCCACGAACAAAGTCTAGCATTTAATTAAATATAACAAAAAATAATCACCACAAATTTGATACATCAACGAAATTCCGTACAACACATCAATCAAATTATTCTTTCATACAAAATTGCAAGCATTGTGTGAAAGTATTCGCTACAATTAAAGCCGCCTGGTTCCATAATTGCACCGTACGGTTGTTAAACACGTTATGAACATATAAAAAATCATTTTACTAATGCCAACATTTGAACACTTTTTTCAACGATATTCGAACGTTTTATATAGGACGCATTACATAGCGTGATGCTTGTAAAAAATGCGCGACCATTTCGTAATGAGCACGCATTGTATCAATAGCACTAACTATTAAACAATAAATGTAGCAAGTTTATCGCAATTATGGATCGTTTTCTACCACAATAATATGTGAAGCATATTTATTGTAACTCATTCGTCATTGGATATTTACAGCTGTCGATTATTCGAGGTGATGGATTTTATTACATTAGTGGTCAATAAACGGTATATTGAGGCTACTGATGACTTCTGGTTAATTACAGTCTTGACAGGCACTTATATATTTTTTCCAAGGCACTAATACCTTCTTCGTCATCTCGGTTCGTGGAATTAACTTCCATAAGTAATTTCAGAATTGGTTACACTGCATTTTTTTATTTCCATACTCCATTTCAAAATCCACTATTGAGAGAATAAACCGTTAAAACATCAATCCTCCCTCGTTTATCTCCAAGACAATTTTATGTTCAACCAAAACGATTTTCTCTGATAATTCCTAATCATTTTTATTCCACTCGCATAACAGTTAAGATTGATAATCTTGTTCTGTCAAAGACAAAGATTTTTTCAACTCGGTCATAAATGTTTACGAGCGTCAATAAATTAATAAATATATTTGTAACAAGATAAAATTGATGGTGGATATAAAGCGTTCGGCGTGGTTTGTCGCCCATTAGTTCTTGTTACACCGTTGTTACAATAACTCAATGTGCTGAATGACCACTCGACGGTCAGCGCATCTCAAATGAAAATATATGAACCTATGTCTGTTGTGATGTTTAATCCGTCGCGATCATTAATATTTAGTTTCTTGTCCTTTGATGATGCGTCTTGTTTTTGCTCATACGTTTTAGTTCTAAGAGTATTGATTTAAAAACATATTACTTAGAATAATTATATATGAATGTAATTGGACAGCACCCTTGGCATATTTAGTTAGAAGATCGGCTATGAAACAGGAGATCACAGATTATCTCCCCACTGGAACCAATGTTTATGTGATCGACAATAATTCGTTAAGGGTTTGGGTATTTTGAGACCAAAAAATCTGTCTTATTTATGAATATCTTACGGTCTTATTTATAAACCATTTTTAAACCTATTTTAGTTATCGAATGTTTTGTCCCTTTCGAACAACTTTTGAATTCCGTTTGAGCGAAGAGGACAAAACATTCAATAGCTAATATAGATTTTAAAACTGTCTATGAATAAGGCCGTTAGCTATTAAGACTGTATTAATGTGGGGATAGCATTATAACAGCGTGACTATGACAGCCCAGTACTTTAGACAGATATGGACGCAAACTGTGTCAAGCTACTTTACTATTAAACCACGTCCAAACGATGGTAAGGAAAAAGCCGGCAAATAAATAAATAACATTAACCACTCAAACAAATTCATGTAATCATTAATCCAATCGTAGAATCCAGACAACCCGGCGCTTGTGGGCCAACTGCTCGTCCGGTGCGCGCGAAGGTCACGCCACCGATAATTGTTTTGGACAAGGGACTCGACCTCGCGTGACATCACGTGACATTTGTCCCGCCGTGCAAGATTAACGGCAACATCGTGTGTCGGCTTATCATGGTTTCCCAAGTATTTCCACGGCGTGACATCATTGAAGGATTGCAGTGGGCTTATCAAAAGTATTGGGTGGTTTTTATATTCGTTGACATTTTCGTCGCGGTGAGCGTGAGTGGTTTCAACTTTTTGCACTCCGCCTTGTCTACACCTACTTTGAAAGCTCTCGCACCCACTTTCAATTAGATGTCTTTTTTTATTAGGTGTTTTTGCACCAGGACGGTTACACTGCACCTGGTGATAAGTGCGACGCTGTCCAGATATAATGTTATCTAATGAAAGGAATAATATTGTCGTGTTGTAACTATTTTAACGTCTTACTCGAAAAAGTTTCGCCACTAGGGAGTTACACTGTTCTCCGACACGACGTTCGAATGTTCGAAGTACGTAAATCTGTACAAATGTGTCTCGGTACTCCACAAAATGTTCGATTCGTCTACCGCACGTCGTAACCATAGACTAAGTTCAGAGTGAATGATAAGTGTTATGGAGAATAGTATTGATATTTAGAAGTGGAACATTTATAACTTATTTCGGATGTCGAACTTTCGAACATTCGAATTACGTGTCGGAGTATAAAGTAGCCCTAGTTTTTACATTGGCTGTGCTTATACGATATATAAGATACTCTTTAGTGAAGCACAATTACTTGTATGCTAGCAACAATTATTATCGTCTGCTAGCAAAGCGGCAAAAGAATACATATAGGTAAACCGACTTATTGGAAATATAATAATACAACACATAAATATATTTTTTAGATTGAAAACGCATACTGCTTTAGTATATTTTTTTAATGTTTATCTGTTTCGTAATTGATTATCCACGCTCCTTAAAGAGGGGACTACCATAGCATGAAAATCTTTGTATACAAACTTAAAAGCTTCTATAGAATTGGCAAAGTAAAGTCGATTGGTTAGCAACAGATACCCAACTTGGCCCTCGCAATACGTGTCATTATCACACATTAGCGAGATCAAACAAGAAATTCCATAAAATAGGGAATGCGACATGAATGGAGTCGCGGGCAAAAGCTAGTTTTTGTACAAAATCACATACAATCATAATAACTACATTAGGAGTTCTATATCTGACATGTAGTCAAGTGGCATTTCCCGTGGGAAAACTAAAAGCATTTATTGCTATCATGCTGTAATGTTGACATGTGACGTTACTACATTGAAATACATTAATCCATCGCATTGCGATGACCAATCTGGAAGCTGCGTATAAGGACGGCGGCACCACGACGCGACAGATACAAGCATGTACACACTCAGCAGGCACAAGTCATAACTGCTTATATCTACTTTTAATGGCAAATTATGAAAGGAATACGGACCGATATTGAACTACATTTATCTTCTCATATGAATTTAAATTGTCCCTACAAATGCATCCGGGAAACCAGGCCAGATAAAATAACTAAGTACTACAAATAATTGGGTATTTGACTCATTTTTTTTATTTTATTCGTCAATAAGTATCCATATCCAAAATCAACGAATCTAATTACTAACGCACAGAGTGGCAGACAAAGATGTAGGTAAATAAATAAATTCACCCAACAGTAACGTCTATAGTCCTGATCTCACACTAAGTTCGAGTCTTGTGCCTTCGGTATCAGGAACTTTTCGGTCTCACAAACACCCAAACCCGAAACAAATACCTGTGGATCACACAAGCAATTGTTTCGATGCGGGGGGGTCGAACCCGCGGCCCCTCGTTTCACAGCCGGCGTCTAACGAACTGCCCCACGGAGGCTGTCAGATGGACCATGGGTTTTATAATAAGTATTGTAAGTATTGAACCTGAGCTTGAGGATTAAAACGAATGCATTAATCAAATTTTAGGGCTTCCTGAAACGTCAAGAAATGTTGTAGAATAAGGTGTATGTTGATACACATATCTGCCTTTAAAATTAAATCTTTTATTTTATTAATCCGCAAACATTATAACATAAAAATCACTTTTCTGTATAAATATAAAATTGGCTTCATAAACCAAGTATCCACCACAGCTTTCAAATACCAGACTCCTAGAAAATAATTTCCGATACGCCAGTGTTCGAGGTTGTATGCTCGCGCCGACAGATTTGCATAGAAATCTTACGATGACATTACACGTAACGTACTTTACGTGTTGGACAGATATTCTGCTAGAGGCACTGTTACTAAGCGGTTGTCGCCCACACTTACAACACGGCGCAAACTTTTTACTGTGGTTCCAATTTCTTGAATAGTTTTAGAGGATTGTTCGATTGAAACTTGACTGCTTAAAATGGAAGAGTTGACTTTAATAACTAGAAAGGCTTATATCTTGGTTTCTAAAAGACATTTTGCAATGAATATGAAAAGCTTTTAAAAGAAAAATCTTTAGGAACATCACTTTTCATAAGAAATATAATAATTAATCGAGGTTGCCAAAGACCAACGGAACAAAGAAAGCGCAAACGTAAATAGATGGAAATATACCATATTTATTTCTTATTTGCAGTAACGAATTCCAAGAACTTATATGTAATTCAAAAACCGATAACACGATTGCGCATGCGCACATTTTTATTCATGATGACCTTAGCAATGTTTTTCATTTCGGCTAATGAACAGGTATGTGACAGGAACATCACAGTACCGATACTACAGTAAACCAGCCAGCAGAATTGTACTAAGAGCGTAAATAACCCATAATGCAAAGTATACAACTTCACATTATAAGTATTCTGTAGCGGTCTGTTTTGTATTTCTCGTATGAAATATGTGCGCCACGTCTTATTATACAATTAAACGTAACAGCCGTGCTTTGCCCTACTAGAGCAGTGATTTTCACGCCTAGCAACACTGGCTGGCGTATTTTCTTGTAGATCCCATGTTGTCAGTTGCACAGGTAAGTAGTGGGTGCACGAATCGCCTGTTATTATGGGCATCCACATTTAATGTTAATAGTACTTACGAGCATGGTTATTTCATTGAAGTGCTGTTTGATCGGATTGGACGCTTGTTTCTAAATCCAGTTTTCAATAATTATGAGGATGTTTTATAATATTATTAAACCAAAATATTATGATAAAATACTTCATCTAAGCCTTTACACTTAGAAGACAACTGCAAAGCTGGATTCAATCACTACTTCAGAGTGTATGAGAAAATTAACTATACGTATAAATATTATACATATGTATACGTATACATATATGTTTATTTCCATTTAGGCGAGCTTGTACATCCAAGGCACCTTAGAATTTTAAATAATAGTGAGAAATATATCAGTGAAAATCATATGAGAGACTTACAGCGAACAACCCCAAAGGCGAAAGCTATGATAGAATATTTGAACGGCTGCGATCGATCTCTTTTCGCACAAGACATCGACGTGCCCCGCCGATTCCCTGCAAGCTGCATTTAGATCGCCTGGTAGACGAATAAACATTACCTACGCACTTCGTATCATATACAAACTTATCAAATATTATTCTAATATTTTTTTCTAATGGCATTTTCCAATGAATCATCCTCCAATGAAGCGGTTAAGAATCGTGAGTAAGCTGATCTTCAAGGTTGATAGCTTGTTGTTCTTAAATTCATGTATTGCATATAAGCGAGTGACTCTGGCACCGCGAATCTTAAATTCTACATACTACATGCACAAGTGGACCTATGTATGTAGCGTGCATGTAGCGAAATTAAAAAAGGAAATTTGTTGATAATCTTAAAAAATAAACGATTTATTGACAATCTGATTTCAGAGAAACATAATAAACAAAGTCAATTTTTTACTATCATTTTTTATTGATTTGCATTTGTAAAGCTATCAATAGGTGTTTTCAATAAACTAGTTAAGAAGTCAATAAATCGTCATTCTTCATTTAATATTCAAAATATTTTTAATTGGAATTAACAAACATGCAAATGTAACAAGTAATCCGGTGCCATTGTTGTACTGTTTTTTTGTGAATCATGTGAAAGCTCCCGTGTTCCCACTCCATTAGAATATGCATGTATTCTTGTAAAAGGTGTTCAACCTTGCATGTGTTTATTAGTTTGCTTATTAATTTATAACATTTTCTTCATGCATTTCATATGTGCTCTTTATGATTTGTAAACTGAGACCTAGTCAAGCTGTTATTGAGAATATTAATGTGAGCTTATTATGCTTTCGCGGTTACTTTTAAATCCACAAATTAGCATTTGAAATTAAGTGTTAATATAACTATACTCGAAAGAAATTATAAATATTTTTTCATAAATAATTTACAAAAATATTGCGCAGTTCGTGTTAAAATTAACATTTTTATGCCAATAATTAAATTACATATTTTAGTAATACTTGTAGGAAATTCATATTAACTTAATGTGGCCAAAGTGTTTGTTAGTTTGAAAGAGGTTATCTTTGGAACTAAAAAAACAGATTAATCTCATAGCTCAATATTAATTGAAGCAGAATAGAAGTAAAAAATATATTTCAGAGTTGAGTGTGACGAGGTGTGGAGTAATTGCAAGACAAAGCCGGACCGCTACAAATGTAATTTTAACGAAGATCGTTATCTTATCGCACCCACACTATACATATTTTGCAATTATTTCTTCTAGATTGTAGTTTATACTATCCAATAGAACAAATAGCCAATGAAAACTTATCGCACAATTCTAAAGATAAGTCTAGACGACACAACAGCAAGACAATTATGTTTAGACTTAAATCTTTAGTAAGAAGATCGCTATATTTTTGAAAGTGCAATGTCACCTTAATGTAGCGACATTTTAGAGCAAGTACTGTCTGTTATTATGTTTTAAAAAAATACATAAGAGCTGATTCTTGATCGTTGGCCGAGAGAATAGTGATAAAAAGAATGTATAAAAAAAATATAAGCCCAAACCTGATACTCAATTATGAAAATTCAATTTAACACATCAACAGTAAAATCGAGTTTTATCAACAACACAATAAGCATTATGTTTTAGAAGTAAGAAGCAAGCGTCAAATGTTGATTACAAAAAAGATACTATAGCCAATTTCATGTCCATTCGTGGGCTCTGTATGCTATTCGAAAAAGCATTTGAGGTCAAGCAAGTATTCGAGAAGCGCCAGTTAAGTATTCAACGAGCAAATCATTTAGAGACAACACCTTATTCGTATTTCTCGACAATGATGCCACAAATATTTTAACCCGCGAAATGTATATGCATAAATTATGTTTTTGTTATTGCATGTTATAAAAAGAATGGCACTCATTTTGTTTATAAGCCAATTCTCAGTTCCTGGATTAAAGTTTAAGGTTACATTCTTTCTTAAGGTTTTGCCTTTCTTATTGTTTATTAACTTTCAAATCTTGACGCAGCACTCACACAGAAAAATCTTGTAGAATGTTCAATAATCTGAGATCAAAGATAACAAAGAAAGAATAAAACACTGCAATGGATTTGAAAATGAAATCACTAAAAACGATTACAAAATAACAGTTGATAATTAAATAAACTTCCTATTAGGTAGAAATTTCACTCAACCCAACCTTAAATAACTCAATAAACACAACAATAGGGTGATCTTTCATGAAATAAAACGGGAGCGGCACTCTACAAAAGAACACAAAACTACTTCTAATAGATCCAAATTCTTCAGTGACTTGCGATTCACGAGTCAATGCAAGCAAAATAAATTAAATGGCCAGCCGGGCGTTGACGAAAATAATCGTACAACATCACTACTGGCCGAATTAATCAAATTCTTTGGTTACGGTTAACTTTCTAAACAAACTCAATTGAATTTCAAGCGGGTTGCTTTTTCATCGCTTATAAAATTGTACGGCAATTATGCGAGGTGTACCCGATTACTAAATTATTTGAAACGTTACGACATTGATTTAGTGAAATTTTTGTCGCATAGTAGGGCCTGTCTGTTAGTTACTTTTATTTTCTGGTAATTCAGTTTCGAACTGGATTTTTTTTTCATCTCGTAATAATCAAGAAAGTGATTTAATTAAATACACACCTTATTATGTTTCTTTCACATTAAATTAATAACTTTATAACCTCGGTACACTTTGTTGCAGATATACCAAAAAGTAAACTTTACCGAGCAACCAAAAGTCATTTGCATGTTAAAGCCGCTGTCTGAAGTCCAGAATGCAGTATATAATACTCGAATATCATATTAACATTTCCCCTTACAATTTGCGTTTTCGGTCCTAATTATCCAGATGGTTACACAACTATTCATTGTACGGCAAAAGGAATGCCAAAAACTTGGAACGACGCCCTTTTTGGGCCAGATTACCGGTTTTGGGAGGTCAACGCATGGTTCTCGTTCAATGAAGTTGATTCCAACTTGTTTTTTATTAGCCATGCGGGATAATTAATTAAATTAATAAAATAAACGGCTTGTAGAATTAAATGAATTTTTCTTTACATGAAACTGGTTTTAAAAAGAAGCTATTTGGTTCGGAAAGCTGTGGGGGGCCACAAAGTAAGGATAAATCAAGTTAATTTTCCTCAGTGGAGTGAAGTGCCTCCAGTGAGTAACCGTACCGTCGATCGGTAATGCAACCAGATCAATTCGGGAAGCTGTAGATCAATCTCCAGTAATGGTCAGGCATTAGCAGAATTAATTGAGGCTTATTTATTTAATTTATACTCCAGTTAACTTTAGGTTGCCGTTCGGCTTATATTCATACGTCAGTATATAAAGGGTTTGTTATATAAAGTTTATTGATTTTACTTATTGTTTGTTTATTGCCCACTAACGATATATTAACAACATAAATTAATCGAATAAATAATACTAATAGTGGTCTTATTACTATGAGCGATTTATTACAAGTATTCTAGGAGTGGATATAAGAAAGCGGGATGGAGAGAAAACTTAAACTAAACATAATTACAATATAAAATTTAAACTACATATCGTAATTGTAAATTTTAGAAGCTTTCACTACAAATTATGCATAGAAAACTAAACAAAATATAAAATCGTTAAATCCTATTACAGTTGAGTGTTGAAAACTCCAAAGTCATATTAACAAAAATACCGTGTTTTTCTGGTTTAAATAACTTTTTTCGCCTTGGATCTGCATGTCTACGATTTGGATTAGCAAGCAAAGCAAAGCAAGCGGTTCATCCCCTAAACGTAATTTATTTCTACAAAATGAAAACGTGTTTTAAATGATACTATATCGACTATATGGCCTAACCCCTCTCAATCGTGCTCTCGATTGTATAGGAGGCCCGTGCCCTGTAGTGGGACGTATTTGGGCTGATACAGAAGTAATAATCACACAATAAACCTAATTTGCCCGCAACAAAATAATTACCAAACTTTCCTTATGAAAACTACGAGGAGAGTCTGACGTTCTTAATATTTTCTTATAGGCTAGCTGCAGCCAAACAATTGCTGCTACTTTTTGCCTAGTACTAATTAGTGATTCCTGTTGCCCTTCTGCGTAGAAAAATTGCAAAAATGTAGTGTAATAAGGTCTATAATGATGAAAAAAGCATGGCCCTTTTTGCACAAAAATATAACAGAACAACGCTCGTCATTTTATAACAGCGGCATATCTTGCTTGCATAACTTATTATATCGTTACAAGCTTTCAAATTCACTGGAAGAGTACTTACTGGTTGTATGGCCAGTGTTAGTGATTGTGGACTACATTTGTGACGACCTGATTTATTTTAATTATACCTTCTACATCTATATCAGCCCATATACGTCCCACTGCAGGGCACGGGCCTACTCTACAATCGAGAGAGTGGATTGAGAGTGGTTAGGCCATATAGTCCACCACGCTGGCCTAGTGTGGGTTGGCGGACTTACATCCGTAGAAATTCTTTTAAAATCGCTACGGTATGCAGGTTTCCTCACGATGTTTTCCTTCACCGTTAAAATGCGTGGTGATTGACTATCAATACACACATAACTCCGAAAAGTCAGAGGTGTGCCCTGGGATTTGAACCCGCGACCACCGTGAACATGTATGCAGCCGCGTCTGGTCCTTATACCTTAGTTTGCTACAAATATTTATTAATTCCTTTGCAACGAATAATATGACCAAACATTCAGCCCGTCCGTGCCTATCCGTCCCTACACCTCGACAAAACAGTTGAAAAACTTTATAGCTTCCGTCATGCTACCTTCATCCGACACCTCGCCGCCCAACAATGAAGTTTCCTAACCAAAAAATGTTGCGATTGGTTGAACCTAGACGCTAGGCAACCCTACCACGTCTACCCACATAGGCCGCCATTTTCGCGTGCATTTTAATTGGTTGTGCTATTCATTATACATGAGATGGTCGCTAATGACTTACTCAATACGTGTTAATTGCGGCAGTCGGCTCGAGTTGAATTCGCCCGGGCTGCCGAACGTGCAATTGACTCGTGACACTCACATATCAATCTTAAAAATTTTGTCGCTCTATTTAGACATGAATTAAATTTTTACACCGTTTTAATTACCGCAGCGTGGGGAACTATCCGAGCTGAATAAGTTAGCGACTCCGCGGCCTTATAGGGATTAAATATTTGTATGAGAAACGATTCATGTGCTTTTTATCTTATCTAGTTGATGTATGAGAGTATTAACCGCGACAACGAATAGGTTGGGCAGCGGTGCAGAGTTATCAATGAATTGGTTTATTATGTGCTGAGTAAGCAAGAAATGATTCGGAAAAATCTAGAGATAAACACATTACGATAATCAAACTTTAATTTTGAAATGCCATGATCCCTATATCGAGAACCTTTGCAGTATAAATTTCATAGCCTATATGGTACCAGTATTAGGAATATGTAATGAAATAAAAACGCCAAACAATCGATTTTTTTTTATTCGGTAAACATGAGAATTTCTCAATTTCTCAATAAGTTTTTTGTTGCGTACCAGTGGCGAAGGGTTCATACAAGCCGATTCCCAGCAGCACGCCTTATAATTTAAAGGAAATTATTAATTATTTACATTTTTTTAAACAAGTTATATGAAGAAAATAATCAAATAAAATAATAAACAATATTAAAATAAATATAAACAATAAACAAATGTTATTCGATATTAATAAACAAAATATTATTGATCAATTAATAACACAACGACAAACGCATTGCGCGATGTTCAACGTATGTACATGCATACGAAACACGCGGCCGCCTAGATCCCGATGACGTCACGTCAGGCTACAAGGACACAGCACGAGTTCCCGTTGCTCTCGCGCTCATTTCCAACGCATTATTTGCCATCTCTGTTACACGTTTGTTGCTCAGAACTGCATGCAAAATTGCACCTTAAAACCATCAGCTTTTAAGGTCTAAATTTATTTGTAGAAATACGACGGTATTCGCTTGTGAATATGCCGGTGGGCCTACGGCTTATAAAGTAATTTGCCAGTTCGCGCCTCTTTTATTTCGTGTTTATAATTAGAAAATATTATTTACTACTGTGTTGTTTCAGTGTATATGTATAATGCGGTGTCTATTTTTAGGTTTGTATATAATTAGTGGGTAATTTATGAAATTTTACTGGTTTCGAAGTGCAAACAGATCTATCTATTTAGCAAAACTTTAATGATGAATGAAACTTGATAATGTCGTATGTATCGTTTTATCTCATGAATTGCAGTATTATGAGGTAATTTTAAAAATGCTGCATTTACGTAATTAAAAAACGCACTGGAAATTATATAAAATTTGATAATACATTTAAGTACCAGAGAAAGAACGGCAACTGACAAGTTTTAATTATTTAATAAATATTGAAATGCCGTATTTTTGTTAGCGTTGATTCAAAATAGGACATACAAACATAACCCACGCCTGCATCCCATGAGGGTTGGCAGATTCGATAGATCTCCAGTTAGCTCTATACTGGCATCGTTTTACTTTCGTCCACTTACATCAATCTCTTCATCTTTTTTTTATATATAAGGAACGTTTGACATTTTTTTGTCAATCAATTTCAAAACAGGCTAATGTTGTCTTTTGCATTGAATCGAAATTTACTTTAAAAACGTTAAAAAAAGCACCTAACGGGCACAGTGCTATTCCGTGCAAGTGTTGTATGAAAATATAGTAAGTATTACTAAGCAAATATGTCGCTCAATATCTTACGTACATAACGGAGTAAAAATATAAGTATAGTACTTGTTAATTTAAAAAGTGCGTGGTGGCCTGTTGGTAACGGACCAGACGCGGCTGCCTACATGTTCACGGTGGTCGCGGGTTCAAATCCCAGGGCACACCTCTGACTTTTCGGAGTTATGTGTGTATTGATAGTCAATCACCACGCACTTTAACGGTGAAGGAAAACATCGTGAGGAAACCTGCATGCCGTAGCGATTTTAAAGAATTTCTATGGTATGTAAGTCCGCCAACCCGCACTAGGCCAGCGTGGTGGACTGTATGGCCTAACCACTCTCAATCGATTCTCTCGATTGTAGAGTAGGCCCGTGCCCTGCAGTGGGACGTATATGGGCTGATATAGATAGATAGACTTGTTAATTTAATAAAACTAGTCACCAGAAGTATCGGCTTCCCTTTTGAAAAAAGTCACCCTTCGCCACTGTTGCGTACATTACAAGAATATACATGGCACTTAATTTAGACATTTTTACATACAAAAATGATGATTACAGCAATAAAATGCAGCATAAAAATAACAAGACCTCAGCCCAACCAACAAATAATGTCACTGAATAATCGTCGTTAAAACGGAAACGGTTTAATATTCAGAACGTTGCAGCTTTTATACTGTATACTCTGCGATAAAATAAACAAGGCAATAAAATAAATTGCCCAAAATTTTGACTTAATGAAATCACATAACAATTTTTAAGTTTAACTGGTTTTACTGGCGTTCTACATAAAGGAAAGACTTTATTCGGCCAAAAACCAACATTTACCGAAACATGAAAGGTATAATTTTAAAATATTACGTGTTAAACATACACTGCGGTACACCAATTATTCCGCCTTCGAAATTTCGTTAATGTTTGAATATATATCGAAACAATATTTTTGCGTAAATTGCTCTGACGTGAATGATACTTCTCAATATTGTTCTAATTGATAATATTAAATATTTTTAAGACAGGCGCTCTCAAAATTTGTAGAAGAATTACGAAGCCGCTTGCAAAATAGGAGACACCGAGTTCAATCCTCGAACCGAGACATGCTTATGTAAAAGACAAACATTATAGTAAATACAAATACATACTTAAATGTATCCCGCCAAACATGAATTGTATGTGCAATTCTCCGTTATTTAAATTAAATATTTTATATAACTAGATGGTATGCGTCAAATACTATTCCTTGATCCTTTAATCCGTATAGAATGCGAGAGCAACAAAATAAAAACGCGTACAGCAGTACCGCGTGTCTAAATATCGTTATATGGAATATTTATATGAGATCGTCCTTGTTTCCCCACAGTCTAACGCGCAAGTGTATCGCCGGTCTGCCCCACACGTATTAGAAACAATATTTTATTGTTGTTCGAGTTTTCGTGGCATGTCCTATAAGTATGTGCATTCAATAGCGATTCCAGCTCTGACATAACTGTATTGGCATTTAGAAAATAGCTATAATTTTACAAAATATTTGTTTATTCCTTTAAAATTGAAAGGAAGGAATTTTTATATCGAGAATTTTTATTCTGACTTGTGACCGCCTTGCACCTGATGGTAAGTGGTAGTCCAGGTAGAGCATCGATTGGTAACAGATCGCTATTCGAAAAGGTAAATGCACCGCAGTTGCTGGTGGTAGGTCTCTCATATGTGAGAGGCCGCCTGGGTAGGTACCACCGCAATGTCTATTACTCCCGCCAAACAGCAGTGTAAATGCGCTGTTGTGTTCCGGTTTGAAGGACATTGTAGCCAGAGTAACTACTGGACATATTGAGACTTAACATCTTATGTCTCAGGATGGCGAGCGCAGTGGAATGCCAAGCATTGCCTTGTAATTCATGGTGTTGTTTGGTATTGCTACTGTCCATGAGCGGTCGTATCGCTTACCACCAGGCGAATGGTATGCTCGTCTCGCCATAAATTGCAATAAAAAAAAACTAGCTAATGACAAAAGCTACATCTTTGATGTGAAACAATTATACCAGCCTTTTTATAAGGCATAGGTCCGGCAAACGAGCATACAAGTCACGTGATGGTAAATGATCACTGCCATCCATAACCAGAACTCACCGAACGAAACGCGACAACTAAATTATCACTTCACGTCCATTTCCTGTGAGATAGTGGTATCCCTAGACGAGCCTGCCCAGTCAAGCGGAGTCGTGGCTTACAACAGCGTGCCTGTACCACTTCCAAACAGGAGAGGAAAGCTTTGCAAAGGGAAGACTGGATGTTATAAGACGAGAAGTCCTACATATCTTTCCCATAGCCACAACGTATCGGGTAGTCCTAGAGTATGACAAGAATAGGTAGTTCAAGTAGCTGAGGTATCCTCCATTTACTTTTTTAACCGACTTAAAAAAAAGGAGGAGGTTCTCAATTCGACTATATGTTTTTTATGTTTGTTACCTCATAACTCTGTACTGGGTGGCCCGATTTTTTGGACGTCTCTTTAAGTTATGAAATACGCTTTTAAGATGTTATTTCGAGACTGATACGATGCCATGTGATCTGTCGCTTATATAGTAGTAATAATTGTGAATGCACTCTGTGTCTCAAGCCAAGTGACCCCGATGGCAACCGTAGGTCTTCTGTAACTGCTGACAAAGGATGTCGTAACGGAAATCTTACATCCCCTTCCAGATGGCGAAATCATGCCAGTCTAATGGCTTCATCAAACTTCGCTCATACAACATATCTTGTATGCCGACAAATTAACCCATCGCATACAGCTGCTTTGTAATAGCTAATACACCTTTGCGTTCAAGTAGAGGTCATAAAGAAACTATAGTTCTGTAAGTTGACGCGAATGGTAACAGTCGCTGAACGGTAGTACAGAAACTTGTCATAGATCATTTGCCTCGTGGCAGCGTGTTTGGGGTATGAACTACGAGGTCCTGGGCTTGATTTCTAGTCGGGGGCCCCATTTTGTAAAAGTGTTTAGAGTTTAAAAAAAATAAAGGACTTCATTTATCGGAAATTGTATTTTTTCCATCAACTATCACTTTTGGCTTAAAAACGAATTGTTGTTGGTACTAGTGTCACCACTATCTACCTTTTAGTAGATAAAGGCTTGAACTTAGGCTCATATGAATTATCAAAAATTCTAATATCTAATTCGCTACTTGTTCAGCTACACCAATGAGGAAATAAACTGCATACGGAATAAAAATAGGATATTGCACTTGGCGGTTTATAAAAATTAATTGCAGGTAAGTGAATATTGAAACACAAGGCATGAACGTGTACACAATGTTTCTATTATTGCATTACCAAATAAAATCAAATAAATACACGCAACAGCCACATTCATTACACACGGTAGTTACACCCGCTTTCATTTTTTAAATAATAAAGTAATAACTTTTAAATGTATTGCTCTCATCCCGTATTCTAATATTAATACTTGTCCTGAGTTACTGATTCATCCAGAGGCTATCTCGCTGTAGCTACAATCTTGATATTTTAACAGTTGAGACCTTTTATATTAAAAATATTATGGAAATTTCCCCCTTAGAAGACAAAATAAAAGATAGACCTACTATCTAGTCTATATGAAATTTTATTCTTAGTTACTTAATTCTAAACACGTAGTCAGTATTGTTAACCAATCGTAAATGGTAGTAAATGCCCGGACCTGCGTGAAATACTAAAGCCCCTTTTAGTGAAATACATGTCGTAAAAATACAAATATAATGTCTACTAATTTCATAATTCCGTTTTATCGAAGCGCGGTAGCGTGCTCAATGTACAGCGTCGTGCGTCAAAGTCTGTCTTGAATTAGCGACGAATTTTATGAGTCACGTAGTGAACTCTATTTTTTTTTTGTTCGATTCAGCTACTTAATAAAATTACTTATTTATTTCGAATGCTTAGTTTTATAAATTATTACATAGTATGAGCAGTCCTAACTACATCCTTTTGTTTTATTTTTAACATCGCCTGTTAATAATTGAATAGACGTAAAAGCAATTTTAGGAAAATGCAACATGAATCTGTGTTTTCTGAAATTGAACTTTCTTATTTAAAATTATGTCAATTTTATATTACCGCATCTATTTTTCTTAACGGGTAACATATATCTTGAACCGTGAGGTACATTCATTTTCCACTTGTTTTCGCCAATAATTTGCGTATACAGTAGTTTAGTATAAATTTTACAGCACATTTAAATATGACCCACGATTTTACACATACATGTACTTCTCATATACTATTTCTCCAGCCTCCATGGCCCAGTTGGTTAGACGCCGGCTGTGAAACAAGAGGCCACATTTCGGTTCGAACCGTTCGAAGGTTCGAACCCCGCACCGAAGCAAATGTCACAAATAATTATCTCGGGTCTGGGTGTTTGTGAGACCAAAAAGTCTCGTAGAATCTGGTACCCACGGCACAAGACTTATTTGATCTTAATGTGGGATAAGTATGTGACTGTTGGGTGTATTTATTTATTATTTCTTACTGGCGCTATTAATGCCACCCGGTATACAACAACAATGTTATGATAAACACATCATTCCAATCCATCAACCTGCTGTCGGAATCGTCATTCCATACACTAAGCGTGCTGCAACTGCATTATAAATTCAAACACATTTTCAAATAGATAATGTGTGACATGTGCAAAGAGATAAGTAATATTTAAAATAAGACTATTTTTATAACTGCATGAAACAGTTAACCGTTCTATCTTGTTATGCAATAGGAATTTTTAATTTATTTTATATTATAAATAGTAACGGAAGTTTTTGGTTCGGCCTGTAGTATATAGTATCGAGGAATTCCGCATGATAGCGTCGCTTAACGAGAAATAATCTTCCTTCACTGGTATACGTATAAACTCGATATATATAATCACTAAAATATACTGGCATATATGGATATTTTATTTTTATTGCACTGCATTACCATGAAGCGTAAAAAGTATGAAAATATCGTAAAAACACCAAATCCAAAATTTTTATTACCTGGGTTGTTAATTACTTTTCGTAAAAATTCTCAGATGAAAACGAAAGAATATTTCCACTGTGTTTTGAACGAATTCAAGTCGAAGTTAACGATCATTGAACAGTTACCATCAAACATCCTCTCTCCTGATCAATTGAACCAAGAACATATTAAGACTTAAACTTAATGGAAATAAATTTGAAATTCTTTGCAATTCAGGTGTGTATAGTAAACCAATTAAATACCTTAACCCGCGGCACGACTTAAGTGGATCACGTGGGTCTTTGGAATAAAATGTATAATTATAAGCTCAGAAATAATACTTTAATAGAACTGTTACCTGTTAACTTAACTAAATCGAAATTAAGATAGTATAAGTACATGATTCGATACTCCCGATTACAATGCAACTCTCATAAATAGAAGCCAATCTCTTCGCAATTGTCTCCATTACCAATAGACTCTACTGCCGTCACGGGATTTACATTCATACATAATAAACCCACGTCTTTTTCCAGAAGGGGTAGGCAGAGGTCCTAACAAGACACCAACGTTTTGCCTTGTATGTTCCCTCCTATAATGTTATAGTGGGTAAGCCTATCGATATTTCAGTCACAGATCCCTGATTCCGGCATGCTAATGAATAAAATAATCCAATACCACATAGCCCGACCCGGGATTCGAACCCGAGACCTCAGCTTGTAATCATACCGTGGTATAACTACGCCACCGAGGCAGTCAGGTAGGTTTTTAAATAGAACATAAATAAAAAAAATTTTTTGCAACATACTCGAAATATTTCACCACAAAAGTAGTTAACATTTTTTGTTGCATAAATTCGATCTGAACCCGACAGATGCGGGGCCTACATACCAATATCAAAATAAGATATCTATCGCGATTTATATTTAACTCGGCGCATACAATAAAGAATCGGATAAAAAATCCAAAAAGTGGCAAAAAGCGTGATGGTGTCGTGTCACGCGCGAGCGACCGCGGCCTGCCCTCACTTGAATGATGTCAAAGACATCGCCGGTACACGTGGCACAGTACTTCTCGGTGATTTTATCTCAGCATCACTACTGGACCGTGTTGCTTGCCAGCTTAGCTCTGATATTATGTTGTGTGTTTGTTTTAAGTAAAATTTGTATTTGGTTTACTCGGCGCTTAGAAAATTAAATATTTGAAGCTAAGGAATATTCTAATATACGCTTTGGATATAAGTTTTTAGGATTCGTACATAAAGAACTCTCTCGTGAACTTCTAACCAACCTATATAGTGCTAGTTTGATGGAATGAGCCCTTAATTTTTATATTGCACGGGAGGCTTGTGCATATAGTCCAATAACCATTCTTTTTTTGTTTTGAGTTCAATGACTTTGTTGTTTTTATATAGGTTACTCGTGCTATTCCGTGCCGACGTACTAAAAGTTATTTTAAACGCTTTACGTTGGCAATTTGATTTTAAATCTATAAAACTTAAATCTGTATACATAACAATAATGAATAAAAAAATGAATAAATACACCCAACAGTCACATACATAGTCCTGACCCCACACTAAGATCGAGTCTTGTGTCGTGGGTATCAGAAGCTACGAGAGACTTTTCGGTCTCACAAACATCCAGGCCCGAAACAAATACCTGTGGATCACACAAATATTTGTTTCGGTGCGGGGATCGAACCCGCGGCCTCTCGTTTCACAGGCGGCGTCTAACCAACTGCGCCACGGAGGCTGTCAATATAGAATTATTAGTCGTTATTCTTCTACTTATCACTTGTACCATCAGGTGAGCTGAAGTAAATTTGCCGCACACAAAAAAAGAAGAAATGGACATAATGAAGATACAACTTAATAGGGATCCCTGTGGGGGTTCACGTCAAAGACAAGTCAAAAATAAAAAATGGTCAAGCATTCTTCACATTACACCGCATACTCAATGATACAATGCATTGATATGACACAATTTCATACATACCCTCTCCACGGCGAAGATAAATTTTAATTGGTTCATATTTTTTATAGCTCAAATACGAGTGCCCTGTTAATTTGCGTGAATTACGATTATTAACAGCTCGTTCGGGCCAGTTTTATTCGATCGTTAATTAAATTTTGCACGGGAGAGCACCTTTTCTAACGTTTCCTGTTGACATTAACCAGCCACCCTTAGCGGACACCGCGTGAAGATATGCGGTTTGACGGTTCATATAATTGTAATTTTTATTCCGCCACCGACATACCCACCATCTGCGACACGTCCTCCAAGGGCAAAGAATGACGCGAAAAACTAACAGTAGCAATGTAATTGTTACATAATTGTCTTATAAATATTGTATGGTTTAAATAAGCCGCGTTCCTTATTGTTCTTGCGTATGTCGATGGATTTGGCAAGAGTTGTCATAAATTCTTTCGTGAAGTATAACAGTTTTTTATTGGCATGTGTAAGGTGCGTCATGGATATGTCTTGCCAGTCGCCATTCCTGTGTTGGAATGTACCGACAAATTGTTAATAACATGTTATTAATGTGTAATATGAATTAAATTTTATTTTACATTGTTAGCTGAAACGCAGGCTGTGACACAGGATGGCGTGGGTTCGATCCCGCACAGCGACAAATGTGTGTGATCCACAAGTTTTTGCTCATAGTTTCCGCTACGTTAAAGACTTCTAGCTCATTGCGGGGTCAAGACTATGTGCCTGGCTGTTGGGTAACATCGACAACGGAACAGTGCAAATATATGGCATTCTGGCATCAGGCAATGCCCATCCGGCTTTTAGCAGACGGCATGGCGGGAGATACTTTAGTGTCCATACTATCTAGACGAATGCCTAACGTTACTTTTAAGTGCCAGTACAAAAAAAACCTCGTTTATAGATGAGCTTCTCTACTCTATTTTTTGTTTTATACGGTTTGAGACTTCAACTATTTGATGAATGCACCAGATCGATCACATTTATAAATTAACCGAGATCACTATCACTGCACATATCATTATATTAATTACTTTCTCCTACTCCTCGCTATTGTCCCACACGTACATAGTACAGTAATGTTTCAAAAAGTAATTAAGATAAGTATATTATTCTTTGGCAAAAACCGATGCCAAACTTAACATTAATAGTTCTGGGATATATCTGAACACTAATCTTTGGGTTCTCAACACCATCTGTGCCACTACACTATTGAGGGTACTATCTCAACCTCAATAATAGATTTAAGTCTCCACTAGTTTGCTTACACTGAGGCACGAACTCTTCGTTTTGTGTCCGTATCTAAATAGACAGTAATTGCTACTTGAATAATGTTTTATGTAGATTTTTTGCAATTCATAGGGTTGGCATTTTGCAATTGACAATACGAACCAAGGCAAAAACTTTTTGTTCCGTTATCCGTTTTTCCGATGATTAATTAGACATAACGTGGGTATGCATATGATTAATATGCACCTCTCTGCATAGGTATTTGTCATGCATATGCATAACGTAAGATGTAAGAACTCCCGCTCAGAATATCGCAGTGAAATACCCGCCTGGGCTCAACTGTTTTGCGTTCCATGCAAAGTGAGCTATTTCAAGGGATTTTTTGTCCATCTGTAGTAGGCTCGACTCTTATCTAGTTAAAAAGCTTTCAACTAGAACTGAGCGATGTGAATTTACTACTGTTATGAGTAAAATAAAAAAGTACCTTGAGAATTATTTTAAATACAAACATTTAAACTGTATGTAGCAAATTCGACCCAGTTAATTGAAACCAAAATAATCGGGATTTATTGATTTTTATACATCACAATAGGCCGCATATCATTTAAATTCTTCCAAATATGTAAGAATAATTTCAATAAAAATAAAGGCAATTTATTTCAAAGGTTGTTTATTTCAACCCTACATTAATCTCTAGCCTAACTAAAAATAGAAAACTATAGCCAATGTATCACTATACGATGAATATGTTACAGGCATTACTTATAAAGGTTATCTTGAAGATATCGCCGATAATAAGGGCTGCCCTTTATAACCGTTCTTAAGTTTTTAAATATAGTTTTTGATCTTACTAATTGTGTAATGAAATGTCAAATGCGTCGATATATCTCAGCTTATTATCATATATTAACACTCCTTTAAGATTTTGAGTGATAAAGGCTAGCTATGAATCGTTGAGACTACAGTGCATATGGGTCAGTTCGACCAGATGCAGATGGTACCAATTTCTCAGAGAAAACCCAGATAGAGTAGCTATGGATCGTTTGGGCTACGGTGCATATGGGTCAGTTCGACCAGATGGTACCAATTTCTCAGAGAAGACCGAGATAGAGTTATAGCTTTGCGTTAAGTTTGTTGAATGAGATAGCCGAGGTGCAAAAAAACAAAAGTGAGATAATCGCATCTGTTGAAGTATTGACTAGGTACTAGGTAGCCTGTCATAGTGACATTCGCTTCGTCGCCTTTCGGGCTCAACCTGAGTATACCCGGTTTTGAGTAAGTCATAATTGTGTCGACCTGAGAGTAACATCTCTCAACTGGATTGCACTGTACTTAGCGTCAAGTGCATTTCAATTTATCACGCAAGTATAAACAGGTCCTGAAGATAGAATACTATCATCAACTCGCCACTACATTGTACACTTGAGTATGACACTGGCTTAGAAAGTTTTTTTTTAATGCAATGAACGGCGAGACAAGCAAGGACAATAGGACTCATGGACAGTAGCAAAACCAAACAACACCATGAATAACAAAGCAATGCTTGTCATTCCATTGCGCTCGCCAACCTGAAATATAAGATGTTAAGTCTCATTCTGTCCAGTAGTTACTCTGGCTACAATGTCCTTCGAACCAGAATACAACAGTGAAAGGAGATTGGTGGAGAAAGAAAGAAAGATGAAAGAAGAGAACTTATTTTTGGACCTATGGCAATACCACATGACTTGGTCCTAGTTTGGCAATTGCATAGAAAGAGACAAACTCGTAGATATATACATATCTATATAAAGTACAGCTAGAGAAGCTTCCTACTGTAAAATCAAGCGCTAATTAAACCCTGATAGGACCTAAACTCAACGCCATTTATTATTTGCTAATCTCTCCCCCAGTAAAGTATTCCCATCCTAGGTTGTAAATCTTTATAACCGACTTTTAAAAAGGAGGTTCTTCATCGTTAATTTAGTTCATAATTTCACAGCCACCATAATAAATTTATAAAGTGTTGGCCGTAGCGTATTAATTAAGATAATTTTACGAGCTAATTTTCAAGCACATCCACAATATAAACTTTTACTGCACTTCTTAGTGAAGCTTACAAAATAAAAGCAGTTATACTACCGTTAAACTCTGTGCTTAATGTTAGAATATTTATTTAAATGGCCATTAAATTTACTTTCAAGGAGCAATGTTTTTTCGCCTTTGTGAATATAGTGTATATTGCAGAATTATAAAGTTCTTAAACCGCAATGTATGGAGTAACACTAACTCTCTGATTCTAAACTTAATAAATTAATGTAATAAGTATTTTAAAAGTTAGAGATTATGTTTTATACATATATTATTTTTGCTTGGTTATACCAGCACAGCATACTTGTTAACTCTAATGGTAATTGTAGAATATTTTGGGTTTGGAGACAATTCTTACAAGACCATTGCGCAAATTCGCAAATTATTTACTTGCCTAAATCCAATGTTGTACTTTAATAACAGAGAATTGGAGAGGATAATATAAGGCAGCCTAAGAAACTTCGTAAAATATTTGTAAAAAAAACGATAAACCACATAACTTACTTTTATTAGTGTTGTCGACCAATATATGTATATGGCTGCTCGTACGTTTACATGACGAAACCTTCTTCCAGTAATAATACATTATAATTTATTCACCGAGCACTATTTCATATAACGACATCTATCGGTACTTGTATGAAGTACTTTGTCATTCGTAGTTTAAGGCAATTAACAGTTATTGGTATACCAATTATAAATACACACGTTTTTTTATTGCGTTGAATGGCGGGACGAGCATGACATTCACCTGATGGTAAGCGATACGACCCCTCATAGACTGTAGCAAAACCAAACAACACCATGAAATACAAAACAATGCTTGGCATTCCACTGCGCTCGCCATCCTGAGACATAAGGTGTTATGTCTCATTATGTCCAGTAGTTACTCTGGCTATAATATCCTTCAAACCGGAACACAACAGTACACATACTACCAGATACATAGAAATAATATATAATTTATATTCAAAAGTATACAGTAGGCTTTTTAATTAATCATCTTAAATTGCATTGTAAATATCTAATATCCACCCAATATTTTTTTTATACAAAATTGAATAATACTTAGATTATAAGAAGGGATAAACCGAGTATTTGTAATTTATAAATTGTAAAATTAGATACAAAATTGATCAACTAGATGAAAATAAATAAAAAATTGGATATTAATTGTATAAAAACATAAATGTTGTTGCATTAAGGACACGTTCCAAGAATCAGTTTGTTGCAGTTGTTTATGACTATTAAGGCTTTTTGATATTATGAATAGTGTTGTGTCAGATATCCGTTATTGTTTACGTACCTACTGATATGTGGATTTGATGTATTCATTAAAAACTTCAATCGTTCCGTAAATCTTTCTCTCCAATCTTTTTGTAAATCAAACTACGTATACGGAGAGATAGCAAAAAATATTTTGATTCAAATTACATTCTATTATCGAAAATCACACATTTGATGTATTGGTATTGCAAAAAATAGGCAATGCTGTATTTTAGAACATTTTGTTCCGCTATACTGGTTACAATCATTAACATCATTAAAGACGTTAAACATCTTAATTCAATTTACAATTTTATGTATAACTATAAAAAAAAAATCTAGCTATGGTCTGTCGTTTCAAGGTTACACGTGCTCCGACTGAGCACAAAACTTGGGATCAGTATCCTTACTTACGAATCTAGTCACTAATGATCCGTATACACAGATTTTAACATTATTATTATTCGCCGCATCTCTAACAATGACTACGACATTATTAAGCCCAAGTTTAATTCTAACTACTAATCTAATAGGTAATGATAAACACTATGTAATCATTGAAGGCACGATGATCATAACCTTTATACTAATTACTACTACCTCAAATAAATGGGTTTTAGTATAACCTGCTATTATGAGTATACTAAAATTTAGAAGTTATAGAATATAGTGTTGAAAATTTCAATTGACACCAGCAACTTTTGTTTATACCTACAAGAATCCGAGCAGCGACGGCAGTGGTATATCAAAGAAAGACTCCCATAACAACAATACTTCTAACAACCATTACTTGATAAAAACGCAGCATACAAATAAAATATAAAAATTCGATTCAATATAAGTTATATTAGTCTATAAAATATACTTTAAATAGTCTGGGAGCCGTTACAAACGGACGGCTATCCCTTGGAGGGTTGAAGTGAGGATGACGCCCGGAAATAAAGTTAATAATCTAAAACTATAGACTTAAGTACCAACTAGGGAACTACCAAGGGGTGGATAACACCACTGTTTATAGAAATTCTATTCTAAACAGCGCATATTTTATTCAGAATAAGAATTATAAAGTACAAAAAGCGTCAACTGATACGAACAATTATATTGCTAATTATTGTAGACGATGCTACCTCTTATAATAGACTAAGTAAAAAATAAGTAAAAAAATCGATATTATGTAATTTATAGATGGAAATACTATGAAATTGGAAAAAAGAAGCAGAAATACACCCTTAAGCTATGTCTGATAAACTATAAATGACAATATTCGTATAATATGTAGGCCCACAGTAATATTCTGCTAAGTTTCCAATTTATGACCCTCTATAGGATTACTGTTAATCCACAGCAGGATTAAAGCAATAACTGCTGACATAATCTTGTTTTAGGTTACAGAATATCTTCACTGATATAAGAATTACATAAATTCTACTCAATGCGGTAAATCTTTTAAGTGTGAATAATATACTTGATTGCTGACAACAATAATCACAGTTTAGAGGCAACAAATAATCTACCTTATATAAAACACAGAAAAAATTGGTTACGTTAAAAAATGCACGCTTTCATTTGTCATTCTGCCTGAGTAGCCATTAAGTATTTTTCGCTTTCTCTTTAGCGTAATTTTTTATTAAATATAGTTTCTCCTTTAACTTTGTCCGAACAAAGTACTGGATCTGTGCGAATGATTATCGAATTGCCGGCATTGTTTTATTGAATATGAGAAACTCACCTCGGGCAAACGACTCGCCAGTCACGATCATCACTGGCACACAAACACTACACATAAAAAAATTAACAATCGCCCACTTCACAAAAATTTAGAATTTTGAACACATGAAACAATTAATCACTAAACATTTAACAATTAATATGAACGCACGGGATTTCGGTCAGCTGTTCGCGCCAACCGCAAGGACGTGCCGTTAAAAAAATTACAGACGTATGATATAACCTGAGGTCGTTGTACCCGAAAAGCTCTCAGTTGGCGGACCGTGAATGAACAGGTATCGTATTTTGGTTTTTATTTTTTCTTTTACTACAATAACGAACGCGCGCGCTCTGCCCGCGGTCTCCGCAGCGAATGAGGAGCCGAAGAACTATTTCAAACATCTTTTCTCTAATCCTTTTCTGCGCGTGCGCAAGTGTGCTGTTATCCGTAACAAGTGCTCTCGTGTGCCCCAAAGCGGAAGTGAGGCTTTCTTGTTAAACTAATTTTGTATCTATATTATTGTATATTACCACCACGAGACGCTGAAAGACGCCAGCATACTTAACATACACACTTACGCTTAGATCAATTATTTTGGGGTCAAAACATTGAAAAAGAATTTAAGTCCACCCGCCTTTACAGATGATTAAAGAAATTACAAGTTGAAATAAACAAATCTATTTACAACGTCTAAGTATGGTGGGAGTACACACGTGTCCACCCAGTTAATGGCTTTGTGGGGTTTTTGTGCTCATTAATCTAGCTGGATAGCCCATAGGACTTAAATATAATACATAATACTTTCGTATTGTAACAATTATTTAACATTATAATGTAGAGCACACATACACACTTTGTGCAACGCGTTGATGTCTTTTGTATCAGGTTCGTCGTCCGCCCATTGTCGATGACGTATCCCGACTATTTATCTTTTTTGCATTGCGTACATTGTGTCCCTTTTCATACAAGACTACATGCGTGTTTATTTTATGATATATTGCATTCATTATTATACGGGATTACGTTTCATCTTATTTATGTCTCTGGATAATACACATGTTCACATTTGTTTCTTTGTTCGTTTCTTTATTTGAACAAATTAAAAGTTTAAAATAGAGATTTCAGAAGCATAATGTTATTTTTGGAGGACTTTAAATTATAATACAAAAATATTTTATTGGGCTTAACTAATATTTTTATTTTTATTTAGTAATAACAAATATATTACATTTTATGACTTAACTACAATTTTGTAATCAAGCCATAAAATTATCAAGTCATAGAATGACTTTTTACTGTTACTATTAAAGAAACATGAAATTAACCTATAACAGAATAAATGTTTTTAAAGACCTACAGTAAAGTCGACTATAATATGGCAGAACTTATACGTATGAATGTGACCTGTGACTGTGGCACGCCTACTATGATCAATATAAACAATATATTTTTTCAGCGTACTATATTTTGTGAAAATTTCATATTTTAATTAGTAATCAACCGTGTCAAAATAATTATCAAGGTTCTATTAAAAAAAACCACGCCAATGTGCTTGAGAATAAAAAACTAAAATATAAAAAAATTAAATAAAATTTTTAGTGTAAGTGGACTTACAAATAAGAAAAAAAATCCTTTTGTTTGGCTTCGTTCTACTAAAATGTAAAAAAATGGCACTTCATTTATATCATGAAGTTTAATTCAAAAACTGTCTTGAAATAGTGGTGATTAATAGACAAAATAATTACTTGTTTCTTAATTACGTGACAATACTTAAAAAAAGTGTCATAAAATGAATAAAAAGACAGCTGTGCGATGCCGTTATACTTATAAATAATTATAAACAAGTGTTTAAAGTAACTTCGACTAGGTGCGTTTTGAACAAAAGTTAATAAAAACAGCATCGTCAAAGTTGTTTATGGTTCCCTTCGCTTCATTGCTTGCTGCGTATTATTTTCAGTAATTTATGAACTCGGTATTATGCAATTGACATAAAAATCGACACTTTATAGACACACACTACACATTGCAAAATAAATAAAAGATGTTTGTTTCAAAAGAACATATGATTGAAACGGGGTCAATATACTCTAATTTAAGGATATCAATTTTTTTACTTTAGCTTTAAAACAGTTTAAGTCTGTTTCAAATAAAAAAATAGATATAAAAGAATAAGTGGTTCAAGTGGGATAGGTATTTATTTTTAATATCAACAAACTGCTAAATAAGTATTCAGGTAATTAAATAAAAAACTGAACGCATCCTTCAATAACCATAAAACTGACTATAATGTGGCTCTACTACTGTTTATTTAAAAGTTTAATGTTTTTGAGCACTTTTTATTAAAAAGTCACCACAACGAACCTGGCGGTAAATGTAGAGCAATTTAAATAGTGTATCCACTAGCATGAAACAACTAATCATAATCGTGCCTGCCTGGACGTAACTGGGGGATTACTTTACGATACGATACGAAGTTCGAATGTTCGAACGTCATACGTAAAACTGTAAGAATGTCCCTAGGTACTCCACAAGATGTTCGAATAACGTAATAAATAATACCTACGTCGTAATAATACGTCGCAACCATAGACTAAGTTCGGCGTGAATGATAAGTATCATAGAGAATAGTACGAGTCTTGATTTTTAGAAGTGGAAATCTTATTTCGGACGTTCGACGTCCGAACATTCGAACTTCTTTTCGGATCATAGAGTTACCTCCCTTGAGATAACAAGGTTGAACCCGAAACGCGACACACTTGCGTGGATTATTATGTCGGGCTTTCTGCTATCTTATAATAATATTTGTTTACTTATTTAAACTTTTTATATGGATTGTACGAAAACGGACTTAATGACATAGGCATTAGGCATTCTCTACCAGTCAAAGAAGGTGTTGCGGAATATTGCGAAAAATGTTAGTTAATTTTTATTTCAGCACATTAAAAAAAAATTGAAAATTTTAACATTAATACTGCTGTTTGTTTGAATGCTGCTTTTTTTTGAAAATATCAATTTATATTTTCACAAGGCGGTGAGGGTGGCCAAATCCAAAACTACGAGGATTAGCAAAAAACCATCAAAGGAGTCACGAGGGCGATTACGATGTCAACTAAAACTAAAATGCAGATTTTTGATAAATTAATATGCCTAGGGTTTTTTTCAAAATCGGGCTCGTAACTCCTTTCAGCATTTTTCGCTATTTCTCATAGTTTCAGATTTAGCCATCCACGAATATTTCATAAAATCCCGTATATCCTAAATAACATAAAACTTAGTTTAGAACAACTGGAGGGAAAAGAAAAATAACACATCCTTTTGGAGATTTTCGGGTAATAGTGGAGGACGATTAATTAAGTGATGAAGCCTTTTTCCTGTATACTCTATCCTGCTGTTGTATATCCAATTTCAATTCTATTGCACTAACCAATAACCATGTAAGCACATGCAATGTAAACAAACTGTCGAGGCAATATTTTGACAGCCTCCGTGGCGCAGTTGGTTAGACGCCGCCTGTGAAACGTGAGGCCGCGGGTTCGATCCCCGCACCGAAACAAATATTTGTGTGATCCACAGGTATTTGTTTCGGGTCTGGGTGTTTGTGAGACCGAAAAGTCTCTCGTAGTTTCTGATACCCACGACACAAGACTAGATCTTAGTGTGGGGTCAGGACTATGTATGTGACTGTTGGGTGTATTTATTTATTTTATTTATTTATTTAATATTAAAACATATATTTATTCTTATCCCCAATAGCGGTAATTTGTGAAATGTATGTTTCTCAAAATATTAAATATATTGCACTTACCTTTCAATACGGGCAAGCGGTAACGAAGTGTAATGAGGTGACAGGTGAGACAGTTCAAACTCGATTTTTTAAATTCATTCAATATAACGGATGGCCCTGATCACGCGAGCGAAAATAACAATCATTAATTCAACTTCAAATGAGAATTTTAAAGATGTATTAATTGAAATCAAGCGTCGCTTATAGTTTATATATAAATCTATATGTCAAAAAATATGTTTGTATCTTTGAGCTTAAGGGATATCTCAAAGAAAACTGCGCATATGTAAAATCAATTCTCTATTTTAAAGATGCAATATTCTTAATTAACATAGGCTATAATTTCAGCAATAGGTACCTATAGGTTATTACATTTTAATCTGAAGTATGTGTCGCTGAATGGGATGTGGAATAAATAACTGAATTTCAACCAAGCGAAGCTGAATCGAGCCTCTACTGGTTTAAGAAAGTTTAATAAAAATATGATGCTAACGAACCGTGCTATTATTCGGGGATCTCATTTAATGTGTAAAGTGTATTGCGTGTAGCTCAATCAGTGCAAGTTGAAATACTGGCATCATCAGAACTGTGATGCGTGCGCATTCGTTCTTACTAAAATGCCAAACTAACATGACGTAAGTAGCATGTTTATACCGCGGAATTGAACACTGCATTTAAATTCATTGGTCAATCTAGCCCGCGCTGGTGGTGCGATTATTACTCTCCCGTAAGTTCGAATCCTTGGGAGGAACAAGTTTTATTGCTAAAATAAAACTGCTTATATGATCACCTGTGGTCGCGACGCAGGGTGTTTCGCCTACAGACCAGCGTTTCTAGAGGTGCCACCCCCAACCCCCCAATTCATGTCCATTTTCTGCTCTAGAAATTATCGAAAACTTTACCCAGGCCTGGAATTTGTGTCATGGAATATGTTGACGGAATAAAGCTAAAGGGAATGTGATACTTCTGCCTACCCTTTTATTCTACTACCGTGAGTGTATGCGTGTGATAATACTAGCCAATAAACACTGTTAAAAACGCTGTCAGTTCTATATACGCTACAGTGTCCTCCGTCTAATTTATAATTTGCGAAGCAGGTTGACGACTTGTTGTTGACGAAATATTGTCATTGTTAGATTAACTTCTACGCCAACAAATAAAATAAGATACGTTGGCGAAAACTTGTTGCAATAACTGTGTCCACAATCTTCAAGACATAATAGACGACAATTATGAAACAAAACGTTGCATATATTACCCTACACCTGTAGGGTATACAGGTATATATTTCTTGGACTGTCTACTAGTATCATTTTTTACTACAAACTTATTTTTCTTCTTTTCAGCCACGGAAAGTCCACTGCTGAACACAGGCCTCCCCCATAGATCGTAAATCATAGATCGCCTGTTGGAAGCGGCGTGTATCCAGCGAATTCCTGCGACCTTAATTAGGTCGTCCGTCCACAAAAAAAAACAAACTTATTCTTACTTTTTTCAAAGTGACTGGAATAAACATACATAATCATAAGTGCAATGCCATTATAAAGTAGCTACCAGCGAACGATAGTATCTCTTACTCGTCAAGGTGGTTAACCAAAATAGGTCAGTATGAAGGGTTTTCCATCATCCTGTTCGATAGCATTTATCCGATCGCCAGCAAGATAAGGCCTAAATTCCTTAACACAACGTATGAGATGGCTCATATCCAGGAGGGGCATAATAGATTCATCATTAGTGGTTGACAGAGAATTCATTTAAGTGTATTTTGATTATTTATAATAAGACAACATACCCATTAAAATTTTTGTATGTAGTCTCAACACTACACTATATAAATAAAAGTTAACTGCAGTATTAGTAAGCGACCTAGAAATGTTAAATAATTATCAATTTCCGAACTTGAATGAACGAATTTCCGAACCACCCATAGTGCTTCTGTCTCTCGGAATTGTACGACAACCGCGCCGCGACACCTGTACGTGTGTGTATAACAATTAAATGCCACGGATAGAACGACTAATTGGACGTTTTAAATATTGATTCCGAGAACTTCGCTTAAGGATATCTCTATTTCTTATCATTCGGAAAAATGCGTTGGACAATTTATTTAATTAATTATTATAACGTGCTCTCTGCTTGAATAAATTCTTTAATCGACGCATGTTCTAAATGTTCTAAATGTTGCGGGTTCTGAGTTCTCCACGTATCTTGTTTTTTTTTTTTTTTATAATATGCATGGTAACATAATCCAAAGTGGAATATTATATCGATATTATGTCATAAGTTTGATTGCCAATTACCATATTTAATTTCAAAACTACATTCATAATTATCAAGAATGTATATTATCTCTAAGAGATACCCAGTAGGCAGAAATGTCATTAGTGATGCTCCATAGTTTGCTGGCTTTATTTCTGTGATATGGAGTAAACTATCGCCTCACCGGGCATAGAATGATAAGAAAAACAAAAACCTTTATGGAAGACATACATACATACATAAATCACGCCTTTATCCCAGAAGGGGTAGGCAGAGGTGCACCATGAAACCCACATTTCTTCTAACATGTTCCGTCCCATGATGTGATAGGGGGCGAGCCTATCTCCTATTACAAATTTCTGACTTCGGGCTGATAATGAATAGAAAAATCCAATACCACTTTGTACGACCCGGGATTCGAACCCGAGACCTCGGCTTTATAATCGTACCGTAGTACAATTCCGCCATCGAGGCAGTCAACCTTTATGGAAGAGGTTTTTATAAACCGCATTACGGAATAGTTTTTTATTAATTACCCCTTAATATTCTATACTCGCCTACGTTATTCCGCGTGTTAGTAAAATGCTCCAAAAAAAAAAGAAGGCGATGACTAATGATACTTTTAATTATATAGAATAAAAATCAGTCGCGGTAGTTTTTTTTAACGTTTTCATCAGCATTTATCCCGCTTTATATCATGTATATCTATATGTTTCCAGTGCAAACATATTTGATCTACATGTTGCATTTTTTCCAACGTTCTATTTAAATTGTTTGTATATTGGCGCAACATTGTAACTACAGTGGCGATGCTAAGTGCAGCGGAGTTCAAATTAAATATCCGCCGGAAAAAATATATACGTCAATGAGTTGATACACTTGTGGCTTCTGTTTACTAGATATCGAACAAATTCTTTAGGATTTGTGGCTTCTTGAGTTAGTGTATTTTATATTTGACTTAGGACAGGATAAAATAATATTAGTTAGACAATATATTTTCGTGTAATAAAATAAACGAAAATACTAAAACTTTAAAAAAAAATGTTATTGAGTTCACGAAATCCAATATTGTATGGAAGTCCGCTGCATGATATAAAATCACGCATGTTGACAAGAAAAATAATCACATAATCCCATCACAAACATCTAAAATTTTGGTACAAAACATGTAGCGAAATTATTCGTAATTTTTTTAACAATAGAAACGAATGTGACGACGACTGCCTCGGTGGTGTAGTTGTACTACGTTACGATTGCAAAGCTCAGGTCTCGGGTTCGAATCCCGGGTCAGGCATAGTGATATTGGATTTTTATATTCATTATCAGACCGAAGTCGTTAATTTGTGCCAGATACGGCGATAGGCTGGACCCCTATCACATCGTGGGTCGGAACCTACAAGGTGAAAAGTGGGTGTCCTGGTAGCACCTCCGCCTACCCCGTCTGGAAAAAAGGCGTGAGTTTATGTATGAATGTATGTAGAAACGAATGTGTAGTCAATAACATGTTTAAAACCAAACAACTAATAATAAATACCTACTTTTTTGAACGGCATTTGTTAACACTGCCAGCTATGTCAATATGTACGTCAATGGGAATGTTTGAATGTGCTGAAGCATGCAATTCTAACTAAACAGCCTTTGATAACCGCACTGGGTATTATCCTCCTTTCATTGTAAAGTGACACGTGGATAACATATAATTTCGTTTACGTCTGAAATTATCTAACTTCCCTCCTTTATTGCATTGAGAATTTACGACTTATTAAGACAAAGGCGTAGCCCTGGCATTCGACTAATATTACTAGAAAAATGTTGTAAGTGGCAAACAGAGTAATTGTTTCTAATCATTATGAAGAGCTAAGACTACTATATACATATTAACAAGGTTTTCATCGATCCGCCCTTACTAACGTGGGGTTGCCACAAAAACATTTTAGGCATTTTTAAAAATAACTTGCATTAAGATTTTTAACCGTTGACGCATGACGCTTTAGTAAGGTTTTAGTTTAATTCGTGCAGGTCAAATACAAGATAATAAATCTATACATATAATAAATTTGTAACTGATCCATGTCTGCAAAATAAAGATAAATGAAAAAAATATATATGGGGGGGTCTGTATTAACGTAATAGAACCCAAAACAATATTTTTTAGAATTTTTGTCCGTTTGTCTGTGCGGTTGTGCGCGATGAACTCAGATACGGATTTCGATGAAATTTGGTATGGAAGTAGCTGACACTCTCGATTAACACTTAGGCTACTTTTTATCCCTAAAAATTGACTGTGCCCGTGGGACGTGGAAGGAATTCTGATGTATTTGCTACATTTTTTATTCAAAGCGATGAGATGGGTCTAAATTGCACTCTCTTATTGAGAATGAGACGGCACGGGCGGCCAGAAGCAATAAAATAATTAAATTAAACACATCCGAAAGCCTCATACAAGTTTCGTCCCTTGTTGTTTTCTTCCACAGCAAGATTTTTGTATTATGGCCCGACAGAGCTACTACAACCCACGTGATAGTAAGAACAGTGCAATCCAAACAACCTGTTCCAAACGGGATATACATAAATTAAACCCGAAATGCCAAACTTACTTGCACGATGAAAATTAAAACACGAGTATGGTTGTTTAATCATAATAAAACAATATAGTGGTCCGAAAAATAATATTTACACCTGCACTTAAATTGTATGGGTAACGCGTGCATATAAATTAGAACTATACACTCAATTTGTTCTCAAAACAATCGATCTCATTGAGTGACAGCCTTTAGAGGCAAACAAAACAGCTGCCTTGATGAAGACATTGCTCTCCAACCAGAAAATAACACAGGACATACCCCTTGATACATACACTTGGTAGAAATAATTGCCTTGTGGTAATTGCATATCCGCAGGTGATTCGAAACAGGGTGTTAAAGTCTGATCATTAAGTGATAAATTCGTGAGCATTAAGTATTTTACAAAATGTGTTAATAAACATTGCGTACTTGACGAGTTTATTTTGGCGGTACTGGCAAACTAAATATTAATTCTAAGCTTGCTGTCCAATTCTGTTATGTATTTGGATTAAGACTTTGCAATAGCTATCGGCTTTTTAAGTACGCAACATATAGTATGTGATTCGACGTTATGATGTTATAGACTACAACAATCCGCATTTCGCTTGCGAAGTACGGATGTTTTAACATCCGAATAAAAAAAAAATGTTTTGTTGGTAAAATGCAAGAATAAAATAATTTGATTAAAAATTTAAAATAATTTGATTAAAATAATTTAATTTCGTTGTTTTTTATAACTTATTAAACGAAAAAACTGTCTTGCTTTCATTGCTAGTTACACTCCAAAAAATAAAATAATTTCGGTGTTATCTCATCTCTATAACTAAATGTAACTCCCAGAAACACTACAAAACCCACCCACCGCGTCCTGTACGGACCAGCAAACACTTAAAATGCAGAAATTCGCCGAATGCCATTTAATCAGGCACGTCAATTAATAAAACGCATGACGGATGGGCGCACAGGCTCCGTGGAACAGTGGTTTATCAGCCAGAGCATCGGAGATGAAAGATCACGGCGTCAGTAACCGCGCCTGATTTACTCGCGCGCCGCACGCGACCGTCAGACTGATGGCCCGACTTCCACTGACCACCGGCTGTATATCTATCAATAATAGCTCCAGTTGTTATAATGATGTTAAAGAATGGACATGTGTAGGTTTTGTGCCGTACTGTAGGCTAATTCACGTAATTTCTTGACGCGCTAATAAAGTTAGGGTGCAGTTGCAATTAGGTTTACGTCTTAGTGCAAATCGGTATTCTTGTAATTGTTTAGCTGCACGTAAGCTATGCATAAACTGCGCGTGTGCTGCACGGGTTGGTCGGACTAAACTGTCATTGGAGACGTCAAAAAAATAGGTAAATACCGATCAAGTTGCGATCTGAATCACGCACATAAACGCGTGACGTGAACTTGATCCGAACGTATCTGACAGCGGTTGTCTAAATTACGAGAATTCAAAATGGGCTGTTTTGATCGAAACTTAACTACAACTGCACTGTAACTGAACTTATTTAATTACGTGAATTAGCCTACTGATCGTGCAACAGTAACGCTGGCTAGATAAAACCATATAACACAGAAGTATATTGAGGAGTGTGCCTCATATTACCCAGTGGTATATTGACTGCCTTAGTGGCGTAGTTGTACTACAGTACGATTACAAAGCTGAGGTCTCGGGTTCGAGTCCCGGGTGAGGCAAGGTAATATTGGATTTTTCTATTCATTGTCATGTCGGAGTCAGAAATTTGTGCCCGATATGGCGATAGGCTCACCCGTATCACATCATGGGACGGAACATACAAGGCGAAACGTGAATGTCGTGGTAGCACCTCTGCCTACCCCTTCTGGAAAAAAGGCGTGAGTTTATATATGTATGGATGTATATTGAGACATATGTCTTTGATCACGTCAATAACATCTACACAATATTAGAACATCACAAATTAAAAACGAAAATGTGCCCTTCATTGCGATACACTTTAAATTTCTCTTGTTTTATAGGTAGTCATAAGGGGCGGTAACCACCTACCGTGTTACTAGACCGAAAAATTGCCTGATATCTAAATAAGAAGATTTGTATAATAGAGAGCAAGTTCGAGCCAACTGCTATGTTAAAATTCATGGTTAACCATTGCTCTCATTTACGGTGAATGAAAACATCACGAAGAAACACCTTACCTTACCTTCCTGAGTGTTTTCCCAAGAATATCAAAGGTTTGTCAAGGCTTCCTATGCTAATGCACTTTCTAAACTTAACGGAAACTGAAACTTTACTCCCTCTCAATTCCAGATCAGTACCTAGCGATCGAAAATATAATATAGGTTAGTATTATTATAAAGTAATAAGCTAGCATTCCCGAAGCCCTAATTGTTTGTTGAGACTTTCCTCGCCAAATGTGACAGGATGCACCTCGGCATTCAGGACGCTAAAATGATGCATGTTTTTGTATTAAATAGATAAATATTTATTATATAAGTAATAGTATTCAGACCCGACTTCGAAGTGACGCCTTGCAACTAATTTAACACATAATATAGTTTGGAAAATTTATTCAATATATCAAACGGCCGTTGACCCGGCTTCGCACGAGGGCAAATAATATTTTACCACTGTAAACACCAATACTCTCCACGTATACTTATTTTTATTTTAGCAAACACACGTCACAAAAAACTATACCTTGGTAAGGAAATGATAGCGATGCCTATGCGACATCAGCGCCATCTGTTTAAAAATATAGACATTAATTTCAAATGTTTAGTTTTGACAAACATTTGAACAACTTTACAAACTATAGCATTTATAATATTTGTAGGAAATTAAAATGACTCTTTATATAAAACTCAGTTCATTCTACTTAGGACTACGGGTTTTTTTAAACTTTAGAAGTATTTTTATACAGCACTGTCGAAAGACTTAAATCTAATCGGAGTAAAATCGACAAATTTCGTGCGAGACTGTCATGAAATATTACAAAACTCGAAGGCCATCTACAATTAGTATTCGCAAATAAGGAAAACGATGGTCTTAACAAACCCGACACAAGCACAGTCCACATTACATAGCGCCTGGCCCAGATAATTAACAAATGGCACGATAGGCACTGCCCTACGACACGCATCGCTGTCCTCAAATAACATTAATACTGTACCAATTTTGCGGTCCTAATTTCACCTAAAATGTGGTAAGAAATCAATGTATTCGCGTAAACCGCGGTTCAATTGGAACCGTCAATCATATTTCTAGTTCCTCTGTTCATTGCCGATGCACATAATTACGGTAATCACACGAACACACGCACACACACTAGTACCAAGTGCAACGTTGAGGTATGAAGCACACCCAACTCTGAGTGTTCTATACACTGTTCACTAAGAAACGCCTCCTTCACATTAATATAGAAAAGGAATTGGTTTGTCCGTCGTTGTAATGATTTATTTTAAATATATTATAGTTTAAATTATTTTATGTAAAGAAACAAATAATAATTGCAGTAATTATGATTACATTTTTTTTATGAACAGGATATTAAACATAAAGCATTGCTTAATATTTTAAGGTAGAACGTTTATAATATTGTTACACTATTTTATCAATAAGACGATTGATACGTACTAGAAAAAAAATATGATCGATATTACACGTTGTTGAAACCATCCTCAAACTTCTTTATCATAAAAATAAAACACAGACGTGACAATAAATATAAATAAAAAAATATACTACAGTATGATTACACGGATGTGGTTAATTAATTAGGAATTATATATAAAAACTACAAGCATTTTTATTCGATAAAACGCCAACGATTATGTTCCAAAAAGGAAAAGAAAAGTGCCATATTATAGTAAATTACTTAATATGTTCCAGTCTTAAACAATTTATTTTAAAATGTTATCAAATAAAGGAAATAGCATTCCCTTTTTGTTACTTTTAAGCGGCCATATAAACTTGTCCGTTAAATGTAATTTGCTTTTTCAAATACTTTACAAGAAACATAAAGCTATAACATTTTATAGGGAAATTAAATACTTATTTAACACTTCTACTTAATAAAACTAGCTACAGGAAATTCGTATGTACACCGAAATATGAATCATTGTATATTGGGTTCTATTGCCGGGTATTGACTTCTTTTACGATGTAGACTAATTTAGGCCATATAGCTTGGCACCGAGTTTAATCAAACTTTGTAAATAGTCTTGAATAAGTATATAAAAAAAATGTGATCAATAAATAAATACTTTTATAGTTATTAACTATTAGTGATAATCGACAGTTCTTAAAGCTACAAATTAATATAAAAATAAGTTACTTATTGAAATGCCATAACCATAATAACAAAATTCACTAATTTTCTTATTAAAACCATCAAGTTCAATATGAAAATAAATTCCTGTTAAAAATATTCTTCAAACCACAATGTACTCATTGTTACATTTTAAACTTTTTCTTTCATCATAACAAAGAACAAAATTTCCCATATTTTTTTATTAAAAAACAAAATTCTACAAGTGAAACCGCGAGCAGGGTATTGTGGTGGCGCAAGTGAAGCTGAACGTAGTAGAGGTGGCAATACGCAACCATGCTCGAGGAGGCGTGGTGGATGGTGGCGTGGTGGCCAACCGTGGTGGGATGTGGAAACCACGCATTACCTAATGTACTGTTGCGTACATAACCCGGTATATAACGCAATGTCGACCGTTACAAAATACGATAAGTGCGATTAAAAAATATATAATTTTTTCGGTTTTTAGTCATGGAATAAGTATGTAACAAGTACAGATTATTGTTTATAAATATGCTTAACTGCTGTCTTTGTTTTTAAAGGTTATGAAATATATAGACTATTCTAGTATAGTATAGTATAGCGAAGAAGTTACGCTAAATTACCCCAATATTTGTGCCATTGAAGTGATGTTTGAGTCAGAAAATAAGAAAATATTTAAAGGCACTTAAAGTAAATTATTAAAATTGTATTTAATATTATGCTTACCTGGTTTGATCACTTTATCCACGTTATGTTAGTAATCAAGGTAATTCATTTAATGAATAAAGTTAGCTATTTGATTATAAATCAAGTTAATTTGTATACAGGCATACCTAAATAATTTATGATTCGTTAATACTGCACATACCCGTAATAGGAATGGATACCTATTAACTTACGTTTATACATATTGTATGTTATATTTTAAAGGTGGTGGTTATGTGATTTGTGTGTCATATTAATAAATAACTTAATTTATTCCATTAAACCATACAAGGCGGGAAACTTACGAGATTCGATAGTTACTTTTTGAATTATTCAATCTATCTATTGCGCTATCAAAATGCGCTTTTTAAATGACAGCACAATTTATAAGAATATTTAAATTTACTTACTGTTTTGCTTCCTTAACGATTACTAACACCGTTAATCTACTTAACACTAAATGAAATAAAAAATGCATTAGAATAATTAAATAATGGCGGACTTACAAATTCGAGTCTGCAAGGCTTTCCGATACAAATGAACTGGGTAATGAATGTTTAACGTGTCGGAGTACTCATGCCTATTCATCTGTAATGTTGGATACATTATTATGCCGGCTTAGCTAATATCAAACAAAGGTTAGTCGCTAATTGGGACCATTTGTAAAATAAAACGAAACGCGGAATAGTAAAGATATAGCACACAGTTTATTCATTAAAATCAAAAACAAAAGAAATCATTTGTTTAAGTGCGAAAAAGTTATACAAAATATTTTACCTAAATAGTACATAGTAAGATACAGCTTGATTTTCAGTCGACTGCAAGTTACCCAGTGATAACAGTACTGTAACGCATTATTGGTCTAAGTAAACGGTTAACATCACAATAATTTTGATATTGTACCGAAATACCATAAATTTTAAAAAATTACACTTACAGTCACTGTCTAAATTATTTGATAACATTAACCAAACATCACTATAATTTCAATAATTTCAATTGATATTTCAATAAAATGATATTTGTATATTAATTTTGTCTACGTTCTACAGCAACAATTCACTAGACAATGTCTAAATAATTTGTAATAACCGACAGACTCGATAGTTAAAACCAAGAAAATCAAAAGTTAGAAAATGTGTCCTGCCGACGGTTTAACATGGTACTTTGTATGTTTTAAGACATTTGCTTATTTTTTATTTTATTTTTTTTTTATTAAGAAAACAAAAATTTGGGTCTAAGCGTCTTGCCTGGGCGTAAGGGATCACCGGCGCCCATAAACACTTGAAAGTTAGATGCGTTACCAAACGCCCAAAATGAAAAGGAAAAGAAAGGAAACGCTATGAAAGGCGAAAAGGTGTATTGAGCCTCCGGCAACCTCGCTCACTCAGCAAAACACGACAGCAAAGCCGTCGCTGGACCGCTGTTTTAGTCTCACTTAAAACAGCGCTCCAGCGACGGCTTTTCTGTCGTGTTTTGCTTAAGTGAGACAGTAATGCCATGCTGATTGAATCATTCCTACCATAGTGTAAGGTACTACTATGTAGTTACACCAGTTTAAAAATCCGACAGATCCGTTCAAAATGTTATTTATAAAATTCAGCAGACCATCATATATTCATTACACAAGTTGCGAAAATCCGCCAATATGAAGTTCGCGGTAACGGAACGCATACAAAGTTTCTTTTTAATTAATTGAGGTACCATTATGTTATATTAAAGAATATATATTTAAAAAATCACCGCTTAGCAGCGAAGTTGAGATGATAAATAGAAAACCAAATAAATGAATCGCATTCGGGCGAGCAACGTGTAAATTATTAAAGAGAAATGAAGATAAATTGTTCGCTTTTAAAACCTTTAAGCTGTCCGCAATAATAAACCAATAAAATTATGTGTGACATGTGAAACTAAAATATGAAACCAAGCGATGTACTGAATTCCGGCAAACAACCGACAATACTGTTACAATAACAAAAACCGAAGATATTATTAACAAGAATATGACGCAGGCAACGGTCGACATAGTGCCAGGTAGAAATTCGCAAATTGAAGATTCTTCCTTTAAATAATCTACTTCCTGATACAGTTTGAGCGTCAATACTTTCTAGCAGAAACATTTCGGACAACTTTCTCCGATCAAACCTTGCTCTAAACGGTTAACTGAACTAAGTAATCTACATAGATTGCAGTCATTAAATTATCATTAACATATTTGTAGAATTCACAAGTATTTCATAAACACCTATTGTGCGATATGTCAAATTTACCGCCAAATTGTAGGCATAGATTATGTTTCTGTTGTTATTTCTCATGGCTACAAACAATTTAGGCCGTATGTTGCATTTTTTATTGGATTGCGATATGATAATCAGATTCTTGAAAACATGGTTTAAATGTAAACCGATTTCGTGCAAACAAATTTCATCACTAAACCACAATTGTGATGCCACAGTAGCTAACAAAAAACTGACTCGCATATATTTCATACATTTGAAGGAACTTGCGTCATCGTTTTATATTCATGCCTGTAAATGTTGCAATGGGAAGGTTTAAGTATTGCACAAATGTTGCAGCAACAGCAAAGGGAAAGGGAAATTAATAATTAGTACAAATATACCTACAGATAAGTAAACAATAAACATAATATTACACTAACTGTCAATGTGTTTATACTACTCTTTTATGATAACGAAAATGTCCGTTACTGGTTACTAGAACGTGTCTCTCACTGATTTTCACCACAAATAGTTTCAAATAGATATTTTTTAAATTACAAATACAATATTTATTTTTTTATAACTGTAGTTACTTACGTTTTTCACTTTACGACATCTTATACTTCTTCATCAAACTTTCTTAATTATATATACAATTTTTAAATTGTACAATTTTATTATGTATTTTTTTAAATAATTTTATACTCAAAGCCAAGCTGTAAATATTAAAACCACAACTAAAATGTTATTAAAAAGTGTGGGTAGTTCCAAAAAATAGGCGTCTCTTTAATTTCATGACAATCCATAACGATTTCTTCTCTCTTTGTCAATTATAATATCTGTCTATCATTACCATGGACCGGAGAGTATTCGGAAACAAAACTGTAAGTAGCCGACGACAAACTTTGTTCCTTGCACGTACTCAGAATCACAAGTGCCCAAATACATATTATAGGTGGTACATTGTTGTGTTCTGGTTTGAAAGACATTGTAGCCAGAGTAACTACTGGACATATTAATACTTAACATCTTATGTCTCAGGATGGCGAGCGCAGTGAATGCCAAGCATTGCTTCGTAATTCATGGCGTTGCTTGGTTTTGCTACTGTCCATGAGCGGTCTTATCGCTTACCATCAGCGAATGGCATGTTCATCTCGACATTCATTGACATATAAAACAATTAAAAAAATGTCATTGTAGTTTCTATGAATTTTAATTTTAATTAATATTATTCTTACTGTTATGCTTAATAACACGAATTAACAATTGTTTACATTTCATTAAATTTTGCTCTATTATATTTGTATTTCTTTGTAATTTTTTGCAATCATTAACAGTTGATATTAAAGAGAAACATAAAAAATATTGAGATATATAAAATACTTTAATATACTGTAAACACGAGATAAAAATAAATTATTTCGGCAAATACATACTATTGGATAACAATATTAATATAAAGTGAAATACCTACAGCTTAATCGGTACGAACCAGACCGATAAATCGAAGTACGTTTGATCGAATCGAATCAAACGTATTAGAAATTAATTACCGCTCACTTTCGATAAAAATAAAGACTTCTTTTCTTCCATGAGTTTCTTATCTATGTATGAAATGAGCTGTGCTTAAGAGTGGGACAAATATAGGCTATATGAATATGCGACTAGGTCGTGGCTATTAATTTTATTCACCTGATTCATTATGAACCGACAACACTTATGTTTGTCGGGCTGTGTGTATTTTCCGTTATGCTTCCCTAAGGTACACACGAAGATGAATTGAAAATGTTTTTTCTTATAAATATTGAGTATCTGTTACATGTATTAAAAAAAATGATTATCCGATACCTTTATTTTTTTAAAGAAAATCTGTTAAAATTATGCATTAATTATAACTTCCTTCTTAGACGCATATTTTAGAATGGTCATGTACTTGAATGGTTAATACAAAAACGTAAAACGGCTGGATAAATTAATTCACAATTTACGAAATCATTAATGTATACCGGAATGTTTGCAAAAACTGCAAACAACTATACGCAACGTGCGATTTACACAATCCATTGAGCATTTGAGTATTTATGAGGTCTTTGTAGGTTAGTAAAACTTCAAACGTTTTTGAATAAGGTATTGATGATTTACTTAAGATTTGAAAAGCAAACACATTTCTTCTGCTCGCCTTCATCCCATACTTAAGTACATGGAGTCGGCGTTATAGATTTATGCATATTCGCTAATGGCTTGGAATTAACTTCTAGGACCGTTCGGATCAAACCGTTCGGGATTTTTTTATTAAATGTTATAACCGTTTTTAATCATACTTTAAAACAGTAATGGCCAACCTTGGAAAGTTATTGCCTAACCTTTAGAATGTTGACGTTGTGGACTGTTGCTCATAGCTAGCTATTTTTTTTTCTTTATTTTAAAAGAGGGTTTTGAATACAAATATGTCACCCTCATTGGGGCTTGTCAGTTTAACTATTCACCGGCGCTTGATACCTAAACTGGCGCAGTTATAAAAGGATTTAGCCTCATCCGACAATGGATGAGACAAACTGGAATTAACTACACCTATTGTTCCTACATTTAGATTATTTTTTTACAAAATAAATACCTTTCGGCTTCGTTTCGAACGCATTCCGTTAATAAAGTATGCGCAACATCCTCAAACATCCCACATTCGTCACATTTTGGTGAATTTTTCTATTTCATTAAATATTCGAAATTATTTAGAGGAATGTGTCCAGAACAAGCTTTAAATACAGTGAGTAAATAGTAGGAATCCATTTCGTTTTACTTTCATTACTTTCGTTTTCTTCCTTTGTGCAGTATAACTTTAAAATGATTTCTGTTTCGTTTGAAATTTCTAAATGAAATTGATCGGATCGAATGTCGCCGCGAACATGTATAAATTATAAAATATTTTTAATTTCTTTTAATTACACAAATAGCTAAATCATAGTATACCGCATTTATTTTAAAATTACAATTATATTTTCTCCAATTAATAATTCGACCCTACAGAAATTTTAAAATAATTTTCGTACCTTGCATTACTCGTGCGGCCGTAGCCCGAAGCTAGCTGCTACGCCGATGGTAGGTTGCAGTAAGGTGGTAGATGATGGTAAGGTGGTGACACGTGGTTGACCGGGAACCAACCGATCAACTCGGCTGTTATTGATTGACTGACATCAAACATTAACTTAACATTCAATAACAATGAGAGTAATTTTTGTTCAAAATTTCATAGACCGTAACTCAAGCACGAAAGCCAATTAGTTAGCTATTGCTTAACCTATATACATAAAAATAAGTCGTTACATATGAAAGTAATTATGCCCCGTACATATTAATGCGTTGGCGTTAGATGTTACTAAATGACCAGAGGCCATTTTCGCATAACTTATTGTACTGAAAGAATCCCTGAATTTCCAAAAATATGTAAAATATTTATAATGATATTCTAATGCGTAATATAGTCAGTCGACTGAGAATTAATAAATTACATATTACAACAGATTTCGATGGATGTTATAGAAAATAACTAATTTTTGTAAAAATATATATACTACGATAATTTGTTAATTTCATAAAATTGGCTACCATGGTATTTAACCGTCAGATGCCGACAAATAAGTAAATAATACAAATAATATTTTTTTATATATTTGCTAGAATAATTTTTTTCACAATTTTTTAACCAAAATTTAGCAATTTTTGACACTGAACCCTTGACTGGCAAGCGTCCAAGCTGGCTTGACCAATTTTTTTTGCAAACATCTCAACGAATACCAGAAATTGATAAATAAACAATGTTCACGCGCTTCGCGTCTAACTATGCAACCATACTTCACTGGTCAGATTCTGAGAACGTCGGCAGGCCGAGTGCACAGGTTCCCAGAAATCGTCCGGTGGTCCGCGGAATACTCAACGCTCGCAGTGTTTTTCAATTATTTCAATTTCCAAGTATTTCGACTAATGTTACTGTGAAAGCTAGTTCTGTTTCACAGTATCACCCTCGTATAATATAATGATAGTAAAAAGTGCAGTTACAGTTGAACACACAGCGACCCCGGCTCGATCGGTTTGTGCCTCCGCGCGACTCCATGCCGGATCTGCGAAGACGCTTTACATGGAGCCATCAGTGTGATGACGGCGATGACGATATTTGGGTAATTTTCTTTTATCCAAATGCTACTTAATTTTTCGTGACGTCATAAATGAGCGTTTGATTGGTATTTTCAACCCAACTGCCATCATTAACGGTATATTATACCAAATAACAAGCATACCAAATACTTTTAAAAATAAACAATAGAAATTAAAATTTCAGTGGAGATGTGCAGACACTTTTTTGTATGATGTAAAGAAAATTGATCAGTTTCTCATTGCTGTGTTTCAGTCTGCGAAGTACTTACAACGGAAAAAGTATGCGGAATACTTAACAAAAGCTTTTGATCTCATTCCATTCATGAAGATTCAAGACCCAAAGTTAAAAGAATGCCTTAAAAATGACTTTTATGAGCATCCCTGGCCGTGCGTACCTCGAAAGAAAAACTTCTTGACATCCGCCGACAGCATCTTGGATTTACCCACTTACAGCTACGCTCCCTGTAAGATGTCCATTTTATTTCAAACATATCATAAACTAGGGTTAGGCCCGGATCCGCCCGGGTGCATTACTATTTGAATTCAGTACACATCAGCAACATATTATTTCCCGTACCATTTTATTTATATTTAAACTCAATGCCCTCCATTGTAATGCTTTTCACGTCCCGTCCCGTTATATGCCACTCTATCCCGCCTCATTCTCACTCAAGCTATATAATCCTGTTCCATCCCATCGCTTTCGAATTTAAAAAAGTAACAAATATATTTGAATTCCTTGCTCATCCCACGGGAACACTACAGTTGTCGGGATAAAAAATTATCCATGTGTTAATCGAGGGTGTCAGCTACCGCCAAAACAAATTTCATCGAAATCCGTTAAGCCGTTTTTGAGATTATCATGCACAACCACACAGACAAACAATAACAATAGTTTTTCTCAAATATCTTCTATGTGCAGACGTCGATCAGTTACAAATTTATCATATGTGTAGATATAGATTTTATTGTTTTGCATTTAATTCAGTTTTCTCTAACTAAAAATAATGATAAGTAATTTATTTAAGAGGTATAATTTAAATATTTCTCAAGGATTGATGGCATGAGTGACATAAAGAACTTGCTTTACCAATTTGGAAAGTATTTCTAAACTCTAAATCATCAACATTTTGAGAATATAGGTCTTGATCTATTTGTTGTTGTTTGTCCAGTTCCCGAACTACTAGATTGGAGCAGTGATAATATTCTGGTGGCTGCTCTGGGTCGAAATTATCACAAGTGGAGCTGGCACACTCAAAGCCTTATAAGCCAAGGCTACACACAGAATGAGATCCAATGCTGCAAATTCGATCCGAAAGGAGAACTACTATCTGTAAGTTTATACATTTACGCAGTGACGTCATTATGGGTTAATTAAAAAAAATCTACCAACAAAAGAAATCAAGTTGAAGAATACGTTAAATGTGTTCTCGTGGAAACAATAACTCCGGTTGATAAATAACGTGACCATGTTGATGTTTTACAGCTTGGCACAGATATGAACACAATTGAGATACACGATAACTCAATTGGCAAGCGGATAGGTGGTACATCCTGCTTCTGTGCCACTTTGGACAGACCCTGCTCCATTACTGCTATTGATTGGAGTCCAACTGGAAACTCCTTTGTCACGTAAGTAGAATATTAAATTACTTAAAGCCTGACCCTAATATAAAAACAAATAGATAAATGTAAATTTCAAACTCATAGCATTGGCTATAGCACCTACGTTGCCAGTAAAATCACCACCAGATTTCTTATCATTGTCCAGAGGCTGTTCCCAAGGCATGATTATCGGCTTTTCCCGAGAGAACACTATTATCAGTCGTCGTCCCGTGCCTCAAGCTGTTCTCGCACTCAGAGTGTCTCCAGACGCACGCTACGTAGCTGCTGCAACTGTCAATGGAGCAGTTGCTCTAGTGATGTCATGGCCAGCACTTCACTTGGTTTCCAGCTTAGATTCTGATTGGACTATCAAGGTTGTATGGATTAAGACAATATTATTACATCCACTTAAAGTAACCTTTGCAATTATATGGAGAATTTACTAGGTACTTTTCATTGTTTTACTTTTTTATTCTTAGCAGATTTCCATTAAACGTTGGCCAATATAAACTCATAAATAATAGAACAGAATGATTATCTAGGTACAAAACGTTGAAGAACTAAGCTATCAATGTTCACAGGATAAAAAAAGTCCGCCAAAACGATTCTTATCATTATTTACCATCAAAATTCAACATTTAAATTTAAGGCAATAACATGGCATCCCTGGCGAACTGCTCTGCTAGGTGTCGGCACAGTAACTGGAAGCAATCACGCTCACGTTGCCGTATGGGATGTGCCTACTGCCAGGGTCCATGAGACTACGCTCAGCCAAAGCCGCCACAGCCTCGACGCAATGCTTTTCAGCCAAAAAACTGGAGAGCTTGTAGTCAGTCTGTGGAATACAGGTACAAGTTATTTATATAAATTAAATAATTAATCTTTGCAGCTAGTGACATAAATAACGTTGATCATAATGGCGTTTATCTAACCATTAATACTTAAAATGCAAGTGTAATTACAATATCTCAAGGTTAAGAAATAAAAGTTAAAGCATTAAAGAATCACAAGCACAAAACACAGAAATTCAAGAAGTCGTTTGATGCAATCTGATTTCTACAATTCACTCTGAAGATATCTAATTGAGAAAGGCTTTTGCTCAGCAGTAGACTCGCTGTGGCTATAGAAAATGATGGTGACGAAACAAAGAAGTAGTATATAACACAAATAAAAAAATTCACAACATCTTGTCTATGCTCGTAATAATAATTTAATAAATTATATACACAGACGGACCCTCTACGTCTATGAAGGCCTGTTCTCAGCTGGTGGTGATGAGTGGACCCAATACGGTAACGGACCAATGGGGTGAAGGCCAAACCGGTGTAGACCGAGTCAGGACAATGGTCTTCAGTCCTGATGGAACAAAGCTTGGTAAGTCTTAATTAAGAAAAGAACATTTCTGGCAGTAGGTTGAAGGATCTAGTAAAATTCTGGTGAAAATCACTATGGTTATCCTTGAGTTAGGATTAGGCTCAGCGGTTGATATCCTGTGGATGAAGATTTTGATAATGAGCTATGAAAAAATCTTTGTTCCAGCAACTGCAACAGCCGAAGAAGACTTGATAATATGGAACTTTCTGCCAGAAGAACACGCAAGAAAGAAAAAGGCCATTAACAAAAGATTCTCCTCCCTTCCCGCCTATTTAGACATGGTCACGTATGGTATTTGCCTTAGATGAATTATTTATATTTTGTTCTTGAATTTGTTATGCTGGCTGTACATGTATTTCTATTCAATTGTTTGTATGAATAAATTATATTGCTATTTTGACATTTGAATTGTACGCATCATCGACGGGTTCAATTTATTGTGAATGACATTTGGAAGATGTAAATGTGTTTCTTCATATTGTCATACTTGGTTTAATTACTCTGTAATAAATCGCCAAACAGATTGATTAGTTTTTACTTTTTTGTTAAGGATTGTTAATAGCGTTATTACCGTCTTGCTGCATCATTAATTTATTTCCAATTTTAGTCAAGTAATTCAGTGGAGCTCTTAGAATCTTCTGCTCTTATTTTCTTTGTTTTTTAATCATCATTAACAATATCTTCAGACAGAGGAAATCAAACGTGAAAAAAAATAATTATATGGACAAATTCGTCACGCACTTTGACGTCGAGGCAACGAGGGCAGCGCCTAGTTTATCACGCTGCCAAAGCTCCTGCCAGCTAATCAACCTATCCTTTCAATATGAATTCTCTGTCATGGTTGTTCCGCTATTGGCCATCATCAAGTGTTGTTTTTTTTTCAACTTACTAGCTTTTTCATAAACTTTACAGATATCCCAAACATACTGGATAGCCTATGGCCTATCTCTTATAATCCGAAAACCTCTCTTAATATTACGATTAAATAATGACAAACAGACAAACATACGTTTCCCTCGTATGTGTGAATCAATTGAGAAAAACTTCTACACGGATGAATGAGACGTGCGTGCGGTAAACATGGTGTATTTATTTTGATCAATTACAATTGTAGAATCTGCTTATGATTCAACACCTGCCCGTTATCTAGTCCGATTTACGGTAATGAATTTTACATTCACAGTTTTGATCAATTCTCGTAAATGTAATTACCATTTGAACTTAATTTAAATTAAATTAAAATAATTTTTGGAATGGTTTTATAAGGTTTTTATAACACTCAAACCTGTTTAAAAATAGTCTAGTTTTCTGTTTTTTCGACGACAAAATTGAACTGTCCTATTGCCTGTCTGTAGTACCTAGTACCAGTTTCGTTTAGTGAGTGAAAATGGCGGAGACCCAAGACCCTTCTTTCTATCCATTTCTTTTTTCTTTCTCCTTCTACAGGGTATACTTAGACCGCGACCGAAAACGAAGCCAGGTGGTAGTATTATTGATTTCAGATACAATGCAACAAAATTTTCGTAACAAAGCGACATTATTTTTGTAATTTTTTACTTGTTGTCGTATTTGGGAGGTAAATACAAACTGTTCCTAAAATAATAAAGTATATCTTTTTATTTTTGACGACAAAATGGTACGAAAGGGTATAAACTAGGTATTTGCCATGCAAACTAGATGATATTTAAAAATAGCAAGAAAAAAGTAGCATTTTTACGAAAAAAATTGTTTCTGTAATGTGTGTTGCATTGTGTCTGTAATCACTATAACTACCACCTGGCTTCGTTTTGGTCGCAGTCTGAATATACCCTGTTTATTGAGTAGTCAGCAATGCACCTACGATGCAAGTGTTGTAGATGTTCATAAGCAGTACATAGCATTTTGCTCGTTTCGCGAACCTATGCAATAACACAAAATTATTTAAGACGGTGCTTTTGCTACTGATGGTTACTGCTTCAACAATTAATATAAATATACATGTTTTAACAGTTTTGAATTTTCACATTTTAAGGTGAGGAAGAAAAGATTGAAGTAGTGTACTTGTATGTACCTATAGACTTTTTGATAAGAAATTCAAATATTATAATCTTCAATCAAATAACATTTAGGTCAATTTAATCTTCGTCTATTTTTATATGTATTTCAAAACAAACTATGTGCATGCGTGGTTAGTTAGTCGATACTTATCCATAATATTGGTATTAAAATCGGTCGCATATGTGAATTTGCAGCATGCACTGCTGTATAACTGTTCAATGTAGGAGTATTGGCTTAAAGAATTATGTTAATTAATGTACCACCATAAAGTGTAATAATGAGCAATGGACTTATTTGGTAGACGTTGATTACTTTTTCATAAGTCTCATTACATTGACAGCCTTCGTGGCACAGTTGGTTAGACGCCGCCTGTGTAACGAGAGGCCGCGGGTTCGATACCCGCACCAAAACAAATATTTGTGTTATCCACAGGTATTTGTTTCGGTTCTGGGTGTTTGTGAGACCAAAAAGTCTCTCGTAGTTTCTGATACCCACGACACAAGACTCGATCTTAGTGTGGGGTCAGGACTATGTATGTGACTGTTGGGTGTATTTATTTATAAAAGTCCATATTCTGATCTCTAAGTGCAGCACAACTATGGGCCCAATATATTCGGTCAAACTTTGTATTGATTCTAACAAAAAAAAATTACACGGTACATTCTAAACTGTACGATTACAAGTTGAATAAAATAACATTATCGATTCATCCAGCAGTTACATAGTCGAGACACCAACCAAGTTGTGTCATACGCATCATAAAGTATGTGATACTTCTCTGTCATATTAGAAAGAAATACATTTGGATGTCACATCCACTTGTCTCCGTGCGGCTACCAAGCTCGCTAGTATCTTGGCCTGTGTCTTAACCTTAAGTTTGTAACTTGTAAGCTGTCGTTTGTCCATACAAGGCATATCTTCAAAGTGCAAAGAGTTAAACCGGACAGTCAGCAAGGAATTAAGTGATGTACGGAGAAGTAAGAGTTTGAGACAGTAAATTATTTGCTTGGGTCGCGAGCACCCGGCTGTCGGCACACCGCACAATGTGCACACAATGGCACACGCGGCCCGGGCTGATTTACCGACCGATTGAATAACTTATACGGTGTGAACACGCCGATCGACAAATATTTATGAGGTATGGATGCCTCTGCCCCTATTAATATTAATTTTCCTGATTTGCAAAATTTAATGGATGTAAATATTTGTCGAGTTGTGTCAACCAGTCGGTGGACAATGTAATTTAAATAAAATGACAAATGTTTTATCTTATAACTACTCATATTAAGATGGTTGCTTATTTTACATTTTATGACTGATATTTCAATTGTTAAATAAAAGTATTCGTAGTATGAAATGCAACGTAAACAAAATAAAACAGAAGTTGTATTAAAATTAGCTTATTGTGTAAATTATAAACTTACCTAATATAAAATTCCAGCGTATTATAGACTGACTAGACCAGATAACTTTTATTTTACGATTTAATCATCAAACTTCATCATTAGAAAAATATTGAAACAAAGTGGTAAAAAACTTTAATAAATTAAGAAGGCATTGTATTGTAACTTATACAATATTATTAACAGAATATTTTAAAGTTTCACTTAGCATCATTCACGTATAACATAAGAAGCTAGTTAATTAGTCTTTAATTACTTAGACTTACCATTTTTAGTGTTTTATTATTTATTTACCGTTTATCAAACCTTTTTCTGTGCATTCAGTATTTTAATTGCATTTCTAGGTATTATCAGTTTGCCTTCACATTTACGTCAATGCTGTTAGCCTGGCCCCTGTTTAATATAATGCACCGCTGTATCTTGACTTTTAGAGGTGTATGTAATAAGAGAAAAAGGTGGGGTACGTGCCCCCATTTATATGTGACAAAACTATTAGGATGTTCATTAATCAACACTAATATTAGACATCTGAAAGCGCTTTTTTTTTGTTAGCTATTCACGGCCAAATAACTAAGAATAAAATTATATTTGCCAAAATGGTAAGCAGAGACCTAAAAAACTAATATCTACCTAATATCTTTTCACCAATCACTTAAGGCCAAATAACTAAGTTCAATAAAAATTATATTTGCCAGAATAGTAAGCTGGGACCTGAAAAACTAATATGTAGTTTCCACCAATCACTTAAATCTTACCCAAGGACTGTATAAGTTTTATTTTATTAATTTTATTAGAGGAGACTTCCTGAGGCTGAAAAGAAGAAGAAGAATTAATTTAGAGTAGAAAATTTTGCACACCCGAGGCAAGCCGTGACGGGCTGCTATAATAATGATTGTAATAGTAGTCCAACCTAAATGCATCGCACTGCAGGACACAGTACTCCTCAAAAATTAGGAAGAGTGGATCCATACTCGATAGTCAACCACGCTGGCCCGGTGTGGGTTGGTGACTGTCACTTCCCATACAAAATCATGAGAGTCAATCTTATTCGATTTCCAATTAGGCCGCTTTAGCAAATGGTTTTCCATTCATATATTTCAAATGTTTATCTCCCAAGAATTCTTCCTACATGCATGTTTCTCTTAAAATAAACAATGCGTTATAACACATAACACATCTAATTAAATAAACTATTAATGTCGGTTACAGTTCGATGTCATTTGTCACTTTTTGTAACTAGACTGTTAATTAATTTTGTGGATAATGTCAACGCTTACGACAAATTGAATAATAATATTTTTTATCAAAAATAATACATCGTAAATCCTCTAAAAACATGTCTATAACACGAAACTATTCATGAAAATGTATTTTAATTTTTGTTTCATTTAATTATTTTTTTCTGTTAACTGCATTAAACTTTAAAAAAGCTGAACATGACATTGTTTTATATATGCATAACTATTGCAGAATAGTAAACGTTGTATACTGCATTTTTTATGGTCAGGTAAATAAAGTACCTACTTTGCAAATTTAATTTTAAATACAAGCCCGCTCCGAGGACTTTTAATTGAACCGAGCGGCGAGACCAAACCATCTCTCGGGTGACACTCTTAAAAATACAGTCTACTAGAATTTCACTACTCTAACACCACGTGTATTGTAGTCATTGTTTCGAACCTGCATAAAAACACAAACTGGATTCTCTCAGTGTTGTTAAGATAAAGAAGTTAAAGCGGGTGATCATATATTTAAGTCCAGCTATTTGGACTGCATCCAGCGTTGCAGGCTTCTTCCAACAGATCCATGTGAAGATCCCTGAGTGACTCATATGTTCAGCAATGGACTTTTTGTGGCTGAAAAGAGATATCATTTATTAACAGGTGAGTCGTTTCATAATTTGCCACTTAGCTGCATGAAAATTCAATAACATCACTTTTTTCCCTCCAAAGTGAGTTATTGTAAAAAGCGTCGACTAATATGCGTATGCCAACACAGTTCAAAGTGCTGGCATGGCAACGCATAACAGGGGGCACAGAAATGTGTTAGGAGTTCATACATTTTGTATGAGGCGGGATGCCTTATGCCACGCAGCACACTAGATCACGCGCGAACCGTGTTTTTAAACTTAGTGCACTTAGAACATACATGATATTTCGGAGTAAAATCATAAAAAAAGCAGAAATACAATATTAAATAATAGAAACGTAAAATGTCTGAATACTTTCATTAGAATTCCAAATATAAACTTGAGACAAATAAATACATAAAATACAACTTAACAAGTATTCTATTATCACGTGAATAAAGTTTCATCGATTTATGGCGCCTCATATATTGATTTTACATAACATTCTACGTAAACGAGTATTTATTTCAAGTTTATTTCTTCAGGGGAGATAAAACTTAACCGATGAATAAATTACAACATTTAACCCTCCAAGGTTGGCACAAGAATTTATTATCCACTTTTATTACTTGATTTTCTTGGCGTCATTGCACGTTGTTTATTGAATCGGAATTGATTATGGCAAATGTTTACATAACTTTAAATTTAAGATAAATATAATTTAATGTTTGTCTTCAAATTGTATAGATTTTGAATTGTAAAGCAATCCAGGAACTAAGGTTGCCAGGACAGATGGTCTATTGAAAAAAGGGGTGTTGAAAAATAATTTAAATCCTAGCCTTTTTGTTTTCCCTTAAATCTTAAAAGTTTCTAAGTATAAAACTTAGAAACTTTCATTTCTTTCATTATTTCAAAAAGGATGAGAAGAATTTTCATAAAATAAAATATATGAGTTTTTTCCCACTATTAGTATCATTAACATGTCCGACTTTGTTCCAATTTGAATATTCACAAATTAATAAAAAAATATTTTTGAGAACTGAGCATTGTGGTGTCTATTTTATATATTTGCATGTGTGAATTTTTGTATGACGCACACATGTTAGCCATTAACTACAAAAGTGTAAACAATAGGCCGCGCTCAAGTTCGCCGTGCGTATAATATTTGCCCGCAAGAAAAAACTAAACTTCTTTGCGGATACAAACTGAAGCGTGACCAGAACAAACAGACGCTAATTATCCAAATCAAATCAATAGAAATGTTACAAGTGTTGTACGCGGTAAATCATCCAAAACGGGTGTTAAAACATTATCATTATGCTGCAGTACTCATTTTTCTTTACACAAGATATGCGTCTTGGATATCTGTGTTTTTGTACAAAATTGCGTACATTAAAATATCTACCTATTATGATATTAGTTATACTGGCTTTTAGACATTTATTAATATAATTTAAGTTTAGACCTGCTACAAAAACAATCTATAACCAAAATACAATATTTTTTGCGAGAAAACCTCAACCTTAGGTGTGCCAAAAAAATAACCGTGTACACTGTACACCATAGGCAAACATATACACATATTATCCACGAGCACTAAACCACGCTGTATGGCTATCGCGTAAATCAAAAAATTACTAAAAATATATCTTATTAAGGCACAAAAATGTTGGTCTGTCAGGGTAAATGCAGACGTATTTATTGTGTGGCGGCGCAACCGCTTCAATGGCTCTCGGATGCGCCCACAATGAGGGAATAAATTAGCCAACCGCCTTATTGCGATGTCCTCCGCTGACGTCGACGACTCAATGACTCGCTTCAAACATGTTACACTCAGCTTTGTTTCTGGTAACTATAGGAAACAGTTATTAATCGTAGGACCGTCAAGATAGCAACACACCTTACTAGAAACGAGCTTGATTTCAATATTGGTGAAAGGTTACTTGCAATCCGTAAAGAATACTTCCGTAATTGGAAGTGCTAGAGACACGCCGTTGTCAGTGAGGACTCAGCATGAATGGGCAGGCTCGTCCGGGGTGGTACCACTGTCTCACAGGAAATAGACGTGGAGCGATTAGTTTTGCGATTCCTTCAGTGAGAGAGATTGCCAGATGCACAATACCCTTTCGTCTTCCCGTCGTTTTTCCTTCCCGCTCTCGTCCCGATTTGATGGACCAGTAACACATCCATGATCCAAGCGTTGTGGATGTTCATGGGCGGCAGTGATCATTTACCATCATGTTATCTACTTGCTAGTTTTCCGGACCTTATGGTAAAAAAAAGAGAATCAATAAAAACTTAGATCACCATTAGCGTCCTCATCAGCCTGTATATCATTTATAAGAGTCCACTGCATAATCACTGGTCTCTTTTATCTCCAAAGGATGTTCTTCGTAATAAAGATATTGTTGAATTTCTTTTAACAAACCAAGCATAATAATACTAGTGCTACAAGCGATTAGTAATGCTGTGAGTTATATCCAAGGAGGCATCATCATCATCATCATCATCATCATCATCATCAGCCCTTCCGCTTCCACTGCTGGAAATAGGCCTCTCCTATAGCACGCCACCGAACTCCACCTTAGCCCATCGTCTCCAACCGCTACCAGCCCCCATACGAATATCGCTCCTCCTGGTTGGAGACAGAGAGGCAGTATAATAAAAAATATGTTGCAGCTCGCGTAGGTGTACGTAACCTGTAGAAGATGTACAAAGCATTTAATAGATCGCTAAGATACGATTGTACAAAAGAATCTTAACAAGCTTTGGATTAAGTAATAAAGATCGATATCTGAAACAACACGTATTATCAAAGAATTACTCCAATGACATGCCAGTTGTATACGTTTTGTCTTCTCTTTAACCCAGATCGATCTGACCTTCCATTTTATAGTCTTAAATTGTTACGTCTACAAATGACAGGGTGGCGGTGTGCAATCGTATCGCAGGTGATTATCTACCGTTTAGCGTCTGACCCAAATCATAGGCAACAATAAAGCACTAGTGATCGGGCTTGCTTGGCAAAGCTTATAGAGATTTGCTTTGAGAATATTAACTACAGCATTACAAGAAATTAAAAGAAGTATGTTATTATTCAGATATTTAATACGGTTCTCAAAGAATATATAAAATAATATAATAATAATAAAAATTGTTTATTAATCTTTCCTTAACCTAGGTTACAAGCAAATTTTGATTTAATTAAAAGTGCTTAGGCTAAGATTTTTTAGTAGGTAGTGAGAAACGGCTGATGCTTATACTAGGTTATTATAATATATTTAAATTGTATCTTAAAGTATTTACATAGATACATATATCACGCCGTTTTCCTAAAAAAGGTAGGCAGAGGTTCCTAGAGTAGCAACCAGGACACCCACGTATCGCCTTGTGTGTTTCATTCCATGATGTGATTAGGGGGCGAGCCTATGCCGTATCGGACACAAATTCCTGGCTCCGGGCTGCTAATGAATAGAAAATCTAAAATCACTTTGCCAGACCCGAGATTCAAACCCGAAACGTCAGCATTGTAACCGTATCGTAATATTTATTGAAGTATTTATTAATTAATTCAGGAAAACACAGCATAAATGATACGGAAAAATAAACGTATAATATATAAAAAAGCCAATAAAGTTTTCACCGATAAGAAAACCATGGAGTGGACACAAAAAATATAAAACAATAATAAGGAACACATCATAGTACAAACAGTATCAGATAATTCAGAATGATTTAACAAGTATTATGTTATCATCCATAAAAATATAATGACCAATAATGGAAAAATAAAAGTAAATAACTAACGGAGTGGCACTGATAAGAAATTAATAGTACTTTAATTGGAATAGCTTGCTGCATGTCAGCAGACCTAAGGAATGATCGCGAAACGCATTATTAAATCTATATTTATAATAAGTTCTTATTATAAATTACAAACAAAAATTTATTAGTGGCGTTAATAGCTTTTCCACTGAAAATAAAACTGCATTTATACAAAAGCACATCCCTACTAATAATATGAACGCAATGCAAGTCTACTTATTTGTTGCACTTTCACACTGTAATTGCTCAACCCATCATCATAAAATTTTATCTAACGGTTGTGATGGGTACAAAAAATTATATGGGTACCTATAATATAGAGAAAAGTACTTTTGTCAACTTGAATTTATTTGAAAAAATCTAAATAAACACGAGCCAACCCGCGTTCAAAAGCTTGTAAATTATATATTTGTCTGGAATTAAAAGCATACTGTAATAATCATTAATGGACGTGTAGTTTGAGTCATTTCGGTTTACGCAGTTTTGTCAGTTGCCTCATGTTTGCAATAAAATTAAGTGTTGATCACATGTTAAATACATTAACGACTATTTTATAATTATTCAGCTGTTTAAAAGTAATAATTTTGCTATTATAGATATCGGATAACCTTTAAATAATAGCACGTCGAGACTTGTTATAAACACGAAAAGAATACTAATACCGTTATATATTGATGCAAGATTATATTTTTTATTGTTTTACATTAATATAATGGCCGACAAATATTAAGTCCATGTTCAAGACATCATCATAACGAAACACTCATTAGCTCTGCAAATACATGGAACATTATCTCTCACCTTACACAGGGTGGTTTGCGTACATTACTTTGGATAACTGTTTTGTATTCTCCAGTCTCCATCTGTGTTGTTGAAAATTATTTATCAACATTTAAAACAAAACTTAAAAAAACCTCGTGGTAGGCCGCGCAGAAAGTGGAGAGATGACTTAGACCATTTTGATACCAACTGGTGGAAGAAAGCTTCGACACAGCTTGGACAATATAGGCTAGAAAAAAAAAGAACCCTTTGGTGTTCTTTTATTTAAATAGAAAAGTCTGTCAGATATGAATATACCATACGAAATAATAAAATTCGACATCTGTTTATCATCCATCCCACATAACTAAATCACATTAAAACTAAGTCTTTACCAACACCAACACAGAAATATAAAAGGCTTTCTAATAAGCAGTAAAGAACAATGTTCGTCGCGGTGATTTGATCCTAAACTCATGAAGCAGCGTTTAATAAGTATTCAAAGTATTTTAACGTTAAAAGCAAAGCGCAATTATACGGTTCACTAGACGAGTTCACAAAGCATTGCGATCTGTGCTCCAACTGTTATAACAATAAAATTTTAAGGTTACTCGAGAGAACGCCCCGAGCTAGATTGTGGATATTACCAACGAGATGTACTGTACATTCGCAAACAATAATTGCAAATATCGATTATTCTGAAGTAACAAACGTGAATTATGACCGCTAGAGATCGAAGATGAGTCTTACGTCTTTTCTTGCTGTTTATGCATACTGAATATTATATCAGCCCATGTACGTCACACTGCAGAGCACGAGCCTCTACAATCGAGAGTACGATTGAGAAGGGTTAGGCCATATAGTCCGCTACGCTGGTCTAGTGCGGGTTGGCAAACTCTCGATGTTTTCCTTCACCGTCATAGTGCGAGATCGACTGTCAATACACACATGACTCCGAAAAGTCATAGGTGTGCCCTGGGATGGGAACCCGCGACCACCGTGAACATGTTGGCAGCCACGTCTGGTCCGTCATAATTAAAGACATGCTTCAAAAATAATATGATCAAGGAAAGGCATGAGTAAAGAGACGATATACATACATACATAAATGTATGTACATTTCTTGAATTTTCACTTTATTTATTTTTTGTAGCAGGCAATGAACAACTAAGTAAGCGCGTCATCCACAACCGAAAGGGATTGTGTACGCATTGCTGTCGTATGCAAATTGCTGAGCCCCCGGCGATCTCACCGTTTACATGAAACGCAACAGCGAAGCTGTTACTACACGTCAGGGTTCTGTTATAGTGGCCTCACCTCGAGCGGGAGCTAGAATAGGCTTATTCAAACTGTATTTAAAATTGACGTGATGTGTTAAATGATATGAAGCTTCAATGTACGACTATACATAGTATTAAATTCGCACCTTATGTAATGGAAACAGTTATTAAGTACTCGAAGATGACTTACGTTTCAATTCTTATTTCCACAGGCGTATTTAGAATGCCAGTGCATGCTAATATAAATAGAAAATATTAGAATCGATTCTGTTGGACGTACGTTAGGTCTTGTACTTATCATTGCACCTTTTGTCATCAACTGTACAACAATTTAAATAATTCTAAAATGGTTGTCCATAAATGGCGATTTGAGTTTACGAAAGCGAGCGAAGTGGGAGGTGCGGTAGGCAGCTCTCATTAGTGTAGTCGTGTTATACTGACAGCTGTCAACCGTACAGCACGTCGTTAGCCGCGCCAGTCGACCTACAGCCTCATTTCTTTTATTTATTAGCCAGAAAGGGCCAACTAACCCCGAAAATCTGTCGCAATGTTGACGATTATCAAAGTGTCTCTAAAATAATCATGGAAGGTGCAATTTCGAGGTAGTATTAAAAACCCTGCATGCCTTATACCTGTTCTAGTTAAATTAGAAACAATGAATGTTTTTGCAACTGGACATCTTCAAAGAACATTTAACAAACCAAATATCTAAGGTCAAAATTAGTTAAATAAACATAATGATTGGACGTTATTAACATATTTACACATCGTTGAGTTTGTTATGTTATTTTATTTCAGCTTCATTTTATTCAAAACCGATAATTTCGATCATATTTTTATCTCTATGGGTTTGTTTCTGAGCACGTCGATTATGCATGCAACTTATCATGTAAAATTACTTTAATAACTACAAATTTAAAGCGTCCGTATCGCTATTTATTTTATGGAATGGAATGAGTAATTTTCATTAGCGAAATAAAAGCATTAATTAAACAAAGCGATTAGCACTCTCTTACATTTAGCCAGATATATTTATTACTCGTACAGTTGCATGTTAATTATACAAGAACATTATTAATTGAAAGTCAATAACTATACCGGAGATACAACAAAAGGTCTGCGCATGCGCGATAAAAATATACCTATATATTAAATATATTGTTGCATTGTAATTTCAATTTGCTCCACATCGTACAACCACGTCGTAACAACCCTTATTTTTATACTATTTGTTTTTAAAAACCAATAAAAGGGCCCAGTTAATGTGGCTTGGGGTCATTACTTGTAGCAACGTATCATTATTGTCCCCATAAGTCGTACTAATGCAAGTACTAATATAAGTTATAATATACACGCTCTGTACACGATATATAAACGCTATCGTTCGATACGACCTGAGCTTTCGCTTTGTGATGCCGCTGGGATCAGGGCAGGGTTGTCACGCAACAAAAACATTCAATTTTCTTCCCTTTTATGATCAGCTGCAGTACGTTGAACTTAGTCCTGTCATAAATATTTCGAAAGCGAACCACTGAACGCCTTGTTCATTCCACGACATCTCGCGATTTTTATTAGAACGATTGATGAATATTTAATAAGATTGTTTAATAATATGTGTAATAAAATTACTGTATAAGTAAATTGGTTATGAAATAAAATATATGCTGGTTTCTTTACAATAACTAATATGCGGGCTTTACATGACTATGACTGGTGCACAATAAATTAGCAGATAGCTTGAAATCACGTTAATATGCGGGGTTGCATGCTGAGTTGGTGACAATTAATTTATTTTCATTTATCACTAAACAGATACAAGATAATCTTTAAACACATGGCATAATTTTAAATAAAATAATACGATACGACACGATAAAGTCCGTAAACATAGTCTTATTTCAATGACGTTATTCCACTTTGAAATTCATTCGACGTTAGTTTTGTGCATATGGCAATATTACATGGCTTAAAATTTTACAACTACGAACTAGCCGATTCCGTAACGCCAACCCTTCCGGGATAACTACAAGTATATCCTATTACAAACTATTTAACTGTGTATTACTTTTAACTGACCATTATGAATTAGTTTGCGATTTAATATAGTAGCGAGTTATTTCGCGCTGACAACCCTTAATTGAAGCGCACACAATACGGAACGAACTCTGTTTCGTTATTCACTAGACACACTAGGCAGTAGACATGGCAGTCTAACAATCAATATAATTAACTCTTATAACTACTAATTCGTGTGTATGTCTATTCTAAATCGAGATCTACATTGTAGAGTGCCGTCGTGAAATTGCGTTTGAGATAGAGACAATAGATTCTGATGACTATTATACACTTAAATATGAGTGGCAAGTGCTTGAAGGCCTGTTGGTAGCGGACCAGACGTGACTGCTGGCATGCTCACCGTGGTCGCAGGTTCAAATCCCAGGGCACAGCTCTTTCTTTTCGGAGTAATATGTGTATTGATAGTAAATCACCACGCACTATAACAGTGAAGGAGGAAACCTGCATACCGTGGCGATTTTAAAGAATATCTACGGTATGTAAAGTCCGCCAACCCGCACTAGGCCAGCGTGGCCGTACTTTCATTTATAGAGAAGGCTCGTGCCCTGCAGTGGGACGTACATATGTATATAAGCTGAAACAAATACACAGATGAGCGCTCTAATTTCTATCATTAGTCTTAATTTATTTTCCGTGATCACCCTCATTTTAATAATGGGTTCAATATAGTAGGTGCCGTTGCATCGCATAAAATCGATGTCAAGTAAATGAATGACATTTGCTCAAAAATTAACGAAATTACAAGATTTGTTATTTATCTTTTCTTATTTTTTTACCTAGATGTTATATTATTTTTATTAAAATTACAGTTTATTTTTATTTTTTACCACTATCGTGTATTACCCTCGCTTTGTGAATGTTGTACACATCTCTAATAGGCATGTGCATCAGAATTTTATTTTGTAAGTGTTTTTGTATATTTTTAATGCATATGTTGTTAATGTGTCTTTTTTAAATAAATGAAAAAGGAAGCTTTGCTATCGTGTTTTGTTCTGTGTGCGTGAGATTTCCCGTAAGCCAATATTTAGATACTTTCTTCTTTGTTCTTTTTTTTTCTAGTTTTCACAATCCCATTACGTAGACTGGTTCCGAACCTATAATACCTAATTTTTATTGACGTTTATTTTTAAGTATTGGTAATCTGCTACCATCAGAACATCTCCCTACTTTTGTCATACCTATGCATATATAACAATTCTTTATCACTCCATCAAATTTATGAACTATAAATACTTTTAATGTATAAAAAATATCCAGAAATTGCCACCTCTACTCCCCAGAGTGGTGCAGCAAAATCGGCCATAGATATAAATACATTTTGTAATGCACGCACAACAATTAAATTATCATAGGAAAGTTACCGCACGCGTCCGCTGAGTTATGGAGACCGGCATGATGCCATCCGCGCGCCCTGAACAAACACCGCAACCCGGGTATTGGGAATTATCTGCTTTTTGATAATGGACTGTTATTTGTAAGGCAAGTTGTGGTGTTGATAAGTAAAATTAATTTATTTCACCTGTTCGAATAGTTGTCTGGAAGAGATCGCTTTTAGCGATAAGGCCACCAATTGTTTCACCAAATTTAGTTTAGTCATTGTTTGCACACTCGTTTAGTCCTTGCATTTTAAATAAATAAATACACCCACCCAAAAGTCACATACACACACATTTTGTGGTATATGGTGTAATAATAAAGTGTTTATTATTATTATTAAATATCGAATCCTGTTGCTGAAGATTGAACGCGGTATAAATAATATTTTTCTTGATTGTATATGCGTGTTAGAATAAAAATGGTTTGTTAAAAGTATTACGTGAAACTTTCTGAAATCATCACATCTTAATAAAACTACATACAAACTGCTTGTTATAATTTGTCACACAATCACGGTTCACTGTTGGTATATAATATAACACGGGAGCTGCAGATCTGTTAGCATCTCATCTAAGAAAACCTTTATACCTTACTATATTTTAAATAATTTGAGACGAGAAGGAAAAGGACAAATGTATCCCTGGCTGACAAAATATGTACAAAGACATCTTTTTTGGAGGGATTTTTAAATCATGTAAATACACATTGTAGTCATTTTGGGATCTTTAATAAAAAATATATTTAATAAGTGTACTCTTTATTTATTTGAAAGTAAGTAACCAACGGACTTTAACATATTTCTATCGCAACAAAAAGAATCCCCATAAATAACCCGTTAGCTATAATATTCTACAAAAACTCACTTACCCCGCTTTGCTCCAGCAGGTCGGTCTGACTGGGTGGCTGACGTCAATTACCGGAGTTATATTGCAAGGACAGATCGTGAGGCTGGCTCATGTCGGCCGCGGAATGCATGTAAGGTGCACTGCGGAACCACGATCCACGGGAAACAATTGGACTGCTTCGGAAGGCCGCGGATGTTATCGATCGGTGTCGATGCGTCCCAATTTGACATGAAATGTTGAGTGTATCTACACATATAATAATTTGTAATACGTTATATAACCAATGCAATGGTTGGTTACCTTGTTTTAGGAAGCATTAGGCGATTTTCAATTTGATAATAGTTAAACTGGGGTAGTTTGCTGAATGTTAACAACTAGTAATTTTAATGAGTGAGAAATAATTGACTGCCTCGGTGGCGTAGTTGTATTTTTTTTTTTTTTTTTTTATTGCCGTTATAGGCAGACGAGCTAGCGGCCCGCCTGATGGTAAGCGGCTACCGCTGCCCAGAGAACTTCGCAGTGCCAGGGGTCCAGCACAACAAAATCGCTGCCTACCTTAAGGAGAGTACTCTCTTTAAGCCTCTTTTGAAGAAGGACAGGTCATAGCGCTCAGGGAACACCGATGCAGGGAGTTCATTCCAGAGCTTGCACGTACGTGGTAAGAAAGAACGCTGAAAACGTACCGTTCGGGAGCGGTACGCTTCCAGGTGGTAGGAATGAACTCTGCTGCGGTGACGGGTGGTGCGATGGTAGAAGGGCGACGTTGGTACCATCTCAAACAATTCCTCGGAGCACTCCCCATGGAACAGACGATAGAACACACAGAGAGACCCGAAGTCTCTCCGCAGTCCTAACGGTTCCAATTTGTCCGTAAGATTGGGATCATCGACTATTCGACAAGCTCGTCGCTGTAAGGAGTCAAGTGGGTTGAGCTGGTATTTTGGGGCACCTGCCCAGAGGTGAGAGCAGTACTCCACGTGGGGCCGGATTTGTGCTTTGTAGAGCGTCAATCTGTGACCCGACGTGAAGTACCGCTTGGCTCTGTTCAGGATACCCAACTTTCTGCTCGCCAGTTTGGCTTTGTCCTCCAAATGACTCCTAAAGTCGACATTGCTTGATATTTCGACGCCGAGGATCCCAATACTTTCGGATCTTTGGAGAGTAACTCCTTGGAATTGCGGCGCCATGACAAAAGGGTCCTTCTTCGCAGTGAATGCGCAAACTTGTGTCTTCGAGGGGTTAAATTGAACTAAGTTCAATTCACCCCATTCGGAGACCCGCCCCAGAGATCTCTCGACTTCAGACACAAGTTGAGACCGTCTTTCCTCAATGGAACCTCGAGAGAGACTCTGATGGCCGATGTATCGCGCGTCACACGTACTATCATCCGCATAACAATGCATGCTGTCGGTAGACAACATGTCATTGATATGCAGGATGAAGAGTGTAGGCGATAGCACCGATCCTTGTGGAACACCAGCGTTAATGGTCTTGGTCTCGGAGCAACAGCCGTCCACTACGACTTTTATGCTCCGACCATCCAAAAAGCTGGCGATCCACTTGCAGAGTCCCTCAGGGATACCATACGCAGGTAGCTTCGCTAGAAGGGCGCCATGCCACACTCGATCGAACGCCTTCGCTATGTCAAGGCCGACCGCAATCGCCTCACCCCCACTCTCCAAAGCCTCCGCCCAACGGTGCGTGAGGTACACGAGGAGGTCACCAGCTGAACGACCGTGACGGAAACCGTACTGGCGGTCACTAATCAGCTGGCGGTCCTCAAGATACCTCAGGAGCTGAGTGTTTATAACTCGCTCCAAGACCTTGGAGAGTAAGGATGTGACAGCAATCGGCCTGTAGCACAAAGGGTCCGATCGGTCACCCTTTTTGGGTACTGGGTGGACATGGGCGACCTTCCACGAAGCCGGAACCCGGTTGGTTTTGTAGGAAAGACGGTAAAGGCGCGTTAGCACGGGGGTCAACTCAGGGGCGCACGTCTTAAGAACCACTGCGGGGATACAGTCTGGCCCACTCGACTTATGGATGTCGAGAGCCATGAGCTCCCGTCTGACAGCACGCTGGGTGATTTTAATATCAGACAGGAGACTCTCACACCAAGGGATGTTCGGCGGTGTGGCTCCCCCGTCATCCAAAGTCGAGTTCGAGGCGAAGAATTGGGCCAAGAGATCGGCCTTCTCCTTTGCACTATGGGCCAAACTGATATCAGGTTTACGCAGTGGTGGGAGACTGGATAGGCAGAAATTGCCCTCCACAGCCTTAGCGAGCGACCAAAAAGCACGGCTCCCAGAGGGATATCTTTGGAGCCGCTCGCCAATTCTGCGGATGTGCTCCGCCTTGGCCTTAGCTAAGGCTCTTTTGTTGGATCTAGAGGCGGCATTAAACTTCAGTTTCTCCTCCTTCGAATTTGGATCCCGACGCCTCCTGGCGTCTTGCCACGCCACGTATGCTGCTTGAGTTGTATTACGGTACGGCTACAAAGCTGAGGTCTCGGGTTCGAGTCCCAGGTCGGGCAAGGTGGTATTGGATTTTTCTATTCATTATCAGCCCGGAGTCAGGAATTTGTGCCCGATATGGCGATGGGCTCGCCCCCTATCACATCATGGGACGGAACATACAAGGCGAAATGTGGGTGTCCTGGTGGCGCCTCTGCCTACCCCTTCGGGGATAAAGGCGTGAGTTTATGTATGTATGTATGTATGAGAAATAATTATATTATGTATTTTTAATATTTTTAACACCACTATAACAGTGATGGAAAAATGTGATAGAAAACGTTCCTGAAGAATTTTCAAAAGCATTTCAAAGGTTTGTAAAGCCCACTGAACCGTACTTATAGGCCAGCGTAGTGGCCTGAGGCCAAAATCTTCAACAGTAGAAAAGGCTTGCACTTATCAGTGCAAAACGTATGAAAACATGAATGTTAGTATACCTCACTCGTCAGACGAGACACTGTTTCGATTGCTCTCAGCATCAGTTGCATTATAATCAATTTATCGAGCTTGTAATAAAAATGCATACTACCATTATAACGCGCTGCTTTTTTTCAATATGAAGCAAGTCAGTAATAAAAATATAGACACGCCTCTATAATTAAAAATATGACGATTCTAAACGACTCAAAGCGTCGCACCGATATCGCTTACAATTCGCCTAACAATGTCGAGATCGCGTGAATGAGCGCCCTTGCCTTGCATTTATCACACATCGCTCTTTGTGCCCTGAAGTTATGGATTATACTCAACTTGGATGAATTAAGCGCGCTTCGCGGTCAAGACTTAAGTATGGAAAGGTGTCTTAAATTGCCGAGATTTTGTGGTGCAAGTGATGGAAGGCTGGTCACATTATGTTTGATATCAATTAATTTATTTTACCGTATATGATTGAATTGATAGATTCATGCTATAGCTAATTTGACTATAATGGCGCTACACATGTAAAGTGCGTTTGCGCAAACGCGAGTTTGCACCTGTCTCGAATCGAAAATTGGAAAGAAGTTTGCGCAGTTATTTGTCCACACGCGTTGGAAACTCAGACTCAGTTATATAGTTCCGTGTGTAGCAGCCAGACGAATCATTCTGTAACAACAAAATATATAAGCTTTAAACATAAAACATAAACATACATTCAGATTTGCTCTTGCCCAGTCAGAGAGCTTCACGAAGCCCCAAAAATTTGTCACCATCCTCCCTTCGCATTCTTCAACCTGTAAATTTTCAAAGCCTGACACAACACCCGTTATTAATCGGCGCTTTAAGTTTTAATAAACAGGAGGAAACACTTACCTTCGGGTAAAATCAGTTGCTCTCTTGACTGACCAAACCTGCAAATACTCGTCAAATTAACTTTAAGTGACTAAAGGATAGCAGAGGTACATTAAGTGAATGTAAAAAGACACACTCCGCGTATTACGGTCCATTAATACAAGAACGGGCCGAATTATAGCTAATTTAGCTGTTAAATTTTTGGATACGCCCAATAATTATTAAATACATAAGTAATGATAGGCTTGCCGCTGCTTCTTGACCCTTACACCAAACCCAGTACCATAACGGACAAATTCAAAAGCCATCATTCTACCTACCGGGAAAAAAAATAAAATTCACGACTTGCATTAAATGCTTAAATTGTTCGGGCTCCGAAGACCGGTACTTATAGAAAATTAACTTATGATTTTGCAAGGCATAACCATCTTTTTAAAGAACATTTTAAATGCGAAAGAAACACGGACAATGAAATTGAAATTTTATCATGGTCATTAAAAGCGTAAAGTAGGCTTGGTAATTAATTTCAAAAATGTAATTTGTAATAATTAGTTTCACCTTGTCATCGTTAGTCAAATTATTGTCCTATTAATATGATTAAGTAAACAAAGCTGCTACAAAGTTGCCTCCCCATGTTTCCGAACACATTCTTACCCTAAACAAATAGCACACGTATCAAATGTTAATTACGGACATAAGAAAGTTGGTATAATTTAAAGGAGACAGGCGTGCGTGGTCCTGAATGCATTTGTTCGGCCATTGTCATCGCGCGATAGAATCCGAATAAAGCCGAATATGCCGATACGCATCTGCGCGGCGCGGCGCGGGCGCGCATGACGTAGATAATCTCAACCACCCGCGGAGCTAGCGCAGATATTATATAGCCAACTTAATAAATGCCCATTAAAATAAATTGTTTGCCATTGTTGGCTTCCGATTCGCGTGCGCGGTATGCCTGATTGCACTGTTTAGGCCGCGTGTACACCACGATCGACCTTCAAATAAGGCTTTTACACGTTGAATTAATCAGTCATTTTCGGTATCGAGCTTGGTGGTTTCAGGGCGTGGGGCGCTTTATATTCCATTGAGTTTTGTAAGCTTTATTAAACATTGTAGTTCTGGTATGCAATATTTATGAACAAATAAAATGGATATATATTTTTATAGCTCAATGACTGTCAATTTCAGTACATAAAGAAGACATTGAACGGAAACAATTAGATAAAAGTTTTCATACACCTATAATATTTTGATTAATGTGACCTTCATAATATTTGCAAATTTTGTTTATTTAATGCCATATTCTTTTTCGACATTTAAATTATCATATTAATGCGTCTCACTGCCAGTTGCCGTATCTTTATCGTCAAGAATGACATTCGATCATTTGTTAGGCACAAGTTTCATGAAATCACCTGCATCGAGGCGTACGACGCAACAATTATGTACACGCACCTTATAATGGATTCTCTTATAAAGTATTGATGATAATTCATGCCTCAAACTATGACTATAAAGAATAGTAATGGTCGTACCACGTTTCATTGGCACCGGCAATTAAGATCTGAATAAACATTGGCTTTATATAAATCCTGCGCGGCTTCAGGCGTTGCCTGACTGGCCGTGATTAATTCAAGATTCTTGTAAAATGGATACGTCTAGAAGCTTCTATATGACAGTTGACTACCGACGTTATTGAATGCCATTGTGGTGTTGCTTGCTCGCATTAAGTAGATGGAATAAATTTCTGTCTGGACGTATGCTCCCATCCTTGTTTGTCTTTGTCAGGATGCGATGTCCAGTATTTGATATGATTTATTGATGGCTAGACGTCGAAGAATAATTCATAAAATGTCAGACTATATGAAGATCTAGAACATTCATAAATTTCATTCGTTAGGTTATTAATTCGGATTATGTTTGTCATCTATGGAATTCTCTTTACTATACCAAAACAACGAGACCAGTGTTACTGAAAAGTGATAAAGAATATTAAACAGTTAACATTAAATATCGAGAAAAATTTACAGTCTTTTCTTTTTAGTTTCTTACAGGAAGATAATAAAAAAAGCTATTTATATAAGGTTAAAGTTAGCTCCGCACTTCAGAAATTCTGTTATTTCCAAGAAATTACTGTCGTCATAGATAAGAAAAACAAATATTAAATCGAATACTTTTTACACTCAAAAGCTGAAAAACTGTGCGCAAATAGAACAAGAAATTAGTTTTTCCTATAAATAAAATAATAAATAAGTACCAAATTCAATTTTTTGACGCATAAAAACTCGGTGAGCGCAGTGCGAAACAAATTTCGGTAACGTACCTTATCAATTGATTCTAAAATTACGACGTAAACTAGGTCTCTTAACTCTAAAATGCGGATTGTCTCGTTTTTATCATGAATTCTAAAATAAATAACATAAAGTAAATCATAGCACGCAAATTAAGGCTTTATTGGTTTGTCATGATGACAGGAGATGAGCAATTCCAATTTTCAACTTTCTTACTTTATTTTTCGCTTTATTTGGAAACCCGTTTTAAAGTATCGACACAAGTTTATTTGCTTAGAAAACTAGTTTCTTATATGCTAAGTCTGTAGTCAATTTTACGTTTTCTAATCCTATTTTTGTTTTCAATATAAATATGTAAGTAGTTATAAATGAAACTCTGAGTTATAAGTCATACAAATACCTGAAAGTTATTGGCAAATGGCAATATATGATGATGCAAAAGTGCTGGTTTATAACAGTCGAAAAATATGTGATAATCAATGGTTCTGCAAATAATGGATAAAATATCGAAGATTCAGAATTGTCAATTTGTTATGATACTGATTCTTGTGACTTATGAGACGCGAGTGATTGAAAGATAGTTATTAGCGAAATTCTAAACGATGACTTTGAAATAATTTAAAAGTCAGAAATATACTTCAAACGACTCAATCCCACTTCGATTCAAAAAAATGCGTGATGTTTTTAAAGTATTTTGCACTTTCCTCGCCTTTTACTTTCGAGTGTGTTGCAATGTTTTTCAACACCCGACCTATTACAATTTACAATACACCTGAAGCAATCTGGGCGCTAGTCAAATGATATTTACAATTACAACCACCATTGTTTCTGCAAATCTCTTCAACATGAATGACCAACATTCAATAACAAAAGAAATAATAAATAAATTAATAAATACACCCAACAGTCACATACATAGTCCTGATCCCACACTAAGATCGAGTCTTGTGTTGTGGGTATCAGGAACTACGAGAGACATTTCGGTCTCACAAACACCCAGACCCGAAACAAATACTTGTGGTTCACACAAACATTTGTCTCGGTGCGGGGATCGAACCCGCGGCCTCTCGTTTCACAGCCGGCGTCTAACCAACTGCGCCACGGAGGCTGTCAAATGTTTCCGACATACTTGTACAGTGTAGCCAGAGTACTGGACATAATGAGACTTCGTTTGTCTCAGGATGACGAGCGCAGTGGAATACCAAGCATTAGCTTTGTAATTCATGGTTTTGTTTAGTTTTGCTACTGTCTATGTATCGCTTACCATCAGGCGAACGGCATGCTCGCCTCGCCATTCACCACCATAAAAAAATAATTTTACCTACGACCCAAGAATTAAACATTGCGATACTTGACTTAAGACCTATTTTTCAAAGATGCTCGATAACCGGAGCATTAAGTTAATCCCGTGCAAAATGCTAATAAAGTTAGATACGGTCTTCTATTTAGGAACTTCTAACCCGTGTTATTCAGCGACATCGTGTAGATACGACACAGGGTGATTTAAATGTAAAACAGCCCATTACCCAATGCTCGGCCGGTGGTCCGGTCAGTCTGATCACGAGCGCGTTTACACGAGCTTGCTCTATGAGCTTATAACAATCGTATGTAATTGGGACGAAAGCTCACATATCGCATGTGCTATGCTGTTACTCCTCCTATTAATTCAACTTTGTGATTGATTTCGTTGCGGGTTAAAGACAAGTTAGACTTTACCGGAGACTCGCTGAGCTTCAATGCTCAGTGTCGTAATGCGTGTCACTGTTGATCCTGGCTGACATGAGTTGCAGTGGCGGGTGTGAGGGCGGGACAGTCTCCATGCTGTGACGCATCTGTGTCGTTTTTGCTGTGTCACTGTTTTGTTGATATTTAGATCACCACAATTGTCTTATGTGTTACGTGACTTTTGACTCCTATCTTTGACACCTACGATTTTTACTACAATTATCTTTATCTTTTACGGTATTGGATTTTACCATATCTGTAACATAAATAAAATATCGGAGTAATAATGAGGTTCAATCTATAAGTTTTATTTTGTATCTATATGTATGTAATGCTAAATCGTTTTGTAAATTGAAATATCATAACTAGAGTTCAAGTCCCATTCAGGAACCTACATTAAGATACAAGACTTGAGTTTTGAATAAAAGAAACTTTAATCTACAAGAGCCTTTTCGATGTCAAAACAGACTCGAAACAAATATTTAAGCAACAAACAAGCATTTGTTTTGAAGTGGGATTCGAACCCACAACCCCTCATTTCAAATCCAGCATTTGAACCAGCTACGCCATAGTGGTAGTTGAACTCATTACCCCACTGAGTTGAACTCAACTTGATAAATTATGTTTATAGTAATATTTCTAACATTACCTTATGTATAGGTGTTCTAACACAACAATGTAAGTCAGTAAGATTTGAATTGTTCGACTAATAGAAATTTACACAGCAAAAGGGCAAATATTCCCATTGAGAAATACCAACAATAGATACCACATATGAATTCAACTTTGTCTCTAACACTCACTTAGAAACGAAAATATTGTCTGTTACAAGACATAAAATATATATAAGTTTAAGATACAAGCATGTACGTAGTTACACTTTCTACACGAGTGTTACAATCAATCAAGTTATAGTATAATTCGTAAATTAAAGTTCTAAAATGAAACAAGCCAAGCTCTTTAAACAGTTAATTTAAAAAATAATACTTCATAATCAATCCCGTGAGCGTCACTTATTCCTTGAAAGGTTGATTATTGCTTAAAACATTCAATCATTGTCCAAATAACACTTTCTTAAGTCAGTTCATATTACATCAAATAGATTACATTTTGCTCTAAACATAAAAAAAAATTACTGGTGCAGCCGAATAAACAATAATTGAGAAAAGGTCATGAGTCAGCGTTATCAAATTCACTATCGCCCTAGTCTCACAAGTGTTGCTTATAATCCCCATTCGCATGCTCGAACGCCAGCACCACACCATCAATTATAGTCAACTTTTATATTCGCCGATCACTGATCGGCTTACCGGAATAGTGTTAAAGTTAAAGGAAACGAGGCCAATTATCTCATGCCTTCACATCAGTTTCCTTCGTACAATTTACAAAAGCTAGACATAACTACGCGTTTAATTACACAAGCAAAAAACTTGGTAATTAAAGGTTAAATTTGCCGAAACTGTTATATTGCGATATATTATGTTATAAATAAATTAATTGCCCGCCATTTTTATGGGTTTTCTCTTGAAAGTCTAACTACACTAATGTTTATTACCAACTTATTACAAGGCGAAATAATTCGTTTTAAATGAAAAGATCTTTGTATACACCATTATTTTATAATCACCCCTAATAATAATTGTAATAAAATTAAAAACAATTGTACAAATTAATGAACATTATCACTAAATAGATCGACAATTGAACAAATGCGAAGGCGTATTATCTTTTTGTAGCTGCCCTCATCGCACACCACTTCGAACGGAATAACATTATTAAACTGCGTATGTTGTATAAACATTCAATTCAGGTCGCCTATCAGATAAATGAACTAATAGTTTACAAATAAAAACCTCAGTAACAAATTATTGGCAAACCAACTCAGAACTTCATGGTTTAGATTAAGGCTGCAACAAAGTTAGAAGACGTTTATTAATCACTTACAGTCATTATCAGCCCTTCCTTTACCGCAAACAAAAAATATTATTTGCCCATATTTCATAGCTGTAAAGAAATAATGCGATAACATCTCTAATGGATATCGATCACTAAGATTAATCATGTCGATAGAGATTCCCTAACTCTTTTTATCTAGCCTACAACTTACATAATGACGTTATCAAAGCTTCAATATCCTTTATCGACGTTTTATTGATAGTATGCGAAATAGAGTCCGCCGCAAGTAAGAAGATGTTGGCTGCTTATCTAAATTATTATACCAAAGAAATTATCTAGAAACTTATTAAGATAAACTTTAAATTCGGTCGGTGTTATGTGCTACTTCAAGAAATAAACGTATCCCGAGGTTAAAAATAACCATGTCTTTTTCCTCCTCCGCATAGTTTGCGAAAATTGTTTATAACGATTTTATCATAATAAGTATATTATGTAAATTAATATAACTTATGAATGTAGACTTCGACCACTAATAAACCGGTGCCATTGGCATAAATGAAGATTTTGTTTATACCCAAACGCTATCTCTGGATCAATAAAAACATAATTGATATCACATTTATACCCAACCCTATATTGGGCACGAGTTTCTGTTGCATTGAGTGGGTATCAGGTCAGCAGATTAATTCCTCATGGTAGTCTTGTGTAGGTTGGTTGTCTTAACATAGCTTTCATATTCTAGTAATTTTCTACAAGTTAATCCTCACATACACAGATTTTGTTAAAGTGTTTCAGTAATGTGAGCGATATTTTTAATTACGATTATACCTTAACTTAGAAAACTCAGTATTCACATAGGCTCCTACCAGCGAATCATATCAGCAATTCGGTCAGTTTGCAACTTAGCTATCGCTCAATTGAAAGTGTTAAAGTTTTTGAACAGTTTAAACAAACTTCGAACGCCAGTATAATTGTGTTGGCCAACTCTCGCCATTGGCTCCCAATTCACTTATAATCAAGGATATTGTAGACAGTTTTTGGTGCCATGTTGTTCGAAATTATTTCACTTTCAATTCATTGCCATAACAATATAAAACAGAGCACAAGCCTGCCAGTGGGCAGAGAGCAGAGCAGATGTATTTTATATACAACAAAATAAAGAGTAATAAATCACCCCGCGGTGCGTTACTGTCTTGTATCGCGCAGATTACAAGTCAAATGAGTAAGCTTTACAGTGATCGATTGAACCAGAAACGCCCAGTTGGAGGGTTTTTCTTGGCAAATTAACTGGTACTTAAGGCGCTGTCAGACTGCAGATTAATATAACTTGCTCCCATCACTTTTTGCTGTAATTTCCCGTTTTAACCAACATCCGTAATTTATAAACATACTTTGGTTTCCTGTAATTTGATTTTGTCTAACGCCTTCGGGAGGTGTATTTAATAATTCATATATACTATAATCAAAAGGACTATTAGAGATACCACATTAAAATCAGCATCATTTTCAAACTGGTGGTAGGTCTCTCATATGTGAGAGGCCACCTGGGTGGGTACCACCGCAATGTCTATTTCTCCCGCCAAACAGCAGTGTTAATGCGCTGTTGTGTTCCGGTTTGAAGGACATTGTAGCCAGAGTAACTACTGGACATATTGAGACTTAACATCTTATGTCTCAGGATGGCGAGCGCAGTGGAATTCCAAGCATTGCCTTGTAATTCATGGTGTTGTTTGGTTTTGCTACTGTCCATGAGCGGTCATATCGCTTACCATCACGCGAATGGCATGCTCGTCTCGCCATTCATTGCAATAAAAAAAAAAAAAAAAAAAAAAAACAATTTTCAAAACATCGTCTTTAAGGGTTTAAACACTACTTTAATTTAAGTCACATCGTACTTCAAAGTTTCACGTAAGAACACTCATAGCATGCCTACGAAGCCGATCAGTCGCAATATGCCACACTACTTCATTTTGAACGATTGCATTCCTAAAATGATTTCTGCTTGTAGCCAGCCTTATGCAGTCAACAAGATCTATCTGAAATGATTCATACAGGACCTAACGTTGCGAAGCTGATATTTGGCGCCTTCCAGATTCTAGACCATTGATATCCAAAGTTGTCTATATTGACAACAACTTGCAAGCATAATATAATTAGATTACTAAAATATAATTGGAGCTCCTCAATCGCCGATTTAATTCAATCAGACCATAAAAAGAAGATTTTTTTTCTTAATTTTTTCCAAGTTTCTATCTTTCTATCTGGTGTCAAGCAAAAAAAATTAGGTTAAAGACAAGTACGAAAAATACTATACAAAGTAAACAATTACCTACGTCTACACAAATCTTGAGAGATGCGGTAAGGGTCTTCGAGACCAAAAGTTTGGGGAGCTTTGTTCTGGACCAGTCCGTAACAATTGTAGTGTACCGTCACGCCTTCAGTATAAGTTAATCATGGCACCGTAAATTGGTCCTAGCTGCTACATTAATCGCTTAATTACATCGAACCATTATAGCTTGCTGTAGACTGAGAAACATGCTGGATCCGCGATGCAAAGTTTTAGATTGTGCATTTAATAAACATGATTGCCAGTTATTTAACGAAACAGGTCTGTATTTATCAGTACGTGTACAGCATAATACGTGTGAAGTAAGATATTATTAAGGTTTTTGCTGCGCGCGATATGTTGCACTTTGGCAGGAATATAACAAAAACACTACAAATTCTTTTTACGAAACTTAAAAATATTTCCCTGAAATCTAAAAGCCGTTTGGACTTAAATACGACACATCCAAAGCTCGCTTTAATAGGTAGCTCGATCAAAGCGTAGACGAATTATGGATACCTTTAAATTCTCGGCTTTAATTTCAAGAGGCACAACGGGATGCATTGCTAAAATTTTAATTCCAATTCCAATATTTAATACAATTTGGAACCACAATTCGCATTACGTAGCACATAATGCACAATAGCTTCAATAATTCTAGCGCACGTGAACAGTTGGACAAGCTGAATGAACATAATTTCATCACGGAGCGAGCGAGCATCGATCCTTCCACAATAACCATTGTTAACTCTATATAATTCAATTGTAATAACACTTATGTGCTACACAGGTTTGCCTGTGCTTTTCAAATGTTTATTTTCATACGCATGTATGACACGGCGACGCGGTATAGCCGAGTTGATTTGAAGATGGCTCGTGCTGTTACTATTTAATATGGCGGGATTACAACGCACTTATTTTATGTTTGGTTAGCTTGGAGATAATATAAGCAAGTTTAAGGTTATAATAGATTGTGACGATTAGTTTTAATGCTTTCAGGAAAAGTTCTTAATACAAAAAAATCTCACTATGCAAAATGCAGCATAAATGTTCGATGTATTATCAAGCCATAAATTCGCAAAATAACAATTAGCTTACGAGACAAATCTCGATTTACAAATGGCAAAAAGACCAACACGCAAACATTTTCTCTATATCGAGATACTCTGGGGAATCTAGCAGATCGAGATAACTTTTCTTTACAACCTTTTGTACACAATTAAACAATACTATTAGGTTAGTTCACAATGCGCAGGCGCGGGCCTCTGTGAACCCAAATATGGACCAACCTAGAACTAAGTCGTGAGATCTCACTAGGAACATAACTATTATAAGAATTAAACTTAAAACATTTTATTGATTTGATTCATTTACAATGTAAATCAGATAAAAAATTAGATTAAGTTCCTTATGATAGGCTTGACGGCTGCGCACAAAATTAATTATATTAGAAAACATACTTAATAAAACTAGTTTTAGCATAATTGTATCAATATCTCACGTCAGCCTCAGGAAGTCCGCTAGTGAACATATTCATACGATACCCTAGAATATTCATACCAATTTGTTGAAAACGACCTGAATGCAGCCGCGTCAATCTTTATTAGGTCGTGTGTACATTGGCTTGAAGTTTTTGTAGCCGATTTGGGCGACAACGACCATTTATTCATGATCATAGTAAATCATATTCCAATAAGACTACTCCTCAAATCAGTTAAAGATCCATCGATTAAATTAATAACAGCACGTCACAAACCCAGACAGTCCAATTAAAGAATTCTAACATTTTTTATTAGTTACGTAATATATATTAAATGCTACTTCAAAGCCTCTCTAATTAGGCTGCACAGTTATCTGACAGTATTGATCATTTTTTTGTTATTTGATGTGCAGTCGAGCTGGTTGTCGCGTGATCATGATTTTTATATTGTATCATCTTTAATTGGTCTGCCAGCGGTGTGTGACAGCTCTAACATATTTAACTTGCAACCCGTGTGTTGGTTCGCAGATTGTAAAATAGTTCCTGGAGAGAATTGATGTCGAGTTGTGCTTGTATCGGTCTAATGGAATGGTCAGCCACCCAAGTACTGCCCGCAGCCAATATTGCACCACAGCATTTTGGTTTTATGTCTGCAAAATTATTATATTGCACCGAAAACACAAAAAATACTATTTTACTGCCAGAATAAAGACAAAGTGCTTTAGTTACTCAAGTTCGATAAAATAACTTGACATTTCTCTACTCATTTCCATTTACTAAGGTAATTTTCAGAGGAGTATAACATCACAACTCGTTAGAAACCGTATATCATAATTGACAATGTGTTCAGCAATAATCCGATTAGCCAAAAAGTCACATATTTTTTGGAAAATAGGTGTAAGCTTCGACCGTTACTAGACATTCCAAAAATACGAGTATCACACAATAAAATTGCAATTCTGACATGACAAGTGCAACTAGTTATTGGTATCCCACATTTAAAACTCTTATAATCTCGCCGCCCTAAATCTAGTCGGCGACTATACAATTGTACTTTCGGAACTCGTTAAATTTCACCAAGTTAAAACAATGTAGCGAAAATCCATACTTCAAAGGGATATTCCATTTATATTCCACGGATTATTATATAATTGGGCATTTATTTTGTCACTGGCCCATTGAAATTGTGCCTTGTAATTGAGTATTCAAATGCACTTAATTGACAGAAATGACATTGTACGGGGTGAAGCGACTTCCGCCGAGTCCTTGTACGGGCATACGCTTGCATTAACGTGAACAATAATGCCTCCACACTGAGAGCTTAGACTTTGTAAAGCCATTTCACTACTAATCAAATTACTCTTTATCGAAACACAGGTTATTAGATATACGACAACTTTGTTAAAATTTACTAGACATAAATTGATAGATTAGGTGGTAATTAGGTCTTTAATTGTGGAAAAGACTGCATGCCATCGGTATAAAAAAAAGAATTCAAAAGTTTTGGCATAGTAGTGGAGACCGTATAGGTTAACCATAAATATGCCCAATAATACAGTATTTTTTTAGCTTTGTATTACTAACCTTGACAATAATAGCTCCGTCAATATAGAGTACGACTAATTGAAAACTATCGCTCGCCAATATCTATACAATTATGCTGATCTGCTCACTTGTCAATTCACGGTTTTCAGCCATTAAACCTATCGTCCCTTTTTAAGGCAATACCACTATATCCCTTCTAATCAGCAAAGAGGTTTCATCCACGGAGATCTCAATTAGAACTCAGCCTTGCCATGTATAGGAATGTTTTCATAATTACGAGTACTGGCGGTGGTTAAAAGGGCCGCATTTACCTCGAGTACCGGGTGCCAATTTATTATCTCGCTTATGGTATGGTTCACTGGCTGGGACTACGGTATGTGACGCATCACCTACGCTAAACGCTTAGAAATTTAGATCAAGTATTAGAAATAATTAAATTAAATTACATACATAAATACGTGTTCAAAATGACGGTTCAAATTCGATGGATACAATAAGTGTTCACTGTATGTTTGCTAGATGAATGGCAAGAATATTTAAAGCATCTTAAACAAAAACAAAATTAAAAGGAAAAAGTTGAAGTATACAAAACATTGTTAAAAAAATAAGAAGCATAATTTATGGCAACCGCGTTACGCGACGCTCGCAAATATTACATAAAACGCCGCACTTAATTCAAGTTAATAATAGATAGCGTGTTTTTAATAATCAACACACGTCTACCAACAGAACATAATTATAGCACCTTACAAATCTTGAGCAGCCGATGTAGCTGGTGTTAATTTGGCAATTTAACTGCCCAAGGCATCGCACGCGGGCACAAGGCACCTTTCCAGAATATCCATAAAGCAAATTAAAGTTTCATGTTTTTAGTGCAGTGTAATGAGAGGGCCCGTAATTATCAGACTTAATTACCTCACGCACCGTGACTCCAATAAGGATATGACTTTCTCTAAAGTAGCAGCGGAATGAGTTTACGTTTGGCCTAGCTTTTTTATTACATTATTGGCCTTATCCGTCCTAAAGAGGGCTTAGGGCACAGCAATGTGGAAGGTATTTGGCCCAGCATAATAGGGATATAACCATTTACGCTAGCAGCCAAAGTTTAAATATCTTTCATGAGTGAACTTGTATTGTTGCAAGTTAATGCCAATAAACACCAATAGACCAAACTTTTCGTCATTTAAATTTAGATTTTGAAATTACTGCAATAATGTTAGAAAAACATGGGCATGATTGATATTTTACAACCTAAGTGCGTCGTGTGCATGCATTTACTGTAACATTTGTGCAAATGCACCGCAAAGACTGATGAAATGGATGGATGACTTGCCGAAGGTAACTGACACCATCTGATGGGATGAGCACAAGATCACTTACTGTAAGTGAACTCCGCATTCTCACACAACAACGCAATGTAGAAAGTCATCGCGTGTTGCAGCATTACCACGCCGTGAAAATAACACCGGCTCTAAATATAATTAACAACAAATAACTCTTATTTCGCGATGCACATTGCATGCGCAATTTATTTAAACATTTGACCGGCTAGATACAACACTAAAACGCAATTTGTATGCGCTTATAGTCGACTTAATGAACAGGCGTCGAATTTAACACGAACTGAAGTCCTACAAAGCTCTTTAAACTGGAAAACAACTGTGGAGAAGCCTTACGTTTAAATGTAACAAAATATACAGATTTATGTATGGATATGCTCAAAAAATCTACAATATTATAATAAGCTTCTATGTAACTAAACTGTAAAGTAAGAAGATGATATAAAGCTCATTCAAGGAAATATTACTGCAAGCCCATAAGCCTAAAACCCTATCCCACTTTTCATCCGTCATTGTCTTCAATTACTGACAACGCAGTTTCAGACTACTGTTTCTGCAATGCCGTGGATTTTCCTGTCAGGTGGTGATCACTTCTCATTACTTGAATCATATACTCAAGAACTAATAAAGAAAATGTGCTAAAATAAAAATCACCATTCCGAAACATTCTTTAAAAATAATTTTCCTTAACACAAAACAAGAGTAGCGTATGGAAAGTTGAGAAATAACTTGATAATTTAAATCGTATATTAACTCGAGCACATTTCTTTAGTTGAAACTAGAAAAATAAAAAATCAATGCAAACCCTACTCTACGCCATTGTGTCCCGCGATGTCATCTTAGGCGTGAAGCCCGTCCATTACGAGCTATCGGCACTTCGTTAGTCGAACACATTTATCTAATACCTCGTTTTAACAATAAAGTCCAAATTCCCTTGTACACCACTACCTAGCATCTTTAAAAACCTTTCTATCGCTCTACAACCACTCGAAGAAATACAGTCTTTGCGGTTCAATGGAATTCTTCAATTGTTTGTCACTGGAATTGAATATCTGCAAACCGCAAACTTACATTTGCAGTCAAGTAAGAAAATTCTCGGGGAAATTAAATCTTCTTACACTTGATATAGGAAAGTGAGAATTTAATGAAATTTGCGGAAGATATGTTAGGTGTAAACGCGCCACCCGCAAACGGATGGCGTTTGATAAAAAACCTCTGTAATGGTAATGGTGTTTACTTAAAAGCAACTTTGACTATTATTCCTTTTTTCTAAAATACGTGGGAAATTGATAAAACGCAAAAGGGAGAAATTGCATCCAATGATTAAAGTGAAATCAAAACAAAATCTAGTCAAACAAACATAACATCAACAACTAAAAATCTAGTTTAATATGAACTGTTGCAAAATTCATTACATTACTCTCGGAATTTATTTATACTTTCCCTACTTTCACTTTCAAAGGGCTCGATAGTTTTATTTCTGTTGTATGACTCAAAGACAATCATTTATGAATCATTGACAAAGTATTAATGCAAGATACAAAACACACGCAGAAACATACAGCAAATAAGAAATTGTTTAGCATAATAAACCAAAATTTTAACAAAAAAAAATAACCGAGTTCAAAAAACTGACAAAAAATCCTATTAAAAATAAAATTCTAAAAAAAGAAAAAAAATCTGACTTATGACAAACTAAAATGCACTAAAAAGTAAAAAAATAATTGCGTGTTTTTCACGCAAGATTGTATTTATACACATATATTATGTATCCAGTTAAACTTTATTGTAACTCAACACATACCTATGAGTAACAAATAATTATAAAAACATTTAATTACAGTTCACCTAAGCTAAAATTTGAAATATATGTATGCACTACTTATAAAAGACAATCAAATTATTAGAATAATGTACAATTATTATTATTTTTGGAGTCGGTGTCAGCCAAGTTTTATGAGTTAGTAACTACATAAACGTCAGATATTATATTTTATTGAATTAAGGTTAATAAACAATAAATCAAAACTAACCGCGCCTCTACGCGGCCCACATAATAGTATAAGAGGATATTCGTATAAAATAGATTTCATAAAGTTGTTGTCATTTAATATTGTCAGGTATCTTTGGCTGACACCGACTCCAAAAATAATAATAATTGTACATTATTCTAATAATTTGATTGTCTTTTATAAGTAGTGCATACATATATTTCAAATTTTAGCTTAGGTGAACTGTAATTAAATGTTTTTATAATTATTTGTTACTCATAGGTATGTGTTGAGTTACAATAAAGTTTAACTGGATACATAATATATGTGTATAAATACAATCTTGCGTGAAAAACACGCAATTATTTTTTTTACTTTTTAGTGCATTTTAGTTTGTCATAAGTCAGATTTTTTTTCTTTTTTTAGAATTTTATTTTTAATAGGATTTTTTGTCAGTTTTTTGAAGTCGGTTATTTTTTTTTGTTAAAATTTTGGTTTATTTTTTCATTTTTAGTGACTTAAATGTTCGATAGTAAAATTTTACGTACACAGCTTCTGGTAGCTTAAATAAATTAATCTTATGTTCTCATAAGAGACAATAGACCGTAATTTTTTGTACATCATGGTACTTTTTTTCTCAATCGGCAGCAAGAAAATACTGTGTAGCGTTTTGCCAAAAATTTGACGAGCAGCAACCCCGGTTAGCGACTGGACTTCCACAAATTTAGGCTTCGTTAGGTATATCTATTGTTGGTGCGTAACAACGTTTGATATGCTCCGCGATTAATTTTAGCAGAAATGATTTACCATTACCTGCACCACCCGTGACAAAGTAACAGCTGACTTTCTCGTCCTTGCAAATTGAGTTTGATTGCCGTTAAGACTTTCTGAAACACATTCTTTTGTTGGATATTTAATCCTCGAATGCTTCTTAGGAACAATTCATCCGACATGACGGCTCGTTCTTCCATGTTTTCACAAAAGTTATCATCGTCATGTACAATTTGTTCACCAACACATAACAATCGGCAATGGATTTCATTACGGAATGGTATATGGCATACTATTAAACTGTAATAATATGATTCTTTGTCACTATTACAATTTACAACAGATCTTCATGATTTATTGGTATAGTCGCCGAAGATATTGACTATTTACATGTTTGTTCTTTTTATCAACCGCCCCCCTCGCCCCTACCCCTACTTTCATCCACCACTGTAACTTTACTTTTATACTGAATCCAATGCAAAAAGAACCATTGGAATCGTACTCAATTTTGAGGAGTTCTACTCTCCAGGACCGAATATATTCATCAGATTTTCATGATTTATTGGTGAGATCAAAGTGTTAATACGTTTATTCTGATGCAAAAGAAATCACCAAAATCAGTTAAAAGCTGCCGAAGATATTGACTATTTACATGTTTCTTAATTTTCTCACCCCCCCTCGCCCCTACCCCTACTTTCTTCCACCACTGTAATTTTGCTTTTATACTTAATTCAATGAAAGAAGAACCATTGGAATCCTACTTTATTTTAAGGAGTTCCCCTCTCCAGGTCCGAAGATATTCATCAGATCGTCACCATATTTTTATGGGACCAAATGACAAGCACCAGCTTTCAATTAAAGAAAGAATTATCGAAATCGGTTTACCCAGTACAGAGAAATGAGGTAACAAACATAAAAAAAAAAAAAAGCAACATACAGTCGAATTGAGAACCTCCTCCTTTTTTTGAAGTCGGTTAATAAACAATGTATACCTTTTAATTAAATTTAAACTTGGATTTTCCTCGGTGACAATTTATTTGTTATCTATATTTGATAAAATATTAATTAAATTGTAAATGAATGCACATTACTACTAATTATAGTAAAATAACTAAGTAAAAGTATTCAACCTTTACTAAGTCACCAACGGTATGTCTCTGTTTTAAGTAATCTTTTATTTTTAGAATTAGTTCCGTATTATCAAGACCTCGCTCTAATGTTAGTGTGTTTTGCAAAACATACACATTACACCTTACCGGTAATGCACAGGAACTTGAAATGCGGACGCTTCTGGCTGCCAACATTGTTGCTGATGTGAAACACTTGAATGTCAATCCATATCTTGGGAATTATGAGAAGCATTGCTTCTTTAGGTCGTCACAAACACTTATAGCTATAATATGGTAAAGAAACGCAATCGGTCTATATGACAATCATCGAAAATGCTTCCAAAAATAATTATTTTAATTAAATTACCATAGTAAGTCCTAAGTATTTTCTTTTTGTAAGCCATACCTAATATCACTTAGAAGTAATGGTGGAAATAAGACAAAAAACCGAATTCCATTAAAGTTAGTAAGCACAGAAACTAAATACGAGTATTTCCCAATAGCAGAGAATATGTATGCTGATAACTATATTAACACAAATTAAATTGGCCTGAGGACAATTTGGCAACGTACATTATTATGTGGTCCGCGCGCTGGTGAAACTTTCACGATATGAAAGTGGTCAATATGAGACAGGTTAAGCAAACAGATGCAGCGACCCTACCATACGATAGCTGACTTTGGTTCGTGCTCTACCAACTCTACCACTACTATAAAGACTATAGAATAAAATATATCTATTTAAGCTTTGTTGTAAAATACTTGACATTTTCAAGAAGCTGTAACGAGTTATATTAGAAAATAATCAGAAGTTCACAAATAATATAATTTAATATGTTATACGAACTAGAGTATAGGGATGCTGTTAAAAATGCACACCTTATACTGTGTATAATATTTTGCCCCGTAGCAACCAAACATTATTTGTATCACCCATTCCTAATTCATCAACCAAAGTAGCTCATCAACGCTCCTTGTATAGTTCAATTTTGTGAGTTCAATGGTGTATAGGATGTCTAGCCTAACACGTTCCCCATGTTATATGACGCGTACTATATTTCACTCCCCTCGTGGAAGAGACTGGTTCAAACTTCAATTCGTTCTAAAAGTTTATATGAACGAACGTTAATACGAAACATGTAAGTAAAATAATATAATATTTCGAGTTCAAATTCGAGATCCGGTAGTATCAGTGAACAGACCAATATCGAGCCACGAGCCTCAGATCAGATACCAGCTGTTTACATCCAACTGCTGCTGGGATATTTAAATGTACCGATGTTGTCTCGGCCCAACCTGCGGGTTGCCCGCGAGATGTTCGATAGCTGCCGACGAGTTCCGATATCGAACAATTGAGAGATTTAGACTTCATATTTGAATATAAACTACTTGTAATGGCTTTAGCATGCCTCTGATTGCAATCGTATCTGTGTGAACCAGAAAAATATTTGTTAACTTGTATGAGCAACGTTTTGTAAGGCTATTAAATATTGATGAAATAAAATGAAATAAGAGTTAGATCACTACAAAATCAAATGATCCTTGAAAACATTTCGGATATTAAACTTTAAACAAACAGCATAAATACGAGTACAAAACAAGATTCTTAATATATTTAGGAAAATAAAGATAAACAAGTAGCAGTATCTATACGCCAAACCAAACAAAAATAAACGATTATTCTACAAATATTTACCCTATATAAAACGCTAACGAAAAGATTGTTAATGTTACACTATTGATCAAACCAGAGCCATTACTTACAGCGGCAAACCGTTATTAAGAGAACGTTTCGAAAATTTAAATCTTACAAGAAGTCGCAAGCGGAGCTTCCCAAGTGAATTATAATCGAACACCGATCGAACTAAAAAGGAACAAATAACTAACAGCAGCAGACAATAATCACGATAGCAAAACAAACAAGGGTATCGCAATCATTCTCTACCGCGGCGAAATGAGCTGTTCCAAACAACAGCACTAAAACGAACTAAACTAAAAAGTTATTAAGGGTATTAAGAGTAAGTCGGTTGCGTCAGAACACCCAGATCCTCGATATAGTACCTTCGGTTCAGAGATTTGTGCTGTGGCCTGAATGGTAAGCGTGTGAAGGAGAATTTGAAGTACCTTTTAGGATATAAAATGCTGTTCTTACAAAATATGTAGTTGCACAGAAAGTTTCACGTAAATTTAAAAAGATTTTGTTATGACCACTAAGAAAAGTTATATCTTTCCTTTCATAAATTACTAATTGATGGGTATGTTAAATTACAATAATGTAATTTTAAATGAAGTAAATATCTTCAAAATTATGTTTTTTATGAAAATTCTATGAATATTGATATACTGCCACGTGTCCCACGAGAGAAATCTAATTTTGGGCTAACTATAGCTGACAAAACTGACCTTATTCTATTCGCAAGTTTTTCAGCTCGCTATAAACGCCTAGCTTAACCCACACGGCAATTGTGGCACGAACGTAAAATATAGTGGGTATTTACGCGCGTGCGCAACATTTGTACACGACACCGCGCAGACGGGCACTGATATTGCTTCTGCATTTGTGATAAAGTGATAGATAAAAATTACTATCTCTCGCCCACGACTTTACTCCGCGATAGCCATCCAACCTCCGGCCGTTGCGTAACAAATTAATGAGTTATGTTGCAGATATACGGCCCTCGATTCTTCACGTCCCATCACTCACTATCTAAGGTCCCTCAACTGTCCCTCTTTATCTTGGCCAATTGGATTTAGATATAATGATACTCATTAGTCAGCGAGATTCTTCTTCGGCTGATATTTCCTATTTAAAAGATTGTAAATACGTTGTGAATTTAAAAACATATCGTTAGTTTCGAGATAAGATAAGGAATCATGAAAGAATAAGCGTCTTTCGTGATTACTTGTAGTTTCTATTTTTAATCGAAAAACTCCTTGCAGTGATTAATCATTTCACACATTTTACGATATAGTACACAATATGAACAGATGAAAACTGCAATTACATGCCTGTTTATTTCTTCATAAATCTAACAACGAAAAATTTAACAGAGGCGTGTAAAATTAAGAAGTGCTCGAGGGTAATTGTTCCGAGTCCCTTTCTAAATGCTTATCATAATTTTAAGAGCGCTAGCAACACTTACCACTTACTGAGTTATTATTTTCAAACGATAAATTTCAGGTTAAGTTAACAAGTAATAAATTATTTAAATTTCTGTTGTTATTGTTTCTCTAGGAGCTATGTTTTGATACAAGGAATAAGAAAAACGACACTGCAATTATTATTCCGCCATATTTCACAAGGCACAAATTCTAATTAATACTTTTATAGTAAGATGTGTTTTTAAGGTGCTGATGTATAGCCTTATTCATTTGTAATATATGTAACATTGTTTTCTTGAACTATATTGTCCCACAGCTGGTCAAAAATCTCTTTTTTTTTCACTAATACGAGTATCTCTCTAATTATGAAATGATCTTCATGTCATATCAATCAGGGTCCGCCTCCTCCTGTCTTACTCTTTGCAAAGCTTTAGGCACATTTTCGAATGCATCCAGCTTATGGAACTCGCCTAATCAGACTTCCATTGCAGAAATAAGTTATTTAATATTATTATTAACATTTAGACACACAGTTAACGACAACGAATAAAACAATCAAAATAATACTCTTGCTAGTCAAAGTTTTATTCAAGTAAAGTATTTCGTTAGAAATAATTTATTTTTCTGACGTTGAACTATTAAGAGAACCGAAATTAACGCGCGTTTGGCGCTGCGTTTAAAAAACAGCCTTACTGGGACGGCTCTCGTGGGTTCAATTCTCGCATGAATATGAATTTTAGTCATTTGTTAACTAACTCAGTATTATTTTCTCACTTTGGCTAATTTAATATCTATTATGGTCTACTGTAAAGTCAAAACCAGAAAACCAGAGGTTTCACCCGCAGAACTGCGGGCGGCAGTGCTTCGGCTGCGAGGCAAAAAAACGGCTCCAGGGCTCGATGGGATACCCGGTAAAGTCTGGATGTTAGCCCTCGATCACTTGGGTCCGAGGCTTCGCGGCCTTTTCTCCGCATGCCTGGAGCAGGGCATCTTCCCGTCTCGCTGGAAAACTGGGAAGTTAGTCCTGCTCAAAAAGGCGGAAAAACCCGCAGATTCGCCGTCGGCTTACCGGCCTATAGTCTTGCTCGACGAGGTCTGTAAACTTTTTGAGCGCATTGTTCACGCACGCCTCGTCGAGCACCTAGAGGGGATCGGTCCTGATCTGGCCAACTGCCAGTTCGGATTCCGAAGAGGCCGATCAACCATTCACGCGATTCTGCGGGTTAAAGAAGAAGCGGAGGAAGCAGTTGCGCGGGGCAAGGTCGTCTTGGCGGTATCCCTCGACATCGCCAATGCCTTTAATACCTTGCCCTGGGCCTGCATCCATGAAGCACTGAGGTACCACGCGGTGCCACTCTATCTGAGGCGCTTGATACACTCGTACCTATCTTGTAGGGATGTAGTGTACCCTGCCACCGATGGATGGCACCGCCGAGCCATGACCTGCGGTGTTCCACAGGGCTCTGTTCTGGGTCCTCTCTTGTGGAACATCGGGTATGATTGGGTGTTGCGTGGTGCCAATCTCTGGGGCGTCCGCGTTACCTGTTACGCCGACGACACACTGGTAACAGCATCTGCCAGAACCTTCCAGGAAGCTACAATGATGGCGGGGGTCGGCACCGGCCACATAGTCGATCGCATCCGCCGACTTGGCTTGAGGGTGGCCCTTGAGAAGACCGAGGCCATTTGCTTTTATGGGCCTCGTAGGAGGCCACCGGCCGGTGCCCATATTGTTGTGGATGGTGTGCGAATTCCTATCGGCTCTACGATGAGGTATTTAGGACTAGTTCTCGACGGCCGATGGGAATTTCATGCCCACTTCAAACATCTGGGGACAAAATTGTCCCGGGCAGCAGGTGCACTTAGCTACCTGCTGCCCAATCTGGAGGGTCCTGGCAGCTCTTGCCGAGGGCTGTATGCCGGAGTTGTACGGTCCATAGCGCTATATGGTAGTCCTGTATGGGCTGAGTCTCTGAGTGACCGATGCGTCGCTCTCCTACGCAAGCCACAGCGATTAGCGGCGCAGCGGGCAATCAGGGGCTACCGTACAATTTCCTTTGAGGCAGCCTGCGTATTGGCCGGTTATTTACCTTGGGACCTTGAAGCCAAGGTTCTCGCGGAGGTATTTAACCGGCGAGAGGACGCTTTAAGACGTGGGCATAGACCGGCCCGTAGAGAGGTTGAAGTTATTCGTGACTCCCTCCGTAGAGATGCCATGGAGGAGTGGCGTCTCAGGCTGGACAACCCTACAGCGGGTGTGAGGACCGTTGCGGCAGTGCGTCCTGTCTTTAGACAGTGGTTAGACAGGCGTCACGGCGCAGCGACATTCCGACTGACGCAGGTACTCACAGGCCATGGATGTTTTGGCGAGTACCTCTGTCGAGTTGTCGGCGTGGAAGTGTCAGCCGTGTGTCACCATTGTGACAACTGTCCGCGGGACACGGCTCAGCACACTCTGGGGGTGTGTCCAGCCTGGAACAGTGAGCGCAGCGCTCTTGTCGCCGTCGTCGGAGAGGACCTCTCGCTGTCGGCTGTGGTGTCATCCATGGTTGATAGCCCGAGGTCTTGGCGCGCGATGGCCCACTTCTGCGAAAGGGTAATCTCGCAGAAGGAAAGGGCAGGGAGGGAGAGAGATCGATCCGATCCCTCTCGTCGTTCGAGGAGACGTAGGAGACGCCGGAGTGAGGATTAACCGGCGACTCCTGCCCTGTGGAATGGGGGCTACTTTTAGAATTCCACCACGGTATCCCCTGCCTGTCGTAAGAGGCGACTAATGGGGGCAACAATAGTAGTCGCGGGCAGGCAGCGGGGGGGCTGCGTAGTGTCCATTAAAGCGACTACGAGGATTTAATGCATGGGTTGTGCCGTAGCGATAATGGCATTGCGCAGGTGCGTTTCCGGCGAAGCTATGGCGCTTTGCCTCAGGATCCCGGGGCCGCTCCAATGCGCTGAAGAGGACCACCGCGGGGTTTTTGGTTGGTATGCCGGTGTAGGTATTTTGGTAGGGACTCGACTCAACGGTCGCCCGGATGGTAACATCTTTCCCGGGTGGCTCAACGTTGAGTCGTAAGACCGGTGAAACCAACATCACCGCTCCGCCTCCCCTCCGGGCAGCGGTAGCGATAAAGCGTTTTGCCCCACGTAAACAAAAAAAAAAAAAACCAGAAAAACAGGTTGGATCCCGATTTATTAACAAAATGCAAATGAACAATGAAAAATCAGCATCTCTAAACAGGCTCGTTTCTAGTTTATATTCCATTGAAATCAGATAGGGTAAATCATCTCTGAGGCTTCGATAATGTTATAGGTCAATGTTATTTAATTTATTTATACCCTTTTCGTTGGCATTTGTTCTATCGTAATCGTTTTAAAATTGATTTTATGATACTGGAAACAATTTATCACTGCAATTACTACATTGTAAACACAATGGCTTCCCAAATGTTTGTACGGAATTAGTGCAACCCGCCTTTGCACTTTCAAACAACCACCCCGACGATTAATTACTCATTATCTTTGCAGATCGCGAGAACACCTGTGTTATACATTTACCTCACTTTATCGCAACTGTTTCACTGTTCTTGCTTGGGTTGAAAGTGCGAAGATAACTACATTTAAATGAATATTTCGATTAACTTAGTGATTTTAATTACTTTAAAAATATGTAGAAACAATCTTGGACATGAACTAGAAGCCGTAGACTAAAATGCAGCTACGTGTTTCGAACGAAATAAACTATATCCTAAATTAAATATAATATTACCAGTCGTGCAACATAAATCATTATGCAAATTACCAAGATAATAATGCATTCTATTTACGAAAAACATAACGTGTCTGTTCGGTCGTTTCCGACACTGCTCGTGCCGTATCGCCGATGCGATTGGTGAAAACAATGCAGTTATAAAATGGCGTCCATCTGCTAATAGCGGCAACAATAGCCAAGATAACCGTCTCACCCCATTAGAGCTCAGGGATTCTGAATACTGTACTGGTTTTGTAAGGCCTTCGCTTGTAATTATTCATTCAATAGAAGGAAGCGAATTTAAATTATTTTAGATCACAAAGGAAAATAGACTGGCTCGCAGATACGAACATAGATGTACGTTTAAGGCACTAGCTATCGATATACAAAGGCGTAATTACAACTAAATACTTCTGAACCAGAATAGATGGTTACTTATAAAGGAAAATTTAAGTAAAATTGGCAACAAAATTAAAAGAACAAATTGATAATCACATCTACATCTAACTTCAAAAAACAAGCAATTAAGATATCGCAAGTTGAGCTACAATTCGACAAAGGAGTCTTAAATCAAAGCAGGATTCCACAAAGCCCTAAATTCCCTAATGTTTTATCAAAGGCATAGACAACCGGACTCTGTGACCATAAATCAAGAAATTCTTGAGACAATGCAACTGCATAGAACTAATTATTTGTTCGGCGCCGTCCCGCTATGGGGATAGATAAGCTTTTGATGTATTATTTTGTTGAACAATTAGTGAGTTTGTTACAGTAGTATACAATTTGTACAGACGCTTATGGAAGACAAGAACAAGTTGCGCTGGTTGGCGAACACTAAGGAGATCGTTTCTGGCGCCACAACCCACGACACGCCACAAAAAGAGTAGGCGAAGCTTTATCAATTTTATAAACAATTCAATACTCATTATATAATGTTTTATGGTATTTAACGTTATACATTTCACTTTTGAGTATTAGATCTTATTTCTTACGTAACAACTAACAGTGTATATCGATTCTGCGTATCGGACGACTTAACCATAACTTAGCCGTACAAAATGAATTGACCAATATTATTATCATTCAATTGATTATTATAAATCATTTATAAGCTGCTCTGAATTCAATTAAGCTGCGACTCCTGTATTATCACTGTATTAAAACTTGTTTTGAAAAGACCAACGCTAAAGTTTCTTGCCCGTTCTTTTTTGGAAAAAACAGTATTTCAGTCCATTTTCTAATCATAAATTCATTATCAATTATTTTCACTTTTTTAGTTGGGACTTTTACTAAAGCGTGTATTTTAGTTTTTTAAACTATTATTTATTTTAAAGATTCTACTATAATGTTTTTTCATAACTAAAGAAATAAGACATAGAATATCATTTTACCGACAGATATTCAATTGAATAGAGGCTAATTAAGTCACAAAGTACCTTTTAAACACTGAAACATTATGATCGTTAGAAGTACCTACAATTACTTTTACCGGTATCAATATACCGGACAAAATCACTAAGCCAGGTTTATCTATACGACAGAAGCTAAAATCGTATATGAGCATTGACCAGGGATTGCAATTGAAGCGTGAAATGCATTTATAATTCGGAGATATCTCTGAGTCGACAGTTGGTAATTAACGAGTTCCAACAATGCTTCTGCACCCGGTGACTCACCATTGCGAAATCCATTGTTAATTGTTCCTAAATTGTTTATCTTCCACGAGATTTGGACTCGACAGCCAACAACGCAATTAATTAATCCAATGACACCGCTTTCAAATTTTTGGGTAAACTGGCTACTGCGATGAATAATGGGGTTTCAATTGTTAATTAAATATAGGTTATGATATTCTGTAAAGGACATTGATTTTACTTAGCTTTGTATTTTAGTTCAATTATTCGGTGCAAAAATATTATAATGAATTGTATGAATTTAGTGTTTTTGGGGGAGGCCTATAAATAGCAATGGATTCTCTGTGGCTGAAGAGAGAAAGAGAGGGTGTGTATCTTAAAAAATGAAGAACATGGGGTTTCACATTATTTTTTTTATAATTAATGCTTAAATATAAGGTAATATCTATAATACGAAATTGAAATACCTAAATAAAAACACAAAATCCACACACTTATGTTGGCATGATAGCCGTTAAATTAATATTCCAATCCAGGGAAGTTCTAAACCAAGTCACAAAATTATTATATTTTATAGCCAATCATCGAGAAATTAATAGGGTTTTGAAACGCACATAAAATTTGATGCAAATTGGCTATTTGGCTGTTAACTAAGAGGTCCAGTCTTAGACTGAGACTGTATGTAACATGAGAAGAATACTGGTAGCCTCTGTTCTTGTATATTTATTACAATATGTTGGAAAACTTGACGGATATATTGTAGGAGCGGGATGTAAGTAAAAATTGGCATTGCAAATTCTACCAATATAATTTTTTAAGATATAATACCCAACTGCCACACATTGTAAAGACTGCCGTAGCTTGAAGAAGCAATTTAACATGCGGGTGCACCGTGCAATAGTGTAGACTGTAGAGCATCGAGAGATTACACTCATCTATCGCTAGTGATATTCCTTCTGGTGGACAATGCGCATCTGGTGCTGTGCAGTCATTCTGCCAAAACAGTATCAAACACACTTATTTTATCATTACCTTCCTTAGTCCTCAACAGCCCGAGTAAAAATGTTATTGACACAACATTTCTAACGAAATACCCAGCAGAGAGTCAGAAGAACTTATTGTGATACGGGTACCCGCTACGTGTGTCTAGATATTTATGAAATAACACCTAACCATTATACTAATTTATTCCAAAGTAAACGTCCGCTTCGCCCAAATGCTATACACTGACAGTAAGTACCAAGTGCTTCGTGAAGAGATGGTGAAGACCAACACTCGTAATCTGGTGTACCACTGCCGAGCTGACAAGAGCGACTGCGACGCCGCCCTCGCCAAAATGAGGTATAAAGCCAGCAAACACTTCTACGCCCTCGCTAAAGCCGTTGTGGACTACGTGAAAAACAAGAGGCAAGCTCGACCCACTGGATATGTTGGTAAGCAATTTCTAATATCGTAAATACTTATAATTTGGCTGTATGGATCAAAAATGCACAAGAAATAAAAATGATTTAATCTTCGACAGAAATGAAACAGAAAATAAAAAGCAAATCATAGTAACAATACCGAGTTAAATTGGCATAGTTAAACAAAGATAATTCTAATAATTAATATTTTTTTTATTTTTTTTAACAGGTATACCAACAATTGCTTACTCTAATTCTTACATCAATATCGTATGGTGACTTAATAACACTGGTCAACAACATTTTGTAACAAGAAAGGTGCTTGCTAATTTTAAATTACCTACCTATCCTCATTTTATTACCATATTTATTTTGATTCCATTAGGTCTAGTTTTCGTGTTACAGGTACTAACCACAAAATTAAAAATTGACCGTTTTTGTTTTACTTTCGCATTCAGAGAGTTTGTTTATTTGAAGAACGTAGTGTTTTGTTCTGTTTTTAGAGTTAAGTTATTCTTAAATAATGTCAAGAAAGTGTCAAAATGATCCTGACAAGTTTTGTTACATTTGTGGTGACAATACTTTCAAAACTCAGCGAAGGAAATTGACACCATTACTATCTAAGTTATATGAACAGTATTTTGGCTTCGCCATCGAATAACAAGACAAAACGTGGGTTCCACACGTCTGTTGTGTTACATGTGTGGGTCTCTTCACTGGATGAGCGAAAAGATCTCGATGTATACCTTTTGCAATCTCTATGATTTGGACGGAACCAACGAACCACTCATCTGATTGTTTTTTTGTCTTACTGATGCAAAAGGTATTACAATTAATCCTGACCTGCCATCAGCTAAAAGAACGATCCCTCATAGTGAAGATCTACCGGTATCAGAACCATAAAGTGAAAGCTATGGACAACAGGGGTGACGGCTTTTTATACTTGAAAGAAAAATTTCCTAAGCTAAGTAAAGCAAAAATTAAAGAGGGCATATTTGTTAGCCCTCAAATCAGGCAATTGATGAAAGATGATGTATTTAAAGAAAAGCTTATAATTTAGAAAAATCAGCTTGAGAATCTTTCATGAAAGTAACTTCCAATTTTCTAGGAAATCACCGATCAAGTGACTATAAATGTATTATCGCGGAGCTTTTATGTACTTAAAAGGCTTTGGGCTCTAATATGTCGTTGAAAATACATTTTCTTAATACACATTTAGACTTCTTTCCTGCAAATTTGGGCGCCGTCAGCGATGATCACGATGAAAGATTCCATCAATACATTTCTACCATAGAAAAACGATATGAGGGCAAGTGGAGCCCACGTATGTTGGCAGATTACAGTTGGACATTAAAACAAGACGTTCCTGAAGCAAAATACAGACGAAAATCGTAAAAGAAAATTCATATTAATGTTGCAATAAATCGAAATAACTTCTTTTTGTTGATAAAAATTGAAAAATTCCAAAATGTTACAAAATGGTATTACAAAAAAACTATTCGTATTTGAAGCATTTTAATTTTATTTCTAGTATACTTATCCTTGTCCTAAACATAAATAGACAAAAGTTTGCATGTTACATGCAAAAGTTGTTTTTTTGTTGACCAGTGTAATTAATCATTCACAAGAGCAACAATTATTTAAATGGTCATGGTCTTTCTGGCCGCATTAAAACTGCCTAAAATGTTTGCTTCCTGGAATGTGAAAAAAACCTCATGATATCAACAGCTTACTTTAATACTCTTGACTGCAGCTCCAAACACAATAAACCAGCGATATAAAAATAGATTTCCTAATTTCTAGGCACAGCAACCTTCTGCCAAGACAACATCTGCGTGCCCGACACCGACCCGCCCATAGTGTTCGGCGGGTGCTACACGCTGGTCTCGTGCGGCGGGAACCAGACCTGGCACTTGGATCCTGTCGTCTACAAAAAGAAAAAATCTAGATTCTTTTAAATAAATGAATGTTTAATTTTATTTCTATTTATGAATATGTTTAAAGAAATATATATTAGACATATTCACACAAATAAAATAAATAATTACATCTCGTGGGATTGACCATCTAAATCCTAATTTTACTATAAATAGAGACACTGTTATATCAATACTTAACTTTATTCTTATCAACGATAAACGTTAATGTGATAAAAATGTTTAACAAAATGCAACAAAACCATACATTTTATTTATATCACTAAGCAGCAATAACCGTGATTAAATATGTAATACAAAGCAAAGATTTTCTTCTGATTACACGCTGCTGGAATGGTAACGACTGATGGAAAACCAACACACCTGGTGAAAGAAATTTCCAAAAGAAAATCAAACTCGACACACCTGTCATATTTCCGGCTAACAATGCAATCGAGCCGCATTGTTAGATTATACAAATAAGAATAAAAACCAATGCAAAAAGCTTTAAAATACTTGATTTAACCAGACCTGATCATTTAGAATTTCAAACTCGGAATAATTATGCACTAATTTTGAAAATGAAGAAATTAATTTACTTTGTCACTTCAGTACTCGTTTACTCATCGGGAGAGATACGAAGCAGTGGCTTCATTAACAAGTAAGTTCATAATGTTCTTATCTTAATAGACGTAATTCTACATAAATTAAAAGACTCTTTACGCTTTATTAAGTAAAGTTTTGTTTAAATATAACAATAAATATTCAACAGTTTCATCCTACAAGTCATGATTCAATCTTAATCATATACCATAAAAAGTGATGAACTATCTACCAGCCATATTTTTTTGTATAAAATCTATTTTGAGTACCCTTGATAATTATTCATCGGTCTTTTATATATCGGCAGACGATAGGGGATAAAATAAGAAAGTTATGAATCTCTTTCTAAAAAACATCTCTTTATATTTATTAACAAATATCACAACTCCAAATAATACGCCGGTTGTGTTATCATAATTCCTCTTGTTTTCCAACATAATGCTCATCAATACAATGAGGGCTCTCTACAAAATACAGCTCGCATATTGAAATGCCTACAACATTACTTCTAGAACATTCACAGCGTAATCCCGCCTCGGCCATCCTTCACATCAGCCATTGACAACTCCGTTCCATATTCAAATCCTTAGTCCATTCTTCTTAATACAACGGCCAGCATCATCGTCATACTTGAATTAGGTTGCTTTACTCGTCGCTTATAAAAATCATCCGTAACACAAACTTTCAGATTAATAAAAGTCAAGCCAGTGGGTGCGAATGTGGCGAAGTCGTTCGTTCCTCTGACCGAGATCCCGCCTCCAGACAACCCTCACGTCCACAGTGGTCGAAGACATCTTGACGACTGCGTTCCGAAGCCGGAACACCGGGATGTGTACGAAGGCGCCAAGATTGATATATTCGCTGACTACTACGATGACAAAGTCGCAAAGACCGTAGCCACAGTTGTTATTCCTGATCATATCGACAGTAAGTATAATTAAAATAGTATATGACCATTTCTAACTCCTCTGTATGCATACGTAAGGTCTTGATATTCACAAAGGCTAGGCAGAGGCTAGGAGAATTTTAATCTTAAAGTTGACTCTTCCTCCCTCTAGACTCTACCTATAACTCCAAAGACTATCAAGAACGTCATGACAGAATGGAAACGTATGAGCTTTATTTGCTGAATATGTCTTTCATTCAATTCTCTTTAGCTTAGTGGTTCTTGTTCTTTACACCTTAACCGTAAAAAGGTTAAGTGCCTACTAATACGCTCAGTAATCGTTGTCCACCAACACATTCAATGTAATTTTAATCAACCATTACGTAGCTACGAATGCATATACTTATCTTATTTAAAATAATCATTAAATAAAAATTCAATACCTCTTCAGGAAAACACTTCGAAGTCTCCACCCAGGTCCCGTATTTCACCGTTGGAAACATAGACGCGATCGGCTACCACCCAAGCACAATGAAAAGCGAACACCCAAGCGAATGCGAGAAGATATACCAGGACCACCTCGACGATCAGTACTCTGATGAGACCACTGATTATTCCGAAGAGTCCCTCGAAATGGCCAGGATGCCCCTGTTTCCCCAGGACCGCCCTTCCCCCTCCTTTGAAGACCGGATCGAGAAAATGTATAGCGACTTGGACATGTAATTTGTTTACTTTTTGTACTTTCATATTCAAATATATTTTTATACTGAGTTGTTGTTCTGGAATTTAATTCGCTAATATGGCGCTGTTGATCTTTAAGAACATACTGATAATATATTTATTTTGGTTGAATTATGGTTTGTTGAGTTATGTCTCTATTGAATCCACTAATCCATAAAAATATATTAATCACCTAAATGGGTGAATGTGAAAAGGTATGCAATAATTAAAGCTATTAAATATTTTTTTCCTTACTGTAAAAAAAATCTGAAATTGTCTTCATGATTTTTTTTGCATCCATTACTTGGAACACAAAACAAGGAAATATGTACTGTATCTAAGTAGCCAGGGCCGGCGTTAGGGCAAGGCGCGGTTGATTGACGCACCAAGAGGTTACTCTATTATCTGAAACGAAGTTCGAATGTTTGAACGTTGTACGTAAAACTGTACGAATGTGCCTAAGTATTTCACAAAATGATCTATTCCTACATCGTACCACAGAATACTAAACTAACAGAAGTCAAGCTTGTGTATGTACTTCACTTTTATTGCTACACTCACACTACGCTCGGCGGTCGCGCAAGGGTTGTTAACTCTGGCTTATGCGAAAACAAGTATCGTAGTAATAGCACTCGTATCGTATGATTGATTGTTGAGAGTAAGACATGAATAATAAATAAAATATATAAAAAGCAATAATAAAACAAATAAATTTTAATTTTATTTATATAGTCGTTGAGAATGTGTATGTCATTAATCGAAGATTTTTTTTATTGTTTTTGTATCATATTATGTGCTTTTTTAAAGAAATTTATATTTAATTATTATAATCTGGAATTTTATATACAAGTGTAATAACTTTTATTCATTTATTTCACGAAACATACATGTTACAATTAAAACACTACATTCCTTACGATCGACCAACCACTCGCGCGGCTCGACGCAACGTGTCCTTCACTCGGTAGCGTGAAACTCGCGCTCGCACTGGTATGAGCCGGCTGAGATTTCGTGTCGGTGAACGCTGTCTATGTGTGCGTTGATTTAGCGCGCTTTGTATGGAGCTTGACTTCTGTTAGTATTCTGTGATCGTACGTCGTAACAATAGACTAACTTTAGAGTGAGTGATAAGTTTCATAAAATAGTATTGACTTTTAGATGTGAAGTACTTATAGCTTCATTCGGACGTCGAACGTTCGAATATTCGAACTTCGTTTCGGATCATAGAGTAACCCCCCACAGCGCAGTTGCGAATAGGCCCCGCATGCCAGGTTTTGGTTTGCAAATAGATGGTGCTGTAATTTTTTTTCCAAGGCATTACTAATGTTAGAACTGCTACTGCAGATAGCATTTTGGTATGGAAAACAAAATACACCAGCAAAGACAGGTTCATTTTTTGGCAGGTATTAATAAGAAAAATACTTTAACAATACTTTTATTTAGCTCTAACTAGGCACTTCGTAATAATAATAATTAAGATATACTTGTGAAAAACTAGTTGCTGACTTATTTATCTACCTTATTTCATACTTTAACAATACTTTTATTCTAATTATTGCATTTATTATTAATTTCATACAGGTCCCGCTTGTAAATTGTATTTGTTAGGAACTTTTACATCCTTGTCCTTGTCGTCGAATATCTCTTCGGTATCATCATCATCAAAATCATCCATGTCAAGAGGATTTCTGAAAATAAGAATACTTGATTAAAAAATATGTCATTAAATGCTTCTCTCAATCAAAAAAAAATAAAGAATATACACAATATAATAAAAAATACAATAAAATAAAAAATAAATGTATTCTCCATTTTATGACATCGAGTAAGTATTGATTGCAGTATGGAAGTGATAAAAAAGTTACTCACTTATTCCAGTCTATTTTATGCCGCTTTCTGAAACGTAAAATGTAATTAAAAATAAATAAAATAGACCCAACAGCCACATACATAGTCCTGACCCGACACTAAGATCGAGTCTCGTGGGTATCAGGAACTACAAGAAACATTTCGATTTCACGAACACCCAGACCCGACACAAATACTTATAGATTACACAAACATTTGTCTCGGTGCGGGGATCGAACCCGCGTCCCGCGGCCTCTTATTTCACAGCCCGCGTCTAACTAACTGTGCCACTGAGACTGTCCATTTAATTTTGAAATAAGATTTTGTACATATTACAAATTATTGTACCTATTAGTGGCTATGTAATCTTGATCCATATATTCTTCTGAAACTTCAACTGACAGCGGTTGACCCCTATGGTCTTGTAATATACCGAAATACCGTGGCGCCCGAGTTACGGAGAACAGCAATGCTAGAATAAAAACATGGAGAAAGGAACATTTAACACCTAGTACTGGGAGTAATCATTAATTAACAGTAACATATCCAAACTCTGTGAAATTCTGAAAAAATTACATACTTTTTGAATTGATAATCTCCTTTTTAAGGCGATTTAAAAGAACAGTATTACGCACTGTAACATCACTACTATTAAAGCATAATATTGTGCGGATAAGAGAAACTAGAAGCTCTAACTAGGCACTTCATACCACATTTACTTTTGAAAAACTAGTTGCTGACTTATTTATCTACCTTATTTCATGGTGTTTCAAATTTAATTTTTAATCATATTTCAACTATGCAACATGTGTATATTAATTAAGTTTGATACTTACAATCATCGACTGCTCTACTATATTTAAGCGCCATACATAATACAATTAAAACAATTTGTAGTTTCATCTCACACATTATCGTGTACTATATTTTACGTTTCACTTGAAAATATGAACTTTACTTAATCAACATATATTTTTTAACATATTTAATTATGCTGGGAACAAGTTATGCTTAAAATGGTTTCGTATGTAATGTATTGCGATGCATAAAGGCCGCTACACCGACTTCCGCTTGGAACAAAGTTTATAAAATATGCATTTGTTTACCCGTTATTGTTCTAGTTCGTTACTGCAACGTGAAGTTCATTGTAGGAACACAATAGTGTATGTATAATGAAATTAAAACTATCTTACCACTATATATTACATTCATACATATTCAGCCAGTTGAAACCGCTGCTGAACGTAGCTCTCCTCAAAGGATGTCCACGGCTGATCATCATAATAATGAACTAATAAAGAGACTCGCTCCGTGTTGATTTCATCCGACATTTTGTGGACTATCTACCTTTCAGTTTTTATGTTAAAACTTAATATAACTTCTATGATATGCTCGACTCCTTTTTCTGTTTTTCATTTACTTCGACCAGACAGCTTATGGGCTATAAACCTTGAAAAAAATTGAGGTACATATTATCCATATACTCGTATAAGCATAGCTCTCTGCGTTTACTACTATTTATTACAAGCATAAATTAAGAACGAATTGCAAAACTTTTATTTTACACATAATTCTTTAGATGCATAAAATTCTACATTTTTAAATAGTAGAGCGTACTTAAGGTTTCCCAAAGCTTCAGTACTAATGGATCGGCTCAAACCACTGTTTTATAGAAAATCGACATGAAGTAACAGCTTAGCTTGGCTGGGGAATACCTACTTCATGAGGTTGTATTCTACTTAATCCGGTAAAGGGCTCAAATCTCCCCAATTTGCAGGCAGCCCCTCTCAATCTAACACAATTGTATAGGAGACACTTGCCCTATGGTAGGACGTATATTGGGCTCGAAAATATTTATTATTTTAACATCAAGTATACATACGTAATATTCTATCGCGGTTTTCTTAACACAAATAGGAATTCTGAATAACAACAACTGTAAATAAATAAAGGATTGAATACTTTTGCTTCCTAACATTATCGCTCCCGACCTTGTTGGAACCCAGGTATTTATAAATTAAAAAAAATACGACCCCGTAACTGAGCTATAAGCCTTATACAACATGTAACATAATAATTATATGTAGGAACCGATGGTAGTACTTTCAGAATAAGCTACTGAATCAATCTTAACACTTTTTATAGGTATTATTTTTCCTAAAAAAAAATTAGTACGTCAAATTTAGTCACCCTTCAAATCGAACGAAATTTAAGGTTCTAATTTATAAAAGCGTAACTAAATAATTTAGCAAGTAAAATATGAAAAAATATGGTCTTTTTATTGATATTTATAGAGAGATTTTTAAAATTCCCAAAAAACCTGGCACTGAAAAATTACTGAGTTCGATTCAGTGACTTATTATTGACTGAGCACTATCAGGTCGTGCATTAATGATGTTACTATTTTGTTTTATTTATTTTTTGCTTTATTGCCAATTTATTATCATTTACTTTACACACAACAGGGTAAATAAATAATAGAAACATTTTAATTAAAACTACGTATATTTTATACTATTATCTCTTATAGAATAAATTGCCTTCGCCGCCCCAAAGCCGTCTTCCACCGTAGCCGATCAACTCTTGCCGAAGAGAATTGTATTTCTTAAAGAACAGCTTTTTCAAAATACGTTTGCGTCGTTTGTCTTCTTTTAAGCACGATTCAAGCTTGTCCATACATACATCCTCCCTAAAGATACATATAATTATAATTATTTAGATTAAGACATATTATAATATTGCATGCTATACCTTCTAGCAGAACATGTATGTTACGACACGGATATTATAACATCTTTATACCCATGTTTTATGCATTATAAATAAATAAATAAATAAATAAATAAATAAATAAATAAATAAAAAAAAATGAATATTAATTCATTAGCAAATAGTCTTAACTGTTTACCAATTTACTCGTAAAGGTACATAACATTTCTCATTATTTACAATGTTTAAACACCAATGTGCTGTATGTAATTTATGTAGTATCTAATAACAAATACACCCACCCAACAGTCACTTACATAGTCCTGAACCCACACTAAGATCGAGTCTTGTGGGTATCAGGAACTACGAGAGACTTTTATCGGCGTAAAACACCCAGACCCGAAACAAATACGTGTGGTTCACACAAACATTTGTCTCGGTTTGGGATCGAACCCGCGCCTTTCGTTTCACAGCCGGCGTCTAACCAACTGCGCCACGAAGGCTGTCATGATCTCTTGACATCTCTACTTACAACCAGATAATAGGGCTAAAAATGTAATTAATTGTAAAGATTTATTGTCATACTTATAGTTTTGGTCCAGTAATAGTTTCACAGGCTCCGTCTTGGTGAATTTATCAGGAAGTCGGGAACCAGGTGGCAATTTTGACAACTCTTTCATAATCCCCATTATAGTGTTCTCCAGCTGTGCTAGTTTTGGAACCATCAGCCTTTTTATTACCTGAATTTATAAAACAAATGTGAAGTTTTAGTTAGTAGCGTGTGCCACTAGACCAATTATAAGTGTTTTTAAGAATTGCTTTGAACACGGTACAAGAAATTCCAATCGTGAATTTTTCATTGATAATTCGAAGACATTATACATATCTACCTATACCGCAATTCGGTATGTGTTTACGACTTCTTTACATAGTAAAATAATAACAATGATTTAAATAACTTGGGAATACGAAAAATGTATCTAAAACTATTATTACCTTTCCACAGCGATTACCCGTCTTGCAAGGTGTTCTGAATCTCCTGCCAAGATCCATAGTCGGCAAGTTTTGTATTTGTGATATTACATTAGACAGAGTTCCGACAGCAGTTTTTTGTGCTAAAACAACAATAATACTTAATATATCTTGGGGGGAAACCGCGATTTAAAACACCCAATAGAAAAAAAAATCAATAAAACATCTCACCCATTTTTGCCTTTTTAGTTTTTCCTATTCTGGCGATGTCTGGTTTATTAGCTTCATCAGAGTTTTTGCCTCCGCATACAAATGTGAGAAGTACGAGAGTCAGTGTACATTTTAAAATACATTTATTCAAAATCATTGGGAGTTTTAAGTGTGTCCAGTCTTCTCAAAGGTTCGTGCAAAGAAGGGAAAATCTTATCGAAATGTATAAAGAACCGTTATCGTTGGTTGAAGTAACTAATGCAAAGGAAGCTATTTCGTCACAAAGGAAATTGTTTATAAACTCTTATGTATGCAACTTTAGTTCAGAGAGTACTTGGGGTCGATTCTTTTGTGTGGTAGATGTTTTTTCATTTCACTATTCATTCATATTAAGCAAAATTAGGAAATATTTGAAGCATTCTTCAGCGTATTTATTTGTATTCATAATGCCATATATCCGCCTGCGCCCTGATTTCCCGCGAGCCTGTCATTATCACAGTTCAGAATATTGATGATGAAAAATTGCCCTCTTTTGTAGCCACGGGAAAAATTAGTATTAGTAACCATAGTAAATACGGAAGGAGGAGTTATAATACACTTCCACGTCACGAAAAAATGTTGTGAACCGAGTGTTCACCGGCTGAGGTCCCTGCCAAAATCACGCCTCCGGCGCATCTAGAACAACCAATCTAGAAACCGTGATAAGAAACATAGGTAGATACTCTAGGTATCTACGGAAGTAAGAGACCTTCCGCAATGCACTGACTTTTTTTCTGGAAGTGTTTTATTATGTTTGTATTGTTTGTTGACTGCTTAGGTGACGGAGTTGTAGGTACTACGGTATGATTGCAAAGCTGAGGTCTCGGGTTCGAATCCCGGGTCGGACAGTAATATTGGATTTCTCTATTCATTATCAGTCTGGAGTCAGGATTTAGTGCCCGACATGGCGGTAGGCTCGCCCCCTATCACGGGACGGAAAATTCAAGGCGAAACGTAGGTGTTCTGGTTGCTACCAGAGGAACTTCTGCCTACCCTTTCCAGGAAAAAGGTGTGAGTTTATGTATGTATATACTGTTTGTTTCTCTGATAAGTGTGCTGTGTGTTATGTGGGATATGGCCGGCCAGGGGTTGGGTCTTGCTATTTGCGGAATGCGATGTCGTCCATCTCAGACTCATTCGATAAATTTATGGTGATGATTCTAACCCTAAAAGAACGCTACGACAAACAGTCACAACTCCCAGTGGTCCTATTATTGTCCGGTGGTTTGATATTCGTAACCGCTTGAATGACGACCACCGTGCAAAGGTATTAAGCCCGCGATAGTGACCCATGCATTTTCCAAAAGGCAGAAAAGGCGATATAACATCTGCGCGGTGCGAACAGAGTTGCCACGCGCCGGACTCGATGGCCGGATCGAATATAATCCATTGGCCCATAGACCAACAAACAAAACTTCGCGCCACCTTTCCCCAAGGGCACAGCGGAAGGAAGCTTTGGAGCTTTCCGATCAAAAAATTAAACGGCAAAGGAAGTCATACAACTTACATTCTTACCATTGCATCCGCCCTACGGCCTAATGTACTTTACTTCATTTTATAGATAAAAAATAACTAGCCACAAATAAAAATCAAAATGACAAAAACTTAAAAAAAAACCTTTAACATTCAAAAAACAGATATGTAGATTATAGATATTGGATATACGATATGATTAAACAGTATTTTTCATAATTTTTTGTTCTTTCTTATTGTAGTAATTTTTTTTTTTGGCAATTGACATTTGACTTTGAGTTGAGTTTTTTACAGTTTTTTATGGGTTGTTTAGTTTTGAGGTTATAACTTTTGTGGTAATAATGAATATAAGTTTTGTTTATTTGTCTGTAATCAAAAGTTTAAAACATCATAATTAGGTACTTCGTTACAACATATGACAAATATTTATTAGTTAATGTATAAAATATAATATGGCGAATACAATACAAGAACCACGAAAGAAAAACGGGTACTCAAATGGAATAGTGAAAGAAATCGACACAAAATTTCAACATTGTTGTGAAATTATTACTGTTCTAGATCTCAGTCATCGAAATATATCTGTGGTGGATGAAATAATAAAATTACCACCTAATTTAAGTGAGTTGTGTCTAGCGCACAACAAATTAATTGAAGTGCCTAAATTAGTGTTTGAAATAGAAACTTTAAAGATACTGGATGTTTCTCACAATTTCATCTCACATTTTGACGAAGTACCTAAATTTTGTAATACACTGGAACAATTAAGTATTGCTTACAATAATTTAAAAGCACCTCCTTTGTGGATTTGGTCACACACACCAGAAAAGTTAAAAAAGCTTAATATTAGTTGTAATCCAAACATAATTAATACATTAAGAAAGGAAGAACTTGAATGTATCCTCGACTGTGAAACTCAGCTTACAGAGATTGATATACATAATTGTGGCCTTAAGAGCAATGTTAAAATATTGTCAACATTTCCATGTGCAAAATTATTGAAAATTGGTGATACAGAATATGACTACCATGGTTCAAATGCTTTAATAGATTTGCCCCGTAAAGGCATAGATAAATGTTGTGATATAGAAATATTGAATGCCAGTAATACTCACTTATACACTGTTAATTCAAATATAGATATTTATAAGCATTTAAAACATATTGATTTGTCTCAAAACTATATGCACAGTTTGCCAGATGAATTTTGTAATTTGTCTAATTTGGAAGTATGCATACTATCGAGCAATAAGTTTTTGTATTTACCAGATGATATTTATAAGTTAACAAAATTAACTATGTTACTTTTGGATAGTAATGAACTCTGCATGTTACCTGAAAATATTTGTAAACTAGAGAACCTTAAAGTTCTTGATTTGTATGATAACTATTTAAATGAGGTGCCTTATAATATAGAATACCTAGAGAAGGTTGATTATGCTCAAAATTATCTAGAAGAACCAGAAGATGTGGAGTATATGTTGAAAAAGGAGAAGTTAAGAGTTAATAGTAGTAACAGAGTGGATGGAAGGTATTATTTTATTTATTAGTTTTTATTGCAGCAATACATCCAGCTTCATTGTCAGTTACTTAATATACAAACAAAGAACCTCCTCCTTTTTCTTTGTTTAAAAATAATAAACTTTCCATACCAAGGACTTTGCTAAGGCCAAAGTATTTGGATAGTAACAGAGGAAATCATGCAATGTAAAATCTACTGACATTTATACCAATTTATTTATGTTTGGTGTCAAAGAAAACAATTTCCAATGAATATTATCCTTTTACTTTTACAGAAAGTTGGAGATAATCCGATCTGAGAGTGAACGGGACTCAGATTCTTCAATTGATTTTAATGAAGTCTCAACTGACAACGGTTTGTACAATACTATTAGCACCATAATGTATAAGGCTCAGTTTATTATACTGACATACTGAAATCTTGAGATATAGTTCATGAAATTACTGGAATGCTGGGCATAAGGCATAAACAAGTTGTGTAATTTGCAGAATCTCAAAAACCTGCATGTGAGCTGTCAATTTCATCTGAAGACTGGGATTCCGACGAATATTGGATACCACAATATTACAATTCAGCCCCACCACCAGTGTCGCCTTGGGTTTATTTCGTAAGAAAAAAAATAGAAGAGGGCAACTTTTGCCCAATGGATGCACATACTGTATCTGTCATTGAAACAGTCAAATATGAAAAGCTTTGCAATCCCCTTAAGGAATATGAATCAGATGGACAATTTGATGACTACTCTGATGATGACAGTTAACCAGACAGCATAAGAAACATCTAGTCTTCCTGCCATATAACATAAGTTTATTGATTGAAATAATAATAGCATGACAACTATATCACAAATGGTGAAAGGACTGACATTACAATAACAAACACATCAATTGAATGCATCTTCATTTGTGAATATTTTGTATTACTGCTTTACAATGTGATAAATCATTTAGACACTATACTGGTTTCTATTTCCCTTAATATGTCTTCATGAATGTGGTTTCGATTTTCTCTGGTGATCTGAAAAAAATACAGTTCTTGTTTATACAAAATATAGATTTTGTACTATAAGTGGATTGTCTTATAAATTAAGTATAATTTTTTATTGAACTGCCACTAAATTAACACTAAAATAATTCTTACCACCCATATTTTAGCTTTATTGTGATTTCTAATATTTTCAATAAGTGTGTCACTTTTTCTTACAGGTATTGTGGCTAAAACTGAACAATTTGATTGTTGACTAAATATATTACGAATTTTATTCTTAAATGCAGTGCTAAAAAATTCCATTTTTCCAATCTCATCTATGACTAGTAATTTTTGGAAATCCTGATGGTTCTGGAAATATCAAAATACCTTTAAAAAAATTAAATTTTTTTTTTTTTGGAAATTTTATATACTTAAAGCGCGTCAGATATATTTGAAAATAACTATTACATTTGGAATGTTCAGTTCAATTCTTTAGTCAAGTTGAAACACATGAAAGTTAAGAACTGTAAGATTCTAGTTCAATTCCAAAGTTCAGCAAGTTTTATTGTCTGATATTATTCACATATGAGTGTGCCAGAATTGGGATTTATGCCTGGTATGGCAACAGGCCCCCCATGGGACATCTCAGAATGGTAATAAGCTCCTACACCTTGGGAATACAAGTGTGATTTCATTTATGCAACTATCATTCATGAAAACATGATATTACATCATCCAAACTTGATAATGCAACAGTTTCAAATTCTTGCACGAGTACACCATATTTCCCAATTTTATATTTGACAGGACCATTCAGTAGTGCTTGGTCTCTGGCTAACCGACCCCGGGCTCCATCTAAGGTGACTACATCAAACCCTTCCCGTGTCCCATTCTTCCTTAATTCTTCTGTATAAAATCCGCAAACTTGAACATTTTTCGAAGCTATTATTGAAGAAATTTTCTTAATTAATGTAGTCTTTCCGACACCTGAAATAATGTACTATTCAATAGATATAATTAAAGTAACAAAAAGCATAAAATCACAATAATAAAATGTTTTCAATACATCTTTTGTTTGATGTAAATAATTATTAATTATTTTGGGTAAGGCAATAGATACTTAACCCGGGTCGCCCGTAACAATAAAATAATTATATTTATTGGCCATCGCGTACCAATTGAGTATTATATTTGGTAATATTAATATTTTATAAAAATATTTATCATTAAATTGTCCAAAGACCGTCGGACGTCAACGGTCAAAGTGTCAACGGCATTTGACAGGAGAAGCTGCTGCACCCTGTGGCTGGACCAAAGAACGCCAGAAAAGAAATCGCCTGGAGTGATATGACTGACATGTATACTGGTATAAATTCACTAGTTCACTACTATGTTATATTATATTATATACTATGTGCCGAGAACCTTGTTGTGGCCCGAAACATATTCACAAGAAAGTTTGGTCGAGACTCGAGAGTGTATAGCCGGCCTACAGGCTACAGTAGTAGTCTTTTCTTTGGGCATAATGTCATGCCAATTTATTATCTTTAAGCGTCTTCAAGAAATCAAGACCACTGACCACAGATCACTATACATAAACAATAAGTTGTATACTATAATTTTAAGACTTCGAATATCTTTCGTCTCACATACACACATTCCATATGCAATATTTACCTCTCATTCTTACACTAATTTCTTATCGTTATCATTATTCATTGCACTATCACAGAATCAAAGTTCACTTGTTTCAAAAGTTATTTTAGCCGGTGTTAAAGTTTTATCGGTTGTTTTATCATTTACTAGCGGATAAAGATTAAAGACGCCCGCATATTTCAATTTTAATAAAAATGGCTTCTGTTGGTGCTGTTGCAAGAATCCTGCTCGGAAAAAATGTATTTTGTAAAAGCAGAGTTGGTGCCATATCTAATACCGGTCTCGTCAAGTTTTATAGCGCAGGTTAGTACGAAAATTAAAAATATACAATAAACCAATTGCGTGGGGCGTAAGGTTACGACACGCTTGTTCAATGTTAAAATATTCTAAATGCCAAGTAATATTCCGTAGGCATTAATATACATATAACCGTGCTCTTAAAATAAACAAAAGTAGTCAATTGCAAATTTATTTTTATCAAAAAAAAAACAGACGTCTAGAAAACATCACATCACATTCAACCAATTGATTATTTTTTAATTATTTTACACTAACGTGGCATTTACCTTCTAAATTCGCATTGTAGTGAGCTACCAATAACCATTTCACAGGCCTGAAATGTTTTCCATCGTAAAAGAAGGAATATTTCGAATGATAACATGTTTAATAGAAAATCTAATTTACATGTGTTTACGCAACACTGATTAATATTCCCTTGGGCATATACTATCGCATTAATTTTAATTAGATGGTTAATGTTAAAAACTACATCTCTTACATTATCTTTTTAAATGTCATCTTACCAATACACTTCTTGAATCCCAACTTTATTGGTAACATATCTGTTACATACTAATCTTCTCTTAATTGGAACTGCGGCAATATTTGAAAGACAAATATGCTTCCATGAATAGCAAGCATGTTAGTAAAAAATAATTTAACCTAAGTAATTGCCAATGTTAGGTCCATACATTATTAATAACTAGGTAATAAAGGTAAGATATTATCTAAATACTCTAGTGGCCAATTAACATCTTGTTTTTTAAGATTTCTATCTGACAGAAACCAGTATTAGGAACTTGTGGACAGAATTTTGAAGTTTTTGTTTGTTAATAATACCTATTATTTACAACTAGACTATAAATAAGTATGTAGAGTTGAATTTTCTTTGTTGTTTCTTTGTTCTCATGTTAATAGTACTGCTAAGTCAATGGGTATTGTCTACTTATTTCTCACCACAGACTATTTTATTATGTACTAAAACTTTCACCTGAATCATTTTGATCTCTTATTATTTATATTAGAGGAATTTAACTATCATGTTGAAATAAAGGCTACTAGTTTGCCAGACAAGATTAAAAGTAATATTTTTTAGCTGTTGGAACAATATCTGTTATTAATTAACTTATATAGCAAATAATGCAATCACAATGATCTAAAGTAAAATTATTTCATTAACTAGGCCTTGATCAGAGGTTATTGCTATCTTATCTCTTAATGGAATGATTTAATATTATTTAATAAACAACATATTATGTCAGTTTAATAAACTTTTTTATGATGAAAGATACAATTTGATTATTGAAGCTGTAGTAAAGAATATGGATTGTTCAAATTTTGATATCTGTTGGACAATGTAACAGAAAAGCTATTCATATAGGAAATTTGTTTTCCATGAAATAGTAAAATGGTTAATGTGGGCTTTTAACACTGAACCTACAAATCTATATTTATCTTACAGAATTATGAAAAAATTGCAAAATTTTTATAAACATGAAAAATAACATGACTTATTTTTTTACAGCACCCACATATGAAAACATCAAGGTAGAAGTTGTTGGAGCAAAGAAGAATGTTGGCCTTATCCAGTTGCACCGGCCCAAGGCACTAAATGCCCTCTGCAAACCCCTGTTTGTGGAACTTGGCAAAGCTGTCAATGACTTTGACGCAGATAACAGTATTTCAGCAATAATTATTACTGGTGAGTATTTGCATTACCGTCAATCAGGATAGAATGTATCTGCAAATCTGAACAAATACAACAGTTTCAATTGCTTTTTACACACAGGTAAATTAAACTGATTAATATTTTAATTGATATTTTTATGATCCCAAAAGATAGCAATTTGTTTGGACTATAATCTTTGGACTTGGAATTATAAATCATATATTTTTTCTTTTAAGAATGGTGTTGTTTTTAAGATTATTATCAATAGCTAATATAATTTATTACACAATTACGCGATAATTTATGTTGTTTAATAATAGCAAGAAAGCCTTTGCTATAAATCTAGTCTTGATCTTTACGAGAAAAAAACTAAATGTAATGTCGATTTATTTTCTTTCGTTAGGCAATGAAAAAGCATTCGCAGCTGGGGCTGATATCAAAGAAATGCAAAATAACACATACAGTTCGAACCAAAAAGAAGGATTCTTACGTGAATGGGAAGATATCTCTAACTGCGGCAAACCCATTATTGCTGCCGTCAATGGGTTCGCGGTAAGTACTTATAAAAAATGCCTATTATTAGTCGTAAGTGCGAGTATATTTGTATTTATTCACAACATACCAAACGGTGGCCCTGTTGGCTGTTAAAGAAAACTGATGAGCAATTTCACGTTTTTTTTTTCTTGACATGGGTATTTTCAATGTTATCAACTAGTAACTAGAGTAACGTAATGCAAAATGTACGTAATGATTTCAAGTAGTAATTATCATAACTACTTTGTTTTTACTTGGTACTGCCTCGGTGGCGTAGTTGTATTACGGTACGGTTACAAAGCTGAGGTCTCGGGTTCGAGTCCCGGGTCGGGCAAAGTGATATTGGATTTTTCTATTCATTATCAGCCCGGAGTCAGGAATTTGTGCCCGATATGGCGATAGGCTCGCCCCCTATCACATCATGGGACGGAACATACAAGGCGAAATGTGGGTGTCCTGGTGGCGCCTCTGCCTACCCCTTCGGGGATAAAGGCGTGAGTTTATGTATGTATGTATGTACTTTGTTTTTCTAACAGCTCGGTGGCGGTTGCGAGCTAGCTATGCTCTGCGACATCATATACGCCGGCGAGAAGGCCAAATTTGGGCAACCGGAGATCAACATCGGCACCATCCCCGGCGCTGGCGGCACCCAGAGACTCCCCAGATACGTGGGCAAGTCCAAGGCGATGGAAATAGTGCTTACTGGCAACTTCATCGACGCTCACGAAGCCGAAAAAATGGGTGATTATAATATTTTTAAATAACAGGAAAAAAACGTAGTATGACATCCTGTTGCGCGCTGGACTGACGATTTGAAAATGATGGCAAGTAGCAGATGGATATTACCTGCTTAAACCTGGGATGGTTGTTGCGTATTTAAGGAGGATTATGTCCAGCTGTGGAGGGCGAGAGAGTATATAAAAAAAATAGTATTTTCAATTAATAAATCAGTTATTCTCTCTCCGTTCGACGAATTTATGCCAGCCTTATCCAAAACTTTTAAAAATATCCATACTCTAGGAATTACGAACAACTCTGAAAATATGTTATTAATTTGCATATTCCTCCCACAGGTCTTGTAAGCAGGGTATTCCCTGTTGACAAACTGTTAGAGGAGACAATCAAGCTGGCTGAGAGGATCGGCACACACTCGCCGCTCATCGTCAAGTTAGCCAAGCAGTCAGTCAATCAAGCTTACGAGACTTCTCTTAAAGCTGGCCTGCAGTTCGAGAAGTCTATCTTCTACGGCACCTTCGCTACGGTGAGAGAATCATATTTTGTCTTGCAAAAAAAAAACACGGTACACTTGTACAGTGAAAAACCAGTGTTTAAAGTACAAAATATGTAGTTTAACACCAGCTAAAACATTATACACTGGTACCTCAGATCGCACCGATTGTTATTGTTTTACTCAACATAAAAAAAGCGAGTCTGAAACAACAGACAAATTTAAATTCATTGTGTAATAACTATTAAATATTCAAAAGAATATTCATTTAAATTTTAAATTCAAAAGAATAATTTTGATAGTGTATTTGGTATAACTTTACGAGAGTAAATTTAAAAATAGGTTTTATATAAAACGATATATTTTTTATTACATTTAATTAGACAGAACATAAAGTACCATTAAAATGAAACATTAATTGTATTAAAACAAATAAATTGGGGTTAAAAATGGCCCAATATGTCCTAAGTGAGTATTTGTAAGTTATCTATTAGGTAAAATAGCAAAGAGAGTGGGAACATCTTACCATAATATCTCTCTGGTACGCCCGCACGGTAAAAGTGGTGACGTCATTCATCACGTTCAAAACGCCTCCTTTTTCCTTTATGTATTTAATTCTACTACCAGGGTTCAATTCTGTATGAATGTTCTTAAATATATATAACAGCCTCCGTGGCGCAGTTGGTTAGACGCCGGCCTGTGAAACGAGAGGCCGCGGGTTCGATCCCCGCACAGAAACAAATATTTGTGTGATCCACAGGTATTTGTTTCGGGTCTGGGTGTTTGTGAGACCGAAAAGTCTCTCGTAGTTTCTGATACCCACGACACAAGACTCGATCTTAGTGTGGGGTCAGGACTATGTATGTGACTGTTGGGTGTATTTATTTATTTATTTATTTATATTCCTTATGTTAAATATATTGTTATAACGTGAAAAATTGGGCTACCGGATTGTTTTACACATTATACAATTTAGTTTTAGATTTTTATTTTTATTTTTCGTACAGATGCGCATGTACTGTACAGAAATATAGCATGTAATTGATATTTTGTTTCAAAATTAAGTGAGCGCAACATAATACTAATTATTTTATTGATATCTTATTACAGGAGGACCGCAAAGAGGGCATGACTGCTTTCATAGAGAAGAGAGCGCCAAATTTCAAAAATGAATAATGTGGTATTTTTGTATAACTACTTTATGTTATATGTATATAAAAAAATGAAATTGTTTTTTAAGGCAAAATGAAAGCAAACTTTTCAATCTTCAAATATGTAAATGTTGCTATACAATCAACTGGTGCTTGTCGTTTTGTGGGTAGATATACATATATTATACACATCAAACAAAAAAATATATACAAAATTATACAAATAAATTTCTAGATGTTTTCTTTTATTTCGATAAGTAAACCTTAACAAATCTGATAAAACTGAGATAACCACTTTTTTTATCGCATATTATTATGTATCCGCGCACAGACCACGTAAGCGTTACTCCCAGATTTATATCGCAACAAAGTGAGTCGGTAAACATCATATGATAACCTCTAGCTGGCCTCTAAACTAATTTAGTATTTGTAATATGTACATTTATTCAACTGGTTATTAGAATATTTTAGCATTTTACGTCAATTAAGTACCTACTCATAAATAGCAAAAAAATTATTTATACCTGTTGAATACTGTCTTATGTTGAATACAAAGCCTTCGGTCTGTGCATTCGGTTAAATTAATTCGTATCGCCTGGTTTGTAACGTGAGCGATAGATAAGGCCAATCACTCAAGTCTGTGGGCCAATCTATGAATATGACAAACAGAGCTGGCCACAGAAAAGCGATAACTAAATACAGGGTTTAACAAGACCACGACCGAAAACGAAGCCAGGTAGTGGTTACAGACACAATGCAACTAAAAATTGCGCAAAATAAATCGTCTTTTTTTTTTGTATTTTTTACTTATCGTCGTATTTGGGCGGTAAATCCATATTTTTCCTAAAATAATGATGTACACCTTTTTATTTTGAGACGCACTGGTACGTAAGGGTTTAAATTACTATTTTCGCAAAAACTAGGTACTTGCCACTCAAACATGATGATTTAAAAAAAATGCAAAAAAAGAACTGTCGCGTTTTTTGCGAAAATTTAAATTGCATTGTGTATGTAACCACTAAACTACCACCTGGATTCGTTTTCGGTCGCGGTCTTGATATACCCTGTATATGTAGACGTCTTTTACATTTAGTAACTACTTTCCATAAGCATACTTGAGAAATTTTACAACTTTTCTAATATCTCGTGATAATATGATAGGACTGCCTCGGTGGCATGGCGTAGTTGTATTACGGTACGGTTACAAAGCTGAGGTTTCGGGTTCGAGTCCCGGGTCGGGAAAAGTGATATTGGATTTTTCTATTCATTATCAGCCCGGAGTCAGGAATTTGTGCCCGATATGGCGATGGTCTCGCCTCCTATTACATCGTGGGACGTAACATACAAGGCGAAATGTGGGTGTCCTGGTGGCGCTCTGCCTATCCCTTCGGGGATAAAGGCGTGAGTTTATGTATGTATGTAATATGATAGGACATATTACCGAAGGGATTTATTATTATGGTTAATAAGACTTGTTTTTAGTGTATGCCAGTCAGAGGTAATTTTTACCTCAATGTTGTCAGTTTATTATGTAGGTATATAGATATGTACTTACTGTAAGTTAATTACGAATTTGTTTTTAGTTTAAACATTATTATTATAGTCTGTGGTATCCATTAATGTTATCAGTTTAATAAGTTATCTTAAGACATGTAAGTAGTACATCAATACCTATTAAATAATACTCACGTTTATACTATGTAAATGTATAAATAGAGGGGCTACCAATGCTACCTACATGACAGTCTTCCGGGTGTGTTTTTGTCGCAAGCAGTGATAATGAGCGAGTCTATCGATACAGGGCAAAAACATCAATTTTATATTATGCTATTTTTTACCGTAAATCTCAGTGAGGTAGCTAGCGACACGATGGCCCAGTTTGCCGAAGTGCGACAGCAAAACCAAAAGTTTTATGTTTGAAAATCGAACCTATTGCCTCTATGATTTATGTGCCGAGTACGTATTTCTAGTTGTAATACGTTTAAACGTTCCATCTCTAACAATTGATTTGTGCAGTCTACCAAGTACTGTGCTAGTACCTACTAAAAATAATAAACGTCCGGTATGCATAGTATAGTCAAAAAGTTATAACCCAAATATGGAAATAATATCGCGTCAATCACTAATTATTATATTAACAGTCGATTGTGGACAAAAAAAAAATGAACTGCTGAGTAATCCTAAAGATTGCTACTAGGCTGTATGGTTTACTTCTTTGTTTTTCTGAAAGTCAAAATAAAATTTTATTATGTCATCTTGACATTTTGTATTGTAACTTGTAGGCCTGGTAGGGCTTAATATATGTTGTGAGTGTAGTGATTGCTGTTTTTCTTATAATTTGTTTACACCTTTGGAAAACTAGTTGATCTGTAGGTATGAATTTACTACTGGCAAAGGTTAAACACTTACAAAGCTATTAGAAACCACAAAACGTTCCCAAACTTCCGTTCTCTCCGGTCACTTGCAAGTATTTTGCGTTTAAACAATATCAATGTTTTGGGATCACATATACAGGAGTCGACAGATCATGCAAGAGTTTGAAGACACTGATGTGCACAAAACTAGTATATCTGTATTCGTGGCGTTATTTTATTTGGAAATGCTGTACATTCTAATTATGACCCTATCGATTTTGAACAGATTAAATCAGAATCTGCTTTAATATTTTCTCTTCTTACGGTACGTACATTAGTTCCACAACTATTAAAGTTACGAAGTCCAGTTCCAAATAATCTAGATTTGTTTAATATTGTTTACAGAACAGTGTCCATTGCCTGTTTAACAAGTCTCTTATAATCTGCATTCAGCACACATAACCATGGGACATCGGAATACGTATACAGGCCGGCTGTTCCTTGCCAAAGGGGATGAGGAGATATTTGTTGATGTTGAGCAAATATTGCCACATCAATTAGAGGGCATCAGGTTTCTATACAGACAATTTAAAAAGGTAAAACCACATGTATATTTTTTTAAAACAAACAATAAATAATATAATGACAGCAACTGTTCAATTTGTTTAAAACTTTCATAGTATCTCAGAATTTGTGACATCCTATTCTTCATTAGTGCTGTTAAAAACTTTACAGTTCACCTATTTGGCGATGGAATTATATGTTTCACCTCCTGCCAATTTTACTTATTTTTCTATGTTAACATTGGGAAACATAACACCTTAATCTCCTATAAATTTTATTCCTAGAAAAATCCTGGTGTCATTCTCAATGATCCTACTGGCTATGGTAAAACTCGTCAAGTGATACTTTTTATAAAGGCAATGAAACATTTGTTGAAAAAGCCAATAGTAATACTATGCAGTGATCATGAAAAAAACCACTGGCTGACACATTTTCAAGAGTTTACTGATTATGGAGATGGTTAGTATTATTTTATTTACTTATTGTTTTAGTCCTAGAGCTTTACTAGAGTTATAGGAAACATCATCAGCAAACACATCATTGCTTTTGTGTGATTTTATCAAATTATAAATGAATAAATACATATGACTGTCACACACAAATCCCATATTTAGATCTACAACTCCCGTGTCAAAGATATCATTAATTTTAAGACATTTTTTGGCTTACAAACACCGGACCTGTACTAATGCTTGTGGATTGAAAAAACATTTGTATTATTATTTTTCAATACAGTTATGATGGATCGTAATCTGGCCATCTTAAAAATTCTACTTAAACTGCATATATTTTTCAGGTGTGCTAGTTGACCCACCCAATTTAAACCTTAAAAAGATGGCTGTATGCATAACTACAAAGAAAAATGTGGATTCACTTTTGAAACGAGAGTGGAGTATACTGGTTGTAGATGATGATACGGCTATCAATGATGTACTGAAAAGGCCGAAAGTCAATGCTGAATTCAAAATCTGGTTAACTTCAGTGGATATGAAGGTAATAAAGGATAATTATAACTTGTCTTATCAATGAAACTTTATGGTGTGCTACTATCAACTGCTTAGTAAATATTAGTTTTTAATTGCTTGTAGTATACATGTTTATTTGTTACTATTAAAGACAAACCCATTCATAACTATATAATATACTATTGGATTCATATGGATATTTAAAGAATAAGAGAAACATACAATCTTAAAATATTTAAGGATCAATTTACATACCCTATTTGTTGTAAATTAATAATATAAAGTCAATTTATTTATTCTAAGATGCAATAAATGTGTTTAATTTCACAGACAAATTTAACTGCATACTGGAAGATTTTTGCATGGCTGTACCCAAAGGAGGAAAATATTGAGAAAATCATATTGGAGAGTAAAGCCAAACCAGGCAGTTTAACTGAACAAATATTAATTGCGGCTGCAATGGAAGATGTTGTATTGAGGAGAGTTAATACAGACTTAACACCATTTAGGGTATGTGTCAACAAACGTAGTATGTCAACTATGTTTCTGGATAACATTTGATCCTTTTAAAGGTTTACTAAAATAATATTCTTATTTTCAGAATCAGAATAGAGATGTCGATACCGAAATAAGGCTATCTAGAAAAAATAAAAATAAAAGTGAGACTAAAATAAAAAGATCTAAAATTAGGAAAAGTGACAATAATTCTACTATTTCTGATATATCAACAACTAGTGATGATGAAAGTGTAAAAATTAAAAGAAAAATTGCAGAGAATGCAAATAATGTGGAAACTTCTAAAATTATAGAGAATTTTACACAAAGTACAAATATAATAGATAATGGTGGGCGCACAGACCATAAAGTTGAAACTGATAAAATAAGCAGAGGTGTAATATGCGAGGACAATAATATTGATACATGTAGAGAACAACATGTGGAAACGGAAAAGATAGAATGTGCATCATCAGAAAAATGTGAAATTGCTACAAAAGCTGATGAAATATGCAGAGGTATAATAAGTGAGGGTAATACATGTATTGAACAAGATAAGGAAATGAAAGTCATGAATTCTCAGAAACCTGAGGACTTAAAGTATGAATTATCAGAAATATGTGAAACTGAGTCAAAAACCAGCACAAATATGGAAGTCGAACCTACAGAGGTGAATATCACAAACACTTCAAATAATTGCGACAATGATTCATCAACTGATTGTGAAGATAACAATGAAAGTATATCTGCCACACAAACAGTAAATGCCGCAAAAGAAGTAATTTCGCCTGTGAAAAAAGAAACAACAAATGAAACAAAAAAAAACAAAAGTATGGACGAATATATGCAAGAAATGGAAGAAAAGGCGATGAGAAAATTTAAAGGATCTTTTTTAGATAGTATTTTTTAAGAGAAATGAGATATTTATATTTTATAACGCATATAGTTTGTCTATTTGAATGCAATGTACCAATATGTATATGTAGGTATGATTAACTGTCGTGGTTTAAGGATATTTTTTAGGAAAATAAATGTGTGTCAATGCGTGTTCGTAGTCTGGTGATGTTGAGATATTATTGACTTCTTTGAATGTCTTTTCGTCATTATATATTTGTTATCCGCAATGAACTTGGTTTTTAAAGTTAACGTGATGGAAACTATTAAAATTCGCTTAAGTTATGTGTATTCAGATCGTGTTGTGCAGAAGTGTGCCAAACAACAAACTGGCCAATGCTAAAAAACATGCCAAACAATCAAACTTATTTTTGTTCTTATGTAAAACTTGATTATTCTGGACAACTAGAAAGATTTTGGTCCTTATAAAAATGCGCGGTAAATATTCTTGAGCATAATTCGGTATGGTAGCATGTGGCACCCTCCTCAACTTCGATTAGCCAAACGATAATTGTCTACAGCGCAGTTAAGGCCGTTACTCAAGAAGTTTTCCGAGTTCTGTGACAGTCACAAAAAGTATTTATTTTTATAATCAGAATAATTTCAATTTATATTATGTCTGTACTCTGTAGGGTTAATTTCTGCACAAAATGGTCCATTTGATAGCGGGGGGGTCACTAGCCAAATGTTCGCCGGGACTTTATAGCTCATTGTAAAAGGTGACAATATCGTAATAATCGCTTTTTGAATGCATCAGAGAGCACGCTAAGTTGCCGTTTCCTGCAATTTCATGCGATAGAAATTCAATAGTAAAACTTTAATGGATTTTACTTTTTACATGCAGGCAATTATTTGTACAGCTGTATAAATAATGCTTATGAGAGAACAAGCCTTGTAAATTGTAATATGTGTACGAGTGACTATGTAAATGCACTGCGTATGAATGTATTAAGTATTGTGATTATTTTAACAATTCTCTTCCAATTATTGAATTATGCATGTGAGAAGGGATGTTTCATGTAATACAATGAATGAATTTATCTCTACATATTATTATATTTACCATAGTGTTCCTATGAGATTTTTAAAACAAATTTTGTGTGTATTGAATATTGATGTTTTTCAATGAAATTAATAATGTAATATTTTTCTAAGGTGAATGAAGTAATATTTTATGTCAACAATAAAATATGAAATCGTCATTAGCAATGTCACAATATAATAATTTATGTGCAATATTATTCATTAATTATAAATGATACTTCGTAATTGGGTTACATATCTTGTAACTTATTTATCTTTGAATGATTTCATCATAGGGATTTTTCTCTCTATCTTTCCAGTTTTTTTACTTATAATAAAATAATTTATTGAATATTGATTCAGGTATTATGCTCGTCTAAGAAGGAAATGAAACAAATTCAAACAATTAACATTTTATTTATATATTATGTAAATAATATCATTTGCATGTAGATACACGATGTATATATAAATAGCAGCGCCACCTGCATAATTTATCGGCTCTCGTTAAGATAAATAGTGTCTAACAATGACACGATAATAATAATTTTGTTTACATTTCAAAAATAATAATTATATTTACTATTATCACTATTGAAGGTACGTGTTAATTACATATTAAGTACAGTGGAATGTGGATTTTGTAATAAATTTTTTACAACATCAATAGAGTAACATTTATTTTATATTTTGAATGAACGAGGTTAACACCCTTTCTACTGTTCCATTCTAATTTAACAAAGCTTAAGAGTATTTGTTTGATCTCGCTAATTAATCTCTTGACCTTCCTAACGGATTTGAAAAGTTGTTTGTGCATTCGATGGCTTAATTCTTTAGGAAGCTTACAAGCTATTTCACATCACGCTACCATTCTTAGAAGCAGAATATAGACAAGAAAGTTATAAGTGAAAATATGCTTTTGTCCAGATCTAATAGCTTTGTGTTCATAAGGAAAAAGAGTAGACAAACATCACCTAAACAAAACTAAACCGGTTCCCTAGGTTCTTGTTAACGAGTTGTGCCTATAATAAATTCTGCTTGATCGGAAGTATTACTTCGTCGCAAGGGAGTTGACATGTAACTCTCGTATTGTCAACAAAGCGAAGGCTATTTGTTTTCCTGTAGAAAGGGTCAGTAATAAATTCAATATATCTCACAAAATAAGTTGTACTTACAGCTTTTCGGAGCATCGCTGTGATGTGAATTGTTTCACTGAATTTATTAGTTCTCCCGGAGTTTTCTTACCACGTGTTTGCAGATTTTCATAGAAATTAGCAGACATTGAGTTTAACGTATTTTATAATATCGAGTAATTCTAATAGAGGATTGCATCCCATTTGTTTTTGAATGAGTTTCCTCCTAATTATGCGTCAATATAACTAACAAATAAACCTCGTTTCAGGAACATCTTTGTCACATATAATATACATTACATGTATTTAAAATAAAATAGTATCCTCAGCTTTTTTTTTAGCATTTATCACTTCAGCATAGGTAAAATAGGAATGCATAGGAATTAATACAGTTATTGATAACTCAAAAATATCGACTCTAGTAAAATGTTGAAGGCTGAATATGATTATAATTTATAAATATATTTAATATATAAAATACGCATATTTCATATAATCATAAAATCGGTACACGATATAAAAATATTTAGCGATAAAACTAAGTATAAGTTACACTTAATCCAAATTATCGAATAAAATAATATACAAAAATATGGACGCAGCGATACAACCGCAAAAAGCAAATAATTACGTAATTTTGTGCATAAACTATAATAGGTATGTATACTATACAGGTCCTTACAAACCTATTTCTTTTTCTCTATTGATCTGCACTGGTAAAGGAACAGGATAAATAACAAAGTTTAATTTCCTAATAAAGAAGCATCTATGATCTGATTAAGACGCAGGAAGCCGTCAATAAGGCCACAAGAGCTAAAATGTTGGAAAGGAAGAAACATCTAGTCTTACAATCTACAAGGCATAACTGTCGTTATTATGAAAAAACGAAGTAAGCTCATGCATCGTTTAAAAGCACCTTAGTATATTCACAATAAAACAAATTCATTTTTTGGAATGATAATTCTCAGAAGCAATTCTATACCAAGGCACGCAGTGTTTCCTCGTTGTAAAAATCGAAAGTATATTCATTGCATCGAATCAGACCTTTAAATTGCATAACCATCGAGTAAAAGTAGTATGAATACATTTTAAATAATGAAAACTACCTACTTTAGGCTGAAGTCACAACTGTATTATGCAGTCCCGGAATTAGGCTAATATGCGATGGATAAAACTTAAGTACTAAATGGAACGTAATCAATGTCATTAAAACCTTAGCATTCATTGTCATTTTCAAAATATACCTATCGCTAAATTCACTATATTTTATTAAATTATATCTTAATAATTATATAGGTACTGAAAAGCGAATGTGGAATGGTAAGTACCAGCTTACTCGTACTTCGTAGCAATCTGCAATCATTTACATTTCAATGAACTTCTAACATATAAAGCATTAATATTTAGGCCGATAATCATTGCCTTTTTGTGACATGTTATGCTCAAAGTCGTTGTTAAAGCCATTCATGGCTAATTGGTTATAATTCATTGTACACTCGTAGGTCCTGTATTGACAATGGAAGATATTAGGCGCGATAATTTTGAGTTGTACCGCTATGACAAGTGGAGGTACTCTGCGGTGAACACGCGGAAGATCTTGTTGAGATTGTCGACGGTCTTGAAGTCGATCGCGGTCATGTCGTCGGCGGCGGTGTGCCACACGTGAGGGAACGGAGACGGTATCACGTGAAGTATGTCCACATCTGAAAATAATGTCAGATTTTATCACATCGAACGCTAAAGCAGTAAACGATGAAATGAATAATATTTGATAATTTATAATAATCGATCTTGATCGCTATCTGTGAATCGAGTTCGATAATATACGAATCGGTTCGAAGATTTATCGATAGGTCGGATTATCGGTTATTGTAATTATCAATACTTAGATATCTATTTTATCGTCCACATCTGCGAAAACATATTTGTATAAAACAGCTTATACAAAATAAACATGTACGAATTTAAAAAAAAAACACAATAACTTTTACTTCAATTTGCCCTTATTCCAACGTTCTCAAACGCGGGGAAACAAGCCAGTGATTGGTTGATATATTATTGTTGATATTGGTTGAATAATATTAACCATAAGTCATAAGTTCGAGAGCAGTGGTGTAAAAAAATAAACAAAGCACTTTCTAGATTTTACAGTGGATATTATTGTAGCAAACGCCAAACGGTATGGATGTTTTGATAACATAGCAAGATTAGGGATTTCATAATATTTAAAAATCAGACTCTTATCTTATTACTTACATACAGTTCTCGCGTTATTTGCAATGTTTAAACTTTTGTCCAGCATTAATAGACAGTGATCTAATTTTGTCATTTCCAGTTTTACACGGTAATGGGTATTTTAATAATATTATGAACCGCTTTTCCAATATGTGGAAAATTATAGTGATTTCCTTTTAATAGCTTTTATGAGCTGTGATATGATATGAGTTGTTTACCTAATGAAAATAATACGAAATGTATAATAACATTCTCCGTCATTTTTCCGTCAACTTTCACCTCTCTTAGGGTGGGTTGCAGAAAAACTGATGTTATTGTAAACGGTAAAGTTAACTTTAGCAGTGACAATAACAATGACCACGGGATAGAAAATTCTTTTGTTGCACCATTGTCATAATTGTTATAGTTAAAGTTAAAAGAGTGACCAGTGAAATGATGCTATGTTACCCTAAAAACATGCACGGGTATTTGTAAACGATATATGCGAGGGCGGAAATTTTTGCGCCTTCGAACTATTTGGATAGGCCCAATATCAGAGTTACTATCATGGGGGTGCCACTCTCTTGCATTCTATTCATAAGGTACTTGCCGCGCCATCTTGAATGCATAAGACACAAACCACGGGTCCAACCTGATGATCTTTTTGTTAAAGTATTACTAGATGTCGCGGCAAGTGCCAAAAAAAATTAAAAAACTAAAAGTATAAATAATAAACAAAACAAGCAGTCTTGCTTTTTAATAATTTTTATTTTCCTTATTAATATAAAAAATTCAAGTATATTTTATTTATTACTGTAACCATTTTATTACATACTTTACATTTTTTAATGTATGTACATACCCTCTTTACAATTTGTGTCAAAAATTGACACAAGTTTTTCGAAAACTTTCGTGTGCGTACTACTGCGATTCAATAGCTATAATTTTGCGACTTTGGCTTTTAACTGGACTTGTTTGATATCTTTTGCGTTTGACCTCGGCTTCCTATTACTGGATTTTCATACTTGCTTTCCGATTTGGATATTTCAAGAACAACAATGGCGCCTAGGAAGTGTTTCTGGAAGTGCTATTTTGAAATGGTGTGTACCTCTGAGGACGTTATAAGCCCTAACCACTTTGTTTGTACATAGATAATGCAAGAATTTTTCCTCCGTGGTATATCTTCTGCCTCGTGGTTTACTTTTGTACTTCATTTGGAGTTTGCTAAATACCCGGATGGGCTCGGGAAATTTTTCGATTTAATGTAAAAATTGTGCTGAATGTAATAATTTTCTTGCACTTTCTATTTGATTTTTGCATTTTAAAATCATGTTAAATATGGAGCATATATTATAGAATTGTCCTTAATTTCTATCAGAGGTGCATGTATTATTATTTACGCACACGAGGAAACCCGTAGATGACACATAACAAATATAATACTAACTAAGAATTATAGAAATTGCAGCATTAAACAATTTATATCTTGAAAACTCTTGAGCCATATTTGATTATGCTTAAACTAAATGTGAAAAGTCATCTAGTTTAACCTGAGAAACAAACATACAAAAAGACATAATATATACATGCACATATGAAATTTTGGCTATCTATTGAAACATCGACATAGATAAACATGCAAACATTGCGCAATTGTAACAAAATGATAAAGATAATAATAATGATCATACATCAGCAAATTGCTCTTCGATATGGACTTGTGACTTTTGAAGTGCCATATTACCAGTATGTTCCCCAACCAGTTCTTGAAAATGGTCATGCTACGCTGTATTGGGATCGGTCTGTTATCACAGACAGGACTATTGTTGCCAATAAGCCTGATATTGTGATAATAGATCGATTGGCGCGCCGGGCAATACTTGTTGACGTCACCATTCCGCATGATGATAACCTCGTTAAAGCAGAAAAAGATAAATTGACAAAATATTTAGATTTGGCACACGAGGTTACTGAATTGTGGAATGTCGACTCAACAATTATTGTCCCGATTGTTGTTTCTGCACATGGATTGATACCAAAGAGCCTCGACCAACATCTCCAGAGGCTCTCAATGGGCCGTTGGGTCATGAGCCAGATTCAGAAGGCAGTATTGCTTGACACGGCACGTATAGTGAGGAGGTTCCTCACTTTGGGGTCCTAACCACCGGTGGCTTGGGTCTCGAGCCTCGCCATCGTTGGGTTAATCTCTTTTTTTTTATATTTTTATATGTATTTTGATTTTTTATTATATATGTAAAAATGTAAAAAAATAGTAAAATAAATAAAGAGAAATGATAATGTCGGGTAAAAATAAAGATAATGTTATTGCAAACGTGCTGTTTTTTTAAATACGGCAAATTGGTGCCAGTTCTCTTCGTTTTAAAATGAAATTATTGGGATTTGGATACAAAACGATGAGCTCGTGCCCAATTGTCGTGACTCCCCTCCATTCTTTAGGTAATAAAAAGGCATGAGCAGCACCATCTGGCGGATTTTATTTAAAACAATATTTCCAGCGACATCTCGCCGTCAGCAAAGGTAATTTTTTTTTACCTCAATATTTTTGAAGAGTGGCATATCTATTTCCTATATAGTGTATTATCTATGGTTACTATCATCGCTAGAGCTAGTTTCCCACAATATATCGCGTACTAAAGACATTTTACGACGGAATTTATCAGCGTATTTTTGTAAATTGTTTTAAAGTACAGGTTATAATGCAAATCGATACACAAATGACAATTATCAATACAGTGAACATACACAAATAACGAAAGATAACCGTGACTTTAACAATAACCGCTCGAAATTGAACGGTTAATGTTAATGTTATACGTGACGTCATTTTAACAATTGTTAATTTTATGCAACCCGAAAATTGCTTAACCGTCGATTTGACGGCTGATTAGTTCTTAGTTAATGTTAAAGTTATTCTCTGCAACCCACCCTTAGAGTTGAAAGGACACTCACTGAAGGATTGGTCAACTTCAAAGACTTTACAATGTTTTATTTAGAAAAATCTTGTACGCAGCTTCCTCGCGGCAGTGTCACCGTTATTGGCGGACGATAATTAACTATGCATGCACACGTAACTTTGACAAATTAGAGGTGATTGCCCTAGGACCAAACCTGAGACCAACACTAACGGCAGTCCGTTCTTTCCCAACTAAGCTATCGGCTAGCTATTATCCTGAAAATGATACCACAGATATACATGAAATACTTAAAAAGTCTTAAATACAGCCAAGTTTTGAGATTTTTAATTTTAATTCAATCCCATAGAATCATTGATGACTTAGTTCTAAAGAACTACTTACAGTACTAATCTTGAGTAGCCACTTATCATGAAAATCTTATCCTGCGTAAGATATTGTTAATCATTTATCAAATACCTAAAGTTGGAGTTAGGTTGATTGTCAGGTAAACATGAATTCCTGAATCCTCTAAAATATAATGTTATGATAGGAAAAAAGTTTCGTCGAATTTTGTGCCAAATATATTCCTACTAATGCAAAACACATGTTTCACTATAATTTTATCTTGCGTCAACATAACACGTCATGCATATTGTACCGTAATGATTATATTATTGACTACGCTTAACACATAATTTGTTACAGTTGTAGAAGTATTACAACTACGATCATAAAATTTGATTCGGTTAAAAATCGTTACAAGCTGCGAATGTTACGTGTAGCACGATGTCACGAAACGTATCACCGATAAGTGTTTTGTTTATAAAACATGATTAAAACAATTTGTTAACGTTGAAGACAGAGAAAAACACGTGTACAACACACTACCTATTGTCTATAGCCTATACAACAGTCTTCCGCCAGTATTCAATACTACAGGACGTCTATAATGAAGTGATTATGACACTAGGATCTTTATCCACAAGGTCTCGGCGCGGCACGTCGACTCCGATCACTTTTCAAATCGACTTTAACCTTCAAATCCATTTATTACGATTCATGTCACAGGTTCAATTATACTGCACTGAGTGACTGACTTCAACTTTGTTTAATTTAACTAAAAATAATACGAAACCTTGAATTTAAAGAAGTTACCATTTGAATAAACACTAGGAGAGGCTTGGTATAAAAATATTGATATATAAATGATTTACAAAATAATTTAACAATAGCATAATTATCAATGGGTCATATTGCAAATGCAACTAAAACTAAATGACTACCACATATTATCATGTCAACCAGCCAATATAAATTTAACCGCAATTGTGAAGTAGTTCCGGAGAGCTTATGGAAAATCAGCTAGTTTTGGCGAGATATTTTACACTTGTGTTGTTAATGTCAAAATATGCAATAATTTCGATTTATGTATTTGTCAAAAAATATAAAAAATAGGCACCAAATATGTACAGTACAATCATGATGATAAACACAAAGACCTACGTGACTGAATCGAGAATTACTAGTATTGTCCTACAAACACAAACAGTGTTACAAAATAACGGAACTATACATTTCAGGCAAGCAAGGTTAGGTCTCATTCAAAATTGCCTTGCAGCATGTACCTAGTAGTGTAAATATGTTTTATAATATCGATAATATTTTTCATAAATTACGAGTTAGTAGATACATAATACATTAATTTGGGTAAAACATGCAACAACGCGATGAAATCATTTAATAAAAAATGTATCGTCTTCGAAAGTAAACATTGTTTCGAATGGAATTCATAACAAAAACATAAAGTTTGGTTTTATTCACACCTCGTGTAAGAAGGATAAATAAATAATTATAACCGTCAAATTAGTTTAAGCATAAGTCTAGTCACAGCTCTCTTTCTTAGATTTATTCATAAAATATATTTTTCCTCGGATTGGGTTTTAGCCTAACCATTAGCGGAAACTTGGTTAAATCAACAAATCAATAAATCAATCAGTTTATAGACTTTAGAGCAGTGCCGGTTTTACCACCTTTTGCAAGATTTCTATTGGAGCCCTTATCTGGAAGCCACCCAGTAGCCAAACAAGGTTTACTGAGCTCCCTTATTTCTGGCGGCTTGAGCCAACTTTATCGAGGTATAAATTAAAATAAAGAAGTTGCCCTGGGAGACTAGTCTCTGACTAGAAAGATCAAGTTTTTAAACTATAATATTAAGCTTTAATTTCCTTAAAAAATATTCAAGAATCGTTCCCAAACTAAAGTGAATTTACGATACGATAAAAAATACTATTATGCTTCATCGGTATTTACGCTTTTTCCATTTAAAACTCTGCGGTTTTCCTCAATCTACATGAACTAAGAGGTAATTATAATGTTACAATTTACAGGGCATGATTGTTAATCACGTGGCTATTTATTACTTAATTTAAAATTATTTTGTTGAAGGAAATCACATTTTGATAAATAAGTAATATGATAAATTTCAAATGCATAAATACTTAGATTATATGACGTGTATATAATCTAAGGCATAAATAGTAATGTTTAAGTGCCGAATAATATTCCAAATATTGAATCATATTTCAAACATTTACTAAATCACTAGTTCTTACAAATGTGGGTACATTAGTTCTTCATTTGGATTATAAAATAAAATAAAACTTACTTCGTCTCATAAACGGCACGTGGTCGTCCTCGATCACAGCTCCGGAGCTCATAAGTCTGAAGTAAGTCTGCTCGGATTTGCCCCGGGTGTAGCCTTCGAACTGGTCTAGCTCGGCTAGGCGATGTTCCGCTACAGCCAGCCGCACGTACCACTTCTCCGTCGATTGGAAATAGCTGAAGAACACCGGGTCCGGCGCTCCCAGTAAATCGAGAAGGACTAGCACATCCTAAAAAGGAATATTTTATGTAACGCAAAATAATATTTATCACCCGTAAAAACTTGGAAGAATCTAACTCCATGAAGGCAAGCTTATTGACACGATGTTGTGAATTGCAACGATTGACACGTCATTACGCGACAAAATCGAAGAATATCTATTAAATGTTATTTGAGATTGGTGTTGATATAAATAAACCACACTGTTTAATCTTCTGGTCCTATGTTGCAACAAGCTGATTAACAATAGTGTCTGGCCACTAAACCGTTTCATCTCTGGCCAGTGATAGTTCATAGTAATTCATATAGAGAATACGTTTTTGTATTATTAACGCAGCCCTGGCCCATGATATGCTGATTTACTTATGTATGTACGTCTTACTGCCAGGCACGGGCTTTCTATAGAATCAAGATCACGATTGAGAGGGATAAGCCATATGGTCCACCACGCTGGCAAGAAATTCTTACAAATCGCTATACTATGCAGTATAGGTATTCATTATGAGCCGCATTAACGAATAAATAGGCAATACGCATAGGTATTTACATTAGGGAATTAAAATTACTTTATGATAATTCGTTTTACGTAATGCACTACAGAGTACACACACCCAATATAATATAATAGTGTGATGCGATGTGCAAACATCTCGATCAACCTGTTTATTGAACGAAACTAAAAAAGAAACTAGCGATCTAGAATTATTATTCTTGAAAGAATAAGATGGTTAAGCTACCGCTATTTGTTTATGTTTACGCTTTACATAGGTGTTATAACAAGTACATCTAAATTAGGATAGGTACATTATATAAACTTTTCTAGGTAATATTCGCCCGACAACTTCAGTAATCTCAGTAGGTAGTTAGACTCTCAAAGTTTAGGAAAGAATCTTACACAACTTGCATCACAATTAACCGATGCAGCCTTCACTGTAGTTTCATTAAAAAACATAGCATCTTATTTGTATAACATAAATACTGCATTTATACATATTTCATCACTTGTACTCTTTTAGGATATTCAAATCTATCCACCTTACGCTATCGCTGAGGTGGAAAACCAATATTATTGTCTATATTAATTATTATTGACTCACGCTTGTGTCGCATTCCGGGTTTACCGTATATTCGGTTACGAACTGGGGAGCACAGTCACTTGTCATAAAAATACCTACTTGTTGATAATGCAATCAATTTGTAGAAAAGTTAATGCTAGCGTTTTTACGTTTTACGGTTGACTGCATGCCTGAACCCTGAGACCTGACGTTGATAAATAGCTGCCTAAATACGCATTTGTATCAAGAGTCACGAATATTTGATATGTGCAGTTGTTTATACATTAGTCGTCGTAAATCATAAACAAATCAAATATGTGTCTCATTTTTATTCAAATTCTTTTGGATATCGTATAAATCTATGAGAATTGAGAAAACAAAATAATAAAAAAATGCTTGGTACAAGATATTTAGCTACATACTGATATAATTTATCAGTTATCCAATAATATTTTTATTCATGTAGTTTGTCACTATGTCTGTAAGTAATAATAAAGGAGCGATAGGTCAGGCTCTAATACATAAACGCCTTAGATAACAGTTCAATTTAAACTGGGATTTCCCAATAAACACCTAACACTTTTTTATGCCCTTGTAAAAAAAAATTCCGTTTAGTTATTAAGACACCACTTTAGTAAAGAGCAGGCCAGAACAGGTAACTCCATGCCTGAATTTTTCGATTTGAAAAATCTCATATGAATTCAATGATAATTATATTATTTACTTACAATTCTTTGAAGATCGTTAGCTCCATCTTTGTATTGGGTGTCTTCCCACTTTTGAGCCAAATGTCTGGCGCCGTAAATGGAGTCTTTAGGCCCCCACTGACGGAAGGCTTCTTCACCATCAAAGAATATAAACATCAGGCTTAGGTTTTTGTCCTTCACTTTGTTCAGTTGGCTTGACATCACCTTGGCAAGATTTATCAACATAGCGCAGGGCACAGCCGAGTCAGTTGCACCTGTGTACATGAAAGATGTGGTATAAAAGCCCATTAATAAAATAACTAAGCAAGGCATTATTAGGGCATCAGGTTTTTTGTTATGTAAAGCAGAGGGATGGAAAGGAAGAAAGGAAGGGAATATTTGAGAGGAACTTACATCAATCAAAAATGATTTCCTCCAAAAATATCAAGTCAAAACTAGACTTAACCAAACATAATGCACAAAAACAAGTATGAATATGAAAAAAGGTAAAATGAATGGTGTCAGAATCATAATTTATGGGATTGGATAACCTTCCTGTTCTTATAGGATCTAGGTGTGAGCTTAGTATAAGAAGTGTTTGTACAAACCTACAAAAACATGTTCTCTGGTGTATTTACTGTCATAGTGGCATGCAAGTACCAGATATCTATCCGCATTGGGGTTCAATTTTGCTACAATATTCCTAAAATTGAGTGTTCCAAACACTGGTGTTTGATCTGGGAAGATATTCTCAGTGACATCCCAGCCCAAATTTTTCATTTCATTCACTATGAAATTACCAACTTTCTCGTGGTTTGGTGTGCCCACAACTCTTGGAATGAGAATTTCATCTAATACTTTTTTAAAGTGATCCATGTCGGACATTTTTGCTATGTCTTTAATTGTGTCATCTGACAACTCTTGTGGTTCATGGAAGTTCTAAAAAAAATAAGATACAGTTACAAATGGTTAGGTGAACAAAGTTTTATCAGTTAGGTATATTTTTATTTTTGTTATTATTTTGCACAAGATTGAGTAACATAATCTTTTATTGTGATATTAATTTTTGTGAAAGATTCCTTTACTAGGTAAAATTTCATTAAATAAAATATTGGACAGTATGTAATGAGTGTAATTCATACACAGCACATCTCCAAAAATTTAATTGAAGCCAAATCGGTTAAGATCTAGAATAGTTTGGCACGAAATGGGGGTTGGGAGGGGGTGAGGGGGGAGGGGGAGCATGCCTACTATCCTCCGGTACTACTCCCATGAAAAGGCAATGCACCGTTCCTGAGAAAACCCAATTAAAGTAACTTAACCTCAAAACACTTGTTTTCAAAATATACTTGCTTCTGCAACGTCTCCGGCGCTGCGGGAAGTGCAGCCCCTTCGCCCTTGCGTAACAAAGGATAGGCACCCACGCTCGCCTCCGCTGCTTCGGCTTGCTGGTCGCCTCCGGCGACCAGCCTCAGCCGCTACGGCTCGCACGGTTGCCTATCCTTTGTTACAGCGGGCGGGGGCTGCTCTCCCTCCGCGCCTCCGGCTTTTTATAAACACTCTAGGGGTGGTAGCCAAGAGACTACGTGGAAGTCGGGGTGCTCCGAGTCGGTTTTGGGGCAGATTCAACCTATTTTAACCATAGAGTGGATTCACAAACTTGCTTCTGAACATAATTTCTAGGTCGTTATAAAACATGTAAAACAACAAAACATGAGTCTATACACTATTGCAGATGCGTAAACTCCGCAAAAAACATAAACAAAACATTCTAATTACACTGACTCATGACGCAAATCGCGTAGTTTTTACGTTCCGTTTAACGGTATTGCACGAAATTTTAAACCACAGACTATATACTTGACACTATAATAAAGATTTAGTTGTCAATCGCCCATAAAAACGTTCCGTTTTACCTAATACCTGATTTAAGGTTAGAAACTTCATTAATTAATTTCTCGAAAACTATAAATTACCTTTTAATAAGAGTGATACGTTATAATCAGGGAACCAATCCCTACCACCTTTAATCATTTTTAGCCCTCAACTCGTGCCAAACGATTCTAGACCCCAGCCTAGTTATTTAATAATTTGCTGTAGTTTGGCTCTATTCTCCACAGTAAAGAACTTTTTTTTTAATTTTATATGAAATCTTAAAATATTTTGTTAAATCTCATTGTGTAAAAATACTGAAACATTGTCAGCTATTTATGAAAAGTAATTTATTTTCAATGTTTATGAACATTTCCCAGCCTAAAAAGATCACTAAAAATTAGGCAGTCCTTAAATATTAACAATTGAATTTTTCTAAACCTTGATTAAACATTGTTCCAAATACGTACTGCACTAACTCAATGAGGACTACAGTAAAAATAATTAAAACGTGAACTTACCTTTTCCTGGTAAAATTTTAAGCCAGCTTTATCTGTGTTAACGAAAGTAAAACAAAAGACCGCTACAGCAAAAGATGTTATTCTTGTACCCATTTTTATAACCGTATGTCGAAATTACTGAATTTAGACGTGTAATTTTAGTTACGCGGGACTTTGTTGAAATTAAATGTTCACTGTTTTTTTTAAGCCCAACCAAATTTAAAATCTCATTGGCACCAACGTGTAAATGAACTCATTGTTAACTAAATCCTGTTGCGATACCCTTCACCTTTCACCCTCCGCAATCCGATCGGCGATCACCGCGGATCACAAACAAGCCACAACTCTTTCATATATAGTAATGTACTCTGTGCACAACTCACAACTGATTTTATTTTTTGACGTCTGTCGATTGTCGGTTGTCACTTGTCACTAGTCAGCTGTATAAGACGCAAGAATATTACGTCGGCTCTACACTCTCATCCGAATACTTTATTTACATCTCGTAAATATATTTTGGCGAGAGGCCCGTGCCTGCGAGTGATTCTGTATGTACAGGTACAGTACACTACTTTTATTCAATTACATAATTATATGTTTATATATATTTTATTGCACTACAAAATGAAAGAAACTTAAAAACACTTGTTTTTTTTTTTGGCAAAGCAATTGTGTTGGGAATGGAGAATGTTACTAGGTATGCCAAATCGCTTGAAATGTTGTCTCAGTAAAGCCTTTATGTATACAAACACACTAGTTTTTGTTGTAGTCAAAAATACCTAGTAGTTTTGATTTTATAGGTATTCAAAGTTTTGAAAAATATCGAGTCCCGCTACAGTCACGTGATCGCTTGTGACGTCATTTCGCAACGCGCCGCACGGACCACGACTCGCTTCGTATCAAATCGCCAGCGATTATAGTAGTTGTAATAGCTTGCGCAGTGTTTTGTTGTTGGTTTTCGTTCGCGTATTAAGTTAATAGTTTAATAATAGTAAATATTATTCGAGTAATAAAATGGATGAAGGATTCGAAAAAGGGCAATCGGATAATCTACCTAAAATAGATGGATTAATGGTTGCGCATTACTTATCAACAAATAGTGATTTCGTTGCCGCCAAAATGCGAGGAATAAAAATGCAACGGTAAGTAAAATTTCCGTGCTACTAGTTATGCTTAATAGTTTATCTGTTCTAAATTGTTTTATCAAAACAAAATACCCAACTAATGTCGTAATGGAAGAATGAAACTCAAATAGTAGAACTATCTACCTACCATTAAATTTGTAAGTTAAAGACAACAAATATGTATGTATTATAGTTTTGTAGCTATTGGTAGGCACGCATGTATAATATAGGTAGGTAACGCTCTTCTTAGTAAATTTAAATGAATACATACATACCTATATTGATTTATTGCAAACTAGCTTCCGCCAGCAGCTTCGCCCCAGTTTCCCTCAGAAACTGTACATTTTCCCAGTATTAAAAGTAGCCTATGTGTTATTCCAGACTTCGTCCAGATCCATTCAGTAGTTGTTTTTGTGAAAGATAACAAACACACACACTCACAAACTTTCGCATTTATAATATTAGTAGGAAGTAGGATAGGTACTTATGTAGATGTAGTGGGTTGAACGTTACAGATGTACTAAACCTTTTTTATTTGTATTTTTTACTTACAAAATACGTAAGGCCATTTTAATCTCATTTTTATTGCAAATATAGATGTTTGAACAGATGTACTAAACCTTTTTTAGTTATTTGTTTTTTTCTACTAATAAAATACGTAAGGCCATTTATTTTTATTTGAAACTTATTTCAGATCGGCAAGAGACAGCTATGGCGATGATGCTATTGGTTATATTCAAGTAAAAAGAGTAGGTGATGTATGTACGGTTAAATGTAGAATCACGCCAGAACACCGCGTACGTACCACACCTTATCATTGCAGTTTAGAATGCAATGAAAAGGATCAAGAAGTTTTAAATGTTACCTGCGAAGATTGTGCCGCCAGCAGAGGTGGCTGTAAACATACCATAGCATTTTTAATGTGGCTTCATCGTCGAAGCGAGCTTCACAACAATAAACTGTACTTTTATCTCCAAATGAATCTAACCTCTTCATAGCCTTTATCCATTCTTTTCGCATTTTAACGTCCTTTGGAACTATAAAAAACAACTTTTCTGGCGAATTGGTAGTTGTTTTTGTGCATTTAGGCACAACACATGATTTCCTAGTATTTGGATTGGACATTGTTAAAAGTCTTTAGGTATAAACGTAATATTATAGTACTCTGTGGGTATAAATTTAACGGCACGGGCGCGCGACCACGAGTGGACTGAGTGAGCCAGTGAGCGTGTTGTGGTATGACGTCACACCGTAACCGGCAGCCCGGGTCGTACGGTTACAACTTGTTTTACTTCTAAATCGGAATTGACATATCGAAGTAATTCTTTCACTAGTATTTTTTATTTTTGCCAGAGAATATGGAGTGCTAATAATCTAAATTAGTTAACATTCTTCATTGGGATGATTTTGAGGCGCTCAATGTGTTTTCTTGCCCTCGTTTGTACTCATTATTGTATAAATATTTAATTTTTAACTTTGCATTAGAACATTTAGTTTACAAATTCAAATGATGCAATGCAGCATCGTGCAAGTAAATATCTTTCATTTGTATAAAACCTTTTTTTATAATATGAGGTGAGAGGGTGGTATTACATTAAATCGTATAAAGCAGAATATTATTTACTTGATATAATATTGTTTTACTTTTTTACTAAACTTATTATTAATATTTCCAACGTATTCATGGAGCTATGACGGTTTATTCTATTTTAATAGTGGGAGCTGAAATAAACCTATATTTTGAATTTTCAGATCCCAGTATTAGAATAGAATGAGTCGTCTACATTGTCGCTTTCAGTCTGTCTAAAGCACACATTACTTAGATAGTCTAAAGACAGTGCCGAGAGTGTACAGCAGGCGTTAGACTGTTAAAGTTCTCTTGTGCTAACTACGTAAACAAAATGTCTAGGAAGATATTATCACTAGATATTATGTAGTACTCTCTGTTTATATGTCTGATACTACGTCTATTTCTTAGTAGGTAGACTGGGTCAGCTAGCATGTAGCCTAAAAAATATTTAGCGTCATATAAGTTTATGAATACATGTAAGACCAGTCACTTGCGGCAGAATTAAAGAAACTATTGTGAGATCTTTATGAGAATCGACCAACATTTACCATAATATTATAATTAGGTAGTTTATTTTTTTGATCAATTTTTGGACAGGTAGAGATAAGGATCTCTTATTGATTTCGGCCGTTAGGGTGCCAATTATAATTTATTTACTTTATAAGTAGGTAATTCTTCTTGATTTGTATAATAATTGTGGTCAAATCACTAAAATTGGGATTTAGAATTAGAAAAGAAAAGACGCCGCAAAGTTTAAGTTGCGTTTATTTGCGAATAGTATATGAAATAACTAGAAACCACTTAAGTACCCATGTACAAACAATCTAAATACCTATAATAAAAATATCTCAATCATAATTAATGTATTAGGTATAGAGAGGTAATATATAATCTTGTGTATTATATTCTACAAGTAAACTTTAAGCTTTCTGTGAAACTGATACTTCAAAAAGATAGAGCCGATTAAGTCAAATAGCAGATACGGCATATCATGCTACAGGAACCATGCTGATATAATTAAGCACTGTAAAAAAATATAGTATAGTGCGTTGTGGTAACATCGTTATGGTAGTTCGTACTGGTAAGAACGTAATCTTTTATAAATTGTGGGAGTTATCGTTCTTACCCCTTCTACCTTATATTACGGAGTTACCCCAACGCCCTACCTGCCTAATAACATTATAAGGCCTATGTATACCTATGTATATCTATCTTGAAAGAACATGAAATATCTATAATTATCTAGGGTATTTCAAATCGTATCCATTTTATATTGAATTTTACCTGACAATTATTTAAAATATTATTATTTTGTTTTACCCAGATTTGGTTATAACATGATCCATTAAATGTTTGCGCAATTTACTATCGTAACCGATACTGCGCCTGAGGCCGTATTGTATGACGTGCAGTTGTGTATCTCCTCCGATTCTGATTATAATCGGGCTCTTTAAATAGATTCGACTTGAGAAGACGACTTCACCATTTCCACAGAATACTTCTATTGAGCTGTAATCAACGAAAATACGCCAATGGATATGTCCGCTTGGCGACCAGTCTGCTTTCCTTACTCCGTCTCTTCCGCCACGGTCCACTGTTATACTTCCTCGGTCTGCGGTGTACCCTATGACATACTTCCGTTCACCACGCCACTCTAGCGCAACAATCACATCACAGAGGACGCCAGTCGAATTTATTATCAGTTCAAATGCTTTAGCACCTGCATTAAACGCCTCCCCTGGGCTGTACCAGGCATCTTCTAAGACTTCGGTGCGCAATTCAACAACCTCTTTAGCTGGCGTCATGAGAATCCTTCCCTGTGACGATAATCTTACCTCGCGTACTAAAGTCAATAAACTTGCCCAACCGTATCTGGATTCTTCGAAATCACTGTCCCACATTCCTAGCCAGGCAATTAATAGCCTGCGCCCATCAGGAGCTAACGTGGTTCTGGGGGCGTAAAAATCATGTCCGTAATCGAGTTCTTTGAACGTATCGGTAGATACTTCACAATCTTCCAGTAGCCCAGTAACGTAGTTAAATTTTCCGACAACATAACCGCATTGGTACAAATTTTTGAATCTAAACCAATCAGCTTTGATACCTTGGACTGACAAAATCAAAATGTCCTGGCCGTCTATTTGGAATAAATCCGGGTTCTCCCACATATGTCCCATGTCGCCGAATGATTGCGCGATCGTACCATTCAGAACCCAGCTAAACAAATCCGGCGAAGAATAAAGCAGCAAATGACCCATTTTATCATTTGAAGTGCCTATAAGCATGTACCACCAATTATGGTAATTCCATACCATGGGATTACGGAAATTTACCGATCCAAATGGTCCCTTCCTAATAACTGGATTGTAAAGATATTTCTGATAAACAATGCTATCGCTACTAATTGCCACGTTTTGAGTTTGAGATGTTTTATTATTGGAAATTACGTTCCCGGTGTAGAATAGTGTCAGATATCCGTTATGCACCACCGCCGAGCCGGACAAGCATCCATACTTTTCGTAGTATTCCTTAGGAACTAGCGCCGGAGGATAATGCACCCAGTCCACGAGATTATTGCTGATAGCGTGACCCCAGCGCGTGTGTCCCCACGCTCCATTGTACGGGTGGTACTGATAAAACACGTGATATTTTCCTCTGAAGTAAATGAAACCGCTAGGGTCGTTGATCCAGCCGCCGGGCGCCGTTATATGGTAAATTGGTCGATACTTCTTTCTGAGTAGGTATTTCTCTTGTTGAATGAAAGCTTCTATATGAGCAAGGTCCGTCGCGAATTCAGCAGTGGCTGCACATAGCCAAGTTGCGAAAATAAGCACATCCATCTTCTATAGAGTTCTGCAGAGCACTAACTGGTACACTTCATACGATACTCCCGAGTCTATGGACATTCACTAGGGCTACAGATGACAATGGGCAGGTGTTTATAAACTTAATGTATTATTACGCCCACAATTACGCCTAAGTTACGTAATAATTTATCATCGTAAAGAAACATATTGTAAACAATAAATAAAATATATACTACACCTATAAATGACTGCCTCGGTGGCGTAGTTGTATTACGGTACGCCTACAAAGCTGAGGTCTTGGGTTTGAGTCCCGGGTCGGGCAAAGTGGTATTGGATTTTTCTATTCATTATCAGCCCGGAGTCAGGAATTTGTGCCCGATATGGCGATAGGCTCTCCCCCTATCACATCATGGGACGGAACATACAAGGCGAAATGTGGGTGTCCTGGTGGTGCCTCTGCCTACCCCTTCGGGGATAAAGGCGTGAGTTTATGTATAAATGAAATAAGCCAACACCAAAACTAGACGCAGATGTTTACGCAATATGAATTATCACAATACACAAACGGCCTTATTCATAGACAGATTTATTACCTAATTTAGTTATCGAATGTTTTGTCTTCTTCGCTCAAACTGAATTCAAAAGTTGTTCGAAAGGGACAAAACATTCGGTAACTAAAATAGGTTTCAAATGAGTCTATGAATAAGGCCGAAAGGCTATAACTATCTACATGGTCCAGGAGAAAAATAAAATGTAGAAATAAAATACGTTTTAACAATAATTATTTTATTGATCAAATTCGTTTAAACTTTACATAGATACAATATAAGAATAACAAAAAAATATATAATAATTACACTTTGTAATTAACAATATCTTTTACTAAAAGTATTCGAAAACATGTTAAAGCCAACATAAAACTAGACAAATATAAAAATCTTTGATTAAAATGGTGTACATTTTTAATTTTATTCAAATGTGATGAAATTTTAGACATCCTAGGTTGAGAATGCTTTTTTTTACTAACCCATTTTAAAAATTGAAATTCAAAAATATCTTTTGTGATTAATTTATAATTTTGTTCGATAGTGCCCGATATTTCAAGACACCCAATGTGTTCCTTGGTCGAAAATCGAATGATCCTTTCCTCCAACCATTGCATTAACGTCCCTATAAGATTTCAATAATTGGTAGCCTATTCCATAACAATTAATAATTCTATACTTTCTAAAAATATTCAATTATTTAGATCCTAAAATAATTATGCTATTTGGAATGTTAGTCATCATTATGAAAATACAATCGAATATAGTTAGAGATTACACTTGTCCAAGTCTTAAAATTAAAGTTACAATATGAGCAAAAAAATGTACTCAGTCGTTTAAAATATTTGAGGAATGTCGAGCTCATCGCCCGAGTTATGTATGACAAGAAGATTGCTTATAAAGTATATAACTGTAGACTTAACAAAACCCTCTAAGCGTTTGATTGAGCGAGATAAGTATGAAAACAAGTTACGTGAGGGCTTAGTGAACTACTAGTTAAACCTAAGTTACAAGTTAAGATAATGTTAGGTACATTAATTCCACTATTATGTGGTGGTAATCAGCACAACTATGGGTTATTAATTGTGATGTATATGTTATTGAATATGGAATACGTTTATCTTGTATTTTATACATTCATCTATTTTGATTTTGTTCCTTGAATTTTTTTGCTTGATAAGCGCTTCGGTGCCATGTAGGAAAGGTATTTATCAATTTTACATAAGTAATACATTTTTTAAAATGCAATAATAAAATCATTGATAGATATAGTTCAACTTTCTAAATTGAAGTTTGTCGGATTACCGAGTGTCTACTATATTTAAAATGGAAGTAATGAATATTCCAGCGAACCAATACAGTAGAGTAGAAGGTAGTGATGTCAGCGCAGTGCGGCGTGCAGCGAGCCCCACAGCGCCGCGAGCCGCGCATGCGCACCGCCGCCCGCGCGCGCCGCCGCGCACAGCGACTCCAGCGCACTCACCGCGTACGCGCGCCCCACGCTCACCTCCTGCGCACCAACGGATATAGCGCCGAAATTGAGAGACATTGTTAGGACGCGTTAGAAGATTTCGTGGGGGATTATGTAGCGCTAACCAACTTGTGCTAAAATATAAAACACTAACAAAAGCCACAATGTATGAACGTAATTCGTTTATATCATTCATTGTATTGATTCGTGACTCGTAACAAACATGATAATTGATGTGTACCAGAAAATCCTTTTCTTTGACACTTAAACCGGGGTAGCCCCTAAATTACCCACACATATAAAGTCTCCTTAGACTGAGTTGCTTCAAGTATCTTTAACGTCAAATCAGGCTTAGACGGTGATTGTGATAAAAAATATCGTCTTTACTTAATACAACAAAGCTACTGTAGCTTATATAGTTATACTTCTGGCAATCAAGTTCAAAATATTAGTGAGTAGAACAAGTACCTGTAGCGCGCATCTCAGCGCATACTTGTGCCGAGCCCGCAGCAGCCTGGCGGCGGGTCCGGCCGAGGCCGCGCCGGCCGCCGCGCGCTCGGCGTGCAGGCCGCGCGTGAGCCGCGCGTACAGCTCGCGGCCGCCCGCCAGCGCCTCCAGCGCCAGCGCCAGACGCTCCTTCGCCTCCTCCGCCTCGTACGCCTCTGGCGCCAGTTCAGGGTCGCTAGCCGATTCGCTTTTCATTGCTATCCTGCGAATAAATGTAGCAAGTTCGAATGTGATATTCTGTCCACAATAAGACTCTAAATAACTCTATTTTGTTTACGAGCATGCCCAACTGATTGTAAGCGATCAACGCCGCTCATAGATCTCCGCAGCGCCAATTGTCTAACATAGCCAGGTCGTTGCCTATCGTAAGAAGAGTATTCCCTTTAAGCCTCGTTTGAAAAAAAGACAAATAATAGCGGTCGGGAAGCACCAAAACCAGGAAGTTCATTCCAAAACTTGCACGTATGAGAACACCAAGTCGTTCTTAAGCAACTAAGATAAGAATATCATTAGTGCATTAATGTGCGATATAGATATGATAAATGTGCGTAGAAGTATAAAAGAGACAAAATAAAGATAAAGCCAGTAATTATGTCAATATTAGATATGGTGATTATAGTATTGATAGCATAAACACTTTATCTGATTTAGATAAAGGGAATTTTGTAAGAGTATGCGTGTATTTTCGTGTGCGTGTGCGTGTGTATGCGTATATTTTCGTGTGGGTGTGTACGGGTGTGTACGCGTATATTTTCGTGTGGGTGTGTACGGGTGTGTACGCGTATATTTTCGTGTGGGTGTGTACGGGTATGTACGCGTATATTTTCGTGTGGGTGTGTACGGGTGTGTACGCGTATATTTTCGTGTGGGTGTGTACGGGTGTGTGCACGTGTATTTTCGTGTGCGTGTATGCGTATATACTGACTGCGCGGCGGCGGCGAGTGCACGTTTGACGCGGGTCCAGCGCGGCGGGTCGGCGCCGGGCGCGGACAGCGCGTGCAGCGCGGCGCCCACCTCGCGGACGTCGTTCATCTCCGCCTCGAAACGACTCTCCACTGTAATTAAAATAACAAATACTTCAGAGTTCAGAGGCTCTCAAAGGCTGCTGGGTACATGGCTGACGAATTGCCAGTTGCAGAAGACAGTATTAAGCAATATAGAAAACATCTCGGGTACATAACTTTGGAATCGAATCCACTGTCCACCCTTGGCTAGGGTCCTAGAGTAGAGCCTAGCCACCGGCGCGCCGGTACCAATCATATTTTTAATCTTCTATCATTTTAATATTTGTATGTCTATTTTTATTTTAGTGAAATAGGATATATTATGTAAACTAAATGTTCAATAAACATATCAATTATTTCGTAATAGTGTACCTCTGTCGAATATTTGCGACATTCTGTTGAGCCCGAGCTGCACTAGTCGCAGATGTTCCTGTTCCGCTATGAACGTCGCTTGCATATCTTCGGGAGACAGCTCGTCCTACAAAATGCGTACATTATAAATCATCCATAGCTACGAATTAAACAGTAAAATTGGTCTTCTTCGCAATGTTTCGTTTTCTTTTCTGAAAATACTTTACGATTATTTAATCAAGTTGTAAACATCTAATTCCAACAAAACACTGGGAATAGAGTGAAACGAATTTCTTACTTACTTCAATGTCCAATTTGAAAGCTTGAAACAATGAATACAACATTAGATATGCTATAATAATACTGCAGTAACAAATAAATAAAGTTTGCAGACTTTGTAGTAATTGCAATATTGTTCCACCTCCAGACTACTGACTCCGAAATGAATATACGATGATCTATCACCCATTAAAAATCTATGCAAAATTAATATTAAATCTACTCAGGCGATGCAAGACCTATGTGAATAAGACCATGGAACTGAAATGCTATTAATATGCCCCTATTACAGATAACAAAAAAAACACTTACAGAATCATTTTCCTGTGTCCCAGCTAGCACAAACTCGTCATGCTTAGGCTTATCCAATTTGGGTGTAATTTCACACAAGAACATCCGTAAATCCGCGTCGTGGGCCACCACTGGGTGACGCGCCATCAATGTCAACCAACGCTGAAGGGCAATCCGACGTCTTTGTAGGAAATGGGGGCTGCCACCACCAACTACAACCCTTTTTGGAGGCAAGCGACATATAGCACTGTAATAAAAACACACAAATTAACATCCATATCCATGTACACTAATAATTATGTTAGTATATTATACGTTCATTTAACAAAACTTGGCATCAAGTACTTCAACAACCATCATTTGGGAAAAGAAAATCTGCCCTTTTTGGGATACCCAATGTTTTAACGATAAAGCACTTAAATTCATTAAACGAAAACTTTACCTAGCATTAGATAGAAACCATAAATATAAAGTTAATAAAGTGTGGACAATAAATGGTTACTTACCGGTAGGGATATTTGGCATATAAAATTTCATACAGCTGAGCAAATTCATTATATCTCCTTGTAACAGTTGTACCATGTCTTCTAGAACTCACATAATATTCACAATGCTTTAGAATGAGACCTTTCCTCTCTGGCACTATCTCTACATTAATAACATCAGTCGCTTCCAACTCTTCAAAAGTTACAGTTTCAACAAGATTAGGTAGATGAGTCATTTTTATGTGATTTTGAGGTAACTGAAAATAATAAAATTATGTAGTAAATTAATGAAAATTAATATTTTAAGCACCATACTACAATTATTTGGTAAGACATCATTACCAGGATATCTTTGTTATACATTCATAACAATTAAGGGAATAAAAGATTAGCCAAACAATTTTTGACACAAAAGTAACTATCATCCAAGAATCAAATATTCTTTTATTGTAGCAAATATTATCAGATAATTTGGGGTTTTGACAAATTTTTGCCACCACATAGTTCATAACTAATGATAAATTTTATTGTAGAGGATGAAAGCTCTCATGCTTACTGTGGTTTAACCTTGCCAATGGTAAATTTATACCTAACATTACTAAAATATTGATAGTATAGCCTTACCTATTGTAATTACTGTTTTTAAAATATATAGTTATATCATCAAATCAAATCAGCTTCAAGCAATGCATTTGCAAATTTAAGATCTTCATATGAGTCAATTTCTAGGCTGGTGATGTGTGGCACTTCCACCACAGAACAACTGCAAATCACAAAATATTTCATAGTTTTATATTAATTACCTATATGTCTTCTTGTGTGGATATTCCCTTTGGCTAAAACTAACTTGGGATTTATTTCATTCAAAGATACAAATGACGACTGTGAGCAATGCAAAAGAAATAAAACACATGTAATTCTAATTTCTAAGTATCCTTGTAACAATTACACCACATTCTTCACTTAAATCGTTTAAATTAATGATACTTGTTAAAAAAAGGGTGATTAAGAAATTTATTGTGCTTCGTTATTAATCCAGTCACAACAAACATATAGGTACGCCCATTTTTTGTGAAAGTTCATCGGCCTTTTAAGTTGGTGTTATAAAATGCTTATTATAATTTTATGTTTATGTCATTGCTAATGTTGTGAGCTGGACTTATTAATCGAAGATATTTTAACAGCAAAATTTTAAAATACTTTACATTCATATCGGATTAAAATAATACACTTAGTTTACAAATAAAATACATTTATTAATCCTATTTTTTTATTTATCAAAGGTATTTACAAACCTAAAAACATAATGTACGAGAACTGTGAAACGTCGAACAACAAATGTCAATTGTCTCGCCAGTCGCCAATCGCCATTTGTCAACTTTGAAGTATGATGCATTGATAAAAAACATACAGCCTTCGATACTGATTATTTTACTTCAAAATATTACGCTAAGTAGACAATCCATTTATGATCGCGACTTGAAAAAATAGTAGCAAAACCTCTAAGAAATATTTTATTTTATACTGCTGAAGCGCTGGCTAGATGTCGTCAAAGGAGATATGCCTTAATATTGAGGATGCCGAAGACCGAGCGAAATGGAGGAGACTAGGCCGGAAGGCGGACCCTGGTACCAGTCGGGATAATGCCAAGTAGAAGGAAGGAAGTAGACGGATTACTTATTTCAAAAGTTATTTACTTATTGAGTGAAATACAATACCAGGAACTTACTTTAAATTTTGGAATAGACCTTCAAAGATGAGAGATTTACGTGTGACATAAAAAGCCCCAGTTTCCAATAATTCGCCACTCCAGTTTTGTCGTCGTGGTCTATGTTTAATATTGAAATTCAATGGCGTTAGCTTACCACTTTTGTGATACCATCGCAGCTTATAACTTCTGAAAATAATTTACAATATACCTATTGAAGTATTATTTATTCATATTGTATTAGCCTATTTATGAATAGATGGATACTATCTTCTCACTAGTGTGTACATATTATGTGCATACCTTGTAGCAGTAAAAACGCAATCAAAAGAGATCGGTTCATTTATTATTTTTATTGCGCTGCGCAGCTGTTCAGAGACAATGAATGGAGAAGTTGCTTGAATCAAAACCAAGATATCAATATCTGGTCTATACTCTAAAAATTCTTGCGCTCCCCATATCGACGGTGCCCAGTCACTTGCAGTTACAGGACTCCGATGAAAAACTGTAGCATTACCTTAAACGTAATCAAGCATTATTTCTGTGAAGTAGGTACATATATTATTTAAATATTTACTTGCCCAAATACTACAAAATACTAACACCTATTTGCTTCCAATGCTATTAAATAGTTATCAGTGGAAACTGTGACGTCAATGAGCCCAGCAGCTTTTGCTACGTTTATAGATCGGCATACCAAGCTAGCTCCACCGACATTTTTAAGATTTTTTAAATGAACGCTTTTAGAACCACCTCGTGCTAGGATCAAAACTCCAGTTTGGGTGCAACTAACATATAAATATCTGTTAACAAAAAATATAGTCACTACACTTTAAAGCATTATATTTTAGGACTTTGTAACAAAGTCTCAAGCTGAGATGTTAATATTAAATCCAAAAATAAAATATTAAGTAGGAAACTTACAGAAATTGAATAATAAACCAGTTGCCCCACATCGTGCGAACTGCAGGAAATATCCTTGGTTACTTGAACTGTGCGGTATATTGACACATCCTGTTTAACAATGATTGATAAAGTTAGTCTGTTAGCTACAGATAACAATTGTTTTTATTTACATGATTGTAGTGGACACTACGATACTTCATATGTACATGCACTTAATAGCATAATGTACTCTGTGCTTAATAGCCATCATTAGGTATCTGGTATAGATATATAAAAATACATGCGCTTGTAATAAAAGTCCATCCATAAAAATATATTTCTTAATTCCGACTGGATCAGCGTGTGATATATAATTTAATAATCCATTCTTTCTTTTGCCATCGCCTTTTTTCCTTGGCCAATTTTTATAGTCGTTCTGACTAATATAACTAATATAACTAATAGATAATACCAAAGATAATACACTATATAGGAAAGTGTGCCGTGTGGCGTTGAAACCCAATGATTATAGAATAAAGAGGATAGTCGATAGAGCATAAGGTCACGTGACACGGGTCCCTTTGTTTTACCAACATGGCGGCGGCTCCGCCCCTAAAAATAGTGATACGCTAGTACCGAATTTTCTATCGACATCGATGCATCAATAGTGGTATAAATACGACTGACAAACTTTGAATGTACATAGGTATAAGGATCTCGCTCCGAGCGAGATCGACATGCGCACATGAAACCACTGAAAGTCTGATCTCGCATCGGACTTTACCAAGGAACGACTCCGTATTTACGGGTCGCTTGGATAGACCACCACACTCGGAGGTGTTAAGCCTAGGTAGTGTTTCCGCAACGTGGGGCCTCTGCAATCACAGAGGACCCGTGTTTGTGAAGGTCTGAAGGTGAATGTACATAAATATCAGTGTATAAACTTGTATAACTTTTTTAATTTTCGCTTTACATGTCAATTGAGTATAAACAGGGGATTTTAGGATTAGACAGTAAAGTCATTCAAAATTAAATCCGATAAAAATAGTTCGATGTTTTGATATTTTATTCATACTATGATTTATTTCATGGTAAGTTTTACCTGATGATTGGATTGGATTTGTGTCAAATAATACACACGTGAGATAAAATACAACTTTATTAATATTTATAATTTGCTTGCGACTTCGTCTGCGTGTTTCAGGACATTTAATACATATTAAATAAAAAGAAATAAAATAGGTAGATTTTTACATGACATTTGACAGCCTCCGTGGCGCAGTTGGTTAGACGCCGGCCTGTGAAACGAGAGGCCGCGGGTTCGATCCCCGCACCGAAACAAATATTTGTGTGATCCACAGGTATTTGTTTCGGGTCTGGGTGTTTGTGAGACCGAAAAGTCTCTCGTAGTTTCTGATACCCACGACACAAGACTCGATCTTAGTGTGGGATCAGGACTATGTATGTGACTGTTGGGTGTATTATTTATTATTTATTTATTATTTATTACTATTATTTGACTGAGTTATTACAATTTCACTTACCGGGAATATTGTTGGGAAGCTGTTATCTTTCAGTCTTGTTAAATTCAATGTTTTATTGATGCAGTCTTTTTCAAAATGTAAACAAGAAATAAATGTATTTATTGAAGGGTTCCAATAGTGTCTTCCGATATTTTGTATCCATTTTGTCCTGGTCTGTATGTTTATAGGTAATCTAAAAAATATATTTAATTTCACTTTCTTTGTCGTTCTGAATATATATATTATATTATTTCTTTTTTTGAAAAATAAACATCAAAATATTTAAAAATGATAATATCGATATGAATAATTTCGTATCACATCCCTAAACTTGTGTGTAAACAAACAATACGGTTGTTATTCGTACTACTTGTATAAATAACGCTTAGAAGAATCTAAAACTTAATCAACAAGATCCTTAAACAATTATAAATGATAAAAACAAACCCAAAATGTAAATTTAGACACATATTTGTTATTATTTCGTAAAAACAGTTACTAACCTATGAAAATAAATTTTGGGGTCCTTTTTGCTTGAACTCGACTAGCATCCTTTCACACAACACTCAGGCATTTTAAAAACTTTACAATTAATCTAATAAGCAAACTTAACAAACTTAAGACACGAGATTAACAATGAAAAAATCGAAATTCTTTGATTGTGCAGATTTGTTTACTCCTATTGACAGATAACGCCACAGTTTGACATTACATGCAGAAAAGAAAAATGGCGTCATTTTGGGCCAAGGGCGGTCTCAGTGTGGTTAGTGAACAAAATATTGCCATATTCGGAACAATGGAGTTATTATTTGTCTCTTTCATTAAGGGACAAGTTAGCTTTATGTAAATGAGACAGATACATAAATGTACAATTCCGCGTCGATACTCCTAACATAATTATAACTTAGTATATAGTACTACTTTTGTGCGTCATCCTCTTTATTCTTTAATCATTGTTGAAACAACATATAAATTATAACATTTCATAAATATCTTTTTAAAGGCATTGTTTGAGATATGTTATCATAATATAAACAACAAACATTTATATTTTTACTCGTAATAGTATTAACTATTAACATGTCTAACTTATTAAAAAAAATTTTTTTTCACAACAACGCATTCGAAACCGTAAGATCGTAAACCCCAAGATCGTAATTCGAAGGATTTTACAAAATGTCACCATGACTTCCGTGGAGGAACTTGAAAACGACTTGAAAAATGTTGATTCCGAATTGTGTGTAGTGGAAGCAGAAATTGCAAAATGGAGGAATCGTCAACGTATATTACACGAGAAAAAGAATTCACTGAAGAATGCTATAAACAAGTTAAACTCTGACAAACTAGCAGAAGTTGACTGGGAAGGCTCGGACTACGAATGGTCAAGAGATGTGAAGAAACTATTGAAAGAAACATTTCATTTAGAATCATTTCGACCTAAACAATTGACTGTAATTAATTCTACGTTATCAGGTCAACATGCTATTGCAGTCATGCCCACGGGCGCCGGCAAAAGCCTCTGCTATCAGCTGCCAGCGTTGATCAAGCCTGGACTGACTGTAGTCGTTTCTCCCCTTGTGTCCTTGATGGAGGACCAAATACGTTCTCTTACTGAAAAGCAAGTGCCAGCAAAATACATTACTAGTTCTACTCCCAAAGAAGAAACAACAGCTATGCTAAACATGTTGAAGGATAAAAAAAGTGGTGTTAAATTATTATATGTGACTCCAGAACGATTTGCAAAAAGCAAACGTTTTATGTCAAATTTGCAAAAGTGTCACGCTGATGGCAGATTGCAGAGGATTGCCATTGATGAAGTCCATTGCTGCTCTCAGTGGGGTCATGATTTCCGACCGGACTATAAGTTTCTTGGTATTTTAGCCAATATGTTTCCAAATACACCCATATTGGGTTTAACTGCAACTGCAACAGCTCATGTTTTGTCTGATGTACAAAAAATGCTTAATATACCTGGGAGTCTAGTCATTAAATCTACATTTAATCGTCCTAATCTATATTATAAAATTATAGATAAACCTACATCACAAGAAGAGTCCATGTCTGTGTTGGAAGACTTGTTAAAGAGGCGTTACAGAGGAGAATCAGGAATAATTTACACTAACAGTATTAAAGATACTGAAGATATAGCAGGGGAGTTACGAAAAAGAGGATTAAAAGTGGGTTGCTACCATGCTAACTTGGATGCAGAAACTAGATCAAAAGTTCATATGAGATGGCATGAAAAACATTATCAAGCTATAGCAGCTACAGTAGCTTTTGGAATGGGTATAGACAAACCTGATGTCAGGTTTGTCATTCATCATACTATAAGTAAATCTATGGAGAATTATTACCAGGAAAGTGGCCGCGCTGGTAGAGATGGCCAATATTCTGAGTGTGTAACCATGTATCGCATGCAGGATATTTTTAAAGTAAGCACAATGGTATTTTCATCGGTAGGCAACTTAGATCATTTGTATGGCATGGTGAAATATTGTCTTAATGGTGCTTTGTGCAGACGACAACTGATTGCAGAACATTTTGATGAAAACTGGGGAGACACTGATTGCAATAACATGTGTGATGTTTGTAGTACAGAACAGACTGATACTAAAGAAATAGAGTTACAATTGCATTGTAAGACATTGGCATCTGTAATTGACGGTGCAGATAAACAAGACACTAAACTAACAGCACAGAAACTAATAGATGCATGGTTTTTAAAAGGGCCTGTGACATTAAGACATAAAGGAAAAGCCCCTATTATATCGCGTGGAGTGGCAGAAGACATAATAGCCTATTTATTAATAGAGAACTATCTAGTTGAAGACTTTCATTTCACAGCCTACACTACAATAAGTTATATTAAAAAAGGTTCATGTATGGATTCAATAAATGACACAAATTTTTCCTTGAAAATGCCTCTGCGACAATATACACCATTTTCTCAGAAGTATAATAATCATGAACATAGGAGTAAGTCAGATTTAAAAGCAGAAACAGAGCGGAAACGCAAATCTACATCAAAATTGAAATCTCAATCAAAGATTTCCAAAACTGTGATAACTATTGATTAGCAAAATGTGATGAATACATTAAAATATGATTTATTCACATAACATAGTTTTTATTAATTTATTTAACCAGATAAAATTTGTAAATGCATTTGAGGGCCATATTTTTAATTATCTAGTTTGTTTACAAATAGGAATAAAAATTGGGCAGATAGTATGTATTGCATAACATGTATAATAAAAAAGATAATAATGCCTTTTACATAAATATTTTATTAGGTACTTATCAAAAACAAAAATTTTGTAAACTTATATCCTTTTATCAAGTAGCAGCCTTCTGAAGAATGCATATTGCTAGCCTTATGAAAAAAGACTCCAGTTTTCTAGGGTAGTAATAAGACTGTATTAGACACGACGTCTTGGGGAATATTGTAGTGATGGTAATTGTCTATAACTTGAAACATTTTCTTCTTGACTTCGCTTAGAATTGCGTGGTAGTGGCTTCGCAGGACTCTTTACCTTAGGTGAACATGCTGAAAGACTTGTATATATTAATCAACAAAACATACATTTTAGTATACCTATGTATGAAAATGAATGAGTTATTAATTTCGTAGGTATACAGGTTTGAGGTTGAAGATGACCATAAAATGATATTACGCGAATGTTACTCTATCTATATTTCTTTTTCCAGCCGCACGAAATCTACTAAACAAGGTAAATGAAGTTAGAAGTCATATTAAAAATCAATAGTACCAAACAAATGAGATTTAAAATAATTCTTACAGTTACAAGCTTGACGAGTGATAGCCGCACACCAATTGCACCAAAAACCGCACAAAATGATTAGGTACAAATTGTGGCACACGGATAGTTCGCCAAACTTATTTCTGCCACGAAATCTGCTCGTCAGTGGCTAGGTAGGGCACAAATACCAGTACCGGGCAACAAATATTATTTTATCAAACCGATTAAATATTACTAAATGAAGTACCCAGCGCGGAAATCAAATCTGAACCAGTGGTTTGGGACCAGTACGGAGTACGGTCGCTCTTGAGTATTAATATAAACCAAAGACACGACACACATACGCGTTTTTTTGGATGTACTCGTTGCGATTTCCACGCAATGTATTCTTTGCTAAATTGCATGTTAATTGACTGTTGATACATACATGACTCCAAAGTCAGTGGTGTGTATTTGTAAAATGTAATCAAACGCGCGACCAGACAGCCGTGTAGGGTCTGTTGCCAACAGACCAACATGCACTTGATGTTTGAAACATGTATTGTAAAATAATACAATCGAACATTCTTGTTTCTATTGTATCGCACTGAAATTATCTTATGGAATCTAGAAAACTGACTGGCAATTTAGATTTTTGTTTAGTCCTTAAACTTTGTACAGTCAATGCAAAACAAATTGTTTAATGTTAATTGGAGCCGTATTCAGTGCTGTGAACAAAGGGTGTTGATGGGGCCCGGGGCCCTCAACGCGCACCATTCAACTTCAGAAAGAACTAGTCGTTTTGTGGTTACTCTACGTAGGTAATTATGTTACATCTAGTGACTATCCTAATGCGGTAGATATCGTTGGTAACAAGTAAGTATGGATCACAGCCTACTAGTTCTTTTGGTATGTGAGTAAAACTTGAAACTAGGCAAATGAGTAGGTGGGTATAAGGGTATTAACAAATTGTATATGTTGTGATTTGGAACTTTAATTTATACAGATCTCTGGGGTAAAATGTTGTAGTTAAGGCTACTCGTACGCTCTATAATATTTTTTTATAACATAAGTACCTAGAGCTGTTTTAAAACATAAAACATCATTTACCTGACACTGTACCGTTTTTTGGTAACGGCTTGTTCAACTGAATCTTTTCCGTACTTCTGGTTGTACTGAAACCTGTAGCCGTAGATCTACTCGACGAACATTCGCTGTCAATACCTAATGCATCGAGAGCCCGAATACGTTCAGTTATCTGATCGTTTATTATTCTTTTATGAGGTTCTGCTTCGCCTAGGTATTCCATTTCCGCAAGCCACTTCATTCGTTCACAAATCTGATTAATTACTGAAAAAAGATAGGTAAGCAGGTAATATTTATACATAAAGTCGGCAACTAACGTCCCAACTTAAGTTAAATTTTAACGAAAAGTTCATATAATTAATGAAAGTTATATTCATACATTCATTCTTCATTTCTTTAGATGTAGGAAGCTTGGGCGCTGGTTTAACACCAAATGATGGCGATGCGACTATTTTCTGTTCAGTGTCACCGTATGTCATCATGTTTGCTAGTCTTTCCTTCATCTTTTCTCTATCTACGCCGCGTTTTGGTAGATACCTAAACATGACAAAGATTTAAATAATTAATAAATACCTACCTATCTTAATGCAAATGAAAATATTTTATTATAAATCACAAATAGTGACATGAATTTTAGCATGACACACATTAAAATTATGGTCATGTAATGATAGTACTAGGCCAGCGTGGTGGACTATATAGCCTTTATAACTACTCTCAATCGTATTCTCGACTGTAGAGGAGGCCCGTGCCCTGCATTGGGACGTATATGGGCTGATACAGAAACTATACTACCTAGTTTAGTGGAACAGAAATATGCGAAAATAAGCGGGATGCCGCGCCCCGGGTTTGATCTCATACCAAAAGTCAGAACAAATGTTTGTGTGAACAATGGTAAACCACAAATATTTCTTTCGGTTCTGGGTGTTTGTTTGTTTTATGTTTGAGCGATACCTCAGTTCCATAAGGACGCATCTACCATACTGGAGGTCGTGGGTTAAAACCTATGACAAACGTACAAACCACTTAGTTAAGCGGCTTTTGGGCACATGTCCGAAGTTCTTAGCGGAGCCAGAATCATGTAAACCTTATGAAAGGAACTGGGGTGATAACTTTTAAAGTGCTAAAAACTTGGGAGTTAGGAGTTTTAACTACATCATAATAATTAGATAACTGAATACTACGTTGGTGGTAGGTAATTATTTTATACCCACTGGTCGTCATCAAAGACTTCCGAAGCCCTTATAGTGGATAGCGATCTGCGACGTGACGTATGAGGCCTGAGATTCAGTATAACATTTCCTTTCTTTAATGTCCGTTTATTTTCTTTGGGAATTGGTGGCTCGTATTTTTTTCTCTGCGCAATAGCGAGTTTGGATTCTTCGAGTAGAACTGAATGGAAAAGGAACAAGTACCAATTTAAAAAAGCATAGTTACTCTATTAATACAAGAAAGTGAAAACACCAAAACCCCGTATTGAGTTCCATTATCTGGTTAGTTGATCATTTATTTTCTGCACATAACATTTTGAATATTTTGCCAAATATTATGGTGTCTAGTGCACTAGGTAACAATTTTGGTGGGCGAAGCAATATAAATTTTGTGAGCTCGTCGATAGTAGATTTGCCCCGAAGGTGCGGGGCCGCAATGCCCACGGGGTTTTGATTTTTTTGAAATCATTGTTTGAAATATGACATGAGTAACACATTACGCTTAAGAAATTCTCGTTGTCCTGATGTTGGTTCTGCAATCTTCGTGTGGAAAATACCCCCATATTGGACATTCGTGCTAGGCCAGTTGACGTTAATAAATCCATTTGAATCAGGTTTCTCCATATTATTAAAAGATGAGTAGTATCTTATCAAAGCACTGTTTTTCAGTAGATTAAGTAAAATAATATTTATAAGCAATTATTATAAATAGCAACAATTTCCATAGCAACAAGTATAAGTAACCATTACAAACGCTTGTGCCTCTGTGCCTATGCTCTGTGCTATGATCCCTAAAAAAAACAATGAAAATGTGTTGTTCAATAAAAATATGGTCGATGGCGGTAATCTAAACCTAATCAAACTTTGTAAGACTAAATATATTTTATCGCTTATTGTAAAAGGAGAATACATAACAATGGAAAATTCCGTTGATGTTACAATTGAGAAAATTAAAATTCAAGAACAAATGAAAGAAGCTAAGCTAAAGGAAAAGCGGGAATGTAAGTTGCAATCCCAGACAATTTGTGGATTTATTCAGAGATAAACATAAATACCTAGATAATTATACTTATAAAAAATTATAGCTCCAGTTTTTGTCATCTTTTTTAATACGTATTTACAGTCGACGTTACAGTGGCATCCCTTAATCGATCTATCCGCGAAAATAAAACAAAAGTGATTAAGTTAAAACAAGAAATCGAACACGTGCAAATCGTTACCGATAATCTTCAGTGCCAAATTGATGTTGAAAAATGTCAAAAAGACGCACTATCAAAACAGGTGGACAACCTTTTCATGGAACTAAATCATCTGAGAACAGAATCAGTAAGTGTAACTTACAACAAATTTGTGTGGTTAGGTACCTATTTTATTTTTAACCTAATAACCTAGTAACTGTAGCGACTCTAAGTTGCCCGTAATGTTTGCATCATTCACAATGCGGATGGCCCACCGCTGTAATCAATCCAAGGCATCGAGCAAGTACTGGGCGGATCCATCCCAGAGGTGCGAACAGTATTACATACCCTGCGCTTTATATAAGCGGTAGAGTTGATCGGGCGTGAAAAACCGACACACCTTGTTCAGGACTTCAACTCTGCGGGAAGTAGCAGATATAACGCCTTAGATGTGATTCCTTGGATTAAGATCGCAGCAGATATCCACACTAAGGATACTCAGGTCATCGTTGATTGTACCATTTCCTTACATACCGTGCTATACCGTGATGCCGCCCGCGCCGGCTCTGAAATAATGCAATACCAACCTGGGCATCAAAATGAGTGTAACTTAATATGTTATTTATTATTTAGGAGCAAAAAATTGCTTCAGTGTGGGACTTGCGTGCAGATCTGATAGAAGCAACAAAAAATGTGACCGACGCTTGCGATATAAGAACTTTGTTATTTAAATCTACGGGCACAGATATCACGTGTACTTTAAATACTCGAAGACAGCAACAAGCTCAGAACATGATGACGAATAAGCATAAATTACAAACTGCACTGGAAAAACGAGAAGAAGCAATTAATAAACGAAGAAAATTGCTTGAGAAGCCCGAAAATGATGACGAATTTATTCGGTAATGTTTGGTTCATACAATTCGTAATTGACCTAATTTGGAGTATTACTTTTAAGTTCCTGGGCATCCGAACACCATTCTCATATTCTTTTTGGGTTTATAATAGATATTAGGTATGTGATCAATATCTGTAGGGACAAGAGAGAATAATATTATATGCTATCGCGGACTTATTTAGAACTTTTAACAACTTTAATTTTTGGGTGAATGACTATTGGGTGTATTTTGAACAAAACAATTTATTTATGATTAACGTAATTTTAACTGTTTACACAACGCCCGCAGCGGAAACGGTCAAAAGGAATATTTTTCACCAACTAAAATATCAATTTTTTTTTTTTTTTTTTTTTTTTATCAATATACGTTATACTATTATGCAGTAAGGACCAGTCACAATGTTCAATTCAAACAATGTTTCCGAACGAGCGGCGAACTCCGAATATTAACGTAACGTATATTGATTGTTCTATGGAAATAATCGATTTCTATTATATTTAACCATGGCGTATCTCTTCTTTATTGGAAGGAAGTTCCTTATCGCGCGTAGCAAAAGGGGGCTAGACGGAAAGAATTAAGACCAAAAGTTGTACCGACAATTTTATTCCACGTTTGAGTTTGACATTCTAAATTTAAATATTTAGGAACTTATTTTTTGTTTTTAATTATTTGCTTATTATTTTATATTTTTTAACTATTATTATTTATTCGAAAACCAAATAAGGTAGTGTTGCTTGCAATATTAAAGAATCTTATTAGTACCAACATACTCTCAAAAAATGATCCAGATATCTTTCTCAGGCCATGATGAAAATATCTTGGTTGTTAATTCTCTCAATATATTAATTACAATATTTTATTTACAGAATAAAAGAAGCCCTACGGTATTCAGAACAAGTGATTACAAATATTAAGAATCAGAAACAGAATTAACGTTTGTGTGTTTTTGTCGATACTTATACTTAAGGTAACGGGGGAATAATATTATATTGCCTACAATGACCGTTTTCCTTTAGTTCGTCGCACGTCATTACTTCCCAAAATTCTTACTTCGAATTCTACTTAAAATATACCTATTTTTATAGGTATATAACTATATTTTTGAATTCGGTGCCAACTACGCGGGTAAAAGCATAAGCACTACCTATGCGATGCTCGCACTGATATTGACGCTAACGTGTGTAGCCGGCATTGCGGCCAATGCGCATCGCAGTTCGGAGTTCGCCGCTCGTTCGGAAACATTGTTTGAATTGAACATTGTGACTGGTCCTTACTGCATAATAGTATAACGTAGTGATAATAATAATTATATACTCTTTGCTTAATAGCCATAGACGAAAAATCTAATAAGCGTAGTGACCCTGTGTCACCGAAAGGGACAACAAATAAAGTACTTAATTGGTTTAGGGTTGCCAAGTATGGTACAATTACCCACTATTGAGTAACGGCTTTTTAGAATGATACAAAATTTGCAAACAAGGAAGAAGGAAGGATAAATAAAAATGCAACAGTTTGATAGGATTGTTTTATTTATTACTGCTTACATATATTTACAAAGTGTACAAAATTACGTATGATAGATCAACAATATATAACTATACGGGTTACTATACAGGGTACGGGGTAATACTACAATCTCACTCTTGCCACACTGACATTTTAGATTCATGGAATGATAATCCTGTTATTTTCACACCACTATCGCTTTTACAACCAAGTACGCTACATCGCACCATTTTGTGATGGATTTAGCAAAGATTTTAGAATTTAAACAATTATAAATCACTTTGAAAACTTCCGACACTAAACACAAACACGATACGACAGTTTTATGTCAAAATTTGTTTAGCAATTTCAATTCCGACCTTGAAAAAACCGGCACGCGTTGCAGGACAGAAAATGTATATTTCGATCTCTTTCTATCTTATAACAAAACCTATAAGCGGCATCTCTTTCTGTGGGACTGAATAGGCACTATACAGCAGTCTATTAGATTTTTCGTCTATGTTAATAGCATAGCACAAGAAATCTTTCAGTTTGACAGGAGTTCGATTTTTAATATTTTTTTTCCAAGATTAATCTTGCTTATTATTACGAAATAAAAATGATGGGAATATAATAAATTTCGACAAACATAAAAAATGTCTCGATGGTTTAATATTATCAGGTAGGTATTGATATTACATGTTGTTATACAACTTTATAAATAATGGAGGTTACATTTCATCGTTTTCATAATAAGATTTTATCCCATATAATATATTATATCAATGTAATTCATCTTCCTGTGAAGTTCCAATAAATATTTGTCTGTCCATGGTTACGTCGTATATATTTATGTGATCATACAACTACGTGCCATGGGTCTGGTGACTAGTCCAATCTCCTAATCATTGGAACCATCGTCACGTTCAGATCAGACTCGTGCATCAATATTATATCTTAATATTTTGTATGCCGATATAAAAAGGGTTTATATTATGATCCTTGGGCATTTCCTGTACCTATCTATTGTAACAGTTATTAATTAAGAAAGGTATTGTAGTATAAATAAGGTACCAATGATTAAGCAATAAGGAAGAAGTTGTGGTTATTAAATCCAACCAGCGCATTATGTTCTCTATTGTGAAAGACCAAAGAATGTAAGACTGCAGCATAGTGATGATAAAAAAAATCATAAATATTAACCATTAAATTACTTATTTAATATTTATATTGTTTGTTTTGTCTTTTCAGATATTCTCTTCTAACAAGCCAGAGAAGAAGCTTCAGTAGTAAAATTGAAGTACCTGAAAATGAACCTATAAAATTTTCGTCAAGTGGTGCAGCTAGGAAAGTCGTCAAACCTTTGGTTTTGAACAAAGCAACAGTTGACATGCCATGGTATCAACCATATTCAGTGATTGCTAGTGTTACTGTATTTCTTATATATTTTTGCATTTTACGAGAAGAAAATGACATAGACTTGGAGTTTGATAAAACTCTTTATGACCGCATTAAGGGATTAGAAAAAGAACAATTAATACAATCATACAAATACAACAAAGAACATGGCAAAAGTGTTGAAGACATAGAGAAGAGACTTCGAGAAATAGAAATGCAGGAGTCCAAAGAAATATTGTAATTTTCATTTATTATCTTAGTTACCTATTTATTGTTATAAGAAATGTAGTTTTTAAATAAATTGTATCAATGTATTTGATTTTTATTAGTAGTCTATTTGGATATATGTATGTAGTTAATAATTATTTGTTTGCTACTAAAAGTCTAAGAGTCTTGACACTGCCTCAAGATTAGGTATCAAAATAACATACTATGGCCCACAATAAAAGCAGTTATTTGGAAATGCTGACACATGAATAAACTTATGATAGAACACAGGAGACAATACAAGTAACTTTTCAGTTTCCAGAATATTACTTGTAATGCAAAGTGGAGAATTTGTGTACACCATGAACAGACTTATAGTTTTTAAATGCCTATGAACACTGCCATATGTAGCTTAAGTTGAAGAAGCCTTTCCAATAGTGCATGTAATATATTTTTTACAGATATGTACAATACTTTTGGAATCTTTATTTTATGTAGATTCTAAATTATGAACATGTTCTAGCTTATCTATAGGTATGCTTAATTGCATAACATTATAACGTTAGTCTTAACCATGATCAGATCCACAACACACTTGCCATGAATGTGGGTAAAGCAGTTCATGCTTCATGCAAAGCTCAGACCAGATTACACAACATTGTGTGTAAAGAATTGTTTTCCTGATTACTCATGACACCAACACCATTAGGGAATTGACGCAAGGAGTGTACCCTAACACCTAGATCCTGTACTGTACTGTACTGTATCAGCCCATACACGTCCCACTGCAGGGCACGGGCCTCCTCTACAATCTAGAGTACGATTGGGAGGGGTTAGGCCATATAGTCCACCACGCTGGCCTAGTGCGGGTTGGCACACCTAGATCCTAAAGTCCCAAAATTGATTTCAAATTTGAGGATGTTAAATCAAAGGCACTTATGTTATTCATTTTTATGGAGTTATTGTTAGTAAATGAAATACATTGCTAAGTTCTAATTTCTTTATTTAACACCAATTTTTTCATTACACATTATCATAGAATGCATTATACGTCCAAACACAATTTACATTACGATGTGCAACTGGCAACATTATCTACTACACGACCTAGAGACATACCTTGAGTCACTAAATTATAAAGCTATGTTAAACATGGGATACTGCAATTTTAATATTGATGACGACTATGCAAATAGGTGCTCCTAACAGTATTCCATGCAAATGCATAGTGTATCTTATATAATAAGAATGTAATTAAGAGAATTCAGTTCTGCTGCCTCCTTATGATAATGATTACAATGTTAGAAGTAAATTACGATCAATTAATACGAGACATAAAATGATACGAAAATTAAATCTAATTTAATTAAAAATAATTTATGGTAAAGTAAACTAAATTAAGCACGTTCCCCGCGGATTCGTCGAGCGAGCTGGATGTCTTTAGGCATAATAGTTACGCGCTTAGCGTGGATAGCACACAAGTTAGTGTCTTCAAAGAGACCCACTAGATATGCTTCACTTGCTTCCTGAAAACAAAATAAATTATGCACAATAAGTAAGTTATGAAAATGCTTACTTTAATATGTCTTATTACATCAGAAACGTGATTATACTTACTTGAAGAGCGCCGATGGCGGCAGACTGGAATCGGAGATCAGTTTTGAAATCTTGGGCGATTTCTCTTACAAGCCGTTGGAATGGCAATTTGCGGATCAGCAACTCCGTAGATTTCTGATAACGACGAATTTCTCGGAGGGCCACAGTACCAGGGCGGTAACGATGAGGCTTCTTCACACCCCCAGTGCTGGGAGCCGATTTTCGCGCTGCTTTAGTGGCCAATTGTTTACGAGGAGCTTTACCTCCTGTGGACTTACGAGCGGTCTGCTTGGTACGAGCCATGTTTAACTAAAACAAAAGATTCAAAATTGTAATTACTCACGCAAGAGGAAAACCAATATTTTGTGACCTCAGAAATCGTTAACCACATAAACAAGTCATGGGAAACATTCTCAAAATCTACCCCAAACATAAAATTTTATACACTATTATAATAACTGTAATTTAAAGCACCTTTTGTGGTTGTTTGAAGTATTAAAATTCAAGATTTAACACGTTTTAGCAAATTTAATGTACGACTTCAACAACAATGATCATATGCTCAAAATGGCGTCGAAGAGAATGGCGGGTGAAACTGACGCTACCAAACTGCTGTGTGATTGGCCGTGGTAAATGTGTAAAGCCGTATACTATTGGTCAATTAAGAGCCCTTCTGATTGGTCGCTTTATCGTTACTTCGTAACTTCATTGGTCGTTCTCAGATTTCGTAACTTTTCTAAATATTATTTTTTTGGGCAAAGATAAGACCTACGGACGCGATAATTAAATTCTAAAAGTAAAAATTAATCGATTACCTTTTCATATTGATTCAAAAATTATAATATTTCATTAAAGTTTTTGACTACATACAGAACTCTAACATTTTTCTTACTTTCTTATTGATTGGTATATTTTCAATAGTACGTGATATTTTTTGTATCTTATACCTCTTATATCTGGGAAAAAGTAGGATATCTGTAAATACTTACACTTGTTCATAAAAATAATTATTGTATTATAAATCAACATTATTCTGCCATTCTATGTATAACACAAATATGAGTGTAGTAACTCTGTAATGGACAAACAAAAATTTGGGTACCTACCTAATTATTATTTATTATATATAGTATTAATACCTTGTCCTTAGTAAGTTTTAAATACGGTCATGCTTCAGCGTTAATCTCTTATGTCAGGTAAATAAAAATAAAATAGCAACAATTTTTAATTCTTAATTACAACTTACACTATTTTAACAAAGTTTTATTGTATATTTCAAAAAGTTTGATTGTATATTCTGCATAGGCACGGCCTACGGGCCTAGCTCCGCCCATGTGAAGATACTTTGTAAGTTCAGTCCACATCAGCAGTATTTTTTCCTGTTCCATTTTAATAAATAAACTCAATGCCGTCTATACTGCTTTTCCCGTCCCGTCCCATCCGGTTATATCCCATCCTGTTGCGTTTCATTTTCACTCAAGGCATGTAATTCTGACCCATTCCATCCCTTTCGAGTTAGATAAGTAAAATATATATATTTCAATTCCCTGCAGTTTCAGATATTAGCGTGCATACCACAAAAATTTTAACAAACATTGTTTTGGTACATACTAAAAAAACATTATGACACCTTTATTAACGATGTACTATTCTGAGTGAAATGGAAAAAAGTTGAAAATATTTGTTCCATTTTTTGTCTCTGTCACTCCAATTGCCATCATAACTAGATGAAGTGAAGCGAATAGAAAACACTACGTGACAGCGCTGTCAAAGTGTTGTGTTTCTGATGTAGTGTAGTGATTTTCGAATTAGTAGTTATTGAAGAGCAATGAAATTTTAGCGTTGAATCGTTTTAGAAACTGTAAAAATTATGGTCTCTTAAAGGCATTTTGATGTTTAAATGTTTTGCTTTCTAAAATATTATTAAATGATATATCACGTGATCATATCGCATATTGAATTTTAATTGGTCCTCGGTGAGCGTGCCCTGCGCGTCGCGAGAGGCGCAATAATAGGTTTCCAAAATGCCGTCGGAATCCAAACCTTTGTTAGCAGCCCAAACAGAAAAACCAAATCATTATAAGTGCTGATCTTTTAATACGTATAAATTGATTGTGTAGTGTAGCTAACGTTTGTTTTACTGAATCGGCGATTGCGTGTTACAGATATTTGAAGGAATTTCGAGTGGAGCAGTGTCCGTCATTCTTACAACACAAATGTACACAACATAGGCCGTTCACATGTTTTCACTGGCATTTTAACAACCAGAGAAGACGAAGGCCCGTGAGAAAAAGAGACGGCTCGTTCAATTACAGCGCCGATAATTATTGCACGAAATATAATGAGACATCGGGCATCTGTGAGGATGGCGACGAGTGAGTGTTTATGTTATGCGCTGTCTTTTGTCTTCCCTTTGTTGTCCTTACGTTTTTAGTATTTTACGTAAACCATATTCAATAAAATATTTATTAGAATCCAATATGACAAACTAAACATTGTTTGTTGCTATGGTAAGGGGTATAACTATTTACTATTATGATTTACAATCAAATAAAAATATAAATGATTAATGATATATACCTACTATTGTTGTATAATATTATATTCACATAGCCGTTTTAACAAAAGTTATAGTGGCAAACTAGTCATAATAGTCAAAATTTTGAAAGCTCAAGGAAGTGCATTTAGTAGATATTAATTTGATAACAACAATACGTATTATTTTAAATTAAAAAATATAAAATAAATCAAATTTTGTCAGCTACAATACTGTATGACAGTATTGCTTGTTAAACGTATTTTGTTATTCAATATTTTTTATCAAGCGTTTTGATGTATAATTTTTATAATGCTGGCTATAAGCTTCGTTGAGCAGCAGACACCTGTGAATCATTTTCATTAATTTTGACGCTCTTGATTTAGTTAACATTTTTTAACTATGAATAAAAAACATTGAATAGCACTCTATATGTTCAGTACTGACATTGTGTCTTTGATTGTTCAAAATATATTTGGAGGTAAAGTTTGTTCATCTGGTTACAACATAAAATTATATTAATATTTGAATTCTTACTGTGCAGAAAATTTTGTGCACATGGTAAACATATGCTTTTATCAGTAGATGTTGCTTGAGAATGTTAAAAATTACAAAGTATCATCAAATATGGGGATCCATTTTCTGCCTATATACTTTTTTTAAAACGTCATTGTGAAAATTTGATATTTCATAGGAGATAATGATCATTTTTGTGTTCTTAGATGCTCATGATGTTGCACCACACAACTAGATTTTATTAAAATTTGTAATATCCCATTACTATTAATGATTTGTGGACAACACAGACATTTATAGACTCTGTACTTGCTACAGTTCTTCTGTAAAGAGGAACAGCTTACATGTTATGAATAGTATAACTAATTAATTGTACTAAGTTGTGTGGTAAGGAAATAATATCGCATAATGTCAATACAGATGTCCATATTTGCACCGCACTGCGGGCGACACGGAGCGGCGGTATCACCTGCGCTACTACAAAACGTGCATGTGCGTGCACGACACGGATGCGCGCGGCCTGTGCACCAAGAACGGCGCGCACTGCGCCTTTGCACACGGCGCGCCCGACCTGCGCCCGCCCGTGCTGGACGTGCGCGAGCTGCACGCGCTCGAGAACCCCGACGCCGCCGACGCCGACGCCGCTGCGCCCAACGCGCTCGACCGTGAGCGGAACCTCATGAATGAAGACCCCAAGTGGCAAGGTCTCTTTCCATTCTACTATTTGTTTTATACATCACCAATATTTAGCCCAGACAAAAATATTATTTCTGCATTGATGTTTACTCATATTTTTAATATTAATTTCAGATACAAATTACGTACTTTCATCATATAAAACGGAACCTTGCAAAAGACCACCGAGGTTGTGCCGACAAGGTTATGCATGTCCACAGTACCATAATAGTAAAGTGAGTTTATTATTGTATTACTAGATATTAACATTTGTAATTCACCATTTTATTCAAAAAAATATAACAACATTCATATTCAAAGGATAAGCGACGATCTCCAAGAAAATACAAGTATCGTAGTACACCATGTCCAAATGTAAAACATGGTGAAGAATGGGGCGAACCCAGCAATTGCGAGGCGGGCGACGCATGCGGCTACTGTCACACGCGCACCGAGCAGCAATTCCACCCTGAAATATACAAGTCAACCAAGTGTAACGACGTGCAGCAAGCCGGATACTGTCCCCGCGGCCTGTTTTGCGCCTTCGCGCACGTCGAACGTGAGTACAAACACCCGCAAATCGGTATCGCCTTCCACCACCTGTTGCTCGCCGGCGCTCACGAGTCCTTCACCCGCAGCTGAGGAGCCCAGCATGCGCGACGCCGTCCCGCAAGACTGCGGCACCAGCCTCGCCGAGCTGCTGTCGTCCGCACTGCCCGCAGACAAGAAGCAAGAGCGCGCCGCTTCACCGCTCGCGCCGCTCACCAACGGCGCCGGCGACGGCTCCGAGTGCGCCTCCACCTCCAGCGGCGGCTCCGGGGGCAAGCCGGCGGTCGCGCGCCTGCCCCGCGCCGCGCCCTTCGACGCCACCATGCTGCAGGAGGTGGTCGGCTGCGCGCTCGACGATCTGCACCTAGACGACCCGTTGAACCTCGTCGCGGCGCTCGACCGCGACCTCTCCGACGGGGAGGGCCCGCTCGGAGGTTCCGCGCCCGTCAATATTCCGCAGCCGCGCGCCACGTTGCGCGGGTTCAGCCCGCCGGGAGGCGGCGGCGGAGGCTCGCCGTTGCCTGCGTTCCTGCGATACGGTAGCGACGCGTTCGGCGCGTTGAAGGCCGGCAGCTTCGGCGCGTTCGAGGGCGGAGCGGCGGAAGTGTCTCGGCTGCGCGAGGAGGTGGCGGCGGCGCGCGCGGCCGTGGCGCGGTGGGACGAGCGCGTGGCGCAGGCGCGCGCTGCGTGCGAGGCGTGGAAGCGCGAGGCGGAGGAAGCGGCGCGCAAGGCGGCGCTGGCGGAGCGTCAGCGCGACGAGGCGCTGGCGCACGCGCTGGCGCTGCGACGCGAGCTGGACGCGCTGGCGGCGCCGCGGCGCGACCCGCGCGGGCTGCCGCTGGCGGCGCTGAAGGCGCTGCAGGCGCGCGCGCGCACGGACTTGGAGGAGATCGACAAGGCGCTGTACTTGGAGACGGCCACCAAGTGCATGGGGTGCGAGGAGCAGCCGCGCGCGGTGACGCTGGCGCCGTGCAACCACTACGTGCTGTGCGACGCGTGCGCCGCCACCACGGACGAGTGTCCGTACTGCCAGACGCCCGTGCAGCGCCACCAGTAACCGACACTGGAGCGCCGGCACTAGGAACTTCTTGAATATATTCAATATTCCTAATGCCTACCCCCTAAATTTTTTGTATTTTCCTGCTTTTCATAATGAGTAGAATCAATATCGACTTGGTATGATTTCAAGATTTTGTTTACCAGAATTTCGTACAAATACACACACATACAGAATGCAACCTCAACTGATATAGTATACCTTTGAGAATCAATAAAAATACATATTGCTTTATGCAAAAACGGTGTAATATAAGATTTTAAAAGTTTAGAGGGTATGCATTTTTTTTCTTTCGAAGATAAGGGACGTCCTAATCAGCACAAAGGCTTACATTGCATTTGACTCGCAATCAAACATACGTTAAAACTACCAAAATATGTCCTCCCTCAAGCTGGTGAACATCTTTTTTATATTTTTGGTTACAGTACATATTTTCTTGTATGTGCCTTTAACTGTAGGGATGCCTGGAAAAAATCGAGGGAGACATTTGCAACCACTGCTTAGGACGACAAACTAAATACCCATAATACACGGAGTGAAACTATCAAATAACCGGTATTTATATCTCTCTGTAAATCGAACATCCATGGTTGTCCCGAAATTAATATGACGATGAGTCCCAGCGAGTCCCGGTATTGTTATCATGTGCATCCCGGATACTTGAAGCAGTTATTGGTACTTGTAAAACTTCATACAACGACTAGAATGTACTTGCGTTGATTACATTTTTACGCCAGAATTAGCGGCACGTCCGAGTAAATGACAAATATCTATATTTCCATATTTTCTTGTAGTATTTTTCATGTAGTTGTATAGTGAGCATATATAATTACTTTTAATTTTTCTATGTAGATCACGAATCATAGAGATTGCTTTCTGTAATAGTGTCACGCATGTCTGTTTATAACAAATCAGATTTTTTTTATTAGAAACAATCGTGTTAACAATTTATGCTGTAGTGAAGAGGTTATTTAGAATTATTTCTGTTTTTTTTTAAATGGCTAATGATTGGTTATATGTAGTTTCAAAACCAAACTAGGTGTAATAAACAAGCAATAATATTATGTATCTTGTGACGAAGACTTACTAAATAAAGAATAATCTGGTACAAATATATATATATATGTATACATATAATATTATATTTTAAATGAGTATTGAATCTATCAAATTATACAGAGTAGTGTTGTTTGCAGATATAAGAATATGGCCGCGTTCTTAATAAGTAAACATTGCGGAAGTAGATATAGTTTTCAGTCTTGTTACATTCTGATGCAGATCACAAAATGTAGTTGTTTAAATATAAATGTAATAAAAAAAATTGTCGCGAAAATCAGAATTAAGTTTATACGAGGGCAGAATATTAGTGGTACGGTCAGCAGTCGACGTTGATAAATATGATAATGCATTTTTGTCACTACAATTAGATTTCCATTACAGTGTAATATTAAGTTTTGAGCAAATATGTTTGAAATCACATTTCAACACAGTTTACTAGTTAAACAGCGTACATTTGTTTTAATCGCAAATTCCGTAATAAAATAAAAAGCGCGAAATATCTGGTAGGGTTAAAGCTTTGCATTTGTTGCTTCTTTGCACAGATATTTGTTTGGTAGCATGTTCAATGCACGAGGTTTTCTGTAAAGGTAAATAGTGAGTTATTGTAGCTGCTATAACAGATCCAGGAATATTTCATAAAGTTTACAGGTTTATTCGAGTAACATTCTTGGCTCTCTTATTGCCTGGTATGACCGTTAGATATGTTATCGTTGCCGTGTCCTCCTTACGATTCTATTAATCAAAGAATACATGCTTGAAAATTAAACATCTCTTTGATACCCCTTCCAAGTCTTTGTAGAACGATAGTGTTTCTGATCAAAATGCAACATTGACATCGTATTCGTGTATTGAATCATTAATGATTATAATTTTTTTTTATTTGCAATCTGCTTTCTACTTATGAAAAAAGTATGCGCAAAGCTGTTGTATTGAATAGTATTCTTTGCATCTTAATTGTGTAGTTGCACTTGCTGGTATACTAAATCTCATGACATTATTTGAAGCATTTATAGTCACTTGCTTTGTGTTGCTAAAATTAATGCTATCAGCTTTAAACCACGTTTGATTTACGTCTCTAAAAATATTGGCCGTAAATATTTTTCGCATCGTGGTTATAGAGAAAGTTCAATATAAATATTTCATGGTTACTACATTTTGGAAATAATTGTGCACGAATGCTTCGTTTTCCAATATCAATGATTGACACGTTGAATACCGTCTAGTAAAGAGTAGTTTTGTTATTGTTCGATTAGCGATAGTTCAGAGTAGAGTAGGTAATATTTGAGCGCACGTAAGTTTTGGGTATTGAATGTCAAATTCAATACGGTAATACCAAAAACATTAGCTGCCTGCTGGTATTGTGTGAAATTCTTCTTCTATCCTCTTGTACGGACCAATGATAACGTTTAAGCTGACTATTTTAGGAATGTTGAATGCAAATAACATTTTGGAGTTTGTTTTTCGCATTTTAATGCACTTCTGATGTAAATGAGCTGTCAAGTACTAAAATACTTGATAACTTATCGATCTTATAATCGTATCGTATGTTACACAATTATATGTTTGTATGGGTTAGTGATAAAGCTGTTAAATTAAAACGATCAGTTATTACTTATAGTCGGGTCCATTTGCCGCATTTTAAAGACATTCATTTGTCACGAACGAATGTGCATTGCATATTTTTAATTGCACATAGGCGAGTATCATTTGTTTCGCAAGTATATTGATGTTTAATGTTGGTTTAAGTAAACATTTCTAATGTAAGTTTGTGTTGATTATACAGAGTTGCATGTAGTGGTGATCTGAGGGCAGTTTTGAAAGTAGATTTGCATTTTTATGAGACATTATGACATTAGTAACATGGGAAGTAGCTGCTCAAATTGCAACAGATATGCTTTATTTACGGACGTTTAACTTTTTATATGCAGCGCAAAGACTTGTTATTGTCTGAGTATATTTGTCAATATCTTTAACTGATAGTTTTTGTTTAAATTGTAATGTTTTTGTATTAATTTGCACATTTGCTAGAAGCTCTAGCAAAGGCCGCACGGGCCAGACGAGACAGTAGTGGTAGTGATGTGCACGGGCGCTGAGAGGCTGCGAGTTGAGACTAATGTCGATACTCGTTACACTCACAGTTAACTAGTTTTTCAAATTACAGACTAATCTATGCTTAATTAATAATTTTAAATCTTCTTGACAAAATCTCATTTAATAATAAGTGAAATTAATCAGCATTATTCAAAAAATCATTACTTACAAATTCGACAAAGCATATAAAATTAGCACACTATTAAATATTTTGTAGGCTTTTACGCTGCCTCAATTTTAGAAATAGTATACATATACTAAAGAACTTCTATATGAGACGTTTTTCTTTTATAACGAATAATAACATGTTAGTAATTAAAGAATATTTATGTATTTGAGATATATTGAAGATTCTCTTTTTGTACCGATATATTAGGAATATGAAGTATGTAACTTAGATTAAAAATTAGATTAAGTAGTGTTTTCAAATTGTAATGGACTTTATTTTTTAAATTGTAGTTGCTAATGTCGCGTGTATATCGTAAACAAAGCAATACTTTATACTATGTACCATTATCGCCTTTACCACATATTATGGAGTGCCGCTTGAATACGAACTGAACCTCCATCTAGTCGCCTTTGTTACACTTTATGATTTTAGTCTTTGATGTTAAGCCCCATTAATCGAGATTAGAGCATCGTATTTGTGTTATCAATTAGATATCTCGGTTTTCCATCACATCTCTATATAACTGGGTATGGGGCTACAGCAATTATTCTGAAAATCTTGAATAACTGTATATCTTCACTAGAAAGAGTTCTTCCTTTCAAATAAGGAAAAGTTCTGACAAGACTCGAGTAAACATAATCACTGTTCTGAAAACTTTTGAATTATAATAAATAAGCGAAACCAAATTCGTAAGTAAATAGCACCTCACGGCCTACTTAGTGGTTCAGTTCGCGTTACAGCAGCGACTGTCAATATTCATTGTTGGAGTTTATAGTACCAAACAGTTCACTTACAACAAAAATGAGTGATATTTTCTCTATATTTAGAGCATTGGAGCAACATGAACACTGCCAAAATATACTACTTCTATTATGTCGTCAAGCATAATATATTTTTGAGAATATTGGCATAAAGTATTTTGCATGCGAGTTTCCAGTCGGATGATGCAAAATACTCTTTCCATTGATGTACATAATATACAAGAGATTAATAATTGTTTGGTCGTCGTTGTTGTAAGTGGCTGTCGAGTGTTTGTCGACACGGTACATTTTGTACTAGTTTTGATAAAATGCATTGTTGGAATATTCTGACCAGAGTTACGTGTTGCGAGAATTGCTTTAAAGATTTATTCGAAAAATTTTATAGAATATCAATATGTAGTATATTAAAAACTTTATTAACGCAAGCGACTGGACTGTAGGGCATGAACATTTCTCCAACTTTACAAGCAGGTGACGTTCCACACTGGGCTTGATTGGTTTTTGAAGTATATTCGATAAAGTATCTTTAGTAGTGATCAAATTGGAAAATGTAGCTGGTAACAATATGGTTATACGCGTTGTACGATTTGTATAAATTATTTGGAAATGGAAATGATATGAATCGTGACGGATCAAGAATGAGTGATGTGGTTCAAATAATGTTGTGCAACAATCTGTGTGGCAATTGTGTGTACTTGTAGCTTGCTAGTGTTTTCGATGATTTAAAATTTAGATGTGTATTAGAGTCATATTTATTTTTATATACTTAGAGTATATATCACATGGGGGGATATATTAAGAAATATCGATTACACTATTTATGGATCCCGAATGTATGTACCTACAGTGGTAAATGTTAACAATGATATTAGACGTTTAAGAGAAGATTTCTTGTTCAATAATTAACACATTATTTCTGTATCGATAGAGCGATGAAGCATCTTTTATTACCAGCGTTACGTCATATCAAATTCTGCACATTTCAAAATATTTTTTCTTACTTTGAATTGAATTGCTTTACAATTTTGAAAGTATAACGATTATATTTTGAATACTCAATTAGAACATTATTATTATTTTCTATTATGTTGTATGCATACGAAAAATATTAAGAAGCTTGTAGAAAAAAAAGATTTGTTTACTTTTAGTGGTTATATTATGTTAAATGCTTGCCCCACTATTATTTTCACACTGAAACGGATGTTGCGTTCCATCCCCGCACCGAGCTATAGCTGTTTGTGTTGTCCACAGGTATTTGTTTCTGGTGTGGGTGTTTGTGAGACCGAACCGTCTCTCGTAGTGCTTAATACCCACGTCAGAAGACTCTATGATACTGTGGTGTCAGGACTACGTATGTGACTGTTGGGTGTATTTATTATATTATATTTTATTCACTTTCATAGCATCTGTTGGAGCAACTGACAAACATTCACAAATATTTTACGATAACACGCGTAATTTTCTATTTTAATTATAAAGGGAATGAGGGATGCTTTACACCAAGTTTATATTTTTACCGCCTATAATATACTCTAATATCTTAAGTCTGAATAGTAATATTAAAATGCTTTTAAAAGTTTGTACCGTACGCAAAATTACAAGTGTAGCATCATTTATTTGCGAGTTGCTGGGCCTCAGTAAGGATAATAACTGTCAACATTGTTACCTGTATTGTTACATAATATGATTCCGTACAGACTTGTAAACAATATTTCACTCTGAGATTTAGAACAACGTTTGTAATGTTTTGTATTTTTATTTGTTTTTTTTTTTATTGTAACGAATTTTGACTTCCGAAACAATTTATTTTGAACAAACAAGTTAACGTGAAACACAGTCACATGAAATAACAAGGAATTAGATTTGATTAAGTGCCTCATAACGGACCACAACATTTGAATCAAAAATCAGAAACAAAAAAAATCAGAAACTGTATGTAATTGTGAGCTTTCAAAATATATGGTTTCTGCATGCAAGATGTTTTCTTTAAAGCAAATTATTTATAATTAATATTTTCCAACATTTAAATATTGATAAAAACCACTAGGAATTTACAATCGAGGGAAGGATTGTAAAATGATTTTGAGTAAGATAAGATTGATAAAAATATGGGATGCTATGTTTGTATATTTGCGTACCGACAACATGATTTTTGTTGTCTATAGAAATGTATTTACATTTTACGATATTTCACTTATATAATCTTAAGCTTAATTGGTTTTGGGGTCGATTCCGAATAAGATTGACACACATATTATTAAAACTAAATATTAGATTGCAATACTAACCGATACCCAGCTTATAGTTTGACCAATAACCGCCGTAGCAATAATTTTGTTATTTCTATTCTGTATTCATTGGAAACGACTCCTGCTTAAATTTGTTTATTGTTCGCCACATGACTGTTAGATCACAAGCGTGCAACCACTAATTATTGCATTTTAAATGTTTTTCTTTAATATTTATTTTACACACCGTACATAATTCGTTTTTATAATTTGCATTTTTGTTGTTAGGACCAAATGTGTTTATGTAATATGTTTATGTGAGTTGCGTGCGCATAATAATGCTATTCGAATTATTTGTAATTTTGAATTATTAATATTATGTAATTTTTTTTAGTAATTTTATTTAATCTTTAGGTAGGTAGTTCCAACAAATTCTTTCAAATTATCATTGTTATATTAGATATAAATAATATTTTAGCAGAAAACCAATTGATACATGCTTTCACGCACTGATAGTGATCAAATGAATTTTTTACTCTTTTTTATATATTTATTAATACAAAAAGTAAAAATACATTCAAGATTGTCATAGTAGATATTCTATAAAAAAAATGAGGTCAAATCCATGTGATACAAACGCGAAACAGATGTGAAGGCTATAATTATTGCATAGATAGGTAGGATTAATAAATTTTTAATTCCATTCAATAAATATGAGTGTTTTATTTCCTTTTAAAATAACCTTAACACTAACCCTCCAACTACCGTATACATGGAATGGAATGTACACATTTTGCTTTGTTTAATGGAAGTAAGTATACAAGACTTCTGCACGTCAACTTCAGTTTCAGTTCGTTCAGATTCCAGAACTAGCAGATGTGCTTTTATTATTGCATTAATTCCACATCAATAAGGGCAAAAGCTGCTGTGTCGTGGCAAGAACACTATATTGGCGACTAGAATAAACAACAGGAAAACTCAAAATATTCTATGGCTTACGCCCAGTTTCTATAATCTATCTATATCAAGAGATTTCGTTACATATTTAGATGCATTTAAAGTTTCAGTAAACAAAGATAGAGAGATATCTATATGGTGTATTTATTTGTAGTTAGCTAGGTAAGATGAATATACATGTGTATCTTTGTTTATTGAAGTGTATAATTGTATCGCCATAGTAATGGTTGCTATATTAAGCTCTAGTTAAAGATAGATAGGATATAGAGACCGGCCGTTAGTCTTATCGTCCACTTTGGTCAAGTGGTAGTAGTATAAATGAGCCGTTCTATCATGAATTGGATTTCAAGGTAGGCGCATCTAATCTAGTGTGATTTTATGGTTTTAATAAATTTACTTTTGTATTACACTTTATTAGATGCATAACCGTAAACTATGCAATTCGTTGAAAAAATTATCAGATATACACAATTATCGCTCACGTGATTAAAGCACGTGTGTTAAAGTGTTAAATGCAACTACAGGTACAATAAATAAACACTAATTCGTATCGCGTAACATTTTTATTTCATTGTCCAATACTATAATTTCATTTTGATTTGTGATTATTGTGACTTGGTTGCTCGAAGAGAGTACAATTTTATTAATAAAATAATATCGGGTTAAAAGAACAGAAATATTCGTTCAATTCTAAGCAATAAGACGTGTAACTATAGTTACGAGTGCTTTTTCGCTACCTAATTATTTCAGTCTGTCATTTATACGTTCCCACACGTAGGTATGTAAGCTGCACGGGCAACTACAAACTTTTTTATCAATATCCATGAAAACTATATTGTAAGCTATGTTAACACTAAAGACAATCATTATGTTATTTAAATAGAAAGAAATATTAAGAGGAATGAATATAATGTGTTTGGCAATTTTAAACAATCGATAATGCAGTATTTACATATAAAAATTGCAAATGGTTCTCATGGATATTCTTTCTTTCGCCTTGCTTAAAATTATGCAGGGATCATACATGAATGAGGCGACACGCGTAACATGATTGCCGGCCATTTATATAATTGCCGTGTAATTTTAAGTAATTTAAAATATTAATTGGCGCGGTGGACGTTGACTTACATGTACAAATGGTTTTACACTTGATATTAGTAATATAAATAGAATAACTATAATCAAACATTAATTTGTCAAGCAATAAGGTCTGGGCGCACAAAACGATGCATTATAAGAATATTTTTACATTAAATTCCTTGTTGGGCTATTCAAACTTATAGTGGCCGTAAATTACATTTATTACATTATTGAGTTCTTAATAGAGTTTAATTTTATGGATATAATATAGCTATATCTACTTGGAGTAGGCATTGAAAAAATTAGGTACAATGGTTTGAAATATTCATAAAACAACGAGATATTGAAGATCCGTTGCTAGATTTGTTTATTAGGTAATCTATAGAACTTATGTTCCACTTAGCATATGTATTAATGTTATTCGTTGTAGAATAGGTATAAATAGTAAATTTACCCCCAATTAATGTTATACTGTGGTTGTACGCTATTCAATTTCAATAATTATTTTTATGTTGTGTAATTCGTTCCTACGTGTCTTATCAATAGGTACCCAGATATTCCTTCATATGTTGTAATTCAAAATGATTTCTAAATAACTCCAGACGACATTTACGCAATTTATTACGCATTGTAATTTATATATTTCTGAAGCCGGTTATTACAATACTGGGTATAGACTGTGATGACAGTTTAACCCTTCAGGTGTCCATGTATAGACAATATTAGACAATAGACTTTTTGACAGTTCTACATAATAGAGAATAATGGGAGCACAATGGAGGCTGTCACATAAATCATGACTCAAAGCTCATTCGTGGCTTTGTGGACACCGGAAGGGTTAACTATCATGCATCGTTTTGTGACACTTACGAAGTTCATATGTCAGATTCAAAGAGGAAAAGTGGTTGTAACAAAAAAAAAAATGTATTGTTGTAATGTTTTTTTCCGTACCAGACGGTCTTATTAAAATATCGTAAACACGGTTACATGTACATTTCGCAAAATATTCGAATTTGCCATTTTGCCAATCGATATTTTCGCTCTAATATTTTCCGTCTTTGAGCCTGACACGACTTACAGATACAGATTATACTTAAATATCTACTGGCCAAATCTACTATTTACATTATTATAGCTCGCCACAACGTCTATTCTAGGCACTATTAGTTTTATTTTACAATAAATATATTTATTACTACTTTCTTAATATAAATGAGTATTTAATAATATCTTTGTAATAAGTGACTGTTGATTTCTTTGGAACTTGTGTGCGATTAAGCTAAGGTAGTAAATGATTACACTGAGATTCCTTGAATACAAACAAAATGTCCCTTTGAATTAGGCCTATTCAATACAATTTTGTTACGGTACGTCATTGTTGATGTTCATATATAAAATATAATATTTGTTATTTGGATGATGTTGGTATCTTTTACTCACCCTTCAAATGTATTTTTTAAACTATAAATATGTTATTTTGTTATCTTCTAAGTTCGTATAATGAAACAACATATTTTTCGGCATCACAATCCTTATCAGATTTTACTTTTTTTTGTTTTACTGCATACTCTGCATTTTATAAGAATCAGAATTTTATTCTTCACGCATTACCAAAAACCTCACACAGAGCGCATATTAAATAAAAATCTTGAGCGGTTGATTTACGTAAAACATTATAAATTTTAATAAAAAATAAACATTATTTTGTTACACTATAAGTTTTTTTAGCACGACACACTATAGTTGTGCCATTGCTTAAAGCGTTTTTTTCGATTTTAACTTTACTTGGTAGGTACATAGTCCTATACTATGCGAAGAGAGCTAATAATATTAATTTAACTCATCCACTCCTACACTATAATATTCTCGTTTACACGAAAGCGTTACAACACACACCACAAACAACCAACACGCAAGAACAAGTGTCTTTTCAATTATGTTCGTCTCTAAACGCTTTCTAGACTAAAACGTTAGATCGCAAAATACTTTTTTTAATGTATCACGTAATGTGACAAATACTGGACTACATAATCGGTGGTTCATTTTAAGGCTGTTTATTTTCGAAAACGTCATCATTCACAAAATGTTAATTTCAAATTTTGAAATCATATAAATTAGTTTATTTTGTTCACAATTCTTGAAACGAAGTAATGGAAAGTAAATTCCTTTAAATTATTTTAGACGGGTTTCTAATTTGTATGCCCGATATATTAATGAACAATTAAAATGGGGCAGATCGTTACAATGAGTTGGAATAAATGCTTCAAGATCACGATAATATGATAATATTGCGAACACTAATAATCTTACACACAAAGTAATTCGATTCGTTTAATGCTAAATCTAAAAGTAAATTATTCCATAACTACTACAAATATGGACTTATATGACCATGAAAAAATATTGAATTTTAAAATATTTACCAGTGAAATTATTTTAAAGATGTCCCTAATTAATAACTTTGATGGACTTAAAGAAAATGTTCTATAAAAAAGTCCAACGTTCTCTACTTCACTCGAATATCTTTTTCTAATTATGCAAAATATTATATTTGTAAAGATGTACGCGTGGATGGTCAGTAGCATTAGTTTAATTAATACAATTTTTTGTATTGATTATACTTATGTAATGGAAACATCTGAATTATTAAATTCACATATCTACATTATGGTCAAACCTAAATAAAAATATTGTTTTGTGGGACCGCAATTCGTCATTTCTACTCCAGTCTTTTGTTAACCCAGTTGGGTTTAAGCTTCCCTTTATCACTTTCGTTTCTCCGACCCTATCATATACAAAAAATATTCATGAATTCGAAAAGGCTTAGTTAATTGCCTGGTATCTCTACAGTTAGGTAGAGATTCGTTTAAATCAATTAGAATAAGAATAATCAATGTAGAAGTTGTTGCTTACTTTGAAGGGGAAGTCCGGCAGTGGACGGCGATAGACTGAGTACACAAGAAAATTAAACTTTGATGAATTAAGTCCGAATAGAATTGGTTTTAAATCAGTACCAATGTCGAAAACAACAAAAATGTCATATTAACAAAGATTAAATGATATTTTATACCATGTTTGATATTCCAAAAATGTTCAATACAGTTGGAGATTAATTAAGCTTGTAAAAAAGGGGCAGTGATGTAAATTAAGATTCTAAAGCTGCTTTTTGTTGCTAAGCTGCCAGTTTGTGCAGTAACCTACAATGATTCTCTTTATAACTACACGCACATTAAAGATACTACAAAATTAAAACTATACGTAGAGTCTTGTGCAAGCTAGTGAATAAACTATTTAGCGTTGCTTTTTCAATCGTCAAATAAGTCTTACATCAAATAAATTATAACCTGACTGATTACAAAAGAGACAGAATTATTCAATATTCTTAATGCAACAGTCATTCTTAATTTGTTCATCGTTTAATTAATAATATTTTTCTATGACGATTGAAAAATCATTAAAATCAATATAACTTAAAACATACAACACACAAATTATAATCTATCGTTATATGCACGGCTCTCATTACTAGCTACAGCTATCGTTGTTCCAGTTGAATTGCACTTTACCGAGGTAACGTTAGTAACACGCACACACGCACACACACAAACACGCTTAGGCTATCAATATATTTTAGCGATTTTACAACTAGAGAAGTATTTTTGAATGTGGGAAATGATAGATATTGCCTATAAATGGCATTGAGTGTTACCTACTGCTCTTGTAGACCCAAAGCATTTTCAATTTTCTTGAGGGCTATTTCCAGTTTCAAAACATGAAAATAGTCCCGGTTACGCTAAAACCGAATACCGACATGATTGGGGGGGGGGGGGGGCGACCTGGGTCAATAAGCTGCACGATTTATCGCTTTTCATTCTAGCGTTCAGAGCGGTCACCCAAACGCGTCCTACCCTACCAGTGCTATAAACGGATATGTAGGCTTTCTATTGATACTTGCGGATAATTATCGAAAATTGATTAAACAAAAAACATCGACTAAATGACGATCTGACGATTTATCACAATATCAACTACAACGAAGTTTACATACTATTTGCATTAATGAATTGCGGATGACACAAGCTAATATGTTTATCATTCTCGATCGCTCGATGAATGCAACATCAATATCGAAAATTGCCCGTCGTGAGGTTTGCTCTGTGAAGTGTCGTAAATATATTACGATGATCTATAATTTAGCAATTACGTATAGTCAATTGCTATGCAGCAATATTTTTACCAAATGTATCGCCCTGTTAAAACATGGAGCGATTTCAACGGCAATACCGTTAAATGGGGTGACATATATCCATATGTGTGAACAGGAACCAAATTCCACACATTTTTAAGGGTATTCCATTTTTTCACGCTTCGCTTGATTACAAATACGCACTTATTATTTGTAATAGTTCTATACTCGATAAGTTTTGTCACGATTTGCCCTCTGTGCCTATTCACCCCACTCGAGTGTAGATTAGAGTTACCGTCCGCAGGTGCGCTTGGTGTGGGTGTGTGTGTGTGCCCGGGGTGTCAGACGGAGGTGCCGGGGTGCGCGTGGTCTGCGTCGAGCGTGACGTCCTCGGGGCTGGCGAGGTCGGCGCGCAGGCGCACGCCGCGCCCCGTTAGCGTCCAGCGACACGCCGCGCGTTCCAGCCGCGGGGACACGCTGCAACACGCACCACACCCTTATTATTATTATGACAATTGTTTACCCTGCACCTATGGTAAGCGCAGTATAGTCTCGATATAGTAGCTATCGTAGCGAAGTGATTATCTCTCGCCGGTTGATATAATTATACTGACCTGATTGTGTACTTGTGTACCATTCACGTGATTCACTATTATATTGATAATAGTGAATCACGTATTAGGATTGAGTAAATGTTGACGTAAAATTACACAATTACAAAATTATTATTATATTATAATCATAATTTAAAGTAAATAAAATTAAAATTTAAAATTTAAATTGAATTAAACAAATTTAAATTGAATTAAACAAATTTTAAGAGAATTTGTTTCTTTTGTTCTTTTTTGTCATTAAATACATTACTGTTAATATTGTTATTATTTTTTTAATATGTTTTCAACTATATTTTATTTTTTGAAAGGAATAAGTCAATTTTTATGTATTACTTTTATTTTCTTTGCCATTAACTTTTTTAGTTTGTTTTAATATATGTTAATTAAAATAACATAATTTGATATATGTATACTTATCTTATTTCTACATTATTTTTAAGTTACCGTAATATTGTTTTTGCCATTTAATAGTTTGTTCAAATGTTTTTATTTAATTTTTTTTTTCTCTTTGTTTTTATTTTTGATTGTATTCCCACAATTTGGGCAAGATGTGTCATCCTGTAATTTAAGATGCACAGTGTTCATTCTTAAAATTATGTAAATTATTGAATGTGTGTTAAGTGTAATCTTAGTTGGAGACCAATAAATAAATATAAATATAAATAAATATTGTTTTACTCCTTTTATATCGACTCTGGATTGGTAAAGGTCTGGTTTAAAAGAGACGATGTTGTAATTTCATTTTATTAGTATGTATATTGAGTTCATAATTTTATGTTACCTATCCCTTAAATATTTTTTTTGATATAAAATAGTTTTTACCGGCATAATCCCTCCTCTTCGAAGTCCTGTCTATCTCTCCTGGCTTCGTCATCGTCTTCCACACTGCCATCAGAGCTGGAGCCTTCAGTCCCGCCACCTCCGCGGTACCGTTCAGTATCCTCTGCGAGAAAGTCGATAGAAATCAAATTTTATCGACAAAACGTTACGTTGTACCTTTATAAGTATTCAAATCATGACTTACCTTGTCTTTCAGCACAATCTGGCGCATCTTCTAAGCTCTTCAATATTTCGGCATACATATCTGATTCAAGTGGTACTGGGTTGTCCGAATCCCTGAAAAATATGTCGATGTTAATGAATATATCAATATCGAGGTTTCTGAACCCAAGGTAGGTTTACTGATTTTGTAGATTATATTATGTTTCACTTGGTAATTGTAACATTGTGGATGATAATGTCATTAGCTACTTCGGGATTGATACTTGAATATCAACTGCAGTCGATCAAGCTAGCTTAGCATTTGTAACCGTATTGGACTGGAAGTTTGGGACACCAGCATATCTTTTTGGACCTCCCTGAATCTTTCGGCGACGGAAGAAGTGATACCCAGCTTCCTTTCTGCTTTAAGAAGTAATGTATTTGCAATGTGTGTGTAGGGCACCTGTTGTGCAGCACGAGCGCGACGGTGGCGGGGTGCGGCACGGGCGGGTGCAGCGGCGCGCGCGGGCTGAACGCGCTCGCCTCCAGCGCCGGCGCAGACACGCGCAGCGCCGGCGTGCTGCCCCACTCGCACCACAGGTCTGTGTACACCACCGATATTATGCACATATTGAACTTTATTGCACACCAATATGTCTAATATTTAAGGTAATCATACAATACATAATAATAGCGATGTAGAATGGCGTTGTTAACTATTTCCACCAGGAATACACGAGATGGACAGAACATACGGTATAAAACTTTATAGGACGCTACCATGGCATATTTGGAGGAATGGAGGGCGGAAAGTTGCGTTACCAATGGGTTCGCGAGCGATTGCAGTAGTTTTTTCTGTTGCTGACGATACTATAGTAAAACCGCTTGTCATTAGACTTCACTATCTCTAAGATGATTTTTCGGCGTCCGTCGGTCGTCACAGTATTTCAATTTTCAATTACGAGAAGTGTTTATATGATGATACTGACATCGTGCCGCGTCCTCGTCGTCGTCGGGCGGCGCGTGCGCGGAGAGCGTGGGCAGCACGTCGGGCGGCGCGGCGCCGCAGCGCGCGGCCCACGAGCGCACCGCGTCGCCGCCCTCCAGCGCCAGCCGCGCCTCGCCCTCCTGCAGCGGCACCACCACCTCCGCGTCGAACACCTGTCACAACACACGCTCACTGATATGCTATCTAATGGAGATGACAAAGTGAATGACTAATGTATTTGAATTCAGTGCAGATCAATTTTGTTTACTATCATGAGAATGATGAGAGGGACAGTTAGTTTGCTTAATAGTAAGTGTGGAGCTTATCTTATTAGTAACTATCTGATAGTAATGTACTATGCTCGTCACCCTGAGAAGTGTTAGGACTTTTAAGTCGCAGTAATTTTACTTATTACTACATCTTTAAAACGAGAACACAAAAGTGTTTACACACTAATGCTGGGTGGTAGAATTATATAAATAATTAATAGTTTAAAAAAAAACAAAAAAAAAATACGCTTTAATAGAAAATCCATCTAAAAAATAGAAAATAAATATTAATAAATTTGAATTAAAAATAGTGTAAGAAAAAATGATTTTATTGTAAAAAAAAAGCGTGAATGAATGCCAAATTTCGAGTTAATCCGACGTTTTGAAGGGGGTCAAAATCATGTTCAAAGATTCCGTTACATGCTAACATACATACGTCTGAAGCTATTAAAAAGCGTATAATAAAGTGATGGTAGTTACCGAGGTAGCCCCTCGCATACGAAGGACTATCGCCATTGGAGGTTTATAAATATGAATAAGGTCGGTAGATAGAGTGCGTACCTCGACGAGTGCGTTGGCGGCGAGCGCGCGCCAGTGTCCGCGCTCGAGGCCGCGCTGCGCCCACCAGTCGTCGGCGCGCGCCGCCTGCCGCCACACCGCGCTCAGCTCCGCCGCCGCCGACTCGATGGCGCGCTGCACACACACACACACACACCACACATTAAATTATAACACCTTCACTCTGTATTATAATACCTGTAACTTTGCCTCTGACCAGTGGCTACTAGCTTCCTTGATCATTAAAAGGTCAATTTACCTTGTTTTCATAATACATGACATCTTGACATTTTAAAGAACAATGGCAACTTCCCATACATTGTTTTGATTGAAATTAAAATTAAACGTCTTTACATGAAAAAATCTCGTTAGGTTGAGTGTTTTTTTCTAATTCAATATATGTAAGAATTGTTGCTAAAGAAAGCAGAGAAATATTGATATTCATGTTTGATTTTTAATATTTATACGCCTACGTCAAATAATGACTACAATGGCTGACCGTGCTATGACGTATTGTAATATAATTCATGAATATTAACTGAATTCATGCAACGAAAACGTCAAAACTCAAAAGTCTGTCATGAACTTTTCTAGCGGGCGAGATGTCAATCGACTATTTGCGTTGATTACTAGTCCTTTTGCCAGAATCACACCATACTTTGAATGTATTTATATTTTAATATAGAAAAAATATAAAAATAGATTGTTTGAATTGCATTGAACAAATATGGAAATCCACGAGGCGGCGTTTAAAAAAATTAAATGCAATATAGATTTTTGACATATATATCATTGTGATATTTGTTATTGAGAAAACAAAGATAGTTACTATTACTTTAGCAAGCAAATAAAATATCGATTAAGCATCATTAGTTACATAATTAATTTATCTGACGAGTTGCGATAGTTTGACAATGTTATACTGAAGGACAAAGTTACCTCAATTTACAGTACTTGACTATGGTAAACTATTTTAGTCTAATAAATATGGAATGGCAACATTAAGCCAATAATAGTTTATAAACCCGGAATTACTCAAATTACTTTCCATTTTAACCCTTTTCTTGGCAGAAAAAAAAATGTACGGGATTAGTTCTTTTTTGTTTAATTCTGTTTTGAATAGAAATATAAGTGATATAAAAAATGAAAAAAAAAATCCTGGGTATTCAGTTTTGGAGGTATACAATGTATCGCACGAGATACATTGCCAAGTATCTGTACTTTCTCCTACATAAGCCAATGTATCTGAGAGGATACAATGCTCAAAATAAAACTCAACAAATTACTAAAATAAAAATTATAACCGGAGTTATTGATATGAAATTATAAAATGAACAATAAAACCTTAAAAATAATATAACTACCATAAAAAAAACTATTGAGGTCAGCTATGAAACATTAAAAAACAATTTCTATTAGGCAGAAGACAAAGTTTGCATAAAGGTTTCTTAGATTTACGCGAATGTTACACATTGAAATAAAACTATTTTTACGGATTTTATCGCGATTTGGTTTAATTTTTACATTTTTTAACTTCCCGACGTTTCGATTGCTTTTTGAATGTGTCAGTCCGCCCCGTGACCACGAAAGCTGAAAAGCAATCGAAACGTGCGTCGGGAAGTTAAAAAATGTAAAAATTAATCAGTCCGCCCCGTGACCACGAAAGCTGAAAAGCAATCGAAACGTTGGAAGTTAAAAAATGTAAAAATTAAACCAAATCGCGATAAAATCCGTAAAAATAGTTTTATTTCAAGAAGACAAAGTCTCAGGCCGCATTTTGAGCACATAACAGTAGTTTGTCCTTTAATGCATAGTTTGCTCCTCCCCTTGCCGCTGAACATTGGGAAATGTCCAACCTGATCGTACCTGACACAAGGTGTGGGTCTTGGCATAACAGGAGCTTTAATTATTTTAGCTGGAGTAGGCCCTGCCACGTCTAATCGCTCTAATGAAGTCTCCTTTTTGTGCATCAATATACTTTGAATTGTAAGAGCTTTTGGCGTATAGGCTTTGGGCGTGTAATTACAAGCCTTGGTCGTTTAGATCGGGACGACAACGCTACAGGTGATGATAAGTTTGGTGTACATGGAGAGACTAAATTTGTTAGCAAAACGGATGTCAATGGCTGTGTAACAATTGGTGATGGCTGTTGAATAATCGGCGATGGCAAAAGTGGAGAATCGGTTACTGCTGCTTGAATAAATAATCAATAATCAATAAATACACCCAACAGTCACATACATAGTCCTGACCCCACATTAAGATCAATTAAGTCTTGTGTCGCAGGTATCAGAAACTACGAGAGACTTTTCGGTCTCACAAACACTCAGACCCGAGACAAATATTTGTGGGCCTCACAAACGGAATTTCACGGAATTTCTACGGTATGTAAGTCCGCCAACCCGCACTAGGCCAGCGTGGTGGACTATATGGCCTAACCACTCTCAATCGATTCTCTCGATTGTAGAGTAGGCCCGTGCCCTGCAGTGGGACGTATGTGGGCTGATATAGATATAGATAGATCCACGGCTCAACGTTCGTTTCATGGTATTCTGCAAAGAAATTAAGCATTCACCACCAATACCAAGCATACATACAGACTTGTTATAGTAATATTCTTTGCGAAAATAGAAAATAGAGGCCCGTTAGTTACATTTCTAGCATTCTCATAAATATAATTAAAGCCATCCACTGAGCAAAAGTTTAGCACAATGAGCAAGATCATAAACGACGTATTTACAGCAATAAATCGCCACCCGTGCAAGCAGAGACACATGCAAAAACTATTTCATAACATTCCCTTAATATGGCAATGTGCACCATGAGATACATAACAGGTAATACCTAATTCTGTTGTAACTTGGCGGTGTGCACTCAGGGATACATAGCACGCAGTACCTAATTCTGTAATAACTTGGCAGTGTGCACCTTGAGATACATACACAAACAAGATTCGTTTTTTCATACAATAGTTAACATTTGGTTTGAAAATACAATTTATACACATGTTTACTTCGTAAGGAATATAAAAACAATCACACTCTATAAAATATATCCATGTAGAATTAAAAAAATACAATATTCTTACCTTCTTGCGTTGGATCGTGTCGATTCGACGAACAATTTTCGATTTTAAAATGTAACGGTACTACCAACATTATCTTGCTCAATAAAAAATCGTTCGGAAATATACAAAATATAAATTGTTATATGATGTTTCGTTTCATTCGCTATTTTTTTCAAACTAGGAATTTTTAAAGTTGACTGTATCTGACGAGATACATTGTCAAGAAAAGGGTTAAGGATTTTTTTTCACCCGCCTTGTATAATTCACTTGATTATTTGATAAAACGTAGAAAATTATTAGATCTTGTTTTGTATATATGTCACTTAAAGACGCTCAAATTAAGATCAATCAAGAATTCGCCATTGTTCTTTGACAATTCAAGACCGCATAATTCGCAAAGTAACAGGCATTTCCTCTATACTCGAATCTACGGTATGCGTGACTATTTCGGTTCAGTTTGTCCACTAGGCAAATTTGTTAACATGGAATGTATAGAAATATAGAAATACGTATATAGAAATACGCGCTGTAGTTAGTGTAGCATGTGAGTTGTTTACCGTGAGGTCAGGCGCGGCGAGACGGACGCGTGTGCGCGCGGCGTCGGACAGTGGTAGAGCGAGCTCTCGTCTGCGCGCGCGCATCTTCTCCCGCACCGACTGCACCAGCTCCGTGCACTCGCGCTCCACTTGCCGGTACGAGCCCGTCTGCACCGCGATATGTACACACACATTATTCGTTAATTAAAATATAACACACCACAGTTCAAGTGAAAAATGACAGAAGTTAAATATACCATTCCAAAAATTTTTACTTGGAATAGTTACGCTTATTAAATCAGACATTTAAATGAGGTAGTTACTCTTTATGGTGTCTCAGCTTAATTTATTATCATTAACATTAGTCACCTTGGCTATCTGCACGGAAAACGGTCCAAAGCAGGCGTGTACAAAATGCTCGTAATCCCGCAGAGGTCGCTCTATGGAGCGCTCGGTGTCAGCCGCCCACGCAGACAACACTTCCAGTTCGGCACGCGCCACTACCGCTGCCACGGCTTGCGCACATCTGCATTTTGTGGTAGGTATTGTATGGAGTTATAGTAACTTAAAAATAGTGTATAAATTTATCAAAAAATAATAATAATGTGGAATAGTGGTATAGCTCGATACAGAAACAATAGCATTTTAGAAATAATTAACATTTAATTTCTTACACAATGCATAATGTGTACGGCACCTATTATTTTGCAATTTTTTATAGATATATATTGTATAAATAAGTATTATGTTCCCTGCAAGTAATAGTATACTGACGAGATCTGGTAGTAGGTGGGCGCGTGCAGGCCGGGCCCGCGCACGCGGCGGCAGAAGGCGGAGTCGTGCGCGGGCACGCGCGCCGCACGCACGATGAGCGCGCGCCACGCCGCCGCCTCCCACGCGCCGCGCGCCGCCCACGCCGCCGCGCCGCCTGCACACACATATTATAAACTGCTCAGTATATAAATAAATACACCCAACTGTCACATACATAGTCCACACCCTAAGATCGAGTCTTGTGTCGTGGATATCAAAAACAACCAGAAAATTTTTGGTCTCACACACTCCCAGACCAGAAACAAATACTTTTTAACTCAATCAAACATTTGTCTTGGTGCGGTGATCGAACCCACGTCTCTCGTTTCACAGCTAGCATTTAACCAACTGCACCACGGAGGCTGTCGATTTACAAACATACAACACGGATTACAATCTGCGCAGTTAATGCATGTTTACTCTCAGGAGTCTTGTCAACAGTCTAACTATACAATTAGAGTTAATTCTTTGCTTTTAACAACCACGCGAGTGATCGTGCCTTTGTTATAAAATGTGTTTTGTCTAAAATTTAATTTGAAAGAATCTAATGGTTCCAATCAACATGTAGATTTTAACTCAGTGTTGAAGCGAACCATGAAGCGAATAATGTAGCATTCGATAAAATATAACTCAAAGTGTAGCAAAGTGGTGACTCACCTGCAAGCAATAGTAAGGAGAATATAGGACAGAGCACGAGTGCCACTAGCAGAGCGAATATGACCTGCAGCACGCCCAGCACGCCTATCCGCCATACCACTGCGTCCACTAGCGGAAACCACCTTCACACATAACAGAAAACAAATGTTTATATAAAAAATTAATTGTAACATTTTCATGACTATTGTAATCTCACCAATTTTCCTTCGTATATCAGCTGCTAGCATATTCAGCACATCCACGTGTATAAAAATTGTATCACACACTGGTTCAAAGTTACCTTAGTTAACTGTATATATTTTTTTGTATTTCTATGACTTTTCATAGGTTTAATCTTTGAGTGTGGGTTTCGGCATCGGAACATAGTATTGGCCTCTTGTACGAGTCTGTGCCGGTGCAAGCAAGGGGACGGGAATATTGCACTGACCTGTTATGCGTGTCAATATCGGGACAGTCGATATCGTATATAGTGGCGGCAGCGGCGTGCAGCGCGAGCGCGAGCGGCGGCGTCCACAGCGGCACGGTGAGCGCGGCCAGCAGCGCGGCGATGCTCACGGCGCCGCTCACCAGCGGGAACACCAGCAGCAGCGCCGCCGACCCCAGCCCGCCCACTATGCCGTAGTTCCATATACGGTTCGCTTGTCGACTCAGACCTTTGCCTAGGAGACCTGTAGAAATTCTTCAAATTATATGCCATTCTATTTCTAAGCATTCACACTTTATTTTTATTTTTTTGTTAGACCACGATAGAAATAGTTTTAGTTGTTTCTCGATTGTTACTAGCTTGTTTTGTGGAATATTATTTTAAAATGATTGACATTTGAAATATATATATCATGTATGTATCACACAAAATAATATATATATTATATATATCATGTGGAATAATTCAGGGTGCAACGTAAAATTTTATTCACAACCATAAAGCACTATATAGTGTATGTATTGGCGTAAATATTAAAACTAAACATACCAGTGTCAGGTTCTGTTTCAAAACGCGTTCTTTCTTTGGAGACGTGCCGCCACAACGCAAGCAATCTAGACCACATGGTTTGCGTTTCTTTACTTCTCTTTGGGTACAGCGCACCATTTACCTGCAACAGACACTTTGTAATCGTCTTTCAAAAACTAAGCATCTGTGTTGAGAATTATTGTAATATTTACCTGAGATAATTCTAGATCTGGAATGAAAGGTTTGACGCAGAGCAAGGTTCTAAGCGAAAGGGGCGAACACCACGGCACTAACACACCCAACACGAACATGAGATTCCAGCTCCAACACCAAATCCTGGAAATTCCTGACTTAGTTAAATATTGTAAAATAAATTTTCAGAAAAGTACTGAATGATGGTATCTTACTGGTAATGAGATATTTGTATCTATCTGAATAGTGACTATGGGCAGTGCTTATATTGTTTTTTAAATTCAATAAGTGTACTTAACCCTGGAAAAGGAATTACAGTGATTCTTTTTTAGCCCAAAATATTTATCTTTAGTCCTTATGCCAGTAGTATATAAAGGCGTGCGTACCTGTGCGCCAAGTTGAGCAGTCTCCAGGCGGGCCAGCGCGTGGACGTGACGTGCACGACGTGCCTGCGCACGAGGTACACGGGCTGCGCGGCGTCGGAGCGCGGCGTCACGGAGCCGGCCGCCGCGCCCGCGCCCGCGCTCAGCACCGTGGCCACGCGCTCGGCGCGCCCGCGCCACTGCCGCAGCACCACCCAGCGCCGCGACACCCAGATGCGCCGCGCCCACTCGAACTCGCGCGTCGGACTCTTGGCCGCGCGCAACTCCTTCACATGCCATTAAGTAGGGTCATTCAGGCAAGCCAACAGGCCTTTGTGGATATTTGCACTTGTTTATTTATCATAATGTTTACAAAAACCAAGCTGAACATTAGCCTTCATTAAGGATAACTGTTAAATAATTACAAACAGCTTTGTTAAAAACAGTCAATCGAACTACTACACAACTATTATTAGTAGCTTTACTCTCCTGAGAGATAATATGGTAAACTAAAAATAACACATAGAATACCATACAGTTACAAAAAGTATCAAAACGTCTATAAAACTCTCACCTTAGTCAACAGTGGTTCCCTGTCCCTAAGGAAAGCCAAGTCCCTCAGCAAAAAGTATCGATGCTGATGCAGTTTGTGCGCCTGCATGGCGGCGGCCGCGTCCTCCATGGCGGTCCATCTCAGCTCGCTGTTCAGCCTCTGCGCGGCCGCAGTCAGCTTCTCCTTACGCCACGCATCAGCCCTCGAGAGAATCGGATGGGCAGCGCGCATCCGAGCTTCAGCGGTGGCCAGCCCGGCTTCTAATTTACGTCTCACTCCCTCCTCAGCCCTGAAATTAAAAATAAAATTATAATTCAATATTTCTTACATTTAAAACACTCTAATAAGTACTTTATAACCTTGAAAAAGATTAATTCTTAGATTGATATACCTATAGCCAAATTCAGTTATGTTACAAAAATTCCATTAGCAAAGAAGTATTTTTAGTAATGGACATCTCATGGAAAATTCAAGAGCGACAAACTATTCCCGCGACATTTTGTTCGTTCGCCTGTCCGCCTTGAGATGTCCAACACTATGGTTGTGGCATTAGCGAAGCAGTAATATGGGGTGATAGTAATTTGGATTATAAGGTCTTGTACAAGTATAATACTAATGGTAGTATTGATGTTTAACCTGTTAACAATGACGAAGGCTCGCAATTGCGCGATGAGCAGTTCGGGCACGTCGGCGCCGAGCTCGTGCAGCTGCGGGCACGCGTGCACGGCGCTGCACACGCGCGACACGTACTCGCGCATCGCCGCCTCGCGCACCTCCTGCCACAACCCCTTGTATACTATACACTAAACATAAATAAATATATACACCCAACATTCACACACATAGTCCTGAACCCACACTAAGGCTCAGATGCACAAAGTAACTTTGCCCATTACTTTGACTTTGAAAATGTCAATCCCATACATTAGCAATGTCAAATACGTCTCAAATGTATGGAATTGACATTGTTACAAACAAAGTTATGGGCAAAGTTAGTTTGTGCAATTTGCCCTAAGATTTTGTTTGAGTCGTGGGTATCCGAAACTACGAAAGACTTTACGGTGTCTAAAATACATGAATAAATACTGTTTCAGTATATATTCAGTATATTCAGTAAATACATATTACTAATAAATACATAGGAAATTTTAAGGCACTTTTTATACCCCTTTTATACTCAATAAATGGAATCTATCAACAAATATCAGCTGATCTGTTTCAACTTATTGTTTTCAAATATCACTTCATCTTATCCATCGATTCAAATAGCGAGGCGTCTCTCCTTTACAGTCACCCCACAGACTAAAACACAACACTTAACAGCGATATAGACAATTCCCCTACAGAACAAAACACAGGCAAAAAAAAACACTATCTTTATTTCTGTCAAGGAGTATTTTTTCTACAATAAAATGAAATGTATGCCACTATTTCGGATTTATTTAGTCTCCTTAATAGTAATGTCCTTTATTGATTAATGTCACATAAAGGACTTAATTCTTAAAACAACCTGTACCTCCTCAATATCCTTGACTGGCATTTTTTCCTTGGCCAAGTTGGCGGCCTGTCGTTCTCTAAAATGCAAGAACCATCCACGGGACTCCCGCTCCAGTAACGTCTGGAGTATGGGCGCGGCACGACGAAGCAACTCGCGCCGGTAAAGTCGCAAGTCCACCTGCATCCGTTATTTTAAATATAAATTGCAATTGTGGTATGAAACATGCTGTACATTTAACAATAGTATTTTACATAAAGTTATGGGAGGCGATCGAAATGCCGATAGGAAAACAAAGCTTAAAACAGGTAGCTTTGAGATTGGTTTAACATTGGTTAAAAATTAGTAATAATCTTAAGACTCCTTACAAGTACATCAGCAATTATAAATAGAGCTATTAAATTAATTGAATTCTGAAGATTCATTAAAATAATTAACAGTGTGTCTTACGTGCGTGCCCTGTGGCGTGGTGTAGAGACAGGGTATGGGCGGGTGGTCGCGCTTGTCGGCCGGGCGGCGCCGCACGCTGCGCACCACCCACGCCGCCAGCGCGCGCGCCCACCCCGCTTGCTCCGCCTGTACACAAAACCATTATCTATTCCATGGGGGTTACATAATACAAGATTATTTTATTAAATGCTAATATCCAGCTGGAAGGATCAGTCCATATTTGGCCTAAGTCTATTATTTGTATTATTCTTTTGTGGTGAGTAGATTATTGATCCAAAAAGTAATTAGAGATTACAAATAAGTACCTTACAAATCAATTCCGCAACTAAATAGCGTGACCTCTCTTCTCGTATTTTCTTCTCTAGGTCACGAGCCACCATTGACGGCATGCCAAAAATTAGGTCAAGTAATCTGTGAATATTTCATAGAATTTTCATTTTGTATTCATGTACATATAATTATTTTTTTGCAGATACGAAATAAAATCGTTTTCTATGAATCACCTATGCAAGCCATACAGAAGTGAGTTGATTCCTGCCCGTACTGAGAGTGGCTGGTCTCTCAGCAGTCGGTCACGTGCCACCACTACAAGTAGGGCTACCGCTCGCGCCACGTGTCGGTACAGCTCCTCCCGCGCACGCGCACGTCCGCGCTGCAGCCACCCGCTCACGCGCCATACGTGCGTCTGACCCGGAAAGTGGCGGGACGGCACCTCGAACTCACTAAAACATACCGTAGAATCTTCGCAATCGACTTGATAATTCATAATATTACTGTTATTGAATTAAACAGACCGATACTATAGTGATAATTGCTACGAACTTAATTACGCTAAAATACGTTTGTGCTCTTTTCCAATTTGTATGCGATTTTGGTAATTTGCGCGGCATCAGGTATTTTTCCCAAAAATTACACAACAATGTTATAAGTAACTATTATTTAAAGGCGCATTGCATTCGTGCATTTCGAATGTGACTCGTATTTTATTAAATATCCCATGCTATAAACTGTGTGGATGCAGGGTGTCACCCACAAACGTAATTATTTTTAAAAACTTAAGAAATGTGAAAAATACTCATACACTACGACGGTACTGTACACAAACATATAGACTAACAGATTTAAGACGAAACCATGCTGGGGTACTGAGGGTCGGCATTGGTTCCAATATTTGTATCACATTTTGAACATGTAATGATGTGACATAAAAATAAATAAACAATATAAAAAATATATTTTTAATATTGTTTTGACGTCATAATATTAGTGAAATGAAATTTATGTAGATGTGATAGGAATTATGTTGACATATGTATGTATTATAGTCTCATTAGATTCCTCAGGTATTGATTGAATTCCGCATGGTTGGCGCCGTATAATATGTATGTAACTGACTAGACGTCTACACCCTCCCGCCATTTACATAAAGAGCAGGATCCTTAAAGTAATAGGCAATTCCTATTTAAAGCCCATTATTTACATACGCGTCGGTGTGAGAAGCTGTTTTATCATTGCCTCTATACACTGTCTCTGTTTACCTTCAATTAATAATATCATGTAAGTGGTCAATTTTGTACGATAAAATATTATGTTCTTAATTATCATGTATGTTTTTTTTATTGGCACACGTTATTTATTTAAATTCGATTTACAGCACATTGCTTACGGTTGTCAAAAAACGATCTCGAAAGAGAGAATGGCACGTAGCCATGTCCTTATTTTTATTGTTGTGTTAAATAAACAGAAGTTTTTTAGCGTAGATATAGATTTCTTTCTAGACCAAGTTTTAATATATGTAGGTTTATTGGTTACATAACAATAAATATATTTCTGTAGGTTAAAGTTCATTTTTGATCCATAATTGATTATTTATCTATATGACAGTACGGAATACATATTTTTAAGTTCTAGTTATATGCCAAAGATTAATCATGTAAATCGATGATCGTACATATTATGTGCGCTAATTAAGGAATATCTTAATATTAGGCAATTTAAGCGTCATTCGACTTAAATGTACATTATATTTTTTTATTTCGTTTTATATTTTTTAAGTCAATTCTAAATGATTTTGCCATTACGAATGTAAATGAGCCATTATGTATTCGAAAGCGAAAACTAACAGACAAATAAAGTATAGTCGTACGTGTGGTATGGCATGTGTTTAGCATTATTATAGTGAATGTAATATATACATCCTTTCTATTCAAGTCTTATGTAATCTATGTATAAATGTACTTTATAAAAAAGTTATTTTAAGAGTCCTTATCTGTATTTTATGTCGTTTTGTATCATACTGAATAAACTATGAACATTATTGATTGCCAAGCAGTTACAAATTGTAGTTGTTTTTTAATTCAAAAGAAACAAGCAGCGACAATCGTAAACACGAACGTACGAGACGTACATACAATATAGATGTTATAAAATAATGTAATCAATAATCATAAATGTTGCTTGCTCACGCATACATTATTAAACAATGCAAAACAAATATTAGAACCAATGCACCAAGAAACGTGGATAGTACACACAAATAATATGAACAAAGTTACATTTGAGACCGACATACCCCCATTCACGAATCGAATCCAACTGTTTACCATTAAGCTTCATCGGCTTAAATATGCTGTCCTTGTGGTAGCTTTGTGAAAAGAAAAACTATTATGAAGTGCAATGACATTATTACTGAATTGACGATGCATCTTTATTCACAGTTTTGGGTATACGTCGATGTTAAGTTGCATGTAGATTGATAATAAGTGATCAACTAATTAAGCACGAAGAATGGTTGCGAAGTAGCGTATATATTGACTATATGGTATATACTGACTGCGACCGAAAACGAAGCCAGGTGGTGGTTTTAATGATTACAGACAGAAATGCAATTAAATTTTGGCAAAAAAGCGAAGGTTTTTTAAATATAAATCGTATTTGGGTGGTAAATACCTAGTTTTTGCGCATCTTTAAACATAAGAATGTGTACATTATTATGTTAGGTAAACTGTGTATTATCCACCTAAACACGACGACAAATAAAAAAACAAAAAACAAATGTCGCTTTTTATTTGCGATATTTTTAGTTGCATTGTGTCTAAACTTTGAAGTCACGAACACTACCAAGTAGCTTCATTTTCGGCCGCGGTCTGGACATAACCGGTATGTTATATTATGTATAATTGTATGTAAAGTATAAAGAGGAGATAGCAAAGATATTTGATGTTTCAGTAAGGAACATTGAATAAAACTTGTATTCTAGTAGAATCGCCGCAAAGCGCCCGGTACTGTGTTTCATCTCGAAAATGAAATAAAAATTGTAGTACGTGACTTGAATGCAACTTGCACTCATTAAATATTCCGCGGCTAACATAGTTCGTATAAGAAAAAAACCCTCATGGAACAAAAGTATTAAAATAGTGCTTACGACAAATTACGAAAGTAATTTTTACTCCAAGCCTGAATAGTCTAAAAGGCACAATAAACCAGAAAGAATACAGTATGTATCATTTGTAATTAAGATACATATTTGTCAAACGAAGTATCATATGTAAGCCAGAGAAGTCTGCAAGAAATAATGAATTTGTGTAGGTACGTAAACATGTGTGGCAGGACTTTTTCGTTGAATACTTATCCAAATATTTTGAACCTTATTGCTTTATATTCAAGTTATAAATTAAGAAATCAAGACATTCAGGACCCCCGTCAACAATTATTTTGAATGGGCGTCAGTTCAACGTCATAATTGAACTTAATAGAGTTATAAGGGCAGGCGCAGGATCGCGTCCATCTTAATGGATGTACGTCGCATCTCCATGGCTTATTCTGTTCACAATACACCCAAGTTAATTTGCTTCAATCACTCTTACTCATGACATAGGGACAAAAATAGCAAAGGTAATACGATATTCATGCGCCTCTATATTATTTCAAATACTTTACATGTTAATAAATGGTTTTTGTAATAGTTAAGCCTTGGATATTCTTTTATGTTTACTAAGGCTTGAAGCTTTAAAAATAATGGCGGATGCAATGGCTATTAATAATTAGGTACCCAGTCCACGGCGACGGCGATTGTGCTCCTGACACAATTTTAATGTAATAAACGAAAATTCTATTGTGTAACTTCGAACGAAAGAAAGCTACGTAAACTGCACATGTATTGTGTGTTGAATCAATAAAGTAAACTGTATTGTGAGGTCATGGAGTTGTGAAGACAAGACGATTCTTAAAAAACGAATAATGTGGTGTAATCAAATGTATGTTCAACAATAAAATAGTTCTAGATTTTTATTAAACGTCGTTAAATTCAATATTAAGTCTTATTTAGAACAATATAAAAATACAGCTTTAAAATGCTAGACTGCTACTTAGTACATCGAAGATTAATTTATTATTTAAAAGTTAATATTATAGAATAAAGAAATATTGATTAAGTGCCAATTGGCCTAATAATGTATTTGCGGACTTTTTTCTGAGCTTTTTTCGAGTTAGATAAGTTAGTTAGTAACCTAGGAGTCTTTACCCTCATCTGTTTATCTCCCACTAAGTATACGCTTATCAATGTCGTCACTATTTTTAAAAGCCATACGCTATTAGGGAACACCTTTGTGGTATTTTGTCTAAGCGTAATAGGTATTTAATTAGCCTTTCATTCTTTAACATTTGGGCGTCGTTCAGGGAAATGAGTATAATGCGATGTCTGTTGCGAAATGTTAAAGACTTTTTAAGATTGCTTAGTGTGAATATAAGTAATATCAGCACTTCCCGTGTTTGCTAAGGGAATTCACATTTACTACATCTCGTTTAATTCTATGTATGAAATCATTTTAATACATAATACATAGCTGTATGTTTACGAATTCTTTGATTTTCGAATACTTCAGGTCCTTCAAGCTCCAAGACTTTCTGATCGACGTTCTGAACGTGGACTAGTTAGGACTAGAAAGTTCTGTTTATAGTTGCCCTATCACCCATTTTTTTTCAGACAATGTAATTAACAATGTAGTCAACACTAAAATGAAGATAATTATAACCTGTCGGAAATATCTGTGAACCTAGCTGGAATGCGGTTCACATTTCATTTTTTTGTGTTCTCCTATCCTACTATGTTATTTTACATTAAAAACGTTTTGAGATGGATGCGAATTCTAGTTTTTATTCGTTTTTCTATTTTAATTCAATTTGTTTAATCTGTATTTTGAATTTGCTTAACTTATGTTCCAATGACGTTAATTATTCAGGTCCTCAGATATTTCCGACGGTTAATACATACAATAAGCACAATACACTAAAGTTCCTACACCAATATATCAAAGCAATAATACAAGCAGTTAATGTTTCTTACCCTTTTTCTCTAATGGAATGGAGTTGCTTGGGTGAAAGTGGTTGAGGTTCGACGCCGGCGTCCAGCGCCGCGGCGTCTATCTCGTCACACGGCGGCGCTACGATGATGTCAGAGGGACGGTTACCGGCACCCGTGAACCGAGACGGTGGCAGCACTGAGAACCAAACTATACTTGAACACAGTATCTATATTAAATTATATAGGCATATAATACTGATATTATACATCCTAAATGTTTGATGCTTGGCAGTGCCATAACTAGACTTTTAAACACCTGGTGTGTGTTTCTAAGACTACACAGCAAATTAAACAAATCTTCGGTTTATCTAATAATTTTGTACCAGCTTATGCAATCATATTTAATTTTAACTATTAGCCAGTTTATTTGACCATACTATAGATTTATTTAAGTTTGAAAGTTTATAAATTCTTGACATTGCTAAAAAAATTGCTCTAAATATTGATTAAAATTACTCATTCAAGACTCCATTCTTATTGTTATATTACATTCCATATAAACATTATAACAAAACAAACACCTAGTACATTTTCTCAATTTAAAACGCTCATTGGGAAATAAAGAAAAAGAAATAATCTTAAGTCTTACTCACCAATTGGAAAAGTTTTCCAATGGTACAAGAAGTCTTCAGCCACTTGCTTGATGTTGTTTACCAGTTGCTCGACTTCCGGCGGCGCGCCCACCAGCTGCACGTCGAAGTGCAGTGGCTCGCGCTCCGGCGCCGGTGTCTCCAGCAGCAAGGAGTTGGGCCGCGCCGCACGCTCTCCATCGCCCGACATTGCTCCACCGGCTCAACTATCAACCGCCGCGTTCCACTACATACATGTTTCCAGAATCTCCAGTGGGCGGAAAAATCACTTAACAATCGCCTCTTATTGTTTTATTATTTACATTCATTTGACCAATTTACTGAAACATGTCCGCTGGTGCAAATTCCACTACTGACTCATTTATTTTAGGCGAGAAACGTGATACTGAGATAATAAATATTTTGGTCACTCAAAAATAGGTTTTTGGATGTAAAAGCAAAAAAAAAGAAGAAAGAAAACCGTCCCACTACTTTACCGATAGAAGAATTTATTCATTCCGTTCCATGTGAAGTGACAGCTACGATAAATTTGTTTGTTGTACTAAGCTGCGTATAAAATAGTAACGGAACGTACACTTGTTTTATATTAAAATGTTGATTTCTTACATGTAATTACGAATAATATTTCAGAAGAAAGACATTACATTATTTTAAATGTCAATAAATGTTTTATATTTAAAAACCAATTTATTTTAAATAAGTTTTTTAAAATAGGCGAAAAAGTACGATACCCTTGAAAAAAATTAAAAAAAGTAGTCGTCTGTCAATGTGGTGATTTGTGAACTTGTTTGTTATTTACAATAAAATAATAAAATATAATTTTCATTTGGGAAACACGCTCACATTTTCAGAGATTTCGGCACATTCCAGCATTATTAACTGCGATAGTATTAAGTATCACATTTTTTGGTGAAATATCGTCGGCGAAAATCTGAAGGCGGTCGTATTAGGTATGTCCTACATTGCCTATAATTTATTGTTGTATTTATCACTTATCACTTGCTCTGCGTGTACGGAACTCGTTGTTGTTTACGAAAGCACTTATCGGTTAGATGTAAGATCGGTAAGTATTCAGTTTCAGTGAATAATTGTTACGGTTTTTGCTGTTTTCTTAAAAGCGCTTTCTTTTTAGGCTGTCATGGACGCGATGGATATTCAAGCTGTAGAGTCCAAGTTGAGCGACGTGACAGTTACGGCGATACCTATGAGTGGTAAAAATGTGCATAAAGATCTCAATCACGCGACGAGCAGTCACGCCACCATATCCACTGTTCCGGCGTCCTCCCCGTCTTCGGTCGGCAAGGACAAAGACAACGGCATGTCGAAATATGCACAATTACTTGCAGTCATTGAAGAGATGGGTAAGGAAGTGAGACCCAGCTACTCAGGCAGTCGTAGTTCTGCAGAACGTTTGAAACGTGGCATTGTGCATGCTCGGATCTTGGTGAGAGAGTGTCTCATTGAGACTGAGAGGTCAGCACGTCAATAGTTTGTTTTACCAAAAATATGCCCAAGTCAATTTTAGTATACCTCAGCTTCTGATTTAGCTTGATATTCATAAATTTGTATGATCACATTTGTTAATTATTGATAATAAGAAATAGCAGGATATAATTAATCACAAAATTGTTTCAAGCTGAACTGGTATAGTCAGATAAATATATTACATTTTAAATAAAAGGAGCTTAGCAATATTCCTACAACCTTTTTACAAACAAGAGTAGAAAGGTAAAATCCTGTACTATATTTTCTACGAACACAATGTTAATTTATGAATGTTAAATAGATGTATGTGAACCCAATTGAAACTGTCATTGTGAATGATGAGTTATGTATAAAACTGAATAGCTATTGTGCACACACTAATAATGTAAAATGACCCTACAGTAGATACTGTAGAACAAAGAAACTATCACATGAAGAGTGAAAATACAAAATAAAAACACCAAAAGTATAAAATACTGACTGTGGTTATAAAGAAATTAATCCCTTGAAATTAATAAAAGTATTTTAATTCATTTGTCATTGAAATAAACACTGTCATATTATGTTGTATGGATATTGCATTAAGAATTTGCAGATAAATTAAAGCAGGTAAATTATTTTTTTAAGAGAGTAATACCTAGTTTAATGTTATATTTACAAATTATTTTGTGTCAAAACAAAGCTATCTGAAAAGAATTTTAATTCATGACAATTATGTAATTCAGTTATTTAGAATTCATATTATATGATTGACATAAATTCATAAAACTATTATGTATCTTCAATGTTTTAGATAGAATTTTAATATTAATTAGTAACCCAATTTCAAGTTATATGATTTTATACATTTTAAACCAATTTTGAATATGAGTAAAAGTAGTAAAATATTTAAGTTTAGTCTTCATATGTTAAACATAAACCAAATTGAGTTATCAACATTGTTGAGTAATATTTGGATAAAGCCATATTAGTACACATTAGCAATAAGATATACTCTGCTGAAAATTAAAATGCCACAACTACTGAGTAAAATCATTACCAATTATGCATAATATATTTCAGTTTACCTCATAGATAATTATTCTTTAAATTGTGTATTTGGCAAAATATGTTTTAACCAGATAAGTTTATACCATGCTGCAAGCAAGTTCTGATAGTATTTGCTTAATCTCATTTGAATTAAAATACAATGAGCATAATTAGATTGTGGCATAAAAAATGTAATGGTTTCATTAATAATGTATGAACAGATAGAAATAATTTAATAATTCGCTGGATAAAATAATTTTTTATTAGAGTTTAAATGTACAATTCAGGGTACTTAGAATTAAATTTAAGGAAGTTTCACTATTTTGCGCAAGCATTATCCTGTCATGTTGATTTGCAAATAGCATTTTTTTATGGATTACTCAGATAACAGTTGCATTTCGGTTAGTAGATGTAAGAATTAAATTATAGTTATGGAGGTTGAAAAGTAAACGGCAATTGGATAGTTATAATCAGAGATATATGAATGGGTTTCTGTTGTAATAAATGTGATGGATATATACACATTACGATAGATATTCATTTATATGTTGCACTATAAAACAATAGTTGTGTTATCTAATATAATAAAAATACTAGTGTATTCTTTACTTTTCCATACCATCGTAATAATGGTTAAATCTACCAAACTAGAATGACATTCTTTTTCTATGTATAATCCCATAGTACTCTATAGTTTAAATAAAAAATGTTACAGCACAATATGCTGCTATTCATACACCATTGGTGAAGATGTCAACATCTGTAGGGATCGTAAATTCGCAATGATCAGTTGGAAATGCTTCTGATTATTTTTAATGCAAACATATGTATGTATGTCCAGAACGAACACAGGCTGTGATCGCAACATTTATTGTGAACATCTACCTCAAATGGAAACAAAATGAATATTTTAATGTTTGTAATTATATGTCATTGTCGTGTTATCGTTGCAATGAGTGACAATTTTGATATTAAATCTCCGGCGTCTACCGGTTGGCTTATGCTCCCATTGGTATTAAACGTAGATTGCTCTTATAAATATTTTAATTTGTCTATGTTAGTAGTCTAATTTGCGTAAAAAACATTATTGCACTCATTTCGATGATGCAAACTAGCAATATTCTTTTGATATTATAAATTATTTTTAAGGCTTGTGTATTTACACCAACTTCAGTTACAAAATTTCTATATTTTCCCTAAACGGTGTAATTGCAACGCAATGGTAGATAAATATATTTCTTGTCAGCCATACTTTAGTTCTTGACGGGATATTATGTTCTTTATGAAAATCGCAAATATCTAGGGTAATTCCGGCTGCTGTGTGCGCAATTACCGTAATCATGCGCCTAATTAGATGTCTATAATTCTCAATCAAGCAAGTCGGATTGCCTTCGTAAATAATTGCCTTTTAAAATATTTATTAACATTATTAATAAATTAATAATGGAGCCGTTTATTTTCTTGAAACTCTTTGTATACAGATACTATATTGAGTATATTCACACTTGCTCTCAGCTTAATATACAACATATTGTGAATATAATAGAAAGGGGGAGTTTAGAAACAAATATGACAATCTTCGTGACGTAGTTGGTTATGAAGCCGGTTGTGCAACAAGAGTTCGCGAGTTCGATAACCGTACCGAGACAAATGTTTGCGCGATGCGTAAATATTGGTTTCGAGTCTTCGCATTGGGAGACCAGTATGTCTCAGTTTCTGATCCCCGTTGTAGCATCTTAATGTGGCGTCAGGAATCAGGATTGTGTGTGTTGCTGTTGGGTCTATGTTTATTTAATTCAACTTGGCCATATCATTTGACCTCTGTTTTTACTGTTTGAATATGCTTCGAATCTCACGGAAAGTGCTAAGGTGATTGCGATGGTCTTATTTTGATAAGAATCTGTCTACACACGCGTTGAACTATTACACAAGCCAATTTAGTGACCTCATTTTAGATTATATCTGTAATAGATTTTAAGAAAAAATGTGCTCATTAATTTTTGGACTATTTTATTTCCGGTTTAGCCATAAGTTGTACATAATTTAGTTGTTAGATAATTTACCGTCAAACAGCTGTGACAATAGTTCCTCCTATATTTAGATTAACTAAACGGACGACATTGTGAGTTCTATTTTATCTTCTATATATCGACATTATTTATTGAATAGTTTTATTATCACAAGATATTTGATTGGGAACTCTATCGATACCATCAATTGCAATTCACAGGCACCATGTTTTTTATTTTTAAATAATTTTTCACAATGTCGGTCGAACTACCCAGATAACTTTCATTTCCCAACTTCTGTAGGCAAAGTCTTGGTCCAACTGCCGTCATGTATACTTTATAAACATTAGAATTAGCTGTAAGGGAAAATACGAAATAGTTTTTAACATTTTAAACTAAGTTACCACTAATGAATAATGTACTTACGTATAGTTCGTAAATGTATTTTCCGTAGTCCGTTTAAATTTTTTTTATTAGCATTTAGCACATTTTGCATTCATTGAAATTCGAAAGTCGTTTTGGAGATTTATCATGTTTATTTTCATAGACGAAAAGATTTTCTACTTTAAGATTAGTATGGCATAATATGTAGGTCTTGTACGAAATGATATGTGAATTTAAATATAGTGACCGAGATCTAGAAGTAATATTTTTGTGTCATTCTTGTACTGTTACGTATTATGGCACCATTAAAATAACTTACTAGCTTCATAGGTATCGAGGACTTATCTTCAAAGTCGTGGTCGTCTTCAGGCTGCCTCATGTTTCGCTTTTAAATACTGGAACAACAAATTCAGACTTAATATAATAGGACGTGATAAATTTATGACCATAGATAGGCGAAAAGCAGCGGACGCTACTGTGATCCGTATAAAATTACTAAATACAAATCAGTAATAAAATATGAACAAATTGTCGTATTAATGACGAACGTGGTGATTAGTTATCTATTCCCACGTATAAAAATATTGGCTACCCGTTCAAGTACTCCGTTGTTACTTATTACATGGTAAATTATTAATATGTAGGTACCTATTTCCACGGTATATATTTTACTACATTTTGGGCTCGTGTCACTATTTTTAAAATTAATAATTTAATTTTGTTGAGTATCGTTTTAAATGTGTGTATGTGAATTAATTAATTTTTGCTACCTTACCTAAATGCATCTATACTTTTCTATTTTAATAGACATAGAAAACATAAAGAGTGTATCTACTACAGACAATACGAAACCTCTGTTTTCTAAAGAATAAAATGTGCGTTTCATTATGCTGCATTTTGAAATCTTTAATAGCAAAACGTTTCCAGTTTTTAACTTTTATTCAATCACTTATATTAAAAATGTGCAGTAACATACGTTTTTTAAAACGTTACTTAACAAAGCATGGTAAAGTTTTTTCAAGTTACATCAGTTGGTTTCCCTAATGATAAATGTAATGTTGTTAAAATCTAGTAGATTAAGAGGACTGCTTCTGAACCACTGCACAGAAGGCGGTATTAACTGTAAGTTAATGTGTTCCCATGCGAAAGACACTTTCGTTTGGGCCTATACCATTTCTGTATACGAATATAATAGTGGTAAATCGGTGTATTTTTATATGAAATTATCATTCAGTAAATACTAAGTCTGTTTTACTTCGTTATACAAGTAATAAGTTTTAGAGATGTAATGTATTTCCTTATTAAGAGAGATTTTTGTAACTGTAATACGAATAAAGTATACAATATACCACTTTTAGACATTAATTCGAGGGTAAATGGCAGATTACGGCTAGATAAATATTTCATAAAAGCTGCTATTGTACGTGTTTAATGTTTATCTTTAAAATTATCTTTAGAAATTTAATAGCCCAGTCATTACTTGTTATTTCTGAATGTTCAATATAAATAATTCATAATATGCATAATATTTTACTAGATATTTTATAAAATACAAACAAATCCCTTTTACTTATGCCAAAACGTGATAAATTACAAGTGTACAATTTTAAATTTATTTTTATGAGATTTAAGTAGTGTGTTCAGTGTACCTACCGGTGAGGCCGATCTGCTTTATTACGATCTCGGAATAATGATTCTAAAAAGGATTACGAGCTTTGTCAATTGTTTGCCGTTTTAATAAAATGTGTTTCGGAGACAGTCCTAGTATGTGTAAGATGTCTTCAATTTTAATATATGTCCCCAAAGTAATGTGTAAGTCATGAACCATAATTCAGTACAAATTTTAGCATATTATCACACGTATAAGTGTTTTGATGATAATTATTTGTAATGGAGTTGTATGCAATTCGACACGCAGTAGTCTGGCGGCTATGTCGGACATATTTTTATTATAATAAACGATTTTAATGTATTGATTGATATATTTTTTATTTATAAATTCTCCTCATTCCTAGCTTACATTGAACTGTATTAAAAATATGATATAGCTGACATTATTGGTAAAATTTGTTTGTTTGGGCGTTGGCTAACTTGGCAATAATCCTAATAGCATTGCATGCTTTACCCGTTGTACATAAGATTTTGCTACCGTTCAAGTGCTTACGGTGATTCTGCTATCGAAGAGTATAAAATATTAAGTTACGTTGTTTTTTGAATTATAAAAAAATATTTTCCTTCAACGCAAAATTCTTCGCAAGATGTCGGGTGTCACCGTAGTCTTAGACGCCCTAGATTTTCTATAAGAAGATCACCATCGCGGATCCCTACAGGAACACTAAACTACCCATTAGTTTAGTGTTCCTGTAGGGATCCGCGAGAATTCTGCGTCGCCATGACGCTTACATTCTTCTCGTATATATTTTAAAATTAAAATCAATCAACTCCTATGACTTATAATTTTAGTGTAACGATGGCAGTGTCATGGACCACGACTTGGCGTTGGAACACTACATACAGTGCAGACTCTGTGGAGTGGTGTCCGATAGAAAACTACCGCGACGTGTTAGTCTGCGGGACTTATCAACTCGATAACAAACAGCAAGGTAATACAAAATAGTATTGATTGATTTTTAATGTAACTTTTTATGAATTCGTAAACTTTTTTTTTGGGATAATTTTCTATTGCAATAAACGACCCTACAACTTTTCATCTTATTTTAGAAGAACCTGCTGCAAAACAGAAACGTGTTGGAAGAATATACCTCTTCGTTATAAACGAGGCAACTACTGAAATTAATCCTGTAGATACCATTGATACCTCAGGAGTTTTAGATCAAAAGTGGTGTCATCATACTGTTGGGAATTATCCGGTATTAGCCACAGTTACTTCAGCCGGCACTGTTCAGTTCTATCGATTGATTGATGCTGACGGAAAGTTGAGCTTGCAACTTTGGTTTGAACATTTGGTGAGCGAAAATGTCCTAGCCTTGTCTCTTGATTGGTCTACGAATAAGACACCAACGAAAGAACCAAGTATAGTAGTGAGCGATTCGTCAGGTACTGTAACAGTTTTCAAAATAATTGGAAATGAATTACAAACTGTCGGTAATTGGAAAGCACACGATTACGAGGCATGGATAGCTGCATTTAATTATTGGAATACAGATATTTTTTATTCAGGTAATCTAGAAGCCTGTTCCTACTTTTTATATAAATTTAGTTTAATTTAATTGCCTTAACTTGGACGTAGAAAGTAGTATGTAGGACTCGCAATAAAGACTTAGTATAGGTGACAATATTTTCAGGTGGCGATGACTGTATGTTTAAGAGCTACGATGTTAGAGTACCCGACGTAGCTGTTGCTGTGAACAAACGACACCAGGCAGGAGTCACGACTGTTAGGAGCCACATCGAAGTGGAACACCAGTTACTTACGGGAAGGTTTGATCCATTTCTATATTAAAACATATACCATGTTCCACTGCTAATCATCGGCAATTCTTTGAGAATTTCAAGTCCTCACCTCCCATATTATTTTTTAATTACTGCTAAAAGCTTTTACTAAACAGCATCACTCCGGAATAAGCCGAACGCGGTTCTCAAGAGGCCATTGATGTGATCCGATCTTATCTTGTTTTAAAACTCATGTTATCATGACATCAAGGTAATCGGTACCTAATACCATAACATTACTATCTGAATTTCGTGTAGTTCAAGGTTTGGTATCATTGCATCATTGGTTCAATCCCGCACCGAGACAAATATTTATGTGAACCACAAGTATTTGTTTCGGGTCTAGGTGTTTGTGAGACCGAAAAGTCTCTCGTAGTTTCTGATACCCATGACACAAGACTCGATCTTAGTGTGGGGTCAGGACGATGTATGTGACTGTTGGGTGTATTTATTTATTTATTGTAACACCCTGCGGACGCTAACCATAGGTACTACATGAGGCATTTTAATGGCGACAAATTAGAAATTAAATTATGGCATTTTATTTAAAATATACATCAGGAATATTATTTTCAGTTACGACGAAAAAGTCCGTATATGGGATACGAGGAACCTAAAATCTTGTGTAGCGGACGCTGACGTCAACGGTGGAGTCTGGCGCTTGAAGTGGCATCCGAGCAAGCATGACGTGGTTCTAGCCGCTTGTATGTACGGAGGGTTCAGAGTACTCAGCACCAATGACGTCATGAACGTCCTGTCTGAATATATGGAGCATGAAAGCATAGCATATGGCGCCGACTGGAAACATGACGACGGCTCATCCGTTGTAGCTACCTGTTCTTTTTACGATTGCAAAATGCATATTGGACAAGTGCTTTTGTAGCATTTTTCTGCTGTGGAATATCCATACATCCCAGTATAAAGAACCGCATCTTAAATGCGTGATGTAACGTCGATGCTTAGATTTTTATTATGTTAATTAGTATTATTATTGTAATGATGATTGCATTTTCGACATGTTTTTGTGTATCAGATATTTTATGTGAGTAGGTAAATATGACAGTGTAATTTTGAAGACAAAACAAATAAAATTTTATACCTCATTTAAACATGTTGTATTTCAATTTGCTTATAATGTCATGATAAATATAATTTATAACAATTACATACTTAATAAAGTAATCATTTGCCGTAAGTGTTAAAAAAAATCTTACACCATTTACAAATATCAAGGCTTTGGGATGCTCCGATCGTAAATCCGCTCGCGTCCATGTTTGATCACAATTTCCCAAGTTTCTCTTTTCATAACTGCGTAACTGGCCAAATTCTCCCTACAATAAATTTGTACCTTAATACATTCTAAATAAAGTCTATTTTTTCTATCCACTGGAATTAAAGTACATTATTATTAATAGAGCCGGACGTGCACGCAGATTCCGCGTGCTCGTACTCAGCCAAACGAATATATTTTCCTTACTAATTCTTATACATGAAATACACAATATTTTCACGCGGTCTGATGATTTCTGTTCCAATTTATGGCAACATATTGTGATTTTATAACTCCTTGATGAGCATACAGCGTCCTGGGACGAGTTAGCAAATATCACTGATTCCCTTTGCTTGAGTATTTGAATTAAAAATCATTTAATAAATTGTACATACAACAATGTGTACTTAATGTGATGTTGGTAAAATTGTACAAAATTAACAAAAAGACAACATTTTGAGATGGCAAATAATTTCCCTTTGTTGCCATCATAAATAATATTTATCTTAATTGACTGATCTCTGAAACTATCGAATATTATTTCATATATTCTTTTAGTACCCAAATGCAAAAGTACATTATTTCATTATGTGAATAAGTCATCAACCGCCTAAAAATATTGAAATGTTCCATTTAATTTAAGCGTAAGTCGACGGTATAAGTAACCATATTTGTTTAAGAGCTACACAATCGTGTGTACCATGTTACCTTTCTCTAATAATTCATTGTCATAACAATGCAGCCTGACACCCAGCCAGTATATTAACCCAGCTTAAAATTATTAAATTTGTCAATAAATCCCCAGACAATGTATTTTTAAAATCACAAGACACTATATTAGACTAGTTTTGATACTACAAATGGCAACTAAACAGACATTTTAATTTACATAAAATATATTTATTACATCAAAACTTCTCTTATTATTTTAAAATATCACTGCATTGTTACATCACTTAGTAAACAATATGAGGGATATTGATTCATCAAACAATTCCATTATGAATAAAATATATGGCGACATTTATGCGTTATATCCGAACATATGTAACACTGAAAATAAATGAAACATACTTGTACATGCATATATTTTATTCACTAACGAATAATAGTTACTAAAACATGATTAATTTAACAACAGATTGAGGTTAATTATAAGGGCGCTTATGTCGAATGGGCCGCAGACACTTCCAGAGCACTGATTGTGCACTTCCACGTCGTGTCCACCTGAACTCGCACATAATGGCCTCTCAATTTAATCTCATTGTATATTCAGTCTGTCTTGCCATAATAATGAAATATCCTCTTTATTATTCATATCTAATCCAATTAGAGTCTAAGCAAAATAAAACATCGAAATTTCGATTCTTTTACACTAAGAAATACTTTGATTTGATTAAATCGCCACATGATGCCTGTATACATATCATATTTGCATTATAAAACGGTGTTCCGATGCATAAAACTGCTATTTACACATACGTTTATCTATATTTACAAATAGTCTAGAGCTTCCATCGTTACAAACTACGTACTGATCACTTCTAGTTTGTCAATATGTAAAATATTCTGTACACATATATAATCGTCGTCGTGATGGGAGCGTCGGAACAATGCATCTCTATAGAGTTTAACAAATAATTTATCTACAATACTTCCACCTACGCGATCGGCACGTCACAGTCGGCGAGGCGGAGACGACGAAAGTTAAAAAACAGTTTTTCGAACAGTCCGCCGACACGGCGCGTCGCCATCTCCCGCCGCCAGAGATTCCCTCATCAGATATCATGTGAGTATGTTTCGGTCAACGCTTCCGCCGCGGGGGCGCTGGAAGCGCGGCTCGGCCTGCGGGAGGGCGCTAGGCGTGTCGCGGGCACAGCGCGCGGAACTCTCGCTCGTCCAGCGTCCAGTGCGCGTCCGCGGCGCAGGGCAGGTGCGCGCGCGCCGGGCACGCTCGCTGCGCGCACGCCAGCGCCGCGCCCGCGCGCCCGCACTGCGCGCACCGCGCCGCACGCGCGCCCCACACGGCGCTCGGCAGCCCCCACAGCCGCGCGCCCGCCGCCACCAGCCCGGGCGCCCACACGCCGCACGCCTCGTGGAACCACACCGCGCTGCCGGAAGCGCTGAACCGCCGCCGCGTGTTCTCGTCCATTGACCTTTAAACATTTACAGCGTTAGTGGTTGAGGTTCGAAAAAAAATTGAGTGTTCGATTGATTTAACTGAATTTGAATCGGCACCTGTACTCTTCGCAGTCTTCGTCGAGCTCGTAAGGGCCGAAGAGATCGCCGAGCGAGGCGGCGTGCGGGCCGCGTTGGCAGAAGGCGCAGAGCCACGTGAGGTCTGGCGTGGTGGCGTCGTAGCGCAGGCCGAGCGTGCTGGCGTGCAGGCCGCGGGACGCTCTCGCACCGTTGCGGAATTCTTCTCCTTTGCGCCGCGATCCCGCCTCCTCGTCTTCGCCGGTGGAAGCGTTCATGACGCTTACTGACACTGGCGAGTCACAAGGACCGCGAATCTTAAAACAATAGATGGTCATTATCACAAAGAAAAAGCAAGAGGTATCTTTGTAATTAAACTTCAAACAATGCGTGGATCAAACTAATCTATATAACTTTCTTTTTATTTACCTGTATGTAGGGACCTCTCGAACGACTCGAACTAGCGTTGCTGCCAGAGTCGTAGGCGTCCTTCATTGGTGCCTCTTTAGATTTTCTTGTACGACCTGCGTCTGATTTCTTGCGCGGGACCTTTCGTCTTGGTCCGTCTTCTCTCATCCGTCTTCTTTCTCCTCTGGCCGGTGCGGACTTTCGTCGTTTCCGCGGATTTGTAGTCGATGACGATGACGGTTGGGCTAAAGTCTCTTGAGTATCTGAACTAACACTAGGTTTTTCTTCTTCTAAAGCTGCAAACATCTTTTCTAATTGATTTTCTACTTCAACAAAGCTCGATGCCGTAGGTTCTGCACTCCGGGAGTCGCTCGTCTCCGGTTCCGCGGGTTTGGCTTCCGACGGCGATTCAACTGGGACATTCGGCGCTTCCGAGTTCGACGTGCGTACGCTAAGGCGCCTGGGTGCGGCCGGCGTGGCTACTACCGGCGCCGGCGCCGGTGTTTGTTCTTTTTCTTCTGTCCTCGGTGGGGGTTCCACTTCTGGTTCGGCGGGTTTTCCCGGTTCAGGACTCGCTAGAACACTTTTTAATTTGTCAACAGTGACAGCGGCATCCGGTTCCGGTTGTGCGGGTTGTGGAGGCGGTTCCGGGTTTGGTGGAGCAGGGTCGCCCGTGCTCGCAATCATCGCGGCTATGTCGTCTATAGTCTCTGCGGAACCGGACCGCGTTTTTCTCCGAACGTGGGGTCGTTCGGGAGCTTGAGTTACAGGAGGTTTTTCTTCAGGTCCGTTTTGATTCAAATGCTCCGCGTCGCCGTTCTCCAACGGCGGATCCCGGCGCGGTGGAGTGGCTCTAGCGGGCACCGGGTTGGCCGCCGGCGGGTCCCGCGGCGGCTCACACGGCGCCGGCGGGGGTGGCGCCGAGGGTAACCGCACTGTGCGTTCAGGTTTTCGTTTTCGTTTGGAGCCGGGTGGAGCGCCACAGGAATCCGCCGAATCCTGCAAATCAATGACGTGAAATAAAATCGTTTCAAATAATAAAAAAAAACATGTTGCCAGCGTGTGACTCACCTCGTTGGAGGAGGGCGGCGAGGGGGTGGGTGCGGCCCGCGAGTGCATGATGACGGAGTGCGGCGACACGGGCGAGGGCACGAGGCGCTCGAGCAGAGCGTCGACACGCGCGTGCGGCAGGCGGGGCTGCGCGCGCGCGATGAGGCTGTTGATGGTGGGCGCGTCACGCACGGACAGCGCGGGCGCCACGGGCGGCGTGGGCGGCGGCGCGGGGCGCGCGGGGTGAGCAGCGTGCGCGGGCGGCGCGGAGTGTGCGAGGGGCGCGGGCGGGGTGGGCGGTGCGGGCGACGGCGCTGACCCATTGGAGGAGCGCGCGCTGCTCAGCGACAGATCCACGCCGACTCGCGCGTACCCGAGCAGATCTTCCGCACGAACTAATTTATCTGCAATCGATGACCACTTTTACAATGAAAAGCACACTAGTGATGACTGTACATAGAGTTCAAAAATTGAAAAACTGAAATATTTCGTCTCTAATTTTACAAATTTTATTTTAGAGACCGTTAATAAAATGTATTAGTAATGTATAATTGCTCACCTCTGCCTGGTCCCAAGTGTTGATACAAGTCTACTGGAGGTAGTGGTACACCGCCTTTTACGTCGCCCGGCGACGGCGTGTGCCTGTAATCGTTTATTGATATGTTAATACATCATGTTTGTTGCATGTATGCTTCTGGATTTCATATTGGATCGATTAGATATTAACACTAAAAAAAACATTAATAATTTTATAATAGACCCGTATCTTCCAGAATTTATGTATGAGATTATTGAGTGCCACAAATCAATGAAGATCAAAACATTGCATCAAATCATTGGGAAAATCAAATACCAGTCGTATTTGCCATTGCAATACATTGTTTTAAAATATGAAAAATGTTTTGTCTGGTTTCTTTTTTGAGTTTTGAAAATAAAACAACATTGACAATTGAACTCTGGAACTAGAGCGATTAGTAGTTCTTTACCCATATTTTAATAACAATTAACCAAAATAAGATTATCTGGTTTTATTCATCTACATAGTGTTCAAAGAAATAATGTATTCTTCATTTTATATACATTGCGAGTTGTGACACAGGCCACAAAATAGTAAAACAGAGTGTATGCGGAAAAAAGTATTTTAAAATAACATTCAAAGCACGTAAAACATCAGGTATTTTTTTTGTTTCCATTAAGGCGTGACTTTGCTCATTGATTTCAACCTTTGTATTGTACATTAAAATGTTCTGACAACTGTGTAAATATTTAAATTATTCATTTTGTCAGCTTTTACTTTCTTGCGTTTACATATTGACAACATGTTGATAATTCGAACACGCAAAAATGTTTTTTTTTTTGCGTACTCCATAGACAATCTAAAGTTCTGACCGCTTCTGAGTCAGCTGCTACAGTTTCTCTGTTGGAAAAGGTAGGGGCGTGGTTAAAGAAGTCGTGGCGTAGTACAATGATCTCTACCAGGCGACAGTACCGACTACCCAGCCACGCGAGTGTGATATGCGTAATACAACATGATTCAAATAATAGCAAAAACTGCATGCGATGCTGGCCTAATGCGATCTGATATTTCTGTTATACATAGGCCAAGTAGTAATAATAAAACGCTATAATTTAATCCGCCATTTTCATTCATTATACATTGGATTCTTCATATCTTATAGAGGTGTATTTTATTGAATTCATGATACTACGTTGTTAATTTTATCTCGTAACATCACGTCTTGCAAACCGTACTTATCTTATTGGGACGTACAATGTGTGAAGTAAGTTCACGAAACTTTGTAGTATCACGATCATGAAGAAGTATTAAAATAACGCCAAGTAATCAACAACTTCATAAATTATGTTGAATGAGTATGACCCTTTTTGTTGCTGTAATAGTAGCTGCAAATTAATTTCAACTATCTCCAATCGGTATCATACAATATATTTCAATGTTTGATCGTACAAAGTCGCGTGAGTTACGGTACGGTGGCTCCCACGTGGCTTGAGTCAGCGTCGAATATACGATCAGTAATGAAAAAGAATGGGTTATGAATGAGGAGCGCCGCTTATATCTAGCTCACCTGATGAGATGTTTGTCTGGCGGCGTGGGCGTGTGTCGGTACAGCTCCGGCGGCGTCGCCGTATGCCGGAACACCGAGTTGCCTGCCGCATTCTTCATCGCCTGTGGACATAAAATATAATATTAAATACACCTATCACACATAGTTCTGACCCTACATTAAGATCACTAAAGTTTTGTGTCGAAGGTACCAGAAACTGCGAGACTTTTGTGTCATAAAGACGAAGACCTAAAACAAATACACAAATATTTGTCTCGTTGGGAGACCCAACCAGTGGCTTGTCATCACAACCAGCGTCTAACAAACTGCGTCACGGAGACTGCAAATGCCAATAATGTACATATATTCTGTACTCCTATGAAGATATCGCTTAAAGACTGACGGGGAAGTGTAAAACAAAGTAAATTTGTTTTTCGTTGCCTCGGAGTAGTGCTAGCCATACTCGCACAGATTCACACATAGCGCCAGTCTTATCTTAGATTTGACAGGTAATTTCACTACACAGGTTTCGGGCATCAGTTGTGGTCGTTTAATCTGTTGGTATTGAGCACGCGGTGCATAAAAACTATATTTATTTATTTAAGCTGTATACAAAATTGTACAGGGGTCTTCATGTCGTCGACATTTTCTATAAAACAACCTTTGGGTGTTGCTGAGATGACGTGACAAAAAGGGTGTTTTTAAAATAAGTATTTGTGTCTTTTCTATTCATACGTTAGCAGTTATTCCAAGCATAACTGGTAGTCAGACCAGTCGGTTCAATCCGTGCGTGTATTGCAATTCGCAGCTACATTGTTTTTCGTATAGTCTATCGGCTACACAGCGGAAAATTTGCATACAAATCATAGAATCCAAAAATGGTTTTCTCTCCAAAACCAGCGTCTTCACTCATTGCAAGTCGGAAAACTTTGACGCCAACATGTCAGCGGCTCCACATGAGGAACTTTTTTTTTATTGCGACGAATGGTGAGACGAACATGAAATTTGCCTGATGGTAAGCGATACGACCGCTCATGCACAGTAGAAAACTAAACAACGCCATGAATGACCAAGCATTGCTTGGCACTCCACTGCGCTCGCCATTCTGAGACATAAGATGTTGAATCTCATTATTTTCATTACTCTGGTTAAAATGTCCTTCTAACTGGAACACATCAGTGCATTTACATAGCTGTTTGTCGAGAGAAATAGACATCGTGGTGGTAGTTACGTAGGCGGCCTCTTACACATGAGAGACCTGCCACTAGTTAATGACGAATTTTATGTCATTATTGACGCAGACAACACGTGCGGGCGCTTGTTGCCTACATGATTCTTTTCTTATATGCCGCCGAGTTGTGTCAGCGGGCTGCATCATTGGGCCTGCGGCTTTGGTGTGTAATGCGCTTAATAGGAGGGTACTATACCTGTAGCGGGTCTGGTGGCGACGGCGCCTGCACATGGTAGAGATGGGGCGGCGGCGTCGGGGTGTGCCACGTCACTCCTCGGTCCGACGCCATATGCGCTTGAGGCGCGCGCGCCAATAAATTCGCCATCTGTAACTAATCATAACTAAAATAACACACCTTGTAATAAAACTGTCTACGTCTGCAATACTCAATATTTGAAACTAGCGGCCCGACCCGGCTTCGCCTGGGTGCAGATACTTTTTCAGAAGAAATAACAATCACACAACTTTAGCATTTATTATATTAGTAAAGTAAAAAAAGGAAAGAAGGAAATATACAACATTTTCTTATTAGGAATTATAATCGTAATTTATGCTTAGTCAAATTTAATTTACACAATCAATGGCCTAACCAGGACTTGTAAATTTTTTGTACAATAGTTTAATATAAGGCGAGTAATACGCGGGGAAACTCTTCTTTCATATAAAGCCCATGGGCAATACCCAGCCCACGGCAGCCTAATACTTCTGCTCTACGACATTAACAACCTAAAGTTTGTTTCCGAATTATCTAAATGGTAGCTTATGATAACAGTACGGTGTTGATGTAAATTTGGAAACCTATAATCGTACGTTGTTGTACATGAATAATTACACATTTAACGCTAATTTCATACTCGTTAATGAATTGCGAAGGTCAGGCCAAAATCAACGCATAATGAGGCATCTATCTGCATGAAAAATATATTACAATCATGCGAAACGCATAATTATTGCGTATTATACTTTTAAAACAAACAAAAAAAATAGTTTTATTAAACAATACAACGAATTATTTTAACGCTAAATATTTAGTCATGTGATTGTACGAAACAATTTTTTTTTATATCTAGCAGTCTGCGAACTTGTTTGTTAATTTTAAAAACATAGTATAAATTGACGTCATGTCATAATTTTCATACTAATCTATTCGTTGATAAAGAAACTCATAGAATTAACGAGAAGCAACTAAATCATGTGTTAGAATAAGAACTCAAATAAAAAATGTTTATTGCTGAAATGTATGGAAAGATTAGGATTCTATGGTGCCATGAAAGTGATAAAGTACTATAGTATAGTTGCATATTTTGAAGCTATGTCATGAATCGTGATACACTTTTAACACTGTCCCAATTAACTAACTAAAAGTAAGAGTTATCTATAAGAAGGAAGTATTTATATATGTAATTGTATATTTATTTATTTATATTTTTAGTTATGTATATTTTATGAGTCATATGTACCACCACCAGCAGGTAAAGTCCGCCAATCCGCATTAGGCCCGCGTGGTGGACTATATGGCCCAACACCTCTCAATCGTACTCTCGATTATAGAGGAGGTTCGAGCTCTGCAGTTGGACGTAAGTATTATTATATCTGTCCAATTTAGGTGTCAACAATAAAATGATGAAATGAACCCAAACATATTGTGTGATTTTTCTAGCCAGTCATGTTATTCCTGACTTCTAAATCATTTTCCTATGTATTTGTAATTTGGATGTAAACTATACTTTGGTTTAATGTAGGTCAGTAGGTCGCAGAGGGTGCACCAGTAACCAATTGAATTTTACAATGTTGCATCTGAATTTTCTACATAATCATAATAATTACGATTCCCGACGCCTTTCTGAACGATTCAAGAATATATAGATCTGCTGAAAGTGGGTGCCAAGGTTCGATTTAAACCTATTTGTGGGTGTAGTAGAAAAAGAATGAACAACAAAATTAGTGACATCACTATAATTATTATCTGATTTACTGTGTTATGTGCGGGCGTGCGAAAGAGACAGAGAGATGTTCCCACTTTTACTTTTTAAAATACCAAGTTGCAAGTTGTTGATTTTACACAATGTAAAGACAAAAATATTTTATTCCACTTATCTTTGCTTTTATCTGCAAAATTAGGTGTAAAACAAATCAAAGGCCAATGCCTTATTCTCTATATGTAAGTTTTAATAATTGTATGAATATCCAGGGACTGGAATTTGTGGGCGACAAGGCAATAGGCTTGCCCTATCATAATCATCTAGGGAGATGTGATATATAAAAATGTGATTCAATGCATTTTAAGGCTTTAGACTGCAGCATGTATAAATATATATCAGAAAATACATATTTTTTGTGTGTATGTAATTCATAAATGGAATTACACATCGCTTATCATGTTACACACAAAAGATAAACTGTAATAATCTTGTATGAATAGACAGTTCATTCTAATGTTTAATTGTTGACTGTGGAGTTTTAGAATTGAACTCTCATACTTTGTATAAGTACAAGTATTTGTGTAAGTACAAGTGATTGTTATAAAAAAATCACTTCACTACTTCTTAATAAAATATTTTTACAAATTTGTTATACTGTTGTGGTTTGTCCATGCATTAGTGAAGCTGTAAAAGCTTTTTGGATATTGAGAATTATAGTTTTAGACATGTTTTTTAAATAGAAACAATATGTCTTTATAGTCGTAATCTAATAGTATTAGCAAATATTTTGACAACAGCATGACAACAACACATTCGGGCACCAAAAATCTGTAGATGATCTATAAACTGTTATTCATCAATGATTAGTATAGCATTGCACCAGCTGGTATTAAAGTCTATGTTTATAATGAACCTGCAAAATTTCACCTGATTTTTGGCATTCTTAATTATTTTAAAATGAATTTATTCCATAACCATAATATGAATGTTGTCTTTTGAATATTATTTGATTTTATTCTTGACATGATTGCTATTGTTACCAGTATATCTAATTAAAACCTAATTCATAAATAGATACACTTAATATAATACACATGTTGTGGTTAACATTTGTTGATATAGATTTGGGGGCATTACATGATAATTTTAACTTTATTCTTTACACATATGATATCATAGTGATATGACAATATTCGAAATTAGGTAATCAATTAAAAGAGTGCTTATATGATAAAGTACTTTCACTGCAATATATTTTAAGTTTGCTTATAACTAAAGAAAAATATAACATATCAAAACCTCTACTGTAATAATCTTAGTTTGTTACTAAATTGGTATTTGTTGTACATAACAGAAGCATACATAATGAGATTGTACATCAACCATTATATCTTTGTGAACAAAATGTTAATATTAGCAGCCAAAATAATTAGAAACAATTTGATCAATGCACAGACTGATTTTACCCATTGCTATGCTTCTGACATAAGTATATTATTTAAGCAGTATATGTTTATTCAATTCACAATAAATGAATATTTAATATTGTAGTAAACAATGGGGTTTAGTTTTTAAAAGTTTTTTCATGCACATATCACAGAACTATTTTTGTGTTTGTTATATCACTATGAGGAAAGTTGACCAGATGTGTGTGTTAAAAATGGTTATGATTTATGAACAAAATGAAAACTACAATGCATGCTTGATAACATATACAAAATGACCAAGTTTTATTTAGCTACATAAGTATAAATACTTAACTATATCTTATATGCAGCTTTAGTGTTATTTTTATTATTCATATGAAAAGCTCATTTGGAAGTATTTATTTTAATAATTATTTTAGTAGTGTAAATGTAAAATTGTAACATAAATATAATAGTAATGGGTTTGAGAGATGTATTGTAATGCCATCAAAGCACATTCAAACAAGTGCTTGTCTAAAGTTGTAACCTAAGTTACAGATGGTGTGTTTATGTACTTTTACAACATATTATTCACTATTACAATCTGCCAAGTGTCAATGCAAACAGCTGATTAGTCTGTGCTACATAGGTACTTACATGATAGTTATACACAAAGAAGCAATGTTTCCAACTACTCACTTACAATATCCTGTTGGTAATGTATCATGTCGTATTGTAATGCACTCGACAATATTTGTTAATGACGATCTACGGGTAAGCGTAAAAGGTTAGACGTGTAAGTATATGAATAATAAGCACCACCTGCAGAGGGCTCCAACCGGGGCCCAGCTGAGATTGTCGACCATTCGGGTTGTGCTGCGAACCGCCGGACATGGTGCGCGCAGCGCGGCCCTCACGCTCCACTGTTTACAATGTGTATCCAACACTGATCCGTCAACAAACAACCTTTCAGTCCACCATAATGATGCCGGCAAGTTTGAGTCCTTCGCCCGCGTAACTGCGCTCCTTTACGACGTGTACAGAAACTTCTGAAACGCTCTCATGTGCGCAACATGCTCCTTAAAATATCCAACGCATGCCACATTTGTCGCGAGCACAGAACACTAATCCCCAACATTCATCAAACACTGGTTTGAAAGAAAACTAAATGTATTTAGTGCATGGTATGGTGTTCGTAAATCTGATGCTCACTTCGCGTGACATTTTGAACGCATTTTCATTTTGAAAATAAGCTGTTTTACAATGAACTGCCACTTGTTATAGATTGGTTAATTATTGAACGTTACAACTGGCTTTAGAATACGTTTTATTTTGGATGAAATCAGCACAAAAACAGCTAAAATATTCGAAGTAAGCAGTAGAATCTCCTTCACAATGGTGGCCGATTAGGATTTTGAAAGCAGCCACATTGCCATCTTGTGACAAAACTTTAAAAATATGTCGGCAAAACAGTACAACGGAAGTAACTTTTGATGTCTCTGGTTAAAAAAAGTATACAAAAAATAATTTGAGTTGTTTTTTTGTAATTAATATTAAAGCTTTTATATTATTTTTGCAGTATATATAATTATAAGATATTTAGTGAATTATACCCCATTATCAATATTCTTATTGCACTGCGCAACTTAATATGTTTGTGTAATTTAGTTTCTCTCTCCAACAAGTTTTCTTAAATAGCAACATATTTTTATCGTTGTCATAGCAACGAATGTTTTGTTTTGAACATCATAACCTTAGTGATACTTGGAAATGCAGAAAATAAGTTTTGAAAATAAGTTGATTAGTATAATTGTTAACAAATGAAGGACAACGAAATTACTAAGTTTTTTGTAACCTTTAGCGGTCAAATTGAACTTGTGACATTTCCAGGTGGCGTATTTGATGATAGTTTGTCTATCCACTATGAATTTGTTTGGGGTCCAGATTGGTCACCCTTATCAGGTTTATCAGTTGGGAGTAGTCAGATGTCTCGTCCTGGAACTGACCCTGAGACAGTTGTTTTTAATATGCCCATAGATATGGCTTTTACCAGCACCAACATATCAGGGTGTAAGTATTAAAGAGAGAGACAGAATGAGTTGAAGATAAACATATTTTTTTCTCTTATGTATTGGAATTTTCTTATATTTGCGTCAAACCAAAGATTATAATGTATATGAAAATTCCAACTGAGGCTAAGGCGCCTTTTAGAAAACAGCTTACTCAGATAGAAAGGTTTGCATCGCAACTACAATATTCTCATATTTGTGTTTATGGGTAATCATAAATACAAATTGCTCCCAGGTTATTAATCATAAAATGTATACCTTTATAGATTAACAAATCTTATATCTACCCCAGAAAACATATTATATTTCATAATAATGATAGAAAGAAATAAAAGTTTTTTATACATATTCTTTAGCTTATCACAAATATGACAGTTTGTATTCTAAAATATGTCAATTTATTAATGAGCCTCATTTTTAGGGCCACAATTAGTAGTGACAGTAAAGGCACACAATGCTATAACTGGTGAATCTCTCAGAGGCTATGCATTAGCACTCTTGCCAACAACAACAGGAATGCGACAGATAACTTCACATATAGTCAGACCCAAAGCATCTACAGTTTTGGGAGAATGGATTGCATGGTTCACTGGGAAACACCCCGAGCTGGCTGAACCAAAAATGCTTGCCCATGGAAAAGACAATTACTGTAAGTTTAGAATGGCCAGTACTATTGCTACATATTTTATTTTTTCCAACAGTATGTCATATAAACAGTAAAGTAATCAATAGATCAGCTCTACAAAGGCAGTATCACTGTTTTATAAGTAAACCATTCCCAAGTCACAGCTTGCAAGCAACTTTCTAACAGACTGGCACGATTGTGTTCAAAACTAAGTATTGGTGGAAACTCTGTTTTGCTTGCCATGTATTTACCACCAGGTGCCTTGTTGACACTTTGTCTTAGTCTACATAAAACAACCATTAAAAATCAGTCAAAAGGTTTAAGGTCTACTAAGATGAAGGCTGTGGAAACAAGTTCAAGGTGCATATCTATGACTGTCAGAACATGTTATTTGTATGGGTTCTAAAGTATCGGAAATTAATTTTTCGTAGGCAGCTTCATACAACCTTCGTTATTGCTGACATATAGTACAGTGTCAGTCTATAATTACTCACAGTTGAAAATAGAACTCATCTACAAGCAAGAGTTTGATTGAGAGGCCTTAGGCCATAGTCCACCGCGCTGGTCTGCTGCGGGTTGGTGAACATCACGTCCGACAGAAATATCTCCATATGATTCCGAAAAGTGTGCTGTGGGATTCGAACCCGCGACAGCTGTCCTGGCATCCGCGTCCGGTTCGTTTCCAACAAGCTACTTACTTAAAGTAGACAGCGCCCAATATTCAATCAATTTTTATTGTTTCAGTACTAAGAACGGAGTCGCAGGGAACTATGACGTTAAATGTGACGATGATGTCGAAAGATCTGCGAAAACTCGGCTACGACAACCAACCTCCCAGTTATAAATCATCGTGAAGTGTATTTTAAGTGATATTATTTATTATTTGTAATGTACATTACCTAAAATATATTAGTCAAGTAGGTACTGGTTTTTTGTTTTGTAAAAAATACGTCATTGTTGTTTATTAGCAAACGTTATTCCGTCATCGTCCTTTTGGTGTTATAGTAGCTAGCTTACATGATTCCTAGAACCTCACGGTTCACGGCTCATACATACTGTCACAGATCAAAAAGGCGAACAAATGCTTTTGTAGTTTACGACTCATACTTAACAATTTGCAGGGTGAAGTAAACATAGTGGTATTCTAGTGAACCTTGGCAGCCCGCATGTTCTAATTACAGAAAATGTACGTAGGCATATTAATTTAATGAATACTTTTCACTAGTTTGTTTATGCCAGATACAAATATAGTGTACATGGTAGCTCATATCATTTTATGTTGTAGCAAAAAATACGTGCGTGATCTGCGTGATGACGAACCTAATGCGTTTCATAAGGACAGTCGTCGTGGGTTCGACTCCAGAAACACAATTCTGAATTTTCGGATAAATGTGTGTATTATTAGTTATTGCCATGGACATTAATGATGAAGGGACTAGATGATGATATCTGTATACATATATACTATGTTTACTTACAGATTTTTACATATTTTTTTGTAGTATGTGGCCTAAGCCCTTTTAATGTAAGTTTTTGTAGTTCCGTACTCAGCAGAGGGTGATTATGATCTGATACATATAAAAAATTAAAATATTGGGTTATTATCTATTACCTTGGGGAACGCCTATCTTCAGCCGTGGACTTCCTGTGGCTGAATAGATAGATGTTATTGGCCATAAAGTGTTATTTTTATATCCGTAGAATAGGGAACCTGGAATAGCAAACCAAATATTGGAGATTGGAATGAGTATTGCATATTGGAGAGTAGAGGAGGATCAGAAAATCGATATATGTAAATCCCTTTGAAATAAATAAAGACACCAAACAGTGTCATAAGTTCACATTGTGCTGACCCCACATTAAGATCGAGTCTTGTCACCCGCGCGTGTCAGAAATTATGAGAGACTTTTCGGTTTCACAAATACCCAGGGCTGAAACAATTATCTGTGGATCACACAAATATTAATTGTCTCGGCGCGGGCATTGAACCGTCGGTCTCACTTTTCACAGCCGTTGTCTGACCCAAGTGCTCCACGGACTATGAAAGCTGTCAATCTCTTTTATAATCTATAACGCTGCTGCGGCCTATTCCCAGATTATAAGAGAAGAAGAAATTAATAAGTACCTGCTCGTCAAATTATTTTTTAATTGTCCATGGATATAAGTAATATCTTGAAATATATGGAACTAAAGGACCTGATATCACCTACCCGCCGCTCTTTTCAAGTCTTCGGTTCATCTTGCAGCAGGACGTCCTACACTAATAACACAACAGTTCAATAATGAATAAAGCAATTGTTAAAAGAGAATCAATGTTATATATTATTCTTATGTTGGTAGTTATAGGTTTTATGTTGATGTTGGCTGTTTTGCTTTTACTCAATTGTTTTCATGTTAGTTCTAAGTTGTTCTAGAAAATACACGTCTTGAGTTTTACACAGTCTTATTATTTAAAATAACATCAGGTTATGGGCCCAGACCATGCTTAACCTGATTGTTTGAACCAGCAAAAAGAGTAAAGTACAATCAGTTACAAGTACTTGTATATCGACGGAAGAAGGTACGACAGAATATCGTCGAGAAAGATAACGTGTTGTGAACGCGGTTAGAAAATGGAGAACAGCCATTTTATCAAGCTGGAAGGATCTAGAAATTGGAATATCTGGAAATTCCAAACAAGGGTTTTGTTGAAAGGTCAAGGCTGGTTGGAAGTCGTGGAAGGAAAATGTTTAAAACCAAAAATTCATGCAGAAATATGTACATGGGAAGAAAAAGATGCGAAAGCGCAAACTTTGTTGGTTACGCGAATGACGGAAGATGTGATGCTCCATATTATTACCTGCACAAGTTCTGCGGAAATGTGGAAAAAGCTCCATAGTGTATATGAGCAGAGAACAGAAACAAGCATACACATAGTACATCAGCGTTTTTTTCAATACAATTACGAAAAAGGTAGTGATATGTCAATCTTTCTATCTAAGATTCAAGAAATGCAAAATCAATTGAGTCAAATGGGAGAAGAAATCTCTGAAAAGTTCGCGATCACTAAAGTGTTGATGAGCCTGCCGGAGGAGTATAAGCACTTTGTATCGGCTTGGGAGTCAGCGCCTGAAGAAAAACAAACGTTCGACAACCTTGTGGCTAGACTATTATTAGAGGAGGAGAGGATGAAGGAAAAGTTAAGAGAAATCCAGGAAACTCCATCGTCATCGGCGTTTATAGCTAAAAGAAACGTGAAATGTTTCAAATGTGGTAAAACCGGACATTACCAAGCGGATTGTAGGAGTAACAAAGACAGTGAGAAAAGGATGGACGGCAATAAATGCTTTTATTGTGGCAAATTTGGACATCATAAAACACAATGTTGGTTCAAGAAAAATAAAGACACAAGTAAGCATAATGAGATCAGTAATGCATTTGTGGCATTGAATACAGCATTTGACAATTTTCAAGTGTCGAAATGGCTAGTAGACTCAGGTGCAGAGGAACATATGTGTTGTGATGGAGCATTATTTACAAGTTTGACAAACACATTGCATAAATCGGTGATAATCGGAAACGGTACGTCAATTAATGTATTAGGTTGTGGACAGATGGCAGTTCAGGTGCAAAACGGTAAAGAATGGATTAATACGACTATAGACAATGTTTTGTTTGTTCCTGATTTGAAAGTAAATTTGTTTTCAGTGAGTCGTGCTACTGAAAAAGGATATGTCATGATGACAAATAACAAGTCGTGCAAATTTTACAAAAACGGCAATGTTTGTGCGGTGGCAAATCGAGTTGGAAGCGGTTATTATATGGATTTACGCTTTAGATGTAATGCAGCACATATTGCTAAGTCAAAGCTAAACGACTTAAACATGTGTCATGAAAAATTGGCTTATCAGAATTTCGCATATGTCACGAAAGTATCAGAGAATAGTGAGCAAGAGAAAGAGAAGTTGGTTACACAGGATTATGGCTTAAACATACCAGAGAGTACTTGTGAAAAGCAGCCCAGAGAGAAACAAGGAAGTCATGTAGTATCTACAGACAGTGAAGATAGTTTGTATACATTATTTACTAGTGGTGGTAAAGCTGACAAATTACTAGGCTGTCAGAAAAGCACACGCGTCAGAAAACAGACCTCGTTCTACAAGTTTCATCATATTTATACAAAGGGAAGTGAACCCAAAACTTATCGAGAAGCAATGCTGCGGAAAGAAGCGAGTAAATGGCAGAAAGCTGGAGACGGAGAGCTAGGAACGTTGAATGAAAAGAATACCTGGGAATTATGTGAAAAACCTAGTTGTAGAAAGACAGTAAGTAGCAAATGGGTCTTTAAGGTTAAAAAGAAATGACAGCTTACAATGGGAAAAGAGGGTTGTCAAGTTAAATTAGTATTTTTATAGGTTTAATTTGAATGATGTTTTACTGTTTATGGATGTTTTGTTGATTTTTAGAGATTGTGAAATAGAAATACATGCGTGAACTTTAGTAAATATTAAGTAATGCGTTTAAAATAAAATACTTGGGATTAGTTTCAATCTATCTAGGCAGGCATACATTTGAAACAGGATATAGAAAATAGAATCACTGAATTGAGTCAAAAGAAATATTTTATTGGTGGTTTTATAACATATTTTAAATGTATGATTGTAAAGAAATGTGTAATGCCATGGATGTAAATTGAAATGTTAGTATATTAGAGGGGAAGTATTTGTTTTGTGTTTGATAGGGATATTTAGAAAAAAATGTAGATAGCTAAAATGTAGAATGTTGAAATGGAGAAAAGTTGTTTGTCATATACAGCGTTAGTGACAAGACCAGATTTTGAGAATAAGATATCATTGTTAAGATTTGTAAACAAGTGTGGTCTAAAGCTCACTAGTATGAATACATGTTAGATTTAGTTTTTTTTCTTTATTTTATAATATATTTCCATTGAGAAGGGGTGTTAAAAGAGAATCAATGTTATATATTATTCTTATGTTGGTAGTTATAGGTTTTATGTTGATGTTGGCTGTTTTGCTTTTACTCAATTGTTTTCATGTTAGTTCTAAGTTGTTCTAGAAAATACACGTCTTGAGTTTTACACAGTCTTATTATTTAAAATAACATCAGCAATAGTACCTGACTATGATATAAATAAGAGTATAAACTTGGAGACGATGTTATAATGTAATAAGGAGTATCTTCATACTTGTGACTTTCTTAATACTAGGTACTTATCACGATACTAGACACTCCTTTCAAATTCTACCAAGCCGTTTCCCGTTGTCTTAGTAAGGCCAAGGATATGATGAGGACATAGGTGTACATTTAATCTAACCAGCTATAAATATATAATAAAAGTAAAGGCATGGCATATTTTGTATGGCAAATCAACTAATTACCATTTCAGGAAGGACAAAAACATTCGTAGATTCAACAACTTAGTACCTACTCCTGAAACAGGATTTCGCAGAAACTACGTAAGTAGCTAAATTTGATCATCAGCACTTGACTTGAACAGCGTACACTAATCACAGCACATATTGGAGTAGGTGTGTCAAGCTCACCCGAGGCTTGATGACTCCTACCTTACGTATATTTGTCAGTATTAATGCGTCATCATTGACATCACTGACGCATCATCGAGTGTTTTCCTATTTGTTTAGGAAACTGTAACATTGATCGTGCGAGGTCTCACGCACAGCCGATTTCAATTCAACTCTTATAAATACAAATCGAACGTGTATGGGATGCAAAACAGGTGATAATCTGAATGCACGTAGTCGATAAGTGCTTTGAAGATTTTAGCTGGGATCCGGCTATTTACATATTCGAATACATTTTAATGAAACGTAGGATGTTCATGACGTAGATTAGGAAACAGGTACATATTGTGCAAGAATCCAGTTGCAGGGACTTGCAGTGGATGTAATGGATAATAACACAGGTTTATATGACTTATGCGATGTGTGTTTTAAAGTAACCAATCAACATTATTGAACTATTAACACCTACGCTGAGAAATACAATAAAATCGATTTTTGATACAGCACACGTTCGAAACGTTTCTCCAGTTGCTCAATATGCAGATATAAGTAATTAACATACGTACATTATTTTCAGAAACGAAAGTGTGCCAAATTATTTCCAATTACTTCCAAGCAGATTACGCAGAATACTAATGTGCGTGTATTTATGTCGATTACATTCTTTGAGTAAATTTATGTCTGCAGGCTGTTTCGTCCTTGATGCGAATATTTATAAATGCTGCTTTTGATAAGGTGAATATACATCCGCAGAAAAATTGGGAAATTCGCGACTGGTAATGCGGTGCAATAGCGTGGATGTCAAACAAGCATAGATAGAATGAGAGGATTTAGATGTAGAGGCAAATATTTAGAGCTTGTTAGATTGATGGACTTAATATATAAAAATACACCTTCGGTTTTCGTACCATATTTAATAACTATGGTCCTTGTGAAGACGCTATATCGCATAGTATTAAAAAACCTTTTGGGGTAGTATATTTAAAAAAAACTAACCTACCCATTATTTTCGATATTTACGTTTTTTTGTACATTTGCACCTAGATACTCCTAGACATAGACGATTTTCATCACATAGTTTATTGGCTTTGGTTCTTTAGGTGGGCTTACTTATAGGTAATTACAGCAAAGTTAGTATTTTCTGATATTTCAACGCGAAATAAACAAATTATTTCTGCCACGACAAAAATATGTCTACGTGAATAGTCATGTATTATAAATCAAACATATATCAAAAGTATAAAGATACTTTTAAAGCATTCCTTTCAATGCAAGTGCAATGACGTAGGAAGTTACATTGAAATGTATCACATATATCTATACCCAAAACAAAGTCCACAGGTTGGGGAAAACGGGATATAACCTACCCTTTAAACTGTAAAAGTAATTTGTAAGGAAAACAATTCGTACGATCTCGTGATGTAAGCAATGTGGTCAGAAAACACACCCACAATGTGTAAATGCGTAAGCCATTCAATTCAACTGTAGGCTATTTTTCGTACCAACTACGTTGCCAACAATAAAAAGGTAAATAGCACTTACGTATATAACTGAGCAGGTATAACAAACTGCGGGGATGAACCATTATCACCTTTAGAAGCATTTATAGATATTGTTTGCAACGGTTTTTATTTATTTGTACATATATGTGCCGAATAATGCCACCTATACGAAGGTGTAAAAGTAATGATAACAAGGCTTATTTGTAGGATATTCGTATGCGTCCGAATAACCATTTACGACTTGTGTGATGGTGGAAAACCTGTCATAGTAAGACATGCAAGTGTGCTGCGTTTTGGGTTCAGCCTGTATCCTTAACTTATTTCTTTATTTATTTATTAAGTCTTTATTGTGCACAACAATGAAACACAATATACAAAAATTACAAAAATAATAAAAGTACAAGTGGCGGTCTTATCGCTCTAGGCAATGTCTTACAGACAACCATAGGATGGATTTAAGAGAAGGAAAAAGAGAGGGCAGTGCAGATATAAAGTTAAGTAATACTAGTTTAACATATAAGTACACAAACATAATATACATATTATGACTCATAAATACATAAATAAAAATATAAATAAATAATATACAAGTACATATTATAAATACTTATACTATAATATATTACCAATTGATTCAGACGGAGGAAATAACACTAATATCTGTTTAAGGAGAAAGGTAGTGTTCTTTAACCAGCCTTTTAAATGAACTAACTTTATGAATGAATTAACTTTATCCAGTTTTGACCCAGTTGGCATAATTGTGTCGACTGGATATCCCTTGCTGGTGAATACTGCATTTGGACCGCACTACGTTTACCATTTGGCGAATTACGGTCACTTTCGGCCGCACTCAGAGACGTTTAATGTCAATTTAATTGTTCCTTAGTATAGATTATCTGTGTAAAATCTCCACTTAGTAATGATTTAATTGACATTGAATGTCTCTGAGTACGACAGTTCGTCTTGACTGTTTAAGTTTTTTCGTAGGTAGGTATTATACCTACCATTAATCCACCTAATCGCGGAGAATTATCACTTCATTTTGGACAATCCCGCATAAGTGCCGGAGAGTCCAGAACGAATTCCTGGTACAAGACGGATGTGTATTGTATATGTTTCCTCATGACAAAAAAATAAGGAAAGTGATGACATGTTACCTACGAAAAACTTACCATTCTAACCTGTTTCGTAAATTTAAGAAAAATAAGATTACGATTAGGTTCATTCACCTATGCATAAGGACACCGTAGTGCCCAAAGTCCAGGTAGATTATGTTATTTTGTTATTTTAAAACACTAAATCTTGAATTAGTATCATATTCGTTGCAATCAAAATATTGAACGCATCCAATTAATTTAATGGCCGAAGTTATATATGTATTTGATAAAATTAAATGTACATGCAGATTAAAATATCATTTTGCATTAATTAGTCTTCGGTAAAATGTGTTACTTTATTCGATAAATAAAATGATGACATTTTCGTTAGTATAATTTAATTCTATAACTTTTCCTCCTTGTTACTAGTTCTATATATTTATGATTCTCAGAATTTTTGGCTAAGCCATTTTGTCTAAGCATTTAAAAACATTTTCCTTCCCCAAAGATTTCAACAGTAGGATCTTAGAGCAGCTATCATCAAGCGACCTTTGTTGCTGACATCCCTTATAATTGGGGGTTTAACGCTGTTCTTGGCAATATAATCGGGTCTTCAAAACTTTTAGATAGCTGTAAGCCAACTTGCTGGGTTTACGTTTAGCAGTGAACATGATAATGAATGCAAAATTACGCTATATTACTTTCTCAATAGCGTGGTGGTCTATATGGCCTAACCCCTCTCAATCGTGCTCTCGATTGTATAGGAGGCTCAAGCCCTGCAGTGGATCGTATATAGGCTCATAAACATATTTTTTACACTATGTCTATGAAAATAATAAGATTAGAGTCAATATTGTGTGGATAAATAAAAGGAATGTTTGATGAATTTTATGGCCTAGTGAAACACCAATACTGGCTGTTGCATTTGTAACACACGTCTATTAAGGCTCAGTGTGGCGAAAGGGGTAATACTGCCGCTAAAATGTTGCGCAAAGAACCGGTTTTTGTATATACATAGATATTGATTTTAGGTGAAAGAACTGTCTTATTGGTAAGTTTATAGTAGTCAGTAATGACCTCCGTTAATAGGTGAGCGGGTAGAACCATGGTGTTGGCCTAATGTAGTTGCGGGATAAATGATTGTTTATTAGCTATGAATGAGTGATGTAATGTGGCTGCAAAGGGCTTTTTCACCAATTTGTACGCATTACCGTTAGGGTAGTGCGATACTTGTAGAGCCTCGTAATTTCAGGCACCTAGTTTTCTTTATTTGGTAAAGAGATACGGAGTGTAGTAGCCGCCCTACCCAGTGTATGTCAGCAATCTCTCTCAGAGCGCCCTAGCTACCTGAGGTGGGCGGTAGAGTCAAAGCCGGCATTGTTTCAGTTGTTACACCATCACCCTTGGCTATACGAGTATTATTTGGATACTTATTATGGATAAGAACGAAATGGCAGTTATTTTTGCTCGCATCATCCAGCTTTGCACCTATTTACAAAGATATTACCATTCGTTAAAAAAATTAATTACCAATAATTTGTACTGTTACCCACGCAAACAATTGCCAATAAGAACAATCCTCTCTATCAAGTGGTAGAGCCACGTTGTTGTCAGCCATGGCTCAGCATGAATGGACGGGCTCGTACTAGGCGGTACCACTGTCTCATAAGAAATCGACGTGAAGCGTTTGCTGTCAGGTTTCGTTTGGTGAGTGAATTTGCCGGATGCCCAATACACCTTTCTTTTTCCCATCCTTTTTCCTTCTCGCTTCCCTCCTGTTTCGACGGGCCGGCAACACATCTATGTTCCAAGGGTTGTCGATGTTTATGGGCGGCAATGATCACTTACCATCAGGTGATCTGTTTGCTCGTTTGCCGGACCAAATGTATAAAAACATCCTAAATAATGAAGTCGCAATTTTCCGGAGTCGAAACGATAGTGTAACAAAAATGACAATAGAAAAAGTGTATAGATCCGTCTATAAGCTTTAGTGAGCTGTCAACATTGAATAGAATGCATTAAAATTTATAAAGTCTGTAAAACATTGTTGTATAATTAGATGTTAATTGATATGTTAAAGAACATTCAATATTGGCTACGTCTTCAACAAAGCTTAAAATGAGCATACTTCTCCTTTGTATACCTAAATCTTTTTAGTATAACTTAGCAATAATAGTAATTCCTAAACTTGCTCAATAAATTCTCTTATATACCTATATATACCTACCGGGCTGTAGACTGCCTCAGTAATCGAATTTCTTATAAAGGAGCTACATGTACCGTTTAAGAATGTGTATAGTATAATTGAGATTCCTTCATAGGACACAAAGGATGTTTTAGGTTGATTGGACAGGTATCTTTACTGATGAGCTAGGAAAGAGAAAAAAAAACCAGGATTGTACGTAATGACGTTCCTTTGGCAGTTTGCATCTATCTAGCCGTATTGGGTTATGGTGTATGGTATCTATAGAGTATAGTCATATAGCCTGAAGATGCAATTGAACAGGTGTGCTATATAGCGGAAAATGGAGAAAGATGGTTATCAGTCCATGCTCTATTTGATGGCACTTACCATGAGAAGCAGTGCAGCCATTTTCCCGAGAAATAAAAAAGTTACACAAGTACAAGACGAAAAAATGATAATGTAATTATATGTACCGAAGGTTTGAGTACCATAGATCCAGGAAATTATTTCTCAGATTGCTTCTAATGTTATTAGTTTTTGCTCGTCAATTGTCAAATGTTATAATGCTTTAGAGAACATTTTTGAAATGTTTTTCATTTATCTGGTTTAATTTAAATAAATATTTTGTAACGATCCATTATTAGTTTCACCATTCAAAATGTGCATCACAAGCACTTTTAAAAATTAAAATTTTTACGCTAATTAAAAACGACTCAAAATTTTATGCATATCTTCCGTCTATGAATTAACTCAACAAGCGAATAATTATTGACATAATTGTTTTTGTCCGGCATTATATGTATTGAAAATACATTTTAAGAACGTTTAATAATGACAGCATTGTTTTTCAGCGCTTCGGATTTTTCGAAGCTTATCAATAACAGTATATAAGCGGCGCGGACGCGAAGGTTTCATCATTGACGCTCAGTTATCTCGAAGGCGTTACTTTAAACGCACGTATAAAATAGTGTACACTCGATTCATTTCGATTCTTCCGAACTATCGAATAGCGATGTCGATACGAGAATATCGATGAATGGTTAAAATAAATCCATCGCTTCAGTGTTCATTCATCGTTTTGATATCGCCGTGTTTTGTTTACGGGGATTTAATTTGTGTATTTAAAGACAGTCGGTTTAGCTTTGCAAGTGAATGGTCACCGAGCTCACGGTAAGTCATGGACATATTTATTTATATATTTTTATGTTAGATATATAAAAAATATGAATAATAAATAAAATAAAATGAATAATGAATTAAACATTTTTAAAATATATTTAAAAAAATACATTTTAGGTCGTTAATATACGTTTTATCTTTTTATTATTTAATATTTGCTATTTACGACAGGGTGATTTATAATAACTAGTCGTTTTTGACAATAAAAAATAAATATAAAATAGATATTTATTATTTTTTTATATTTAATTAAATTGCTGAGCAACTTTTTTGTTCAACGGACAATCAAACATAATTGCTTAAATTAAATTCGTCGCTAAAATTTATTTTAAGCAAACTTCTATTGTGTTATGATATCAGATGGTTATATTTTACCCTTGAGTGATATTTCAATGAAAACGGATTTTTAAAGTAAATTTATATTTGTCCAGTCTTTAATGGCGTAGGACTTAAGTATGGACGTGGTATATATAACCAGCACTCGTAGCCACAAGAAATTATTACCTACCATTGGAAAATCAAAAATGATAAATAGCATTACAACTATTTAACATTCATGATTTTGACAACTAACATAGAAGTCGATTTTTTTTATTACGGCACGGCACATTGACTGCTTTGCACCTGGTGGTAAGTGCTAATGCCTTCCAGACAGAGTATCGAATGGCATCAGACGGTAGTCTCATACCATTCGATAGGTACTATCATGTCGGCCCGCTGAGGGGCCTCTTCACGCTACGGCGGAAGGACCCAGGATTAGGTATAGGAAGGAGGTAACACGTGTGATGGCAAACCGTTCCATTGCAATTGAGGTGCAAATTTTGTAATATTGGAGTTCCTGGATTGAGGACTTTCGTTACATACAGGGTATATCAAGACCGCGACCGAAAACGAAGCCAGGTGGTAGTTTTAGCGGTTACAGACACATTGCAACTAAAAATTTTGCAAATATAGTGATGGATCTTTTTTTACAGTATTTTAAAAATCATCGTGTTTGGGGGGTAAATACCTAATTTTTGCAAAAATAGTAATTTAAACCCTTACGTACCATTGCGTGTTTACAAATAAAGCCGTGTACGTTTTATTTTTAGAAAAACTATGTATTTATCACTCAAAAACGACGATAAGTAAAAAATTACAAAAAAAAGACGATTTTTTTTGGGAAATTTTTACTTGCATTGTGTTTGATATCACTAATACTACCACCTGGTTTCGTTTTCGGTCGCGGTCATGATATACCCTGTATTTATGAAGTTATTCCTAGTAAAATAACATATCGCTTCAAAACAAGTGCCATAATAATTATTTTTAACAAACATGATAATATAGAAGAATACGTAAAGTACTAAAAACTTCACATTAATCCGAGATAAGATGTACGAGACGGGTTCACCTGGTTTTGCTAAATGCAGCGACATTTAACTCATTTACCCGATTATTTGGCCTAGTTTTAGACACAAACACTTGTTACTTGTAAAGTACTGATATTTTGTCGAAGTCACGTTGATGATTAATTGTATCAGGTACAAATTGCATTCGTACTTCCTAGTATCACTGATAAGATTGCAAAAAATATTGATAACTATTGTATGACACGTCCTGATATTATCGGAAGGGTTGTTTTTGTTTTTGTTGCATATTGTTATTATGATTGTCAGAACAATTACTCAAGATTTCAGTACTGATAGGAAATAGAGCAAACATGTTTGGATAGAGCTCACATTAAACTTTGAAAGTTATATTTACATTTTGAGTCTTACTCATTCTGGATCCATATAATCAAAAAGGGGCACTTCAATAGACGACAGCTACTAATTATGCCAAGGTTCAAAATAGTGTAACTAAGGATTGTATTTTTATATTTCCATGAGAAATCATGCTGTATTTGGATCGTCACGCACCTACCTACCTTTTTAAAAAGTTCCCCCAATTCCAGTTTGAAGGTCCATTAAACTTATTTGGGTTTTGCGTGCTGCACAATTCTTGGTATGGCTCACTAAATATATGTATATTTGAAAAATGTATCCGCTTATTTTACGGATTTACCATTAAGCGTTTGCGTAAGACTTTTTAGTATATTTTACCTGTAATACAGCGGTCTGGCGATATGAGGAAACCGGTATGTTACTACAATATATTGCAATATTCAATGTGCGTATAATATTTTCGTTTCTGGGGGACGGCCTACTGTTTGCTTATTTCAACTGTGACTAAGCTAGAATTTCATAAATATCTTATTCTCAATCAAGTTTTGACGAAGTTGATTGAGTAAAGTTTGCTGGAATTGAAATGGTACCGAATGTAGAATAGGAAACAAAAATGTAAAATATGTTTCATAGGAGCGAAACGAGCCAAGGCAAAATAAGTAACAGATTTGTTTGTTAGGACTAGTAGAGCCTAGACGAAGTCCAAATAAGATGGTATGAATTTTATTACCAACTTTTGTTGCTGCTAAGTCATTATCATTTTCGCTAAAAGTTTTAAGAATTGGTCCTACTGCACACATATTTTATAGTTTATTCCGAAAAAATAGAAGGAAATCCACTGTTTTTTTTATGCGAGAGGAAATCATGATAGAGGCTATTGTTGGTATAGTTTCAAAAGTTTGATGTTTGGTACTTTCAAAAATACTTAAATGATCTCTTGCAAAGATATATATATTTCTCTTGTTTGTTATGGCAATGGGTTTGAACGTAGCCTGCGTTCGATTTCTAGGAGATATTATGCGTTGTTTGCCAGATTTGTAGTTTAAATAGCTAGTGTTTTATTGATTTACTGAAGTATAATATCAATTATTTTGTGAATGAGATATTGCGGTTGACTAGCACCTAGTTCCCAACTAGACCACGAAGCCTCCAAAAAAGTGGGAAAATAATAATAAATTAATTATTTCAGTGGGTCATTCTAATGCTCAGAGATTCTAATGTGGAACAAACTGTAAAAATGATTGGATAGTTCCGAACATTTAATTTCAAAGTAGGTTTGTTTATGATATTGTTGAGGATATCGAAAGTTTAAATGATTTGACCTCGAGAACTATGTATTTAGAGAGAGGATGTATCTGTGTTAATATCTGTTAGCTTAGGTCTATTATTGGCAAAGCCAAATAAGCATGTTTTAAAGTAACTGTATTCACGAATGCATAATGAATCAAGAAATATTTTGATAAAATAAATATTATTAGCTCTTCTTTATACACCCCAACAACACATAGCGATTCTATCTATCTATTCAGCCACAGGAAGTCCACTCCTAAATATAGGCCTCCCCCAAGAATCTCCACCAGGAAGCGCCCTGCGTTCAGCGAGTAGGTACATATAATACATTAGAATACATAGCGGTTATTCTTTGCAAATTACGTCCTGATTTTAAAATCTTCCGATTTTAGTAACAGTTATTTAGTAACATTCCTGCTCTTAGCTTCTTTTTAGTTTGAACGATCTATTCTACAGCAGTTATATGAAGCTAGTCCAACTAAAAGGTAATTACAATAAATAAATAAATAATAAATAAATACACCCAACAGTCACACACATAGTCCCGACCCCACATTAAGATCAATTAAGTCTTGTGTCGCAGGTATCAGAACTACGAGAGACTTTTCGGTCTCACAAACACCCAGACCCGAAAGAAATATTTGTGGGCCGCACAAACATTTCTCTCGGTGCGGGGATCGAACCCGCGGCCTCTCGTTTCACAGCCGGCGTCCAACCAACTGCGCCACGGAGGCTGTCACAATATTTGTATACATTGGATTTGAATTGTAAAAATAGTTTAACCTGAGTTGTAGCAATGGTGTTTCTAAATACTCCATCTAGCTAACGCCTTTTTAAATTCGACCTTTTGAAACCACGTGGTGGTCACGTCCTGGTCGCGGAAGTGGAACCTGCAATTTCAGATCGTGTTTCAAACCGGCTACTAAATTCAAAAGTCACGATGGCTTAGCGTATCGTTCTAGTTATGAGGTTCCTTCCTCAATGTCACTACCTCTTTGGCACTCAACGCCGTTAAATATATTTTTAATGTTGTTTGTTTTGGCTTTAAATTTTAACTGCAAACGTGACACTACTAATAAGCACATTCTACTTAGTTGCTTCCACGTTTTATTTTAACGTAAAACACTAAGTTGTTGCAATTAACATCGTGATTTTAGCTACAATAAATACAGAATTAGTTAAGAATTATTGTTTTTAATATTTTCGCGGGTAAAGGTAAATGCATTAAGCAATGCAATTCAAATGGTGTATTGATGGTTGATACAATAAAGCGTCTGATAGAAATCAGGCTAAAACTCTACTAAGCAGCTGCAAACGTTGCATAAGAAGACATAATTAAGCTTTGTTGCAGCATGATCATAATCTTATAGATATTAAACATACTGTGGTACCTAACTATGTAAATTTGCATGCCTGTTGTATGTCGTAAAACAGGGCTACTAATAAAATTGTGCTCTATAGTTGCGAAAATTTGCTTACCCCTAATTGCGGAATGGAAAATCTCAAAGCCATCTTTGTTCGTGACTGTCAAACTTTTAGAGCGTTGCTAATTATTTGACACTTGAAACAAGACCGATATACTTAAATGAATGGACAAACAAAACATTTTTATTGACATGAATCGTAACGTGACGTAAAGGTGAACGAACATTTATGTACGGCGCGGAAAACTGGCGGAATGATAATTAATTCACATTATCTATAAATATATTGTGACGTCTTACACCACATAATATGTTATGATGGGATAAGTTAAATCGTTAGAATTCGGCGCAAGCCCTACCAGGGTGTTCCCTTACTGAGCTTTCAAATATTTAGTGCGGTTAATTTAAATTACGTAAACAAAAAAATGTTTAACTAGTGTATAGAAACTACATGTATTTCTAACGAGGAGCCGCGCCGGTCCGGCACCGCCTGGGTGCAGATGCTTTTTGAGTCCAGTCCACATCAGCAACATATTATTTCTCATATTGTTTTCCTTATATTTAAACTAATTTTGATTTTATTCCTCATATTTATATGATGTTGCCAAAATGTGTTTTTGCTTCTGTGAAAATCTTTAATTGGCCTTGCATTGTTATGTTTAATGAATACATAAAACTAAAGTAATATCCAGTAGAATGACGTGGTACTTCAAAACTCTGTTACGAGTATAAGAGGAAATCCAAAAGCCGTTCTGTGATTTTGAAATTATCGCTTTTATTGGTGCTAACTCCAAACAAGAGTTGCGAATCGAGCGTCTAAGGCTGTCTTAATTATCTACATATGAAAGACAGACATCCGGTCCAACCGGTCTCAATATCGTAAAACAAAAAAAAACAATATTAGTTTGGAATAGCGAACACATCTTTGTAAAAAACATCCTTTCAACAGAATTATGATTTAAATAGCTGTCAGATGAGTTATAAAAAAGTATTTATGGCTATTTAAAGTGATTCAATTGCAAACATGGGCGACATAATCGCATTAGCGACAAAGCCCTTTTAATATTGAATAAAAAAAAATTGCAAACATTTTGAATTAAGTTTTTTTAAAACCTATAAAAATATCATAAACTAAAATGCTTAATTCAAAAACTCTTGCGAATCTAGAAGGATCAATTAAATATAATTACAGAATCCCAAGGTGAGCTGCAGAAAATCAATTTGTATGATTACAAGTCATTTGTTTAATATAGATTCGTGCAGCCATGTTTTTTTTTCTTTTACGAAGAACATAATATTAAGAGTGACAATTTGAATATTCCTGCTACTTCACCGCAATTCGTCATAGAGGGAAATTTGTTCAAAAGGAAAACGGTTTCTGATACACGAACCCCGAAGGCTGCTTGTGATGTGCCTGCCAACAGTTTGAAATAATCATCGAATAAATCATCTGCTCAATATTGAAACATAATAGGTACCGTTTATTTAACTGTTAGTTATTTATTCAGGGGCAAACGCACAAACTAACGTCACAAATGTATGGCGATGACATTGCCAAAGTTCAAGCCATCGTCAAAGTTAGTATATGCAACTGAGCCTTAGTAAAATATTTGTACTGTGTTATGACATTGTTCTGACAGTTGTGGTTGTGTGATAAAGTATAAGAAAAGGAGAAATAAGGGTGGTACAATTGTAGGCGCGCCCGTAAAACATTAAAATTTTGTTGTTTTTCTATGGAGTTGTTGTCGATCTAATCTAATTAGTTATATCGAGGACCTTTGCCTATTCATAAAAAATAAAAATTCTTGATTAAATAACATGACATAAAACAGATGAAAAACTTTGTTTTTACTTGTAAGTTCGTTAATGAATTTATATTTAGTATACCTACTGGTTTTGAAGAGGAAAAATATAAATCTCGCATGACAAATAGCGTCTAATATTTTATGTGACTGCAGCAATATAATCACTACCTTGACAGGTGATCAAAATAATTATTTCTAAAGTTCCTGTTTAGCGTCTCATTAACTTGCACAAGTCGCAACTCATAATTAAGATTTCGAATCTCCATAGATAAGGCCCATGTTCAGCAGAGGACTTCCTGTGGCTGAATAGATAGATAGATCTCCATAGATGTAGATATTTACGTACATCTATGATCATATCCAAATTTAATAATCGGCTCTATATTTATACATAGAGCTTAAGGAGATTTAGCGCATATGTATTCCTATAGATATAAAACATACATAATCAGGAGTTCTCAAATTATTCGGTTGCGATAGTAACAGTACTGCTCAAGACCGGGATGGTTGGCGCTCACTTGGGGAGGCCTACGTCCAGCAGTGGACGGCGACAGGCTGAGTATATATATAGTAACAGATTTATCTGATGCAATAACATGCAGTTCCTTCAGTTTTAATACATTGGTTATAAGTCTATATTATAAGTCTTTCGGAAATCTTAAAGAAAACCCCCGAAGTCAAGCCGCAAATAAAACAAATACAAAACAACCATTTCAAACGAGCTACAGTTGGTATTAAAAACATTGTATATCTGTGAGAATAGTGTAATCACAAATCACACTCAAAGTCACAAAGTTGAACAAAATGTATTTTTTTCTTGATGTAGGTGTAGATAGAGATGTATTTATTGAAATAGTTTGCATAATGTCATTCGTCTGCAGGTTGGTATCACGTATGGATCCGGAAAAATGTTTTATTTCCGATCGACAATATATTGTCTATGATTATCCTCTTAGGAAACGTTCTCAATTAACCGGTGTTTCTAGTGATTCAGCTAAACGTGCTGAGGGTGGCAATTGCTTAGGAGTATTATACATAACTCTTAGACCAAAATAAAAATGCTCGAAAATATTTATTCACAAGCAAAGGTTTTTTTAGGTAATCGTTACATTATGGTCTTTTAGATACCTTTGCTTACAGACTGGCTAGTTTTTAAATTTATTCTGCTTAAATGCCTCTTAGTTATATGTATAATTGCTGTGCCATTAAAAAGCTATTATGCACAGTCTACCAACTAAAGTATAGATGAGTATCTATTATATAATTTTTCAAAAGTATAATAGTAGTGATTTGAGATTTTATACTGTCGTCTGTACTGTGTGGTGCCAGTTAACAAGCTCACAAACCGATAACACTAAGGTATTCTTTGTCTGAGCTATGTAAATAGGAGGAAAATCTAGAAAATGTATGTGATTTACGTTAACGTACAGAAATATATTTATCGTGTCGTCTTGAAATTGAAATCATGAGAGAATTAGTTAGGGAATTACATTTATAGAAATAGAGACGAAAAAGTATTTTTATATACCAATATTCCAGTTGGTAGTTATTTAAGCCAAACCAGCAATCTATTGTCAGACGATAAAAACTATTGTCGAATTCCAATAATTAGCATAGGAAACGAATGGTTGCGCCACGCAATTGTAAAAATTAACGATACGCAGACGCATAGAAAGACAAACTATGAGGGCACAATTTAGCGATATCGATGTTTAATTATCCCTGACTCGCATATTTACCGAGCCTATACTATTATATACCACAATTGTGGACCGAGACATCCACAAATAGAAGAAAGGAATATTAGAATTATAGAACATGCTACAATTATCTATCTCTCTATGGGGCTGTTTTTGTATATTACATAATATTATTGTATTAGCCCATAATAGGGAAGTCGCTGGACACAGGCCACTTCCAACAGGTCAATGTGGAGATACTTGGGGGAGGCCTGTGTTCAGCAGGGAATTTCCTATAGCTGAAAAGAGAGAGAGAGAGAGAGCTCATTATCCCCCACTGCAGAGGACGGTACCCCTCTACAACTGAGGTCGTTTGGGAGGCAAGGCCGTAGTCGTATATTATTGCCTCCACCAAAATTATGTTAAAACAACCTTAACTTTGTCTATCAGCTATCAGCTATCTGATATACACTTCACACTCTGTTGGTGGTATGCGAGATATATTTTATCTCTCTCGTGATGCTTTCGTATGCATTGCGCATTCATGCTCTATCATTTGAGTTATTAAGTGTTCGATTTAACCAACGTTCACTTTTTGTTTCGGAAAAACACATTTTATTTTATATATTTAAATCTACATATATCACTGAGTCTGTAACGTATAAATAATAGGTTTTCATAATCAGCTTAGAAAAAAAAAATGTCACAGCATATAAAAATCTATTAATATATTATTTATATAGATGTAACGTTTTAGGCTACTTTTCTATATGAGCTTCTTGTAACTATACGTTTCATATCTTGGCACTGCTTTCCCAAGTTATGGTATGCGTTATTCCTGGTTTCCGGGCTGTTATTCACCAAGCTAGTTAGATCTGCATTGTTGTTTTAAAATCGATATGTTTTCTGAAGCCGCTTAGCGACTACCGGCATAAATTTAAATTATCTCAACTCAAATAATATTATGAGAAATAATAAATTGCGTAACAAATATTTTCAGCGCATAAAAGTAAAAATATCATTTTATCATTGACACTACGTGAGATGTTCAAGTTTTTGTAGATAAGCGTAATTTCCTCCATCATCGAGATTTATCAGTCAGCGATTAGGTGACAATACAAAACAAGTGTTTACATAGATTGTAGGTACTTTCCACGATCTATTATCATCTATGTTTTTATCTACATACTCAAAATGTGCTTATGCAGCGCAAGGATATTCAAAGGGTTTTTACGCTATTGTTTCAAATGAATTCAATTATAATTTTTTTAGGTCACCTTTATGTTAAAAGGTCGTTGGCTATGTTGTTTAAAAAAATCTCAGCATTTCGTTATCCTACATGGATTTATAAGATAACGTAAATGTTTTGGTCATAACAACATTTCCCTAAATAAGTCATATGTGACCGCCAAAAAGATATCATCATTAAACAATATATTATCTAATAATTACAACCGTGTCAAACAGTATTTGAGCTAGGTAAACCAAACCAAACACGAAGATGAAAAGATTTTAAAAATCCTATAGAATTGTTGTTAATATACAATAATTCTGTACTCATATTATTATTAATGCTCTCAAATAGACGTCAAAAATTAGGAACAAGTCAAAGAAATTGAAAAGAATCAGCTTTAAAAGAATTATCATAACAACATCGATTTTATTTTGAAAGACCATGGAGCATTAGGTATATATTCTTCAATTATTTTCGACCTTGTAACCATCACATTTCCGTCTCGCATATGTATTTTGCATGCATGTGGTTATGGCAAAAATAATTAGCCACACTCAAAAACATTGAGTGATGTGTTTTAAAGTTGCATATTATAAGATATTTTTAGTTTTTCCAGTAGCAGATACCAGAGTGTTCTTATCGTATCTTGCCATAAATAAATATTTGTTTTGGCTATGGTTGTAGTGGACCAAAAAGCCCCTCGTAGTTTCCGACTGACATAAGACTTGTATCTAATTGTGGGATCGGCTCTATGTATATAATTTATTGGTGCATCATTTATTTCATATAGAGTTTGTAATATTCAGTTTAATAGTTAAGGAAGCAAGGCTAAGTAAATATAACTAATGTTAATTATTTTAATTTTGTCATTGATATAAAACTGAAACTGTAAGTAGATCTATGTATTGTTGCCGATTAAAATCGGGTTTGAAGAGTAGAGGAAACTATTGCCTTGTAGTGGAACTAAATAGATCACGACAAGTAATATTGTTATGCTGTAAAACACTGACATACCTATCTGAGTTTTCCAATATGAGGAAATTAATAATTATGCATGTAGTTAGATAAAATGAGCGTGTAATTTGCGTCAGTGAGTGGGTACATGGGTATGTACATCACATCTTCTATCATTTCAGGAAAATTAAAGATAGTTCATGATAGTTAATGCACTACATTTACTGATGAATTGAATGTCCACATTGAATCGTATAATTTTGGGTTAACTGCCTAATAATAATTGAAATAAAACAAATTTTACGGATTTCATTTAATTTTTTAACTTCCCGACATTTCGATTGCTGTACAGTTTTCGTGGTCACGGGGCGGACTGTTCTTTGTGATACATTAGCGTTAATTTAAGAAACCATTATGACTTTAATACTAATTTAAGAAAGATGTGATTGGACACTGGTTCAATTTCATCTCGATCAATAGGAATAAATCATCTATAGTTTCAATAATAATTAGTAACATGTAGTGTAAAAATAGCTATACTACTAATTGTTTCACCAAAGCATTCAATTTGAGAAATTCGTTTTTCGTTTATTCAAATTCCTAAACAATCTTATGATTAATGATTGAGTATCAGTACTTCTATATTTTGAATCATCTTATTTCATGTTTGTACACCTAAACATATTGAATACGTCATTAAGAATTGCACTTTAGGTAGTAAGTATCTATTGTAGTTCGTAGATGGGAGGTAATAGACGATAGTAGTCATGTACCTACTCTGTCGTCATTTTGTATATCTGAGGATCAGAATAAAGGAAGCATTGTAATTTTCTATTAAATTTTGAACACTAGCAGTATATTTCGAGGTACTTTTTGTGGCAGAATATTTTTGAGATATTGTTAGTAGGATATTTGTTCAATTTTATAACTTTTTGGCGAGGCATTCACTTTTTTTTAGTAAGAGTTTCGTATGCATAGTCGGCAGGTGCCTCCTGGTTTTCTTACATAATGAGAAATGCTGGCAGTTTAGATATTGAGAAATGTCATTGCTATCGCCCAATATAACATTTTCTTTGTAATGATTTCGTACCTATACACAAAAGAATACATTGTACGTAATACATATATTGAAGCCCGTATAGCCTTATGTTTCCTATATTTCCGTTCACATGGCCTTAGCTTCTTACGTGATCTTTAATAGGTCCTTATTCTATATTATAGTCATGATAAACATGCGTCGTTTGACGTATAGCAACGTAGTACTCCGATTTTGTGAGTCCGAAATATAATCCCTGGGGTACTTTAAATAAAAACAACATACCTAAAGCTCAGGTTTCACTGACTAATCATAAGTACCTACCTAGGTAGATACATATACGATTAAGGCAAGTAGATAAGCAACAATTTACAGCCTCCATGGCGCAGTTGGTTAGACGCCGTCGACGGTGAAACGGCCGAGGGTTCGATCCTGGAACTAAGACAAATGTACGTTAGGCCCACAAGTATTTATCTGGTGTGGTGTTTATGAGACCGAAAAGTCTTTCGTAGTCCTTGCCTCCTGATACCCATGATAAAAGACTTAATTGATCTTAATCTGGGGTCAGGACTATGTATGTATGCATGTGGCTGTTGGATGTATTTATTTTGATTTTGATGTAGTTAACTCCTTTTTAAATGCACTCAATAAAGTTATTATAAAAATAACATCTGCAATTAGATAAAGCAGTTATTTTCTATAAAAAATAACTCAATATAAGATAATTATGATGATGATAATATGACGCTATGAGTACAACGGCGTAGCATTACAGGTTTTATGATATAATAAACTTGCAGGCTGTAGCGATCACGTTCGCTATTGAGAAGTTAACACGAAGCAAAACGTCACGGCCCGTATTCAACAGCTAGAATCATTGACAAAAAGCAAGGGCAAGGTTTTTTGTTATCTCTGTGGTTTTTAGAGAAAAACACTTTTCTCTTGTACCAGTATAATACGTTGCGCTGATAGTTTGGTTTAATTCTCTTCCTGAGTGGAGGCGGTGTCTCGATTCGGTACCTGTGTTTTTGACCATAAGATAAATCTTAAAGTACATTATAAGTCTTGATCCCGTAGTAAGATACCTATTTAGTATGTAGTCTTGCATCGACGGTATAAGAAAACTTCGAGGAACTTTGGTTGCACAATTCTCATACTCGAAATAAATATTTTTGTTTAAACAAGCATTCGGCACGGTGGTGGAAGCTGCAGAAATTTGTTGCGCAGGCGGCTTCTTAACCAATTTTCATTATCCAATTTAATATCTAATATTATTAAACATTTATATGTGTTACTTGGTCAGTTATTAAGAGTTTTAAATTGTAGGTATTAGGTACCAGTTGGTACATTTAGCCGTCATCTAGTTTTTTATTTGTCATATAGGTAGCTATCAAAGAAGGGAAAGTCCCACAAATAACGTTTTTCAGTACCTACTATCTAACTAAAATAGTTTTCCTCAACGATTACCTGGTGTTGCCGCCTGTCAACAGCTAGCGCCCGTCGTATACTTGCCGTATTAGGTTTCCTGTAATTCGCTGTGCATGTAGGTATATATGTACATATATAGAAATGGAATGTATTCGTAATGTGTCCATCTGTGGAATTCTCTTTAAGAAATACAGCCACTTCTTGCGAAAGGTGATTGATTTTTAATGATCAAATGAAGATATGTCTGTTTCTATCAAACCATGCAATCGCGCAAATTTTGTAGTGAAAATACACCACAACTGCGAAATTGATTTTAACAATTTACTACTTTTTTATCATATTTCAAAAAATATACATTTCAAAATATGAATTATTGTTATAATGGGAAATAATTTCATGTTAAATCGTGACATTATATTAGTTATGCTGATAACTGGTGCATGCATGTCAGATTATTTATTGGTGCATTTAAAGATTGTTACATTTTGTGTTAGCAAGGTCAAAAAAAAAAAAACAATTATATTATTTCGTTCTTATTTTTGTTTTGTAAGAACATAGCATAATATCACAGCTAGTCTACAGCTGAATGGAAAGTTTCTCAGATCCCTCTCCTTGCCTATAAAGAACCCTATAAAGTAACGAATTATTAACAAATAAGTATAATATATGTGATCAAGGAGACACAATAGTTTAATTCTTTACTTTGAACTAGCTACTGTATGGGTGACAAATTCCATTAGTTACCATTTCAAATTTAAAGGCTTCGCTTTGCAAATTATTTCAATTACCCATAAATCTTCTTCATTACAATCAATGTTTAGAAATTTTATTAGTATTCCGAACTTAAATGTGTGTTTTAGTTAAATTCTGCAGTTCAAAGCATGTGCAGCTTATTGATAAACCTGGGCGAATCGACTCGTGATCAAATGACACTTCACTTTCGTTTTCCATTATCACATGCATGACGAGCATTTGAAAAGGAGAACCGGTTGAACAGGACCCGCCCGTTGCTAATTAAACTCATTTAATTGCTTATATAACTTTAAAACATTTTATAACCACCTCAGTTTGGCCATATTTAATTGACGTTGTTATTTATTTGTGGTGGTAGGTCCCTCATATGTGAGAGGTCGCCTGGGTAGGTCCCACCGCAATGTCTTTCTTTCTCCCTCCAAACAGCAGTGTAAATACAGTTTTGTGTTTCAGTTCGAAGGACATTGTAGCCAGAGTAACTACTGGGTATAATAAGTCTTGAGACTTAACTTTGTAAGTCTCAGGATGGCGAGCGCAGCGGAGTGCCAATCCAAACGATGCTTTAATTCATGTAATTCATAGTGTTTTTTGGTTTTCTACTGTCCATGATCGGTCGTGTCGCTTATCATCGTATTGCATGCTCGTCTCGCCATTCAAAGCAATAAAAAATATTTTAAAAAATCGGATATTGTTGCACATTTATTTCTATACTATGTAATATGCGCCCTACTCTACAAATATTTTGACTACAAATCTATTACTTTGTCTCATAGAAATCCGACAAGAAGTAGTTTTGCTGTTGCGTTCGATTCGGTGAGTAAGGTTACCAGAGGCTGTAGTTGTATATCTGTCTCTATAGTATCTACATAAGGATAGCAAGTAACAACTATTGAAAATGATGGTGAAAAGCGATATGCACTTATCATTTGACAATCAGATGCATTGTAGGTAGTCACTCTGTCGTACCATTATAAAAACACAACTAAGGATTTCTTCTTCTCCTGTTGGATAGCATATATGTATATTATTAAATTACATAGATCATATATGTAAATGCTGTTTTTTGTTCCGTAAATCTACCGTGATGATGTCATTTGACTTTTTATATTACTAATGATCGAAGATCGAACGTAATTCAACAGGTTTGCCGTTTGCTCATTAGGTATTTTGAGATTGAGAATTTGTGTTGAATTGCGAAAAAAATATGCAGATAAGAAATACAAATATTATAATATACTTAGGTACTTTATTCTACATGAAACCTTAAGGCAATAGAAATATGTAATACTAGCAGCGCAACCCGGCTTCGCCTGCAGATAGTTTTTCAGTCTCGAGTCCAGACCACATCAACAACATTTCATTTCGCAAACTGTTTTTATTTAAACTCGGCGTGACCGCCGTCGAATATATTGCTTTTCCCGTTCCGTCCCGTCGGGATAAGTAATCTATGTGTTAATCCAGGGTGTGAGCTACCCTTATACCAAATTTCATCAAAATCGATCCAGCCCTTTGAGCGTGTAGAAGTAACGAACACACAAACTTCGCCTGTATTATATTAGTAGGATTATAATTTAAAATAGTTCAAGAATGACTGTAAAATAATAACCAATACTTTATAATTATCTTGACAAATCAATACGATGAGTTAGAAACAGACGTAAACACAATGACAAAATTTGCCATGAAATACTTTTTATCATAACGATATTTTCAATATAATAGACTTACCTTGAGAAGATGTAATCATCTTTTAATAATAAATAATTAATTGGCAGACGACACGAATCCATAGCAGAGGTTCAGGCAGAGGGGTCAAGGTTTGATAAAAAAAAAAATATATACATATATATTTGCCCAGTGCCAAAAACATCACCCTTGTTGCTAAATGTTCTTGATCAAATATTTATTTGCATATTTATTGTCTATCGGACAAAAAATGGGCATCTGGTATTGATTTTAGAAACACAAGGTCTCGTTGATTAATTTAATAAGAAGGTTATATACATAAAACATATATATTTACAGAGGCTTGTTTATTTAACTGTGCCTTAGGTATAAGTAATAGGAAGTCGTTGAGCACTTTATATTCTTCACTTAGTAAAGGTTCATCGCGAATTGTATAGTATATAAAATCAGATTTTCCCTTTAGGAAAACAGTTTGTCTGTAGGATTGCCGGATTAAGTCTATCAAAATCTGGTTGCAGTGGTGATCGTTATAGTTTAAATTAGTAATTTTTAAACCAAATTATATTACGAAACCTAAAAGAATTTATAAAGATTTTTTAGATTTTTTAGATTATAAAGCATATATTTTGGTGCGTAATTGACCCAACGCGTTTTTGTGCGGTGCGCGGGGGAGGTTAAAGTAAACCTGATTTTTAAAAGTGGGTATGTGTACCTATCTGATTCCTAAAGGGGCTGATGCTAAGCGGTAGCTAGGCGGAGTTGGCAAGTACGAATGAGTGGACTGTATTTTATCATCCCCTTCAAAGGGCTGATTCGCGGTGCGATGCGGTTGGATCGGGAGCAAGGGATGTGCACGCCTTACCTTGACATCTGCATCCTCGGCGAGGTGGCACGCGGTCCCGGCGCGATGGCGTCGACTTATTCACGACACTCGCGCGAACAGGGGCTTGTCCCGTAAAATAGCTATGCTAGCATCAACCTTGCGGTTGTAAGTCCTTAGTTATCAATTGGTACACACAAAGCGGGGTGCGATTACACAGTATAGCGCGGATTAGCGGAACGCCATTTGCACATGCGGGTTAGCGGCGGCGGGAACACTTACGTCCTTACGAGTACATGTGCGGCGCGTGCGGCGGTTCGAAGCGAAGTACGTGTGGGGCACAGCGCGTCCCCACTTCCCGTAGCTCCCGCGCGACGTACGCGCAAGGAGTACAGACATATTAGGTCAGGCGTGCGTTAGAGGGAAAGGGAAAATAGCGGGAATATGACACAACACAGCACTCATTGCAGTACTGCCAACCTCGCGAAATATGTATAGAAAACATCGATCAATAATTATACAAATATATAAATATGGCGGAACCATTCCCCCCGGCCTTAAAGGGTACCTTTAAATAATAATAATAAAAATAAATGTTACGAATTACGAATAATAAAAGTAACGCGGTAATAAAGAATGACCCTAAACCTAACCTTAAAGCGGAAGCGAATAAGTGAACGACTACACCCACGGGGCTCTCGGCATCGGCTACGAATCTAATATTCGCAGCCACTAGGTGTCCTAGTCCTACGAGCTACCGTGAGAGGTATAAAATTATTGATTGGGCGACGGGCACAGCCGGACGACGGGTCGCACGAAGCTTCCCCTATTCGTCTTAACTGTCACGACGCGTGTTGCTCCATCCTTCGAAGGGTGGACTGCTTCCACCACACCGAGAGGCCATGAAAGAGGCGGTGCATTATCAACTATAATAACCACTACCGTCCCTAATTGAATGGGAGTGGAAGGCGTGGTCCATTTAGCTCGAGCTTGCAATTGATGCAAATACTCAATCCTCCAGCGTTGCCAAAAGGATTGGACCATTTTATCTAAAAGCGAATGTCTCTCACGTAGATTACAGGAGTCTACATGAGACGCGGGTAGCGAACATAAAGGAGCGGTATGAAGAAAATGAGCGGGCGTGAGCGCTGCGGGCTCTGCGGGATCACTACTTAGCGATGTAAGCGGACGCGAATTTATAAGTGCCTCGACCTGCGTGAGTACTGTTAATAACTCTTCATAGGAAAGCAGCTGCTGTCCTATGACCTTGAACAGGTGAGATTTTACGACCTTCACCATAGATTCCCAGCATCCACCCCAGTGAGGGCTTGCAGGTGGAATCTGCTTGAAGTCTATACGACTTTCAGAAAGTTCGTGTTCAAGGTGCGGGCGATAATGGTCAAGAAATTTGTATAGGTCGCGTAAATACGAACTACAACCGACAAAATTCGTAGCGTTATCCGTATACAAACACTGAACTGGGCCGCGGCGAGAAAGAAAGCGTTTCAGTGCGGCGAGAAAACTAACCGTGCTCAAGTCGGAAGCTATTTCAACGTGCAAGCAACGCGTAGTTAGACAAGTAAATATACAGAGCCAGGCCTTGCGACTCCTGACGCCCCTGCCACGCACGGGTGTGTATTTTATAGGACCTGCGTAATCACAACCCGTATGCGAAAAGGGTTTGTCTACCTGGTTGACGCGGTAAGCGGGTAAATCGGCCATCTTTGGAAACAATGGACGCGGTTTGGCCCGAAAACAAGTGTTACACTTGTATATGCGGTGACGAATAATTCGCCGAGCGGCAAGTATCCAATAGCGACGCCTAATTATAGACATTAGAAGTTCAGGACCAGCGTGTAAATACCTTTTATGATAATAGTCGACTATCAAATCAACTATGTGATCGCGGCGTGGGAGAACACGCGGATGTCTCTGCGAATAATCGACGACCGCATTCGACAAACGGCCACCGACGCGGATAATATTCTCCTTGTCTAAGAAGGGACTAAGCCTTTGCAAAGCGGGTGAACAAATATGTTTCTTTGTCAATTTATTTATGTCATCAGTGAAATAAACACGTTGAAGAGCGAGTATGATTTGATTTTCGGCGTATTTTAAATCAGAAGAGGTTACGAAAAGTCGACGCGGTAACAATTTCGAAAAGCGATAAACATAAACCATTATGCGTAATAGTTTAGACCAAGAAGAAATACGAAGCGCGAGCGAGTAAATTAGCGAATCAACAGCGGGTGTGGTTACAGCATGTATCAACGGTTTCAAATCAGGTATGTCTTCGACATCATTATCATCGAACGAAGCGATAGGCCACTCTGCAGGATCCTTACAAGCCCACGACGGTCCCGAAAACCACAAGGGATGGTCAATAAGGGCCGCGGGCGATAAGCCACGAGATAGGCAATCAGCAGGGTTTTCAATTCCTGCTATGTGATGAAAACAGCTGGCGGGAACGTTGTCGGTCACCTTAACTACTCGATTAGCGACAAACGTCTGCCAGCGGTGCGGAGAAGAATTGATCCAACATAGTGTTACCTTCGAATCGGTAAATGCGAATACGTTCGCAATTTTATAACGCGGCTGAAATATGTCGATAACCTTCTTCATGAGTGCGGATAGAAGAACCGCTGCACATAACTCCAACCTAGCGATAGAAACAGTTTTAAGCGGCGAGACTTTAGACTTAGAACAGACAAGTACAATATTTCCAGTGCAGTTTATTACGGTTTGCATGTATATCACTGCGCCGTAAGCACGTTCGCTAGCGTCAGCAAAACCCAACAGGTTGACAGCGCAACCTTGAACTACGCCCAAATGTCGCGGTATACGTACCCCATTCAAGGCGGGCAGTTCATTGCAGAACTGTGACCAAAGCGTTGCGATGCGTTTTGGTGGAGCGTCATCCCAGTCGCATTTTGCCATCCAAAGTTCTCTGATGAGAAGTTTGGCGTACAAAATGACGGGAGCCACTAAACCCAAATTATCCCACAAACGGGCTACAGCGGAAAGAATGTTACGCTTGGTGCACCCCGGATTGGGTGCGGCGACCTTAAACGTGAAAACATCGTCGGAACTATCCCAATGCGTGCCTAAAATTTTATGCGGTATGGCGCCCCGATCAATTTCGAGACAAGAGGAAGCGCGATGCGAAACGGGTATGTCACGAAGAGCTGCGGCGGAATTGCTGGACCACTTGACGAGGTCAAATTGACCGGACTTAAATAATCCTATAAGCTGGATGCAGGCATCTGCAGAAACAGATTCATCATCCTGAAACGAATCGTCGGCCATTATGCTGAAACACACATCGTCCATATAAGTCGAACTGGATGCGATTGCGGCTGCCACTGGAAATTTGTGTCCTTCGTCTGTTATTAGCTGTCTGACGACGCGGACGGCGTGGAATACACTAGACTTCATTCCAAAACACACGCGATTAAATTCAAAAATTGACAAAGGGTCAGTGACCTGAAAGCGAAAAAGAATACGCTGGAATTTACGATCGGATTCGTTCATAAGAATCTGTAAAAACATCTGGCGGCAATCGGCGGAAACAGCGATTTTAAAGAGGCGGAAATTAAGAAGTATTGAATTTAAGTCACCTTGAAGATTAGGCCCTGAATGCAAAACTTCGTTCAAGGATAGCCCAGAACTAGTCTTGCAACTGGCATCCAATACCATACGTACCTTGGTAGTTGACTTGTCTTCACGTTGCACGCAATGGTGCGGTACGAAATAAGATGCGGAAAAATCGACACTATCAACAGGTCCTATTTCGGTAATATAGCCTTTGGTAACATATTCGCGGATTATGTCGGCGTAAGCGGCGCGCAACATGGGCGAAGACTGCAACTTGCGTTCCAAGCAAAGAAAACGTCTGTGTGCGGTTTGAAACGAATTACCTAATTTATAAACGTCATCCTTAAACGGTAAGGCGACTGAGTACCTGCCACTAGCATCACGCGTAGTGGTGGCGCGGAAATGATTCTCACATTCAAGGTCATCTTGACTGTGGGCGGGCGGAGCGGAGATTTCCTCGAGTTCCCAAAATCTTTTAAGAAGGATGTCCAAAGAAATCTGGTCGACGACCGTACAACAAGCCGATGTCGACTTTAAACTCGATTTTCTAGGTACCAAAACTGGAGCGGAACCCATTAGTACGTAACCTAAAATTGTATTAATAGCGGGCGGTAAGCCATTCATACTGTTAACAGTACCCGGCAATAACAGATGTGGGAAGACATCTGCACCTAGAAGTACATGTACCTCTGACGGTGTGGCGAAAGCAGCGTCTGCGAGCGGCAACGTATTTAAATAATGCGCGAAAAAAGTTCTATCAACGGGAACCGAAGGTAGACTATCCGTGATGCGGTCGACAACAAGTGCGGATACGTTGAAACAAATATTATTATCAAAACGCGAGAATACTTTAAATTGCGCGGAACCTCTAATACACTTTTCTATACCACCGAAACCACGTACCATAGTTTGCGTATTCTTATTGTAATTTAAACCTAGCAACGCACAACATTCCGATGTTATAAAATTACTTTGTGAACCAGAATCAAGTAAACATTTAATAATATGCGCCTGACCTTCAAAGTCATACACGACTACTTGAGCCGTCGACAACAATATAGTGGACAGCGTAGATCGCTCGTTACGGTAATCATTAGCGGTTGCGTTCGATACTGGCGCAGCGATGTGCAGCGATGCAACGTCGCGCGCTTCGTTGGCGGGCATCGATGACGCATCGAGAGATGTGGCGCGCGCGCTCGGAGTAGCGTGAGCTGTGGACGCGGGGGTAGCGGATTCGACTCCCGGTGCGGGCAAAGTTACATTACGTTGAGTTTGAAAAACTATTTTATTGAAATGTAATAAAGTATGATGTTTTGAGTTACAATTTCGACATCTGGAATTCGACTTACAATCTCGTAATTTATGAGATAAACTAAGGCAGTTTATACAAGCGTTGTAATCTTTAACACATTTAAATCGTGCGGAAGGCGTAGTAAACTGGTTAAATTTAGGACATTTAAACAGATGAGCGTGATCGAAATTATCACAAAGACATTTCTGACTAGGTGATGAGACCAGCGTGTAGGCCTGCGGGTTAGGTACGTGATTACGAGGTTTATTTCTAATAAAATTATTACTTCGCGGAATATTGGTACCGGTGGAATTTATTTGCGTGTTAGTGTATATTTTAAACTGACTACGAATAAAATCATTTAAATCGCGGAATGTAGGTATTTCTACATCGCGGTATCTTTCTTCAAAGGCATGAACTGTCTCAGTGTCAAGTCTCCGTAAGGCGAGGTACAACAGAATGAAGTCTGCCAAATCATCCAATTGCAAGTTTTTTAAAGCGCTTGCAGCGGTAATAAATTGTTCTAAAAATTCTTGGAAATTAGACGCTGAGGCGGAACCCATACTTTTGAAGTAAATTATTTGATCCAAATAAGTGGACGCGAGTGTACGAATGTCTTGATACCTATCAATAAGACATTGCAAAATAATTGTATAATTTTCTGCGCACGGCGTAATACCCGAGAACACGTGTTTAGCCTTTTGCGAAAGTTTACTTAATAGGTAATGTAACCTATCACTATCTGATAACGTCGTATTATCATGTACAATAGATTTAAAGCTTGCGTAAAATAAAGGCCAGTTGCGAATATCACCGTCAAAGCACATTATTTCTATCGGCGGCAAAGATGGTTTTTTATGTTTTAAAACATTGCGACTCGGAAACGTGTCCACTCCCGAATGGGTGGATTCAACACGTGCTAAGACGCGTTTTATGCGGCAATATAAATCTTCAAACGAAATTAAAGATTCAAAATCTGGTTTACTAGTAGGATCAGACTTAAGCAAAGCGCGGTTATAATCATCAACTGAATCTCGAAATTGTTCTGACAATCTATCGATCGATCCTACTGAACTGAGAAATGTTTCCATGCATTCCTCACTAGTAAATGCGTTTTGCGACTTATCGAAAATATTTTGTATGATTGCAAAATATGTGTTTCGCTTACTTTCCGATAAAGTAAGCTCACTGTCGGACACGGGTGATTCGGCGCCCTTTGTCCTTGAACGCGACATTTTTATATAATAATAATTTCTTAAGCGATTAACGAATGGCGGTATGCGGTAAAACAAAGCGAAATATATATATTATATATATAAACGAGTTGGGTGCAAATTACGTTGCACCAAAAGACGATTTTTATCCGACGCGAAGTGACCAAATTTTATGGTGCGTAATTGACCCAACGCGTTTTTGTGCGGTGCGCGGGGGAGGTTAAAGTAAACCTGATTTTTAAAAGTGGGTATGTGTACCTATCTGATTCCTAAAGGGGCTGATGCTAAGCGGTAGCTAGGCGGAGTTGGCAAGTACGAATGAGTGGACTGTATTTTATCATCCCCTTCAAAGGGCTGATTCGCGGTGCGATGCGGTTGGATCGGGAGCAAGGGATGTGCACGCCTTACCTTGACATCTGCATCCTCGGCGAGGTGGCACGCGGTCCCGGCGCGATGGCGTCGACTTATTCACGACACTCGCGCGAACAGGGGCTTGTCCCGTAAAATAGCTATGCTAGCATCAACCTTGCGGTTGTAAGTCCTTAGTTATCAATTGGTACACACAAAGCGGGGTGCGATTACACAGTATAGCGCGGATTAGCGGAACGCCATTTGCACATGCGGGTTAGCGGCGGCGGGAACACTTACGTCCTTACGAGTACATGTGCGGCGCGTGCGGCGGTTCGAAGCGAAGTACGTGTGGGGCACAGCGCGTCCCCACTTCCCGTAGCTCCCGCGCGACGTACGCGCAAGGAGTACAGACATATTAGGTCAGGCGTGCGTTAGAGGGAAAGGGAAAATAGCGGGAATATGACACAACACAGCACTCATTGCAGTACTGCCAACCTCGCGAAATATGTATAGAAAACATCGATCAATAATTATACAAATATATAAATATGGCGGAACCATATTTTGTTATATGACTCCTTGTCGTTGAAAATTATATTTTGTTTGCATTTCCTCTACTTCCTTATTTGAATTGCTGTAAAATATTTACGTATATTTTAAAGTTTTCTAATATACGAGTTGAAATATATTTGGAAAGCTAAAGATATCTGCGCAGTGTACATTATTTAGTGTATATTTATCAAATGGATAATGTCACTGGTGATTACGAAATTAATAACACTAGGAACTTTTAGCCTTAAGGTGAGCACTCCTAATTATAAAATACAGCTGCAATTAATTACAGACAGCAGCAATTAGGCGAAACAGGAAAATCTTAAATAGCGAAGTTGTTTTGGCAGACATACATATAGATTTTTATATAATATGGGTATAATTCCCGCATCTCGTTGCGGCAAATTTTATAAATAGTCATCGTTTTTGTTTCAGATGAGGCTGTTCATTTTGGTAGTGGCTGCTACCGCGGTTTTCGCCGATGACCTGCCGCCGTCTTGCAACAGGCCAGTCTATTGCAACAGTGAATTATTACACCGTGTCCAAACATCCCGAATCTTCAACGACTCCAAAACATTCGTCGATTTACAAATGCGTCAGAGCGAGAATGCCACACTCTCAGCGTTCGACGACCTGCTAATTCGAACAAACAATGATCCTTCAAGGGTTGAACTCCAAGAATTTGTAAACAAATACTTTGATGAAACCAGCGAATTAGAAGATTGGACTCCAACCGATTTTACTAACAACCCCAAATTTCTTGAGAGAATCTGTGATGAAAAACTAAAGCAATTTGGCAGGGACATTAACAACATTTGGCCGACTTTAGCTATGAAAGTGAATCCGATTGTATTCGAAAAACCGGACCAGTTTAGTTTTATACCAGTGACTCACGGATTTATTATTCCCGGCGGCAGATTTAGGGAGATATATTATTGGGATGCTTACTGGATCATTGAAGGTTTGCTTATCAGTGAAATGAAAGAAACAGCCCGAGGTATGATTTTAAATTTGATTGAATTGTTAAAACAGATTGGTCATATTCCTAATGGAAGTAGATGCTACTATCAGGAGCGCAGCCAACCGCCGTTGCTTTCAGGGATGTTTGCGTTATATTACAAACATACCAAAGACGTACAATTCTTGAGAGATAATATACAATACTTGGAAAAGGAAATGGATTACTGGTTGGACACGCATATAGTTTCCTTTCCTAAAGATGGTGAAACTTTCACTCTTCTGAGATACTACGCACCAAGCGCAGGACCTCGTCCTGAATCTTATGCTGAGGATTATGAAAACGCAGAAAAATTACGTCAAGGAATCACAACCAGCGAGTTTTATACTGACATAAAAAGTGCTGCCGAAAGTGGATGGGACTTTTCGTCTCGTTGGTTCATTTCATCCAAGGGTGACAATACTGGGAATCTGACGGATATTAATACAATTAATATCGTCCCTGTTGATTTGAATGCTATATTTGCCAATGCTTTAAAAAATACTGCAACATTTTACAGTATTTTGAAAAAGCCACATCGGGCCGCGCATTGGGGGTACATTGCTCAGCAGTGGAGAAGTTCTATTGAAAAAGTGTTGTGGAACGATGAAGATGGAATCTGGTACGATTACGATTTAGCCAACGATAAACATAGAAAGTATTTCTATCCTAGTAACGTTGCGCCACTGTGGATGAATGCAGTTGATCGAGGATTAGTTAGGAAGCATGCTCCACGTGTGATTGATTATTTGAAAAACTCGCAAGCCTTGAGCTTCCCTGGCGGAATACCTGCTTCTCTTGTACGCAGTGGCGAGCAATGGGACTTCCCTAACGTGTGGCCACCCGAAGTGAGCATCGTGCTCGGCGCGCTCGAAGCTATGGGCACGTCAGAAGGAAGCAAATTAGCTAAAGAACTTGCTGAGATATGGATTCGTGTGTGCTACAAAGGTTATTCAGAAAATCAGCAAATGTTTGAGAAGTACGACGCAGAGTACCCTGGTAGATTCGGTGGGGGAGGAGAGTATGTGGTTCAGGCCGGGTTTGGATGGTCTAACGGCGTAGTAATGGAGATTCTTTCCAAATACGGTCCGATTCTAAAATTGTCCGATGACTTGGAAAGCAAATCCAATGAAGATTCTTCAAGTAGTGAAAGTTCATCAAACGAAAACTAATGCAATAATATTTTGATTAAATAATTTATAGGCATCAAATATTATAATTAAAGTTACCAGCAAGGTATTTATAATACTAAATATACTTAGTTATACAAATAAAAATCCTTATTAGCATAGTTATGTACAAATATGTTATATTTTGAGTATTATAGCTCGTTGGTTGTGAACAAGTGTAAGTTTTCATGTATAGTGCCATAAAAAGTAATAACTATAAGGTAATGAATATTTGTAATTGCAATAAGTAATGAAATGGCAACTAAAGTGAGATATTTACTATACATATAATAGACAAAGGCTGTGCTATCTGAACCCTTTTTATTGACGATTTAATGATTTATTGTTTTTTTCTTAAGCTGTAGAGTAAATCTGAAATGTATTTAATGTTTTTATTCAAACTATGTAACTACTGTAGTTTCAGTCTCTACTTTTTGATTAAAATTTTCAGAGACTAACATTATGGAATTTATTTAACAATTTTAGTGAGCAATTGTAAGCTATAAAACCTACTTCATTGGTGCTATTCGTTGTAAACTTCACATACATAAAGCATTTACCTATAAACCTATATTTATTAGACCAATATTCATAACTAATACATGATAGTACGTAGTAATAAAATAGTTAGCTATTTATTGTTAAAATGTCTTGTTGCTTTTATCCTATATAGTGAGAGAATACGATGTATTACATATAACACGCAAACGACAAAGATTTTTTTTTATTTCATTATAAACAGCTGTATTATAACATCGTTTTAATTTTAAATAAAATAATGAAGGTTGCTAAATGTGCTTAAATGTTTAGCTTTATAACATAATAACTTTTGATAAAAGCGCAGAATGTTGTCCAAATTGAAAATTGGTTGTATAAAATATGAAAATTTGGGAAATTCTTGTTATCAATGCTGAGACAATAAATAATTATTTGTAGGTCAAGAACTTTTTAACACGATTGTTATGCGTGTACAATGTACATATTTTACTACTGATAAACGAAATAGCAGATTCTGTTGTAATTTAATTTAAATAGTATAAAATAAATACTGTATCTTTTGTTGATTTTTGTGTTTTATTTTTATTTTTCTATGTATTGACCAACAGAAGCTGAATATTATGTAAATTTCATATCAATTAATGATAGACTTTATTGTGGTAAACATAATATTTTCTTTTGTAATATCAATAATTTTGTGAAACTTACATTCCTACTAACTACTTACAATATAATAATTATTTAGTTAGTTGGGAGAAAGGGCTTAAGTTTGCAGCAAATCAACTAAATAATAATAATTAATATCGGCGTTACGTAGGTACATTATTTCGTTAAATGGTACAGTATTGTTCTGTACAAAAGTGCAAAAGTAGTAGTAATGGTTCGGTTGGACTCTGGTGGGCTTCGAATTATTATTTTTTACAAAGTAAAAATAAGATTCATAGTAATTAGAATTGAATTAATGTTTTATCGTGTGCGGGTAGCGCCATCTATTAAAATTGTTTCGAATGTTAAATTAAAGCGCAATCGTCTCTTACCCTGTTAAACGTTCCTTAATAGTCAGTGCATTCTAGCTTCTAATTTAGTTTTCCGATTAACTGCGACTCCTGCCAGATGGCGCCACATGAAAGATTTTAACTGAAATATATTTTTCCCTCTGTGTTGATTTATTTCTTACGGACATTTTAAATATATTAAATTACCTAAATCGGAATTATATTACATTTTTTAATTAATTAGAATGCTTCGCTGCTTCACAATCCATTACTCATGCTTATTCTATTTAATTAGTTGATACTAAATAGCTATCCCACAAGTAGATGGACGATTCAAAAGTCATGTAAATCGTACGTAAAACATAAACTACACATTATCTTTGTACAAAGTTCTAAACGTGTGATTGACTGTGATAATAATTACGACGATCATCTTAATATGGGAAGTCACTTAAACTGCGCAGCGCATGCGCGCCTGATTTCCGCGTCCATCATCAGATAAGAAATTTTAATGTCACTTTGACAGTTTATCTTTAGTGCGTGAGAGACAGCCACATAGCCACGTGTTTTTGCTTGTTTCTTTACGGAATAAACATAGATTGGCCGTTTGTAAGTCGAGGTCGGGGCCTTGAGAGCGGCCTACATTGCGCGCGCATCGCCGTCTGGCCGGCTCGGCGAGAGGGGCGCGCCACACAGCAGTGAAAGCGTGGACTCGCTTAGAGCCAGTTGCATCAAACGAGATGGGAGGACGGTCGCCTGCGCCGGCCCGCACTCGCCGCCGCTGACACACATTGGTCATGACTCGCGCGATGCGTTTTATAGCGGCCGCAGACCGGACGCGAGGCCACTCGCCCCGCGACGTTCGCCACCGAACCACGCTGCTCAAACGAAGGCTATGTTTATCAACTTGTATATTCGCGCAACTAATACCGGCTAATGTCCGACGAAAACTTTGATACTAAGCAAACATGCTGAAGATGCGTTTACCGCGGTATGTACCCTTATACCCAGTGCTAGGGTTGTTGGGATGTTGCGCGCAAGCTTTCAGAGCTGTCTCGGTTTGCAATTCGTCCATCTACTGTACTGGCGAACTTCTTCACAAAGTACAACTTGCGCGCGTTTTTCCCGATTCGAAGACTTTTGTTGATCTCAAGTTAAGCCATCCAGAGAATGAAACTTTAGCAAACTTTGCAACATTGCTGCGTGAAACAAATCAAAATCCAACGCGAGAGCAGCTGTCCGAATTCGTGGATAAACATTTCGTGGATGGCAACGAACTTGAAGAATGGAAGCCACCAGATTTCAATCCCGACCCGCCAGTTCTTGATACAATCACCGATCCGAAGCTTAAACAATTTGCAAAAAGTGTGATCAGTATTTGGGCTAAATTAGGACGAAAAGTTGGACCTGATGTTACTCGGGAACCAGACCGATACAGCTTTCTTTATGTTCCAAATGGTTTCATAGTACCTGGAGGACGTTTTAAAGAACTATATTATTGGGACTCGTTTTGGATGGTACGCGGACTACTTATTAGTAACATGACACAAACCGCAAAAGGCATGATAGAAAATCTTTTGCATTTGGTGGATAAACTCGGTTACATTCCAAATGGTAGTCGAATTTATTATCTAGGACGAAGTCAACCGCCACTTTTGGCAGCAATGGTTGCCAGTTACTTCGCCGCTACAGGAGATCTTGCTTGGCTAGAGCAGAGTATTCCGACTGTGGAGAAAGAATTACAATACTGGTTAGACAAAAAGAAAGTTACTGTCGAAGTTAACGGCAAGAATTATGTTCTACTCAGATATTTGGCCGACAGAAAATCTAAAGGCCCTCGTCCGGAATCATATTATGAAGATTACAACAACGCACGTTCACTATTAAACGAAGATATGCGTGAAGATTTTTTCAATGAAATGAAAAGTGCAGCAGAGAGCGGATGGGACTTCTCCTCACGGTGGTTTGTGACTCCTGGCAGTGAAATTGTTGGCAACTTGACTGATGTTCATGCGACACGCATCCTGCCAGTCGATCTAAACGCCATATTCGCTGGTGCATTAGAGCTTGCGGGGGACTTCCGGTATCGTTTAAAAGATAGACGGGAAGCGCAAAAATGGTGGAGTTTAGCGAAATATTGGCGGAATGCAATTGAAAACGTCTTGTGGGATCCTAATGACGGAGTTTGGTATGACTATGATGCTGAAGCGAAATCGCCACGACGACATTTCTACCCCAGTTGCGCTACACCGTTATGGTCAGGAGCCGTTGAGAAATATGATGCTCCTCATTATGCTGCAAAATTGGTCAGGTATCTTTTAACGTCAGGTGCTCTAGACTTCCCCGGGGGTGTACCAACATCAGTATTACACTCGGGGGAACAATGGGACTATCCAAATGCTTGGCCACCACTGCAAAGTATCGTAATAGGCGGATTGGACATGAGCGGTAACGATGAGGCGAGGCAGTTGGCTAGAGAGCAAGCTGAGCTGTGGATAAGAGCTAATTATATCGGCTACACTGCTTGGCAGAAGATGTTTGAAAAGTACAGTGCCGTGCAACCGGGCCATCACGGCGGCGGCGGAGAGTACAGCGTGCAAGATGGGTTCGGATGGACCAATGGAGTGGCTTTGGAACTTCTGCAGAGATACGGAAAGGATATGAAGATTAATGAAAGAAATCCGTCTACGTTGCCTTACGTGCGGCTTGTAAAATAGCCTTTATTTTTATACAGTGAATTGCTCGTAAAGCTCATTTTGTATCAATTATGTTCCATATAGGTACTACGTACATATATACAAAAGTGCGATGCACGCGTGATATGATCACTTTATTTATAAGTAGTAATTAAAATGTGATATTTACTTTTATATGAGCGTGAATCATAATATTATGTTTTGTTGTTGGCTGTAATAAAACATGTTTAACGTTATTGGTTGTTTCATTTACCAATAATTTACTAGTAAAATATGTTTAACCCCTTGGTGTTTTGTAGCCATTTAAAAACCTTTGATTCCTGTAAACAAAACAAAATATATTTTATTTAATATTATCGCATTACATAATCATCATTACATATTCATTTTTAATACTTATTCTGCTTTGTTATCTATTAAAATACAATATATTTTTAGCTACTACAAATATAAACTCTCACACTTTCTACATATATTTACTACAGTTATTTACATATCAATCGAAATGCAAATTATTTGAAACTGACGCAACATTCGTCGCGGTCACAATTGAAATTATTGTATAATAGGGTCATTATTAATGCCTTACATTCTTTTGAGTTCTTTAGCCTGACCTTATGAAATAAAAATGTTAAGCCTTCGGTGACCATGGTAGGTAAGTAGCCTCCTGCACCGATACAAAAATTAGCGGTCTCCTGTAATAGGCCTCAATAATAAATTGTGTGGGAAATGTTGTGTTCCTACGTACAGACAATTACTTTACATCATCGTCTCCTCAGCATGATCGCTAATCACAGAATAATTAGGTCCTGCATAACATAGGTCTTTTCCAAAGGTTTCCAGTAGGCAGTAGTTATAAAATTATATTACAGTCTAACTATGTAACATGTCCTTAGTAATAACGTACCGGCGTCTCGATAAAAAACCTTCAATTAATTGATTAATTACGATGGCCGTAATCTTTTCTCGTATAGTCCTTCACGGCCTTACTCATAGACAGATTTATATCGAATGTTTTGTCTTCTTTGCTCAAACTGAATTCAAAAGTCGTTCGAAAGGGATAACATATTCAATAACTTAAATAGGGTTTAAAATTGTCAATGAATACATTACAGTAGTACATTGTAATCTGTGATTATACCGGGTATATCAAGACTGCGACCGAAAACGAAACCAGGCGATAGTTTTAGTAATTACAAACACAATGCAAATAAAAGTTAAGTCAAAACAGCGACAGATATTTATTTTGGACTTTTTAAAAATCATCGTGTTTGGGTGGTAGATACCTAGTTTTTGCGAAAATGCCAATTTAAACCCTTACGTACCATTGCGTGTTTAAAAATAAAGAGGTGTGCATCTTTATTTTAGGAAAACTATTTATTTATCACCCAAATACGACGATAAGTAAAAAATTACAAAAAGAAAGTTGTCGATTTTTTTTTGCAAGATTTTTACTTGCATTGTGTCTGAAGTCACTGATACTACCACCTGGCTTCGTTTTCAGTCGCGGTATTGATATACCCTGTATATTGTACATTGTATCAATAAAGAAACATGTTAATGTTTTGTTTAAATGTTGGTTGCCAAGTGGTAGAGCTGCGCTCTACCTAAAAACATAAACTCGCGCCATTTTCCCAGAAGGGAAATGCATAGGTGCTACCAGGGCACCCAAATTTCGGCTCGTATGTTCTGTCCCACGATGTTATAGGGGGCGAGCCTATTGCCATATCGGGCACAAATTCCAGACTAGAGCTGTGCTCTAGGTCGTGAAAAGCTACAATAAAAATGGATCGACTCGATTGAGATGATATTTTATACCATTATCTCACAAAAATCCGACGTGAAGTTACAGCTTTCGGGTACACGATAGTGGAAATCCCGTCATAGTGAGAGACTCAAGTGTGTCACGTTTCGGGTTCAATCATTGTATATTATGTTTCGACCAAGCTGGCATAACTGTCTTGATTACTAGTAACGTAGTTACTGCATTTGGATCTGTGATTTGGATTGAATTGCACTCAGCATTGTGCTAGTATTAAAAAAACATTGACATGTCTTGACTTTGTAAGGTATTACTTTTTTATACATGTAATTATTAATAAAATATTTCATTATTTATTTCTCATGGTTGCCGAAGTAATTAGGTATAGGAATATTTTACACAAAAATTGCATATTGGCAGATATTATATTTCAAAACAAATACATTTTATAAACAGGAAAATGTACTCATACTACAAATAGGCCACGTTGAACATAGTTAACGGAAAATGAGCATGGATACAGCGCTACACAGCAATTATATTTATTTTTATATAATGCTGTTATTTAAGAAATGTTTGTCGTATTAAAATAACGATTTGATTATCTTGTTCTCGCATACACGGTCTGTAACTAAACTACACAGTTACACTATACAGTTTTTTTAATACTTGTTATATATTACTCTAACATCCCGACCTCTCTCGACCTTTGTCAATGTATTTTAAAATATATCCTATTTATACAAACATTAAGGCTGTCACTACATTGACATTGACAAACCACTTTAGAGGGCGGGACGTTAGAGTGGAAAATGAAGTATGTAGTGTAGAATTTTTTAAATTATGTACCAGTACAACATACCATACATGCACAACTATATCCCCAATGGGTAAGTGGTGACACTAGTCCCACCATAGAATAATGAATTTCTGCGAAATGTGAGTGCCACCCAGTGTCGGTTGAGAGACGTTAATTCTGTAAAAATAGGTAGTCATAGAGACTAGCCTATCATAATTTCAGGCATAAAATGCATGCACAGTTCATATGAGATTTTTCAAACCAAAAATATAAGCGATTGCCTCGGTAGCGCAGCTGTATCACGGTAAGATTATAACGCTGAGGTCTCGGGTTCGATTCCCCGGTCAGGCAAAGTGATTTTGGATTTTTCTATTCATTATCAGACTGGAGTCAGGAATTTTTGGCCGATATGGCGATAGTCTCGCTCCCTATCACAACGTGGGACGGAAAATACCTACAAAGTACAAACGAAACAGGGCATCCTGGTTGCACCTCTGCCTAGTCTGCCTTCGGGTAAAGGAGTTTATGTATGTATGTAAAATCTGACACTAGAACGATGAGGTGATCAGTATATTATAACAATATCATTTGTGATTATTGATTTGTAGTTGCATATGGCCCTTAGGTTCTGCACGCCCCCTCGATATGCATGAATCGCTTAGTTCAACATCTCATATTACTAGAATTCCAAGGTTTTCTGTATAACAGAAAAATGTTGATTTGTTTATTGCTTGCAGTACAAAAATACATTATACTATTCCGTTAGTACGTCAAATTTTAGAAGTAATGCTCTCGTTATGTAGAGACTTAATACCGACACACAAAGAAGTTTAATAAATTAAAAGTTATCAAGTAATCGTGATAAATTATTAAAAAATGTGACTCTTATATCTGTAATGCCCTTGTGTATCCATTTCATACAAATTTTTATCTTTATTCTTTGACTTTCTGACATTCGTAGTATCTATCTATGTTTCAATTCTTATTTCTTGCCTAAAATAGGTGATGAAATATGAAACATTGTATATTATTGTAGTAAAAGTGTTGTTCCCAAACCATGCCAAAACAATACATGCCAGTGTGTGCCAAAGATACTGTGTAACTGTCTTTATCAGCTCATAATATATGTCCCTCTGCAGGGCACGGGCCTCCTCTACAATCGAGAATGCAGTTGAGAGGAGATAGGCCGTATAGTCCACCATGCTGGCCTCGTGGAATTGGCGGAATTTTACATACCATAGAAATTCTTCCGAATCGCTATAGTATGCAGGTTTCCTCACGATGTTTTCCTTCACCGTTATAGTGCATGGTGATTGACTATCAATACACACGTGATTCTGAAAAGTCAGAGGTTTGCCCTGGGATTTGAACTCGCGACCACCGTAAACATGTTGGCAGCCGCGGCAAAACCGTTACTAACAGGCTACCACGCACTTGTTACTATGTAACAGTTAATAAGTAATATTTAGTCAAGCACTTTCTTGAACTTACTAAGTGCGGAAAGTTTCTTCTGCGCGTATCCATTCTTGTAATGGCATATACGACGAGTTGCATTTGCTAATTCATTTTACAAATTCAGAGAAATTTGACCTTTTACTTACCTTCTTATGTATTTGTTGTCTACAGACACCGAATAATATTTTAGCCATAAAGTAACAAAGCTCGTTTAGTAATATTGTTTTTTTTTTATATACTATTTTAATATACTATAATTTGATCTTTCAATTACTGACTAATTTCAATAATATTTTGTGTTATTTAGCGAGTGGCCCTTTAATGTCTATGAATTAGGCCGTAAATGTATAGTATATATAATTATTCTGAATTACTGTTTGGTCAAACACCTGACACTAGGTAATATATTGTTTAATCCTTGACATTAATTTCGATATCTGAGTGATGACCAGTATCTAGGATAACTGAAAGTTTACTTTGACTTTAAAGGTAAAAACCGAAAAAAAAGCCGTGTTTTTATTAAACATTTTTGCTGTATGGTGATGAAGAAAATAAAAACTTACTAAATATTTTAACACAGTTTATTAAAATTAGATAAAACATGATCATATAATAAATATTGATCATCTGGTATAGACAATAAGTACTCATACCTACATTAGAATTATTAAAGTATATTTTCATTTTGGTTCGCGAATAAGCTTTGCTATATAAAAAAAATAGCTTACATACGCTACCTTCCTCATTACATTAATAAAACAATTAACTAGGCTACTTTTGCAATTCCTACCTATATTAAAACAAATTATGTATGTGCGGTGGGTAAAAGTTAAGTTTGTGTTATTGAAGATATAGTAAAGAAGGATGATTCAAGTACGTTTGTACAGGATTGTATGCGATTCATAACTAATGCAATTCACACGTAGTACGGACTTATTCCCTCAATGACAGACAATTTCCTATATCCAACAATAAATCCTAACATTAATAAATTCATTCATTCAGCACCGTTGTATCCACATTCGTTCCCTGGCGGCACGTACGGCATTTCTGTTCCAAACTCGGCTTCGTAAAGAACTTGTTGGATTTTTAGTCTAGCAACAGCGTTTTGCTTAGAATTTAGCCGTTTCAATGTCGGGGCACAGCTTAGTAGAAACAGCTCGTCGGGGTCAGTACGGTTGCAGTTGCAAGGGTTCTCTTCTTCTGTGGAGTTGCGGCGGGACTTCTTTGGGGACGGCTGGGAGTCTTCGTCGTCGTCGAATTTGTCATTGCTAAAGGCCGACAGGTCTGGCAAGTTGGAGATAGCGCGTTGTCGAGCTGCTTCTTCCTCTGCGTCGGAGTCTTCGTCTTTTTTAGATCTGAATGTAAATTATACTTCGATATAACATAAGTATACGCATTTTTGTGAAACGTCAGAAGTTTAAACGTAGGTACAACTTATAAACATTTGACTATTTATTCAGAAATATAGATTAGCAATATCAATTCATAATGATTTGGAGAAAAATGATGGTATAAGAGTTAATTATAGCCATAAAATCTAAAGCAGAGAGCTATAATCATCATATTACTCGATTATTTTTTGGATTAATAGCAGGTCCAGCAATGGACGGCAATACGATATAATTTTTTTAAAGAATATGAACACTACCTACCCTCCTTCTGGCTTTGGCTCAATGTGTGGTAGGAGGAATCGCATGGCATGATGATAAGGCCATCGTGTACGGCCGCCGTGTGTTCGTTGGAGCTTTATGAAGGAGTCTCGGAGCGATCTCCAGCGCTTTTTGCACTCCGCCTCTAAAAGATCACGATAAATACACCAATATAAGTACTTTGAAATCACCAAGATGGGTGTGTACGCTTTGGTATCGTGATCAATTGAACTGTGAAGGAGAAACCCGAAATCAAGTAAGCGCAATATATTACAATTTAAACTGCTGTTAATTACAGAGGTAATCCGAATTCAGGGATGGAATGAAACTAAACAAGGCGATAAAGATTTTGATTATAACATTTACGATTACAACGTGATGATCAGTCAAAAATATTTTCAAATAAAATATTATGCCGTTAAAATAGATAGAAACTATTTACAGTAAGGCGAGTTAGTTTATGTTGAACTAATTGGTAATATATGATCGAAGTAATTTAATATTCAATACACTAAACTTGAAAATACCTACTCTTAATCTATTTAGTCTCCTTGCCATAAGTTGGAAATTGTTAAAGAGAAGTGTTTGCTAGATAAACAATCGCCTAAATATGGTTTCATGATGCTGGTCACTGTTTATTTTGTTTAGCGTCATAAATACCTAGATCCAATGTGTGGTTAGTGCGTCAAACCATTTGTGTATGTCTTGTTGAGATCTGGGTATTTGGTGGCTAAATCATTCTTCGAAGTTTAATATTTGCGTAGGTAATAGATATGGTGATAATAAATATGATGATTTGTACTTATTCTAATTTTACTAACAATTTTTAAAGTGTTTTTAAAACTACATTTATTTTATATTTCCGAAAGTATTTTCAGAATTTGTTTTAAACAAAATGCTTTTAAGGCTGTATTGATTGGCATAGTGATAAAATAATCGCTTAACATAATACAGGGTATATCAAGACCGCGACCGAAAACGAAGCCAGGAGGTAGTATTAGTGATATCAAACACAATGCAAGTAAAAATTTTACATAAAAAATCGTCAATTTTTTTTTGTTGTTTTTTACATATCGTCGTATTTGAGTGATTAAACATAGTTTTTCTAAAATAATGGCGTACATCGCTTAATTTTTAAACACGCAATGGTACGTAAGGGTTTAAATTACTATTTTTGCAAAAACTAGGTATTTACCCCTCAAAAACGACGATTTTTAAAAAATTATAAAAAAAAATCCGTCGCTTATTTTGCAAAATTTTTAGTTGCATTGTGTCTGTAGCCGCTAAAACTACCATCTTGCTTCCTTTTCGGTCGCGGTCTTGATATACCCTGTATATTATGTCTCGGAGGACAGAGTAACCATTAAAACTAGTTATTTCTAAAGTTTCATAGAAATATACATTTTTGTAAAGTGAGTGAAAAAAACAATGAATACTAAAATATTGAAATGCAATAAAACTAATTACTAAAGGTAGTGTTCGTAACACAGATCGTCTTTCGAAGATACTAAAAAATGTACTTATAAAAGGTGTGTCTAAATCGTAGCTTGTGGCATTCTACAATCTGCTTACTTTCACAGAATGCAGGCGAGTATGTCTATGTTTACAAGTCAAGTGTGACAAAACTTTGTATTATTGTAAACAAACTTACACTAAATCTGTGTATGTTAACGTCAGTTCCTTACCGGATACATGAAGTGATTCCCTGACATCTTTCCACGCATCGTCTCGAAGTTTGGTCTTGTTAAACCCACTCACTGACTTATCGTATAAGATCGGTCTCTTCTCCACTTCTTTGATTAGATCAATTTCATTCATATTTATTTATGAATTGGCGTCTGAAAGTAAAATGCATTCTAATGAAGTTAAATACGCGGTATTTTTAAAACGCGACTTTGTGCCAAAGTTTTGTCACCAAGTGTCACATTAAAATTTGTTTTTGTAAGCAGTTTTAAAAATAAACACTTTGATAGTATTAAAGTTAAATATTATGTTTACTACTACAGAACGCACTTTTTACAACAAACAGCACGCACAAAGCTTTATAATTGCTAATTACTTTACTGATCGCCAATAGATGATTTTATATGTAGATAATTACCTTGTTAGAGAGATTCTTATGATAAATATGTGTGCCCTTGAAGTGTTGGGGTGTGTTAGTCACTCAGGTTTAGCGAATACTGTGGATTTGGGGTTGGTACTTAGATGCCGCACGGTACGCGCGCGCCGTGCGTATCGAACGGCGCGGCCAATGCGGCGCGTCGCCGCGTCTTGCACCACATACGCCAATTTCAACTTTACCCTAAAAGGATATGGAATATATTGGCATGAAACTATTGGACTATGAATATTGAAGGAAAAGGCACGTAATATCAAGTTCCTAATTATAATATGTAACATTTTAATCGTAATAAATACCAATTCGCACACTGTTTACATTTTGTACTAGCTATTAATGTCTGATAATGTAAAACACGATCATAGTTAATGATAGATAGTGACCGTGCCTTTCAGTTTACGCCCTTGTGTAAATCTTGCTTGACGAAATCGGCATGAATGAATGAGAATCCTTCTAGGCGGCGCGGCGCTCTAAAACACACTGTACTTAGTACATATTGCATTTGTCTAGGTAGTTCAAACGAAGGAGGAACCAAAAAAATGGGTATTCAACTTCTCTGATACATGACGGTGGTATCAGATAAGAAACATGGGATGTAGACCTACTTCGAGGTTCGATCTGACGACAATTCGTACATTATTGTATATTATGTAGGTGGGCATTGCTCTTAAATTTAGATATGATAATTGCGTGCGTATTCCACACAAGGTTATTCCGTGCCAAAAATACACGGTATGTTTATCTAAAGCTTGTGTGCATAATACGTAACAACAAATAAAGGAGGTCATTATTTCGGTACATGATAGTCAGGGGTTCACTCAGAACTGTCAGAAGGTTATTTTAACATTTGGCAGTCTGGGTGATGGTAAGTGATCATTGCCGCTCATGAACATACACAAGGCTGGATCATGGATTTGTTACCTGCCCAACAAATTCGGATGAGAGTGGGAAGAAAAAACGAAAGGACGAGGAAAAAGCTATTGGGCATCCGGCAGTCTCACTCACGATACGAAACGTGACAGCACAGTTGTCGTTTCACGTCGATATCCTGTGAGACAGTGGTACCGCCCCGGACGAGCCTCCCCATTCCGGCTGAGTCATGACTGATAACAGCGCGGCTCTACCACCACCGGATGATGTCACTTTTCGATTGATAAGTGAATTTATTAAACTTTATCCTCCCGCCTTCATACTTTATAAATTTTATTTAAAAAGGGGGAAGGGTTTGTAGAGGCGATTACTTTTTTAGAAATTAGGAAAGTCGCTTACTAGTAATCTACCTAGAGGCGAATGTCACTCACTGCAAATTGTAAAGTACCTACACGTCTAGTTTTGCGATGGTAAGCACACGATGGTAATGTCCACATCAAGTTATATGATAACGTAATACGATTACATCGATAGGTATAGTAATTTTCACAAACTTTATTAGTCGTTATTATATTAGGTGCAGGTTTTTTTATGCATGCTCGTTCAATGTGCATTACAATTTTTTTTTTGCTGTGAATGGCGAGACTAGGATGACTTCCGCCTGACTTCAAATTAATTTCGAGTTTTTCTGGTTTCAAGGCTCAGTATTAGTAGTCGATGGGACCCGCATGCGGGCAGAGCCGGCGCGTCATGAGGACGGTTGTGTTCGATTGCCTGTTTAGTACTGTACTCTTTGATTGCCCGTCATCCCACGGGCCAAGGGGCTTAGCGCCTCGAGGGGAGAGATCCTTGAATCGTGTGACTTCAAAAAAAATCACTTGCGCTATCAGGGGCTTTGGCAAAATATATTTATCTCACAAAAAAATTGCATGCGCTACCACTGCATGCATCGTCTGGGAAATATTCTATTTTAGTATGTGTTAATTCCCGCACCCCGCAAGCTGTATATCTATCGAATTATCTACCACGTGAACATTAATGACTTTCGAAGGATCTTTAGAAGCTTGTGGGTAGTCCCCGCACATAAACGGAGATAAAACTAGGGTATATGAAAATGAACTTTAAATATAGTCTAGGTATAGGCCAGCCTATACCTAGACTATATTTAAAGAACTACCCACTCCAGATTGGGACATACCTACTATATCCAATTCTTATGATACCTAGTTAGACAATGGAAGTAATATGATTAATAGGTACCCATTGTCGTTAAATAAACGTGAATTCTTTTACGTGGTTAAAACTAAAGGATATAGCTACTGTTGGGTCATGAAAAATTTCCGAAAATTTTCCAAAAGAAATTTTTCAATTTTTCAGAAAAATATGAAAAATTTCAGAATATTTTTCCGATATTTTTCCATTTTTGAATTTCGAACGAAACGTAACTTCCAGAAAAACGGGGTGAATCGAAACTCAGGGAGAAATAGTAAAAAAAATATTGTTTGTTTTTTCGTGTTTTATGAACCAAATTGATTATATTTTATTTATAATTAATGATTTATGACTCTTTTTTACAAATTGCAGCCATTACATTTAATCTCTATCGCGAATTTGGACTTTACAGTATTACAAATGCATGTATTTTTACTTTATTAGCAAATTTATTACGAATATAAAACAATTAAATCGATTTTACGATTAAAAAGCAACAATTAAGTTAAATAATCGAATTTTTCCATTATTTTTCCATTTTGAAATTTTTCCGAAAAATAGAATTTTTCCGAAAATTACACAACACTAGATATAGCTAAATTTAAATGAAGTTTATTTTGTTGTTCGTGTCTACTAATATACTAGTAGGTATCGTGTCGTGCGAACTTGAAACTTCTCTTTCTGGAAACCTCGATCTTAGTGTGGGGTCCGGACTATGTATGTGACTATTGGGTGTATTAATTTATTTAAATAATTAATCACACTGTCAACAGGGTCAATTTTGAATAAGTTTATTTTTCATTATCGAAACCTGCTGGGCTGTATGGTTTATTTTCTTGCTCATGTTTATAAAAATAAAATGTGTACGGTGTCAAATCGTTTTGGCGGGATTCCTGAAGGTCAACTCGGCTACTTAATTTATGTAATATCTCGGTTGAACTTTAAATTGATTTAAAACTGTGTTTGTATAATAAGAACTAAAATATAATATGTTAGAAATAAGCAGTGTGAAAAAAATTAAAATACGTGCAGTGTGTAAATTGTCTTTTTGTGCATAGTGCAACCAGAACGATTGCATAAGACGTGCATAAGACAAAAGACATTATTGCCGCTATTATTATGTACAAAGTATTAACATATTTTTACTATCATAACATTCATGTGTGTGATTTTTTTTAGATCATAAAAATGTAGTGTCATTTTCATCAAACGTCACGAGGCTGTACGGACTTATACCCTTTGCCTTCCCACTAAAAGGAAGAATGAGAAAAAAAATCTTCAAACGTCAAGTCAATCGAGATTCGAGGCTCAAAAAGTCAAAACATATCACCCACAGAATAATAAATAAGAATAACACCTTCGTAAGTACCACTTGGCACTTATCTTTTTAGTTCATATTAAAATATTTCTTAACTTAATAATATCGTTAGAAAACAAATAAAGACTAGGAAATTGTATTACCTTTTAACCTCTAAGTTCCCTAAAATTAGTAAAACTAGTTCTTGCAAGTCATGAATAACACATACATTTTAAATGTTAACTGAGTGTTTCAGGAGGGTTAGTCGGAATACGACTTACAAACCTTATCCACAGTAAAATACTAAATTGAAAAAGTAATAAAAAGGCAACCATATCATAAATATTTTTTTGTTTTTTTGTTCCGTTTTATTTTCTATCGACTACTGAAAGTAAAAATCAAAATAATTTATTGAATCCATAAAATGTAATACATTATTTAGATTCAGTCAGTTTATTGACTACCACCCGGTTAACGCTGTTTTCACAGGAGAAGAACAGGCAAGAAACTCTATTGTTGTTCTTTTCAAAGCAACTTAACAATACAGTGATCATATGGGAATATTTTTTTAGCAAAGCAAAGTAATTCGAAGCAATTCATAAATTATTTATAATAATCAATTGATTAATAATAATATTGTTTAAGCAATTTTGTACGCCTGAGATAAGTGAAGTTGCCTAGAGAGTAGAATTGGTAAACGCAGAGTTCCCTTTGTCTAATTAGAAAACAAAATATAATGGTTTGTTTTGATGGTGTCTTCAGTCTTGGAATGTTTTATGATATCTCTTACAAAAGGATGTCTGACACACAGACATAAATTTATCTTTAACAGAGTTCATTTTCAATATCATCAGCATAAATAAAGTTTATTGCTGCTTATTTAATATGGTGATATATTGATAAGGCATTAATAAGTTTTGTTCCAATTGTATCATTATTGCAAAAGCTATAAGGTGCAAAATATAATTGAATGTTACCATTTGTATTCAAATAATGCAAGGAGGATTAACATGCTATGTTTAAACATTGGTTATGTAAATATTACATGATAATTTTACAGCAGTCACTATAGTATTCAAATCAGGACAATTGAGTGTGAGCTGGAATTCATACTGATATGTTAAAGATGTCTTCGCAGGTAATATTTCATGTTCATTTAATTTATTTTCAATGTTTTATTACTTTTTAATGAATTTGCCTGTCATGAGTATATAATTTGTGTAAATAATATGTTTGTGATTAATTAATAATAGAGTTAACCAGTAATATTGTCAAAAATCTCTGTTTTATCTATTTTAATTATATTACCAAGTTATTGTAATCAAAGTGGTTTTCATTTTCTGCTAACAAAGAAAGTGAGTACTGTATGTGGTTGTAATATCTACAATAATATATTTTATTGTGGTTAGATACATATCTATGCAATTTTAAATTTTGGGGTTTTTAATTTCTATATTCCAATAAACTAAAATGTGAATTTCATTTATAAGTAACTTTTATTTAAAAATACTTTTAATTGACACCAAGTAACTTATTAAAAAGGTATTTTATGAGGGTACATCTACATAATATAATGGATGTTTGTATTTACATGTTTCAGCTAGAAAATATAATCAATGCATATAAGACACTAGCAAAGATACCATCTGTAGCTGGTGCTAAGTTGAATAACAAAGGAAATAGAATAACTGCAAAGTGGTCTGTAAGAAATTTGGACAAAGGCAAAAATACCAAATACTCATCAAACTATGTATTGGATCAAGAGCTAAATGTTATTGATGAAAGTGATTTTGGAACTGATGTTAGCAATGAGTGAGTGTTTTATTTCAATTGTACTAATTGGGTCTTGGGAGAGGTGAAGTCTATGTTCAATAAATATTGCTTTGTTCGTAATTCTCTAGAGTTTACAGCCAAATGATTTGGGTCTGATAATGAATAGTCATAATATATGACCCATGCATTTGTCATTTGTTTTCGATTGAACTTGTAAATAAACTGAATTTAGGTTTTTTTAATGAATTTCAGATTATTGTCGGCTGTATCACCAAAAGAGACTTTTAGAGCTATTGTGCGTGAAGAAAAGAATGGAAAAGATACAAAAAAACAATATCTGGAGGTTTGGAGCAAAAGTACTCTGGCACACTGCATTGATTTAACAGCTCTCGATGTGCATGGAGATGTTTATGCTGATTGTAAGTTTTTTAACATTAAAAAGTTTTTCCTTATGCAACTCTGATGTCTATGCCAGATTGACAGCCTCCGTGGCACAGTTGGTTTTACGCCGCCTGTGAAACGAGAGGCCGCGGGTTCGATCCCCGCACCGAGACAAATAATTGTGTGAACCACAAGTATTTGTTTCGGGTCTGGGTGTTTGTGAGACCGAAAAGTCTCTCGTCGTTTCTGATACCCACGACACAAGACTCGATCTTAGTGTGGGGTCAGGACTATGTATGTGACTGTTGGGTATTTTTAAAAGATATGACTGATTTGCATAGCCACCAAGGGGTTGACTTCCTTTCCAAGAAGTTACTGGTCTAATTCCTGCATGGATAAATAATATATGAGTGTAGTTTTGAACAAAAATGATTTTATGAACATAAAACTCATACACAACAAAGGAGTAATCATGGTGTGGATCAATCTTTTTTAAGCAATTGAGTTGGCTGATCATGTTCACAAGTACCCTGTATATTTTTCTAGCCGAGTTTGGCAGTTTGGACTGGAGTCATGATGAGAGTGCAATTGTTTATATTGCTGAAAAGAAGTTGCAGAAGAGTGAGCCGTACATTAAGAGAAAGGGTGAAGATAAGTCTAAAGGTGATAATGCAGAAAATGCTCCGAAGAAGGTATATATTCCTTAACTTTATAATATTCCTATTATTTATAGTATTCCTTAACTTGTTAATAAATTGATGTTAATTTACTCTAAATATGGAATATTTTTATTTCAGGGAGAAGAATTTTTATACAGACAAGATTGGGGGGAACAGCTGGTGGGCAAACATTTGTCTGTTATTGTTGTTTGTAAACTCGAGACTGAAACTATCACAATACTCGAAGGCCTGCCTGAAGATTGGTGTCCAGGACAGGTAAAATTGCTAATTTTATTTCATTGATTTTTCTTTTACAAAAAAGTATATTTTAATTTAAAATAAAGTAAGTCTAAAATATAGGAAGATTGAAGAATTGGCTGTATACCTTAAGTAAATATGGGAATGGTCTGGGAATAGTGAGGTTCAAAACGTATTTTTTTATTGTTCATAAGGTATTTTACAGTGATGTCACTAGTTTTGTTTTGCATCTCTTTGCTTTTACTCCCACTATAAAGTTTAAAACATTTGTTACTTATTTAATTTTGAATGGATTTAAAATTAGGATACCCTTTATTAAATACAATAAATAAAATGGAGTAAAATACCCTATTACATTTCCCAAAATATTTATATCTTGCATGTTCGTAATTAATTATAGTATTGTTTTTCATAACAATATTAAATATTAAATTAAATTAGCGATATTAAAGGACACCTCGTCCAAAATATCTGTCACAAAATGCGTTATTGCACTACTATATCTGTCTTTATCACTCCCAAGCAGTCCCACTATCTTCCCTCTCGCTCTACGGATTTCCCATGTGACGTACGCATGCGCAGACTATGTACGCGGTGTCCGCTCCATTGTAATACCTCTGTTTGTACGCAGGTGCGTTTCACTCCTGACGGCGCGGGCGTGGTGGGCGTGGCGTGGCCCACGGAGCCGCGGCGCCTCGGCCTCATCTTCTGCACCAACCGACCCAGCTTCATATTCACACTGTCGCTTGATGGCAACTTGAGTGAGTTATTGTATTTATGAATCTGTATTTAATGTGCTAGTGATGACTGGTAGGATGGACAGTCGTAGTCATAGGGCGTTATGACGTGTTCTACGTTGGTAGAAATCCGTTTATAGTTATCATGCCAATAAACAAAACACAATGAATACAAAACACATTTAAAACACAAACAAAAATTATGTTCGTTGAGGTACATTTGCCCTTTAGTTATTTTAGTGATGATTCGTTTATGCAGGCGTATAACTATTTATATGTATTGTCAAGTGGAAGGTATACGTTTTGTTTACATACTCTGATTTCTTACAGTAAGTATCGTAAGCACACAAACCATAATTAACATTGTTCTTGTAGTTTTGCCCGACAGTATTTCAGTAATGTGATATTTTCATGGTTGCCTGTATGTCAGACATTGCTTTATGTGATAAGACCGCAATCAAATTTTTGTTTTTTTTTTTATGTTTCTGTATATTATTATTCTGTGTATAATAAAGATTTAAATAAATAAATATTTTGTACAGAGAAGTTGTCGAAAGAGGGCGTGTCAGTCCGTTCGCCTCGGTTCAGTCCTACGGGCGAGTTGGTGTGGCTGCAGCGCAGCTCAGGCGGTCCGCATTACTATTAATTTAAATTACCTTTTACCACATTTGTGCTTAATGTTACTAGTGTTACTAGAAGATTATACATTTTAGTTTTCGGTCGAGTTTCATTCATCTTGTGTATATCCATGTTAAGGAATTCAACAAAAACTCACATTCCTCCCATTAAAGCTATGAACCAAAATTGGTTTAGAATTGGCGAAAATATCGCGCAACATACATTAAAAACAGCCGAAATAAGAACCTCGTTTTGAAGCCGGCAGATAAATTTTTACTTGAAAGTAATGATCAAATCAATATTGAAAGCTTCCTTTGCACATTTTCTTAAATTTATGTCCTTTCTATCGAATTCTCTATTGTAGAAGAGTCCCTTGCTTAGTTGTAAGCGATTCTGGCTTAATACAGAACAGTTTATGTGAAAACAAAAAAATACACAGAAAGTTATTTAAATATATTTTGTTACAGAATTCAGAAGAGACATCGGCTATAATAGACATAGTAGACACAGAAATACCCACATCCAATGGCGCTAAGTTCCACGGCGTGTACTGCCAGGCTCTGGCAGGCAAGTGTTTCAGCGCAGACGGGAAGAGATTAGTGCTGAGCACCCCACAGCAGAACGAAGTCAGGAGCTATGTGCTCGATGTTGGTACGTTACATTGTATTAGTCATTCATATTATTTGAAAGAGTAATTAGTGCCATTATCATCATCATCAACAGTCCGTTGCAGTCCATTGATGGACATAGGCCTCTCCCAAGGTACGCCACACAGTTCGGTCTGCTGCTTTCTGCATTTCTATTTTGCCCTCAATTTTTTTGGGGCCGGCAACCCATGTTCCAAGTGTTATTAGTTGTGTATATTGTTCCTTTTATTATGCCATTTAGAAACACCTTAAATAAGTGTGACACCAAGTAGCTTAAGTTATTAAAAAATTACAAATGACCACAATTAATAGTCACGATTTTATTAGACAAAGTTAAAAAATAGTTTGGGCTGCTTGAAAATTCGGCTTACGTATTGATTTCGGTTATTTCCTCCTTCTTTATCCATTTTTTTGAGCACTCATTAAACATGGCTTACCTGACCTATTCTTACAAAAAGTATAATTACTTTTGCAGAAGGTGGTAGGATAGTGGACATATCCAACAAAGAATCTCCATGTTCCACAACTGTCTTGGACTTGAGGTCTGACGTCATCCTCGCAACGTGCTCGAATATGACCACGCCGGGACAGGTATACTTTTTAAAATATTGGAAATCATACGCGCGTATTCTTCCAATTTCTAAAACACTACATTGTATTGCAAACATAAAATATAATCACATGAATTAATAAAACAAGACGACCCGCTTATTTCCACTCATACCTAATTTCCGATACACCCCGTTTTACTGTAAAAAGGTTCGAGTCGAACGTAATCAAAATTGTCTTTCCAAATTACCACTCAAACTGCTTAATACACAAAAAAAAATATCCCTGATTAAGGCTAGGTATGGAAGATGGAAAAAAAATTAAATTCCGTCATATTTCAGTTGTTTGTAGCTCGGTTGCCGGCGCTAGGTTCGGAGGCGGAGTTAAAGTGGGTGCGCGTGACCTCAGCGCCCTCTGTACCGGACTCAGTAGCCACTTCCACACTACAGTACATGGATTTGGAACATGCTGACTCCACTGACAGCGTTAGTGAGTATGAGCTACATTTTTATTACCTTTGTCGGAGTACAATGGAGTATGTATATTCATGGACAGCGGTAAATTCTTTATTGAAGTTAGCCGATTGCTCGTTTGCTGAATTTATTCGATAGTAGAGGGAAAAATATATCCAAGACGTATTCAATTTCTTTGATGGAAGTTATACTTAATATTGTATTATTCACATTAGCGATATTTACAAGTGCGGAGCCATAACAAGAAAAAAACTTAGGATTTTTTTGTGTAGGTCTTTAGCTTTAATTTTGTCAGTTTTTGAGCTATTTTTCTCTTAATGATACTTTTTTTACGTATTATAGAGTCGTTCTCGGCGCTATACTTCGCGCCAGCAGTGGAGGAGAGCAAGAAGTTGCCGCTGGTGGTGTGGCCGCACGGCGGACCGCACTCCAACTTTGTAAACGCTTTCTCTCTTGAAGCGGCGCTATTTAGCATGCTCGGTAAGTAATACTCATTGATACATTTTTGTTTTTGTATTTCGTTTTTGTGATTTTTGCCATAATTTACCTTGTATTTGGTTAATCAGAAAAAAATACAAATATCGATCCAATTGCATGCTGGTTCAGTATAAAAAATACGGATTACTTCCTTTATTCCCTAAATAAATTAAAAGAAATAATTTATTCGTTAACTATACCCAAAAGATGATTTAACTCAATTTGATAATATCTTCTTACATAAATAGTATTCTAAACGATTTTTCAAAAACACACCGCACGGTCCAAATTCCAATCTATATTTGGCATAAAAAAATAAATTTTCCAAATTCCACCGCAGGTTTCGCGAGTCTCCAAATTAACTACCGCGGTTCGACGGGCGCGGGCGAGGCGAGCGTGCGGTTCTTACCAAAGAGAGTAGGAGACACCGACGTCAAAGACTGCAAACTCGCCACAGACGAGGCACTGAGGCTACACCCTGTAGATGCGACCAAATTGTGCCTAACCGGAGGGTCGCACGGCGGGTTCCTAGTCACGCATCTGAGCGGACAGTATCCTGATACGTACAGAGTGGTCGTGAGCCGCAATCCCGTTATAGATATAGCTAGTATGTTCAATTCCACGGATATAGCGGATTGGTGAGTCTTTTTGGTACTTACTCTTCGAACTTTTCATGTTTGAATATAAGTGGTTTGTGTGTAGCGGTCTTCTTTTGACCCAGCATTATTAGACTTCCTCTAAAATGTCTTGGCCATTTGAATACGTTATAAAATTATGTTAAATCTAAATTTATTTAAATAGTAATCAAGAAGCGGTAAATGTGCGTTATCTATGTATGAAGGAAACACTTCTTTCTACGATATTAACAAAAAAGGCAAGCTTGGTCCGTTATTTTACTACTGAATTAGTTTTTATTCTGATTAACCACTTATCAAATATGTAGAGTAAAAATGTAGGCATTTATATAGTTCGATCTAAATACTATTTTTATTAAAATTAAAGATTTACTTGTAAATAAATATTTAAGTTTTTAAAAATATCGATGCATAGGTTTCGCGACCGTGCGCGTAAATTACCGCGGCTCGACGGGCTACGGCGACGCACGCGTGCGTTCGCTCCTAGCGCACGCGGGACTATACGACGTGCAAGATTGCTATTTCGCTCTCACCACATTACTTCAAAATGAATATTTTGACGGCAACGTACTACTTTTCGGAAGAAGCTTTGGCGGATTTACTGTGGCGCATTTGGCCGGACAGTACCCGGATATGTTTAAAGCCATGGTTTTAGGAAATCCCTTGATTGATTTGGCCACTAAAGGCCATTATGCTGATAATTCCGATGGGTGAGTTGCACCTTCAGTAACCTATAGCTATTTTATAACACGTAAGTATGCGTGGACACACAGTCGGTAAAATCATGATTTATTAATTTTAGCTCCATTTGATGGCGTTCTATAAATGTTTGAAAATTATTAGGACATAACCATTTACAACCATTCATTTACCGCTTCTTGAACATTTAGTAAATAATACTAATTAAAGAATTATAGTTTTATGGCTTCCAACTTATTTTCATTAAATTCTACTCCACCATTGACTGATTACACATAAGAACTTTTTCGATACAAACGACATAGATAATTAATTTCAGGCTTATATCTTGACACCTACCACATACTATCTAACCCAAATGATATGAAGGTGCGCCGTAGAAGCCGGCTACACATTCACGGAACAAGGCCCGGTATCGGAAGAGCAGTTGCTATCGATGCGGCGCAGTTCGCCGCTGGCGCACGTGCAGCGCGTGAGGGCGCCCACCGCGCTCATGCTGGGCGCGGCGGACAAGCGCGTGCCGCACTACCAGGGACTCGAGTACGCGCGCAGGCTGCGGGCCAATGGAGTCACTACCAGGTCAGATATTTACTATTTAAACGTTATTTTGCTTCGATCAAATATATACTAGATACAGTGTCGGGAACAAAATCACATGCCAAAAGTGGCCGAGGTTGTTAATACATATACATTTGTATTTCGAACTACGAGATGTAGAAAAATGGTCTTATAATATAACCAACTTCAAGTAACAATAAACTTTTATTGTTTGAAATAAGATTTATTATATCTTACAATATACTTACTTGCATTCAAGACGTTATGTCATAGAAGAAAAAAAAAACATATTTATCGAAAAAAAAGATATTCCCGCAGAAATCTTTGTATTACGGTGATTATTATGACAATTTTGAAAGGCGCACTGCGGCATGTTTACGCGTTGCCGTTGGTGATGATTGAAGCATATTAAATTGAAATAGAGCCACACTTGACATTGTGGCTCAATTTTTCGGGCCGTTTTTGAAGTGCTCATCCGACATCTAGTACATATTTGATCGAAGTTATTTTGGGTAAATTTGCCTTTTTTAGCTGGTGTAATTCTAGTGCCAGGGTCCGTCTTCCTGCTCAGTGTCGGCCACCTCGCATGCTCTTAGCATCCTCAATAGTAAGACCATTGGCTTCATGCTGTCATATTATAATCCCTGGTGACATCCAGTCAGCGCTTCAGGCCTTTAGGCCTCGCTAGTTAAAGCTCTGGGATATATTTCCGATATACTCCTGCGGATTCCATAAGACAAGGCCAAACCATCTCGAACGATACTCCTGCAGCTTATCGGCTACGTCACGGAAACCAAGGCTGCCGAGAATTTACTCGTTACGTATTCTGTCCAATCTCCAGGCGCGTAACATGACACATCCACCACACATTGGCTTTTGTTCCAACTCTAAAATCCAATTATAAAAATAAAATACTGGTACTACAATCGAGATTGCAACTCATAATAATGACTTATTCACGTATGAAATAAATAAAATATTAAGGAGTCAACTCACAGATGATATGGAATACGTAAAAAAAAAATATTCAATTTAACTACGCTATTGAGTGTATTATTAATATTTAACAATATACATCACAACATTTTATCACCGTTCATAATAAACTGTATCGTCGCGTAGTGTCAGAAATATGCTTCCCACATCCGAGCATTGGAAACGTACGGTAAGACCTAATGTTATTCCCAAAAGACAGTCATACTATCACAAGTCAAATCATTCTGTAATAAGAATTAAAATCCTCATGTATCCCCGAATGTAGAAGGAAATAATAACAAGTTAATAATTAAATGGATTTGTCTATGAATTTCAGAATATACATGTACGATGATAACCACTCGTTGTCATCGATGCCGGCTGAGATGGACAACCTCATCAACAGCGCCCACTGGTTCCTGCAACACTTGCAATGATTGTAAACATACAAATCTGCTCAAACTGCAATAAATATTGTTAAATATATTTTCATACTACGATGTATGTACGAAGAAATATTGGAGTCTAACAAATATTTTCACACTCTTAAGAAGGAACCTTTTATGTATATCGAATTTGTCAAGCTGCTATTCAATTGTAGAATTATGTCAGTTCATATTTCAATAAGTAACCAAGAAATATATATAAGTTCTGTAATAGAATTTATAGATGCATTTTATTATATTACAAATTACTTATTTTTTGGATATAGTAAAATCTACAATTTTATTTATTTACGTACTGTTGGTTAAGTGAGGACTAAAAATCGAATACATATCCGATAGAGGGTTGTGATTAATTAAATTGTATCTGAAAAAATCCTGTAATTGTTGTTGATTGAAAATAGATAATATCAATATATTCTTTTCCATGTTATTGCAAAGCATTCTTTTAGAATTAACATATTTTTTGCATTTGTATACTGTTGGCATTTACTTAAATTGAAAGTTGCCAGTTACGGTAAATGTTATTGTTGATCAGATGAGCCATGGTTTTATATATTGTAATAAATCATATTAATTAAATGATTTTTTATTATACATAATAATCTACATCCCTGATACTTTTCACGTTCCATCAAAGTGCCTAAATTCAGATTTTAATGGATTTGTTAATTTTCATATTTTAACATTTAATTTTTTCTTTTTAAATAAAATCATCGAAGCATCGGTCTACTTTTAAGCCAGTGGTAATGCTACGTGGTAAAAGTGCGTGGTGGCCTGTTGGTAAACGGACTAGACGCGGCTGCCTACATGTTCACGGTGGTCGCGGGTTCAAATCCCAGGGCACACCTCTGACTTTTCGGAGTTATGTGTGTATTGATAGTCAATCACCACGCACTTTAACGGTGAAGGAAAACATCGTGAGGAAACCTGCATACCGTAGCGATTTTAAAGAATTTCTACGGTATGTAAGTCCGCCAACCCGCACTAGGCCAGCGTGGTGGACTATATGGCCTAACCACTCTCAATCGATTCTCTCGATTGTAGAGTAGGCCCGTGCCCTGCAGTGGGACGTATATGGGCTGATATAGAATGCTACGTAATTGAAGTTGTGCTATCGACTTTTCTGCAATGCTCCATAAATCTTCGTTATCGTACATAAAAAAGGTTTAAAGTTCCTAAAAATATTAATGAGTTGCCTAACTTACTGAATTGAGGACTCAATTAAAACGTGGTATATTACCTATTGTAATAATAGTAGACAATAACGATGAAAACGTACATGAACCTTGTGAATAATTAATGTAATCACTAATCACCAATAAAATAACATGGGTGCCCATTCGTGTAATTACATTTGATTAATTGTAGTAAGCTATAATACAGTAGGGCAAGTATAAAGGTTTGACGGTAATAGATGGTGTTGCAACTCGTAAGTCAATATTTACACAAGTATGCATTTAACTATGGCATACATAAGCTTCAATATATAGAAAAGATAGATATATAATGTAGACTAATTTCCTTTTTTTAATGCAAAAAATATTTTTTAAATAGAGCTCACTATAAACATTACCCTACTGCTTCTATTAGCGTGGCGCCCCAACCCTTGTATTGGACGGCAGGTGTCCGTGACATACGGACTTTACACGACGCCGTACAAGTGAAGCAACGCCCGTGACGGGGTGTTCTGTAATTTGTCCACGCAATTAGTATAAAGTGTTTCTTTACTTCTAGCGGTGCACGTCACCGAATGACATATTAGCCTATATCGCACACGTGGGTTGGCTTTAATCACCCCTTGCTAGAATTGCTGGAAGTACGGCCTAATGGAATGCGAACAAGTAAATGAATATCGAAGTATTGGTAAACAAGTCTAGTGATGAAGTTAATGACGGGCAATAATAAAGAGTTGGTTCAACAAAAAAAAAGTATCATTAGCGCTGGAAAAAATGTCCTGGGCTTGACAACCCTACCGTCAGGCATCTGTACTGTATTAGCGCCTAAGCACGGGACTCGTCTACAAGCGAAAGGTCGATTGGGAGGGCTTAGGCCACCACGCTACCCTAAAGCGAGTTGTCAGCCAAGGAGTCAATACTCTTCAGGCAACGCCTGCCCATAAGGATTCTTGGAGGAGGCATAGTTCACTATCCAGTAGGACTTTCTGGTCCTAAAAAATATAGTATAATTGGAATTGGGAGTAGTAAATATAATAATTTGTAAATTATGAATTCAAATTTTATCCGTATCATAACGGACTATCGCCTATTGAAGTGTGAAGTGTTTAATACTAATGCTTTATTGCCACATTGGACACTCGTGAATCACAGACAAATAAGTAGATACGTATCATGTGTAATAATTACCTATATCGTCACCACTGATCGTAAAGTGCAAAACTTAAGAATGCAAAATATAAGAAGGAAAATTAAGTGCATAGACATTTTTGTTTTTGCATATAAAATTAACATATTTCATGTTTAGGGCAATATCAGGGGGATTTAATGTAGGGTGGTCCGACAACCTCGTGTCTCGAGCATATAGTCTGATTTTTATTCTTTTTATATTAGTTTTGTTTCTTTCCGCCATAGTTAGTAGTATAATTTTTGGCCAATGCTCTAACTTGAAACAAAACTACTAATAATATCTCTCTCTGCTATTTACCTAACAATTATCACCTTGTGTATTGTAGTACGGGTTATCAAAAAAGACATGCGTTTACAATGCGGGCACTGGCATCCGCCATTTCTCTCAACATGCGGATAAATATGGCATGGTTGAGTTTTTTTTGGAAGTTTATACATACCATCGACATCAAGGTAGATTAAAAGTCAATGATACATACAGTACCCAAAAAACAATAAGCTATTCTAATAAACCGTTACCGAATTGATAGGTGTATTGTTGATCGAAGGGGATCACTCTCAAATCTTAGTTTACAATTAATATTTGTTTCGGGTCTGGGTACTGTGAGACCAAAAGTCTTTCATATTTTTTGATGCTTACAATACAAGACTTTAGTACCTTACAGCGGGGTCAGGACTATATGTGAACGTTCCGTGTGTTTTTACTTATTCATACTTACATAAGCTCATGCCTTTATACCAGAAGGGGTAGGCAGAGGCGCCACCACGACACCCACATTTCGCCTTGTATGTTCCGTTCCACGATGTGATAGGGAGCGAGCCTATCGTATAAAAATACTTAATTTCTTACTAACACCAAAACGGAAACATCTAATGAAAACATCTAATACATTACATTTACTTAGGACGTTTTTGAAAATCCATTTACAATACAAATACCTACATATACATGTCACACTTTAGTAAGTCGAGGCACTAATGTATGTCTCTAACATAGCATTTTATTCAGGTTTGGCAGCGACATTAAAGGTCATTAGTATACGAAAGGTCATTCTGTGACCTCTACCAGGTCAATGGAAAATTGGTTCGTGATTTTTAAGTCAATCGAGGGATTATAAGATTTTTGAAGGCAACAACGGCTTAATCCGAGAGTTAATAAATTGTGTAATGTTAATTAAGAAGAGGTTAATGAATGTTTAAGTTACAACAATAATAGACATTCTTGTATCATGTCACTGAAGTATTACCATATTGTATTTAGATAATTTGCTATTACGAATACTGCTCACATAAGTAATATCATTACTTCACAATATTATGTTTATCGCTTTCTTGTAGCGCGGATAAGCTGTTTACTGGGCGTCTTAGGTTTGATTCTAACGTGAACGGTAACGGGAAATTTTTGTTTGGGATTATTATTTTTAAATACACAAAAAACATGTCTCCGATTCAATTATTTCTCAAGAATAAAGTAGTATATGTAGTAGTTTATTAAAATTCCTTAAGTTGCAAATTGCCGTGATGTTTTTATTGGTCTACTTAAATATTAGGCCGCATATAATCGCTTGCAACAGGGAGCTTGGAGAAGTATATGTTTAGAAATAGACTTCCTGTTACTGATAACGATGATGATACTGATACCTGTTTCTAAAACACGTGTTTCAATCAATCTGTGTCTATTTCTATTAGTTTATTAATATTTTTATTTTTTTATGTATTGGGCATATTAGAGGTTATAATAAATACCTATAAACACACATAACAGACACATACATAGTCCTGACCCCAAATTAAAATCAATTAAGGCTTTTTGCCTTTTGGTCTCACAAACACCAATAAATAGGTATGAATCAGGCAGTAGGAACCTACATAAATTTTCATAGAAAAAGTCAACGTGGGCGGAGAATTTATTGGAATTTGATGTGTTTTAAGTTAAGTGCTAATGTAACGCACGTAACCTCTGCCTCCCACTCAGTCTTAGCCATGAGTCATGACAGTAATGGTAAATTACGAAGCATTGTGAAATTCATGAATCTGATAAGGGTATTACTACGAAATGTTTTATACAACAACAAAGGTGAATTAACTATGTACTTATAAATATTATATTTTCACTGCAAAAGGCTAAATGGTAAAGAAACTCATTCCACTAAAGTTTAAACAACCGTTTAAATAGTGTTCTACTTTTGAGTTAATAGAATTATCTACAATTAAATTCAACTGTATCAGCCCATAGTCACCCACTGCTGAGCATAGCACTCTTTTACAATCAAGAGTTCGAGAGAAAGCTTAAGGCGTAGTCCGCCCCCTGGCATAAGCCTAATTCTATATTATGTTTCATAACAGTTTATTTAATTATTTACATATATCATTATTGAATGTTGATACAATTACACGCATGAATGATTACTAGAATTGGCCGCCACCTCTAATACTTTTTATTACACAGACCATATGGACTCTTAAAAGAATAATGTCAAGCTTGTTTCAACGGTTACATTATTCTTAAAAGCAACAAGCACGTTTCTGCTGTCTATTGACTGTATAATGAATTGCTGATAGCATGCCCAAACTCTTTATCTGCATCATCTGTGTAGAAAAATATGGTGACTTCGTAGGACTTAAAGCTAAGAGCTAGAGTGTGATTCCAACTACTATAGGGGCGTTCCTTGGGATTTCAAACGTTTTTGATTTTTAATACATTCAATTTCAATTTACTTTCAACAAATAGCGAACTCTGTAGTGCCATAGCACATGATTTAAAAATATTTTTTGTCGTTTAAAATAGCAATCAAGATAATGTGTTTACCCGGGAACGGGGAACGGTGACAGGCACCTACCGTTACGTTGCACGGGGCTTGAGTGACGCCTGTTGGGGTAGCTAGGGGCTCATGCTACGAATGTAATAATATCTATGCATTTTTAAATATGCAATGTAGATGTATAATTTCAAGGTTCTTTTATTTATTTATTTTATATCTGTTTATTTGTGTATACTACTAATTCGTTTTTTGTACGTATATGGCTTTTAGGTAGAGATAAAAAAATATGGCAAAAACATTTTATACCTAAGTACTTGACATTTTAGCGAAATAAATTAATAATATTTTTTACCAAAGCTAATGTTTATAGAAGTTTTAACGTGGTTCGATAAAATATATAAATGTTTAGAAATAATCACAATTCACAAGTGAACACAGGTCTTTAGATGGATTTGAAATGTAATGGCTCATTGCGAAACCGGATGACTCTATCCTGTGACTCTATCACATTCGTTACATTCTCGAAGATTATTAAAATTAATATAAAGAAAGAAAAACACCGGAGCGATGTTGTTGTATGGAATTCTCAATTTAATTATTGGCAGCCAAAAAGCTTGACTGATAATTCGACAGAAATGAGTCCGTCGTTAGGGTACTATGATGGCTTTATTTCATTATCAATAAACTACAATAGCCAGACTTGTATAGTAGGGAATCCATTTTAAGTATCATAAAAATGCTTACAATAATACGCTATAAGTTATGCGAGCTTAATCAAATATGTACACTTGTCCTGTCATTAATGACGAGAGTAAACATTCGCCGACAGCGAGCACTTCGAAGTCCCTCGAAAAGCACTTGTTTGATTGAAAACCCTTCTGTCGTTCCATAACCCTTGCTATAGGGTTGTACCCTTTGCTTGGATAGTAAGATTTGATCATTTTCTTTTTGTCTTTTTGATACTACCTAAAGTAGTACCGATGTCGTTATTAAAATGTATTTATCATTAGGGTTAAGTTGATCTAAGATGATGTTATTTTCAATATTGTCTTAGGGAAAGGTGGATAGATGCCTTTAAAAAGAACTTACAACTAGTAAATATTACCCACTGCAGTAATAGCATCGATTATCAATTATCAATTGAAAATTACGTAAAAAATTATGTTATAGTACAAGACGGTTGCAAAATTCTTTCGATATGTTTAATATTACCGTTGCTTAAATATTGAGCTTATAATGATTTATAATTGAAAGGTCAAGTAAATATCTACAATGGAAATTGTTTCCATGTTCGAGTAATAATGCCAACACATATTTTAAATCGCATTTACGTGTACTTTAATTTAGAATTTTAAATTCTAAGGGTGGCCTTGGTTAACGTCTGATATGGCATGTTGAATATTTTTACGGAAAATGTAGCTTTAGTGCGGAAATACCCGCAGCGAATTCTCCTTTAGACATCAAATGCAACTGATAATAAGACTCTACACAGATCCGTACTCAGGCTCTCCCTAAAATTTATTTCTAAGTTTCGTGCTATGCCTAACAGTATCGTATTAAAAACTCTCTTATTTATCTATCATTATGGAAGAGGGTCAAAGATGCTGTTCAAGTTTCTCTACATGGTTGATGATTTGCCGTTTATTGACGTAGTTCAGAGTACTCGTTGCGGTCCTGTTCCGATAACCGTGACTAATTGTCTGGAGCGATGCGGGCCAGCCGCCCCGTTCTTTCGCGGGCGGAAAAATATCGATCGGTGGGCACACACCTGTTCAGTGGTGAGCGGCCGGCAGACAATGGGGCCCGCGCACCTGCCCGCACAAGCCAGCGCGCCGTGGGCTAGTGCGCACACACGCACCACGCGACCACCACTCGCTTCGATCGCGGCATGGCGAGCGCGGGGGGCTGCTGACCACCGCGACGTCACGTTGGCCTCGCGCCGTCGCCGATCGATTGCCGTCCGGCATCTTGGATGGTCACCGTCATCCACCATCTTCACGTCCTCGAGGTAAATTTTGTGATTTTTCATCAGTACATGTTCAATTTATCAATTTTTTTTTTAAATATCAGTGGTTTATATGTTTAAGGGATTTATTTCATTATTATGTAGTGTATTTTGAAATTAATCGCATTATCGAGTGAGTCAGCAAATGTCGCAATTTTTCAGGTGTACCGAGCAATGTAGATCACGATGCACATAACATCGGGTTTGTCTCCCGCCTCCGGCGAGATGTTAGACACATCTGTTTTGAATTTCTACGGCGATTCAGGTGATCAGTGCAGCGATGCATACTTCACCGTGGACCACACAGTGCCTGAATCGTCCCACACCGTCGAAATTGAATATGTCTACGAACAACCGGATAATTATGTACATAGTAGAGAACAGACTGATACAGAAATGCTGGATAGTGAATCCGTTGATTCAGAAGAAAATAATTCGAAGAAAATGCAAGTGAAACACAAGCCGGAAAAAGTTGTAGAAGACGAACAAGATTTAACAAATCTGACGTGGTTGCAGAACATAACGAATATAATGGCCATACCTCAATTTCCTATATCTCCCATGTCGCCGAATCCCCAAATTAAATCACCACCTCAAAATACAAGGCTGCAAAAGTTTAACCAGACCATAGCGAAGTGTCAGAAAGATTTCATGGAAAACAAAGAAGAATATCAAAAGAACAGTGAAAAGAAACCGCCGTATTCGTACAGTACGCTAATTTGCATGGCTATGAGATACAATAATGATAAAATGACGCTGTCTGCGATATACTCGTGGATAAGGGACAACTTCAAATATTACAGGAACGCCGACCCCACATGGCAGGTGAGTGTTATTGGCTTCTGTATTTACCCGTAGCCCGGCTTTAATTTAATAAATGAGTAATCTGCAAACTATACGCGATTAGATTAAGGTAAATTGGATTTAGAGGATGGATTGATCGATTGAAGTGGATGATAGTTAAACCTTATCGGAAGGGGTGATAAAAGATACTGAAGAGTGGCGACATTGGTTAAAATTTAATAATTGTTTCGTTTCTGTAAATATTGGGCGCTTTTATGAATATTTTTTAGTAAGTAATTTGAGATATTGCATATCGCGGTTTATTAAGGAAGCTTTCTGATTAAAAGATTTTAGAGGTAAAATTAATATTTTAATAATACGTAAAGATTTTATTTGTATTATTTTACTAAAAATATATCCTTTCTTTTTTCAGAATTCAATCAGGCACAACTTATCTCTTAACAAAGTGTTTGTCAAAGTGGCTCGATCTAAACACGAACCAGGGAAGGGCGGGTTTTGGAAACTTGATCTGGCGCATTTAGAAGGAACCAAACGGATATCCAACAGACCACAAAAAAAGAAAAAACGAACGTCGACAGAATCAAAAGCTGATAAAGAAGTTAATCAAGAAAAAGTAGCTGTTTTAAATATTAATCCACCGGAGTTTGAAGGAATAACGAACGACATAGCACAAGCTGTGACTTTGCATTTACCAGAATTCAATCTGGAAGGTATACAGTCCGTAGACAATATGGGATTAGACACAAACATAGGAGCAAATGTCATAGTTGAACCAGCGGTACCACCACCTCTCATTCCCGAAGATGACTTGACTAACCTTTTGCTGAATCCTACAGAATGGGACGACTTGCAACTCGACATGCTTGATAATTATCTGGATTCGTGTTTCAAGTAAGTGCAATATGAGTTTAGTGTAAAGTACGCAATTCGACAATTTTTAATACGGAATCGAGGAATAAAAAAAGCATCAGTAATAATTGTAAGGCAGCAGTACGGGGAAATTGTTGCTTTTTTACATTTAGAGAAACATTGGAGAAAAAAAGAATTTGTTGATAAAATTTGGCGGAAAAGACGAGCAAGAATAGCGATATAAATATAGGAAAAATTTGAATACTAATATAGTGGTTGTAATAAGCAAGGTTTTATATACATTTGAAAAACTTAATTCTACAAACAAGTGTAAATTGCAGAAGATTTACATTGCGCAACAAGTATAGTGTTTTATCACATCTAATGAGTAGACATTACAGTTCTTTTGTGAAATATCGTGTTTAGCTTTAGTTACTTTTAGATGCAATAAATAACTTTTGATATCATTAGTCTAGTCAAATGAAGGCTTACGCGAAAGATTAGTTATAAAATCTATTACGTTATGTTTGATTATTAGGAGGGGTGCATTTTATTAGTCCTGTGGAGAATCCTGGTGTTAAAACTACATTAATTAACTTTAAATTTAAAATTATAAACGTCTAATGACATTTTTCAAGGTTGACGATTTATTCTGTCCTAGTGAACTTTGTTTTACTCAAGAAGATTATTTGAAATAATCTTACAATTTTCAGTGGATGAAATATGTAACTATATTTATTTGACTATGAAAATGAAATGTTTTAAAGCCAGACTTGAATGTAAATAAATGTCAAAGAATCTGTAACACATATGTATAATTTGGAATTTTCTAACATAAGGTAATTGTTGTTACAAGAACATTCAAAATGTAGCTTCATGTATAAATTTATTTGAAGGAACTATTGCACAACTACGAACGTAATATATCTGTAATAAGAGTATAAAATACTTTCAAAATATATTTCAGTGTATTGCTAATTATTTGCTCAAATAATGAACGCTCAGTATTACAAGCAATGATAATAATTTGAGATGTAACAGTATTAATACTATATACGTCTTTATGAAAATATAGTTGCATATTATATAAAACGACATTTATTCTATACATAAAAATAATTATGGTGTCCAATTTATCTAATGAAAGTTTAATATCTCGAAATACATGGCAGTCAGAAGTCACCAGATTATGGAGATCATGTACATAGGTACTTTACGCATAGTGCTAGTCAGGTATACATAATTATGTGTGTATTTTGGGATCGCTTGTGGATATCCTAATAACTTGCGACTTAATCTATTGCTTATATTTTTAATTATGTATCTGATCTATATATGAAAGGGTGTGAGGAGATATTGAGTCACACTAATTATTTGTAAAGCAAAGCTTAGATTTAGAAAATGACGTATTTACCGCTCAGTATTATGAAAAAACAAAATATATAATTGTATAACTTTTAACTTAGAGTGTGTGAAAAATCTTTTAAATGTATTTAGGATTTGAAACACTGAACGCTATCAGGTAATCCGTCCAATATTTCGTAAATAGAAAAAGAACTTGAGTGTTATTTGGGTGTGTGTATTTGAGAGTATGTTCCAAGCACCTGATTTTTGTATGGGCTTTAATTTGAAAGTTGTAGATTTAATACAGATTCCTGAGTGCCTACGAAAACTATTTGTGCCTTCTCTGACCGTTACAGTTCTTTGTAGTGTGTATTGAATAATATTTAAAAAGACAATTTTATAAAACAGTTTTCGTACAGAGTACATTAAAAGGATAATGTTGTCATATGTATAAAGTTCCAAAAATCAAGTGCTTGTTTTCGAATGGTGTTTTATACAAATATTATGTATGGTAAAGAAAAAAGTTATGGTTCATAGTGAAGAAATGGTGTATTTAATATTGCACAAAATTTTACATAGTCAATTGGCTTGTAATGAAAAAATACGTAATACTTCCGTCCGTGTTAGTAATATTTCAAGAAGTTGTGAAGCTTTAGTATAATATTTTATACGTAAAACATGACAAAAATGTTTTCTTCATTACTTGTATCCCATAATATATAAAAGTCACGTTAAAAATTATGTGATTTATTGTAATTTATGCACTTGAATATTTTATCGTGTTATTTGTCATAAGCATTTTGTGTATATAGTCCCACATTGGTGATGCAATTTGTAACCAATATGTATGTAATGGAGTATGCAAACAAAAGTAAATCTTTTTTTTGTCCGTTAATTGTGGATGGTAACTGTAGAATCTTCATCGTGTAGAAAAACTTTAACAACTTTATTTGTATGTCAAGGTATCGTGCGAATCATTCGTATGATCGTAATCGAGTTATTATATTAATTATATATATCTATATCAGCCCATATACGTCCCACTGCAGGGCACGGGCCTACTCTACAATCGAGAGAATCGATTGAGAGTGGTTAATTATATTAATTATCGAAATAAAATTAGAGTTGTGGAAACACCAGAAAAATATCAATTACGAGTTGATGCAAGTAGTTACAAATGTATATGTATTTAATTTAAATCTGTTAATTAGTTGTTTGATAGACATCAAAAGATTTGAACTTACAAAGATGCCTTTATTATGTTAATATGATGTATGGCGGGGCATAATTAATTAATTATAAATATATACCAAATAGTCCCTTATTACGGCCCTGGTCAATCTCTTTCTTGCCGTTGTATGGGATCTATTTTTTTCTTTGGTGTGACAGTAGTTGCAACTTCTATGTCGAACTGACCTTTGTAGTATTAAAGCGGTTGTTTTGAAATCGAAGCTCAAAATGTAATTAATGTACGCGATATTTCGTCCATAGAAGTGACCTTAATACTTTCAATAAAGTGTTAAATATACTTTTGGTTTTATTACTTTCGACCCAAAAATAACCCTTTTTGGCTTAACGACATGAATCCCCAAATAAAAAACAATGTGTAGTCAACACAATAATTTGTCTCGGTGCGGGGGCCGAACCGAATTTTGCATGAACACCTAATATTTCTCCATTTATTGCGGTATTGAGATGTCTAGAATCTTTTGTTTTATTGCTTTGAATGGCGAGACAAACATGCCATTCGCCTGATGTTAAGCGATACGACCACTCATGGACAGTAGCAAACCAAACAACACTACACTCACTCCACTACTCCACTGCGCTCGCCATCCTGAGACAAAAGATGTTAAGTCTCAATATATCTAGTAGTTACTCTGGCTACAATGTCCTTTAAACCGGAACACAACAGTGCATTTACACTGCTGTTTGGCAGGAGAAATAGGTAAACATTGCGGTGGTACCTATCCAGGCGGCCTCTCACATATGATAGACCTACCACCAGTAAATCTAGTGCAAATCATCTTTTTGGCCTGGAAATCAAATTCTAAATATCATAGCATTACACATGTCGTCGTGAGGTAGGGTGGTGGGTGGGAAAATGCCAGTAATTCATGATAACAGGCCAAATAGGCACTGCGTCATTAAATCAACAATATTTATAACAGAAACTCATTAAATAGGTACTTTTTTATTGTTAACACTGTATATTCAGAAAACAAATTGATAAATTAACGAATATTATCGCAATAAATACGTAAAGCTATTAGGACAGGTACAGTTTTCATTATTTAAAGATGTGCTTACATTGGAATATTTAACAATATGTCTATCACTTCTAAATGACGTTTTTGTAAAATTAAATTGTACACATAAATTCATCATCATAGAATCTATTCCTTTTGCTACAATATGGTGCGTTATTGTCAGTAATTGAAGAGCTTTTGGGCCTAATAACTGAGTCAAAAAACACACGAGCCATCATAGCGACGCCTGCGTTAATATTACCACTAGGCATAGTCGGTAGCACAGACGCATCTACCACATACAAATTGTTCACTCCAATTACTTGAAACGATGTGTCCACGACCGCATCTTTCGAAGTAGGCAGCCCCATCGAACACGTGCCAATGGGATGAAAACTACTTAAAGTTAAATGTTTTACATAACATTCGAGATATGAGTCTGTGAAAAATTCGTAATGTTCACAACCTGGGAATTTGTTTGGATTTAATTTAGCACCAATACTCTGCATGGCTTCTGTTTCTATAAACTGTTTTACAAGTTTCAGGCCATTTATCAATATTTCTAAATCATCTCTATTCGATAGATATTTAGGATCGATTATAGGTGGATCTTCTGGATCTATGTTCTTAATGTACACTTCACCCTTAGTTTTAGGATGTAACACGATAGGCAATATGGTGGCTACATACTGATCGAATTTAGCAAAATAACTATTCCATGTTACATCATTGATATTGATAGTGTTTCTGAGTTGTGTACCTCTGTCTGACGCCAGACCTGCTGACACTACCATAAATTGTAAATCAGGTGTCGATTGATTTTTCGTAGACAAAAATCCTATGGCCTCACAACCAGGGGCAGTAAAAGGACCTTTCCCATTGAAAAAATAATCAAAAGCATGAAATGGATTTACCATGTCCATGGCACTTACTGAGACAGGTTTGTTAAACTGAACTAAATCAAGTCCAGTTGTTACATGATCTTGTAAATTTTTACCAACTGGTAGAATCTTTACTGGCTGTATGTCCAATCTACTTAATATATCTTTGGGTCCAATACCAGATAACTGTAATATTTTTGGTGTGTTATAAGCACCAGCAGATACTATAACTCCTTTTCTAGCAAAAAGCTCATATTTAATTCCAGATACAAATAAATTTACTCCAACTGCAGTTTTTCCCTGAAAAAATATCTTTTCCACCAAGGCATTAGTGATAACATGTTTAGTAATATCTAATGTATCTGAGCTTGACCATCTCTTCCCATTTTTCTGATTGACTATTGTTTTACTAAATCCTAAATTAAAATCTATTCCTAAATGACTGTACCCTAGTTCTTTGGCTGCATCTAATATTGCATCAGATAAATCACTATCATACTTAATATTATCTAAATGTAAAATATCTTCTTCTATGTATTCAAATTGTTTTTGTATGTATTCCTTGCTAAGTTTTCCATGGAACCAATCCACATAATGTGAAATGTTACCTCTTACATAAACCATATTGTTTATAGCTGAGGATCCACCAATTATCTTTCCTTGAGGACTTTTGCATATCTAAAACAAAATATATAATTAAGAGTTTAACTTGAATTGTTTAGAAATGATATTTGAGGTATGTACATTGATACATAATTTCATTAATATCCTTTTTTTAACAGTCAAAATATGGTGGAGACTATACTTTCACATGTTCAATATCTTGGAAATAATGTTTGAAATGGAAGCAATAAAGCAAGAAGAATCACAAAGGTTATATTTTCACAAATATTACCTTATCTTTCATAGCCAGGCAAGCATCCTTCTGTGGTATAGTTTCAAATTGCCAGTCATACATGGACCCGTGTAAAAAGGGACCCACTACCGGAATGTGGAACAAGTCATGACTCGTGCCTCCTGCCTCTAGTACTATGAAGGAATAATTTGTCTCAGTTGCTAGTTGGTGTGCTATTGTAGAACCCGCAGTACCAGATCCAACTGAGAAGTTCAATGTAATAATTGTAGATAAAATTGATAGTTATTGATAGTTGCCTTAGAAATATAGTAGTAGTTTATATAAGCCTCCACGGTCTATTCTATTTTTTTGTTGCACGAAGGTGTTAGAATCCTAAATCGGCATTCTTAACTTGTCATATCAGGTTACTTACTGCTTACTGAATTTAATTAGATGTAAAAATGACTAAATAACTTACCAATAATATAATCGTACTCTTGTTTGAAGTCTTTTAAATTACTATTTATTACACTGCTATAGTAAATCACGTAAGTAAGTAGGCTAAATACATTGAAGCCTAAGCTAATAATAAGAAATTCTATACAATGTAGAGGAGACATGGTATCTCATACTGACCAATAAACAAAAAAGTATCTAATACAAAAATGAAACATTCCTGAACCAATATAATTTTTGATTTTAACTTTTAAGGTTATGTTTATATTTTCATTAGTACTGTCACTCTCGTAAAGTTTCGTTCAGTAATTTAAATAAACAGTACAATTTTTTTTAAGTTAAGAAATCATAAGGCTGTATGTAATAAATAATGAGTAATGAAATATCATGAGGGGCATGACCTTATTCTTCGCCCCTCTCAATCGTACTCTTGATTGTAGAGCAGGCTCGTGCCCTGCAGTGAGACCTTTATGGGCTAATACAACAAGAAAAAAGTAATATTGTGATAATTTAAATTTAAAAAAAAGTAGCTTTTACATTTTTCGCACCAGTAAATAAAATAGGTTTTTCAAAATATTCCATCCAATAATTTATTATTGAAGTATATATATTTCACTATCAAATACGTATTTATTTGCTGATCACTTGGGCATAATCATTAGTAGTACATTTTTAGAAATCAATATAAATTTCAAATGACCAATTGACCTTTCTTTATTTTGTTAATGGGTTCCCCAGAGCTCTTCCTATTAACTTTATGTTGTTGAGCATTCGGAACAAATTATTGTGAATAAAAAAAAAACAAACTTATTACCCACAATGTTTATTTGATTTTGTGTAAAAGCAATAAGACAATTATGTGATTTATAAAGTTAACGTAATGCGACTTAAGTATGTACTTGAATATAAATATATAAAATACTCTAGTTATTGTTATAGTAATAACTGAGACCGTTGTTAATAATTTTTTACAGCAATGATAACAAATAAATAATGTGAATTAAAATAATTAATTTTGGTGTTGGTAACTTCAATAAATACTTTTACTTAGATATGTAATATTTGAGGTTCCAATTTTAATCTATCTATTGTTTCTTGAGGCATACAATATGTCGGATTTACAGGTTTTATGCTAGTGTTGCCGAGTAATGACAGTCCAGCTAGGCCAAATAATGTGTGGAAAGGATCAGTAATATCGCCTGGTCTATCACTAAATCCTCCAGTCTCAACATCTTGACATGCAAGTATGAATTGTTCTAAACTCTTCTTGTCCACCCAGTGTATCCTGTTTAGCATGGATAGAGAAGACATCACCCACCTAAAAATATTTATTTATGGATTAGGAACATAAAAGATTTACTGTTATGAAAAAAGTTATTGCCTACTACAGAAACATTTTCCAACTTTTTATTTATTAATACCAAAATCAAACGTAATATTTTAAATTCAAATCTTCTCAAATGTAGAAATAATAAAAAAAATAATTATATCAATCAAATAACTGTTAGGATGTAACATATCCCATAATTTTTGTAAAATATGACTAAATGATGTTTTTGTGAATTTCAAGTTATTATTTCATAATAAACCCTGCAAAAGCCTGATGGATACAGGTCTATGAATATATGGTGTCTATGAATATGTGAATATGAAGAGAAATATATTACCATGAATAACATAAGTCTGGCAGTTTTTCAGGTCTTCCATTTAGCCCTCCACTAGGTAGCTGTCGTTCACACAGCCACCAAGCCAACTCATCTGCATGTAATGCATCCATTCGTTTGCATATTGACAGTGTACCAACACAGCAGTAGATGAGACCTAATAGTAAGCAAATTTATTATAGAATATAACTGAAAAGGCAACACAGAAGGTATTTACATATGTATTTTAAGTTATTAAATATGTATAAGTAATATTAGAACTTTTTTCAAATACTAAATATATTTTTAAATAATTACCAATCTTTAAAAGTCAATATTTAGATTATAGCTGGTAAAGGAAATGTTGCCATTAAAAATAAATATTATTTACCTGCATGACTTTCTGAACCGGGTTTGGAGCCAAATCCTCCATCAAAATTCATACAACTCAATACAAAGTCAACTGCTTTATTAACATTAATATCATCCAGCCTATGTAGGAGGGAGAGGCACATCACAGCACAGAAGGAGAACCTTGTGTCCACTTCACCCCACTTATCACCTGTGCAAGTAAAAAAATATACATCAATTGGGGTATTCTGGTAAGATATAAGAAGGTACTAGATGGAAGCCTTAAGACAAAGGGGACAATGAATCAACAAGTTTTTTGTATGTTATGGTTTATGTTCTACATGATTACATAGGTTTTTTTTGGATAATAAATAGTACCAATAAGCTCAATCAGAAGCATAATTCTAAAGTGAAAAAATAAAAGACTAGCAATTTTTTTTACCAATAAAGCTGCCATCTTCCTGCTGCAGTGATGCCACAAATCTCACAACTCCTTCAACATCAATGGCATCCAGCCTGTCATACATTGCTAATACCTGAACAAAATTATATTACAATAATGAAATAACCACCATCATTAAATTAAATTAATGTTGTAATTATTGGTTATAAGATCGGCGTGGGAAGCCTATGTTCAACAGCCAACTTCCTGTGGCTGAATAGATAGATAGGTATCTACTATCTATATATTTTTTTTATACAAATATTGCTTGTGGAATTTGGACTTTTTATATTAACTAGTACCAGGACCTTATTTGTTTGTTTAACAATAAAACATAATTCACCATTTAGTTAACATTTAGCAAAAATAAATCAAATCAATGATATTATGCAACAGTCCCTACCTGCACCGCACTTAAAGTGTAAAGCATATGTGGGTCATGGCTGATGCTGGCTGAAATGCCACCACTCTCACTGTCCTGGCATGATGTTATAAACTCTATGATTTCTTCTTTAGGCATCCTGTAACATAACTCAGGATTTAATATAAAAAATTACATTAATAGAATTTAATGTGTAGAATAATGTTGAAAAGAAGTTATAAACACAGTGGATGTCAGTGGTTATAAAGCAAAGAAAAATTAAGTAGTTTAGCTTATAGTTGTGTATCAATAGCATATTAATATATAAGAGACTTCATATATATTAAGAAGTAAATATTACATGTTTAAATCATAACATTGATATATTTTCATTTCTTTTACAAAGTAAAGTAACCACAAATCAATGCCATTGAAATAACATTCTTGTGGTTACTCAAATATAACCATATGTTATATTATGTATGAAGTTGTATAGTTTTCTTGACATGTATATCAGGTTACAATATCTTAATAGTTTAATAAGGTTTATTAGCCCAATACAAGTCTAAGAATGTGTATATTTCACAACAAAAGACTCAATTGCAGCAGGTTCCATTGTGAAAACAATTTCTGTGTCCTTTTTATGCCAAAAGAAGACAAGCATATATTATGAAGTGTACCTGGAAGACTGTCCCATCAATTCCATAGCTGTTAAGCTCCAGTATATCCCGGACATACGGAGATATTCAGTCATGCAGTATTCATAGTCGTCTTTATTAAGTCCATAGCTGGCTAAGTAATCTGAATGCTTTTGCAAAAGCAAAGTTTTGGGTCGGTCCTCCTTGAGTACCACGTCTTTCGTGGCGAAAGACATTGAGTATGTTATTTGTGCTTAATGAATAACAAAAACTTAAACATAAACCAAGTTTTATTACGATTTGGCCAAGATTTGGCTCACACAAAAGTGCTGTGCAAAAGTGAATCTTGATGACATTCCGAATTGCCGTAAGTTGACATTGACAAATGACAGAACTGAATGTAATGGAACGTAAAAATATCCCTAATTTGTGATTAGTTGTAAATAAATATTTTATCTACCTAATACATTAGATTTAGAAAGTGTTTTATTTCCATTACCTATATGTTCGATAAAAAAGGTTTTGGTATTTTATTTTACTTAATAAGGTGTCTTCAAATATAGTAGACCGTATGTTTATATTCCTTACTTTTGTTATTCATTTCATGCAGAAAGCTTTTAAAGTAATTGCGTAGAATAGGTATTTATTTTAAAGAGTGAGCGCTGGTACTCCAAAAATGTCGATAAAAATTATTGGTCTCGAATAATAACTAAATAAAAATTTCGGTTACCAGCGTCATTTATAGCAATTTGTTGTTAAATAATTAATTTAATTTTAACGAATATGGTAGTACTACCAACAGTACGAACAAAAAATATCTACGTTTTCGAAGTCGCAAATGTATGACAGCACTCCCTCATATATTATAAATATTCTAAGGGAGCCTATCGCTATACCTATCGGTCACAAATATATGACTCGGTGCAGACAATGAATAAAAAAATCGAATATCACTTTGTCCGACCCGGGATTCAAACCCGAGACCTCAGCGTCTATCAACACGCACCATAACAGCGATGGAAAACATCGTGAGGAAACCATATATACCATAGCGATTTGCAAGAATTTCTATGGTATGTAAAGTCGGCCAACCCGGACTAGGCTAGCGTGGTGGACTATAATATTATGGACTAACTACTCTCAATCGTACTTTCGATTGCCCGTGCCCTGCAGTGGTATATGGGCGGATACTTCAGTGTTTTAATCGTACAGTAGTACAACTGCGCCACCAAAGCAATCGATAGGATATCGATATTTTCCATAAATTCCATGGTAACCTAAAGGAAGCGTCCTACAACTTTGGCTAGTCCTCTACTTATCTATCTTAGTACCATTGCAGTAACATATATATTTAAAAGGGCTATAGTGCTGGGGTAAACATGTTTTTGAGTGGAGACCGCGTCTTGGCAAGCGTAGTGTAACATGTCTTAGGTACAACTAGGTGGAGGACAGGGTGAAATGACGCAATTTGGAGGAGGCCTATGTCCAGCAGTGGGCAATAAAAGGCTCATAATGATGATGATAGTGCTTAGTGGCTATAGTCATTTTGCAGGGCCTTAAAAGCAAAATAATATCTTTATTTTTACAAGTTTGAAAGCGGAACTCCAGGGAATCAGATATTTTGATGTGTTTTTTATAACATGGATGCAGTCTATGCACTTTGACCAAAGAGTAGAGTGGGTCGTGAAAATTTCTACTATCTTCCTTTGTACACCATAGTATTTTCTATGTATTATAATATTATATTCTGTTCATAAGACAGTTGTAATAATATACTTTATTTTATTAGGGCAGTGTGGCGTGGTTTTATATGTGGCTACCGCCGTCCACCACAAACACCGAAGAATCACGTCGAACGCCCACAAGAATCTCAAGTCGAATACAAACATTTTGTCACATGACACTATAATATTAAAATTAACATTAAAACAATTTGTCGCTTATTACAATCATACCTCTCAGGTCGATTAGCCTGTTTAAGATCATTTAGGAACCGATACAAGGTACTATGAAAAAGGATTCGAAAATAATATAGGTACTAAAAAAATGGGTTTACTTGCGAAGTTATTAAGACCCATATCCTCAATACCTTATTTCTCCTAGTGATCATAAATCTATCCTTTAATTTAAAAGATCTAAGTTTGAATTGTTTCGACGTTAGAGGCTGTTTCTTTTGATTGTCGTTATCACAGATTTGGTCATTATACTATTTTCAGTGATTATTGGCAACGTACCTACGATCAAAGTTTTATGTGGCCAGTAGGCGACATACATTTTACAAGGTCTTTATCAAGTCCCTATAGCCCTATAGCGCAAGTGACTTTTTAAAACCGTAACAGTCTTACACGCCAGGTTCAACGACCTGCTAGAAGCGAGGCCCTTCGCCCACAAGGTCGTGGTCGGGCGCTAACAATAACCACTTACGTAGCGCTGTTTTTGAAAAACGGAGATTTTTTAGGATGGGATTAGTATCGGCCCACATATTATACTGAAATAAATATCTAGACTACAGTAAGTAGATAGATTCAATTCGGAGCATTGAACTAAACGATAGGCCTTTAATTTGCTAGTAGTTGAAGGGCAAAGGACGACGGATTACCGATTGGTTTAGTAGACGACCTGTTTCCTAGTTCAAGGCCGTTTCTAGATAATTCAATGTAGGTACATACATTGATTTATAAACACATTACATGAAATGCTATATAAAAGCGTAACGAATTATTAGATAAGACGATTTTTTTTAAGCTTCGGACGAAATAATTAACTACAGCCTCTCCAATCCGAATGATCAATCATAATATTAATGATTAATAGGTATTATGTGGTATACGAGTTATATGTATTATGGTTTCTTAGTATGTAATTAGCCTTTTTTAGACAGCAGGCGTGAGAAGCTGGACGGCGATTGACAGCGGGATACCCCTGTCAGCCTCCTCGGGGACACAGGGACAGAAGTTTCACAGTTTTCCTCTTGTAACATCTATTAGATCTAACAAGATAGCTGTAAATTGCCCCAGGCCCATCTCTTTCCTCTTCCCATTTTGTCGACAACACATTTAGGTAGATGTTCGTGTGAGGTTGTAGTCTTAGTATAATTAGTTGTTTAATATTAATTAACGTGGCTGATGTCCCTTCTAAAGAATTAAGTATTGATAGATATCCTTAACTTGGATTTATTTAGTGTTGGGACGTAAAATCTACTGCAACTCTTCTATCTCGGTATTGGTTAATGATTGCTTTTATTTAATTTTTTTTGCAATAAATGTCACGTATTTTTTTATATTAATATTCTATATATATATATATATAGAATATACGAGTACATAATATGCATGGAGTATTTTTCAATAAATGCCAAATGTTATTGAACTGTTAACAATTGAGTAAGCTTGAGTAACTCCGAATATGTTATCACGGTCGTTACCGCTTGTCATAAAATCAAACCTGATGCGTCTGGAAGCTTACTCGTGCTATAAAGGCTTCGACATGTAAAGGGTGCAGCCACTGCACAGAACTCATTGTGGGTGTAATCATGAATATTAATATGACGTCTTTTAAAAATACGTTAAACGTGCTCGTCTTAAATTTAACAGAATTTTTGAAAATTACACGTAATAATAAAATACTGAAATTTATATCCAAGCGTTTATTTATAAATGTACCTATTATAAAATAAAAGCTGTTTTCAATTTTGACTGCGAAGTTTTAATTTTTGGAGTCTTGATTTTTGTGGGCATTATGATGATAAGAAGCCACCACCACTCAAGGGATTTGCCAATACCAGGGGCAAAGTCCCGCCTCTGCCTACCATTTTCTAATAGATACTTGAAACGTTTTTATAAATAAAAATGTGCGTGATTTACGTAAAACACCTTCTAGCGGATTTCTGAGCTCATTATTCAATCCCGCGAAGGAATTTCGCAGGCTTTGCAATTTCAGCGAAATTTGTCTTTTATGTGTTTAATCTAGGTAAACATTGCTGTGATTGGTTCAAAGCCAAATAACAAGTTTCATTAAAAAATAATTGCACTGCATCGGTGTATTAATTAGTATAAGTAAAATACTTTTTTGGATTTGAAGCTAAAACACAAATATCTTTTAGGTATAATTATCTCAATTTCTTATTAACAAACTGACTTCACATACATACATACATAAACTCACGCCTTTTATCCAGAAGGGGTAGGCAGAGGTGCTACCAGGACACCTACATTTCGCCTTGTATGTTCCATCCCATGATGTGATAGGGGGCGAGCCATCCTGACTCCGGGCTGATAAGGCATAGAAAAATCCAATATGACTCTGCCCGATCCGGGATTCGAACCCGAGACCTCAGCTGTACCTCAGCCAGTAGCGAATTGACTCCAATCTATCATATAATTCAAAATCTATTGTGCAACGGGTAATTAATAGGTACACAAAATTATTTTATTACAATTACTGATAGTGCTTGTGATTATGGGCTGTATTAACAACTTTATTGTAATAAGTTTTTTTTATTCCAGGGCCACTTTCAGCACTGCTGACGCCTTGGGTGACATTGCATAGCGCTGCGAGGGCCCTCAAGTTTTTTCCAAACGTATGCTGAGAATAGTATCTAAAACTGAGTCGTCAGCGCACCTTTACTTCTGGTGCTCCGCTAAGGCGGTATCCTAGCGTACCAACATGAAATTTTGCAATGTTTGCTGGTGTAAGTAATAATTATATAGTTCAGTATAAATATTCAAGGTTCCTAGTTTGCTCTAAATCCCTGCATGATTGCCACGTCACAACTAGTAACCGCAGGGAAGTTTCTGAACGCGCCGTTCCGTTTGTAGTATTTTAAGCACGACAGCGTTGCTAATTCTAATTTCGGCAGTGAAATATTCAAGTTCTCATTTATCGCGTACAATTTTCTTTAGATGGCTCATGTGTTCCACAGCAGCAATAAAGAGCTTATTCAATTGTTGGCATCTCCTGCTTGGCCACGAAGATGTTGACTTTCTTTTCTTAGATCCAATAATACTAAATAATAAAACTTAAATAATCATTAGTTCAATCACCGTCTTCTCTAATGCCCATACATCTTCACCAACAATTATAAGATTCTAAAACGAAACTCGAATTAGCTAGTTAGATATCTACTTTTATGTAAGATGTAGGGTATTTCTACAATATTAAGTACCTACGACTGCCTCGGTGGCGTAGTTGTATTACGGTACGGCTACAAAGCTGAGGTCTCGGGTTCGAGTCCCGGGTCGGGCAAGGTGGTATTGGATTTTTCTATTCATTATCAGCCCGGAGTCAGGAATTTGTGCCCGATATGGCGATAGGCTCGCCCCCTATCACATCATGGGACGGAACATACAAGGCGAAATATGGGTGTCCTGGTGGCGCCTCTGCCTACCCCTTCGGGGATAAAGGCGTGAGTTTATGTATGTATGTATGTAAGTACCTACGTACATATATAACTTATTTTTGCGATAACTTCTTACGAAAGCAATGTTTATGTTACTTAAGCGGTGGTTATCGCGTTAATTATATTATATTATTAAACATTTCTTATCACAAATATGAATAACAAACCACCACTCTAGTCAACAGATAACGATGGTCAAATGGCAAATATGAAGTCAAGAACGCTTAACCGAACCAACAAATAACTAACATGGTTTAAAGATGCAATCTTAATGCTTTGAATTTTATACTAATAGGTTCTTCAAAGCTTTTCTGAAGTTAAGCAGTCGATAAATCCTTTTGATAGTAAATAATGAGACTTAAAAAAAAAAAGAAATTCTACGGTATGTAAGTCCGCCAACCCGCACTAGGCCAGCGTGGTGGACTATATGGCTTAACCACTCTCAATCGATTCTCTCGTTTGGAGTGTATGATATAGTAAGATATTGATTGGGATTTGTTATTAGCGGTTTGTTTATTTATTAAAATATAATAAATTAAGTTTGTTGTTTAATGTACAAGATTTGATTACATTACTAATGTTAAGTTAGTGTTCTTCCAAAGTGTATTATATTATGTTAGTCTATAATTACATACGATCATAATAATTTACACTTCGCTACTTTACAAAGCCTTACTAATTTATTTACACAGCATTACTAATTTCACAAATATATCTAGTGCTTCTCTTAGTGCAGCAGCATTATGGCTAAGATTTATTTAGTAGGTTTACATAATATTTTGTAATGTCAGTTAAAAAAATTAAAGAAGCAGATAAGAATAAAGGCGGTTTTATTGCCGAGGTTAGAACTAATCCGTAGGAAGTATATCTAAATTACACGATAATATTAGTCATGATCATCACTATTTAATATAATAAGACCTTTATCAAAGCAGACGTGAGGTAATAGAGAAACATAGATACACTTATTTTGATGGCAAAACTATTTATGAGCATAGTTTACGTTTGCCTTTGGTGGAATTGGATTGTACTCTAAAATTTGACCTGGTCAGTTGTCTTAAATCGAGGATTGATTTCGAATGTTTCTTTATTTTTTTTTAGATTCCAGTGGTGATCATGTAACTGAAGATGATGATCATAATCAAGCTTAGACTTGGCAAGCAAATAAACGGAGATGTCTGGTGAATTGTTTATAGAAGGAGAAAGAGGTAAGACTACTGGAATTTTGGCAGTCAACATTTATATTATGTCTAAATAAAAAGTAAACTAACCACGGAGCTTTCGTCAGTTTTCTGTGAGACAATCGAATTACCCAGGTCGCGCCGGCACATGCGTAGGAACTAATCTAAACTTCCACGCTAATTTTAATGTCTAGACATTTTCTGGCAATAGTGATATCATGTTATCAGCTAAACTGTATGATATAATAAGCAGGAGCATGTGATACTACACAGTTCTTTTATAACTTCGATAGTTTTTACAGCGACAGATAACCGTCCTGAACATGTTATCAGCATCAACAAGGGGCAATAAACAATGATGTTGACCCGGCGATAATGTTTACGAACTAATGTTAAGAGTAGTGTAGACATTATTTAGTACGTTATAATAAATTAAGCTCTTGGGAAGAAAACGCTCTTAGCGATAATATCGTCAATTGGTGCATCTTAATTTTGTCCATTTTGTTTTTATATACTTGTATTGTATTTCCATTTACCAATAAATAGCTTTATGTAGCTATTGTTATAGTCAAAATATATTTGTGAATACCCATTTTAATTCTACGTAGCTATAATAGATAATATCTCCAAAATCTATGCATGCAACCTTTTATATATTTTGTAGTCTTATGTATCACCAAAATCTCTTAAATGCTAATTGAGAAGTAGGTAGATACTCGTTGAATATTCTTACTAATAAATTAGTAGCTATTCAAGCTATTAAGGAAGATATAATTGTTTAATTTGTACAGTGAAAACGTATAATTGCTAATGATGTGTCTGACATGATATACTCGTACACACGCAGTAGTTGCCGGCTTAAAATTGGGTGCGATGTTCCAAATTGTAGTAACCAGATATAGTTGCCAGAGTGATGCAATTACTTTGATTAAATTACCATGGAGACATAAACATCGATGCGATAATTAAGATTCTTTATATTAGTTTATATTTTGTATGTATTAGGTACTTGAACTGCAAATTAGCAGCATTTTTCTCTCAAATTACACGTACACTGATCCACTTTATTTATTGTTATAATTACAGTATCTACAAATATGCCATTGCTGCTTGTTGCAGTGGCAAACAATTGGTTTAAATTGCTCCGATATTGAGCACTTGGCTTAGCATAACGTTTAATAAACTGTTGCTATCGCTCATTGTGATGCCAGTGTACGCTTGTATCCATATTGTGCCGAAGTGAGTTTTAGTTGAGATCGATAAAACATTAGTTTAAAACAAGGTATGTATTTATAATATATTTTCATTACTGAATTTTCACGTAATTGCGCAAGTTCCACTAATCGTCATGCTTATTCATGCATGAATCTTTGGTTCGAATTAATAATATCAATACGAGTATATTTTGTTTCGTATGTTTATCGTGTAATATAATATAGTTGTTAATCTGTTAAGTTGTCAGTAAATGTAAACCAGCTGTTAGTGACGCAGCCTTGCAAACAATGATGTATTGGATTGGGCGATAGGCAACTTTGTTGACAGCGTTTAATTTTCTATACCTTCGTTTTTATTTTTAGAAAGTTACAACCGATTACTACCGTATATACCTGTCAAAAATTCAAAATATTAATTTATTATAAAATAAAACAACAAAGGGATTTTTAAAGGTCAAGTAAAAGTCACTTCAGCTCATCTCTGCATCACCCAAAGGTCGGCTGGTAGATAATGCCTCTGGCATTAAGTCCACCTTATATGCAATGTATATGAAGTTTAAATAAATAAAATAAAAGTTGCATATCATCCACCTTTAAATTCTATCAGGTTTTAATAATCTATATAATGGATATTATCTTCGACTATTTTTATTTTTTTAAATTACTTTATCCTTTATCAATATTTTTATAAGATCATTGGAAAATAGCGTTACCTATAATTTATGGTATAAAACATGAATATAACTAATAATTGAATGATGAATGAATGAAGCGACTTATCGAAGAACTGCGTCATTGCGTTGGGGATTGTTAATCGTACTGATATGAGTCATTTAAGTATATTATAGTTAGTTACTGACAGTTTGTTAAACTAGGAGCAATTTTAGCGAGGGATTTAATACATGGCGAAGATTTTAAAGGGAATGTCATGCGAGCGCTTCGTACCGAGCTCAATGGATGCTGAATATTTTTTTATAAAAGACCTAAGAAACTCCTTCTAAGGCTATAAGGAAAATTATGAATTAAACTCATCGTGGCAAATAAATAGGGTTTCACTCCTGATAAAAATGTGCGTTATTTAGTTAATTATTGCGTACAGAACATGATGTAAAAATGTGTATACAGTTGGCTTATTTTAGTAGGTATCTCGCTGAGTAAAAGACGCGTAATTTATATATTTTCTGTAACTGTCATTTTATACTAAAGTTAATATTTTCTGTTATGAAGTGAGAAGAGTACAATTAATTATTATTAGATAGTGTTTGTAAGTGTATCTTATGCCGACCACCTATTCCATATTGGGAAGGAAAAACTCTTGGCGTACTACTAATGGCACTAGTGATGTCTCTGCATATTCGTTTGGGGTCATAAGGGTGAGCTTATTATTCTGAAGTAGGTAATTAAACGAGACAAACATTTTAAACGAGTAAATTGAGTAAGTGGAACACAATCATTAATAGCAGGAAGTATTATATAAAAGTCTGAGCAAAAGTGTCTTGTTCTTCGCATTTTTTGATACAGGATTATTGTGTCCCAAGAGTATCGCAGACTTTTTAGATATTTAACTTTGCTTTGCAATTGACATAGTTCACAAGTTAATAAAAAATGTTTGAATAATTCGGATTGAGAAGAAACATAAAGTTTCGCGCATTGACTTATATTCTACCGACATTGATATCGATGGTTCCGCGCCATTCCAAGATTTTCACAGTGACCTGATGAAAGCAGCCTATTTTTTTGATAAAAATCTTATCTATGCTTTGTATTGGCACGATAAAAACATTACATTTTAGCATATACAGGGTATATCAAGACCGCGACCGAAAACGAAGCCAGGTGATAGTATTAGTGACTTCAGACACAATGGAAGTAAAAATTTCTCAAAAAAAATCGGCAACTTTTTTTTTGTAATTTTTTACTTATCGTCGTATTTGGATGATAAATACATAGCTTTCCCAAAATAATGATGTAGACCTCTTTATTTCTCAATACTCAATGGTACGTAAGCGTTTAAATTATTATTTTCGCAATAACTAAGTGTTTACCACCCAAAAAATATGTTTTTTTAAAAAATCGAAAAAAAAATCTGTCGCTGTTTTGGTGAATTTTTTTTGCATTGAGTCTGGAACCAATAAAACTTCCACCTGGCTTCGTTTTCGGTCGCGATCTTGAGATACCCTGTATGGTAAGTGTCTGAGGTAAGTGCATAGCTCTTTGATTAGTGTTGACTGATGACAGATGATTATGGCCGATCGATACAGTATTGACGGTTTTGCACCTAAAAATGGGAGTTTCTAAGAAGTACATAATATATTCGACACATTTACTTTTCTTGACATACATACGCTGGTAAATATTTTTCGGCTGGGTGCCAAAAAGGTCCAATTGTGACAAAGACTTGTCGTTACCACAGATTTCAATTTCGCTTCCACAATGAATTAAATTCAGATGTTGAGTGAATATAATTTCTTATACCTAAATATATGTTTTTAGGTCAAGTATTAAGCAGATTTAATCAATATTTGGGCACTATTTAGTTGTGCCATAAAGCACGTATTCCGGGAAATACTTATAAGTTTACTTTACTAAGCATCGTAAAACTAAAACACGTTTACATTGGGACTCAGAATATAATTTAAATAATCAAAGGGTTTGACTCCCACGCTGGCGATATACATCTTCTTATGTATCTTCATATATCTTTTAGTTTTAAAATAGGAAAATATGACTAGCTAGAGAGAAGATAACTTTCCAAAGAGACTTAGTTTATGATGTTACGACCACACTTCAGGTCTCAGGAGGGTGGTCGTAACATCATAAACGAAGTTTTTCTAAACGGTATTAGACCGTTACCTACGCACTATTGGATCCGTATAAATATTTATCCGTGATGTTTTAAACCTAGCTTCTCCAGTTGTATATCGGCGTTGTGCTTCTTATTCAAATATTTTACTAAGAAGGAAGTGGGCAATTCCTCCTTGTTTCCTTTCTACTTGATTTCGTTGTTGGTGAAAGATAGGTTAGTGTCCCTCAGACTCACCGAGATTCGGTGCTCGTTGCTAATTCTAGGCGTGTCACTGTTGATCCTGGATGACAGGAATTATAGTGGATGGCGTGTGGGCGGGATAATCTCTTGAAGACAAACGTTACCGCAGTATGCTTCAATCATGTAATACGTACTTCACGTAGATTTAAGATAAGCGTATTTTAAATACGAAGGGATATAAAGCAAAATGACTAGGTATTTTCATTGAACGATGTTCAAGAAAATAATAGCCTATTACGTGTACCAAATGCCTTTTTGTCAAACCTTCGTCATTTTAATCCCAGTTTAATGCTTGGGATATTATTCATATAATACTATTGTTGGAGTACGAAAACTTTATGTAACCAAAGAACAGACGCGTACAGTTTTTACCAGGAACGACGTTTCACTTGAAGTGATTCGTTTGATGCTTTAAGTAAAATCAATGCATCGCACAATGTATATTGCATTTCTCGTTAAATATTTCTGGATTGCAGAATAATTACTTTTATTCTCACTGATAAAATTATGACACACCAATACTTAATTCGACGATATTCGTGGGGTGGCTGGTAGCGGTTGGCGACGATAGGCTGAAGATCGTGCCCAGTGGCGTGCTATGGGAGAGGCCTATGTCCAGCAGTGGACGCAGAAGGGCTGATGATGATGAATACTTAATAGACCAAACATGCATATTTAAAAGTGTACAAGTTGAAAGCTAGTGTATTCACCAATTACACACTATGTTTTACTGAAAATCATGATCATCGTCATCATCATCAGCCTGCTGCAGTCTACTGCTGAACATAAGACTACTGCGTATGCCTTTGCTTAACTAAAATTAACACGTTGTCGCAACAGGAGTTATCAGCTATTTTGCACTATGGCTTATACTTTAACGACTGGCTGCCTACCTAACATCAACTCTATCGGGAGACGGGCTTTTAGTCTAGCACGCTGGCCAAATGCGATTGGTAGACTTAATAAATTTCAAAATTGTTGGGTAGAATTCTCAGGTATACGGATTTTCTTAAGCTATTTTCCTTTACCGTTAAAAAAGGGAATCCACAAGTAAAGTCCGTATATTGTGTGAAAAATAATTTCATAATATTAAAAGTATCATATAATATTAGTTTACTGCTAGTAATATATAAACAATTTAATTAAAATTACGTATACGTATTCACGTAACTCTAATCGGTGGAGTTTATTGATTGTTATGAAACCCACGTTAGCTATATTATATCCCTCCTAAATCTTTGTCGTCGATGTCTTAGCCAATAATCTGGAATTATCTGGAATTCGTTTTCTTGGAAGATACGAAAGCGCTGCGGCCTAGAAATACACGATAAATTCCTATAAATACTCAAGTTCTTGAAACACAACCGATAAAACCAGCCTCAGTTACTTTTATAAAAACAATCCCCTGATTTCAACTTATGCGTTGAGACATATAAATATTTTTATACCTCAGTTCAAGATAATAAGAAAGGCAAGTGTGATAATCTTACTGACTTAATTATGATGACGGGCAATTAACAACTATTTCGTAGATTTGATCCCGAGATAGGCTATCTTGTGCGATTTTTTCGGCCGAAAAATGTAATTTGGCCAAAAGAATAACGCGATAAGGTAGGCTCGTCCCCAATCTTAGCGGTTAACCTCAAACCCACCTCCGATCACACCTGACGTTGATTGATATGTGTGGGACCTTTTTAGAAGAAAATCGATTTTCAAGGCGTAAATGTTCAAATATAAATAAATTAGTCCAATACATTCTACTACAGAGAAGGGACCATGGACTAATTCACTACGCTAGTAAATTGTATGTTCTACGGAAGATTCCTGTAGTATGAGAATCAAGTTTTTTTTTCACCGTAAAAGAGTGTGGTAATTTACTAGGAATTACTTGTATAAATTGTATGTAACCGTTCTAAGTAAACTGAAACATGATCTATTTCCGATACTACTAATGATGCAAGCTTGGTTCGAGTTGTATGTTTAGAAAATATGCATATCTGTTCTTTTAGATGTCAAATGAAGCGGTGCCAAAAGGCGAAGCGGTTCTTCTAAAGCAAGCTCGGGACAAGTATGTAGCGGCGTACGGTCGGCAGCCGACGGTCGCGGCGGCCGCGCCTGGCCGAGTCAACCTTATTGGAGAGCACATCGACTACTGCGAGGGATTCGTTCTGCCTATGGTTATTTGCTTGTATATTATATAGTACATTTCGTATTACACACAATAATTGCCTTTGTCCTGTGAGATCCTGAAGATATATAAGTTGGGTAACTTTGTGCCAATTTGTCGGTTTGTAAAATCTCATATAATTTGCCTGGAGTTGGAACTTAATTAACGGGTGACACTAGAAGCTTACAACATCGGGGATGCATTGAGCTGATGATTTTGTATGTTGTGTTACACCGAAAATAGGGTGTATATAATATAAACAGATACATAGAGGTAGTACTACATATTGTTTCCGTTGCTTTAGCGTTCTATAAAATATTTTAGTTTTCAAGAAGTATAGATATAAAAAAAAATATTTACCTAGATAAAATGTATCGAAAAGGTAAAAACCTAAAATATGAAGTAAAGACAATCTATAATGCGTAATTTTCTCATTCTAAATTCAAAAATTAATGGCAGTTCGGATTTGAAACTTGCAAATAAGTTATTATGTAATGAAACATTTTTACCACTGGCCTCTTACAAAATATTTTTTTTGTTTTTGTTCGTGTTATAAAACCGATGTCTTTATTTTAGGCGCGAAAGTCCCTAGCTGTTATAGATGGTATTTTTGAGCCCCACTTCGGTCGATGAATATTGTTATTGAATTATTTAACGGTTATAAGAAGATTCAAGATATTGATTATGTAATGTTGTTGTTCATTGGGTAGCAGCTGTTCAGATTGTAATTTGTTGTTTACGTATCGGAGACATTAATCACTTGTTTATCCCCAAAGACTGGTAAATAAAGCGTGGAATGGAAGACAAAGGGAGTATTGTGTAAAGAGTTTTAATATGAATTTGAATTTAGGACAAATCATAGTGACTCGCATAAGGTTTCGTTTTGGGTTCACATGCTTATACATACATACATAAACGCACGCCTTTATGCACACCTTATCACCTGCTTTATCACTTGTTTATATTCGTGTATAATCAGGTCGGCGAGGCATAGCCATCTCACTTGGGTAGATACTCTATGTCGACTATACTGTACCATCAACCATCAGGTTCATTGTAGTCTCTTTGTCGTGTCGTATCGTTTTTTTATACTTTGAATCTCATTATGAAATATATTTACCTATCATTTTTTATTTCTGTTTGTAGTATTACTACGTTTTATGGCCGTGTACGAGTATTTTTTGCTGCTTTTCCAAAGTTGAAATTCTTGTAAGCTTGGGTATATTTGTAGAATCATGATTCCCCTTATCTCGTGTAAGGCTAAGGACGATGTGATCTTGATCTTTATTACATGTTCCGGTCAGTCGTCTGGTTTAGATTTTACGACAGATCCTTTCCCTAACACCAATCCTTTGGATGCCATAAAATCAGGTTCCAATAATATTTTCCGATTTGGAAGATTGGGACAAAGTCGATTTTACCGACCTTGACCACGAATCTACGAGCCCAGAAACTGAATGAATAACACGATGATAATATTTTTTTATGGTAACGCTTTAATTTAATAGAGAGTTAATTTTAAAGAAAGTATCACTATATGATTTTCCCTCATTTTATTCAAACAAATACATTCTAATTCTGTTTCTTAGTATGGACAGACATAATACCTACAGAGTAAAAGTACAAATGGCGATCTTATTAGTAATACCAATTTCTGCTTTTTAAATGTATGTAACGTAATAGTAAACTTTTTTTACAGGCGATACCATTTCTAACCGTGGTGGTAGGAGGCTACAACAACACAGATGAATGCAGATTGTTGTCGGTGTTGGCGAAAGGAGAAGAGCTGCAGACATCATTTCCATCCAGTAAGAAGGCGGCCTTAAAACCTGACAGGCCGGGGTGGACTAACTACGTCAAAGGCGTCGTTGCTACTTTCCCTGGTGAGTTAACCATAAATTCTCTAGTTATAACCACGTAGCTATAACCTGACCGTGAATCCGCACTAGGCCAACTTGGTGGACTATATAGCCTTACCCCTCTCAATCGTTCTCTCGATTGTAGACCAGGCCCGTGCCCTGCAGTGGGACGTATATGGGGTGATACAATACAATAATTATTGTGCTCCGAACGTATCAGGTTAAGACTTGCAAAGTGCGAATATTTATCTGAGTCTCTGTAGATATGTATATTATAACGTAACACGACCATGCTATAAATAAAGTTGGTATTCAAAATTGCATAGAGTAATGTGTGATTTTTAAATTAGCTGTCAGAGAAGACTTCCAGAGAATTAGAATTGATAACGTAGTACATTTTCATTAAAGATGATCAAGCCATTTTCTATTCGTACTTATATCTCTATTGTATAAAAATAAACAATTTGAAAATTCTTATTATGTTTTACGTATCATAATATGTTCACATTTCCTTTTATGATTAAGATAAACTTCTTGACACTTAGGATCGTAAATGGGAAACCATTGGCCTATATTAATAAAATTATGTCGGCTTCAGATCTATTAATTTTGGCTATAAATTTCATTTACCTCCCAAGATACCCTTATTGTAACACGTGTAAGATGTTAACTTCCATGTTAAGTCAGGAAGTCTGAAGTAAACTGATCTATGTGTGAAACTTTAGTGGCGTTGTCAGTTGAGCTATATGTGTGTTAGATTTCCTATTTTTGCATATGAACGGGAAAATTAGGTGTTTTAGGGACAGCGCAGACCGGGTCGGTATGGCAAGAGATTTAATTTCTTACCAAAGGATATTCAAACTTATCTAGTAGATATACATCGAAAAATCGCTTGCCATGCCGCGGCATCTATTTACAAATTTATGAAATGAAATGAAATGAAAATAATTTATTGAATCCATTAAAATGTTCAACATTGTTTAGATTCAGTCATTTTTTGAACTACCACCCGGTTCGGAAAGCGGTTTTCACTAGAGAAGAACGAGCAAGAAACTCTAGTGTTGCTCTTTTCAAAACCAGTTTACAATGTAGTGATTATTACAAAAATTACAAGTTGGTTTAAATCAGAGCAGTTCATAAATATATGTTGTATTCCTACTAGATAAGTTTGGGAATCCTTTGGAAAAAAATAAATTTCTTGCCATGCCGTCCCGGTCTGCACTGGCCATTGGAATGTTTGAGTCAGCTTGGACAGAGACTATGGTATAGGAGGATGAAATAAAAAGCCAGTCACGACATACTGAACCCAATGGTTCAGTATATCGTTTTGAGTAGATTAGTATAATTTTAAATTATTAGTAATTTTAGTGTCGCAAGAGATAATTCACTAACAGATGCATTGTAGTCACTGTTTTCTTTAGTATTATTTATAAAGAAACTGTTTACTAGACATTTGGTTTGTATAATTTGTATCTTGTTTACGAAATAACTACACTCATCATTTAGTGCAATATGGTCTTTTTACATTTCCAACATGAAAAATCTGTAAAACTTAAATAGAACGACTAAATTGTAGTCCACAGTTTTTAAAAGTAGAATTTTGCATGTCCCAAGTGTAAATGTAGCATACACGTGTTGGAAACATTTTCACGTAAACTGATCCAACCATTCCGGTCAGTAAGTTTTGGCTGGCAGAATATATTTTGGACGGTATGTGAAGTCTATTTTTAACGCGCAAGTGAGGATTTCGGCTAATGTGTACGTACATTACTTTAAATGCAGATATAAATTTTCAATATTTATAAAGTGAGTCATACATAAACTCACGCCTTTTATCAAGAAGTAGGGTAGGTAGAGGTGCTACCAGGACACCCACGTTTTGCCATATGTGTCCCCTTCCACGGTGTCGAAGGGGGCGAGAGTCTACCGCCAGATCGGGCAAAAAATCCTGACTCCGGGCTGATATTTTTTTTAGGATTCAAAGTCGAGACTTAAGAGTTGTAATCGTACCGTAGTACGATTACAACCGAGGCAGGCTTAAAATGAATTAGCATAAAAAACAATATAATTATTTTGCGGTACACCAGCTTTACAAAGGCACAATATCGGCCAATAAACTAATAATTGCAATAAAAATATATAAGCACCTTAATCTATTGCACTTATCGATGTAAATAAAATGATAAGTCCGTTTGAATTGATTTTAATCTTACTTTTTACACATAGCGATGATCTTTATAATAAAAAAAAATATATCACGATCTACTTAAAGTAATATTTTTTGTGTACTATTACTTATTGTTATTGCTATTTTTATACATTGTTTATTTTTTAATTACGTCAAATAGCATACAGTCCCGGGCATCAGTGACGATATTACGTGGATATTTTATTGCATTTACAATTACGTTTGATAAAAAGTACCTAGTTTAAATATATCTAGTCAAGCATATTTTCAGTGCTATAATTGGTTTGACCTGACTCCATCAGTCAGATTTTCCAGATTGCAGTCTTTCTTTCTTTACCAAAGTAATTTGTCTGAGGTGTTCATTGATACGAGCTTTTATACAATCTGCTTCATTTTTTAGTTTCATTATTTATGGTTCAAGTGGCAAGCCATGGCTTAATGATTCAGGCATTAACACATAATAGGTACATATAAACATAAAAAGATAAAATATATTGAAGTCAAAGCAATTTAATATATTGAAGTAAATTATGTTTCCATATCTAATTAAAACGCATACAAATTCATTTTATGACCTAGGTATAGGAAGCAATATGGTTTCCGTTATTTTCATTTCGATATTACTGCAGGCAAACAATTTCACAGGCAACCAAGTCGCAATGGTGCTGTTACGATCCAATCCGCGGTGAAAGCATTCAGCCGTTAATTTATATATTATGTTCATTCATTCAAACCTATATAAATGATTTTTTTCTATACATTCTGCTATTTAACTATTTCTTATTACGTAGTTTATTTTTATCTCCTCATTGGATTAGGCTTTATGTGTGCGTTTTCGGTTTGATAAATATAACTGTATGGAAATAAGTTTGACAATTGAGTATAGCAGTAGTGACAACTCGGTTTGCCCTTTAGGGGATACACTGAAAGTAATAAAACATGGATAAAGGCGTGCGTACGCCCGTATCCTATTGACGCTATTGTATGTGTATTTTGTTGAAAAAATTTTGAAGAGAGAAATTCAAAAGTTCTTTCCGTTTAAATTATTTTATGAAAATATTTTATAACCAAATAAAATAAATATAGTTATTTCGGTGTGCGTACTATGTTCAATTGAACAATGAACAATATAACATGTTAATTCCATGGTCAAGATAAAAAAATATATAAATATCTAGTCTACTCCATATTTAGAATATTAGAGTCCAAAATATGAAATTGTCTAATTTCTCAGTTTTCTAATAAACCAGTGTTTAAATAATCTAGTGTAAGTAAATATAATAATTTGTGTCAGCCCACGAGTTATGTTCCTTATGTTCTTTATATAGAATGTGCTAAGAAAAATGTATCCAGATCTAAAATATATTGACGTCATAATACAGTTATTGTTTCCGATAGCGGCATTTATTATACAAATGTAATAAATGGCGGTGCCTTTTATACTTTATTGGGCTGAGATATAATAAAATTTAGGTGCCAGTAATTCTTCAACGGTATTTTGCAAGTAAGAATTTGGGGGCTTTTGCGGTTTTTATTAATATTACTCATGAAAGTGCGTGTGGTAAAGAAATAAACCGAGATAAAAGGTTTTAGGATACATTTGAAAAAGTAACAATAACAATAATACAACAATAATATCAGCACGCATGGCAAAACCAAGTAAAGGTCTCTATTACGATTCAGACAGGATAATGTCTTAGCCCATCATGTCAGTCAAGTTCGGATTGGGTTAAAGAGTAATGCGAATAGAAACCACGTGCCAGGATGAAATGAATAGAAGGGATGTAAAGACTACTTCAAAACAATGACAACATTCAGGCAATTGTCGCCCTTTAAGATACTTCGTCCATGCACTATAATCATTTAAAATACTGCCTAAAAACAGTCATCATCATGATCATCATCATCAGCCCAATGCAATCCACTGCTGGACATAGGCCTCTCCCAAGGTACGCCACAGAGCCCGGTCTGCTGCTTTACGCATACAGTCGCTGCCGGCCCAGTGATGCCACAGTAATATTGTTCTTTATTTAAATTTATAACTGCTCAACAAATACGTGCTGCTCAAAAATGTTGACGTGTTATCTTCGCAGACAAAGTGGATGGTTTCGACGCTGTCATAGTGTCTGATGTTCCCATGGGCGCCGGGTTGTCGAGCAGTGCCTCCATTGAAGTCGCCGTATTTACATTCCTTGAAGGACTTACCGGTAAAAGCGTTGGGTAAGTTACATCATTTGTAAATCAACAAATAAATTATCCCAACAGCACATACTTAGTCCTGAACCAACATTAAGATCATTTGAGTCTTGTCTCCTGTGTATCAGAAACTACGAGTTTTTTTTATGTCTCGAAAACATCCAGGTCAGAGATAATTACTTGTGGACCGCAAACATTTGTAATTTATCTACTACATGAAAATCAACTGCGAATATTAGTCTAATTTTATTGAATTGGTTTAGCCTTCTCCCTTTAGTTACTCCTTTTTTCCGTTATAAATTACTTTAACTAATGTTTAATTATAATATAGTGCCATTATTTATGAATATTCAAGTAGTTTTAATAATACAGAGAGACAAACATTTAGAGATAAGCCATACACAGCATAAAATACGACATTTCGGTTTCTATGCACGAAAAGTTAATAAAACGTCAATCGTTGATAAACTTTTGACACCACGTGTGAGAGTCGACGCACTCTTTTTACCTTATGTTATAACCGTTAATTAAATTTTGCAGGTTGGTTGAAAAAGCGAAGCTGTGTCAAAAAGCCGAGCACGAATTTCCAGGCATGCCGTGCGGGATCATGGATCAATACATTGTGACGTTGGGCAAAAAAGAGCACGCACTTCTCATAGACTGCAGGTTAGTTTATTTATTTTAGTCCACATGTATCGGCTTTTTGTATTTTCCGCTTATATTGTTTTAGACATAACTTAAAACAGAAATCTGTCGGTAGAAGGTACAGTTAGAGGTTAATTTGTCGGATGCGTCGTAGATCTGATCCCGAACTTCACCCCGTATCCAGAATCAATTATGCACAAGTTACTAAACAAATATCTAATGTTGTATTTACGATAAAATTATGTGCCTCTGTCTCATCTGTTTGTTTAACACAGGTAGTGTTCAGGGATATCTGTAACTATTTCCGCTTTGCATTAGTTTTCTCGCTAGACTTGACCGTGAGGTAGTTCGGTAAATTTGAGCGTGTATGTCTAGAAATTATCCAGCCCTCATGCAATTGCAACTCCTTTGGGATCAACTATAGCGCGCAAAGCCTTCAACCGAGTGGCTAGCCCCATAGGGACACTGGCTATTTGAACAGTGAGTTCAAGCACAAGTAAAAGTCAATATGACACATTCACTGTATACTGGTCTATGCGTGTATGTATAGGCTAGCAGGACACGTGGCAAATGAACACGAGCGAAAATAATTTTATTTGTACTATGGTGAGTACGTGCGTGGTGGCCTGTTGGTAACGGACCAGACGCGGCTGCCTACATGTTCACGGTGGTCGCGGGTTCAAATCCCAGGGCACACCTCTGACTTTTCGAAGTCATGTGTGTATTGATAGTCAATCACCACGCACTTTAACGGTGAAGGAAAACATCGTGAGGAAACCTGCATACCGTAGCGATTTTAAAGAATTTCTACGGTATGTAAGTCCGCCAACCCGCACTAGGCCAGCGTGGTGGACTATATTGCCTAACCACTCTCAATCGATTCTCTCGATTGTAGAGTAGGCCCGTGCCCTGCAGTGGGACGTATATGGGCTGATATAGATATAGATATATATGGTGAGTGTATGTCAACAATAAACATTTAATACATTTTTGTAAGGGACACTCGTTGACCAGGAGTAGAAAAATATATTGTCTCTTATAAAAATTGTACCTAACTAAAACATATAATTTTGACGACATTCATAGCTAATAATAGAAATAACGTTTATGTTGAAGTTAGAAGTCTCTATATTTTATATTTTTTGTAATTAAACACATTGGTTTGTATAGATTGCTTATATTAATAAACTATCAAGAGTGACTCAGTATCCACACAAACCTGTCAAAGGTTTTTGCGATACTTTATTAAATGTACTAACAGTTTAACTTAAAATGAATAAATAAATTAAAAAATATATGTATACATAGTCCCACAGTTGTAAAAGTTAATGCTACCGAACCTATTTTTAGCAAAATAATTACTTTATGTATTATTTACTTAGGGAACTCTTTGATTAGTTGAAACAGTGTTTAAATAATAAAATATCACGTTATTAGAAAACCATAGAGTACAGTTTCTTTATATTATATATTTTTAAATGGATATGCCAATGGATAGCACGCGATGTAAAAGGAATCGTTTGCTATTTAAATTTTAAACACACGGAAATTCCATTTCAGATGTTTCTCCAAAGAAGTACATACTGAGCTATTACAAATATACAATTTTAAATATAAGCAGGTATTCATTAATACTCAATAAAAATAATGACCTAATTTCAAATAGTAGAGTAACCAAAATTCCAACCACACATGAAATTAGTTATTTAAGATGCAAAATGGGCCGGCATAGTCACATAGTGACTAAGGCCCATAAAAAAAAAGATAATAAAAAAAAAAAAGATGCAAAATTTTTCACGTTGAGTAAATTATCATGTTTCGCGCTCCACGATTAAGTTTCCGAATAGTTGATGAAACTGACATAAGTTAACCCAACCAGTCTTACACAAACACGTGCGGCTCAATGTCTCACGGATCTGCGATACTCTCGACACGAGTCTAAAACTTCCTTACTTCGTATCTTTGTACAGCTAAATTTCCGGACCAACTTTTTATTAACGTTACGTAAAGTAATTTTGTACATATAATGTTTACTGGCGAAAAAATGAGAACGTATGAAAATATACAGCCATCATTATGGTTGTTACATAAATAAAACAGGGTTATAAATTTTAGAATATAGGGCAGAATATTTCTCTATATCATTAGTCCAACAAAAGATTGCTGATCTGAAGTAACTAAAAGCACCCATGAACATTTATAACAATAGGTTCCATTGACATGATTGTCTTGCCGGCGTCTCAAAATAGAAGAAGGTTACGAAAGGAAAAAGGAGCGAAGGAGAAAAAGGCTACTGGGCTACCAACTATTTCACTCCCAGAAAGGAACACAATAACAAAGTTGTTACTTCATAGTTTTCTGTATAACATTGGTACCGCCCTGGCCATGCCGGTCCATTTCTAAGTAGTCCAAGGGAACTATAATAAGTTTCTAGTACGTTGAAAACTTTGCAGAGCACCTAGGAAAAGGACTGTTATAAACGTATTCAATACAAAAATATAGCTAAGCGCATTTAAATACGAATACTTTGCTTCACAATTGCGAAAACGAACAGGAATGCAAGTAGGTACTGGTTAACATTCCACGCACGTACTCGGATTTTGCTCTGTGCTCCAACTTTAAAATTTTCTTAAAGTAGAGCATGGCGATTGTACTTGGTAAACTATTATACACAGGTTCTTATATAAAATATTTGTTTTTTGATACTGAAAGTCCTTTTTAATTTTCATTTAACGTTAGATATCCCTGGGAGCAAGAGTTAAGTAATTATAGACTACAATTTTATTCAGTTTATATTTTGTGTCATTCGTATTTCAAATGCTCTTTAATTTGTAAATATCGATATATAATATGTTTTTTATTTAAATCTATTTCCTGTATAACTTAAATGTTTTATTGTAGATCGTTAGAAGCAGTGCAAGTACCTTTAGTGACAGAAGACGTGGCTCTGCTGGTAATCAACACAAACGTGAAGCATCAGTTGACAGGCAGCGAGTATCCCCAACGAAGAGCTCAGTGTCAAGAAGCAGCTAATAAATTGGGACTACCAACACTCCGAGGAGCTAAGACCGAGGATTTAAAAGGTTAGCATGTGAATAGATAACATAAAATCTAGTGAACTATTTATTCATCCTGAACAAGATAAACTATAAAGTTATTTTTCTTCAGTTTTACGATTCTATCTAAAGCAGAAATACTTTAAGGAAATACTTCATGTCAAAAGTTTGGTGGAAGCGATGTATGCGGATGCCAATATATTTTAATTTTTTACAACGAAAGGAAGCACTTGCAATATTTATGTTTATACAAAGTATTTTGACTCGAAGGTTTCGAACACTGATTAATAGCAAAAAATATTGCAAGATTTAAGATTATAAACTAAGGCAGCGGTAAAGACATACCAAAGCAAATTTATGGTACATCGTTGTCAATCATAGTAAGCATTCCAGATACAGTTTGCACGATAGTATGTAACACATCCACGGTTCGTCTAATAAATGAAAATTGAAATGGGTTATCTTTATACGAATTTTTGACGGGAATGACGGAATTCGTGACACGGAAATTTCGCAGTGAAACATATTTCACCGTCGTTGCTGTTTTTATCTGAAGACCCGTGCCTTTTGGATAATGTTTTGTTAGTGGCTAACATCTTCTGTGAACTCATTCTATGGTTGAACTCTGGGCAAAGGTTTGTTTCGTTAGTGCTAATAATTGTGTGAACTCTGACCTTGTGCCACGCTGACTTACCATTTCTGTGCGATTATTTCGGCTTTGCCAAATTAAAGGCACTGCACGTGAACGTGTAATTATATCTCAGAAAATCATCCATTGGTAACAGAAGAATTTAGTCTGTTGCGACACAAATCCGTAGGCTTTCAGTTTTTGTTTGTGTTCAGTGTTTTTATTTTATTTAGTATTTTTTAACTAGATTATTGTAATTAGTATAACATTGTTCCATCATTGAAAATCTGTACAGCGAAATTTGGTAATTATATTTTGTTTACCAATTCGTGGAAGTTTTCATTATTATTCAATAAAATGCCATTCCAGTTTTAATCCCAGGGTTAAGAAAACTTTGAAATTGTATTAAATATACATCAATCATTTGATATTGACTTCGCAGTCACCTTGCTTATGAAAGCAATTACCCGTACAACAGATATTATATTTCAAACTATATTTGGTAAATATTTTTGTTAGCTCGATTGGCTATTGACTTTCTGAGCTTAAGATTGACGACTCCATCAAACATATTTGTTATGATTCTTTAGTGCCGTAAATAATACATTAAATTGCGTTGGGGTAACATCGCAACAGTAGTTCATAGGGGTAAGAACATGAATTTCTATACAATATAGTTGATGTTCTTGCCCCTTCTATCCCAGTATTACGGTATTACTCCAACGTACCCAAATAGGTATTTAAACTTGCACGAGTCGCTTGTTAGCTAAAACTTTTTGTTTGGGAATGTTTTTTGTTACTCAAAGTAACTAAAATTGTAATTTATCTCTAAAAATATCTAATTGTTTATTTAAGTTTCTAAAATTGTATCTTCTTACAACATGAGTATCAAAACTCACGTAAAACGAATACCGTGTATAAAAATATTATTCTTACAGCAATTAGGGTGTCAAATTCACGCTCGCAATCCATTGCATTCTTTACGAGGCTCGCTCCCTAATTAAAAAATCACACGATATCTACGAACGCAAAAATAAAATATTAATGAGAAGTAAAATAAGAGACATCATAAAACAAAGAAATGTGAAAGAATTTTTTCACTACGTCAAATTATAATATTTTTTCATTTATGACCAAAATGGAATATTGCTGTATTTGTTTATTGGGATATATTGCAATATCGAACAAACTCGTGACGAGTTTATGAAAACAAATAGGAAAATTCAAATGTAGAACGTTCACTCTTTGAAATGCGAGCATAGTTAATAGACGCAGGTATGGACTCCAAAATAATTGTTCTGTTGTGCTTACAATAAGAGAATCAGTTTTATGATTTTCTGCAGCTAGCCGTAGTAGATAGATTTTATTTTGTTAATACGGATTTTGTTAGAGAACTGTAAACTACACATGCACAATAACAATAAGGAATTATTGTAAGGAGTACTGAGAAATCACTAGCTCATCAAAGTGCACAAATTAGTTGTGCGAGTCAAATATAATTTTCCGTAGAAACTACTGTTTATTTTAACTTCCACCTCATGCGGCATCTCATAATCTTTCGCCCTAGCAGCGTTGTAAAGTGAGGTTGGCTCGTCGCGTCTTGTTCAGCGATATTAACTTGCGCAAGTTTTTGTTTAAAGAGCGTCATAAAGTTGATGTCTGAGAGTATTTCATTACACTCATTAACATTGTTGTAGTTATATTGTAACGTAATTTTCTTTAAATACAACCTTTTAAAAGACGCTCAAGTTCGGTAAATTTTGTAGTTATGTATATTACAGTCGCAATTTAGAAAATTATTCCTTCCAGCTGTTGACATCTAGCAATAATAGGTTGACTTTTACTTTTAATTATATTTACATTGAAATATAAATTTCGTACCTCTTTGATTGAAAACTTTCGCAAACGAGAGGTCATTACATTTTCGTGAAAAGCGTAGATCATTATAAAATGGCAGTAAGCCGGCTATATTTGTCACCGAAGTAACGACCGTAGTGATGGATGACGAGCGGAAGGGTATTAGGATTGATAGCCGGCGTGGTCCGTGTAAGCCGACCTTGTGCCCATTCGTACGACAACTTAAGAAACCTGTTAATAGTACCTGGACGTGAAAGGAATATGAAAAATGACTTAATTTGAAAGAGAACTTTGTTATAATACAGTATACTGTCTTGTATGAGTTCATGGATTTCCGACTTCTGAGCTTCTACAGCCACGCTGCTCTAATGCGGCTTGGCGGACTTCATGTACCACATTCTGTATTCTGTATCAGCCTGCATACGTCCCGCAGCAGGGCACGGGCCTACTCTATAAAGGGTACGATGGAGAGGAGTTAAGCTACATATATAGGTACCACTCTGGCCATGTGTGTACCACATAATGTAATATACTTTATACGAGACTCAATCTTAGTGTGCGATCAGGACTATACATTGTGATGGTTAGGCGTATTTATCTATACATATAATAAAAATGTAAATGGTCGATGTCTGTACATGGAAGATATTTAAGAAATTTCAACGCGGGGGGTCTTTATAACAGCAACAGAATCCAAAACAATTTTTTTTAGAATTTTTGTCTGTCTGTCTGTCTGTCTGTCTGTCTGTCTGTCTGTATGTTTGCTTGCGCATCACGCAAAAACTACTGCACCAAATGAGATGCGGTTTTCACAGTTGTATTGCTGTAGGTTCAACTTAAAAACTGGTATATGTTGCATTTGCATACAGGGTGTTTCTTTTTGTTTGCTTGCACATTACTCATAAACTACCGCACCAAATGAGATGCGGTTTTGACAGTTGTATTGCTGCAGGTTCAACTTAAAAACTGGTATATGTTGCATTGACATATAGGATGTTTCTTTTTGTTTGCTTGCACATTACTCATAAACTACCGCACCAAATGAGATGCAGTTTTCACAATTACAATGGTGCAGGTCCAACTTAAAAACTGCTATATATTTCATTTACATACAGGTTGTTTCTTTTTGTTTGCTTGCACATTATTCAAAAACTACCGCACGAAATGAGATGCAGTTTTAACTGTAATATTGGTGCAGATCCAACTTAAAAAGTGGTATATGTTTCAGTTACATACAGGTTGTTTCATTTTATTTACTTGCGCATAACGCAAAAACTACAAGACGAAATTAGATGCGGTTTCACAGTTATATAGGTACAAGTCTAACTTAAAAACTGGTAAATGTCTTATTTACATACAGGGTGTTTCTTTGTATTATGGAAGATAAATGAGAAAACTAATATTCCCCATATTAACACTGGATTAACACTTAGGCTACATTTTATCCAGATAAATTAAGTGTTCCCGTGGGATGAGGACGGAAATCCGATATATTTGTTACTTTTTATACTCAAAGGGATGCGATGGGCGTGGATTACATACCTTGAGTGAGAATGAGATAGGACAGGTGGGATATAACGGGACGGGACGGGACGGGATGAGAAATACCAAATAATGTATACATGTATATTTTTTTAAATAAAGTTAATCACGCAGACGAAGTTAGCGGGCAGAAGCTAGTTTCATATAAAATCAAATAACAATAATTTTTATTCAAATAGTTATTTATATAATCAAACTGTTGATAATAAATAATGCAAATGATATGTTCTTTTAACGTTAGGCTGAGAATAAACGCGCTGTTTCATATACGGAAAAAACGCAAGGCAGCCTTACTTTCGCCGCAATTTATGTAATAACCTGACTCGGGACTATTGTGGCTAATGTTAGCCGTTTAAAAGCTTTGCAATTTATGTAAATGTATCACTAAAACCTATGGATGAGGATTTTTTTTTACTTTAATTGTTCTTCTGTTAATAAAGCGAGGTATTTTTATCCAGTTAGTTAATTCGCCAGCTTTAAAACAAGAGGCTGTAGAACTGCGATTCTCCTACCACTGTGTATTGATAGTCCATCACCACGCACTATAACGGTGAAGGAAACCATCGTGAGGAAACCCGCATAAGTATCGTATATCGTAAGAATTTCTGTGGTATGTAAAGTCCGGCAATCCACACTAGGCCAGTGTGGTGGACTATATAGCCTAATGCCTCTCAATCTTACTCTCGATTGTATAGGGTAGTGTCCTGCAGTAGGACGTATATGGGCTGATACGCATACAAATACACATAGAACATACCACATCTAACTCTGGCTACTGTACTGTATCAACTCATATACGTCCCACTGCAGGGCACGGATCGCCTCTACAATCGAGAGTACGTTTGGGAGGGGTTACGCCATAAACTCCACCACGCTGGCCAGGTGCGGGTTGGCGGACTGTTTGGAGTATTGATACATGTTGGTAGAATAATTACTTCTTTAGAGTTTTACGTATAAAAAAGTAATATAGTTTATTAATTGTAAGTCCGATGGGATTTTCCGATTGCAACGTTTCAAAGTCCTAATAATAGATCTCAACATTGCTTATTTAAAGGATTATGAGCTTTGATGTTCAATTTAATTCTCTGTTTAACCCCCTTAGGAGATGGAAAGTAGTATTATTAGCATATTCAGCTAGTGTTTTATATAAAATAAATGTTTGTAACCATTTTTATATGGTATGAAAAGTCCGACATCTCCTGGTGTTGTTTGGTTTTGCTTGCCGTGTAATGGAACTTACGAAGGCTGATTTACTTGTTCCTTATTTAAATTAACAGAAAATTCCACATGTGAATATAGGTACTATGTAATTCTTGAATTGTTCAAAGATCCATTAATGTTTGAATCACTGATTCTTTTTTTATCATTTTCGTCTATTGAACCAAGGGATTTTGCTACTTATTTTTCCTTTTACACTTACAAATCTTTTTTCTCTAGAGTTGGTTTTATTTTGTCTCATTTTTAACGTGCTCTGTGGTATTTTACAAGATCCGCTTTAGTTTTACACTACAGTAATTATTTTTACTTATATAAATTCTTGTTACTATGCTGTTTAATATTGTTGCTATGATGTCTATATCTAGTTCATCTTCTAAAGTATATAGGTGTATATAAAGACTAGTTTAATGAGTACTACATCAGTAATAGTTCTCATAACTCATAGTACCAGAGTATGTTTTAACTCTTAGCAAATTAATGTACTTTTTTCAATTTTATAAGTTTGAAATATTGTCATCATTTATCAATCTGCGTTTGTCCATGGCAGGCTGTGGATCTTTTTAAGATAAGTTTATTTTGCATTTGTCAGTAAAGATTTAGCCATACTCAACCATGTTGGGAAACCGGACTACTGAACGCAGTACTGGAGTACTCTCAGATTTCACTATAGGCGCTGCTGCCTACAACTAAGCTTTATTGATTTTACTAGCGGCTCGGCCCGGCTTCGCCCGGGTGCATATGGTTTTTGAGTCCAGTTCATATTATCTATCTATCTATCTATATCAGCACATATACGTCCCACTGCAGGGCACGGGCCTACTCTACAATCGAGGGAATCGTTTGAGAGTGGTTAGGCCATATAGTCCACCACGCTGGCCTAGTGCGGGTTGGCGGACTTACATACCGTAGAAATTCTTTAAAATCTCTACGGTATGCAGGTTTCCTCACGATGTTTTCCTTCACCGTTAGTTCATATTAACAAAATACTATTTAGCATACAAAATGTTTTATATTTAATCTCAATGTGACCGACTTCTATTATATTGTTTTTCCCGTCCCGTGCTGTTAATATATTCCGTTCTGTTCCGTCTCATTCAGTCCCATGACGAAAAGCATGCAATCCTGTCCTCTCCTGCCCCGTGTCATACATTCGAGTTTGAAAGAGTAGCAAATATATTGTATAATTAATTGTAATAGTTATATTCATCCCATGGGTACATTAAATTTTTCGGGATAAAAAGTATACGCCGAGATAAAAACACCCCTATACCAAATTTCATTAAAATACTAATATTTGCCTAATGTTACAATGCTTCTTTTACAATGTTTTCACAAAAATGTTTTGTTTTAATGGCACTTGTGTTTGTCTGCCAAATAATATAAAAAAATCGATGATAATTAAATACCCAATTGTTTCTTTATTTTTTAGTGCTGAAGCGTCTCGGTTGCGACGAGTTAGTGATTAAGCGAGCAGAGCACGTTATTGAAGAGATACACAGAACTGAAGAGGTGGGCAGAATCCTTGGCAAAAAGGACTTTAAGCGGGTTCGTATCTTTCATCATAAAATAATATGAAACCTTTGTATAGACTATAGACATTGAGCGCAGGTTTACTTTAAAATTTCTTGCGAAATTATTAATAGGATTTTCTTGAAGGTTTGCTCAAGGAATTTCACAGCGACCTGGCGGCCTATACTTAGTAGTTCATATAAATTGTAAGTGCCCTGAGATGAAACCGTGGCCTCCCTTTTTAAGTCCGGTACAGGCCGTAGCTAGCCTATTGTCCATGGTCTTTAATTAATGTTTGGTCATAGCATTAATTGGTAGAGTCGTTAATTTCATTAAACGTTTAAATACTTCGCAATTCTGATGGTAGCTGCAACTTACTAAGTTTCGAACGCTAATCAAACTTCAAATGTTTATTAATAAAATCTCATTATCTGTATATAGGTACGTGAAATATGATGTAGGATTTTTTTTGTTGATAGAAAGGGTTTTTCGTGATTTTTGTTTCACTGTATTCAAATCCAGCATGCGGGTAAACACATATAGTGAATTTATATTCTAAGTTCTTCTGATTACTTACTCGTTTCTCGTTTTTACATACATACATACATAAACTCACGCTTTTATCCCAGAAGGGGTAGGCACAGGCGCCACCAGGACACCCACATTTCGGCCTATGTGTTCCGTCCCATGTTGTGATAGGGGGCGAGCCTATCGCCATATCGGGCACAAATTCCTGACTCCAGGCTGATAATGAATAGAAAAACCCAATATCACTTTGCCCGACCCGGGATTCGAACCCCATACCTCAGCTTTGTAGTCGTACCGTAGTACAACTACGCCACCGAGGCAGTTCCTCGTTTTTGTTATTCCAAAACCACAGCGTTCAGTAGCCATGCTAGGTAATCCTAAAGGTGGCTTAAATCTAACACTAGCTTAGCCTCTACCATAAAGTGTAAGACCCAAACATCTCACACTAAGTCACCAACAACTATTCCTAGCTATACGTAAGGCTTAACTATTGATGTTACATAATTCTGTAGTAAATGTTGCAATGGCTGAGTTCAGCGCATCACCAATTAAGAATGAATTCAGACTGCGAGTAATGCAATTTATTTGTTTTCCGGAATCCGTGTTAATTTGCATTGATTTTAGTTTCCAAGTTTGTTTTTGTCCACAATAATTTTAAACATACATTTTTTTTCATTTGTTTATTCTATGCTGCAGTTTGTATAGAATATACCGTTGTTGCTGTCAATACCGGCTGTATAAATTCGAGGAATTTATGTATCTACTATTATTATTGGTATTTTAGTTATATTATACTGTGATATTTTTTTTTTTATTCTTAATTTAGGGCTTTTTCACTGAGTGAATATGTCGCCCTAAGTATTTCTTTGTACATAAGTCGTTTTTTATTTAGAGTTTCCTCCTTAGATCCTATTTATTCTTCCGGACTATAAGCACGGTACGCGTGAATACTCTCATGTCTTAATATTTTTATGTATACTGTATTTCATTTATTTAAAATAAAAGGTGCTCATACCACGCTAGTCATAATAGGCGACGGTAAAAAAGTTATATAAAAAAGTTATAACAAATAAATACGGGAATTGAGGTTTCTTCGTACGGCTTCTTTCTACACATAAGCCCAACCCTTGAAAACCGACAGAAATTATTTATGAATATACTGTCAAAAGTTGGACAATAAAAGAAACTGAAAGTCATTGTGAATAACTTTTGAGAGAGGTTTCTTTTGCGAAAAACGGTTTAGAAAACTGAATTTGTTTTGGCACACTTACAACAATAAAATAAGGGGCAGTTTAAATACAAGTGTTAGGACGAAAAATGAAAGATATCGATAGCTGTAATAACATGATATGGTAGGGCGTGCCCAATAGGTCGCAGATCGAGTCACCTATTTGTCGGAGCAAAGACATTCGGAAGTAGCGACTTAGCTTTGCAAACGTGACTGTTTTTCTTCTAATTTGTGCAGTATTATTGATAATAAGAAGAGTCTAGTGTCATGGTTACTGATTTGCAATTAAGGAGGAATATATTCAGTGTTTAATTGCTTAATGCTGTAGGCTGTTATTGGTAATAATGCATAGTTAAGAAGTCAATATATGGAGCATTTTCTATATAATATATAACAAGCCAAAGGTGCCTGAATTAAATTTATATTAATCGAAGCTGCACTATCGAAATGAATATTTTGTCATTGGTTATCTCTATTATCTTGGTCAGATAAACAAGGGTCAGATGGAAAGTATCTTGAAACGACGAGAACGCATAAATAAAATTAAATTAGACGAAGCGAAAGTTATGTAAGGATCGAAAATAGTGAAGATCGTCATGATGAATACACATGTGTAATTTAAATAGCAGCATGTGGTAGAGTACATTTATTCTAAGTGCGTGTATAGTGTGCACAATATGTGACTTTTATTTTGTATTAGGCAGGAGAATTGTTCTACCAATCCCACGACTCGCTAAGCAATTTGATGGAAGTGTCATGTCCTGAGCTGGACCAGTTGGTGGACATACTGCGAGGAGCTGCCGGCGTGTATGGCGCAAGGATGACCGGAGGAGGCTTCGGAGGATGCGTCATCGCTCTGGTAAATATATCGATCGTATCTTTTTTTTTTCGGAGTTTGTTGTGAATCAATCTTTTATAGCTTCGGTAACTTTGATTTTTACGTAGTTTCTGTACTAGCGTTGGCTGAGGTAATCAGCCATGTTGGTACGAAAAAATACCACGTCTAATAATAAGTCTATCACTCCATTTAATAAAGAATATTTTGTTTTAATTTGTTTTTCTGATTTTATAAATTTAGCCTGTTTGTGTATATTTCATAATATTAATATAGTGTTTTATTTTAAAGTTTTCCTTTAGTTTCTTCGTATTTACACAGATTTAAAACTTCCCTGTAATGAAATGAGAGAGTACACTTACTTTTGTTATTCATTTTATTTGTTGAGCTCGAGTTCGTTGTTTTTGCATAGAACAAATTAAGGAGAAAACAAGGCGTGACAGATTCATTCTTCGCAAGTCCTGTGACAACACAAAGGGAGTACGCAATAATTCATGCTTTTTGTATATTGTTTCTTTTTTACTTTATCGTTTATTTGTGTCTTTTTACTTTTTACTTAGGAATTACAATAACCTAGATTAATAGGTACCACCGTGTCGTCTTCTTCTGCCACTAAGCCACAGTATGTAAGCACTGTTGTGAAATTGATCGGTGTTATGGGACTTAACACTTACCTAATGTTTCTGGGTGGCGACCGTCGCGTTGTGCCATAAAGTGCTTACTGCTTAGTAATGTTTAATAGATGAGTAGACGTAATAAAAACCTATTAGTTTTTTAACCAGCATCAAACAAGGGGGTTCTATATTCACCATTGTTTTTTTCCATCCTTCAGACTTGTGGATGGTCTATTTGCAATGTTGTTTTAATACTATCACGACGCTTATCCAGCTCAACAATATTATATAGTATTTTACAAAGCTAATTAGTAGTTTATTGAACGATGTTTGTTTAAGAAGCTATGTAACATTAAGGCAGTAGTAACGTGTTCATTATGTTGTCTAGTCGAGATGTAGTCTGATGTTTCTCAACGTGTAACACAAGTCTGCCCTTACAACGTGCTCACATTCTTATCTTTGAGGAATTTAATTTGATCTACTTTGTGTTCTATGAAATAGAGTTAATAAGCGTGCAGGGTAAGAATGAATCATCTCCGAATACATGAATTATATTAGTATTTTAAATTATAGGTCATTTGTTAAACGTTGGGTGCCCAAGATCCAGGCTTTATTTACTTTGGACCACAAAAGGTTTAATTATGTAAGATGTGAGAAAGAAACAAATATTTTAAATTATAGTATTGTATATTTAATAGTTTGACATCCCACAAGTTTTGTTTGGACAAAATTTGGACACATTTACGTAACTACCCTTTTAGAGTCTACCAATATAACATTGCATTTTATGTTTTGTTGCTTTCCTATCGGAATATTTATTATCGGACTGAACACTGACTCCCAAGATACAGGCTTCTGGCCTAGTTTGGGAACCAGTAATCAGTACATAATACTATAACAATAAACCTAAAAACTGTGCCAAGCTACTATTAGTGTTTATGTAATTTACGTGTCAATAAATAATTTTTATTTTTTATTTTATTTAATTAATTCAACATATTGTATAACATGAAAACAACAAAATTAATAGGCCGTGTAGGCTGCCAGCAGAGTTTTTTACATTTTTATATTTAGCTACATTAAAATACCTGTGAATTCAACGTAAACGTTGTGGTACGCCGCGGCCGCGGGCGTGCGTCGGCGGCAAAAGTAAAAAGTGTAGGTGATGAGTTACGTTTAAAATTAAAAAATAAAATCGAAATAGACGATAATGAAAAGAAAACAATAGGTATAATCAAGAATGAAAATAATTCAAGATACCTATAATGTATTATTTCGGGATAGGTTTTTATCAAACAATACCTCTACATATAATTAATTTGTAACCGATCGATGTCTGTACTTGAAAAACAAATGAGAAACACTATTATGGGGCGTGTGTATTAACGTAATAGAACTCAAAACAATGATTTTTAGAATTTTTATCTATTTGTCTGTACGATTGTGCGCGATGAACTCAGAAACGGCTTAACGGGTATCGATGAAAGGAGAAGGCGCATCCCAGCCTACTGGCCAATAACGACGAGCGATATGTCATTGGAAAGGTCTTTTCAGATGCTACAACTTCTTCTATGACAACTAAACCCAAATCGCTGTATTTAAAAAAATATAGCTACTCAAAGATAGCCCGAAAATCACACGAAAGCGCCTCGGCATAGTGAGCAATAATAACAAGCGATACGTCGTTGGAAAGGTCTTTTAAAATGCTACAACTTCTTCTACGACGACACTTATCAAATCGGTGTGTGAAAAAAAATATCGCTGCGTAAAGGTAGCGCGAGGATGAAAACATGTATATGGACTCATAGCCTATTGTCCAATAACGACGAGCGATATGTCATTCGAAAGCTCTCTTTGTTTTCTACAACTTCTTCTTTGGCAAGAAAACCCGATTAGCTGTATTAAACAAGATATTCCGACATAAAGATATCGCAAGGGCCATATGTATGGACTCCAGCCTACTGGCCAATAACGATGAGCGATATGTCATTGGAAAGGTCTTTTCAGATGCTACAACTTCTTCTACGACAACAAAACCCAAATCGCTGTATTACAAAATATACATAGATAAATAACTACTTCATATCTTTACATATTTAAATAATAGTTTATTTATTTATCAAAAGTACATAAACATGGTACTTATACAAACCAGGAATAAAAATATTATTTACATTATTAGTTTATACGACTATCTCGGCACTAAACGAAGCTTGTCGCAAAAATAAGTCAAGCCTAAAACATACATACATAAACTCACGCCTTTTTCCCAGGAGGGATAAGCAGAGGTGCTACCAGGACACCGACGTTTCGCCTTTTATTCTGTTCCGATGTGATAGGGGGCGAGGCTAACACCATACCGGGCACAAATTCCTGACTCCATACTGATAATGAATAGAAAAATCCATTATCAATTTGCTGACCCGGGATTTGAACTCGAGACCTCCACTTTGCAACCATACCGTCATACAATTGCGCTACCGAGGCAGTTCATACCTACATAATATCCTTATATTATTTTTTTCTCTATTTTAAATTGTGTTTGTTTTTTATAACATTCCTCCAGATTGGATTATTAAACGCTTTGCCAATAATCAACGCCACTGGCAAATGTAGAAATACCGGTAAAAAAAAGTTTACTTATTATTTTAAAATAAACTCTATAATGTCGCGCATCACTCCTTAGACAACTTCTGACCAATAGCTGGATTGAATTTTTATGGTATTTTATCATATCACAAAACTAAAACAGGACTCATTTCACATACAATAGCAGTATTTTGAAAATTCTTGTCTTGCGTAAATGATTGACAATTACATTTTAAAACGGTGGACGTTATTACAGATGCAGGAAATGCATATTTTTGGATTGTGATACAGCGCAATTTGCTGAATCTTGCAAGATATCGAACGATAAACACAGTGAGAGATTTATTGGATCGCTCGTCGTTATTAGACAATAGGCTATGAGACATACATATGGCCCTCGCGAATACAGCTTATCGGGATTTCTTGCCAAAGAAGAAGATGTTGTAGAAAACCAAGAGAGTTTTCGAATGACATATCGCTCGTCGTTATTGGACAATAGGCTATGAGTCCATATACATGTTTTCATCTTTGCGCTACCTTTACGCAGCGATATTTTTTTTCACACACCGATTTGAGAAGTGCCGCCGTACAAGAAGTTGTAGCATTTTAAAAGACCTTTCCAATGACATATCGCTCGTCGTTATTGGCCAGTAGGCTGGAGTCCATACATATGGCCCTCGCGATATCTTTATGTCGGAATATCTTGTTAATACAGCTAATCGGGTTTTCTTGCCAAAGAAGAAGTTGTAGAAAACAAAGAGAGCTTTCGAATGACATATCGCTCGTCGTTATTGGACAATAGGCTATGAGTCCATATACATGTTTTTATCCTCGCGCTACTTTTACGCAGCGATTTTTTTTTTCATACACCGATTTGAGAAGTGTCGCTGTAGAAGAAGTTGTAGCATTTTAAAAGACCTTTCCAACGACGTATCGCTTGTTGTTATTGCTCACTATGCCGAGGCGCTTTCGTGTGATTTTCGGGCTGTCTTTAAGTAGCTATATTTTTTTAAATACAGCGATTTGGGTTTTGTTGTCGTAGAAGAAGTTGTAGCATCTGAAAAGACCTTTCCAATGACATATCGCTCGTCGTTATTGGCCAGTAGGCTGGAGTCCATACATATGGCCCTTGCGATATCTTTATGTCGGAATATCTTGTTTAATACAGCTAATCGGGTTTTCTTGCCAAAGAAGAAGTTGTAGAAAACAAAGAGAGCTTTCGAATGACATATCGCTCGTCGTTATTGGACAATAGGCTATGAGTCCATATACATGTTTTCATCCTCGCGCTACCTTTACGCAGCGATATTTTTTTTCACACACCGATTTGATAAGTGTCGTCGTAGAAGAAGTTGTAGCATTTTAAAAGACCTTTCCAACGACGTATCGCTTGTTATTATTGCTCACTATGCCGAGGCGCTATCGTGTGATTTTCGGGCTGTCTTTGAGTAGCTATATTTTTTTAAATACAGCGATTTGGGTTTAGTTGTCATAGAAGAAGTTGTAGTATCTGAAAAGACCTTTCCAATGACATATCGCTCGTCGTTATTGGCCAGTAGGCTGGAGTTCATACATGTTTGCCCCTTCTCCTTTGGTATGGAGGTAGCCTACTCCCTGGATTAACACTTAAGCTACTTTTTATCCTGAAAAATTAAGTGTTCCCGTGGGATGAGGATGGAATCTCGAGACACTACTGGATTACATGTCTTGAGTGAAAATGAGACGAGACGGGATGGGAAATTCCAAATAAAGTTAATCACGCAGACGAAATTTGCGGGCAGAAGCTAGTATAATAGTAAATTTATGCATTTTATTACTTGGCTACTAACGCATGGCTGTAGAAATATATTTCAGAGTGGTGGCCTTACATTTTTAATAAGTTTACTGTCTTACTAGTTGTAATATTGTGATTTGCATTGAAATTCTGTCGCGCTTCTGCTTATAGATATATTAACATATTTATATATATTAGGTAGGCTAGTATAGTTGTGTCGAGAGAAGACCGTCTCTTGTCGGTGTCTCTTCACCCATATTAGATGCGTTGTAGTTACTTTATTAATCTTGTGTAAAAAGGATGATAAAAGAAAAGATAATAAAAGATAAAAGGAAATACCTTTATAGAGAATATGCAATAACAAAAATATACTGAAACGTCAATACTCCGTGTAGTGACTAGCTCTAGCTAGCTAGACTAGCTCTTATACGCCGACATAATGGATATAAAAGAACATTGAATTAGTTCTTAGCTTTGATCTGAAATACGTGTACATTTATGGTATCTGTGATTCACAAAGAGACTTTATTATAGGCATAATAGATACTTAGATAGTTTATCTTACTTTACATTGAGATTACCTCCTACAATTTTATTGTGGTGTGTATTGATTGGTTATTATAAGTACTATGAGTAAAGAGTGTGTTCTATACTACTGACATGGTTGCACATTATGTCCTCCTATAATTAATTCATATTCTTATCTGGCTTAGAAAATTCACGTCTGAATCGAAAACCTCACACAAATTTTCTCTAACAGCCAGTCGAACCCAAGATCGTTTCATCCACAAGCTGTTTCCAATATCTTTTAAATCGAGGAACAAAAGGCATATGTAACACAGAACAGCCACTTATTTACGTCGGAAGTAATATTGGCGCCGCGTTACGTATAGAAACTGCACTCGCTGAGCTGAAGGGGTAAAAGCCTTAGTGAAGTATTCTTTGAACATCGGCAAAGCATGACCTAAACTAGGTTACGTTGGCTGACTTAAATATTAATATAATTTAGTTATTATACTACTTGATTATTAATTTATAGAATTTTTAATTACTTGATTATTAGTTAATTGAAAAGGGCTCAGGCTTACAGCTTTATATAATTTCTGCCATACAATTTTACGATAAAGAGATTGTTTGCTAAAATGAAATGTTTTAGAGTTTCTCTCCAGTATTTTTTTGCAAAAATAGTGTCCTACATAGCAATTGTAGTGTAATTACGTTGCTTTCGGACTGCAGTACAATAAAGCTGCCAAAGAACTTCGCGAATACGGGCTATCTAATATTTACTCAAGTTTTCATTTAAGCAGCGGATCTTGGTCGCTAGTTAAATAATATATTGTATCGACTAGCATGAGATAACCAGAGGATAGGGACACATAGGCTAAATTCGAAGCTTGTACTTGCAGGAGGTTTTTACAAAGAACTTACCACCACCATCTATAGTGGTTGCTATGCGGGCCGACACTTTTTTTAAACTCTGTAGACTGATAATGTTTGTATGGAGAATACATGTAGTAATAAAATTGATGCATATAATAAATTCTACCTAGAGGAAGCTGGTTGCTAGCAATATTTTGTTTTATACATTTATAAATATTTTCGTGTTCGCAGGTGCAAAAGAGCGAAGTAGAAAATCTGAAAAAGCTGATACTGACGGGATACAAAGGGGTTCCGACATTCTTCGTGTGCGAGCCCAGCGAAGGAGCGCGTTTGTTAAAATTGCAATAAACTTATTTTTTTATATCGCTTTTTGTTTCTATCATACAGTAATACGATATTGCGTTATAGTTTGTTTAATATTAGAGCTGCAACATCTGTGGCTGTTTGGCAACTGTATCATGGCAGATACAACTTTAATAATAATACATTTCTATTTTCTCTTTACGTGTATCGTAAAAAGTTTATCTAAACAAGTAATATTTGTCTCTGGTATAAGCTTCCTCTATTTTCACATCGCTAGGTTTTCTATCCCGCGAAGGCTAAAATCAAATTACTGCTTAAGAATGTGCTGTGTTTATTTTATAATATATTAATCATAGTTGTAATATTAATTGATAAAGTTTTGAAGCCATGACAAAGCATAAATTATTGTTCTAATTAGTCAATAAATTCAACAATGCGTATGTGGACTAAAGTGTACTTATATTTATTATCCATGTCAATACTCATAAATAAAACGCAAGAATTTCACTCGAATACATTTTATTCCGTCATTTTATCGGTTTGCCAGATTGTAATCCCCACATCCGAAGCTTATACAACCACGATATGGAAAATCACATAAAACCCTAGCGGAAAAGATAATACTATAAAAGGCTTACAGCACTAATGCTCACTTGAAATCAACGATGAATAACTGAAGCATTAAAAATGTTCCATTGGAAAGCGAAAAGTATATATATATATGTAAAGTAAGTAGTACATACATACATAAACTCACGCCTTTATCCTGGAAGGGTAGGCAGAGGCGCCACCAGGACACCCACATTTCGCCTTGTATGTTCCATCCCATGATGTGATAGGGGGCGAGTCTATTGCCATATCGGGCACAAATTCCTGACTCCGGGCTGAAAATGAATAGAAAAAACCAAAATCACTTTGGCCGACCCGGGAATCGAACCCGAGACCTCAGCTTTGTATTTGTACCGTAGTACAACTACGCCACCGAGGCAGTCGAAAGCGAAAAGTAACTCAAATAAAACAGAGTTTCAGTAAAAGAAGTGCACTTTCCATTTATCTCGTTACATTTGAGACTGGAATAAAAAAATGTAGAGAGGGCAGTGTCCGATGAGCAATAGATTAGTTGAGGGACAAAATGAACACTGGCTGCCAAATCTAATCAAATGGTTCTTTTATAGTGCACGCCTACAAAATCCATTTGAGCATATCATCTTTAATAGAATTGTATGGTAAGTCGATTATATAGTTAGTTTCGTTCAGTAACATTTTTACTAAGTCGTGTGGAGGTACGAAGGATTTTAGAGCCAATTATATTAGGCTTTTACGATATCGTAAAATATTGTAACGTCGCCTTTAGCACAGCTATATTATCTTTTTGTATTTGGCTATTGTCACTATAGCTAATGTTAAAGATTGTTTTAATGGTTGCAAAGTTTGAATAATTGGCAGCTGCTTTACAATTATTACTCGCCCGAATTATCCAATCCAAAACTTAATACAGTAATCTAAATGCAACTCACTATAAAAACACAAAATAAAATATATTTACACGCATACGTAAAGAATCGATGGCAAGCAGCGCTATTAATAAGCTGTCCGGTTGAGATCACTCCAGCCGTAACGCCCCATAAAGCGCTGCATCGCTTCTTAACGTAAACAAAGTTACGCAGCGCCCGTAGATTTTCCCGCATGATTTATCTCGCCCGCACTTCAGACTTCAGTCTTCAGTTGCTCTCGGGCGTGCGGCGACAACGGACGCGTCCTGAACGCTCTGTGAAACTCCTATGTGAACCCAGACTTCGATGTTTGATTGATATCGTGACTTAGTGCTGGTGTTGTTGAATTTGTGTCGTGAAATTGGGATATAGGTAAGTTTTTTTAAGTAAAAATATATATTTTTTAAATAATTTATTTAATTACTTTTGAAAATTATTTGTTGGTTTCTTCTTTTTAACCGACTTCCGACCGACCTATTTTTTGTGAGAGATTTTTTATTTTCAACTTTTGTTTGATAACTCAGACTAAGTAATTTTCCTTGTCAATTTTTTTCTTGTGTTTTACCTCACTTTCATGTTTAAGTTTTGTTGTTTGTATAAGGTTAAACTCATAAAAGGATGAAATTCAAAATTTGCCGTAGCAAAATTACATGAAATGGAAGACATCGAAGATAGTTGTAGGTATAACGATATATTTATTTTTACATTTTTTAAGTATGACATAAAAATGATAACAAAATACATAAAATTATTTAGTGCTTTTAAAAAAATGCCAATGCTGGACATAGACCTCTCCCAAGGTACGCCACAGAGCCCGGTCTACTGCTTTACGCATCCAGTGGTATACCTAAATTCTTTTAAATTTCCTCAACACCATAATTTATGTGATGCTCCGGATACCGGAATACTTCACTATGCGCAAAAGTCTCTGAAATAATTAATGGGCTTTTGTATCAACTATCTTTAGGTATACATCCTTTAAGGAAACTACCGTAACAAGTTTTCAGGCGTTCATTAATCATTTGAAAGAGCCGAAGTAAAAAACATTTTGAGGTATTTTCCTTTTATTAATTTTTTTTAGAGATATCTCCTGTTTCGTAAATGTGTTTACAAACGCATATTTCTCTAGCATGGACAGCTAGAACGGCAGGTATATGTAAAGGTCGCACAAACTCTAATTGAAAATTGAATGTGATCTAACCCGTATGTTATAGTTGAGAAAAGTTTTTAACTCCTGAACTTAACTTGATATTAAAATAATATTACGCATACCCCCATTAATTAGAAAAATAAATTGTACATATCATAATAGTCGGTTTCAAGAGGAACGATAGGATATGCAGTTAAATTCCGGCTTTACTAAATTTCGCCGGATGAATGCGTGCTTAAATATCGCTCTGTGGAGTACAAATTCGCGTGTATTTTGAATCCGCAATGTTGTGCAGAGCAATAGCCTCATTAAAATTCAAACCTATATTCTTATGTAAACCTATATTCTATATTTTATGAGTACATTGACTTAGGTTGTAACTAAAACAATAATAATTTCTATATTCTGTTATTACAATTAATTGAACAGAAAACATAAAATAAAACTATTTTATACGGATTTTATCGCGATTTGGTTTAATTTTACATTTTTCATTTTTTTCATTTTACAATTTAACAGCTTTCGTGGTCCGCCCCGTGACCACGAAAGCTGTAAAGTAATCGAAACGTCGGGAAGTTAAAAAATGTAAAATTAAACCAAATCGCGATAAAATCCGTATAAAATAGTTTTATTTCAATGTGTAACATTCGCGTAAATCTAAGAAACCATTAAGAAAACATAAAGTTAGTTGTTATAGTATTTATTGAGAATGTATTTTTTATTTTATTTACTTTGACTTCTAATATTAAATGTATCCAAGTGATATATTATCTGCAGGTATTTTACACCATTCTGTTCTAATCTATATTTGGTTTTTATGTCCGTTGTTTCCTTAAGAATCACTATCCGTATTTCCGAGTATAAAAATTACAGTTAGCAAAATACTCGTAAATTTAATACAGGTATTTATTATGTGATTTTTGTTGTTTGAATGCCTCTCCGGCACGATTATAATGTTGAGGTCTCGGGTTCGAATCCCGGATCGGGCAAAGTGATATTGGATTTTTCTATTCACAATTATCAGCCTTGGTACAAGCAATTGTGCTTAGTATGGCGATAGGCTCGCATTACCCCACCGTGGGGCGAAACAGTAACACACAAGACGAAACGTGGGTGTCCTGGTAACACCTCTGCCTACCCCTTCTGGGAAAAAGGCGTAATGTTTATGTATGTTATATATGTTATGTTACATATGTAGCTGACATTGTGGGTATAAGGAAAAGGCTGTAGTGTTTGCTCAGTGGGTAGTGATAGTAGTAGTGCTCAGTGGGTGGCCTACTCTGAAAAATATTTTTTTACCTCTTACTAGAAACTAGTTCAAGTTTGTTTGTATGACGTTACGGGATCTTACTTGTATTTCAAGGTTATAAGTTGGGGAAAAACCAATATCATTATTTATGTAATGATATCATATCATTGTCATGTACCAGTATAAATTAGGCACTTTTCTCTTAGGTTCGGCTATAGCAAGGGTGTCAGGATAAAGATATATTACCAGATCGCGAATACGCCAAGATAATTTTGTCGACCGATGTGAAATTGCCGTAAATATGTTTCTCGCCGGTCACTTCTCAGTCCCGTTCATTTATCATGCTGGTTTAAAAATACTATCCCGTTTACCTTTCATTTTTAGTTTGTAAGTCTTTTTTTATACATTATATAATCCAATTTAAATGTCTTATAAATAGTATTTGTCTTTTATTTGATCATCAAAGTTAATAATAGCTTCACTTTTATGTTTCTAAGCAATCACGTTTTCCAAGAAATTACGCAACTAGTAAAATAAGTGTATTTAATAAACTCAACGGTAGGATCCATTGAAGTATATTGCTGTCGTAGGATCTAACGTTCTAAAATTAGTGCGAATTATTTCCTTCTCCATTAATAAGTGTCATATCCGAGGGTCGAGATAAGTAATTGGGGGCCTTATGAAATTGTTTTTCCATGCAGTGACGCTTCATTACTAAGGGGTAGAGGCATTTTAATTACATAATGGTTCGCTTTTATATTCGGTTCCATCCGGATAATTGCCAATAATCGAATTTGATTTGCTTAATCTCTTTTCTTCTTTGGAAGCATTTTTTTATTGCGATGAATGGCGAGACGAGCATGCCATTCGCCTGATGGTAAGCGATATGACCGCTCATGGACAATAGAAAACCAAACAACGCCATGAATTACAAGGCAATGCTTGGCCAAGTTTTGGCTCTGGGTTTTCGTGCTTTAATGACAATAAAAATGTTGATAGAATAATACTCTATTTTTTCAAGTCAAAGTAATGATTTTTATGTACGATCCTTAGGAAACTATTTAAATATATGTTAAATGCAGACAGATCAATACTAGAGGTCAACTATCCTCCAGACGATTAAAATTACGGTGTATGAGTGCATTCGTGACAATTAGCTGCACACTAATTACACACCATCGAACTCAATCCTTTGCTTCTCTCATCCATATAATAGTTAATTTTGTTTTAGTTCATTGCACTGTCACCCTCTATCTCTCCGTTTTCACACAATCATTTTATAGTATTATTTGCGTAGAAATAAAACTTTTTAGTTGTCGTGCAATATAACACTGAATCGTTCCATTGACCTATAGCTATTGTTCGCGTCGATTTTTATGGAGCCATAACATTCTTTCAAGGAGCGATTTTCTTCTAAACTTTCATTGATGTTTATTGTAGAGTAAGAAGTATATTGTTTTGGAAATGGACTTTAAAATTACTGAGTAAATGAGGTTCTTAATTGAGGATAAACGAAAAGAGGCTTTAAACGGGTTATAAATTAGTTTTGAGTTTCTTGACCGTTCATGAATGAACATAGAAAATATCAACACTAAGTATTTAAACTAATTGAATATTTTTGTTATTATAGAATGTGTATGTCGCAAAACTTGACAACTACGAGTATACGATATAAATTTATTGTGTATAAATCATATGAAATAAAATGAAACAGTCTATGTAACTTGACAATCGATTTTAAAATTTAGGTTTTCATTCATAGTTTTATACTAAAGAAGGTAAACCAATATGCGATACCTACAATATATTCACTTTAGTGCTCAATTTTTAGTTGCATTGTGACTATAACACTACAATAATAAAACGGTGCCTCTGTGTTTGACACTTTGCTTTTTGTAAACTATCATAATATTAATATTCATTTCTGTATGGAGGGATTCGTATGGATATGAATACGCCCACCGCTGCACACGAGACCCCTACACTATCGATATTTCGACGAAAGTTCAGGTCATAATCATCCACGACGGACTAATGCGGGTTAGGAGTTATTAGAATCGCCATGTTTATCTTCACCGTCAGTGCGCTTTAATTAAACTATACATTATACTCACAAAAATACCCTTAATGGGTCGTACCAAAAGTTCAATGTCAACCGTAGTCACAGAAACCTTGTGAAAAGCTTTGTCACTTCAGTCAATGACACGACAGGACACTCTATTATCCCTACTACCTCATCGTATCTACTCCAATCCCGGCAGCGAAGTATAATTTCCCCTGTGTTCGGCGAGCGAGTAGCAAAAGTTGCGAGAATAATATAATTACGCTTCATCGACCTCTCAAAGTTTCGTTTGTGTTAACCTTGAGGGAAACATTTAGAAACTTGCGTACACAATTTCACAAAAACATTATAGTGAATACCAAGTAGTTTACAATATCCCACAACATTACTTTAAAATCCTGGCTCGAAATAATGACTAATGAATTTGATTATAAAGGCAAATAAATTATACCCGCTGGATTAAAACTAGATGTACATAGATTTCAAAACGCTACACGCTTGCATGGAATTATGAATTAGCTTACAAACGGTTTTCATGAAATAGTGATTACCCATTATTAAAATCATTCGATACGAGTGGAGAGTTGAAACTTATTGGAATGGAATGTTTTATCAACAATTCGCTTAAATAAAGTTTATTTATGCCATCAGTGTTTTGACTTATTAATTCAATGTGATAGTTACGTATTTATAAAAGAGATAATTCATATATTAGTTGTTAACTTAAGGTTGTCTGATATAATTTAGTGAACATACATATCTATTATAGTAGTAATTAATATTTACACAATAATTAATGCTACAATCCCACTCGTAGTTCTGCCCTACGTTAAGATACAAGTGTTGACCTTGTGTCTAGGGTTGCCAATAACTATAAGAGACTTTTCAGTCTTACAGCACCCAGGTCTAAAACAAATACTTGTAGATAAACAGAGTCTCGTCTCAGTGCGGGGGTCGACCCCCCCGGCTTTCTTTACACAGCCGGAGTCTAGACTAAATACGTCACGGAGAATTAATACAATTAAACAATGACTTCTCAATATTTACAAGAGAAGAATTTACTTGAAAGAAAATATTTTCGAATCTGCCTCGGTGGCGCAGCTGTACCTACTTAGGTACGATTACAACGCCGAGGAACAAAACCAGATTTCCCAATGGCCTAGTAAATTCTATCGTCCACCAAATCGCATTAGTATAGTCCAAAAAGAGAGTCTTATTTAAAGCCTTCAAGTGCGATCATAAAACGCAATTTCCCGTCCACTGTTGTGAAGTCAGTTCATCAAACCTTATTAAAATTTTAGCTTCTTTCATCTAAGTAGATTTCCAAATCAGTAAGTTTATACATTTTAAGAGCCAGAATTACTTTTCTAGCGATATTAAATTACCTATTATATAATAGATTTCATTGGAACTGTTGAATAATTTCATTGAATATAAGTGATTCGTGAGTATTTAATGAAGATTTTCAATTTATAAGGAAGCGAGGGTCTTGTCATTGAACTTCAATTTCTAGGCATTGGGTTCCAAGAAATTCCTGTTCAAAAATAAATAGGAGGCAGAATGACACACACCATCCAGAGATTGCCAAACTAATTTCCGTCTCAGGAAGTGATGGAGAGGTCAGCCCTTTGCCTTTACTACCATAGGTGTTGGCGAGGAGCCGCAGGGACAAACAAATAAAAACAGGGTTTTAGATTAACACGGACATGTATTAATTATCAACAGCAATCAGTTACAACTAACTTATAATAGACAAGTGACGCGAGCGCAGCCAAACTACCTGCATATAACTGATATCGAGTGACGTCGTCGCTAGGTCACACACGTACTAGGCACACTCTCGCAACTTCGTATACCAACACCTCCCCTCGAAGTTGAGAGCTACTCAAATACTTATATACTAATTATCATCCATAATGCCTAAGTTACGTACACATTCACAATGCTTTGAGGCACACAGACCTTTGGTCAAAACATCGGCTGGCATCATATCTGTACACAAGTACTTAAGATCTATTACATTTTGTTCGCACATATCTCGAATAAAATGGTGCCTAACATCTATGTGTTTCGTCCGCGAGTGATAACTCTTATTTTGAGCTAATTTAATCGCGCCCTGACTGTCGCTGAACAAAGACACACAATCACACAACATACCAACATTGTTCAATACATCTCGCAAATACACTGCTTCTTTCGTAGCCTCGGATAATGCCATGCACTCGGCTTCGGTACTGGAAAGTGCCACAGTTCGCTGTTTTCGAGCCTCCCAGCTGATTGGAGCTCCAGCTAAAATAAATGCGTACCCTGAATACGACTTCCGGTCTATCACATTCGTACCCCAGTTCGCATCAACCACACCGAATAATGGTAAACCAGTACATTCGTAAACTATGCTGTATCCAATCGTACCTTTTAAATATCTCAACACACGTTTTGCAGCTTTCCAGTGTTCGACATTGTAATTAGTGTTAAATTGACTAAGGTAATTAATGGCAAATGAAATATCTGGTCTAGTTGAGACTGCCAAAAACATTAATGCACCTATTAGATTCTGATAAGGGTACTGTCGCATCACATCCTCATTTGGACAATCAGGTTTAATTAACCTAACATTCGTATCCATAGGCGTCATGGTAGGCTTGCAGTCGTTCATACCAAAACGATCTAAAATCTTTAGTATATAAATGCCCTGATTAAGATACACCCTACCATCCTCATCACGCGAAAACTCTATGCCTAAACAGTTACTTATTTTACCCATATCTTTCATTTCAAATGCATCCGCTAATTGTTGCTTAACTTGTTTTAACCATACACTATCATTTGTAGCTAAAATTAAATCGTCAACATAAACTGCAATCAACATAATACTATCATACTTCTTTGAAATAAATAAACATGAATCTTGTTTTAAACATTCAAAACCAATGTCATTCAATTTTCTCACCAATTCCTTGTACCACTGTAATCCAGATTGGCGCAATCCATATAATGATCTCTTTAAAACACAACACACATTATCACTTTCACTCAAACTTTTATACCAACGATTAGCCGTATTTATAATAGTAGTGTCTCTAATTATTTTTCTGTTTGAACCAATTTTTTGATTAGTCATTATTTTCTCTAAGACTCCCTTCAATTGCTCTGGTACTTCCATAAACACTTCTTCCTCAAGTTTTCCGTTTAAGTATGCAGTAACGACATCCATTTGATGTATTTCAAGGTTAAGTTCTGCGGATATAGCCGCTAGCGTTCTAATAGAAGATAATCTCACTACTGGAGAGTAGGTTTCATAAAAATCTTCCCCTGGCCTTTGAGAACAACCCTTTGCAACTAGTCTCACTTTTTTATATGGTGTGCTTCCGCTAGTTTTAGTTGTAAAAACAAGACGATTTCCAATCACTTTTCGCTCATGTGGTCTCGGAACTATTTCCCAGGTTTCATTCTTAATTAGTGCCAAAAATTCGTCTTCAATAGCAGATCTCCAAGCCAGAACATCATCTGAATTCTCTACATCTTCCCAAGTGCTCGGCTCAATTTTCGCAATACCTGCTGTATAATCTTCATCGCTATCATCTATCTTATCATCACTATCATCACTATCTGAGCTATATATTTGTCCCATTACTTCTCTGTAATTTATAGGTTTCTTACGTACAGCTCGGATCGGCCTTGATTTTACTCTAACTCTTTTTGGTGGCTCCACCAATTCTTCCCAAGAAATTGTTCCATTTCTCTTCCGCCTTGCTTGCATCCTGTATGTATTGTCTTCCTCTCTATCTTTGATATTTTTTATGAACCTCCTTGATTTTGGTTGTATTTTAGTTGCTTTTAAAGGAGCTTTTTGTGTTTCTTCCGTCTTCTTTTCAGGATTATTCAAATCTACAATCACTTCTTCAGTTTCTATATTTTCATCTTCATCAAGTATTTCTTTATATTCGCGTCCAAACGCTTTCTCATTCATGAATTTTACGTCTCGACTTATTATTATCCTTTTATTCCTTGGATTGTGAATACGATAAGCTTTAGATTGTAAGTCATAACCCATAAAAATTCCCAATTCAGAATTTGAATCAAATTTTCCTTTATTTGTTCCCTTCTCTTTGTAATAAACCTTTGAACCAAAAGTCCTCATGTACTTTACTGTAGGTTTCTTTCCTTTCCACACAGAAAATGGTATATCGCCTTTTAATCCTTTAGTAGGACATCTATTCCGAATATAATTTGCAGTATTTATCGCCTCTGCCCAAAAAGCTGGCGGGCATCCTGCTTGATGCATCATACATCTTGCCATTTCTATCAGAGTTCTATTTTTCCTTTCAGCTGTCCCGTTCTGCTGTGGTGTATGTGGTACTGTTAACCGTCTAGTTATTCCTTCCTTTTTCAAGAAATCATCGAATTGTCTATTAACATACTCTCGTCCATTATCAGACTGTAAAGTTTTTATTTTCTTCCCGGTAAAGTTTTCCACTTCAGCTTTATATTCCTTAAATGATTCGAAGACATCACTTTTATGTTTTATGAAATAGACTTGACACCACCTTGATTTGTCGTCGATAAATGTTACAAAGTATCTTTTACCTCCAAACGATTCTGTCCTCATTGGTCCACATACATCGCTATGCACAATCTGTAACAGGTCGGTAGTGCGATCCTCTGGTCCTTTGGGAAAAGGCTCACAGGTTTGTTTCTCCTGTATACATATCTCGCACTCCGATAATTTTTCATCAATATTGAACTTCATGTCATAAACCAAATCATTTCTAACAATAGCTTTTAAGTCATGCTCATTCAAATGGCCTAATCTTTCATGCCATATATCAATATTTTTCTTCGGCATCTCGGCGTTCTTCACACTGTTTTCACATAATCGAACGTGATAAAGATTGCCAACACGATCGGCACGCATATGAACTTTATTGTTTTTATCGATTACCTCCGCTCCATTGTTTTTGAAGTGAACTTCGAAACCGTGGTCGGTGATCTTCGCAACGGATAACAAATTGGTACGTAAATCTGATACATAATGTACCTTCTGTAGGTCAATTCGGCGCTCTTCGCTTCCTGTATCCACCATGAAACTCACGTGACCTGTTCCTGTTATGCGCGTGACCTCATTATTTGCCAAGTTCAACTCACTTTCCGTACGAGTAAAACCTTTAATAATGTTCTTGTCATAACACATGTGTCCAGTGCACCCACTATCAATGCACCATACAGAACCTTTATCCTGGTTGCCCAGCATTACGTCTTCCGTAACACTTAACATAGTTGAGTAGCTGCTGGTTTGTTTATTTTCTGGCACATGTTTATTCTTTTCGAATTTAGTTCTACATTATTTTGCTATATGTCCTTGACGTCCGCATCGAAAACATTTCCTGAATTTCTGACTTTGATTTGTAAAACTTTCTTTCTTGTGAGCTTGTTGATTTTTCTTCTTCATATACATCGCACCTTGCAAGTCTGCGTCTTTCGATTGGCGGCCCTCATAGTCTTCAATGATTTTAACCTTCAGCACGTCCGTGGAGGGTAAATCGTCACGAGATTCCATAGCCGTTCGAAACATGGAAAAAGATTCCGGCAAACTGTATAGCAATAATATGGCAAGTAGTTCGTCTATAACTACTAAGCCGATTTCTTTGAGCTTCTTTACGGCATCAAAAAAATCTGCGATGTGTTTGCGCAGGTCACCATCTTCCTGCATGCGTGTCAACACGAGTCTCTTCAATAACGACGCTTTCCGCGCAGGCCCACTTGATTCGTACAAAGTCCTGAGTTTGTCCCAAATCGCTTTCGAACTTTCCAAGCCATCTAATGCTATTAATTCGGTAGGACTCACAGCTAATAAAATGTCCGATTCAGCTTTTCCATCCATCCGAATCCATTCCGAATATTTAGGGTCGGAACGTAACGGTCGCGGTAATTCACCGGAGACATAATCCCACAAGTCATTCTTCTTCAGAATAGCTCGCATATGTATCTTCCAAGTATCATAATTATCGCCCGTAAGCTGATCAATTTTTATAGTAGCTGCCATGGTTTATTTTGTTCGATAGTATTGTATTAACAAAACGGTAATCACCACACTGTATAAATTCGAACGTAAAAACATCTGTCCACGCGATAACACTAGATATAATTATACTCGCGCTTCTTCCTCGAGATTAGTACCTAAATAATAATTAATATATTATTAACACTTGTAGTACCGTATATAAGTGACTCCACTCTGCACTAAAGTTGAGCTTAAGGTAGTTAATTTTTTTTTTTTTTTTTTTTTTTGTTTTTGCTTACCTCGTCTTTACAGATCCCATTTCTCTTCAGTCGTATTTTAGTGCTCAACCACTCAACACGTTCACTAGCATTAATCAGTAATAATGCCTAAGCGGAGCTTAGAAGAGGACCTGGCCAGCTTAACCAGAAAAATCAAGAAATTTAAACGGAAATTGCACAAACAATCCAGGACCGAGAAGTCACCACGTAAGTAACTTTCAATACTTGGCAAAGCTTGTATGTTTTAGACTAAACAAGAGGATATGCAATATACTGTGTTTGATTAGCGCTTTAGCTAAGTACGCGTGCAATTCGGAAGAATACGCATGCTATTAACGGCATAAAAATGCCTACCCACTATTGCGTTAACCGGAAAGTCACTGGGGCTCTTCCAATACGCATAGTGTTTAAGTATTACAACAATTACATGTCCTTACATGTAAATAAAATAAGTATGTAATCAGAGTGGTCATTGGGGCCAGCTCAACACATCTTATTACAATCGTGTTATATGTAATACTTACAACTAAGTGGATGGTCTCCTTCTTTTAGCAATACAATTGCCCACACTAGACGATTGGCTACCGGACAATTTAAATTCCACCTCGGAGCCAAGCTTAAGTAGTGATGCTCAGGCACCACCAACAACAAAACCGGTTGCAACTGATGATCAACCAGAGGAAATCATTGAAACTCAGGGCGAGGAAACAACTTCGCCATTAGTCACCGAGCTTGACGACGATATTTTGGAGATATTGGGTGAAGATCCCACTGATACTACTCAATATGGCCCAGAGTTGCGAGCCGAACTAGCCACACGACTCCAACACATTTCAATAGAAGGCCTGGACAAAGACATGCGCAAGAATTTAATTAATAAATATCTACTACCCGCAAACTGCACTTTAATCGGAGCACCGTCTTTGAATCCAGAGATAAGAGCTGCTATCTCTTCACCTGTTGCAAATCGGGATAAGGGGATCGAGATTAAACAAAAACAACTCGCCTGCGCCATTTCGTGCCTAGCAGAAATTATAACAGACCAAATAAAATCTACAGAAAGGGACAAGAAAAACCTTGAAAAGTTAATGGATGCCACCCGTTTACTCTGTGATCTGCAACATGGTGATTCTAATACTAGAAGAAACTTCATCTTGTTCGCAATAAAAAAGGATGTAAAGGCGCATTTAAGCAAAACTAAAATAGATGGTTTCCTATTTGGTGAGCAGTTATCTGAAACACTTAAGTCTGCTAAAGCAGTCACAAAGTCAGGCGCAGAGCTCAAGTTGGATACCGGCAACAGAAGCATTCAAGGCAGACCTGCTAAACCCGGAACATCGAGGCCTTTAAACCGCAAAGCTCCCCCGACACGCAGGCCGCCGGGATCAATAGCGAGCACATCGAGGAATTACGAGCCTGCACAATGGACACGGCCGGCGCCTCCACCACAGCCGCCTACGCAATCATCGAGACCGTCGTATCGTCACCCGGGGCCGGCTCCTCGACACAATCAGAGGAGACGTCAATAAATACAGTTAAGTACGCAGGCCGTTTATCAAATTACTACGAACAGTGGTCACTTATCACAAATGACCAGACAGTCCTTTCATGGATAAAGGGATACAAAATTGGATTTTGCGCCCCAGTTATCCAGAAAATAGTGCCTTTGTCAATAGCTTACTCTGACTCAGATAAGTTAAAATTTACTGAACCCATTAACCATCTTTTAGATATTGGTGCTATATCACAATGCCAACCTTGTGAAGGCCAATTCATATCTAGTATATTTTTAGTACCCAAACCGAATGGAAAAATGAGGCTTATCTTAAACTTGAAAATTTTAAATGAATTTATTTCGACCCAACATTTTAAGCTTGAAGACCTGCGTACAGCATTAAAATTAATTACTCATAATTGCTTTATGTCAACTCTAGATCTAAAAGACGCATATTTTTTAATTAATATTCATAAAGATTCAAGGAAATATTTACGATTCAGATTTGATGAAAAATTATATGAATTTAACGTTTTACCTTTCGGTTTAAACACGGCGCCATTAATTTTTACAAAAATAATGAAACCAATCACTAAACTTTTAAGATCTGCCGGTTTCTTGTCTACACTTTATTTGGATGATTGGTTCCTGTTGGGCAAATCATATAAAGAATGTCAAAATAATGTAATCACAACCAAAAAACTGCTTATTGCATTAGGTTTCATAGTAAATACAGAAAAAAGCATCCTTAGGCCTTCAACTTCGTGTAAATTTTTGGGCGTAGTAATTGATTCGCGCAGATTAGAAGTATCTTTGCCTAAAGAGAAAAGATTACGGATTAAGACAGAACTACAAAAGTTTTTGAAGCTTAATCGATGCAAAATAAGAATAATGGCACAAGTGGTAGGATTATTAGTGTCTGCATGCCCAGCCGTTGAATATGGTTGGGTATACACAAAATGTCTAGAACGTTGCAAATACCTTAATTTAAAAGATCACAACGATTATGATAAATATATGAATATTCCAACGACATTACGTCATGATATTTATTGGTGGCTTGACAATATTGACCAGGCGGTACACCGTATTAGAAATGATAATTACAATATAGTCATATTCTCTGACGCCTCAACTACGGGATGGGGGGCGGCATGCAATAGAGAAACAGCAAGCGGCCAATGGTCGAATAACGAAAAGATGCAACATATAAATTATCTCGAATTATTAGCAGCCTTTATAGCACTTAAAACTTTTGCTAAAAATGCTTATAGTTGCCAGGTTCTAATGCGTATTGATAATTCAACAGCGATATCATATATAAACCGCATGGGTGGTGTCCAGTTCCCTCACCTTACGCAGATCTCTCGTGAGATTTGGCAGTGGTGTGAGACTCGAAAACTGTACGTTTTCGCCTCATATATAATGTCACGGGATAATACAGTAGCTGACGCAGAGTCGCGAAGGATACACCCTGACATTGAATGGGAACTATCGAAAGAAGCTTTTAATACCATAACGTACCACTTTGGAAAACCTCAAATTGATTTGTTTGCAAGTCGAATAAATAAAAAGTGTTCTACATATATATCCTGGAACAGAGACCCAGACGCGTGCGCTATTAATGCCTTCACTGTTTGCTGGTCTTCAATGTATTTTTATGCTTTTCCCCCATTTTCTATAATTCTTAAAGCACTTAGAAAAATTATTTGCGATAAGGCACAAGGTATCATGGTGGTGCCGCTTTGGCCAACACAACCGTGGTACCCTCTTTTCACATCCTTACTCGTAACGAAAACTGTGTCATTTTCACTTGTTGATAATCCTATAATTTCTCATTCTAGCTCACAGCGGATTCAGCCGTCACTTACCCTGGTGGCCGGCATATTATCAGGGAAGCAATGTCCAGACGATGTATACCGCCCTCCTCCCTAGACATTATGATGGCTTCGCTATCAAAAAATTCATTGAAACAGTATAATGTCGGTATAAAAAAGTGGTGGATATTCTGCCAAACAAACTCGACTGATATTTATACGGCATCCGTTCCAACTGTCCTGTATTTTCTAACACAGCAGTTTAATGCTAATGCTCAATATGGGACCTTAAACTCGTGTAGAGCAGCATTATCATTAATTCTCGGCCAAGCCATCACTAAAGATGATAGGATACAAAGGTTTTTTAAGGGCGTGTTTCGCCTTCGTCCACCCTTGCCTAAATATAACAGTACTTGGGATACGAATCTTATCTTAAACCATCTAGGTGCTTGGTACCCCAACGAAAGTTTATCGTTAGAACGGTTATCCAGAAAAACAATAACACTTCTTGCCCTTATAACTGCTCATAGGATTCAAACACTTGCTAAAATTAACATTAAAAATATAGAAATCTCAAATGAACATATTTTGATTAAAATTCCTGATGAAATTAAGACTTCGCGGTTAGGTTATAAGCAACCGATTCTATCAATACCATTTTTCAATCAAAATCATGCTATGTGCCCTGCAAAGACTTTGACTTCATATTTAAATAAAACCAAGGTACTACGCAAAACTGATACACTTTGGATAGGTTTAAGAAAGCCCCATAAATCTGTGTCCACACAGAGCCTCAGTCGCTGGATTAAGCGAACTCTGAGCGAGTGTGGGATCGACGTGGCGGTGTTCACCGCGCACAGCACGCGACACGCAGCCACGTCGCGCGCACTCTCGCTCGGTATCTCAATAGACACCATTCGTAATACAGCTGGATGGAGTGGCAACTCGAACACATTTGCAAGGTTTTACAATAGACCTATTCTCCATAATGACAATGATTCTTTGGCAAGAGCTATTTTAAATCAAAATAATTAGTGTCCTTACAATAGTGATTATATTATCATTATCATAAATATTATGTTTTTGGTAAGAAATGTATTGTTATTTGTAATAAATACGTAATTTAATCGTTGACATTATTTCTCCTGATAACTCTCAACGTCTACAAGTGTTAATAATATATTAATTATTATTTAGGTACTAATCTCGAGGAAGAAGCGCGAGTATAATTAATGATTAAACGAACTTACCTGTAAGTGAAGTTCTATCATAATTATACGAAGCGCTTCTTCCGAAGAGATTAGTACTATACTCCCTCCCAACCCATGCCTTTTTTTTGGCAGTCCCCTCCAATGACCTGAAAATTGTCAACGATTATTATGATTGAAGATCTCTAAACTAACTGAAGAGAAATGGGATCTGTAAAGACGAGGTAAGCAAAAACAAAAAAAAAAAAAAAAAAAAAAAATTAACTACCTTAAGCTCAACTTTAGTGCAGAGTGGAGTCACTTATATACGGTACTACAAGTGTTAATAATATATTAATTATTATTTAGGTACTAATCTCTTCGGAAGAAGCGCTTCGTATAATTATGATAGAACTTCACTTACAGGTAAGTTCGTTTAATCATTAATTATTTTATTCACGCTTGTTTACGAAACATTCACTGTTTATGCGATTAATGTCTATTACCGGCACGTCTACCTGGGCCCATAACCTGTTGGCGAGGAGCCGCAGGGACAAACAAATAAAAACAGGGTTTTAGATTAACACGGACATGTATTAATTATCAACAGCAATCAGTTACAACTAACTTATAATAGACAAGTGACGCGAGCGCAGCTAAACTACCTGCATATAACTGATATCGAGTGACGTCGTCGCTAGGTCACACACGTACTAGGCACACTCTCGCAACTTCGTATACCAACAATAGGTTCAGCAACAGATTTCGATTCTCAATTTCGCCATCGCTACGGGTGATTTTAAAATACAAAATTATTTTAATAATGTCGTGACCTGTTCTATAATATATACTGCAATTATATCGAGTATATACTCATATAAAGTGATAAGTAAAACCCCACAGAACAGTCACAATAGCCAAAATAAGCATGGATTAAATTACATCGTGTATTCTGTTCTTACAATGTGTCCTTACACAATGCATAGGCGAAAGGATACAGGGCTTTGTTTATGAACATATTTAAGATTGTATAGACAGATGCATGGTAACATGACCTACATGGGCGCTCAGCGTATTGTGTACGAGATAACAAAATTGCCACGTTATATGGAAATCTACAAGACTTGAAAACAATTTTCATTGTAGAGAGATTTATATGCAATAAATGTATACTTAATTTATCTACTTAATATCAATACGATTTGGTCTTAATATAAATTCAATGTATCAACACAGTGGAAAAGTTGTAAATTGTAATTATTTGTCTGAGTTAAATTTGTGTTATCCAAATTTCTAGGTTTTATAACCCCTGTAGTTTCTTATAACCTCGGCTCTAAACTTGTATTTTAGTGTGTGGTTAGGACTATATTTGCAATTATTATGCCAATTTTTGTATTGTATTGTCTTTCTTTTTAAATACATCTTGATAAATTTAATTTGAGGGAGTTAAGAGACATTATTGCAGTGGTATTAAATTAATCGATTCGTTTAATAATCTGTGGAAGATATATTTTCAAATAAAAAAATAGTAAACGTACCTACCTGTGTTTTTTACTGTATCAGCCCATATACGTCCCACTGCAGGACACGAGCCTCCTCTACAATCGAGACAACGATTGAAGATGTTAGATCATATGACCTATATAGTCCAACACGCTGGCCTAGTGCGGGTTGACGGACTTTACCATATAAATTATTAGGAATCGCTATGGCATGCAGGTTTTCTCACGATGTTTTCCTTCACCGTTATAGTACGTGGTGATTGACTATCAACACACAGTGTTTTTTATTTATCAGAAGTAATCTATTTTTATGCTTATATTTTAAAGATAAGGATGTAGATTGTAGGTACGGTATTGTAGAAATACTTTTATTTTTTCTAACATAACATAACTATAACTATAAGAAACTAAGTTTTGAAGAACTTGAATGTAAATAATTGTAACCTTAATAATTATTTGCACAAAGTTTTCCCCGTTATTACTTTAACGTGTTTAAAATATTTATTCAAAAATAAAGTTTTATACTCGCTAAGTAAATTATGGTTGAAGTTTATAAGTGAAATTTCATGGATGAGGTCCCTGTAAACCAGCATATCCGTGTGATGGATTGCCTCTCCGCCTCAATGTGAGCGCAACGTCACAAAAGATTTTGAGTGCACACCCTGAAAACGAATCTGGCAACCTGAACATGACTTATTTTTATACGACACTGATGGAAATCAGAAATAAATTAAAATTTGAAGGAATATAGGAAATTTTTACCTGTTTTGATGGATTAAGTATTAGAATTTAATTAGTTATTTTCTTAAGTGCTGAGCCACCTAAATAAATAAATATAAATAATACACTCAACAGTCTCATAGACCTGACCCCGCACTAAGATCGAGTTTTGTGTCTTGGGTATCAGAAACTACGAGAGACATTTCGGTCTCACAAACACCCGAAACAAATGCCTGCGGATCACACAAACATTTGTCTCGGTCCGGGAATCGAACCCGTGGCCTCTCGTTTCACAGCTGGCGGCTAACCAGCTGCCCCACGGAGGCTGTCAATTCTACTTCCATTTCTGATACTATCCAAAGTTTATCTGTATAAATGTTTCTAAGAGTAAAGACCTCCCATTATATTTTTTGTAGTTTAAAGTTAAGAATACGTTTATTATGTCTCAAAATAAAAAAAATCATTAAAATAATTTAAAGTTTATTTTTGAACAACATAAAGTTATGCTAATATAAATAACCTGGCGCCTGGCGCTATGCGGCACGCACGCCGTCATAAAGTGTTGTACATTGTGGGTTTACAAAATATCGCAATATTAAAGTTATATAGGGTTGTGCGTGTCGTTGTCTGCATATGTTATATTATTTAATTACTTTTCTGGCCTCAATAATAGTGCTTCGACAATCTGTGTTTTTTAAATTATATTATCGTAAAATATTTTGAATTAAATCCTGGGTTTTATCCTCCGGTCGGATATTCGACTTTGTATTTTTTTGTATTGAAAATATCACACGAGTGGTCCGGGATCAGAAATTATGCCCGGAATAAGTTTTCACCTTGAGTGAGAAATAGGTTCGACGAACTAAGAGTAGTGCTAGCGACGCGTCTGCTTACCTCCTTGAGTATACAAAGACGTAAGGTTGTTTGCGTCTAGATTTAATTTAGTCATGTATATATATTATTGATGTATGTAAATTCATACTATTGTTGTCTGTAAGACATTGCCTAGAGCGATAAGACCGCCACTTGTACGCCACAAGGCTGTCGCCTCATGCATTTGCCAAATATTAGTTACAAATCACAAATTACATTTCAGTAAATTATTTTAAATTGCCGCTATTGTTTAGCCGTATATTTGGCTCGGACGGACGTACAAATCGGCCACGCGCTCAGTTTTAATGTTCACAAGAATATAATATAATTTTAATTACATATACATTCACATTAGTTAATATACTGTACTGTACTGTACTGTACTGTATCAGCCCATATACGTCCCTGTTAATATACTTTAGTTATTATCTATCAGAAAAAAGTTTAGAGAGTTATTGCTTTATATACTGTTATGACAAACTGGCATTAGTTCATTTGTAACTATCAAGTGCAGGGCATTGCTGCACGCTTACAAGGAATCTATTAAGAATTTCTCACATCGAGTACCATGGTTGCTAATATATTTTACATGAAATCATTAAGAGAGTGTGAGTTGTTAGAATTGATATTAGGATAGTTATGTAGTTGTTTTAAAGTTCCTAAAACTATTTAATAAGTTAAAAAGTTCACTTACAATATACAGCTTAACCAATGCGTTTGTACTAATACCCATTATACATGGAATATATATATTAAGCGTATAAAATGTTTTCGATTGGGCAGCACGGTAAAGCAGATTTATTCGTTTCGAAATTTAAAAACATCGTACAATTTGTAGTTGGAAATTATAAAAACAATATGTATTCATCGCGTCATGAATAATTCATAAACTCGACAAGATACAAAATTAGCTTTGAGCTGCAGTAAACAATGTATTTCAGTTTTGTTTTAATAGCATTTATCGATCTATATCAAAAGTGTGGCTTTTGGAGCATCCCGTAATAGAGAGATAACACGGGTAAATTCCGAGTTATTCAAGCTTGTATGTTAAGTACCAGATATCGAAATAATATGGAAGTATTGCAATTCGATAATATTATTAAGTGCCTACTAAATTGACTTCAAGGCAACGTAAGGCTACGTCAAGTTTTAACTAGTTAGTACGGCGTAGCACATCGTAGCATAATATAATACTCAAGCATTTGCTACGCTGCCGTAGCCGACAGTGCTACGAGCTACGAGATTTGTTACGTTTACATTATGGCTAGTGAAAACAGTTATTTGATGTTAGAAGTTGTTCATTTATAAATTTATTACACACTAAAAAGGAAATAACGACATACTCGTAAATAGATAACATTCATTCTAGATAGTTATATTGTATAGTCACTTTTTTAGGTTTCTTTTTTGCGATGAATGTCGAGACGAGCATAGCATTTGCCTGATGGTAAGCGATATGACCGCTCATGAAGAGTAGCGTACCTTAAAACCCCATGAATAACAAGGCAATGCTTGCCATTTCTCTGCGCTCGCCATCCTGATATATAAGATGAGACTTAACATGTCCAGTAGTTACACTGGCTATAATGTCCTTCAAACCGGAACACAACAGTGCATTTACACTGCCATTTGACGGGAGAAGTAGACATTGTAGACATTCTTTAGTAAGAAGATCTGTTGTTGTAGGTCCCTTGAAATAAAATAAAAACGTAGAACAACGTAGAGGAATTAATACATCAGCAATATCAAAATAGGGTCACGTTACTGCAATCTGTAGATATTTATTTCATTGGTGCTTGTATTAATGTGTAAACATAATGTTTTGTAACAGATTTTTAAGAAATTTGACTGTAATGCTATTTGTGTTTTAGACAACAACTTTCTAAGAAATATATTTCAATAGTAGACACAAGTTAATATTTGTATCAAACGCTTCTAAGTATGCCTACATATTATGTGGGCCCATATAATAAATTCGAAATAATTTTGTAAGCATATCATTTAAGTAATTGGTATATATGGTTCATAATTGGTACTTTGTTAAGCCCTTAATACAAAAGTGCCAATTATCAGAAACGTAATATATTCCGAATATGTCGCCAATTTAGTTTAAGGTTTAATAATATTTTAATTACGTCATTTAAATAAAAAATATTACATTATAAACATAAAAAGGAATAACTTTGAATATTTATTTTTTACTCTGTTGGTGCAAACAGTCAAATATTCCGTGGGATATATTAAGACTTAATTATGAATTCTCAAATAAATAAAACATTTCATAATTTAAAACCATTTCACAAGTATTTTGACTAAGGAGTACAATTTCATTCCAATTCAATCGAGCACTCTCAATTATACACGTAGAAACAAAATAACTCTATTTCGTGAGTTTATGTGTGTAAATAAAAAAGTAGGTACAAGCTCTTGCAAGTTTAAGTAGAAGATTTCAGAACAACATCTCATTAAATTATAAATGCGTATGCTCAAATTAACTGTATAAATATTTATTTATTATATAGATTTCTGTATGTTTGTGTGTTTAAAACGGAATATAAATTTGCTCGTCTCTGTATTACCCAATTAAATACTGTGAAACTGGCTCGGGCTTTGAGTCCGAGCATGACGCACTAAATTAAATTCTGGCAAATAGTAAAGGATAAACTGTCGCCAGTCGATTTTGTACGAACGGCATTTTATTTTCCATTAGGTTCGGCGGAGTAACTTTACATAGTATAAAACGGCACGCGTAGTGTCCAAAGCGTTAATTATAAAAGTTGTTCCGCTGTTCACGACATAATTTAGCTGGAAACCTTTCATTAAAATACTGAATTATTAATATTACTAAAGCAAAGTTCTTTTGTTCGATAGTTTTAGATATAATCTATGTTGAAAGTGTTCGAGGGGAAATACTAAATAATTATTTTCGAATGGGTGGCAGGCACGTTGTAAGCAAGAGGCTGTCGGCGTCGATACTACCGCTTTGTTGATTTCTGCCGCCAAGCAGCCGTATACAGGTACTAATGTGTTTTGATTCGCCCAAAAGTTATAGAAATGCAGTTTCGGAACGTAAAAGGAAGTGAACTTATCAACACACATATGTACATTTCACCACGGGGTACCGAACTTCTCAAATATGCATAGTAGCTTAGGCAACGAAAATTCCGTGGTGCTGTTGGTTAGACGCCGGCTGTGAAACCAGATGCTGCAGGTTCGATCCCCGCACCAACACAAATGTTTGTGTGAACAACAAGTGTTTGTTTCGGGTCTGGGTGTTGCTAGACTGAGAAGTCTCGTAGTTATTGATACCCACGACCCAAGACTCGATCTTAGTGTGGGGTCAGAACGATGTATGAGGCTGTTGGATGTAGTTATTATTTATATTGATTTATTTAAATATGAAATCAAGTGGCCTGAAATCTGGCAATGCTGTATAAGTTGAATAAGTTCTTTATACATTTTTTGATCTTTGAAGTTTCTTTATTGTAAGGTAAAAAATATACCTACATAAACCGATTTTAGGTAACATAGGCGGTTTAATTTAGCAAAATGTATAAGTATTGGGAAACATGTAACATAGTAAGATCACATCAAGTTTCGTAACTTCAAATAAGATTTTTTTGTTGACATTTCCATCCATCCCAAATATCATAATTTGAATAAGCACCATTCTTTTCGCGTTATTCAAAATATTCCTTATGTTCCGTGTCACGAATTCGTAGATTCACTTACTATTTCAATATTGAAATTATAGTAACATACTTCTGTTTTACCCGGTTTGTACTGTTATATTTTTAATGTCTTAAACTTGAACCTATTGTTGATTAGTTAATGATTAGTTATTATATGCTGTACTGTACTGTATCAGCCAATATACGTCCCACTGTAGGGTACAATCTAGAGTACGATTAGGAGGGGTTAGGCCATATAGTCCACCACGCTGGCCTAGTACGGGTTGGGTTATTTTATGCTACCTACAAAATAATTTATAATATCAAATATATTTATTGAAAGTTTACAAACAATATTAAGTTAAACAATGTAGCTTTAACTTTAACATCTTAACTGTCCGCCATGCTTTATTTGAATTACTGTAAACTACTAAGCCCTTAATTAAATGTTTGTTTAATTCAAATTGAAAGCACTTGATCCGAAACGAAGCTCCGTTTCATGCTTCTTTGGAATGTTGGAATGTAAACTGATAGCCATTAACCGTTCATTAAAACCACTTGGAAATTTAATTTTTAATTAATCAATTTATTTTATTTAAAAACACTTTTTGTTCGCAGACAATCGAGGAACAACATGGAGTAGTGCAATGGAGTGATGAAGACAAATCTCAAAATGGCGTTACACATGTCATTGATGAGTCTAGTTCTTATAACCTGCGGTCTAATGGAGGCTCAATCTAATACAACCAACGAAACAGATGACTTTTTGTCCATAGATAACGACACATTATCCAAATCAGATTACGAGTACAACTATTACAGCGTTTTAAACATAACAGATGACGTCAGGAATTTTACCACGACGACAAGCGTCGGCTCAATGAAGATTCAATGCGAGATCTTAAACAATTCGGTGTCTGAAGAGCCAAAGATTGTGACCAATAATGTTCTAAACTCAATATACCTGAACAATGTGTATTCGAGTGTGACGACGTATCTGATTGAGGATAATGTGGCTGTGGACGACATTGAGGTGGATGGCGTTGATTTGTATGACTTGATTAGTGCTGATTGCGGCGGTTCTAAGGCATGTTTGCGGATGAGCACGGAGACAAACAATGAGAAGATTATCACCGTCGGATTTCTTGCCTCGTATCGACGGAGTCAGGTAAGAAATTATTTAGTTTATTTAGTTTTATTTCAGGATTGTTTTGAAGATATTTATTGTAAAATATGCATATGTAAAAAATATTCTACATTATTAAATTAACATGCTCCTATGGAAAAGGTGTCAGTCGTATGTAAAACAAATTAGTAGGATCAAAAAATTGGAGTAGGTAAAGTAACAAATCTTTAAAAAGATTTGTTACTCTTTTTGGTTTAACTCCCGTTTTATAACAATAATATAATAAATATAACAAAATCTCGATAAATGTTTCCGATTTACGAGAACCTTCTGTACAATTTCGGTCATCAATTACTTCTCTTTGCGCCCCGCTGGTTCCCTGCGTGGTTGCTTCGCACCCACAAACTTATTCGCAATGCCAGCATAGATGAATAATGAACAATACATAAGTAATTCATATTTTAGCATCATTAGGCTTCTACTTCTCGCGAAACCCAAAAAGCCTTTTTGCTGCAAAAAGTATTTTATTGGTGTAGTTTCGTGTTACTGAACAATTATTCAGAATCTCTTTCAACTTTCGCTCTAAAAATAATAAACATCTACCCAGAGGGAGGGTAATGTCCTTTATAACTGAAGGGTTTATAAGAGTTCTGTTCAAGGAAAATTAAAGAGACAGACAATAAATATTCGATCAGTGAACGGCTTAAAATATAAAGTAATATTTAACAATCTCCCGAGTGCTTGATTGGTTTCTTTGCAGCGTGTATAAATATTAAATTAATTTATTATAAAGGTCTATTTTTGTGGCAATGAAATATTATTAATACTAAATAGTGTGCTGTGTGATGTGTGAGTTAGCATTTGGTAGGTAGTGTGTTGTAAAAATTTTGGTCATGTCATCATGGCTAGAAAATTGAATCGCTCAATTTTCTGAAAAATCCTGAAGTTGTTACCTTCACGTTTTTAAAGCCCATAAATTTCAAACTTTTTTACTCAGATACTTTTAAGGACTCTGATTTATCTTTTTAGAATTTGCTATTGTTTTTCTTAATCTAAAATCTCAATCAAAATGCTTCATTATCTTAATTTATCTTCTTTTAAATCTATAACTGCCTACTCGTTACCTTTGCTTACAAAATAATAGTATTCTGTATCGTCCTGACCATTTATATATCTATAATAATAAATACATAAAATTTTAAATACACACTTGAATGCACGTAATACTGTTAAAGGTATTAATACATATGCGATCCCCATCCTTACATATTCCTTTGGGATTATAAAATGGTCAGCGACAGATATAAAGAACCTACAAAGAAAAATTAATGTTATCATGACGAAGTATCGGAAACACCACCCAAGAGCTTGTGTACAGCGACAAACTTTACCTAGGGCAGAAGGTGGACGTGGACTAATTGATCTAAATAACCTACACACTAAACAGATTGAAACACTGCGAAACTTTTTTAATTCTAAATCCCAAAATTCAGAGTTACACAGAGCTGTAGTGCGAGCTGACCGTAAATATACACCACTCAACCTATCAGAGCCAAGTATGCGATTAAATCACACCACAAACACACAGAAACTGGATGCATGGACACAAAAATCTCTCCACGGGAGACACCGCCTCGACTTAACCAACCCGAACGTTGATAAAACAGCATCAAACGCGTGGCTTAAGCGAGGCGAAATGTTTCCTGAAACGGAAGGATTTATGATTGCCATTCAGGACCAGACCATCGACACTAAAAATTATAGAAAATATATCATTAAGGATCCTACAGCACACAACGATTTATGTCGCCACTGTCATAGTAGTCCTGAAACTATACAACATGTAACCGGAGCTTGCAAGTCTATTACCCAAACTGATTATAAACATCGACACGACCAAGTAGCTGCAATAGTACACCAATATCTAGCATACAAATATAAATTAATTATTGATAAAATGCCATACTATAAATATTCACCAAAAATAATATTAGAATCAGTTGACTACAAACTTTACTGGGACAGGACTATTATGACAGACAAAACAATCCATCACAATAGACCAGATATTACACTACACGATAAACGAAACAAAGCTGTTTTTCTAATTGACGTTGCAATACCGAATACTCACAACCTTCAAACAACATATACAGAAAAAATAGCAAAATATACCGATCTTGCCATAGAGCTAAAAAGACAGTGGCGAGTAGACTCTGTGCGTACCGTCCCTATTGTGGTATCGACCACAGGTGTCATTCCTAAATATTTACACACTAGTTTGAAAACACTCCAAATTCATCCCTTAACATACACCCTTATGCAGAAAGCGGTAATTCTGAATACTTGTCGAATTGTTCGTAAATTCCTCTCAATAGAAACCCAATAATTGTCAATGACCAGTCATAGTTATTTTTCTGTCTTAGGGACCTATAACTTCTTTTATCAGATTTGTTTTGGCCACAAGCCTGCACATCTGATTATTTCGCCAGAAATGGTAGAAAATATATCTAATTACAATATAATAATAATAATAATAATCTTTATTTAATAACAGCCTTACAAACTATTTGAACAGGAGTCCCCAAACTAGGCAGAGCCTGTATCTTGGGGTACCAAGATAATGAACATACAGTATTAGGCGAAAGAAAAGAAAAATAAAAAAAAATAAAAAATGTTAAGTATTTGAATTTAAAGAACAAAAGTAAAAAATTGAGTTACTTACTAGATAAGGTTAATACATTAATAAATATTAACATTCTACCATGCTCTTTATGACAAATATCGTGAGGCGCAGTTTTCTGCAGTGATGAGTATAATATTTTTAATAGCGCAAACAATATGGGCCTATTAAAAGAAAAGGAATACAAAAACAAGAAATGAAACATTGCATTAGTGACAAAGAATTAAAATATTAACAAAACTACGATAAAAAATAATAATAGTAACAATAATTAAAAAAAAAAATACAAAAAATAATTAATTGAGATAACTAAGACCTATGTAATAAGTATGTACGGGTAAATGGTGAGAAAATAATTACTCTAGTAGGGATTCGGTGCTTATGTAATCTAGCGAAGACAACCAGATACCAAGTTTCTGTTTAGCCTGGCGTACTGACAAATGTTTGATGTCACAGTGTTTCACCACAGCATTATATGTGTGTGTCATTAGGAAGGTACCGAATTTGCGTGCAAATGACGTTTGTATAATTGGCAGTGGAAGTTTATAGACTCTTCGATTGAGCATGGCTTTGTGTGTATCTGTTCCGATTAGATTTTTGTGCATAGATAAAGTAAGGCGAAGAATAAAAAGTTGCCGGATTGTAAGGACCTTTGCTTCTTTGTATAGATCGTGAGTTGGGTACAAAAATGGTTTTTTCAGCATTGTTTTTAGGACTGATCTTTGCGCTCTTTCGGCGTCTAACATGGTTGTCTTAGAAGCGCTGCCCCACACCGAGATGCAGTAGGTAATGAGAGGTTGACAGATAGCTATATAGATGTATTTCAGTAAATCGTAACTTGCGGCATCTCTGAGTTTTTTGAAGATTCCTGAGGTTTTTCTGATGCGTTTGGACAAAAAAAGAATATGACTTTTAAAATTACAATTTTGGTCTACCATGATGCCAAGGTATTTAATAACATCAGTGCGCTCTATGTTGTTAATCTGGTAATTGTCACGGGAGAATGAATCAGAGGTTTGAACTGAAATATTTTTGTGTGCCGGAGGTTTAGAGGCAGAAGTTTTGTGGAAACATACAAATTTAGTTTTACTATGGTTCAAGCTTAAGAGATTATTGGCTAGCCAATTGGAGATTATCGACATTCCTACTTCGGCGTGTTCAAAGGATTTAGCCCAATCTTTGGCATTAAAAAGAACTACAGTGTCGTCAGCATAGCAAATTATTTCTGCATTTGGAATGTTCAAATTGTGGATATCGTTCATATATATTATAAATAGCGTTGGTCCTAAGATACTGCCTTGTGGGACTCCGTAATAGATTGGGAGTTGGTTGCTTGAGGCTGGTCCAATTTTGACGAGCTGAGACCTGTTTGTCAGGTAGCTTTTGAACCAATTGAGGGCTGTACCTCTGACCCCTGAGTTTTCTAACTTTTTTATTAATATTAGAGGGGATACAGAGTCAAAAGCTTTGGCCAAGTCTAGAAACACTCCTATGCAAGAATTACCTTTATCCAGGTTGGCCGAAATAAGTTTTATTAAGAGGGCAACAGCGTCCTCGGTTGACCTATTTTGCCTAAAACCGAATTGACGAGGTGAGAGAAGACCAAATTCTTCAATGAAGTTTACCAAGCGCTTGTTGACAATTTTTTCCAGGATCTTTGAGAGTAAACTAAGAAGGGAGATGGGCCTGTAATTTTCTGGAGATTGCTTTGAACCCGCTTTATGAATAGGAGTAACGGATGATAATTTCCATAACGCCGGGAAGCGACCAGAGGCTAGGCTTAAATTTAACACATGTGTAAGAGGATTTGATATATGGTGACGAGAATGTTTTAACAGGCGAGTATTAATACAATCTATACCCGGTGCGCACTCAGATTTTAGGTTATTAATTATTGTAAGTATTTCATGCTGGTTGGTAGGACTCAAAAATAATGAGTTCATTGGTTGGTTCTTGCCTTTTATTTTGGTCACGAGACTTTTTTCGGATTCGTTGATCCGGGTTAGTATATTTTTCGCCAGATTGTTGCCTACATTAGTGAAGTATTCGTTTACAAGGTTTAGTGATTCTGTTGGATCGTTTGTTAAATTAATAAGATCTAGAGGTGGGTTGCTCTTAGATTTCATATTGCATATGGTTTTGATTGAACTCCAAAGGTGTTTTAGGTCATTTTTATTAGATAGGAGTTGGTTACTCTCATATTGACGCTTTAGTTTTTTGATTAGGTCATAATAAAAGTTTCTATACCGTAAGTAAGTCGTTTTTAAAGTGCTGTCATGAGGATTTGCTCTGGATTTTACGTGTAGTCGGTCGCGGTGTCGTGCGCATCTTAACAAACCTGGAGTAATCCAAGGATGTAAGCCAAATTTGGATCTGGCAATTTTAACGATTTTGGTGTGTTTGGAAACGGCGTTATCGATTGTGGTGGTCAAGAAATCTGCAGCCGAGTCTACGTCAGCTTTAGATGTGAGCTCCTTCCAGTTTGCCCCACTAAGCTCTTCAGTTACGCTTTCGTAATCGATAACAGATCGCACTCTAGATTGCCTGATGTTCTTATTTTTATGAGCCATACCCAACAGAGTAATTTTATGATCTGTAATAACAGAAGTACATACGACGCTAGTGGTGGAGCAGTCAGTCTTTACGAATATGTGATCAAGGCAAGAATTTAGTCGTGTGGGCTTAGTGATCGCGGATTGCAAACCGTGCTCGGCTAGGAGGCATTGATAATCAGATGACCCCGCTGCAAGAATATCTATATTAATGTCTCCGGCTAGTATAATGCATTTCCTGACTTTGTGGGATCTTAAAATTTTGTCTAAGGAACATATGAAGTTGTTAGTATTCCTAAAGGATGGAGATCTGTAAACCCCCAAGATTAATGCTTGGTTTGGGATGTCAATGAGCAAGCCACAAGCTTCGTGTAGCTGTAATTCAGAGACTGAAGCCGACCAACAGGACTTTATATATGCAACTACACCGCCGTTTTGATTAATATTGTTTTTCGTGCAAAATGACGTATACCCTGCTATTTGGTCAATAACTAATGAGTCAGTTAGCCAGCATTCGCTGAGGATGAGAATATCAGGTAGAAAGTTTAGTCTCTTTAAAAACACTAATAGTGAATCAAGGTTTTTGCTGATACTACGAATGTTTAGCGAGAGTACATTGAAACGAAATTTGTTAGTTATTATATTCGCACACTCTTCAGTACCCCTAGCCGGAACATTTTGCAGTATCGTAATAGAATAGTAATAGTAAAATTTTGTATGGGAATTTAAACAGCGCCATTGTGAGCGTATTTGGAACTAAAATGTGACAGCGGGAAACGTTTACGATACTATAGTATAGTTAGCGAGTAGTTTAACGATAGTTTTACTTTAGAAATGTATGAAAAGTGGCAGCAGGAATAATTTTTGACGTATAGTATCGCCAATTACTATAGTTTTGCTGTCGAAAAATACGAGAACTTTCTCACCGAGATTTTGTCAGTGAGAAAGCTATCGTGAATGTAGTTTTGCGATTTATTTTATTTGAAATAAGGCAAAATGTGTTAATTACGATCATACTCAGTGCCCTCGACGTCTTATTGTTATTTTGTTTATTTATCTACTCCGTGTTTCACTAAAAATAGGCAATTCAATATGGAGTTACAATTGTGTTGTTTCAAATATTTTTGTTACTAACAGCGGCATTATCAAAAGAAGGTTACTTCCTATCCTAAGGACTTCTCGGAATCGGAGCAATGAACTTGGGAAAAAGTATGAGGATATAAGAAGACTAGACTTAGTGTAGTTTTAAAATGAATAGCTAACTAAAACTGTAACATTAATAAATAAAACAATCATATTATGCACTTTTGTTTTATGTTTTGTGTACCTACTTACTTATGTTATGCAACAGGCTCATTTCAATGTGTAGTCAATATGGTCAAGTTCTTAGCTACTTCTTCATATTATATTATTGAAATGATATATGTGAAGAAAGTTACCAAGGCTCATAACAGGCAAAAATGTAGCGAATACTTTCATTAAGTTTCCACCTTAAAGGTATAAAGGCATTATATTAAACAAACATCTGTGTCTATATCTATTACCTATTATTTATAAGTTTAATTCTTTACATTTACAATGTGTTACTTAGGATCATACTCAGTGTCCTCAACATCTTATATTTTGATCTTATTGTTATTTTGTATAATTATCTACTCCGTGAAATGAAATGAAATGAAATGAAATTCATTTATTGGTCACGTAGGCAATTAAATAGCTCTTATGACAAGTCAATACACATAGTACTTATTTTCTATTTACAAGATATTCGTTGTAATACTTACGTGTTTCACTAAAAATAGGCAATTCAATATGGAGTTACAATTGTGTTATTTCAAATATTTATAATTCTTACTAATAGGGGCATTACCAAAAGAAGGTTAATTCCTATCCTAAGGTCTTCTCGGAATTGGAGCAACAAACTTAGGAACAAGTATGACGATATAAGAAGACTAGACTTAGTGTAGTTTTAAAAATGAATACCTAACTAACCTTTTATAAATAAAACAATCATATTATGCACTATTGTTGTATGTTTTGTGTACTTACTTATTTATTTAATGCACAGGCTCATTTCAATGTATAGTCGATATGGGCAAGTTCTCAGCTAGTTGTTCATATTATGTTATCAAAATGATATATGTGAAGAAAGTTACCTAGGCTTTTTACGAGCAAAAATGTAGCGAATACATTCATAAAGTTTCCACCTTAAAGGTATAAAGGGATCATATTAAACAAATGTCCGTGTCTATAATATCTATTACTTATTTATGAGTTTATTTCTTTACATTCGTTGACGAGTGGCATCCGTATAAATTTGTTTGTTGTTGTTGTTATGTCAATTGTCAAACAAAAAATGGCTACGTTCGGAAATATAAATGCTTAATTGCTTGAAATGATTTTTAAAAATTTAGATCAATTGTTATTAATACTTTTTTGCGTCATAATTCATTTTCATCACCTTTAACAGGTCTTTAAGGCATGCTATAGGCTTTTTATTATTTTATGATAATAATATATTTTTTTACAAACACGGTGAATGATAATTCCGCACGAATCATTCAATAATATTCATTCATTGCCATAGGTTATCTGTGAGTATCGTATCGTATTATTCAAGAGTTTACGAGAGTATGGTTAAACGGTTCATGCTGCCGCCAAATATAGTTATCGAGTAGTAATAGTAAAGTAATGATTGTTACTATACTATTACTATACGATACTTCAAAATGTTCCGGCTAGGGGTACAGGTGTTTCCACTACGCAACAAGGGATAAGTTTTAAGTGGTCGATGTCGTCACTGATAGTCGTGTTAGCCATTTCTTACTAGTGTAGTAATTGATTGCCTAAATATGATTACTGAGACAATCTTGTAAGAAGAGTGTGTCATGGATATTGTGAAACAATGGCATGTATTGTTGATAATGCAGGGAGGCGCTTGAAGATTAGTGTGCGATAGTTTTTTAAAAACATAAAAAAAAGTAATAAGTATTGTTAGGATTTTTTTTTTACCTGGATTATTCATAATATATATGTATACTGGGTAGCGTGGTCGAAGTTTCTTTAAATGTATTAGAAATATAGATTTAATTATTTTAATTGTGAAGCAGGTGTTAGGAGCACTCATTTTGGCAAGGTGTCGGAGAGGAAGACTTGTTATGAGTAGTTAGTTTGTTGAGTATGTCTTCGGAAGATACATGTAAGACCGAACTAGTCTCAGAGCGTCTCATGAAAATGTTACCATTTGATGACCATACATACTTAAAGTGCAATTCAGATCCTATTTTCCGGGCCTTGCTAAAGAGTACTCTGTTTTCTTTTGTAAGGTGTTCATTGATATACACCCGACGCGAGGTTCCCGGGATTTCTAGCATGTCGGTGGTCAGAGAGCGGCGAACTCTAGCCGAGCGAATCAGAAGATCGCGCGGCGCTCTTCGCGTGAAGAGCTCTATACAATATTATACCTATAACGCTAAAGAATTTGTTTGTTTGACTTTGTGTTGCATAGCTAATTTATCGAGGAATGCTATAGGCCATATAACATTATGCTATAACCAATAGGAGTGGAGCAGTAGTGAAAAATGTAAAAACGGGGAAATTTTATTCGATTGTAGAACTTCCGTTGCGTGCGTTGTGTAAACCGTTGAAGTAACGCAATAATCATGTATGATTATTCCTCTTAAAAAGGTCTAAAAAGTTCGTGACAGCGTATGTCTATATTTTTAGGTTGGCAAATTTATAACCTTTTTAATGGTAATGCGATTAGTTTGAGATTTAGATTTGTTTATTTTCCAAATAAATAAGTTATTTTTTATATCATCATTATATATAAAATAGGAGAGACTTAGATGTAATGGGATGGGACGGAAAAAACAGTATAGAGGACCAAGTCACATTGAGTTTAAATATATAGTTAATACGTGAATTATTATGTTTCTGATAGGAACTGGAGCTACAAAAGTATCTGCACTAGGGCAGAGTCAGGCCGGGCCGCTATTTAAAATACATCCTGAATCCATCAAAGATTACAAATATGTATATAACCTTGAAATGCATCATGAGCCGATAGCCGCTTCTCTATAAAATATTTTGTTTATAGTATGGTGATTCATCTTGCACTTGACAGCATTGCAATTTCTGGTCAGTTATTACCTGTCTCCTTTATATTTATTGTAAATATATGAACTATCTTCAATGCCAAACAATACCTAAATATATTGAGGATAGGATGAGAACAATATGTTTTAAATATTTTAAAACTTTTGTGCTTGTACCACTTCACTCATCAATAAACTGCCGTACTCAGAGACAGTTACTGTCAATTAAATCATTACTCAGTGTAGATTTTATAAAGATAATCTATACTAAGGAACAATTTTATTGACATTAAACGTCTGAGTGCGGCTGTAAGTTTATTAACTTAGCCAAACTGTGTGAAATAGTTGAGTTCTAGTTAAGATTTTGAAGTTTATCTATAGGCACCAATTAAGTTGAAGAGTTTGCATGATCGGCTTAATCCTCGAAACTGAAGGTCGGAATTGAACATTTAAAAAAATATAGTTCAGTTGTTGGAAGGAGGCGTCACCCTTCGTCCTTTAGAAGCCGAGCAAGAAAATACGTAAAGACGGGAAATATTGATAAAGAACTTGGTGTTAGCGAGTTTTAAAAGGAATATAATAATGATAACCCGGGCATTATTATTAATAGGCACGCCATTATTATTAAAACCGAATAATGTTAAAGCTAATTTGACCGTTAGTACACATACTTATAGTGCGCATCACATGTTTTTCATTGAAAGAATCTCCATTTAAATTATAAGGAATAATTTATGGATCTAGGTAAATATACTAACTCAATTATAGCTCTTACAACTCGCTATTTCAATAGTCTAGTTAGCTCTATACAATTCACGTTTCTTGCTGATTGATCCAAATCTGATCAAAACAATTATATTTAAAGCCTTCTGAAAGAACATTGAATTAATATATTTCTTAATATATTTTCATTATATTAATTAATATATTTTCGGATTTTTCTTATAATTGAAAATATTGAAAGATTACATGTTTTCTTTAATTTAATATTGTATTTCAATATCTTTGAAGTACAGTAATTCTGAATTACTTAATTATTTCTTTGCCCGGACTATTTTATAGCAAGTACCACTTTCTATAGGAAGCCTCGTATTCTAAACCAACATCGTTAATACTGAAATTAATTGTCGTAGCTCTTCTATAAAACTAATTTTACGCTCCAAAGTCTTTGTGGTCTATAAATATGTGTTTCAGGTCTGAGTGGAAATAGCCTTTCGTAGTCTCTGATTCCGACACAAAACTGGTCTCAATATAGGGGTTTTATTATATGTCTGAAGTGTTGTCAAAATAGATTATTTTAAATTTTACTGCGAAGTCTGCTCAGTGAGACAGCTTTCTGGACTCTTTGTTATCATGTCGACATAATTTATATTTCTCCTCTTCTCACATTATAGTTGAGTTTTGGAACACCTGTAGATGTCTATGAAGAGGATAGAGCAGCGGTTTTACTAATGATGTGACTTACACGCGCCAATGGTGCGATTTAAGCAAGCTTCTGGTATCGCGCTAAGTGCCACACCTAGTCTATTCAATGGTTGGTTGTCTGTAAGAGATCGCCTTGAGCGATAAAACCTTTGTACCTTATTGATATTTTGTATTTTTTTTTAAATATCTTGTCACAGGTGTACAATAAAGCTTTAACTAATAAACAAAGTTATAAGATTTACATACTATAACTTTTTTTTAATAATAGCTTTTAAAATTAGCTTTACCATCCAATAAAAATATTTAATAATTGTAAGGGCGAAATTTTTATATTTTGATTTCAAAAGTTTTATTCCTGATTATTTAAAGAAAAAAGGGAACTTTTAATCTAATTTAAAAATCATTAAGACCTATATTTCATTAAATAACCTACTATAATTTTGTGTGTTTATTCTTTGAGTTAAAAACTGCTTCCGAAAACCCATTCACCAACTATTATATTTTTTTCAAGATATCTCTAAAATGATGTCACACGAAAAATGTTCTTTCTGTGAATGCGAACGAATTTGACAACCTGACCTTTTTTTTCGCTGTCCGCTTCACGTAAAACATCCAAGAGGTACCTTTTTCATTCATAATTTTTTCCTCGTATGACTTCATATTCCATTTTTGCTTTATATTGGTTTCTTACGCCTGTCAAAGCTTATGGAATACGCGTGGAGTAAATATATTCTATTGAACAACCGATTAATTCAACGGAGATAGGTAATGCTTTCTCCTTTGCTTTATCAATGTTTGACTCCTTATTTGTATACTTATTTTGCTAAGAAAACAAAAGTTACTGACATAGTTCGTCGGACTAGCAAGGTTAACTGTTAATTAAGAATACATTATAAATAAATAAATGCACGCAATCGTCACACACTCCTTATTCTGAGTCCATTTTAAAATAATAGGTTCTCTGTCGGGGTTATTAGGAACTACGAAAAATGTCATGGTTTTACCAACATTTGAAACAAATATTTTTCAGCTTCGCAAATATTTTCTCAGTGCGAGGATCGAACCCGCAGCTTTTTGTTTATAGCCGGCTCAACCAACTGCGGGTGTTTGATTTTTATTTTCAGTAGCCACTCGTCATAAAACAAGAACGAGATGAATAGGAAATAGAGAGCACATTTGATATCCTGACTGTGTTGTGCAATACCGTTTGATTCAATAAGTGCGAGGAAGGTACGTGATGCACACAGTAATGCCTCGTGCCGCCTCGTGTCTTCAAACAATTGTCACAATTTTCTAGCTGCCCGGATAATCTAGTTTACATTAGAATAGGAACTAATTAAACAATGCCTATTGATTTCAACAATAAAAACCGAGAGTTCTAGGCATTTTCCAACAGTTCGCCGAGCTTGTTTTCCTCGAAAGATGGGATCGGAAGAGAGCCTGATACAATTTTTGCGATTTGATTTTTGTTCGATGTTGTATCGGTTTTGTGTATTTACAGTTATAACCAGCATCAAAGTAAATAATAATAAGACACCCAACATTCACACACATTAGTTCTGATCCCACACTAAGACCAAGTATTCAACTTGTGTACATCCGGTTTTTATCAAGCCAGCATAACTGCCTCGGTGGCGTAGTTGTATTACGGTACGGTTACAAAGCTGAGGTCTCGGGTTCGAGTCCCGGGTCGGGCAAAGTGATATTGGATTTTTCTATTCATTATCAGTCCGGAGTTAGGAATTTGTGCCCGATATTGCGATAGGCTCGCCCCCTATCACATCGTGGGACGAAACATACAAGGCGAAATGTGGGTGTCCTGGTGGCGCCTCTGCCTACCCCTTCGGGGATAAAAGGCGTGAGTTTATGTATGTATGTATGTAGCATAACTGTGTCGATCGATGAGATCACTCATCCATCTGGAAAGATATTAGATCTGTATTGCTTTACACTTAATATCAGGTAAATTTGAACAGACTGTAGTCACTTTGAAACAGAAGACAGTTGTTCATAAAAAAACCTTGTGAAAGTTTATATAGCGTTAGTAAGTGCAATCGGAAACTGTTCTAAATGCAATCTCCTCTTTGTAAACGATGCTATGATATCGCATCGAGTTTGCAATATTACATAAAGTTACCTGAGAAGCTCTTGGTATCGGAGTCCTCCCGGAATTCATACAATAAACTTCAAACATAACTTATAAAAATGATATTCTGATATTCTTTCTATATTTACATACGCGCCAGGATCTGCATTATTTTTAAATATTGTTGTGAATTATTACAAGTGTTATTTTCTTATTTAGAGATATGACATTTGCAACCAAATATAACATATCTCGTTAATAATAGGTACATATAACATAAAAATACATATTTAGCGATAAAGCGAATGTTTTTTTTTTTACTTTATAGTTAATTTCTTAAATAAATCTAAAAATGAAATGTTTGATATGATATCTCATATAATAATTCTAAAATATTATGATACACTTATAATGCTCAAATTGTTATATTTTAATGTCATCGTTGATGTGTTTACAAAGGTATCAAATTCTGTATAAAAGGGTTTGACATAAAAGGACAAAAGAAGTAGCATGAATTTTATTATACCTTCCGTTCTCTCGCCATCCTCAATGGCAAAGTGTCGTGGGTGTTTATAGGCTTAAGGGAAAGCAGAATGCTCGTTTTCTTCTCCAACGCTTCAATCGTAATGAATGAAATAAAGCAGCAACTCTATGAAAAGCGCCAAGGGTCGTTCTCATTATATTCTAGTATAAATAGTAAGTATATAGTAATATTCTTATTTCCGAAATTTGGTATGTTATTTAAATATTGTTCACTCAACTAAATAATAAATATCTAGAAGTATTATGAATATCAATACCAGTAACTTTTTATTTTAATTTAGTTAGTCAAGTATACAAAAATCAATATCTGTGTAGTGATTACTGATAAATAAATAAATAAATAAATACACCCAACAGTCACACACATAGTCCCGACCCCACATTAAGATCAATTAAGTCTTGTGTCGCAGGTATCAGAACTACGAGAGACTTTTCGGTCTCACAAACACCAAGACTCGAAAGAAATATTTGTGGACCGCACAAACATTTCTCTCGGTGCGGGGATCGAACCCGCACACTGATATAAATTTGAATTAAATATATGTGTTTATTGATAAGTAATCCTCTCATTAACTGTGTTATTTACAGGAAAAATACTTATGATAGGTCTTAAAATGCTGATGGCAGATAATCGAATGTGTTAGGATTTCATTGACAGAACGTAAGGCGAAGGAAAGCTGTTACCTTACGTTATTTTTCTTTCACACTGTAACGTCTTAAACCAGTCTAATAATGTTATAGTTGATTGTGCAAGTGGCACGCTTACAATACTTAATGTATGCTGCATGCTACTTCGATTCAAAAATGTTATAGGATATTGGAAGAATAATATTTTCAAATAATATATTCAAAAATGGTGACATTTGCTCGGAAACAGAAGAATTATCGTGTGAAATACCTACGCAAAAAACGGTACATCAGTTATATTATATCTTTATTTTACACGAATGATTGTGTAGACCTATGTTTAACAATAATTTTCTATGTCCGAAAAGGATAATGGTAAAAAAATAATAATATCTTAATCTGAAAAACGTAACAACAGTAAATATTATAGTACTTTTTTATAAAAAAAAGATGCAAGAAAGCCGTTTACAAGGTAACATGGAGAGCACTCATATTATAATTAAGTGGAAAGAGGGGTCATTTTCCAGCATCAAAATAGCAGTACTTAAAAACATATCTTTTATTCATAAATTAGTATCAATAACCACTTATCAAAGAATCGATTTGAATTTGAGAACTGTTGCTGGAGTTTGATATTCTTGAGAAATTAATGAAAAAGAAATATTGAATTCTTTGGCAATGTCGATAAGAATCTCGATTTACGATAAAACTGCCCTCAAGCCGAAAAACATATCTCAGGGAGGACATCGATAAGGACACTTAAAAAATACCATAAATTTCTATAGAGGTCTGGATCGTATAATAGAATGGAATAATTTCTATACGAAATAAAAAACACAACTACAATAAAGAAACTACGATATTTTACAGTCTAGTTGGCGATGGACTTGAATAAGGACGTTGGTTCGGACAAGGAGGCATTTATAACCAACGGCGGCATGGAAGTTGTCAATTTGAATATCACGGAACGATACTAACAATAATACATTTAGTATCTGAATTTTATTACCTGAATTTGTTTACAGGTTCCTTCAATAGTAACGGCCTTATTCATAGACAGATTTAAAATCTATTTAAGTTATCGAATGTTTTGTGCCTTTCGAACGACTTTAGAATTCAGTTTAAACGAAAAAAACAAAATATGCGTTAACTAAAATTGGTTTTAAACCGGTCTATGAATGAGTCCGTAAGTAAAGAAGTAAAATAAATTCATGAAATCATCACGTGGCTTACTGATCCTATTTATAGTGAACGAAATGAAATGAGACCGAAACGTGTACAATTTAAATGGCAAATACGATGACAGTGCGATGGGATTTTGTACGATCAAGTTCAAAGCTCATTTAACGATACGAATGTTAGTAATTGAGTGGGCTGGAACAATTCTGATTTGTGTGAGATAATTGTCACTTTGCTTTACGTTCGCAGCACTGCTTTTCTATCAAGTGCAATGTCCCCTTTGAGGTTTTAGAGGACTTAATCAACGTAATCCAGAGCCCCAACTTTGGTCATTAATTATAAGCTATATTAATAAACTCGCCGTGCCTTCTGCTAGCCCTCGGTCCATACTCTAGGTCCTAGGATCTTTCTTAGTCGAAGTAACTAGTTAGTTACTTTATTGCAATGAATGTCAAGCCGAGCATGCCATCTACCTAATTGTAAGCTACCGACCGCTCGTGGACAGTAGAAAACCAAACAACACCATGAATTACAAAGCATTGCTTGGCATTTCACTACGCTCGCCATCCTAAGATATAAGATGTTAAGTCTCAATATGTCCAGTAGTCACTCTGGCTACAGTGTCATTCAAACTGGAACACAACAGTGGATTTACACTGCTGTTTGGCGGGAGAAATCTACATTGCGGTGGTACCTACCCCGGCGGCGTGTCACATATGTGAGACTTACCAACAGTAAAAATGAGAGGCGGTCCTATCGCCCGATAGGCGACCAGCAACGTCATCAGTGCGAGAAAATACGAGCACGCCCTTCGCACATCAACTTTCATGCCAAATGTGGCGAGTACACGAACAGTGAACACCTCCTTTTTTCATACACTTCGTATACCTACCTAATCCTTGGAGAGGCAAATGTTCAGTAGTGAATAGTGAACTCACATTGAGTTGTCAAAATGGAAAAGAAATATTTTATAAGATTTTTATCTTTAGCCAGGACTCGCGGCTCTGTTTGTTAAAGCGTGCAATGTATAGTGTATGTCCCACTTAGACCAGCGATATACACTCGCATTTTACACCGTTGATTTGTAACTGAGATTTCTCGTATTTCAATTAGGATACGTTTTACAGAGTGGAAATGTTTGTATTTGTTCATTATGCCATCTCACTTATTTAATTAAATTCTTTTTGTAACGTTCTGTGTGTACTGTACAGTGAGCGACAGATTTATTTAAAAACGAACACTAATTAATTTAATTTAGGTGAAAACGGATAGGATGTTGATACAGAGGAAAAAAGAGAATCAATATATCGACAGCCTCCGTGGCGCAGTTGGTTAGACGCCGGCCTGTGAAACGAGAGGCCGCGATCCCCGCACCGAAACAAATATTTGTGTGATCCACAGGTATTTGTTTCGGGTCTGGGTGTTTGTGAGACCGAAAAGTCTCTCGTAGTTTCTGATACCCACGACACAAGATTCGATCTTAGTGTGGGGTCAGGACTATGTATGTGACTGTTGGGTGTATTTATTATAATAATTTATTTTGGAACAAATAATAAAATGTAATATTTTTAGAAGTGATACAGCCACGTTATTGTCAGTCATGAATGAGCATGAATGGGCAGGCTCGCCCAGGGCAGTTCCACAGTCTTACAGGAAATCGACTTGAAGCGACAGGTTAGCTGTCGAGTTTCTTTCGGTGAGTGAGATTGCTGGATGCCCAATACCCCTTTCAACATTTTTCGTTCCCTTTCTTCTGCTGATTTGATGAGCTGACCACATTCATGATCCAAGCGTTGTGGATGTTCATGGGCGGCAGAGATCATTTACCATCAAGTGACCTGTTTGCTCGTTTGCCGGACCTATGCTATAAAGAAAATATTCACGATAATATGGTTACGATATATACAAATTGTAATAAAATAGTAAAAATAAGACCAAAAATAATACATTTAAACAGTACTTTCAAGTCTATCAACACTGGTCTTGATTTCATTTTTATTAATTCTAAGTATAATTGGGAAAGATTTTCCAAGTAGGAAATAGATGCAGTAGTAACTCCTACAAGTTTTCAATTCAACACTCGTGTGAAAAGCTTCAGGCTAAATCGAGCAAAAAATATGCGAGCTAGAAAGGCTTCGTCGTGGAAATAAGTAGTTTAAGAACTTCGTGCCCTTAGTAAATTCTTACACGTAGGTATATTTTTAGAAGCAGGTGGTAAGTTTAAAGCACGTGTTAAAAATTTAATAACAGAATAAGTTGTTTATTATTTCACTAGAAATAAATTAGAAGAAGCTGTAGAAAAGAAGATTGTCATAGTAATAATAACATTTACACGTACACCCATGCATACACGCGTTCAATTTAAAGTTTTTTAACATGATTGTGTTGGCGTATGATTTTTATTATGTATCATAAAAACAGTTAATGAAATTTGTTTAAAGAAGTCGGTGAAATATTAGCAATAGGTAACAAGTTTATATAATTCGTTTTAAATACTGCTGACTACTATTTCAGTGGCTAACTAATTTAAAATCGGGTGTTTAGCGTTATTGTCTCTCGTCACCTCATTTTTCTAAACTTTTTATAACTTTGTGTAATTTTCATTAAGCTTTCTTCTGACTTTCCCCCTTCCTGAAAGCTCTTAGCACCTACGAGAAGCCGTTATTGTCTATTTTAAGAAAGACTGCGCAATTAAGACTAACGTAAATTTTCATTTACTGTTGCAATTTACATTCTGTCTTAAGGTATTTTACACGGATGGTAATTATTCCATGAGTTATTAAACTCATATCGATGTTTATGTTTGTTTGTAAAAGTCATGACCGCACATTAATATCAATTAAGTCTTTTATCAGAAGTATCAGAAACTTCTAGAGACTTTTCTGTCTCGCAACCACTCAAAGTTAGTGTTTTGAATGATGTTTTTTCTTCGCAGGTAGTTCTTGGGGCGTTGCCTTTGGCTGTAGCAGCGGTAAACCGGGATCCATCTCTTCTACCAGGATTGAGGCTGCGGTTCGTCGCCGTCGACATTGGTCGGTCACCACCATCGCTATCTATGGACAAAGACAGCCTTGCTTTGAGGTAATTCATGGATGTCTTTAGAATATAATTGTCCATTGACCGTGAAATTACAAAATAGAGCAGGAAGTCCTCAAAAACAAGTTTTCTTAAGTGACGACGTTTTCGTTTGAGTAGGCATAATATCTCCAAAATCAAAAGTCAGCTTTAAAGACCCTTAAAATAGACATGAATGAAATTAAACAAAAATGGGATTTTTTTCAACTACTTTTAGTTGTGATGTTTTTAAACGCTACGCGGTACACTATCAATGTGCTGGAACATGTTCACGATAACAACCATTAGTCTCATATGCTAATAAGTACCACGGAATAGTTGGAGTTGATTGCGAACGCGTACAAGTTTGCTTGTTTGAACAATATCCATGACTGCACTGCTCTTCCTTGTTAATGTTAGGCGAGTATTCGATGGCAGATTAAATGTAAACTTCAGATATACTACTGTTTGCATAAATTTTAAAAGTTGTTGATGTTTATTGACAGATGTTACAATAAATAAATAATAATACACCCAACAGTCACATACATAGTCCTGACCCCACACTGAGATCGAGTCTTGTGTCGTGATTATTGCATTATTTTATTTTATCTTATTTTATTCATTTTGCACTTTTAGATTATTGCAATTATCCGGCTAGTGAATTGTTCATTTAGTTTCAAAATATGTATTACGTAGATATGCAAGGTGAACGTAACATTTACATCCGTTATCTTATTTGATTACTATTCTTTTTTATTTTATCCATTTTAACTTCAGGTGGTGCAGAGCTGAAGTAGGAGTAAGAATGTTCACTACTATTGTTAGTGTAACCACTAACCACTAAGTGTACAGGGTGCTTCTAACAGATCGCTTTAAGTGAGAAGAAGAACTCTCACAGAAGTGAGAGAGAGAGACAGAGAGAGAGAGAGAGAGGGGGAGAGAGAGTGAGAAGGAGAAGGAGAGAATGACCAATTGTTTTTGTTACAGGGTGATGACTCAAATGCGTGATCTGGGTGTGGTTGCTTTCTTCGGCCCAGACGGCACGTGCCACACTGAAGCAAAGCTGGCGGCCGCTTGGAACTTACCTTTGATTTCACACGTGAGTGTATTAGTATAGCCCATTTGAATTTTTACTTATAGTATAATTTATTAGTGAAAATTGCGCCTGCCCATTGACTGTCTCCTGCAAAGTTGGTTGGGAAACGCCCGCTGTGAAACGTGAGGCCACGGGTTCGATCCCCGCACCGAGACAAATATTTGTGTGATGCACAGGTATTTGTTTCACGTCTGGGAGTATGTGAGACCGAAAAGACTCTCGTAGCTTCTGATACCCACGTCACAAGACTCGATTTCACTGTGGGGTCAGGACTATGTATTTGACTATTGGGTGTATTTATTTATTATTATTTATTTATAGATATGGACAATACTGCTTAGAACTTATTATTATCACATAGTGCCTTCCACTACACTGCACGTAATTCAAATTAGGTTTTAAATCTCTTAATGTCTAGTAATCATTGGCTTTAATCTCCTTTATACCAGAACACAATAGTGCTTACACACAGCTGCTTTGCGGCAGAAATAGATTAAACGATAGTATCTTTTCAGGCGGCCACTCGTATACGAAGGTTTGAAAGACGGTTTTTTTATTTTTTTTATTGCAATAAATGGCGAGACGAGCATGCCATTCGCCTGATGGTAAGCGATACGACCGCTCATGGACAGTAGCAAAACCAAACAACACCATGAATTACAAGGCAATGCTTGGAATTCCACTGCGCTCGCCATCCTGAGATATAAGATGTTAAGTCTCAATATGTCCAGTAGTTACTCTGGCTACAATGTCCTTCAAACCGGAACACAACAGCGCATTCCCACTGCTGTTTGGCGGGAGAAATAGACATTGTGGTGGTACCTACCCAGGCGGCCTCTCACATATGAGAGACCTACCACCAGTAAACCAGTTTTACGTTGATTTCTCATGGTCCATTTTACTTAGCAAAAAAGAGACTTTTTGAAACTGAACTGGGAAAAGGTGTCGTTAAGAGATTGGCAGGTGTCATTAAGGAACCTTTATTTCGATTGAATGTATAAGTCATCCATCTTCTATTGGCGGGTGGCGAAATTTGGAACTACAAATAAAATTTAAAAATATCAATTTCAAGTATTGTTTGAGATATATTTTGATAATATAAACAATAATAATTTATAATAGTATATAATAGTATTGATATGTCCAATATAGCAAAATGTAATGAGAGAAAAACTGTTCCTAATATTTCGATAAGCATGACAACAACGCATTCGGAAGCGAAAAGATCGTAGATAATCTATGTTAATGGGTGTAGTATGTACCTGTAATTTAGGAAGCAGAGTAACTACAATTATTATTTATTTATGTTTACAAACAATACAATACCTTGATGAGTCAAAATCAAGATCACAATTGTAAATTTTATTCGCTTTTCTACGAACTTTACGGATGGGCATTACAAATTTATTCCAAGACAATATCAAATGCCTGTCTGAGTGAAGAATTAAGGTTTAATCTAATAGATAGTAATTAAAGTCAGCTCCTAGAAAATTATTTAAAAACAAACATGACTGACTGAGGAATTTCCGTAAATCTAAGAATGTGCGTTCATCTACATATCTATTGCGTTGTGACGTGATGTAACCGAATTGTTATTGTGCCTATTTAGACCCCAGCCATATCACATTCGCTTACATCGTTAGTCTCAAAGGTCGACGGACGGTTGAATATTTTCCTTTGATCTTACGCATCGATGGTAAACTAACTTGTTTGTCAGGGGCAAATATGTTAATGGTGTGCCATACTAATAAGTTACATCGGCAATCTTGGCATGCTCACTGACTGAAACGGTTTTAAAGCCAATAAAATATATGCTTTACTGCCTTAGATTTAGATTGGAAATGCAGTAACAAAAGGTACAAGCTGTTTCGATAGTATGCGTGTAATATTTTGTGACTTTCTGTCAGATAAATAACCAATAGTAGATAAAGATTTTCGCACATAAAAGAAACGTGTGGCGATTGGTTATGAATTATGATATACATATTTTCGCGTATGAATAAATTAGCATGTGCGTAAATCCTTGTTTCACGCATTTTATCATGCCAATATAAAGCAATAATTCATAGATCCGTTGTTTCACGCTGTCACTTAATCATATCAATATCTAAAAAAAACAGTATTCATAGATCCATCGGATCCTTATGTAATGTTTTCGAAAGATTACCACAGCGACCTACAAGCAACGTCACCCTGCTACCATACCATACTTATCTATTACCATAACTAAGTAATTATTTCCAATCCTCCTATTAATTTAACTTTTTGATTGATTTCGTTGCGGGTTAAAGACAAGTTAGACATTCCCGGAGACGCGCTGAGCTTCAATGCTCAGTGTCATTAATATGCGTGCCACTGTTGATCCTGGCTTACAGGAGTTGCAGTGGCGGGTGTGAGGGCGGGACAGTCTCCTAAAAACTAAGTAATTATTTTCAAAATACCTATATTTATATTTATATATTTGTCCAGAAATGCGCCGGCGACCACGGGTTGACCCACGAGAAGAGCATTGGGTTGGGAGCCACATTCGCCCGGACCCTGCCTCCAGCGTATAAAGTCAGCAAGTCTGTGGTGGCCTTGTTGAAGGCATTTGGCTGGACCAAGTTCGCCATCATCGCTGGTGATGATCACACCGCCGCTGCTCAGCAAATGGACGCTATCAAGGTAATTAACCGTCAGTAAAACGATTTTTGTAATGGTTTACCAACACAGATTATAATTTTTGAAAATTTGTTGTATTCGTTATTGTAATCATTTATAGGAAAGTTATTTAGTTACTCGAATGAAGTGTCGAACACTCCTTCGTTATCTACTGAAAATAATTACTTTACTAAGAAATACAACCACCATTTTATATTAAACTTGTTAAAGGGATATGAGAAAAATAAAGATAGACAAGAAAGTTACTCAGCAAAGGTTTTGTTGATTTTGACCTTGATCGTCTGTTGTGAATACGACATATATGTTTTGGCGACTTGAAATTAAGTTTTAAACTTCACTACGAGTACTACCATGAATACTGGTATAAACGTTGTTATTGTGTTGTGTAGAAATAAAAATTTGCTGCCAGCATTGTGCTAGTATGTGACGCTAAATTGTTTCAGGAACTCGCGAACTTTTCGACTATGCTCTCAGTTGAATAAACATAATCTAAATTCTAGACGCTAGAGAATGGTAGGTACGAGATGTTTAATTAAATTGTACCTAGTAAGTACTATTTTAAATAGGTATCTTCGATGTACCTGAACAGACTACAACTTTTGAAACATGGAAATATATTGTAAGTTATAACCAAACACCAAGTGCGTCATTTACGCACAAACATCATCGTTAGCTAATAGTTATACTGAAGGTTTAACTGCACATCAGGAGTGTTAACATGGCGTAAAGCATAAACGGTTGTAAAGCATAAACTGGTTGATATGGGATTTGAATTCTTTATACAGGATGTTTGGGAAATGCTCCTAATACCTTTAATGATAGGAGAGATAAACACGAACCCCGTGAAAAATACTCATTTTACAAAGGATTGCTTAAAAAACTAAATAAAAATGGGCGTGATTATTGCTAATTGTTTTTATTCAGGAATAACTATAACAAACGACAGACGCATTACGGCATTACGTAATTCAATAGATTATTTAACAGCGCAGTAATTAAATTGTAACCGCCGCTGTCATGGCTAGATCAATGACAGTTTAATTATAATTGGCGTTGTGGTACGGGAGCTAGCAACGTCTGGAAAACAAGCATTTCAGGTAGGCCAGTTTTTAGATATGCTATCTCTCTCACTCTCCCGGACGTCAAACAGGCTATCTGGCTGGCGGTAGTGGTTGCGTTCGTCAGTGCGCAGCCTACCTATACAGGTAAAATATCGAATTTTAAAATCATTTTAAGAAGCTTTTTGCCTTTATTATTATTTTTATTGAACTTTTTGCAACATGAATCTATTATTGCCAGATATTTCTATTGTTGTTTAAACTATGCCAGACGCTAATTTTGAATTAAAAAAATATTATTTTTCAAAGTATTTCAGTATGGCTGTAATTTTTATATGATGTTATTTAAGTATCTAAAAACCTAAATTTAATTTGCCAGACATTAATTCGATTGTTAAACCTTCAGCCAGACCGACCTAAAAGTGAAAAGTGATGTGGTATCATTTTGCTTGATCTAGGAATAGTTGTCGAATAAATTACATAGAACTAATTAAAAACTATTGAATTAATGTGTGGATTAATATAGTATCAAAATAACTATTTATCGTTGTACAAAATAAGATAATAATCAATCTCAAGGATGAAAATAACCAAAAATTATATTTTTCAATCCATAATTTTATCACAAAAAAAACGGAGGCATCATCATCATCATCATCTTCAGCACTGTAGTCATTTTTATTGTCATCGTCGTCTTTTGAAATGTCATCGTCTTGTAATAAGTTATTATCTGTAAAAGAATGAAACATTTTATAATCTATCGGCAAATAAATTTATTAGTATTTTATTTTTAATTTTTACCTTTAATGATAATGTCGGCAACTAATGATGGCAATTGCTCTCCAACAAACCAGATAAAATCATATTTATGGTCCAGCCGGAAACTTGAGGTGATAGAGATGTTGGTTGTTGTAAATGATCATTTCTCCAAAACTTTGTAACGTAACGAACTCGTAGTAAATGCTGATAAAATTCAGCTTTGCATGGTGGTAGGCTTGATGGATCAAAATTACGATTTAGTTTTTTCAAAATTATCATCTGATTTTGTAGACCGATATGTGTTTGAAAACAGATGACACCGAAGTTCATTGACGTTCCATGAATCCCGAGCTCCGTAAATATGACAAATTAACTTTTCTAAGATCTTAAATGTCTCATCCAGCAATTCTTCATCATCTGTTATAATATTTTGACAGGCTAATTGATACTCTTCTGATTGTTCTAACAGTTTAAAGATCGAAGTTTGCCTTTCCGGAAAAAACCTGGTGTGTAGTCGCATCCAGTGAGTGCATAAAAGCACGGTAGAGCTTTCGATAAAGTATTCTCTAGAATTTCGTGTACTTGATGACGCTTATAAATCGCTCATAATTCCCCACGCCCAAATTTACCCAGATTTTAGTGATGCATTCAAATGCTCCATGTTACCAAGAAGTATTATTAAAATATCTGTGTCTGAGCAGCGTCTCACAACTTCGCCATCGACATTTATTTGACAAATGTGATATATTACTATTTGAGAATCGGCTTCTTCTTGTTCTTCGCAAGACAGTACATCTTCAACAGTTTTAATAACCTTATTACTTTCAACCCGGTATGAAAAGCACTTGTTAATTGCATTAGAAGTGTCAATTTCTTGGATATTAACTTCTGTATGTGAATTCTGAGACGTATTATCTGGCAGGGTTTCGCTAACATCTACTGCAGTATTTGATAACGAAGTTGAACTAGATGTGCTGGGAAGATCTACTGTTGACGAGAAATTAATTTCAGATAAATTACGATATTTTGTCATTAGAGCTGTAAAACTGCTGTAACAATTTCTGTGATATCCATCAGTGTCATAACTTGCTCTGGTAACTGTACACTATTATACCGGGTATATCAAGACTGCGACCGAAAACGAAGCCAGGTTGTAGTTTTAGTGGCTCCAAACACGATGCAAATAAAAATTTCGCCAAAACAGTGATAGATATTTTTTTATATATTTTTTAAAATCATCGTGTTTTGGTGGAAAAAACATATTTTTTGCGAAAATACTAATTTAAACCCTTATGTACCATTGCGTGTTTAAAAATAAAGAGGTCTACATCTTTATTTTAGGAAAATTATGTTTTTATCACCCAAATACGACGATTAGTAAAAAATTACAAAAAAAAGTTGACGATATTTTTTGCGAAATTTTTACTTGCATTGTGTCTGAAGTCACTAATACTACCACCTGGCTTCGTTTTCGGTCGCGGTCTTGATATACCCTGTATTTCAGTTTAAAATTTACACGTATTTGCAGAACTTCTTTACACTTTTTTAATGTATCTTCAACAAAAGTTATTATTTTTCCATTTCTGTCTTTACAAAAACCACATTTTAATTTTTCGCTAGCCATTGTAATACAATTTTGTTATACACATTAAAAATAGCACGTGATTGTCTGTACTCTTTCAACATGCCCAATCACTTTTCACTTTTAGATCGGTCTGGCTAAAGGTTTAACAATCGAATTATTGTCTGGCAAATTAAATTTAGGTTTTTAGATACTTAAATAACATCATATAAAAATTACAGCCATACTGAAATACTTTGAAAAATAATATTTTTTTAATTCAAAATTAGCGTCTGGCACAGTTTAAACAACAATAGAAATATCTGGCAATAATAGATTCATGTTGCAAAAAGTTCAATAAAAATAATAATAAAGGAAAAAAGCTTCTTAAAATGATTTTAAAATTCGATATTTTACCTGTATAGGTAGGCTGCGCACTGACGAACGCAACCACTACCGCCAGCCAGATAGCCTGTATGACGTCCGGGAGAGTGAGAGATATAGCATATCTAAAAACTGGCCTACCTGAAATTCTCTCTCAAAAACGTTGCTACCTCTTAGACTATTGAGGTTTAGGGTTCGTCACTGATCTCTGACTTGCCAAACAAGAAAATAATATTAATAGCTGGCATGTGAGTGGCCGAATTTTCACTGCATTTAGTTTCATATAAAATTCAGATTTGTGTCGACGTGCGAGTCCACGCAATATGAGCCAACATTTTAATTAAACTACATAGTTTAACAGCACAACTCGAAAATTAGCCACATTTTTATACTAAGAGCAGTTTGGCGTAAGTTAGTGTTTGTATAGTTCCATCAGTTTGTGTTTGTGTGTTGTGTATTTATTTGTGAACATATCGGTTGGAATACTAATACAAGACGTGAGCAAAATTATTTTATCATTTTGAACTGCTAAAAGATTACACTTAATATTTACGAGACGGGTATAAAATAAAGATTGAGCAATCACAAAATGTTTTTTGTGTAAACTAAATATGTAAAGCTTTAAAAAAATTGTTAGATAACACTCAAAATAATCTTCAATTTTTAGTATCGTATTTGAAATTTCTCGAACACTTCATACGTAATAAAAGTCATTGGGTCAAGGGGTACAACCGCCGTCTGCCTCCCACTTGCCACGCCTCCAATTCAATGAATGTTAGCAACCCTTCTATGAAAAACTGTTTTCTAAGATCTATTTTGATTTCAAACGTTTGTAAGATAATTACAGTTTCAAAAAAAACCTCTAAATGGCGTACAGAGTTTTGGCTCTTATTTTAAATCTAATATAAAAATAGTCAATATTAGAAAACTCAATTTTATTACACCAGAGAATAATATTTTTTTCCTATTTATTATAAGACTTGTGATGTTAAATTTTGCTACATGCAATTTCATAACTATTTTTATAGTATATAAATTATAGTAACTATATTCTAAATTATACGTTGCTCGTTAATCAAGTCTTGAAGTGTCTATTTTCGTGACTATTTCTTCACTTTCTTTGAACGTCTCACACGTTTCAATAAATCTAGAAAATCACTACTTTTATTACGTCGACGACAAATGACCATTGGTTTCTTATTAACCTATGCTGTCTATTAAGTTGATGTATTAAATGTCGAGGTCCGCTTAAGCTCAATAAATCATTCCTTATCAAGACCAGTTAGGAAAACGAAAATTACTCTAAGCATTGTGGTAGTTTATGTGTCGAAAACACAAAATTGGCAAGAGAGATTAATGCATTTTCCAGTAATGTCGAGTCACCAATCGGTGATACATCAGAGGAGGGGGGAGGGGGGCGATAGAAATGAGGATTCTTGTTAAACATATCTCGGTCATTAACAAAATAAAGCAGGCTGTATACTAATTTGCTTATAGTTCGTTAAAAAAAAAATGATTTCTCAGAAAAAAATATATACAGGGTATATCAAGACCGCGACCGAAAACGAAGCCAGGAGGTAGTATTAGTGATATCAAATACAATGCAAGTAAAAATTTTACAAAAAAAATCGTCTAATTTTTTTTTGTTATTTTTTACATATCGTCGTATTTGAGTGATTAAACATAGTTTTTCTAAAATAATGACGTACATCGCTTAAATTTGAAACACGCAATGGTACGTAAGGGTTTAAATTACTATTTTTGCAAAAACTAGGTTTTTACCCCTCAAAAACGACGATTTTTAAAAAATTATAAAAAAAAATCCGTCGCTTATTTTGCAAAATGTTTAGTTACATTGTGTCTGTAGCCGCTAAAACTACCACCTGGCTTCGTTTTCGGTCGCGGTCTTGATATACCCTGTATATTTCGACACACACACGAATATGGATTCACGAATCATCTACAATTAAGAGGAATTCGCATCTAACTTGATAATACAATATGTGTACATAAAATAATTTTCGGCAAGCATTGTTTGTCAAAATAACTGATAAATGTATGCGAACAAAGTATTTGTTTACTTTCAATAATTATTTCAGATTTACATATATTATTTTACACAAAAGATATACAATAAAGTCTCAATTCGTGTGAAGGGCATTGGAGGTGTTAATATTTATTAATTTATACTTCGAATTGAAACCGCGGGAACTCCGAGACAGTAATTACAAAAGGTATCGCAAACTTTAACAATTAATTATTTCACACTAACTTCCTTAATTTTATATACGTTGTAATGATACTGCGTAAACTGTTATTTGGCTAGGTCTGAATCACTTCCGGGATTAATTAAAGTTCTTAGTTGTTTTGGTTAAACTCATTTATCTGGGCCAAAGTTTCAAGAGCTTTGAGTTGTGCAGATGCCAAATACTACACATTTTCGATAGTATAAGCCTAATATCGTCGATTGGAACATATCACTAATTTAGATTAAAGCTCAAAGGTCTATAATATTGATATGCATATTTTTTTAAAGCAAATTCAATGGAAACAGAAGATTATTTTAGTATTGAAATAATTGTTATGGACCCAAGTTTTAAAGACCTTAGACTTGGTTTGTAATTTACAACACTTATAATAGCGCAGTTCTAGTTACCAAGCGTGTGGTATCTCTTAGGTTTCATTATTTCCTCCACGAACACGCCTACAACATTTAAGAATTTATTATATTTTAAGCCCACTCCCACCATTTGTATATTTTTAAATCCAATGAACTACAGCTTTTTGTATTAAATTGTGACTGTACTGGAAAAGCATTCCATTCTAATTGATGTAATTAATCCAACTTGGATGAAATTCCAACGGTATGTTTTTTAAATTCTGGATATGTGTTATTTGTTTGTGTTTTTCGGTCTCTGTACTTGAAAATAGATGGAAGAGAGACAGAAAAGTGTGGGGGGTAAACATAGTTAGGACTCTAGAAATTGTAGGAATTTTTCCACCGAAACCCTCTAAGAGTCGAATGATTCTATTTTTAAAAGGCCACTAAAGAGAGGACGACGCCGCATAGAAAAGCAATCCGATCTAATGGACATTAAAAGCTCGTCGTTACCCATCAATTCATGCACAGTTTTAGAATTTTGTGGAAAAATCACATTGTGTACGGAAAAGTCCGAAATATTCCTATTACAAGGGTGGTTTTCCTTAATCGTCCGTGTAGACCGTATGTATTTATCGAATGATATGATATGCCAAATTCTGAAATGATAACTTAGTAATCCGCCTCAAGTGAGGTTAATCGGTATGTGTATGTGATTGACTTGCACAGTGGGTCATATGATTGAAGAATTGCTATAATTTGAAACTTATGTGAATAAGTTGATAGGTACTAAGTTGTACATAAGTAAATTGTCAACTAAACATTATTTTTGAAAATGTTGCCACACACATTGGTTATTGGATGGTGTATGCGGTTGTAAAGACAGATTTAAAATGCATAATTGCCCAGACGTCGAAAAATATTTATATACCATAAAACATTTATTATCCAAGCGTGTAATTATATCAAACTAGGTCACTGAACCTATTGTAAAGTATGACGTCGGAGGATAATCTAAATGAAAATAAAACTAATGAATAAATCTTTCAGACAGACTGCGTGCAATCCAGGCTCAGTTAACCTAGATTTATCACGCGTTAACTACAAGCTATCATGTGTACCAATCATTTTGAACTTCGTTTATCCGTATACAAGTTTATACACCAAGTGTTTTGCTGATATTATGAAATTATTCATTACTTGAGTGGCAGAAGTAAACTTATTTTTTACTTTCCTTCTTGTCAAAAGGAAATGTGACAATTTTGGTATCAGAAGTAGATCCTTCGGTATGTTTTAATTTCTCTAGGTTTACAAAACTACGCTGTACATTACCTCTTATCAAATTATACGAAAAAATCGTTCGAAGCATGGATTATCGACGCTTTAGTCACGATTCGCCTACGCAACAGGGAATGTGCGGAAACTCTAATCGTTTCGTATTTGCAGGGTTAGGTATAATGTTACAGATTCTATCCGATTATGCTTCGACACGTGTGCTCTCACCCTTAGCATTTCGTACTGTAGGACCAATGTAAATGTTTATTTCTGCATTACATACCTTTTCGGATTATTTGACCATAAGTCTTGAATCATTGGTATATTTGTCTGCTATATTATATATTATATCTTATATAGGTATATTATATTTGTCTGTCATTTAGTATATTTGACAGCCTCCGTGGCGCAGTTGTTTAGACGCCGCTTGTGAAACGACAGGCCGCGGGTTCGATCCCCGCACCGAAACAAATATATGTGTGATCCACAAGTATTTGTTTCGGGTCTGGGTGTTTGTGAGACCGAAAAGTCTCTCGTAGTTTTTGATACCCATGACACAAGATTCGATCTTAGTGTGGGGTCAGGACTATGTGTGTGACTGTTGGGTGTATTTATTTATTTATTTTATGAAAGAAAATGAAGAATTATTTCTTTCCAACTCCTTTTGATTGTATTATTTCTAATTAAAATGAAGATTAAATACAAGCAAACGTCTCTAAGCGCTCGCCGAGTTCTGGTGCGAAGCGTCATTTCTTTGCGCACCTTGTTGGTTTTAACTTACTTTGTGTAGATAGCAACGGTACCGACAACTTCCACGCCCTAAACAAATAAACTCTACTTTATTTCTTGCCACGACTTTGCTATTCTTACGTAATAATTTAAAGAACCGAAAATATTTTGAGTATAGCTGAATTTTTTTTTTATTTGGTATCTTTCGTGATAATGCGAGTGGTTTTCATTTGTTTCTTAATGAGCCCAAGCACTTTTAAAGCGGACTCAAATTTCTCTCTTATTTCATACAAAAACAGTTCGTGTTGCGAAAATGCTAACCACACATTAAGTGACTTTCATAAGCCAATTTACATGCAAGGTAACACAAAATTTAAATGAAGGTAAACATTAAACAAGTAAAGCTTTCTATGCCTTTCATTACATTATTTATTCCACACTTGTAATTTATTACTCACATCACTTGTAATTCTTGTAGGCTTGAAAGAATACGAAGCATAAGAATTTTAGTTTACGTGGAATATCTGTATTAATAATAAACGCTAATATAACTAATAAGGTAATCGTTCGCAGGGTTTGTTTTCTGAATAAGTAGTAATTCCCTATTTAATTAATTATTTTATACATACATAAACTCACGCCTTTTTCACAGAAGGGGTAGGTAAAGGTGCTACTAAGACACCCTCATTTCGCTGTGTATGTTCTGCCCCACGATATGATAGGGGGCGAGGCTATCGTAATATCGTGAAAAAAAAGACTGCGGGCTGATAATGAATAGAAAAATCCAATATCACTTTGCCCGACCGATTCGATTCGGGATTCGAACTCTAGAACTTGGCTCTATAGTCGTACCATAGTACAACTACGCCACCGTCGTTGGGTCAAGGGCCAGATCCAAAAGGCAGTGTTGCAGGACCCGGCTCGCATAGTGAGGAGGTTGAAGGTTCCTCACTTTGGATCCCTAACCACCGGTGGCTGGGGTCTTGAGCCTCGCCACCGAAGGGTTAAATATATTTTTATATGTATATTGTTTGTTTTTTAATATATGTATATAAAGATGTAAAAAATGATGTTCAAAATAAAGAGACAATAAAATAATCATAGGATTTTAGTACTTGTGTATACAGATGGCGGAAATATGTAGTAAAAATATATCAGATTTAGTGCAAGGCAATGAAAACATTCCTTTTAAATTATTACATAAGCAGTCACAGCAACATTACAAAATCAATATTTTGGAAAGCTAGCTCTTACATTATACCCTACCATTCAATTAAAGTATTCTGCTTTAACTATCCTTAATATAATCGTCAATTTATTTTTATAATAGAAGGTAATACTTAAAAATAAATCATGCTTGAAATATACTCGTAATACCCACGCCAAATCTATTTTATGAACGTCGTAGGTTGCAATCCGAACAAAGAGTTTTTGTCGTAATTGAGTATGATTTTTTTAATATTTTGAATTAAATTTGAAAATCGTGGAATATATTCTACTACAATACTCAAATGGGCTGAAAAAATGTGCATAAAAATGCTACTTGCTTCTATAAAAATGTCCTTTATAAAAGGTACTCTTTTCTTATAAAAGACATTTTTGTCTCGCAAAAAAGGATTACGGTTTACTATAAACATTTTTGTGTTATCAGCGCATAGTCCTTCTGCAGGGCATGGGCCTAGTTTACAATCGAGGGTACGAGGATTGTAAGCCATATGGTGGTCTTTATGTCCATCACGCTGGGCTAGTGCGGGCTGGCTTAAAAAATATACTTAAACGATTAGTTTCCAACCGTGTCTACATCTTTATTCAGCTCGTTTTGCACTTTTAACAGGTTAGTCCATATTATTTCATCATCGTCATCTAAAGCCTATAGGGTTCGACTGCTGGAAAAAAATACATTGTTAAAACATATTTTTTTTGTATCATTACGCTGCAAGGTTCTGATTTTGCATCCAAGGCCTCCAGTTTAAAGATGCCGAGCCCGTATGTAGTCGGCGGTTCTTGTCAAAGGGGTAAGCATCCTTAAAAATTGCGACATTGGTCTGACCAATAATATTATGTTGACCAATCTTTCCATAGTTCGTACACTACGCATATAAGTTCCGTTCGATGGTTTAAGTCGACCTAGAATTATGCGTTATCCAAAATTAGTTCTATAATACATTTCTGATCCAAAATAATACCACATTCGCATATACAGAAATTACATTTCGTATTTAATCATGTCGCGGAGCTTACAAAAATAATTCCCACATTTAAATATCACATTTTAACTTGTCGTCTCGAATATTCTGCTTACATATTATTCAATACCTAGTCAGCCATTTCCACGAATGTTGACTATAATTATTCAAATGAAAGCAATGAAAGACACCAACGCGCCGTTTACGTTACATCAACTGTAAAATTTACATATAGTAAGCCCACATGTGATTTCTATTAAAATTTTACGAATTTTATGAGCCATTATAACACGAAATATAATTGTATTATGATAATTATTGGACCCGATTGCAGGATACTGATTATTTTAACTCATTTATAGGATGTTCCTTAATCGATTATGTTGAGATAATGATATCAATATATTTTTTTTACACTGGGAATTTTACAATGAATATGGTCCCATCTAGGATATAATTACAATTACACAACAACCACATTTTAAGCAAATGTTTGTGGTATAAATAAACATTTGTGTACATGGTATAAAATCCATTGTCTTCGATTCCCAATCCGCTTACACATTAGAGGTTGTAAAACTAGAGATTCCAATCAAAGAAGTACCAGCCGGGTAGCTAAATAGCTTTCAATTGATTGCAATGTTGGAGATGTGTACAATGAAATTGTTTTACAGGAGCTGGCTCAGTCGAACGAGATGACCGTGACTGCTGAGCATCGCTTCGCGGACTACATACCTCGACACATATCCGACATGGAGAAGATTGTTGATCAAACACACGACAAAACTCGAGGTGAGTGGAACTTTGTTTCTGATTGCGGTGCTAGTGATTTTAGTTGGTTTTGTAGACATAATATCGTGTATAGACTTTAAAATAATACGTGTATATTTCGAACTTATGAGTAATGATCTCTCCATGGCACTACCTTGCAAAATCTCGTAGTTTGAATCACAAAAAAATTGAGACCCAAAACTTCAAATAATGATATGTTTACAGAAAATCAATTACACTAGCTAGAAAAAAATTATGGTGACAAATAATTTTGGACATAGTTTATAAATAATTGAAATTTTCAAGTAAACAAAATATATCTAAAATTTTTATTGAACTACTAATGAATAAGTTAATAATAATGTTAGTGAATAAGCTTTAAAATCAATTTAATTCAGGAACCTTGTAAGTTTGAAATTGAATTAGTTTCTGATAGACTGATCGCTTTAATGGCAGTTAATTACAGGCCGGCAAACTTGTAACAATACTTACCTGAAATTATTAAGGACGTTTAAATTGATAATACGTAACATTGGTAAAATTATCTTCTATGTAATTGATTAGAAGATATTAAGAAAGGGACTGCTTGTTAACTGAATGTTTAAAAAACCATAACTGTTTGATTGCATATGAATTATGGTTTGTTACAAAGTAACTGTCATATTTTTAGCTAATTAAAATAATAACTTTATTTATAGTCATAATAAGAACAATTATAAAAAACCAACTTCATAATTTTTCTTTAATTTCATATTAAGCTTCCCTAGACCCAATATATTTATTTTTTAACAAACAATTTATAATAAAACTGTCGTATAAGCACATAACTGTACGAAAGGGTGATAATAAAGAAATGTACTAACTATCGATGTACTTAAATAACTCCGTATACTAGATGCCACATAAGAACACGGATTAGGCAAATCTCAGCCAAATATACAATTTTAAGGAGAAGCTTGAGTGAGGAAAGACACGTGTGACATATTTTTTCCTGGAAGACACTAGTATTATGTAGAAATTTGTCGACCCATTACGTAACTATTTATTCAAAGCGTTTCAGAATCGTTATTTCACAAGAACTTAATATAAAATACCATTAAAAATTAGAATTAGAGAATTTAATGCTTTACGCGTAATTAATAGTAAGCCTTGAGCCACACTAATTTATTATTAGCGCGGTTTAATGATATTAATAATTAATATTTACATGGCGGTACAAATAAATACCGATACTCTTGGGCTTAACAAGCAGTAATATCATCCATTATATTGCACATACCCCCCAACCCGCACTAGGCCAGCGTGGTGGACTATATGGCCTAACCACTCTCAATCGATTCTCTCGATTGTAGAGTAGGCCCGTGCCCTGCAGTGGGACGTATATGGGCTGATATAGATAGATAGATAGATATTGCACATACAATAGATTAACTATTTGTTGTAGTCGGTAATTACTAATTAAAAAAATTATTGACATATTATGATGACGATGTGTCAGCCCATAATAGCACAGTTGAAAACGGGACTCGCTCTACAACCAAGATTGTATTTAGGTTTCGATTGTGTCGTATGCAACTATATATTCAAGGATTTAGATACCCACCAATAACCGCATAACTATAAGTATTATTTTCAATTATACAGGGTATATCAAGACCGCGTCCGAAAACGAAGCCAGGTGGTAGTATTTGTGACTTCAGACACAAGGCAATGAAAAATTTCGCAAAAAAAAATTTTTTTTTGTAATTTTTTACTTATCGTCGTATTTGGGTGATAAATACATAGCTTTCCTAAAATAATAATGTAGACCTCTTTATTTCTAAATACTCAACTACGTATTTACCACCCAAAAAAGACGATTTTTAAAAAATTCTAAAAAAAAATCTGTCGCTGTTTTGGTGAAATTTTTATTTGCATCGAATCTGTAACCACTAAAACTACCATCTGGCTTCGTTTTCGGTCGCGGTCTTGAGATACCCTGTATATTTATTATTTTTAGTTACTAAAATACTCCACAATTATTATTGTCTATCGACATCATGTACATTATCTTTATGTACATGAATAAAAGTGTCGTAAATTCAAGTTCAGTTTAAACTGTTTTGTTCAAACTTAAATTATGTGGAACCATAATATCCGCCTTGCGAGTGACTGATTTCCTAAGGATAAACTTTAAACTACACTTTAGACGGAAACTGTATAATGTGCTTCCTTCGTAAGGAAGCATTCTAATAAATTATTGTTCTATCTATTGAAGTCGACTTTAAAATGCATATACAAACTACAGTCTTCAGAAAAACAAGGTGGAAATTGGTTGATTCTGTGTGGAAGGATATAAGCTGTAGTCGCTTTACAAATATTATTCCTTCTGGGAGAGGCTTATGTTCATCAGTGGACCCTCTGAAGAGAGGAGAGATGGCTCCCACTGGCTAGAGAGAGAGAGAGAGAGAGAAAGAAAGAGAGAGAAAGAGAAAGAGAGAGAGAGAGAGAGTTTTTAAATTGATTATGCGATTTATTATGACGATAAATCGCATTCCAATTTTGATGACTACATTATTTTATTTTAATTTAAAAAATCGAGTTTTCTAAAAACGACATATACAGGGTATATCAAGACCGCGACCGAAAACGAAGCCAGGTGGTAGTTTTAGCGGCTACAGACACAATGCAACTAAAAATTTTACAAAATAAGCAACTGTTTTTTTTTTAACAATTTTTTAAAAATCATCGTTTTTGAGGGCTAAATACCTAGTTTTTGCAAAAATAGTAATTTAAACCCTTACGTACCATTGCGTGTTTAAAAATTAAGCGATGTACGTCATTATTTTAGAAAAACTATGTTTAATCACTCAAATACGACGATATGTAAAAAATAACAAAAAAAAAAATTACGATTTTTTTTGTAAAATTTTTACTTGCATTGCGTTTGATATCACTAATACTACCTCCTGGCTTCGTTTTCGGTCGCAGTCTTGATATACCCTGTATATATTTGGCGAAGAAGATTTATATATTGTGTTCTTCATATTATGGATCTTTCGTGCAGGGATATTCCTCTCGAAACTAACCAATTTGAAGTCCAATATAAACATTAGTCTTGAAAACATTATCCGTTCCAAAATACATAATCTTGTTTTATGTCATGTGTCAGACACTGCGGCGATCTTTATATCACTTTTACTTTGTAAGCCAGTATTTTATCAAATTAATTCATTACGTTTCACGTTTTTTCTGATGTAAATAAAAAAATAGTATCACGAAACTTCGGAATAATTAGTTCTTACTCCCATTATAATTTTTGTAATCATCATAAATAAATACACCCAACAGTCACATACATAGTTCTGACCCCACACTAAGATCGATTCTTGTATCGTGGTTATCAGGAATTATGAGAGACTTTTCGGTCTCACAATCACCCAGACCCGAAACCAATATCTGTGTTCACACAAATATTTGTCTCGTTGCGGAGATCGAACCCGCGGCTCTGGTTTCACAGCCGGCGTCTAACCAACAGCCTCTCGGAGGCTGTCAAATCATGTCTAATAATAATATTATATTTCCATTTTGATAATAATATTTTTATCCATTTGGCATTTCGTCTAATCCATTTTTTTCCAGTTAATCTTCAATAAGGAAAATTGAAATTAATAAGGGGAGGGGGACGAACGAAAAAGTGTTTAATGAAATTTTAAAGAGCGATCGATTTAATCTTAATATTTTCGGAAGGTATTGTAATTAGTTGGAAGGTTTTCAATTTAATCCACTTGATTAATTAATTTGGATTAATTTGAATAAATAGCCTTAACTCTGGGCGTATTTTAACACTAAAAAGATGAAGGTTTCTAATAAGTAACCGTCAGTAGCAATAGAACAGATTTTGTGGAGGCCGGATAAATTGAGTTTGAATAATCTTAATAATTTATTTTATTCACAGTAATACGTAGAGTGCCAAACTAAGCATGGAATATTGTATTTTAAGTTTGTTTTGTACTTGAGTGTGATTTCCAACGTTATAAGTTATAGCTTAATTGAATCGACGGGCGTAATAATAATAACAAACTCTTTATTATACCACCATGTAACTTAAACATGTAAAGAAAACAATTAAAATAGAATAATAAAAAATCATACAGTATAATATGTAATATAAGTACAGCGTAATATGTCTCTTCGCGGAATATTCGTCATACATACATATGTATTACTTAAACCCTTATGCCTATAAGGGGCAGGTAGAGGTGCTCCTAGGGGTGCCAATTTTCTTTGTAATATCTAAAAGGAAGTAAACCTACCAATGAAACAATGGTTAAACAAAGTATTGACAACATTCTGAAAACCTATCAAATCTGATAAGCTTCTTTTATAAAAATGTAATAAACCTATTGTTATCACTACCACAAACATGCATTGAAGGTGTAACCTACATTTCGATAAAGGTTATCGAACAGACAGGCTAGAGGTGAAATGTTATTGTGGAGCGAAAGGAATGCTATATTAAGATCGGTGTCATCTTCAACGCCTCTTTGTATTCAATTAGATAGTTAGGGCATATCTTTTGTGTCTAGCTCCGAATTAAAAATATGTATTTATTACTAGAAGATTATTACAAGAACAGTTCCTTCGCATAAACATACATACATACAATAATATGTGCCAATTAATAAACATTAAAAATATTTATAAATAGGTCAGAACTCTATGTTATTTCCTCGTAAGCGTTATTCTGTGAGTTCAAACAGCCCATACACGCGTGCCGTTGAGCCCGGAACTTATCTACAATCGAGAGTTCGATTGACAGGGCTTAGGCTATAATCCGCCACGCAGACATTCTGCGGGTTTGCGGAGTTCACATAACGTATATTCTTATATAGAAATATCGTGCGCAGACATTTTTACGTTTTTCCTTAAAGTAAACGGTAACTAACAGTAACCACTCCGTAAATCCAGAAGTGTGTTCCGGGAATTATAACCGCACCTGTCATGTTGGCAGTCCACGTCCGGTTCGTTATTAACCGGCCTTATACTGTGAGCGCATAGTTGATTTAATCCGGATATAATTCGTTTAATACAACCTTCCAGAATACAAAAGAGGGCGAGGTCGACCTCCCTCTACCTGACCTACCTGGTGGACATCCAACGATCATTTTATTATTATCATGCAAATTAAATTAAAATTCTAGTTTCCTAAAGTTTATTTTGGACTTGTGTTTTCATTTATCTAGTATACGATATACTATTAAAACTAAATCATAGTAGTTCCCAAAATTGAATAAAACTAAATTTCAATCAAAATTCAATTTTGATTTAAATTCATTAGGCATGAATGCCTAAAATCGACTATAATATTGGTATGTAGTTTACCTGTTCAATATGTAGATTATATGGATAATATATTAGATTATTGATGAAATTATTGAACAGTGAATAAAATTATTAGAGCAAAAACGTTTTATTCAAGAGAGAATTTTTACACAACATTGACAAAGGACATAGACAATAACTAGTATATAATATTACATTTAAACTGAAATATATTAATTAATAGACAACTCAAAGAAGGTCAAATTTAATTAATACAACAATTATCTAGTTAAAGTCGATATTACATGTATTATAATGTTGATACTGAGAGGCGAGTTAGTAGACAAAACAATTCAGCTGTTACAATTAAATTGCTTTAAGCCAAATTTACTGGTATATTGCGAAATTAGTAACCTGAATCTACTAGTAATTATTATTCATTAATTTTGTCAACAATTTCACGTGCAAGAGTAAGCTTTACAATCCTCTTTGACACCGATTTATTTATTTATTTTGTACAAAGACAATATTTGATTAAGGCTAATTTCAAACAACTAGTTTCCGTGGGTGTATTCTTTATTTATTTAATGAACCTCTCAATTGTAAAGAAGTCAGTGTTTACCAGTGGACGATTATGGGGTGATACATTAAAATACATACATAAACTTACGCCCTTTTTCCCAGAAGGGGTAGGCAGAGGTAACAGAACCCTCACGTTTCTTCAGGGTGTTTCGTCCCAGCATGTGATAGAAGGCGAGCCTATGGCCATATCTGACACAAATTCCTAACACTAGGCTGATTATAATGAATAGAAAAATCCAATATCACTGTCCGACCCGGGATTCAAATCCGAGACTTCAGTGGTGTAATCGTACCGTAGAACAACTAAGCCACCAAGGGAGTACAATGTAGTCGCAATCAATACGGTGTTCTGTGGTTGACTATTATTGATACAATGCAGTGATTAATTATATTATTCTGTCCTCGCTCTCAGTATACGTGTTTCTGGGTGAGCACATCGCGTTGGTGGACTTCGTGAACGTTCTGCAGCGTCGTGGTCTACTAGACCATGGAGACTACGCCGTGGTGGCTGTCGACGACGAAATCTACGACCCTAGTACTGCAGCCATCACTCATGCTGGTAAGTGGTAACATACTAACTTACCATCCTGGACTGGGCCGGCGTGATGGACTACGTCACAAGCTTCTCAATCCAAATCTTGATTGTAGATGAGTTCAATTCAGAAGGCGATTCTGGACTGAAATAATATAGAATGACTTAAAGGCTGTATGACTTTACTGGTGGTATGTCTCTCATATGTGAGAGGCCGCCTGGGTAGGTAAAGACGCAATGTCTATTTATCCCGCACAACAGCAGTGTAAATGCACAGTTGTATTCCGGTTTGAAGGACATTTTAGCCAGAGTAATTTCTGGTCATAATGAGACTTAACATCTGATGTCTTAAGAGGGCGAGAGCAGTGTAATGCCAAGTATTGCTTATTAATTCATGGTGTTGTTTAGTTTTGCTACTGTCCATGAGCGGTCGTACCGCTTACTATCCATACATACCATCCAGCGAATGGCATGCTCGTCTCGTCATTCAATGGAATAAAAAAAACAAAAATGGCTGCTGCGTATTCATTTGTTCTCAATTGTATTAAAAACATTAGATGCTGAAAAACATTACACAATTTCCTGTAGATGATTATGGTCCCTTTGCATGTGTAGCTTACCATCAGGAATTGCTTAGCTAATTTTGATGCCGAGTGTACGTATAATATAATACGTAGTCTAAAGTTTTATATGCACTTATTTCATCACGGTTCACTATCGGACGTCAGTCTATTCAAGTAAGCGCCAACTATTTCGATATAGAGCAGTCCACAACCATCAGGTTTCGTCAAAGTGAATATAATTTCACGAACCGAACAACCAATTCCTGGGAACGGGCATTGATTTCAAAGGAATATTTGGCATGACTCCAAAAAAAGGAAGAAAACGTGCGAACGAAAAGGCAAATCTACTTTATTTCTACTTATTTATTCACGGCCTAATTTCTTTATAAAAATATTCCATCTGCGCGTAATCCACTACTGCGTAGGCAATAGCAAATGTTTACCAACAAACGTAATAGGCACTTTCATCCGAAAGTGATTTTTATTACAACTTTTACTACTTTACGTAATGGCTCTTTTATATAAAACGCAAATATAATCCTCATCCTGTATGTTTTACTGCCGAGTAAGGCCTTCGTCAACTAGCCCATAGTCCAAGTTTACAGCTCGATGAGTTGATGGAAATGCGACTTTATTACGTATACATTGAGGTATAACAGGAAGGACATTATAAACAAAATCTTTGCACTCGTATGTACATACGTGGGAAACCTTTAGAGCGCGAGAGAAGATAGGGTGAGTGCTTGGGAGTGAAAGAGTCAGAAATATAAGTTGCGGTACGGTACGACAAGGTATAGTACAGTTTGCATTAGCTTAATGTTACTCAATGCCCAATATCTTTATTGCACACCACATGTTTAAAAAGATATTACAAAATTATATATGTGTACAATATATGTATGTGTATAGAAAGTTAAATATAGTTTTATCCATAGTATCTGCCTACCCCTATGGATACAGGCGTGACGATTATGTATGTATGTACAATGCGGACCCTGTTAGGCACGTTGTTAGTAGCCAAATCTATTTTAAAGTACATATATTAGATTTCATTATTAATTAATTACTTTCGAGATCAGAAGATAAACTTGTTTTATTTATAAATATTGAAGAAACATAATATTTAATTTCTTATCGATACACACACACATGCACACGCACACGCAGACGCACACGCACAAGCACAAAACCGACGACGTCATTTAAAAAAAATATGGCATATTTGCCAGGCAATTAATTTTATCTAAAATAGTTCTGAACAGTTAAATTAATTATGAATGGTTATTTCCAAAGACATTAATGTCAAACCATTTATATCATAAGAAAATATTGACAGTCGTTATTGGCATTTTGTTAATTGAGCTGGAATACTTGCACACAATTTAATGTCATTGCAATTTGTAGACGATACAATATTGAACAAGTTTAAATTGAAGAGTGTCAGGTAACAATCTCCTTCGTCATGTTAATTTATTACCATCTTAATTAAAAACGAATTAACTAAATTGTAAACCGATGTTCACGGGCGGCGCTAATCACTTAACTTTTGATAGTTTGCCAGATGTATGCAAGATAAAAAAACAAAAGCTAGTACGAGAAATAAATGATTTCGACCGTGGAGTCTAAAAAATATACACCCGGGCGAAGCTAGATATTTGCTAGTATTTTATAATTTAAGCGGAGAATTTGAGTTATATGTTGTGTATGTTTGTAAATAATGTTTCGCGCCAGTAACTCGAGGCACGCGAAACTCGGACTATTTTGTTTGATTGTCTAAATATAGTAGTCGGAGATTTTAATAATCCATTTTCACGTTTAATTTAAATTGCTGAAAAATTCTTCATCTAAACAGGACGGTCTAGATTCGTCTGAAAGCTTTAGTGACGGCGTGTATGGACTCACTTAATGTGGGTCCTAGGTTCGAATCGCAAGTTGGAAATATCACTTTAATTGAAAATCACACATTGAATGCTCGGGTCTCAAAGTGTCCAGCGTGGCTGTAAGCTCACCCTCTATTATTTCTTTGAACATAAGAATCGTTGGTAAAAGGCAGTTTTAGCTACAAACAGACGATTCATTACTAATTGCAAAAAATATATTCTGTGATTCGCATGATAGGATGTTTTGATACCACCCACACGGGTATACCGAGGTAGTTAATGTAATTCCGAAGCCCACGCTTTGTCTTTGTGGAGGCTCGCCGCTCATCTTGTAAGTCCCACGTGCGGCCTCCTTAACATTGATTTGTTAATTCATACATTGTACCATCTTAACCACTTTTTATATTTTTACTACAGAAGAACTCTTTCGTTATCTATCGTATTTAATGGCCGCCACAACAAATCAAACAAATCTTTGGATACTTAAAATTATTCTTCGTTCTCGATAAAATGTTCCTTTACTATCATTCCGGATTGCTTAAATGCAGTTCAAATTCAACACTAAGTTAAATGTGGGTCGTGGATATCAGAAATTACTAGGAAATTTGCGATCCCCAATCCCCGAAGTAAAACTAATATTTGTGGATCAGACAAACATTCGCCTCGGTATGGTTATCAAGTTTGTGGTTTGTTTTACAATCAGTTTTTAAAACTTCATATTTTGCACTTGACTAACTACAATTTAGATCTAATAGATAATTATGTGTCAAGTATATGCTGGTATAATGGATCCATATAATACAAACCGTGGTGTTCCACAGCTGGCTTCTACGGCTGTAATGTCTTTTCATGTTAGGGTATCAGCTCGCAATTTCATAATTTTGTAACCCCTTTTGCTGTGAAGGAAAATCGCCGAAAATTTGTTTCCTATTCATTTTACTTTTGGATTGATTTCGTTGCGGGTTAAATACAAGTTAGACATTCCCAGAGTCTCGCTGAGGTTCAGTGTTCAGTGTCATTTAAATGCGTGCCACCGTATATCGTGGCTCACAAGAGTTGCAGTGTTCGTTTTGATGTCGGGATTTTCTAAAAGATTTTGATACATAAAATGATAGATTTTGTACAAAATAACTGTCAGATCACAGAGCTTAGCGAAGCGAACTAATGCAACGCGCATATCTAAGGCGAAGACGATGTTTAAATAATATGGTAACATTGTAAGAACGTCTGCGAACGATCTCAGATATTGTAGAATAAAAGAAAAAAATAAGAAAAAGAGAAACAATATATTTAGAAAGTATTTAACTATAGATATTACTTTAAGTTTCAACGTCAAAATACGAACAAAACGATAGTATACTTTAAGCATTTTGTTTTAGGTAAATACTCGTTGAAAAGCCTTGTAAGTCTTTAAAGTTTTGTTTTATGTATATCTTTAGTTTGTAGAGATTTGATCCCACTGATAGGGAGAGTACTCAGACAATATTGCATAATACTTAAGCAAACTGTGCTTTGTATATATACATAGTAATTTGTTTGTAGTCGTTAATGACCTTAGATGTTAAAAAGCGACATTAAATAAATAAATTTAAAATATATATTTTAGAATTTCCTTATGATAGTATAAATGTGGAAGTTTGTAACAATGTATACATGTTTGTAACTTTTTAACGCAAAAACTACTGATGTTTATGTTGAGTAAATTAGTCAAATTTCCATAGTAAGTGTCGTGTAGAAGATCCTGCTTAGAGCTACTTAGGCGTGGAATTAAAGAACTTGTTTGGTGAAATTGCATCTCTTGGAAAATCAGAGGTCTGTATTCTAAGAATGGAGAAAATATAGATATATTGTGGTTTCAACATTTTAGAAAAAGCTACTTTTACTTTTATATATATCATTACTTTCCTTGCTAGAGAATGTTTAGTGCATAATATGAGTAGGCTTAAAGTCTATCTGAATGCATTTTATGTTCAAAATAAAGATATCATATTTTTGGATCGGCGCGCTTCAAGGAATTTCCCGAGTTGACTTTTTGCTTTATTCTTACACACGTGAATGCAGACTGTATGAGCGTGGGTGTTGAAAAATGCTTTCACCACCTGAAAGGCCGTGAAATATTGCAACATTGGTAACGTAGGGGTTTTTCCGCACGGCTTTCGTTGGAAATCCAATTAATTACCAGAGCGGCCATATCGACAAGATCACTCGTGTATTGATTTTTAATTCTAGAATGTATGAGGAATTATAATAAGTATAGTAAATGAAGATATCGATGTAATTACAACAATTATTATCATATAAGATCACGAAGAGGGTAGGCAGAGATGTGAAAACCGCCACCAACATATTTTCGTCCTAACATGTGACTGAGGTTGAACTCTCAGGTTGATTTGGTTCCTATTACCGTGCTACACAAGCAAATTCGGAGCAATTCATAAGAGATTGTAACAACTAAAAATGTCACTCAAAGTCGATTACCCGATCCGGAGTTTGTAAACAGCATCTCGAGGTTCACAGCGTCTAACACAATATTATCATCTAAAAACGCTATTTGTGTATCTATTCTACCTAATGACCTATGTTTAAGTAGTTTTGTAAAATAATGCATTTGCGAATGGAAATAAAATCCCTAACCATATTCGCAAATACCGTCAAATTATAATATTTTTACTAATATCTGAGTTTATTGTGTTAACAGATCACCTGGGCTTGAACAATAGCAACGACATACTGGCCTTCAGAGCAGTTCTGAGACTGACCCCTTCATTCCCCACCAACCCGCAATATGCGTAAGTATTTATCACTATTTTTATCATCACTTTTAATTTACAAAAGAATATTCATCAGTCATTGTGTAATCGAAGAGTCTCTCGCAGTTTTTTTCTCTCGACGGAAGACTTGGTACTTGTTTCTTAAGACTTGTTTCTCAGTATGGTGTTACGACTATGTATGTGAGTATTGGGTGTATTTATTTATTATCATCATAATTATTATCTATCTTGTTCCACACAGCGTTAAGTGCCTTTAGCATTGCGGACCATATTATCCAAGGCAGTACTTAATTATGCTTATTATATCCAATCGTTGCTCCATGTTGAGAGAGACTTGAATACGCTTCTACAGTCAATTAGTATACTTATTTCAACAGTTATGACTTAATTTGCCCTTAGTTCAATGTATTTAAAGCCGCGTATCGACATTGCGAGGCGGCTCACGAGGCGGCTCGTGAGTTGATTCGCTTGAGCAGTGTGTCGAGAGGCAGCCTTGCGGTGCGCTCGTTAACGTCAACACAGTCAGGCCGAGTCACGCCGAGCCTGCGAGGCATCATTATACGTTTGACCATGAAACCAAACGCTTTATAATTATAGTCGATACCCGGCTTTATAATTTTCCGACACACTTGTAACAATAGAAAAGATCATGATTTTAAATAAGATTAATATTATGGAATTATTTAGACGTATCTTGGTAACGTAATTCTTACATTGAGTTAAGATAATATTCCGGATGACCTAATGAATACGGAAGCCTTGCGACTTTAAGCTGGGGATTTATGATCGTCGCTTCGTAATTACGATGTAGCAGGCTGATATCTTGCATTTTTAGAATAAAATATTTTTTTACTCTGGTTTCATATTTTTCTTTGCTACAATCAGACAGTTATTTATTTATTTTATTCTTTATTGCTCTAAATATAATAACCGTCTATAGACATAATATAAAACAACAAACTACAAATGGCGGCTTTAACGCTCTAAGGCAATTTCTGTCAGAAAATCATGGGATTCATCAATGTCGCAGAAACTAAATCATCTTTGAATGCGCATGACAGCCGTGGCGCGGTGGAACAGACGCCGTCTGTAACACACAAAGTCGTAGGTATGATAGACGCTCTCTGCACCATGATAAATGCTTGATTCACGTCTGAGTATTTGTGAGACCGAAAAGACTCTCGTGGTTTCTTGATACCAACGACACGCGACTTGTATCTTCGTTTAGTTGAGTGTGTTTATTTACTTATATTATAGTATAAATGCTGTTCTCCAAAAATTACGGCCTTATTCATAGACAGATTTTAAACCTATTTTAGTTATCGAATGTTTTGTCTTCTCCGTTCAAACAATTGTAAAGTCGTTCGAAAGGGACAAAATATTCGATAGCTAAAGTAGGTTTTAAATCTGTGTGAGTAAGGCCATTACTTTATATTGACCGCTTTAAAATGCAACTTTCTAGCCTTACTGAATTGTGAAGGGCGAAGACCTTAAAGAAAAGTGACAAAGTATTATATTAATAAAACTTGAGGGGTCCAATGTCTTATTTTAGAATAAATTAAATAAAAATGAACGCAACAAAGGAAAAGTTAAACATTTATCAGAGAAGATATTTCCACTTTGATGTATTTAATAATGTTGCTCAGTAGTTATTTAAAGGAAAATATACTTGTCCGAATTAATATAAGACAATAGAGAATATAGCCGTAATACTTTATCTAATTAAAACGATATTGAAATACGAAACAACCTTATAGATGTCAATGACTTATGACTTCCTTAGCTTTTATTAAATCGCTCTAATTGAAACAATAATTATTTATATAAAAATTTTAACAAAATAATTTAAGTGAAATTCCTTGTATATATTTAGGAACTTTACCTAGTATCAAACGTAGGTACGATGTCAAGAAAATATGAATATAATTATCAGTAATTATTACAATACCAAAAAAAGATTTACCTTATTTATATTTGAGTCTTTCATACATTTAAGTAGTTTTACATGGTGTACAACAAAGCAATAATAAATAAAATAAAATAAAAGAAATAAAATCATGAAAAGTATTTCCTCCTTTAAAATGTTCCGACTATTGTAACCTTTCACCTCGGAAAATCGTGTGTGAGTTGTTTGATATTTTTGAACGATACAAATATTTATCTTTTTCCTGCTTCTGTATATTTTTACAGCGTCGTTTTTGTACAAATACTCTGTTTCGTGTGACTTTGATACACACAATAACATCGAGTACCTATATACTTAGTGTCACATTATGTTTAACACACAGGTACAATGTATATAGATTACAGCCATTGCATTGAAGTGCAAATTATAATTGGGAAATAAAGTTGTAATTTTTTTAAACTGTCTTTCTAAAATTGCTTCAACAGCGGAAATTAATAAGCGATCTCAATTCCTCTAAAGTTCGATCCCTAAAATAAATAATTTTCGAAATACCTAAGTCCTTGGGTGTTAGTAAATCTTTGATCTAATTGGTATGTTTCGAAATCAATCCATAGATAGTTATCAAGATATTTTATTACTTTCGGCCGTAACTCTAAAGTATCTAATCCTATCAGCGCTTCAAAGCTGAGCCTTGAAGAGTTATGTCACAAGAAACTCCCTTAACGACACAAATATATTTTTATTTCCTCACCTTTTTTAGTAATAAATCTTTCCATTATGAGTAGAATTCTCTAATAATACAATCAGTTAATTTTAATCGAGTACTGGCTGGACGAGACGTCTTTTAATAAAGAATCTATTTCAGAACTTGAATACTAGGATTACGCGAATAATGATCCACGCCCTAAATTCTATTCAAAGAAAAATTTGAAAAATGTGTTTGTTAGATGGATTGCTTTTCATAAATGAAAGAGCTACGAGCCAGGCCTGGTGCTTTAGAAGTATCTACTTCTTATATAATATCTAACAATAGCGGGTAGACAGGTTCACTGAATCATGAAGAAATTTGGAATTAAACTATTTAATATTGTTCCATTTATTCGTGTAGGAGTTCAATAATGTCATATTAGTTATTATCATTTAGTGCAGGTAGATATTAGATATGAAGTAAAGTAATATATACATGTCTTTGAAATGTTTGGAGTACTCCTCAAATATGAAGGCTTCTTAACGATTTCCTCCTCCGAATATAAGGCGTGAGTTAATTATATTTGCGATCGATGCCTTAGCACTCCTAACAAAGTTATTGCTTGCTTTGTGAAACAATACTTGCGCTCAACTGAATCAATTTTATTATGGAAGTCTGTGCACTGTATGGGTTACATAATTAGACGCTGGGTAGTAAAAAATAGATGAGATAAATGAGTTTGCTCTTTCCCAGGGTCCTGTGCCAAATGATCCGGGAGCTCTCAGCCACGCCGCCCTTCTGTGTACCAAACTACCACAAAATATTTGAGGACGCATCGGTAAGTTCCAATATATACAGCTGTTGCAAGATTAATGACGTATTCCACAATAATAAGAACAAATACAAATGTTTGATCCATAAATATATGTTTCGGGTCTGTGTGTTGTAGGAACAAAAAGTCCCTTTTTGGCTCTTAATATATTGTAACGTGTTACAAGTTTTTTATAATCATTTGTAGGTGATGTCGGTTCTCGTGTTTATATAATAGTTTTTTTACATTGAGGAGAAATGTGTAAATAAATATGTTGTCGTCGCGAAATGTGTATTGGGGGTCAACGACCCGCAATGGGCATGTCTCAGCAATAAAAAGAATGGGGATTCCACGATTGTAGATCTAATTTTAGCAGTCGATTGATTCTTCATAATGTTTTTTATTTTTTTTATATCTTTCAAAGTAAGTGGGATCATTCATCATAATATCTACAATGCATTTGACGTAAAAAAATGTAAAATATCTATATAAAGTAAGAGAGGGGATTTATGCATTCCCAAAGTTTCAACAAGGTGCTTTGGAGAAAAAATAAATAAAAAATTATACTTGAAGCGCGAAAACTTCTCAATATGAAAATGCTTGATAATCAAGTCTTTTGATGTGTATTATAATAAGTTTATAATGGTACAATTTTAAAATAATCTCTTATACAGGAAACACGTTTATGTGACATTTAGAATTACAGAAGAGCCGACACAATAATAGCATATTCTTGACATGTTATCATAAGGGTGCCAAAAATAATTTCCTCATCTTCCCGCTTTTCTCCGTGTCGAAGTAATTGACCCACTTGTTAGAAGTATATATTATTTTTTACTCGCGTGTCGACTCTAATATTTATTTCATTTTACATTCTTAATGGGGGCATTAAAAAGCTTCTTCATAATGAGGGCATTATACCTTTTTGACTTGCTTTCTCGCATTTCTTCGGTCGCGTGAAACATTTTATTACATAATTTGTTTGTTAAATTATATAAAATTTAACTTGGTCTTTTTGTGCTTAAAACCTTTTTGGAGTTGGTTGACTTTTGGATGACAACCCAGCCCCACTTTATTTACACGTATAACCTGTCGGAAATATCTGTGAACCTAGCTGGAATCGGTTTACATTTCATTTTTTTGTGTTCCCTTATCTGCTATGTTATTTTACATTAAAAACGTATTGAGATGGATGCGAATTCTATTTTTTAATCTTTTTTCAATTTTAATTCAACTTGTTTAATCTATAACTGAATTAGCTGAACTTTTATTCCAATGACGTCAATTATTCAGGTCCACAGATATTTCCGACGTGTAATATAGGTGCTAACGTATAGGTATAATCCCCTCCCGATTTGATGGACCGGCAACACATCTATGATCCAAGATGTAGGTGTTCATGGACGGCAGTTATCAGTTACCATCAGGTGACCTGTGTGCTCATTTTGCGGTCCTATTGTATAAAAATATACTGGGTATATCAAGACCGCGACCGAAAACGAAGCCAGGTGGTAGTATTAGTGTCTTCAGACACAATGCAAGTAAAAATATCGCAAAAAAATTGACTACTTTTTTGTTGTAATTTTTTACTTATTGTCGTATTTGGGTCATATATACATAGTTTTCCTAAAATAAACATGTAAACCTCTTTATTTTTAAACACGCAATGGTACGTATGGGTTTAAATTAGTATTTTCGCAAAAACTAGGTATTTACCATCCAAACAGGATGATTTTTAAAAAATCTATAACATAAAACATTGATTATTTATAAACTAAACCATTTTTTAATTAAATAAATATAAAACACGGAATAAATACATACGATACCTTAACGGATCTTTGCAAGCGTATAATGCGGTCGGACGGTATGTCTCAGTATTTGCCGAAGACTTGATGATTAATCGTCGAAATATGAAAATGTGAGTCCAATTTTAAATAACCGTGGCATGGAAACTTCCGTACTTACTAAATATCATGTACGTTGAATGAAATTATGGGGATCTAATTTGGGCACTGATTTTGAATGGTTTTTACTTTGGCTTTTTAAGAATTGGAGACTAAATTAATGTAGCTGCTTAATTAGAGAAGTAATTATATACTATCTCCTATTACTTATCAACAAAACACTAACCCCCGTACTCACAAAAAATACTATGAGGTTACAAAATGCGGCTAATTGCACAGAATCACCAATTTCAATTCATAAACAATACTTAAGTGATGGATAACGCTATGCGATTACTTATAGAGACTTTATAATCCTAGGAATCAAATGGAACAAATAATAACTAGATAAATATTCCAACAAAATAATTAAAATGAAATGCTCATTTTTGCTACCATAATTAAATAATAAACATAATATAATAGCGCTAATGAAAAAATACATTTATAAACCACAAATATTGAAAATCATGTAGCATTACCTATTGGGAAATAACACTCATAATTACAGGTCTTTCCACGTTAAAACGAGCGCTTAATAACTAGTTGTTAAACAGTCCATTTAAATTCCGTGAATACGTCTGTGAAAAAATCAAACACTTAATTAATATCGATGTTTAGATGCTTCTTGGCTGCTAATTGGGATGTACTGCAAACACCCCGCGTTCCGCAAACGTCCCTAAAGTTTCAATTCAAGTGTTTTATATGATGTTAATTTTACGCTGCTTAGTTAAATTAATTAAAAAGCTGTGCCACGGCGAGAACCGTTAGAGCAATTTCCAAGAAACCAGCTTCACAGACATGCAAAAAATGCTCGTTAAACGTATTGCAAAAACGTGATTTTCATGAAAATAAAATGTAACAAAAACGTTGAGAGTATTTTTTAAAACAAATTACGATTACAAATTAGTAATGAACAAAAATCTTCTTTTTCTGCTTCCTCCATATTGCGTATTTGAAATATTACAGTGCAACATGACTTCCGCGTTGTAGAATAATTGGTCTTACAATTTTTGGAGCAATAATCTGCTTGTTATCTATCGTTTCGGGAGTAGGCCTTTTAGTCTGGAATCAAAGCTTCAGTTTTAGTAAATAAATATTTTCTTCGGATATCTACTTTATCATTAGTATTAGAGCGAAACTGCTGAGCTATCTTTAATTATAGTAGGAATGGTGATTACACGCACGATTACAAAGCTGAGGTCTCGGTTTCGAATCCTGGGTCGGGCAAAGGGATATTGGATTTTTCTATTCACTGTCGGCCCGGAGCCAGGAATTAGTGCCGATATGGCAGTGGGCTCGCCCCTTTTACATCGTGGGAAAAAGGCGTGAATTTATGTATGTAAGTATGTATGTACGGTAGAGAGATTGCCGGAGGCCCAACGTCCCTGTTCCCCCCGTTCTTTTACTTACCTTTCCTTGCCAATGTAAGAGGCAATCCATCTACGATTTAAGCGTCGTAGATTTTCGTGGACGATTTTTGCTTACCATCAGTAAAGCAGCCGTTTGCTTGTTTGCCGGACCTGCAAAAAATAGTAATTTCAATACTTTTTCTCCATTTACTTCAATATGCATTATAATATTTATTCCCGATTCTACGTGCATTATTTATTCCATTTTGAGTATAAAATTTACATTTCCTCTGCCATTTTCATAATATTCACATTACACACATCAACTTTATTTACAAAAGTGAGTGGCGAAATCAACTGTGATCCTTTTATCATCAAAATTCTGTATTATCCCACGCTATTACGAGAATCCTCAAACCGCTGTTAATGTGAACTATTTTATATTCAGTTGGAAGTTTCTGTCTAGTATAACAGAGGCTGTATTTACGAAAGCCAGCGATGTATGTTGAATTGCGTGTATATTTTCAATGGGTATAGTCTGGAAAATTTCAGTAACTATATTTCGTTATTTACTTCGTCACAGTTGCGAGGCAACTAGTTACATATAAGGTTGAAAGTATTTTAGAGGTTTCTGTTAGTAATTAGTAAATATAAGGACCTAAATTTATTAACTAACTAGCTTCTGCCCGCAAAACTTCATCTGCGTGCTTAACGTTATTTTTAAAATAAATATAATTATGTATGTATAGATTATTTGTTATTTTCCATACCTTCGCGTTCCGTCCCGTTATATCCCGCCCGTCCCGTCTCATTCTTACTCAAGGCATGTAATCCAATCCCATCCCGTCCCTTTGAATATAAAAAAGTATCTGAAATATCAGAATTCCTTCCTTATCCCATAGGAGCACTATATTTTTCGGGATAAAAAGTAGTCTAAGTGTTTATTTAGGGTGTCAGCTAACTTCATACCTAATTCCGTCGAAATCCGTTAAGCCGTTTCTGAGTTTATCGCGCACAACCGCACAGACAAAAATCCTAAAAATCATTGTTTTGGGTTCTATTACGTTAATACAGACCCCCCATATTAGTTTTTCTCATTTATCTTCAATGTACAGACATCGATCGGTTACAAATATATTATACAGGGTATGTCAAGACCGCGACCGAAAACGAAGCCAGGTGGTAGTTTTAGCGGCTACAGACACAATGCAACTAAAAATTTTGCAAAATAAGCGACGGATTTTTTTTTATTATTTTTTTAAATCATCGTTTTTGAGGGCTAAAAACCTAGTTTTTGTAAAAATAGTAATTTAAACCCTTACGTACCATTGCGTGTTTAAAAATTAAGCGATGTACGTCATTATTTTAGAAAAACTATGTTTAATCACTCAAATACGACGATATGTAAAAAATAACAAAAAAAAAATTGACGATTTTTTTTGTTAAATTTTTACTTGCTTTGTGTTTGATATCACTGATACTACCACCTGGCTTCGTTTTCGGTCGCGGTCTTGATATACCCTGTATTTATAGATAGCAGAACGTATAATGTGAACTTATAACCAGGGAGGTGCTGGTTTAGACTCCTGGGTTACGCATACCATTATAATGATCTTTACAGTAGAAAAATCCTAAAAATCCTAAAAATCCTATTTAAGGGTTAAATAGCTATATTAGGTTTTTATTCTACTGATGCTAAAGATGAGTCTGTTGTTCAATGCCTATTGGTGGTAAACATGAAATTGCGATATGCAAATAGATACGAAAAAATATATCTGTCTTGTTTACATATACGCATTTTAGGCTAGTGCTATCTCGTTTCGTTATCACATATGTTTTAGTGGCTTGTCTTCTTATTCTCCTATAAGGGGTAGCACATTCCTATTCCTACCTACTTTTGTGCTTGTAAACACTCCAATCCTTTGTGTGATCACCCTGTCCCGAATCCTTTGAAAACACTTCGATCACAGACCTCCTGTAATTTTCTGAGCGATATCATAATAACGGGATAGATTATTTTCTCAAAACGGGTTATAGTTAACTGTTTAAGACGTCTGCTGAAAGTTGAATAAGGTGAATTAATTAAAAGCATTCATTACATATCGTAGAGTAAATTAATTTTCAGTACTTATTTAACTTTTTATGCAGATTGAAACGTCAATTATTAATTAACTTGTGGCTATTTTATTGAAGTTTCCATTTTATCTAAACCACTTTGAAATGTAGTCATTTACACGCATCGTGCAAAAATAATTTATACTCTGTTTATATTTTAATTTGCATGTAGATAATTTTTATGAAGCAAAATTTCTTGGAAAGTTAATTACTGCTTTTAATCGGAGTTGGTTCTTGACAACAGTATAAAGTTTAATACCTTAAGGGCTATTGAAATGAATATGTCGTTTAATAGTATTTGACGTATTTTCAACTTTTCCATAAATTTCTACTTCATAGAATTTTATGCGCTGTCAAGTTTTTTCACGAATGAATGATTTATCTTCGTATTGGATTCAGGGAAGGAGACTAGCACGTACGCAATAATATATTGTGAATAACATGTATCTTTCCATAGTAAACAAAATTGGAAAAATATTAATTTTGAATTGTTGAAATTGAAAATAAAATACATACTATTTTTTTGTACCTATTTAATATTAAAAGTGGCAAAATTATTTTTAAATAAAATATTATCAGAACACGGAAATTTAAGATTCTTTGTTAAGTTTATTTGTCAGTGTTTTATGTTTCCATACAAAATTGTAGCCATTAAACATTGCCATCGCTAACTCGGAACTACGAACTTAAAGAAAATAAAAACCACAAACAGAGTAGTGTAAAATTATAAGCCACGCTGAGGTCAGTTTTGGTAAACAAACCTATTGTAAGTCAACTTTATTAATAAAAAAATATTTGATTAATCGACTTGTTTATTCATCTTGGAAACCTTGGGTTTGATGTTGGACATTTCGAACACTGTGTATAGTTTGGTCGTAGGAGTTATATGGCCTAACCCTTCTTAATTGTGCTCTTGATTGTAGAGGAGGCTCATGCCCTGCAGTGGAACATATAAATATATGTTCCACAATCCACTGCAAGCTCATACAGTACAGTACAGGATCTATGTACGCATGCCACGGATAAAGACAACAGTACATAATAGTGGAAAATCCGTTGTAGAGAGCCACGTATGGGTGCAATATGGGGTTCAGCATACATTCAGTGTTATATCAAGGTTCAGACTATTCGGAGATAGTTGTCGCCTATTTCTAAGGTTAGATATTCGCATGTATATCGCACTGTATTTACCACCGGGTTTAATGTATTGATTTTATCGTGCCAGTATACAAAATACCCAAGAAATACGATATTGCGTAAACATTTTGCGAGAAAAAATTGTGACGAAGTCACGCATAATGATATGCGTTTATTTGAGCCGCGTGTGGCTTTACTAAATTGGGCTATAACTCAAGAAAGTAAAGCCTTGTCATATGAAGCAAAGCTAAGCTAAATGTATGGAAAGCTTACGCTCTTAGGATAAGAGCGATTCATGCGTTTAGCCCTGATGTCCAATTATTACGTATTATTTTCATATACAACTAATCATATTCTTTTTGAGAGAATTATGTTTTTTTGTAAAATAAATAACTTAATAGGAGCACTTAATACAACGTTTTGTTAGAGTATATTTGTAATCTGCTTCACCTAAGCCTATGGTAAAACCGTTTTCAGACAATTACCACCCAATTTGTGAACGCCAATCTGGATGTTTACATTCTATTATTTCTGAGCTAATTATCCACATTTATTGTACAATAGTTTCTACCCGCTGCAACAATAGCTATGGAAATCCCTGGCTGTGGCAAAGATAATTAATTAGTCTATAATCTGATACCTGAGCTTAATTAGTTATTTAAATATTGTTCGATCTATTTATACCTATTCTTATTACACTTAACTAGGTGGTTAATTTTATTTGTAACTACAAAATGGCGAAGATTATGACAAGATATCAAAACTATGCTAATGAAATAAAGCTTAACATATTCATAGACAGTTTTAAAACCTATTTTAGTTATCGAATATTTGTACCTTTTATAAGACTTTTGAATTTAGTGAAAATGAAAAGGACACAATATTTAATATTTAAAACAGGTTTTAAAATTGTTTATGCATAAAGCCATAAGAGTTTGTTTTTTAGAACGTGTTAATCTCAGGAACTTCTGATCCGAATGAAAAAATATTTCATTATTGAATAGTCAATGTATCCAGAAAGGGTATAGGCTATATTAACATTACGCAATGACCAATAGGAGTAAATCATAAATTAAAAATGTTGCAAAAACGGGAAAAATAGTCTCGGGAAATTTTCGGTGTAGAAAGGAGTAAAAGAATATCTGCAGCCGGGTTAAGCTGGGTCGGTCCGCTGTATACAGGGTATATCAAGACCGCGACCGAAAACGAAGCCAGGTGGTAGTATTAGTGACTTCAGACACAATGCAATGAAAAATTTCGCAAAAAAAATCGTCAACCTTTTTTTGGTAATTTTTTACTTATCGTCGTATTTGGGTGATAAATACATAGTTTCTAAAATAATGATATACATCTTTTTATTTTTTAAGACGCAATGGTACGATAGGGTTTAAATTACTATTTTCGTAATAACTAGGTATTTACTACCCAAAATCAATGATTTTTAAAAAATTGCAAAAAAAAAACTGTCGCTTATTTTGCGAAATTTTTATTTGCATTGTGTCTGTAACCCCTAAAACTACCACCCGGCTTCGTTTTCGGTCGCAGTCTTGATATACCCGGTATAATTTTATCCCACATAGACCCATTATCGAGGTAATGGGCAACACGCAGCAGATAATGGGAAGTAAATATAGGTGTTTGTATGCTAACAAATCCATCCAAATCGTTGTTCCATGTCCATCGGCGGTTTATGCATAGTTTGCCTATAAGCTGTTCACTAGACCTTTAATTAAACGTCCAAAGATTCATCTTTAACAACATTGATATTTATATTTATACGCCTATTTAAACAGACAGAACTTAGGCTATATTAGAACTTGTGCTTGTGCTTATGTTACTTTCGATTTTGTGTGGTCTGCCCGCATTAGATAAGTTAGACTGTTATTAGTACAAAACTTTGTGTACGAAAGTAAACGGAGCGTTGACGCAATTGAATGCTAATTCTCTCCATGCCTATAACTTTAAGACGAAGTATGAAGTATATTAATTTATCCTATAGTTACTTTGCCTAGGTGCTTGATACAACACACAGTGTTGATATGGCCAATCCACCCGCATTTAAACCTACTTTGTAGAGACGGAAGGTGGATTTTCGATATATTTTTGGTGAGAGGCATTATAAAAATAAACTGCAAACATGCCAAAAATACGCCTTTGAAATGGCACCGCTATTTTTTATTTCCATTGATACCGTCCCATTTTTCGGAGAGAATACGATTTTATAAAAGCACTCGACAATTTAAAATGTAAAAAAATTACAAATCGGTACACGCTTACAGAACGGAATTATATCAACGTCCGAAGTACAAAAGACGATTTAATCATTTTACGTCGTAAATTATCGACAGACAGTAATTACAATTCGGGCGTTTTAAAATTGGATTTATTTTGGAAATGAATAATAAAGTACCAATACTACGTAACAATGGCTTTTTATGATATATTCCTGCTTTACGAAAGGTCTTCTTTTCAGGGAATTCTCCTACAATAAGTAAATACACTTAGCAATCATACAGTTCCCAACCTACACTGAAATACAGGTCTTGTGTATTGATTGTTGTATTGTACGTGTCAGGATATTTCTCATGTGACGACGTAGACATTACTATATACAATATTAAAACCTTTATGACGACCTAAGCAAACCTGTCGCATCCCAACTCTTAGCATTCATGTATATCTTATTCATCAAATATAATGTTATTAATAATCAAGATATAACTGAAGCTGCCAGTATAAGTGTCACATGAAAAGAACGATAACAGAATGTAATAATGTAAATAAAATAATGTAATTGAAATAATTTACGATGGAGCAAAATCTGTTATAACCACTCACGCAACATTTGTATGTTTGGTTTCGATCGAACTTGGATAATTATAACATGATATTATTATCTCTAGGGCTATAAAAATACGTGGAATATAATGTAGTAGATGTACTACCAAGCATGTCATTGGCGATGACAGAGAGTAAAGTAAAAGCATTTATTTCAAAAATCACAAAGAAGGTCCTACGTAAACAGTTAATGATATGAAGTGTACACATTTACGAAGGCTTATTTTGCGGTGACTCAAAGGTCAAGAAATGTCGTTGCGTCTGGTGTCTGTTTTATTTTGCCTCTGGCTTGTTTTCATTTAGGGTTGATTATTTATTCAATCGTTATTTATTCGTCAAATAAAATACAACACGAGTAAAAGTAAAAATGTTTTTTTTTTCTTCATATTTATATTTAGTCTGGTTATATCTTATTCGACGTATAATTTTTATCTGACGGTTGAAAAACCATTCCTTAGTCGTTCCCTTAAATTAATACCGAATTTAAGTAAAACAGCTATAAATTAATACAAATGACAATACTTTCGACGTGAAATATCATAGAACTGAAGGAAATAAAGTTATAGGGGTCGGTTCCAGATACAATGTAACCGACAGGACATAATAACGGATCATCCGATTATTTCAAATAGTTCGTCTTACGTTTACTAAATGTTTTAAGAATTGTAAAATGAAAATACACGTTCCAAACACAAAACTGTCATAATGTGTCTCATAGAAACTTCGTCCTTATTCGCAAGCTATATATGAAGTCTTTGGGTTTTCAATACATTCTATTTCGGACATTTGACAGTTTCGGTGAAGAAATTGCATACTATACCTATTATACCTATATTATATATTGTGTGATTTCACACGAATTATTTTTAAAGCGAAAATTTTCTTTTCTCTCTCCCTTGCCCTTATTGTTATTTTTCAAATTTTGTACAATGTTTCCTGGAGCGATGAGAAACATGCGTGTTACATTAAATATCATATGTGAATACATATAGTACATATATTTATGAATTTGTTTATGCGTACTTACTTATGGTGTGACGTAGTTTACAAAACTTTAATGTTTTTATACAATAAATTAAGGGCAAGGTATTTAATGTAATTAACCATAATTACGGCTTAATCAATACATATCTAATTATCCAAAGATTTCTAAACAAATGAAGATGAATGAATACTTCCAGGGACCTCCTGTAATTTTATCAGTTCGTGCAAATTGTACAAACTGCCTCATTTTAATATTGTATATTTGGGCACGTACTAAGTCTAAGTCGTGATTTAAAAGTTATCCCTAATTTACATAATATAATATTAAATCTAAATATACCTTCACTAATGCTTACATCACAAAACTTTCAGGGTCAGCTTGAAGCTGGTATATCTCTTTATAAACAAAGGAGATTAATAATTGTATTTTACTTTTTCATCTGATATTATTGCTGGCTTTATGATTAGGAGACTTTATATTGAAACATGAAAATTATAAATATACAAACAGCCACACACATAGTCCTGACCCCACAATAAGATCGAGTCTTGTGTCGTGGGTATCACGACAGACTTTTTGGTCTCACAAACACCCAGACCCGAAACAAATAGCTGTCGATCACACAAATATTTGTTTCGGTGCGGGATTAAACCCGTGGCCTCTTGTTTCACAGCCGGTGTCTAACGAACTGCGCCACGGAGGCTGTCAAAAATAAACAAAGAAATGTATTAAATAGTTTCTTATAATATGAGTAGTACTATGGAATAGTTTTTTTTTTAAGTTTCTTGTCCCGACAGTTAAAGGTGATTGCACTAAATACTATCAATTAATTCAATACGATACTAAGTAGATTATACGTTAATGAAGAAATATATTTAATCCGCAGACAAGATAATGGCTTGAAATATTATATTATAGACATGCTATAAGAGGTTTCGAAAATTAAAGCCTAATTGAAACAAGCTTAAATATATTAAATGATAATACTATCGGGTCTATAATACCTAATTTGCTAGGAGTGCCGGTCACAGGATAGGTAAATGGATTGAAACACCACCTTCGCGTAAAACTATATTATCGGAAACTAATAATAGTAAATAGGTACTAAGTCTATTACATCGATAATCGCGGAGAGCACACGGGTCACGCCCGCGCACGCATCTATCCCGGACAACAGCCGCCTCGGCACTGACGATGGGCGGCGGGGTGTGGGCGCGGGCGCAACCCGTAGCCTCGGTACGGTGCGGGAGCCCGTGGCGCGGACGGGTGCGGTGCAGGAGCCGCGGGAGCGGCAATATGACGCGCTATATCCTCCCCCTCCAGGTCACTAACTCGTCTCGGATGTGACCTGGCTGGCCTACCCCTACGTGCCTTTTGTATTACTGATCTTGTTCCCTGATAAGGAGTGAGGGCGCTAGCATGGTATTTGCCGATTGTCTGACCGCGACTATCTTTTAAGATATACGACGACGGACTCGCTACCTCTGACACCACGTACGGACCATTACGCCGAGGTGCGAACTTCGCGGTGAAGCCCTTTCCTGATTTACTCAAAACATGTGAATCCACAAGCACTCGATCTCCCACGTGGATAGCAGGAGCCGGACGACGACGCCTGTCTGCCGTTGCTTTGCGGATATCCTGTTGCACCTCCATCCGCTCGTGTACGTCATGCAGCCCGTTAACAAACTTCCTTAAATAAGGCGTGATTTGAGGCACAAAATTTTGCTCTGACACTATAGTTCGTAAATCTGTATTAACTGCTAACGGGGAACGCATTTCCCGAGCGAAGGTCAAATATGCAGCTGAATGACCAGTTCCCTGGTTGTACGCGCTATTAAGCGAAAAACGTACCATCGGCATGACAGCCGGCCATCGTCGATGTTCTGGACCAACAAGAATCGCAAGACGCGCCTTCAATTCGCGGTTTTTGCGCTCAGCTGGGTTGGCCTCGGGGTGATAGACTGGAATCAAAGACTGATGCACTCCGAGCACAAATAATGCCTTCTGCATCACAGCTGAGACAAATTGTGACCCGTTGTCCGATATTACTCGACGAGGTATTCCGTATCGTAAGAAAACTTCTTCCAAAAGAGCTTTCGCACACGATTCGGCGGTCGCGTCACACAACGCGAAAAGCTCTACCCATCGACTGGCTACATCTTCTACCAAGAAAATCCATTTTTCTCCATGCTCTCCCTCAGGTAGCGGTCCAAAGAGATCTATTGCCAAGACTTCGAATCTCTGCTGGGGCACTGGAGTCTGGAGTAGTCCAGCGGGTTTTAAGTTGGTTGCCTTATACTTTTGGCATTGTTCGCAAGATTTTAAATACTGAGCTACATAAGCTCGCATATTCCTAAAATAATATCGCTGCTTGATTTGCCGTAAGGTACGGTCCAAACCCCAGTGTCCAGCAGTAGGCGAATCATGGAGCTCTCTCATCAGCTCCGCCTTGATGGACTCCGGTACCACCAAAAGAGGTTCTTCAGCTTCTCCTTCCGGATCGCAACGATATAAGATACCTTGTGAAAGGTAATAGCCACGATCTGTCCAACGCACAGCCGCTTCAGAGTTGTCTGGCTGAGCCTCGAAGTCAGATATAATTTTACTAATGTCCGGATCCTTTAATTGTTCGGCTCGAAAATCTTCAGGTTTCCAGCGTGGCAGATCAACAACAATTACAGGACAAATACTACATGGACTCGTCTGTACTGAATCTACGTCGTGGTTCACTGGGCGGCTTAAGGTATCCGCTACCACGTTAACCTTTCCGGGTGTATACACAATATCTAAATTATACGACTGAATTTTCATCGCCCATCGCGCTAGCCTACCGCTAGGCGTTTTAATGGATAACAACCATTTTAATGGCTGATGATCTGTTCCCACACGAATCTGCGCTCCTTCGACATACCCTCGAAATTTCTCTAGAGCCCAGACTACCGCGAGCGCTTCACGTTCCGTCGTGTGATAGTTTCGCTCAGCAGACGTCAATAATCTACTCGCATACTCAATTGGTCTCTCTTCTTTTGCCTCTGATCCTTGCATCAAAACAGCACCCAAAGCGTATGCGCTTGCGTCGGTACGCAGCACAAAAGGCTCCTCAAAATTGGGTTGTCTAAGGATAGGAGCAGACGAAAGCTTCTGTTTTAGCAGTTTAAAGGACTGGGTTTGCTCTGTCTCCCAGGTCCACTTACGGTTCTTCTTGGTAAGCTCCGTTAAAGGTCGGGCTACGTCCGAGAAGTCGGGAATAAATTTCCGAAACCAGGCACACGTCTGGAGAAAAGTCCGGAGTTCCGTCAGTGATGATGGCGACTTCATGTCCATCACTGCTCGAACCTTCTCAGGATCTGGTCCAATTCCTGATGGCGAAATCACGTGACCCAAATATGTCAAACGGCTTCTTCCAAAAACACATTTTTCACGATTGGCCCTGAGGCCAAACAACCTCAGGCGGTCGAACACCTGCTTCAAATGTTGTATGTGGGTCTCTAAATCGTCCGAAATAATCAATATGTCATCCAAATAACATATAACCGTTATATCTCTGAGGCCAGAACGAAAACGATCAATAAGCCTTTGGAACGTCGACGGAGAATTCCGAAGCCCGAAAGGCATCCGTCGGAAACGAAACGTCCCAAAAGGAGACACAAAAGCGGTCTTGTCTCTGTCCTCAGGTGCAACCTCAATTTGCCAATAGCCAGACTTCAAGTCGATACTAGACATCACGCTGTCCCTCTTGGTCGACAGCAACAGCTCGTCTATAACAGGCAACGGGTATTTGTCAGCACGTGTAATCCGATTGAGACTCCTATAGTCTACACAAAACCGTACGGTCCCGTTCTTTTTCGGCACCAACACGACTGGTGACGTCCACTCTGAGTCTGCTTCTTCTATTATTCCTTCTTCTAACATCTTATCTATCTCTTTCCTCATTATTTCCTTTTTCGCGGGAGTAACACGATATGGTGGGACGGATATTGGCGGATGATCGCCGGTATCAATCCTATGGATCGCAAAGGTGGTAGCAGCTCCCCCTGGTTCAAAGATATCCTTATTATCTTCTAGGAGTGTCGAAAACTCCATGCGCTCATGACCCTTCAAGAGCGTTCCTTCATCTTCACGTAAAAGGTCTACGGTGGAACAGACGAGGCGAGTCCCATCATCCTCGTACTCCAGTACAAAAGTGCCAGATTTATCGCGCAACGACCACCGATCCCTAACAAAATCCAATACCATGCCAGCGTCCCTTATAAAATTAATGCCTAACAATGATTCCGTTGCACCGGGTATCACTACGAATTGCGTCGGCACCACTACTCCCTGTACCTTTACATTGACTAGCGCAGTTTCGACAAAGTTGCTGCTAGTATCACCGTTAGCAAATTTTAGATTACAAAACACTTTTTTAAATTTATGGTTATGCTTCTTTAAATACGCTCTTAAACTAACACTCGCGACCGATTGTTTTGCACCAGTGTCTAATAAAAGTTTCCCGGTGTCTCCATAAATGTCCACGCACATGACGGGCCTACTTCGCGGCGGATACGCACTGGACACCGCGGACACACTCTGGATAGCCGGCGAGACGGACGAGCGTCGTCCTCTGCAAGTCGCGCAGTTAGCGCGAATCACGCCCGGTGCACCACAGCCGAAACACACGATCGGCGCCGACGACTGCGGCGGCGGCGCGCCCTCGCCTGCCGTCTGCTGATCACGAAGCCGAGAACAATCAGCCTTTACGTGGCCGTATTTCTTGCAATAGCCACAAACTGGACGTGACCTTGAATTCCTGGTATAAGTACTAGGAACAGACTGATGAGCGGCGGATGGCGATGGTACATCAACTGGCGTTGTATAAGACTTGCGTTGCTTAATACGGCATTCATCAAATAAGTCTTCCAAGCGTCGCGCTTGACATAATAACTCAGCAAAACAACTGAAAGCGCTTCGTGCAATCTTTCCTCTAATTCTATGGTGCAGTAATCCATACACCATGTCCAGCTGAATATCTTCCTTCAAACTATAAGGTAGCTGAGCAATCAGAGCCCTCGCTCTGCACACGAAAATATCCGTGGATTCATCCTCCTGTTCTTTCGAGAACAACTCTTTATATATTTTATGTGGCGGGAGTCGCGGCCCATATGTCTGTTTTAATAAAAGTAATGCTTCTGACCAGCTCGTAACAGAAGCCTTTACGCCCTGCCACCACGTTGCAGCTAATCCTGTGAGAAGCATGGGTAACCCTCGCAAGGCGATACCATCTTCAATACTGACGCACTCCTTATAAATTTCTAACGCGTCAATAAACGCTACTACATCGCTGTCCTTGGCGCCGTCGAACCGCGCCGTACATTTGGCGAAATGTCCTTGGAACAATATAGGCGGAGGCGATGCACACGACGCTGTAGGACTCTGCGCGCGCAACAATTGCGCAAGCTGCAGGAGCTGCTGGTCGGTGATGACAACCGGAGTCGCCGCCATCGGCGCCGGTTGAAGCGGCGTCGCCTCACACGTGGTCGATGTGGTGGATGCGGTCGGCGTGACACTGTCACTCGCCAACCCCGAACTTGGTCGCGATTCACTGTCCCCCTTGTCTTTAAGTCCATGTCGCGTAGTGGGAGCCATCATAATATGTAATAACGCAATACATATAACACACAATCGTAACAAAATAATATACTTAACGTCCCTTTAGGCGAACGGCGACACGTATTTACGTGTTTATATACTCGCGGCTCGAACTCTCGAACACTCACGTTCACGTTCACGGCGTGGAGCAGTCCGCGTACCGTGATACGTCGTATAACGTTACACACGTACACCGTATACAACTACACTTTAGTCTTAACACTGAATGTTCAACGTCCAACAAAATAGGTAACTCGATTGTCTATAATAATAATTATAACAGCAAGTTCGAAGCCGAACGTTGGGCAGCCACTTATCGGGTCTATAATACCTAATTTGCTAGGAGTGCCGGTCACAGGATAGGTAAATGGATTGAAACACCACCTTCGCGTAAAACTATATTATCGGAAACTAATAATAGTAAATAGGTACTAAGTCTATTACATCGATAATCGCGGAGAGCACACGGGTCACGCCCGCGCACGCATCTATCCCGGACAACAGCCGCCTCGGCACTGACGATGGGCGGCGGGGTGTGGGCGCGGGCGCAACCCGTAGCCTCGGTACGGTGCGGGAGCCCGTGGCGCGGACGGGTGCGGTGCAGGAGCCGCGGGAGCGGCAATATGACGCGCTATAATACATTTTATTAATCTTAGTATTTTAAAGAAACATTTTAGTTAGCTCTAATTATTTTCTTTTTTAAGATCGCTTTTCTTTAAAGATCCTTTTATTTCTTAAAATAAATTTTATTAATGATTTTATTAATTTAATCTCGTAGTTTTTGATACTTACGACTACTCAACCTTTGTGTGAGGTCAGGACCATGAATGTGACTTTCGGGTGTATTTACTATTATTTATTTCTTTATAAATTAAGAGATTTCTTTCTTAGATATTTAAAGATTGAACCAAAACGCTTCGTCAGTTACAATTAGTGTACAGCTGAAGTGACGTGAAGACATGTTAAACCAAGCGGATTAATCAACCCAGTTTTGCCAAATGGTGACTTTGCTTATTCGAAATCGGTTATTATACTGATAGATTCATTCCCTGAACAATTGCGTCGGCACTGTTGGCTACAATCCAAGCTGTTTTATTTCAAAAGCCTTCGGAACAGATTATAGTCATATGCATATTTATTGAGAAGTTAACCAACTTTATTTGAAATCTCCCATCCCGTCCCATCCCGTCCTTTTATATCCCGCCCGTCCCGTCTCATTCTCACGAATGGAATGTGATCCGACTGGATCGGAGTAGTGATCCTTTTGAGTATAAAAAAGTAGCAAATATATCGGAATTCCTTTTTCATCCCACGGGAACACTAAACTTTTTGGGATAAAAAAGTAGCCTATGTTACTTCTAATACCTCCAAGAATATGTGTACAAAGTTTCATGATGATCGGTTGAGTAGTTTTCGCGTGAAAGCGTAACAAACAAACTTACCTTCACATTTATAATATTAGTAGGGATTATTCATCGCAAGATGACGAGATGAGCAGGTCACTCGTCCAATGGTCACGTTAACCCATAAACAGGAGCAAACCACACTTATGTTAGAATTTATTGTTGAGCTCAATCTGATTCTGCACTTTTATTGGCGGCCCGAGATATACGAAAGACTATTAATGCCCAGGTATCTATTGGTCACAGCGTCCATCAAATCAGAACATAATTGCTGCTTAGCGGCAGAAATAAACAAACCACAACACACTGATATCTACCTCTTGCATACAAAGGATCTAAATATTCAATGTTTGCCCTATACTTTTAGAAATAAAATATTTTGAAGGAAGTAATGAAATAAAAGCATAAAACAAAAAGTTCAATTTCGCTTGATTTCATAAAGTTTGTTTTCGTTATGTCCAACGCTCGCCGCAAAACGCGGTCAGGGTTTGAAATGGGACCAGTAAAATCCTGAAGCTCATAGATATTCTGAACGAACTCGTTTTATTTATTATACTGCATTTATGCTGGCCGATGTAATTTCGAGAATCCAAATATATTTTCGTCGGGAACCGGACCTGGTATTTATTTTGACTTTATAATATTCCTTTTACTTTTATATATACGACAAAGTAACTAATGGTGAGTGATTTTCGCCACGTAGGAATACCTGAAGTACCAGAAGACTCTTATATTTATTTTTTATGACGATATTTTAATTAAAATTATATTTTAAACGTCATATTGACTCAAAACGCAAAACTTGTGCGTAAGTGTTGCGTTTGAGTTTATATTTTTTATAGCATAGGTCCGGCAAACGAGCAAACATCACGAGCGAGTAAATGATCACTGCCCATGAACATCCACCACGCTTGGATCATGGTATGTTGCCGGCCCATTAAATCGAAAGGGGAGGGGAAATGAAAAAGGATTTGAATAGGGAATGGTCATTGGGCATCCGGCAATCTCACTCACCGAACGAAAGGCGACAGGAAAGCTGTCGCTTCACGTCGATCTTCTGTGAGATAGTGGTCATGACATCAGCGTGGCTCTACCACAATGAACTCATTTTCTGTGTGTTTGTGAGCATTCAGGTATTAAATCGGCTTGCGATGCCTGTCTTATGTCTCTCATCGATACATACTTTATTTAAATTATAATTACCATCTAGTGCATTGTAGACACTCAAAAAACTTCGATGTGCCATTTTAAAAACCTCAAAAGATCCCGCGTTCATTTCACTAAAAAGATTTAGGTCGGGAAGTCGACCTAGGTTGCAAAAAAATCGGTCAAATGAATTATGAGCCTTGTCAGGTTTATTGAATTCTTATAATGTCTTGGCTGATATGCTTGAACTACTTTCTGTTGAAGCGCGCTCGATCGAGATTATAAATATTCCGGGAAGCGGTATTAACCGAACTATATTTTAAATTGTATAAGTTACAATAGATATATTCTTCTCGTATTTGCGCGACTTCCTGATAAGTTTTGAAATGCGGACGGATGACTTATAATTGTGTGTGTAATCTTATCTTACTACTTACTGTTACTAATGTTATAAAGCTGAACGTTTGTGTATTTGTGACTTCTTCACGCTCAAACGGCTGCACCAATTTCGTTGAAATTTGGTATTTGGTTATCTCTATACGGGAATGTAACCTGTACTCACTCGTTTCACTACTTGCATCTTAACCAAATGCATAATATACGTCCAATAGTCATTCAATAATCGTCCTTTCCCTACAGGTGCCTATAGAAGCAGCGCATCTGTACGACGCGGTCACTCTGTGGGCGCGAGCAGCTACCGCCGCCATGCGAGCTGGACTGCCGCCGACAGATGGCGCCACACTTATGCGGCTTCTCAGACCCACCACTTACAGATCTGTGCAGGGGTTTGACGTGAGTATTGAGGTCTAAAAACTGCCACGACAAATACTAGAATGTAGCACGCACCCATGTTAGTTCAGTGATATAGTATCCAATGACCTCAGATGGTTTTCGCCGGTTGACACAATAATGCCGCCCTGATTGTGTAATAAAATATACAGGATAATTCCGAAATGGGACACACTTGCCCACTCTACAAGATGGTCGCTGTCCAGGTGGATATGAATATTCTATCACTAAATAAAACACTATAAGAATGCAGCTGATACGAAATGTTTTAAAATTTGTTCACAAATTATTCAATATAATTTCCTCCCTCATATAATATTTTTTCAAGGCGAGTAATACTCTAAAGTCTAAGTAAATGGGTTTTTAACGACGCATAAAATTTATTTCATCGGCATCAAAAGCTAACGTTTAAACTCTTAATGCAAAGTGAAAATGAGTGAAGGCATGAGTAGACAAATTGCCGTTTGTATGATGTGTGCTAGCAGTTTTAGCAACTTATTTACGTGTATATGCTTCCAAAGACGCATGACGTAATCCCGGGATGAAACGAACGGTCAGAATAAATAATTAAACAAGTTTTGGTCATCAAACGCGGAGTCCTTAAAGTTTTGTAAGCTTATATAATCAAGTTAGTTTAACTTAACTTATTGGGCCTGCAGATTTTAAGTAAAATTATGGAATTTCAAATGTCTGAAATTGAGGATTTTTTTTTTGGTTACCATGGATAATATAAATGTGACATGGATGGGTGTTTGTTGCACTTCTACGCTTCTTCTTCTTCTTCTTCGAGTCAATGGTTGGACTAGAATAGTTCGACTAGACGGTTTAAGCTTTACAATTTCCCGGCCCAATAGGTCGCTACAGTTATGGCAGCGGCAGTAGCCTCCATTATGTATTTTCTTGTGCAGGTGGTAGGACACAGTGATTTAACTTTTACGCTAAAACTATTTAATAGATGTTATTCTGGGGGCACCGTAGTTTCACCACCAGGACAAGCCAAGCGAAGCGCAAAGGCACTACTACTAAAAGCACTACCTGCCTTTTCTCGAAGCGCTTTGTCTTTGTTTTGAACTCACATAACTTGGATTGAGATTATACTATATAAATAAAATTATCGGGGTATGTGTAAATAATGTTATTAATCATATAAAGCTTCAATTGCATATCTCTTAAACTTTAGATTTCATTCATATCTTAAAAAATCCTGATTTCGTCAGTGACTCGCAGATAATCATTAAAATTCTTAGGGTACTTCCTTATATTCTAGAAGTGATAAACTTTCACCGCACGCCTATGTGAATGTAGAGAAATGGCCAAGCCACATCGTTTCGTCCTACAGCAATATAGTTCATTCTAAAATGACATTTACCTGGAATTTATACAGTGCTGATTTTAATTATTATAATGTTTAATATTACAAAATATAAATAGAATTGCTTTATCTGGTGGTTCAAAATGTGTTGGCTTATATTAATCAACGTTTAACATGCAGTTTGACATTTAAAATTATTTACCCATTATTAAAATTATTTAAAAAACAAACAATGACATTATCTTTTGAACTTAATGTTTCAATAACTGAACTGTAAATTGATGGTACTCATATTCTGTTAGCTGTTTATTATTAAGTTATTTTTTATTTATAATATTGATTTTCCCATATTAAATCCCCCAATTTGTTGGGTTGACAAAAATATCGGACTGGGAACGGAGACTATCGAAGTCTCTAGCAGGAGACATACTCCAGCTATGTCATTGCCATCTCAGCAATCGAACTATTGTCTCACAATAGAGTTATTTCCTATGTTTGATTTTATTTTATTTCACTGGAAAAATAATGTTTATGATAAAATAATAATAATAAAGATAATAAATACACCCAACAGTCACATACATAGTCCTGACCCCACACTAAGATCGAGTCTTGTGTCGTGGGTATCAGAAGCTACGAGAGACTTTTCGGTCTCACAAACACCCAGACCCGAAACAAATACCTGTGGATCACACAAATATTTGTTTCGGTGCGGGGATCGAACCCGCGGCCTCTCGTTTCACAGGCGGCGTCAAACCAACTGCGCCACGGAGGCTGTCGTGATAATCATTTCTTTTAAACAATTTCAAAATTGGTTGTAAAGTGGCGATGAAATTTATATTGAAATAGTTTTGGGGAGCATCGCGTTCCTTAATAGGGATGACGTCACCATGTTCTAGTTGCACGCTTTTCTGTTCCTTCTACCATCACATTTCAGATATTTGAAACTTTGATCACTAAACTAATCTTAAGGCTCCCTATTTTAGAGATTACCTTTTATTTTATTTACCTCTCTATAATAGTGGAGGCACGTCATTCGCAGTAGGTAACTAGTACACTGCTTATTACCAATATCGCGACGTATTGTGTTCCACGCTTATTTACGCAACCGTTTTGTAGTACAGTAGAGGTCGCTTTGGGGATTCTTGAGGGAGACATATGTCCAGTAGTAAAATTTGTATGGCTCACGAGAGAGATCGAGAGAGAGAGAGAGATCGAGAGCAAGAGAGAGAGAGAGAGGTAATAAAACCTCAAACCATGATGAACATTAAATACCTAATTCAAGACTGTGGTTGTTTACTTATACATGTTTCACACCGATTATTTTAAAGCATCAGCAGTATAGAATAATTCAGACAAAATACTGGAGAGTTTATTCAGATATATCTAAACGAAATCACTTAAAAAAATATACTCATGTAAGATAAAAAAAAAATAGACGAAACATGACTTTTATATACGTACATGTTTAAAATAGCTTATTATTTATCAATACGGCTCGTGTCACTATGTAACAATCATATTTAACAGAATAAAGATATTTAAATGATAGCACTTTGCATAAGTCCTCTGTCCTATAGTAAATCGGATAAAATTAAAAACTTATTACAAGTGTTCCAAAAACAAGGAATGAAGAAATCATTCAGCCCCTATATTACCTGGATCTCTCTTTAAGTAGGTCATGTATTCCTATATGTAAACATGGAACGTGTTTCAATTTGTGATATAATAGAAATTATACTTATATAAACGATATAATATTACTTTTTATATCACTTCAGTAAAAGTAGCAAAAACTATAAAGCCTACACGTCTGTAAGCAAGAATCCAATTTTATTATAGAGCCCTGTGATAGAACCCACACGAAATAAAAGGATTACTGGCCAGTCGTTATTTTCCGTGTCTTATATAACTTAAAGAGTTCCCTAGAAATTTAAAACATTCCCTCTTCTCTTTATATGCATATGTAGAGATTACTCGGTGCGTAACACGACATAACTATTTAACAATCCGTCACAAGTCTCTACGCGCTTATCAATGATTTTGTTGATTTTTTATCAATTTTAATGTTGTATTAATTGTAAATAAATGACGAACCATATTATAGGAATACTATGCATTCTTAAATAAAACACACACATATTATTCTGCATAAAAATATTATCTACTCGTCGATAATAAAAGGGAACAAATAAAATTATCTAATAAATCAATAGAGAAACGAACAACTAGATTTCTTCCCTTGTTGAGGTGGAACTATAACAAGATTAGTTTAAAAATGTTATACCAGAATTATTATAATGGTTTTACACTAGTCTAAGCAAAAAAGTAGTCTGTTTATACTACGCCCTATAAAACCTTGTAACTGAATCTCTTCACCATAAGGCCATCTTCTTTCGTCTTCGGTTGTCCGTTGGCGTGAAACAACGTGTGATTCCTTTTATATTGTCTCTTTAATATGTGAACCTTGGAATGATAACAAAGAAGTTATAAACGTCTCATATTTTACACGGGGAACTACAATGCCGAATTTCCAACTTAAACGATTTTTGCGCCCTAAATGTATTTCAGTAACGATGTTAAGTTCCCATGTGAATTCTAACTGGAACCCTCAACTTTCTCATCGAGCGTAAATCCAATTCCGTGAAAATTAGAATTTTGTTCCACTTGGGAATTGAATGCACAACCTGTGGTTACATTTGCCGATCGTTCGTATAAAACTTTAGAAGTTAATTTTATGGGGCACTGACCGACCTCAACATTTTTATTACGCCGATGTGAAGTTTGTATTTTGTTTATAGTACCACAAAAAAAGAACAATGAATATACTTTCTAGATTTTTATTATCATCAGATTGTAATGCACTATTCTACCACAAAGCATAGAACAGAAACTAAACTATAATATTGACAGCCTCCGTGGCGCAGTTGGTTAGACGCCGCCTGTGAAACGAGAGGCCGCCGGTTCGATCCCCGTACCGAAACAAATATTTGTGTGATCCACAGGTATTTGTTTCGGGTCTGGGTGTTTGTGAGACCGAAAAGTCTCTCGTAGTTTCTGATACCCACGACACAAGACTCGATCTTAGTGTGGGGTCAGGACTATGTATGTGACTGTTATGTGTATTTATTTAAATATTCGTTTATGTTACCTGACAAGAAAAATGTAGAATGACATCAATTAATGTACCAGGAGGCGGCGGACCTCGGGGGCGTAGTTGTATTACGGTACGGACAAAAAGCTGAGGTCTCGGGTTCGAGTCCCAGATGGGGCAAAGTGGATTTGTCTATTCATTATCAGCCCGGAGTCAGGAATTTGTGCCCAATATGGCGATAGGCTCGCCCCCTATGACATCGTGGAACGGAACATACATGGTGAAATGTGGGTGTCCTGATGGCGACTCTGCCTACCCCTTCGGGGATAAAGGCATATGAGTTTATGTATGTATGTTAAGCACATAGGTGATCTCTTTTCTTCGTCGTCCTAGAATATTTTCGTTAAATTTATCTCATTCGAAGCTGTTATGCAAAGCTATACAGCAGGATAGCATAGTGCGTGGTGGCCTGTTGTAGCAAGCTCAAATCCCAGGGCACACCTCTGACTTTTTGGAGTCATGTGTGTATTGATAATCAATCACCACGCACTATACCGCTGAAAGAAAACATAGCGATTCGCAATAATTTCTGTGGTATGTAAAGTCCGCCAACCCGCACTAAGCTAGCGTGGTAGACTATATGGCCTCTCAGTCGTACTATTGATTGTTGAGGAGGCCCGTGCCCTGCAGTGGGACGTATATGAGCTGATACAGTATACAGCAGGATTAAATAATAATAATAATTACATTATCCAGGTAAACATGGACCTTGCCGGGGACGCGGAAGGAAATTTCACAGTGATCGGATTAGTAGCCGACTCAAACACACCAAGTGGTTGGAGCGCCCAACCTGTTGCCACGTTCAGATACGTGAACTCAACTGATTTACTGCCGGTAAGTTCGAAGCCTACAGTAATTATTGAACATTATTTACTGTTCAAATATTGTTCAATGTAGGTAATAAATATCCTTATATGATACAACTTTTTATAATTTAGTATAAGTACTAATTAAATCGATAGTAAAGAATTTGTATTTGCCAAGAAAAACCAAGAAACATCACAAAATTATAATGAGTGCTAGCTAATTAAAACTAATGCTCTTTCTTTAAATAAGTTATGTAACATAATTTAGACGCAACCTAGATTAGACTAAACACACACTTTCTTTTATTATTATCTCATTCTTTTTAATTAATTTCTAATAACCCGTACATTATATTATATGTTTAAACCTTGTGACCCTTTTAATTTTTTCACAATATTTATGACTTTCTTAATAAGTCTACGTCTAATTTGTTAGCTGGAAAATAATGTTTATGTTTTCATATTTTCATAAGGTTTAATTATAAGCATATTATTTTAACTTTAAGAAAACTTGCTTCGTTGTCTTATATCCATATACAATTTAGAACAGCTGTAATGTTAAAGAAACTATTAAATCCATAGGCAGCTGTTTTCCTATCGTTCCTTAATAACGAATTGTTACTAATTTTTTTTTTTTATAATCTACGTTGCTTAGCTTTTTGACGTCCTTTTTTAATTTACTGCCTAGATAATAATTATATTAGATTTTATGATTGGATTAGTTCATGTTGAAATTGAGAAAGTTTATAATAGTGTCATTTTAAATAACGCTGACGTCACCTTTATGCTCTCAAACTCGATCGTCTGACAACTGGCTGTGACGTATTTTTCATCCCCATTCTTTTTTTTTTTTTTTCTCTTTATTTATTAAATTAGAGGCTTTTAATCTACACGATCATGTCAGCCTCATCACACCTTATAAATAATTAGTCCCTGAACAGAAAAACAATCATGCGCTCTTCTTTAGGTTCATTACAAATTTATAAATTTTAATAGAGTCCTCACTATAAGGTGTGGACAAAATTGTTTGAATAATACCGAATTCTAAAATATTGATATCTAATTCCCGCATTAATGATTCTCTTTCTGCTTTATATCGAGTACATTCTACTATCAGATGATAGACATCCTCTACAGTTCCACATCGTTCACAATTTGGGCTACTTGTTTTTTTCATTAGGAAACCAAATTTATTAAACGGAACATGCCCAGACCTTATTCTAAATGCGGAGACTAAAACGCTTTTACTAATTTTTACATTTGTGAACCAAGGGATGCGAGGAGGTTCACATTGCATCGTTCTGTACCAAATGCCTTTAGTCCGTGAATTTATGTCAAAGTATTCATTCCAAATTTTGTAACAATCTAACTTATATTTACTCAAAAGTTCAAAAAAACAAGGATTTATATCAATAATTAGACCATTTATTGCTGCGTTTTTTGATAGAATGTCGACCTCCTCGTTTCCCCTTAAACCTAAATGAGATGGAACCCACTGCAATGCTAATAAAAAATTATTGGTATCAAACCAACTTATCAGGTTTAAGATTTTGTAGGCTACCGAAGCACCTCTATGGCCAGAAGCGCATCGAGCCAAATGTTGCAGAGCGCTTTTACTGTCGGTTAATATAACTATCTTGTTATATAAATTACTTTTGACGTATCGCAATGCCTCTAAGATTGCAGTTAGCTCCACCGTCATTATACATATATTTACATTACAAATCTTAAAACAACCACTACTTTTGTAATATGAATCAAAAAAGGCTGCCCCTGATCCACTAGTACTTTTGGAGCCATCTGTATAAATCCTGTGCCAATCACCATACTTGTGAGAAAGTTCCTCCAAAACGTTAAGCCTCAAATTGTCGGACTGGTACGATTTTTTATTTCATCCCCATTCTATTTTGAGACAAACAAACCGAAATCATTATCACAATTGTATTCACCATCTTTACCGTCTTCGACCACGGGAATCCATTGCCGAACGGCGAACAAGTCTTCGCCAAGGATTCTCTTTTTGGAAGTGGCTTACATCCAGCGTCTTCCCACGACTTTTTTTTTTTTTATTGCATAGGTCCGGCAAATGAGCAAAGGCCACCTGATGATAAGTGATCACTGCTGCCCATGAACATTCACAACGCTAGATCATAGAAGTATTAAATGAGGATCTACGTTTGTAGCCACTTTTATATGTAGATCTACGCTTTTAGATCCGATTATATGTGTATATGTATGTGGCTTTTGTTGCTTAAAATAGAAAGTAAAAAAAATACTCCTCAATAAACTGGTTCATAAATATACAATTTAGTTGATCACACAAATGTATCATATTTTTGTGCGGACATAATATCCGCTACCTTTCATTTCCGCCTGTCGCTCAATTGCACAGACCCTGTGAGCACTGAGTTACACAGGTTTATATAACTTTGTGTTTGTTAATTGGTCACTAAGTAGTATAAAAATTATGCTTATGTAACGCTAACCAAAATTTAAAAACATTAAAAAATATGTCTGTTAACTGCCACCTCTTTTTTACTGGGGTAAAAATAATGTTCCTTCGCAAACTAATAACAAAAAAAAACATATTAAGTTGAAAGTTAATAAAAAATTTAAATAAAAGTTTTCTGTAAAGGACTCTCCAGTCTATGCCAAATATTGCCAATCGGAGCGGCAATTGAACCCGAAGTGTCTCGTATTATAGCCGACGCGATGCCTTAAACCAATTGTGCCATGGAGCATGTACAATTAACACATGTTGCATATGCAGTCTACGCAACATTCTGTGAATTACTGGCTTAATTCCGAAAAGTCTTTTCCGTCAAGGTTCCTAGTTCATTTTGCGATCCCTTTGTTTAGAAAGTAATTGGACACTGATACATTTCCAACGTCAAATCAAATTATTAGTTCATTATTTTGTTATAAGTTAAGGACAACTTAGACATTTCCAGAAACCGAGTAAGTTTGAGTATTTGGTATTATTGAAATGGGTTCCGATGTCGAATCTAGCTTACCGTAGTTTACGCTGAGGTTGCAGTGGGGCAAGTCTGTCTTTAGAAGTTTAGATTATGTCATGATTCGCTAGTCGGATTACTCGTAATAACAGTCTCTGACTGCCTCGGTGGCGTAGTTGTATTACGGTACGGTTACAAAGCTGAGGTCTCGGGTTCGAGTCCCGGGTCGGGCAAAGTGATATTGAATTTTTCTATTCATTATCAGCCCGGAGTCAGGAATTTGTGCCCGATATGGCGATAGGCTCGCCCCCTATCACATCATGGGCCGGAACATACAAGGCGAAATGTGGGTGTCCTGGTGGCGCCTCTGCCTACCCCTTCGGGGATAAAGGCGTGAGTTTGTATGTATGTATCAGTCTTTGAAATGTGTAGTCCTGGATTTAATATCTAGGTCAAGCAATACATTTTGTGTCACATTTTCGAAATCGTGATTTCACTGAATTGAATTAATTTTGGGAATAGTTCACATCGGGAGAAGGTCGGAAAATCATGCGCCGATTTCGTTTATAAATCTTGTTGGATTAAACAAGTGGACATTTTATCGTTATTTAAATAATTCATTTAGTTACAGGTATTTTTTAATGGTTTCTTAGATTTACGCGAATGTTACACATTGAAATAAAACTATTTTTTTTACGGATTTTATCGCGATTTGGTTTAATTTTTACATTTTTTTAACATCCCGACATTTCGATTACTTTACAGCTGTCGTGGTCACGGGGCGGACTGAGGTATTAGTCATCCGCTCAGTGACTGTTACAATTTAACTACCCTTAATTTACAACTATTAAATTAAAAAGTTTAATTGTTCGTGGAATATTTGACAGGGCCCTTTATTTTTCCCAGAAACCAAATTGAGTTATTGTTATAGCGCGTTTTCTTTTTAATGTTATCAGTTTATGACGGTCGTCGAACTTCTCTTACATTTTTGTTTATCGCTTCAGTGAATTTAATTTTTTGCGTATCATTAATTTTCGGCACTAAACGTGCTTTTTATTTACTAATGTAATTTTTGAAGGGGTACGTACATTTCCATTTTATAAAATGAAACTGACGACTGCCTTGGAGGCGTAGTTGTACTACGGTAAGATTACAAAACTGAGGTCTTAAGTTCAAGTCCCGGGTAGGTCAAGGTGGTATTGGATATTTCTATCGAAAATCAGCTCAGAGTCAGGAATTTGTGCCCGATATGACGATAGGCTCGCCCCCTGTCGCATCGTGGGACGGAACATACAAGGCGAAATGTGGGTGTCCTGGTAGTACCCCTGCCTACCCCTTCTGGGAAAAAGGCGTAAGTTTTTGTATGTATGAATAAGTGCGTGGTGGCCTGTTGGTAAAGGACCAGACGCGGCTGCCTACATGTTCACGGTGGTCGCGGGTTCAAATCCCAGGGCACTCCTCTGACTTTTCGGAGTTATGTGTGTATTAATAGTCAATCACCACGCACTTTAACGGTGAAGGAAAACATCGTGAGGAAACCTGCATACCGTAGCGATTTTAAAGAATTTCTACGGTATGTAAGTCCGCCAACCCGCACTAGGCCAGCGTGGTGGACTATATTATGGCCTAACCACTCTCAATCGATTCTCTCGATTGTAGAGTAGGCCCGTGCCCTGCAGTGGGACGTATATGGGCTGATATAGATAGATAGATAGATAAAATGAGTGGATAACTGTCTTAAATACACATAAAGCATTTAAATAATCTTTGGTGTTGTTCAAGTTCAGTATAGTATATGCACAAACTAAGCTCGAATGTAATCTAATCTGTCAAACCTCCACGTGAAGTGAGCTGGCTGCACACTGCACAGTGAATATTCCTTTGCCTCTATTGTAGAACTAAAGAAAAACTGCGTACATTTTTGCGGGAATTTATGTTTAGATCTAGTTTTTGAATGACACGTGAAAACAGTTTTAACATTGAATTTCGTTTAATAAGCGTTGAGCTCCGAAGCCGAAAAGTAGATGGTTCCAAGTAATTTTCCTACTAATTAGGCATAATTAATTCACAAAATATTATGCAATCATTGTTTCATATTTTGTACGTGGTTAATCTATCATCGCCCTATTGTCGCAAACAAATAATATTGCGAATGTAGGCCCTTCTGTTTAGTTGGCCCTTCACAAATTTTCATACAAATGTCGAGATGAATGACGTCACGAATAACAATGGCGGCACTATTATTAATATATTGTACTAGGAACGCGACATAAAAACATGGGTTCGAATTTCATATTATAGGAAATGATCTCAGAGTGTCTTTAAGGCCTCTTTCACACTGGCGTTTTACGAGTGTTGGCGTTTTTCCAACGTCTGCGGAACATCGACGCTATGCTCAAGCGACGTTGACGCCGCGGTTATCTTCAGGAATTCCGACGACTACCGAAAAACTACCGTTGGGATTGCTCCTCCGATGAAAATTACGTAAGAGAAAAAGAGAGCATCATATATTACATATTCTTATATTGATAAAGTCCCAGTGTCAACGCTTGCTGCAAAACAACCGCGGCGTCAAGGTCGCGTCAACGCAGCGGCGACGTTGCACAGACGTTGGAGAAACGCCAACGCTCGTGAAACGCCAGTGCGATAGAGCCCTAAGAAACCTTTCGTAGGCCGTACCGTACTTCAAACTGAATAATAATGTACATACACTCTAAGTAGCTTTTACACAAGAATATTAATGCTTTTGTAAAGTGAATACTATTTAAAAACACAAAATGAACCCGCACAAACCTCAAGACATGGAGACTTTCACGTAATTTGCTTAAACAGACATGTCTACGATAATTAGCAGGTTTTTGTTACTTTACAAAATAAATTCCTTATTTTCAACTTCATTTTAAAGTGAAAGGGTCTTATTGTAGTTAATTCCACTATCTCTTAGAAAACCGGCTTTTAATATTGCCGCAGCTTTCCGTTCCGTGAGTGATATTTTCGGAGACATTAACTAACCAAATTATATTTTTTTAAACTGTAATGCCAATATTTAATTTAAGTGACTAATTTAGTTCTTTTTACTTCTAAATTTAAGTTTATTTATCCTGTTTATAAGTATTACGCAAGCAACCAATGCAGAAAGCCATTTTCATATCCACCTAGTTTATCTGACGTTATTATTTATCATTCATTCATTCATTCATCATTTAAATTTTGTATAGAAAATTCTTATACCCGGTAAAAACAAGCAATTACTTATTAATTATCTGAGGAACATGTGTATTGTTTCGTAACGTAACGCTTTGTATCCAAGAAAAGTACAAAAGATGTGTACCACGAATTTTGCTCCGCTCACTTCTATTGTTATGAAATCTAGTCGCATCGAAGTCTTGTGTAATTATCGATCCATGGTAATGAATAGACGAACGCTCAACTGCTTCAACCTCCTAACTGGTTCAAAGAGGACATGTATTGAGAAATATCGATGAGCTAGTACAATAATCATTCCTCAGATGCAAACCCCAGCTGCCACCTTACATCATTGAATTGTTGAGATGTTGAGATGTCAAGGTCAAACAGTGATATGATGTATAAAATCTATATTAAGCCTAAGCCCTTTCTGAGTGGAACGCGCGAAAGAATATTAGAATGAAAATGAAATATTGCGATAATTTTTTGTTATATTTTTGTCGGGGCTCAAAAATTAATCTCAACATTGTTCCTTAAAGAAAACCGAGATGATTGGTACCAAGTCTTCGTGAATATTTCATAAACGACATATATTTTTTCACAGGAATTGATTGGAGAAAACGAGATAGCCTGGATCGGCGGGAAGCCGCCGGCCGCAGAACCAATGTGTGGGTTTGATGGGGTAAAGTGCTCCTTACCTCATGACCCTGGGGTACTCTCTGCGGTGTCAGCCGTAGCTGCTGCGGCCATACTCGCAGTGGCTCTACTCGTCCGCCACTACAGATACGAGCAGAAACTAGCGTCAGTACTGTGGAGGATTGAAGCTAAAGACCTGACTTTCATAACTCCACTTAGCGGAGGCAACTCGGATAAGGTGAGTTTAAAGACTTTGATTTTGCTTCCAATGGTCATACATCCAATCGCTGGGAGAGGCCTAAGTCCAGCAGTGGACTGTAACGGGCTGATGATGATGATGATGATGATACAAGCATAATACTACTAGGCAATTGTGATAATAATTTTATTTTGAAATAAAATTATACAAATGAAGAACTGGGCTTCAAACAAAATGTTCACAAACAATCGATTCAGTAGCGTCGTCGTGGAAAATAAATTATTTTTATGTAAAGTTTAATGCTACGGTCCGTAGATTTGCCAATGGATTCCTAAATAAATATTACGGTAAAATTACGCGGTATTATTTTTTTGCTGTATAAAAATCCTGCTTTGAAAGGTACTGGTAATGGAAACATTTTATTAATATAATATCCATCTGATAAAATATATTTAGATGAAAACGATGATTATCATTTATTTATTCTAATGAGTAGCTTTGTCTAAGAACATTGGCCTCTGAGAGGCATTTTAATGTTTACCCTGGCTAATAATCCGTTAATATTCATTATTAAATCCATTTGTTTGCGTATTAATTAGGATGTTTGCTTGTATATGTTAATGAGTGACAATACATTCTATAGACGAGTATCAAGGTTCAGGATTTAACGTCCACGATCACTTCATGAGTGTTATTAAAGCATCATACATTTGGTTAGAAGCGATGTTTATTGGTTCTTTACAGAAAAATATTAATAGTGAAAGGATACCTCATCTTACCAATATAGGTTACTTTGACGAGCAGTTTAAGTGTATGAAAATATAACTGGCATGATAAGCTGATAAGTGCTCCTGGCAGTATGAATTAGAACTCAAGACTAATTGGGTAATTTATTTATATAATTAATCCTTTTTTGCACCTTACAATGAATCAATTCCAAAAGAGAAACGAACATAATAAAAAAAGCATAAAGGGCGGCTTTATCGCGCTGGGAAATTTCTTCCAGGCAACCTTAGGACGGATATATTAATAGGAGAATGAGAGGGCAATCTAAGGAGTAAATAGTAATTTAGAATGAATAAAAAAAAACATTATATGAATACAAACACCTGAAAACATAATATATGAATGTAATTTAGTGTTACAAGAGACTACCTGTGCCCCTAGCCGGAACATTTTGTAGTATCGTAATAGAATAGTAATAGTAAAATTTTGTATGGGAATTTAAACAGCGCCATTGTGAGCGTATTTGGAACTAAAATTTCACAGCGGGAATCGTTTACTTTACTATACGAGAATTACTATACGATACTTCAAAATGTTCCGGCTAGGGGCACTGTAATCATCCACTACAATGATGTCAGACTGCTCGACATAAGATGTTAGCTAATTAACACCATAATGTGGTAGAACGATTTTCATGTCATGGATATACGTGTGTACAATCTCAAATTTCACTCAAATGCTGTTATTTATAAGATGTCAGTTCCAGATATTACAGCGTCAGTTGGAAATGTTGGCACTACTATCGAAGTTTAACGAGTCCCCAACTCGAAATGGGTTAACAAAATATTGATGGGAACAGGAAGAACATCGTTACTGATTTGCATTTTATGGAAGAAAAGGCCTTTTCTTCCGCATTAAAAAGTGTTTTGTCTTTGTGAAAATCTTATGTTATAAAAAATAAAAGTGTATATAAAAATAATACTTCTGACATAGCATGATAAGGTTGAAAACCGTCTGATTTAGAGGTTACTAAAAGTATTTTTGACATATAAAATATCTTTCTGAAAAAAAAACTGAATATAATTCATTATGATTTGTATTAAGGTTTCTATGAATTATTTATTAAACTCGTAATAATTTTACCTCTCCTTTTAAAAAAAATTAAGGACGCTGGAAAAATCTTTTATGGGCGAACTTTTCGTCCCTATACAAAAAGACGAAAAACGGAGCTATTTTGTTGAACATAATTTAGCAAATAGCCTTGAGGTCTTCTATTAACTCACATCTTACGACGTAAATACGCTTTATGTGTTAAATAAAAAAATATCTCTTTAGACTTGCCTTGACTTACTCTTTGATATATTAGTCTCCGATACACTGTTCAAAGTATTTTAGTATTAATATTTGTTCAAATGAAATTGTGTATTGACTATTGGTACTTCAGTACTTCCGTGTTGTAGGAATGATGTCTCAGAAAGATTGCATATCGCTATATCTATTTTCCCTCACTAGTCACTACTATAGTTATACTAACTAAAACTAAAACTTATTATTTTTTCCAAAAGCACTACAAGAATAAATACACCCCACATTAAGATCAAGTCTTGTTTCTTGCGTAGCAGGAACTACGAGAGACTTTTCGGCCTCAAAAACTACTTGTGGTTCACACAAACATTTCACTCGGTGCGGGGATCGAACCCGCGGCCTCTTGTTTCACTGTCGGCGTCTAACCAATTGCGCCACAGAGGCTGTCAAAATATTAATTCAATAACCGAAATAAGAAAGACCCAATAATAGGTTATCTTTATCAATTGATAATATTTAAATATATAAACACTCCACACTGACCTTTCGGAACTTAAGTACATCACCAAAATGATGGTATGTATAATGAAAGATCCAAAAATACTAAGCACTAAAAAATATCTCCGCCAATTTAATACGTAAAACTTCATCATGTCGCTTTTTCGATGTCGGTGTGCGCGCGTATCATTACCAATTTACTCTCATTATTTTTCTAAACGTCCTAAAAGAAGTTAAACCTCAAAAATTGTAAGGTGGCACCTATCTATATATTTTTTTAACAAATATAAGGCTACTTTATAGACACTGAACAAAAAAAAATTAAATAAAATCCCTTAAGAAACACCAAAATGATACTAAACCATTATGTCTTAGACCATTTATATAAAGATAAGACTAAAATACGGCTTAATTTCAAATCTAGGAACGATTCAAGCCTTAGTCCGTGCTTTATGAACGGTTCGTCGTATTTTGCGCTTCATTTTAATCCCTTTAGAAGTTTAGATAAAAACGAACAATGTGCGTCTCCTCAAGCGGCTCAAATCGTTTGAAAACATTCGCTATTCAGGCGAGAAAAGCAGAAATTGTTGCGTTATATTTTATAAAGAAATCTTAATTAAGGCCTCTTTCTACTGTGTTATCTAGTAAACACTGATCCATATTTATACAAAGAATACTCTTTTTGCCTGCTATTTTCATAGCACGATCATGATATGCTAAGTTGTAGCGGGCAGATGCGTTTTAATAATTTCATTTTATGCGACGGAATTATGGTTATTTTTTTGGAATTATTGGAATTATTGTTTGTTTATAAAAAATCTATCGTTACATAAGTCTTCCGTTATGTGTCACAAAATATATCACCCCACTTCGAATTAAATTTATGGTTTTTGTATACTTTTGCCGTACATCTCTCCATATTTATTCGAACTGTTTAAAACATAAATACAAAAGGTCTTGTCATGAATTGTTTTTATTAATTACTATGTTTGCAAGGTTAACGGATAGTGTTTCACTTTAACGAAGGAAGAGAAATAATGATTTATCCAACAGTTATATCGCTGTGGACACAAAGGGTCAATTTCTTTCTATTTTTAACTACAGACTTGTATTTAAAACAACGACTTGTTGGAACCGGCCTGCATCCAGCGAACCCCAGCATTATGTTTTAAGTGGATCTGTCCTTAATTTAATCCAATTTTTATTAGGTATATGTATTTTAAATCAAAATTTAACACTTTAAAATAGCTCGTTAATACTGTACATGTCCCTAAGGATTGTGTTTCCTGTATCACACAGATTCGTTGTGCAATCACATCGATGACACGTGCCGGGCCAATTGATTCTATTTGAGGATGAGGCAGGCACGACGACCAAGATTGTAATCAATTAAATCTGTGAGAGACTAACGGCCTTATTTATAGACAGTTTTAAAACGTATTTAATTTATCGAACGTTTTGTCTCTTTCGAACGACTTTTGAATTCAGCATAAACGAAGAATAAAGTATAGGTATGCATACTAATTGTCGTCCATCATATTAGTTTAATATCAACATTGTTGTGTCTTAGGTTTACTCCAAAGTTTAAAAAGTATAATCTTTACTCATATTTCAATATATGTATGAAGCTTAAGAGTTTGTTTTTTTGTTTGTTTGAACACGCTAGTCTCAAGAACTACTAGTCTTTTTAGGGCTACAGAGACTTTTTATGCCGATATGCCAGCTATACTAGAAGTACACAAAAACAATATAAATCTAATAAATAGAAAAAACCGAAGTAAACATTTTCAATATCAGCAGTTGCTGAAAGCCGAAATAAAAATTAATTAATGTACGGAAGCCTGACGTTTTAATGCCATCAAATTTAAAACTCTCAAATTGGCTTAAGTTATGGATAGTGGATTTTTTTTTTTTTGCGGTAACTTTTCTGCCTTCTTCATCAAAAAGGACAAAATTAAAATATATTTTCAAGCTTTGACGTAAAATCTTATTGGTGAAAAATTTCATTGTTGAATATTAAAATAAAAACGGATTTGTTACGACTAAAGTAAAACAAAAATTGCCAGAAAATTCGTTCAACATTTGGTATTCAAATTAAAACATTACATGACACCCTAATGTACAGAAATATATCAAGCCAAGAAAGGATAAGTTATTCAGATTTTAAACATTTGTTCTGAGAGTTATAAAAAGTGATAAAGATATTTTATAGCTCGCAGAATAAAATGTTACTCAATTTAAAATACGGATTTTTTTGGATGACTCTGCAAAAATAGTTTTGGCCAGTTTGTAGCCCGATTGATTACAGTACAAGATGTTCTAATTGTTCAATTAATATTCTTAATTCACGATTGACGGCGTTGAATTTTGTTTTCCTTTTATTTTCCAAGAGACTTGACTTGAGAATAATGCTATAATGTACTGAAAAGATTTTTATTCTCAGCCACTCATACGCAGAGAGCATATTTTGTGCCATTCCGTTCCGATGCATGTTCCGGCTTAATAAAATGAAGATGATGTCCATTTAAAATTCGCCTTTAATATATCAAAAAGGTTACTCACATGAAGTATTTAACTAATGAAAATTAAACATGGTTCAGCTTTTCCCTTGCTAAAATATATCCAAAGTGTTTTAACAGATATTGAATGATTATACAATCGAAAATTTGTAAGCAAGGAAACATACACCCGGCATTTACTTATTACTTGTGCCTAATTAGAAACCACGAAGAGATCTACGATTTCAAATCAAATACTTTACGAAACACAAACATTAGTCTCAATACCATTACCGAAACTGAGTTAATATTCTACAAAACACTCGCCTATTTCAGCATGGAGGCTACAGTCTATCTCCACACATCGACTACCTCAACTCTGTGAGCTAGGATCAGTGGTGACGAGAAAATCCATACCGAGCGCCGAAGCTTGTCGAATTTCCTAGAGCCTGGTTCTATCCCAGCTGTCTTTATCCCGCAATAAATTAATCAAAAAACAAAATAAATTTGATGAAAACATCGACAGCTCAGATAGGTGAAGATTGGACTGCCAAATTGAAGATTTATCGCCAACATTTTTAAGTTTTAAGTGTTTTTACTAAATTACTGCTTCAATTAACGGTGAAGAAAATAATTGTGAGGACACGTGCATACCTGAGAGGTCCTAAAGAGAATGTCAAGGGTATGAAAAATATACCAACTTCATTACGATACACTAAAATGAATACTCCCGAGATGATTGATGGCATCTGGCTATAAATCTAAATCGTTCGTTTTAAAATGTCCAGCTCCATGCAAATGTACGATTATTGCGTAGGCTGCCAGAAAAAAAAACGAAACAACAGTAGTCCTTGTATAAATCTACAATACTTATGTAATAAAAAAACTTATTCAAACTTGAGTAGTGTTAGAATTTGATATAATACGTGTTACCAAATCCGATTGCGCGGGGCCTGTGCACTAAATAATACTCAAGGGTCGCACATCATGTCATTTAATTCATTCTATTTGTCGAATTAAATGTGATCATTGTACAAAATAAAAATCGTGTTTGTACATTTCAAATTAGGTTTGTTTTCTTCTAAATTTTTTTTTATAAAACGTAAAACGACATTTGAAAAAAAAACGTACAATGAGCGGCCTAGCCTAGCTTCGTCTTGGCGCTGTTCAGTTCCTTTGATACATCAATTCGCTCTAAACCTTTAACTGGAATATAATGTAACGTATAGCAATTGTAAATTGTTTATATTTCGAACCGGAATTTCATTCTATTTTCAATTTCAAAGAGGAAATCATATTTTGTTGAAATTTTAATGAATTCCTCTTAAAAGTTCATCAATGTGAAATTCTCGTCAGTTCATCAATCGATTCTCTCGATTGTAGAGTAGGCCCGTGCCCTGCAGTGGGACGTATATGGGCTGATATAGAATGTGAAATTAAAATGACACTGAATTTTGCATAATATATTAATTAATTTTACCCTGAAAAGTACAAAATGGAACTTTTGTAGTAATTAAACGAAGTTAACATGAAAATTACAATATTGGAAACAAATTTTCATTTTGGTTTTAAACAAAAAATATACATTATTCTTTGGAACAAAGAAATTTGGTACCGACTTAATCATGTTTTTATGAGCGTAAGGATTTTCAAAAAGTTAAGTAACGCAAAAGTTACTTATATTCGAAGAAGCTTGATTGATAAATTAATAATTATCGATTCTTATTAATAATAATATAAAATCTAATTTTAAGGAAAGTATCGTGAAAAGGTGGTCTGTTTTTAAAATATTTTCCACGAACTCTCCGTTGGGAATGAATTTATGGAAAGGCGATCTGTTGATTTTATTTATTACAAAGGCTCAAGCTGAATGTAAACTAAGTATTCTTGAAATAATACGAAGTAAACATTTATATAGGAAAATTCAGTTCACTTTTATTTTTATATTTATGTAATCTAAGTAAAATTATAGCTTTAGTAACGTTATCAGATTCTTTTTTCGTAATAGTCATTGAAAGTAGTTACGTAGATCTCATCTTAGATGATATTTCCGTGATAAGACTTCTAACATTCCAAGAAAGTGTTGCTAATAATAAATTATTATTTAGGAATAAAGTTTCGTTTCCAAATATAGATATACTATATAATATTTTGGCTTTATTTTTGACTAGATTATCTATTAATTTATTTACTTTATAAAAAAGCTATTGGTCCTTGTAACTGTCCTTCAAAACGATGAACTTAAAGGTCATTCACACGCACCATATATTAGTTCAAATAAGTTTTTTACATAAAGGTGTCAACACGTAGTGAGGACTTAGCGAAATTAGTTTTAAGAGTTCTTTCATTATTGATCAATGTTTTAGTCCTTGGTTTCAAGTTGTAACTTTACCTTATACAGATAAAAGCATCAATATGATAGGATTTTAACCAACCATATTAAGCAGCCAATTTCTACTATTTGAAGCTTTGAAGTATCAGTATCTAAAAATACTTATCCTGTCATCTTGATACGTTGAAATTAAATATTTATGGTAATTTTTTTAAGTATCTCTTGAGATCCCGTAAACTTGTAACTCACGTATATTTTCACGTCCTTAAACCACTTTTTGGTAATGCGAAGTATTGCCAATGTCTGCTTATTTTTTTAATTAGTAGAAAATGCAATAGTGTGTTTGTTTATAGGCCACTTTGCCTCAAGAAATGGAGCCGAGACGTGCGCACACCACCATTGCTCTGTACAAAGGCAGCATCGTCGCCATCAAACGCTTGCAGAAGAAGAGCATTGACGTCACGAGGAATATCAAGAAGGAATTGAAACAGGTAATCGTACTTATATTCATGCTAATGAGTTTTTTTATTATAATTTTTTCTTAGATTTACGCGAATGTTACATTTAAATAAAACAAATTAATATAAAATAAGGTTAATTGCAACAGTCACAGAGCAGATGACTAATACCTCAGTCCGCCCCGTGACCACGAAAGTTGGAAAGCAATCGAAAGATCGGGAAGTTAAAAATGTAAAATTAAACCAAATCCACGATAAAATCCGTAAAAATAGTTTTATTCCAATGTGCTTATTTATTGGTACGACAGCGACTGCCGTGCATCTTACCAAATAGAGTTTAGGTTTCCATCGACACAATATTGAAGCCTGGATGAAACCAATACATCCTACAACGCGATACCTCCGTGTTCCAATGTGACGGGCTATTTTAAATGACATCTTTTCTTTGGTTTGCTGTGTGTCATTAATTTTCAGAATTTGATCCTTATTAACAACATTATAGAATAGTGAATTATACAGCGTGTGAAAAATTTTCAAAATCAGCAAGTGCGATTCCTCACTAAGAATATTGATTTATTATTAATTCTATGTATGCAATTTTAGTTTTCATCAAAATTGGGCTTGTGGCTCCTTTCAGTATTTTTCGCTAGTCCTCATAGTTTCGGATTTCGCTATCCACGTCCACTTGGAAAATACACCCTATATATGAACTCAGAAACGATGTACACTGACACTTACTTTCCTGGAAAAATGTGCTTGCAGCACAGATCTCAAACTTAATACTAGCCGGACCAATTCAAAGGTAGTAAGTGCAATATAAAAATTTCCTTGCTTGCGAGTTGCGACGGATGGTTAATCCATTTGGAACTAAAATCGGACGTTTTTGTTTTATTGACTCCAATTACACTCCACGAGTTTGTGACTATGAATTAATTGGTATATACTCGTATTCTGAAAATCGTGATCGTAAATTAATTCCAAAGTTTATAAAATATTTTTTAATGAATTGTTTTTAATATATTGACTTTAAGGCTTAAAGGCTAGATATATTCTTAGCGTCTGAGTACGTAGTAATTTTATTCATTTTGACAATAATATGACGAGAAAGCAGAAAAGACTACGGGAACAGAAACGATGTGTCGGGCCTCCGTAATCTCACTCATCGAACGACACACGACATCAATTTAAAGCTTGTATTACTTTTATTACTTTTATATATATTACTACTTATACATAGGTGTATATTTATTACTTAACATCTACCAAAACGAATAATTGGACGTACATAGACTCTCCAAGTATGATTATTCATTGTTATTGTGTAACTGTGGCAAGCGTTACTACAAGGAAGAATCTAAGGAAAATTGATAGATTTCATATCTTTGAAATTTTACACGTTTCCAAGACGTACCTATTCTATCACCTATCTATTATTATTAAGCACATATTAAAAGAGCTCTTTATAAGTCAAAGGTACTTCTTACAGTAAAACGATACAAAGATATTATTTATACTTTACTGTTCTTATTAATTACGAAACAAGAATAGCTTTTGACTCCAGAGGCAGGAAATTTCGATTCACCTGTCATGTTTCAAAGAGCTGGTTCCGTCGTCTGAATGTTGACAGATGTCAACGAGAGCGGAAGTCTATTAATTACTAATTAAATGTACGTATAGGTCGTATGATCCGGGGTCGAAAGCGTTGTTGTGCTGTTGTTAAAATATTAGAAACAGTTTCTCACTATTAACATTTTATTATATTGATCATGTTAATATAAGGTCACGAGTGTTAATGCTTTTTTGGGTTTGTTCGTCCCACGGTAAGACATAATTATTATTGTAATTATGTCAGTTTCGATCCAAATTTGGCTCGTGGCTACTGGCTATCCACTAGAGATTTAGTGAACGCCCAGGTTTTTTTGAAGCATGTGTTATCAATTGGAATTATATACAAATAACTCATTAAAAATGACAAGTACTATGTAAAATAAACATTTAATGCCATTAGCATTTGCCAATAAATTCGCATTAAACAAATAACTACGTTGACAGTTGTCAGAAAAAAGTCAAGGGTTAAAAATATATATGTAAAAGTGTTCTGGATATTACTTACTGAGATATAAACATTAGTTTACTGGTGACACAATATTCGCTTTGTAATATATTGGAAAGTAAAATTTTCGGGAAGTTACGTCACGTTCACACAAGATTTGTAGTAATGTCCTAGATCAAGATGGTGCACAAACAAATAAATTGTGATAGTAATTAAGATATAGATCATGCAAGCAAATAAGATCAGATGTAAGCGTATCTTTTAAATGTACCTATTATTTATAAGTTTCATTTGTTTCCAATACAAATATGAAATATCATAATATACGAGTCTGGATTAATAATTTCCCCACTAACGCGTATTTTATATTCCGTTGAAACAGACCAGTTACCAATAGTAAATATTTCGATGAAAATCATTTTTAATAGGAAAACTTTTACTGAATCAAGAAATAAATAAATATTTATGTCTCCGAAGTTGATTCGAGTAAACAAAATTGCTTAGTTGTTCTCAGTTTTAAGAACGAAAACCCTTTAAATTATTTGAAATCTTTCACAATTTCAACTTCGGACAATTGTAGACAGATGGTACAAATTGTAACTGTTTGATTACGTATTATTAAATTCTTTCTAGATGACTTTAAATACTAAATTAAGAACGCTAGAGAAAATTTTAGATCTATCAATATAAACACGTTTTTTTTTTCTTGAGTTATCGATCTTTTAAACAGGTTCAACATATTTTTGCAATATATTTTATACATAGCGTCATAAACAAGTTACATCGTACTTGTACAAATACCTGGTGGATGAAAAGGCGACTTTTCCCGGAATAGTGGGCGGTTTCGCCGTGGAATCGGCTAGAATGAAGGCTTTTAAGTCCCGCGTAAAACCCTGTCAGTAATAGGAATTAATGGATAATCTTGTCATCCTTTCAAGAATTTTCTTAAAGGCAGCCAAAATTAAATTTGTCGCTCTCATTCCAAAGAAGATCTCCACGTCAATGGTAAAGCGTAATTAATAATCCCACCAATAACATTTTCATGAAAAATGTTGCCAAGACGAGACCAAATAACTCAAGACGTCAAAAAGTTATCCAATCCCATGTAGAGCCAAACTTCTTACTTTCACGCCCTAACTCTACAAGGCCTAACTTCACCACCTCTATACCTTAGTCAAAATATAGTTTGAAACATTTTTGCATACATTTTATTTTTTGCAGATAAACTGATTATTTTATTTTATTAAAATGAATGCCTTCAAGTCTACCGATGGTAATCCTACCTGACGGCCGGATATCGACCACCAAACATAATGAGTAGTTGTACTAATTATTATCATTGCCTAGCGTATCACGAAAAGAAGAACAAAATTAACATGGTCCTTTCTTCACATTTATTTATTCTTTATAGATCCGAGAGCTGCGTCACGAGAATTTGGTGGCATTCGTCGGTGTCTGCGTGGAGACTGGCTCGGCCTGCATCGTGTCAGCTTACTGCTCCCGAGGGTCTCTCGCCAGGGTATTAGCAGATCGAGATCTTCACCTGGACGACATGTTCGTGGCCAGCCTAGTCGCTGACTTGCTAAGAGGACTCATCTACTTGCACGACTCGCCGCTCGTGTCCCACGGAAACTTGACGTCCAGTAACTGTTTGGTAGACAGCCGCTGGGTCCTGCAGATCGCTGATTATGGCCTTCATACGTTGAAAAGTGAGTACTTAGTTGTCAATAAATTTATTATCATATGTAGCATGGTGGAGCGACGATTTGCGAAAGGTCGCTGGCAGATCCTGGATGCGACAAGTTGATGAAAAGTGAAATGACGCAAATTGACCTTGGATTGTAATTTTAGAGACTTGTTCCTTTACACAAACTCTTCAGCTTTATTCTGTTACGATAGATAATTGATTTTCTTTAGTACGTAATTGAAGCAGATTTATTATAAATTAATAATACTCGTAATACTACAAATGTTTTTCAACTTTTTCCTAAATTTCTTTCCCTAAAGCTGTTGACATGACAACCGTGAAATATAGCACTGATATTTTGTCCAGAGTTGGTAAATGTTAACACAACAATTACGTCTCGAGACGTCCTTGTAACTCACATTTTTTAAAACCCTCCTCGTTATGCGGCTTCATCAAACTAAGTAAATTTACATAATATTCATAAAGACATGGTGAGGGAACTCATTATGTGGGTTAACTAATTTTTTTTTTCATAGAATTGTAATAGAATTTATTCTGATAAACTATATGTTCAATTATACACGTTAAAGTTTAATAATTATGTAGGATTGTAAGATATTATGTTGAGTGGAACGGAATGCAAAGGAAGTGAGTGAAAGGGACAGGAAGAGAAAAATTAAAGATGGCAGTTAGTGTTTGAAAGTGAAAAGTAAGAAAGACAAGTGTATGTAGACGATTTTGATAAGTAGGTATAATCATTATAAAAGTAAAATAAATAAAAGTTCACGTGTTCGAGTATTTATTTGGTTGCACTTTCCCCGGTCCTACATAATTATGTTTAACAATAGTGGGTTCAATCCCCTTACCGAGACACAACAATATATTTGTGTGGCCCAAACATATTTCTTTCAGATCTAGGTCTTGTGAAGCCGAAAGACTTGTATCTTATGGCGGGGAAAAATATATGCAACTACTAACTATTGTAAATATTTGTATTAAATTTTTAGTTTGATTTTTATTTTATTTTATTTTATTTATTTAAGGACCTCCAACGAAGGATACACGGCATTACTTCCTTCTTTGTTGCGTTACTCTACATCAAGAAAACGCAATATAACTTAAAGTCGTAACGTCGCCTTGTTTGACAGAGAAATTTTACATTTTCTACTGAAGAAAATTTATAAGCGATGTTTTTAATATTTAAATTAATTAATATTTAAGAGCCTTTCAAATTGCCTTTAATATTAGAATGGTACTTATGTTTACAAAGAGGCTTGTAACATAAGCCTCAAAACATAATGTAAGAGGTTTGTTTATTGTTTTGTTGTTTTAGGCTGAAACGTAGAGGCTGATTTATCAACATACACAAAAATATCGATTTATTGCGTAAAGTAATTACTATCGTACATTGACATATATTCTACCGATAGACAAGACATGTCATAGAAATTATTTGTCCCAGCTCAATAGCGACATCTACTTTATTGACTTGATATCATACAAATTATGGCCAAAGAAAAACGTGCCACGAATAGATAAGACAATTCATATTAATCGTAACTCTTCGTTATATGATGTCTACATATTAATACCGACAACTAAAATATAATATAAAATAATAGTTTCTTTTACATAAAATAATATGGTTTCTTTTATTTACCGGATTTATAAACATGGCGCCTGGTGAGCACATTATTTATTATTAATAATCTGAAGGTAACCACGTTTCTTCGCCGCGATTCTTCTGAACAAATTTGATCCACAATTCTCTTGTTTCACGACATGGCCGAGGACACCTTTTAATTTAAATAATAATAAAAATATTAATTTAAATGCTTTTAATTTTTTATCTTATATAAATACTTCAGTATCCGTTACAAATCTGCGTCGATATTGTCGACTCTGCGCATACAAATACTCGTTAGTCTTTGACATGCATGGCCGCCCGTCATCAACCGCTGCCACATGTCACAATTGTTGATATTAAATTAGATTAAATGTGTTTTTAATATAATAAGTTAAACTCACTGGTGAAAAGTCACACCTTGACTTTTACTTATGTTTTTGGAATTGTTCGAGCAGTATTTTAATGCACACGACGGCATTTTGTCGAATAAAACTTCGCACTGATACGTGTCTAGTTCTAGCAAGCGCTTGACATAGACTAAATGAGTTGGAGCGCCTGGTCTCCAACTCGTGTTACAAACTATTTGCTTGAGGTGTCTTCTCTAGTACGTAGTACATTATAACTCAATGCTATCGTATAGGTTATATCATACATGGTCTGCTAGAGTTGAGTGATAAAAAAATTGAAATTATACATTATCATCCATGGGACTTTGTATCCCTTCTTTTGTTCCATTGTGCAGGTTTAGGTTTGACCTAAATGCAATATACCTAATGTTGTTGAGATATTCTAATATCTTGTTTACACTAGCGTTCAAAAATTTGCGGTTAGAACTTGTAATCCAAGCTCCTTGATAAGCAGCATGAAGTAGCAATTAAGTAAGCCGGCATAAGTGGTCGATTATAGAGGAGGTTCGTGCCCAGCAGTGGGACGAATACGGGCTGATACAGATACAGAAGGGTAACATTGCTGTCCCAGATGAAAAAGGTACCTATCTACTTAAACAGCAACTAGAGAACTTACTAAATAACTATGATTAAAGAACAGCTTTAATTTTCAAGTCTCAAAGGAAAAGTACGTTGAGGAGTCTCAGGTAATCCTTTGAACATTTAGACACAATCTTGCGTGTTTTAGCTTTTAGTTGCAAATGCAAACTAAAAGGGAAAAATAAAACTACGTAATTTTCATCGTTATAGCAATCTCTAGAAAACCGTTTCTAATTGCTCAGGTAGCAAAATACTGAGCGGCCACTTACAAATACGGGAGAATTGTCAGTGCGCTCTCACGTTTTAAGAACCGAGTTGATACTTCTTAAAGATTTTAAAATTATATCAATACGAAACAAGTACAATATAATATCAAAGTTGATTTCACTTTTACACTTGTCATAAGCTCACGCTTGTATCTACGAAGGAGTAGACCGAGATGACAGTTATAGGCACCACACACGAGTGGTCTAGCTTACCTTCGTCCCAAAATGTGGCATTGGGCAAGCCCATTACAATACCAGGCACAAATTTCAGTCTTAATTTGTGACTGTGACTTTTGAAGCGGAATGAATCATAGAAAGTGAATTTCACGACCTATGAATTCACAAGAACCTCATTTTCTAACTATCATTCTACTAAAGACGCCTAATAATGGCTTCTATTCTCTATACTCCTTTTTTACTAAAGGTGGGTGCGCGGACGCTGAGGACGCTCTTCGTTTGGAGAGGCGGATGCTGTGGCGAGCGCCGGAGCTGCTCCGTGATCCTAACCCTCCAACGAGAGGCTCTCAGAAGGGCGATATGTACTCCTTCGGGATCATCCTGTACGAGATCCTTGGCAGGAACGGGCCGTGGGGCGATACGAGTTTGACTAATGCTGGTAAGATTTAATTTTAGTTTTCATAGATCTTATTACTGCGGGGCAAGTATTCAAGAGGGCGGGCAGCGACTGTATGCGTAGGTAAAGCAGCAGACTGGGCTCTGTTGCGTACCTTGGGAGAGGCCTATGTCCAGCCACTGCTGGTCAGCAGTGCAACCAGTCTATTGACTCCAACGGGCTGATTATGAATGATGATCAAAGTATTCTTTATTGCGTTGATAATTTCTAGATAATATAGCCATTGAGAATATGAGCTACATATTTCAATCTTCTTGTCTCTGCACAGTCTACAGTATAGGATATTTGTTCTGATAGACGGTGACAATCGTAAAATTCTGAGAAAAAAAAAACATTTTCTTGAGTAAACCACATAGAGTTACCCTTCAGTGAATACAGGGATTTTGATTTGTCTATATGCCATTCAAGTGGCTAGTGCAATATCAGGACTACTCAGTCAGCCACAGGATCTCTGAATGGTTGCAGTCACCAACATATTGCTATAATCGACTCCGCCTCAATTTGATGTGAAAAACACACAATTCATTATGATTAAACTCTCTTTGTAATTCAAGAGACTATCACAGTTGTATTGCCAATACGGTTTAACAATTGGGTTACTAGTCCCCTGAAATGCCCTAATTCCATTTAATTTTAATGGTGCATTAAAATTGAAGCGTCACTTGATGTCGTTAACCCAGTCCAAGTGTCAGGTCATATAAAAAGTAAGCTCATTATACAATTCCGGTCTTTTAAGCTTGTTTCGCTTAATTAAAATGGATATGGATTAATTCAGTCGTCTAGGCATATTATGGACGTTAAAAACAGCTTTACTGAAATTTATCCAGCAGGACGGCTGTGCTTGTTGCTTAAAGTTTAATAGCGGTCCTATGTTTTAGTTCATTTTTAACTGAGTGATTCCATTAAATTTAATAATTAGTATCTAATCATAAAACTACAACTTGAATGAAGCACATATGTACTTGTAAACGGTCATGTGAAAAGTAGGTATTTTTAGTCAAGTGCTATTGTGGAATATTCATATTAGCCCAAATAACTACAACCGTACAAAGTGGCAGAAAAGCCATTAGTGATGCACACGAGTATTCTGTTCGAAGTTTAATTTCTATACCTACATTTACGGACGAGATACGACAAGTTAATTACACTATCTGAACCTCAGTACGTTTACGAACAGGTGTATTGTAGTCACTTTTGTGCTGTAGATAAATTTCCACACATTTTGCAGTATTTTTACTAGATCTATTTCTATTCTATTATTTTCACTATCAATTAATTTTACCCATCTACTAAATGCTTAATCGTCAGCTCACTGCTCATCTCTGCATCACTTAAAGCTCGACTGGGAGATAATGCCACTGGCATTAAGTCCGCCTTGTATACTTTTGTATATGAAGCATAATAAATAAATAAAATAAAATAAATGGCTATTTGTCAGAGTGTTTACTTATTATATTTATTTCAACCCCTTTCCAATATCTAGGGCAAGACTAAGTCCGGTGTCGATTATCCCATACGTATTCACAGAGATCATTGGCCGCGTCCGCCATCCGATCGGCGGGATACTCTTCAGGCCTCCTTTGAGTAACGTGAACGCCCATCCAGCGGTGTTAGAGGTCCTTAAACTGTGCCTGAGCGAACGACCAGAGCGCCGGCCTGACGTGAGGATTGCTAAACTCAGATTAAAACAGATGCATGCTGGAATGTAAGTAGTTAAAGTTTTTAATTGTTTAAGAATTAATAATTGTATTTATGGATATACACTAGCACTTTTGATGAGAAGGATTTGTAATTAAAATAATATTGCTAATTTTAGAATAATCATGCTCTTCATAGTTTAAAGAGATAGTTAGTCGAATAACAAGGTAGTTTAGTTTGACTGTAAGCTGCTTTAAACCAGCTATTGTATCGTAATTCGTAGTCTAGTGTTAGTATTCGATTAGTTTAATTATTATATTATGCAGACCATTATTTAGCCGTTCTTTTCAAATATTAAATGAACACTAAAGTACCTATACAGGCGGTTCAATATCGTAGCCATATCTGTAAAATAACCCTCCATGCCAAGGGGAATCTCTTCTCCAATAAATACGATTCTAACCATAACTATGAATTTTTACGAGGTAGAGTTCTAGCAAACTTCGCTTTGTAGCAAACCTAGTAAATATTATTGGAAACTTCCTCATTAAGATAGCGGGTGTAATGTTTAAACTTATAAGCACGGTGTTTCATTAAACGTTGTCTACTATATATCGAATGATAATCCCGAAGGACGGTGTTCTAGAAGTCATATTGCGATTTCCAACGCTATGAGCAGGGCGTGCGCAGCCTAATTGAGTGCCCGACCTTTAGTTCTATAACAAGATGCCAGATAGAAGTCATAAAGTATAAATTACTAACTAACTGAAGGTTACACTACTATGAGAAGAAAACATACCCTTGACAACATACTAAGCAACTTCAGACAACGCCCTTGGTACCTACTTATAAGAGTATAAAGGTAACACGATAAAAGGAAGAACTTGAACAACTTTTGGGATCTAATTAATTATGCAAAACGCCTGTACGAAATCGCATTCTTTGTGGCCTATATTGACAAACTGTCCATTACCTTTTAATTTATTAGTAAAGCTGGAACAATGCTTTTGGTGACTAAACTATTTTTAACTATAGGAAGACCAACATATTCGACAATATGTTGGCAATGATGGAGAAGTATGCGATGAACTTAGAAGCACTCGTCGCTGCGAAGACAGAACAATTGATGCTAGAGAAGAGAAGGACTGATGAACTACTAAACAGGATGCTTCCAAGGTAAGTCGTCTTTTTCTATAATTAAACAAATGAACCTTCTCCCATCCCTATAAATATGCACTTACAATATTAATGCGTAGTAGAATATTCACATCCTCCCAAATTGCAGCCGTCTTAGACGATGGTACAGAACTAAGAAACCCTGGTAGTTGACCCATTAGGGCGTTTCAGACCCTGTGTGCAATTTCGATCAGACCGGCAAAATTGTATCGACGTGCGGAAGAAACTGTCTCCGGTCGTGGACACGTTTCTTTGGAGAAAGCATATATTGTAGGTCCCTATTGATACTCTGCTAAATTTAGACTAGAAACTTCCTCTTCTAGTCTGACCTTTCATATAAACTTAGCCGCATGTAGTTTACCGGATGAAAATATCCATATTTAGCTACCGTGACCTGAACTTTGTCTATTAAAGACAGGAAAATACATCCATTAAGGCTTGATATGCACCGGTTAATAATCAGATTTTAGTTGTTAATAGAAACTTCCTCTTCTAATGTAACCTTTTGATGTTAACTTAGTTACGTGCATTCAGTGACTCGGTGAAAATATCTATGTTTTGGCATAGTGACATATGCTTTTTCTTTATAAAAATAGGAAAGTATGTCAACAAAATCGATTTTTATTGGTAGAATAGATTCGGCTATTTATAAGAAATAATTGAAGCTTAAATTGAAAGTTCATTTGGGTTGAACTGCACTGCTAAATTGGACATGCCAGATTCAAACCACGCACGCAGCACAGACTTTTGGAAGTTAATTAACAACTAGACGAAATGTGCATACCGGAGAGCTTTTCACAAGAGTTTCGAAAGTGTTTGGAGTGTCTCAACCATTCAGCGTTGTGTAAATATTTTTTTACCACGGTTAAAAAAAAATTACACCATCTAATGATAAAAAATATTCATAGCACTTTTAGTCATCGACTATAGTTGTATCTATTGGACCTGTATCATAATTATTATCTACCGTTGCAACTTGCACCTCCGAGCGATGGCACGAAACACTGCCAAGTAAATTAATATTCAATTTACCATATACAATATTCATAGCTAAGTGGGTACAATTTGACATTCATCGAGATACAATAGACCCACACTATACTATCTGTACGTCCTCTATACACGTTGATAATGAATCCACGAACAGATGTCCGTGATTGACGGCCATTCTGAGAATTAACGCTCCACATAGATGTTAATTAAAATCAATCTCGGTTTCAACATGCATTTCTAACTTGTAACTGTGTTCGATGTATCGGAAATCAAGCTATTTTAATCATACTGGAAATTATCTAATTTCCGTACTAGACGGAATAATTGGACGGAACCTCTAAATGGAGAGTGAATATTATTAAAAAAAAAAACATAATTTTACATTGGGATTTTTCTAATCGAATTATAATAAGGTCATGCATTTTATAATACTTTCACTAATTTTAACGTTCTTATGTGATAAGGACGGTGGCGGAAGCCCTCAAGAGAGGCGAACGGTTCCAAGCAGAGAATTACGACTGCGTCACCATCTACTTCAGCGACATAGTTGGCTTTACTAAACTAGCCGCTACTAACACACCTATGCAGGTACGTCATTACATCTTCATATATCCTATTACCTAAGTAGTTTAGAGATTAACCACATTTATTCACCTTTCTTTCATAGAAAAAAGTATTACATAAGTATTTGGAGATGGCTACGAATATATTTCGCTTTAATATATTTAGTTATATATATTTAGAGGTATTCATTATAAAATGAGAACAAGAGTGTTTTTGTCACACGTATATTTAGCGATGTAGACAGATTGTGTTTAACTCCTCGTTAACAAAATGAAATTTGTTCATCAGAGACTAACCCTGACGCGGTTATATCATAGAATTCTATGGTTATATACTCTATATGGCCTACGTTGGGGGAGGACGCGGTTGAGTAGCACCCCTGGGCGCTAGAGAGGAAATAATGCCACGTTTAAAAGTTTTTTTACTTGGGCTGGAATAACAAATAGGGGAGACGTACAAATTTCGCCCAAGGCATCGTTAGTAGTCGCTCCTGTCTATGTCATGGAATATGTAATCGCTGTGCAACCATTCAGCGCTGTAAGTTTCAGATATAGGCATTTCAGCAAAGATAGCACGGTTACTGTATGCGGCTGATAAGACTGTATGCAGATGAGCTGTTTATGTGTAATCAAAATCGTTCAGCGAAACGGAAATAAGGCTGAATAAATGTATTTACTTCCTTCGTAAGGAAATATTCATTTGTACTGTAAATTGCTTTTGTATTGCGAATATATCGAGTTAATTGTATAAATTACGAAAAAAATGTGTGGGCTGGGAGCCAAGTAGGCAAGCCTAACTTAGGGGTTTCTAGACGAAGCTTTTTAAAAAAGAATATGAAGAAAAATATAATATTGTTATAAAAGTCCCACGTATGACGTATCGCATTTCTGAACAAAGGATCCCTACATTTGTTTTATACTTCAAATTTCTATCGAACTTTAAGTAAATTTTTCTCGAAAGTCCTTCAGACCGTCTCGCAATACTGTGGCTTACCTCGTCGCGTTTTAAAACTTAATGGAAAAATATTTTTTGTTTGCAGATTGTGGAAATCTTAAACGACTTGTACACGTGCTGCGATGCCATAATATCGTACTACAATGTTTATAAGGTATGTTTAGTGTTGCTATTGTTTTTTTTTTAAGTTGAATTTGTTTTGTTCTTTGTTTTTATATTTTACTAGCGGCCCGTCCCAGCTTCGCCTGGGTGCATATATCTTTTGATTCCACTCCACATCAGATAGATGTTATTTTTCGTACAAACTCTTGTATACCTAAACCTTTTGAAACCTAAACTCGACGTAGCTATTCTACTGTCCCTTTTTCTTCAAACTATGACCTGTCCGCCTCAATACCGTCCCGTCCCGTCTGTCAAGTCACTGATCCGTCCCGTTCTTTCTCTTCATTATCCATCCGGTCTCATCCCGTGCCTTTACATTTCGTCCTATCCCATCAAATGAAATCTGTCAACTATCCCAGTCCTATACCGTCCCTCTTACTCTATTCTATCCCATCTCTCTAATAATAGTGTGCCTTACGATTTTTTGACATTAAAAACTTCAGCCTAAGACTGCTTCGGTGGCGTAGTTGTATTACGGTACGGTTACAAAGCTGAGGTTCGAATCCCGGGTCGGGCAAAGTGATATTGGATTTTTCATTATTATTCATTATCAGCCCGGAGTCAGGAATTTGTGCCCGATATGGCGATAGGCTCGCCCCCTATCACATCATGGGACGGAATTGTACAAAATTGTGATAAACTGACTTTAGATCTCAAAAAGAGGTTTAGTTTAAACAAAATAAATTTCTGAACTCACATTGAAAGTGATATTGGATTTTTCTATTCATTATCAGCCCGGAGTCAGGAATTTGTGCCCGATATGGCGATAGAATGAATACTATTGATGAATGAACATTAAATGTTTGACAGTTACGAAACCTATAAACATTTTGTATGGGAAAATATTTTATTTTTATTTATTGTCACGTTCCACGGGAACGGGATAAAAAACATTCTATGTCCGTCTCCTGGTTCTAAGCTACCTCCTCACCAATTTTCAGCCATATCGGTAAAGCCGTTCTTGAGTTATAAATAGTGTAACTAACACGACTTTCTTTTATATATATAGATAAATTAGTTTATTTTGAGTTACTTTTTTATTTTTATTCTCATTTTTGTTATTTTATATTCTCATGTTTCTTTTCTAATTTAATTTAATTTGATGTACTAATATAAATGTTGTGTATACCTCTAATTGATGTGTATTTCAGTAGTTTGTTCATAAATGTATCTGCTACAAAATGTTTAATTTACATGTCGTTGGTGTACCCTTTTCAATAAAATAAAAATAAAATACATTCGATGTTTTCGTTATAACACATTAATGATATTTCAAAGTATCCAAGTCATTTTTTTATATAATTATTAGGTAATGAACAATATTTTATCATACCATTGGACTAAAATTTTGCCATAACGAGAGAGCGGACTTTTAGTGGTAACAATAATAATTTCTTTTTGTTCAAAAGTTGAATACAAAATCCCTCTATATTATACCCCTCGTATGTCCCTACATACATTTTACATTACCCCGTGTCCTATAGACCTTCACTTCTGTGGTTTTTTATTCACATTTATTCACCTGCAGTATTACTATTCTAGGTGGAGACTATCGGCGATGCGTACATGGTAGTGGGCGGTCTGCCAGAGAGGTGCGCCAGACACGCGGCCGAGGTGGCGTCGCTGGCCCTGCACGTGCTCGACGCCGTGCCACAGATACCGATGAGGCACATGCCTGCTTCCAGACTTCATATCAGGATAGGTACCAAACTATATTTTTATATTATGGTGCTTTATTGGTGATTGCAGACAGACTTTGTAATATAAATACCTATCTAGGACAGACAGAGCTTCTGAACAAATGTTTGTGTCTATGAGTATTTGTTTCGAGTCTGGGTTATGCGAGTTTAAAAAGTTCCTCTTCGTTTCTGATATTATCATATATTTTAAAACCTCTTTTTCCAAAGGATATATTTTAAACTTATTTGGTAGACGACATAAATTCCAATGTTATAAATGGATAATTTTGGAACCATTAACTTTAGCCATAACTTACGGAGAGACAAAAACACCAAACCAAAACCAGAACCTGTGCGAGGCATTCAAAAGACACCCTACTTTATTATTTACAGGTATCCACAGCGGCCAATGCGCAGCCGGTGTGGTAGGCGTGAAGATGCCCCGCTACTGCCTGTTCGGAGACACGGTGAACACCGCCGCCCGCATGGAGTCCAGCGGTGAGCCGCAGAGGATCCACGTCAGCAACGACACCTACATGCTGCTGAAGAAACAGGGCGGATACCACTTCAAGGAGAGGGGGATTGTCAATATCAAGGTAATGATTCATAATACACACGCTTAGCATAGAGGTTTAGAAGAATTTGTGTGATAGGTATTGTGAAGTCCACAAAGTCAATCGAATCGAACTATAGATTTTAGGAGAGTGCTTTGAAGAAAGACGTGTATGAGCTGGATTACTGTCATAATATATTTTTTATACAGTATGTCCGGTAAACGAGCAAACAGGTAAGTAATAGTAAATGATCACTGCCGCCCATGAACAACGCTTGGATCATAGACGTGTTGCCGTGCCGGTCCATCAAATCGGGAGGGGAGCGCGAAGGAAAAAAGGATGTAAAGAGGAAAGGGGTATTGGGCATCCGACAATCTCACTCACCGAACGAAACGCGACAGCCAAGCTGTCGCTTTAAGTCGATCTCCTATAGGACAGTAGTACCGGTCCGGACAAGCCTGCCCATTCATGCGGAGTCATGACTGAAAACAGCGTGGTTCGATCACTTCCAAAATATAATGAATAATTAGACGATTATATAGTTTTATAAAACAAAAAGGATATCGACAATTATTTCTTAAATTGTATAATTAATTCATAATATGTATAAATTAAAAAAAATACTGTTTGTTACAGGGAAAAGGCGAGATGAAAACATGGTGGCTGGTTGGAGAAGATCACGAAAGAAGGCGAAACTCATTTTTTAGATATCGTAAGTAATTATTTTTGGTAATTCCAACTAATAATATCAAGGATTTAGTATGAAACTCATACTACCATTACGATAATACAGAGCCAGGCCTAGACAGCATCGAGCCCGAAAATGAGCCATGGCGTCCCCCAGAGCGTTCCATCCTCAACATCAGGGATAGGGCTCGACTGTCCTGTGGCTCCGTGGGACCAGGATCGGCGCTCTCCTCTCCAGGACCCCCCGCCTGCGCCTGCTTCGTACCCCCCAGGGACCACCACTCTGCCCCGGTAGTGTCCTTCTGCGAGGAATGATATTAACCACACGTCGACAGCTACAATTCACTCTTTTGGGTGAAAAACGATTCAGATGTTCATGAGATAAAAAATGGTGCAGATAAATATTTGCGTATTCGTAAAATTAAACATGTTATCAAGCATGACGTAAACCATGGTGCGGATAGGAACTTACCTAATGTTAAGAAATTAAAATACGGCATCAGGGATAGGATAGTTATGGTCGAATTAGATGAAGTTGTTGTTCATGATGATACTGAAAGTAAAGCGAAACAGGTAGTGAGCTATCGTAAGACGCGTGTCGATTACGAAGGCACTTGGTTGTAACACGTTAAAGTAATTATTGAATCTCATTTTGTTTCATAGAACGCACCCAAATAAGATGTTTGTAGCACCTACCGAATCTTGACATTGAATTCAGTGTATTACAAATTCTGGGCAATGGATTCCTTATAAGCTTTTCTCATACGATTAGAGTAATTGACGTTTGCTGAGTTATCATTAAATGGAATTACAGAATAGGGTGGTGAATATTATAGGATATATGCGTATAACATCATAAAGGGATTGTCAATTTTAGAAGGGCGAAGGATGTCACCATGTTATTACGAAGTAATTCAAATTAAATGTACTTTCATAGTCTTGATTTCTTCGTCGACAATGAAGGATAAGTGATATTACAAATAACGAATATTTGAATGATGTTATTTTTTAATTATATGGAAGTATATAATTAAGAACCTGAAGACACCTTGTCGGTGCAGTAGTTGCTTAATAAATATATGTAGATATTATAATAATATCGATGTGTTATTACTAATATGAATGATTCTTATTGTGTAGAGAAAAATAAAATTAATAGTAACTAGCGGCCCGGCCTGGCTCCGCCCGTGTGGAGATACGCTTTTATTTTAATATTCTATCGCCTATGTTCATTGAGGATAATGTAGGATTCTAATGGTGAAATAATTTTTCAAATCGGTTCAGTAGTTTCAGATCCAATTCAATGCAAACGATCAAATCTTTCCTTTTTAGAATATTAGTTTAGATGTCATTGTAATGACCATGATTTGGTAGTTCGTTTGAATACAAATGATGTAAGAATAACAAATTGAACGTTTCATAAGTTTGCATTTTAAGAGTTAAGAATAATATTTGAGTATTGATGGTATGAGCTTTAATGAAAGTACTAGAGATCGAATTTGATTCCCATGATTTTGGAATTTATGGCCTACTTGGGGCTGAGTTAACATACGAGTATAGGTAAGTACTTATGTAATTGTAAAATCTTAGAAAACGTGTTTGAGCATTGAATGTTAGGTAAGATTTACTCGAAAAGAGATATATGTATATGTCGTTGTTGTTTAGATTTAAGTACCTGTGTGTGCGAATATATTTGTCTAAACGACGTTTACGGTTTTTTTCAAGCATCTAGTCATTAAGCTGAGCTCATAAGAACCTATACTTACTAAATCGATATCAACCAAAATAAAAATAAAGGATATTTATAAGCTTGTGAAAAAAAAACCGTGTTAGTAGTTTGTGACAAAAGATTATACTGTGATTTCAAGAGTTACTATAAGGCCAAAACATATTTATATATGTATTGAAATTGTTGGTTGTATACTATGCTAAAATTGTAGATATACTTACACCTTCCTACTTTATAAGTGGGCATTTCGTAGGAATTAAATCTAAGTACTATGTGTTACCTAACGTAGCGAACTCTTGGCCAATTTAAATAATAAAAATAATGTATTTAGAAATAATAAACAGTAGCTTAATATTATTTTTGTTAATTATTGCTAGAAAAAAAAACGATTTAGACTAATCACTATTTTTCGGAAATGACCCACAAACAGCTTTCTCACAAACCAAAACTAGGTACTGTGGGTGACTTTAAAGCAACATGCCATGTATAAAATTGAATTCTATGCCGAAATTATTTGAAAAGAATAATAAACATTTCTTAATATGTTCCATTCGGGTAAATCCGAATGTCGAGAAATTCCGACAATTACAAATTTTTTATCACTAATTCTTTTAAAGAAATTTGAGGAGTGAACGAATTGGCGTGGCGGTTAGATGAATGTTGTTGGAGCAAAATCAACTGCCTCATTGAATTTTTTTTTGTAATCCAAAAGGTCCAATCAGATACTTACCCGAAAATCTACCACTACTTCTATACTATCTACCTGCTAAATTAACATTTTCTTTCTTATTCATAGTTATTATTATTGTTGAAATCCGGTGTTTTATTGGCGATAGATCTAATAATGCTGTAAAAACAAGAGCTATCAGGGCCTGTTGTATTAATATTAGGAAAATAAATTTAAAAAAGGAGCATCTAATTATTTATTAATAAAATATCTGTCGTATTATTAAATGTTAAAATAATGTCCGTCTATTTGTAAGTATAAAAATTGGTGTATATGTATTTTATACAATATTTATTTATTAAATATTAATGTTAAATGTTCGAACTGAGAACAATTTACAAAATATCTTTGATGTTTATAAATGGATCAAGAATTGCTGTTGACTGTCTATAAAATAAAGATTTATATAAAATAATATTTTTTTCTTTTATATCCTTGATAAATATAATTTTGGATCATGTAGAATGGGGGTTGGATACACCGACCCAGAATCTCAAATATGGTTTTTTCCCAGCACTCGAAAAATTGGTGTTGTGTACAAACAAATACACACAAGTCTTTTGTGATACGAATAGCAGAAACTATAACAGATATGTATTACACCATAATCGCTTACTGCTAAGCAAGGGACCCCTTTACAAGCGAAAGTTACATTTTTACTCCTTAGTCTGTGGTTACATTTAAGATGGAGACATAACAGATCACTGCAATCAATTCAATCTGATGGGCATGGTTGGGGCTCCGCCGAGGGCGCTACACATGAAAGGGTATAGTAGGCCTGTGTTCAAAGTTTTTGGCACGGACTTGGGAATATAATGCGCCATTAAAGGAAATATCGCCTATCACAACAGTTCCCGCAACACACAGGCTCTAAAGTTTGATAATATAGTCATTCTGTCGCCGTCCACTGCTGGACGTATTCCTCCCCAAGTAAGCGTCAACCACCCCGGTCTTGAGCAGTCCTCATCCATCCGCAACCTCCAGCCAATTTTTCTTTTGTAAATACATCACCCTAATTACATATTCTACTTCGAATATTTATCGATATATTTGTTTAAAGAGTTGAGAGAATTTTTAAATAAATAATGGTTTATATTTGAAAACTTTTATATATTTATTTTTATTTACATTTGGTTGACATACTTTATATTAATTGCGCATTACACACACCTATAAATAAAATTACGCTTACTTTGGATGTAACTAGCATCAGTTTATACTTTATACAATTGTAATTTTTTACGAAAATTATTATATACAGCTTGCACTTATTTTAAATACTTATGAGTATGTATTGCAACATTTCAAGTATATTAAATATTTAATGTTTTACATTAAATATTTTTACTTTACACTACTTACATTTTAGTCATATTACTTACATACTTTTTTAAGCTATTTAGCAAACTTGTTAATTATATAAATATATACTTTCCCTATTTGTTTTACGTTATAGCGCGTATTAATGACCTTGGGCAAAGACACACATTGCATCCCACAACAATCGGGGTTTGTGCAAGAAGAGTGTATTTGTAAAGCATGTTCACTTGTTTCGCCGCCTGTGCGATCAATTTACAAATAATATTATATAATTATAATTTCGTCAAAAATAAGCTTACTGCTTTATTTTTACACATGAACAATAAATTATATTTATAGTATTTTTTTTTTAAGAAATTTCATTATTTACTACAATGTTCCTTTGCATAATTTTAATACTGGGTGTATGACAGTTTATAAGCATTACAATTTGTAGATATAGACCACATTGTGCAATGATTTTATTTAAGTAATATAATTTGAGTACTTTTTTGTACTTAATTTGTACTGCAAACACTATTGAATATTAAAAATATAACTTATATGTCAAAATAATTGAAATAAAATTATCTAATAAAAATAATAGTTTCATAAATTGTACTACTTTTTTAGGCCTCGTATTCTTAGTTCCATTTCTAGATAGGCTTTCATAGATGGGTCGTCAACACTTTTCAATATCTTATCACTAATTTCTGGTCCTGCGTTGTGCATTTTGTTTGCTATAGCTTCTGCCCACACTATGAAGACACAGTTAGAACAACCTGATTGGCAGCATGCTGTCGGTGGATTATCTAGGGATGCCTGAAAACAACAAGATTATAGTATTAATCAATTGTATACTGTATCAGACCATATATTCCCCACGGCAGGGCACGAGCTTCCTCTACAATCGAGAGTAGAATTGAGAGAGTTTAGGTCATATAGTCCACCACTCTGGCCTAGTGAGGGTTGGCAAACTTTACATACCATATAATTTCTTACAAACTGCTATGGTATGTAGGTTACCTTACAATGTTATCCTTCACCTTTTTAGTTGCAATCAAATGTTTAGTGCAAATCATATTGATACATTGACATGAACAAAGGAGAAGAAGAATATTGATTCTTCTTCTTATAGACTATTTTTTGCTTGGTATGTAGTTAATCATACTAGTAATGTAAAAGATAAAGAGAAAGCTTGTTTGTATATCTTTTCTTCTGGCAAGCACAAAATTAGACATAAACCACAGTGTAAGATATAATAGATAGGTCTAAAATTCTAAAGAAAAACACTGTATGCTGGTCGATTTTATCAAGACTCAAGATTTTTTTGGGCAAAGCCTATATCCATCAGTAAATTCATTGGTTGAGAATGAAGGGCTAGATTTCAAACAACAATAACAAAAATAATTGATAAGATCCCCACCATCGTCAATTCCTATACAAAAAAATTACCCATTTCAGATATGTATAGTCAAATTGGAAGACCAACCTTGACCAAATATTTTGTATGGTTATGTAATTTGCATTAATAAATACACTTACATCTTTAGCTATCCTTTCTAATTCCTTTTCCTTTTCGTCTTTTGGGTCTTGACATTTTGTAGTACATTGTTTTAAGCAACATTTTCTAAGTTTTAGTAAAGCACTTATCGAAGTTTTTGCTTTCTGCAAGGAATAAATATTTATCATTTATATTAACAGCGCACAAATATGTATAATATAAATAAACAGTTGAATGACTGAATACCAACTAGCATTGCCAATATTATACGTTACTGTGATTTTTAATTCATTTCTGAAATAATTTGTTGTTGTTTTGATAATTTTGCTTTATTTATTTATGAACTGTCACTTTTCAATTTTCGCAGCACCGCGCCGTGGTGCCGATTGATTACGGACATAAATCATCATGGAATACATAAAAACAGGAACTTCTACTGCTTCTACACAATCAGTTAAAATCATAGAGTATTTAAAATATAGAGGGAGCACTGTCATACATTTGCATCTTCAAAAACGTTTTAGAAGACGCAATTTTTTGTTCTTAATGTTGGTGGCACTGCTATATTAGTAAAAATTATATTAATTACTTTAACAACAAATCGCTATAAATACCGCTGGTAACCGAAAGTTTTCTTAGTTATTATATTATGTCTAAAAAGAATTTGAGTGGAATTCAATCGCCCTAAACGTTTATTTTTTAAATCTATCGTGCATGTTGGACAAACTGTCAAATGTCAGCCCATGGATCTAACAAGTAAATCTATGTGTCAGCCACTACGAGGGCAGAAAAATGTGGCCCGGTACAACCAATAAACCATTTAGATCTCTATGTTTTTTTTATTAATTATAAATTAATTCTCTAAAGTCAAAATTTATGTAATCCACCAATAATCAGCGTGGAGAAATCTATACCCAATTTATTTTTATGGGGTCATGAAATAAACGCAGTATAATTGGGAGAAAAACGATACCTATATAACTACATCGTCCAATATATTATTTTCAGACTGGGACTACAAATCGGATATTTATTACTATTTTTACTTTTATATTTATTCATTACTATTTTATATTACCTATTTTAAAATCTTTGGATATTTCGACGATTTTTAGAATAATTAAAATAATATTTTCTAATTTAAATTGAAAGATCTTTTAGACATAATTTGTTTTTTTTTACTTAAAGCAATATTTTCAGACAGTGTTCCAAATCGAGTTTTTTACTCATACGACGGCATCTATCTCTTTCTGTTGTATTAAAAACAATAAGGAGTCGATACAGCCGTGAATGTTTCATAGACGATCCGTGAATAAATAATTTTTTAGAGTTCGATGACCGCCCGGAAGCATTTTGTCCGTCATTTTTGATCTATAGATTTTAGAAATCGTTAATTTTTCGGGACTTTTATCTTTATTTTGGTGCGTGTTAATAATAGTTTTGTTAATAGTATTAAGTTTTTGTAACTTCGTTGGTTAAGATCCACTCTTTGTCTTGAAACGTAAGTAATTTTTTTTTTTGTGTTTGCAGTGTCGTCTTGATGATAAGCTTTGGCTTTATTGGGCAGAAGTGACGAAGCCGCTAATTTTTGTTGCTGCTAGTATACCGCAAAGGTCATTATCATGTTTCTTTCTGGTATAAGTGTAATATATATTAACCGAAAACAGCAATTGCGTTAGCTGGTATTCGAATATGATTATTATCTTTGGGCGGTTCCATAATACGTACAGGATGTTGTGCGTGAAGGTCCTTGCTGACAAGTTGCGACAAATATGAATTTATCGCTAATTACATTCGTTTGAGAAGATAAAGGAGCGTGCGTCACGAAAATCTATTGATTTGTGGTGTATGAGATTTGATCAATTCTTTTGCACGTAACTATGTATAGGTTATGAATAGGATGATTCATTGCAGGTTCTTTTAATGCATGTATTGAATATGTAATGGTCTTGCCATGTTGTATATGAATTGCGCGCAGTGGTACACTCGTGTCGTGGTGGTGATAACAGTACCCCCATTAGTTATAAGCAATCTTGTGTAGATAAGCTTAAACACACAATTATCACAGGTTTTTTTTCACTACTCAAATATATTTTAAAAATATTGGTGGACTTTCGTTTTTATGTCTTTGCCTTGTGGAATTAAACAAAAAAAAAACTAATTCAAAATAGAGTCACCATGTCTGGAGAACCTGAAGTAGCGCACACACCTGAGGAAGACACTGAAGAGGAAGAAATCAAGTCATCGTACAAACCACCCCCGGAGAAGACCATTGAGGAGATCCTCGCGGCCGACCAGGAGGATGAGTCATTAAGAAAGTACAAAGAAGCCCTGCTTGGCCAGGCACAGACAGGGACCGTCATTGTTGGTGAGATTTAAGTCATTCAACATCCATACTCATGTAAATGTGACTAGACATTTAAATATGCATTTGATAGTAGTGAAAGTCTTATTGGCTTATTTTTGAGCCATTTTTCTGTTATAAATAAATAAATAATATTAATAATCTCAGTTTATCACAACTTCCATAATAAATTAGCTTACAAATGACCTATTTTGTACAGGACACATGCCAAAGGTTACAGGCAAAGTTGAGAAATAAATGAACATATTTATTTAGCATACCTTTCCTATGAGTCACTACTATTAATCCATCCTAAGAACAACAGTTTTCCACTATCATATTTAAACTAAGTAGTGGTTTCATCATAGCTTTCATGAAATAAGATTTATTTATGCAGAATAGGGATGTTTATAGATTGATGCATATATGTTCCACTCCTAGGCAGCTAAACTTATTCCATATTAGAAGCTAGTATGCAAGTTAAACAGTTTACTACGAAAATAGAAGCACAACAAATGAATAAACAGCTTTTTTCATTACTAAGTGTATTTACAATATAATCCTGTAGTTTTACATTCAGTATCAATGGTTCTTATCATAGGAAAAGCTTGCAATATTAAATTATTATCATTTTAACATGTAATTTTTATGTGTGGCCTACTTTAAAAACATTTAGGTGTGTTGTAGTTTTATCTTCAGATACTATTGTTTCGTGTTTTTTTTTATTAATAATTTATTTTGGCCAATCACAAGATATTCATCTTTCAACACATAGAATGATTACTTATTTAGTATGTCTAGAAATTCTTGTTAAATTACAACTACTCATGCTTTACACATTGTCATGAAGTAAATGGCATCAACAAAACTGATACATTATCACTGATAGTGTTAAATTTATAAAATTATCAATATTCTAGAGTATATTGATTTCGTAATTCATTCTTGATAAATTGTGATTTTATGACAATTCCTTATCATCTCCATATTGGTAAACAACAGTATTAATGTATACACTTCTTAAATGCTCACAGTTTTTCATACATACATAAACTCACGCCTTTATCCCAGAAGGGGTAGGCAGAGGCGCTACCAGGACACCCACATTTCGCCTTGTAGCTCACAGTCTTTTTTTCCTGTATATCTCTGAGATGGAATGCAAAACACATATTGGTTGCTTGACATTCATGTCCTTCATCAATGTTGAAAACCTGTTTGCTTTTATTGATGTCTGTTGAAGATAAACAAATCTTTGAAGTCTAAAATTTATAAAGCTCTAAGTAGCAAAACAATGAAGATGTTCAGAATGTATAATTTTACTATAATTGATTTATTGGAAAGGGTGCGTTGGGGTAACCCCATAATACAAAGATAGGAGGTCAATTCCTATAGATTGTAGGAGTTTACTTCCTTACCCCTACAAACTAGTAATGCAGTGTTACTTCAACGCACTATACAACAATTTATAGATTACAATACGTATTTTGATAATGTGTAAACATATTGCACATATCTACAGTTTTATACATGCATGTATAATGTCACATTGGTATCTTGGTGAATACTTTTGAATTCTGATCCTTTCATTGATCAAGGTGTTCATCATTCAAGGTGGTGATCCTTGGCTAGCTAGCATTTGTCTAATACAGTGAACACCTTTTGGAAATCCATCTACACTGGTCTTATTTCTATCATCCATAGTCTGTTACATAATTCAACCATCTTAACATTCCTTTTTAAATTTTCAACCTCTCCCTCTCAAAAGTCCTGAAGTCCTGATACATTAGTCAGTGAAATATAATAAACAATAATGTTTTTTGCCAGATCCCAACGATGAACGCAAGGTGATAGTGAAGAAGCTTGCGTTGTGTGTCACTGGACGTGACGATGTCGAGTTGGACCTGTCCGGGGACCTCACTGATCTCAAAAAACAGGTAAATTATACTTTCTGATTGATTAATTTCGCCGATTATATTGTTAATGAGTTGAGTATTTATGCATGGGTAAAGTAAATAATGTAATGGATAAACTGTAATGGATATTAAAGGGAAAAATATTTGAATCAGGAAAATACTATAGAGAAAGGTAATATGAATTTAATGGATATTTTGTTGCGGCTGTATGTGTTGCGGGAGGGACAGTATACAACTATAAATGCATTACTATACAAATATCCCTTGAAATTAATGTTGTAATTATTTTTATTCTCAGTATCTTTAATTATAAGATACTATGTCCTAAGTGGTGGGATAGACCTGATGCAGAAAATTAGCTGTCTCATAAATAATTGTACAACATTAAATACATATTGTAGGATTAGGCAAGCTTTGTTATTGGACCGGTATAATTTACGGCCGTGCAATTGCCAAGTACGATCTAAATACGATGACTGGTGTTGACAATATGATCGTAATAATGCCATAAAATAGATGATTATGGCCGCATGATCTTTGTTTATTATTATTTTATGTGAATTATCATATGTTGCTATGAAATGACAATGTTAGACAACATTTAGGTAATAGCATACGTTTCGATTATGAGACGTTTTTTATAATTTCTTTTGTATTTTTTAAAAGGCAAGTGTAGTATTTATAGGATATTATATACAATCGGTGATAATGCATGTATACGCTCACACCTGTACATGAGAGGGTAGGTAAAAGTGTCAGTGGCGCCCACATTTCACAGAGCTTATTTCTGTTTCAAGATGTAATAAGGGGCGAGCCCGTCGCCATGGCGGGAACGAAATCCAATGACGGGCAAATCGTATGAGACTTCTCAAACTGAAAAACTCACACAATGTAGTGTACCAGTGCAGACGTGGGAATTGAACCTAGAACATTTCTATATTACATGTCAATAAAAAAGAGCGCAATAATCTAAGACTTATTAATGAATTTCAAAAGGCCAATTTATCAACTCGAGATATTCTAATTGCAACAATTAAACCGCGCTTTAAAACAAAGATGAAACGATTGCAAAACATCCGTATGAATGCATCCAAAGCGATTTCTCGCAATGCAATTCACAATGTGAACTGTCGCGTCCAATGAACAGATATATTTAGTCGGTTCGGTTTCATTCACCGCGGTGCCGTGTATAAAGCAATAAAACTATTTCTCATGAAAGAACACGGCACACAAACGCACCGACAGATTTATCGAGTCGCCTTGTTCACGATGCACGTATAGTTAGATTAGTGTTCAACGTTTTGGCCCACATTATTATGATTTGCACTTCATACACATCTCGTCACATGATGTCGTTATGAGTATTTCAGGAGGGTAAGATCAATACTGTAAAGTTGTATTTGGATGACGTCGGTTTTGTTTTGTATTTGTTATTCCCTTTAAACGCACACAAAAGTCATACACATAGTTTTGAACTCACAGATATCAAGTCTTAGGGTGTGTCCTAAAACTTCGAAAGACTAGGTCTCATTTCACTCCGACCTGAAACAAATATTTGTGGGTCATTTGTCTCGACGTCTTTGTTTTACCATCGTCACGGTACCCAATGTCACAGACGCTATTAAACAGTTGAATCTTGTGATTATCTGTGTTTTAATGAGGTTTGTCTCGGTGGCTGCAATCTGAAATTACAGCAGTTTTAACAAAACGAATTACTTATATACAAAACGAATGATTTTTACAGAGTTTTTGGTCACATTTCTTATTTTATTTTTTGATTGAAAGTTATTTTTCAAGCTGCCAATTGTATTAACAAAGATGTATAAACCTTTACCATGTTGCTTAATACCGTTTTTTAAAAATAACGAAACACGGTCAAACAGATAACACATAAACACAAGCATAACAAATAAGATCAATGTGAATTGCAACGGTTGACTAGTGACGACTGCCGACAGACAAGTTGTCAGACCCGTGAGATCTTGACTTGGGATCGAGATTCAAATTCTTGGATTTATTCGTCTTTAGTTTGATTGGATAGTACTACATTATTTACTATGTTTCCATACCATCGGAAAAACGAGCTACATTAATTTATATACGTGTTCGTAGAAGGAATTTTTTCACCAAACATAAATTGAGTATTAAAATCGAGGAGTTTACTAACTTACATATGCTAATCTTTATAAGCGTCGTAGAATAATTAATTGAGACGTTGCTAGTGAGGGAAGAGGCTGCGAGCTGCTGTCTATACCAGAAATGTTTCATCTGCTAACGCCTAATCAATAGAGGCGGGTTTCAAATGACGTTGTATGCACATCGTAAACAGTGCGTCCTTCGGTTGTTTATCATCAGGTCGACAGGTGTACAACGACGTGTCTGTTACCCCATAACTCGGCCGATCGCAATTAGAGAATGATATGAACGCTGCCTGGCAAAATTCCAGATCGGCTTAGTACTGGCTGCCTGATTAGTAAAGCTTCCACGTGGAGTGTTGTGTGTCCGCCTTATGACGCCGATCTTTCCTTTGATCAGATTTTAATGGGATTGAAAATAAAATTAGGTTCTTTTGAAGCACCGATTATTTGTATGACCTATATTTTGATATGGTATTTTTTGGAACTTTATTATAGTCAAATTCAATCATGTTTTTTTGCAATGAATGCGAGCATGTCATTCGACTGATTCTAAGTGATACGACCACTCATGGAGAGTAGCAAAACCAAACAACACCATGAATTAAAATAATGCTTGGCATAACACTGTGCTCGCTATCCTGAGACGTAAGATGTAAAGTCTCATTATGCCCAGTATCTAACTATAGTGTGACTTTCGTTAATAGCGAAAGAAAACGTAACCTGCTTACCCGTAAATACTTCAAAGAAATTTAAAGATATAAGAGGTATAGCAAACCTTTGTCTGATGCAAGTATAATGTTATTTTCGTCAGCAAAAGGCAGTCCGACGGACGATTGTAAAATTAAAAGCAAAAATATTTACAAAATCAATGGCTATTTATATTAGACAGAGAGTATTGTCAATAATAAAATTCAATTTTATTCTTTAAACATAAAAACTAAAATTACCGTAGAAGGAAAATAAGTTACACTGATCTATATCTGCGTTTATGACTCATTCAAATATTATACGGAGAGCGTAAATAGATGTTTGTTTCATGAGGGGACGTACTGTATTCATATTATTTTATTCCTGACAGATTGTCACGATTAATTAGCATTCATTAAAAACATATTCTTACACATTCTGCTATAAAGTGGTAATTTATATGTTTAGTTGAATAGCATGTTATTGCTTATTATTCCATTCCGTCCAATTACAACGATAACTCGGACGGGAAATATTACAAACATTCATATAGACAAGCAGGAAGAATGAAATTTATCCTCACAAATCGGACTCATTGTATTCGCTTAGTTGACAGCATTATGTAGCATGCGATTATTAGGTGCCAGGATTAAATTGGGTTTTCCATGGAAACATTTCAATTAGATCTAATGTGAAAACTGATAGTTTGTACGTTGTAGGACTAATCTGCCTGCTTACTATACTGTATCAGCCCATATACGTCTCACTGCAGGGCACGGGTCTCCTCCAGAATCGAGAGTACGATTGAGACGGGTTTGGCCATATAGTCCACCACTTGGCCTCTGCATTTCTGGTTTGGTATCTGCCCCTTAACTATGATGGAGCCTAAGTTCATCCAGTTTCGAGTTAACTGGCATAACTAGCACTCCACTTGTCATCAGCTGAAATGTATTTACTTTGGTGGGTTTATATAAAATAGCTCGTTGTGCTATAAGCAAAATATGAACTCATTGTATCTGGCGCCCTTTACATTAACTTACATATCTCAGCGACCTTTCAGCACGGCGACGAAGCCATTCCCTATAGGGTTATATAATAGGCCATTCGCTTGCTCCGTTTCCACATCCTATGCTATAAAAAAACACATGTGACGTTGTTTAGTTTTTTTAAATATTGTTTTCATACGTCGTCAACTCCAGATTAATATAGTACCGTGATGCACGTGGGCAGGAATTACTAATGTGTGCGACATGTGTATTTGCAGACGATGTAAATAGTATCTACCTGGTCTTTATGAAACATATTACGTGCACACGCGTTGTCAAATGCATAGGTGCGTAATGCAGCCCACTCGTCCGAGTCATCGGCGTAAACATTTACAGCAGACTGTATGCTCGATGTAGCTATAACTAATATAAATCAGTGGTTTACATTGTCGCTTTTGTTGTCGTTCTGTTATTAGCTTTGATACGGGACAGTCAATGGATATTATCACTAATTGAAACCACTCGTGTGTTTACTAATTTTAGTACCCTCGTCGTGCTGTGCATTTTACATTCTTATTTCTGTACATTTATTTAAGAGATATTAAGGAATGTATTTATGGATTCTAAACAACAACCATAGTCAAAACGTATACGGTACGGAACCACGTATTATTTACCATATAATCTTGCAGCCCACGCACAGTGTCCGATAAGTGTATCGGAACAAATAAAACAAAACACTCAGAGCAATAATGTTAATATTCACTTTACACATATTTTTTATCGAATTATGAAAGTCAAAAGAGCTGACGCGACGTACTCGTCAGACAAATGATAAATGGTTATCTTCAGCTACAGACAGTTGTGACGTGATTAATTTAGAGCGACATGCTCTCTCTTATAAATATTTTCCATTGTTATTCAAAAATAGAATTCAATTAGAGATGTATTTTTAAAATGATACGTGTGCAAAGGTTAAAATGTTCGGGAAATATATTATTCAGTATTCATGTCTACAGGTTGAATTTAAAACTATGCAACACCATGCTGAAATAATTGTTGTTCGTATTCTGTTTTTAAACAGCATCGTTGTGTGACTGTCACTTTCTGTAAGGAATATAATTTTAGGATTGAGTGTCTAAACACAAAATAAATTACAATTTAAATTATCATTAAAATATTTGAAACACACTGCCTTTTGTATTAAATTTATAGACACTAACATAGTTATAGTGATCTTCATTACTGAATGCTCATCGACGTACATTCGCAATGGTTATGATAGTCATAACAATTCTCGATATCGATAGAGCATTTCGTAATCTAAATTCGTCTGACAGATGTTTAATATCATGATAAGTTTAGTCAAGTGTTGCCGTAGCACTAATATCTATGATTAAGGCCAATTGCGTGTTTTCGAGATTGCTTGCACATGATCCCGGTAGACCGGGATTAGGGAACATTAGGACTGGCTTTTTATAATTATTGTATAGTTGAATGAGGTATTGAAGTATTGTTGTATTTGTTTTATTATTTAGGTCTTATGATGCGTTTTGATGTATTAAATACCTATGACCTCATTACTTACTGATGAACAACTAATCAAACTAATGCCTACGTCGTTATTAATTCATATTTCACATTTAATTTGAATATTAACATTGGCGAAAACAATGAATTACTATGCTAATTTTCTACGTTCCCTTTATCTCATAGTTGATAGTGTTAAGTAAATAAATCACTGAGTAGTGGTGATGTGTGTCCCAAAGGTGAACTAAATCGTATTTAATATGTGGCTTGGGCGACCATCAGTCCATCAACATCACACCAAGACCTCGAAGTGTGATGAAAAATCGACGCCTTTATAATTGCTTTTAATATGAGGGCCATCACGTTGAGTGTAACTATATGTATATGCTCAAATAAATAGGATCTATAAATGCCATTGTGAAGCTTAAATACAATTTCTGACTATTTTAACATGTTTTTTTTTTATAATGTTCCAGGTGTTCGTGATAAAGGAGGGCGTGCAGTACAGGATAAGGATCGACTTCATCGTGCAGCGCGAGATCGTGCACGGGCTCAAGTACGTGCAGAAGACGTACCGGCTTGGAGTTCCAGGTGATTACACATCATTATACTAGAATATATAAATGAGGTTAGGATTTGGTATTGGTAACTTTGGCCCATAGTTATATGATGAAAAAGGGTCTCCTGTGGTTTAGAAAGTTATATTTGAAAGAGGCTGAGTTAAGTTAAACTTTGGCCCACAATGATAAAAAAAAATCGTTAAAGTTTGAAAATAAAAAAATATGTCATGATAATATTTCGACACGTGCACCCGTGTAAAACCTCGTTGCCTGAAAAATTCTCGGTAGCGAAACAACTTTTTGGTAAATGTACGACTTTAATTAGTGTTAATTTCAAAACATTTCTATAGAGGAATAATTTGTATGAAGTTCATTACATTCTTTATGTTTGCAAGCAAGGATAGTACATGATTTGTGTTAATATGAGTAAATGTTATAGTTGGTCATCATATAATTTTAATGTTAGCTTGCCGTGAGCATTTGCATTGGCTCTGACGTGCCCTTGCAATGCCGATACGGTCTGGTTAAGTTGCCTTGTGGGCGTAGACTCTAAAATTAAATCCATAAAAATATCAGCATAAATATAAATATTCACAAAGTTTTTTTGTCTTGATGTAATAGCGCAATGATTGTTGAGTATTATGAATGAAATGCTCTTAAAAGTAATATAAGTATTTTCGCAATAAAATAAATTATAATATTTTGTATTTCATGATACCATTAAAGAATATTTTTCATTCTAGATGAACAGAAAGAATTATTAATTTAATAATAATATGACCACCTTTAAACCACGTTTCTGAATTACTGGACTTATAATTATTTTGACATAGATTTATAATATACAGGGTATCTCAAGACCGCGACCGAAAACGAAGCCAGGTGGTAGTTTTAGTGGCTACAGACACGACGCAAATAAAAATTTCACCAAACTAGCGACAGATATTTTTTTAGAACTTTTTAAAAATCATCTTGTTTGGGTAGTAAAATCCTAGTTTTTGCGAAAATAATAATTTAAACTCTTACGTACCATTGAGTGTTGAAAAATAAAAAGGTCTGCATCATTATTTTAGGAAAACTATGTATTTATCACCCAAATACGACGATAAGTAAAAAATTACAAAAAAAAGTTGTCGATTTTTTTTGCGAAATTTTTACTTGCATTGTGTCTGAAGTCACTAATACTACCACCTGGCTTCGTTTTCGGTCGCGGTCTTGAGATACCCTGTATGAAGTGATTGATAATACATTTACTCTTATTGACGAAAAGCTTATCATGGTATTTTTGTTCAATAACAATACCGGCGATAGTGTGGTTTTCCTCTCATGAACTAATTACGAAAGTATTTATAAATATTTCGAATTGGTTTATATTTTGTATTTTCCTCTGTACAAATCCAGAGCATTGTTCGAAAATAATAGCTAATGAGGTAAATAAAATATTCAAGTCACATAATATGTTGCCAAGATTCCACACTGAAATATGCTAATACAATGTTTTATAATTAAAAATCGACATAGCGGCCATACCCGAAACAATTAACTGTGGGTCATACATTTATTTTCCTTTTATGGGAATTGAACTCTGTTTCTGGTATAAAGCAGACTTTCGCCTACGACTGTGGGCGGTTCCTGCGTGGTACGCCAAGATGGCAGAAGTTGCTTGTGTGACGTCACAAGCGTTTGTTTTATATAATTTAAGCTAATTAACCCTTGCAATAACGTACGCAGCCATAAACTTGCTCTTAAGAACGATGACACTAATTTAATTCAATATATTTTTACTTTTTATTGGCGGGCATTTAAATATTTTTTTATTGATTTACATTTTTATACAGTTTCGTCAGAGCTAGACATCAACATTTTTGTTGTTCTGGATGAATGGGATTGATCGGATGTTTGCAGTGTGAGTAATTACAGTACACTGAGTAAGTTGGTGCTAGGGTATTTGTATCCGCCCGGACAATGATCTCCGTGCCCCGAGGTGTAAAACCCGTCATGGTGACCAGTCACCCTATGCAAGTGTATGCCCCGATCAAGCTACATAATATTTTCAGAAGTGTGGTGTCATTGTGGACTCTAGTTTAGCTCCGCATACACTGTCATGAAGTAGGAACGATAAAAAAACCTAGAATATCGATGTTTATGGTTGGTACTTATCTCCTCTTTTTAAACAAATTTCATTGGATACTGTTTACTTCTATACGCATTTATAAAGTTTTCCGAGTCTCATAATGTAAATACACTACGTCACTGCAAGGGTTAATGAATATATTTTATTATAATGTAATAGTGATCAATATTTAATATTGTATTGTGTTTTTCCACGCGTCCGCGGACAGTGCCTGGTACGTAAATTAGTATTCAGAAGCTAACTCAACTTATCCATATATTGCACGTATATGTCCACATGTCGCGTGTCGTATTGTATGCAACATCACATTAACACTATTCAACAGCCGTTTATGTTCTCGGAAAGGCCACGTTGAGGGGGGGGACATTCGCAAGGGCGCTACTGTTCCTGTCGCGATATCGATGTGGTTTGCTGAATCTGTAAATTGATAAATTTCTCTAAAATATAACTATATAACTATTTAACAATATTGGGTAATTAGTCTCTGAAAACATGTTTGCATATCGTAAAAACATATTTAATATCAAAGCTAGGCTACCTTTTACTTCACAGACTTTACTTGGTACTTTGGTACCAACTCGTTTGGGGAATCGATTTTTAGTAATGTAATATTTTATTACAAAAACGGAAATCATAATAAATTAAGAAACGCCTCAACATGGCCCGCGAGAACCAAAGCAAATAATTGAAATTGAAAAATAGATGTAGTAACCAACTTACTGCTATAAATATAATAACGCCATTGATCCAAATATATACGCAATGTTATTTATCCTCTATAATATATTGATGTTGTCTGCTATAAATGGTTTAATAATAGTTATTTTAATTCATAGTTTCTCCAAGTGTCTTTCTGTGAACGAATGTTTTTGTATTTGCCCTGTCCACGCCAGAGAATTTCATTGCTGGTGATATCCTGGAGTGAACTAGTTTCTCGTTTTATAAGCACATAGTTCCCCGAATAGATGAGTTTGCCCTGTCTGTTAATATTAGTTGTTATATTCCGATTAAATAATCCTTTGATGAATTGATGCCTCTGTTATACTGTACACTAAGTTAGATCAAGAAAAACGTTAACAACGCTTTCTAAATAATTGGCATTTTGGACTTATGAATTAGTTCAGTTCTGAATGTCGAGTTCAAAATGTTAATTGGTGGTAGGGAGTAATACCAAAGCACAACCCTTTATAATGTAGTATAGATATACGAAACCTTGTCACACAAGCAAATTATTTGGATTACATAATTTTGTATATTAATTAGTTGTCGTTTGTCATATTACAATTGGTAATATTTATTCTGAGTATATAGGAAATTAGATAAGATACAAATTTTATCTAACTAGCACAGGCCAAACCCTGGATAATTAGTTATCAATTCAAAGTGATAGACTGTTTGTAAAAGTGCCTTAAAATCATCTTCATACTTTGCTTTTACTAAAAATCGATATATTAAACTTGATTCGGTTAATCGTGTACTTTTTGTAAAATATGTGCAAAGTGCATCAGAAACGAAATATATTTAGCTCCTCAACTTTTGCTGTAATAAATATTATCGAATCAGTCCAAAATTTCCTCTATGCTACATTTGATTCACAACAAGAATCCGCTAGTGTGACAAGGTTCTACTCCAACATACAAATACTAACCTAATTTCTTGCTCATTTCAGTGGACAAAATGACCCACATGGTAGGGTCTTACCCCCCCAAGACGGAGATCCAGTCGTACACCACGCCCCCCGAAGACGCCCCCTCCGGTCTGATGGCGCGGGGCTCCTACACCGTCAACAGCCTCTTCACCGACGATGACAAAAACATCCACCTCCAATGGGAATGGTGCTTCGAAATCAAAAAGGATTGGAAGGATTAAGCTTGGCTTCACAACACTGGGTTGGACGACCCGATGTATAATTTGCGATTAAAAACTAATTTTAACGTCTGTGCCATACAGTCTATTATTCTTTGACTTCTAAATTACACCGTTAAACGCACAGAATTTGTTACTTCACGTCCAATCCAGTTGGTAAATACGCGTGCGTATAATCTATACTGATTTAGATTTATACAATCGGTCGGATAATATGTGGACACGACCTCGAGAGTGCGCCAGTTCACGCACAAGGATATTATATGTGATTCGGAATTAAATGGCTTTGAAGCTTATTGAAATCTATCTCTATGGGTTTTCTTTTATTTCTTACACTCCTGACTGCTCTGCAAAAGGCTCATTGCAGAGTATTTATGAGCGTATTTTTTCAAATCTGTTTCTTACCTTTAAATTTATAGCTTTTGATATGAATAAAAGACAAGAGAATAGTGAAATATGAAGACATCGGAGATTACCTAAGTGTATCGTTTTAAATAAGGTTATTGTTATTATTTGGTGCTGATATGAAAAGATAAAATTCAGTATTCAATTATGCCAGTATTTAAATTGAAACTTATTATTAGAAATGTATGACCTTCCACATATTGTCTGGCTGATTTCATATTTCGCAATACCCATATACATATAAAATAATAATTGTGATTGTAAACCATGTGAAATTAATTCATATTTGCATTGTATTTTCTTTCTTGTCAAAAAGCCATGAAATTAAGATATAAACATAGTTTTACAAAGAATACAATGTATTATTACGATATTGTTAAACTTTTTTCCAAACGACTCCTTACTGTAGTGTATTTAAGATTTTCACAATATACGGTTGCAAAATTTTACCTACTGTAGGTACGTTTTATATACATCTGGGCAATATTATTGTATTAATATACGAGACATGTTTTCTATTTTTCTAAATGGTCAATAATAATACGGATAATTGCAGTGCGCATACATCGTGTATGATCTTTTTTAAGTTACGAAAGACGTAGTTATTAGAGTTTAACATACATAAGTAATGCATAAATCACATGAGCGACAAGTGAAAAAGGAAAGTACACAAATTCCTTGCTCTATTTCAGCTTAGTATGTTTGTAATATTTTGCAATTGATTTTCATCATATTTGTGGTAAATGTACTATAAGCTGCGTTCAAGAAGCATAAATTAAGCTAATTTAGCCACTAAATGTGTTGGAAAATATAAGAATATAATTATTCACGTATCTTTAGTATGTTTCATCCCTAAAAATCCCTGATTCTGTAAGCAAGTGGGAAAAGTACATAAAAACTTCTGATGCGACCACCAGCATTCCTGCATGCATTTTGAACAATTTACATCTGAATTTGATCAGTTATTTCTATGTAGTTTCTTTGTATCGCATTTTAAAATATAGATTAATAAAAGTATGATGATTCCTTTATTTTTATCAACTCGCAATATCGATGTCGATAGTTTATATTTTAGGGTTTACGTAGATATTTATTTATCGATAATACATTTTATATAAAATAAAATTTATCGTTCTTTTTTATTCACATTTAATACTCGTAATTTTGATATCTCTTCATATCGGTATTCTTTTATCTATACACTTACTATCGACATCTCTTTAGAATATAGACTTCGATTTACCTTTATTTACACAACATAACGGAAGAGTTGTATCACAATAGGTCACAATACTGTAGAAAATTCAGCATGTAAGTACCAAAACTTAGAATTATAAAATATATACATAAGGGTATGGGTGCACCAATATAAAGATATGTCTATTTTTAATATTTCACATATTGCTTCTCTGTAACCAGTGCCAGTAAAAATCGGGGCAATAATAAAGTATTATTACATGTGGAATAAAGTGCGAGCTGTTATATGCGTTGCCCCGCCTCCGCTACGATAGAAAAACAACAGAGTTTGGTATTATCGATAGCGATAAAGCGATCTACCAACTACACCATAAGAGAACAGCTTTATATAATTAAAGGCCATAAAATATTTACATAAGGCTTGAAGGGTTTTAAGTTCTCTTCACGAGAACTGGGGCACGTCGGCACAGCGATTCCCATACATAGAGTATATTTAGATTAAGGCATTTGCAATAAAAGTACATTACGTCGACACGTGTAATGTACGCTTGAGCGTCGAAGTTTCTGGAAGGTGCTTCAGTGTTGCCACCGGTGCTCTTCGTGTTATTGAAATTAAGGCTTCCCCTTTATACATTTTAGAGTTATTTTTGAGTGAATTGCATTGTTTACGTATATATACGTGTAATTTTTATAATTGTATTATCTCCCCGTAATGCGACTCGACAGTGTTACAATCTTCCAGTAATGTTAAGGAGGGACCTTTGACCGTTGGTTTCAGAGCGTGTGTTTTGTGAATAATTCCATCAGGCATTTGGATCGTGCTATGCAGGAATGTTTTTTTAAATTATTCGCATGTTAAACATACTTACATTCATTTTATAAAGCGATTAGAAATATTTTAACAGTGAAAATTTTTGACGCATTCGATTCATGGCTTGTCATCAATATTTTAGCCGGATTGTAATTGATTGAATCACTTCTGCATAAAACGGTCCATTTTCATAAAATATCACACAGATGGCAACGTTGTGACGTCTTTAGTACATATTTTACGTCATTTGCTATTTCAGGAATTGTGACATAAGTTTTATTAAAACAATTGATTTATATTTATTCTTGATTATCACACGGTTTCGAGTCAATCAGTGTAAAGAGTCTCTTACAAGTCAGATAGATACCCAAATTATAATCATTGCTCGATTGGGTTCATTATTCAGTTTATGCTGTACTTTTATATTTCTTTACACTAGTAATTAATTTTAATAATGTACGTCTAAAGTTTTATGCAATGTAATAGTTTGGCCAAAAATAAAGCTTATTTATTCAAGACACTTTTCTTTCCTTGTATTACCACTTAAAGCACATAAAAATAATATCTATAAAAACCAATGGAAGATTTGTTTATAAACAACGACGAAACCATTTGTCATATTCCCGTTAGCGTGGGAAAAATGAAGCTAATCCTAAAAGTAGTCTTGTAATATTTGCATTAAAAAAAATCAGGTTATTGCGGTATTTAACATTGGACAATGATCATCACGATTCTAAAAAAAATGGTAGGCTTTTTAAAAAGTTGATTTTAATGAGTATAAAAAAGTCTAGAGTCAACCAGTCAAAATGGGGCTGGTAGCAAAGGCACTGGTTGCAGGCCGTTTCTAACAGAACTATACGGAAATCCCTATAGAGGCCTACGTTTAGCATTGAACTTAATGTGGCTGCAGAAAAAAAACTGGGTTGGACTGCTATAACCGTATTTTAAACCTATAAATGTGTCTGGCTTGCGTTACTACTTTACTCATTTGTTTTGGTTCTCAACCCAAAGCCTCGGAGGGCCACGGATTTTTTTCTCACCGTATTAATACCGTCTTTCGTAATCACTGCTGGAAACAATTTTGATTGATTGCCGATGATAGCCATCTGATCAAACGTAGGCATCTTTGTTTGATGACGTCACTACAAATCACGATTCGTAATTGAGCAAACTTACAACTCGTGTACAATTGAATGAATGATAAGATTCAAGTATTACGCATAAATTAATCTGAAATCTGACACAAATTTTATTAACGACTATAGACTTTAGCTTCAAATAATATACACTTTTACTATTGAAAACATTAGGGGCACTTGGAAAAATCTTCATTGTTTTAGTTCTCTGTATCCCAAGACTACAGGCAGGATGGATGGATGCAGGCTGCCTCCAATAGGTGACTGTGGAAATCATTGGGAGAGGCCTATGTTCAGCAGTGGACTTCCTTTGGCTGATGGATGGATGGATGGATGATCCCAAGACTGGACAAATGACTACGACTCGTTGGCCAAGTAACATGAATATTGAACATGCATCGGCCGTTAACTATGAGGTCCTCGGTTTGAACTCAGGGCGGGTAATTTTATTGTACGAGGGTTTTTTGAGAACTCATTTAATCGCCTATATTATTAAGGAACTCCTGGTATTATTGCTTACCTCCATATCCCACCGGAATATTCAAATGTGTGCTCATTCATATAATATGCATATTGGCGATTAACTGAATAAGACTTATTACACATATCAATGAATATTGGGCACTAAAAGTTGAATAAGTTTCGTTGATGTGTCTATGAATAGAGTAACTTTTACATTCATGCGTAGGTTCGCGAAACTATCTTATCTATTCATATAATAAAATTATCTCGAAAGAGATGAGGTGTGGCAGGATTAGGTACATGTCTTGAGTGGGAATGAGATGGTACAGGGCGGCATATAACGGGACGGGAAAAGCAGTACAGTATACGGCTTTTAGTTTGAATAGAAATAATACAGTACAGATAATAAAATTTTGCTGATGCGGACTACACTCAACAAGTACCTGCACCCGGGCGGAGCAGGGCCCACCCTTAGTTCTCACATAATATTCTCGGAAGGGAAGTCACTTATTGCACCAAACTTATTTGCGTTCCAAATTTTATAGGTTTGAGCCTATTCATTATTCAAAATAATCTATGACGTGCCATAGATACTTATCATAAAACTTTATCTTAATATACGATAATTAAACGACAAATCTGTACTTAGTCGATTTAAATTCTCAACATGAATACTGAATAGTTAATAATTATTATTCGCTGGATGCAGGATGCTTCCAACAGGTCGGCGTGGAGATCATTGGGGGAGGCCTATGTTTAGCAGTAGACTTCCTGTGACTGAATAGATACAGATAGATTTATTATTCACCACCATCTCAATTTCTAACGTAACTATAAAGTAGCTAAATCTGAAAACACAAAAGATCATAAATATTCAATAGATATTTAAGAAACGAAGAACAGAAACCAGAATCTATTATATTATTTTCGAAATTAGGCTCCGAAACACTTGGCTACTGGAAGTAATCGATAGTTTAGAAAATCTACCAAGTTTTCGTTTTCCAAAGACGATTGGTAACAGGCTACAACCAAACAGGTTTTTCTGTATGGTTTTCTTCGATCAAATATATACTGGTTTTCTTTGATAAAGTTCTACTGTTAACCCTTAAAAAAGCACCCTACACACAGTTCAGATGCCACATTGAGAAACCTTGCAATAAGGAAACCTAAAAATAAACAGTTTGGTCACATGTAGGTATAACAACTATTTAGGATAGCATAGAATATTTTTATACAATTCTTATTTTGTAATGCGAATCAAACCAGTGGCTTCTTGTTTTACAGCTGGCGTCCTAACTCCATCATGAATTATGATTCCACAAATGTTATGTTTAGTTAAGTAAGTACGAGTAGTAGAGATCGATGTAATAGATAATGAAGATTAGGCACTAAAATAAAACAATCCCTTAAAATTAAATCTTTTTATAACATTATGATATAATTAATTAAGCGTAACGATATTGCATTAATTGAGTATCTCCTCTAAATTAACATCATACAGTCTACTGCCAGCTGGTTGCTGCATTCGTCCAAATTTGCTGAGGGCCAACACAACTGGTAGGTGTGATGTGGAGCAAAACGCTGTTAGCCGGGTAGGTACGTAGTATGTGTTGAGTAACTTCAGAGGCATTGCTATTGCCATGCAACCGTGTTCTGGAAATGCGAAGAAGATGAAATTTAGTTCTAATAACGTAGACAGAGCACCTAAAGAAAGTGGCTACTGCATTAAAGCGAGTAGCTTCAATAGGCATATTATGTTCAGCAGTGATTCTTACTACTACTTCTTGCCGGCTGCTATAATAATTAAGATGGAACTCGATCGTTTTAAATGCACTATTTATACTGTACTGTAGTAGCCAATATTGCTGAGCATGGGACTCATAGAAAATGGAAAGGTTGGTAATCTGTTAAAGGGCTTAGGCCGTATTCCACCTCACTTGAATCTTTTTATTATTGTGTATGTACTCTACGTCATTGGTCATAATTTGTGACTCATAAATCATATTGACACTGGAAAGCGACATTAATATTATCGACTGACGGGGAATTAGATATAAATCACTTGAGACTTATTACAAAGCCAGTAGTAATGGATTGATAGATAATTATCATTAAACGTAAAATTCTAAAGAATACCTACTATGACACATCTTCGAATAACGTGACTATCGATAATGGCTTATCAATATATTCAAAAAGTTATAATCGTATAGAATTTTTGGCTTTCCTTTTATCTATTTATAGGGTTAGCGTAGGTTTGGCATTGTCATAATACATTCAACTGTTCTGTGGGCTTGTTATAAGTACTTCAAAAGCATACAATCTTCCACGAGAAAATGATTAATATGCTTAAACCACTTTTCTATTACGTTATTACTCATTGGTCACCATTATTAATACGAGTTTAGGTTGTAAATTATATTATACAGGGTATATCAAGACTGCGACCGAAAACGAAGTCAGGTGGTAGTATTAGTGACTTCAGACACAACGCAAGTAAAATTTTCGCAAAAATCAATCGACAACTTTTTTTTTGTAATTTTTTACTTATCCTCGAATTTGGTGATATATACATAGTTTTCCTAAAATAATGATGTACACCTCTTTATTTTTAAACACGCAATGGTTTAAATTAGTATTTTCGCAAAAACTAGGTATTTACCACCCAAACACGATGATTTTTTAAAAAATCTAAAAAATATCTGTCACTGTTTTGGCGAATTTTTTATTTGCATCGTGTTTGTAACCACTAAAACTACCACCTGGCTTCGTTTTCGGTCGCAGTCTTGATATACCTGGTATATTACAGAAATTTAGCTATAATTATTACCTGGTAATTTCCTTCTTAAGTGAACATTCTCAATCACATAAATACCGTTCTTGCCCAGCAAGTTGGAGATAGTTCTTGTGGTAAACTCTCGTGTTTGTTCCGACTCCAGTGTAGGAGCATCAGTCGCCACGCCGACCACGTGGCTCAGGTTAGTTGCAATCCACGAAGCTAGCTCGTAACTTAGACCTAAACAAATACGGACTTATTCATAGACAGTTTTAAAACCCATTTTAGTTATCGTTTTTTTTGTCTTTTTCGCTCAAACTGAATTCAAAAGTTGTTCGAAAGGGACAAATCAGAAAAAAAAACTGTCTATACGGCCGATAATATTTACTTTTGTAATGTAAGTTGACAAAGCATTATTGTATCAATATCAGCCTATGTACATCCCACTACACAGCACGGGCTTCCTCTACGATCGAGAATACGATTGAGACAGGCTAGGCTAGCTGGCTTAGGGCTGGCAGGCATTTTTTATACTGGCTCAAAAATGACCGCCTGAAGTAGAGATCGACCGGCGAGAGACATTGCGTCGTAATCTCACTGGTCTACAGACACAAATATACTGGCTTATTAGAAATACAGATTAGACAACGCCCAGAAACAATAAAATTGGTTTTGATCTTCTGATGTATTTTTTCTCAGATTTCCTAATAAATGACATCATGAGTTATTTTGAATGTGGGCTATAAGATAGTATAATGATTTTTGGGCATCAAAGGAAATACAGTAAAGTTATTTTTGCAATGTACAAAAATATATTATATCGAGGCATTGAAAGCAATTACTTATATTTTTAAGACTATAATAAATCATCGTTCATGATTTAATCAGTATGGATTAGTTGTTGAAATCTAGCATGATGAATATGATGATGTTACGTCTTTTTAAATTAATGCATTTGAATTAGCAACTTGACTAATGCTATTAAAAGCTTAAAATAAAATTACGGCGACATAATATTCTATTTAATAATCGCTATATACAGGTCATTCTTTGGGGATAGCCGTCTGGTGCAGCGAATAATTTAAGCGTTACCAGTGTAGTCCCTACACGTATAAATCATTTTAAATTGTTTGCTGAGTGCTTTTGTATGTACGATTAGTAGGTATTTGCATGAACTCATATTAAAGAAGGGAGTTGGGGTACAGCAGTGTAAATGGTTTAAGTCTCTGGTTTGAAGGTCATTGTAGCCAGAGTAACTATTGGACTTAATGAGACTTAACTTTTTTTGTCACAGGATGGCGAGCGCAGTGGAATGCAAAGCTTTGTAATTCATGGTGGTGTTTGGTTTTCTACTGCCCTTGAGCGGTCGTATCGCTTACCATCAGGCGAATGGCAGGTTCGTCTCGCCATTCTTCGCAATAAAAAGAAACAAAATTGTGTAGGTACTTTATAATTTGGTCATTATTTAATTCAGATACTCACCAGGTACGTCGCAAACACAGCTTCGGACCTTCGAATAATTGTGTTCCGTCCATCCAAATTTGAAGAGGAGTAACGTGGGTTCCTGAGGGTCGTGCTTTAAAGGAAGCCATTGAAGAGCCACATCTAAGGTCAGGACAATCGTAGGGTCTGTGCGAGTTAAAGAGCTCACGTCAATAATTGCTACTGTGGAAAAATAAAAAAACAAACATTAAGTCAAGAAAGTAGGTACCTATTAAAATTTCGTTTTGGCAAACACCTGGTTACTAATATCAAAGATTTTATCTTAATAAAATCTTTCTAAAATATCACAATGAGGAACTAATTTATTTTTGCAGAGGTCATACCAGATTGCGTAATCTTTAGTCCTTTTTGCGAGTGAAAAATATTATCATATCGTAAAACTAAAACTAAACGAGACTGATATTTTTTTGGATTTACTGGTCATATAACCTTATGTTCTGTACTTTGTTAATTTCAAATCACATGTAAGTACCTATGATATTTGAACAAAATAAATGTAGGAATGCAGTGGTATGTTTGTGCATAGGATTACGCACAAATAATAATCAAATAATAATCAATTTTACTACTAAAATTACTACGTATAAAATCTTCTGCCTTATAGAAAATATATAGATATTATCCAGTAAAGCACAGTTTAAAAAGCAATACATTAGCTAACCTTTACTAAGCTTTCACTAATCACACATTTAATTAGTCATTCATACGAGATACTTACGCCTAGTCATCAGATAATCTGGAGGTATTACAGCTGGGTACATGGAACTCGTAGACCCTGGAAGTTCCAGGTGCATGCCAGTACCTAGACCGGGAAACCCGCAGTTGTAACAGATTTTCCTGAGGATGAAATGGAAAATACATACATCATGCATGGATTTTATATTACCTACTTACTTTCATTACTAGCTTGGCTGTAAAGATAATAAAACAGGAGAGGGTGTAAAGATCGAAAGAAATGTTAATAAGAGATTTGCGATCAGATTTTTAAATATTCACCTTATGATTATAATTTGCTCAACGAGCTATGATTTTGGAGGATATGATTCTGTTATATTTCATTCAATTCTCAAAACTGTAAAAAACATACCACCGTCGGTCAACAGCTCCATAAAAATTCTCCAAATCGTTCCACATCGTCGGACGCGTAAGGTCTATCATTTCAATCCTTTTTTCTGGTCGTTCTAATGGTGAATCTATTAAATCACTCATCTTTATTTCGCTTATTACAAAGATGAAAGTAACTAAACACTTGCAATTTATCATTTCTAATACTGTGTTTTTTAATTTACGAGAAAGAAACAATTCTGTTTACTGTGAGGTTTTTGTGTTGACTAAATGATTAGCATTGTTGCTGGTGACTGCTGGTAATGAAAATATTTATCTTATTGTTTTCTTTTGCTTACCTAATGTATTGTTTGTTGGTTAGCATTTCTTCGTCTGCTTTCTTGAATCAAGACGTTACTATGTTTGCATTGTCTAATTCAATTTCCTATCTCAGCATCTGAATACGGACGTCGTATTCTAACTGTGTTTCCACAGTATCTAACTGTGGAAGGCTGATTCTAATTCTAGAAATTTAACAACAGTATTTTATCGCCTAATTAAATCTGTACTTTGTAGTTGATATGTGACTGATTATTTGCTTATGGCTTTATATGTATGCAGTGCCGGTTTTCAATCAGTTTCATATTCAAGTATTTTTGGGCGACGTTAATTACACCATCAGCTCCATACTCAATTGCTAGCCCTTTTTCCTTTATTCCTAGCGCGATCCGGGCCGTAGATAATTTGACTAAAGGTACTTGACATATTATTGTTTACAATACATTAAATAAACAATATTTGAATTAATCATAGAGATTAACTTTGACATCCAGATAATTTGATAATCCAAAAATAAATAAAATAACCGGGTTCTTTATTAAAGCATATCATACACTGACCCCTTAACAAATACTATATCAAGGTTAAGGATTTTAACAGATAAAATTTACTGCGTAATTACAGACTGCCTCGTCTTCACACCTGCGACTGCAATTTCAAACAAACTTCAGTAAACAAGGATTCCTTATATGCGCTTCGATCATAGAAGTTCAGCGAACTTCTTAGGATCCCCATGACGAATTCAAATGATATAAAAAATTGGAAGTATGGAAATATTTTTGAAAATAATTCTTAGGTAATTATGTATTTCATAATTGTTAGTTAATTCTGTGTCTTTATATACGTGTCCGTATTCAGTATCTACGTGAACAAATTCAAACATCACAATATGCAATTATTTCATTTAAGTCTAATGTTTTGAATTTAGCAAAAACAATTGATTGATAAAACTATTTGGTGACGTGAATGATAAAGAGCTTTACAAAAGGCGATGACATGGTGCGATCAGGCTAGTGGTTCTACACATACGAAATGATGAAGTTGTGGTTCTTGGTTTGTGTGTCTGTTGTGGCGGCAGGCAGGTCGCCTCATGCCGACTACATCGCTCAGTTGGCTAACTCTGGACTGAGTAGATATTCCAGCGACATTCTGGAAGATGCTAGTCTGGATGTGGTAAGTTAGTGATGTAGTGATGCTGAATAAATAACAATTTATGATTTTCTGTGAAGAATTTATTATAATGAAGTAATATTCAAAATTAGAACCAAAATATCATCATTTGGCAATGCACTTATAACTCTTATTATTGCGATACAGCGCTGAATTTTTTTTTTTAATTTCAATCTATTCGTTAGCCGTCACTGCCAAGATTGTAGTATCTCCTAAAAATAGATTTAGTTTTTCTAAGCGTTAAATTGTACTTGGCTGTAAAGGCACAGCTGTAAATCCAATCTTCTCAGCAACTTGATCAATATACTAAAATTATAATTTGATAGTGGTGATTTAAAATTATTATATTATATTATTTAGGAGTAATATTCTTATTGGATTATTCCAATTACCTTTATAGGTAGACATATTTTTAGGTACGCGGAGCATGATTCCTACAGAGTAAGTAACATCAACATTGCATTTGTCTTTCAGCCAGGCTTAATAACGAAATACGGGTACCCATGCGAAACCCATAACGTCACAACCGAAGATGGTTATATTTTGGTGGCTCACCGCATTCCTCACGGGAGGGACGAGAATAATACACCTGATCCAAACAAGCCAGTAGTCTTTCTATTCCATGGAATACTGTCGTCTTCTGCTGACTTCTTGGTTTTAGGCCCTGGCAATGCTTTAGGTAAGTTATAAGAAATATATTGGTATTCTGAAAATTGTATATTATAAACACTCCAAAATTGGTACAGAATATACCAGATTCAGAATTTAAATATTCACGTATGTTTTGTGTAAGTCTCTTTAAATAGTATTTCATGATTTTACCATATGCGTATGTGTGTAGATGTGATGCCGTTGGTTAGACGCTAGCTTTGAAGTAAGAGGCCGCGGGTCCAATCCTCGCATCGAGACAAATGTTTGTGTGAACCACAGATATTTGTTTCGGGTCTGGGTGTTTGTGACACCGAAAAGTCTCTCGTAGTTCTTGATACCCACAATACAAGACTCGATCTTAGTGTGTGATCAGGACTATGTATATTGTGACTGTAGGGTGTATTAGTATATACATACGTCTGCATACAATATAAAATTCAAATGCCTTTGATTATGTGAAGCTAAGATCTACATGATTAGTTGTTTGTGAATGCACTAGAATTAGATGTTAACACTCAGTTGCATACAATTAGAGAGTTCACTAAACAGTTAATTTATGATGATATTGGTAACGAAGCAATAATTTCAAGTTCAAAATATTTCCAGGTTATTTACTAGCCGAGGCCGGCTATGACGTCTGGATTGGCAATGCCAGAGGGAACTTCTACTCTCGTCATCACAAAACACTCGATCCTGACAACCGACTGAACCTCAACTTTTGGAGATTCAGTTGGGACGAAATCGGATACTACGATATCGCAGCTTTCGTCGACTACATTCTACCATTGACTGGACAGAAGAAACTGCATTTTGTTGGTCACTCTCAAGGTGGCACTTCGTTCTTCGTCCTGAATTCTTTGAGACCTGAATATAATGAGAAGTTTACATCGTTCCAAGGCCTTGCACCGGCTGCTTTCTTCACACATAACAATGTCTCGATGTTCAACTCGCTGGCACCATTCGAAAACATTATTGAGGTAAGTTATATTTTATTTTTTTTAAAAGCAAAATCCAGTTGTGTGTCCAATCTTTATTGGAGGTCCTAATAATTTAAAAATAAATAAACATACAAAAGTAAATCTATAGGTCAGTCACTATTGGTAAGTGAATATATGAAAGTGATTTGCATGGTTACATACAAGTAAAATAATCTCAGTAGGGTGTGTTGGGGTTACATCGTATTACAAGAATGGAAGGGGTAAGAACGTAAACTCTAACATTTTATAGGAGTTTTATGTTTTACGTTCTTACCCCTACGAACTGCTATGACGGTGTTACCCCAACGTACAAAACTATATTTTATGATTACACATGATCAATGCTTTTTAACACTATATTTGAAAGTACATAATAATGAATGCCAATAAATACAAGGACTTTATTAAACGCAAATTGTATGATAAGCTTATTATGAAATTTTATATTAGGTACTCAGATAGTAAGGTTTTAGATATAAAATGGATTAAAATGAATCATGATCTACGTTTTATCAAAGGAAGTCAATCGTTTTAACCTTTCTTACAATGGACCCAATGTTGAGTTTATTGATTTATTCTATTAGATCAATACAAATTTCTGAAGAACCCTCAAACTTGTAAATCTAATCTGTTATAATATTTGTTTAATAAAAGAGCCGATGTTGACGTATTCAAATCAAAATAGCGCTCTATTAATCAGGAAAGGAAGTAAAGACATTATCAAGGCCCAGTAATTGTGTTAATGAACTTGATTTAAATTGCGAGTGATCAAACGTATACGATATTGTTATTCATACCATGCCAGGTGTAGATATTATTATATAATTGCCTTTTATAATTTGTATCTCTATAGATTATCTTTAAAAAGCCGCTGAACAATCGATACGAATTTAGAACCATATCTGTGCGACACTATTTAACATCTAATTGCCTCATAATATACACTTTAAATCGTAGCATTGTAATTGCGCACTTTTATTGTTTCATTGAAAAAAATATTTTACCTAGGTTTTTTCGCCTCATTTATCTATATGTATAATAAATTTGTAACAGATTGATTGTCTGTACGTGGAAGATGATAGAGATCGATCAAAACGAATATGGAAGGTCTGTAATAATGTAATAGAACCTAAAACAATGATTTTTAGGATTCTGTTTATCTGTTTGTCCGTACGACTGTGCGCGATGAACTCAGAAATGGTTTAACGCATTTCGATGAAATTTGGTATGGAGGTAGCTGACGACCTGGATTAACATTTAGGCTACTTTTTATTCCGAAAAATTTGCTTCCTACAGGTATAGACTATGGAAAGACGCCCATGTGGGTTTCTTATCGCTGAAGAGAGAGAGAGAGAGAGAGAGAGAGAGAGATGATAAATAAATTTAAACATATTCTATTTCAGACAGCGGCTTTCTCAATGGGAATAGGAGAGATCTTCAGGGACAGAGAATTTGTTGAGTGGTTTAAAGATAGCTTCTGCGGCGAAGGTTCTCTATTGGGATCTGTTTGTGGAAGCTCTATAAGTGGTATTACGGCCTCAGAAAATTTTAACCAGGTTAGATTTTTGTTTCTATATTTCGTACATACGTACGAGACTATGAATTTCCACTTTATTCGATCCTGCTATATCACCCACACTTCGTCTACTTCTATCAATTAGTTAATACTTTGGGAAATTATAATTTTAATAGTATATTGTTAAATATTTTTCCTATTACTTTTTCTTCTTTTCGCTACATTAGTTCTGAAATTGGCGCAGTCAGTTGTTATTTTTTTTTTTTTTTTTTTTAATTTATTGGGACGAAAAACAGTTGAAGATTACAGTTTAGTGGAACATAACAATACGCACAAAATATACAAACCTTCAACCAACAACATTGTCCACAGATTATTATGACAAAATTAATCTATATTTATACAGACAGCAAACAAACCGTTACACAATGCTTCGAGTTGGTACATAACCATTTATAAGTTTACAATAAGTTGGCAAGTAACACTCTTCTTAAATTTGTATTTTGACAAATAGAAGATGTCAATATCGATAAAGTTCTTATTATAGTCATCCACAAGTCTGCGGAGGGGTGCGCGCATCCCGGCATTAGTTCTACATGAGTCGATATAAAACAACTTTGGTATGCGCACGCCTCGTCTCCTAACACCTCTGGGCACAACATAACACAAATCATTTACAATTCGGGGGCAATCAAACCTATTGTTACAAAAACCATGCAGCAACATAGCACCTAGCAATAAACGTCTTGATTTTAGACTTAAAATGTTGAAGCGCTGTAGTAACTTTTCATAGGGTATGTTAGATTTGAAACATCTGAAATTCACAGCACGCAAGAACTTTTTTTGAACTATCTCAACCCTGGTATTGTATTTGTCATAATAAGGATTCCAGACCGAAACAGCATACTCCAAATGAGGTCTAATCAATGTTTTATATAGCAAAAGGAAAGTGGAGGGTCGCACAAAGTCACATGATGACCTCATAACAAAACCGTACATACGGAAGGCTTTACTAACGACATGATCAATATGTAAATCAAAATGTAAATTTGAGTCTAATATGACGCGTAGATCACGGACTGAGATAACTTTATTTAACAATTCAGAGTTAATAGAATAGTTAAAATGGACTACACTCTTATTTTTGGTGAATGAGATGACATGACATTTGGAGATATTGAGACATAATTTGTTATTAGAACAGTAAGTGTAGAGTCTGTTGAGGTCGTCTTGGAGTAATAAGCAGTCGTTAACGTCTTTGCAAGCTTTATATATTTTCATATCATCTGCATACATTAAAAAATTTGAATGCATAAAACAGCGTTTAATATCGTTGATATAGATAACAAAAAGAAGAGGGCCTAGTATGGAGCCTTGTGGCACTCCAGACGTAGCGGTTATATAATCGGATTCAAACCCATTAATAACCACCTTTTGAGTGCGATTGTAAATGTACGAGCAGAACCATCGAAGCAAGTTGCCACGAATCCCGTTAAATGCAATTTTCGCTAGGAGTATTGTGTGATCCACCCTGTCAAAAGCTTTTCGAAAGTCCGTATACACTGTGTCGACTTGGGCTCGCCGATCCATATTCTTAAAAAGGAAGTTAGTGAATATCATCAGGTTAGTAACTGTAGAACGTCTTTTTACAAACCCATGTTGTTCAGGTGCTATAAAATGGTGAAAATGTGAATATAGAGAGTCATGTACAAGGCGTTCAAAAAGTTTAGACAGGGTTGAAAGTATTGAGATAGGGCGGTAATTTTCTATATCGGCTTTATTGCCGCTTTTGTAGACTGGCGTAATAAATGCTTTTTTCCAGACTTGCGGAAAAATACCTTCGCGCAGACATTGGTTAAAAATTATTATTATGCAAGGGATTGCAAATCACTTTAGCGGTCGAAACAAAGAATTTAGGTGGGAGCCCATCTGGTCCAGCTCCTTTATTCATGTTAATAGAATTAAGTCCTCTGAGTATACTTTCCTTGGATATTTGTATATCCGAAATGCATGTGGTGCTATCTAAAAGTTCATTGAGAGGATGCCAATTAGCAGGATCAAAGGTAGATGGTTGGTATACAGAACAAAAGAAGTTAGAAAACATATTGCAAATGTCAGTGGGGTCGTTAGAAGATATACTTTTAAAATACATGTTAGAAGGAAAATTATTTTTCTTACGATTTGATATATATGACCAAAAGAACTTTATATTTTTCGGTATGTTATCTTCTACCGCTTGCATATAGCTTTGGAAACACTTAGTAGACTCCCGATGAAACAGTCTTCTATAATTGGAGAACCTTAAGTAGTCTGAGTTATTATGGAACTTTTTCCATTTTGTCCAAGCATTATCTTTCTTTTTAAAAATGCGTCTAAGTGACGGGGAGAACCAAACTGGAAAGCGAGAAGTACATTTGCGAGTCATTGGCACACGCTGTCTAATGATACTGTACAATTTATTATAGAAGACGTCAACAGCTTCTTCCGAAGGAATATTAGTAAGTTCTAAACCCCAGTCAATTGCATGAAGATCTGCTATTATTTCGTCAAAATTAGCCTTATTATAGTTATATTTTAGAATCGGACATCTAGTCAAAGGAGATACATTTGTATTTAGTTTTATTAAACCACAGAACGGAGGATGGTGTTTGTCAGGCTGTATCAGTGGAACACAAGATATAATCTTACAATCCAAGGTGGAGATACATAGGTCAAGTATCCGACCCAAGTTATTTTTAATTGTGTTATATTGTGACCCACACACCTGTGACATAAAATTGCTTAGTAGTCTGCCACAAGAACTCGTCACATGTGGAATTAAATGGTTTCCATGATCAGACCAAGCAATATCAGGTAAATTAAGGTCTCCAATCACCGAAAAGGAATCACAGTTGGGTTCGTGCGCATGTTGAAGTAGGAAATTAAAATAGTCAGAATATAATTCCTCAGACGTCCGTGGTGGTATATAGGCACTGCAAATAATATGGAACATATTGGGATGTGATGATGGTATTCGAATCAAAAGGTGTTCGATACTAGCATGTTGGAAACTAGATGTTATTATTGTGGGGCGTAGTCCACGTAATACGGCCAGTAAAACACCTCCACCATCGCATTTTTTGGTAGCGGACCGATCACGATCCTGTCTGAATACTAAATACCGGTCATCAATGAACTCAGCGTCTTGAATACTTGGAATAAGCCATGTTTCTGTTAAAATTATAATATCGTAAGAACAAGACATAATGTTCATAAATAGAATTTGTAACTTTGTATGAATTCCTCTGCAGTTTTGATAGTATAATGATATGTCATTACTAGCAGCCATTAGTGGACAAATTATATTTTATTAATAGTACAGTGAGCGAATGAAAGTATGGTTTAGTGAGATGCTTAAGGTTGGAAATTATTATCTTATTATGACAAATACTTTGTATTAAAAATGCAACTGCATTAGTTACGGTCCCTATAAACGTACAAATAATTATTCCAAGTCGAAATAGCAATGTAAAAAATAATTCAATATAACACAGTAAAAATAGAGTAAGAATTTGGGTTTTTTGAGATACAGTAACAGTAAGAGTTGTGTAACCCGTTGATACAATATTAATATTTGTCAAAAAATAGGATAGAAACTTATTTACCACCTTTGACAATTTTCTTAAGATCCTCTTCGGACCGTACCGCAAATACTCGAGTTCCGTCTCGTTCACGTAACAGAATCGTGGCATTTTTGATCCACACATATTTAAAACCGTTATTGCCTGCAAATTCTCTACATTTACGAAATAAGATTTTATTTTTTAGAGTAATGTGCTCATTCATGTAAATTGAAATTTGTTATTGTGTATATTCAGAAAATATTTCCTTCATTTTACGGAGAACGACTCTATTTTCATAATATGTTGACATTACTCATGCTCTTACGCGTTGAAAAAATTTGCATTAAGCAAACTAACTCAAAAATATAATCAGATAGTCATTACCTGTTATTAGTTCTTAATAGTGTCATTCGATCATTATTTCGATATCTTCACTAACATCGTAAAATATTAATAGATGATATCTAGATACATTGATTGATTTGACATATATGATTATTAAATACCAGTAGTCGAATTATTCGTAGAAATAAATAACGACGTAATACGCTTTGGGAAAAATATTTCATAGTAACCAGACATTATTTCTATGAACAAAATACTTTTAAAATATTGTGCGAAGTTCGATAAATATTCATGAGTTTTGACTTGAAATATCAATGTTTTGAAATTCAGCCAAGTATAAAAATTCTAGCATTATTATAGATATGTATTCATTATATTGTTAACATTTTAGAAATATTATTAATACTTTTTGCTGTTAATTTAAATTATTCAGCTTCTACAGTATTTTTTGCTTAAATTATTTCAAATATTCATCTTTTCATTTTCAGACAATGTTGCCTTTGATTCTCGGGCACGTCCCAGCGGGCGCTTCAGTGCGTCAAGTCGCTCACTACGGCCAGTGCATTCGCTTCAACGCCTTCCGCCGATACAACTTCAATATATTCACCAACCTCGCTGTGTACGGTCAAAGAACGCCCCCAGACTACGACTTAACCAAAGTGACCGTCCCATCTTACCTGCACTACGGATACAGTGATAATGAAGTCAACCGTCAAGACTTGTACATATTGGCTGAGAAACTCGGCAATACTGTTGGTGTCTTCCAAGCCTTAAGGCCTACCTTTAATCATTATGATTTTATCTGGGGTGTCGATGTGAGGACTCAAGTGTACGATCGAGTGTTGTTGAAAATGAAGGAGGCTGAAGCGAAATATCTGTGATTGTGATTGTCTGCATTTATTTATAAAGCAAAATAAATAATTTGAGTAACGTTTTATTTATTTCTTTTATGATAGTTCACATAGGCCTAGAAAGTAATAATTTAGACTTAATAATAAATTAATTGTCTCGTTGCGTAGATATGCCTTCGCCAGATTCAAGCCAAGGATTATACAGGAATTATTATTATACAGGAATAAAGTTTCAAATAAGTCACGCCAAGATAACGCGTGGTGAGACTTTTTACAGAAAAAAGCGTGTGCGCAATTCACACACGGCAAAAGTGAAATTTTAGAAAAGTAGCCTACTAGAGATGAGATAAATAAGGAGTACCAGAAGTATTAGGATTTTTTTTTAATATTTTTACCAAGCTCAAAAATACTTTAGGCTATGATGCAAAATTGTATCCATTTTTTTCCAATCATGGGAATGGCCTCCGTAAAGTCATTTAATTGATGACATAATATTCTGAGTGTACGGTATGTAACTGCGGGTAGATATATGATTACGGCTAAACATCTGATTGTGGGTAGACTCTCTAACTACAATAACCTCCACCATTCCTTGTCGCCCTAGTACTTTTTATTTCTGAGAATTTTTAAGCATATTGATGACACAAATACTTGAAAAACTGCCTCCTTCCTCTGTAGCCCTGGTAAATAGTCTGTGGTTCTGGGAAATATTGCGTATTTATTGATGACATAGGTTTAGCGAAACCTCCTCCAATCCTCTGTCGCCCTAGTACTTTTTGTGCTTTGTGAAATATTTCGTATATTGATGACATAGATTTAACGAAATGTCTTTTCTTTCTCTGTTGCCCTAGTTTTTTTAAATCATAACGTCACTGAAGAAGCTTCTCCACTTTATTTAGTTTCTTTTATTATTTATCAGTGTTTTACAGGCCTATATTTTTATTGATTACCGTTAATTTCCGACTTTAACTTCAGCGCCTAGAATAAAAACATTGTTATATTTCTCACAGGGGTAAAATAAAATTCAATTTTATATAAATAAGTTTTTTAATATAAAACTGATGAAATACAAGGAGCTATAATAATACAGAAAGTAAACAAATATGTACAGTAGTCGATGTAATTTATATCGTAACAAAGATTTCGTTTTACGAAAGAAACTTATAGATAAACAATGATATTTACGTTTGAGCAATAAATTAACATGGAACGATGCAATAGATTTCCTTGCTAAGTTTAATCATTGCAGAGTAAGAAAACATATTTTTGTCTCTTAAAATTTCATTGGCTTATTTTTCTCTAGGTGCAATGATTTATAGCAAAGTCAAAGCTTAAATAAAATATCAATATTTTATTTGACAAGAGTATACAATCAGAAGAAAAAACAATGGAGGGTCGCAGTAATATAAGGAGTTGCATTCCGCATTTTTCCTAAAGTAAAAAAATCGAAAAACAGGCAGTATTCGGAACGCACGTGATCTTAAGCCAATTTTGCTACGAACAAAATTACCAAGACACAAATGGAATCGTGAGACCTTACGAGTTTCTAAGAAAATTAAGCTAAATATAAAGGTAGGTACTCTCGAATGTAAGAGACTGTATGTGGTGGTTATATTGGTAGCTAAGGGTTTACCTGGTTATACCATATTATCGGCCCCGTTAGTGATCATAGTGGGCAAGCAATCGGATCGTATGTGAACCGAAATCCAGTCATATTACATTGTATTATTTCCAAAAGTTGGTCATCGTTGCATATTTGTATCGGCCCCGTTAGTGATCATAGTAAACAAGACATAATAAGTAAAATATGTAGTATGAGCTTTTGATGCGTTTTCATGGATTCTGTATAAAAAATAATTAATTATTTAACAATACGTACATATTAAGGCATCAGTTTATTTCCCGCTGCAAGATTGACTTTAATTTCTGATAGTTTAAATTCTATAAGGTCAATTATACATATTATCTTAACTCGACTATATTGCACTAGTAAAAAACGTAATAACGTAAAAATACTTAAATTAGTCGTTGGTCTTGATTACACGTGAATATGAGCAGCTTTAATACAACCCTGAAGGCATGTCTGTAACTTTATGACTTCCAAATTTACTACCAGTTGAACCTATTGGGGACAATGTCCTTTTCAATTCTGTGTGGTTATGTGCGCCTGACACTACGAGTGTAGTCATACTTGCTGGTGCATCTCGAAGCATGTTCGTACCAGAGTAGAAACCTGCGTTGCTGTGTCCTCGTCTGATAAGAAACGTGGAACTATTAAATCCCTGATTGTCAAGTGTTGCCGAACCAAGTTTTGAATGTGGCAAGTAAAACTTTTGCTGAGAATCTCCGCTCACTAGTGGTTCATTCTTGTTACTTAGTGTTCGCGACTCATACCTTTGGAAACTTGGGATCCTGCTGTTAGATCTGGTAACTGGAATCACTGGAGATTCATTGCCAGCATCGCTACTTGTCCTCGAACAAGACCTTTGCCTTCTTTCATACGCCCACTCGGACTTTTTCGGTTCAAGCACAACAATATCAACCATTGAGTTTAATCCTTCATCTATTCTATCGAGACTTTTTGTTAACTTTTTTGATTCTATCAGACTAATTATTTCGTCGACTCGGTTACATTTAGAATTGGATCTCTGCGGTGCCGTGCCAACTGGAGAACCATTTGTTTCCTTGTAAAACATGCTGTCAATGTATTCTCGTTGACGTGACCCTTTTTCTGAACTTTGGAATGATTCGCTTCTCTTGACCGGTGTCCTTCGACTTTCTTCCCTAGATCGTGTTCTGGAGGGTTTTGTTGGGTTATTATCTTTGTCAACTGTAGAGTTAAAAACGGCCCGGCATTCACGAAAATCAAAACTAGATGCAGAAGGCTTTTTTCTCACTTGATTTTGGTAACGAGAGGCGCTGAGAAGAGAATCTGATCCTTCGTCACTGGAATAAAAGTTTTCATCATACATTTCTCTTGGTTTGTTGTACACTAATCCTTGTTCTACGGGTGCAGCAAATAAATGCAATAGGCTCTTTGCTTTCCGCGGCGGATGTGGAATTATTTTAGTTGGTACAATTTCAGATTCGTTATCATCGTCAGGATTATCTTCGGAAAAATCTTCCTTACTTGTTATTTTGATGCTATGTTTCGTACTAGTTATTGAATCATCCTTTTCATCTTGGTTTTTCTGACATTCCCGAGCATTAATGGATACGTTGATTTCTGATGTTTGATTGCACCTGGATAGTCTTTCATCTGTTGCATCTTTAGCGTAATGTTCAATTTCTGCATGATTAACAATATTCCTTAATTCTTGTATTACTTCGTCTATTGTGGTTTCTTCTTCTTCATCTGATGATCTTTTGTAATCGTTATTTTTCTTATTGCTGTCAATTTTTTTGTGTACATTTCTTTTGTTTCTCAACAAATCGAATGTTTCATTCTTAACATTAAAAACTTCGTATACCATTGATTCTCTTTGGGCGTCACCTTCAGGGCTTAGAGATCTTTCCGAGGAACTTATGCCTTCATCTTCTGGTGGTGATGACTCATCTAAAACAAAGTAAACATTAGAATTAACAATGTCTATTTTTGGTATGATTTTTAATTTTTTAAATATTGATGAATTATATGGAAACTATTTCTTGTAATATGTACCTCTATTTTTATGAACCGAGTTTTTTTTCTTCATAACAAAACTTTTCTTTCTGTTTGAGTTCCCGTGTTCAGATCTGAGTGAAGATACCTCTTCTTGCAGCTCGCAGCATTTTTCCTTCAAGCATTTTTCCAAAGATAGTAAAATCCCTTTCTCTTCTTGTAAAATCTGAAATAATTTAGGACTATTTAGCTCATAACAATAAAACGAGAAAATCCTTATCGAGTAAAGGAAATATATATTTTGAATAGTAACATTTGGGAGAATATTGCGGATTTATAATAGTATTCGTTATGTAACTTTTAATTCGTACCTTGACTCTTTTCTCAAGCAGTTCAAGTTTATGTCTGAGTGCATCTTTTTCCTTCTGGGCCTCATTTGCTTTTTCGCTTAAGGTATCGATGTCTATCAGTTGTTTCTCATACGTGTCAATTTCTTGTATTACCTGGTCATTTGGTGTTTGCAGTTTGGAAATCATCTGTAATGTAAACGAAAATTTGAAATTGGTAGTATGCAAGGACATAATTAAGTTTAAAACATGAAAAATTACATAGATAAACGATTCTCATAAGTCGTTAAACTTAGTAAAGTTTAAGAAACACTAAATATACAACAAACAGTTGCTAAAAATACCTTCTTCAAAGTGACGATATCAAATCCAGCTTGCTCCAACTCTGCTTGGATATACAGCTTCCTTTGAGGCGCGGGAGCGCTTATCAGCAAAGCGTTGATGAAGGCCAGTCCTGCTGCTTGCAAGTCACCACTTCCACCAGTGCTTTGCAGCATTCCCACTAGGAATCTGAATCTGACTGGTTCTCCGTAACGTAGCCGGAGCGTGGAGAGAGCTTCTGACACCATACTGTGGCCGTTGGCTGGCGGGTAACATGATTTTGTGAGGAGCTGAAAAATATGAGATTTCAGAGTAAATTATTTAAGTACAAAAAAGTTTTGTTAAATGGTATCACACTCGAGCAGTGCATCGGAAATTCTTAATTTGGGGTCTGAGAATCGATGAGCCGAGAAATTTTGTTTTGTAAATTTAGAAGATACTTTGATAAAGTATTTTATATTTTTAAGAAGTCATGTGAGTCCATTAGATTCTTTTAGAATGCATAGCTGTTAAAAGAAAAACAAAATAAAATATACCTGTAAAGCCAATATTCTGGACTTGTTTACTGTCGACATGATGCATACTGTTAAAGTGTAGACACCGTTTGGTGCCGCTACTAGCCTCCTTACGCAGTCGGGATACCTGCTACAGCAACTCCATAGACATTGCCTAGATTTAGATAAAATAATCCATGTGAATGAGGCAGTTATAATACTTTTTAAAATCAAAAAACATTTTTGTCGAGGGGATTTTTAGTTTGGGTTTTCAATTCAAGATTTCATCTGAGGGTATCCGAAAAAACATAAAGTCTGGATTGTTATCTCACACATTCATACATCTCATTATTACTGACAAAAAGTATCTAAATTAAAATCCTAATAAAATAATAAATTTTGCCGCTTACGATATTCTAGTTAACTTTTACAGTTACATTGAGGAAATTAAAGCGAAAACATGAAACCAAAAAGCATATCTAATAGAATTTAATATTAAGCCGATAACAAATCGATTTGGTTCAATAACTGCGGATATTAAAATATTGTCGCGGACAAACTTAAATAATTTTTTGTTATTGATTACTGCTTATATGAAAACATTGGAATAGGAATGTTTCCTAAATTTAACTTTGTCAATTGTGTAATATTCATATTGCTAACAATAATCATCAAAATTGTTTGTATAATGCCAAGAAAAGAATATTTAATAGGTGAGCAAAAGGAGACCAATGGCCCATTGGAAATACCAATCTCTCTTACACGCCTGCATCCTATCGGGACTACCTCACAATCGTATAGTGCATCCTTTGCCTGTTTCTTGGTATTAACTTCGACTATCAGACTTGTCCGGATTCGAATTTCTCAAAGGATTCAGAATAGAACCAATGATTAAGAATTGCTTTACTTACAAGCACGCCAGTTCATCCAGAAGTGGTCTTCGCCTGACGGCAGGCGGTCCGCGCATCCCTTCTCCTGACTGGCTCAGCTGCACGTTGCGCAGAAGTTCAAGCAGCAAAGTGATGCCATCTAGCGGCTCGCACGCGAACTCTTGTACAAAGCTGTAACAAATTAGTAAATCCATGATTTATCATTAAATAAATAAATACACCTAACAGTCACAATAATAGGCTTGACACTACGGTAAGATCAATTAGGTCTTATGTCGAGGGCATCTGAAAATACGAGAGACTTTTTGGTCACACTAACACCCAGAAGCGGAACAAATACTTGTGAAGCGGTCAAATATTTGCCTCGGTGCGGATATTGAAACCGTGGATATTTTTTCCCAGCCGGCGCTTGATCAAGGCCTCGTGCGCGTTGGCGGATTTTTAAATACCATAGATATTCTTCCGAATCGTTATGATGTGCAAGTTTCTTCACGATATTTTCCGCCACCGTCATAGTGCGTGGTAATTGACTATCAATAACATTAGGAATTAACATGACTCGGAAAAATCAAAGGCGTGTCCTGGGATTTGAATTCGCGACCACCGGAAATTTGTTGGCGACGGTGTTTAGTCCGTTACCGACCCGCCACCACGCACTTACTGAGTGTAACATTAGAATAAAAAAACTTTCAGCATATTTGTTGCGCATGTTTATCGTTTATTGAAACAAAATCAAAGTTTTTTTGTTGTTGACAGGATTAAACTTAAAGATTGTCAGAAATTATCACTTTTGGTAATCACTATTGATCCATCAAGATATTTTCTCTTATTACAATAATTTTACCGTTTTACATTTTTATTCAGCGATCGGGTTTTTAATTTTTAAAATTCGACTTTTATTGTACTGCTTCAACAAGAAGCAGTACAATAAAAGTCGCTTTTAAGGCCGCGGGCGCTAATGATACTTCTTTACAATTAAAAGAAACTTAAAAGGCATTGACAACTGAATAAACCTTATCTCTTGTTTCTCATTGAATTTATTTTAAGCCCATATCAATGTAACCCGGTTATTTTCTGATAAATAAACTTGTTTGTGTAAACATTGTAATTTGTAAGTTTTCGACGTTAATGCAAAACTCTCATTTCATGCATCCAGTTTTATTGTTAATTTATTTTGCGTTTTATTCAGTGCATGTTTTATTATTTGATTTTGCAAACTATTATTTCCGTGGATATTTTATAGTTCTACTCCAGTCCTATATTCCTGCATCGATAACTTTCTTCATTGGGCCTTATGCTATAACATACTATTTTTTCTTTATCTTCGGCTTCTTTGCGTTTTCAATGAGATGGCTTAGATCTTAAGATTTTTTGCATTTATTTCGTTAAAGATAATATTATGTTAGTCTTTCTCTGGTAGTAAATAAATAATAAATAAATAACTGTACAAGTCTGAGTTTGCATCAGTATAATGGAACGTGTGTGGGCAAATACCTGCGTTAACTCCGTTCCAATTTTCTATTCGAGAATGGTGCAAACTCGCGTTTGCTCAAACGGACTTGAATATGTGTGGCGATCATTACATACAGTAATGCTATGCAACTAATGCATTACCATACTCAATATTTTAAACATTGCCATTAACACAAGCAATCACAGAAAGTTCACTACTGCCTCTGCAATGCATTTCCATAGTTACCTCAAGTGTTCTGCATCCGACTTCCTGCAAACTTTACTATTTCGTTTGTCCCATGGGTGGATAATTAATAAATATATGTATTTAGCTCGTGAATTCTGACAAAAGATACTTTTGACTTTCTCATACCCAGCAAACGCATTTAGAAACAAAAAGAAGAATCAGTATGCAAACTGAAATTGAAGCGTTACATATTTCTTATTTTAGAACGTCGAGTAAAAAACCTACCCCATTAGAGAGGAATGAAGGGGTACCGACAATTCGCAGTAAACGCTCGCCATATAATTTGAGGACATAAAGAAAAATTACACTCACAATTACGTTGGGATTCACTGGAATCGTCTAAAGCAATTTGAAATGTAAAAACTGTTAATGTGTGGCCACGAAAACGATACGCGCACACATTAAAATAGCTCGTGAAATATTATGAAGGGGAATTAAAACGGAATAATTGTTGTTGGATTTGTTTTTTGGCATAAAAAGTTCAATATAGATTTTTTACGATCTTCTGGCGCCCGAATGCGTTATTGTCAGAAAAATAAGAAAAGTTTACCTCTCTTCACATTTTATTACATTGGACATGCAATATTAGCATGATTTTAATTGCGATTATAAATGCTTGTTGTTTATATTATAAAACTATATCTCAATCAATGAGTAAAATATATATTTTTAAATTTAATTTCTAGTTCCAAATTTTGCCACGCTCCAGTAAAATTTAGATGACCTAATAATACGTCAAAATTCTGACAAACTTACATATAAATTATTGTTTAATCGCAAGTTGGGAAAAAACTACCGAATATGTTTTCTAAAAATTTGCCTCACACTAAATGGTAGTAAGTAGTTATTGCATATTGGTGGTTTTGCGTTCCAAGTAAGTTTCTTTACGAAAGTGTATGTTTAAGAAAGATCTTGGGAAATGGAAAATCGTAAAAATATAATAACACACGCTACGCAAACAATCATGCGATGTATTGTTGAATAGTTCGCAACATACGAAAGCTGCTGCATTGAATTAAGAAAATTATATTGGCACATTTGTGGCTGCAACAGCTCAGCTATTTCGTGGTAATTATAAAGTTTATTTTTCATTTGTGTTGATTTGTATTGAATAAATAATATGTTGGTAGCTTTAGAGACTACCTATATATGCTTCTCGTTAGAAAATTATTATTTCGACTCCTTCTGACCTCCTCTTATGTATCTTTTTATAATATTACATACATACATAAGCTCACGCCTTTATCCCCGAAGGGGTAAGCAGAGGCGCCACCAGGACAACCACATTTCGCCTTGTATGTTCCGTCCCACGATGTGATAGGGGGCGAGCCTATCGCCATATCGGGCACAAATTCCTGACTCCGGGCTTGTAATAAATAGAAAAATCCAATATCACTTTGCCCGACCCGGGACTCGAACCCGAGACCTCAGCTTTGTAACCGTACCATAATACAACTACGCCACCGAGGCAGTCCGGTGTTATAATATTATGATGTTCAAAATTAGTATTCATTTATCTTTTCTGCCCGATTAGTGACTGAATGGTGGAAAACAATATGTCGTAGTGATCTATAAAGTTTCAAAGAATGATAATTACCCGGAATAATTGTCCCGTTTATTTCTCGAATATCTTTAATCGACTGATGAGAGATAACTATCTCTCACAAATATAAATAAATAAAGTTTATTATTTTTATAATGCTCTGCTCAGACGCATTAAAGCTTATTTGTTGTCTTAGTGTAAAACTATGTATAAGACCATACTGAAATTCCGACAAACAGTTGCCACAAATAGTGACATTCAATAGAGTTGTTCGCTATCAAAGCGTCTAGTTTTATGGACACACAATCTTCAGCAGTGCAATAAAGCAGTGACCACAAGCACTGTCAGAGCGACTTGTCACATAACTTATGTAATATGTACGTGCTATGTGCTCCAGAATGTGTTGGTGCAGTAAGGGCTATTATTTATAACTTTGTTCATTTTTATCCTGGAATTTCTGTTCGAGACAGCGATTGGCTCGTTTCCTATTATATTTTGGGATGTAATTAGATTCGGAAAAAGGTGGCAATAGTGTCTTGTATGATAGACTTAAACTCATGTATGTATGTGTGTGTGCACAAGCTTTAATATTAATGAATAAAATATGTATTAATTTGCGACATAATTGTGCCTCGGTGGCGTAGTAGTACTACGGTATGACTACAAAGCTGAGGTCTCGGGTTCGAATCCCGGGTCGGGCAAAGCGATATTGGGTTTATCTATTCAATATCAGCCCGCAGTCAGGAATTTATTCCCAATATGGCGATAGGCCCGCCCCCTATCACATCAAGGGACGGAACATACAAGGCGAAATGTGGGTGTTCTGGTGGTGCCTCTGCATACCCCTTCCGGGATAAAAGCGTGAGTTTATGTAAGTATGTAATTGTGTAAATATTTGTTTGTGCTTTTACTTTTGTTTATTATAAGTGTAAATTGAACATAATCTACTTAAAACTGTTCGGTTTTGATGAAGCGATAATTTAAGGAATCTTTTGTTTTGTTAACTAATTAGGAAGCGATTAGACTTAAATGATATTCTCAAAGATAATATTTTTTTTATATAATTAATACATATTGCTTTTAACTTATTTTGTTTACTACTTAGCTAGAGAAATATTTAATCAGAAATTGTGGTGTAATCGCACCAATTAATAAATAAACCCATATACGATATAAACTTCTTTGAATAAAGCACGCATCAAATTTTTATGAGCGGAAGAAGTACAACAAACGTAGGCAGGTACACATATTTAAAGGTTCAATATATGAAGTTTAGCCACATGAGTACTGATTCTCGCATAATCGTTTAAGAAGTTTTAGCACTCCAATCGGACCTATATGGGCTAATATTAATAGTCGCATATTAGCCCGTCACTTTGAATAATAAAGAACGATATGTTAAATAGGAGCAATTAAATGCGTCATTAATCGACGTCCCGCTATCTCCCATACCTTACACGGCAGTCCAATTAACTTTTAGCAACTAAGTAAAACGCATATAAATTAACCGCATAGTGAGTTAATTTATAATCGAGTTGGGTGCATGTTGGAAAACATTTTTATATGCAGTATTTTATTGGGATATAAAAATTTTATAGTTTTAACTTTACTTTGGATTTTTTTTTTCAATCTTTATTTATATTAATAAAATGCTTGTATCCCATGGAGATAGGGCGGGATTATGAGATCATGAAAAAGGAGTTTCGCTTTATCTGTCTTCATAATTTTTTTCACGCGTTCAGTTTTGATTCATTATTCTTCTGATGGTGGTTAAGCTAATTAAATGTATAGCTGACATAGGTTCAGCATATAGCATGTGTGGATTTTTTCACAGTGGAAGCCTCTTACCACTGATAAAAATAAGTTTAACAGTGCTTATACTAATATCTAATAGCAGACGAACAACATACCTTGGAAAGGAGAGTCTGAGGTCAGCCCGCAGCTTCGTTAGAAGTTCGCTCGGGGTACCAAACTGGCGTAGTCTCATCTCCTCTCCCAGATTCATACACGGGTTTCTGTAACACAATAATATAATTATTGTTAATGAATAATAAATAATAACATGTAATACATACGGGAATATACTTATAAACTTTATTAAAATAGTTGCAACAATATAGTTGTCTTGCATTAAGCATAAACAACACTTGATATTCTTTTTTACACTATCAGATCAAGCTTTTTAAGTTCAAGATTATTTAACAGTAATGTAAATGCACTGTTGTGTTCCGGTTTAAAGGATATTATAGACAGAGTAACTACTGGACATAATGAGACTTAACATCTTATGTCTAAAAATGGCGAGCGCGGTGGAATGCCAAGAAATGCTTTGTAATGCATGGTGTCGTTTGATTTTATTCTGTCCATGAGCAGTCGTATTGCTTACCATCAGGCGAATGGCATGCTCGTTTCGACATTCATCGCAATAAATAAAAGTCTGTTTTAATATTTGCAGACTACAACAATGTAGACAGTACAAGAGCATTATCGCCACAAAAAAATATATATTAGAATAGAGATGAATATGTGTAGAATTAATTAATTAAACTAGATACCGTGAAACTGTTATTACAGTAGCTAGCTATAACTATTTTATAGGTTGGTTTAAAATTTTATGTTGTCGTACTATAAAAATATACAGCTTTTTCATGATAATGACATTTGAGTAACAGAACGAGATCAAAATATTAATCCATGACTGAACAATCCACACTATGGTATTAAATTGTAAAACCAACAAAAACGGTGATATATTATGCATGATAATCAATCTATGTAGCTTAAAGTTTTTTTTTATTGCGATGATTGACGAGACGAGTATGTCATTCGCCAGTTAAGCGATAAGATCGCTCAGGGGCAGTAGCAAAACTAAATAACACCATGAATTACAAGGCAATGCTTGGCATTTCACTGCGCTTGCGATCCTGAGACTTAAGCTGTTAAGTCTCATTATGTCTAGTAGTTACCGTGGCTGCAAACCGGAACACAACAGTGCATTTACACTGCTGTTAAATAAGCTTAGACTTAAATAAGGTTGACCTGATTACCTACTGCAGGGTTAATACTTTGTTTGTAACCGTTGGGTGCAATTATTTATTAATTTGTTGTATCCAACCTGAAGTCTTTGCTGTTGGGATTAGGCAATGTCCTTGACTTGTTGAGCTCCTGCCCTGAGTCCAGCTCGTAGAGATGCCCTCCACCCGTCTTCTTCCCCCATTTCTTGAGGGATGTCGCGTAGTCTTCAGGGTTGTAGATAGGTGGACGTTGCTTATCCTGAAAGAAGTAGTTGTTAAATAATAGCGATGAATGAGGCTGATGACGATTCAGTTTGGTTGTACTACTCGTATTAGCCAGTATAAATTGAAGCTTAGAAATTAAAATAAGTATTCAAACATATTGATAATTATCTTGTGAATTGCATTAATTATAATAAATATATCACCTCTTACTACATTAATACATACATACATACATAATCTCACGCCTTTATCCCCGAAGGAGTAGGCAGAGGCGCCACCAGGACACCCACATTTCGCCTTGAATATTCCGTCCCACGATGTGATAGGGGGCGAGAGCCTATCGCCATATCGGGTAGAAATTCCTGACTCCGGGCTGATAATGAATAGAAAAATCCAATATCACTTTGCCCGACCCGGGACTCAAACCCGAGATTTCAGCTTTGTAACCGTACCGTATTACAACTACGCCACCGAGGCAGTCACTACATTAATAATCTAAATAAATATCAAGCGACTCTTTCAGTTGCCGTCTTGTGTCTAAACGCAAGTTTTAATGTCTTTGGTAATATATTTTATATAAAAATATGTTTGTAATTGATTTTTGATCAATAACTAAAGTAATATTATCAAGAAACAATAACAATTGTTCGACTTGAAGGCTTTCTCTGTCCATTTTCCCTTGGCCTCTTAATTTGTCAAGCAACATCAATCGAAATAATCCGTGGCCCATAACTGTAACACGTGCATTTAGTTCCAAAACGATATCGTATGAATGGTTTAACTCTATTAGTACTGTAACTATTCGTGCAGAATTCAATTTATCACAATGGTAACTGGTTCTAACATAAAACTGGATATTAATTAATAAAGTGTGGAGCGAATGTGAGCGGAAAACTTGCGAACAAACGCTAAATTTATAAGATTCTGTTAAATTTCGTATTGATTTAGGAGTGAAATTATATATGGAACATAAAATTAATAGACAGCCTCCGTGGCACAGTTGCTTAGACGCCGGCTGTGAATCGAGAGGTCGCGGGTTCGATCCCCCACTGAGATACATAAATGTTTACATATATGAACTACTAGTATTTATTTCGGGTTTTGTAAAACCAAAAAGTGTCTCGTAGTTTCTGATACACGCAATACAAGGCTTGATCTTAGTGAGGAGTGAGGACTATGTACATATGTGACTGTTGGGTGCGTTACACATATATTTAATTATTCTAGTCAAACCAGACTGGCTAGGCAATGAAACCTATTTAATTACTCGGGTGTGCAAGCCTTTTACTGCAAAAGATAAATAAAGTACACATCTCGATATTGATATGAAAAAAAATGTATGAAAAAGGATAATTTGAAATACATCGTACGTAATTTATTTTAATAGAAATCTCTAGCAAATAGTCCACGCCTTGTCATTAGCAACAAACATTTTATTTCATGCAATCATCATTCATACAGAGCAACAATGGTGCTGTTGTGACAGTAGCTCGGGATTGGAGAAAGCTATTTATTGCTGAATGTATGAAGCTTACGAAGCAACGAACCAATGTTGGGCACAATGAGAGTGTAAATATAAACTATGTTTTCGAATCGTATTAATATAAATGCGAAAGTGTGAAGTGTTGTTGATCTATTTTTTATTCAAGAGCGGAGGAACGGATTATTTTATTTATTTACTACTATTTACTACTATCGGGCAATTTTTATTCCGGAGAATTTACCATTCCGTGGAATAGATATGGAATCTTAATTCTACGCAGACCTGTCAGACCTCCAATTGAAGGTCTCGTTTCGAAGCCGAAGTAGAAGAAGAAAGAGAATTAAGGAGATTTAAATTCAGAACCTGCACAAAATTACATCATATATTTCAACTTGCTACCTTGTTGCAGCAACGCAAATTTTGCTTTTGTTCACTAAATTATGAGATTATATCATAAAACATTTATATCAGGCTCTTTATATGTCAAATTAATAGGGGAAAAAATTAAAAACAATTGCGATGGACTGGAGATAAGCAATTAACCGCTGTTCCGAGATTTCGACAAGTTACATCACATCTGATGCAGTTATGATAAGATTTATTACTCAATAGACAATTAATTAACGGTTAAATATTATGGCAGTTGCAAATTAATCTTGGAATATGTAGCATGCGTAAAAGCAATAAAAGCTACATTTTTCCACGATTGTCTAGGTGGCGGAGTTGTACGGTAGGATTGTGCAAAACTGTGGTTTCGGTTTCGAATCCCGGGTCGCCGAAAGTGATATAGGAGTTTTCTATTCATTATCAGCGCGAAGTCAGGAATTTGTGCCCGATATGACGAGAGGCTCGTCCTCTATCACATCGTGGGACGGAAAATACAAGGCGAAGTGTAGGGGCTTTCCCAGAAGGGGCAAGCAGAGTCCTGTTTGCACTCTGCTTGCCCCTTCTGGGAAAAGGGCGTGAGAATGTATGTATGTGTGTATGTATATACATTTTTCCACTTGACTAAAGTGGAAAAACTTAATTCATTAATATCGAGGGGAAGAATTTGTACAAAGGTTAAACCTGGAAAGATTAATAGTTATAACTTATCATATCATATGTAATCGCCTTATTGTTCTAATGGAATGAACATTAAATAAACTGTAAACCGTGATGTCCTGGCTTCAAATCCCAGCTCAGGCCATTCAATTTGTGTGATACCTCTGCCTATAACCTTGATACAAGTATTTTATGCATGTAGGCTTAGCAATATGCAGGTTTATTTCTATGTGAGCTACTAAAATGTTTACGAAACCATACTATAAGGACAAAATATTAAAAAAGCACATACGTAGAGTAAATGAAATCGAAAGCAACCATCATACCTTACTTAATTAACTTACTTAAAGTCAACCGATACATTACCGATACATACATACGTATCTTGCTTTCAAACAGGCGCCTCTTCTTTTACTCGATATGCAAATCAGTGATATAATCTCAAAAAAACCGTGAGACAGATAATAAATCTTTTTAGTTCTTACATAAAGCCAGTAATAAAGTACATCAGCTAATTGGTGTTAGCGTAAAGAAAGCAGGTGCTGCATTATATTGAGGTTAACGAACCGAACCGGCCACGCATGCGTGTGTGAAGTCTCCCTAAATTAATTGTAACGGTGGCGAACAAGATGTGCTAAATTGAAGTGTAGTTTTATAATAGGGCTTTTGTATGAGTATCAATAGATTAGTAGTGTGAGTTATATAAATACGTATAGTGAGATTAAATAGTATAAATCTTAGGATACTTGTCAATTAATAATCAATTTTCCTTATAGAATACTTGTTGTAATAACTTTGTTTATTCGATAGTAATAGGGCCCTATTTAAGGCTTAAAGCAATATATTGTACCGATACCTAATTCAATTATAACTGTCGGATTTTATAAGAAATGCAAAGATACTACGGAGACTTATAATTTGGACAATTAGCGTAACTTAACCAATTAGTACAACTAATTGATTGTGTCTAACCCAATAAAATTTGGTGAAAGTGATTACGTTTTGGGCTCGTAAATGATTTTAACGATTTGTCTATGGTTAAGAGAAGTACATTGTCTAGCTACATACATCAGATCCTGCCATGCTTAATATAAATGGACGATAATGATAACATAGAATATCAAAGTCCAAACAAAAATAAGTATATGAAATTATATTATGTCCCCTTATTGTCTATAGCAGACGTTGTGAACAGGGAGATCCTGGTTTGAGTCCCAGGTTGGGTAATTCAATTTGCCTGACTTGGTCATTTTAAAGGCATCTGATACGCGTTGCCTAGGACTAGAATTAGTGCCCGGTAGCGACAGCCTCGCTATCTAAATCTGCTCGGGGCTGAAACAAGGTTGGCGCAGTGTGGGTGGGAATAGTAGCACATCTGCTTCCGCCTTCAAAGGTACAGGCGCAGGTTTATGTATGTAATTATATGAAATGTATGACTGCCTCGGTGGCGAAGTTGTACTACGGTATGATTGCAAAGCTGAAGTTTCGGGTTCGAGTCCCAGGTTGGGTAAAGTGATATTGGATAATTCTTTTGATTATCAGCCCGGAGTCAAGAATTTGTGCCCGATATGGTGATAGGCTCGCCCCCTATTACATTGTGGGACGGAAAATCCTAGGCGTAACCTGGATGTCCTGTTGCACCTCTGCCTAGCCCTTCTGGGAAAAAGGTGTGAGTTTGAGTATATGAAATGTATTCTTCCAGGTACTATTCAAATTTCAAGACCACCATGTAGGAATAAATCTCAAATCAATGCGGGAAATAGTCTTCGTCCAGAAGTAATTATCAATTTGTGTGATCTAAATTTCATTTCACACAATGTTTTTCCACGAATTCCGTTACGTGCACAATACGTTATAATAGTACACTGCTGACAGCTCCCACGCTCCCGTTTAATGCTACCTACAAGTTTTTACCTTGTTTCGACATGTTATAAAAATGCTAAATTAATGTCTTCACCATTGTTAAAAAATGTAAGTATCTCGAGTTGCAGGAAGTTGCTAGATGCAGGCTATTTCTAACAGTTCGCTGTGAAAATCCATGGGGGAGGCCCATGTTCAGCAGTTGACTTTCTGTGTCTAATGATGGTAATATTCACATGGAAAGTGAAGCGAAACTGCTACGTCGCGATCGAGTAAATCGAAATCATAATAACATAGCCTCTACCTAAGTCTTTGGACATACATACATCTTTGAATCGACAGCCTCCGTGGCGCAGCTGGTTAGACGCCGGCAGTAAAACGAGAGACTGCTGGTTCGATACCAGCACCGAGACAAATGTTTGTTTTGGGGTTTGATGTTTGTGAGATTGAAAAGTCTCTCATAGCTTTTGATACGTACGATACAAGACTTAATTGATCTTAATGTGGGGTCACAACTATGTAAAGGATATTAAAAAATAAGTATAGGTTACCTTGGAGACAGGCTCCTCGCTCCAACCACCGCTGTTCGCCATACCTTCCAGCAACGTCAGTTCACTGCAAAAAGAAACAAATATTTAAAATAATTATTTATTTTAATACCCTACATACATTATTAGGTATAGAAATCAAATTGGTTACTAAATTTAAATTTCACATTAAACGTAATCTCTCGCCTTTTTCCCAGTAGGGGTAGGCAGAGGCGCCACCAGTACACCCACATTTCGCCTTGTATGTTCCGTCTCATGATGTGATACGGAGCAAGTCTATTTCACTTTGAAATTTTTTATAATTTCCAATAGTACGGTAATGAATTTATGAATAAAATAAATATTTATAGCCCTTTTTATAGCTCATAGTAATAGTCATACGATCTATCATAAGCCTTTTTTGTCGGCAATTATGATTATACATAACACTCACATTTATGCATTTATGAACATAACGCACTATAATAAAAATAGCTTGAAGATGAAATAAATAGTGTGCTTTACATAATAGACGATTATACCCATCTTTCTTCTAATTTCAACAATAATCATGATGACATCGAAATTGTCATTAAGATTGCAATCGTATCGATGTGACCCACTGGAGTAATGAACGTGCGGCGGTCGGTGTAAGCCATGGGTTACGGCGTTTTTATTAAATTAATGGATTAATTTATATCTTTTTAGGTTTTCTTTACAGGACCGTGACTTATTAAAGACAATATTTGTAAAATGAATGGGCTACTTTTGATAGGTATCCGAAGGAATCCTCCAGGTGAGACTCATTATCGAAAGTAGCTACACTAAAAAAATAATAGGGAAAAGAAAAGAGAGAAGATACTAGGGTTGGTGGACTTCCACCAATTTCACTCTGCAAGGAAAACGTCACAGCTAAACCATGAATTGCTAAGATAAATTGAAACTAGTTTTAAGTGACACCCACATTTCGCCTTGTATGTTCCGTCCCATGATGTGATAGGGGGCGAGCCTATCGCCATATCGGGCACAAATTCCTGACTTCGGGCATCAGCCCGGAAGTTCATTATTAAATGAATAGAAAAACCCAATATCACTTTGCCCGAGCCGGGATTAGAGCCCAAGACCGCAGCTTTGCAAGGTTGCAGGTTGATTGATTTATTTATGATTCTTACCTCTTGTGTGCTTGTACCACACTCCATAACCCACTTTCATTGAAGCGAAACACAGACGATAACCACAGTAACATCTTGGTATTATCTCAACCGCCCGCGGAAAATAAGATTTTCCATTATTTGTGCACTCGATAATGGAAAATTTGCGAGACGAACCGTAATCAGATGTTTTGCAACTCATGGTTTAATACCGTATCATTTTATCGAAAGTCGATGTCGGTCAGGTATCCCTACGCAAATTTCTCTATCGTAAAAACATAAATATGTAAAGTGGGTAATACTTTATTATGTCTTGAGGCATATTTTATTAGATACCTTTATTTTCTATGGACACTGTCATTTTTATTATGTTAAATTGCCATAACAGATATTACATTCTTCACAACAACAGAATAAAATATGTTTTTTTTTAATAATAAATTTGTCACGCATTCATTCATAAACTCACGCCTTTTTCCCAGAAGGGGTAGGCAGAAGTGCTACCTGGACATGTTTCGCCTTGTGTTTTGTCACACGATGTGATTGGGGGCGACATCGATCGATGGGGGGCGAGCCTATCGCCATATCAAGTACAAATTCCTGACTACGGGCTGATAATGGATAGAAAAATCCGATATCAGTTTGCCCGACGCGGGACTCGAGCCCAAGACCGCAGCTTTGCAATCATACCGTGGTACAACTGCGCCACTGCACCGAGGCAGTCGCAATTATTTTGTGCAATAGATTACATACTATACAATTCTTAACGATTTAATTTTATTATAATATTCTTTCTACAGTTACACGGGGTGGCAGTTAATCAATATATTTACAAAGCATCTATTTTGTTTAAAAAAAATCACAAATTTGTCTTTCCAATCCCACGGTTATTTAGTCTATAAAATACTATGATGACTGGCATGGCAAAGTTACTATACTAAAAGTATTTTCTACAAATAACACCTACGGTTTAATACAAAGTATATACACCCGAGACGCAGATATTTAAAGATTTATATGATGGTAAGTATAATATTTCAATTACGTAAATAAACTTATAATAAGTATGTCGACGAACCAGTAGCCGACTTAAAGTTGTACAAGAAACATCCAAAATTGAAGTACTGTAGCGGTACTTTCGCGAAACAACCGTCTGCTTATGATGTGGTTAAAATGGTTTTGTTAATGTGTTAAGTATTTACGTATTTCTGAGGTGTTTCTGTGCAAATTATTAATACAAGAAATTGATTTATTAAAAATTTATAATCTATGTCGTGATTTAGAGAAATAAAATACTTAATCCACGTTTATCCAGTTTTATCACAAAAATATATACAATCTACCTTTTCGTTAGAATTATAGGCACAAAGCTACTTTGGACTGCCTCGGTGGCGTAGTTGTGCTACGGTATGTTTACAACGCTGAGGTCTCGGGTTCGAATCCTGAGTCGGGCAAAGTGAAACTGGATTTTTCTATTCATTATAAGCCTGGAAGCAGAAATTTGCGAACCATATGGCGATAGGCTCGCCCTCTGTCACATCGCGTCGTAGGACAAAACAGACAAGGCGAAATGTGGGTCACTACAAATAGAACCTCTGCCTACCTCTCTGGGAAAAATGCATTTCGGTCGCGGTCTTGATATACCCTGTATATGTATGTAGCGACTTTGGATAAGCCGACATGCTTTCACAACCACGTTACATGACGTATCCAATAATTTTCCTAAGCAATGTTTTGACCAAACTCAGCGTACTTCCCGGTGCCGTTTCCGGCGATCGCAACATGCGTGAAATATTTCTACGCATCGATTATGTAACTATCGAGTAATACCGAGCGTACGTGTTAGGTAAGGTGCGATGAATCGATTTCGCGTAAAATTGTGCCAGATAGGACTCGTACGTGATAAGTCAGGGTTATAAGATTTTGTTCTATTGGATTCATTTCTTTAGCTAAGCTATTCTAGAATTACGTGAATCTGATATGAGGTTCTTGTTAATAATTGAAGGATCATTTTTCACTTCACGATGAATCGCTTCACTGTGATTGCTAATAAAGTAATTCTAGGAATTGTAGGCAATTAATTAACTTTTAATTGAGTCAATTTTTTATAGTGGAATATAAAGTATCTACTAAACCAGATGTACTCAAGCCGAATCTAAAACGCGCCGCGCTTGCCTGGTTCACTAGAGCGGGTTTTCCGTACGATAAGGATGATCATGATGATGTACGGTAGTGGATTTCCGGGTAGGCACCAATATCCTGTTACCAGTGAGTTTCTTTTATATTTATAAACGAGACAATTGAGCAAGGTGTTCAATTGACCAGAACCGATTATCCCCTGCTTTGGACACCCGCAATACTTGAGAAATCATCGGTGAAAGAGAGAGATAAGAGTATAGTGGGCTTCTGTCTAAGATTAAACCGCTAATGTGTCTTTAATTGCAAGTGACGCAAAATAGACAATGTACAAACCACAATACGCGAAACCTGCCAGTCAAAGCTTTTCAGTGAAACCTTCCATTCTCGCCGCATAATCCACATTCGCTGTATTGACAAAAAGCACAATTTCCCAGTACATAATGAAAGTGAAAAAAAACCTCATTAGTCGGCACATTGGTATTGCAGAGACAACGGTTGCAATTCCGATTTCTAATATCGCGTGAAAAGCTAAATACAGTTCGTTCGCACCTATCAACGCTTGCGGCAACAAACGGTACAAGTGGATGGTTAAATTACTATTTCTAGCACTCCCAGTGGTGTGGAGTCGCGATAGAGGCATACACCAGTAGCTAGTGGATTTCGCCTTCGGGGTACTACGGTGGTTTTGTATATCGCAATGTTTAGACGTGTAGCGAAGTGTCGGACGCCCACCTACAAGGTGGACGGACGACCTGGTTAATGTCTCAGGAAGTCACTGGATGCAGGAAGCTTCTAACAGGTCTATGTGGAGGTCCATGGGGAAGGCTTATGTTCAGCAGTGGCCTTCCTGTGACTGATGGGAGAGAGAGAGAAAATGTGTAGACGAGAAAAACTGAGCCTCTCAGTCGCTTTATTCCTTCGAGTTGAGTGATGACAGGGCAGATAAATCTGAGGTTAAAATGACTCATACTCAAACCAAATCACTAACTTAGCTATGTGTGTATTTTTATTCATTACCAAAGTTGCCTGCTGCTGCCTGCTGTACCAGTAAAGAAACACATCGTCAAGAAATCTTTATAATTAATAATTATTATAGCAAGGCAGACTAAAATGTCAACTGCCGTAAGGGTCAGGCAGGTGGTAAGTCATTGTAAGCAAATCCCAGAAATTACGAAAGATAGAAAATATTACACATTGTACAGACGAAAAAAGAATACCTAGAAAACTAGTACTTACGCGTTGAACTTAACTTAGAATTTATTTGGAATCTAATGTCATAATTTATTCATGTATTCATAGACTAATCGATGCGACTTCAGAATTAGTCACGCTGGTAATAAATTAAATGAATAAAATAAATTTATACAAATTATTTTATTGCCGCAATTAATTAACTCTCAAAAATCCTATTGAAATCAGAAAGATTGTTCATGACCTTTTATTTAATAACGCAGTGCATGAACATTGAGCTATGTAAATTAGTATTTAATTGAATACCCGGCTATTGCATAAGGAAACGGGTAAAACACGCTTATATAGATAGCATGCGATTGTTTTTTGTTAGGTACAAAATGTTTATTTAGTGACTTTTAATTCACTGTCATACCTACACAAATATAACAGAAAAGAGAAAGGTTAACCTTTACTAGGAATATATGCCGAAAACGAAAAATATCAACATAAAGAACAATGGCAACTGCCCATACATTGTTTTGATTGAAATTAAAATTAAACGTCTTTACATGAAAAAATCTCGTTAGGTTGAGTGTTTTTTTCTAATTCAATATATGTAAGAATTGTTGTTAAAGAAAGCAGAGAAATATTGATATTCATGTTTGATTTTTAATATTTATACGCCTACGTCAAATAATGAATACTATGGCTGACCGTGCTATGACGTATTGTAATTTATTTCATGATTAATAGCTGAATTCATGCAACGAAAACGTCAAAACTCAAAAGTCTGTCATGAACTTTTCTAGCGGGCGAGATGTCAATCGACTATTTGCTTTGATTACTAGTCCTTTTGCCAGAATCACACCATACTTTTAATGTATTTATATTTTAATACAGAAAAAATATAAAAATAGATTGTTTGAATTGCATTGAACAAATATGGAAATCCACGAGGCGGCGTTTAAAAAAATTAAATGCAATATAGATTTTTGACATATATATCATTGTGATATTTGTTATTGAGAAAACAAAGATAGTTACTATTACTTTAGCAAGCAAATAAAATATCAATTAAGTATCATTAGTTACATAAATAATTTATCTGACGAGTTGCGATAGTTTGACAATGTTATACTGAAGGACAAAGTTACCTCGATTTACATTACTTGACTATGGTAAACTATTTTAGTCTAATAAATATGGAATGGCAACATTAAGCCAATAATAGTTTATAAACCCGGAATTACTCAAATTACTTTCCATTTTAAGTATTTTTTTTCACCCGCCTTGTATAATTCGTTTGATTATTTGATAAAACGTCGAAAATTATTAGAACTTGTTTTGTATATATGTCACTCAAAGACGCTCAAATTAAGATCAATCAAGAATTCGCCATTGTTCTTTCCAATTGAAATCTATTTAGCTAAAACCCCGGTAACTTTTTTTCACACAAACGAGATTTTGACGTTGATGTTTAAGTATTATATAATAAAAATAATTGAAATATTGGAGCCAAAGTTAATGAAACCGGGATCAGAGATGTAAAAAACCATAGGCCTATCTATCTAGATACATTTAATAATTTTGTTACTGATCGATGTCTGTATGTACACGAAGGCTATACTATGAGAAAAACTAGTATGGGAGGACTGTATTAACGTAATAGGACCCAAAACAATGATTGTAACACTTTTTGTCTGTCTGTGCTTTTGTGCGCGCTAATCTCAGAAACAGCTGAACTAATTACGTTTAAGCATATTGTGTTTAGTACTACAACGGTGATGGAAAACATCGCGAGGAAACCTGCGTAACATAGCGATTTGTAATAATTTCTATGGTATGTAAAGCCCGCCAATCCGCACTAGGCCAGCGTGGTGGACCATATGGCCTAACCCCTCTCAATTGTACTCTCGATTGTAGAGGAGGCTCGTGCCCTGCTGTGGAACTTATATGGGCTAATACGAAACGATATTGCGTTTGGTGGTCGCAACTAGGATGGGAATTCCACAGGTAGCTTAGGGATAAGTAGTAAGTACGCGGGCAATTTGTATTCCAGAGTAGTCCTTCAATGAATGGGACGTCTTTTACAACCTGCTTGAACGTGATTAAGCGCTCGAAGCAGAATAGTCGATGAATGGTTGTTACTAGTTGTAAATGATTCTTGTGCTTTAAGAGGGCTGGGAACGGGGTCACTCATGAAGTTAAGTGAAGTTTGGTAGGACATTAGTAACTGGTCTTAAAGCAACCACTACTAGAGAATGGTGGGAAATCCGTCATAGTGTTTCACGCATGTGTCTCACGTTTTGGGTTTAATCTGTATAAATCTAGTTTCGAGCATTCTGAAAACAATGTATCGGCCTGTTATACATCTTTCGTCAGTGGACACTACACTTACCATGAAGTGTATTGTGGTCAGTTTGTCTCGTCAGTAAAATAATAAATGACAGAATAGTCAATCTCTCCCGCTGGCGCTTAAGACATATGCATTTAAAGTTTATCACTCAACCCATACGAGAAAATAATACAGATGGAATTCAAATCGAGTTCATGGTTTATTTTGATTGGTGGTTTGAGGTTCTTAGAAGTAGGAACATCTTGCAAGCTATTTTTTGTGTACATATCATTGCGGAGTCGTTCTGTTCAGGTGGTTATTGACATAATTTGCGGTCATTTGTAGGGAGTTTAGAAAAAAGTGAGTTGCATGGAATTGATTAAAATAGAGTATGTACTGGAATTCAATTCTGTTGTAATAATCATAAAAATGCTTTGCAAATTTGATATTAAATATTGAAATAAAAAGACGTTGACTGACACGAGTGTATATTCGAAGTACGGTAACTAAGGCTGGAAACAAAAGATTATATCAAAATTAGAAAATAAACATTTTTCTACTCTACAGTGTTATTAAAACAACCACAACAGAGGTTACATTTCTCCAACAGATTCGAGGGAGTTGATGGGACCGTTTGCTATTATATTTGGGGGGAAATTAAGCGAAGTGGGAACTTGATGGGTATAAATGAACTACTTGTGGAACTTTAAGGAACATTTAATGTAGAGGTTTGTATTGACAAATGTTTACTTGTCTTATTTTCGAGTATTCCTGAAATATATGACTGATGGAGGTATTTAATCTTGAATTCCTTTATAGAATCTACACTCATAATTAAAGGTATCTGGGATAAAAAATAACTAATCTGTACAAGAGTTGCTTAACAGAAACAAAATGTATTTTTAATTAAGATTTACTGCTTCATGAATCAACTACGGGAAACTGCTGCCACCGTAACAAATACGCCAGCCTATATGTAAAATAGATAGTAAAATGAAATACAGCGTTGCCACGTAATGGTCTATAAAAACAAGTGGTCGGGAATCAAAGCCGCATCGAGGTCAGTTGTAACACATTCGTCACAGTCCAGTCCCGTAAACTCGATTACATGTGCTGTTATAACGACAGCGTACTTGACTTTTATGTATATTCTATATTGTTTTGGTTCATCGGTGGTAAGAGGGAGAACTCATAGATTGCCATGTCAACAACTCGTACAATATAATTATTTGGGTATAAAAGTCAGTGATAATTTAGTTGGTAAGGCACCGGAGTGATAAACCGTGAGCTTGAGCTTCCGTGGCGCTGTTGGTTGAGAGCTGTGATACAACAGATCCCGGGTTCAATTCTCGCAATGAAATGTTTATGTGGTAGACAAATATTTGTTTTGTGTCTGGGGGTTGTGAGGCCAAAGAGTTTGTTGTAGTTTCTGATATCCATGGCACAAATATTTTTCTCGTAATTTCTGATAGCCATGTTACAAGACTTGTATCCTTGTGTGGGGTCAGGACAATTGCATGTATTTATTTATAAACTTTAGTATAAATGGCAGTAGGTAGGTATTGAAAATATTGCAGCCGTCTCTGGAAATGGAAGCATTTGGTGCAATGACCTAGAATCTGTATGTCCAGTTACTAGCAGAACTACAATGCATTGTTAATTGGGTAATTTTCACGAAATGCCGAAATTAGGCTATCTTAAAATGACAACAATTTTTGACGTTATTTGATATTTATTTTATGTGAATTTGATCGTACTAATGTTACTAGAATTCGATTATGTAATGGTCCCAAAAATTATGGCGTTTTATGAAAGTTATGACGAAATTTAAAAAAATCAAAGTGAGGGAATGACAATTAAGGTGAGGGAATGATTATGCAAATGTTTCATGGTATCGCACAGTAAACGTTTTTGTTTCACCTGTCCATTTGACCTTATAAAATCTTTATTTCCTGGGCACATCCCAGAACATTCGTCCTTTTCCAAAAAATCTTGAACATCCTTTTTGACCTTCATCAACTTAGCGCTGACTTTCCTACTCTTTTTGTAAGAATCATGTTTGACAAACTGTTTTGATAAGCTGAGTAGTTTATACTTCTTCAAAAGATCTGGTTTTACTATTTCACGGTACTTTTTCTTTTCACTATGTTTCTTTAAATTACTATACCTGTCTTTTAGCTGATTAGTAATAACTTCTGATAGTAGAAGCTTCTTCTTCACAATTTCAGGAACTCGGACGTTCTTTAAGAGAGCTGTAGGCCAATTCACGTAATTAAATAAGTTCAGTTGCAGTGCAGTTGCAGTTAAGTTTCGATAGAAAACGGCCCTTTTTGTATTCTCGTAATTTAGACAACCGCTGTCAGATACACTCGCGTCAAGTTCGCGTCACGCGAGCGCTTTAGCGTATTCTACTGCTGCGCGTTATAGACATGCGTGATTCAGATCGCAACTTGATTGGTATTTACCTATTCATTTGACGTCTCCAATTACAGTTTAGTCCAACCAACGTGCAGCACATACGCAGTTTATGCATATCTTACGCGCAGCTAAACAATTACAAGAATACCATTTTGACGTACGTACCGTTAAGACGTAAACCTAATCGAAACTGCATCGGAACTTGATCGGCGCGTCAATAAATTACGTGAATTAGCCTACTGATACTTTAGCTTCCGGTGAAGTCTGATTATTTTTGTTTTGTCTATAACATCTCTTACGGAATCTCTCTTTGCTTCTTATTTCTTGTTTCAGTCTTTCCTCTAAAGCTGAATATTTTTGCATAAAGTTTTCCTCTACGTCTTCTGAGTTGCTGCTTTCTCCGATTAACTGTCAGATTTCTTAATTCATCATTATTTTCCATAGGTCCTGGGCTAGGAGGCGGTGTCTCATCTAACAGTCTTGCTAAATTCTTTCGCACTTTCATTGTTCTGTCCCTATATGATTGACTATTTTTCTTCCAGTTTTTCCTATTTTGCCTTCTTTCTCGGGAACTCATTGCGGATATAGGTTTTACTGACTGCCTCGGTGGCGTAGTTGTATTACGGTACGGTTATAAAGCTGAGGTCTCGGGTTCGAGTCCCGGGTCGGGCAAAGTGATATTGGGGTTTTCTATTCATTATCAGCCCGGAGTCAGGAATTTGTGCCCGATATGGCGATAGGCTCGCCCCCTATCACATCGTGGGACGGAACATGCAAGGCGAAATGTGGGTGTCCTAGTGGCGCCTCTGCCTAACCCTTCGGGGATAAAGGCGTGAGTTTATGTATGTATGTATGTACAGGATCAGCTTTCATTTTTTCCCTGCGTTATCGGTCGTATTCTTGCTTTTTTAATTTAGCTTCTTCTTTGCTTATCTTCTTTTTTCTTGTCATTTTTTAACCTACAACAATGTTGCAGCAATAAATTCAAGAGTTAATAAAAGCAAACAATAAAAAACGTCAGTTAGCCCACCCTGAAAATCATTCCCTCATATATCATCATTCCCTCATCATAACTTTTTATGAGGGAATGATGGTGAGGGAATGACAAAATAAAGAATAACCGTAAAGGACTCGTGATATAACCTTACAATTGAAACGATTTTTCTGCTTAAGGAAATTACTCCCAAAAGCCATCTTATCTGTGCAACTCATAATCAGTTAAAATACTTACCTTTTGTTTTTTTTGGATGTGATGAAATGACGATCAAAAAATTTATTTAGCCATAAAATTTATAAAATCATTTTGTCAGCGCACACCCGAACACAATCACAGAAAATTCGCCACTTTGATAAATTGACATTAGTGCCAACTTTCAAAAACTAATGGTAGCGTTCGTATTTTATTTAAAATGCGTTCATAATTCAACTGTCAGTAATAGTATGAGGGAATGATTTATTTTTGTGGGACACATATAAATATTCAAATTTTTAACGCGTGTTTTACTTTATAACGCTAATTTCGGTTTTTACCATAAATGTTTAATATTTTTAAACAATGAAGCCTACTTGAATATGATTCGAATGGCTTTTGTGCTTTTTTGGTAAAGAAAAGTAAATAAAAATGGTACTTGGGACACAGGGAGGGAATGATTTTAAGAACATTATGGTTATGCATTTTTATTTATTTATTTATATGGCTCTAAAATATTATGTGGAACTTTTAGGTATAGTTATGTGGATTGTATAGAAATATTAGTAATATCAATTTCTTTGTTGGATTTTTATATAAACTCCAAGGACAGGAATTTCGGAATTTCGTGAGAATTACCCAATTATTTATATTAGATGAGATGTTAAGATCACTCAACAGTGGCTATTCAAGTCGCGAATATGCTTTAACAAATATTAAATGCTTAAAATAAATTACGACAGATGAGAATGTCTTTTAAATATTTTTGATTTGGGCTGTGTAGCCATAATTTATTTCGATAGCTTGCTAAATGGTTAGGTATGTATGTACGTTCGTAATAAATACGTTATAGGTAATATAAAAAAAAAAAACTTCAATTACAAGAGTAGTTTAAATTTCTTGTAATTTTATTTTATTAGTTGCATTGCCAGTTGTCTTAAGAAATCGTTTGTCGTGTGTATTTTGTTTCTAAATTGTGCGTTAACAGTGAAATCTAGACATTTTGAAATGTACAGTACTGGTATAAGGAAATATCTGCAAGCGTTAAAGTTTACAGCTTAGGCAATAAAATTTAAGCGGTGAGTGTTCAATACACACATTCCGCTCATAGATTTGATGTACTTTTCGTGAAGAATAATTGAACAATTGAAAATAAAAAGCAGAATAGCGTATTATGCAGTATGTGATTTTAAGATAAAAACAATTTCTACAATATAGGATGATGCTACCCCTAGTCATTCTATAATGTCCCTCTCTCTTTCATCTTGTTTATCTAATTAAGGTTTGGATATATCGCTCCGTAGATTAAATATAATCTGTATTATTCAATAATATCATTGAAATGTCAATAAAACAACACTATTCTAAAACCGGAGAAATGCGTATATTTCTGTAGACACGACTTACAAAGCTATTACCCGGTTAGACAATTTATTGCGCTGTCATCGTTTTATCACTAAAATATGAATTACTGCACTCGGAAAATCTATTGCCTTGTACTATTCGTTATTGATTTAGAGTATATTTCATCTGTTATTTTTGTGCCACAGCTGCAGGGCAAAATAGTTTGCTTACAGGGTAGACAAAGAATATCTGAACGATCATCTCTATAGGTTTCGATGACATATCTTAGGTTTAATTTCACGAAGATTTTTTATCAGGTGTGAACAGAAGGGTAGAGCTGTCCCAGCTGTATTGTACTCGTAGTGTTACAAACAAATTAGCAAAATCGAAAAAAGGGTATATATACATAGGAAAAAAGGGTATAAGGGTATATACTCCTTGGGAATACAGACGTTCTTGTATCTGTTTTTGTCATTGTGATTATCTAGACTACTATTATTATTAATTTTTCGGGACAACTATTGGCTTAATTACATGAACATTTTAACCCATAATAGTCATGGACATCTTTCTATAAATTACAGTAAATTACCTATTGTCCTAATCTCCTTCCGAAAAGACATAACCACTAAAACACAACAAGTACAAAACATATTCCCCGAAGTATTTTGCTTGTTATCTCAACCAGCTTACTCAACATTAATCGCGCATTCTCGGTCGTAAAACAAGTTTAACATCGTAACTGATATAATAACACACATAACATCCAACGCAAGACATTTAATAGATTCACACTGTTGCTTCTTAGTTCTTCCGGTATTTTTACGCGGACTGGTTTAGCGATGCATGGCGAACTCATGACTGTACCGTGGGATGCGCTGCATTAAACAGATTGAAGGCGCCTATGACGATGCTATGGTGTTTTTATAACTCTCTTGCTTTTAGCAATTAGCTGGTTATATGGCAAGAGAAAACAATCTAAAAGTTATCATTTATCGGTTTGTTTTTCTATCTAAAATTTGCTTCTATTTGATAGAGTCATAAATTAGAATTCACAAGTTATAATCGACTTCGCTTCCATGGTGTAGGGGCAAGAAGCCGTTTCCGAAATGAAATTTCAAGTTTCAAGATACGTTGGTGTTACCACGAACTATTATGATTCCATTGACATCCGATTGTAGTGAGATGGATTAAATCTTCGCAGTTTCTAATACCCATGAGATTGGACACGTAAGTTATTGTCTGCGAATAATGCCATTTTGTCAATATTGCTTCTATTTTTATAACACCTGAATTTTTATCTGTTCCCTTTAATGTTTGAAGACTCCTAAAACAGAGACAAAGAAGACTATAATTATGTCCTACAATCTCACTTCATTAACTTATCTTTTTTAATTAATTACGTACATTTAGTATACCGTATTTACTCTAAATAGTGTTGGATCGCCGTTAACCCCATTAAGGTGGTGTTATCAACACGCGATACAGCCTGGTGTGAAACGTCTCATTAATTTACGATGTGCCGTACAACTAGTTTGTACGTACGTAATAAATTCGTTCATGGTTTATCTCTGAATCACTGAGACACGCATTAGTCTGCATTACGTGACTGTTTTAATATTGTTAGTTCGTATATACAAAGCAACTTGGATAAAAAACTTCATGTTTGAAAGAGCAATAATTATCCTAGCCTATTTCAGAAAATGTTGAATCTTGAAAATATTCTAGTATAACAAATTAAGTAATATATTTGAAAATATAAGCGAATTTAAGATACTTTTTTGCAGTAAATTAATGGCATAAAAAAGTTTTAACAAGCTTAAAGATATGTTATGCGACAATGAATTAAAAAAAAGATCAAATAAGACGGCACTTAATGAATCCAAACCACTAAAACGATTTTATGAGTAAGCATTCTCCCAAAAAAATCTAAAGCTTCAAAGGTTTATTATACCTTCTTACCTAATACTTGTCAAATGACATGAAATCTGAGTTCGATCGCGTATCGCAATCTGCAAGGAACAGCGTGTTATTAGCGCGCATGCGGTCACATCTCATACTCGATTACAACGCACGTCGTTCAAGTGCAGTGATTGCACCGGCGCTACCTAATACCGACCTTGTATTTATTAAACTTTTATAAGCGAAACTGTATTATAAACATCTCTCAACTAACTATTATAAGCGACTCTGTATTATAATCATCAGAATCACTCTGTGGAATTACTTAAAGATTTTTTCACAATTATATCTGCTTCGATTTAAACTTTTTCAGATAAAATATTGTCATCAATACAGTTGATACCTATATCATCGCAATGGCACAAAAGAGAAAAACGTTTTTTTACAAAAGTTTTTGCGAGTGGTGAAGTTTTGAGAAATGATTACTATTAATGTGTACAAGTTTACTACCGAAGGAACAGTATTTTTTGCATTCAATTCCAAAGAACGTGTATTAACGATGGAACTCGCAATAACTTATTTTAAAACGTGACTTTAAACTTAACTCAGGGTCGTATTCAGTTAGAGCTAATAGGACAAATAAATCAGCCGGTGTGTTTACAGTTACGACCGCAGCTTTAGAAGTGTATATTTTTAATGGGATAATGTTGGCGCCAGTAACCATTTTTTGCATTTGACCTTCGTAAATCTTCTAAGTGAATTAATCCCCGGTTTACGTAGCGTAATATTTTATAAAATATTATGCACAATTATTTTTGTATGATTGGAAATTAGCAAGTACCCGATAAATCTGATTTTTGAATGTTCATTACCGATACAATTTTCCCGAAAATAATAACTTATACTCACAATACTTAATTTTCAGTATTTATTTATTTATTACTACTCCAAATAATTTGTAATTACGTAGTGTAATTTTAATGGCATGATCAGGACAAGAAACCATGTTTCAATATTGGATACCATCAATTTTAATGGCGACTATAACCACCTTTCAACCTGCCACTATACAATCGATAGAGGTCACTGTGAGACCAAGCCCCCGATTAAACGACCCAAGTACTGCTCCGTAACGGTGACAAAAATATGTAGGCATACAACAATAAATCTTAGGGTCGCGCGTGCATTGCTGTAGGTCATGTCCATACAACGGTACTTTGGCTTACGATACTTTATTTAATGCCATACTGAAGGCTTACTATGCAGTATGCACCCAGTCATACGCTTTGGAATTGCAATTAAATTCCGCGAACCGTTCATTCATTTGCTTTGATTAAGGTACGGTCTTTGAATAACGCTTTTCAGGGTAGGGAAGATATTAATGAATACTGACTGGATTATTCGCATTAGCATATTATGCACATTTTCGACGATTACGGCGCATTTCATTGATGATGCGTATTTTCACTGCACTTACAATATTATTTAGGTTCATAAATAATTAATAGAATCTTGCGTTATTATTCAAGTCTATGCTCGTCATTTTGCGTGGCTACCTATCTGCAAAATGTTTATTAATATATTTTAATTTATACGGTAATAGAACGCGTATCGACCCTAACACATAAATTATTATTGTCATTATTTTTAAGTATTTACTCATCATTTTTAATATCTTTATAGTAAATAAACAAGTAAAGTAAAAGTTAATAAGAATTTCTATAACATAACACCCATATAAGTAATGATCACACGATGTCTGCTTTTTACGCTACAAGTCAAACCACTATTGTGCACTAAAAAGTAATAAAGTTCGCACCCACTTTACCGCGATGAGAAGTCTCTTGCTTTCAAACATTTTTCAAAAGCATTTTGCGGTTTACCGACGCTGTAGTTAGTCTGTACGGGCTTGTAGGCCGTCGTACTATACATGTACGCACATGACACATTTACAATTCCTATATTAAATCTATAACTATCATGTATAGGCACTGTTGTTTTCTGATTTTACTCTTCAATTGGACTAGATTTTTGGCACCGGCTCCACAAAGCGACTACAATTCATTATGAAAGTATTGTGCAATTCATGTGAAGTTGTCCGTGTGCTTTACTAAAATCAATAACAACAATCGCTTATTTCATAGTTTGTTGCTGGATGACAGAAATGCCAAACTATAACCTATATTGTGGTACATATAATAACATATTAAGATGAACAATAAAATTCATAAATTAGTTTTTTGTTCCATAAATCTTATTTTGTTTTATATAAAATGTTTAAAAATAAAAAGCTGTATATCATAGCACTTCTGGACAACACCGTGACAAAACGCCAAGCTGGCTGACAGAATTCCTAGGCGAGGGCGCAATGAACAAAAGAAAAGCTTTCATAAACATATTATAAAGAGAAAAATCATAAACGTGAATAATTAATTGTATGTATTATTAGTATTCAATTATTAAAAACATAATATAACTGGGACTTATACGTATAAGAAAATTTAGGTATAAAAATATATATAAAAGGAAAACGAGGCTTCGTTGCTTGAACAACAATAATTAATTTTTGCAATATTTATAAAACCATAAATATGTAATTATTTTACATTTATTTATTTTTTCACTCATTTCAAACTTGAGGTCGGCGTACCACAATATTTAAAATTATAAATGGACATTTCAGAAAATTACACTCGTGTTTTTTGGGAACCCAAAAACTACATAAGCCCTAAATATGAAGAAAGTGAAAAATGTTTTCTTAATTAATACACCTACAATTTTCCGCTGTCGTTAACCCCTTGTACCACATAATTAAACTTGTAGTCCAGGATGACACGAGCGAAGTAAAGTTTAGACATTTCGTTGGTATGGGACAGCTTTTTGTGCTATCAGTTTAATGCGCCGTTTCTAATATAATGTGACCATAATTTAATGCAACAGCTCTTGTGGTATGTTAAGTACGCAGTTTTTTATTAACCTTGTTGTCTCATATCGCGAATCTTGCAATTATTAAAGGTTTATTAATTATTACAGTGTTGTGGCGACACCTTTTTTGGCGATTATATTTTATTATTTGCTGGCAAAGCTAATACCACTCTCAATCGTTCTTTCGATTGTAGAGGAGGCGTGCCCTGCCGTTGGACGTATATGGACTGATACAGTACAATACAAGGCTAAGGAAAAAGTCACTGAATTGCAGCTGGTGGTATGTTTAATACCCTCCAGATATTACATAGACTAGCGAAGATTTTCGGACGCTATTAGAAAACAGCGTAGGACGCTCACGCACAAGATGATCAGACGACCTGGTAAAGGTCGCGAGACGTCGCTGGATGCAGGCTGCCTCCAACAGGTCACTGTGGAAATCATTGGAGAGTCCTATGTTTAGCAGTGGACTTCCTTTTGATGGATGGATGATGATGGATGATTAGAAAAATTGATGCAGGAATGATGAATTGAAACATAATAGCTAGTTATTATTTCACGCTTGCGTATAAAAACCCAAGACAGAAGGACGTAGAAATCACGAGTATACAAATCCTCAACACTGTATCGTCAATTCTTCAAGCAAGCTCGTCATGACGATACTGCCCTACAAACTAAGACTTCATTCTGGGTGTTTCTGAGACCGAAAAAGTCTCTCGTAGTTCCTGATACCCACGACACAAGACTCGATCTTAGTGTGGGGTCAGGACTATGTATGTGACTGTTGGGTGTATTTATTTATTTATTCTTCATGCTGGCCCACGAAAAATCTTGTCCAAATTACCGCCTCTCATTTTAATATGATAATGACTTCATTAAGGATACATTTACACAGTTATGTGAATATGACCCACATGTTACAAATAATTACAAAAGTATATCGCGAGTGAAAAACCAGGTTTTATGGAGTTGGACTGAAAACGAGATGAACTGGTTTATACAGGTTCCATCAGCTCTCTTTCCCCATCAGTACTGGATATGTTTAATTGAGTTTTAACGTAATTATGTCAATATCAATTGCTTTATCAGGTTTGAAACGATTTTAATTAGGACTAAAGTATAATGTGCGGTGGCCTAGTTGGGACCTGGACGAACATCCGAGATGAAAACGATGATGAAGGCGAGAATACAACTTGATTTTTCGAATTTACGCAAGTGAATTGTATGATCGGTTTAATTTAAAAAAAGTGAGTATTCCTGAAGAATTTCTATAATATTTTTTTATAGGAAGTAGGTACCAATCACTTGTTCATACAGTTGTGTGTCCTGGGTTGGGGCCCATAACAACCTCAACAAGGCCAAAAACAAAAGTACATTCTACCAATAGACCCACCCTTTAGGTTTATAGAAAATTTTCACAAAAAACGAACCAGTTCTATCAACATAACGTATATATAACTCTGCGGATAGTTCTATTAATTAAAGCCCACAATTAAAGAATATTTCCCAAGCAATTAATCTAGACACTGTTATGTCTTATCCATTAACTAGTGTTTTTACTCACAATAAGTGCGTTTATATCAATTATTAAATTCCCAGCACGCATTGAGTGAAATCGTATACATTTATTTCGCGTAAATAATGATCTTTTCGGTATGCAATTATTTCATATCTTAACATCTTGTACTCTACACGAAAACAGTAATTACGGAGCGTATTATTTCCGTTCAAAAAACTATTGTTCCGGTATCATTTTAGATTGTTTGTTATGCAATGAGACAAAACAAATATACATGAAGATAATGGCTACTGTTATGGTATGGTTGTCTGTTAAAAAATAAGATTAGCTAATGTACAATTTAGTTTATTTTCACTATGTGTGTAATTATAGGATTATCCACTTTGTAACGGCCTTATTCACAGACATTTTCAAAACATATATTGGTTATCGAATGTTTTGTCCCTTTCCAACGACTTATGAATTCAGTTTGAGCGAAGAAGACCAAACATTTGATAACTAAAATAGGTTTCAAACTGCCTATGAATAAGGCCGATATACGTTAGCAACGTGAAGCAGTGTCATTTGTAAGTGATATTAGAAGGTAGTGGACATAAACTTTCGATTCAATGCGGAATGTTGGAAATTGGCGCTGAGAAAAGCTACCTTTCGTTAAAAAGGGAAGCATAATTTATTCTCCGAGACATAGTATTGTTAGGAAACAGATGTATCTGTGTGTGTTTGTCAAATCTACTTACAGAGCAATGTAGGTTATATTGTTTCCAATGTATATAATTATTTCAACAATGAAATTATATACCGAAATAGAAATTTAAATGCATGTTCTAAGATGTGTATTATGTCATACATCTTACTTCGTTTTTATTTAGAACGATGATTTAAACATTTATACCGGTACAAAAAAATATTACAACGCATCTTATTAATTTATTTACTTTTCATTTTACACAGAAAAAAAGATATAACAATATACAGACTTTACAAAAAATAATAGTACAAATGGCGGTTTTGTAGCTCTAGGCGATTTCTTCCAGACAACCTTATATTGAATTGTCCCTCATTGCATAGCAAATTCAAAACAAAAATACACAACGAGTTGTATACAATGTATAATTCCTACACCTCACATTGTCGATTGCGAAGATAAAAATAAGTTTAATGGAATGTGCATCAAGTTCCATAACAGAACACAATAAAATTACTTTTGAAATTCCCGAAGCGATTTTACTTGAGTTAATGGAGATTTATTCATAAATAAAACATGGAAAACAATGAAAATTGCATGCCGCCGAGATATTCAAGGATAGCGACACGGGAATATTAATTCCACATCGAGTTTATGATGACAATAATAGTGATGACGACGGCAAAATGAATTTTTTTTAGAAGAATATTTACAAATTGAAAAAAGAGTCAAAAACTGTTTTTATTTAAAAACTGTAACAACAATGAAACGCATAGGTAATTATGTAGGCAATTTATTAAAGTAAAAATATTTGTTCTTAATTTAAATTTGTATTAAAAACAGAAAGTCACGCCCACAACGCATTATTGTACGCATTTTAATTCCCAGGTAAAAGCAAAATATAATTAATTAATCGAATTACAAACGCGACCTATACTTTCACTTATTCTGTACTGTGCGGTGGACAAACCCTAAAATATTTTTTAATAAATCGGTTCAGTTGCCAGCAAAATAATCGATAAGCATAAACCACATCAGTTGTCACTTGCAAGTGAAAGGTCAGGGACCTATGCGTCATCTACAAATTATTAACATAAAGTTTTATGTGCATGGCTGTACCCGTACAAGGAATGCATGATATTCGCAAGCCGCGCTGTATCATATCCAATAAATATACATCAGTTTGTGAGTACAATGTCAGGCATCCGAGGCGTTTGGATACTCACTTATTAATAATTCATTTTTGTTAAATCCATTTTGGTATTTAAAAATGCATTGGTTTTGTGGATTCGTATTATGTTTACGTGTAACCCAAACGATGTACGGCCTACTAGATTTGGAGCTAGGTTCTTTGTAGAACACGGTCAAAATCCCAATGGGTGGAAGGAAATTCGTGATATTTTCATATTGTCCACTGCCTCGTATTGAGTCATTAATACCTCGTTTTCTAAACTAGACATGTCGCCGAACCGTGGAATGTAAAAATACCTATAGTTGGCAATGAAGTATCGTTTGTTAAAGCATACAAATTCCTGAAAATACTGCTGCAAATATTTCTTTATTAAACAGGTAGCATGTTAAGGAATTTATTTCAATTTAGCAAAGCCTATAAAACTCATGATATAAAGTAAAAACAAAACGTATAATGGCCAATCTTTCTCCCATAACAACTCGGTAAGTAGATTAGGCTTTTTATCGCGCGCAGTCATCTCGGCAAGCGGTTCTCAACTTTGGTACAAAAGCGTGGAAAAAACACGAATTATGAATAATTCGTCGCAACGCATTTTGACAACTGTACCTACCTTGATTGATTATTACGATTTGATATAAATTCCACGGATTTACTTTATCCTCGGTCATTTGATATAATTCTTTGGTTAGCTTTTACTTTTCTGCGTAAAATCTACGTCCGCATTTCAGCAAGTTTGTTACAAATATTGTCCGTTAATTTTAATTTACAAGATCAAAAACAAAGGGCTAAGTTAGGGGCCTAGAATTATAGATATTTCAGTTACGAGTAGTTTAAATGTTCTGGTTAAAATTGAACTTTTTAGAAGGTAACAACAAATATACTGTCATCATATTTGGTTCGGTCATATTCTAGTCCATATTGAAATTATTTTTACAGTTACACCAATTAGATGTCATCTTGTTTTCTTATAAATATTGATCAACATTGACACTCACCACCAGTATTATCACTATAGAAATGTTGGACAACTCGCCGCCACCGGTTCCCGCACATTGTAAAGCAATAGCATGACTCAAGTGTTAATACCATCGAATTAAAATAGCTGCCTAGCTCCCGGCATGTTATAAAGGATCCGATAAACACAGCCTCCTGTATTCTGCCACTTAGTTTGTTCCGATAATATTCATTGATAGCACTTGGGCCGTTGCTACGACTGGCTCAAACTTTTAATGATCACTTGAAGGTATTTGATAGATCTGTATGTTTTTAGGCATTAAATGGTAATAAATATGACGGTAATAATCTTTAAATACATTTGAAATTGATATTACTGAGGACATTCGTATGTATTATAAAAGGCATTAAATGAATACAGAATATTAGTTGATGATACGCGTCATGCCTGCCCATAAAAAGGAGCAACGCTACTTAGAACATATTAAACAAGCTGTGTATGGAACTACACTGAGCTCGTCATCTTGAGGCATAATGTATGTCTCTTAATGCCCAGTAATTTCACTTACTACAATGTAAAACTGTAATACAGTGCATTAACTCTACTGCTTGGCGACATGGACAAAGTGGTAGTATGTTCGACAGCCTCCGTGGCGCAGTTGGTTAGACGCCGGCCTGTGAAACGAGAGGCCGCGGGTTCGATCCCCGCACCGAAACAAATATTTGTGTGATCCACAGGTATTTGTTTCGGGTCTGGGTGTTTGTGACACCAAAAAGTCTGATACCCATGACACAAGACTCGATCTTAGTGTGGGGTCAGGACTATGTATGTCACTGTTGGGTGTATTAATTATTATTTATTTATGTACCTACCTAGAAAACTTTTCGCATTTAGTGATTTGCCTAGTAGTCACAATAGTCACAAAAAATGTCTTGACCCCACATTAACATCAATGAAGTCTTATGTCCAGGGTATCACAAACTACGAGAGACTTTTCGGTCTCACAAACACTCAGACCCGAGACAGATATCTGTGGGCCTCACAAACATCCGTCTCGGTGCGGGAATCGAACCCGCGGCCTCTCCTTTGACAGCCGGCGTCTAACCAACTGGGCCACGGAGGCTGTCAAAGTAGTAAAACCATTATCATTACTATCGAAATACTATGTATTTACAATTTAAAAAAAAACGATTTTGCTATCATAAAAATACCATATATTTAAACTAATTTAATATACAAACACTGTATAACAAATACGGTAAAACAAACATCACATTCAATCCATCATTGGTAGGACATGACAGCTCTATAAGCTAAGTATCAGTGACACGGGCAAATAAGCAACTAAATCTACCGGGACAAGTATCGACAGTCGTCAATCCTTATCGATATTTATCGATACAGGGAATCAATAAATTGATCCATCAACTATAGAATTGCAATGCGCCTGGCGCCATAAATGGCTCTATATATCAGAGCCCGCGAGATACGGTGTTACCTTATACTACTTTGATCACGACTGTTTTGAGCTACGAGGGCGATAAGATGTATTTTATAACAATATCCAGTGGAATGCTGCGGGGCTTTTGTGTTGCTTTTATGTTTATAGACCTGTTGTAAATATTTCATATTTTTGCGGTATGAAGTGGCTAATAATGTTAGCTTTTTGGTTTTAGTAGGCTAATAATAAAAATACCTCAAAGTTATTTCAATATGTTGAAAAAGACTTTCGGTTATTATTTTTGCCTGGCCGGCTGCCCGACGGCAACAATTTTATTCAATTTTTTTTTAATAGAAAAACTTACACCTTGCGAAAAGTTAAACTAGAAAATCATCGAGGCAAGCAGACAAGTTTTTTACGACATAATTAATGCAACAAAAAATAAAATTATATAATGTTACAAAATACAAACAAAATTAAATGTATCTCGTAAATAATGTTTAATCCAGACGTTTAAGCATGTAAATGTCGGATTAGTACGGATGATGTTTGTGTGGTAACTGGCAGGACAGTCCCGACGACTGCGACGGAAATGCAGTGCGTTGTCATGGCAACCGGTTCCCGGGGAACCTACATTTTATTCCCTCATACGACGTCCTGTTGGGCCTTGTTACTCTTGATATGCACTTCCTTTGTTGGTGTTTTGTTGCCTGGAATGGATGCAGGAAGCTTCTAGGAATAATTTTGTTTCTTTTCGTATTTGATGAATTGTTTAATGCAGCAATGATAACACTTTGATTTGGAATTAGCATTTATACCTACTCTAATTTGGAATAATTATTTTTAGCAGGAAAGTCAGTAATGTGTTTTTTATAGACATGTGTTTTAGCGGTTAGCATAAGGTCGTGGGATGACATAATCTGGATAAGACAGATTTTTAAAATTTGATGATTTTGCTTCCTCTAAAAAAACATCAAGTTGCCATTTTGACAGCCTCCGTGGCGCAGTTGGTTTGACGCCGCCTGTGAAACGAGAGGCCGCGGGTTCGATCCCCGCACCGAAATAAATATTTGTGTGATCCACAGGTATTTGTTTCGGGTCTGGGTGTTTGTGAGACCGAAAAGTCTCTCGTAGCTTCTGATACCCACGACACAAGACTCGATCTTAGTGTGGGGTCAGGACTATGTATGTGACTGTTGGGTGTATTTATTATTTATTATTATTATTTACTATACGTGTGGTGTTTTTATTATTTAAGCCCGCCAAAGTGAATGCAATACAACTGATGAGAAGTGATTACCACGATATCATGGTCAATTGATTTGTCAGTCATCGACCTGTAAATCCATTGGGATTTTTTTGCTTACAAGTTTAATAAGTACATACACAAGTTTTAAACATACTTAAATTATACCGTTATTTAATCATAAACAGATACTCGAACAATAAGATGCAAGCAACGCCGCTATGGACTAAGATTCCATTTTTTGCAGTCCATTGATTGGATCGAGGCTAATAAAATATGTATTAGTTATCGACCCATACTTCAATTTAAATTACTAATCTCGCGGTGAAATATTTCATTGATTTATTGATTATTTTGGATGATCCGTTTTGATTAGTTTTTACATTCCAATACCGTTTATAATTTGTAAAGAAAATTGGACAAGTCACGTCAACGCCATCAATTTGCAATATTATTTAACAAATGTATTTTATTACACTGTTATTTTTATTCATTTATTATTCGCTACTGCAAGTTTGCTAGGTACAGGTGCATATTAAGCACCTATTCTCCGATTTTGATGACCAGCCAAACTCGCGAAATATCGAATTAGCTAGTCTCAGATGTTTAGTTAACAATTTAACTAGTGGAGTACTATAATTACTTACACGTGTTACTTGAATAATGATGTCATTAAAATACTTGCCTATTTTTATTTATTAAACCATACCATTATCCCTTTCAATTTAAATGACAAAGCTGCAAATGCTATTCGAAATCTCTATGAATGTCTATCGATGTAAGAGTATTTATCATTAGCTGTATCAACGTGCCACCGGCTATCTGATTATAAATTATGAAGTCGGCCTATTCATAAGTTAAATTGTGTCCATTATACTGCCCTTCTGAGAATAAACGAGGCTCCGAGTGCTAGAATTAATATTGGAGCAAGTGTAGGCTGAGTGTGAAATAGAACTGGCATGGCACTATATACGTGTAATACGAGTATATTCTAAGATAATCCAGAATGACTTTTACAGAATTACAAGTCGAATTGAAAATCTCTTATTGTGCAGACGGTTATGAATAAGATTTGGGTGTGTCTGTCTTCGGCAAGTAGCGGCAGAATAAATTGAAACTAAAGTATATATTTTCTTGAGAATGTTGACAATTTACATAGATACTTTATGTGTTGTGGGTGTTTAAAGAAAGAAAAAAAAGAAAGAAACATTTATTTGTTTTAAGCAATGGTTTACAGCTACACTTATGTTTAAAATTAACTTATATTGTACTAATTTAACAGTGATTGTCACAACACATTGTTTATGGGTACTGATGATTACTTACTATTTTACTGATGGTAGGTCTCTCATATGTGAGAGGCCGCCTGGGCAGGTATCACCGCAATGTCTATTTCTTCCGCCAAACACCAATATAATGGACTGTTGTGTTCCCGTTTGCAGGATATTGTAGCCAGAGTAACTACTGGACATAATGAGACTTAACATATGTCTCAGGATGGCGAGCGCAGTGGAATACCAAGCATTGCTTTGTAATTTATGGTGTTGTTTGGTTTTTCTTACTGTCCATGAGCGGTAATATCGCTTACCATCAGGTGAAAGGCATGTTCGTCTCGCCATTCATCGCAAAAAATAACATTGGGAAATAAGAGAATGATCTAACAAAGACTTACTGTCCATGTAACTGTTCTCACTCGGCTTCCTAACCTTATAGTCAAAACTGTTAGCTAATCTGTGAAATACAGCCTGAGCTTAACATACACAAGCTTAATAATACATGTTCTGAAATAAGAATGAAGTGTCCATTCTTACAAAGCAAACCTAGACGCGACACGTGTATCAACTCGGACTTTTAAAGATACAAATCTTTACGATGGAAACTAGAAATTTATGTCCATTAAAACCGGTACATCGTCTGCAATCGGTAGTTACATCTGGCGATGCAATGTATTTGTTGTTTTTCATATTAATTCTTTATGGGACAATACGATTCATACAAGTATACTAAACAAGTTGGATAAATATCTAAATTTATTTGAAGAAGTTGTTTTGGAAAGTTCTAAGAAAAATGTCGCTCCTGAATTACACGCGTTGCTGGTTTACTTACGGGGCATCAAACTGTTGTTTGCCTAAACTTGAACTGTAAATAATGAGGTTGTGCAAAATTGTTTCTATCCTAGTTTTAGGTACTGGACAAAATGACAACACCTGATCGATAAACAATTTAGACTCAGTTAAGATATTATGTGGTAAAAACACTCGATGCTTAAAAATATAAATCACTTATCCCCTGTCCCCTGTCTAGTAACTGAATCAGTTAAATATCACGAAATCGTATTATAAGCGTGACAATAATACTGGTATCGTTATTGGTAATACTCAAGTAATGTTGGTTTTATTTGTTTAAATTTTTAGCAACCATAAAAACATATATTTGTGTCCAAAATCAATGTAATCTTATCATTTTGTGTCTAAATAGATTATTTCCCCTGCGCAGCTATGAAGCTCATGGGAAACGAAAGGATTTCCAAATATTTGTTCGGGTCTGTGAGTTACTGAACCGAAATACCATTGATTTTTTAAAGCTATTATGTAAACATGCGTATCTGACTATTCTGTGTCTAATTCTTGGGTATATTCTTAATACATTAAAACTTAGATACTCAATGTATGAAATTTTAGTTTTCCAAAAAAAGCGAAGCGTTTCATTGGGAGAGAGCGTGATCAACAAAACCTCATAAAGATAACTGCAAAACTCCTTCATTTTTTTATCAGTTACAACAACAAAGTTTTCTCAGTAGAACCACAAAACACTTTATCTAAATCGCGTATGCTAACCCTTCGTATAAAACTGGATAATCTAGCCAGCCATCTATTTTTTATACGAAACTGGCTTAACAGGTACTCGTAATGTGTTATCTATTTCATCTAAGTAACAAATGAAGCGGGATTATGTGAGCTGATAATACGATTTATCATTCGTCAGTCGAGAATATAGCGGTCAAACGCAAATGGAAAATGCTGCACCGGTTTATTTAACAGTGTTTTTCGTTGAGCTTAAAATGTTATTAGAAGCTGGTTGTAGATTATAGGATAAGACTGGACATGCCTTTCATATAGAGAGTTTAGTATAGGTAGAGATCTCCTGAAATTAAGTCTCGAAGAAACGTCGATAGCGTAGAGGACCCAGATATTAGCTACAACCATATGTACGTTTGAGAGAGTATGTTCTAAAAAAGTTACTTACGAAAGAAAAATGGCAATGGGAAAATCATCTTGCCCAGCAGGAAAACACACTCGTACATAAATTTTATCAAAAAAATAATTCGATTAAGTTCTTTTTTAAAAGGTTGAAAAGAGGCTTAAATGGGTGCATTACGAAAGCTGAGTAATGAGTAAAATACCTCAAAATACCACGGAAATTTCATACATTCATTACTCATTTTGTATAACATCTATTATAATACCGTTAACTCATGAGAGCCTATGAAATACGCAGTGTGATAAATTGACGTAAGGTGCTAAGCAGGCCGGCCCATCATTTGTTACCAGCACGGCGCCAGCGTTTATTCAACATTTTTTATAACACTCATTACATTATATGCTTTAAATAACTTGGCAAGAATGGATGGGAATATTTGAGATAACACGATTCTTAAAGGTGGTGGACATTCTTGTAATACTGATGATTGTAGTTTAATAAATCATTGTGTCGTGGTGTTGGAGAAAAAAGGTCTCGTATCTTGTTTATTTTTTTGTGAATTTCCTCTATTTTATAGAAGTAGATTTGGATCCAAAGAAATACTTGAGCTTGAAGGTAACATTTTGGGTCTGGTTAGATTTATTGTATCTGAGTTGGGGCAAACTACCCATCCAGCTAGTTCTCGTAAGTCAACGTGGAAGACGACTGTCTATATCAGCCCATATACGTCCTACTGCAGGGCACGGGCCTACTCTACAATCGAGAGAATCGATTGAGAGTGGTTAGGTCATATAGTCCACCACGCTGGCCTAGTGCGGGTTGGCGGACTTTACATACCGTAGAAATTCTTTAAAATCGCTACGGTATGCAGGTTTCCTCACGATGTTTTCCTTCACCGTTAAAGTGCGTGGTGATTGACTATCAATACACACATAACTCCGAAAAGTCAGGGGTGTGCCCTGGGATTTGAACCCGCGACCACCGTGAACATGTAGGCAGCCGCGTCTGGTCCGTTACCAACAGGCCACCACGCACTTTGGAAGACGACTGACAGGTGCATAAACACACTTTTTTATTACAGACAAAAATCACAACAGTAAACATAGAAGACAGACTTTGAAGACAAAAATAAAATGTTTCATTCTTAAAGATTGAGTGCTTGTATCGAACAAAATATTGTTTACTCAACTTTGCTACCATAAAATCGTTCAATTACACGTATAAATAAAGGAAATTTCCCACAGGAAAAAGGAGTCTTATTACAACTTCACAACCTGATTTCAGACAATAAAGCTCAACTTGACATTAGAGGCATTCGAGTTTTTATATCGATGCAATCTTTAAGCTATTAGGGATACGTATCGATGAAGTGTGTTAATGATTATCGATAATGGTGGTAAAAACTACGCGGTGTGGAATGCACTAGTGATACCATTTAAATACGAAATAATATAATCGTTATAGAATGCCCTATTGCCTTAGTTCAGTTTTATACCTATGTGAGTACAGTTTGATATACTTTAATGGCATTGGAAACATGTATTTTATATTTATTCTAACATAACATATTGACAGTAGAATGAAATGAAATAGTGAGCTTATTTTGCTAATATCCCTAACAAGTTCTAGATGGCGTTCATTCAGCTTACAACCGATTCCTTTATTCGTTCCTTTGTTCATCTGGCCAGACAGCGGGAAGACTTGCACAAGTGGGCCGGCAGCGACTGTATGCGTAAAGCAGTAGAATGGGGCTCTGTGGCGCACCTTGGGAGAGGCCTATGTCCAGCAGTGGACTGTTATGGGCTGATGATGATGATGAAATGACCAACGGTATTAGCCTGACAGCCTTAAGTCCCTTTATCATAATGCATATTGTAATGAGGGCTCAACTGTAAGAAAACTTAAAAAGTAGTCCTTTTATGTTAGTACACAAGATAAAATTGCACATGACTGATCTTTCCACGTGTCAGATGCGGAACAACATGTCAAAGTTCAGGAAAGACACCTCATGCCACAATAAGTAACTTGTTTTACTGTTTTAACAGTTACTGGGGTTTTAGTATCGGCAACATCGTCTTCGGTTTACGATTGCAAATAAATTTGCTTTTGTCGTACTGCATTTAGATGCTTTAGTAACGTCGCGTCGGTCGGTATAGAAATTGAATTACTGTCAACATTATATTGGCTTATAATATTTTTGCTGTTGTATTTGGTTATGTTAACTTTTTTATTTGTTTTATAAATAACAAATAATCAAGAAATAGAATCTGAAATTTCCACGATGGTAAGTATCATAGAATGTAGGAAAATCCTGTTGATCATTAAGTTTCTTATTTTTGAAATAAAGTTTTTATGATGTGCAGCAAATAATATTTTAAAAGTTATACTTATAGTTTGAAGCTTCTCTTCTCTTACATAAAGTTTCATGTTCTCTTCTTTTAAATGGTAAGAACCATTAAAATCAAAGATTTCGTAGTAAACCGGTTTGTGACGTCAACCGTCGTCTACCAACAAAAATCTTTTTAGGAGAATGAAGTTCCTCTCATAGAGTAACAATTAGTTCATATCTTTTTAACTTCATACAATACTCGTGCTCCAATATATAAATTATCCATCGCAAAACTTACGCCCGAATACTCAAACGCTATTTAAATATTGAGCTACCCACGTCCCACTTAATCAGTACATTGAAGCGGGATTTGCTTAGTTATGTGCTACATAATATTTAAGTGACGTTTGTGTTTTTAAAACAAAAACTTAACATTTTAATTAACGCTATAATAAAACGTTCAATTCCCAAGTAAGTTATTAAAAAGAGATTTTTAGAAAGTGTTTCTTTGAGATGGTAACGACTCGTGCTTCCTATTCAATACAAAGCGCGAAGTGTGACTTTCATCTGATGATGACGCGTTTTTCTGATCTTATTGGTGTGAACTTGAAGGTTGAGTAAAAGCGCTCGTTAGCATGGTTATTGTTATAACTGTCATTAGGCAAACAAACGTAATGTATCCCATAACATTAATATAAGACTGTTTTTGCGCCATTAATACGAAAGAAGAAGACATTTGGCATTTAGTGGCTGCAGCAGAAGTTCTGTTTATTCGTGACGCTGATATGTGAAGTGACTGCACTGCAAGATAAGGCCAGATTGTCGCGTTATTTTGTTGAAGGTGGTAAGTAGATTTTGCGACGGATTGGTTCAAAATGAATCATTGCTTTATCCGCATCCTACACAAGGAGCAGTGTGTAAGCACTGTTGAGTTAAATTGGAAATAATCTGGATTGTCAAAATATTCTAATGGTATGTAAATTGCGAACATTCCTAATCTCAATAGTCACAAATTAATTATTTCTTTAATATTAATAATAACTGCTAACTCTTCAGTCAATTAAACATAAACTACAATTATAACTAATTGTATTCATGTTTGAATAATAACAAAACATGTGCCAATTAAGTTTTGCATTTCAACTACAAACATTAATAATAAATTATTAACAAGAACATTGCATTTTATTATGCGCACGTATGTACTGAATATTAAAAACAGTAGTGATGCGCACCAATTTGGAACTTTCTATCGATAATTGTCGAGTATCGATATCGTCATGGATCGTCGACACGCTAATTGAGACACGACTGTCCCAAGTCTTAAGCCGATTAGTTAAAGGCTACAATTGTTTCCGAATTACGTTTTGATACAAGCGAAAGTGTCATTTAGTCGACTAGATGCCGGCAAAGTATAAAGTTCCTCGTTGACGTCGGTCGAGCGTGAAAAATGTCTGAAACAATGAAATTTCTACCAAAATCTTCAAGGCTTGTCAACTTTTAGATTGGCGTTAATTCATTAGATTTCACAACAACACGTTGATGTTGAAATTTTTATCGAGAAATTACGTCTTGTTTTTATTCGCCTTAATTGTGTCATTTAACGTGATATGACATAGCTTGCAGTTCAAAGTATTTTAAAGGCACATTAATATTGTTTATTTTATACAATTCACTCAGGTACTCCCGTCCTTCCTTACAATTCGTCTGTGAGTTTAATATTCATCAATATAATCGATTAATTTTATCAGTTTAGCGCATCACTAGCAGTGAGTTTCTCATGTAGCGTCGTTGTTTCACGGCGCTTGAACATCGTACGCGCCCACGGTTATTAGCAAAGGGCAATGTTTGAAAATAACGTTTTTATCAAGGAGTTCAATGGCCTGGATAGAAAAAAATAGATAGGTACTCTAGATGCAAACACAGTATAGAATTCGTAAAAAATCAGGCTCGATAAAAAAAAACATGAGAAGGCCATTGGCCCTGGTCATTGCTATAACGCTGACAGCATTTGCACATGATTATATTGTTGGCTTGAACATTAAAATATTAAATTGGCCCAGAATTGTCTTAAAGCAGGATCTAGATGTATTGAGGGTTTTTAAAAACCCTTTCAAAATCGCTTCTTAGTCGGCAGATTTTTTTTCAGAAGGTCAGGTATAAATCTATAAAAATATCTTGCGTAAAATAATATCGTGTTAATTAGAAGTTAAAGTCAGAAAAAATAGATGCATACATACATAAACTCACGCCTTTATCCCATAAGGGGTAGGCGCCAACAGGACACCCACATTTGGCCTTGTATGTTCCGTCACATGATGTGATAGGGGGCGAGCCTATCGCCATATTGGGCACAAATTCTTGACTTCGGGCTGATAATTAATAGAAAAACCCAATATCACTTTGCCCGACCCGGGATTCGAACCCGAGACCTCAGCTTTGTAGTCGTACCGTAGTACAACTACGCCACCGAGGCAGTAAACATGTAATCAAGTTGTATTTACAACAATAATAAACAAGTGAATTCTATCAGAGTCGAATTTACTCTTACAAAGCTTTTATGATACCTTCCTAAAAATCCTTACCACACTAACTCGAGCAAAGTATACATCATTCAATTTAGGGCTGTATCATGAACAATAGCGACACTATGGAAGTTTCATTTCGCAGTAACAGCACAATGGGTGCTTCGTGTGATCGTGGTAGCAGTCATAACAGCTCGCCTTTGTTACTGATTCATTGTAAATTGCCAATACCGATCCCTGTCGACACTTACGAAATATGAACCGGTTTCGGTGCTATGGGAATTCTTTTGAGTATTATTAGGCGTGTGGTTGATGGTTGAATTTGATAACGTCACATGAACTATTATTGTCACTCGGAGTACATCCTAAGCTATAGCAAGTTGGTGCATCAATTTTATTAGTTTTGTGACCAATCTGGTGTCTAGAGATTTTCTGGGGAAAATATTTCCGAAAAGCTTCGCGTCGGGCAGGCTATCAGTCGTAAAGTACCTAAATCATGTTGCAACATGTAAATAAAAGTGTGACATTGCTCTCACTTAACAATGAGATAAGAGCAGATAGCAGGAATTCTCAGTATTAAACTCCATTTCTTTAAGTTTACCACGGGCTGTATGAAGCCTACGTGCTCCTGTAATTCTGAGAACCAGGACCTACAGAAGTGAGAGGGGTTCAAGACGTTTTGTATCAAACATCTCATAGTAAATTCTACTCATGAATCTCCACCGTAGTGATTCTTTATACTACGCTGTCACCTTTACTAATTTTGAAAGGTCCAGTTACACATTTGTAGGGCGGAGTATAAAGTCATTTCCGAGAATGAAACATCATAAAGTGTCTGCATAATTTAGATGATCTTGATAGATAAAAACAATGATTATATTCGAGATACACGTTCATTCATATTTATAAGGGAAAATATTTTGTATTCAATCGAGTTGTAATAGTTTATTGGTATTCATTGACAGATAAAAACCAGTTCTCGTGTTGTCATATCGGAACGCAATCAGTTTGGTAGTGAATATAATACTGTTTTTATGACTATTAATTCTCTTCTTTGAAGTTACAGAAGATGCGAATAAGTGAGATAAAAATAGATATTGTTGTTCATTTTGTAGAATGATACATCTCATGTAGATGTTACTATAAAAGCAACTGGCAAAAGTTATAACGGACAAGCAGCGACCTGACATGAATCATAAGCAATTTTAAAAAATGGGGCTTAAACGTATAAGTAATTTGGGTGAAAACCTTATTGAAAATGATTTACTTATTTTACCCTCATTTATTAATTTACCCTATTGACAATCTACGCGCTGATATTTAGATTAATTAAGGGAACTCTTGTGAAGTATACGGTTTGAAACAAAAAAAGAATTTTCTATATTGGTTCAGGCGTCCTTGAGTAATCGGTGAACATACATTAAAAAAAAGATTCTGACGACTTGAGAACTTCCTCCTTTTTAATGTCGGTTAAAAAGATTAACGTTATTGGTTCCTTCATGAGAGAGTAGATGAAACAAAGCTGATATTCTCCTTCACAGGAAAGAGTTTCATTGAAAACCCGTCATATAACTTCCACACAGCTGAATACAATATATCCAAGACACAAGATTCAATAGAAACTGATTTAAATACTGTCTAACACAACGTACGGCGAATAGGCACAGGCTACGGCGAATATAGGGAACATTTTAGATCACGACGACCTCAAGTACTAAACGTTCAAAACAATGGCTCTTTGTCAAACATTCCCACACTTGAGTTTAGCTGTTTCCTCGTCTGCAGTAATGGTACAAGCAAAAGCGTTTTATGTTACAACAGTACTGAAAAGCATTTCCTTGGAGAATATTTAAGTGATGGCGATTTACACCTATGTGTAGTTACTTGCTTAATAATGCAGAATGTTTATTTTGACTAATCGCTAGTCTATTGTCAATCCTAAGGTTGCTTGCTCTGTTTAATGACTCTCAGTGGAATATTGGGTTTCAAGATTTTAAGAACAACCAGTGGCTGCTACTGGTTTTAGATTCAATCTTCAATTGCTTTAGCGCAATGGTATTGATATAACTACTACGTGTACTAAGCTAAAAGAAGAAAATTAATAGGGGCGTTGGGGTAAAACCATAATACAAGGATGGACTCCTATAAAATTTAGGAGTTTACGTTCTTACCCCTAAGAACTACTTTTACGGTGCTACCCGCACTTTAATAGAAATACTCAGAAATACTCGATACAACGAGATGAAACTAAAACACGAAAAAATACGATTTCTATTTATCAAACACAAATAGTAGCTAAAATCAGTATATACACCCAACGGAATTCTCACGCGTCGTTTCCAAGTTACGGTACCAATTAAAATGGTAAACATTCACGTCGAAATTAAAGTTTATAAATTATGCCTCATATAAACTATATGTACCGTTTTATGTATGGCGCAACAGGTATTAATTATTTCGAATATTTAAGTAGATTTGGAAAATTGTACGTAGGTATCGGTTTTGATTATTGTTGTTCATCATTATCAGTTTCAGCCACAGTAAAATAGTCATTGTTGAACATAGATGATATATCTTTGTATGCATAATATTAATTTCATCTGCGTCGATTTGTCTTCCTCTCTTTATGGTATTACCATCTTTGGTCGGTTAAAACTATGTTCATGGAATCCACTTTTGTCAGCAGCAGTATGAGAGTAAATCGGGAAGTTTGAATCAAGGAATCGTATCAGAACGCATTGTTCTACGACCAGTTTCAATTCGATTTATTGTTTACGCTATTCTGTTCTTTTGTTTTCACTGTCGACACTGAAATACTGTTTTTCCTCGTGCAATTAATTTGAATTTAATGAATCAATTAGAACTAGATTTTTTGCTGGCTTTCGAAATGCTTTCTATTAATCCTATTTGATACAGAGAGATAGATAAGTTAAATTACAATAAGTTTTCTAAATACCAAATAATTACTTTTAGTACAAAAATAGTCTAAGAGCTTAGAATTTCACATCTACGAGTACATCAAGACTAATATATTACTATTATCATCTATTACGTATGTTATCCCACTTATTTGTCATACATAAGGATATTGAATAATTTTACCCATAAATAATAAAGCATTTTGCTGTCGATCGCAATTGGAATCTATTTCACTGGAGCACTTCGCTCACTAAACTGTTCTATCGTGACGTCGTGCCCACGAATTTTGATCGCATCGACAGTTTAGTCGCACTGTACAAAGATAGATCGTTTCCAGTCTAAAGTCCAAGAGATAAGCACCATGAGCTTATTTTTAAAATATTCAATGGTTGTTTATTGATTTATTCATATTAATCAAAAATGCAAATTCAATAGGTTTTAATAATCCCTCATCAAGTGTCAACCTAAGTAACAGGATTACGTATATGGCCAACCATCCATGTAAAAAAATATTTTCATTTTACATTTACAAGATACAGCATGTTTTTTATGCAACGAATGTGTAATATTGAACTCCCGCTTAAACACAAAATTAATATATTTGGGAATTAGCTTAATAATATAATCTGTGTTTCAAGAAATCAACGTTTACTTAATCTACAACTACTTGTTGTAACTCATCAACTACTTGTTGTAATCAACTACAACATTGAAAAAATATCTACTCCTTTAATAATACCTAGCCAACCTATTCTGTATTGTAGGATATTCACGAACGTAAATAATAAGAATTTAGCAAATGTGAACTCAATTATTTGTACGACTATTTGATATATCCAGCGACCTGATTGTCCGTTGCATTGTGAAGACCTTGGTATAAGATTGGCTATTGGATTCATTTCTACGTTTCTTCTTTTGTGTGGCCCTTTCAAGGTCTACATATTTATGTCATTGTAATTTAACTTATAATGATACCTTTGCTTAATAGACTTTTATACGACCCTATGTATAAGGTTCCATCGCGATTGACAGGTATTGGGTTATGATAAGTCCACCACGTTGGTTAAGTACGAGTTGGACAGCTATACAATTTTTTGAATTAATAAAAATATGTTTGATGTTATTTTACCATGTTTTATTCATTAGGAAAAGGTTTTATACCTTTTTATCCTAAAAATATTATGAGACGTGCTTTCCTTGCTTGCGTGAGTGCGTTAAGTGCCCATTTAGTGCGTGGTGGCCTGTTGGTAAACGGACCAGACGCGGCTGCCTACATGTTCACGGTGGTCGCGGGTTCAAATCCCAGGGCACACCTCTGACTTTTCGGAGTTATGTGTGTATTGATAGTCAATCACCACGCACTTTAACGGTGAAGGAAAACATCGTGAGGAAACCTGCATACCGTAGCGATTTTAAAGAATTTCTACGGTATGTAAGTCCGCCAACCCGCACTAGGCCAGCGTGGTGGACTATATGGCCTAACCACTCTCAATCGATTCTCTCGATTGTAGAGTAGGCCCGTGCCCTGCAGTGGGACGTATATGGGCTGATATAGATATAGATAGAATATGTAATAAATAAGCTGCAATTTACTACTTAAAATAATTATTTCAATCGTAATTTTATAACGTCTGGATCCAGTTTGGAGACCTAGAATCGTATCAGCAGGAGATCTAACCAACGGCGTAGACACTAGTCCGGCTTCGAAACAATTTAATATTATAATCTGGGTATCCGTTACGATCTTACGTTATACTTCAACAAATTATAGTAATTTGTTCGTCATTACGTCTCGATCTTAGAAAGTTCTTAACTGGAGCAAGTTAACAATCATCTGTTTTGATGCTGCGATTGTTCTTAATAACAATGGTATTGATGGTTGTTATGTAGGTCAGGGATATTTTTAGTACTAATATTCTTGCATGATTAAAAAATATGGAGGTAAAAGGTTTTAAACTTAGCTATCTAGATTCAGTAATTCGTGCTATTACCTTTATTTATTTTAATTATATATTCAGCGCTTTCTTGTATGTAGTCTATCTTATGGAAATTTAGCATTAGCTTTTATTATAATACGTTAATCAACAACACAGAAAGATTAAAAATGGTTTGTAGGGTAAGAAAAATACAATCGTTTCCAATGCTGTCATAACAGGAATTATGTTCTCATAATTATCATTACCAATCATCATTTCAGTAAGTCGCTTTACCATTAGTAAAAACCTCGCCGTCCCTAAAAACGGTAACATAACAGTGTCCAGTTCCGTGACGACACCTCCTTTTTTTGAGTAAATAATAACACCCGTTACCAGGCGCTCATGATCTGGTAGGAGGTGGATGACCGCTAGATACACCACACTAACAATGCTGTTCGGTAAACGCATTTCACCACTAATTGTTCCGGTCGTATTCGGATGTTGCTGCATTGTTAACTTTGTTCGAGAGATGAAGCATGCAATAGCATTCAATTGAAATTAGACTTTATTACTATTCTCAGAGAGTGCGTTAGGTGTTTGTTTGTGTCATTTTTGGAGCGCGCTTCTGTTTAGATTATTAAAAAAGCGCTCATTTCTTGGTCTCGTTACAATTATCCATTGTTATGTACGTAAACATTACAAAACTTCATTCCGTAAAGTTTTCTTTTATTTATGGCTTGAGGTCGAATGCTTGGAGTTTCAAGGTTTAGACTGGTCGTGTACCCTCATATCTAATTTGCACGGTGTTATCAAAATATAATTTTTGCTACAGTAAAATGGCTCATTTTATAACCGTACCTATTCAACTCTTTCGCGAAAACATACAATTTTAGACAAAGAAGGTTTCAAAATTGAATAACTTTCTTTCTCCTTCACATAAATCCATCCAATGGTTGGCTGGTAGATATTGCCTTAGTGCGATAAGACCGTCATTTGTATTTTTGTCATATTATCTCTTTATATTGTTATATTAATGGTGTACAATAAATAAAAAATAGTAAATAAATAATTACCTTCCCTAGAATCGCTACACCTGTGTCGATAAAGAGAAAGATATATTTATACACATGAATTAAAAGTCCTACATACCACACACTGCAAGCAATAATTATTTTTAAAGCATTTATAATTTGATTCGGATGTGGCCATAATTGCACCTTTCGAGTAGGTTCTATAGGTTGTGGCAAAAAGTAGACGACCTCAATTCTAGCCCACGTTCGTTTCCCTTGGAGTATTTTTTCGTATTTTGATTTCGGTGGTTTTTAGCATCACTCTGCAGGTAGACGATTGCCCAAGGTCTTCAAAAAACTAGTTCAAGAGCACGTTTCTGAACTCACAAAGTTTTGCATGGACTTGATAAATTGTATACAGACAATTATGGGTTCGTGCGTACCGAAAATTTTCTTTATCGCATTTTTCAAATAACTAATGTTTAGTTGCATTTAGGCACTTGGAACAGTAGTAAGTACAGAATCATAATGAGATGTAGAAATAGGACAAATATGGAATTTAAAGTTTTCTATATTAGAGCAAAGCGGGAGACTAAAAAGAAAATTAGACCATGCTATTACATTGTTAGTCCAGTAACGTATGACACAGACGCATTACCCGAAAAGCTTTCGGTACTACCCATATAATAAAAAACGTGCCACCCATACATATGAGATCTACTTATCTATCATTTCATCAATGCATCATGGTAGTAGTGCATCGTTAATCAAATATCAATGTGCCATTGCCAGTCTCACGGGCAGGGCAAGTACGCTGAGTTATGTCAATAAAGCTACGTGACTTAGTATCGGTGGGTGTTGCTAGATGCAAGTCGGGATTCTGGTTTATTCTGATACTAGCCATCGTTGTCGAACTAGGAACTCATTTATCTTACTTGTAGAGGAGCTTTGTGCTTCATATTTTTTTTATTGCTTTGAATGGCGAGACGAACATGCCATTCTGATGATAAGCGATACGACCGCTCATGGATAGAAGAAAACCAAACAACACCATCAATAACATAGCATTGCTTGGTACTAGACTGCGCTTGCCATTATAAGACATAAGAATTTAAGTCTCAATATGTCCAGTAGTTACTCTGGCTACAATGTCCTTCAAACCAGAACACAACAGTGTATTTATACTGCTGTTTGTCGGAAAAATAGACATTTCAGTGGTTCCTACAAAGACGGCCTCTCACATATGATAGACCTACCACGAGTAAAACCATCAGCTTAGGAGACATGTATGACTTTTTATAGATAGCGAATGATAATGTTATAATGTTATAATGGTAACTGGTATTGTTTTCAGTTAAAGTATCAATAAGTGAGAGATCATCAGCTCTAGCCAGTAGCAAAATAAAGACAGCTGGCCCAAAAATTTGATCTATCATGTAAAGTGCGTGATCTCCAAACGCGTCACGCTTGCGTGGACCACTATGTAGCGGAGTAACATGCAAATTAATTTAGAAATTTAAATGAAAATTGGCCTAGAAATAAATGTAACGTTAAATGGCGTTGTAAGATATGAACTTGATATAAAAAACGTTCATCGGTTTTCCTCCATATTTAAATATGCATGAAAGAACATTCTGGAATATTTCTTTCGGCTGGCAACACTAAACCCTTACACGGCTCGCGCTGCGTCGTTCGTTGCAATTATGCACCGCGCTTTATATTAATTAAACGACTATATCTCGTGTTTAAGTAGTTATAAGATAAATAGGGACGTGCATCGGTTTCTTTATTAGACAAATTGCAGGGTAGATGAAATGCATCTGAATATTATGCAAATTAACTGAAGAGTTGTCTTTGCCTTAATAATTTTCGTTTTCTTAATTATGTTTGATGACTTAGATCTTTAGTTTTTGTTCAGGCCCCACGTGCCGCTGAGATCACGCTATATCCTAGATTCCATTGATTGTAAAATATTGAAAAAGTATTTTTTGTTAAACCGAATCTAAAACGTATTGTGTAGTTTACAAAACAACAAATTACATTGAACCGGCTACTATTTTATTACTATTTTTTTTACTATTTTATCATCTTGTTGTTTTTTTTCAGATAATAACTATATGTTTCCATAATGACAAGTGTAGTATTAAGTTTAACTATTGAAATATTATAAAAGGTTGTGCTTCCGTTCAATTGTCTTTACTGTGAACAAAAAAACCTATGCGATGCGACTTTCGTTTGCTTTTTACCTTTCGTATTGTATCAAATATTAAAAATGTGATTTCATTGTTAACCAGATCAATATATTTTAAATTGGAATATTAAAAATATTTTATTTATTATATTTTGCCTATTTCTCGCTTCTGTCCGGCTTTTCCCACCTACCGTACCATCTACCTCTTGTGTAAAAAACTTTAAAAGGCCACTAAAACCTTTTTTAGTATGAACAAATTATTACATAACAAAGGCATTTCTCAACATTCCAACGAAAATATCCTCGCATTTGAACATTAAATGCACAAATAATGTTGTTACTAAATATGGTAACAAATAATTAGAGTTTATAGTAGTTTAGCAGTTTCAGTTAGCGGGTTCGATGCGTGGGCGAAGATGGGACTGCTTTTACGTTCGCCATCGGGCCAGGCATCAAACCTGTTACGTGTTTGAAGCTGCGGACTCTAATGTTACATAGGGGGATATAGCTACTAATATATTGAATCCTGGTTGATAGTAATTAAAATTATTATTGTTATCTGATGTGAAGTAAAATTATGCATATGACATTAAATGGCACAGTTTAAGCTCATTTCGAATTGGGCTTTTTGATACCTTATAAATTAAGTAAGTATTTAGTTGTTTTTGTGAGCAATTGATGATTGTTTAATTTTGTTTTTGGCAACTCAAATCACACTTGACAGAAGATTGACCGATGATTAGTACATTTTTTCGTTGATCAGCTTTTCAGAAACTGGGGGTTATTTAATTCAAATTGACATACGTATTATAATTATTATGGCAATTAACAAAAGAATGAACGTTTATCAGATCAATCATATCATGTGAATACTTTAGACACCACGTCATCAAGTCCAAAACTCATGACTCAACTCGAACAATACTTTTAATAATCTTGCCAATAAAAAAAAAAAAAAAACAGCCAGTGAAATAGATTAAAGGTTAGTTCTTCCTTAGCATATTTTTTGTCTTACGTCATCCGAATAATTAATATTGTCTAGAGATATTCTTAGAATCGAAGATGGAGTTACTCACGTCTATTCAGATCATAATTTGGTGAATGTACGTACCTGTAACAAAAAAGAAAAGAATTATTTGATTTGCATTTTAATAGTCATTGGTTTAACAGCATGTATGGGTTGTTGAAAGTAAGGTTATGAGTTGGCATCCTAGACCGGGTAATTCAATTTCTGTGAGTGAGTTGCTTGCTTCAAATTTTGGAACTGCTGGATATGTAGATAGCTTTAACCACAGAATAGTACAATTTTTCTGTGTCCTTAACATTATTAATTCTTACATGTCACGTTATATACCTTGGCAGTATGTGGTTGGCACTCCTACCCCCCTAAGGACATATATACAATGTGAAACTACGCACGTATGAATTTTATAAGTACATAAATTTGATAAATCCATGCGATTTGATCAATAAAAAACGGTTTACGCATACATTATCCAAGGTATAAGATATGAGTCACCTTGTATGCGTGATTATAATGTCGTATTATCCAATTTACTTCCTTTTGCCATAAAAGTTTGACTATTTGAATTTATTAAAGCACAATGTTTGAGTCATACATTTGTAGGAGTAAGTATTGAATGTTCAGGATAAAAATAGCAGACGAAGTGGCATATTGACGAACATTTATATTCAAAGCATAGTCTTGCATGCGCTGTATGAAAGCAAGTAAAGTGGCAATAACATTACAAACAAGAAAATACATTGACACATCTGATTCCAAATGCAGTTTTTTTTCCTTATGTGTTATCAATTGGATTGGATATGATGCAAAAAAATTGATAATTCTGTGCGTAAATATATTTAATTTATTTATTAATTCTGCATAAGTTTTGCAATTATAAAATGATGTAATCTCGAATGCTCGAATGACTGCCCCGGTGGCGTAGTTCTGCTTCGGTACGATTATAATGCCGAGGTCTCGGGTCCGAATTCCGGGTTGGGCAAAGTGATATTGAATTTTTCTATTCATTGTCAGTCCGGAGTTAGGAATTTGTGCCCGATATGGCGATAGGCTCACCTTCTGTCACATCGTGGGACGGAACATACAAGCCGAAACGTGGGTGACCTGGTTGCACCTCTACCTTTTGGGATAAAGGCGTGAATTTATTTATGTATGTATTTCTGTATCTATTTTTGCCAAGCTTATCATCCAATTATTGCTATACAATGGATCTTTCTTGGCTAATTGCACAACCAACGCGTATTGTGTTACAGACGACACCCCTCATATTTAAATAATCGTGACTGCGTATTAATATTTCTCAGACTATGATGCAATACGATTGTCCTGTCTGTCAGTCAATGCGACGTATGTATAGTTTTTGTGACGGGTTATAGCTACAAAAAAGACTTGAGTTTAAAATTATTGCTTGTGGAAGTCTTTTGCTTTTAAAGCTTATGTGGGCGGTCATTGCTTACAAGACCGTAATAATGTTATTTATTAGTTTTATGGGTACATATTATTATCAAGTTTATTTGACAGATTTGATAATCCTAATTGTTTTATGGTGTAACTAACGTATTGTATCAAACTTCTATAATAAGCAGTAAGGAACTATAACACCTACCCTGCATCTTAGTACTTTGAAATAAAATGAATTTAGTTCAGCGAAGTTTGTTCTTCTGTAAAATTTCCAAATCTCAAAGGTTTTCCGATTGGACAATTTATATCTAACCAACTATAACTTGGACAATAACAAAACATAGCGTGGAAGCTTAACATAGTTTTTTAGGTGTTTGTAGGATACAGTATTCCCATATCATTAGTGGAATCACGAACTCGCTGTCTACCAACTAATCCACAAAATCCTGTTGAAAAATGTATTAGAAAAAATGGGAATTTTAGTAATAACATTCGTGCATCGCCAGTCCCTAATTATTCTCTCTTGTTTCAACCACAGGCTTCAACTGTAAAGGAACAATCAAATGTAAATCTTAAACAGTTCACGGAACACAATTATTCCACATGCGACCGCCTTAGGGGACACGAAACCATCACTTACTATAATATTATAGAAAACGAAACTTAAAGTTATATGGTTTTAGGTTCAATTTTAAATGTTGGTCTTTATAGTGTTCCCATCACTGGGTCGACGATTATTTTATCTTAAAAGTTTTATACCACCATTAATGGTCTCTTTAAAAGTTTTAAAGTGGATATTTTTATAAATAGACAAATATATATACGTCCTTTAAAACAATGCAAAATAATTTTACTACCTAACTGTGAGAGACACAGTTTTATTATCTTCTTTCTATTATCACTTAAATGTAGGAATTACATTAGGAATTAGGAATTAGGAGGACAGCCTCCGTGGCGCAGTTGGTTTGACGCCGCCTGTGAAACGAAAGGCCGCGGTTTCGATCCCCGCACCGAAACAAATATTTGTGTGATCCACAGGTATTTGTTTCGGGTCTGGGTGTTTGTGAGACCGAAAAGTCTCTCGTAGCTTCTGATACCCACGACACAAGACTCGATCTTAGTGTGGGGTCAGGACTATGTATGTGACTGTTGGGTGTATTTATATTTATTTATTACATTCTGTAATTAGATAAGAGTTTTTATAGCAGCTCTGTCGACATCTTCAAGTCATGCGTGTATCCTTGTCAATCAACTCGTTTGTATCATTAAATAATTATATCAATATTTTTATATGTATCAAAATATGACGTAAGATCTATAATTGATATTTTAACTGCCTTCTTTCATGGGTTATGTGCGTGTCAGTCAGCAATCTAGTTTCGCCATTTATCAACATAACAAGTATGTGATTATTGATTGTTGCCTAATCACTGGTTTCGGTATTAATACTACAGCTCAGAAGCAGATATCCTGTAATTATTCCGCTAAGATTAAACTAGTTTTATTCTCCTGTCAGTAGAATTGCGATCACTATTTCGCGGATATATTTAGAACTTTGTTTTTAATTGATAATGTAATTTGTATTTTGCAACATCAAGCTACTTGAGAATAATAAATTATTATTGAGCTGTCCCGCCCTCACACCCGCCACTGCAACTCCTGTAAGCCAGGATCAACAGTGGCACGCATATTAATGACAATGAGCATTGAAGCTCAGCGCGTCTCCGGGAATGTCTAACTTGTCTTTAACCCGCAACGAAATCAATCGAAAAGTTAAATTAATAGGAGGAGTTGGAAATAATTATTGTCCACTTCCCTCCCTAATAAAGCGGGTGACAAAACAATGAACTAAAGAGGCAAACAACCTCGCATAAAGACATTTACAGCCAGAGAAGCCAGCTGTAAAGCACCACGGAATAGTGATTATTACATTTTGAGCTGCTAAATATTGTGTTTAGGATATCCTCACGATTCGTCATAGTAGCAATTAAATGTGTTTATGTGATTATACAAACTGATTAATATGCAGCTCTTTCATTTCGGGCTGTCATAGGATATACGTCCTGATCACATAATATAAATGTAAGTAGAGCAAATTTTATAGCGTATTTATATGATAATGATTTTTTTATCTTTAACTAATCGATGAAACAAACATTATTCTAATTTGGACGCTGCACATGTCAATATTTCTAATGATTCTTTAAAAAGCTATACTTAAAGGTAAATTCTAGAATGCATTAAAACATTACTTAAAGTATTCCACCAATAACTCAAGAAATTCTCTTTTAAATACGATGTCCAATGTTGATTCTATTAAGTATAAAAAGCAGCGTTCAAAAGTAACATTTACAGTGCAAAGCGTAAAAGAACTTCACAGCATTTTATAGCGTTTTATTAACCTATCACACCAGGAGCAATTCGCATAAAAACAGCTAAACTATTTCGTTTGGACCTTAGAATTTCTTTCGATTTTCTTTTAGTCACGGCGAAAACTTACAGCTATTTTTGTTTGTATAAAATTGGTGTGGATAGATAAAAATAAATTACAAATGCGCCCAATATGTATACATATTTATACATTGTTCTCCGCTCTTCAAGATGGCAGTCTTTGTTTTGTATACTAGAAACTAGGAGAAACTTTTTAGTCTACCAATCACCAGAATCGGTTCTGGGTTAAATACTTGTAAGTCGTACAAATATTTGTCTCGGTGTGAGGATCGAACCCGCGGCTTCCCGTTTCACAATTGACGTCTAACCAACGCAGGCAGTCATGTTTAAAACATACCTATTTTGACCCATGTTAACGCCATTAATTAGTTGTATACCAGTTATGAAATGCCCACTACATACACTTGTCATTAAAACCTTTCCGATGAACGTTTGCAAATCGATAAATGCTTATGCAGTAGTCCCGGTCCTAATGGTAATGATTATGTAGAACTAATTTGCATATTATGGAATTTATGTATTTCTCAACATTTTTACTTCCGATCCTTATAGAATATTGTTGTTGACACTCAAATTATTTCTAGTTGAGACGAAGAAATCTAAATCTTGTCAAACAACGGGTGGGTCGGGACGATGAGGCGATGCTGACGGGCCGTTGTCGGTACGTGAGGAGTTGTAATGTATAGGGTGATATACAACACGTCACATCGCAGAAATAATTATTTATTTATTTAAATCTTTATTATACACAATTAAGAACAATAACACACAATATAGTTCGAAAAAATAAAAAAAAAAGTACTAATGGCGGTCTTATCGCTTTACAGCAATGTCTTACAAACAACCATGGGATGGATTTAAAAGAACGAGAGAGAGACAGGGCAGTGTAAAAAATAAATAAATTATATCATAAGAAATATGAAAAAGGCCCTTTCGTATTTCTAGAGTACGTAGAGTCCGCTAATCTGTACTGGGCCAGAATAATAAATTATAGCCTACCTGTCTCAATCGAATTTTCGGTTGTATAGGAGTCCTATTCTCAGCAGTAGAGGACTATGATAGAGAGCAGTATATTCTTGATCTGGTCGTAAAGTAGTTAAGTGCAGCTATACCCACGATAGTTTCTTAACAATTGTTTGCAAGCCGGATTGATGTCAAACAAGTGACCAGCAGTAAAACCAATAAGTCGAACTATTACAACATTGAAACCTGTTCAACGCATAGTCAATGAGACGTATATGACTTTATCATTAAGACGGCTTCTCGTCTTAATCGTAAGATTTAATATAAACGACCAGATCGACGACATCTCCCAGTTCGATGGCACCTTAAGCAAGGGCCAGGTTAAAGTACACTTTACTGACGAGAATGTATGAAGAGTTTGATGAAAGTAGACGAAGCGAAACTAGTATGTCAAAATCGAGCAAAGTGGAGATCCATAGTCTCTGCTTACCCCTGAGGGATACAGGCGTGACGTTTATGTATGCAATATAAACGCAAGTATTCGAAATGTATGTTATGATACGTTGTCCGCTCTTTAGCCTAGTACTTAGTAGCAATATGTGTTTGTCGTGAGGTCATAGTTCGATACTCAAATCGAGCAAATTTTCGGTTTCAAAAATCAATTATCTAAGATTTGTATTTATAGAAGGCGAAGATAAAGGCGCTAGAAATATACCCATAATTTGCCGAACTTATTTTAGTCCTAGGTAAGTTATTAAAGTTCAGAAGCGCTGGTCAATATGAAGATGTCCGTATTGTAGCTATGTTATTTGTTTAGCGCGGACTGAAGACAGCTTAGAACTGCCATCTCACGAAGCTTTCTATTGGAATTCCGTTGAACCTCGACGCAAGGCTATTTTCACGGGACAGCGAAATCTTACTTTGAAGACGGTATTGTTTGAAAATTTAATTCTGCCTGGATCTTTTCTCTACATTCAAATAAAATTAATGCCGTACATTTTGTAATATTATTCGTGTTCCTGCCTTCATATGAAGCGAGTGCATCATTGTATATTTTTATTATATTGAAACTTATTTGCTCGGTTTCAGATTCAAAATCATCTCATTCCAAGAATTGTTTACCATTATAAAATAAATTTGGGTATCATAATGTGCAGAAATATAACCATGACGTAATTTGAATTTGTGTGTTAATTAGCTATTAATTAATGACATACTTATATTACTATCAAAATATCGACTGCCTCGTTAGCGCAGTTGTACTAAGGTATGACCGCAAAGCAGAGGTTTCGCTTTCGAATCCAGGGTCGGGCAAAGTGATACCGGATTTTCTATTTATTATCAGCCCGGTGTTAGGAATTTGTGTCCAGTATGGAGATAGGCTCGCCCCCTATCACATCGTGGGATCCGTCCCACACATGGCAAAACGTGGCTGTCCTGGTAGCACCTCTACTTACTCCTTAAGGGAAAAAGGCGTGACATTAAGTATGTATCAAAATATTTTAGCTCTAACACCTAACTTGATTATTATTACGCCGCGCCGTATCTACCCATTGAGCATTTATCAATGCAACATATAATATCAATGTAAATTAATCAGATAATTCCTCGCAGCCAAGGAAGTGTCTAAAGCTTACACGCATTGCGAATCTAGGTAAACAATTTTGTCATACATTACGATAGTAGCAGAAACACGATAGCAATTTGTACACGCGATGACGTATCCTTGTACATAATACTCTGATAATCTATGGTATTAATAATCGGAGAATTAAAATCGTTAAATAATATGAATCCTATTATAAGCACGTAAGGTTTTCATAATTGCTGATGACCCAGTAAGAGCCAAGGTAAACTTGTTTAAATAATAATTTGTTTGTTTTTGTTCAGACAAAAGGAATCTTATTGTAATAATATTATTAATGGAGATTTTGTTTTAACATACTGAGTGGCGTAATTTTATCTGAAGAACATCCCTAAAACAGCATCCCTGACAGCCTCCGTGGCGTAGTTGGTTAGACGCCGCCTGTGAAACGAGAGGCCGCAGGTTCCATCCCCGCACCGAAACAAATGTTTGTGTGATCCACAGGTATTTGTTCCGGGTCTGGGTGTTTGTGAGACCGAAAAGTCTCTCGTAGTTTCTGATACTCACGACACAAGGCTCCATCTTAGTTTGGGGTCAGGACTATGTATGTGACTGTTGGGTGTATTTATTTATTTATAAAACAAATATAGAAAACAAATAGGTCATCTAATTTCTCAGAACCAATACTAGAAATATATATTAGTGGGTCACATCAATATAAGCGTCTCGGAGCGGAAAAATAAACCTATGGCCTTTTCACACAAACTTATTTATTTTATTTTTATTTATTCTACACCATGAAAAATAACTTAAATATATTAATTTAAATTACCGGTTGTACAAGTGGCAGTCTTATCGCTTACGGCAGCGATCTCTTCCAGACAACCTTTGGAGAGGGTGGAATGAACGGTAGATAGAATGAAAGTAAATAAAGAGACGATAATAAAGGGTAGTAGTTAAATAGGAAAAGAAGATAGAAATGTACAATGTATACATATATACATACCTACAACTAAAATACATAAACTACAAAACATATAGATTGTTACTTATAAGCCAACTCTGCCACGGAGACGGCAGATGTTACAGGTAGAAAGTTTGTAGAAATGTAATGTTGATAAATTATCCGCTAACCATTTTGTTATAAGTAAAAAGAAATCGTTTCACAATGATATTGCAAATCATGCAGTGAGTGTAAATTTCGTTTCCCATGGCGAAAGTTGACAATTTTTGTAGAGTTATCAGATCGATATGGAAATGTTATTTACTGATGTCGATAATCCTATGTCGTTAAAGACACAAATCCGTGTTTATAGCAAAGCTGTCTAGTTTTTATGATACAGTAAAATGATTCCTTTTATATTCCCAGATTTGTGTTGATCTTGAAATTTATAACGAATAAAATTTACAGTATTTATAGTGCAGTTGGTTAAGACACTAGCAAATGGCTGCGAAATGAGAGACCGCGGGTTCGATCCCCGCACCGAGACATTGTTTGTGTGATTCGTAAGTATTTGTTTCGGATTGGTGTGTTGCGAAATCGCGAAATCTGTAGTAGTTTCTGATACCCACGGCACAAGACATATATCGTTATGTGGGGTCAGTACTATGTACGTAAATGACTTGAATATATTTATTTATTTCACATAAATGTGTTATCGACATATATAAGCCACAAAGACAAAATGTTATTTATAGATGAATTTGCTGAGGCAACATTGCGATTATTTTACTACCAAAACACTTTCTCTGCACAAGTTGATTGCAAGTAATTTCAAAAACACAATCTTACTTATTATACTATCAATAGGTGACCTTGAGTAGAAAGGTATTTAGAAAGAAGCCGGTGATAATTTCGATTTCTAAGGTCGCATGAAAGTAAAATCGAAAATAAAAAAATTGTAAAGCGTTATTCATTTACTTGACAGCTTGATTATGAGATGAGAATAATAAGTACCAAGGCATAGTAAATAATATAAAATGCCATGAAAGTTATTCAATGTATTTACAGCGTTCGATATTATGAGGTGTGGAGAAATTTAGGAATCTACATAGAATAAAAAGGGCTATTGTTTGTTAAGAAATGTATGTAAAATAAATGATAAAAGTAAGCGTCATTGCTTCTAGTGGTTTTTATAAGCTCATTCACTTTATGCGGAAAAGCAATTTTTTTTATCAATTTAGATGTTATTAAATTTTACTTGTTTCTAAAGCTGGGAACTGCCATATATGTATTATAAGCAATATTTTTTTTAAATCCTAAATAATTACCTCATCCCTTTTCTCCTGTCGTGTTCAATTTGTAATATATTATTAGTATAAAAAACCATGAGATGCATTTCTTTGTTTTGTTATATTTTGATAATTCACTCTTTGCAACAACTTATCTATGATCATAAACTTGTCTGGATTTCGAAATTGCAATATCTTACTATAATTTTCACCCAGTAACTACATCATAATTTGATAATGAAATTGCCGACGATAACAAAGTAATGTAAAACGTTAACATTGTAATGAAAATGACTTTCAGTACAGTACAGTACAAATCGCATTTGGAAGAAGATTTATAGTAATGGACCGTGCCGTCACATCCACGGTTCATCAATTAAATTGAATCTTTTTCCCGTTACCCTACATGGTGTCGGATTTATAACAGACAGTCACGGAATCACTGGTTACATGACGTATGCCGAGTTTCTATGGGCTGTACAGCAAAAAAATATTGATAAAAACAACATGTGATCAAGACTGTATAAGTCCGGTGCTTGTTCTGTCTATTTTTAGAACTGTTTTGATATGATGGAATTAATCTATCGGCAGTATTTTAGTGGTAGCGGTTGGCGACGATGGGCTGAAGATCGAGCCCAGTGGCGTGCTATGGGAGAGGCCTATGTCCAGCAGTGGACGCAGAAGGGCTGATGATGATGATTCTAGTGGCAAGATTTTTTCAATTTGTGTTCAACTGTTTGAGTTCAATTATGAAGCGCTGAGTACAATTAAATAATCAACCGTCACGCTGGTAACCCTCTTAAGAAGGAAATAGACGTGCATATTTAATAAGAACTTACAAGAACATCGATAATAAATTGCTACAGCGAACTTGAGGCAAGAAATTTTAGTTGATAGAACGATTTTGTATGAACGATAAGTGAACCAATAGTCTTATAATGGGGAACATTTATGATCGGATGATAAGAAGATAATTGATTTGTAGGATGAACATAGATAGCGGTCGAAATAACGTTAGGTGAAAACAAAGGAAGGACGTGACCAGCAGCGAACTATAAAAAAAATATGGGTTTATTGCAACAATCTTTTTAGTGCATAAGTTTTATTTGTATTTTTGGGAAATAAAATTTTATATGTCGGCGAGGCTGCATTAAAGCGATCATAGATGTCGTTATTTGCTATTACAAAGCGTCAAATGCTGTCTCTTGAAAAAGGAGGTGGTGTTTGAGTGAGGTCCGTGTGCGGTTCCGGTAGTCAAAAATGTTTTAAGAAGAATTTGGATTTTTGGATACGTCAAAATAAGGACGGGTGGGCGGGCATGGTTCTTGGGAGGACGCTCGGCGGAATCGTGCGCGGAACTCGCTGCGCTGTACTCAGGATGCAAGGTGATGAAGGAAGTGGCGGCGATGGTTCTTGTGGCCGCTGCGTGGACGCCCCTTCTCCGACATATATATTTAATAATTTAATTTAAAAAAATATCATGAATAATCATTTAACCATCATCGTTGAATTATTATATCTAAGTGTGTTATGATAAGTCGCTATGTATTAATTAAGATATTTTTATTATAAACACAAACAGATCTATTGTCACAGAAATACTGTAGACCTAAAAGATTCAATGTTTATACGCTAAGTTTAAGTTGTTTTAAATTTAGTTTTCCCGTCTAATTGATAATTTAAAGCTTATTTAATTCTCTCGATTGTGGAGATAGGACGTCCCGTGTCGAGGCTTAGCGAGCCGTGCACGACAAACCCAAGCGTGACGCGGGAAGCCACGCTACCGCATCTGAACTGTTGCGTTAAAAATCTGTATTTGCAGTAGGTCTTAATGTTACAATGATACCTTTGAATTATTAAAAAAACCGTAGATGGATATATAATAGATTTTGGTAATACCAAAGAGTTATGGCGTGAATTTCATTCCAGGATAGAATGTAACCACATTAATGCTGTTTGGCTTTACTATCCATGAGCGGTTGTATCGCTTACTATCAGGCAAATGATATACTCGTCTCGCCATTCGCCTCAAAAATAATATTACTAAAATAAGATATTATGTTTTAAAATCTCCAATGGACGTCACGAATAGTATTTTAAAATTCATGATTGACAATAAGGCTCTCCATCAAATCAAGACATTTTCTGCCACAATAAGGTTAGTAGCATCTATTACAAATCAAATAACATTGATTTATAAAATTATTCGATGGCAAAAATGGTTACGTTATAGTTTTAGGAACGAATATTTCCTTCTGGGAACAATGCGTTTGTATGAATGACGTTTCGTAAACTTTTATACTGAGACAGTCCCACGGAGTACATCAATATTCAACTCGTGGTGTACACATCCTTTTTTGTCAACGGCATATGCATGCATAAATGCATATAATAAACCCTTTGTAGTAAGTAATAATTCCCTTACAGACGGGCAGATGCCCGCCTTTTAGTAGGCCGACTTTAGCATATAAATTGGTTGCCATGTAGTCGGCTGCTCTATTATATTTAAATAGGAAATCAGCTGTTTTAGACTTTACAACTTTCGTCGTTTGTTAATGGTCAACGTTCTTGTCTAATTGGATACTGTGTAGTTAAGTAAACATATTGTGGCAAGGTATACGAAACCTTACACGGTATAAGATTTTTCTCAGCCCTGTGGCAAACTTACTAAAGATGAAGTTACTAGTTGAGATGGTACGCGTAGATAGTTTTAATAATATATTTCCCAATAAGTTTTCGATCAGAAGGAGTGCAATTATAATGTGTCAGATATAAATATAAATGTGCCTCTCTGGCTACTATTGACATTGAATATTGTACTAACCTTAAACTAGTCTATGGCATAATATAAATCCTAGCATACAGCCGCTTTAGATTGAGGTGAAATAAGGGTCTAACTGGAACTCCCATGGGAGGCCTACCTAAGATAGTAAACTCTGATAACACCATAGAATCTAGACGTAATTAAAAAGATAATTAAAACATTATTCAAGTTTAATGAACAATTAGACGTGCATAAACGGTTTACCTATAAAACCTTCCGCTCCCGTCCCGTTACTTACAAGGAAATTAAAAGCCATAACATTTCAAAACCGAGTAAAATGGCGTATGAGTCATTCCTACCAGGAGCCTATTAAAATCCAGTCCCTGTTAAACTGATCAAAGTTAGTGAGGGACCAATTGGAATCAATCCAGAAAGTCGGGTGTGCGATTCAACCTTCCGAGATTATAGCGATTACAACCACGGTAATGTAGCGATAATAGCCGCTCCGTAAATGTTATTATATTGATTATGTTTTATTGTCGCTAAGTTGACTGTTCCCAGGAGGTTGTTAGAAGTACAGTTCGATGGTTTATGGAGTCTGCGATGGTGGAGAACCGTAGCTGATAATGTCCCGTAATGTTTATAATTGATTTAAAGTTGTCGTTATTTAGCGCGTTATATTTGTAATTTCAGTGTATTTATTTTTATGGATTGGATAGTCAATATTAAATTATAATTATGGTTCTCTTAGGTCTTATGAATGCTGACTAACTGGCGTCTCACCAGATTGGATATTGATATCAACAGTACCAAAGCATAGGTTCACACTGAATTTCAATGGTATAGCGTTCGAGATGAATGCATGGTATTATCTCATTATAATATTTTTTACTGAAAAAGATATTCGGCAAGTAAACGAAAAGATTTTTAAGTACCCAAAATAGTTGTTGTAATGAAATTATACTTTACGAATTAATTATAACTTTTCGAATAAACTCATTTGATGTTTTAAATTCCATTACACCTCCAATTTGCTGATAACTAAGCTTCTTTCACACGGAATCAAAAAAGCATTCATCATTACACCAAATTGCGCTTTAATCGTACAATTGATTTAATAATTCCCGCGAAAGGTCAGAACTTGTGCCATCACGAGTCAAGGACCCTAGCGGCGCCAATAATAGTTCCTATTATAAACGCGACGTTTTGGTGTGTGTGTGTGACCGACAGGTAAGTCGCCAATGATAGATATGAAACATTGACTACGTGACTATGGATGGTGGGCATGTGAATGGGATCAGCAAGAAGTGTGCTAAGTAGGTATTATAGTCCAACTTGTAGTGGCGAAAAGATTTAATTATGTTAATGTAGATAAAATGACTTCCTGAACGTATGGTAAAATGAGACTAATTGAGGCAAGCAAAGAGTAAGTTCGTAAGTTATAAACAGTGGTCAGTAGCCAGATTGGTACAGCATGTCCAGGCCATTACTAAATAGAAATGGGTTTAAAATATAACGAGACGCTTAATTATCAGTATTGACTTAAGCGTAAGTTTGTTGGCTCAAGAATAAATAGCAAAGTTGATACTCTTTCGCGTGCAGTAACATTTCTGGAGATTGTAATGCACTGAATATAAAGAAGAATAAAAATGCATAACATAATGACTAGATTATGACATTCACTAAGAAGCTGTAATAAAAAATGCAGCATCTTTGATTGTGAGTTTCGATACTATCATGCGCGTAAGTCAAAAGCCGGCGTATTCCGGCAGAATGGTGCCAGTTAGATGAGTCAGATCTGATGTTATCACCTGAGAACTAGCTTCGGTATTTCATTTATATCACTACTTAATAAGAGGCTGTTGATGACATCCTCTGTGAAACCAATTCATACCGAATTGATAGTATTACGCGATAGAGAACATTCAGTTAAATTGAATTATGGTAGTTCGTTTTCTTTAAATTTTATCGTTATTTTATTATGTAATTTTATTTAGGGTTTCTTGAACTGTTTTCATAAACAGTATTGGGACTATAAAATTGGTAACATTATTGAACCATAATATGTGTAACCTACCGTCGTTGGTTCACATACTAAATGAGGACTACTATAAACATTTAGAATTATCACTTCCTCATCTAACACAATTTTCTATTTAAACAAGTAAACGATTGGCCCCAACCTTTAACTAAGTTATCCAAAGCCTTTGAAACTATCATCAATATATACCTATCTATATAGGAAATACCTGTTAAGATATAATGCATATTAAACAAGATCAAGATTTTCCTCGAGTATAGAAAATCTTTTGTAGATCGCAAACTTGATTAAAGTTAATTAAGCGACTCTCACGCATTCCGATCGGCGCGGGTGCATCGCAACGGTTACTTGAGAATGGTAGAAAATTTAGCGGAAATAGCTAATATTTTTCTTTTAACTACGAAATTAGATTTAATTATGACAGCCTTCGAGGCGCAGTTGGTTAGACGCCGCCTGTGAAGGAGAAGCCGCGGGTTCGATCCCCGCACCGAAACAAATATTTGTGTGATCCACAGGTATTTGTTTCGGGTCTGGGTGTTTGTGAGACCGAAAAGTCTCTCGTAGTTTCTGATACCCACGACACAAGACTCGATCTTTGTGTGGGGTCAGGACTATGTAAGTGACTGTTGGGTGTATTAATTAATTATTATTATTAAAAAAAAAAAATTGTTTGAATAGTAAGTCTATTTTATTACCTAAATATGTTTCATTTCTAAGTTACAGGCCTTTACCATCGTTACGTCACGAGAATTTGAGGTTTGATTCACAAAGCTGCGACCTAGCGGACGTGTGATATTTACTATACTTGCTTATGGTGTGTTAGAAATTTCAGATCACCCATGACATTTCTATATAACCTGCTATATACTTATAGCTACGTGAAAGATAAACGCACGCGTCTTGGACAAGTTTGGAGTATCATGGAGATTGGAGAAGAGGCCTTTGTCCAGCAGTGGATTAACTCAGGCTGATATGATGCTGCTATGATGATGACGATGAAATGTAGTTTACCCATTCTGGATTTAAACCCATTTTATTTCAACACATTTGAAGCACGATATTGCATCTTATCAACTTAGCTATATGAGGAAATAAAAATTTAAGACTTGGCATTAACAATCTTCATACTAAAAATTTAAAAAGCTATTAGTGTTGTAAACACTTAGAGGAAAATGTAAGCTTAAAATATAGTCAGTAAAATGCCTATATAATTAAAACCATTTGTAAGGCTCTGGAAGAATTTATGAATGGGCGATTGTCGTTACTTCCGTAAGTAGCATATGAAGGTAAGAAATTCCATCTGATTTAACACATAGATTTTTCACAATATACATTTCTGTGATTTTTAGGCACTCAATTAATACTGACTGCCTCGGTGGCGCAGTTTTACTACGGTACGATTACAATGCTGAGTTCTCGAGTTCAAATCCCAGGTCGGACAAAGTGATATTGGATTTTTCTATTCATTATCAGCCCGGAGTCAGGACTTTGTGCCCGATATAAAGATAGGGGCGCCCCCTATCACATCGTGGGCGGAACACAAAAGGCGAAACGTGGTTGCTCTGGTAGCATCTATGTCTACCCCTTCTGGGATAAAAGGCGTGAGTTTATGTATGTATTATATTATTTCAATATTTCTTACATTCAGTCGTTCTACATCTATTTCTTGGTGCATTTTGCTGATTAATAGACAAGGCTCTGAAGATCTGCAGATAACTAAGAGCAATTGACGGAACTAAATGAAGGAAGTCTTCACTAAGGGATTTAAGATGTAAATTCTTAGGATGACAATATTCAGTAGTGGACTTCTGTTCGTTATTGAAGACGATGCTGAAGACTATGACAATTTATCTATAGCAATACAATTTATCGTTGGAACTAAACAAATGATCCTAGACCACCACCAAAGCTTCCATAGTTCTATTGGAAGTTGTATAGTAACTTCCATACATTTATCAATGGGATTTAATTACGGCTTTCCAGCAGTCCGTCCCATTAGAATACAATGTGATGGCATCTCTGATAGATTTATTTGAACGAGTGTCAAGTCGAAAGCCTAATTGGTTCGCTGATGGACCGGTACTGATGTAGTCGACTTTTATTTACCGCGCGCCGGAATAGCGCAGTTGTTAAAACGGTACCATTGACTACTGGGCGTACCGCTTCGCAGAGTGGTGTAAAATTTATTATAGTGGTCTTTATTGGCCTTTGATTTCTCAGTTCGTTATTTGTCTTCCATGCTTTTAGTTTAGATGTAGGTGTAACGTGGTTTAGTATGTCTTGTTATTTCCTTACTGAGGCGTTTGAGGATATTATTGCCGTGAGTTGTTATATTAAATTGTTGTCATTTTGAATTAGGTTCATACAGTAAATAAGAGTTGTAAAGTCTATGGATAAGTGTCTCAAGTTCGATATTTTATCTTTTGTGTTCAAGATAATGTTTTTTGTATAAATGAATGTAGTTTGCTAAATACCTTATTTATTAATTTATGACGGACATTTTTTAATTAACAACAGATTTTCTAAGTAGAAAAAAACGTTATTTATTTATAATTTTAGAACTATCATATATTAAATACTACGCTCTCTTTTCTCTTTTCTCTTTTTTCTTATCAAATAAATCTATTGTTTGTAATAACAAGACAAAATAAACGTGGTAACTTTACTCGTTTAGAAGTAAATGTATAATATTAAAAAATAAATATTATAACATTAATCCTATCTCCTATCTGACTATTGCAATGAATTCGAAATCCTAAAAAATAAACCTTGCACGCAAGTACAAGAGGCACGAAACCCTGGGAAAAAATTGCGTTGCGGCATTCTTATTTTAATACGATTGTATTACACGCAGAATATTATAAAAATATTGCATTGGAACTATAAGATCTAATCTGCAACATTAATTACAATCATCATTGAGCCGCCAAAGGACTTTGCAATAAGACCCTTGTGAATGAAAAAAGGACAACGCGTAAGGGCACTTATTAGGCAGGTGTGGCGTAGATAAAATGGTTTTTCTATTTATTTTTATGGGACAGGAAAAGGTCCGCTGCGTTCCGGCGAAGCTAATGAGTCTTAGACAGGCTTTTAGAGCACGTCGTAGTATCAAATGGACAGTTAGTGAGATATTTTGTCGGAATGGAAACTTATAGGAATTAACTGTTTGTCGGGGCAGTTAGAGATAATGTTCATGTGAATTACGCGTATCAACTCTGTTATTATATAAAGAATGCAGTATGAAAATATTTTGATTGAAGGAAAATGAATTGACCTACATTAGTTACTTATGGATGCTTGTTAAATACAACGGTATGAGCGGTATGGTTAACGGTATGGGATTTATTGATGATTTGATCGAAAAATGACACAGTTAATTGAAGTAGGTCTACATATTGTTCTAATAATAAAAATATCGGGCAATGGAGATGAAAAATATTAGAACACTTAAACTAGAACTAATGAAAATACACATAGCCATTTAAATTGCAAGACCACGCGAACTCGATAAAAAACGCTACAAAATTATGCAGTTCCGAAGCGAGAAGGCGATGATTGGTTATATAAAGCCGTAGCTTATACAACGCGCAGTCAATCATCTAAACAGTTAGCACTGTCTGGAATTGACGTGTTTAGCTGAATAAGGCTGGTTACATCGAACACCTAAAATGGAAGCTTTGATAGGACCATTGAAAATGGTTTATTTTGTGATCGTAAACGCATAAGCAGTGTATTGCAATTATAGAACACTTCTTATGGTGTGTATTGACGCGCGCTGATTGAAGCATTCAGTCGCGAAAGACGGATGCGTAAGGCCGCTTAGGAAGCCATTTCACTAAATATAAAGAGGGTTAATGGTGTTGTAAAAAGTGTAAGGTCTTTGAGTTAGAACTTTAACGCTGGTAATTGGGTAAAAGTGAGTCATTTAAATGATACATCTTAGGATCTTGATTATGGTAGGAGCAACCACTTACTTGGCTACACAAAAGATGCTCGTGTATCATTTTAATTTGTATCCATCGCTGGATCGTCAATAAAATATTATTTTTTTATTGCCATTGAATTGACTTAATGGTAAATAGTAAACTCCCATCAAACATGCCTTTAAGGAAAGTATTGTCTTTGTATTGTAAATCATGTGTACTTTTCCAAAACTATTTAGCGTGAAGATTGTAGATCACAAGGTCTAGACTTCAATTGCTTCAATCCACATCACAAAAAGGGGATTTATCTTATAAAGAATCAAATTAATCATAGATAACCATAACATAATAATTGGCACAGGCAATGCTATTTTTATGTCAAGATGCTATCTTTTCTAGTCGTAATCAACGTCGGTAAATAAATTGTCTATCGCTGTAGGCCATCCAAGATCTGAATAGTTATCGATGTGACGCAATCTTTTTGGGAGTTAACTGCACTTTTAACGGGATTATCACGTACTCTTGGAGTCGAATCTTGATGTGATCTCAAACTTGATTTCCCAGTACATTATTGAATTATATAATAGTGGTGGATATTTTGTGATTTGATGTTGTATTTATTATTTAGACGGTCACATTATTTTTTGGATTGGATTGGACAGTGCGGAAATGTTATTTATCGGTGCTTGAAAGCATATATTTCAGATATTATAGGTTGGTAGATTATTGCATTTGAATTAATAAAATAATAGTAACTTTTAATACTAGCTTCAATTAAAGATTAATGGATTGATTGAAACGTCACTCGTTCGTGAGCACTCGGGATTACGAAGTAAGTCATTTCCTCTGAACTAACAAAGTCATCAAAGTAAATAATCTAGATTTTGTAATGCTATATATCAGATTTATTGGCAAATTATTCATGAGTTTCACTATCTTAGTGAAGGATCTTCTCGCAGATGGATTAAAAAACCTTACATGTCTAATTGATCCGAGAAACTCGTATTTTTGTGCCTGAAGACGTAATAGCGACTACACGTATGTATAATGGGATTGATAGCCTTACAGTTGTGGACAAGAATTCATGTCTAAAACGATATTTATTGACTTTTTATGTACCGAAACTAGGAATTATATCATAGAAGTAAAAAAATCCTGAGAAGAAAATCAAAAATGCGTAGATGACACTTAGTAATATAGGCAGCATGCGAAAGTATTCCAGATTTTTTTTTCGCCTTTTTTTCAACCGCATCACAGACGCCTTTAAAGAATAGTCTTGACATGATGTCAATAGAGGTGCGTTTACATAACGGTCTAAATCACCAAGGAACGCAATACCAAAGCTTCATACACACTGTGAGACTTCGTTCCTACCTCGATACAACTCATTCAAGCTATGACTGAACCTAGCAATAAGCTATACATTCACAGTCGTGCGAATTTCACCGCCTCCATATTGTTTCATGTACATTATGTGTGTCACAAAACGTATTCTTTGTAACCGCGCATTAATAACGGTAATTTTATTCATCGTATAAATGCACATCGCAGCTCGTGATTATATGCCATTTGAATTTTAACGTATGGATTAAATAACGTTAGATCATTTTGATGCTATTTTACTTTGGTTTTATTTCCTACAATATTAAAATTGTGATAATGTTTCATTCTCCTTTCATCAAATGAATTGGCTGAATTTTATGCATGCAGATGAATTTTGGACTAAATAATAACATGGGCATTCTTTGTTTTCTTCCCCGTGAAAAATCCCTGACGAATCATTTTACCTATGCGGTATTTTTAGGTTTAGGAACATACAAGAAAAGATAATGCACTTTCGTTAAAAGCCGACCAAACACAGGAGATTCCTAGATTATTTGCAGATTTTTAGCAAAAAGTTTATTAATTCTAATGGATACAAGACGACAGAGGACAGTTAACGGAAGGTAAAAGGGCCAAATACTACACCTTACAAATATTTGCACATGCGATTGTCCATTTCCAAACACGCGCCTTCTTGATAACCTGCTAACTAGCACGCTGTGCCACGGAGGTCACGTCAGATAAATAATAAAACAACATTTTGTGTGGGAAGTAACACGATAAAACAATATTTGAGGTAATTACCGACTGTTGAGTTCATAAGGAAGGTTATCACGTTTATTCACATCCTTTCATTAATTTCCGGAGCGGTTTAATCCCTCATCAGCTTATAATACGTTGATGTCCCACGGGCATTACTCTACAATCTACATTATAACGTCATATTGTGCGTATATCTGTATCAGTCCAAATACGTCCAGCAGGTCACGGGCCTCCTTTACAATCGAGAGTACGATTGAGAGGACTTAGGCCATAAAGTCCGCCACGCTGGCCTAGTGCTGGTTGGCGCACTTTACATGCCGTAGAAATTCTTCAAAATCGCAACGGTATGCAGGTTTCCTCACGATGTTTTCACGCACCGTTAAAGTGCGTGGTGATAGATTAATTATCAATACAACCGTATATAGGATACATTATTTTTGGAGGAGGCCTATGCCTAGCAGTGGACCCTCTGTGGCTGAAGATAATAAGATATTTCGGGTACAAATTCCTGACTCCGGGCTGATAATGAATAGAAAAACCCAACATCACTTTGCCCGACCGGGATTCGAACCCGAGACCTCAACTTTGTAGTCGTACCGTAGTACAACTACGCCACCGAGGCAGTCCAAATAAACGAAGTATTACAAAGCTTTTGATATTATATCTCTTTGAAAATCCTTCGGGAAGATATCATATTATTATATTCAACAGGAGACTTTCTGTGGCCGGAGATAAGTATTATGTCCCCAAAGTATTAACTAATAACTTGATAACATTGAGGTTTTCCAAGAATTTGTGAAAGAGCGATAGTCAAGTGAAAGCTTGTCGAGAGAAATAGCATGTACGAGTAAGTACTCGAACATTTATGGCTTATAATTAATAATTTCTTAACTCATTAACGAGTTATTACATTTGTTTCGAACATTCAGCCGGATGTTATGTAGGAATTACTAAAAGTTATCTACTTAACTGAATGTTTTATGAACATATTAGCAGGATGTAATTAGAAAATATACTTATAATTCTATGAATATGAGTGTTTTAGACCTTTTATAAAATATGTATTCTTATTTAATGACATATTACGAGTTAAAGATTACTTGAGAGTGCTATTGAACGCTCACATTTTTCAACGAAGATTGTAATAAGTTTAAACGCTTATATATATTTTTCGTCTATATATAAATAAAATCATCCGTACCACTGGCGTTTGCCGTTTTGAAACGTCAATGGATTTCCTGAGTTGGGAATTGAACTCAAAACCACAGTGCACAATCCATGCACTCTACCACGAGGCCGATGACCCTGATTCCAAATGGGATAAAAAAATACAGTGTTAAATAAATTTTATGACTTATGCATTCCAAGTGTTAAAAGTCGGTGCACTTCTAAAATAAAACCCCGTAATGCTCGGCTTACTCGCATATTTTAACTCCAATTTATATTTTGGTATTTCACACAGCTATCTCACATTGCGCCTAAATAATTATTTATAAAACAGTTAGGACTGCGTTAAAATACGTCTGGAGCACTTTCTACGTGCAAAGCATGCAAATGAAAAAGCAAAAATTATATTAGATGTTTGGTAATCACATATTTAGAATGACAATGAGGTTGAATGCATTATATTAGAATTTGTCAATGCTATGCAAGTGAAATGGGTGTGGATATTCCATTTTTTGGCGTTTATTTTTCTATGTGGAGTTGATATAATAGGCAAATATGCCTGTCGATGTCATAGTCCTGACAGTATAGTAGGATATACAGGTCTCTTGTAGTGATTATCCCAATTACGAGAGACACCGTGAGGTTGGAACACGAACTTGAGCAGTCAACGTTGGGTCGCCCAACGTTGATTTCCGGAGTGAAATATCTTATATTGGTTTCTTAGTAACGAAGTGGAATGCCTGGAACGGCTGTTAGGCAAACCTTTTACATGTTTTGTTACACATGTTAACGCTAAAGGGTTAAGTATTTTTATTTTATTACATCATAGAAACTGCTAAACGCTTTACCTGATTGCAAATTATTACTTTCAGCTAAAACCATTAAGCAGTTTGCGAATGATAATATTTACCGATTTACCGATTTTTGTAAGTGAGGATAAGACAAGAGAGAGAGAGAGAGAGAGAGAGAGAGAGAGAAAGAGAGAGAGAGAGAGAGAGAGAGAGAGAGAGAAAGAGAGAGAGAGAGAGACGGAAACAGTAGGGATCAATGGAAACAGGCTATCTGAACACGAAGCGTAGAAACGTAACTAAATTCATTAACATTCCTCAAGCAACATGTTCGCACCAAGCCGATCGTATGAGTATTAATTTATTCAATACACTCCATTAAAATGACAGTATGGGATAGTATAATATGAAAAATATGACATCAATAAACATTTAAAAATAACTTAAAGCTGGTTGTAATTAAAGGACAAGGTCATAAAAGATCTTGGAGTTATTAAATGCGAGGAGATAAAGTGGAGAGAGTAAGCATGCGAAAATATTACATTGAAGAATAACATAAATTTTTGACATGCTAAAACTAAAATATGGCATTATTACACGTTGAAATAAAACTATTTTATACGGATTTTATCGCGATTTGGTTTAATTTTTAAATTTTTTAACTTCCCGACGTTTCGATTACTTTACAGCTTTCGTGGTCACCTGGAATCATACCTTCCTAACCCTCATAAGTCTCAATTTTTCGCATATAATATGATAATAATAATATGACCTACCACCTTGGTTATGAACCTACTTTATTCCTATTAATTTTCATCAAAACAAAGTATTTGACAGAACTTCTAGTCTCTATATTAATAAAAACGTTCTGAAATGCACATTATTTGTAGTCATATATGCGACTATATATAAATCGAATTTAGTTGATTTAAGTCGTCTACATTTCTAAATGTTATACTCAGACGCGTATGTACAAACAAGTAAGAAACTGTATTAGTCTTCCGGGCATATGTTTCCAACTGTATTTAATCGAAAGCTTTGACCGATGTGTGAAGAAGCATCTGGCTGACATAACGGTGGCGACACCCGAGATAACTTCTCTATAGTTGCTGCGTTTTTTTGATTGAAGTATATTTATTCCGTTCGACATATGTGTTCAATGGTAGTGTGCTTATGTTGTATATCATTGTGGTCTCCTTTCAAATCGTCAATCAACATTGACTGAGTTTTTCGTTTCTAAATCGAAATCTGACAAGTTTTTAGTATTTCCGGTTGGGCATTTCATTCTGTCTTCTTTCATTTTACAAAGAAAAACAATACAAAATAACTAATACAATGGAAATTTGAAGAAAAAAATGAATGAATAAATAATCATAAAATGAAAAATACACCCTGATCCCACACTAAGTTCGAGTCTTCTGACATGGGTATCAAAAACTACGAGAGACTTTTTCGGTCTCACATGCACCCAGACCCGGAACAAATACCTGTGAATCACACAAATATTGGTTTCGTTGTGGGGATCGAACCCACGGCTTCTTGTTTCACAGCCGGCGTCTAAACAACTGCGCCACGGAAGCTGTCAAATGTTAAAAGTTGACCCTTGAAATAATTTAATTAACAATAATTTATCATAATTCTCAACACTGAAAACACACGATATTTTCATCAACTAAGACAACCGTGGCTACATTTTGCATCGTTGCATGAAATAAAAGATTGAAATAAATTATTTTATAACTCCCAGATGTATTTGCGGCCGTTACCCGCCGCATCACGTAGAAAATCACGCATGACTGCTCTCAGATCGTGGAGCTATGTTTTCTATCTAGTACTTTATGGATTACAGTCGCCGTACAGTAAATAACTTTCTTTGGTCGTAAATTATGTTATTGTCGTTGAAATAGTCGGCGTACATTTTTGTGATAAACGAGGAGCCTTTTTTCGCTAATATTCAAGTGTGGAGCGGATGGCTACGCTAGTATTTAGTGAGTACAATTTATATCGGTAAAGACAGATGAAATAAACCGAGAAATTTCTTCATATTACAGTAAAAATACATTTAAGTACAAACTAAAACAAGCTACCAAGTACATACATACAAACATAAACTCACGCCTTTTTCCCAGAAGGGGTAGGCAAAGGACAGGACCAGGACACCCACATTTCGCCTTGTATGTTCCGTCCCATTATGGGATAGGGGCGAACCTATCGCCATATGGGGCACAAATTCCTGAGTCCAGGCTGATAATGAATAGAAAAATCTAATATCACTTTGCCTGACCCGGAATTCGAACCCGAAACCTCAGCTTTGTAGTCGTACCGGAGTACTACGCCATCGAGGCAGTCCTTCAATAAATATAAAATTATTTAAAGTACCAATAAAATGTTCCTAGAAACCGCGGCCATAACTTTTAGCTTAAAATTTATTGGTGAAATGTAACAAGGACGACATATTATGTTTATTGCTCGAATGTAAAAATGGTATTAAACATCGATATCAATGTTCAGGTAAACCTTCAATACTAAGTCAATGGTATTGAAGGTTAGGCTGCGTCATTACGGTAAGAACTGTCAGTTCCTAAAAATGTATAAGACAAGAATGGCGCCATGTATGATAATGTGGAGTACAACTTATCCTTCCTGATCTATATCCTTATCTATCAGATACTTATCTGATATATTGTTTTAAGTAGGTATACATATTGCAAGCGGTGGATAAAAGAACTGGAAGGAGATACCCGACAAAATCGTATCATGATATAACAAATTAATCTCGAATAAAGCACCCTTATTTGGCAGTAATTTATCAAAATATTATGATTATGTTAAAGAAGCTTGTCAAGATCATAGCCTCTGCTTTCCACCATGGGAGAAAGGTGCGTATGTCTATATTTGTAGAATGTATGTAAAAACGAATTAGCAATTTACTTATAATCTATTTTTAATATTTACCGAAGTGGTGATTTTCATGCGACACTTCCGAATAGAATGAGTTATTTACCAAAGAAAGTAAATAGATCAACACTAATTATTCGCAAGTCGACCGGAAGTCATAAATTATACATTGTACAGTTTTACGACACGAAAATTGCAGTGTAATTCATACACCGTTGTGTTATATAATCAAATTAACAGTACCGTTACTTTTACGAAGTGATCTATATTATAATCAGACGAGAGCAATTTTTTTTTGGCTAAGGAACATGTTACATACATTCTAGACTCTAGACAATTTAATTATTCTGTTGAAATATTAAAATAATTATAGCTGAATTTTATATGTACGTCTAACAAGGAGTTTAATATTTTAAAAGTAATAATTGATTAATCAAATGTTTATAATTATATTTTAAATATATTATTATGAACACGAATATTAAAATTGCCGAATGATAAATTGAAGTATGATACTATTTTTAATATGAGGACGATATTGAACTGTATTCTACACACTGGTGTATGAAAATATTTGTTTTAAGCTATACCCATTTTAACTGATTTATTTCGTCGTAGAGTAAAGTCAACGTTAAGAGTTTTGCCGAGTTTAGTTCTCTACAGGGACAAAAGTATGACATAATAAACCTGCACTATAGTACATATTTTAAAGTATAGCTTATATTTCGCCTTGAGCCTAAAATTTTATTATAAACATACATAAATAGTCAAAATATTTTTTAACTTATATTTTCTGTCGCTACTTTACAATGAAACATTCATTCAAGTTCATGATTCATTATAACTCTAATAAAGCTAAATACGGCGTACATTTGCATATCACGATCGTTAATTTACGTGCTATAAGACAATAAAGAGCAATTCTTATGTCGTATAAAAACATAATGCACGTTTATTGCTATGAAACGTTTGTACCACGCGACGCCTTGCAATAGTTGGCGATTACGTAAACGTGTCCACTGCAACCTTCACGCCGATTTTTATGTGGGGTAAAGGTATTTTAATTACACACATACATACATAAACACGCCTTTTTCCCAGAAGGGGTAGGCAGAGGTGCTACCAGGACACCATTTCGTTTGTCTGTTCCGTCCTGCAATGTGATAGGGGAGCGAGCCTATCGCCATATCGGGCACAAATTCCAGACTCCGGGCTGATAATGCATAGAAAAATTCAATAACAATTTATTTTAATTGATATTTTAAATGTTATTGGTATGTAATTGATTTTCAGTAAATGGAACTAAAACGGTTTTTTTGGCAAAGCTTATCAAAGGTCATAGTTATATTTTTAAGATCTGTGAATGTAGTATGAAAACATGTTTTTTTATTAAAGCCGACATTGTGTCTTGATTAGTAACCTAATAGGTCAATATGTGTTATGAAGGGGCAACAGTAGTTACAAGCACGACACAATGACTGCTCTGAACTTGATAGCACTCCACTGTGCTTTGAAAATATTGACCTGGACGAGCCACCTCAATGAAATGGGAGTCCTACACCCCATCAAGACCTTTTAGATAATAAGGAAAGGGTTCCGTCTTCAATACCTATATATAATTAACAGAGTAATAAATTACAATGTCTGAAGATAAACACTTTTACTCATAAAACATGTCCATTCAATACACGAATTAACTACAGCAATATCTTGAAATTCCTAGCTTCCAATTAATTTTCCAAAGGCATAGTATTAAAACCAATAAACTATACGTATCAGCAGAATTTATTAGGGCATCCGTATAATAATGGCCGTCTTGGTACCAAAATAACACGGGAACTATGAACACTCGAACACTGCAATCAATTGCAGTTGAAGCTAACATCTTGGACAGTGACCACGTTGCGGTTAAACTCCGAACTTAGTATGTGCTGAAGTGTCCGTTCTATTCAGACAGGCTAGATTAGGGTGTTTAGTGTAAAGTTCTAACAATATTTTGGTAGTAGCATAATTTACAATACTTGCATACTTTTAATTACATTACTACTATTAAATGCTTCAAATTCAGCTGTAATTTTTTCCTCCCGCTGTATGTGACATCATGTCATAGCTAGTCTATAGCGAAGGTTATGGGACATTATTACTATTCTCAAAAAATATAACTCAAGCAAACTTTATAGTTCTGGTTTAGGCATCACATAATTCATAGTCATTATGTATATATTGGGCTTATAAGTTGCTAAGATACTTAAAAGTAAAGCTAAGCTGTTTTTTCAACCTAGGGTGAGATTGCAAGTGATGGATCAAGCGAAAACAAATTACACTTTTTTAATTTCCTTTTTTAACGGGCTGTTTACCCTCCTAATGGCGTAGGGTGTGTGCTCAGGCATATCTTAGCTCCTCGGAATGACCGGAGCGGAATAACGCTTTTAATTGCATTGACTTGGGGTTACTTGGGGCCGTCTGTGGACATGCATGCTGACTTTTTCCCCGCAAGTACGTTATCTTTTTAGTTCAAGGTTACATTTAATTTATTTTTGTGGTATTTTAGGTTACTGTGAGTGAGTAATTTCTCCACGTATGTACAAATCAATGAAGAGAGTAAAACATTTGGAGTTAACCAGCATACAACTAAAGTAATGAATAATTTAAACCAAAATAGAAAATATATTATAGAAGTTGTCATAACACTGTTTTGAAAATCTACGATTTTTTATTTTTTTTGTATATTTCTTCTCACAATAAAAAAAATCATCTGCCTATTTCAGAATCGACCTCTTTACTGTCTTATACATTAGGATTAATTTAAGAACAAAGTTAGCTGAAAAATCCATTACTGTAATTGCACCTATAAGATGTTTCGAGCATATAAATTCCAATACATTAGTTGTACATTTTTACAGGCAGTAAACGTATAATTTAATAAGTATCATTAACGTTCTTCACAAGCAATTTAATTCGAGGAATCGCATGAGGAAAATACCCGCATGAACATTTTCACGCTTCACTTACGACGCTTTGGCACTGGTTTTTCATCGGATTAGTGAATTAATGTGCAGACAATAACAACGCGTTTATAAAATTACCAAGTGCAACCGAGAAAAAAGTTGAACTGGAAGCTAAAAGAGGCTATGTATTGTAGAGCTTTTAGGTTATAAATTAGTATTCTTCTCTAAGTTGAAAAAAAAAAGAAACTATAAGTCAGGGTAAAATAAATATTATTTTCTTTTTATATTACCCATCCAATATAAGATTTAATATTGGGTATAAAAAATCCAACACAAGCTTTAATATTAGATATCAAAATGTTATGTCTTTTAATGTATTACGAATTTAGGGGGTCGTTTGCTTTTTAAAACATCTTAACTGGACATCTTTAAATTTAATTTAGTCTTACACCGGTGACTTTTATACGTGTCCTTTGAATCTGAATTTATTAACTATGTAACAAAAAAACTATAAAAATATCACACGTCAAAAATCTTACAAATTTTCCACATTCTCTGCAATAAAAACAGCAAACAGAAAGCATTACCTGATTTCATAAAAAACCTCACTCCATTCGCACAAACACTTAACGTACCAATAATGACGAACGATACACACGCGATATATCGCGATATTCTCGATGCGCGCGCGCAGTACTGACGTCAGCGTGCCTCGCGGACCGGCGTGGTACTGACGGGCACGGTTCAAGTTTACGGGCATATTCTCGCTGTCGTTTTTGTGTCGCAAGACGTTTGTCTTGCTTTGAACTTATTCAATATTTATTATTGACGACACGGGTAATGTGTTTCACATTGCCACCTATTTCTTATCGTATTTTATTGTGCTACTGTTGTGTACAGCTTCCTTTGTATTGTAGAAGGATGTCATTTAAGAAATAGTAGTCAGATATACAATGCTCTCCAGTATCTTGTGTTTTATGATATGGATGTTGCTATTTACATCCCTTGGCACAAGTGTCAAGAAATGTATTCTAATAATAATTGTTTTTGGCGAGTAATGCCTTAGTTGGGTGAGACCTGCTGCCAATCCCAAAGTCATGGGTGAAACTAAGGCACACGAACAATTCACAGAATTTTCAAAAAATCCTGGGTATTTCTAGTCATTTAAGGCTTGGTTTAAGGGAAACGGAAAACAACGTGGGAAAACCTGAATATCGGAGAGTCCCCCGAGAATTTTAAGGGTCTACCAACCACGTAGGGCCAGCAAGGCCGACTTCAAAAATGTGTGCTCCCACGCAGGTTTATATCACGTACGCAATCTATCGTAAAATTATAAGTGAAAACGAATGAAAAGGTGTGTAGCACCGACTCCATGTAAACGTATAACCAGCGACAAGACCGCCATTAGTACTTTTTCTTTATAAGCGGTTTTACTGACATTGTATAATTTGTGTACAAAAAGCATAGGTAAGTTAATAAATTTGGATCAAGTGCAAGCAGCAGATGAATAAGAAAATTATTCATTTTAAGTCATATCTTGAGAAGTGTGCACTGATAAAAACAGGAAAAAGGTAACGTAACATATTATTTACGCGTACAATATATCACTCAAAACTATCATAAACTCTTTATAAGAATATAAAATAAATAAATTTTCTACCAAACTAACTACTAAGCAAAAGTTAAGATAGGGAAATAACTTATTATTATATTTAGTCTGGCATTAAATACAGTGATATTGAAAGTCATAACGTGAATTCGAAAGTAACACAATAATAAGCTTATCAAAATTTATGAGAACCTCTCGAAATAAACAGGGTTATAATGAAAGTAATGTCAAAACGATAAAAAGACGACATTCTAACGATGTCGAACGGCTGAATAAAACCAATGTCAACTTTGATTACAGGCAGTCACCGTCTTCCCCGGAATAATAAGGGTTCTCACTTCATTTTCACTTTCTTATTTTTATTACTTTATTACTTAAGCTATCTCTCTCCCTTACTTGGATGAATTTAGCTGGAATTTTATGTTGTAAAAAAATAACAAGAGCATTTTGACTCACGAATAAACGCGTTGAAGTCTTTTCTATCAGTGACTAAAAATCTAAAAATCTCAAAATAATCGTAATCTAAAAATTAAAGTCTCATTTATTTAAAGCCCTTTTATCCTTTATTCTCAGAATTTTAAGAAACTACGATTGCTCATATTAGAAAACCCGTTATACCTGCACCCTAAAACCGTATAAAAGACTCTACTTATATAATGAAAGCAGCGGATTTTTTTTACTTTTCGCGGTAAAACGCATGATTAATTGCAAACGTGTGAATAATGTTAATCGCAGGAAAAAATTGTATGTTATATTCATTGAAAACAATCTGTTTGTTAATTTATATGACGTACCAAAGGCATGTTAGTACGGTGGAATGTAAATGAAAAAAACTATTAAATTCCAAAGTGGCATTAACTTTTCTATAGAAACTGTTATAAATAAGTATTAAAGAGTTTCCTTTCATTGTCACTGTAAAATAAGAAGCGATCGCCACGCCATGTTACTTTAGATTACTTCCGGAGCACTCAACTCTATGACCGGAAATTAGTAAGCAAAGTTTTTGTTTAGGTTTTTTACTTCATTTTCCGTAGATTGTCTTCAACGTAAATTATCTTTCATGCTTCATTTCTTAGAACTATTAGCACACTAATTAATTAGTTATGAAAGTTATTTTACTGGTCTAGAATATAATTTAAAACAAGAATAGTTGTCGTATAGTTCAGAAACCAACATCAAGAATAACGTATTTAGTTATACAACCGATACCCATCTTTACCATTATACCTTATTATTAATTGCATATTATCATTCATGATACAGTTTATACGAATTTATTAATACGCACTTGTAACAAAGTATAGGAAAACCACTAATTTATGGTGATTTCGGGTTTAACTTATAATCACACATAATTTTAATGTTATCATTATTTAATTATTTATTTGGGAAAATAAACAAGTATAGATATAGATTAAGTAAAGAAGAAAAGAAAGAAAATACTTTTATTACATTTCAAGTAAAAATATCTTAGATTAAGTATACACTCCACTATATTTTCACGGATCACAATTATTAGCTTTTAAAAGAAGACAAGTAATGAAAATGAACCCTATAATTACAATCTATTGATAAAAGATTTATAATTGCAAAAAGAAATGCAGGTTACGACGTCACTGCGAATTTAATAAAAGTGACAAAAAAATGAGAGTCCGTGTTAGCGGTTAGTGGTAAACCCAGAAGCGTTTCCAATCACGCTTACCGTTGTATATTTATCTCGAAGGCTTACTTACGGGGATCCGACACGAAAAATATTGGTCTTGATTGGAATCCAATTTGATCCGGATATTGTCCATAAATCTTGTAGAGGTTTTCAAATAAATTACTGAAAGTAATTTGATGTAATGTTTTATATAAGGCTCTAGAGCCTTTCTTACAATAGGTCAAGTTGAGTCAATAAGCCATTCTTGTTGGTATTGAAAATTGGAAAAGAAAAATAATAGCGCATGTTATTTGCTGTAATATGAGAAAAGAATAATAAAAAATATTACTAAAAAAGTAAAAAAATGATAAAATTATACCAAATCGCGATAAAATCGGTATCGCGATAAAATTTTTGGTTATCACCTAGTTCACTATAGAAATTCTAGAGGAATGCCTATTAAAATAAAATGATAACATTCTGTAATTAATATCAATATTGTATGCACAATACAAGAAGTGTAAACTTTTGATCGCTTGAAAACAATGTTGAAGAAACAGAAAATGCATATTAAATTGCATGGATATTATTTATCATCGTTAAATAAAAAAAAAATACACTCACAATTATGGTAATGCCAATGCGAGACAAAGATAAAGAGTGCGACAATATATGAATGATGAAAGTTTATTTCGTGGAAGCAGTTTCCCACTTTTCTTACATTACAACGAATGATCGCACAAATCTACCAATAGAGAAAAGTAAGGAAGATTAAAACCAAATGTACATTTGCTTTTTCTTAGTCTACTAGTATCTTTTTCAATTGGAAGTGGAGAAAACGTTTATCTTTTACAGAAGGTATAGAAGTTGGTTGAGAGATTCGGCACGGTAATAGGTATTAATTAATCCTTCTGCATGTGCAGAGGGTGGAATGAATCAATTTCCACTGATAAATATACGCGTCCTGCAAAAATTCCAGAATCACCTTAATAAAGCGTATTGATTCCAACGACATCCTACAACGCTTATAATATATTTCACACCCACTCATCATACGGAGTTGCAACTTTGTGCCATTCTAAAAAAATGGACATGAGCCATGATTATTACTTTGTGTTGACGTGATAGGAATGACAACTTATATTTAGATCTCCATCAAAACAGGCATATAATTTCCTGCAAATAATTTTTATATAAGAGAACTTAACAAGCTCTAGAAATGCACGTCCGGATGCGTAAAAGCGCATGCTGGTAAGAACGGACTTAGGATTTTGTTTGGGGCGTTAAATAAATAGACAATTATCTTCTGCGGCTCAGATATCTTAGTTTTTTTTACTAAAGCCATAAATTATATTGTTATGTTTTGCGAAACAATGAGGTAATGATAAATGTAAAGTAAAAAGTATGTATCAGGCATAACTATAATTATTACAATAAAAATACTTGATAGAGCTAAAATTTTAAAATATAGATACGAAATAGAAAATAAGAGCAGTGAGTGCATGTTAGCCTATCGGTAAACACACCAGACGTGGCTGTTAGCCTGTTTGCGGTGGTCGCGGGTTCAAATCCCAGGGAACACCCCTTAATTTCTTGACTTTTGATGGTCAATCACTACGCGCTATAACGGTGAAGAAAAACATCGTGAGGAAACCGGCATACCATAGCGCTTTGCCAAAATTTCTATTGTATGTAGATGGCGATAAAAATCTTTAAAATAAAATACAAGGGAGTTTATATGATACTGTATATTTAATGAATTAAGTTTAAGGGGACGTCGCCCCCATCTGTATCCAAGTACGTCCAAGTTAATGTAACAGCACCCAGATCTGAGATAATTGTGGGTCACACAAATATTTGTCTACTCGTGTCTCGTTGGCTCGCTAACCGTTAGAGATTGGATATTTGCATTGTTTAACTACTTGGAAATGAGCTATGAGTGTTCCTGCTTAATGCAATGCTGCAGTTTAACTGATGCGTTTTTGTGTTATGGGTTTGTTTTCTTTGTACTTTTTATTGACACCAAGGTTTAAATAGTAGATTTAAAGAGTTATTGGTTTTACATGATCATGGAATATAATAAAACTGAGATTTTCTAAATAACTTACATTTTATTTATTTATTTATTTAATACTTTTTTGCACTTAATGGAGATATACAAATGCAAACTTATACAATACAAATAATAGTACAAGTGGCGGCCTTATCACACTAGGTAATTTCTTACAGGCAACCATGGGATGGATATATAAATAGGAGAAAGAAAGAGCAGTGTTAATTTTTTTTTAATGAATTATAAAAAATTAACACGGGATCTAATTTTGAAAACTATAAATTATCGCGATTAAAAGTTGACAGAAAACTTGGCCGCGCAAGCGCCATCTATTGAATAACTTTTGAATTAGGACGTGCACTTGGTGACATGACGTAACGGACACGTAAAGTGAAAGGTTCTACTCGTAATAAACCGTCTATACTTGGAAGTAATTCTATGTTTCTCCAATAGGTGTCGCTGTTACACAATTTTAATATTTTACTCAAGTTTTGAAGATATTATAATATTATGATTTTCTATAGCAAGATACCAATACTGAATTCTAATTTTAGAGAACAAAAATATATTAAAATTGTAAACACAATCCACCTGGTCTCTGCGCCTAAAAGTAATTTAATCGTTGAACAATATTTATGTATACCAATTCGCATTGGACTTGTGAAGTTGATCTATAATTTGTTGTTTAAGCCATGTACTCGGACGAACATGGGATAATATTATTACAATATATACAAGTATTATTGTACAAGGAATAAATCTTACTAAAGCGAACACAAATTGCTTCAAGAGCGATATTTTCCGAAGAATCTCTTTGATGCTTTTAAAGATGAGATTAAAGATAAAATTTCAGTGCGGTTTTTAATATTTGTTTATCCGGATGAAAAAAATCTTACAGACAAACGTAAAAAGGTTCTTCTGTATTTCTTAATTTATAATTATAGAATTGTATTTAGGATAGTTTTTATCAATGACAAGACGGTAGGTTGTTCGTTTGATGCTTAGCATCACACCTGCTTATAAATATAAGCAATACCATTCAGAATAATAATTAAAACAATGCATTACACTGTGTCCGTCTCAGTAGGAGTTAAACTTCTCATTTTATAATTAATGGCTATTTTTATCTCGTACATTAAGTGCTACATCTTTCAATTCCCACTAACCCCTTGCTACATTTTTATACAGGGTATATCAAGACTGCGACGGAAAACGAAGCCAGGTGGTAGTATTAATGACTTCAGACACAATGCAAGTAAAAATTTCGTATTTGTAATTTTTTACTTACCGTCGTATTTGGGTGATAAATACATAGTTTTCCTAAAATAATGATGTAGACCTATTTATTTTTAAACACTCAATGGTACATAAGGGTTTAAATTATCATATTCACAAAATCTAGGTATTTCCCACCCAAACATGATAATTTTTAAAAAATTCTAAAAAAATAATTATTGGTGTTTTGATTAAATTTTTATTTGCATCGTGTCTGTTACCACTAAAACTACCACCTGGCTTCGTTGTCGGTTGCAGTATTAATATACCCGGTATAAAAAGAAAGTCACAGAATTTCCACACAAGTTACACTATAACTTCACCTGGTTTTTGTGGCACCCGGGTGCAAAGGACTTCTTGCCCGTAAGCGCAGCGCTCTAAGTGAGATAAGCACTTAGTAACAGATTGTTTAAGAGTTCTAACTCGGCTGCAATCTTGGACGAGCGTATCCGCAACCGGACGCCACCGTTAGCCGTGTCTTGTGTTACTGTCATCGGTATTACCTCCACTTAATTAATTAAATTATATTTTTTTTTTCAAATAATAATTATTTTTCGATTAGACAAGGCAAGTTTCTACGCGATCAGGCAGTCGACAATCTGTTTTTTAGTATGCCAAATCACAGATGAGTCCATAATTTATTCGTCCTTATACAGATCTTGAAATCGAAAAAAGATAAAGATAGATAAGATATAAAGACCGGCCGTTACTGGTCTTCTTACTTGGTAACCGGTTAGTGTAAAATTCCGTTAGTAATTACTAATTAGTATGTTTACCCACAAGTAGTTAACTTTTTGCCAATTATCGTAATTTATGTATATTTACGACTCGTGAGTTGTCTAAACGTAGTTTAAACGAATTAAGGTACACAACCTCCTTGTTGTCTTTTTTTATTACTTTACTTTCAATAACCAATTTTGTCACGAAATCCATAAGATTTTTAAAATGCCCTTAATTTAACCACAGGTTAAAAAAAAGATATAATATACTAAACATTTTTTAATTCTTCGTACGAGTGTATTTTTTAAATTAAATTGCTGAATGGAGACACCGGCCGAGTAAAGTGACCGATAGCGGCTATTTCTACTTCACTATACACAGCTCGGACTCAACTGAGGAATTTAATTGTTTTCTAGATGCCAGACGCGGGGGCGAGGTATAAGGTGCCACTTGGAGCGAGAACTTGCCAAATAAATGTGCTTTGCCAAATATATTTTGCAGGGCTAGCTCGACCAGCTCGCGTCGTGTGCGAAAAATAATTTGCCATTATGAATTGGAATGTAATGTGTAATTATCGATTTGTAAAATATTTTTGAATTGTGCACATTACGATTTCAATGGCAGCGTTGAGTTATGAGCTTGTTAGTTGTGAATCGTTCAATAAACAGTTTAGCCAATTCATTTTGACTAAGACAATTCAATGTACTCACAGAATTTAGTATAATTTGATAGGATCTGCATAATTTACTTTCGCTGTTTCGTTACATTAAATGAGCTTTACTTTACTTTAGATGAATAATTAATCATTAGTTCATATGCGTCCCGCTACGGGGTACGGTCTGATATGCTTGAGAGAGCTTAGGCCATATAGCTTCACTTACATAGACTTCACTTACCTACATAGAATATGTTTCAAAGATTCTGATGGTAGGTACGATGATGTTTTTCTAATTATATTTTCTTTTGTCAAGGTCCTAGGAATTAGATATATTGTCCAGCGAAAATAACCGCAATAAATCAACGCATCTGCAAAGTCGCTAACAATTAAAGACATAGCTAGAAGACTACACACGAAGTTTCTGATTGACCGCGCCCGAAACTTTGCAGTAGAACAAAAAATACTTTCCGTAACAAAGCACAGGCGGGCTTCATTACGTAATAGTGCTAATACTATCCAGAGCCGGTTTCAAAAGCTTTGGAGATTGAACTAAAGATTCTATTTATCCTAGGAAAATAGAGGAACTTCCTCAACTATTTTATCTGAAAGAAATGGGGTATTGACAGGTCTTGGTATTTGCGTCGGTTATTGTGATTCTTTACCGGATTCTGTTCTTATTTCTTAGTTTATGATATCTGTTTTCATTTATAGTAAAATGGTATATGACACGGATTAAAATGTTCTTTTTGATTGATATTTCACCGATAGATTCTACCCTGTTTCTGAAAGTACGATTACATACCAGAATTCCACTGAGCTTAGAATTTCGGCGGGCTTCTGTTCGTCAGTAACTTGTCTTTAACTCTCAATAAAATTATTTAGAAGTGACACGAAGTCCGCAGGATGTACCACAAATTGATTTTTACCCCAAAAAGTGGTTGTTCAAGTCCTTTACACTTCTTAGTGGGTGCTGTTATACTATAAGCATTGATTACTTTGCCAAATTTATTAGTCTGTGGAAATTAAATGCACATACCACCTACACATGTTCAAAAGTCACGTAAAGGTCACAGTTTACGGTTCAATTTATCAGATTGCACCTTGCAAATTGCGCCGATCACTAATGTAATCACTTCAACCGGGTTTCTATTAACTTTAGTTCAAGGATATCTTTTAGCATTTCTTTGAGTGTTTTTGGTGAATGCCATTTAGATAATTTAAATATTTAAGTACTCGTGGGTATGAGTCATGTTTCTATGTAAAAAGCGACAAACGTTTATTCAAATATTTTATTTTACTTGGGACAAATTCATTGCAAATTAAATTGTATTAAATAAATAAATAAACCCAAAAATCACATACACAGTCCTGACCCCAAACTCTCAGAAACTTTGGAGACTTTTTGATCTCACAAACACTTTAACCCGAAACTAATACTAGTCGATCGCTCCATCATTTGTCTCGGTGCAGGTTTCGAACCCGCTGCCTCCTGTTTCACAGCCCACATCTATCCAAGTGAGTATAATCTTATCTACTTATCTTATATTATATAACAATTATCTCAAAGTACCGATTAAAATATATTAATAAATACACCCAACAGTCACATATATAGTCCTGACCCCACACTGAGATCGAATCCCGTGTCATGGGTATTAGGAACTACGAGAGACTTTTCGGTCTCACCAATACACATTTGTCTCGGTGCGAGGATCGAACCCGCGGTCGCTCGTTTCTCAGCCGGCGTCTAACCAACTGCGCCACGGAGGCTTGCGATGCGGCGATTGCAGTTCTGTGCCCCTAGCCGGAACATTTTGTAGTATCGTAATAGAATATTAATAGTAAAATTTTGTATGAGAATTTAAACAGCGCCATTGTGAGCGTATTTGGAACTCAAATTTGACAGCGGGAAACGTTTACGATACTATACGAGAATTACTATACGATACTTCAAAATGTTCCGGCTAGGGGCACTGTTAGGACTTAAGAGGCTTGTGGTTTAGTTCCGCAGATTCAATCGAATCCCAGATGTGGCGCTTCAACTGAAAGCCCAAATCTCTCTGTGATTTGGTGAGTAAGCTAATCGGTCGCAAGCTATTGCCATACTGCATATGCGACTAATAGAAATCAATAGCTTTTGCATAAGTGAGCATGTTAGAATCTATCTAGACTTAGCGTAAAGAGGTAATTAATTAAGAATAAACGAGTATTGTCCATATACGTAATTTCAACGGAGTTATGGCTTCTTTTTCATAAAATAAATTTCAACAATTTTGGGTCTTTATCGCACTCTAAATTGTATAGGACACCCGTGCCCGGCAGTGTTCGCATATGGCCTGGATTATTATTATTATATTTCAACAAACTTCATGCCACTAAATATTATTTCGGTGACGAAGCTACAAACTCTGTACCCTCAGAACGAAACTGGTATTATAAATCACAAATCATTTGACTATCGCCATTTAATCTCCACTTAAAAGTTTACGATAAAAACGTGAGAATGGATTTAAAAAATCCAATTTAGAGCCGTAATCTACGAATCCTATCGAGGTACTTTAAACTTTTCGTATCAATCATTTTGAGTGAACAATGGCGAGGTCTGGAAACCGATTTAACTCGGAACATTACATAACATTCCCAGAGCCCTTTCATAGAAGGGTTTGAATGAGCGTGCAAGAAAAGGTTACCTTTTTTGGTATGAACAAAAATAGTTCTTTTAATTGAGTCGTTTTACATTGCGAATATTTTATTAGTTGTGTACACTGGTACATGTGAGATTATTAATGCAATTTGTTCAATCACATGATATTTCTATGATAAGCTACGAGGCTGGCCGTAAAATAATTTCATAAGAGTTATTCAAATATTAGTATCTGTTTCCGGAATAGGCAATGTGCAAATGGCAGGCTTGCCTTCTATTACGTGTTGAGTTGAGTTGAGTTGGAAATATACAGGGTATATCAAGACTGCGACCGAAAACGAAGCCAGGTGGTAGTATTAGTGACTTCAGACACAATGCAAGTAAAAATTTCACAAAAAAAAAATCGACAACTTTTTTTTTGAATTTTTTACTTATCGTCGTATTTGGGTGATAAATACATAGTTTTCGTAAAATAATGATGCAGATCTCTTTATTTTTAAACACTCAATGGTACGTAAGGGTTTAAATTATTATTTTCGCAAAAACTAGGTTTTTACCACTCACACAAGATGATTTTTAAAAATTCTAAAAAAATATCTGTTGCCGTTTTGGTGAAATTTTTATTTGCATCGTGTCTAACCACTAAAACTACCACCTGGCTTCGTTTTCGCTCGCGGTCTTGAGATACCCTGTATAAGATCGGCGAATTGTGGGTGTCGGTGATTATACCTCTGACTACCCTTTCGGGGAATACACACATGAGCTTAAAAATTAAGATTATCTGAGTAAAGATTTTATCAAAACTTAGGCCCAAATCAAGTAGATTTCATCAATACTTATTTTTGTATATTAATGCTTAAAAATAGCTTACTAGTTTAGCTTATTACAGAATTTCACTTTACAGCTTATTTGCAGTAAAAATAAAATTCTACGAAATATTTTGAGACGCCTAGACACGTTTATCGGGTCGTTGCTCCCTTAATAGAAAATCTTCAACCCTCCACAGCATATTCGAGATCTAATCACTTTAAATGTTTACTCTATTTTGTTAACGTCGAAGACAAAAATAATCGTACATACTAAAGAGGTCGATGACATTCTAGATGCTTACCATTATATATAGAATCTTATGAATTTGGTTCTGAAAATTGGTTTTTGGTTACGAAATATTAAGGGCGTTTAGCTTTTCAAAATAATGCTTGGAATAATATTTTGTAGCAACAAAATATAAGTGAAATAAAAATCTCGCCGCCTCTTTCATATTTATTTCTATCTATGTATCTATTCCGCCACAGGAAGTTCGACCTGTGTGAAGTGGACTACATCCAGCGACTTCTTGCAACCTTAACCAGGTCGACCGTCCACCTTGTAGGCGGGCGTCCGACACTTCGCTTGCTTGTCCGTGGCCCCCACTCCAGAACTTTTCGGCCCCAACGGCCGTCAGTTCTTCGCGCTATGTGCCCGGAGCACTGTCACTTCAACTTGCCATTTATATAAATTATTGTAAAGTTGCTTCGTAACACAAAAACCTATAAATTTTTCTATCTAGTGACAACTAGATGGACATTTCCTACGTTTTGCTGCTGAATCGTTTTATTATTCATGTTGTATATCTGTTTATATTTTATATGTTAAATTAAAAATAGACAATGAACCTTTATCTTTGGTTTTAATTATTATTTTATGATAAATCATATACCTATTATCTACAATCTACATGCTTGCGAATAAACAATTTGAATGAGCTGTTTTTGCTAAATCATCACTTCATTTGGAAAGTGTATGTTCTACTCTTCATTTTTATATCCGCGGTCTGAAGACGTAACTTTCGCCTTTTTGACATAATTACCAATAGTCCACTACACGCTACTGAATCGAAGTAGCAATACTGAATAGCAGGAAATACTTTTTTTTATTGTCATGAATGGCGAGACGAGCATGTCATTCGCCCAATGGTAAGCGATACGACCGCTCATTCACAGTAGCCAAAATAAACCAACACCATGAATTACAAAGCAATGCTTGGCATTCCACTGTGCTCGCCATCCTGAGAAATAAGTCTTGTTAAGTCTAGTAGTTACTCTGGCTTCAATGTCCTTCAAACCAGAACATAACAGTGGATTTACACTGCTGTTTGGCGGGACAAATAGACATTGCGGTGGTACGGTACGGTACCCAGGCGGCCTCTCACACATGAGATATCTACCACCAGTAATTTACAAACTACATACATACATAATCTCACGCCTTTATCCCAGAAGGTGTCACCAGGACACCCACATTTCTTCTTGTATGTTCCGTAATAGTTAAGATAATTAAGATAAATTTATAATGTATTAAAATTATGGTTAATAATTATCATTCATTTAATATTTTTATTTATAAACAATTACGACAAAATACTGGAGACCGAAACACTTTTCATCGATGAATATCAGTAAGCTCTTTGTTATTCATCTGTTCGCTTATTTTATCTTCGACAGACATCTTTCTTTTCAAACGATTTTTATTTGTATAACTATTCAGTATTGTAGACAATAAATATTGAGTGTTTATTTTGTTTTGTAAAACTTTCAAGTTTTAATATAAAGGGACCTTTTCACCGCAGTACAGTTGAATGAACAGCAAAAAGTTAGCTTTGTTTTTACCTGAAGTCGTATTTAAACGCACACAAAACAATGGAACGAATTTGTGGTTTGAGTGAACTGATCATTTTATAACAAAAAGTAAATGATTTATGAATACTTTAAATATAGATGTTTTATTCAATCAAATACAAATAATGTTCATTGACTCGACGATTGAAATCGTAACAGCAGTTTGTTTAACGGAACAAAATTAAGAACGATATCTTAAACATATATTTTTATCAGCTTCTCATTTACCCTAAATAAAATAGAAATGAACACAACATCATTAAATGAACTAATATTATTTGTCGTAAATTTTATGAGAAAATGATGCATAGTCAACTGTTGTACTTAGATCAAGCTAATCAATTCGTGTTAAATGTCTAAAAGTATATTTATGAAAATAGCATCACTAACCTGACACAATCATGAGCGCACTCCCTGAGCCTGCAATAGCTACAGCTGCACGAAGAGTAGCACGATCCAAGGTCAGACTCAGCCAGGCTGATGGAGTCGAACCTCCTCACGATGCCCTCGCCTGAACTTGGCACTGTGTGGGAACCACGCCATCTGGAATCATTCAACGAAATTGGTCAGAATGTGTTAGACCTATAGTGTAGTTATCTAGGATAATACAGGAATTAGCTGACTAGATCTGGCAGACTCCGTGGCGCAGTTGGTTAGACGCCGACAGCGAAACGTGAGGCCGCGGGATCGATCCTCGCACCGAACCAAATATTTGTGATATTTGTTTCGAGACTGGGTGTTGGTGAGACCGAAAAGTCTCTCGTGGATCCTGATACCCGCGATACAAGACTCGATCTTAGTGTGGGGTCAGGACTATGTATGTGACTGTTGGGTGTATTTTACTATTTATTTATTGTAGATCGGGTGGTAATACTGTCTCACAGCAAATAAGTAAAGCAGCGACTTTGCTGAAGTGTCTTGAAAGCTGCGAGCAATTTCTGGAGTCCTGATACCTCGTTCCTGATCTCCTTTCATTTTAAAGGGCCAAATACGCATTTACAATCCCAGCGTCGTGATTAAAATGTCATATGTGATAAAAACGACGAATATTGACTATGGACATACACATGCCTAAATAAATAAATAATAAATAATAAATACACCCAACAGTCACATACATAGTCCTGACCCCACACTAAGATCGAGTCTTGTGTCGTGGGTATCAGAAGCTACGAGAGACTTTTCGGTCTCACAAACACCCAGACCCGAAACAAATACCTGTGGATCACACAAATATTTGTTTCGGTGCGGGGATCGAACCCGCGGCCTCTCGTTTCACAGGCGGCGTCAAACCAACTGCGCCACGGAGGCTGTCATAAATATAGAAATAGCAATGAAGTTCGAATCGTTCCATTAAGGGTATATGCTTGGAACACTTGTAACATTTGACAGCCATCTAAATAACTGCCATACTGGGCAAAAACGCTGGTAATTGCCTCTGTAAGTCGCAGTTCAGGGTGAACAAGTCCCTACAATAATTAGGTATGCCGCCAGTTACATCAATAGTAATCGTTAATTCTACATTAAGCTAAAAGACCCTATACCTGTTAGTTTGCCTAGAATTATTCTATATAATGTCAGAAATATACGACAGTCATAATCCATGCTATTGAAACGTTGGTCAGCAGGTGAATCAATTTGATTAAAAGAGTAACTACCTACAATTGAGCGTGGATGCTGTTAAGAGACGTTATTACTGATGGAAAAAAAGTATGGGGATTCCCTATTTCTTTCTTAATTCACAGGAAGTACACTGCTGAATTCATGTAAATTTACCAAATCATAAAAAAACACACTCTAACCTTGCACTTTTAGAATCCATGTGCTCCACTAGAACATTCCAAGTTCTATGTATTAGGTATAGCAGGAACAGTATTCTGGAAGATTCAGCATTCGGTGGCGGCTCTTTCTTTCTGCCCTGCCGTTTTCTGCTGGTTTGCGTGCTGATGCCACTTCCCATCTCGTTGCGTTCGATAGTTATATTAAACTACCATTTTGGTCATGAAAATCAGACAGGGCGGCGGTGTGCTGAAAATTAATGTTGATTCAAATTAACTTCCTGTAATTCCAGTATGGTAGCATTTAAGATTTGTCGATGACATCAAGGATTTTTTAGTTATTGAATTATAAGCCACAATACTAAGTTGCTTTAGAGTTTAGAGCAAATAATGAAACGGAAAGAGTCTCTTTGCAGTTGATTTTAAAGGAAACTCTTCACTAGTCAACCAATAGAGTCGACCGGTATTAACGTCGAATAACATGATAAAAGTTCTTTGCGAGTCTAATATTATTGCATACAATAATATAGATTTGGTTAGTATCACAATAAAATACAGAAAAGTTGATCTCTCACTGGCGAGTGGCGAGTAATGTATTCAAATAATTGTACATAAACAAAAGCAGTGCTTTCCTGGAAAATACAGTAACCTATTCCAACATAGGATTCTACGGTCGAGTTATGTTTCTCATAAAGTAGCGTCATATTTCAAAAGAAGTTTTAAAATGCACACAACAGTTTTATCCCGGTTTATGGAGTTTCACCTGCAGCTTTGTATGCATGAAATGCGTTGGCGTCGCATTGACCGATCTACTGTGTCACATACATTCGGGTTTTATATTTCTGTTTCATTCTATTATTTATTACGGGGTCAATAATCACGTTTAGCATTCGAGCAACGTCTTCAGGACAAAAGGTTATTGTCTTTAGTATTGTTTATATCTATCGAATTGTTATGATGTGGTGGATCCTCTATGACTTGAAACATTTATTACTAATGACAGCCTCCGTGGCGCTGTTGATTAGACGCCGGCTGTGAAACGAGAGGCCGCGGGCTCGATCCTCGCACCGAGACAAATGTTTGTGTGAACCACAAGCATTGTGAGACCGAAAAATCTCTCGTAGTTCCTGATACATAAGGCTCGATCTTAGTGTGGGGTCAGGACTATGTATGTGGTTGTTAGGTGTTATTTTTATTATTAATGGATTCTTCTAGATCTCGAAATGGGATTGTTAAAAGGTTTAAAAAAAGAGTAAACAATCTTAGGTATTGTTAGTTGCAATTTTTTATTAGCCATCATTTTGATTACGTAATATTAAACTAGAATATCATGCTAAGAAACGAGGATCTTGTGCCTACAAAATTATGAATGATGTCATTAGCTTAAATGTCTAGTCAGTGAAATTAATGTGTGGTTATCAAATTTATCATTTTGGTGCCACAGGCAGTGTCAAAGTTCAGGACAAAATTTATCAAGGTAAAAAAATAGCTTTTAATTATAGGTCATGATATACATTAATGTCTCTGACATAGAAATTGAAACCTAAATTCCTAAAATATTGTTTACTATTATTAAATGACAAACCAAGTCTAGACAGAGTGTTATTAATTGTCAATGCACAAAATATACATAAATTGTTGATAATATATTCTTTCTTGTTTCTATTAAAATACACAATATTGTTTTTTGTTTCATTTGTAATTCAAAACATTTACTTACATTTTCAATTATAAATACATATTTTTGTTATTGTAATAAAGATACTACATTGAACAGAAATCCCTAATACCTGTCGACCCATCTGACCATCCATAAAAAATATATATATGAAAGCAATCTGGTATATCTTTATTAGTGAATTAGAAAAGGCAATCTAGGTCACGCTTTGACCCGCAGTTTCGCCAAATTTGATACATTGCACGGTCAACCTGCACTAGTCACTTTGAGTAATGACTGCACCAGGAAAATTCTAGCTTATAATATATAAAGTCATTAGAAATGCTTATATTGCAAATCCTAAAATTTGTTGTCACGCTATAAGTAGATTCCCAACAGCATGACAAATCGCGAAGTCGGGTTTGGCTAGGCCAGTTGAGGTAATTTATCTATGACAACATACGAAGCAAACAAATTGACAAATTTTAGGTGACCCGGTGTATTTTCTACTATATTAAAACCACTAGATTTAAATCTTCTGATGGTTAATAAAAACTGGATGCACTGCACTTAGAATCAGGTGCATAAAAATACTTTATTGTGGCAGAAAAAAAGGTTATTATGACAAAGTGTACTTTTAAAAAAAGTTTTACCATCTCATTAGTATTTGTATCTTCTTACTATTGATTAAAGAAAAATACATGTTATGTTGCAGCTCGTTTCGTTCTTACGTCGTAATAAGAAGCCTACTAAAAACTATGCAACATTTTACTTGTTTACATTTTTTATGAGTTTCGTGTCTACAGCGAATCTTGGATCGATTATCTTCGCTGTAACGGTAGTGTTGCAGTTTTTGCTTATGCAATTTCACGATCGAAATGTTAATTATTTTTACGATTACTATTACCTATTTAGCAAACAATTTGTACTGTGAATTAAGTATTGTAATCATTCTTCATTTATAATTTTATTGCAGCACTATTAATTGATGATGATTTTTTGAGTCGCTAATAAATGTTTACTTCTGTAATCACCAATCAAATTGTGAGCTAAAGATTTCTGAAATATCGAATTATATTTTATTAAACAGCAACCCACAATTTTGACCGTGGATGCAGGCAGTTTCCGATTACTAGAGATATTTTTATTGCGTTGAATGGCGAGACCTACATGGCATTCGCCTGATAGTAAACAATAAGACCGCTCATAGTAAGTACTAGTAAGTGAGTAAGTTGCTTATAGTAGTAAATAAGCCGACAGTAAGTAAAAAATTAAACAACAAATCTTATGGAGGAGCAGTGGAGTCTCTGTTTGAATATGATATTTATGTTTCTGATGTTTATATGTTAAAAAATATCTTAAACAGTATTAAAGTTCGCAACACCACGTGAATGCCGAATAGTCAGAAATATAAGAATTGCATTATCAATTAATGGCAAATTAAAAATATATCACAAAATAATAAATATATTTTTATTTAAATTTACGGATGCTTAACCTCAATGGACGAATCTGAATAGGCGGATTCTCGGTCTGATTTACAAATAATAGCAGTGGCTTTTTAATCCCAATACAAAAGTTCAAGGAAAGTGCAATGGCTGGTAATGAGCATGGCAGAGAGCTGCAAGACCAACTGGTTAGAAAGTGGACGCACTATCATTATCGGGGGCTAATTTATGGGTAAAAGTTAGGTGGGGTTCGAAACAACTCCTGTTATTATTTTTTAGATAATTGATAACTGGATCTCTAGCGAAATTACTGAGATTTATTGCTTAAGGTAATTAGGTAAAGTTTAATTAGGTAAATTAGGTAAAATAAGGTAGGATTTATTGGTAAGTCTGTATTTTTAGAACATGTTATCAGATATGCAATATTTTGTTTGAAGTTATTTTGAATGCAATATTAAGTTAGAATAATGCTACGCTCGTTTATCAAGCCTATGGGTATTCCGAGTTGTAATTAAATATTGTAAAAACCGTATTGATGTGCGACCAATGATTATTATCGAGGCATTTGTAAACTAACAAAAGTTAAATGTCCGTTGTTATATATTATTATATCATCTGAACTAAAATACTTTAGGAATTAAATAATGTATAAAATGGTCCGAATAGTCTATCACATGTAATGGACAATGTAGTTATTTTATGAATCATTTTTGACGTCTTTTAATGATAGAACCATTAAAGCTATCAAAACCAATACTAGGTAAATTTCGATAGAGTGAAAATATGTCAGATATTATTAACGACTTTTTAATATTCCAATTAATTGCACAAACCATATGTCTAGATATCCAAACAAAGAAATCGTACAATGGTCTCCACATTCGAATAATATTACCGAAAACGTACGAGCTAGTTTAGTCCTTACACACTTGTGATAAAGGGTAAATTCCCTTATGATTTCGGTATCAGTAAACAAACTCATAATGCAGGCTGTTAACACAATAAAAGGCATAAATCTTTGCATAACAATGAGCTATAAATTACGAATGGGATGTTTTAGTATGAAGGGAAATTAGAGTTCGACAAATGCATTCTGCTAATACGATGGTGCTACACTGTCCGTACTGGGAAATGGCCCTGGTAATTGTCTGGATAAAAGCCAGCTTTGCTTGCTGTAATGTGTATTCCGACTTTAGATCATACAGAATGTAATGTAAGAATATTAATGTTTTGTCTGCTGATTTAAAATATTTATTAAAAAGTACGTAGCATCTGTATAGGTACTACCTTTCTGCATATTAATTATTTTTTATTTATCCTTCATATGTTTTTATTCTACTACAGTCTCCATGTAGGCAAGAAACCGGTAGTATTTATACGGGTCGCGAATTCGATTCTCGCAATGACAATGAAATTGAAAAGTCACCTTAAATATGTTGTAAGCAGGACGCAGTAGGTACATTTCTTTATGATATAAAGCGTCAAGCCAGTCTGGTTTCTTCCCTTAATGGAATATTTTTGGTCATTGCAACTTTCTATCGCGTATGTGCTACATGTTCCGCTTCATGTTTGTCCTTCTTAGGAATTCTGGTTTAGTCACATACGCCTATAGATTTCCTGTATCTATAACACTGTTCCGACAATAATGTTTTTAATTGACTCTTACGTTACCAAAACAGCGAAAACCAGACAGGCTCCCTGGTACATTTGATTAGACGCCAGTTGTGACAGACTGCTGGCTCGAACTCCTCACCGAGACAAGGTTTAGTGTTTGTGAGACAAAAAAATCTTGGAGTTTGTGATACCCACGACACGAGACTTTTATCTTACTGTGGAGTCTATCGGCCTTATTCATAGACAAATTTTCAACCTATTTTAGGTGTCGAATGTTTTGTCCTTTTCGAACGACTTTAGAATTCAGGTTGGGCGAAGAAGACAAAACATTCGATAGCTTAAATACATTTTAAATCTGTCTATAAATAAGGCCATAAGAATTTAACTGTTTATTTACAAAACATACTTTCAATCGCGCAACCTTGCAAAATCGAAGCATTTCAAAGAAATTCTCTAGAGAATTTAAAATGTAACGGGTATCGCTAAAACCATTTAATCTTGGTGGATCCGCAAACGGGTAAAAATACGTATGCGGTTTGAAACTGCGAGAGATCCACGAAATGCTTTGGGTGGATGCGAGCACACGTTTCGTCTAAGTAATGGATGCTGTGCTAGTTTTGGCACGTTTTCTGTAGCCGCTCGCATTCCAGGTCATGAAAAAGCGTGCGGTGAAGTGGTTGAATCAAATCGCGTGTATGTTACTCGTAGATTGCGATTACTCTTTAGTATTAATTGTTTTATATCGAGTCAAGGACGAACATGATTTTGATAGATTCGAGTGCTAGTTTGGAGTAAGGCGGTTCCTTTTTCCGCTGCCAAATGGCAATGTGAAAACTCTTTGTCTTTCGGTTTAAAGAACAATATAGCCAAATTTGACAGCCTCCGTTCGGCAGTTGGTTAATTTAGTTGTTTCGGGTCTAGGTGTTTATGAGACCGAAAAGTCTCTCGTAGTTTCTGATACCCACGACACATGATTCAATCTTAGTGTGGCGTCAGGACTGTGTGCATATGTGACTATTTGGTGTACTCATATACTCACAAACATAATGCGTATGGTTAAATGTTAAGGTTCCATTTGTTTATTTACATAACCTTAGTTAAATAATATTGTTTCATTGTTGATGCACATAAAATGGGCAACAAATGTAACGTTCTAATTTCAAATCTCGTGATACAACATATTATACTTCCACGGTATTGTAGCATTGTTAACTAATAATTTGATTAAAGTTCGATATTGCAAGTTAGTTCTTGGATAATTAATTGATTTGCAAATCTGGAACCCGATACGTGAAAGCTGTGTATGTAATGTTTAACAATATTACTTCTAACTTAGACAAGGAAACTGTTGTAGTATGTTTCAGCTTGAGTTTTCGTAGTCTACTCGTTTTTTTTCCAAATATGACTAGATCGACACAATTTTAGTTCTCATTAAGTAGAAATAATTTAATATTTATTGTTGTTTAGTTATTTTAAGCTCGTTTAAGGCTTTACAACAAAGTATGTCCAAACATTAACTCCCTCGTGGTACATTTTCAGAAGTTGTTTTTGTTGTTAATCCACCGGTACATAGTTACGTTCCTTTTATACTTTCACAACCATACTACACCTTCAATAGCGTCCGATCATAATGTATATTCAATAGAGACATAAGAGTAGGGCGCGGTTGGACTTCCACCCAAGGCGTTAGAAGTGAAGGGTCAACAAGCCTAGTTTTGTTGTTTTTTGGTATCCGCTTGGAAGACAGGTTTACTGGTAGGTGTCGCAAATGTGAGAGACCGCCTGGGTAGGTACCACCGTAATGTCTATTTCTCCTGCTAAACAGCAGTGTACATGTACTTTTGTGTTCCGGTTTGACCGGTTGTGTTCCGGTCTTAACATCTTATGTTTCAGGATGGAATGCGAAGCATTGCTATGTAATTCATGGTGTTATTTGGGTTTGCTACTGTCTATGAGCAGTCATGTCGCTTACCATCAGGCGAATGGCATGCTCGTCTCACGATTCATCACAATAAAAAAGGCAGATACGTCTGCTGTGGAATTATTGATCAAGATGCTGGTATTACTATAACCTGCACTGTGTTAGTTGTCTCAAACTATCACTGTGGTAGTTTTGTACCAATTATTGTTAATTGGAATTAGTTGAATGATGTAGGATCTCATGGAAGATGAACAGAAATTAAACATTTTGGTAACATAGATGGTACTGAGTTATCATCATTAATATATTGTTAGTGGAATAATAAAATAATGTAGACCTTAATCCAAATTAAAGGACTGAATTGGAATAAAATAATAATTAAATTATTGGATAAGCCCCAGAATTTATGGGTTGTAGTTCATTCACGCTCTTATAATCCGGAAGATAGTTGTTGAATATTTATTTGCTTGATTGAAATGTATTAAATTCGCCAAATCCACTGGATCTGTGAATTAGATGAGAACAAAGACGGAATATACTGCCAAGTGGTTTTAACTCAGTTTATAGTGTCTTTACAATGATAATTATTGCATGTATTCTATAATTTTTAATTTCTATATGTATTTTTTTGGAATACATAATAATATTAAATAGTCAAATAAATATTGTAAAAAAATAAAATATGGTGAATCCCAAGAAAATATTTAAATTTAATTTACAGGTACTATACTAGTATACATACTTATATGATATTCAGTTTATCGAAAGCGTCAATGTTTAGCAAGAATGTATTGGCACGTCATTATTTCCCAACATCGTCCATTATTTTTACCACACCACACTGCAAATAAGCATTTAAGTATTACATCTATGTAAATCTTATGGACCTCTCAAAGAATGTAGTCATAATAAAACAAACCTAACCTCTTAAAAACTACATAATTAACATAACCAAATATTGTTTTAACTAATGAGCTTAACGCAATTAGTATTCGCGGGGACGTTAATAAAGTTATTAAAGTTTACGTAACATTAGTGGCGGTACTTCCATACAAGCCCAAAAGCCTGGCTTGCCCTACATAATACGTATTTACTCCATATTGAATACAAACTATTACATTCAATACAACAGTCATTTATTAGAAAACATCTAGCATTTAAATTTTTTGAATTTCCCGCGCCGCGATTCAATGAGACGCCAGCGCCGAAGCGCCGCGTAATATTCATTCATTAAAACTATACTGAACTTGAAAAGACGGAGCACACAGCACATATATCTATCCTTTTCTCTCTCGTGTGCTTTTACGGGGCTTCTAGCAACGCGTGAACTGTATGGGGAAATGATATTACTCGATCGCTACGAATGTATAGCTATAGATATGTTATATAGCTGTTCACTGTACACGAAATGCCCGGCTTCGGCCTTGATGATGTAAAAACATCGTGCGTTGCATGGTCGTCACGTGATTATTTGTTAAATCAATTATATCTATTGTTATTAAATTAAGTTGGTTCCTTTTAGAAATTATTTCTAATATTTTTTTTAGAACAAATAATGAAGTTTTAATATTTCTTTTAATAAATTGTATCTTTTGTATTGTTTATTTCACGTTTACTGGCAATACAGCACATTTTTCTACTAACTTCATTTGTATTATGATTTATGAGTTGTGAATGTGTTTTGTTTAAGGTTAATGTTTAGTTTTTTTATGTTATTTAAACTTTTTGATACTATTATGAGTTGTATTGTTTTCTGTGATGGTTTGAGTGCGATGGTGAAAGCGTTCATTGCCGGTAAAAAGGTAAATTCATTCAATTATATTGAAAAATAAACCGGCGCGAAACCTATGCCGGGTTTGTACATTTAGTAAGTCGCGGTAAATCACAATAGACATTTCTTCAGGTCAGTTTAATAAACTACGTACTTTTATTACTACATGCTCCCTTTAAAGCTATTAAACAATCGTGATTCATATGTTTTTATATGACACGTCTTGTGTTGTAGATTGTTTGGATTATAATGCTTTCATTAAATTTTCATAAATTTAGGTGGTCCTTTCAAAAGGCAATCTATTATTTTAAATTCAGAAAAACATTTAAACATGAATGCGTTAATAATAATTTCTGTCTGCAATTTCGGTTAACCTCGAAGTCGAACACGGCACCACAGAATAGTGACGGCAATAGAAATGCAATGATGAATGAAAAGTTACGGATGCATGTTCACAAGTAATCTATATTAATTGTTTTAATCTTAAGAATGTGTTGAAGGTTTGCCGACGTATTATAAATTAATTTTCTTCGTTCTTAGTAACTTTGTGTTAAATAATATTAATTAAACGTAAAAAAATATTCGGCTTGCCCTACTCCAAAACCCTAGGCACGCCACTGCCGGTAACATTCATTGTTTAATTGCCCTTAAAAGGAAAACAACTGTTTAAACTTCGAACGTCTCACGAAAAACAATTTATCAGACTTTCATTTTGCTTAATGTCACGTTTTTATCTCCCACGATTTTACTTTGCACACTTTTAAAGACCGAAAATTTGATGCGAACATTTCTGTATCAGCCAATGCTCATCTCACTGATAGCAACCAGTCTACTTTATCATAAAAAATTAAGTTATAATCCACAATTGGGAAGATTGAGAGAGCGTAAGTACTTATATTTAATTTTCATAAGTTTATGTTGTTTTAGATGTTAGGGTTTTTGTTTTCGTTAGAATAAACAGCTAGTAGGTACATAAAGCGTCTTATGAGTTTAAAAATATTCTTTTTAGTATGTACAACGCAAAAAAGAAACACTAATTGATTATGACTTGTATCTCCACTGCCTTTACTTAAGATAGGCTCAGGTTTTGTCCAGGAAAGGCGTTCAGAAATAGAGCAGGAACTGTGTGATATTTCGCTTGAAGGAGGTATTTCGCTCCTGGACAAGCGTTCGCGCGCGATTCGCTCCTGTCTAGACAAGGTCTTTTAATAATATATTAGTTATATTGTATACGATGATGACTACAGAACCAGAGTCTAGTTACAATTTCTCAATAAATAACGGTCTCAATGAAGATCATAAAGCCGAGTCTATAAAATCAAACACGTGTGAATGGTAGAAAAGCGAGTTATTCAGGAAGGAATTATCGCCAGACGTCCTTATTAACGTATCTTGAAATTGACTGACACGATGCTTTTGAATACCTATTCAGTGACATAAGAAATTAATTGATTCATGTTTATGGAAAGCTAATCCGAGTTAAGCCAATCAGAGATAAAGTTGTCAGTTTTAATATACAGCTATATTTCTTTTAATTATGTCGGCTTTATAGGGTAAATATATTTATATACGTTGTGTACATTTTTATTCATAATAATTTTCTTAAATATAAATAGCAGTAGAGTTAAACATTCGGAAGACAAAAAAATTTGAATGTTCGCTTGTTTTTTGAGAATTAAAGCAAAAAAAGAAGGAGAAGCAAATGTGGCTTTATTCGAGGCCCAAAAATTGAAATCTAAAATTATTTCAGTCTTTGCTATTAAAGGGTTATTGTTTTGAATTCACGTTTTATATCATCAAATTTTTAGCCCAATGATAATATTTCACATTCTTAAATAAATTATTGCCAGTATATTAATTTACTAACCGCAGCGTCTTTAACCTCGTTTACCATAGCAACAATATTTGCCTCGCCAATTATATCGGTAATTTATATCGATAAATAAATAAAAACTTGAATCTGAAATCGATAATGGCCGGCAAAAAGTATGCTTTTATTGCCAAGGTCCGGTGGTCATGTAGGGTGTCTGCGTGCACACGCATTAACCAATGTTCCGTATAGACCACCATCGAGTTTCACTTCAAATTATGGAAATTGTAAATTCTAATATCAGTGTTTGTTTTGTTCTCGTAATTGACTTTCTTTGCGATATCATTTGTTGTGAGGCTGCTATTGTAGATGTAGATGTTACGTCATCTAAACTGAATTTAATCTGGCACGACAAAGTCAATGCCCTTGATGGATGCCAGCTCATGATCCACCATATCGGTCGACATAATCATGTCGAATATCTCGATATAAAGACTGAACACGAAACGTATATAATGGCATTTGCACCGCTGTAAATGCTGGGCGTTATAAGGGCGGACCCGAATACTCTATCACTAACTTTGGATCTAGTGTCAGCCACTAAAACGCAAAAGCAGGGCTGATACTTTACGTCAGCATAGTGGTTTCTTAGATTTACGCGAATGTTACTAATTTATACTATATTTTACGGACTTTATCTCGATTTAGTTTAATTTTTACATTTTTAAACTTCCCGACGCGACGTTTCGATTGCTTTACAGCTTTCGTGGTCACGTGGCGGACTGTCCAAAAATTAAACCAAATCGCGATAAAATTCGTAAAAAATAGTTTTAGTTCATCTTTACGTCAGTTTAAATTAAATCTGTCTATGTTAGAAAAACAAGATGTGGCTAAGCCTCATAGGTATCATCAGAGATACTGTTATAGCTTCCTTCGGACTCGATATCATTGAATGCATATTATCACTTTTCTATTAAATGTTGTTAAGTCATTAAATGTTCTTCGAAACCTGGACTCAACACACTCGGTAACAGGTTGGCGACACAGTACAGATGACGGTACAGCGTCGGCTAATGTTACTTCTTGTTGAAGGGTTAAACTCCATTCAGGACTCATTAAACCCTCGTTTCCTATTGTAAACATTATTTGAATACATGTGCCTTTTGAACAGGAATACTTGTAAGTTCAAGGCAATGTTGAATCTTATAAATTGTCTTTAGCGAAGTTTGCAGCTGTAGTGACTTTTTGACAGTAAACCTGGCCACTTCCAATACATAATAGATTTCTTGTCACTTCAGATTAAATAGATAGATGATATTGTTAATTTTGAAGACTAAAATTATCACAAAATATTTTTGATAATAGAAACTTTTAAGAATATGAAATAACGCCATAGGATTCCTTAATGATTCCGCGTGATATATAATGCTATTGTTCCAATAAAACTGTTCCTTATTCACTATGTAAGCAACGCATTCAATTAATTAACACTTACGTTACTCATATTCCTATTAAAAAATTACCGTGAGGTTCTTTTTATGAATGTTCTATAAATTCCTGGTGCTTGGAATATTGATTGGGGCTGAGGTTATACTGTTAGCGGGAATTAAGAGAAAAATTATGATAAAAAGGAACCATAAGTTGATTTTTATTGTCACAAGTTTTCTCATAAAAAAAACATTTTGCTGTCTTCCAATGATTACTTGAAGATCTATTTAAGATTTTTGAAAGCCCTTGAAAACTTCATAAGTGCCCATGTGGTCTACAAAAATACAGTTTTGGGATTCTATTTTTGAGAACTTGGAAGTCGCTAATAGTTTCTGAACTTTAAACATACCTGTTATAAGGAAAATAATGTTATGCTTTTCCACAAAACAGATGGTATGACCTTTGTTTGACAAGACAAATTAATTATATAAAACTCATTGAGGCAACATATTTTCATAAGCATGGGAGCTCATGTGCGACTTTGTACGTATATTTGTTCAATGCAAACAGTCATGCATTTTCCTCTATAAATATCGATGAGTACTTTTGCTATACGCTCGCGTTATGACCAATGCTTTTCGGTACTATTGCTTTTTGCCAATAATACGGATGCATTTGCATTAGAAAATGGTTGTTTTATAGCCATTACATTTAATGAAAATTGAATATTACGTTAGTAACTTTTTAATACACTTTAGCTTTTTATTTGCGGAATACAATTGGATCTATGCGAAGGTAATAAAGATATCTATATCTACATCAGCCCATATACGTCCCACTGCAGGGCACGGGCCTACTCTACAATCGAGAGAATTGATTGAGAGTGGTTAGGCCATATAGTAATAAAGATATATTATAGTTATTGTGTATAAGGATAATTGCTTTCATCTGAGGTTGTAATTCGATTTACAATTATTATAATATAAATTAAGATAACGGTTGAAAATATTGTATCTAAAATCACTAGGTTCAGCTTTTAAAAATTAATTCCTTTCTTAATATTGATATCGAAGTTGAAAAATACTAATAGAATATCAACATTTCAGGGCTGTTTAGGTAAGCGCGCGTCGTAGCTCGTATGGCACCGTGTGAGCGAAGATTGGCCATGCATTATTCTTTTTTTTTCATATGTATAACCAATCCACGAAAATAAATGTTCAAATATTGTTATTATTTATAGCAGGCTAGCGACCCGTCCCGGCTTCGCACGGGTGGACATTTATTTTTTAAACATTTTGGCATAATTTGTGGAACATTTATTTGTTCTATCATCAATAGTTTTCGCAGCGCATGCGATGAAAGATATTTTATAGGCATTTTTTTCACCTTGGGTAACATGATTGTAGTTTTAGTAGGGATCCTTATTTTTTTTCTTGCAATTAAAGAGCCTATATAAATCAGTGATAATGTTGCTAGCAGTGTAATGCGAGTTTGCCTATTAATATTTTTTATTAAGGATATTTTTTGATCATATTATATGAAACGGATCTTTTAAATAGAACACATTGATGATACCTGATACACTTTTATCGAACAGTTTTTTTGCACCCTGTATACAAATAGAAAGATACTTCTACCAAACCGAGTCCACAGTAACCAGCAAATGAACAGCTCGCGCTTAACCGCGGTGTCGAACAATGTTTCCTTCCTTATGTTATAACTATTGACAGTTTTATGAGACACGCCTCGCGACACAAGTTCGCGTGATGAGCGCGAGCGGTTTCCTGTTAATATGTCATACTTACATTCATTAATATATCGTATATGTTTTCTATAGTGGACTGTGTATACAATTTCACTTTGGATGATTAAGTCAGGTATAACAAGAATGCCTAAGTTTTTGTTTTACTAACTGTGTGGTGCAAATAATATACCAACATCATTTTAGTTAATGTAACTGAAGTATTTTTGTGTAGAAAACATTGTCTTGTAATGTAATTTCGAAAACCTACAGAAACAGGTATAACTAAGTCGTATTTTGGATTATACCAGGAACCATGCTAAATAATACGCGCCTTAGGCCCGCGTATTTGCTAAATGCATTTGAAAAGGTGTGAAAACTGACGATTCTTCTGCGCAAATAAAACTCAAGAGGTTAGGATTTTTTTAGTTGCCCAGGAGAGTTCAAAAGACTTCAGTCTACCCTGTCACGCTATCCATGCCAATAGTTCATTATAATATGAACTGATACATACAATATGTTTTACATTTTAATTGCATACATAATAAACGTGTTACACAGATACTATTCAATTAAAACACTATTCGCATAATATTTAAATAATATCCGATGCTGATTTTAATACATTAATAGTTAAACGAGTCTATTATGAGTGAAAAATGACTTTATTATTAGATAATATAGGCTAAAACACTATTTACGTCATAATATTATATATTAGCCACATATTTTATTATGATCATCATCTTCCGCTACAGCTGCTTCAAGATTGTTGCAGAATGATTTGGCTTACAATTTTAAAATTGGGTGCCTGCTAATATCGTCCTTTTTGACAGTAAATGTTTTGTCTATCACGCTGGCCTTAACACACAATTGGTAGTGTTCAAAGACCTTCGAATATTTTGTGGAAAATTTTTAAACTTCTAGGGAAGATCGCATTGTTTTCTTTATTAATTACGAGTGAGTGGAATGTATCAATGGTTTATTTGTTTGCCCTCTAATATAGCATTTCGGCTTTCATCTAATTGAGTTAACCCTTGGTCATTTATTTTTATATTTTGGGCCGAGGAACTGACGACATTGCACCTGTTGGTAATAGTATTTCTAGATAAAGTATCCATCAAATGGAATGGTTGTCTAAAGAAAATCGCCATGCCGGCTTGATTGTATTTATAAATAAACAGATGCACCCAAAAAAATATACAATTACATGAATCATGACGGGTTCTCACGCCCTGTGTACCGCAAAGTATCTCGGCGGATACGCACATCCTACAAATAGCCAATAAATCGAATTTATTTACAATTTCCGCCCACCCCTTGTAACTTGGCCGCGCACATGGAAAGTCGATATCCGCTACATCGGTGCGCAAGCGCATCCGTGTAACAAAATGAGCCGGCAACACAGTATATTGAGTCGCGTGTTTGGCCCAGCAACCAGCCAGAGTTAAACAAGGATCGCTGAACAAATCATAGCTAATAGCGCTGCAAACAGCGTTAGTTTATGAACCGTCTTGTTATTACTTTTGCTATTTATTACCCCGTTTACGAGCGGTGGAAAGTCCAACGTGTTAAAAGTATTTTAGAAATTATTGCAGGATTATTATAAATTTTCATTTTCCAAATATATTTGAATTGTTCCAGAAACATTGGACTTTACAATACTCAATTTTTACGTAGTTAAGGATACGTAGGGCGTAACTTCTTATATTAACGAAAAAAACCAACATGTTATTATTGCGCTGAAGTTACCATCCATTCACGTTATAAATACTGCTAGTGATCATGGCATTTCCTGATCTATTCCGCCAGAAGAAGATACTTAAGTCGATATTTATGAATGACAGATGAGAGATAAAAAGCACATTAGAGTACTCTACCGGTACGTCGTATTCACCGCAAGTATCTCGGTGTTAACACCGCCGAAGCATTTAACTAGTGTTTAATGACCTTCCGACTTGAGAATAAAGTTGTATGTATTTATTGCGCGTCGATGTTACTTCTGATGCACAATTCAGTTAGAAACAGGTGTACTATGCTTTAGATAGCTGGATGAAATTTATTAGGGATTAATCCTTTATGTCTTGTGGTGGCCTAATAAAATCGTTAGGGTAAGGGTCCAGACGCGGCTTCCAGCATGTTCACGGTGGTTTGGGGTTTAAATCCCAAGGCACTCCTGTGACATTTCGGACTCATGTGTGTATTGATATCTAGTCAATCACCACGCACTATATCGGTAAAGGAAAGCATCGTGTGGAAACCTGCATACGTCTTGTAAAAAAATATAGTAGGTATGTAAAGTCCGCCAACCCGTACTAGGCCTGGTGGACAATATAGCTGAACCCCTCTCAATCGTACTCTCGATTGTAGAGAAGGCCCGTGCCCTTGAGTAGGACGTATATGAACTGATACAAATACAGATAGTCTCTGAAAGGTTATTTTTGTTGGTGTAGAGAGAATGGCGATGCGGTTAGTGTCTAACCATTTTTCTTTTATTGGCGCGACGATGTGATTTCAATTCGGCTAATGGGAAGTGCGGTACAATCCAAAGAACCAGTCGACATAATTATGCCAGTTTGGTTGAAGGTAGGCAGCGTAGCAGAGCATAACCTGGTTATGCTCAACCCCTGGCATTGCGAAGGGTTATGAGACGCGGTGACCGCCAAACCACCAGGCAGGCGGCTTGCTCGTCTGCCTATACTAGCAATAAAAAAACCGGATATACAAATGCTGAACCAGAAACGAGATATTTTGCCTTTCTTTGGGACGAGTTTTCACCTTATGATGGTTGTTATTCGTGCGGATAAAAATATGTACCACTAGTTTTTGAGTCTAGATAAACATTTATATTAACATATTAAAGATGTAGTGCCTAACCTTGAAGCAGCATTCGTGATTTTATGAGTTGCTTAGCAAATAAATACGAAATGACCCATTTAAATTATAAGGTGATAAAATAATCATAATAAAAACAGAAACACGTTATATTATGTAGTTGGATTCTTTTTTTTTCATTCTTGTTCACCCATGTAGTAGTTCTTGTTGGATTCTCAGAATTTAAAATCATTTTGTAACGTTAGTTCTTTGATCAAGGTATGTAATATATATTTGATGAAAGCGTTAATTGATAAAAGCGTCGCTTAATTATTCCAATTATTTTTATTTTGATATTAAATATTTTTTGTCAAACAGTTGTACAGAGTTTAATATGCAAGGAGAGAGAAATCGCGTGAAATAGTAGCAGTACGTCCATAATGCGGCTTTATTTACTTTCTAGATCATAATATTATGGTTGTGGACAATTGTTCATTGCACCCATTTTGCCCTTCGTTTAGTAAGCTGGTGAAACGCGGGTTGATACATTTCCTCTATCTTGGAATTATTTACAGAGAAATCAAATAAATGCTTCTTAACTATATTTTTCTTCAAAAAAATAAGTTTTTGAAATTTAACACCAAAACATTCGACATGGCAGTATAATTTTCTAACTTAGCTATCAATCACTTAAATAACCATTTTATTACCTCTACTGACATTAAACCAATTAGGCACAATAATATAAAACATTCCACTGTAAATTAATTGGTGCATCAAATCACATCAAAAGTGATTTATGTATATAAAAATATGTATATTTTTGGATATAACCTCCGCGTCCCACATCGCACAATATGGCGGCAAGAAACAAGATTCGCTACCGTGTTTTAATCATAGATATGGATGGCTCCTCAATTTGAATTTCAAATCGTGGCCCATTCCCAACGGTTGTTGACATTTGATGGGTAACCCACGTTTTGGACTGGTCACGACTACTGAAAGACATGGGATAGAATATCTCGTGACAGATGTCGATAAATTGGATGGGTTTGGATTTTGCGGATGGGCAAATCGTGTAAAACCATGAAACGTCAAACAACAGATGGACCTGATCGATACTAATAATATAAGTCATCCATCTGTAATTATTGGCGTGTGGCTAAATTTGGAACTACAAATAAAAGTTTAAATATATCTATTTGACGCTTGGTTTTAGATCTATTTTTATTATATAAACAACAAGTATATTATAGTATGATCTAATAGTATTAACATATCCCATGTAATAAAATGTGAAGAGAGAAAATCTATTCTTATTATTTTGACAACGCTTTCGGCGACAGAAGTTTGTGGACGACCTATTACTGTCTTTTAAATAAGTTTTTCTTACTTTCATACAGGAGAGACGAAATAAGTACTATTTTTTTGTGCATAAAGACAGTATTTGAGAGTGACATAGGCTGCTATCGGCTCTGGAAAAAATGCGGTTCTGGTGCAATACAGCGTGGGATTATTTAATACAGTGGGCGTGACGCAGGAAGCAGTAACAGGTTAATAAGCACTTGAAGAAGACGTTTAGTATTTTGATCTGATGTCCTCAGGTTCGGTTCTCAGAAAATATTCTACATTTACATACTTATAATTCATTGTTTACCCAAGATGGAAATAATTCTAGTTACACCGATAAACTTTTGGGATTTTATCATCATCATCATCATCAGCCCGTTGCAGTCCACTGCTGGACATAGGTCTCTCCCAAGGTACGCCACAGAGCCCGGTCTGCTGCTTTACGCATCCAGTCGCAGCCAGCCCTCTTGTGCAAGTCGTCCCGCCATCTGGCGATTGGGTTTTGGTAGCAAGTAATCAAACATAGTATTTTTGTTGGACTGTGAACAGGAAACCTTCACCTTTCATCTTCCTTAAATCTCCACTGAAGGTCACTAATAGCTGATTCAGGGCAGTGGTATTTATTTAACAACAAAGGAGTAGCTTGTCTATTTGACAAATCTGTGTATTTAAAACTACAAACATTGCCGGTAAATGCTGAAAGAAACTAAACTTTTATAGCAAATCATACAAAATACGAAATTGATAAGAAAGATACTATACGTGTTATTAGGTGATACGTGTTTTATAATATTAAACATTAATAAAAACCCAAAGCAAAAATATCACAGATTCCTTTATTTCTACCGCTATACCAAAAATTCTGAAGCTGACCTGGATCGTCCTAAATAGTATAATCGAATCAGTCATAGAAATTGCTGCAATTCACTTCGTTTAATAAATTGAATTTGCACTCATTCGGCGATTTTGGCGAAAATATTTTTCGCTGAAAAAAGTAGAATAGTCTTGACATAGATTTCGTTGGTTTCACTAAGGTCAAAGGTTACTGAATATTCATTTTAAATGGACTTCATTTTATGTACTTTTTTGTCATTATTTGTCATTATTTTTAATATTCTTCTATTTGATATCACATAAGATCGAAACAACATAGCTTGATATCGATATTGTAGAATGATTCGGTTTTATTTAATTACTTTCTGGACTATGCCATTTGTCTACCACATCGGCCTCATATTAGTAGATATTCTTGTGGATAATTGAATGCCTCGGTGGCGTAGTTGTATTACAGTACGGTTACAAAGCTGAGGTCTCGGGTTCGATTCCGGGTCGGACAAAGTAATATTGGATTTTTCTATGCATTATCAGCCCGGAGTCAGGAATTTGTGACCGATATGGCGATAGGCTCGCCCTCTATCACATCGTGGGACGGAATATACAAAGCGAAATGTGGGTGTGCTGGTGGCGCCTCTGCCTACCCCTTCGGGGATAAACGCGTGAGTTTATGTATGTATGTATATAATTGAATGCAGATTTCGTCAATAAATTTTTCTTCCCATTATTAGATCATTATTACTGGGCATACTATCAGTATGATAAAAACTTGGACTCCAAATACATTACGTTCATATAATTTCAAAATGAACTTATTATTAGCTAAAAGGCGAGTTAAAACTGTCCGTGGAATTGGAAACGTGGTCAAGCCAAGTTAACTGTGTTATAATAAGGAAACCGTGCTAAACCGCTAGTAAAACGTAATTTTAAAATTATAAAGCGAAATAAGACCAAGTTATTAATCGCTTGAGCAATTTACTCCTAGCTGAATGGTCTCGACGTCCAAAATTCTTAGACAGTAGATCAATTAAAAACATTCCATTTATTTTTTTATAAACCTGCCAGTATTTTGATTTTGTTTATTGTTTTCTTTTCAGTTTAATTCGCAGCTTGGTTTACTTTTAGAAAGCGCGTTAAAAACGGTTTTTTCGTTTATATCGGGGAACCGTTACTGTAATCTTATAAAATAGCATTGGAATCGATTCGATCACGTGATATTTGGATTTGTTGAAAGTGCAACGTATTTCTTTTATTTAGGTAAGCTTAGCTAGTCTAAGTTCGCGAATATTTATGTTGTTAACTAACTCTGTGCAAGCTGTACTCTCCTATAATAATATATATGTTATGTGTTATCTTCGTTGGAGATTCTAATAAATAAATAAAATAAAAATAAAATATAAGTGTGATAGCTTGTTGGTAATGGGAGTCGAAGTTTGAAACCCAGAGTACATTATAAATATTCGGGGTAATGTGTATTAATAGTCCAACGTGTTGATTAGAGAGGAGGATCAAGGTGAGGAGAGAAAAGAGCGGGTAGGCTGGCTTTAGTAATGGCATTGTTGCCATTTGAACAATTGAATATTTTCAGACCAGATATTGTAAAATTATCTACTCACAATTAAAAATGACATAATAACATAACATTAGTTTTGGGGGAATTTAATGATGATGCTAAATTACGGTTATTTAAACTATAACGTTGATACAAATTTTAATTATTACAGGTTTAAATGGTGTCCAATTAAGTATCATTAAGAATCAGCAGTCACGTTGAAAGGCCTATGAAATCAATACATTTATTAATTGTCTTCCAATATAATGTTGTTAATTCTATTTTTAGTTACTTTAGTTTCGCTTTGAAAATATTTCAAAGATGCCTTTGTTCTTTTCTAAGGATGATGATGAAAAATATTTTTACTAACGCTTATGTATACAGTGTTGTAATATTATCTTTAGGAATACATGTTAAAATGGTTATGTTGGGTAACATCTATATATACATATCTGTTGCTCTGTATCAGCCCATATACTGCCTACCGCAGGACACGGGGCACCTTCTAAAATCGAGGGTAGGATTGAGAAGGCTAAGCCATATGGTCCACCACACTGGCCTACGGGTTGGCGGACTTACACATATCAGTTGTAATTGATGCATATCTTCGATATCTCTCTGCTTATGCCACACTTTCGTGCGGTCGATACCGCGTGTTTTTATTACATACATACATAAACTCACGCCTTTTCCCCGAAGGGGTAGGCAGAGGCGCCACTAGGACACCCACATTTCGCCCTGCATGTTCCGTCCCACGATGTGATAGGGGGCGAGCCTATTGTTTTTATTGTTAATGGTGCAAAATGCATGTGATATTTACCAATCGGCAGCTCTATTTCCTACTTTATGTCGGTTAATTTAATTGTCTTCATTGTTTAGACTAGATGGGTTTCATAGTTAGTCCAGTAATCTTAGTAAGTTCACGACGGAATTTGTGATACCCAGCGATATACTTTAACCAGCTATACCAATACTGGTATTTTAAAAAGCTTGTGTTTCTAGGTAGATAATACGAGTAAATGCACTATAATCAGAAATATATTTTTTCCTCTTTGAATATGGCGAAATAATATTTTTAAAATTTAAAATAAAAATACGGTTATAGCTAATAAAAAGTATGTAGTGTAATTGTGCCTGTAACATTGCAAAAGCGGGTAGGATGAAAGTCAAACAACGATTAATAATAATGTATTATTACCTTATGCAGCACTGTCATACGTTTGCATTGCTTTCTGTCATTATTAAAAACACTTCACTTATCGAAACACAATATTTTCACTGCGAAAACAATAGTTAGTGAATTAATGCACTTTAAAACCCATAAAATACACCACAGTCAATATTCGTAATTCACAAAAAAAGAAAAACCCTGTCGATTTTCCGAAACAACGAGTTTGCTTTGTCGTACGATATTTTTACGCTTTACATTTTATGCCACCAAATTCGCAAACCCAAAAAAAACCGTTTTCTAAAACCACGAGTTCGTTTTCGTTGTTCAATATATAATTGGTAATGAAAAGACGCGCGAACGTATAGAAATGACCTACAGAACTGACTGATAGAAGTGGCGGACGCGCGGGCGCAGCGATGCGGTGCGCGCATTCGAAAACACGAGCTTGCGAGAAAATTTAAACGTCTTGATGCTTTTACAAGAAAAATATTCTTTTTAGAGTTATCTACTATTAATTGGCATTTATCAATAGATCATTACAATAAATAATTCTGACTTATTGAGTTATGAAACAATTAATAAACGTTATATTTTATATATTTTTTAAATGTAAAATGTTCTTTGCTATTATCTTGAACAAAGTTGGCTAAACTATGTTCACAATGTTGTGCGTGTAGACAAATAATAAATCCATATAATAAACGAAATAAATAAAAAAGTGAAGTCCATGTATGTAGCATATAGGTTTTTCGACGATTAAAATGAATTTGGGCCTTAGTCAAACGCGCTGGTCTAGTGTGGGTTGGCACATTTTGCGAGTTTATAAATTCATGTGTAGAATTTACAGCTGTGCAGTTTTCCTCCCGCTATTTAGCGATCTATCTTTTGCGCGATCGCTCAATTAAGTATACATAACATCGAAAACTCCGAAGAGTGTGACTAGGTTCGACTTTGCTATCTCCAATTTATCATTCCACTCACCAATAAGCTAGGTTCCTCAAATAGAAAAAAACTGATTTTTAAATTCTGCAGGTGTGCTGTGAAAGGGAATGCAATTAGCATGATAAAAGGACGAGGACGTAGTTGTAGACTGCACCTGCCGACAACTTTGACAATCAACTTTAGCCTCCATTCATTTTTGGGAATTTATAAAATTGCTTGAAATTCGGGAAAACTTTATTCAATGGAAACGGATTTCAATTTGCATTATTTATGTTCCCTGAAAAAGTACTTAATCCATCTATCCATTTGGATAATCTACAATTCTTTTTTGTAATTATGCTTCTGTAGCCCAAACATTTTTCAAACTTCATAAAGAAGTAAGCAACGCCGGTTCCACGTAAAATACATACTTATTACTACAAGGAGATTTGATACTGAATTATTATTTGCCTTGCATTATGCACCACAATTACTTTTAAGCCAAGTTGCAGAATGATTTAGCTTATACCTGTACCAAAACCGTAGGTTTACCTGTAGTCACTAATCCGGCAGTCAGGTCCTTACATGAATCTCTCATTTATTAAACACTATAGATATAACATCGCTATCATGAAATATATTATCGTATAAAAATATAGAAAGATAAAAGCATCAAGTAATGTGAGTCGCGGTATAATCTTCATTCTCGATTCATAGGCTTTGAACACAACACGCGGCCGATATGAGATTCCACGAGATCGCATTAAAACCGTGCACACATTAAATCGCTTTACGTTTTTTATGAATCACACAGACGTCTGTTATTTTAACGGTTTATGCAATTGCTTTCTGATTCAAATAGTTGTTGATAACCCTTCGTCACTATGATGAGTTTATAATTGGAGAAATATGTTTGCCTCTCGGTGAATCGATTTGTCATAATAAATTATAATATGGAAAGATGCAATAATATTGTGTATTGTATTTAGTTTGATATTTGGTTGTATACCAGCTGCTCGGCTTCTGTCGGATGCAAATATTATTTTCGGGATAATACTAGTATAATATTATGTCACGGGCCGATCTCGAAAGAAAGAAATCAACAAGCATACTGTCGCGTTAAAATTGCTCTAGAATGTTTTGTCAAGATCAATAATACTTCAAAATGTGCACCAAAATGACTTATGTTTCTTTTACAATGAAGAACTGAAATATTGCTCAGGCATACATTAAATTTCACAGTATCGATAAAAACAGAATATACGAGTATTTTAAAATAGGTTAAAAAAAAAAGAAAATGAACTAATCATTTCCTTCCATTTTTTCATCAACGGGGAATTTAATTAGATATATTTATAGCGTTCTATCCTTTATCGGTTGGATCTTGGTAGCGCGCGATTAAAAAGGGATTTGACCGGCTTTGTACTAGCCTTTGTTCATAACTATTATAATTAAAAGTGGGAAAAAAAAACACCGAGATCAAAAAGCACTTAAGTTAAGTACGTTAATTGTAACATTTAAAATTGTTTTCCCGCAGTTAAACACTTTTTAATTTAGTTTTACACTATGTTTTAAAAAAAAATTAATTTCATACTATGATATTCCATTTGTGTTGTTGAATTCTAAATTTCATTAAGTTAATATCTCCGTGGCCTAACCACTCTTAATCGATTCTCTCGATTGTAGAGTAGGCCCGTGCCCTGCAGTGGGACGTATATCGGCTGATATAGATAGATAGAATATCTCCGTCTTTTGAAATATCTGTATTTACTGACTGGGCATCAGTCAGACATACAAGGTTAAGTTATAAATTGACTATGTAAAATAAGACCAGAATTCGATCTCAGCATTCAAACATTATTTGTGATATCGTCTGACAAATATTTTAGGTCAGGTTGTTATTGAATTTAAAAAGTACCTTATTATTTATATTATTTAGTGAAGTGGAAAACGCGAATTCAAAAATAAAGTTAGCGTAAATAGCTGGATTAAAATTAAAGCCGTGCCTTGCATTTCGAAATGGAAGTTTAAATGATATCCTCGAATGCAGACAAAGTATCAATAGCAAGCTCGTATTGAAGCATATAATCCTCGCGACGGGGTATAAGTAAAATTGACGTCGGCTTTCGCAAATCCGTTGCATCTCGCTCCTTTCCAATGATGAGTATTAAGCTTGATAACAGAAATAACACGTACAAAGCGGCACTGAATATTCAGATGCTTTGCTGCGCGAAGGGATTATAAACTTCACGCTTTAGAGTTCATAAATCTCAGTCTAAGTTTTACGTTTCGCTAATGCTATTTTTTTAAAAGTTATCTTTTCTACTTTTATCATCCTTTCTTCCATTAATTTTCAATCGCTTGTGCTCCTTGAGTGTCGAGAATTGCTATGTACTACGGTTATCGCTTAAAACCACGTAGTCTGATTACATGATTGACGAACCTCTGTCGTTAAAAAGAAGTTTAGAAAACAGCAATTTTATAGGATATATTTACCACTATAAACTGTAAATTCGCACAAACAGAAATATAATCTTTCCGATTTCCGTTTCTAACCAGCATTCATAGACATCCCCATACTTTGTAGTATGAAACAAAGTAGATATTGTAATTGCAGTGTGTAATGTTATACCAGATGGTTGGTCAGTGGGCCACCGGGTGCCGTACTGCATCCTTGTTAACTAACGGTTATTAACTTAAATATTGTATTGTACAAGTTAAAGGATGAGGCGGGTTTTTAAGTCCATATTCTTTCGAATATGCTGACCAGTGTAAGTGATGCTATTCTTTGCAGTAGTGCGTTGACCTGTTTTTTATTGAATAGATACATACATAAACTCACGCCTTTATCCCCGAAGGGGTAGGCAGAGGCGCCACCAGGACACCCACATTTCGCCTTGTATGTTCCGTCCCACGATGTGATAAGGGGCGAGCCTATCGCCATATTGGGCACAAATTCCTGACTCCGGGCTGATAATGAATAGAAAAAACCATTATCACTTTGCCCGACCCGGGACTCGAACCCGAGACCTCAGCTTTGTAACCGTACCGTAATACAACTACGCCACCGAGGCAGTTGAATAGATAGATTTAGTAAAAGAGTAAATGGCCCCATCGATGGTATGTAATGTCCACAACACAAAGACGTCTACTAAACTTGGATCTTAGCTGCATTGCCGGCCGCTGAAAATGAGACGGGACACCACCGGATTTTATATCTTTATCAATAACAAAAGAAACCAAAGTGCCTGAATGGGTCCAATTATCGTATTCCTACTCTTATAGTGTTTTTATTGCATGAATGGCGGGACATGCATGTCATTTGCCTGATGGTAAGCTATACAACCGCTCATGGACAGTAGCAAAACCAAATAACACCAATTACAAGGCAATGCTTGGCATTTCACTGCGTTCGTAATCCTGAGACATAAGATGTTAAGTATCATTATGATCAGTAGTTACTCTGGCTACAATGTCCTTCTAACCGGAACACAACAGTGCATTTATATTGCTGTATGGCGGGAGGAATAGGCATTGCATTTGTACCTACCCTGGCGGCCTCTCACATATGAGAGACCTACCACCAGTTATACGTTAGCTTCGGTAAAATATACTGTTCTCAAAGCCTCTTGTAATTATCATTCCATGAGTTGATGACTCACACCACAGGAAACTATTCCACATCTTCTAATAAGCTCTAATGTAAGCCTCGTGCAGCATGTCCAATGCATGTGAACCACTTATACCGACAATTTCTAGCTTAATACCGGTTTAAATTCCTAATTCATTAAGTACGCTATATAAAGTGAAATATTAATAACTTGTCGTCCATGATATGACAGGTTTTATCGCCTTTCGATAGGTTTAAAGTTATTTTGACGGCGCAGCGCACAGAAATATAATATTTCTAGCGCAGCGTATGTATTTTTATTATGCCGGCTCTGCAAAGTGTCTATAATAAACGTGATGGTAAGTGCAATGCAATATAAATAATGTTCAATATCAGCGAGATACGGTAATCTTTTGCGGGTTGATACAAATACCATCAGCGAGAGACTTTCATTGATCGATACAATTATACTCAAATGCGATTTATTTTTTATTTTTGCGATATTTATAAGCTTGCCTTGGTCCACCTTAGTGGACTCATAGTAGGTTACTTTTTTTAAATCGCCAGAGCATTTGAGCCGGCGACTGGCGTGTTGGTAAGTGGTGGTAACTGGTCACCGATCACTTTGGCAACATAAGTTCGAATAACACCTTTGGCTGCTAAACTTTGGAGATATGCAAATGCATTTGCGTAGAGAAATAAAGTCTATACTTAAGTCGGAAAGGAGATTGACTGAAATACCTTTATGATTTTTATCCCCGAAGAATAGGAAGGGTGCCATAAAAAGCTTTCTTAAAAATTAGAGATGCTGTCATATTGTTTATTTATCTACTTTAAATCACCGTTAACCCAATGCAGGCTTTCCATGTCGCTTTGTCGAACGTGAGAAGTAGTAAAAATATGAATAGTCTTTAAAATAATGACCGTGGTTCTTTATTATAATTTACACTCCCAGAGGAAAAGTCGTCTGATCTATATTTTTTATCTAACCGGAAAATCACAATTTCATTGAAATATAATAATGAAACATAATGATATGTTTTGAAAATTAATAAAATATGACAAGGATTTTATTTATTTATTTAAATCTTTATTGTACACAGTAAAATAACATACAGAAACAGAAAAAAAAATACAAATGGCGGTCTTATCGCATAGATTTCTGATTTTAATACTTTAAGAGACCATTAAATTTTTGAACTGCTGTATCAGCAGTTAATACCCACATACAAAGGTATAGTTCATAACATAAGCTTTGCCGAAATATTTCATAATGGCAAGCATTACAATAATTATTTATTGTTTTATTTTGAATGTAGACTACATTTTTTATTCCACAGTACAGTACAGTCAATAAGACATTTTGCACAGTTTAACTCAAGGAAAAAGTTCAGTCGTACTACGTTTTAGCGTTCCTTTCATTCTTATTACTTCAATAATAATAAGAAAAATGCGGGTAAGTCATGCCTCGTCAACATCCACATGGGAAAAACTAAGTTATTTTATATTATTCCGAAAGAAAGCCGTGCGAGCGGAGTCTTCAGCCGTCCGTTACTTTGTCCATCCATCTGACGTATTTACTGACTATTCAGAAAACAAACTGACAAAACAAAAGACGAAAGTGACGTGGCAGCTCACGAAGCCTGGCTGTGTGGCTGAACTCAGAATAGATCATTCAGGGAATATGGGATGAGATTTTATCGTGATATTACTCGGAAACAGTGCTACTTGGTTACTTTGTTGTATGTAGTGAACAATAGAGGAATAACGCGGTTCGAAGTTCCAATTTCAAACGTTGATTTTCTTTTTCGTAGTGTGGCCAGCTATTCATAACTAGGTGTGTAAGATAATTCTTTTCAGCTTTGTTTTTTAAACGCATGTTTTTGTCTTAAATCTACTGCCGTGTTACTTTACCATAGTCGTTCCGGGATCAGAAAGATTTTCAACACAAGTCTTCATTGATCTTAAAGTTATGCCAGTCCTACGTGAGCGACTGTTAGGCGTATTTTTTGCCTCATATTCTATGCAATAAATTCATAAATTTCTATAGAGGAAACAATGGATTAAACTTAGGACTATCTTTAAACTAGAAGGAAAATTAATTACCGCTGCATAGTGTTACTGTTTTCCCTGAAAAGCTCGTAAAGATAAGAAGGCGTAAGAGAACTCTCAGTTACGGTGAAACTTAAAAGATTTAACGCTCCTTAATGCTCTTATTATGTAGATTTTTTAGTCTTAAATTCGTGCTAAAAGAAAATACATTTTTTTAATATATCGCACATCTTTTTCATGGCCATGAATACAGCAATGAAATTAAAAGCCAAGCTATTTCGTTTATCATGTTTTTATATTCTTATAAGCTTTTCGTTACGGATATCTCTTTTTCTTCCGGATGAGAGGTAAATCTTTTTGTGTACAAGCGGAACGAGGTACTTCAAGTATAGAGGAAACGCAAAACGAATCTGGGGTCGAAGCTTAGAACCCGGGGTACACTAGCGATTTTTTCACAGATATTGCGTGTTTATTAACTTCCACTTACATTGAAAGTGAATGTTATATATATACATACAAATATGCTCTATTGGTGCTAAACATTCCAACAGTAACATTGAAAAATTGGTGTAGATTATCCGCTGCTGTGTGTGTGTCTTTATTAGTTTCAGCAAAGTTACCCTACATATTTTTCTGTTTGAAGAGAAAAGACTATCTTTATTATTTACATTCACAGCCTGTGGCGAACACTTCCCATTTCCGCCGATCGCAGATAAGATACTGACACATTAAGACTAATACATATAATTACAAATCATAATTCTCCCTGTTCCGTTTCCGTTGTGACTTCATAAGCCATAGATTATCATATTGTAACAAAGTTGCGATGAATATCTAGGAAATGATAAGTAAATATGGCTTATTAATTTTTTACTACAGAGGAGGCCCGTGCTCTGCAATGTGACGTATATGGTGTGAATTTTTATAATTTTTTATTATGTAAATGCTTGATTACAATTAGTGTTTAAAAATCAAGTAGCGAGTGGTGGAAGCCCCGTCATAGTGACATGCTTGCACATGTCTGTGTATTATATTCGGATTTAGTCAGGGCGGAAATAATACTACTTAATATAATATGTTAGAACAGAGAGTTCGATATACCTAAATTAAGTTGATAAAGAAATTTCCTCGTGTAAAAAAAAGGTCCTAAATAACTGTGTTGAGGTGAGAGATAAACGTCTCTCTCTGATGAATACCCTGTTTGGATTTCACTGCGCTTGTTACGAGCATTGCACTCTCTCATGCCAGTATAAAAATAAAAGTGACGTAACAGGTTTCAATTTAAATAAAAGGAAACATACCGTACTTTGATTATTAAATCTGATATTGGTTTACACAATATCCTTTAGCTCTCTGTCAAAATGTGAAAGTCCTGAAACAATTTCGTGCTTCGATCAAAAACTTATAAAAGATCAAAGTTTCAAAATATAACCTAGAATACTATAGACTAGTAGCGACTGAAAATGGTTTTCATAAATGGTATAGTTCACGAACTCCAGTGTATCTATGAATACTTGAAATTCGTCTCACAATATAAGATAGTCACGTTTCCAACCGAAGACGTGTTATGCACATGCAACTTATAAACACTGAATTCTGCAATGCCCTGCTTTAGATATTTGTATTCGTATATTAGATACGTGAGAGCAATTTCAATGAATTGTTGAAGTTTAAAATTTCGCTGTAAACGGTTTTGGTCTTGAAAAATTTAGCTGAAATGTTATAGTATATAGTCACAACGAAAAAATGCAATGGTCTTGATGGTAAGTTCAGTGGAATTCAAATAAAGTTTCCACAGCGAGAGTTGGTTATCCTGCTCTCGACGACACAATTATGCCCTGTCGAGACTAGATATACACAGATTATGCCCTGGCATAGCCACCAGTCAAGGCAAGGATTTGAACTTTTAATATCATTGCTGATGAAGCCTTAAATGACAGATGCAACGAACGGAACGAATAATAACAGCAATGTTTTGTAAAATCTGAAAAACAGAGGAAAAATGTTTTTCCAGCAGTGGTGAAAGAAAATAATGTGTAATGCAAGGTGGTCACTAAATACATCTGTATATATAGATCAAAGTAGTCATTAAACTTGTCGTGCGTGTAATGAAACATATCACTTAATGTGTTATTAATGACAATCTTTCTAAAATGTGGAATATATGAAGATTGATGCTGTCTAAATTACGTCAATCACGAACTTTTCCATTATAATTTGTTCAGTTTCTTTCATTTAAAATAAGAATTTGTAGTGAATTAGAAATTAATATTTTATACAAGAAATTTAAAAATGTACTTATACATAGAATACCTATTACAATTATTATTACCTCCATTTTAAATAATAATTTGTTTAGATTTATTCTATTCTATTATATTGCCTCGGTGGCGTAGTTGTATTACGGTACGGCTACAAAGCTGAGGTCTCGGGTTCGAATCCCGGGTCGGGCAAAGTGGTATTGGATTTTTCTATTCATTATCAGCCCGGAGTCAGGAATTTGTGCCCGATATGGCGATGGGCTCGCCCCCTATCACATCATGGGACGGAACATGCAAGGCGAAATGTGGGTGTCGTGGTGGCGCCTCTGCCTACCCCTTCGGGGATAAAGGCGTGAGTTTATGTATGTATGTATTATATTTTGTAGATTCGTCAATTACTCTGAATACAATAGAGATAATTCGAATGTAAGCCCTTTTTTACATTTTAATATTCCTATCCTATTAAAGTATGTTAAACACCTTTTATTTCTTCAATCTACAAATAAATCTAAGATAGAGGCACCTAAATATTCCCGACACAGTTAATTTTATTGTGAAACTTTCCGCAGGCGCCGTTATTGCTGATGAACTTGTGTTAATGTGTAGACCCGTACACGTGCATTTCAATAAGTTTCTATTGAAACAATAAGGTAATGAACGTTTTCAATTACAGTCATTAGTGTGGTGTTCGATATTTTGAGCGATGTTTTGAAATGGCACATAATTGAAGTTAGTTATAAGATAAGAAAGATATTTTATATATGTGGTAGAGCCACGCCGTTGTCAGTCATTACTCAGCATGAATGGGCAGGCTTGTCTGGGGTAGTACCACTGCCTAACAGGAAATCGACGTGAAGCGACAGCTTTTCCATCGCGTTTCCTTCGGTGGGGTTGCCGGATGCCGAATACTCATTTTCTCTTCCCGTCATTTTTCCCTCCCCCTCCCCTCATGATTTCAAGGGATTCAACATATTTATGATCCAAGCGTTGTAGATGGTCGTGGGTGGCAGTGACCACTTACCATCAGGAGACCTGTTTGCTCGTTTGCAGGACCTATGCAGTAAAAATATCTTAATATGACTTTCAGTAATTTTTCCTTTCTTTGCTAGTAGGTTTGATATCGCCATAATTGTTTGCCACCTAATGTATACTTTTAATATAAGCCATGTTTAGAGCCACCGGTTATCACATAATTAAACATTTACGGCCTCATTCATAGACAGTTTTAAAACCTATTTTATTTATTTATCGAATGTTTTATCTCTTTCGAACGACTTTTGAATTCAGTTTAGAGCGAAGAAGACAAAACACTCGATAACTGGAATAGGTTGTAAGACCGTTACACAAATAGCTATTTTGAACTAGACTCAAAATACAAATTCTGATTGCCTCGATCATTTATTGAAATCGGTCTCGGTTCTGATTATTGTTATTTTCTATCAGAACCCGTCTATATAAAATTCTTCTTATATTAATAGTCAATATTTAAATTCAAATTCAATCGTCCTAAACTTAATTGAAAAAATGTTTGGGGAGATTCGTGGCTGGGATTAAGAGGTACTAAGCCTCGAGTATACATTTATAGTCCTAGTATATTATTTTAAATATGAGTTCCTAGGTACGTGAATTATTAAGAATAACATTTATTATATTAGAATGTAAACATTTGGCCTTTTAAGGAAACCAGGAAATCGTTAAAATTCATTTATATCGTTTAGAATTGTGATGACCTCAGCGATTAAATAAAAAAACAACGAAATTATGTACAATACCTATTTCGTAATATGATTCCGCTGAAAGACACTCATGCGAAATAAACTTTGATTATACTCTTACCTTCTTGACAGTGACCATTGCGCAGATAAGATGCCGGCTGTCAAGAGGCCAGGAGTTCGATCCGTACACTGCAAAAAATAATGATTGAGTCACCAAAAGTAGTTACTCATATTTGTTTTGGAATTGGGTGTTTGTTACACCGAAATTTATATTTTTTCCCGAAATTTATATTTTTTTCCGATACCCGCAACACAAGCCTGGTAAGTGTATGCAGAACCATGTATGTAACTGTTGGGTGTATTTATTTATTTTTTATTCTAACTCGACAAAACAACAATATACCCCATAAGAAGTCTACAGTCCAGTACCACAGACGCGTGATCATCACTTCTGTAGGTACTGATTTGCTCAAAACCGGATATACACATGCTGATTCCGAATTGCGACACACTTATGTGGGTCACCCTGACGGGTCATTAAGCCCCCTGTATACGATGCTAGCTAGAGGAGCGAATACGAATATCTATCAGCAATATTGATTTTTAATTGACGATCAAATTCATTATCAATCGTACTCTCAATTGTAGAGGAAGCCCGTGTCCCGCAGTGAGCTATTTGGGCTGATACAGATACAGACAAAAATATTTTAACCTATCGCGAGTCTTTGCACGAAATATTACAAATATCCCAAATTATACAGAACTGACATTTGAAAGACATAACAATAAAGACAATGTTAAAATTCTTTGTTCATTATTAAAAATATAAAAACCTGTTGTGTGATTGAATATTTGTAAACTTTAATAAAAGATAATCGCAACTGCGCTCATTTTAAAAATTATGTTTTTTTTTTCTTGCAATCCATTATTTTTAAATATTAACCTTTTTTTATTATTAGTCTGGCCCAATATGCTACGAGGACTGTATTTTGTTTTTTTAATTACAATGAATGGCGAGACTAGTATGTCACTTGCGTGGAGCGTTACGACCGTTCATAGACAGTTGAAAACTAAACAACATCGTGAATTACAAAGCAATCATTGGCATTCCTCTGCGCTGGCCATCCTGAGACATATGATGTTAAGTCTCAATATATCCAGTAGTTACTCTCGCTACAATGTCTTCAAACCGGAACACAACAGCGCATTTACACTGCATTTTGGCGGGAGAAATAGACATTGCGGTGGTACTTACCCAGGCGGCCTCTCCCATAATTATGAGAGCAATTTACTTTGCGGGAACAAAGATAAAGAAAACATAATGGGTGATTTTACAACAGAAAATACATTATGCAGATATTTAGCTGCAAAATTAGTAATAAAAATTATAGAAAATATTACACGAGAGGCAAGTGCAAACTTATATATTTAAAATAAAATCAACTTACGATATCTCTCTTTGTTCACTGATTTCCCCAACATATTCTAATAACACATCCTCAAAGAAAATTCTTTCATGACGGCATACTTGGACGCCATATATTTTCGGATTATAAAAGTACAGTTACAGGAAATTTATAACCCGGCGGCTACTATACGAGCTGTCGGCTACAAATGCTACCAAATTAAGTGTTTGCGCGTGATCTAAGACCGTAATCGCGCTGGAATATTTGACGGTAACAATGACAAAGTTGTGCAACTATGCCTTGTCTAGACTTTCCATTAAATTAGTTTTGCCTTGTCTGGAACTAGGTTTATTAATAGTTTTATAACATATTGCCAGGATAATAATCTTTTACGAGTTTTAAGACTCATATTTTAGCATGAGAGGTTATCAATTAAGCATTCATTTGATCCGAACCCTAATGTTCCCTTATAGATGATTCTTTTTCTGGTAGACATGAAATATTATTTTCTACTGAAATGCTAGATTTTTAAAGACAATATATTATGATTGTGTAAATTAAACCGTATAAATACTATAGAATTGCGTTAGAATTCTGGACGTAACGTGTTTTTAGTGTATTAACCCACCAGAATAGTTAATCTGCTTCTCTCTCTCCCTCTCTCTCTCTCTCTCTCTCTCTCTCTCTCTCTTTAGTGAGATGAAGTTCACTGGTGCACATAGGTACTCAAGGATATTCATTGATCCCTTCAGAAGCGGCCTGCATCATGTGACTTCCTACCAACTTCACTAGATCGTCTGTCCCTCGTCTGCCGTATTGTTAATAGGAAAGTTTATTTCTTCGACATATGTACATACATAAACTCACGCCTTTTTCCCGGAAGGGGTAGGCCGACGTTCTCCTGGTAACAACCAGGACACCCACGTTTCGCCTTGTATTTTCCGTCCCACGATGTAATAGAGGACGAGCCTTACTCTGAGAACTGACTATAATTTGATAGTGATTGGATTTTCAAACCACTGCAAGGCGGTAGCTTACCACACTACCGACAAAGCTTAATATCAAATGAACTAATAGCCATTACGATCATAAAATTAGACATTGTAAACTTTAATAGAATTTGCAATAGTTACCCCCTTAAACTCTAATATGATCATTTAGATTCCAGTTCTACAAATGTTAAGCAGCAATCGGTAATACGAGTACCTGACTATAATCTGGGAATATACCTTAGCATTTGATCTAGCCACAACGAATAATAAACCTTAAAGTCGCTATGAAAGGATTTAAATTCTTTTTTATCGGTGAACATGAAAGTTCTATGCATAATGTATAATAATTAATAACTGCATATTGCATTAACGGCCTCAATGCGAGAAGGTTAAAAGCCGTGTGTGGTCTGCTTTATTATAATTTAATGACAAATATATCAGCCCATACGCTCGCTAAGCACGAGTCACCTCTCACGTGAGCTCGATTTTCAGGGCTTAGGCCATCATTATACACTAAGGGGTCCAGTGCAGGATAGTGGACTTCACTCACCTTTGAAAATATTGTTGACATCTTCCAGGCGCGCAGATATCTTCACGATTTTACATTACCTCTATAGCAAACGATAATTAACTACCACTACATAGGTAATTTTGAAAAGTCACTGTTTGCCCTAACATTGTAACCAAACATTAATTACAATTAAAACGCGGGTAAAAATAATACATTACAAATTCCTTTTCTATATATCTATATCAGCACATATACGTCCCACTGCAGGGCACGGGCCTACTCTACAATCGAGAGAATCGATTGAGAGTGGTTAGGCCATATAGTCCACCACGCTGGCCTAGTGCGGGTTGGCGGACTTATATACCGTAGAAATTCTTTAAAATCGCTACGGTATGCAGGTTTCCTCACGATGTTTTCCTTCACCGTTCCTTTTATTACAATATTATTTAAAGGTTGAATTCGAAGGTACTTTGGCTTTTACAAATGTTTACAATTTCAAATATTGTACATTTCCTCATGATTTCCTTTGCTGAAGGTTTGGTGTATTATAATTAAGTAATAAACAGACCATGAATAGACGAGGGGTCGGGGCTTAGTTCAGGTATGCGGTTAGCACCGTTTGTACTGACCGTGTTATAGCGGGAAGTCATCGCCTCAAATACCAGTTTAAGCTAAAATAGACAAATGGCGGTCAGGTTGTATTTCAGATCCAATTCCTTAGATACTTTATCGTAATATTGTAGGGGCGTATAAATATTAATAAACTTCAGTTGAACTCCGATTTGATAGTCATCAGTGTTATGTTTTGATTATGTGCAAAAGTTTATCATGAATTCCAATAAATCTGGATAACTTTGTCGTTTTATTTGTTTCGGGCAGTGAATTTATTATTAGCAATTAGGAAAGCACCTTTATTGCCCCAGAACTCAGAAGTTAACATTTGCCTTCCTTCCTTTGATCTTACTGGTTTTTTTTTAATTTCCTTTCGTCATTACTTAAAGGCTTGATTTTCCGAGTTGAAGTAACAACATATTTTTCCACCATTTACCAAACAATATAGAACCGTCTTTTCGTATGTAATTATATTTGTAAAGCCATTAATACACGTCAGGTGCAATATAGTACAATCTGAAACCACGATTTAACACTCGGGAGTAATTGCTATTCCATTAGGCTAGGCAGCAATTACAATTACTATAACATCTTGTATTTGAGTTAACAACCGAGCTATAGCCTTAGTTGTTTGAAGGCTGAAGTGTAAAACTGATGGTTGTTGGTTCATGCCTCGGGCAAACAATTTTGACTATTTTTTTTATACTGACACGACAAAGTAACTACAATGATTATAAAACCAGTAATGTATACAGCGACCTGAGATAGACTTTAGATTTCTCGCCAGTTGACACAATTATGCCGTTCTGATTGTATTGTATGTAATTGGCAAAAACAAAACATCATGAAAGAAAGATTTGTCGTAAAGACCGATAATTCACAGACTTTCAGGCGCTCTACTAGATGTTAACCTACAGTTCGTCAATTACATTTCCGGCCCAAGATGTGACTATCCATTCCAATTCTAGTTCCAATCCAACAATGTAGTTGTGGTAATGAAAAATTATTTGAGGCTTTTCAAGCCGAAAACTTGATCAAGTGAGCCCGACCTGGGAATCGCCCTCAGGATGTCCCGGTTTACAAATTATCGACGGTGCCACTGACAATAACCTTATAAAAGATTAAGGCTCAGTTGCACAAACTAACTTTGCCCATAACTTTGACTTTAAAAACGTCAATCCCATACATTAGCAATGTCAAATACGTCAGAAATGTACGGCGATGACATTGTCAAAGTCAAAGTTATGGGCAGTTAGTTTGTGCAACTGAGCCTAATTATTGTTTATTTGTGGATTCATCCATACACGAATAATGTAAACAGTGTCCAACATATGTCCTCAGGAGATAATACATGCTCGTTAGCTCAGTGGGTAGAACGCCCATCGAAATACTTTATCCAATCATTTCAATTTCATCCGAATTTTATCATAGAAGTATTCTGCATTAGGGTCGTAAGGAACGCTTGATTGTTAAAGGAGGTAAAAATACTTAAATAAAAATAAAACATATTCGTATTAAAAAAATCTTTAATAATACTCTTACATCTCTTTTGTATCTAAATACAATATTTACAAGCTTAAAAGTAATTATTACAATTATATTTCCGCCGATTTTAAAACCACTGAAAGGAATTCAGTTCCATATTTTTTACTGTATTTATCAAAACTCTGTATTTATTATTCTTGTCGGAAAGTTTGTATTTTTAATATTGGACATGTCAAAACCACGTTCTGTTGGCCTTTGTCGCGTTTTCACTGATTTTAGAATCGGCGTCGTTGTGTTGTTAAAACACATTATTTTTCATTTTCCTAAGACCACGACAGGCAGTATAAAAGGCAGTGTTTTTAGCTGAGTTGAGTATTCGAAAAATTATCATACATATTATATAAAAATAAAAGCTTCAGGTTTGTTACTTAAGTAAATGATAAAGTAAAAATATTGTCCCAAAAATACACAATTCCATGTCACATAAATACCTTTTACAAATATGTGATAATCGATAAGACACAAATTAATGAAGAATCAATTTAAATTTTCGATTGTTAATTACAATTCCTATTTATATTTTGCCCTACATCCGCGCTATACGATTAAAATGAATAAAAAATACAAAGATATAAAAATAGCGCTAAACGTGGCAAAGTATAAAAGAGAGCTTTGTTTATTATTCATAGATTCGTTCCAATCGTACGGCGTATTGTGTACTTTTGGGAGAGGAAAATACGTGTAACTAGAGAAAAGACAGGCGAGATGTGCAATCAACTTCCCTTCAAACTTTTGAGCAACATCAATGTTTCACACAAGATACGATGAGATTACTCGTCTGTCCAATCTCTATGATAATTAAACATTACAATTTAACAATAGATACACCTATGTCTTTTCAAATAATGTTAAGAAATTTACATTATATCACACATGTCCACTCTTCAACTATCCGATATGCAAACTAAACGCCAATAAATATTATTGTAAATTATTATAAGTACCTAGCAGTAGGTGGATGTATCTGTTTTAAAGTCGTATTACTTAATTTAGTACAAAATTTCAATTCAAAATTTATTTTGCGATGTCTTTTAAATTTTATATTCATACATTCTTTATGCCCTTCAATGATCTAATTTCCCAAAACTCTAATTTCATTATAAAACATTTTCACTTCATTTAATCTATTCTTTTTCAACGCGCAAAGTAAACTCATCAATTTGAAATCTGTATAAACATCCAAATATTTGAACACTTAATCAGAAGGCTATATACATAGCTGATTCGGACCTTACTAAACCAAATAAAGCCTAAGTAATCATCTAAATCATCAAAAAGTTATATTTTATAGCTGCTAAACAGTGAACTACTATGGACAAAGCCTACCGCCTCGCGGCAGGAGCTTGGGTGTGATGGGTGCAGCCTTCGACGTTTTCAGGCCAGTCACACACGTTCTCGTTCGGGTTGAAGACGAGGTTCTGAGGGCATGGCATGTGGTGCTTCCTTTCGCCTTCACACATGTAGTACATGGTGCAGTCAGCCTTGTCTGGGTGGTAGGATATGTGACCGTCCTCTTCTTCGCAGGTCACTTCGTTGGCTGAAATGGTTGGAGTTCTGTTTAGTTTTGCTTATTTTCATACTTTCGTTTCATGCTTTATTATCATTAGCAATTTGTCTTTGGAGTGAATAGAATGAATGGTTTTTTAAGAAAGTATGATTTCCAACGAAATGAGTTTGTCTAGGAAATAATAGCTTATCGTGTTGCATGATTTATTTTTTCGCCCCCATATAACTCCTTACTTTATTTACCGCATACAAAACTTAAGCCACTATGATATTACACTATTATATTGCTTTCTACTTCAGCATTAAAATGTTCAGTTATTTTAAAGAATTTTCTTTTCGGCGAATCATAGGAGGAGAGTATAAAGAAATAAAAATTAATTTTAATGATCATGCTCGTAAAGTCCAAGTATGTATTCGCTGGACAATAAATTTCCACTAACAATGGAATTAATAGATCGAAGGGAATGCATGGCACAATGGATGACCGCTCTCTTCTGGCTTTTACATTGGCTCGAAACAGATCACCTTAGAGTAAAGGACTAATTAGAGCCAACTCATGAAGAATGTGCTTTAAATGGTGGCTTCAATTTTATTGAGATGTGTTTAGGCTGCAATAATAGTAGGTACTTGAAGTCTGAAGATAAAATTTACGGGTCTAATCTAAGCCAATGTATTGATGTTTGAACATCAAACCAATGTAGTAAAAATCCTAAGTCTTTAAAATTTAGAAAGGGATGGAAAACAGAGTAATTGGTTGCCTCTATGCCAAATTTTCGAATACGTTTCCCATTATTTGTTTCAATACTTACGGTTCTTAGTAGTGTATTGTCCAGTAGGTCCATGCGATTCGTAAGGTCCATCGTATTCAAGCTTCACTTTGTAGTCTCCGAGCTCTTGTTTCATGGCAGTGATGAGAGGGTACTTTCCAGTTCCACACGACCCTCTGAAGTCATCCATATCGATCGACCAGACCATTATGCCACCAAAACCTTCCTCTTTGAGCCAGGCCATCTATTAATAAAACATTCATTAATTATACGAAAATTATTTTTAGTGCCTTAAGATTTTTGTTTCAGGAAAGTGTCTGAATTATTTAAGTGGCAACGTAATTAGTATAACAGGAGGGTCAATAATTAAATTATTTGTATAGACTTTACTGTTATGAATATAATTTAGCCACTATGGAATATTTTGTCCACATAATCTGAATTATGGTGATCATCGAATAAAAATGATTACCATATTCAACGCCATGCTTCCATGCAGAATCAAGGTTTTATATTCAAAGAACTTTGTAAGCGTTTGCTCTCAGATTTTTACTTCGGAGTCATTATTATTATTATTATGGTGCTATGAAGAGAAAAGTAAATCGACTTTACTGTAGTAGCAACTTCAATGACTATTGGTCCTTCTGTATAATCTTAACTCGTTACATGTATTAGTTAAACAAAGGCTCTTGATTTTGAAATACTGTGCACTAACCTTAGTTTTAAGAGACCTCTCGTCATCGAATCCGACCCATTGGTCTTCCCTGTAGGCGAAGGGCACCATCTGTTCGTTGTCCCACACGAGTGTGGTGTTGTCTTCACGCAGGAACTCACAGATCTCGTAATACGACATGAAGCCAGCTTCGTTGGTAAACCGACCAGCTGAGCCTGTGGAGTAGAAATAATTGTTTAATTGATTTTCTTCTTTAGTAATTTGAGTACACTATATTACATAATGTATTTTATTATTCATTAACAACCTTTGAGAATTAATTCATTACAGTAAAACAGATTTTATACTAGCGCCTTTTATTTGGCTCGAAACGTAGATTAAAAGAGAAATGATTTTTATTGAAGTAGTAACAGTCTCTATTACCAAAAAGCTACAAAAGAGACAAAGAATTAGCATACTTTTTGAGACTTTGAGACAGTTTAGTCTCAGCTACTACATACATTAAGTTTATATGCAAGTAATGATGCAAAAGTACTTATTATTCATTGACATGGGGGTACCAATCTACTTAACTAGTACATAGTAATTGTGTCAACAACTTACCGCCACCAGAAGCGGGAGCTCCAATGTCGAACTGCGTGTCGTTGATGAGAGTAAAGGATCTTCCGTACGTAGGCATACCGATCATCAGCTTCTCTTTAGGAGCACCTTGGCGGACCCATTCACGAGCAGAATAGTCCTAGTAGAATACATTATTTATTACAATGGTTTTTATTGTTACATAGATAGATCGGTAAATAGATCCAAGTCGTTTCATTCTCATGAATTACTTTTTAATTATTTTGAATATTTTCCGAAAGGGAAATTAACTTTTCACTACTAGTTAATGTATGTGTAGAATTATTACGTTTTTATTCATTGTGAAAGAATTGATTTCTTGTTGTATTCACTCTTGAATAAGAAACAACTTCATCTACAGCTACAGGTACATAACAGAGATGTAAATGATTACTCGATTGATTTAAGAACTTACCACTGTCAGTTTCTTCTGGTAGCTGGTAGCGCTCTCGAGAGGGAACAGAGGGCTGTTGTGTCCGACTTGGCGCTCCCATTGGCCGTGGAAATCGTATGTCATTACGTTGATGAAGTCCTGCAGTCAAAAAAGATCATATAAATTAATTAATTCAATCGAAAGGTTCGCGTCCTATAACAACTCAAGATAGAATATGGCGAATTGTGGGTGACACTAATGCCACCTCTCCTTATCTTTTCATGGTTACAGGCCTAAGCTTGTGTTTTTATGAGGCTATCGTTATAAAAACTCTTCAAAATTATCTAATGACAGTTTTCTACTAATAATTATTATCAGATTAATAGGTATCAGGTCAAAACCCTGATCTACGTACAAGTTGTTGTAATTATTTACTTACCAAATATTTCGAAATTTCAGGCACGTCGTAACCGGCGGCGATGGCTTCGAAGGAAGCAGGCACAGCAGCAGTCAGGAGGAGACGAGGCTGTCCAGAAGTCTTGGCTTCACCCTCGAAGGCCAAACGAAGTTCTTTGAGAAGTGACACGTAGGCAGCGCGGTCGTCAGCTCCCCTGATATAAAATAAAAAATATAAATATGTAAACCCTAAGAAACTGATATGGAAAAACATTTTGTAAGGTATATGAATAATCAAATCTTTTAAAAAAATCAAATAAAAAATAAGTATCAACTCAATTTAATCTAATTCGATTAGTATGAACAATTCAAACAATGTTACAGCAACGTAGAATTGCTATTGAACAATCGGGAGCAATAATAAAAAAAAAATACCTCGGGTATTCCCAGTCCACGTCTAATCCGTTGAATTGGTAATCTCTAAGGAATTCAATAGCTTCGTAGACAAATTGGTTCATGCGGAAGACGTTAGATGTAAGTTCTTTGAAAGGAGTCGATCCGAACGCCCATCCACCAATAGCGAGCAAGATCTAAAAAATAAAAGAGAATATACTGAAATTAGTTTATCTAAAATACTTATGTATATTTGAAATCCTTCTACCAATGTTGAACAACGTAATTGTAAAGCAAACAGCGTTCAAAATTGAATATGGCAGATAGTATCGTGTTGAAATACGATTAAACCGTCTCGGAGAGCTAATGTTTGCGTTTATGCTTAATGTTGAATTATTAATTGTTCAGTTTAAGGAACGTTTAGTAGCCAACATTCATTTTATTTATCTAAATTATTATTTGGAAATTTATAGCGCTGTAAATATCGAGGTTGTTGAAAATTGAATTACCAAAATTGATTAACAACCTCATGGGATAAACTGTAGCAATAACAATATTGGCTTCCAAAACTAAAAAAAAAAACTCAATCTCTTATGGCTTATTTGACGGAAATTATGAACCTTCTCTGTACTTTTTTATCTAACGACGGACTCTATGACTCTATCGATCCAAGGAAATTGCCACTCAGCCTGCCAATAATAAGATTGCCGGCAGTAACTGGCAATTTTCTTACCTTCAGGTTAGGGTTCTTTTCTCTTAAAGCGACAACTTTGTCATACATATCAGCATCTTTCTCGTCGGCTTCAGCTAGTTTGTAGTCCTTGAGTGTGGCGAAAGCGTAGATGACGTGAGTGCAAAGAGATGAATCAACGTTCTCAGGCGTGTAGCGACCAGCACTTGGTCTCTTAGACGACCAGGATGTAAGGTAGCACAATACTTGGGGCTCACGTCCTGTGGACAAAACGGATTTGATTAATTTCTTCGGAAAGTTTAATGATACTTTGATGTCCTTTAAATTTGAATTTAGAATGTTATTATCAAATCCATCAATCATTAGATTTTAATAATTTCCGAAGACTTGCCATAAGATTCACTTCCACCTGTGCATTGGACATTTGTCTCTAGATATAATATGTCAGTTTCATCCGTTTGTCTTGATAAAATCAAGACAGCGTAAGATGTACGATGATCTATGTTGTTCGTTAATTACCCAAGTTAAAACGGATTATACTACAAGCAGTATACCAGTCAAAAGCTCCCATTATAATGTTGAGTACTTATCGCGATAGAACTGTTCATTCTCCCTTAAGTAACTCACGCAACTCATTGCCATTGCAAATGTGCTATTTATTACTAAACACACCCGAGGAAACATTAAGTGCGTACTCGCAAAGATTGTCAAGTGCCTACGTCATGAACTTGGCGGCATTAAATCACAAAATACATTTGGAACATTTCGCCAATTTACAAAGACCCCTTAATCTCTTTTGGCTTATCTACAGCCGCCCTACGGCTTGTGAATTTCGCATACTGTTCAAGTGTCAAGTTTGCCTGGTCTGCGAGGAACACTTCAACGTGAAAGCACTCGATGTTTCAAACTTTTAGTAACTGTGTCGCCAAGAAGACTTTCCAAAGCCATTCTTAACAGTTGGGAACAACACAACGCCTAAGAGTGACCCTTTTGGCACTCGCATCGGATATTTTGTGGCTTTTAGTGTCAAACGCACTTCTGCTAACATTTCGATGCGATGAAAAACGTCGCTTTTAGTCGGTTAAGGGTTTGTTTTAGTGGTTTTTGTACTTCGCGTAGAGCACTTGGGTGATTTGTGAAGATTATAATAATGAATACTGAAAGAGACTTTCATGTACGGTTTTAAGAGCAACCACTACAAGTTACAAGCTTGTCTTTCAAGTTTGTACACAAGCCCATATTATTATAATTCACGCGTATAAAAACGGAGTTCCTCTACAATAAACAGAGAGGTTGCTTTGCTCGTTCGCCTATTCTATTCTAGTGTAGTTTGGTGCACTTCAAACAATATTTTAATTATTGTATAGATCACTGAGGTGTCAATCCTTAAAATGTTCCCGTTACCTACGCAATAACTCCAAATAGTAACATACAATCGGAATTGTAATCATGTGCATCAGACTCGAACTTAACATTTATTTCCATAGCAAAACTATCTTTAATAAAATAACCTCACATCAATTTCATTAAAAAAAATTAAGGTCTTACTGTTATTTCATTTTTCCCATCGCGTGTGAACAATAATTATTCCAACTCGTCTCTTAGTAAATACAAAAATATGACACGCAAAGTTTCTGCTCACTTCGCTTTAAAACAAAGCGAAACGTAAAAAGACATTTCAAAAATGTGTTCTATTTCTCGTTCACAATGTTTACTTGCATGTCGGAACACCGAGCAACAAACATGTTTACATTTCGACGAATGCATTTGACACGCGAGATTTTTTAAGTGCATTTATCGATTGACCTGCGCTACCATCTCTGAACGCTTTGTCTAGTTAACTGACGCCCGAATACTCAAACGCCATTTAAATATTAAGTTGCCCTTAACATCCCACGTCCCACTTAATCAGTACATTTAAACAGGACTTTTGTAGTTAAGTGCAACATAATATATAAGTGGCGTTTGAGTATTCAGACGTAAGTGATGTAGTGATAAATCAACTATGTATTGTAATGTCTATATTTGGATTTTGTGTGTAATTAACGGAACAAATTTACCAAGATTTGGTTTCTCTACTAGAATTTTGTGGATTTGTTCACAAAGTCAAGAATATATTATGTAATTTAGTATGTACGAGCTTGGAACGTTTTCGTATAGTTTCGTTACTTATAGATAACATTATTTCACGACGATTTTCAGGCACGCATATTTTTGGAAGTCCAATTCTTAGGAATAATTCAAGTGAAAAGGTAAAGGCATCTTGAAGTTAAAAATAAATAAATAATTTTGATAATTACGAACAAATACCAATGTTGTACAACCCTCGCGTATTACATAACATCAATAGTTATGATTAAATACATAATTGAGTAAAGTGAATAAGCTGTTTAAATAATCGAGATGTAATTGATGACGAAGAGTCATGAGTCGTTTACGTTCAAATTAATCAAATTACTGGTCGATTAACTCAATCATGTTGGTCTTTAAACCCCCGATGCTAGTATGTCAACTTGACTTTCACGCATTGATTGTTGTTTGTTATGTTAATAAATATAAAAAAATATTAGTCGTTCTTAAAATCGTCATCGTATTATAGTTTTTATATTTTCATTAGATAAGTGGCTTGTTTTACTAAAATATATTGTGTTGTAGTAGTTACATAAAGACTTAGCTATAGCTTACTTAGCTTTTGTGGATGACATCTGTAAAATGCATTGAAAATCAATTTATATTTCTTGAACAAAAGTCCGATAATAATCTAGATATGGAATTACATAAATAAAAACTATAATCATCCTCAACCCTCATGGGCAGCAAATTGATTCTGGCAAAATTATTTTTCGCGAATAATCACTGGTAAGTTCAATCAATTAAGTTACACCCTACGTCTTTATTGCACGAAGATTCGAATTTCGAACACACAATTTTTCCACACATTGAAATCTAATGGGTTGAAAACTGTCAAATAGGTTTAAATAAAGAACACAGTGGAGCGGAAAAAGGGATCCCTCCGCGATTTGCGACGGGCGATAGTAAAGAGGTTTACTCACTGTTTTTATCGAGCAGGGCTGCGATGTTGTTCTGTTTAATTACGACATTCTTCGATGGCTTCTTCACTCGGCTGAGCACGTCGGTCAGGCTAATCTTGATTGGCTGAGGCTTTTCGGTGACTTCGATAACGACGCTTGCTGCTACCGACGCCCAGTCAACGTCCTTTGCGTCCTTACCACGAGATATACCGCGGAGTTCTTCCCTAAAATTTAATGATGATTTTAATTTTATATTTTCCATTTATATTTTTAGAATTTGAATTTTATGATTTGTAAAGAATGTTTGCTATGCTTACAAATACCAATACCCTAGACTAGAATATGTAATAGTTAATACATTTTTTAAGACGTACCTCATAGCTCCGATAAGCGGGTATTTGACATCATTGCCGCAAACGCTACCACTGAAGTCGTCCATATCCACAGTCCACACCATGGCACCGCCAAAGCTGTTCTCCTTAATCCATCTGTTGAATAATAAATAATTTATGTATTTTACATTTATTATAAAATGTTTAATCATCGGTTATGTCGACAATAAGAACAATTACGAAACGAACACTAATAAACAGTCAGTTATGGACTTAATATAGAATTACTTTTATGCTTTTATTGTGTATAGAATTATTTATGTGTTCATTTTATTTTATCAAAGGAATATTTTATATCCTTCTATATAACGTATAGGATTAACGTAAAATATTAAAGATAAAAATATTTTATGTCCAATGTTCGAAAGATTAAAGCAATTTAGAAAATATAAAATCACTTTAACAGACAAAGCGAGGCTTAGAATTAATTTAGAATTGATTTTATTGCTCATTCGCAAAAAAAGAATAAGAGAAAAGTAAACTCAATTTATGCCTTGAAGGTTTGAGACCGATTTTCTGAGATAAGAATCTTTGTTTTATTATTACGTTAATAAACGCCTGGAGATATTTTTCATCCCAAGGGCTGTTCAGTAAAATAATTACTAGAAATATATTGTTTTGTCTCTATGTCTTGTTTGTCATATGTTCCTAGGTTATCACTTTTTCAAAATGTATGGTAATTAAATCGTCGTCCCAAACTGTGTGATTAAAAACGAAAATTCGAATAAAAAAACAATAAAAATCAATTGTAAATAGCTATTTACCGAAACAGTGCACAAAAAGTTACTGTCATCATTAAATCATTTATTGCTAAAATTTCCCTTTTAATTTGGAAATGGTGTTTTATTTTTATTACCGTCATAATGTTCTTAATTTCCAGGAGCGTGTATAGACCAGCGTCCTTGTAACCTATTCTTTTTTTATATTTTTGATCCAATTTTTTTATATACTGGTTGGAAAAGTGAAGAAAGTTAAGCCTACAATGACTTTGGTGGGTAGTGCAGTGGATTATAAATAGATAAGTTTATTTCGAACCTATCAAAATAATTAAAACAGCCTGATAAAACCGTAAATAAATGAGCCTGAAACCCGATGCATCTGCTCGAGTCGTTATGACAGTATTTTCACCATCAGCATCTTCCATAGGAGGCCAATTACTAAATAGGTTTACCTAAAAATATTAATAATGTTGGAAGCTGTCTGATACAATACATTTTTATATTTCTTAGTAAATTTACCTCATTTTGTTCCTGATAGCCTTCTCATCGTCGAAACCAACCCACTGGTCACCGTGAATGGCGTAAGGCACCTTCATCTCGTCATCCCACACGTAAGCACCGCCGTTTCTCAACATCTCGCATATCTAGATACAAAATGAGCATTAAAAATATTATTTGCCAAATTAAGCACTTTTTTTGTTCTTTTAATATAGATTTGCTTAGTCAATTAATAAATTGACTTAAGTGAGACGAGCAGGTCGCTCGCATATAAGGTATTGCTCTGCGCTCGTCACGCCGAGACATTTGAAATCTCTCTTTTACCATCATCATCATTATCATCAGCTTATAGCAGTCCACCGCTAGACATAAGATTATCTAATTGCATGCCATCAAACTTGATCCTTAAGTATCCTAATAACTATTTGAAGTTCCTAGCTATTACATATATGTTCTTTATGTTGATATTACTTTATATCTTATACAAATATGTACGATTTAATAAATAAGTATTAGTTAACTCGTAACTCATGCAATTCAATTTAATTAATGATTCCTCTATAATATAACATTGCCCTTTATAAAAATAACGTTATCCAGACACGCTATCGGGCTTTAGATCCATTTTCTAAGTGTGGTTATTGTCAAACGTAATACTCTAGAGTGTTATACCATTCCAATTTACTAATGGCTACATTAATTAGTGAAATGTCACATTTACATAAAGTAGGTTTAGTTAAACATTCTCATTGATATTAGTAATTTAGCTTGTATATTATTAACTATCTGCTCTAATTACTTTGTTCTTTAGTCAAATCTAATTACATGAAAGCTACAAAATAATTTCATTTTGTTTTAAACTATATGAGTTTTCAACTTCGAAGTGCTTGTCAGAATACTTAATTTCACTGTAAATATTCGATTTATAGTCAACGACATAAAACATTTAAGCTAACCTTTAATATTACGTACTAAGTCATTACTGCGAAATTTTTGAACTTTTCAACTCTTTAAATGCCATTTAAAAAAGTATAAAAATGTGAAAGTATCACTCAAACTTCCGTACGTTTAATGACATTTTAACACTGATATTCCCGCCCGTCTGCTATCACATTAAAAACATCAAACTGCTGATTACTTTTTGAAACTGTCAAAATTCCCGCGCTGCGAAATTAGCTCGTAACTCAAGCTTTTTTACAATCACCACCAAGGCCACGACGCGATACAAACAAAAGTTGTGCAGAAGGCTCAATGTCAACCAACAAAAACAATTGACATTTCTGATATACAACAGTTGAATAACATGTTTTAATTGTTTCAAAATTTAAAGAATATCTTTTGTGAAAATATAAATAAAAAAACAACAATCTTGATACTACAGCTTGAACAACTGCAAGCTAAAACGGCATTGAAATACCGATGTATAATAATAAAGTCGTAATAACAAATTATTATTGGAGCACTGCATTTATCGGCTCGACTATATATTACAGAAAACGTGGTGTGAAATATTATATACCGGCATAAATACACACCGAAGAATCTTAAATCTACTGTAATTCTACTCGATTTAAACAACGCTTAGTTTTGATCTGGGTTAACACGATAAATTGAAGGTTTCGAGCGAGAAATCGATAAATAGTCTAATACAAATTTATTGGATTAAAGATTGCTTGTATGAGTTTTATACGGTTTATTTTGATCACAACCAGACTGAGTGATTTTGCGAAGAAAAATATAAATACAGTTAGCGCGCATAAAACTTTCTTTGTCGGATATAAACTCTTCTTTCACTGAAATTACGTTGACTTTAATTACGCGTATGTTCGTTATTTTGCAATTATGAGAGAGAAACAGCAATGCAGCATGTGCGTTTAGGTTGTGATAGAAAGTCTTGGTAATATTCAGCAAGCAACTGTGTCATATTGAAGAAAGCAGATAATTAGCATGGTTATTAAGATCGTGTTTGTCTTGTTAAGGTTATTTTCTTTTCTGATTGCTCAACTGCTTGCGATGTTTCGTATTTATTACATAAAGTTAATGTCACTTTTGACAAGTTAAACTACATAAATAATTTGAATATTTTTGTCTTTAGTATTAAAGTTTCCAACGTTGTTATTTTTTATATTAAATTTTTGAATATTATGATATCGATGAGCTAAAAGAACCGCAGGGAATACCGTAAGTTCTTACCATAAGCTAAATATCCTTAACCCATTAAAATTATCTCACCTGTTAAGGCGGTATTAGGAAATAGACCTGCTGTACTCCATGGTGTTGTGTCCTACCTAAGGATTCTCGGGCAATATTTTTTAATTACCTCATAATAGGCAAGGAAGCCCGACTCCTTGGTGTATTCGCCGGCTTTGCCTCCGCCGCTGGCTGGGGAATTTACTTTGAAGTTGTCGGTGTTTGAGAGGGTGAATGAGCGCCCGTAAGTCGGCATGCCTGTAATACATCACTTATGTTATTTGATGTGAATGCCTCTTGTTGATAAGCTCCTCTAAAATATCCCCGAATAAGTTTTGTTTAAAATGTTTCCGAGGTTTTCTAAAAATGTGACACAAATCCAATACTCGCAGAAATTAGGTTTTTGTTAACCATTTCGTCTTTAGAAATTCCCTTGGTCACGTCACAGAAATTATTGACAAACACAGTTGACAATCTAATCATGCAATCCAAATATCTCCTAGTTAAACTTGTGACATGAACTAAACGTGATATATTAAACACTAAAATGCTAGAGAGTGGAGGCAGAACGTGTCTGCTGCCTTAACATACCAATAATGAGTTTCTCCTTAGGCGCGCCGAGTTTGACCCAGAGGTGTGCCGCGTGGTCAACTGACAGCTGTTTCCTCCATTCAGAGTCGGATGATGGGGCGTAAAGCGGAGCATTGTGGCCGGTCTCGCGTTCCCACTTGCCGTGGAAATCGTACGCCATGAGGTTGATGAAGTCGAGGTAGCTGTAGGAAATAAGGGTACGAAGAATTAATACATCATCATCATCATCATCATCAGCCTTTCTGCGTCCACTGCTGGATATAGGCCTCTCCCATAGCACGCCACTGGGCTCGATCTTCAGCCCATTGTCGCCAACCGCTACCAGCCACCCTACGAATATCGTCGCTCCACCTGTTTGCCGAGGCGCATTAGTAGATACGTCTTGCATAATGAGTTGCTTCGTCTACGTCTTCTGTTACTATTAACAGGAGTTTAGATTCATATAATAGCATTCGTTTATTTCTAATAGCAGCAAGTTGTGTAGAGATTCTTTGGAATACACAAATATTTGCTATTTTATATTGAAGAGATAACGCAGGTTTAATTTATAGGCGACTTTTTTAAAAATTCATAGGCCTTTGTAATTTCAAATTCAAATTGAAGCTAAGTAAACACATTCTAACACTCTCAAAAAGCGAACCACGCTGCGCTGTGGTAAAGAGTTAGAAGTTTGAAGGTTCAGCACACAATAATAAAGGAGAAAAATGCTGCTCAATAGAGGCATTGTGAAATTCTGCATATTTGCGTTTCATTGTTGATCTGTTCAATATTTCCCACATCAAGTCATTATTAAAAACAACGCTGTTGTTCATTTGTTTTAAAAACAATATTTTTCGAAGATTAAGGATTCGCGTTACACGGCACATTATAAAATCAACACCATGCTGTATCGTGCTTATCCTCGGGCGTAATGTGTAATCATTACTGCCATTAAATTGACTAGACAGCATGTAATTATTACGCCATGTCGATTACATAACAATTTATAAATAATTTTAGAAGGACTTCAACTCATGCGCTAGGTTTTCAAACTGGCTTTTGAATAGCCAGAAAACACAACAAGTTTGGCGTATACATAATTATATTATCATGTCGTATGTGATGTGAATGTCGATCCGATTATGTTTTTTTTATAATTTTCCATACATACATAAACTCACGCCTTTTTCCCAGAAGGGGTAGGCAGAGGTATTTATAATTTTGTAATCTATAATTCCACCAAGCGAGCAAACAGCTCACCTGATGGTAAGTTGTTACTACCGCCCGAAAACACCCTATCACTTAGGTCGTAGAAGAAGCGGTCTTAAAAAAAATCAAAGGATACGGGCGGAAAAACAACGGGAAAGAAGTTCAGCAATTGTTGGTGAATGTTTGCGTTTTAAAATATCCTTGTATGGAAATATTAGTTACCTAGCAACGGCAGGAACATCGTATCCGCTCTTGATGTTGTCAGGTCCAACGGGCACGGCAGCAGTGAGCATAAGTCGAGGCTTCTTCACTTCTTGGGCTTCAGCTTCAAAGGCTTCACGGAGTTCTAAAACAAGAGAAAAACAAGAATTTAGATTTAAGGTTAACTTACTATTGTAATGTAATACGACCCCATTATATTTATGCCCTAAAATACACACAGGCAAATGGCAATTACAGATATGGACTCGTTTATTGTAAATAAATCCATCATAGAGAGATAATAATATTACCACAATTCTGTAATAATATTAACTAAAAAAATTTGGTACCTAAATGCCCCTATATTTCTTTGCATCTGTAATCAGAAGAGTTCCGTTTTTACGAAAAGAATTGAAGTCACCGCGTCACCGAATATTAGATCTTACACAAAAATAGCTATATTTCATCGATACTCAGAAAAATAAAAAAGATCAAAAACTTATACAAGGTATCCTTACAATTTCATACCCATAGCTCAACTAGACGTAGGTTCGGATTTACAAACATTACTATTCTAAATTATGAATACACGAAACCAATTTTGCAAACATCAAGGTATCATCTAATGGTATTATAATAACGCTCCGTATAACTTCGTTGGTTCGGAGAGGTATTTTCGAAAGGAGGTTCTGAAGCCTGTCTAAATGTAGCAAGGACAATTAGTATACAGTGAATTGTCTAAGAATTTATTATAATAAAGCCAGAGGAATATATAGGTTAGAGTATATTCTATCTATCTATATCAGCCCATATACGTCCCACTGCAGGGCACGGGCCTACTCTACAATCGAGGGAATCGATTGAGAGTGGTTAGGCCATATAGTCCACCACGATGGCCAAGTGTGGGTTGGCGGACTTACCTACCGTAGAAATTGTTTAAAATCGCTACGGTATGCAGGTTTCCTCACGATGTTTTCCTTCACCGTTAAAGTGCGTCGTGATTGACTATCAATACACACATATCTCCGAAAAGTCAGAGGTGTGCCCTGGGATTTGAACCCGCGACCACCGCGAACATGTAGGCAGCCGCGTCTGGTCCGTTACCAACAGGCCACCATGCACGTATAGTAGAGTATATTAACCTATATCAATTATAGGTATTGATATTTCCTCTAAGAGTGAATGATATTTTGGTGTTAGTAAAACTGGTAACAGTGCTTATTCGTCTTTTTCTTTAACTTTTCTTATAGAGTTTTTCATGGAATTCAATTGTAGATACGTTTTTTAATAAATCAATAAAACAGCGAGCATTATCTCGAGTTACTAGTGTTCAAATATTATTCATGAAAATTGTAAGTAATTCACCGAGTCATTGAAAATCAAGGCGATAAGTTTAGCAACTTTCACGCCTCGCAGCAAGTATTACTGCTGTTATGTCTGTATTTACTTGTAAAATATCTGAGACGCTGTTATAAAAACATTTCAATGGATCCTTCATAACTTTGTTAATTTCGAAACTCTTGATGTCTATTCCTTAGCAAATAACCCAATTACATGATATATATTACCAGAGTCGTGGCGAACCGTAAACGAAAACTTTTACACACAAAGAGCGGGTCTTGTAAATTGTTAATAATATCAATTATGTTTGCAAAATCTTATAATACAAAAGGTATAACGTTGTGAAAGGATGGTCCCTTCAAAGTGAATGGCTAAAGGTCCTTACCGATTGGGCTAGGCTGGTATTTAGCCATTCCGTGAGTTACCTAACGTTAAGTCCAGTTTTGTAATTCTCGGCAAGTTGGGAATTTATACGAGGCGTAATATGTCCAATATATCAAGGTCTGTGACCGGCACGCTATATTATACTATCGGGGGTTTACTAAATTTGGCAAGTCATGCATTTTATTTGGTACAATACCAGTTTGTATTAATTGAGTGTTAGTGTTCCGTTGACACGGAACAGGAACGAGCAATTTGTATCTATGTTTGTTTACGTTTTTGAATATTCAATATCAAAATTTAACTACATGTTCCGGTAGGCTAACGCCTACCATTTTTGTCTATCAACCAGAAATAATATTAAAGTATCAAAATTAAATTAGCATGGAATAGTTGCGCATTCTGTCGGATAATTTTAAATGTCCTATTGTAAGTTTACTATGACGCTAAGTAACGAATTTTATTACAGCTATAAACTTCTATTCTAACAATACAAATGTATAGAATATGACTTCAATAAATAAGGTAATTAAAAAGTTTGCGAACACAAACAAACAAAAGATTTGTATGTACAAAAACATCGTGTTGACAAGTGCAATAATTATATTTATACGTCATATATTTGTGCAAAACCTCGTCAAAGCATAATTAATTATTAAGAGATCGTTGCTCTTCCTGCTACCTTTTAAATCAAGGTGTCACATTTTCGTATGCTAATATGGTTAACATATTTTATTTAATACAAATCGGAATCAGGAATTCCTCTTGTAACAGTAGGTATGTTTATTTTACTGTATTTGTCGAAGGATGATTATGCCTATTATTAAGGATGCCTCGGTGGCGTAGTTGTATTACGGTACGGTTCCAAAGGTGAGGTCTCGGGTTCGAGTCTCGGATTTTTCTATTTATTTCTATTGGATTTTTCTATTCATTATCAGTCCGGAGTCAGGAATTTGTGCCCGATATGGCGATAGGCTCGCCACCTATCACATCGTGGGACGGAACATACAAGGCGAAATGTGGGTGTCCTGGTGGCGCCTCTGCCTACCCCTTTGGGGATAAAGGCGTGAGTTTATGTAAGTATGTATGTATGATTATTGTAGGAAACTGAGTAGTTTCCTCTCACCCATATATTTGATTTGTGTCCAGTAGGGGTATTCAAATAATGATATACATAGATAGAAGCTAATTGTATAAACGTGCACCGATATTGATATGTATATTGCAGATTCATCGCGAGCAGTCCTTGTTTACTTCGCAACATGTTTTTAAAAATTATTACTGTAATCAAATGTATGTAATTTTGTAATTAAACAGTAATAATTTGAATTCAGGTATTTTTGTTATTCTGGAGACAATTGCTAGATTGATAACAAGGCCGCAATAATAAATAAAAACTGAGAATAACACGAAACCAATCCTTTATAACATGACCGAGAACCAATACGGTTTGTACAAATATGGAGTAACATCTAGTGGTTAACCAGACTAATATGAGTCTTGTTAAACGAATAATTATATGAACAACTTAGAAAAAAATCTCCCAATAGATTTTAATAGCTCTAAAGGCGATTCAATCCCATTTGTAAATTCAATGATCTTTTTGTGCATTATACTGTGAACTGTATAAACTAATTATGCGAATATTTATCCCAAGATTGGGTGTGACCGAATTTGTGTAAACAGCATTTTTGGTGACTGATTTATTAGTTCAATACTCATTTATTTCGCAATTTTAGTGCAATTTGGTGTACCGAACACCAATTTACAGCAGCGATTTCGACACACTATTTGGTTATTGTTATTTATTATGCATTTTGTATTTATTTGCATTCATTTCTATGATTACAAATAAATACGTTATATTTAAGTGCCTAGTTAATATTGATGATTGTTTTATTTAAATATTATAGAAATACTACTACCTCGGTGGCGTAGTTGTTCTCTGTTGTTGTGGAGGTCTCGGGTTCGAATTCTGGGTCGGGCAAAGTGATATTGGATTTTTCTATTCATTATCAGTCCGGATTCACAAAAGAACACACAATGCGAAACGGGCCTTCTGTTAAAAAGGCGCGAGTTTATGTACAGTATGTATAAAAATATACTTTATGTATCTTAGTGTATTCCTTCTCTTTTAGTAACGATTGTTTTGTAAACATTGAAATAAACTTGCACTCGATGTGGTTGTTGCTATATTGTATGTTCTATTAATCATTTAAGATATAACAGTAATCTAAGAGAGATAACTACATAGCTAGTAATATCCTTGGCATTTACATGGTCAACCCATTTGCATATGTGCACATGTTGCGAGTAATAATTCTGATATTTTCCATATAAGTTCTGATTCCGTGGAAATAACATACATACATACATAAACTCACGCCTTTTTCCCAGAAGGGGTAGGCAGAGGTGCCACCGGGACACCCACATTTCGCCTTGTATGTTCCGTCCCATGATGTGATATACGGGCACAAATTCCTGACTCCGGGCTGATAATGAATAGAAAAATCCAATATCACTTTGCCCGACCCGGGATTCGAACCCGAGATCTCAGCTTTGTAGTCGTAACGTAGTACAACTACGCCACCGAGGCAGTGGAAAAACCAAGTTAATCATAAACGAGGATATTTGATTTTTGATTAAAGAAGCATTAAATAAATCATCACAATATTTATTTATTTACAGCATGTGTAATCACTTATGAAATAAAAGAAGGAGCCATAAGGATAAGGTAAGATAGACTATTTTTTGCCTTTGCAACCCTAGGCATTTCTTCCAGCATAAATTGTGACTCCGCTCTAGTCGGGAGATCCTATTTCTAGCTCTTTTTTTTGCCAATTTCTTTAGAATATTTCCAGCTCTATTATGTATATAATAATAAAATTGTTTCATTTGTTATTTAGGGTTCAAATTCAGCATAATTTTCAGCAGGCGTAAAAGACTTTAGAAGTAGTTATGAGTTCTTTGAATGTTTCCCTTATATCCCCACATATTTACGAAGTTGGCGAGATCTCGTTTGGAGTCCTACCCTTATGTGAGCATAAGTTTACAACTTCTTCCGCATTTTGCGTTTTGTTCGTTCTACACTAAACGAAATACGTAGGCCGAATATCATTGACGGGTTTAGGTTTTTACCCTTCAGCTAATTTAGATGCACGTTCATAATTTACACCAAGTTGGTTTCTAGAGCTGTAAGTGCCAATAAAAAATGAAATTTATTTTATAATAATGGAGTTTAATTTCAATGGACTCTAAAGTCTGGGATAAATGTATTGTTTTTACAATAATATTTCCAAGTAAAAGTCACTGAGGCGCAAAAAAGGAGGCCAAAGGAAAACTCGCTGAGCTTTATGAAATAATTATATTCAGTGAGACGATAAAATAAGAAAAGACTTAAAATTATTTAAAAGAAAGATTTCAAAATGTTATGTTAGCATGCGTAAAGAAAATAAACTTTGGAAATATATTGACATTGACCAACATAAGGCACGGACACGTCGGAAAAATGGTTACTAAAATATTACGATCATACTTCGTCACTAGGAATGGATCAAATATCGTAAAAAAACACAGTCATACCTTAAATAATAAAATAAGATTTCATATCCGTGGGTGAAGATATACTTAATATCAACCGCACGAACTTTGTCGCCTTTTTATTTCTTTTTAACGACCAACAAAACTATCGTAAGTGCTGTACTTGTACGAAAAATTCGAAAGTTAGCTTACGTCGGGCAGTCAGATGGATTAAATTTGACGAAAAGTTTACACGATACTTACAATTCTTAGTTGACAAAGAGAAAAATGGACGTTAAAATACACTTCCTTATTACATTCCTGATATATAGGAATATTCAATAACAAACGTAATTACTATCTGCGAATGTAAATTTCTTGGTTAGTTTCCATTGCAGGAATTCGAATATGGAAATCAAACGCAGCGTTGCAATTTTGTTTGTAAATGGATTGTTCCTAAACTATGCTAATTACAATGAATTTAGCTGACCTAGCTTCTGATAACATACATTGCATTCCATTATACATGATACATTTAGGTAATGCAAACATTACATTACAAGATACATTAAATTTTTCTATGCGGTATGACAAAGTTCCTAAAGAATTCCAGATAATGTAAAAAAATCCAGAATAATCACGGATGAAAGACGCGATTGACGCAGTGAATCCGGTCTGATTATATACGGACATCTGTGGGTATCCAGATACAATCAGGTACGATCCCGAAACGCAACTTACGGGAGTGACTATGAGGAGTCCTGAACCGATGTACAGCAGTATAGCAATACTTCACGCGAAAGCTTTATAATTATCTTTACGTGGAGGAAATTAAATATAAATGCTGCCAAGTTTTGAACAATAAGTCGCATTGGAGGCAAGTTGCCAGCGCTGTGGCTTTCTGCAGATATTCAAATTAGATTAGAAACAGTTAGAAAGCAAGTTGATTCTGCGTTTGGCTTACATATCGAATATTGATAACGTATTTGTAACGCATGTTTTTCAATCGCTTGTATAACTTACGACAAAAAAAATTATTAAAATCGACTTTAATTACTAACTCTGATGTGAAGCTAGTTAATTACAAATTATCATCAAACTATTTGATTATATTCATATAAATTTATTGGGGAAATTAATCTACAAACACAAAAATAGTAATAGAAATAGGTAAAATATATAATAGTAACATTTAATTTATAAGGTTAAACGAATTCTTAAAAGTTAAAACCCATAAAATCCCACAAGGACACGAGTATATAAAAATGGGAACTATCCAATGACCTAGACGTCTTCCTGTAAATTGAATTTCAAATCGCCAGTGTTGCAATTAATAAAAAAAATTAACATCAATAATTCACACGGCTCTCGACCGTGGCCCACATCGGCCGCGACGGCCAACCAAACATTCTGTACGCACCACAAAAACAAGATAAAAATGTTATTGTTTCATTGTTATGACGCTTGTTTCTGGCCAGTGCGGGCTCGAAAAGGTTAGATAAAAAAAAGAGTCTTATTAGAAAAAAAGCGGAGTTTGATACATTTTATTCATTTTAGTCATACATGTAGCTAGTATGTATTTTTGATTGGATATAGAGAGGGAGGAAATTGAATCAGTTTCACTTTGCTCTAAAAATTCAAAGAATAATTGAAAGGAGCTTGAATCAATCATTCCAAGATATATTTTTTTATCAGTTTCTAATTTGCCACGTGCGTTTTCTTTATGAACACAAAACAGGCTACGCCTTTAGAGAAAAAAAAAGTTGAAGATGAATATGTGAGTTTTTTCTCTCGTAAAATAACAATAGTAAGGCTTATAGCAAGGGCACGCATCTTAACATATGCTATTCTAAAACAGGTATAAATAAGTGCAAACTACATTTGGAGGCAACATACTTAGCATATAAACGTTACTTATTTACTTTGATATTTACATAACATTTTTATATAATGTTACGCGTATTATAATACACGTATCAATATATTTAACCTCGTTTGAACAGCTTCTCATACTAAAGTAGTTAAAGTTTACGCTAGCGATTTTCGACTCGATACCTACGAAATAGTTTTGTTTGAACCTAAATTTTCAAGTTGTCTGCACCAACAACAATTTGATAGCAGTTTCTGCGGCGAATTAAAACAAGATGTATTTTTCAACTGAAAAGAGGAGACGAGTTGATCAAATGCTTAGCGGTAAGTGTGATGCCTGCTCATTAACAGCAGTGTCACTACCAAGAACTTATTATTATAAAGTAGCGCATAACATTGTTTTGATTTTGCCACCTCGAGAAGTAAAATTTTAAGTCTCTTAACGCATAGCAATTAGGATGCAAGTCTTTTCATGCTGCTGTTTATGCTGTTTGGCGACAGAATTGACAACGCGGTGGTACCTAGACAGATGGCCGCTTGCGTATGAGGAACTTAATATCAAGTAAAGATGCGTGAAGGATTTCGAACAAGAATGGTAGTGCAATCGATAAATTCTTTTTTCTTATCCACAAACGATTCGGCTGTTACTTTTTATACAAACAGGAACCATTAAAGAAAATGCATTAAAACAAACGTGTAATCGGAAATCGTCATTTCCAAGTGTTATTAATCACACCTTTTATTTCCGATAATAAATCAATTAATCCAATGAAATAACTGTTCATTATAAATAACACCTAATCGTAACTATGGAAGTTGCGTAAAACTGATGGTAGTGGTAATCACCCTAAAAAAACGGCACTTTCAAGACCGTAAAGTGTGCAATTTAAATTTTTAAGCGTGACTTATGCTCACGAAATTATGGTATGTAACATTTAAAGCTGCATATGGCACGATTTAGTATCTTCGTTATTTTTCAGTGGAATCAGACTTCTACGTTTATAGGATGGCTTCGAGTATTTATAATATAGAGGGAGCGCTGCCATACCTCTTCAATAATATAGTTATTTTTATTCATAATGTTGGTAGTACTGTTAAATTAGTTAAAATGGAAACTAATTATTTTATAACACATTCCTATAAATTGTGTTGTTAACCGAAAGTAGATTTAGTTTTTGTCCGTAAAACGAGTTTGAGCGGAATTCAATAGCTGTAAACATTTTATTTTTATTTTACTGTTTCAAATAATTCGTGCATGTTGGACAAACTGTCAAATGTCAGCCAATAGAAGGACAGAAAAAGATGGCCCGGCACGACCATTTTTATCTATGTTTTTGATGTACCAGCGCCCCCTCTATATTATAAATACTCTAAGTTGAAAGGTTCTTACATTGTTCATTAAAATAATAACTTTTGAATTTAATTAGTTGGCAATGTGCGATGACTTTCTAATAATGGGCAATTCGCAAATTGCGTGCTTTTTAATGCATATTTCATTATTGTTAACAAAATGCTCTGGTATTTAAAAGTACGGTTTAATTGCTATTGTATTTAATTTAATTACAAATCAAGGTTATTAACGTAAAACAATCATTTTGTATTTGAAATAATGAAGTATACTGTTTACTGTAATTTAATATCAATAATTATCCAATTAAATACAATTATCATAAATTCGGTATTTCCCTTGCAGTAGTAGAATGACCAGTTTTATTTACGAATATATTAGTCTAGACCGTAGACTAATTCAATATTTTGGACACTGAATATTTTAAAATGCACTTATCCATCTGGTTCTCGAATGTTATGTAAACAAACTTATCTACTATCCGGTTTTTAAAAACGTGTAGTCAATTTTAGCATTTAATAACTACATTTTAAGATACAATACTTGATGATGTTTTGATCAAATTTTAGCTTTGACAGGACTTGTGTAAGTTTGGTTAAAAAGATAGTGATGCCTTGAAATTTGCATCCCTGAAGCACTAGAATGCACTTGATGATAGGTGAAGTTTAGTCTAAATAGACCATCAAGCGACGTGAGATGGTAATCTTTCACTGGTCGATATAAATATGCCGCCATGATTGTGGATGGAATGAACTCGAAACACGACACACTTACTTGGGTCACTATGATGATTTCGTGGCCACAGCTATGTCTTATAATTCGACAAATAAATAAAATTGATATAAATCATATTATAATAACTCAGTGATATAAAAACGCATTGTATGCACGTTCCACAAGAAGAGCTTGATTGACCGGAAATAAGGGGTCAAGTGTGAGTCCATGCCATTCATTTGATTCAATGTCAAACGTCATGACTTTCTTTATAAGCATGTTGATTGCGTCAGAAGAACTTCCTTGTTCCGTGTCGATAAGTTAAGATTGCATGGAGAAATTGAATATAGATATGTAATATACAAACCATTCTAAGGGCTTTTTAATTACAGCTGTTCCATCAATTATTTTTTTATTTGTTACATGTTATGATGTATAATACTTTCAATAATTTTCTCTTTTATGTCAATGCAATTGTTATTGAATAGTTATTGTAGTAACTTCAATTAATTAATTTTATATTTTAAGATTGTTAAACTTTCACCATTTATTTGATTTTTGACCAGTTACAGGTGATTATGACGAAAACTATTGGTTTTTATATTTCGGTGTTAATGTTAAATCTCAAAAGTTTAAAACAGGCAAGCGATTGTTTTGTAGAAACATCTTCATATCTCCACAACTCAATGTAAACCAAATTTGATTTCCCTTTACAAGCTTAAATATTCAAGCTTATGCTGAATAAGTATTTCTAATTAGACGATTAATAATACACACTAGACCCGTTCTCTACAGGTGATCTCTCTAAACTCCTAATACGTACTATAAAATGCGAAGAATTCAAACCCCTCTTCACATTTCAATGACGTGACGATGAGCTCCATAATTATAAGACAGGCTGTGCATCAAGTATCGAGTCAAGAAAGCGTGCTGCTTTTTATTAGCTTCACACAAATAGGATTTCCGCGCGGAAACCATTTTCGTTTGCACAATACATAATTGTTGGGACTGTTTACATTATGATAATTATCGCTTACACGTTTTGCGTATGCAACGTTAAATTCCACGTAAAACCGAGTGTTATTACTAAAATTTAATTAAACCGATCACGTAAACTGGGAAAGCATAATTTATACATGGGCAAACAGCTTTCGTGTAGAAATACTCTGGAATTTTATGTGCATTTAAAATACACAGACGTCGAAAGGTTGACTCAAACATTTATGTTTTTGCAGTGAATCACATCACACTAAGTATTCATTAATTATTTACAATAACACATAACATAAGGCAAAGCTCACAAATAGCCAGTATGAACTTTATTAATTATAATTCTATGCAGATTTAGATGACACATTTCCATAATTATATTATTCTTTGTGTATGTTAACAACTTTAAAAATAAAGATATTACTATTCAAAAGTATTAATAACAGTTTGATAAAACTCACTCAATAAAGCATAAAACCGGTGGACAAAACTGGTAAAGAAGAAAAGATCCCAATAGCGGTCGAGAAACAATTCATAGAAATTCTATTCACTTTACCCGAAGTAAATTGGACAAGCGTAAAAAGAACGACGATCGTTTTAAGCCTGTTCAATGCTTGTAAACCGGTGTGGAAACTACCTGACAGTACTGTCACAGTGCTTCCAATATCTTCGGGTATCCTACATCTGGGAGTTAATTCCACGCGGTAATCAATGTGAGAGAGAAACGTGTGGTTCCAGTGCTAGCGACGAGGATTTTCTATATACGATGATCGTCATTTAATTTTTGTGAATATATTGAAATGTGTCAGAAAATTGTCCGGGGTTACATTACAATATTACTACGTTTACGATAATATTAAAATTATTAAAAAATATTTTAATTAGCTCTTTAAATATCTAAAAACAAAAGGCATACAAACATATCTGGATACATTTATTAAACATTCAGTATAACATCATACTTAACTCATGTAATAAATATGACTTCTCATATCAATCTTCATTGAATTGTATTTTTATAAACACCTTTGGATCACTAAACCAAGGTTGTTATTAAATGTTCATAAGGCGCACTACACACCAAGCCATCGGCTCAGCGACACAACCCGGCAGCCTGTACGAAAACAAAAACGTCAGCAACAAGCGCCCGAACCTGTTGCCTGCCGATATGTTGGCATGTCGACGACGCAAGCGCTCTGCTCACCATAAAGTCAACAACATCATAAATATGGTCATAATGTCGCCGACAAAGTTTTCCGATTTACAGTGAGTGAAGCCGCCACCTAGCCCACCAACAAAAAGTTGCCGACATAGGCCGGTAGGTCAGCAGCTTTATTGTGTAGTACGCTTTATAGTTTTATAATAGACATGCCTTTTAGATCTGCTTATTACCTCCGCTGTAATGCACTTGCCAAATATTATGTTATTTAGGTCATGTTCTGTACTGAGTTGGTATATAGATGCGTGTGGATATTAGTGCTAATTATAACCCAAGGCATTTAGAAGCTATTGACTGCTTTATGCGACTTCGAGGCAACGAATATTTTATTCACGAAAGATTATCTGAAATTAATTTGATATCGGTGAATAGAACTAAAGAAATAGATACTTAATGAATGGATCTTTTAGATAAATTAATAAAAACGGTTTCATAGTATCTTGCCTCGAGTTATTAATATTTTCGTAATATTTTTTATAGCCAAGGACCGTGATCAGTGGCGCGAAATTAAGAAAAGCATATAGATTGGAAAATATATTGATCACATTATTAGTATCAATTAATATTTTCACGATTTTTATACGTCGTACATTTTTACGCTCACAAATATTATATATTTATAATTAGGTCGCTAGCATCTTAGACACACCTTATTACGGTTCTAAGTCAATGTTTGAACACTGTATTGGAGTATTACCCTTGATTAAACTTTCGTGTGATTGTTTTAGACTGACGATTTCGAATCTTGTCTTTTTACCAAAAAATATTCAGAGTTGGTAGGTTATTCGTGTTAGGCTTCGCTCTTTTGTTGAATAATGTCTTAAATAATAATTATATATAGTGAATAGCACAGAACGTAGCCCTAATAGTTTCTTAAGCAGGTGCGTTTACTTCAAGCATCTACTCTTAGCTGTAGCTTATTACGGACTTGCTTAGCTTCATTATCATTATCTAGAATATAATGGCCTAGTGCCATTATACTGTAATGAGAGAGCCGCTATTTCTATTAAAGCGGAGTGTTAAAAATATTCTACGTTTATAATATGTACTTGCTTCTTTCATTAATAAACACTTAACATAACAGTTAGTTAACGCGAATTGTAAACATATAATAAAAAAATAGTTTCAAGGGTTTTGTGTCGGTTTTTGTAGTCTTCGAAAAAGACGTGTAAAAGCTTCCTTTCAAGAATTAACTCTTCACGCTTCACTTTCAGTACTCACATTTATTTATAAACTTAATACAAGCTGGCGTGAAGTAGAAAAATAGTATGAGGTCATGTGCATAAAAATACTAACTCGGATAAATATCTGACCTTATTGAAATGTCGAGGCTAAGATGCATCTCGATGACTCACAATTTATATAGATTCTATTATTTGCTGTTTGTGAAAATTATATTTTGCATGATAACATGTGTTGACATGTTTTTTATTCATATTATGTGTTGTATCGTTATAATAATTATTTATCTTTGTAAAAAAGTTAATTACTCTCAAATGAATATTACGACATAACGAGGTCATTTATGTACCATAATTCTATAAGTTTATAGAAGCAATAGGTAACGCGAAACCTCAAATATCCCTAACATTTGTCTATAGTTATTTCAGACTCAGTACTTGAGTCATTCCAATACCGTCATTTCCACTAAAAGGGTCGTACGCCGCACGTTTCATTAGTTCGCAATGTTCACAAGTTTAATTACGAACGCGGAATGACAAATAGTGTCACAGAACAGACCCGTAACGTGCAAACGGGGTGAATTGGGACTCGGTAAATAGGGACTCAACCGGTCGAGTAAACTATGAAGTATGACATATATATTGGATGTAGACAGATGTAGACTCTCCCGTCCATAAATCCACGACTGCAGGTCCAGTCAGCCAAGATCAACAGTGGCCCGCGAAGAATAAAATGTAAACTGAATGATGCGTGTTTTTTTTAATCTGTCACATGAGATGGCTATCCCTCGCCAGGTAACACAATATTGCCGGCCTGATAGTACCCGGATAAAAACAGATGAACATGAAACGCGCTATACTTATATGTTATTATGTTATTATTTACGGTTTTAATCTCTGGTTAAAACTGGTTAAGCTTTTTATTTTTTCCTAAATAACAGAAATATTGTAAGCTGCAAATATCAAATGTTAACAAGGCGACTAGCTTACTCCCTATACGCCTTGCGGTCCTATTTACCCACTTTGACAATAGTTAATGTACAATACAATGTAAGGCACGGAAACTAGACGTCTTAGATGAATGATTGTTATGGCATGTAGCATAAAATTAGAAATCAAGATTTGAACGCTAAGTGTGCCTATTTGCATTATGTTGACTCAACAAGATTTATTAGAATTAGTCTTCACACGATCAATTGATTGAAATTTTATTGCTATTTTTAAAGGATATTTCGAACTGTTTTAATTCACGAGGATTTCTTTTGAAAAGTAATTATTATTATTTACATTATTCCCTTTTACTTATTGCTATGTGCTTGTAATTAACAAGCACAGGTTTAAAAATATTTTACAAACTTAGTTTTCCAGGACGATCATTGTGATGTTACAGATCAAAACTGGATCTGTCTAGAATTGCATAATCTTGCAATCTTGCAAGGCAATTAACAGTAAACCGCTGCCATACAATTGTCGATTCATCATCATCATCTTCAACAAGGATGCCTCTGCTAAACAAAGAACTCGTCCAAGCATATCTACAGTGACCTGTTAAAAGCAGCTTGCATCCCGCACCTCCCTTCATAGTCTTCAATATAATTGTACCTTCAGTCTTGTAATCACAATAACACCTTCAACTTATTAGGTCTAAAGTAACAAAGCTATTTTAAGTACCTTACGGAGTCCTAGATAAGGCAAAATTTCGGCAACCCAGCTAAACTATTTAAAGCACTTGTTAATAGTGTCGGGCTGAGAAAGTAACCGCGATGAAAGATACAACACGCCTGGAAATTTCCACTTTCCACTTCCAACTTTGGTTGTGTTTGCTCGAGGAAATCGATTGTAATTCCGTAGCCGAGTAACCGCCACTTTTAATTACCGCATTCGTCTTATGTGGCTTCCGTTAGGTGCGTTTACACGGGCTGGGTCGGGTTTGCGAAGTCCAGTGTGTATGTACTTCTTATAAGGGGAAGGTACAGAAAATATTGAAAAGGATTTTTTTTCAGGCTCATTGACATCTGATTATATTTGGCGCTCTCACGAGTCGTGAAATCGACAAAAATAATACGTATGAAAAGGAGGCAATTGTGGCAAATAACATCACAAATATTTTTTCAACGTTGCATCCAAGAGAATTAACAAGTGGCATTTGTTCTCATTTTCTTTTCAGAATCAAATGCTATAAGTAATATCAAATACGATGAAAACAAAAACAAGCTATTTGTATAAGATTACCATTCGTAAATAGCAAGGAATTGCAATTTTTTGACGATGTTATATAATATTGTAACAGAATATAATCTATTTACGATAAAAACCCGCTGTTCAATATGGCTTGACCATAGTCGTAGGAAGGACAAGGTGGACGGCTTTTCGGTGTCACATTGACCGCTTCAACGTTCTAGAATATACAAGGGTTTTTGAGGAAAACACACGTTTCTTGACAACAAATTGTTATTTATATATATTTTATTATCAAAAAATGAGTTTCTGAGAACATCTCAAATCAAAAATTTAAATCTAAACAGCAATCGAAATATGTTTCTTAATCAATGGAATGTTGTCGGAACATGGCGTGTTGCCGAGAGAACGATAAAATACGACAGTGTTTTCTGTACTTCCAACGTTCGAACTGAAGCAAATAAAAAGTACAAAAACTCACAGTTTATAGTCTGCACTGATTGATTTTTGCAGAAAAAGATGAACTATTCACTCGAACAATTCGTTTCATACTCAAAGTGTAAACTTTTGTGTAAAATACTTTTTTTTTATTTGAGGGACAATTTAGTTTAAAAGCAATTTAAGTAAACCTCACTAGATAAATGGCAGCCGTTAAACAAAACCCCTAAAAACTTTGGGATTATAATTGCGTAGCTGAATTTTCAAAATGAATGAAAAATGAAAGAAAAAATTGTGAGGAGTTAACTTAATACTACCGCAGACTTAAGAGTCTCCGGTAGTTAAATATGCTGTATGACACAGAAATTAGTGTGTTTATATTGAAATACCGCTTGTTGGAGCCAGTTATCTTTGTAGCTATAGCTTTGATCATTATTTTAGCAGTACATGATCCATTACGTGCACTGCATCAATTTCCAATAGGGTCACTTTCAAATACAGCTGCGAAGGCTGTTTTGCTCTAAAATCTTAATTTTATCTCCTCAAACTCGACCGGGTGGTGTCGTGACAAGAAAACAGTGGCGAAACGTGCCGCGCGTACTGATGTCACAATATGAATGGCCCTTTACAATTTAGTGATGCTGGCAACTTTAAAATTAGTCGATAAATTGAAAGAAGTTTATCTAAGATTCGGAAAGCGGGCGGTCGGAGTTTGTAAACTTGTAGAAGTAAATTAAAATGTAGTAAAAAATGTAGACTGGTTTAATTTCTTAATGTTTTAAATTGTTTAATAGGTAAGTAATTATTATTAAAGCTTATTGATTTTTTAAGATACTGTGCAGCTGGAAGGAAAATATTAATATTGAATTATAATAATTTTGATAATTTCGTATATATACAACAAATTAACTTACGAATTTAGCTTGTGATGTAATTTAAATGTGTACACAAAAAGTACCTTTTGCAATTCTAATAGTGTAAATTGGACACTATTAGAACTCTACGAAATAAAACAAATGTATACCACAGCCGCATAATTTTGACTTTGACAATATCATCGCCATACATTTGTGACGTTTTTGAGATTGCAAATGCGATTGACATTTTCAAAGTCAAAGTTCTAGACAAAGTTATTTAGTGCAATTGGACCTAAGAAGTTACAATATTTGTCAGTCGATAAAACACGGCAGTGTGAATAAGCAAGGACGACTAATATAATTTAATCGTGTTAGGCTTAGTTTACTTCGCCTTGTAGCAGCTGTTATTACGCTCATTAAGACACTCAGAAATGATATTGACATGTGATATAAAACAAACTAACCAAACAAGGTAATGTTAGAACAAAGTTATCCTCAACAGCACATAAGTGGTGGACTATGTCTAAGATATCTCCGTCGAATCTTCGATTATGGGAGAATCCTATGCTTAGTTATGGGCGAATATCGGCTCATACAGTATAGTATATTATATAAATAGAAGAACACAGCGGAACATTGCAACTTGTATTTCGACAATATTAACGAAACGTGTATGAATATTAACATTTTAAAATTAGAATCAATATATCACAGAAACGGAATCACAGTATCATCTATATTATAAATATTAATGTCATACACTGAAGTCGAGATGAATTAGCATATCTTGCTACGTAATATCTCTTCGGTGAGTTAAAAACAATAATTTCGATATTGATTGAGTTCGATCACCTTGACCTAATAACTCTAATGCGACATTTGTACTAATGGCGTATTAGACGAAAATACAGCTTTATTGACTATTTTTATCCCGTAGTTTAGTTTAGTTTCATGTTTCTTCTTCTGGATAATTTTTATGCATCAGGGTAGCTTATTTTTAAGCTTGCTAGCGGATTAAAATGTTAGAATAGAAGCTTAAAACGTTGAGTATCTTAGAGCTTCATAAAAATACTTGATTCCGTCTATACAATATATCTATTCACAAAAGCATCCGATAAAGTTCAACAATTGAAATTGAACAGTGGTCAAAAGTTTATTACAGCTATTAATTTATCGAAATTCTCTTAAACCCCGAACCAAGGGTACATAAAAACACGAAATAAATTTTAACGAAGCAAAATTAAAACATTGTTTACGATAGCCTCGGAAAATTTCATGGAACATTTTCAGCGCATCATTAAACTTATCGAAAAACACGCAGATTATTGTTATTAATTGCTGTTTTATCGATAAAAAATATTTCACTGCACTGCCGGTGCCGGTGACAGGTGCAACGGAGCACGCCGCGACCGGCCACCGACAAACTCTATCGATATTTCGATAAATTGTATTTAGATAGCGCAGCACTACGACGAAACAGAGGTGGATTGAAATTAATATTCCGTGGTTATTCGTGACTATTGTAATTACTGTACTATAAACGTGCCTCCACTCATTTTAAATTGTTCGTGGAGGTGATAAATTAATGTAGAGAAGACGGCGTAGGTATCTGTACGGAGGCGTATCAAATCGTTCATTATTATATTTTGCGAATAAATTATGTTTGGATTCGTATTAGATTTAGATAATATTGGATTAGATCATCAATGTGGCACAAGATTATTGTTATATTTCTAACAAAAATGCTGATAAAGAATTATATACTCTCCTTTTAAAATTAAGTTACTTTATTACGGAAGCCGGAAACCGGGGTCACAGAGTTAGTGTAATGTACTTTCCGGTCGACGAAATTTTTGCGGCCTGGAGTCCAAAACGAGGTTGCCTACCATTTTATACATCTGCTATCCCGACTGATCTGAATGATCCTACTCCCAAAAACGTTGGAAATATATCAACTGAAATTTAATAATTGAATACTACCCAGTTCTAATGATATGTAGGTCTACACAGACCGGTGCACCTGTCCGCGGGAGGGGTCCGATATTTGCCAATATTTTGGTCGCATAACCGTTAGTCGAGAGATATTGCTTTCAGAGATTACATTTCAAATGCTTCATCCTTTTGTATGTTTCTCAAATCACTGCATTTGATTTTACTGTGGTTTGTTTTTTATAACTTTATATTTCAGATGGTAAGGATTGATATGCTTATACTAATTAAATTCTGTTTAAGTACTTCTGTGGTTTAAAAAAATTAACGCTAGTCATTAATCCACATAAATAACTGCACTTAATATTATGATTAGTATACTCATTTCGCCGTACCATATATAAAATATAAAAAAAACATTGCATGAAACTTGATAAATTAAATCGGTATACATTTTAAATCTCTTCATCACGTTCCTCTTAAACAAAATAATTCAGATTATACTAAAATCGGATTTGAAACATTTAATGGAATAAAATGTATCCGATGGAATTGAGAGATTTAAAGGGATATGTTATTATTAAACTTATTTCGGAAATTTGATGATGGGTTGGTCACCTAGAGAGATGAAAGAAGGCACACGTAATGCTTGCCTCTATTTGGCACAGACATGACGGTTTTCTTTCTATATGTATTTTTCACTACTAAGTTCTCATTATACATACATACATACATAAACTCACGCCTTTATCCCCGAAGGGGTAGGCAGAGGCGCCACCAGGACACCCACATTTCGCCTTGTATGTTCCGTCCCACGATGTGATAGGGGGCGAGCCTATCGCCATATCGGGCACAAATTCCTGACTCCGAGCTGATAATGAATAGAAAAATCCAATATCACTTTGCCCGACCCGGGACTCGAACCCGAGACCTCAGCTTTGTAACCTTACCGTAATACAACTACGCCACCGAGGCAGTTCTCATTAAAGGAAAACGAAAATATAACATCTCGCAAACATGCATACAAAATATAAATTTGCGTGTCGTTTCTAGTTGCATCATTTTTAGCTAGGTCTGTGTTCTTAAAGAAAAAGTCTGGTTTTGAGAAAATATGAGATGCGGTGTGTGTATTTCCCTTGTATATAAAATAACTTTAGAAATACCTTTATCACGGTAATGCAAATTTATACGAGACGAGAGAATTCCTGTATGAATTTTAAAAATATGATGCATGAAAACTTTGTGTTATATTCAACTATAGTTTACTTTCAGATGGATAGCTGTTCCCACATTCGCTGTTGTAAACATGTTAAGCGTGGATTGTATAGAAGAACTAGTAAATTAAGAAGTTATTGGTGTAGGAAGGTGTGTTGTGTGAAAATTTGACGCCAATAATTTATGGCTATATTGAAATAAATATAAAATAATGAGCCATAATCACATTTTATTATAAAAACTTATTCAAAGTCGATACAACAGAGTCAGACTTTATAGATATCATGTATGTATGATAATTCCCTATAAAAACCATTTTAACAACAAATTAACTAAAGCGAACTAACTAATAAAATCGCTTTTTAAAATTTTCTGTTCTCTTGTTAATTTAAATGAAAACAAAATTAAACTTTTGTAAAGCTTCTGTTAAATTTAGGAGAACTGCAGTACATAGTACAAAGTATAATTATAGTTGATTGTCCTGGCGTCTAGACACGAGTCCGTTAGACGAGTCTGCTCTGTTACATTATGATTGATCGATGATGAAGATAAAACACGAAAATTCACTGGTAATTTGGCAAGGAAGATGATGAGCCATTCTTACCTAATAGTAAAACACATATTTGTAATTTTTTAACCCTATTTTAACCTTTATTTATTTACACGTGTTATATTTCACAAATAAAAAATGTGAACGAATCAATTCAACTTAAATTTATCCCTCTATACAGAAAATTCCTATGATCTCATTTAGTTTGCTTTCTGTTTATTCCAGCAGATGGCGTCATATTATACTAACTACACTGTGGAAATATTTTAAGTGCCCATAAATAAAAAATCTTACCTTTCAGCAGTAAAACGTAGTTCTTCTTATCGTCGCCGCCTTTAGGGTACTCCCAATCGATATCCAAGCCGTCGAAGTTCCTGTCGCGGAGGTAAGGAATGGCGGAGTAGATGAAGGTCTGGCGAGCGTAGCGGGTGGCAGACATCTCCTTGAACTTCTGGGTACCGAAAGACCATCCACCTAAGACAAAAATATGAATTAAATGGGTATATCCAGAATAAAAAGTTTCAAATTGTCATCCTCATCGAAAGATATTAAATATGTGTGATTTTACCTCCTCGGGAATTTGAATGACCTAATATTTTGTTAAAGATACAATAAAAAATGTGAATTAAGGAAAGTCCGATCACACATTTTTAAAGCAAAAGAAGGAAACTACAAAAATCCCAACTGACAAATTTTAAATTACAGGAAAAATGAGTGTTAAAATTAAATCATGATATTACAATAGAAATTCCTGCTTATTTTTTGTCATAACTTTTTTGTACTTTCAGGAAACTAGTTGAACAATAAAAAAAGTTTATTAATAGAAGAAGATTTAGTTAACCTGAAAATAATCAATTTCACATGATAAAATGCAATACATAATTCCTGCATAAAATACTGCAGTTAGACAAACTAAACATTACTTTTCGTAAGTGCGAGAGAAAATCTTAAACGCATGTCGATCTTATTACTTATCGTCATATAATGGTTGATTGCGTCAAGTTCTTATGCTGTTATGAAAACGGTCGGGGTTTTTATCGGCGTGAAAATGGGTGAAAATGTAGGCGCTGTGCCGTGGGAAAGCCGCTGAGGTGTGTTCGCACGTGCACCCAGCGTGACGAGTGCTATCGATATCGATAATATTGTTCTTTTGATGGAGTAATTTGAGTAATTGTTCTTTGTTGGAGAATTTAGATCATCTTCACATCTCTTGGTATGTAAACCGTATTTATGGAAGGAGAAGAAATGAATGCAAATAATTCAATTTTAATGATGCATTACGATATTTCACATTTTGTTTAATTTAATGCTTACAATGATGTTTGAATCCGAAATTAATATACTATTTTATTATATCTACATAGATTTTACAAACTGAATTGAAGATGATGTCATAAATAATATTATATTTTAAATTAATTTATGCTGGTTTTATGCTCTATTTTCAAAAGTGGGCTTCCTGTGGATAAATAGTGGGAGATGGTGGCTTAGATTAACAAAAATGTTGATATTAATTGTCTCTTTCTCAATTTCTCTCAATTCTAACTTTGCCACTTTTTGTTATGTAAGTAATAAATATGCCTTAAATACAATCTAGAATAAAATACTTAATTAATTAACATTATCATAAATGAATGTTTTAGGAATTTCCGTTCGGTATTTTTAGTAAGCATTAGAATTTTTTAATAAATTACCATCATTTGTTGAAAACACGTCAAAACATATATTTAATTAACCATATTTCATGCAAAAAAAATGTTCACTATATAAAATGTTTTATTCAATTTTATATTGCGGTATATTCATTTTGTAAACGTTAATCTTCATGGTAGTAAAAACTAAGCATGCCTAAGCAAATATTTTTTAAATAATTCTGATTTTTATGTTTCTTCTTTATTACTGAATAGATAAATCAGTTGCAAATCTCCAAAGCTGCTTCTGATCAAATCCAAATAGGGGATCCATTGTAGAGTTTCTAACCATGTTAGGGATTTTGGGCTTAAGTCTATCACATTGACCAATCGCATCTTTAAATAAGAATTTTCAAGCCACCTCTATTAGTTCTGATTTGGCTTAAGGGTGGATATCTTATCATTTAGAAAGAAATTTCAAGCGAGCCCAATTGTATGTACTATCACATGTTACTTATTGGCCACTAAGAGCGATTCATTTTGAGTAATAGTTTTTCATACATATTTTACTTCCATTACCCATAAAATGGGAGAGGCCTATGTCCAGCAGTGGACTGCAACGGGCTGATGATGATGATGATGATGATGATGATGATGATAATGACCCATAAAATAATGTCTAGTGCTGAAGATGGGTAATGATGCCTTTTTTGAATATTCTCACAACAACTTATTCAAAGCATTCTTAATCTTGCAGCGATCTTTATAAGGCCTATTCTATCCACTTACTCTCCAGGTTTTAATAATTCTAATCCAATTGTAATATATTATTTGTCAATTCATTTAAATTATATATTATTGTTGTTATAAGTATCCAGCTGTGAGGAATACAAAACGCTGTATAAATTATGAGGTAAGACAACAGTGCATTTTTATTTCACATAACATCAGGACCGTCTGAGAGAACAAGAATTGTTTTCCGCATTGTATTACATCATTTGTAACAGGAGCTTCAATATTTGTCATTAGAAAGTATTAAAATACACGTATTTTTAAGTTTATTTGTTGTAATTGGTTTGTTTAAATTTTTATTGCTTTATTGTTTGATAAACGGTATAAAGATGAATGTTTATTGGTTATTATGTTGCATAAAGATTGACCTATTACACCATCGATAAACGGAGTGTTTAAGACTGAATTTAACACGACTTTCTTGCGAGGAAATTTGGATATCACGAGTATCGATAAATGGATTACAGAATTGGATTGCAACTTACAATTAAAGAAATTTGATAGAGATCTATGCTCAGCTGCAGTGGTTATCCCAGAAATTAAGATGACCATGAAGAAACGTATGACAAAATTAAAGTATCTTCAACTATACTATAATAACAGTCTTTGACCTTTTATCAGTCCAACATAAAATCGATTTTATAGAGATTTGCCAGCGAGGACCCGTAAGGAAAGATCTTAGTTGCTATCTGTTGAATCAGGATTAATGCACAGTTCCCCTAAGGGTAACCGAAATACCTAACCACAGAGACGAAGGCAAGCAAAAATGAATGTTTTGAAACAAAACACATTTAATATAATATAGGTATAGATATACACTACTCCAATGATAGTCAATGATATTGCACGGATGACTTCGATGACTTAAACAAACGAACAAGCGCTTGACCTTCTTATGATACAGAATTTCCAGAACAAGAAACTGTTTTTTTTGTGTGAACAAAAATATTTACTTGGTTAAGGAAAACTAAAATAAGCGATGATATTCACGATTGTGTAATAACCAAATATGTATGTAATACTTTGAAATCAGATATAGCATTTATATTATAAGCTATAAACTTCCTACTACCAGTTAAAAACTGATATTGTCTGTGATTATTATGAATGAGAATGATGAACTAAGCACTATATCATTGTAAGGAAAGTTGGTGGGAGGTGATAGGTAGATTTTACTAGATTCTATGTCATGACAAGTTTAATGCAGTATTTTGGTCTGCTAATTTACTAACAATGTTTAAAGTGTTGTGCCATTGGCGAATTACATAGCGATCGTCTTTCTTAATTTGCTCTCTAAGCAATCAGGGGACTTGACATTTTAGGGATTGTAGTCTCTCGCGCGGTCAACATAATTATGTAAATCTTGTCGTAAACAGATATAAACAGGCTGAACCTAAAACGCGACGCATTTGCATGGATTACTATCAAAAGTTTTCCACTATCTTGTATGGTGGTCGCTAGAGATAAGAATATTCTGAAAGCAATTTCACCAAAAGCACATACATAAGCAGGGTGAACTCCACCTGTATTTAAATAATATTATTTACCAGTATACCTAGGAAGTTCTACGCACAAAGTTTTGTTTCCGACTAGTGATTCATAATAATATCCTGCGCTATTAGACGGATCATTATGTCACTTAATTATCCGGTCACACACTTAATTGTTTCCTTTATAAGCAAATAATAAGCAAAACGGTTGTCTAGAACTGGATAACCTACAAAATATGTAAAATCTGTCGATTTCTTACGGTGAATGATATAATTAATGTGTCGTAACTTTATAAATTAATAATAAATACATGCCATAGTTATACAGTTCTGATTCTACACTACATAGTTTCAGAAACAAAAGTAGACTTTCGGTCTCATAGCACTCGGACCCGAAACAAAACTTTGTAGGTAAGTCACATAAATAAGTAAAATAAATAAATAAATACACCCAACAGTCACACACATAGCCCCGACCCCACATTAAGATCAATTAAGTCTTGTGTCGCAGGTATCAGAACTACGAGAGACTTTTCGGTCTCACAAACACCCAGACCCGAAAGAAATATTTGTGGGCCGCACAAACATTTCTCTCGTAGCGGGTATCGAACCCGCGGCCTCTCGTTTCACAGCCGGCGTCTAACCAACTGCGCCACAGGTTTAATAATGCCTGATACCTACATCATCTCATTAGTGGCAGCATGTGCGGACTGTGAATCGCTAAATTCGGGATTCGACTCGTAGGCCAGAAGATACACATCATGTGAGTCTCTCGCTCCTCAATAATCACCTATGCTATGCTCGGGGTTTGAATAATTTGAGATTGGCTCACCCCTCACATCTTGGGACGTAAATATACTCGACCACCGGCGCCGATATTACCTCTTTCTATACATTTAGAAAAACATACTTGTATACATATGTGCAAGATTATGTTTGTATGCGTTTAAAGCTACATACTTTTTTTTTCAGGACTGAGTTGAAACCACGACAAGCCTATCAAAGAGAATTGTACCGACATTTATAAACGTTTTAATATCAGTAACTTTACACAAACGCTCCATTTTGCCGGTAGTATTTTTATTGGCTTTCGAATATTTTTGCGCAATTTCTGCCACTGCTAATAAATTTAATGCTTTCGCCACTATTAGACGGAAAAGGAAATTACTAATCACTTTCAGATAAGGCGTTCCGCTATTCTGTTTATTTTATAATTAGTTTTGGCCTAATGTAGCTGAACTTTAACAGCTAATATAGGTATTTAATATTTCTAATCTCTGTTGGAAACATTTTGTAGTAGCCATAAATCATTAACCATATTTATTTTTTCTTTAGAGATTCGTTAGCTAAACTTAAACTAATTATTTCCTTCTTTTCACAAATAGTTTTCATTGATTTTTCTAATAGAAACATAATCAGTTAGCCAGCTCAAAAAATCGATTAAGTGACAGTATTTTGCTGATCGATTCATAAACCATATTACTAAAGCATCTTCTACATTTACGAATTACTTACTTACAAAGGCAAAATAAATTATTTTCATACCATATTTAATTACAATATCGATATTTGCCGAGACATCACTACCCTCGGTTCAACTCTGCGGTCTGTAACCTACCAAGTGCTGTCTTGCTCTCACTATGCCTATTATCCGAACGGCACAAAGGAAAATGTTTTTGTTAGAAAAAACTTTTCTATTGAGCTCTACGGAATTAATGGCAAGTAAGGAAATTGTGGTTATGGTCTGGTAACAATGTGTTGGGAGCATACGTCGATGGAAAATCCTGATACATGGGTAGAATAATAAGTGAATATTTCAACTTAATTCTGAATGAATTCAGTTGAATACCAGTTACTATAGTAATAGAATATATCTAGAATAACAAGTTTTGAGTTATTTATTCCGTTCGTTACTGGTAATTTAGTCTAAATCGAAGAGCAAAAAAGTTTTTATTTCTTCTGATAGACCCAGGTTGATATATAAATAGTTTCATTTTTATAAGACCGAGCAATCCTTGGAATTTAATATTACCTTAACTATAAGCTGGTTTCAGTCTATTGCTTGTCTTAATATTTGCTATGACTAGATATATTTTAACATACTTTCGATTGACCTTTAGAAACTAAAAATACGTAATTCTACACTTACCAATAGCCAAAAGAGTCTTCAGCTTAGGGTTAGCCTTCTTCAAAGCGTTGATCCTGTCGTACAATCCAGTCTTTCCGTCCTTGGTCTCATCGTTGGTCTCAAAGGAGCTAAGCTTTCCCTTCTTCAGCCATCCGAAGGCGAAGATGATGTGCGTGCATAGATCAGGTTGGATGTCTTCGGGGACGAACTTGCCGAGCTTGGTACGGTATTGGGACCAGTTGGTGTAGTAGCAAACGATCTAAACAAAAAAATATAGAAAATGTAATGTTAATGACCAAGACTTGCTGACGACGAACATTTTGTTACATAAAACGGAGTAAATTGTGGTGATAAAGCAATGATAAAACATAGTTAAAGTTAAACAAATAGTTAACGTATTTGGAACTTGATCTTATTCTTAAAATATACATGGACGTACAAAATATACAAAATTTCGAACAGAAAGTAAATTAGTATCGAAATAAAAAAAAGGATAATACGATGTAAAACATTCGAAAACATATTAAAGTTTAGTAGCAGCACGCATCAAAAATTGACCTTCAATTCGTAGGCATGCATAAATAAATCTTTTATAACCTATTAACATAAAATATTGTTGACGTAGCTGCTTATTTTATCACCTAATTAATTATGTTCATGGACTGGATTGTTAGTTTTATTCAATCACTAACAACATGAAATATAATATTATTGATATAATTTAGGTACACTATGTTAGTGTTGTCATCGATTACAACATTATTCATTCTATTTTCTACTTAATCAATTTCTATCTTAACCTAACTTATATAAAAATTCAATAATGCAAGCTAATCTTGTCTGAAGTAATCAAGTATTTGCCGAGTCTTATGTTAATTCAATGCATCTTTATCCTTCTAGTATGCTGGTTTTAAATTCCCAACTACCAAGTCCCAAGTTTTATAAAATGAGTCACAAGCCCCACTTCTTAATGGTTCGTTTAGCACCGAAAGCAAACTTAAACACGTTGAATTTTATTCCAAATTAAAACAAATTTTGAGACTCCTTTTGGTGCACTTGAGTTATTTGAGGCAAAACTCAACATTCATGCACTCAGTCTCGGAAGTTTCTCGAAAAGCACTAACGTTTCCTACGCCTTTTTCTAGTATTAAATTTACTGTCACTTGAACACGTTCGTAAAAGCTTATAAAATAGATGTTTTAGGGTCTTTAGAAACTCTTCATTTAGATGATTTTTTATACTCGGATGTTGATGCCACATGAAATTGCAAGAATATAATTGATGATATTTCCTAAGATTTTAATAATAAGCAAATTGACTGCTTGTATCAGCTGATTTCGATACTTAATTGCAAATGTAAGGTAAATGTACTCCACTCAATACACTTTTTTCTTTTTTGATCTTATTAATTCGGTCTTCATGTTGGACGGTAACAAACGTTCCAAGGTCAGCAACTTTGGCATTCGAAAAGCTCATTCATATCCGCATAGTATTTGCATCTGCAAAAATACTTTTAACAGACAATGATAATTACTTTTAGGTTTTATTGGTGCGGCATAAAGTCCAAAATTGTTTGCACGTATTTGCTTATTAGTGATACGAACAAATTTGTACTCGGGTGGCGATAAGGCTTACTTGATTCGATATTATTTCCGTCCACAGGCGCTAAGAAATAATCCCTTTCTAAATGTGACGCAGCGAGGCTTCGCAATTCGGATTTTTCGAATCAAAGGTTTGTGTAAAGACTAACTAGGTTTCTAAGTTTTTGTAAGACATTTTTATCTTGAGTAATTGCGGTTCATGGAATAGCCAATTAAAACGATTTACTGGTTTGAGGAAAATCTTTTTCCGATTATGTCATGTTACGGATTTGTCACCGTTTTAAATTGTAGGTTAATTAATCTTGTCTTATTCATAAAAACTGCTTTATATAAGTTATATGTGATATCCTTTAGCCACACTGAACTAGTACATAATTGTTAAAACGATTAAGCTTGAATTCTACTTGTAATAATATTTTTCACGCCTAACAAGTAAAGAAATGTATGTTTCGGTGACACTAATGTATTATTTTCCCTTAAAGCATATTTTAAGTGAGTGGTAACGAGTTACACTGGATTGCTCTTTAAGCAAAAGATAACTACGTCAACTCTTTTTCCGTCGGTATTTATTTTTAGGTTTAAAACTGTTCGTATCGTTACTAACCTTGTATCCATCTTTGTCCTTATGATGATCAGTGGTGACAGAATTGTCGATAGCGGCCGAAGATTTTCGGCTAGCTATGTTCGGCCTGCCACGGATCTTAGGCCTGTTCACACTGGCAGACAAGACCTGGTCTGTAGACCTGGATACGCTGGTAGACACTGACGTTGACACTTTCGAGGGCTTACGAAGTCTTCTGCGGACGGCTGGAAAGAAAATCTTAGATTAGATTATGGTGTTTAGTAAAAAAAAAACACTATATGTGAAGACATGTTAATTAGGATTATTGTTATTTTTTATACACCCGTTTACTTATTGATTTAAATTTCTATAAATTCCCTATTAAAAGAGGTTCGTTAATAATACATCTCAACAATAAGTTTTAAATAAATAAATAAATATGTATCTCATCAGCCAGACAAAGTCCACTGTTGAACATAGACCTTCCCCAAGGATATCCATAGATATATATTAGAAGCAGCCTGCTTCCAGTGACATACTGGAACCTAAACACTAATGATCTGCATAACCCTTATTTAGTCATAGCAGTAGTCGTAGTAGTATATGGATAAATCTAACATTCATAAATTCGTTTGAAAACTAAAAATTGTTTTATATTTTAACATCAACTAAAAATCAAATTAAGAAATGTATGTAGATTGTAGACTCTATAGAACTGTAAACAGAATATTCAGTTTATGGATGCTAAGTTAGCCTCGTTAAAATTGAATGCCGAAAGCTGCCGAAAAGTTGTCCCACAACACTTAGACGCCGTAGTAAATATATTCACATATTTGGCTGCAAGTTAGTGAGTTTTGAATGTAGGGGCAATTTTATAGTGCAAAGTTCGCTGAGACAACAAAACCGGCGTTATATTTGAATTGCACATCTTCCGGCAGACTCCCGAAGTCCATTATCTTTGGGTTTTAATAAAGACGATGTTGGTTTTATTGAGCCGGTGATGCGTGGTGGCTAATAATAGAATAGAATATAAAATGATCTTGCACCTAATTAGTAAAATAAATAATTACGTGTCTAAAGGAAAACGTAAGTATAAAATATTCTCTTTGAAGTGAACTCTGAATAGTTCCGCGTAAATATTGAAAGAATTTTCTTCAAACTTAAAAGACTTCTCGTTCTTTCGCCCTGGCGTTCAATTTCTTCCATTTAAGTAAACATCAAAGAGGCAGTTGCTGCAATGCGTTGGCTTCACCGCACTATCGCCTTTCCATACAGCGCAGTTTGATAAAACCAACTTTACCTGCAACCTAAAAGGTTTATACTCGGAAATTTAATCGTGGAAAATCTTATAAAGTGCCATTTGAAGGCAATAGCAAAGCTGCGATTCAATAGTAAATCTGGACTTAAAACGCTTTTCATATTAAATGTGGGGACTAAGAGTGTGCAAGGTCATTTGGCGTGAGGTAATTTTTTTTTTTATTAATTTTAAATATTTAGCTTGACGGGGAAACAGCCCCGAAGACTGGTGAAGTAAAATTTAATTGCAGTAATGTTGTTTGTTTTTCACTAATATGAGATTGATACGATTTTTTAAGATCACCATTATCATCATCAGCCCGTTGCAGTCCACTGCTGGACGTAGGCATCTCCCAAGGTACGCCACAGAGCCCTGTGCTGTCAGCTGCTTTATACATTTTGGAAGATGATACATTATTATTTTATTGTTCTTTCAGAGTTTCCTCTGACTCGAAGTAGTGTTCGGATTTATTGACCACCCGCCCTGAATCCCTCAGGGAAAAAGTATGAGGAAGTCTCCACTAAGCCGATTAACAAAAACTGTGTTCCCTAAAACTTTACTTTAAATTATGGAAGTGTGGATTGCTGCTTGTAGAATAGTAATATCTATAGCGGAATTTAACTTATCTATGTATCTTGTTAGGCTTTTTGCTACTATACTAGTCGAACCAGTTACCTGGAATGATTTGCGTTTGAGTGTTCCATAAGCGCCTTATTTCAGTTTTGACTCTTGAGCAGATAGTATTTGCTAAGTCTTTCTATTTCTTTTGCACTATATTATAATCTGAAGGTACTGTAATATCTATGAGGTAGGTGAAGTTATTTTCTTTATATACATAGAAATAAAATAACTAACTGGTCTGTTGTGTGTTACTGTGACATCTGTCTGAATAAGAATTTCCCACATGCTTTATAAGTTCTATTATTTTTGGTTGCGTTAACACTTCTTTCCACTATAGTTTATTTACCTCTATTTAATGCCTTCGAGCAAGGCAACAATATATGTATAGGACGAGGTTATTATGTCTGTTGACGTAATATTTCTCCGCCAGTTTTTCGCAACCTGAGATGATATGTTGCAGTATTACATGTTCCTGTACAATATCAGAACTTTAGAATAAATACCTGTTAGATACACCTATTGCCGATGTTTTTTTTGTTTTTAATTTTATTTTATAACAATATATTTTCACGGTACCACTATTTTCCAATCTGTTCCGAGCAATAAAGTTGATGCATGCTTTGAATTTCAAAAGCATAGGGGACGCGATGTAACAGATCCCAACTGTTCATAAACAAACAAAAATGCACCAAAATACAGGAGGGTAAAGTTGATATTTTCTTGACATATTTTGTTATAATACGAATGAGACATTGCATTTTATTTCAAAAGTATAGTCGCATGCAAAAATATTTTGATGTGGCGAAGGAATGAAATACAGGGAAGTTTATAGAAAGAAAAAGCATAAAATATGTATGAACGCTTGCTCGTTTGCGGCAGGCTTAGAATTAAATTTCCGGTGCGTGTAGAAAAACAAACTGACTTGTTATTGAAAAATGAAGGATAGGCGGAACTAACAAATGCATTTTATTAATTGCAGGGTATCGAAAGAAACGAAATGTATAGTTTAATGACGTAATAAAATTCTGTACTAATTAACAATTTAATACATGCCAACTAAACCTAAATAAGGAATTCTAATATATTTTCTGATATATTTTTATTTGCTTATTATTTCAATCGTCTCACAAAACGTTACAGCTGTTGGTAGCGAAAATTCAATAGATATAATTTACATACACAAATGCGTTTTTTCAACAGATTTTGCTAAACGCTTTAGTACATAAACGGGTAATGTGTTGGTGTTCTCATAAATTACATAAATCTTAAACGTAAGGTTAATGTGGATGTATCACAATTGGGTATTTGACTATCATCGAATTTTTGTATTATTTTGCAGACAAGCAGAAGTGCCATTAAAACAAAACATTTTTGTGAAAACAGTGATAAAGTAGCTTGTAACATGAGGCAAATATTAGTATTTTAAATGAAAGAGTGGGGACGTAGTGGGGACATCTTGCCGTCTCTTTCACACCCGCACACTATAATGCATATTAAGAATAGTGACGTCACTAATTTTGTTTTACATCCCTTTTCTTTTACCCCCACTACAAGACTTAAAACGTTTCTAACTTTTTAAATTCTGAATGGATTTACAAAATTCTTTGTTTGTTAGATTTTGGTTATGGATACTTTTTGACGAATACAATAAAAAAAAATTAGTCAAATACCCAATTCAATTGTTTTTTTTTTAGTTACAATACTTTTGCCTGGAAAAGTGTTGGAAAGTGTTGTCAGCATGCGGTATTTATTAGAGATATCTTTCTTAGGTCAATAAAATGTAGAATAATTATAATTTTTGTGTGATCGAAACTACATTTTTATTGGCGGAACCCGGAACACGTCGCAATACCGGTTTTTTTTTATCTTATGACTTACGGAAAAAAATACGGACCAAAAATTATTTCATAATTTTCATTGCAACCAGCAAAACATCATTATCTAAACGCATACAATTTAGCTATTGATTATAAATAGCAGCGGACCGACAAAAATATTTCTTGAAGAGCTATTGTACCAATTAATTATACTTAAATATCGAAAATTGCTTTAAATTATCCTCGGCCGCCTTGAGAAGATACGAAAACGGAAGCCAATATTATATTGCTTTAAAGAATTGATAATTGATGTTCTTATAGAACACGTTTCTTTATAAAATTTTGTGACGGACAATTTCAGACTTCATCATCTTTGTTTCTGAGTGTAATTATCTTTTACAGCTATTTAAAGTCAAAAGAAAGTAATGTCGAGTCCTACATAATAAACGTAAAGATGTCTATAGGTGTGTAAGTAGGACTCACAAGTTTTTTTTTTATTTACTAGAAAAATTATATTCATATTTCAGTTTTTTTTTCATTCATTAATGATACACATTTAAAACTTATTTCAGGAATGATTTTTAAGAGCGTTTCTTTTTAACTTTGTATTACAAGTCTACGATACACATGGGGCTAATAAAATATGAATAACTACAAAGTAGCATTTTTTTACAAATATAATAGAACAAATGCAATATGTATAAAACTTGTTTTTCTCCTAGAGCAATATACTTAAATGATTGTAAGACCAACTTGAGAAAGAGTGGGTGATCTTTACAAACAAGAGTATATAAACTTGTATTTGAAACACATAAACATGTATCCGTTTTTAAGGTAACGTGATGTAATGCTAATCCAATTTAAAATCAATGAACATACTATAAATTCGAATGTATGAGTCATGTATGGTTTCAATGTCAGCTTTATTATTATTTTATTTGATTATTTTTGGTGCACTTTATTTGGGACTACAAAATGTATCTTGATATCGATGTTCTATATCAAAATCTTGTTCGCTTTTTTTTTTGAGTTTACATAAGGTCCTTTCAATCCGTTGCAATTTAACGCGGTTACCTTATATTTATGACGGAATTAACGCGGTTTCATATGAGTACCGATTAAAAATTATTACGTTTTAAAAAATATAATAAAGTGGACCCTTAGATTTAAATATATCAATGACACAATTCACATTCTGTGGCGATAAGTTTTTCTGCCGGCAGTAATAGTCGTTATAGTGGGTCTTTTATGATTTAGGTATTTCTTTTTGTGGTATGTAATGTACTATACCAGTTCATAAATGCTAACTGCTATTCACGGGACTATTCTCCAACCGATAGTTCGATTAACAGGGCTCGATTTTTATATATTAATCAGCCATGTCTACAATATCACCATCGCAAGCATGTTAAGCCAGACTTTTTTCGGTTAAAATAAATTGTCGGATTATCAGTAATATATTTTCAGTGGTCTGGACATGCGTCGCGGGAAACGTCGCGAAATTTGGACACAGCAATAATTCCGGCTGACTTTTATGTAAATACCCTCATGTCCACTTGAATAATGAATGAAAGACGGTTAGAATTGCGTTTAACAACTGCGTGAGCGACATAAAATGTTCGTAATCAGTTAGTTATATTTCAAAATATGTGGACTGGCTGTACTTAGAGCTTTTTAACTTTCATAATGCTTTTTTATGTCATCTTACTGGTTGAGTGGTAGAATGTATGTACAGTGAACAGTCTTCTAGGTTTCTGTCGATTCTGGGTTCGAATCTCATGCTCCGCAATCTACTGCATGTGAATTTTACACTTTGAAAAATATTCTATGACTTCCCTGGGACTATAATTTATTTTCGCCATGGCTTTGCTTATATGGCCTAACCCCTATCAAACGTACTCGTGATTGTAGAGAAGGCCCGTGCCCTACAGTGGGACATATATGGGCTGATACAAATATATGTTTCAACAATCACACGAAAACAATATGTACACGCCTTTAATTGTCTGGTTTTAACTTCGCCTGTGTATAATTCACTAGCTGCTCAACCGATATTCCTGTGGTTTCCTTTACGAAACCGTGGTTCAGATTAAATTCGGTTTGCTTTAATTTGCCATTGCAGTAATTGCTCAATCGTTGAGTCTGATTTCAATGATTGAAACATAATGTAAACAAACTTAGATCTGTTTTTATGGTAATGTTCACTCGCGTTGATTAAGACGAGAGATTTGAAATTGATTGGAAAATTGAAGCAGCACTAAAATAGAGTATGTATTTCCATTTCTTTTAACTTGGTATTACTTTTAAATGTCGAAGTTAAGACACATTAAGGTGATAGAAGATTCTAGAATACTCACCAATGACCAACCAAACTTAATATGAAATCAAAATGTTAAGTCGAGTTAAGAAAAACGAAATTTTGGGTAATAAAACTAGCTTCGGCTAGCAAAAAATATTCGTTTTGAAACAATATAAAAGTAATCAATATTTTAAAGAAAGCAACTTACTTGTAGAGTCTGATGTTGGAGCGATGACAGCTACTATCAATATGATGGTAAATGTCCACCGCAACAGTCTTGGTGGCCACTGTAACAAAAATAACAAACATTAGTATTATGCCAAGATAATTATAGGAGGAAAATAATTAATTATTATCACTCTTTTAAGGAAAACGCCAACAAAATAACGACGTAGATTTGCTAAAGAATTCACTCATATGTTATTTTAGATTTTATACTTATCCAATTTATGCAAATAGCAGGTTGTATAAAAAAACTAGACATAATTAATTAGTGTCATTATAAGAGACGACCCGTGATTTAATATAGAGGCAAATAGGAAAATGGTGGCATTTATAAAACCAAATCCAAACCTGGTGATAAAATAATTTGTCTTTCATTTTTTTTACATTTAAAATTTGATATTATAAAGTAACTACATAGTATATACATACGTTAGTTATATTAATCTTTATTCCCTAGATCACAGGTACATTACATCTTCTCTAATCTCATCAAAACCTTCCCCAACTAAAGCAATTATCCAGGCATTGTAGTTCGACAATTAGACGCCCGTACAATCTCATATACTAAATAATATCGCGTATACGTCGACCTTTATCCCCTAGATTACAGTTTCAGACTAACATGACGCATAACCATGAATAATGCATCGGAACGCGCATCACGTCCTGTCCCGCGTGTTCTCTGATTACATTTAGATCCTATGAATGGAGTATAGGTAATTGAATATGTGCACATATTAATTCCCCGTTTGTTGTTTCAAACATCTGTAATATAGTTGGACTGTGAAATTGGATTTACAAGTTTACAGCGTGTTCGTTGTTGGGAATCAGCTGCCTTTTCATTAGGTTGTTTGTGCTGTTTTCAGAACAAATAAACCTATATCATGAGTTAGAGTCGTGAAGACGTTTGTGGTTGTAGTTTATGAAGTTCTAAGTATATCTGTCTTAGAAGTTTATTGATAATTAGACAGCCTCGGTGGCGTAGTTGTTTTACGGTACGGTTACTAAACAGTACTTATAAATCCCCGTTTACCTTAACTTATGATTTCTTCCATACAGTAAACACAGCTGCGTTGCTATTAACTCAGTGTATTAGAAAGTATGCACAAGTTTTCGCTGTTGTGTAAAATGTCGCTTTCTTCTTGATAGCTTGAGACGTTGAATAACTGCTGTTTCACTGATAAGCTTATAACGGGAATAATGAAAGCTGTTTATGTATTCGATAGGGGAATGTTAAGCTGATATTGTACTTTGTTCTTAATAGATCGAATAAACTGGTTATTAAGGAAAAGATAACAAGAAAGTGTTAGCCATCTACTACTATAGACTTTAGTCACGATATCCCTAAAATATAGATTACCACTTGTATACTATCGATCGAGCCCAATGGCGTGTTATAGGAGAGGCCTATGTTCAGCAGTGGACGCGGAAGAGCTGATGATGATGTATACTATCGAATATGTAAAGAATAAGTTAGTGTAAGGTTAACAACAAACCAAGAACAAACCAACAAGAAAAAAAAACAGCAGTAGGTATAAAGTACGTGAGTATTTTATTTTTTTCAAATTCACGTGTATTTTATGGATTATTTAAATGGTTGTGTTTTATCAAAGTAAATTCTGTTGTTGTGCACCACAGTGTTATCGTCTTTTCATAAACATAGGTCATCAATATTTCATACAACCAACTATTGAAATCAATACTGACACTGCGTCCCTATAGGGCTCGGTACAAACAAGGATATTAATAGTTCCCGGAACGCGTGCAAGAACCCTTTGTCTGCTGGTAAGATGAGACCCTTCTCGAATTATGAGGGAATGCTTAAATACCCCTGAGACAGGTTATATTTGAACTAACTTATTAAGAAGGCTTATGAAGGAGGGAATTATTTTAAATAAATTACTTATGGTCAAGTTAAAAACTACTGAATAAATCTATAATATATTCTCAGCCGAAAGAATATCCAATTGGACATACGCTTCACACAGCTTGTATTTATGTGGCTCAAGTAAAAAAAGGGACAGAATAAAGCTTTAAGCTTTATTTGTTAAAAGTTATTGATTTCGGTGTTAAAAGAAGGAACTTTTTTATATAGCCCGCAAGACTATGTTACTTCAGTAAAATGGATTTTCCATCATCCTGTAAGGTGGTGGATATACAGATGCGAATATTCTATCTTCCAAAAACCTAATAACGTAGGTCATAAATATAAAGCTTTCCAAGTAACTTGTAGTCATAAACTAGAACATTTACAATACTATGTAGATAATAATCACTGACAAGTCCCTTACGCAAATAGGTACTTTATTCAGATAGGTTTAAACAACTTTCTCTTAGTGTTGGGATTAGAAATACGGAAGCTACAAAATGGCTACGCAAAACATGTTTGAACCTTATTTTCTATCAACAAAAATTTTTGCTCCAATCAAGTCCTTTCTACGTACATTTGAATAAAAATTAATATTCATAAGGTATGAATATTCATTATGTGTACTCCCAAATTATAGGTCAAAGAGCCAGATCAAAGCATTCTGTGGATTTGGAGGACGAAAAATTTAATTTTGTTGATACAATGTTTGTACAGATAAATACATAAATACATATATTATTTTGGTATGTAATCAATGTGAAAATAAGCTCAATTTGTGGTATCTATAAGTTAAAAGTTACGGTAATACCTCCCAAATAATATAATATAATGCACACAGAAATTCAAAATGGCCGTTTAGGCAGAAGTCGTAGCAAATACACAGCTCCAAAATGTCACAATATACTATGTTTATTTTCAAATAAATTAATGAGTTAAAAATTAAATAGCATAAAAAGAATATAAAAACAATTTATGCAATAAATAAATAATTTGAAAATAAATTAAGTGTTATTTCACTTTTCTTTTTGAAATATAAATAAGAGTCTGGGGCAACTACGGCCGCGTATTGCATATTTCACAGCTGGCAGATTTCTTGGAAAATGTAAAACCATTTTCAATGGAAAATGCTCCGAACTGCACTTAACTTTCATATGAAAACAAGCAAACTCGCTAATGAACATCTGGCCGAGAGAAAAAAATATATTGAAAAATATTTGACTTGTGGTTTTTAAAACTTCACCCTTTATTTTAGTTATGAGAGGTATTGTAAGCCTTATTAGACTTAAAATTAGTTTTAATCGATATAGAGTTTCCAATACTAGCGAAATATCCTTGAGCGAAACATCTTCGACAATATTCACATATTCTGGGCAATATTTTGTGTAGGTCATATATTTTTTGATTAATATTAAGATATAGGTGTCTCTCTTCATTGTACTCTAAACATAAAAAAAATACTTCGCCACTAATTTTTTTTTTTTTGCGAAAGCCTTACAACTAATTAAGCAGATGTACACTCGTTGAAAAAGTATAAGTTGAAATAATTTTGTGACACAAAAAAGAGCACAATAAACAGTCGTTGTGTTGTGATATTTAAAAATTTACATTGTTGGGTTGTTAGCGCGAAATAAGGACAACGCTTGGGGCTCTTTTAATTTAAAATCACTATTATACGCTACAATAAGGGAACAAATTACAACAAAACATAATGAAACTCTTTCGAGATGGCGATTATATTTTAATAGCAGAGCAATGTTTTGAATAACGGCTCTATTGTGAAATAAAACAAAAAAATATTATTTGTTGACGTTTATGGTGTTTTATATTTAACCTTCTGTTTACTAAGTGGGATATGTCACACCCCAGTTGGTGTATTGGCATAAATAATACGTATAGTTAAACTTAATACAAGTCGATATCGAACCCTACCTCGTTCTAGGCGTTTAAATGCAGTGGCTATTATTTTTCGCTCGTGAATTATTAGCACAAGTCGCACAGCTTTCTGCCAGGTAACAGAATTAAATATGTTTTAATAAATTTATTTTCTGATAGATTGACATTGTGTGGAGCAAATGAATGTGCAGCTCATTCATGTTATAATGACCCAATAAGTGTGAAATAAAGACAAACCAAAAATGAAAGAAACAAATATTACTGCTCCAAATAAATGTGCAACATTCATAGGATTCATGACGGAGTAATTCTATATAAGGATAGAATAAAAATACATAGAAAATGAAATAGTTCAGTATACGAGATCCAACAGCTGTCACTGCAGATCACGTAAACGTAAGCCGAAGTTATTGGCAGAAACGCCCCGTGGCGTGGAAAATTCCGATCTGGCTTCAAATCCAATACTAGTTGCCAATTAGGGAACTCGGCGCAAATGGCGAGATATATTGGAAAAGGTTGCGTTATGAGGAGCGCAACTGATGATTGGGAAGGTTGTGTTGGCTAATATGTTGCAGGTAAACCAAAAACATGTTAAATAAATTTCATGAAAAGTTCGTTAGGGGTAATGTTATGTGAAGATAATAGAGAAAAATTGTATTTGTAGTTGTTTCAATAATCCATTGGTAGCGTTTATGGACTATACACCAAGATATCCTTGATTATGTTTCTCAGTTCGGCCAGATTTACCAAGATAAGGCTTATTGCCCGAAAAATAACATGTCAGTCAGGCGGATGCTCGCAGTATTATAGAATAATTTCTACATTTACAAATACGATTTTTTACACTGATCCCACGCTTGAGTGTAGAATTAAAGCAGTCAGGAAAACATATTTTATAATTAATAATATTGGTGCTGTTAAAAAATATACACTGTCTTGAATAGGATACAAGACATAATTATCTGGAAATGTGGAATTAAAACAAGCTTTCCTTGCACCAAGCTCACAGCCAAACCAATGAGCAACCTATTGTCAGTCGTCTATGTAAACTAATATTATAAAGAGATAAGATTTGATAGTGTGTTTGCATTGAATAAGCTCTGAATCTACTATTACCGACTGATTTAAAAATTTCACCGTTAGAATCCTATATTCCTGATTAACATAGTCGATACGATAATAAAAAAAAGTGTATCTGAACCCGTCGAGCCGGGCCGCTAGTAGGAAATAAACCATAATGTATGACTCATTCACACGAGGACGTTGTCTCAATGAAGTAACTCTTGAGAACAGACTCGTATCAAACTGCACAAAAACCATGAATAGGCAAATATGAGCGGTTGTCCCACGTACAAATGAATTTGGAATGCACAATTAAAGTTTAAATTAAACGCCAGTTGCATTGAATTCCCACAGTCTATCAAGGGAGTAGTTGAACTATACAAAACGCTAGTTTATTGTAGCACGCACGCGGCCGACTGTCCGCAAGGCCAAATGAAAGGAAAAGGAGCGGGCAGCAAAAACTTGGCCGCAGAGCAGCGCTATGTAGAGACTTATACGTCTTTGTCCTAAGTATGTGGGCACGGTCATTGAAAATAACTAACAGCACTCAGCGTCATTACAATGATTTAATTTAAGCCAATTTTCCTTCTAGAACAAAAAGACAAAGAAAGACAGGTGGTCCACTAAATGTTATAGAAAACGGGCAGATTTCCTCTTGTAGGTAGAAAAGGATGCAAGCGGAGGCGAGGGGTATTGAAGGGGTATCCATTTTTTTTGGAAAATGCAATGTACATCAATGATCTTCTGACTAATAATGATAATGATGATTAAATTAATTATGTGTCCATTACTTAAACTAGGACATTATATTATATATTTATTTAATTCCTGTATTTTAATAATATTCCTGTCTCCACTGAATACAAAGCTTTAATAAACAGAGTGACGAAATCGCAGTTCCTTCAGGGTTACACAGGTTAGATGCCAATCGCTAGACCTATAAGTATCAGATAATGTCAAAAGGTAAACACTATGAAAACCTACGTAAACGCTAGCCGGAACAATCGATACTTAAAAGAGAAATTGATATGGTAAAAATCTTTATCCATTTTAAATGAAAACTGGTGTGATTTATGTTAAGAGGCTTCAAACCTTGTCTTGGGTTCACAGCGATAATAGTGCCATGTAGTGTTTATGAATAATAAGTTCTGGATGGCGTTGCTCGTTCCTTTAAGTTCGTCTCGTAATGCTTGCTAATAAAACAATTGAAGTTCGCCTTATTTGAATACTGCTTCAAGTGTCTATAGTACTTAGAAACTAGTTCTAATTGTTACTTTTACATCATAATCAGTATACTAAATTATTTCACGGAAGCTGTCAAGGTTAATGAAACGTAGAACACACAGTTCACATTTATCTGCGTATGTATATCCGCGTACAAATTAATTGAATCGAATATAAAAACCTATCGGAACCGCAAACTAATCTAAACTATTAAAATAAGTACGGATTCTTTTATAAATACTTCTTTGTCCTGTATAATTATTGAGGGAAATAATATTACTATAGCCATGTTTGTAGTAAAACATTGCATGCCTTCGTGGCGCAGTTGGTTAGACGCCGCCTATGAAATGAGAGGCTGCGGGCTCGATCCCCGCACCGAAACAAATATTTGTGTGATCCACAGGTATTTGTTTCGGGTCTGGGTTTTTGTGAGACGGATAAGTCTCTCGTAGTTTTTAATACCCACGCCACAAGACTCGATCTTAGTATGGGGTTAGACCTATGTATGTGACTGTTGGGTGTATTTATTTATCAATTTATTAATATACTGACTTTGTCTGATGTAAACCCTTAATTAAAACAATTTAATTTATTGTATAAATTAAGCTGTAAAAGACTAAAATATATAAGCCATCTGGCATAAGCGCCGAATACAGTACAATGTACGTAGATATAAAATAATGTCAAATATGCGAAATAATATTAAATGTAAAAATATTAAGCTACTTTTATATAAGTTTTGAACGGTACTAAAGCGGCGTACAAACCTGTTTCTTGTCGTTGTCAAGGCTGACCGCATCAAACCAAACACTTAAAGCCTGTGTAAAAAGACCCTTGAGTTGTTTAAAAATCAAAGAATATTTCCCAGAATACGATGTTGCCATGCAAATGAGTAGGAAATCTATTGTCCAATAAACCGCAATAGTGTTTTTTAAACCATGACATTGTGACTATAATAAAGTATTTTTTAATTAGAGGATATCTCCCGCTACGATTTAATTATGCAGATATACACAAGCTGATCAGGAAACCCTTGCGTGGGTCAATGACGACTGCTAGTCCAAAGTTGGACTAAAGGGTAAATCCTTTTGTGCCGAGAGGTCGCTTGTACCCAGCATTAATAAAATTAAATTAAGAATTAATTTAAATACCCATATAAGGCAACCTTAAGATTTGGAGAAGACGTTGATAGAAAATATAAATTTATAAGTTGTCACATTCTTAGCCCGGGTCCAATTAGATAAATTCTCTTTACACTTTTTAATGCCATTTGAAAATTCTGAAATGGATCTATTCCCATATTAACTTATATTTTATTTACGATTGACTCTTAAGTGTCGTAGTATGGTGTTAAACAATCAAACTTCCTTCAAATTTGGGCTATTCAAAGCAAAAACTGTTATTGAAATCCTATTGGTAGTTTAAGAAATATGCGTGATGAAACAAGCTCTTCATCTTTACTATAGCACAAACACATATTCAAGACGAGCCTTAATTGCTGTGAAAATTTGCTAAAGTTACCGTGCAGCCTGTATCCTATAAATCAAAACAAAAGCTTGTTACAATTATTTATCGCTTTGACCCCATGTTACCTTAAAAGGTTCTTTTGTATACAACGAAACAAGACACAAATTGATATTTATTTGACATTTGACTAAACTACGCTGTTTACATCGCTGACGATTTATGAGCTATTGTTGCACTTCGGAAGAGAAAGTACCAGTATTTATTTGTAATTGGTATATGTTGTTATAGGGAATTCGTAAGCGTAATTAGGTAAAGTTAATAAGTTAATAAAAAATGATTGTCAAATCATTGAAGTTGTTTAGACAATTTTGGTTACTTTCCCTAAATTACTGCATGACGTAAGAATTCAAATTGTTTGCATTTAAAACTTAAAACAATTATGGAATACTAATTATATTCATAAACAAAATAAACGACATTAAAGAAATTTTAAAACACCGCGTAAGTTGACATTTTAATAATAGTGATACAAGTAATTTGTTTTATTATTTACTTTTTCAAATTGAATATGACGCCTTGGCTACCCAACGGTCTAACACCGCAAACTCTGAAAAATATTTTTTCTATAATGCTATGGCTTTTGGATATCGATACATTATTAAAAAAAAACATGTTGCGGTATAAAATTACAAACATCCAAATATTTACATAAACATGCGGAATCACATGCATAAAAACAGTTATTCTATTTGCATCATCAGTTAGAAATACGGGTTTGCCATTTAGGTCAGCGCCATCTTTTATACTAATAAAATAAAGCTAGAGTTTGTTCGATGGCACCAATCTCTGAAACTACGAGTCGTATTCCAAAAATATTTTGGGAATTGATAGCTTTATTTTTGTAGAAGTTTTTGATATTTCAACGTCCATCTACGAAAAAAAATCTTTGTGAAGTTAATGTATTTCTATTTTTTTTTTGGGAACTGTGGTATTAATGAAAATCCGACTGGGCTGATAACAACCAAGCATAGCCAGGCCACTTATAAATACATTAAGCCTCTGTTAAACTAACTCATCTGTGAATATTCAAGCAATAAGGCCACTCAATTTCTAAACCATACATACAATATACATGAATATGGTAAAAATATTTTTAACAACTTCAGTCACGCAATATTGTGTCCAGTTTAAACAATAGCCTTATAGACAATATATGCAGCTTATGAACACGACCTTTTTATTTTCGAATTAGAGGTTGTGCCCAAGGTCTTATAATCCATTACTTATCCTCAGCGAATATAAAGTGTATATTATAATATATATAAACAAATTAAACAGCAGAAACCAAAGACTTGATAGAAATGTAAAAATGTTCGCGAAAAATCTATGTGCCTCAACTGTATTAGATTTAGCGATAATAATAATTATAATATATAATCAACGTATTTGGACATAATTAATTTATTTCATAAGACTGGTAATTTTATACATTTAATTGGATAACCTTATTTCCAGCAACGGGCAGTTTTGCGCTGATAATAAATCAGAAATCAAGGAAAACAATTAAAACCCATCGACACTATAGGATAAAACACGTTATTAAACAAAAATCAGATTTAAACATTTAAAATTATAACATCATATTTACATACATACACAAACACATGCATTTTTCCCAGAAGGGGTAGCTAGAGGTGCTACCAGGACACCCACATTTCGCCTTGTATGCTCCTTTCCGCGTTGTGATAGGGGGCGAGGGCGAGGCTGATAATGAATAGAAACATTCAATATCACTTTGCCCGACCCGGGATTCGAACCCGAGACCTCAGCTTCGTAATCGTACCGTAATACAACTACGCCACCGAGGCAGTACATTATATTTTATGAATAAACTAAATGTACGGCAGGTTTAAAGTCGGATTCTGTCAGAAGTGCCCTTGATCTAGTTGCTTCCACTTTTATTCCGACTGCCGCATGTTAAGCACCTATCTTACAATCTACAGGCGGTTTTAAGGTTATTTCAGACCGATACTTACTATTAGTACAATGAATAATGGCCTATCCTTAAGATGCTCCAACAGAAACAGAGTAGTTGAAATAACCTTCAGGGCGCGATTGGTTGAGAACTAAGGAGTTAGACGTGAAACAAAAATGCTAAGTCGAATACTAGTTCGAATCCCGCTCTGAGCCAAATGCTTATGGCATTCATAACTTGTGTAACTTAGGGTGGGTTTATAATTACGCGTGTCTTGGCTTATCTTTTGTATTAATTCGTTATATAAATGTTCGTTTTTTGAGAGCTGCGAGCCACCTAAATAGGATTAAATAAAAAATACGTATTTATTTCCCTCACGTTAGTTCTAATAATACCAAAATCTGCTCAGATAATCACGATATCTGACTTTTATTTTCATTTTTAATAAGAATATATTTATGCCTAATTAGCTAGCATAGCCATTACCGAATTGAAGTGTGAGGAAAGCAACAACTTTCGTTTCTCCGGTAGACTGCTGATTGGCAACTAATACTACAGGTGCGTTTTATGACACTTGTTTATTATTTTATTGGTTCAACGAGGTAAATCAATGTTGTAAGTTTATGTGACTATTTGTCACCTAAAATGTTGGTAAAACCTTATTAGAAATTAGGAAACTTTTAGAAACGCATTAATTTCAGTAAGCATTGCATTTAAGTTACCATTTCGATTGGTAAAAACGAAAATTTGCATATTAGGATTGGTCGAAACCCTCAATTCCTTCGTCAATTAATATTGTATTTTAATTGGTACTTAAATAAAGAGCTTCGTTAGTCGAATATCATTTTTCATATAACACAAATCATTAACGTTGATTTGATTTTTGCTTCAATAAAGCAATACTCAATACAACCAGTAACTTATATCAGAATTGAGGAATAAAAAGCGATAAACTTTATACACAGGTACAAAAACCTTATACGGTCAATCGCTACAGCATTGAGACCGACCGCAGCGTTCTTGCAAAGGTAAAAGCAATTACGATTACACCGTCCTTGCTTTCCATACTTTGATTTCATGTACCATTTGTCTTCACACGTCCGCTAAATAATAGGCTCTTAAGTATTATTTAAATCAACATTTCCTGCTAAGCTGAAATTTAAATGTTAATGACTAGAATGCTGTTGTAAAATTTGATATTAAAACTTGCAAAGGTTATGAAGATTTTAATCTAAATATATTTATGGAGTTTGAATCGGTAAGCATTTTTATAGTTGAATATTGAAAGGGGTGTGTAATTATCTGCTAATGATTGAAAACTTCTGAATATAGGCATTAATTAAGAGATGCTACTGGTCATACGACCATACGCCTCTGCGTATTTAATCTGGGCTACCCAAATCAGTACACTTTAGAAAACATCTTTAAAAGTTGATTTATTTAAAATCAAACTTCAATCCATTTACTACTTTCATTTTTCAAGTAAAACATTGTCCAAACTTATGTAATACATAAAAAATAATTCCGATTCGTGCGCCAAGCCTATGTGTGTTCATGTTAAACAATTCAGCAACAAAATTGCCGGCAGCAAACATTATTTCTTTGAGGAAAATAATTTAAAAATACAAACGCAATTCGAACAGCCATAAAAGCAAAAGTAAATATATCAACTGCAACAGACGGAAGCCTGCAATCTTGCGTTTAACGAAAGAGAAAAAGCTGAAATTCCCCATCACACATTCCATTTGTGAATAAAGTTAACTGTAAATAAATGTTCTTAATCTGTGAGCTCGTTCAAATTTCATTAGCGTTCGGACCCAAGCAATTAGCGCACAGAAGGTACATGCTGTTAGCAACATAATAATAAATGAAAGGCGTAATTGCAAAATTTCCAGCAGTAATCCTTTTAATCATTACTTGACACCTTTATGTGTCCAGCAAACCTTATTACATAATTGTAACTTATATTGTAGATAAAACATACATTATAGATGACATTAGAACAGTTCAGTAAACCTAAAAAATCATTTTAACAATATACTTGCAATTCACAAAACCTACTGAATTATGTAAGTTGGTCTAACCATTGTTCAACGACAGTGATCATTAAAACCACAAAGCTAACAATAATATAAATACCAGTTTCCTTGTGTACCTCATCAGCGCGATTTGCTAAGATGTTTGTGAAAGTCGGAACATTTGGATGCCGTGTTACTTAACAATGCAACGTTTTATAAACATTTTCTTTAAATAGCTACTACAATAGAAAACTCATATATATATTTACTAACGATTCTCTCTTCTAATGCCCTATTAAAATATGAGGTTATTATATCAATCATGATTTTAATTAATAAGTTGCACCTTCTGTACTCCCTTTTTTATGACACGAGTTTCTGCCAGTGAATACTCTGTATGCAGTCAAAGCGCAAAAACAACATTAGGTACCTTGCCAGCTCAAATAAATTCCCAAAGAGTCCCAACCTTTTTTGTTGGACGCTGCAATGCGAGCCCAAATTGTAGCAAGCTGGGGATGCTCCGTAGCTTTATCGATAGTAATATATTTCATTTTATTGCTATGCGGAATTTCTTAGATCGTATAGATGACACAATTATGTTTTATTCAATACACGAGTATAAAGTTAGCATAAAATATATGTATATTATTTGTCGATCTCATTACTCTGTTGTTACTTTGGAGTCTCATTAAGAGTCTGGAAACTAAATAGCACACGCTAAAAATCATACGATAGCAAAATTAGGTTCTTCTTCAGAGATCTGTATCTGTATCTTTATCAGCCCAAATATTATGTACGTCACACTGCAGGGCACGGGCATCGAGAGTTCAATTGAGAGGCGTTAGGCCACAGGGGTAGCAGTTTTTAATATGCCCATTTTGGTGTCTAAAGGGGCAAATTATAAGAAAATCTTACAGCAATGGAAAAATACGGCCACTGTTAGTTAAAACGAACTATTTAACTTTCCTAATAATATTAATCAATCTAAATTACAATTAAGTTGCTCTTCGCGTTGCAGTCGATGTACGGGAAAAAGCCAGCTATTTACATAACATATATTGCATAGCTTGTGCAGCATTATGCATTGTATCAAATTATGTATGCAAAAGCAGTACAAGTTTCCTCACGACATTTACCTTGCTAAGAAAAGTACTATGTAAATATGTATGAAAGTTTCGAAAAGCGATTGATAGACGCAAGCAGTTGAATGCACAACTCGTTGTATGCACAACACTGACACAGTTATGCACTGGTTAAATTAATTTATATATTATATGTATATTATTAGTTATTTAAAGCGCGAAATGGAATGTCGTGGATAAGTAAGACAATGCAGTCGAACCTTCCAATGTCAGAATTTTATACGGATTTATTTTAAATATTCTAAATAAGGTCTTCACTAATGTTTTTGTTTCTAGATGTTTTGATGTTATAGATGGCAGCACTAGGTGTTTGACAACCTTCATTGTCAACTCGTCAGGAATGTGACCCGCTCGCTTTACCCGTCCTTTCCCCGTAAGCACCTGTTTTTCGGCAACAAAAACAGTAATTGTACAAGTTAGTGACGTCACCGCGTCTAAGTGTAAAATTAGTATGCACCTGTAGTCTCCATACAGTTCCTAAATAGTCGCCCCATTATTGTGTCGACAAACCTTTATTTATACAAAGAATGAACTATTGTCCGCACTTATGGAATGTCGGTCTGTTACAAGTTTACATAAGCTCCACAATGTTATCTTTACAGATTTTACACTGATTGCTCCGATTTCCTTATGAATTATGTTAAAAAATATGACTCACTGTATTATTTATTAAATTACGATTGCAAAGTTATGTCACTATTGCCATGATACGTAATAAAACTGATTGCGTATTCTGGTTAAAGGTTTCATTACTTTAAATATTTAAAAATGTGATGTTATAAAATGCATTGAATATTTTTCTTAATAACTTTTAAGTGTGTTGTGTATTTACTGCCCAATTAAACTGCATACAATGATGGAGTGTAAGATTGTTGGCTAACGGGGTATTAAACTATCATGTAACATTAAAATTACTATTAATTTTATAGATTGTGGGCAATTAAAAAGACTATCACGTTTTTAGAATGCTTAACATTTCGACGGAGTTGCTGAAATTTATACGTGGCAGTAAATTTTGTCGGTCGTCAAACCACCATCTTATTTTTTCTTATCTACCACTATGCCTTATCCATAGACAATTTTTAAACCTATTTTAGTTGGCGAATGTTTTGTCCCTTACGAACGACTTTTGACTTTAGTTTGAGCAAAGGATACATTCGATAGCTAAAATAGGTCTTTAATCTGTCTATGAATTACGCCGAGAGTAACTAAGCTAAATTAAAACTATAATTATTATAGACTTTATATTATACTCGTAACTTTAAAACTACTCGAAACTCGTTAAACTACTCGAATATATATAATTTTAAATCGATAGTATAACAACAAAAATCAAGCAGAAGAATAAGATAAAGTTCGAAACCCGATACAAGGAAGAATAACGCTGGTAGTCAACGTCACTGCCTACGAGCAAAGGTCAAAATCAATTGACATTATGAAAATCAATTTCTCAGTGTCAATAAAATTATGAAATGACACGTCTAATTATAATTCAACAAGTTGCAATAGTATCAGTTTGCCTGTTAAAAGACTATTAACGTAAATTGAAGGTTAATGGCACCAAAATAAAAGCTAACGAACTCGACAATTTCGTAACAATGTTGTTGTAATGTTGGTGAATAGTTTTAAATAATTTGAATAGTTTTTTTTTATTATTTTAAAGGAAGTTATTATGAATATATAACTTTTCGTGTAAAACTTTGGATATTAAGTTAAGAGTTCTGGGTATTGAAATGCTTCGTAGATTAATTTTATTCCATGTGTTATCTTAACCTTTTGGTATTTGTGTAAGCATGTAATGATGTCATGACCTTTGCGTTTTTACTGTGGTTATATTTGTTCAGTTACTTAATTACTAACTCATATCCAAGTTCATTAAATCTTTATTATATTATGTGTGTACGTAATATAAGTGTTATTTTTTAAATTATATAATGGTCTTACATATTTTACTGTTCAAATCAGCAGTTTTTACAGTCTTCGAATACGCCCCAAACTCCAAAGCAACGAAAGTCAACAATCACAGCTAATAATGAAATTAACTAACTAAACATTTCATAACCGCATCTTAAATAAGCAATATCGATATTTTTCCTCATCGACATAACTCAAACACTAGATGACGACACATTCGACCAAAAACATTGCGAAACCTCCACGGGCTTGGTGTGGGTAATTTGGTATTAGCGCCGCTTCCAATACATTATGTACGAAGTGATCTAATGGTGCTATTCCCGACTTCGACGGGAGGACGTGGCCTAGTTTTCAGAATTAAAACTAGAACCAATTAATATTTAGCTTTTAATGCTCTGTCCCATTTGGGTATAACTGGGGCAGCTACTTTATTCAGACGCTAGATTTATTAGATTATACGCTAGAGATATTATTTTATTTTTGTATGTGAAACTTATTGGATTGTTTACTTTTATGTTCATTGCAATGATTAAGATAAATAAAAGAAATTTGGAAACAAATTATTAGAATTCACAAATGACGATGTTGGAAAGAGAAATTCTTGAAATGCTGAAGAAAGAGAAAAACATTTATTTAAAACCTGAACAATTATTACAAAGACACGAGTTCTTTGCTCCGTGTAAAATACATTACTTATATGGAAGCTGCGTTTAGCTCAGTAGAATGGACGGAATCTTTAAGGTCACTGCAAAGATGTACATCGCCTGTTATGGTTATTGAGTCTGGTCGTGAATCGTATAGTGAATGTAAATTGTTTGCTGGAGCGTCTTCATATTTATAAGGCAGCTATAATCATGTACTAGTTCCTGACGGAATCGCTTTAAGTACAGCAGATTTTAGCTTTTCAATCCTGACAACTCACATATTCGATTTTCGATTTTTATAACTAAATTTAAAATGTGTTAGTAGGGTCACTGGACTACATTGTTAAGATTGGTATAGCAATAAAGGATATTAATATTAGCACTGAATGCAGACTGGTTCGAATAAACGATTTCAAAAAATTATGTACAATAATGGACATTCTGTGCAATATTTAGTACTTCGCGAGATTCTCAGGACCATATATATCTCCATATCTATCATATATGTATAAGTCAAGCTTAAATAACATTCGGCGTGCTATTTATCGCCTTCTCTATATTTTTTCCATATTTACATATAGATTTCAAGCCCAATTCGTGGCTTTGTGATTGAAATACGGTTGGATGATGACATTCTTTGACAAATTTTGTTTCTTCATCGTGACCTCAAACTTTACAAAGCACCCTTCAATTCAATAGCTGTTAGGACATCTTCAAACGACGTATGCATATAACGTGGCTCAAGTTTCAACGATATAATATTGAGACTTATGTGTGTCTAGATACATGATTGTGAAATAATAAGCTTTATTAAACCAATGAAGCACACACTTAAAAATAAAAATACTGATGGTAAAGAAAATTTCTAAAGTACAATATCGTTTTAATTGACATTGAACAATCCGCGCAGTTAATTGACTAAGCGGCACAAACGTGTAATGCTAGAAAAATGCGATGTAATATGATAAATAATAAGCAAATTGCCAGACATTTCAAATATTTATTTAGAAATTGACAAGTATTACGATTGGAGTAAGTAGAGCGTGGTGGATTCCGTCACGCAGCGCCCGCCTTGGTGGAGGGGCTGCATGGACTTTGCCGCAAATTGTAAACGCCTGTGTATATATTTAGGCCCTGACAATATAAAATAAATACAGGTAACAGTGACATAGTCCTGACCGTACATTATGATACAAGTCTTGTTTCATGGGTATCAGAACATACGGGAGACTTTCAGGTCTCAGAAACACAATCCCAAAACAATTTTTTGGGGAAACATTTGACTAGTTGCGGGGATCGAACGCGCGGCCTCTCGTTTCACAGGCGGCGTGTAAATAACTGCGTCACAGAGACTTTTAATTAGATAACTTTTGTAAATTATTCCAAAAAAATTATATTTAAGTTGATTTTAAAATACATATTAGTGCTATTTATGCAATTAATTTCGCTACCGACAGGTAGCTGTAAAACCCTTGCAGGAAGCCTGAGATTTTAATTATTTTATAAGATTATTCCTAATTTGTCAATAATTAATACAAAACTACCATTAATCATAAGACATTTTATTTAACTACATTCATAATAGTGTTTTGAATAAAAAATACAAAATTACGTTGTGTATCACCCAGTCATGTTCTGTTACAAAAATAAATTATTTCTTATAACTTACACCACAAGCGTGCTGCCAAGTGTGGCTATTAAGTCAAACGTATGCAAGAGAATACGCATTTATTTCCACCCGACTCATTTTCTTTTTTTCCAAGCACTCTTGTTTATGGTAACACTTTAGACACACTTTAGAAAGCGTCTGTTTTGAATAACCAAGTACAAGACAAGTTATTGTTTGAAATAATATTCAAGAATTGGATGTAGAGAACGTGCTTAAAATTATTTTAAATATGATTGAGGTATGATAAACTGCTACAAAAGGATTAATTCTATTAAAAGTACATAAACGCTTTATTGATGAAGGTTTGCGCAACGTACAATTATGAAATTGATTTATGATTTATGGACCTCAACCATTTATTAATTCGATAAAACATAGCAATCACAAAATATTTCGCAATAAAAAGTATACAGTATTTTAAAACACACAATTTAAGGCGATTATCACGTCCGAAAACAGATTCACGGAAACATAAATGAATCCGGCGGGAGTAAAGATAATCTTTATATTCTTTTTGTAGAAAATGGCTGATCTTTTTTACCTTAACGGGAAGGGTTCCGGTGCGGCTATTACACTTTGTTTACGATTCAGGAATAAGTACAGATCTCCTCAGGACTAAAGCCCAGCTATTTTTCCCCTTGAACCGTTTGTAGTAATACAATTCCATTACACGGCAAAAACTCCTTTATTCCATTCGAGTGTCTTTTTCGTATTTTTTCTGGCGTAGTGGTTCCGTCCAATGTATTTGCCTGTGAGTAAAATATTGGCGCTCTGGGCGACGTGTTTTTTTTAGCAGACTGATAAATATGTTGCTATGTTTTTGTTACTCTTTGAAGATAATTGTCTCATTGCTCTTATTTTTATAATATTTTAGATTTGTTGGTCTTTAATTATGTTAATGTTTGCATCGGGCAATGCAGAATTTATCTCGAATGGACCATAAATTACACAATTTAGCGTTTCGTGTATTTAAATACTTTTTATTCATTTTTAACTTTGCCTTCTACTTCTTATATTAAGTTTCAAAAATAAATATAAATTGATGTCATGAATCTCTAAATGAATTGTAGCGAAGCAATATAATTTTTTTATTATTTATTCGCATTTGGGCACTTATAATCAGGCAATGGTCTTGTATTGTATGGTCTCCACTCTCCATCTTATGGTCTCCTTTTCTATCTAAATCAACAATGAATTGAAGATTACAACACAAGAAAAGGTAAAAGGCGCATTAGATACTGATCATTGCAGTTACTACATCATCAGGTTTACCAGAAAATCGATTAATCTAATATTTGACTAGAATTAACAACGGTTAATTTATGTTACCCTCAATTCTCATCTATTTTAATGACCGACGCAATATATATCCAATCCGGAAGAGATTTTGTTTCACGTATTGTTATAAGAAATTCGTTTCACAGGTTAATATCATTCCCATACATATTATGCAATTCTAAAGATGTATATACCATGTTTATGCACAACAAAGCGTGTTGCAAAATACACATGTTTTTGTAGTCTTCTTATGACTACATGATTACAATTGATACTTGAGGATGAATACAAGTAATTATTGTTTGCGTAATATGCGGTATTACGAAAACTTGCATATTTTTAGGAGATCTGTTGTTCTCTACATATATTGCGCGATGTACACGTATAACCCTATACTAGGTACTAGATAAAACACAATGTACGTTATATTTATTAACCATTGATTAGAACAGCAGTGAAAATGGTAAAAAGATAATTGTTAAAGAAAATATAAGGTAGATAATTTTTTTTAGTGTTGCATAAATATATTTTTTAATGATTCGAAAGATTGCGTGACAGTAGTCTGGAATTTAATATACGTTCATGGTGAATCTTACCCTTTTAACCAAATTTTAGAAAAAATATCACTCGAATAAAACTGATAAATTGAATTGACCTTAATAAGTAGTCACTGAGAGACTAGCGGCAGAACACTACAAGTTGTTAAATTTGTTTCTTCTGTGCTTAAGTGCACTTTAGTTCAAGTGCAGAAGTTATTCTGAGCAGTCATATAAAATATTTGCATTAAGATTGCTTCAGCCAATTTGTACACAAACCTGCTTACTTTCATCAGATACTGTTATGAGGGCATGTTTGACTTTCAGAACTGTACTTATTACAGTCTTATATTATAACCATATATATATATATATATATATATATATAATGGAACAATTTCTACGGTATGTAAGTCCGCCAACCCGCACTAGGCCAGCGTGGTGGACTATATGGCCTAACCACTCTCAATCGATTCTCTCGATTGTAGAGTAGGCCCGTGCCCTGCAGTGGGACGTATATGGGCTGATATAGATAGATAGATAGATAGATATATTGGGAAATAAAGTATCAGTCAGCTCAATAATAATGATTGCAGCGATTTGTAGATGCAGTAGGTTGATTCGCTTATTCCTATAAAGAATATTAGATTATAATTATAAAATAATATATTCATAAGTATTTTTTCTAGAATATACAACATTTAATTACAAATACATTGTTTATTGTCAACAAATATATTTGGATATAAACTATCACTAAGCGATAGTTTAATCTGTCTTTTTCACGCTCCGATCCGAGTTATAACTAATCTTGATACTTTCTCTAAGAAGAATATATTCCGCTTGAAACGGATGTATGTAAAGCCTTATTAGTTTATTTATATCGAGTCACATACGTCGGGCTATGAAAGGCGCTCACTAAATCGATGGCCCATTAACTGAAAGAAATCGATGTAACTGATAAAGGTATGCTATAGTCGTTCTATTTAAAATATGAATGAGTTGGCTTGATTATTGTTGTACGAATGCCTATAAATATTGATTGTAAGTGATAGCTTTGCTCCTGCAATGTATTTGGTTAGAGAGGTAACCAAGTGCCACGCTGTGGTGGTGATACCAAATCTTAAATTTTGTATCATCTTTTCCTTATCTTTCTGGCTCTATGCCGCCCTTAAATTCGGCGTGTTCTTGCCAAATAATATGATACAAAAGATGTATACCAATAATTATTATTATAAGTAAATCATAGAACAGTAGCAATGTGCGCGCGCCTTAACACCGGGTTCCCAAGAGTTCACAATTTAGTACTGTTATTCAACCTGTTATAAGGCAGTGTTTTTCACGCGCAAAAGTAAAAGTGGTACGCACTGCCTCCACTCCAATTATGTAATTCGCATGTCTTTGTATTGGAGAGAAACCAATTCTTTTATGAACAGGTGTACTTAATAACCTCGGTGGTAGGACTGTCGATGTATCAATGTAAGTGGTGACTTAATTTAAATGTATGTGTCCTTTTAAAGCACCGCTTTTAATAGCTTCTAAAATACTTTGTATTGAGTATATTATTGTGATTAGCTCTATTTATTTGACTAGGGTAATTAATGTTAATAGAAGAGTATTAGTATGTCTATGGGCGGGAGTGCGTCGCTTTTGTAATTCGCTACTTTATCTAGATGGCCATGCATTTACCAACAGGAGCAGTGGTGTATTACCATACATTATTATAATACAAATTACCGCATACCAATATGCTTATAAGCAATAATACTTCGATCACGTCTCCCCCTTTGTATTTGCTTGAAGCTTATTAAATACTATCTTTTCCTGTACTTTTTCAACTTCTTTGTCATCGTCAATCAAGCAATGCTGTCATCATTCAAGTGCTTATTCTCATCATCATAAAAGTGTAGATGTCGTCATAGTTTTTTGCACCATAGATACACGGAAATATATACTTAGAACTTACACAACGTTTACTTCGCAATGAGTTATGGTATAACAGCAAACACTGCAACCCTATTCTGTAATATCTAAACAGATTTTCGAGGTCTCTGGTAATGCTACCACTGTCGTAATGGTCTTGGTTTGTTTAATCATTAGTTGCCAGTCACAGAATATTAAGCTTTTGTGTTTACCGTTTTGTAATGTTGATTTTAATATTTCAAATGTTTCTAACGGTTGTAAGTACTTTGATGTAAAAGCGATTTAGATTTGGTAGATTTTAATTTATCTATTTTATCGTTAACTTAATTATGGCATGAAACGTATAAAAACATCCAATAAGGCACTCATTAACATTAATTTATGCGAACAAAACACAATTGAAACATGTGACCTGTTACGTCAAACATAACCTCAAACTATAATACAAAAGAGCTTCAATCTCTTATAACCTGATACCGAAGCTATAGCCTTTCACAATTATCACAGAATCAAACCCAGAGCCCTACATATGTCAGATGGTATAAACATTGCGCTGACGCAACCGGTTGGCGGGTAGTGAGCAAATGTCAGCAGGGAACCAGTCCGACCGTTGCGACCGTTGCTTGGCCGAAACTCGAATGGAAAAGTTGTTCGGCTGTCGATTTTTTATTGCGGACACTTCCAGGTGATCGGGATTGGGTGTTCAATTTTGTGTTTTGGACTTTTCGTGATTGTTTAATTGTTTTAAATATGTGTTACTTGATGTAGTGTATTAAGTTTCAATTTTGTTTCTTATTACTTAAATGAATAAATCAATATGTCGCAATTCTGAAAAAATATTTAATATCTTGTACTTTAATTTTAAAAAAATGGGGCCCTACTTTTGGATATTTATTTATGCTAAAATCATAGTAATAGCTAGTTGCTCGTGCTTGCAAAATACATTAAAACAAAAAAAACAGATCTTATCAATCAAATTCATACCTTTTCAGCTTGAGAACGAAGTGCCAAAACCATTATACTACGTCATTCGCCCAAAGCCAGCGTTATCTCACAAGCCAAAGCTCGAATCCTACACCTACTGAATATTAAATCTTTAACGATTTCCGCATGGCAATGCCTCTGCCTTATTATTATGATCGGACCAAATCAAACTCGATATTGAACGTTAATGTATTCAATATCAATTAATAACTTGATTCGTAAATTCGTGTGTATGAGGTACAAGTTGGATACGATTACGTGAAATATAATTTAATGCATTTCAGTACTTGGAGTTGAAGTTGTGAGTGTTCAAGGTGATTTAGGCCAATGTACATACATACATACATAAACTCACGCCTTTTTCCCAGAAGGGGTATGCAGAGGTGCTAACAGGACACCCACGTTTGCCTAGTATGTTCCGTCCCATGATGTGATAGGGGGCGAGCCAATCGCCACATTGGGCACAAATTCCTGACACCGGACAGATAATGAATAGAAAAATCCAATATCACTTTGCCCGACCTGAGATTCAAACCCGAGACCTTAGCGTTCTTATCGCACCGTAATACAACTACGCCATCAAGGCGGCTAATTTATTCTAACAAATCAAACTTTAAAAACATCGAAAATATCGTCGTATTATTAGTTTAGTTATATAATAAGTCGTAAACGCGTTGTAAATCACGAGATCCTGATGAAGTTCTATGATAGGATATAATATTTGACTGAGGCTTGCAATTTAAAAAATATGAAAGATTGTTTAAAGATTATATTTAAGGGGTTTACGACATACAGAAGCCTTTCGTAAGTCATAAGTTACAAACTACGAGTAGGTATAAAAATGTAGATACTAGAAGTTCGCAGACAGAGGACAGGTAAAAGAAAATCTCAATATAAATTCACTTGAATGCAACACACACTTGACCGCATTCGAAATGCAAATAATACTGTAAAAGCGTCGTTAAATAATAAAGACACGTAATATTACAAAATACACCAAATTCAATAGCCTACATTAATAGCGTGGGATAATTTTGTGAAATAAATGTTAATTCATCAAGTTGTTGATGATATAACCATGTCCCATTGTTAACACTCAAAATTATTTGTCGTAATTTCTATTGTATATTTTCATAAAGCATTAGAAAATTACTTACAGTTGCTGCCTTGTATATTTTGGTTGTTTCTTTAAAAATTACTTATAAAATGTTATGTATCTGCGATCATTAAGAATATTATTCGTGGAATATTTTAAAATAGTACCTAAGAATTTTAATTACATTTAGGTAAATAAAGGTTTGTCAGAATCCAATAATAAATCATACAGGACAGTTCGTAACTATTCACGTTTCATACGATATTTTTTGTTCCAATCCAATAATATAATTAAGTACATAATTGCCAAACTCGGTCGGTTGGCATTTATGACTCATGCAACCTTGAGTATGACATTTTTACGCTATCCTCAAAGGATTAGACGTAGGCGATAGAAGCTTTAAGCGCCATTTTAAACAAAGTTTGGGTGAGATTGAAATTAGGACCAAACCAGTTCATCGATGTTGTTTTGGCTAAAACGTGTTTTGGAGATCCGGCCTAACAGCTGTGATACCATTGGCTATTTCAATAGTATACTTCTTTGGCCTTATTCATAGACAGATTTAAAACCTATTTTATTTATCGAATGTTTTGTCTTCTGGGCTCAAACTGAATTCTTAAGTCGTTCGAAAGGGACAAAACATTCAATTACTAAAATAGGTTTTAAATCTGTCTTTATAAATAAGGCCGTTTGTCTGATGTGCCAACTTAATAATGATTATCGTACTGCAGCTGTCATAGCTTGGGAATACGCTGTGAGATTCAGTAGTTAAAATCAGGTTCAAGTTTTAAACTTTCGTAAAATATTAAAGTTGTTGGAAAAATATCACTGACCCGGTAATTGTGTGAGAGTGGCAGGGTATTTAAATATACCTACTATAAGCATTAATAGCTTGGAAGATTATTGAAAATAATTATAGTGTTGAAATAGCTTTATATCATAAACAAGAACAAGTGTTTATTCGCAGAGACGATTAATACCCAAGCCGTTCCTGTTATAAATATTTTAAATATGAAATAATATTTTTTCTTTCCGTCAATAAATCCTAAATAAGTAGTTAATAATCCGGTACTTCAGTCGCTTATACGGTAATCCAATTCTGACATTAGATTTAATCTGATAATCCATTTATACCGTTAATCCATCTATGACAAGGAACACCTGTATATAATTGACCTATAACGGAATATTCCCGTCAAATAATATAGATTAGATTAAGTGATGAGGATTATTTCTTATCCATGACAAATTATTTAGAAAGATTATGTGAAATTAAAAGAAAAGTACAAAACTTTACGGAAAGCGGAGAAATATAGGTGTGTTTTTACGTACATTTTCAATAACACTTAGAGAAATAGTGCCTTAACTGCAAAATATATATAACTTATATATTATTAGTTAAAATACGACAATAAAACAAAAATAAAATTATTCATTTTAAAAAGCAATACCAATCAAGTTAAATAATAATAATAAATAAATAAAGAGAATAAATATTCGTAATACCAGAGGTTCGAATTTTTATTCCGAGAGAGATCGAAAGAAAGGTAGTCGGTTTTTAAAATAAAAAACTAAGAAAAGATTTATTTCACAGCTACATTGTATAATAATAAAAAAATAAAAAATAAAACTTGGCAATAACAAAACTATCTAATCTATCTAAAATTGATCGATATCAGTAGCGTGAAGCGTATCTACTGCTCTTACTTTTAGGTTTTTTATTACAAGAAGAATACTTGAAGAAGAAAATACTACCTCGGTGGCGTAGAATTACGTTACGATTACAGAGCTGAAGTCTCGGGTTCAAATACTGGATCAGTCTAAGTGATATTAGATTTTACTATAATTCATTATCAGCCCGGAGTCAGGAATTTGTGCCCGATATGGCGATAGGCTGGCCCCTATCGCATCGTGGGACGGAACATACAAGGCGAAATGTGGGTGCCCTGGTAGCACCTCTGCCTACCCCTTTCGGGAAAATTACTTTTCATTCTAAAGTTACCTGTGGTTTGCACACGACGTTTCAAGTAATTCCTGCCTAGTAAGGCACCCTAATCATAAGAGTTAAGAAATTGCGTGGAAAGCATTCAAGTTTCTCCAAGTCTCAATTGCAGTTATATTGCAAACGGTATAATTTGCATTAGCGTCGGAAATGATCATGATAATGACTTATGACGAACTGGTAATATTATTTTAAATTGTTTATTAATAGTATTTAAATGAGTACAACAATATATTCAAACACATCAATGATTCGGTAACACAAACACGTTCGTATAACCACGAAAATAATGTTAAAATCGATGCATAATTAATTTTAACCAATAGCTTCTCTGCTAATAGCGATATTTACATTAAAAACTCATTTAGTAGGTATTTCATTGTGTTTATTATTGTGCAATTTTCAGATGCATCATTAAACTGCGTTATTGAATAACCGTTAAATTCACGAATTACTAATGTACTGTATTCAAAAGTTATAATATATAACCATACATGGCTTACTAGTTTTTCACCGTAGACCTTAACCATGACGAAAGCATCATTGGTGCTTTTGAAGTAGTGTTACATAGATGTATGTCTAATTTAAACAAGACGCTTTTTTGAAAATAGACGTAATACGAATTACCATGAAGTTTTTAAAAAAGCTGCCGTGAAATGTGAGTTAAAAAAAACAATCGATGTGGACTTTAGGCCATTGATCGCAAATTAATTTCATCCCCACGTATTGCGATAAGACCGCCATTTGCTGCACTAATTACAACTGTTAGCTGTATACATGTTTATGTATTAAGCGGTGTGCAATAAAGTGTTCTTTATCTCTATCTATCTATTGTTTTTGGCCCTATTTCTCATTATACTCTGCTAGCACTCAAAAGTCTAGAACCACTAAAACCGGTAATAATTGAAGCGTTATCTATTGCGTTTCAATTTTAGTGACATCTATCGCAACACGCTTGCATTATTATATCACGAGCAATAATAAAAGTGGAATCGAATTAACGCATCAGAATCGCATCTTATTGTTTGTACGTAACAGCTTCGTATCAACAGATTACGTTATTTACGGCTACAAGAGTGCTGGTGTTATGGCTTCTGATTGATTGATGCTTTGACAGATAACGTCTTGCCTATTGCCTAAGTATCGTTTATGGCACAGAAATTTATAATAAAAACTTAAACGTTCATAAGTCTATTCTTTGTTACAATCGTCGAGTTAAATACGAAGTGATATTTCGTCTTTGCACATTGCCAAATTTTTGCAATTTTTAAAGTAGGTACTTTAGATGAATACGTTTCCAGCAAACAAAAGCAAACCATTGAGAGAAAAGGGGAGTACAGAAGAGGGCAGTTGATCCCTTCACGTAGAAGTGTGATATAAATAACCATAATCAAAGATCTGTTTATAAATAGAACCAAATATTGATTATCGATTACAGATAACTTTTATAAAGGATCACAATTTTATCCCGATACAGGTTCCCTCTTCTCAAATATTTTTCTCTTTTTGTACTACCAGAATACTCGGGTTTAAGGAGTGTAGTAATCGGTGGAGGTCGGTGTCAACGAACTGCCGGATGACCTCCGTATGGCCCGTTTTAAGGAGCCTTTGAGCCTTTCGACCGTTTAAATACCACGATATGTCGTACCATTAGCGTGAGTGTCGATCTCGTGTTTATGCGCTTTTAAAATAAATCTTTACGATGTCTGGGTACCGGTTCCGCTGGTTTCATTATTTTTAGCAGCCACATGTAATTTCTCGCACTAATAGATAATGTATTACAAAAATAATTGTTTAAATATATTAAATACTTGGAGCAATATTTCATAATACACGTTAAATTGTAAAACTTATTTTTTAACTTAGTTGAAAATACAATCCTGCATTATAATTTTAAGTATTTGTTTCTAAAACCATTCAAAGTTTTGGTCCTGTTATCTCTAAAACTTAACAAAATGCAATTTGGTATAATCAAAGCACAAATCTTTATTCGCCAATTATCAAATGTTTTCACGTTTAGATTTACAAAAAGACTATCTGAATAGGTATTTGCAACCATTCCTAACACATGTTTATTCTACGAAGTTTTTTATTCATTGCATTATCTTAGATTTATCTCAATAATTTATCTGATCGTTAACGTGTCGTGAATGCTAAAGTTCACAAAGTTCCGAGAATAAAGTACAAGTATGAAACAAACTTTTTACGATGTCACAATGTGTTATGGAACGGGAGGTTTAAACGGAATTTCGAGGATTGAATTTTAGTTGGAGTTTTCAATAATGATTAAATTTTAATGTATTATTTATTACTTAGTAACTAAATGTACAGGTTTATATTATTTAGATGTTAATTATTTTTGGTACCGCAGTTGTTTTGGAGGAAGTATGTGCAGACATTGGAGCGTGAAATCCTGACTACGATTCTCAGAGGCCAATTCACGTAAATTCTCGGTTTGAGAAGCTTCATAGGAATTGCGTTGGTCTGATTTTTTGGCATGCTCTTTTATAGCATCTTAGGATAGAAATAGGCTGCAATATGTAAACTAATGCGGGTATCAGTTTTGGCACCTCTGCCTATCCTTTTGGGATGTAAGCATGAGCTTGTCCTTGTGCATAATTATCTAATTACCAGACGACTGACACATGTCAGACAAATGGCCATATTTCATTATATTTTAGATACTTCTTGGTGGAATCCGTTTGTATTAAGACTCACGTCATGCATTTCAAACTAAACTTTTCGTTTACTTAATGTTGTTCAATGACTTGGGTTGTCTTGGCTTAGCTCGTTAGCTTCTACTAAGGCAACATACGGCTCTAGTTAATACATAAATTATACAAGTATCTTGAATTGTTATGTAATAAATATAGGAATTCCTATTTGAGCAGTACCTACATTTTGTGATTTACTGTTTATATTGAATTTTGTAAGTAAAAGGTTTATTCGAAATAATGGGTACATAAACAATAAATAAATATTGGATTGCAGTGACTGCTTGCTCGTAAATTCAAGTAACACATGTTATATTGGAAATGGCCATAAAATTTAAAATTAAAAGAATGAATTCAAAACTTGCATGTTTTTAATAAAACTCTTATTACGAAAATTTTGATTTGTCCAATAATTTATAATGATATAATATTAAATTCCATAATTGATTTGCGAGATTAAATTTTTCTCACCAGTCAACACAATTATGTTGGCTCCAAACCGGACGAACGCTATCAAATATAAACTCTAGAAATTAAACTCCAATAATGATAGTAAATTATATGACAGAATATCGCAGCACATGATTAGAAAGTGTTTTATAAGTATCGGATCTAGTAGTTAGAGGCTTGTGCAACAATCTTGTGAGGCTACAATAAATTTATGCTAATATTGCGAAAGGTTAAATGATATAACACTTATAATACAGGCTTCAAGGTTTGCTAACTATTTTTCTATTCTTCGTGACCTTTTTACTTCGCATCGTAAAATTTTTCTCAAGTTTACAGAATTTTGCTAATTGTTTTGGTTTTTAGTATGCGGTGTGTAATTATATAATCGGATAGACTAAATGTTTGCCTTTTTGTGTAAGAATTGTTGTTAATTTGCGACAAGAAGGCACCGCCGATGATCCAAAATCAAGAACAACCAATGAATATTTCTACTACCAATAATTGACGTCCACAGAAAGAATCACCGTATAATAACATCCAATTAGTCTAAAAAAAACATATGATAACATCAAATTAGAAAGGAAAAATACTTGTACTCGAATATCTCATAAAAAAGTGAAAATTTGGAGAAAATATCTCACATTCAATGACAAATAAAATTTTACACAAAAAATCTACAACCTTAATCATCGTCTTAGACCAATTAGTCTGTTCTCAAAACGTTTGCAAGCATGACAGGCGATCCCAACAGTATATGCCAAACCATTCTGCAACATGGTTGAAAAGTTGTGATCCTAAGTAAGCGGATAAGGGTAGGCAGAAGAAGATGTCCTTGAAATCGAGATTTGGTAGGTTATATAATACGAACATTTTGAACATACCACACAAGAATAAAGCCTTTTATTCCAACTTTGGTTTTTATAAATGAGATCTTAAGGTACAAAAACTAACCACAAGTCGTGAAGAAGGCCTAATGCATACCTGAGTATTATTTTTATTGTAAACAAATCACGTTCAGTGGCCCACTGACACGGTGCGTAGAATGAGAAAAAAAAGAAAGTGGTATTTCAAGGTGATTTCTTTTCAAGGACGACGCGAAAGTAGGCTATTGTAATATGGAAACAGGATTTGAGATCTTTATCTTTAGAAAAAGTTATTTGTCTTGCTCCGTACACAAACTTTCGTGCAGCAAAGCAAATTAAAAGTAATTACTGGTGCAAGAAGTAAATATCACAATTTACTTGTAATTTGGAGTGTTTGGTCGAGGAAAGCGGCAGCAAAACTTTCTTCGACATATTTATTTATTCGTTTATTAGACATACCAACAGCATACACAAAATAGCATTCAAAATTAGACTTATCAATAATTAAAATAATAATTAATGCATATGCCTTTTATAGTTATATACAGTAAGGAGAATGTACCCAACACGTGAAGGTATATTTTTACATACATATTATGTAACCTTACGCATGTATAGATGTAATGGATAGGTTCCTGAACTTATTATCACAAAATTTGACATGGGCGTGGCTTTTCCTACCGGACATAAATTTCAGCCCTTCCCATCTTCTGTACACATTTTTATTAGATGCTTCATTATTCTACCTTTATAAACTTTAAAACATGGTAACTTTATCTCGTCGAACTTTACAAAACACTCTAAAGTACTAAAATATCTTCTAGAAACTGAATACCTTGGAGGGTCTCTATTAATTTTGAATTAATTAACGGCTATTTAAACAAACGTTGTTAATTGGGCCAAATTTAGCAGTATAATTGGAGGGAAACTTTTAAGGGACAAGTTAAATGATAGGCATTAGGTGCCGGCTTCTGGACAAAAAATGTTAATTAGAAAGATCAGCTTATTCCTGTGTTAAACTTCTTTTGAACCCTTAAAGTATTTAGAAAGTATGCGTTAAAAGTCTCTGCGGTATTAACATAGATAAAATACTTTTACTTGTTTACGTAAAAATAAAGTCTTACGTAATAATAATAAGCGTTTATACTCTTAATTACCAAACTAAAAACTTACTGTCCAATTACTATTGTGTAATATATGACATTTAAAACAACAGAGCTATACGCTATCCTCGTTATCCAAATTTATAATGAAATTCTGGCAATAGTTTAACATTACAATTTATTGAACAGCAGAATTAATTTTGCACAGGCTAATCGTGTCTTTGTGACGAAGTATTTTAAACTTTATTTCTTGGTGTTTAAGTTGGTAATCAGATTAGCAGTGGCATTACTGTCCATCATATCGCAACATATTGCTTAATAGGCAGTGGGCACTGTTTATGGGTGTGCAGCATACTATGCAATGTCCGCTTCTATGTCGAAATGTAACGCCTTTATACTTTAGTCAATTTCATACATTATACTACACATTGAATAGTTTAGTTTACTACATGTTTAATTAGTGGTTGGAGGTCTGAAAGCGACAATAGTTGTTAAAGTTCATATGCAATTAAAAATATTAAATAAATTCTTAATTTTTTTAGAACAATACTACTAGCACCAACAACTTTTAAAATAACATTCTGGGTCAAAAAGATTTTGAATTAAGTTTCTTATGTCATAATATTGTGTACTTATTGAAATATTTTATTTACGAAATGTGATGAAGGAAATGTCGAATATTGACATTTGTAATTACCGAACCTTTCAATAATAAATACATACCGACACATAAAGTTGATGTTGTTATATAAAGTTGACATACCTGAAATAAACAAAAAGTAACATTAAAAATCACATCAAAATAATTAATATTTACAAAAACAATTTTGACGTAGTATATTCTCAATTAACCAAAGAAATAACGTATAGAACAAATAAGTGAAAAAATACACAACTATTCATACTTTTCGATTTGAAATTCCCTTTTTACCAGTGAAAGTATATGGTTGACTCACTCGGAATTCTTTTAAAATTATAAGTCGATTCTCTGAATTATGACCGAAAAGTGTATTGACATTTGTAAAACCTTTTCCTCTTATGTTCCGCGTTCCTTTGGTATGTCGCGTAGCAACTGGCAAGTTTAAAACCGTGAATACGAGTTTGATTTTCAACGAAGCAAATCTTTGCTTTTGTTTTATTATATTTAAATATTACAAAATCTTGTAGCCATTCGTAAAGAAATACCTGGCAGCCTTGAAAGTAAGAAAAGGCATTTTATACATATTTAAATCGATTATTGCATCGCTCTTACTTTGATTTATGTTAAATAATTTAATTTTAATAAATTTTAGTTCAATCTAATTAGCTAATCAACGACTAACGTAGCAACGAACGCAAAATAAACTTGTTTTTCGTGCAGACGGAAATAAATTGGACACAAAAACCAGTTAGTGGCTTGTATAATTCTTTGTGACAAAGTGGAACAGTGCAGTGTTATATATGTATGTATTTAATTAACACAACATAATATATAGAAACATAACTTTGGGCGGAACCTGCGCAATAACCTTAAAGGAAATGTCTATTACTTTGTTCCGGCATTACTTAAAATATTTATTTGATTGAAACATACAAACATTTACGCTTATTTTTCAGAAGGTAAGCAGTAGTGTAAGCAAAAGTATCTAGAGACTGTCATGTTTTTGGAGATAGAAGGAGAGAGCTGTTTACTTTATGATACAAAGACTTTGTTATGTTTAAAATAATAACAAAAAAATTGGCATTGGTTTTTTATAGTCATCTGTGATGTGTTAAATATTATCTAATAATCACGACCCTGGTTGTAGGGATAGTAAAATCGGTTAAAAATATTTATTCCAGCGACAATTTTGGCTTCAAAGCAAATGTGGGAGATAATGGTGGTACAATCGAGGATGCCAAAGACCAGGCGAAGAAAAGATGAATGAAACCAACCTGAATTAACGTCAGGCAGAAATAGAGTCGCCATTGCAAAATAATATTTATAAGTTATAAAATCATATTTCAAAAAGTAATGTTGAGGTAGAAATATTAATGAGCCACGGGACCCAGTATAGTTCATTTCCAAGAAATTTTCTGACTGATATTAACTTCTTGAGTGGGTCTCCAAAGGCATAATTATATTCAAAAACTTTTTGTTTTAAACTGTTGTAAAAATATATCACCTTTTAAGTCAACAGACTAAAAAATATTGATATTAAGGCTTACTAAGGTCTGAACTGAACAAAGTTTATAATGCAGTTTGAGTATCAAGTAAAAAGATGAACTAAATAGTGCTATTGATAAAGGTACAAAAAATATGATATTACACAAAATGAAGTCCTTTAGTTCATTACTAAATAAAATACGTGAAAAATTAATGCACATTTTTAAATATGGATAAAAAATTACATGTGCCTATTCGATGCATTGAGGTACATAACGAAAGACTTAAATTCTATCCAGAAAATTGATACCTGGAATCAATTATCTGGATCCATCCTTTTATTCATCCATCAGCCAAAGGAAGTCCACAGCTGAACATAAGCCTCTTCCAATGAATTCCACAGTGACCTGTTGGAGGCAGTATGCATCCAGCCACGTCCCGCGACCTTTACCAGGTCGTCTGACCAGGTATGGTACAGTACAATACAGCATCAGCAATATCACCTACTGATGAAAACGAAACTCCTGTACAGCCGATAGGTGGGTTAAGAGAGGTAATGCCATAATATAATAGTCCACCACTGGCGTAGCGCGGGTTGGTGGAATTCAGGTGCCGTTGAAAAAATTATAGTGAGTTGGGGTAACTCCGTAATACAATAATGGAAGGGGTAAGAACTTAAACTCCTATATTTTATAGGCTCTATGGCTTTTAACATAAAGCAAATAAACTCTCTTAAGTAAATATTGCAGCAATGTAATGTGCTTTTGGAAATAATATACATAAGTGAAATTTTATAACGGAGTACTTTTTTCCTACGTCATAAACCGCATCAATTTTACGATGACACGGTACGACGCTCGTGTTTCAACGGGCCCATTAAATTTATTTTCCCTCGTTTTTGCACCATTAACCTCTACAATGTATTATTACGAAATTTTATCGTAACTTAGATATTTTGTTTTTGCTCGTGCAAATATTTATTTTGTGATTAGCTTGCATCGAGATTGTATTATATTGTATCAGCCTATATAATATTATGTACTTCCCACTGATTGAGAGTGGCACTGTTCACCACGCTGGCCTAGTGCGGGTTGTAATCACCATAAAGCTTTCTTTTATTTACAAATACGTTACTATAAATATAGGCTATTTTGAGTAACATAACATGGCTGTCTAATTTGTCGAAATGGTATAAAATTTCCACGCGAATATTTTACTTTTTTTTTCTAAGATTTACAATTTAAAAAAGCAAAGTTGCAAAATAGTTTATTCCGTAATATATTTAATTCTATCGATCGCTAAAACAATATTTTAATCTAACAACTAATTTCGTAAGTAATGATTTGTGTGATTAATCATTATAAACTTCCGTCTTAAATTGTTTCGAAATTTAATTAAATTAATATTTTGATGACTCCGTAGGATAGAATTATAATAAGTTAAATAGCTTAGAATTATGTTAGTTATTTCACAACTTTACACCTAATGGTATGTAATAATAACTGGTATCATGTTAACAAGTATTAGGTCACAATTATGGAAGGTAGCTTATTATGTGTGTAGTAATATATTAAAACCATATAAAACGAATTTAGATTCATATTAGGTGGTGTAAAATTATTTAAATATAATATTTTCCTTTTGTAAGTTTAATAGAACATGTATGGCCATATAAAGGAAGATACTAGCAACAAAAGAGGTAAATAGTAAGAATTATTGAGTCCCTATCAATGATCAAAATTCAAATACTTAATTTATTGTATAAATACACGTTTACGAAACTTTATAATTAAAAACAGCATGATAACAAGCACTCAAGATAATATCTACAACATTGTTTATAAATAATAATGTAAATAATTTATTACGGAAGGATCAAGAGGCGTTTCCGGAGATACGTAAAGATACGAGTGTCCAAAGCGCAGCCACTTCCTCTGCATTATCATTCATCAAGCAATTTCAATTAATCCACCAAAATAAAATGGTCGCCCGCCTCTTAGTTTTACTTCGTCAACGAGTGTCGTTTAATTCGGCAAGGTTGTACAAAAATATTACTTGTCATAAAATGTATTTTCCTTTGTAAAATCACAGTACAAAGTTACTAACACACGTTCGGTGTCCTTACCGAGACTGGCCGGCCTTGCCACAAGCTAGCTTTCAACATACCGTATTACTCAACTGCAGTCCACTTAACCAATTTTAGCCGAGCCGTTCTTCCATGTATTAACACCGCAGAATGGTGTCTCAGTTAATTGGGGGTTGGGGACCAAAATGTACAGACCTTTGCGAAAATCTAGAGCGGTATTTAGAAAGAAAAGACGAAGGATACAGAAAAGATCTTAGTTAATTGGTTACGTTGTGTCGAGTTTATTGGCAATATACCACTATTTTTTACTTTGTTTTTAATTTTGTTCTATTGCGTAATACTCATTATTTTAAAGTAGATATAAATTAAAAATTAAAATAATTAATTTATGTGCATAATAAAGCACATAGATGAAATGACAACATACATTTCATAATATCACGGTCTCACTAAAACGGCTGTTAGTGGTAACCCAATAATTACATAAACTAGTTTAAATGGGCAGTCATAAAGTAAACGCAATTAAAACTTGCGATAGTGTAATTCAACTGGTCACTTAAAACTGGTTTTGTTGTAACAAAACTTAAGGAATTGAAATGTTATATGAGCCGTAGTAATTACTTATTAAAATGATTTATACAGACTTCAATACAATGGAATCTAGCTAATGGATAACTAACTGTAGGCCTTGAATGTCAGCTCAGACAATCAATTTGTGAGAATTCAGAATAATCCACTTGAACAACGATCAATAGTATACTAGCATTGATTAAATACAAGAGCTTTAACGATTGTTCGTAACTCAACATTAGCAAAATCATTAAATGACGATGGATTCGTATGATTAACCACATATTAAGATTTAGTGAGGCTACATGGCTCAATTATTTTTGACATATTAACAAATAAATATGGTAGAGCGTCGGAACTCGGACAGATAGTTTAATAAATATAGAAGTAAGCTTTGGGAACGTTTAGGTGATCTTACAGATCTTTATGCAATACTGGACTGACCGTGGCTGACAAAAATGATAAAAACATCATAGAAAGTCGGTAAAATTCTTTTCATCTCACATTCCGAACTAGATTCAAGTTATATAACATTTCCTTAAAGAGTTTTACTAGAATTTTGTGTAAATAGGACCGGTTTGGTGACCATACCGGGCATTACCCTTTTTTACTTTTCGAGAATGGGTCCGTTACGCCATCTCCAAATTCACCATTTGAGCATAACAATGAAATCACCATCGCGAGAAATGTAAATAAACTCGATTTGATATTCCACAAACAAGCTCGGAAAAAGCAGGATTCTGCATTCGAGATGGTTTACTTAAACCAACGAAATATATTTTTCCTCGTGGCCCCCAGTAGTTTAAATGCTATTGAAATAAGAAACACTTGAATTATTTCGTTGACTTAAAAATATGGTTTATGTAGTTCTATATTTTGTTTTGTTTGGATTCTGATTAGTTTCGATGTATTTGACGAACTCCGTGGCGCAGTTGGTTAGACGCCGACTGCGAAACGAGAGGCCGCGGGTTCGATTCCCGAGACAAATGTTTATACGATCCACATATATTTGTTTCGGGTCTGGGTGTATGTGAGACCGAAAAGTCTCTCGAAGTTCCTGATACCCACGACATAATTAAATCCAATGTGGGGTCAGTTCTATATATGTGACTGTTGAGTGTTTTTATATTTTTTTTATAATAGTATTACCATCTAAAGCACCTAATTAAAAACCACCCTTTGACTTCATTAATTTCAGACGATATCATCCTAATATTTCACCTAGAATTTTGCCTTTTGCCAACACTGCATTTGGCGGAACTCTTGCTACTGGTGCTCTGCGAACTAAATTGGGTGTAAATATCTTTAACTTACTAACTCGGTTTTAATTAAATTTTCGCTTTGCTAACTTCTGTGAACAAGTCATCTGGAGTGCTAAAGTCAATTTTAAATTAATTTTGTCAAACACCTAGACGACAGACTATTAATCTTATTCAAGATCTTTTAGAACAAAAACAACTCCTTTGTTTTTGTCTATGATCCTCCAATTCTTGATACATTAGAATGGAATTTGAAATATTTGACCGTTCGTCAAACAAAAAATGACCCGTCTCGAACGAACAAACCGAGTCCATGTCTAAAAACCTTGAACGTGCCGACAAAAAGAACGAACGAAGACCGATTGCTAAACGGTGCATTCGACGACCGTCCTAACGTGTATGGCATCGAATTTCAAACGATATACCAATACCTTGACCTTTTTGTGTACAAACGCTTTATTGACAGCAGTGACATATTTTGAAACATTAATTACGTGCATTTGACAAGCTGAAAATAAATGTCGCAATTTGAAAGAGGCTTATGTCCAACAGCGGACAATAGGTTGATGATGATGATGATGATTTGACCACTATCACGAATTTTTATAAGCCCAAATGGCAGACCACCTGGTGGTAATGAGTAGTGGTTACCTTCATTTATATACATTGTCAATAAAACCAAGGATATATCCAAGACGCCTCTTGCCAAGGAAGATAATCTATGTAGGAATTAAAACGTCTTTTACTAAAAGACTAGAAAACTAAAAAAATAACTTTTATGTGAGTCAAATTATTTTGACCAAGAAATAAGTGTATTGGGGAGAGATATTTGGACTCAATTAGATTAAAGTGCTACATATAACCTTTCCAAACATCAAACCATTCAGTTTGAGTGGATAATAACAAAATAGACTACGTAGGCGTTTCCATATTCTAAATTGAAAAGGTATTTTTACCAATAATATTACACTATTCAGGAGATTCGACCTGTTTTTTTTTATTGGATGAAACCAAAAGGCTAAGATAAATAGATACTTTATACAGCAAAAAATATATTTCATGTTTTATATTATGTTTAAAACCATCAACAGAACTCAGGAAAACAATAAAGACCTACAAATCAACATGAAAAAAGTGATACTAAAAAGCAATATAACAAAGTCTTCTTACATACACAAATCAAATATCACTAATTAAACCCATACAAATGAATATAAACTGACTATGTATAGTATTAGCAACTTTCCCGATTTCTGCACTTGGTCACTCACCACCTAACTTTCACGAACAGTTCACTGAGGTTAAGCAAAGCCTTGCAATAGTTCATAATAATTTTTCAACTAATTACTGCTTATGTACTTGACAGCTGAATTTAGAATTTACAACGTTTTTCTTATTAGATAATTCGATATCAGTGACTTTCTATGTGGATGAAAGTTTAAAGCGATGAATAAAAATAATATGTAGTTTTTTTCTGTACTTAAAATAATGTTAGCCGCTTTATTTTTCAAGACGCAGTAGCACGCGAGGGCTTAAATTATTATCTTAGCAAAAGCTATGTATTTATCACCCACACAGGGTGATACTTGCAAAAAGCAAAAATCTTCATTTTTGTTTGGGAAATGTTTAGTTGCATTGTGATTGTAGTCACTAAAACTGCCTTCCAGCTTCGTTTTTGGTCACAGTGTGGATATACCCGGTATAAAAATTGCCTAATGTCTAATACTGCTTGTTTATCAGAGTGTCACAGAGGCGTATGAGGAAGGATGAGTGGCGGACCATGACGCGCTGTCTCTTTTACGAAACAGTTAGTTATTGTCACTTGATACACGCACATAACACAGTGTTATGTTGCCAGTTGTAATAAGCAGTCTAAAATTGTTATAAGCCTAGTACTTTCTAAAGTAGAAATCAGTTTAATATCAGGCATGTTTCTGAGTCTCGTTAAATTATAATAAAGATTTTTTGCGGTAACATGCATTCAACCTGCACCTTACACAATGTCACGGATGTGGAGTAAAACAAGAGTATAAGTTATTTAATATGTATGTACTACTATTCCCAGAGTGAAAGTTAACAAAAGTACGATCTAAATGAATAAATACACCCAACAGTCACACACATAGTCCTGAACCCATAGTAAGATCGAGTCTTGTGTCGTGGGTATCAGGATCTAAGAGAGACTTTTCGGTCTCACAAACAACCAGACCCGAACAAATACCAGTTGTTCACACAAATATTTGTTCCGGTGCGGGGATCGATCCCCGAATCTAAAGATGTATTATTATTTTAGTAACCTTAGTCTTTTCATGGTAGAGCTCAATCGTATTCTCGATTGTAGAGGAGGCCCTGCAATGGGACTTATATGAGCTGATATACTTACAGTCTTTGATGGTTTGTGTTTATTTATGTTACAGTTTACTGTTTTTATAAAGGGAATATAATAAATTGAGCTTATAAGCATACACCGTGTAGTCAAGATAGGCTAAATCTTATGTTGGAATTTGTATCAGGAAACATTATATCAAGTGATTGAATTGAAAGAGAACACAAAGAAAATCTGTTGATGGACACTTCGTAACACATAACTGCTTCGTTATTGTTACATACCGTATTAAATCCACATGGAATGAGTTATAAAGCAATGCAATAAAGAAAATTATATCATTAAACTGTTTGCGACAGGCCACAACTCTAGCCTACTTTCCTCGATAACCACGCCACTTACTTTTTTATTTCCATGTCAAAAGTACGGAAAACCGCAGAACTTGTTTACGTCCTAAGTGATTACCAAAAGGTGATGACGTAACAACTTCGCCAACAACCAAAATTAATCGATAACAAAAACGATTACGATTATTACATAATAATAAAATCACGTTTCGATTGCCACTAACGCTCATTATGCAACAGGTTGCAAACTGCGAATTATTATCGTATTTTTGTGGTGGAGCAAAAAAATATCCAATGTACATGCTGCACGTTTTGTTGCAAAGAATTATTTTGTTTGGAATGTCTAGAGGTCACACAAGAAAAATGTGCTTTATTTTAAATGAATATTAAACGTTTAAGTAAGTGCAGTCGAAGTTTCCATCAATATACTTCTGTATAGAGAAGTATAGTCCAAACTATATTTTAGTTGTTTAAGATTCATAATAATAATCAAACAAGTAGATAGGTATCGTAAACGGGGGCCACGGATTAAAGATTTTCCTAACAGCCACTTAAAAAATTACCATAACAATTGATTACCAACGCATATTTTTGATTCCCACTTACAATTTTATCTAGGTTCCACGGATTAACTAACAAGACACGCATTTACACGTAGTTAAACATAAAATTACAACCACGCATAGCACGCACGGACCAAAAATTGCGTAAAATTTCTAAATCATCAGTTTTTAGAACGCAAAATTAAATATTTTATTTTTGTATAAGTACTCATCGATAATCGAGGTAATATTTAATTACTTCGTGCTACAAACTAAGGTAAGCTTAAAAGAAGCTGTGATTCAATTTTATATCTACAGGATGAAAAAAGAACCGTTGTGTGTGTATGCAAATCAGAGATGTTGCGCTATACGTGACTTGATTATTTGAAACTGTTGCAAAAGACTGAGATAAAATAAACGCGATATCCTGCAAGTAAACACTGCAACATTCTTGAAATTGGACTTGGAAGATGAATAAATGAAAGTAGAGGTAGATTCGATACTACAAGTTCTATGGAGATTCAGGCGTAGGGCTCTTCTTGAGAAGAAACGTTTATAGCATTTGCGTCTTCATTCACTCTTAATTCTGTAAGGTCAATATTATTTGTTGTAAGATGGCATTAGATACTACTTTCGTTTAAAAAAATCTCTTAGTTTTGAATCCCAAGAAACTTTGAGCACAAATTAATATTCTTTATGTAAGTCTATATAGGTACACCATGCTCAACTCCGAGCATGGAATTATTCAAATTCCAATCTTTTTCGATCGAATGATCTAGCCAAATGATAATCACACACGATATTTTGAAATCAAACGATCTTCAAAGTATACTCGTAATAAGCACACGTCCATCCACAGCAATGTAATTTGCGCTTTTCAATTACATCAGTAGTACAAATTTAGAACTAAGCAATAACATTACCAAGTATCAGGCAGTCAAATCTTTTAATATCACAAATGTTAATAACGTCGATTACGAAATATTCCTCATAATTACCTACATGATGGAGACAGGCATAAAAATTTGCATGACACAGCGCCATAACTCGTTTTGAGCAAGACACAACCGGGTCTGGATTAAAATGTATTATCTTGCAACCTCGAGCTTATGACTTCGAATTTTACGAGTCAGGGAAGTATTGAACACTTAAAACATATGACAATATCAATATAATAATGATTTTATTTCCGTTTTCTGGTATTATTTTGGGGTTTCGTGCGTCACTTTGCCAATAAATTTTCACGTTTTAGAAAAGAAGATAACAGATTGATTGGGTGAAATCCGTGATTGAAATCAGCACTTTAGTTTAAGACCTAGACCTAGGTTTACTTTTTTTTTATTTTTTAAGCTTTTTAACATTACAAAGCATAAAAACATCAGAATAGAAACAAACAGTTATAAAATCTGCAAAAACAGTGAAAGACTATATTAAATTGATTGTCTATATTTTGGATAAGAAGTGTTCGAATATCTGTCTTTCGAATTGAAACATAAAATTAACATTTTCCAAAGTAATTCCTCACTGATTGAAATTCCTCGCAGTGGAATAAATAAGCCAATGGCAGCGACTATGGATTTCTACTTTACTCGAACAACACGTCATTTGCGCTTTATACATGTTTATCGATCTTACTGTTACTTAATATATATAAAAGGTGTCGCTGACTTGGTTAGCATAGGTCCTCACTAAAATGGGATATCAGAGCTAAGAGAATAGCTTTTATGCGTCATCAGAACAATTTTATCATGTATACGACATAAGTATTTGTTGTAATAAGATTTTAACAAAAGTTATGTTTTTGTGTCTAATAATTTTGTTTTACGTCTCGTTTTGAACTTTAACCTTATGTGTTTAAAGTACATATCTATGTAAACAAATTGTTTTATTTTCGTTCCATGACAAATCTAATGTTAAATGTCACGGCGTACAAGTTTCAAAACATATGACCAGATTTTATTTCTATCATGTTTATCAATGCACTCGGTTTCATCTCAATTTATTTTCACAATCCATTCAATGTATTCGACATTCACAAATCTTCTTTTGGGAACAACAGTCAATACCATTCCTATGAAATATCAGCAAAATGGATTGGCTAAAAATGATTCAATTGACCCGCCAGAATTTAGGTCAAAGCCAGATTGTACGTGGGACTCGGTCTGCAAACTAACGAGCGAGCTGTTTCAACACATACATTCCCATTGAGTTGCGAAATATGTCACCACATAAACTTGACAAAATTCGATATCGCACAGAAGCCTATGAATGCGCGCAATCTATTGAGACTTGTATTAATGTATGCTGGGTATTGGCATATTATAAAATACCCAGCGGGTTTGGTTAAAAGACTTGTGAAGAGTTGAGGAGAGAAATGCATGTTTTCGACCATTTAGTAATTTTTGGTTTTGAAGAAGCTATGTTTAAAAATAATGTAAATAAGGTAAAAAATATTGTATTTTATACTACCAACCTTTATGTATTATTGCTACGGTTCTTTCTGTTGGATATCCATCACGCACTATGTAACCTTACATTACTGATGAATGCTGACTAATTGTAATATATTAGAATTAAAATCACATCAATTAGTACTTGAAATAATTATTTGAATAAAATATCTTCGTGGTTTATCGATAGTAATCAATAAACCAACTTGAATCTATAGCAAATTTCAACTTTTATACCTGGACTCACCTACCAATCTCGGCTATACTTTAATCTACTAAACACACTTACTGGCCTACAGCTTAAGCCTCTTTTACTAACTTGTTGGCATTTCAACGGGTGAGGAATACGAAATCCCCATACGATTACACTACGATGCACTAATCTCAATACTTCAAAACAATTTAAGGCACGTTTAATCCTAGCTTTTGCATCCAAAATTTAATTAAACACGAAAATAATTTTGAACACGAATACCCAGCGGATATTACTTCCATTTCGGGTGATTGCAACTATTGTTCACTTAATACTTCTAGATTAATCGAGCCTTTTGAAACTGTTGGGGTTATATGATAGTTGAAAAGAGCCATATTTATGTGGTAGATGCTCATTAATTCCCAACTCTTTGTTAACTACATTGTACCTGCTTAATCTGACGTAGAAGAAATACCTTCGAAAATTGATAAAACATTACCGTTCAAAGTTATTAAAGATTCTCTAACGCGCATTACGTTGTTCCTAAGTCCTAATAGTAAGTAGATATATTGTATTTCTCTAGTTAAGTGAATGTAATTCTTATGGAGAAATAAATGTCTTAAACCATCAATTAATAAAACAAAAGAACATCTAATAAAGTAGATAGAAATTAACAGCGTATAAACAAAATAACCAAGCACTTTATTAAACGAACACAGATACTAGAAAATAAAGTGTGCACATGATTGTTATGCTTTGCATGACATACTTAGAGCTTTCAAATGATGTTGTTTGAATATTTTATTGGACGGTGTCTGGCTCACAGAAACCAAACGCCGATCTGCCAAGATGTCTCTATGACGACGGTATCACGCTTACGACTATAATGCGAATGACATTGCTTATGATATAATGCCTTTTAAGGCTTGCAGTAATAGAATAGTTAATTTAATATTAAAGTCGTAGGTTGTTGAGATTTCATTCATTTAAATAAAAGGTGTTATATTTAAAATATTTTTTCGGTATTTTGTTGATTAATGATGCTCTATACGTCCTTGTTGATAATATAAGTTGAATAATGTTGTTTTATCAAATTTATCTTAATCTTCGATAGGTTTTCGTATCTCAACAATCTACAAACAAGCTTTAAAACACGATGTAACCTTTGATTAAAAAGTTGTGTAAATCAGTGATCAATCGTGAAGTCAATGGAATAAATCTCTTCTTTAGCGTGGTCACGACTTACCTTCGTTTGACCCTAGTTTCTAAACTCGCTTCATGTTGAGGAGTCTAAAGGTTGCTGAAACTAAATTAATAATAATATGCTTACGGCACTATATAAAAACGATTTAAGGAAATGTCAAAACAAAAAAAACTACACAGTATTTCAGATGTAGAAAAAAATCCACAGCAGTGCCATTGTAGGTGGTAGTAATATTTCTGACAGTCGTACAAATCGTCATAAAATTTATGCAGTATTTATTCTAAAATATTAAAGCTATTTCATCTTCCGTTTGACCTTCCAGGTCCACTCCGAATGGCGCCTGGCTGCGTTCAATTAACATTCATTCATTCGTTCAGCCATTCATTCGTGTCATTTCATTTGCGAAACGTCAAAAACGACCTATTAGCATGAAAGTCGAACACGGTTTTATCAGGTTTTCTGCCCTCGTACACCCAATCAATTGAATTGATTACTTACATAAACATACGTATAAGCGTTCTATTTATAAAATACATAAAATGGCTATACGTAATGTCGGCAAAAAAAATATGATCTCACGAAGAAATATAATTAATGTTGTTTGTATCCGTAGTAGTCATATGTGAAGAATCTATTACTTGATGATTATGATGGCATAATTTATTTCATCAAAATGACTTCATATCTCATTCTGCTAGTTATATCCATATAAAAATATCGATTGGTTCCATGTTCATTAGTATTTTTAATTAATTCTATTCAGAAGTTTATGTCTAAATATCCTACAGCATCGGATATTTTTCCCTTTCTTGTTGTAATTTTTACAGAAATATTTATGTTGCTGTCTCTACCCCCTAATAATACGTATCGCTCAGTACTCGCTCCAACGGTTAGTCTGATGAACCATGAACGCAGGTTACCAGTGAAAATGACGCGTCACTAGCAAATCTGCATTGAGCACGACTTTTTTATTCTGTATTTTCTACTAAGTACATTTTGATGTTTCTAATTAAATTGTTGTAGCAAATTACTAAACTTTTATCAGTCGCAAAAATGAAGCAAATTCATATTTTTCATACTGCAATACGACAACGGTAATAAATTGTGTGAACAAATCGTTAAAAATTAAGCTTTTAATTATATCAACAACTTCAAATTAATTACAAATTTAATAACAGCATGGATAATAAAACATTTTCTAAAGATGTTGCAAATTCGACCATTCAAGGAAATTCTTGCAACTCCGCGAGATCACGATTGATCGCCTTTAGGATTCTGTAGATCTTAGGAAACCTATAACAGAGCAACAAGCGCCCGTCCTATTTGCTCCCTTTCACCAGCCACCATCGCGAGGTCCTTACCGTCAGAATTTCGTCACACAATCGTTTACGTAACGCGCACGTAACGATCGGTGCCGGTGCGTTGCCCAAGCAGTTGCACGAGACTCAGTGAACCCAATACCACTGGTATGTTAGCTCTTTTATTAATTACGTTTGGTGACATAGTCTGTACGCACTGTTGGATAAGCAAAAATGCCTACTGAGAATTGGTAATTTAAATGAAATTTAAAGTAGCGCAATATAAGCAGTTGTATGCAACCAATCCTTGGTCTTGTTTGGGCAAAGCTATTTTTTTAGCAATGGGACGTGTATGGGCTGATACATAGATACATATACATACATATAATTACGTATAGATATTTATTTTGTACTTTATTGCTGAGGATATTAAAGCTAGCTGTATATATATTATGATTGCAGCAAACTAATGCTTGTTAATATTTTTACGGTGAAGGTAAATGAGGCCAGGAAATCCGCAATAATTGTTGTAATTATAAACGAACGTTAATAATTATTTCTGAGGTTAACACACATGTAGTAAAATGTAATTTCTTCGAAACAACATCAATAAAGTACTTCAGAACAACCTACCAAGGAAATGAGACAAAAGTAACAATGGGGAATGCAAATATGTACATTTGGTTTTTGTAGCAGGACTTTAACTTCACCAATTTGGGAACAAAAGACACAACGGTGTAAGTGGATCACGAAATAATGCTATTCATTACTCAAAGTGGAATGGAAGCTTAATTTCATTACGGCATTGCGGAAGACGATATCGTGCTTTCGGTTATGGAAATTATGACAATATCGTTACCTCAAAATTAAAATCCAGTTAGTAAACTAATGAGCCAATCTCAATAAACATTCTATGGAAGCCACCCGAATTATTGTTCCTGAAGTTAAGAAAAAGTATTCGATTAATAATTCCAAGAATGTTGATGCCATCATTTTAAGAAAATAAGAAAACGAACATTAACTTCCCAAATGAGAATCCCTTTTAAAAAAACCTCTAAGCCATTAATTACCATTACTTGAATTTAATAAAGTTGATAGGTGATATGCAAAATTTGTAAGACAACCGAGACCTCTTTTTATAATCGGCTTAGCAGAGCCTCATAAACTTTTAATCAGCGCGCTGCAGCGGTCGAGTGTACCAGATAATCCAGTAACGGGATGTCCGCCCGCGTACCAAGCTCCTGAATGATGGGTTTGAGCTAACGGGATACATACACTTCAATTAATAAAGCGTGCTGGGGACTTCGTATAGAACCTGGTATTACAGTTGCACCACTGCTAACGGTAATGATGGGATTGGCTGTCGGTCACACGACCCGACCTGGTGGAAATGTCGATGTAATCACTTTAGAATGTGGAGATGCTTGAAACAATGTTGTAAACTACGAGTCTTCTGGTGTTTTTGTTTTCACTTGGCTATGCAGATGTTTCTTACGAAATGGTTTGTATCTGTTATTTCTAGTATCTTGTTAATGTTTTTAATTTCTGTTTTAGTGTCATTTTTGTATAATAATGTACTTTCTGTACTAAAAAGGGCAGTAAGTACTAGTTCAAAATAAATTTCTCTAACAACGTCAGTCACGTTTCGAAATCTATTATATTGATCCAAATCACCACTAGATATTCGTTAACGTCCATACAATATTTTACGACATATAGCATGCTATTACATAAAATTCTAAGCAGGAAGACTTTTGTTCCGGTATCAAACATGCGTTTTCAAACCATTTTATGTTTTAATTATTTAAAATAATGTTATAAGATTCAATATAATCTTTCTTATATCATCAAGAACTTCTATCGAATATTGTTTACTAAATACAGTATGAAAGCTATCTGATTCGGGACCAGAATGGTGTATGTAAATAGTATAATTGTATCACGACTTTCCTAATCCCCAGACAGATTGCACTCCGCTAAACAAAGAAAGTTCGTTCTTGAACTAGTTCTTCGCTTGAATATTCATGATTCGTTACGCAAAGCGATTTTTAATGTCTGCATTGGCAATTATAATAAGTTTGAAAACATCTGAACAAAGGCTAATTCGAAAGTAAAATTCCAACGCACAGAACTGGGAACTTATTAAGAAAGTTGTTAACAATGCTAAGCAAAGGGATTACTTTTTACTCTCCCTCTTGTAAAAACTTCCTCGATCCCTTTGCGTTCTAAAGTGTAGATCATCCTTTAAGTAAATACTTTATTTCTCGGTTAGTATCACGACATCAATAAATAAAGGCCTACAGAGCCTTCTCAATATCCCGTTATTTATGATTGTTTATATTCTCCTTACGAGGAAGCACCAGTAATGTATTATGCTGATAAATAATGACTAACCCTTTATCACAATATATTTTGGTTGTTACCGAAATAAAGTAAAGATAAGCTTTAGCAAGAGCGAATGGAGTATACTGAATATTAGAATGGTTAATAAGAAACAAAACTAATTGATGTGATAGCCATGAATGTGTATATTTAAATAGATGAGGAAACTTAGGTAATATCGTATCCAACTTCAAAATTTGGTTGGAAATTATTGTTATATTCGGAGTAATAATCATTTCCATACGTAACCTCTGGGAATAGCTTAATTTCCGGAATGTAAATGATTTCACGCCAGTATCATAATATCAAAGGTAATAGTGGTTGCGGAACCAAGTTTACAAACAATGTATTACTATTTGTATTAATAATATGTGTTTCTAAGAAGGCAATGGTTTCTAACACACTTGTGGCAATGGCGAAACGATAATGCCAATATATGGTATTTATATAATAATATGTCGAAAGCATACGAGATGAACTTTATTTAGGACATATAAACAATCGTGAATTCGTAACTATGAATTTATATTTTTAATAATTTTTTAATTTTTTAAATTAAAATTAATAAAAAATATTTTAATAATTGGGTTAAGTTTATTTTAATACACTGCCGTTCATTTTAAGGAAAGATAAAAAACTATTACTAAAGGTGTTTTTTTTTTGGGAAGTGTAATCATTCTCTGAAATCAAAAGATCCCAGATAGTGCCAATAATAATGGTCTAGATCCAAATTTCTGAATGAGCGATTCCTCTTTAATCGAAAGTACGATTAAAAGGACCTAGGTTATAGTCCAGCACGTTGGCGGTCTATTAATAAAAGGAATTCTCGTTTAGGTCTCTATAGTACGCAAATTCACTAAGAGTGTTTTTCTAGATTCATTAATCTTAAATATAATCATTCAGAAAAATACATTCCTTATGTATAAAGCTTTAAACCTACTGCAAAGGTATTTTAGGCACCGTACAAAAAGCTCCCACACAAAAATATTCAACACCATCCGGTACCATAAAACATGTAGATTCAAGCACATAATTAATTTCGTGATATTCAAGTTGATTTAATACTTGATAGGAATTAATTAACCCCAAAACAAAACCTGAAAGTAAACATATTCATAATTAATTTCTTGAAAGATTTATTACCCGTTCAGAATTGGGTCTCTGCCAGAATAAAAAGGCTGCTTTTAAATATTACATTATTTTTATTCGCTTAGCCGTAATATTAATTTTTATATGGGGATTTTATTTATGTATAATTCGGTTCTCTTTTTAGATATTAAAAAATATATTATTAAGGAATTAAATAGTGAATTCAACTTCTGAGTGTAAGATCGAGTGTAAAATCGTTTATTTTTTTATTTTTTTCGGAAATATCGTGAATTTGTGACTCAGTAACGAGTTTTCAAGTAATTTGATTAGAATGATAATCTAAGAAATTGTAATATCTTCAAGTAATTAGTAAATTATATGATAGGTTTATTACAGGGTAAGAATTATTATTTGGGGATATATTTATTTAGAGTTTGTAGGAGTCAACGATGAGATGGCCCATTAAAATATACACAAATTTAAAGACGCCTCTTTTTATTTTTGTTTCTTTTTAACATACCGTGGAATAACGTAAAATAATAGTGGTATTATGTGTTATTAATCCAACATTGCTTTTGTTTTTTGTTTAATGTTCTATTCTTTTTCTTTAATATTCATCCATCGCCATTTTAAACCTTAAAGTTTTCTATTATTTTGTTGGTGTCACAACACAGCTGTATTTAATATATCGTTAAATAAATTTATGCGTGTGTATTTCTATTAGTGGAACATAAAGAACAACTGGTTTTCATAAATATTTAGTTTCGATACAACCTCCTTTTTAGTAGATTTATTCTAGAATAGCGCTGATGTTAATTCCATTGACACTAAAACTTACTTTTGTGGGTGACTTCGATGTAGCGATTTTATAAGGAGTTCGAGTAATATTAGAATTCAACAGGTATTGATAAATAAAATTACGCATTGTTTCCGCTCAATATTATGCTGATACAATGTTTAAATCACAATTGAAGGCGATTTTTAGGCTAATTTTAATAACCTTTCTTCATTCAAACCTCAAGAAAATAGCATGCATCAAAGTCATATAAAAAAAAATTGCGAGTACTATCAACAGTGAAAGTTCCATAGAAAACCCGCCCATATCTCCATCAGCGGGGAACAAACGCATACAATATTTTTTTCTCATTTGCGAGTGTAGTGCTACAGAATATGGCAGTAATCACTTTTATATTATTTTTTTACTTTTATAAAATTAAACTAATGTAAGGCTTTGCGTTAAACTAAGTTTTTATGGTAAAACACAGAGTCAATAAAGTCATTCACACTTTAACAGCAAAATGATTCATCAATTAACAACAGTAAAGGAAGAAAGTATGCCCAAGTTTCAAATGACATGTCGAAAAAAAACTAAATCACATACAACCGCGAGTACGTACGCAGTGCGAAACAGCCGATTTCTACGAGACGATTGTTCAACACTTTCACTCAGAGAAACTGTGGCTTTTTGTTCATTGTCGGCCGGCCGCGTCGCGAAGCAACGTTCACGGATTTCGAATATGGAACGCGAAGGATTTCCAATTTTAAATTTTAGACGATATTTTTAAAAAGTTATTTTTAAGTATCTTTTTATGAAGCTACAGAATGTAGAAGTTAAATTATTATTCAAGAATGTAGAAGTTTAATAATTTTAATTATTAATTTTTTTTAGACAAGACTGATTATTATTTTTGAAATATTTGTTTTTTTATTTTTTAAACTTATAAAAATATTGTTTAAAAATACCATTATTTTAAAAATATTTTAAGATTGAATAAAGAATTAAACCAGTTTCGCGCGTAGAGCATTTAGTATACAGAACAAGTTTAGGCCTTTTTATTTTATACCTCTTGTTTTAAAATAAATTCGTGTATTGCAACCGAAAGCAATTATGCGGGTATAATGCATTAAGTGACCTTCGTTCGAAAAATTGGACATTTTGGTATATATTGCTTTATTCCAATAAACGAGCAAACATGTTTGGATTTTAGATATACGTTTTCTGAATTTCGACTAATAAAATAAACCTTAAACAAATTCGTATATAATTTATTCAACATTGACTTTTAACTGTGTAAGGTCTGATGTAGTGGCTGACACTGAGCATACAAACTTGATATTCAAGATATATAATATATTTAAAATTCGAACGTGTTTTACAAATATATTTTTCCAATAAAAAAACGATAAATAAAGTGAATGTATTTTTACTACAACTTACCATTTTCTCGGATTTCCACTAAAATATTCCACTTGGATTTAAAAAAAGAATTTCTTGCGCACCACAAACACAGTACTGCACAAGTACAGTCGATCACAAAAGTCGCACGAAAGTTTTTTTTTTTAATAAAGCACCAATCATCGATCACTACAAACTATTCGATTATATTAATCGATTATATTGACGGTCCTGTCGTCTGTCCAAGTTGAGAGACAGTCGTGGACTGAGCGACCGAAAGTCGTTGCGTTTCGCCGTCGTTAACGATTCAGTGTGTGCGCGTGAGTCAATATGCGGACCTAACTGTCTTGACGCTTGGGCATGAATTTTGATTGTGGTTAAAAAACGAGAGTGCTTTTGATGTGTTTTAATGGTTTGTGGTCTATAAGAATGTATTACTTAAGGGACTGTTAGAAAGGAAGATTTTATTGATTTAAGTTTACAGGCAATTGAAATTTGGGTTTTAATTAAGTAATATAAAGTCTTTAAGAAGTAGGCGGGTCGCATGCATTGTAATGATATTGTCGAATGTTTTGTGACCCTTACAGCGAAAATATACTCATAGTACTAAACCTACCTAAAGAAAAATTTGTAATTTAATTAGTCTAACTCGAAAAAAATGGTAATGTTAAAAACAATTTTGAATTGACATTCATTCATTCACCCTAATTGTAAATTCATTTCCCTTGTCCTGCACCAAATTAAACTTTTAAAACCAAATAATCACCCTCCAATACCATACTCAATGTATTTGAATTCAGAATTGATATAGCTAGCAAGTAGGTTTTTCCGACTGACAAATCATGGGGTGCTAATAGCCGTAGTAAATAATGACACGGTGCGGAGACTACATAATTCCCTTACCCTACCACTTACCGCCCCCTAATTGCTTAATCGACCCTCGAAGGCTCGAAGCGTTTGCGTATTACTCGGTAGGATTTTTCCCTTGATTGCTAATGCTCAATAATTGTCTTCCTTTACTGCTCCCGACTGCCTGTCGAGGGTTATAATTACTGAAACGTTTGGATTGAAGACTCCTAATAATATTTTGCTTGTTGGGGTTCGTCATCGACAGAATAGCCTTAATACCAATCTTCTATTCATTATTTTCTTTCTATTAATTATTAATTTGTATGTATTCAATCTTAATATCTAAAAACGCCTTAATATCAATTTTACTATTTTTTACTTTTAAAGTTTTTTTTGTCTCTACCTAATCCAATTAGAGACTGAATTCTCACAAATTAGCGTGAAACTTTTGCTGTTTCTCAATCCTCCAAGGATTAAACAAACAACTACAATTCGGCAGGTTGTGGGACTGTTCATGACCGGAAATGCTTACTTCCTTCAGACAAGTTTTTTGGCTAGACGAAAGAAAAGTAAAACGTTTGTGGGAATGTTAAAGTAAGACCTAACTAAAACAAAAAGAAAAAAAAAACGTAATTATTCTCTAAATTGTATTTATAGTTGTAGAACCCTGGACATATATGAAAAACTGGTGAACTCCATCCTCAGCAAGGTCAAAGACTTCAATAAATCATATATAAATCATCCACGTGTAGATATCTTAAAAACTAAGCGACCACACATTCCACTCACCTCACAAACTCACACTTCACCTATTCTACACTACCAAAAGGGGGGAGATGAGGAGCGGATTGCTATGCGGTAGTCCTGCCCCTCTGGAAGGTCACCCTACACCTACACAAAACCAGCAGAGGGCGGGCTATTGTATCAAATAGCGAAACCCTAGCCCTCTGCCGGTTTGTTCACCCCACAGGTATCTACGGCAGAGAAATTAAAAAAAGAAAAAACTCTGTAAGTTGATACTCCCGAATCGCAGGCCTACTAACACCGATACTTTGCTTCCTTTAATATTGATATTCCTTCTTCTTATCATTCTTTTAAAACTCTTAACGTATTTATTTTATCGAATCTGTGAATGAATCTAATTCCTCGTTTGAGTAAAATTGCTTCTTTTTCGACAATCTGTATGCTATCAACAATATTTCATATATTTCCATAAACATTAAAGCCAATGGAAAGTAAGACCGTTTCATGCTACTTAATAACCAGGCTGAACTCTAACGCTCGTGGTTTTCTTCAACCCAAATATATACGGACGCATTATGACTTTCTTTCAATTGTAACATTAAAATTACTTTCTTTTGGAACACTATGAAATATAGACTTTTGTAATCATATTTGTGATGTGATTCTTACAAAAAAAATCATCCAAAAATATAATACATAAATCTCTTTTCAGTAGTCTTTAAATAGTTTTGAAAAATGTTAGCTATACCAAGATGGTTTAGGTCAACGGGCTATGAAAACAAAGATGAAATGAAATGTTGATGGTGGAATAATGTACATGTATTCGTTTGAACGGCAACCAAATGTATTTCGTTCCGGGATTAGCAAGTTTCTAGCAATCGGCGCGAGTAATCTCTTCCGTACAATTCAGATTTATTAGCTGATGATCAAAATACATATTTTATAAGATCGCTTAAAAATTATTCTATTTGATAAATGACAAAATTCGAGACTCGTTAATATTTCTGAAAGTAAGAAATGGATATTGATTTCAAATTACTGAAAATAATTACCTCACAACAGTGCAGCGTTTTATTATCAACGAACCAACCCCTTGAAGGCTATATATTTCTCCAAATCTTAACTAAATTTTCAATCCGTAATGTCAGATACATTAAATTCCTTCTTAACATCATCTTTATCCCACTGTAAAAGCAAAGCCTTTAAATATCAGGGGCAAGTATCAAGACAGGCAACTGAGCCGAATACTTGAAGTTATTGTTAAAGTAAAAAATCACGTTTCCTTTCACCCCCTGCGTATGTTATCCGAGGTGTGAGCGAGACGGCGCATATTCGAAACGCAACCGCAGCAGTTCATTAGTTTCGTACACTTCCTCATTCACAAATTATACTCATTAAAAATTATAATTCTTAACGGCCGTGGATTTTTTTGTTGTGTTACATTTCTTTACGTAGCAAACTTGTGCAGTAAAGATACTTTCGAGGAAAACATTAAGGCTCAATATATCAATATATTGATAGCAATTCTACCCAGGCATGATCAGTAACAACAATATCATTTGCAGTGAGCGGGAATATAGTGTTTGGAAATACAATAATCTAAATGACATACTACGAGTATAAGAACGCATGATTAATTTCCTCTCAAAAATCTCAATTTGATAGTCAACTGTTTTTTAAACCTTGTACAACGGACATTGTACAACGAATCATTCAAACAACACTCTGAGACCTATCTTTAAAACTACTTCACAGATCAATGATGGCAGAAACATAACCGTTAAAGTATACCCGAGTTCCGATGTCACAACTGAACGACGACACAAATTCCCAAGACCTAATGAAATCAAACCATTAACTCTGTAAGAATAAGTAATTACACCAATAACATGAGCAGAATTTAAAACAATTATCAATAAAGATCTGTATCAGGTATAATGGAGCATGATGGTAATTCGCGCCGCGGTGTCGCAACACGCATTCCACGTTTTATCTGGAGCTCACGGCAACAAGTTTCAGTCTACAGTCAAATATTTTACTCGCAAGGACTTTGCAGTAAGTCGTAGAATCAAAAATGTAATTTTACTTGTAAATTATCCACTAATTGACCGATCGGTGCGGTGGGTAATTATTTATTATTTATTTATTTTATATTTATTGGAAAACCAACAGTTTACATACGGCATAACTTGTTTATTTGTATTCTACTTTAAAATATTTTGAGGCTTAAAGGACAAATATCTTTATGGTAAAATGTGTCTGTATAGCGTCTAAGGGTTGATCAAGGGATGCAAGTTTGTAAAGGTATTATGCACACACTAGGTGCGTCAACGGTTCAAACGAAAATAATCAATATCGACATAATATAGACTTTTTTCAAAACAAAGATATGTAGTAATGCCTATTATAGAAATTCAGAATGTATTGATGGATCCTTTGTTGTAAATTACAATTTATGAAAGTAATAGCGACATTTTAATAAATAGATTGATGTTAAATAATTTACAGCCTCCGTGGCGCAGTTGGTTTGACGCCGCCTGTGAAACGAGAGGCTGCGGGTTCGATCCCCGCACCGAAACAAATATTTGTGTGATCCACAGGTATTTGTTTCGGGTCTGGGTGTTTGTGAGACCGAAAAGTCTCTCGTAGCTTCTGATACCCACGACACAAGACTCGATCTTAGTGTGGGGTCAGGACTATGTATGTGACTGTTGGGTGTATTTATTTATTTATTTATTTACGAATGATAAAGGATGTTTCGACTGTCTATCAGATTGCAAGATATATATTTTATCACTAAAATTATGAGATGTCGAATAAACAATACTCACGTCAGTAGTCAATCATTTGTCAGTTGTTTCCCATTTAATTATCCTTAAATTTTGGCTATGTTATGGTGTAATAGTTTCATAGAAGGTTGGTGTAAAAGTCATGGTCTTTTACTTCACTTTAACGGCTACTGTGAAACACGAATATTTACACAATCTATCTGGAGACACTACTCATTATACGCAAACTGTTTTACAAATTGTTATTTGATCCTGAGGCAAGAACGATTAAGTTAATAGATACGAACTTGTAAATCGTTTCTGCTTTAGACGACATTATGGAACCATCTATCGTTGGCAAATAGTAAGATTACTAAACGCATTTTTACAAGACAAACATACAAAACAGGATCAGTATAATCAACAAACGAGTATACAAAGTATGAGGTATCCAAAGTACAAAAATACTTTTACATGCATTCAGTAGGTAGGTATGTACTCTTTTTATACATACGCCTTTTTCCCAGAAGGGGTAGGCAGAGGTGCTACCAAGAAACCCACATTTAAGTTAAGCCACACGCCTTATGTGCTCCATCACACGATTTAGTAGGGAGACAAGCCTATCGCCATAGCGGGCATAAATTCCTAACTGACAATGACTAGAAAAAATCAATATCTCTTTGCCCGACCTGGCATTCGAACTCGAGATTCCAGGTTTGCAATCGTACCGTAGTACAGCGTCGGTGGCGCAGAATGGCAAATATTTTTACTTCTTAAAGAACAATCGGTGATAAAATAACCCTTTGTTAAAACCTTGGATGAGTTCCTGGAAAGATTTGAGGAAACTGATTCCATTGTGGTTTGAGAATGAAAGAACGAAAAAGGTCCTACAACATATTAAAAAAATACTTTTCAAAGTTATAAGAGATCAATCTCTAAATAATTGAAAACATCACAGTAATAAAGCTGTAATAGAAATTGTGAATAAATTAATCAGAACTTTTTTTTTTACAAACTGCCTATGATTTATTATTGTTCTATGTCGATAATGCTGCTTAAACAATTGTTTTTAAAGTGTTAGTTAAACAAATGTGTATTTTGATTTCATAAATCCATATCCAAATTATTTATAGGCATCACATTATTAACACTGAAAAAGTAATGAGTAATTGGAAAAATTAAAACAACAAAAATTTAACGTTGAAGGGGTTTCTTAATTCATTGTTTTTCATTACTACTGAAGGATCTTGCAAAATAACTATAAGAACAAAGAACATTTGAAATAATTCTACAAATGGTCTAATAATTTGATAGTTTTGGTACTTATCGAGATAATTCCTCTATCACAAGATGGAAGTAACAAAAATAAGGTAAAGTAGTTTCTTCATTGCTTAGTTTCTAAAAACATAAGTGCCAATTTTTTATTTATGTTCCTTTCAAATACATATTTCTACATAAACTGCATTGTTTTTCAACTCACGCACAAACATTAACCTTATGTACCGCAGGAAATGGATTGCATTTAACACTTAAATCACAACAAAAATAATTACAAGTCCGACATACGATAGTTGCAAAATAAATAACGATCAAAAAGTGAAAGTATTGCTTCCGACGCACGTCATACTTGTATCATGACGAAAATGGTGGCAGAAACGGCTATATAATACATATAAATAAAATAAATAAATAATAAATAAATACACCCAACAGTCACATACATAGTCCTGACCCCACATTAAGATCAATTAAGTCTTGTGTCGCAGGTATCAGAAACTACGAGAGACTTTTCGGTCTCACAAACACCCAGACCCGAGACAAATATTTGTGGGCCTCACAAACATTTGTCTCGGTGCGGGGATCGAACCCGCGGCCTCTCGTTTCACAACCGGCGTCTAACCAACTGCGCTACGGAGGCGAGGAATATTGTTTATTACTCACGTTATAGCTGTTGACTTTTAAACAATCTCCCATATTTTTTAAAGAACAATAATTCTGCCTCGGCGACGCTGTTGTTCAGGTGAGATTACAACCTTGAGGTCTCGGGATCGAACACGGGTGGGGCAAAGTGATATTGGATTTTTTATTCATTATCAGCCAAAGTCAGGAATTTGTGCCCGATATGGCGATAGGCTCGCGCCCTATAATATCGCGAGACGGAACACACAAGGCGAATCGTGTGTGTCTAGGTAGCTGCGTTCCTCTTCTGGGAAACGAAGGCGTAAGTTTATATAATAATTAGTATAAAATTCACAATTCGATTTATAATATCATTTTGTAGGTTAACGATTGCGATAATCACTTCTCGATGTTTATTGGCTGATTTCGCGTGGGAAGATATTCTTGATAGATGTCGATTTCTAAGTAGTTTATAAGTACTCGCGAAACTTTATTGCTATGTGTGTTAATACTCATATCATATAATATATCTTTAGTAGATTCGTTTGTAAGTGTTTTTACTATAGTTTGACTACATCGAAGATCATACAGATCGTTTAGCTTAGTTGGTAGAACTATTTTATGAGTACAATAATAATTTATGGTACTATAAAAATCGAGTGTTTTTACGGAGAGTATAATAAATAACAATTCATGAATGATTTAGACCTAATATAATAAGAATATGCGAATACCTGAATAGATCCCTCTTATGAGGAAGACTGACAGGCCTTCGTTAACTCTAACGCTGACGGTTCGACATGGCATACATAATTTACCTCCGAAATACTAACCTACCTACTGGTATCTCATAATATGTGAGAGGCCGCCTAGGTAGGTACCACCGGAACGTCTATTTATCGCCAAACAGCACCGTAAATGCACTTTTGTGTTCCGGTTTGAAGGGTATTGTAGCCAGAGTAACTACTGGACATATTATTGAGACTTAACATCTTATGTCTCAGGATGGCTAGCGCAATGGAATGCCAAGCAATGCTTTGTACTTCGGAGTGTTGTTTGGTTTTCTACTGTCCATCAGCTGTCGCATCGCATATCATCACGCGAATGGCATGCTCGTCTCGCCATTCATCTCAATAAAATAAAAAAAAATATTAAAAACTTTTACATAGGTATGCAGGTTTCTAGCTACTATCTTTCACCGTCACAACGAGCGATAACTTACTATTATTACAAACTTAATTTAGGTAGCTATATCCAAGGCGTGGGCCCTGGTATTAAGTCAAGGTGCTCCGTTTTGACAGTTCTTTCCGCTTTTATCAAAGCTTGTAATATACTGTACTATGAGTTATGACATAAGATGTAATTACGAAATGAATTGGCATAAAACTTATTATAATAACACGAAATCAGGTTGAAGTTTCGGTAGCTTTGTTCAATGTAGGTAATGGTTTCTTAGATTTACGCGAAAGTTATACATTGAAATAAAAGTAATTTTTACGGATTTTATCGCGATTTGGTTTAATTTTTACATTTTTTTACTTCCCGACGTTTCGATTGCTTTCCAGCATTCAAATTGTAACAGTCACTGAGCGGATGACTGATATCTCAGTCGGCCCTGTGACCACGAAAGGTGGAAAGCAATCGAAACGTCAGGAAGTTAAAAAATGTAAAAATTAAACCAAATCGCGATAAAATCCGAAAAAAATTGTTTTATTTCAATATAGGTAATTGCAGATATTAGCAGAATGGTATCATGTTTGACCCTTCCAATGCAGTTTGGCGGAATATTACGTCCTGCCGAAATCCTTTTCCCACACTTTACACGTGTTATTTGGTCTTATTAAATCACTGCCTTATAACACAGGTTCTTCTTTTTCTTCTTCGTTTATGTCAGTGGCTCAAAATTATTCAACTGCTTAGAAATACCTACAAGACATTATTGATTGCATCCTTCGTGCGTAAAGCTAGTTAAAACTTTACTGAGTGACTTTACATCACTTTAGAGTTTAGTTGGCCTTTGAAAACAGTTGTTCCAGCTAAAACACATACATAATACATACATAAACTCACGCCTTTATCCCCGAAGGGGTAGGCAGAGGCGCCACCAGGACACCCACATTTCGCCTTGGTATGTTCCGTCCCATGATGTGATAGGTGGCGAGCCTATCGCCATATCGGGCACAAATTCCTGACTCCGGACTGATAATTAATAGAAAAATCCAATATCACTTTGCCCGACCCGGGACTCGAACCCGAGACCTCAGCTTTGTAACCGTACCGTAATACAACTACGCCACCGAGGCAGTTGTTCCAGCTAAAACACAGTATAGTGCAAATATAGCATCCTGTTATAGCGAGAGTCATGTTATACATTTTAATAATTTTTTTACGGCCTGAATCCCCTGTCACCACGAAAGCTGTAAAGCCTTCCAAACACCGAGAAATTACAATCTAAAAAAACACGATAAAATTAGTTTGATTTCAATACAACATTCGCGTATACTTAAGATAAGAATCTTTTGTATTATAAATCTCCACTAAATATATCAATCAAAACGCCTTTACCCAACAATGGTGAGCCAGTCAGGCGTATTAATATTTTCCATTAATCCTTATTCATCGGATGTGACTTGCATCCACGAGATCACTTGGGGATACTACATGTCGCAGTATTGGCTCAGCATCCTAAGGGAATTGCAGATAAGGTTAGCGATTCGATCTGCAACCCGTAACAAGCTTAATCGAAAAGATAAAAGAATGGCGTAGGAATATGTGTTGTTTAAAAATCTTATTTTCTTAACGGTGAAATTGATAAAAGGCTGTCTGTATTCGACATTCAAATAACAAAAAAATTGCACAATATTAATAATACAATCTGTAAACATAAAAGAAATATTTATTTTATAATAATCGAATGTTTTGGACTCAACATTTGGCTAGTTGTAAGTATCGTGTAGTGTTCATATTTGATGTGGAATCAGCAAAAAAGTTTCATTATTCCAAAATAATTATATACACATTACCAAACTTACAACGTTTTAAGGAAATTCGTCATGAATATAATGGAATTGGAAATATTAGCTTGTGCATTTGATGGAAATTTCTCGAATACTTTCTATCAGCGAACAATAACAGGAAAAAAGTGATGTAAACCTTAAATATCATCATTAAAAACTGATTATATTGTTATTAAATGATACTAAAGCTATAAAAACCAGGTAAATAATGAAATACATTGCCTTTTATATTATAGTAAAGCCGTATTTAATATACCGTCGCTTACAATTCCCACATTCCTAAACATTACAGCGTGTGAACAAAATCGCGCATTAACCTACCATTTAATATTATTAAAATTGTAACACAGTATAATAAGTTACGAGTATTTGCCTAACAAAGCTATCTGGGCAGTAGTAGAACGATTACCGTCCAAAATAATTTGACACCTGTCTCTATACGTCGAATCCCCCGCATGTTAGTGTGTTGTTTATAAAGAGAGGGGCGCGGAAGGCCAAAGTTATTGGACGTTTAGAACTACTTTCACTCGGCTTGGTTCATTTTGCAACTGACCTTAATATCATAAAGTTGTTGCGAGTAGCGCATTGGATCTGAAACAATTATATCGTTGCAATAGCACACATTACGAACAATCGCGAGTTGTCCGATCAGGAAGATTGTAAGCGCAAATGTGTTTACGGTCGATGACAAAACATCTTTATATGAAAAGGTTACCACTTGACTTTATTTTCTTACAAATTGACCATATTAATCGGTTGCATGTATACAAGGTTTTTAGTTTACAAATAATTTATAGTAGCTGACTAGCATAACCTCTTAGAGTCTACGATATTATTAAGAGGTTTTATCTCTAAGGTATGTTATAAGAAAATGTTGCTCATATTAAAATTTATGAGATATAAATTAATTTGGCTTTGCAATCCAGGCTACTTAGCAACTTTTCATAATCATATCAATTCTAGGTGATGCAAGGAGACAAATCTTGCATCATACAGTCTCTAATACCCCTGAATACTAACCATCATTTATCCCAATCTAACAAGTCTTCTCTGATTGCAATACAAAAGTAACATTACTTGTTGCAGTTGCATCGCAAACCAGCGAAACCACTTCGCTTAAATCAAAACTTATGCAGTTGACATTTCTACGAACAACACGCTCACCTTGAAAAAGTTAACGACACGAGTTTTGCGAGTGTTAAAAAAAGCATTTGATCGCCAAGTATAAAGCAACCGATAAAGCAAGATCAGATATTTAAGACTACTTAATTTGTAACACTGTCTGTGAATGTGCTTACAAATTAGAGAAACAATTTAATGTAGCTCAATGCAGATGGAATGTATGAAAAGTATGAGCTCCTTCACTTAATAATGATGGGAGGATAGCTGGTAATATCAAAAGAATATTGGAGGAAAATTATTATCATGAACAGTAGCAAACCAAACAACACAATGAATTACAAACTAATGCATGGCAGTCCACTGCGCTCGCCATCCTGAGATATAAGCTGTTAAGTATCATTATGCCCAGTATTTCCTCTGGCTACAATATCCTTTAAACCTGAACACAACGGTGCATTTACACTGTTGTTTGGCGGGAGAAATAGACATTGCAGTAGTACCTACCCAGGTGGTAGGCCTTTCACGTATGAGAGACCTACCAATAGTAAAATAAAATTAATTAATTGCTATGAGACATCTGAGAGGGGACAGGGATTGCGAGAACTGCAGGATTTCGCCTCACAGAAAAGAAAGCCTGTAGATTGTCTTACTGAGCTGACTGACAACCGCCACTACTAGGAAAGGCACTACAATAAGAAACAGAGGGACGATTGATATATAGTTCCAAAGGATTGCCTATTGCAACTGGTGTTTGTTAAAGCAATTCAACCTTGTGCATGCTAATTTCTAATGGATTTGGATTGTAATCAGTTACCTGGTTAGCTAATATACTTGTGTAATCAAGATTCAAACAGAATTATTTGTGTACTCACAGTAATTCCTTGTTTATGCAAATTTATTTAAGTTTAAGGAACCTGGAAGACAATAATTATAATTCTTTACAAAAAACATTTAGCTCCTAAACAAAGAACAATTTTCAATTAATTAGTATGCAAAAAAAGGTGGCGAGGAATTTTACGGAGAATGGACGTAAAAACATAAAAAATGTACATGAAGCGACAACTTTCAATCTATAATTATATTATATTATGTCTTACTCTACTGTATTGGGTGTAATCAGTAAATAGTTGTAAATATGTTGAATAAATAAAATAAAATAAACAAACATAAAATATTATTTCTATTTAAAACTATGTGACGTGAACACCAACAATCGAACAGAATGTGAACGCTTTGCTAGTCTCAAGGGAATAATAACGCAAAAATATTATATAAAAACATTTATCTATTGAACCAATTTTAATTCTTAAACTGATTTAAATATACTATCAAATACTGCATAATCTCATTGTCGTCTAGTATAATGTATAGCTCAGATTCCTACTTGATAAGCATGCATTAAATAGGCCTATTTATTATGTACATAAAACAGCGTTAATACAACCTTTAGCAAATGTTTGTTGATGACCATCAAATTAACAAAACTTATTATCATGATGTTAATTTGGTAGCCTTATATTATAAAGCCTGTTAGTTAACTAAGATATTTATTGAACATAACATGTTTGTATGTTAACGTGAGAGAAATGAGTAGGTATACATATACCTGTTTCAAGTTTTAATACGACTATAATCAACCGGTAATGACGGGACCCTCGTTCTTTTGAAGTATCTTAATGCTCTCGGTTATTGCCATTTAGTAAACGAGACTGTATTTAAACCGCATCAATAACCTAATGGACGCACTTAAAACTCTCAGAGTGACCTATCCTCTACTTTATGCAAAGCATTTTCTCGATATTTATTAAATGAGATTTGTGGTGTCTGTCCCACAATCATCACAGCATGTTTTCCCAGCAATAGGATATGTAGGGATGACTAATTTAGAATGATAAGATATTCTCAAAGACATCATTATTACCGAATTCCAATTTTGCATTTCCTGAGTCACAAACTCAACAACGTAAACATTAAATCCGACTTTCTGATTCATAATGTTAGTAGGATGCGACAAGCGGAGAGCATGACCCGTGCACTCTCTATGTTTTGCGTTTGGACAGTCCTAGCAATAGAAAGGTTAAAAATAAAATGAAATTGTGCTATTTTATATTCTTACTTTTTTTTTTGGCGTAGAAATATGTTACAGCTGACCTTGACTGTATGAAAGGGTCGAGTTACCCGGTGGTATTGAAATCTTGCAGAAAATTGAGGTGAACCATTTATGTTCTCGTGTTTTAATACTAAAGTGTAATTAGAGCAGAAATTTCCTCACCTAATTATTCCTCAGTACGGAAGATATTCTAATACGAGTAGTAAAGAGCGCTATCGTGTTCGAGATACTAATGTGACTGTACATACCTACATATGTATATTATAATTACATTAGCCATACCGAATAATTTATAGCAATAAATAATTATTTCAAGTCGATAGACATGCATAACATATTAGTTATTACACAATCTTCTTATCTAATAAGCAAACCGATATTTAAAGTCACACAGCCGCCAACACACCCATTATTCAAGAATCAGATTTATTCCTATAAATATCACAATTGAAAACAATTTTCCCGAAAATATAAATTGCAAATACAATTTTATTCCATGCGTTCGAATTTCAAAAAGACGAAATATTCGAACATCATTCCGATCCGTAGATTTTTTACCCTGCATCATTACAATAGCTCGCGGCGTTACCATTTCACGCATAGTTTTTATGCTCCCGACGTTCGAACAGTTAGTCCAACTGTTTTGATCGGATACGGCTTTTCCCACCACATAAAATCATTGCAATCGCCGGAGGCTTTCACGGCGAACCGGTACTCCGACCAAGCACTTCCTGCATTAAATGTCGACCTATATCCGCCTACATACACCGGTTACAAGCCATTATAAGTGCACGTAAGAATATGAAGAACTGACGGGGAGATTACGTATTGAGATGTGTGGTGTCAATATTTAAAGTCTGAGCAATGTTTTTATATGTTATTTCTGTCATGCGTTTCAATATTATTGTTAGATCATAATATGTGGCTGTAATTATAATTAAAATAAAATGGTTTCTGCATTTAATTAGATTTATTTTGCACACTTGGGTTATTCTAGGTACATTATTAGAAGAAAAAATTAGGTAAGAAAAAAATGACTTTCGATAACTAAGCGAAAGCTTAAAAGCTTTTCTCTATCAATTCCATAATTTTAGGAAGACCCTAATTTAAAAGAAAATCATTCCATTTTATCCAGAAATATTCCAACAAATACCACACTATACAGTATACACAGTCATAAGCAATAAGCCCATCAATGCAAATGTACTATCAATGAGGCGCTTGTATTAAAATATAGTAAACTTAAGACTTACTTCCAACGAAATGTCAATATAAAAACACTAATTTGTGTCTCTATAACCAGCATTATATAGACAATTCCATTTATATAAACGGCATGACATAAAAAGCTATATAAAACTACCTGTAACTTAGCAAGGAAAAACTCGTAAACGTCCACTAAACACACACATATATACACAGCTCCATTTGCCTGTATACCTTATGTAAGTATGTATAAGTTCAATTGCTTTACGTCCGTGAGTGGACTATTCGACGGACCTCGCTTATTTGAACACAGGAATGTTGAATAAAAACATAACTTCCCATACCTTTTGTGATGGTTAATGTCTTGCAATTATAGCTATGGGTTACTCGATCGAACTCTTTGCTTATATATAGACAGATATGCCTCGGTGGCGTGGTTGTACTACGACGTGATTTCAAAGCTGAGGTCTCCGGTTCGAATCCCGGGTCGGGCAAAGTGCTATTGGATTTTTCTATTCATTATCAGACCGGAACCAGGAATTTGTGCCCGATATGGCGATAGCCTCGCCCCTTATCACATTATGGTATATAATACAAACTAAATGTAGGCGTCCTAGTAGCACCTCTGCCTACCCCTACTGGGAAAAAGGCTTGAGTTTATGTATGTATGTATGTATGACCTTATTTAAACTGAAATATTATGTTCGAAAAATATGATTTGCAGTCTTTTATATTAATGTGCATTTTAACTTTAAAGCATATAAATATTGAAAGTGCCAACTGTGGTGTATGCATTAAGTTATTGGTATGAAGAGTTTACGTATGTTTCGAAGTTATTTTTTTATGTTTATTTTGTTTGTTCATTTCTTTTCCTTTTTTCCGTCAATTACAAGATTATTTACGAGACAGTATTTTGTTTAAATATAATTAGTTAATAAGGACGCAAGTAAAGTATATTAAACCAACAATATTCATTTATTCCCGTCCCAATTGGACTACATGGTTATTGTTTTAAGCAAGAAAAATACAATGTTACCTTAAAACATTAATTTAATATTTGTTCGTACAAAATAAATTCTCCCAATGGTACGAAAACATATTTTCATCACATAATAAATACTATATAGGAATGGAGTTATTGCGACCTATGAATGAGAGTTGTAGCCGCGAGCTATGTAACAATGAAAGATCTGTGAAAATTAAATCCCCTACTACATTTTCTCTTACTGTGTCAAATGTTTACAAAAGCTTAATTCTATATCTTCAACGGTGTAGGTAGAGGGGTGATAAGTGCAGCTAAGAAGTTGTCAAGTGCCAAGTGCAATAAACATGAGTTTCAAACTGAAAAAGTCACACAAAGTGGATTGCCCGATCAGCGATTCGAACCCAAGACATCACAGTTCAGAAGCCATGTATAAGTCACAAGTAAATACTAGAAAATAAAATATAATATTGACATTTTCTTCGAGTTTCATAACTAACGTAGTTAACAAAAAGGAATAGACAGATTTTTCAAACAATAAAACCTTCAATATTAGTTATTTAAAAAGTAAAAAACGTTCAATCTCGCAAATAATAACATGTCATATTGAAAATACATGAACATGTCAGTTTAATTTTCAATAAAATTTAAAAGATAATTTTATTTAATTAAGAGCCAAAATGTCTAAAAAGGTGACCGATTCTGGAAAAAGTTTAATGATATTTGAAGTGAACCCCACTGAGTGTCCTTTCCGAGAGTTCAGAGATAATGAACTTCAAGCAGAATTTTGGGGTTTGGTAAGAATTTATCAAACTGTTTTAAAATCGACTTAATTTGCTCCTAGGAATTGTACAATAATATCAAGCAAAAATGTTACTTCGCAAAGATACCGGTCCAAGAAAATGTCTCAAGTAATTTGTGTTTTGCCAAGCACCAACTTAGCTTCCGTCCTGTCGTATTAGTATCTTGTTACATCAGCTAAACCTCTTTTGATTTTAAAAGCCTTGCTATCCTTTTTGCTATAAAATCAAGCACTTTACTTTTGAAATCCTGCCTTATACTCGTATATTAAAGTAAGTTTGCATTTTAAATAAATGATGCAGACGTTACCAAGCGCTTTAAGTGGCTGCAACTCCGCTGGGACGTGGCTCCATCACTCTGATGTCTGTAGCACGGCAAATTTCTGAAGAGTTGTTGAACCTCACCTTTCTCGTTTGAACTTCTGGGACCAATTTACCGAGATAAATTGTGTTCCACATACCAAGACGCACGTTTGTGCGATCAATATGTATATTATATAATATAATTATAATGTTGGCCTTTGATCGTTTTAATGCATACGAAGTTTTGATCAATAATACAACAGTCGCATCGTTGATCGAAGATACGAAACGAGGCTCGTGTCAAAGAATAGTAACATGACATGACATAATGAAAAGCCGTTAAAAGCAGTTATAGAGAGAAGACTGCCTCGGTGGCGTGGTTGTATTGCGGTACGACTACAAAGCTGAGGTCTCGGGTTCGAATCCCAGGTCGGGCAAAGTGATATTGGATTTTTCTGTTCATTATCAGCCCGGAGTCAGGAATTTGTGCCCGATATGGCGATAGGTTCGCCCCTATCACATCATGGGACGGAACATGCAAGGCGAAATGTGGGTGTCCTAGTGGCGCCTCTGCCTACCTTACCTTCGGGGATAAAGGCGTGAGTTTATGTATGTATGTATGTAGAGAGAAGAATAATTCAGAGAGACAACTTTTGCCCTCATTAAATAAAGGGTCCTTTACTGATGCTTGAAAAATAATATTTTGTGCAGCGTGACATGTTACAAGATCTTGAACGATCTATACTATCAATTGAGTTTTGATTGTGTAATTATATTGTTAACGCCTAATTACTGGAACGCAACTTAAATATAACTTGCGCTTAACTACGTTAATCCCGATTAAATGTACTGGCTAAGTGAGCCGTGCGCTGTTAAGAGCAACTTATTATTTGAATGTCGTTCCAGTATTCGGGCGTAAGTCACTGAAAAAAATCGAGTAATTTTTTATTTTGTCGTTATACTTTCAAAATAATAATATGCTGTTTTTTTTTCGGCTTGATAAAATGATAACCTGACACAAATAAACAAGTAGTTGTGTCCTGGATTACTGGAGAAAATTACCTTGCGTTTCTTCATTTTATAATATCAACATGCTCAATTATTGCTGCGTCACAATTTTTCTTACATTTGTTTATTTACGTACAGCATTATTCATAGACAGTTGTAAAACCTATTTTTGTTATCGAACGTTTTGTCCCTTTCGATCGACTTTTTAACTTAATTTGAGCGAAGAAGACAAAGCATTCGATGACTAAAATAGGTTTTAAAACTGTCTAATAACGCAGCTAATGTATTTAGGGCCCCGCAGCATTCAGAGCAGCGCTTCAAACGATCAAAGCGGCGCCTAAAAGTGCAGGAGATCACGTTTGGGTGGATGAGCAGACACAACCCCTGCCAAGATCTGTAAGGAAGTTTCTACATGGGTGGGTTAGAGCTGAAGACTTAGCTATGAGCCGGTGGGAGGCTGAAGTATTGGTTTTTGAGGTACTTTCAATTACCTGTATATTTAAAGTATAAGTATTTCCATCCCAAGGTAGTCGGTAAGAGATTGCTTCGAGCGATACGACCGCCTTTTGTACAGCTATCTAATTTAATGTTTTTTTTTGTCAAGCTTCTGTAGTGTACAATAAAGATTATAAATAAATAAATAAAGTTTTGGTTTGAAGTTCAAGGCTCAAATCATATCCATCACCAAATATTTTCATTTGGTTATTGGAAACAGCTATTTATCTTAAAACGAGATTTGATACGGATATACGTGATTCAGGCCTATGAGTGCAAAATGCATATAATATCTTGATGATTCATTATGTTCAAATTCGGAAAAAAATGCAGTTTCATAATGAATCACAAATTTATCAACTTATTTATTTAATGATACCGGATCTAAATTACCAATCGTAGGGTTATTAAATTTTAAAGATGCGAGTTTGTGTTATTTAAGTTTTGTACGGCAAACTTTGCCTGAATTGTGTATATAAACATAATTCATTACTTTTGCATATACACCTTAAATGATCTGCATAACTAAGCGCTATTACAAATAATGCAAAGACTCTTTGTTGCCCAATATTCTTATTTAGAATACTTGATGAACCTAATAAAATATGTTTAAATTCAATGACTGCAGAATATCAGTGCGAGTTTCGAACAGCTAGTAGTTCCCCCAATTTGTACATATTGTTTCATGCGAGGATCATATTGGAAATGGCGGAATTATTCATCTTCAGCCTGACATGCGATATTCGCTTGTCAAATGAAAGTACTGTGTAATTTGTAAAATTGTTCGATGTGTATATTTTATCATTCTGTAGTAAGGATTTTTATTTATATTTATAGCGCTACAGTTTTATCCTTTTTAAAGCGTAGTGCTAAATTTCAATTTTATTAAGTTGTTTTCTTGATGAGAATTTGTATTGTAGGATGAGTCAGTGAGTCCGGATTTTTCTTTTTATATTTTTATGGATATTTTTGTGAGTCGTCTCCAAAAATATTAATATTTACTGTGCAACTATATTTTGGTCTATGTGAGAATTTATGAATACTTTGTTTGGGTGAAATTTTTCCAGGATTAAAAATTCTAACTTTTCAATTGTTTTGTATTTTTGTATGAAATTTAATTCTTTTTTTAATTTTACTTCTTTGTATTGGTTTACAACAAGGAATATTGTATTGTATTGTTTTAGGAAAATGACGGTGGTAAGATGGCTGCAACAGATATCCAACTAAGCCACACTCAAGTTCTGCTTCGGTCGTCGTTTTGCAGAAAAGTACTCTGCGTTTGCTTTATGCTGGAAAGAGTCGAGGGACTTATCGTACGGATTCAAAATTTATGCTATTGATAGTTTACATTTTAGTTTTAATAGCAATAAGGTATTCCTTATTATACCTTTTACCTATTCTACCTTTATCCAAACGAACAGCTACTACCTAACGAGGTGTCTTATCTCCCATAATAACTCATACAAATAGGGGGCAAGCCTATCGCGATATCGGGTACAAATTTCTGACTCCGTACTGATAATGAAAAGAAATAATCCAAAATCACTTTGCCCGACCCGGGATTCGAACCGTTGTAATACTACCGTAGTAACATTTCGCCACAGAGGCAATCAGGCACTGAGCAGCATTTATGTAGCTCCATATATACTACCACATTATGTATAAACAAACAACTTGAGACCATAATTTGAAATAGCCTACCAACACGGGTGACAGGAGAAATATTAAAAACACAAGTGCTATATGAATTAACTGAATGCGTTTTCATAGGTGGAACATCAATGGGAAAACTTCGTGTGTTCTTTTGGTCCTGAAGGCTGGAGAGCGAAGTACCACATCTACTCACCTGGTATGAAGCCCGGTGGTGGACAGCAGCATAGGCCAGGACTATCCAAAAATGGTGACCATCGCTACTTAAATTTCGTTCATTAACATTTTTAGATTTCCTTCAGTAAGAAAATTCTTGGACCTGTAACGTATAGATTTAGTAGTACTTATACTTTTTCCTTTATAATTGTACCCTTGGTATGTTAGCAAATTACCTAATACATATGTATGCTATACCTAGACCTGTATACAGTTAAAGCTCCGAGGACTTGATGATGTCAAGAAAGACATGAGATCCAATAGTCTATGTAAAAAGAATGTGTCGCTTCAGTGGAATTTCCTCTTTAACATTAACAACATAATATGAAAAAGAAAATTTAAATAAATAATTGTTGGGTATTTACATAAGTTTACCTTCATTTGATTTTGTAGGTAATCACGGAACGTCTAAGATAACCTACACAATAAAGAACAGTGAATCATCACAGGAGCCATAAACGACAAAGGAAAAATTATTAAAAGTATTTACGTCATTAAGTCTTTCTTTGGCTTTGTTATAAAACCGTAATCTGTGACATTACACTTCACTGAAAGCAATATGTGAAAATTTAATTTTTTTCATCATTCCATACATATTTCCCGCGGGGTATTCACAGGGGAATATGGGAACATATCGGTACAAAGAACTTCCATTATAAATTTTTCATACGCTATTATTAAAGCAATAATATTTTACGATTGGGAGCACTCATGCGAGTATTATTAGTTGTATTAAAATAAAGGTTGATACGGGCAACATTACATACAATATTCAGTACCTTTGTATAGAAAAATATGTTATTACAGTAATGATGGTAGGACATTCGTGTCAGCCTGGATAGCGACAGCTCTACACGATGGAAAATTCGTCACAGAAGCACATAAATGTGATGCGTTTCGGGTTCGATTTGCTCTGCTATGCTTGAAATACTCTGGCATAATCAAATAAATACATACACCGACAGTGAATTACAAGTCATAAAAAACAAATTTGTCGACTACAGATCGATATTAAACACTACTATTACCGATCCGATAACAAATCAAGTACAATCTAGTCATTTTCTTCGTACCAGTATTATCAAAATTCAATATAGGTTTATTCTCCCGTCTCAGGTTGCTACCTAGTTCGTCTGTTCTACCTCGGTGCCTGGCGGTGTGTCTGGGTGAGCGACCAAGTTCCAGTAGATGCTGCCGGCTCGCCCCTTCTCCCGTTTAGTCCCCTCTCCTCTAGCACGAATGTTCCCAAGGCCGGGCTGAAACAGGTCCCGGCTACAGTTACTGCTAATGAAGTGTATTTATGGCCTTTACTTCTTTGTAAGGTAAGCTATTTTAATATGATAGTATGAACATTGTAAATACCTTTATTTTTATTAATTAAATTAATTATAATGGTGCCAAGCAAAAGCCACCATGATATTTTTCCAATTCTGACTCTTGATCAGGTCTGACATGCCATTATAACTACAACACTTATACTAAAAATTTAAATAAATAATTGAAATGCCATTCAGTAATTGAAAGTAGGAGGCTGTCCTTTACATTATTATAAAGTAGACAATTTCTATTTTACTTCAAAACTGATTTGGCGTCAGAATTAATGGAAGAACATCAAAGACTGTGTTGTGTCAAGATAAAAAACCTAAAGAAAAATATTATAAGAAAATCACGATCGTGAAGTATTGTATCGTGCGGCAACAGAACTTATAAATATTCAATAGGCCTAACAAACTTTTACCATTATCAGTGGTAAGAGTGAAAGACCTCGAAAATATGCGCGCCACGCGGAGAAATAAATTGAAGATTTATTTACTCATTTACCGCAAATTTGTACTAAATTGAGTGCTGCGGTGCTACGGAATTCGTTAGACGAGTCGCGAGGAAATCACTATGGGAGTACTATCAAATAGTGTTACCTACCTATTGCTGTAACAGACTTGAGAAATACGCAGAAATTCTATAATTATGTTTTAGGGATCCTTGGGGGCTTCTATGTCCAGCAGTAGACTGACTTTGACTGAAGAGATAGAGAGGGAGAGATACAAGGCCGTTTTATTCATAGGTCCAGCAAACTAGCAATCAGGTAAGTAATCACTGCCACCCACGAACATCCACAACGCTTAGATCATGGAAGTATTGACGGCTCATGAAACCGGGAGGAGAGCGGGAAGGAAAAAGGACGGGAATAGGAAAGAATTATTGGGCAATGGGCTGGTAGACCACCGATTTTTCTAAATGACAGTATGTATTTATATACGTATTTTGTGTTAATATATTGTAGTCGGGGATTACTAGGTGCTAAGAATCTTTACATTTAATATCACGGAGTGAAAAGCGCAGTGCAGTGCTATCGAAAGTATAATTTAATCTGTTGTGAGTTGTGTTGCTACTATTTATGGGCAGGCGTGACGCTCAACGTCAAACTCATTTTTATGAAACTCATCAATAACCATTATGATATTAATACTATCCAGTTTTTAATGTATTCGCACTAAACAAGCTTACACGTCATTTCAGCAGTGGCGGTTTGCATTAATTTGCACTGCAATTAGCTAATGATGTGGGTATTTCATATTACTAATGACTAATAATTTAAAATTTTCGCTGTTACCATCCGACAGTCTGACTCACAAAACAAAACGTTGCAGTAAAAACTGCGCTCAAGTGAGACCATTCATACTTGGTGACTATACCGTGACAAGCTCTGCCACTTATTTCTAGCTTAGTCAATAACACTCAGTCTGTTACCAATGTATTGGATTTACATGGTATAGTTCTTGAAACAAAGTAAATCAAGTTCCGTAACTGATATAATATTGAATCACTCCAGTCTCCACTCATTTTATTCCAATCACATCATTAACAAATACAAAATATATCATGAATACCAATTTATTTATTTACTAAAATTATTGAATTATTTACCTCCCGATAATTACACAAAATACTAATTACCTGTAAAATCTAAACGCCTGCGGACAGTTTACACAATACACCCACACTTGATAATTGCCAATTAAAATCGAGCAGGCGCTTTTGAAATTGGCGGCTCCGGACATGAATTCCGACGAGGATACAGAGAGTTATGAAGATGAACCTATGTCGGAGTTCGACATAATGCACACCTTGACTGGCGGTATCAATCGAACTTATCATTTTACGGGTAAGACTTTATGCATTGTGCAAGAGACAGCAGCTGTGGACTAACTATATACGAGTACTATTTTTCATTTAGTATATGAATAGGAATAATAAATCGTCATGTATTTTTAAACATTAGAAGCATCTGAATTCTAAACTATAGGTCGTATACATGGTAGGAATCCACTTTCACCAAATCTTCAATAGGTAGTTTTTTGCTTTCAACATACCTTGAACGGTTCAAATGTTTACGATGGTCGCGCGTTTAAATCCCAGAGTACACTTTTGACTTTTCGGAGGCATGTTTCAATGTTCAATCACCACGCATTACAACGGTGAATGAAAACATCGTCAGGAAATCTACATACCACAGCTATTTGCATGCATTTCTATGATGTGTAAAGTCCGCCAACCAAAACTAGGCAATATGGTGGAATATATGGCCTAACTCTCCTCAATCGTACTCTCGATTATAGAGGAGGCCCTTGCCCTGCAGTTGGACGTATATAGGCTGATACAGTACAGTACAGTGCAGTACCCATGAAAGTTTTGATGAATAAACTTTGTTAAAACGTGAATATTACGTACATAATATATAGGTACCTCAATAGGTACTTAATATGATTGAATTACTTTTTTTTATATAAAATTACTTACGTATGAAAAATATATATTTAAGAAGTATTATTGGTTTGCTTTATTTAACTTTCAGATCTTGAAGAGTTCTGGAAGTTAATAACAATGGAAATCCCTGTGTTTTCATGGGACGACGATGACGAAACGTTAGCAAGCACCGTCAAGTCCAAAAGCACTAAGAAACCTGCAGCCAAGGAAACCACTGTTGTTAGAGTAAAAACTAATTTATATTTTTACTAAAAATATATTACCATCTTCTGAGACAGAAATACAAAAATTATCTGTCCCGTATGCAGTTTAACTTTATTAAATCCATGGACCCCGTATATGCATACTACTGAAAATATGCCTTTCCCAAGGTACGCCACAGAGCCCGGTCTGCTGCTTTATGCATCCAGTCGCTGCCGGCCCTATTGTGCAAGTCATCCCGCCATCAGGCCATCAGGGCGTCTCACGCTACGTCCTATGGCCTATGTCCAGCAGTGGACTGCAACGGCCAATGACGATGATGATGGTTATGATGAAATGCATACTGGATACTGGATAGTGACGTCATGGTCATAGGCATTTTAAATTTAAACTAATTATTCAACAAAATATAGCCAACAAATTTTTAATACAGTCGGTACTGTACCAGTCCTAAAATATTGTAATCTTACATTGAAAATTATAAAAACAAATGCTGAAATCGCTCAAGTAAGATCCCAATTCAATGACCGTCAGAATCATACAGCTCTCGATATTCCTAGTTTTCAACAGTGTACTCCAACTCACACCATCTAACTTACGTGACTTCGTTGCTTAGCTGGATTCCTTATTTGAATAAAACTTGGAAAATATTTTGTTTCCTGATTCGCTGTTGTTGGTAACAGGGAAAACTTGAGATAGTCCATCTAAGTTCCGTGTATCGTGTTGAATAACAAACTAAGTTGAGGGAACTCCGCGAGATAAAAACTGTTTTTTTGCAATGAATGGCGAGATGAGCATGCCATTCGCCTGATGGTGAACGATACGACCGTTCATGGACAGTAGCAAAATCAAACAACACCATGAATTACAAAGCGCTGCTTGGCATTCCACTGCGCTTGCCATCCTGAAACCTATGATGTTAAGTATCATTATGTCCTGTAGTTACTCTGGCTATAATGTCCTTCAAACCGGAATACAACAGTGCATTTACACTGCTGTTTGGCAGGAGAAATAGACATTGTGGTGGAACCTACCCAAACGGCCTCTCACACATGAGAAACCTCCGACAGTAAAAGTATTTGGCTGTCATAAAAATATAAGAATTTGCTGGGAATAAGTCAATGAGATTAGATTTCGAATGTAATTTAGACGTTGTGGAGGAGGCACGTGCCTTGCAGTGGGACGTATATGGGCTGATACAGTACAGTACATGGCACTGTCAGCGAGAAATCAGCTATTGTACACGTTAGCTATTGTAAAATGTTTTGTTTTGACTCTGAGTTATCGGGATTAAAAAGTCTCTTGATGTTTTGACGCAATACACAAGTCGTAGTTTGGAAACGTTACTTTGTGTAAAAATAAACTAATTTCATGTATTTGTATTTCTTTTTAGCGCAGCTCCATAGCGTATATTACTGTACAAGACACAAAGAACGAACCGCCTTACACGTTACCCGGAATCACGCCGGGACACGAAATGACTTTACTTGCTAACATGGCTAGAGATCTTCCTTTGAAAAAGCCTCTTCCAGAACCAGGTACTTTTATAAAAAAAAATCGATTTTTTTCAATTACTCACTTTAAATTAGAAGAATCAGTGACTACTGACTAATGTAATGTCGTCCTGCAAATAATTTAATCCAAAAGGTAATCATAATTAGCTACAATAAACTGTAACGGCTCAGTTTAAAACTCTGGCTAGGTTAGAAATTTAGTTACGATGGTATAACTCGGGTGTATTTAGTTCATACCATTGTACCGGAATAAAAATCTCCATTCAATGTAAGATGTAAAACTAATGCACTAAGCACAGACTACGGAGCCCATACGATCCCGTGCTAAAAAGATGATTTGCCTTACAAACAGTATTAAAACACATTCCGGCTGATACTATGTGGTATCCAGTAGATATTAAACTAATGTTATTTCGTCTTCAGATGTTGCCTATTGGAAATATTATCGCTGGGTGGACTGGGCTCGCAGGCACGGACTGTATGAAGCCTATGACTGTCCCCGCACACGATTCCTAAAAGTAAACGGTCTGTTGAAACTTTCATACGCTCCGCATCTTCTAGACGTGCAAAGTACTGAATCTGTAAGTATTGACAATTTTTTCATTTAGATCTTATAAAACTATCAGAAAGTATTTTTTAAGTTTTATCTTCAACTTAGGAATTAACATGCTAAAGTCTACTTGGTTAATTATTTGAAGTCCCAACGTTAGTTAATCCGCAAATATTTCATTAACTTTAAGTACTTTTAATCTTTCCGATAATAGTTTCTTATATTTACGCGAATACACATTAGAATTTAAGTACTTTTAAATATATCGAGTTCATATATTTTTTATCAGTCATAGCAATGCTCTTTCCAAGGCATTTCTGGAAAAAGGTCCGATACATCACTGTTATTCCGATAATCAAAAATTCCCCGTTTCAATCTTGTCACATAAATAAAACGAGAAATACGTCACATTACATTCACATAAGCATTGCTACGTGGCGCTACGTGGGGATTTTCAATTTGTACTAGAATTCCGTGTAGTTGGAGAAAATAGTTTCGTATCAACGTTGCCCTCTTGTTTTACAGATTACCTTCGGTTTCAGAGAGGAACACGACAGAACCAATCCACCGGTTAGTTTTTTTTTTTCAGATGGAACCTAAAGCCTTTTTATCTCGTTGTTTTCCTGTTGCGTTTGGTAGGCAGATCAGTTGATTCGAACAAGGGTGATTTTCTGTGATTTTCGCTGGATCTTGATCTGCTTGCGAGAAGGATTCCAAAGATATATGGGTAGAATAAATAGTCGGGTAAAATTTATGATGGATGGTAATGATGGACGGATGGTAAACAACTTTCGGAACCAGCAATATTTTTTCACGCGAAAATCTAGACGTTTGACGCTGACATACATTGGTGTTTTATAATATATTTTCCTGTGGACAGATTAAAAAGACGACTAAGGACGTGAACCGATCAAACACAGCCGTATCGACAGGAAATCAGCAACTAAAAGAGGAAATACGCGAATGGATTCAATTTGATCCGGTGAATTTCTCTTTGATATCTTTCCAGACTATTTTTCAATCCTACAAAGGCGCAGCGCAGCTCACGTACATCTTCGTAGCTAATTAGAAGATTGCTTTGAACGATTTTTCCGCGATTTCTCATTACTTAATAATTACTGCATTTGCTTTTATTGGTTGGTTTTAATTAGAGCAGTGTTTTTCACTTACTAACTCAGGCGGTCGCCTTTACAACAGAGTATAGGTCTTAATTATAAATATAGGTAACAAAATTGAGAAAAGTCTTCGAAAGTACCAACTTTTTGTTTATCTATGGCCCAAAGGGGTCGCCAGTTTCAACCTGTAAAGGAGTTGCGTGTTCAAAAATATTGAAAAGAGCATCATGAACTTTGAATTAGCAGGTCATATAATTATACAAATAAAATATATTATAAAAACACTATAATAAAATAAAAGTATAAAATAGTCCGAAAAAGGCTTTCTTTCAGAATGTCTAGGTATTATTTGTCTTTTATTCTTATAGGTGTCGGAAACTGTAATTTTCATAAATTCTTAAGATGATGTAACATACTGAACTACGATAGTCAACATATCGAAAAATTCATTAAACTGTTGAAATCCTACTTTATTATATTGTGCGTGATACTTAATTGACTCTTATTAATTGTATATAAAGCTGTTCATATTTGAAGAAATACTATGTTCAACACAAAATGTTTACATACAGATAATACATAAGCCTGAGTGCACTGGTTATATTACTGGTTATATAAACAACAAATTTTGAAACAAGACAAAAAATATGCCTATAATTTCATTTCAGCTACAAAACTTAGTGAAACAGATCAATATCCTTTATTATCCGTCGATGTTTGAGTTCACATCGGCGGCGAGTAACCCTCCAATTCGTATAACGAAAGGGGCTCCAAATAAAGCAATCGATGTCGCTGCACCGAAGGCCGCACCACTGTACTTACAAATAGACGGACCAGAGGAAAATGACCTTTGTATATCACTAAACGTACTACATCCAAGGGTCTTATTCAATTGCGGTGTACCTGTAGTGGATTATATAGAGCCAGGTTATCTAATCATGGAGAGGTTTGAATGGTTCGTGGACTGTGAACTGCCCGTGGCGAAGGCTTTTGTGGCGACTTGTGGATACGACTCGATTGAAGTGAAATTTCAGCCGGGGCGACATTTTTGCAGGTATTCATGTATTTCTTAACGACATCTTATTTTTATTTCCAATTTGTGGGTAGATTCTATTATACTTTTTTATGCCTGGGACAACCAATTACAGCTATTTACAGAGAAGAAATGGAACATCATAAATATCTCTTGTATATTAGGAAAATTTAATTATCATAATTATCCGCTATTGGAAGTGACTTGTATCCAACAACGATACCAAAACCATATTATTTTCAGAATCTGGGTCCATTCTAGAATGAACTGGCACATAATGCTTCTCAGTGAATCTTCTCTTCTTCTTGGCACTCGGGACGTGATACAGTGTGCTGCAGTGAGAGAGTGTCCTTGGGCAGCTAGATTTCTGTCAGCCCTCAGTACCGCGTTCACCAATTGGACGAAAGTGAATCGATCTAATCCTAATATTACATTGTCTGACAGAGAGTTCTACAGGTAAGTGGGTATTATAATCTTAAAGACCTCATTGATTATAAGTAGCAGTAATCATTCGATTACAATTTTTCCAGGAAATAATAAGCCAGAAAGTATTTCAGTATCACAAATTTTAAATGTTTCAACAAAGATTATAATACCAATGATGCAATACCTTTTATCAAAATATGTTAAATTTTAAGTTTAGTGCAATATGGTTTCATGTTCTAATGTTAACGGCATGATATTGTGGAAATAAAAACATATCCATCCTAATTTTCTTCAGGTCTTACCAGCCAGATCTACCTTGGGACAATAAAGTTGTAGGTTACGATAAAACGCTCATACACTGGATGTTCAGGCAAGCGTTGCAGTCGCTGCTTTCCAAAAGGCTGCCACCTGCAGAATTTCGATTAGTATGCATGGTGCTAAGACGTTATTTATGTGATCCTGATTTTGGTCTTCCTCCAAAACCTCGGCCACCTAAATCATTGAGATATATTATCACGACGGATCCATGCGACTGTGTGATTCCAGAGTATGAGGAAATTGAAATTACAGAAGGAATGCTAGAGGAACAGGTATTAATGATGAAGTCATATTTATTTTTTTAAAATACGGTGGTAATTGGTGGTTGGTCTCTCATATATAAGAGGCCACCTGGGTAGTTACCACCGCAATTTCTATTTCTCCCGCTAAACAGCAGTATAAATGCACTTTAGTGTTACTATTTAAATAACATTGTAGCCAGAGTAACTACTTGATATAATGCGACTTAATATCATCAGTCTCAGTATGGCAAAGCGCAGTGAAATGCCAAGCATTGCTTCGTAAATCATGTTGTGTTTGGTTTTGCTACTGTCCATGAGATGTCGTACCGCTCACCATTGGGCGAATGGCTTGCTCGATTCGCCAAACGGTTAGTATTACTCAAAAACTAGATGGCTAAGGGTAAATACATATCGAATGGCATGACATTAATTTTGAATCTGTTATCAATTAAAATATTATTTTTAAAGTAACTGAGATTCAAGAGTGAGAATGATGGCATTCTTATTACATAACTGTACGAGAAATTTTAAATCATTTTTATAACAAATTTATAATAAAACTTATAGCTATAAAACTTATAGTCTTTTCAACCTAGGCAGCAGAAGAAAAGTCATTAGTAGATCCGGTAACCATGCAAAAACTGCTGACACCGTCTACGGAACCATTTATATCCCAAGTATGTGAATTAGCGACGGAAGAACTTCCATGTGGAGTGCTGAAAGAAGAAAGAGAAAAAGTTGTCAGGAAACATGAAGCAGCCACGTGCATACAAGCTCATTGGAGAGGAGCGTGGGTCAGAAAGTGTCTAAAATCTCATGCTACATTCACTCCAGATGTTTCAAAATACGTACGTAAGTTTATTTAAATAGTTAAAATAATTATCATTATCTTTACTTTAATAAAAATAATAATTCCTACGCCCGATACTTTGAGGTCTCGTAAACACCCGAATAAATATTAGAGAATCTCACAAACATTAATGTCTTTGTGCGGGTGTCGAACCTGCGGCCTTTTTTCACACAATGTATTAACCAACTGCGCTATTGCGGTTTTCAAAACATGGTTCAGTAATATGAGTGCCGAGATAATAAAATGAAATTTACCTTTTAGATAATGGAAAATGCGTTCGGCAACTTAGACGTGCTGTCGGCACTTATGAACGAGTTCTTTGCGATGTATCCCGGGGCCAAATACTCATACTCAGTGGCATCAGCACTTAGCGGAGTGTATGGTTTACACCAACACAGTGGCACCACACTAATAACACCTAAATGCAAATGGATCCCTTATTTCCAAGGAGTTTTCTACTGCCATGCTCATGTCAAAGTGCATTTTGATGTCCAAAGCACTCTTCAGTACACCACATTGGCAGTTTATAATAATGACACCGGTGTGCAACTACCGCAGGCTTACAACGCACATATTACGTTTGATTTTGCACCTAATAATTATGGGTGAGTGTTTTGGTTGTTACGTTTGTAAATATGCTTGTGGTATTTGGAAATGTTGTAGTGACCATGTAGCGAGTTTGAGCGTATGAAATAGCCACTAGTGAAGTAAAGATAATTCTTGATAAAAAATCCCAACAGTAAATATTACTATATGTATACCCGATTGTAATCCATTGATTTGGTAGCGTATTTAGTCCGTAATGTTGTTCTTAAAAATCTTTTCTCATTCAGATACACAGTCATGGGCCACGGTACTCTCAACCAAGCTTCAGGCACAAACCTAGATTGTCACTGGCAGCTAACTGTCCTTTCATCTACTGACGGAGTTTTCCACGTTTGTGACAATGATTTCGAGTCTTGCAACGAAATCCCTCTTCCTGCGGCCCAGAAACTACACATAGACGAGATATTTATACCAAACAGAAGAAATATACTAGGGGGAGTGCAGATTTCCGTTGCTAAACATGAAGCTGTCAGTTTTAGAGTTGCTGCCACTTCTCCCGACGTAAGTACGTCTTTATCTACGTCGACATAATATGGGGATTTATATATATTTGCTGTAAATATACCTTTCAACTTGTCAATAAACGTCTGCCCGAATGTTCCCATTAAAAAAAATTGGTTTCTTGGTAATAGTTAATATTGTTTGAACACATTGCCTTAAAAATATTAATAATACAAATGTGTTCGCATATATTTATGTGTGGATTTAAACATAAATGTTAAAAATCGAACAGAATCCTGAATGGCCCAACATACCTTCGATGGTGACGATGTTGTTAACAAGGGTCTTGTGGACAGGAAATCCGACACCACCTCGGGACAGTTGATCGTCGCCCTGTTAGAAAAGCAGGTTACCTGATTTCAGAGTTATCGTTTCCTCCCCGACCCGAAGAGGACTTCCGATTACCTCAAAATATCCCAGGGTAATCTCCCCAATTCCTCTTCCAGCTCAACAATCGTTTCGTCCATCCTGAATGTATGTATGTTGTGTGTTACCAGAGCCAATTGTCGTCAGGGTCGTAGCGAGGTCCAACCCGAGGATTCTTTGCACCCCTGCCCTGTCGTTAACGTAGCCGCTACCGAAGCCTTGTCTTTATTGGTGTCGTCGTGAAGGGTTTATTGCTGATACTTGCCACACTTGGCAGGCGAGTTGGCGAGTGCAGGACATAACATCTGCTGATTACGCTGGTGCCCGTCATCAGCTTGTCATTTTTTACGTTAATTTTTGTGATGGTTATACCGACATCTGCAACAGAGCCTCGACAGAGCCTCGTCCGTTGGCCAGCAGCAAGCACCGCGTGCAGGTGAAGTTGGCTTGGGCCCCGGAAGATGTCAGTTGGAGCCCCCTGCTCCCCTAATAATACATGTACCCAATTACTCGTTTCTACCTTTATCCTAGTTAACCATATTTTCTATACTTCAGTTGGAAATAGTGGCAGTTCTTAAATCATTATCGGCAATTGGCATAGTGGAAGAGTTAGCCCGGTGTTCGGGCAAAGGTGAAATAAACTGGCCTTATATACGGTTGAAGCCGTATCCACCGCCAGATTTGAGCCAGTCAAAGAAAAAACACACATCTCATTATTATTCGCCAAGCGTAAGTTTAACTTATCTTATCATAGAAGTATCTTTTTCGCCTCTTTATACTTGGTATAAATAATTACAAAAGAAAATAGAAGAACACGAACTACCTTACCTAAGCAAATGTAATAATAGATCTCTTAAATTCAATTAAACTTGAATAAAAAACTTTTAGTAGTACATGAAATAATAAGGCCAATATGAAAAAATACAAGGATGCATGGATTTGAGTTCGCGTTCTCATTTCCACCAAATTCATTAAAAACAATTTAATCAATATAATAAAACTAGAATTGTAAACAGGACGATACATATGTAATAAAAACAATAGTTAATCAAAGAAGCTCGGTATTTAATTCTAAAAGTCTCTCAAGAATAATAAGGACTACACAAGGAGCCATTTCGTAATGAGGTCCAATTAAAGCGATGTGTCTAAGTGTCCATGTGGAGTACTTCACTCGATTGTTTTCTTAATTCTAACTCGCTCAGTAAAGTGACAATTAGCTAAACTCATTGACAGTCGTATGAAACAGGCAACATATGGAGCAAATTGTTTGGGGGTAACAGATACAGACGTTTTCTACTAATTAAATTCCTGAATATTGATTATTTGGAACGTCAACATAAAGGATTGTTATTCGTTTTTAATATAGAAAATAGTTTAAAATTGTTATGCTTTAGCTAATAATTAAGTATAAAACAAATTGGCTATCACAACTCGCTTCTAATTCTAATGTACTGGAATTATAAGTTCATTAGAAAACATTGAAATAACTATAAAATTGCAATACTATAACTATAAATATAATTCTAGTCTTATACATATTCGTCATCTTGGTGCATTTTCAACAGGTCAATAAAGAAGCGGATATAAATAGCGCTCGGTCTCAAAAATCTCCCGCTAAACCCCCAAAGCTAGCAGGTACCGGCAGAGCAAAATCCGGGACTAAGGTACAGACATAATGTTATAACCCTTTTTTACACTCACACTTTAACTCCATGGAGGTTCCATGGAGTAGTTCGTTAAACGCGGGCTGTGAAATGAGTGGCCGCAAGTTCGATCCCCGCATCGAAAAAAATATTTGTGTGATCCACAGGTATTTGTTTCGGGTCTGGGTGTTCGTGAGACCGAAAAGTCTCTCGTAGCTTCTGATACCCACGACTCAAGACTCGATCTTAGTGTGGGGTCTGGACTATGTATGTGACTGTTGGGTGTATTTATTTATTTATTTGCGACGCGTGAATTATACCTACTATGTATATACGTGCAATAAACTCGAGCATTTTATGAAATCCTAGGGCCAAGTGTTTATCTCTCTGAAGGTAGAACCAACACTGCTGTTTTAACATTTTAAGTTTAAGTCATACTATTTTCAAGTTTTGCGGTCTTCGATTCAGGTATTGTTCTAAACATAAGTTTTAAACAGAGATTAATTATGCGGTGAAATATAAAGTCCTAAAATTTTCCTATTTTCGAATTCCTTGTCCTCATTTAATGAACGCTGTAAAGGTATTTTCCATTTTAGCTGAGAGATCAAAGGACGGCAACGGTTGAACCGAAACAGTACACGATTCAGTAAGTAAATATTTCACTTGTTTTTTTGTACCCTGCGGCCACGGTAATGTCAACGCTCGTTAAAATGTATGGTGAAATAATTTTACATTTATTCACTTGGGGATACAAATCTGGTTGAATCTAAATATGTTGTTTTTTATTACCGGTGAATTTGTTACCAGAAATTTAAGGGATAAGAAATTTTTGAAATTTTTAAGGAAGGCCTGTTTTCAACAGTGGATTTCCTGTGGCTGAAGAAGAAGTATTACAATAGTAAAATATAAAGACATCAAAAGAGGTTCAGAGTTCATCATCATCATTTCAGCCCGTATTTATCCACTGCTAGACATAGGCCTCCTCTTTATTACACCACTTTGTTCGGTCTTGCGCCAATCTTGTCCATGCATTGCCCTGAAGCTTAACTATGTCATCACTCCATCTAGCAGGTGGTCTGCCTACCTTTCGTCTGGCCCCTCTAGGCCACCATTCTGTTACCGCCTTAGTCCATCGACTATCGTCTCGTCTAGCCATTAACTTTATTTATATTGAATGTGTACAAAACTGTTGGGGTGTGGAGGACCTATACGGATACCATATAATCTTCTACCAGTATAGATTTTGATGTGGTAAGATATAATATGAGGGAATACTAACAGATTTATTAAAAAGTTATAGAATACTGAAGTATAACTTAACGGAACAACAAATTATTATATAATATGTAATAGAAGCGATACGAAACTCCAAGAACTGATGGAGTAATTCTCATTAATTGAAGTGATTAACCTCCTTAGTATTGAGGAGGTATATTTTGATTAATATTACAGTAATATCTCTATAATTAAGCAGATATATAATTGCTAAATATTTGTCAGGGTAATAGCACCAACAGGGTGGCCACTTACATTGGCCCAATGGATGAGAGTAGATGAAGTACGGAATTCACTGGATTATAAACTTGATCTGCAAATCAAAAAGCCTGCTAAAGAGAAGGTAAATGTTCTACATTGAAATATAACCATTTTTTTACAATTTTTAATGTCACAATATTACAAATAAACAAAAAAAATCTCAAGTCTGTTGACGGTATCACGTATCTTGTTCTTTCCTCGAAACTAATCCTACTTATTTCTTTGACGGTTTAATAAATGTTGCTTAATATTATGCGATAAGCAAACACTTTTACAACGGAATCAAGCATACATTTTTATTATGTTAAACATATTTATGCAATTCTTAGTATTGTTTATTTATTCATATACTTTCATTCATAATAGCTAACAAATAACATAAGTTCACAGAATGAATATTTTTAACGTTGATATTACGACCCGCTGCCCATTTCCACAAAAAGTCATAATTTGTTTAATTTTTGAAGGAGTCTAAATATATTACAGCGAAACATAGTTCAAACACTGGTTTATCAAAACTCGAATGACTTCAACTAATTTCTTTGGTTCGACGCTTTTAATGAATTCAGCACTATTTTCAAATCTAGTCTTTAGAAAATATCAATATAATCCGGCCGCTCAGAGAATGCGTTCCTGACACATGTCAGTTGATCATGAGTAGTGATGGGAAATAATTATCATTTTGCTAAACTTTTGAATTATTCCCAGTAAAAGTAGCAAGTTAGAATAATTGGATACTTGACTATTTTCTCACTAAAAACTCACAAACTTCTTTCAGATCATTAAAATATTTACAATTTATATAAATGTAAATAAAAAAAATATAAGTTAATATTAAATGTTCTTATTTAAAATATTTTAATAAAAACGTAAACTTCAATGCCAAATTTAAATAAAATTCACAAATGTGAAAGATATTATATTGCTGCCAGGTGAAATAAAGTTAGATCCGTTTAATTATTAAGTTATACATTATTAAAAACACAAATGTATTATTTTATATTATAACGGAAAATAACGTTATAATAATCTGCTATTTTTTGGCCACATCACTCCAGAAATGAACAGTTGACATAACCTTGTAACGGCGTGGTATGAACTTATAAATATAATATTTTTATTTTTATTAGCCGTCAAATTTAGTCCAAAGTGATAAAATTTAACCTAAATTTACATATTATTTAATTTTTTATGATGTTTTATTTCGTAAGTAGGGTAAATAAATAAAATTGTTCGATAATGTATTTACATTTGCTGTCGTTGCATTTGCAACGACACTTCAAAGTTACGTCGTCCGTTCGATGACAACCTTTCAGGAACGCATTCTCTGAGCGGCCGGATTATAATTTGTATGAGCACATGACATTTTATATGGCAGGTTACTTCAGCAAAAGATAAGGACAAAGATAAAGCCCCTTCACCAATTCCTGGACATCAACCGCAACCAGGTGATGCTTATGTGGAACTAGAATGTGCTGTAGCAAGTGGTGGAGGTGCATATGCTAGACGTGACGATGATAGAGACATGGAGTTTGCAGCGGCGAGGCGCATGTGGGATGCCAACGAACCGGGAAGGAATGCTCGAGGAGCGCAAATTAGGTTCGCGATAAATTCTTTAGTATTTTATATATTTTTTTAAATTTGTGACTATATCAGGCGATAGACCATGCTGTGGTAAAACAACTTATATATAAATTTTAAGTCAAAGTAGCTTCATCAAATAACAATTCTACGATTCACTGGATCGTAACGAGTAACCATTAACCACTATAATATTTACCTACTGTTCTTCTATCGCATTTTCGGGAAATAAAACATCATATAAATTTTACATTTGCTAATAAACTTATTGCAGAAGGGAATTTCGAGCGGAGTTCCTCGAAGCGTTACCACTTCCACCGTCTGAAAGCGTGCATTCTTTGGCTGAGGTTACTCATTTAATTATGAATAAACTATTTTTTTTTGTTCTATTATTTAATTAATTCTGCAATTTCAGGAAGCATTCGGAGAGGAAGCGGTAGGTGAAGAGACAAAGAGTAAGTTGAAAAGGTTAATTTATTAATTACCTTTCTATCTGAGGTTATTCTCACTGCAACTAAAGTCTGCCTTCTTATTCAGTCTTCTTCATTTCACCTGATCTTAAGCTCCCTTAGTTTCAAGGCTATTGATGCTTATACTCGTAATATTATGTATCTTCATCGAAGATAAGCCAGCGCTTTTTAATTGTCCTCAAGATAGTAGACCTCATGTGGTTAATAATGTTTTCTTTGCTTTTCGGAGTAATAAACGAGTATAAAATTAAATAATAATTTACCCATTAATATCATAATGAAAACATTGCCTCGAGAATAAAGGTTCTAAAACGAAAAGTATTTTGTTGGTAGGAAACGGGACCATTGCATTTTACAAAACATTAATTATGGCATTCTTCTTGCTAATTTTACATGCAAAACTGTCTAAGCTTATTGGATACCCATAGCCAGCAAGTTATTTTGATATCACTTACGAATTCATACGAAGTATTGGTTTAAATTGCACAACGTAACACGTTTACTGCATATTTCATAATACTAATTGAAGAATCGTGCCGTTGAAAACGTTAGGTAGTTGTTGTTATATCTATGTATACTTAGAGAAATGTATGTGGATAAAAACATGTGTACTACAATTTCAGTAAAAAAACGTAGTAAGTCCGTGCGTGCGAAGCGCGTACTCGCGTGCTCTTTATAAAGCATATCTACCGTAGTAACTTGTTCGATCACTTCTATCATGTCCCGGTTACTCTCACTGAATTCAAGATTGATTATAATCTATAAGTTTGGTTAATTCAGCTTATTTAGGAACAAATTGCGAAAAAAATCCATAGCATTAAGTCAATATTTGCTCATCTTTGAGATTAGATTAACTGAATACGAAGCTTCATGTTATGGTAAAAAAGCCAATTATACTGTTACGCCTAAAGTAGTTGTAAAATGGGTACAATATTACGGGTCAGTTTTTATTCAGTCATTTAAACAATTAAATATATAAGAAAACAATCTGTCTACAAGGCTATCTGCTGTTTACAAATAGAGTGCAATATTTGGCCAATCCACGTCTATCTTAAAATAGTTCATTTATTGTTCTTATGAGAAATATTCCACATACAGAGAATTATGTCAAAATAAACCCATATCATTCCTTCATCACCAAATACCTACCATTCTCTGCGAGTTAAATGTCCTCGTGTAGAGTATAGATTTTATTCACATTAAAAGGATTCAGGTCGTAGCCATTATGAACAAATGCGGGCTTGGGTTTCCCTATGATGTTATCTCGTAAAGATTTATTTTAGACTTTAAGCCAGGCCCTCGCACTGCTATGTCAGCGGATTTTATTGTACAAAGGAATTATCTTTATTTTTTATTTATAAGATTTTCTTCGACAAAGATTACTCTATTACACAGGGTATATCAAGACCGCGACCGAAAACGAAGCCAGGTGGTAGCTTTAGCGGCTACAGACACAATGCAACTAAAAATTTTTCAAAATAAGCGACGGTTTTTTTTTGACAATTTTTAAAAAAACATCGTTTTTGAGGGGTAAATACCTAGTTTTTGCAAAAATAGTAATTTAAACCCTTACGTACCATTGCGTGTTTAAAAATTAAGCGATGTACGTCATTATTTTAGAAAAACTATGTTTAATCACTCAAATACGACGATATGTAAAAAATAACAAAAAAAAAATTTGACGATTTTTTTTCTAAAATGTTTACTTGCATTGTGTTTGATATCACTAATACTACCTCCTGGCTTCGTTTTCGGTCGCGGTCTTGATATACCCTGTATATTTCTTAATACTTAATAATACTCGTACATTCATTTTTATTTATAAGATTTTCTTCGACAAAGATTACACTATCATATTTTTTTTAAAACGTAATTATACATAATATGATACGATGTATTAAATATTTCATAATTACGAATCAACAACCGTCTTATATAAAAATAGTCCACAGTGTGAATTTGTTAAAAACAAACACTTATTACACATAGTTTACAAAATGATTAATTCTCTTATTACAATCATTAATTTCTTAAATGCCTCGTAAGTGTTTGAGGAACTTCGATCGCTAATTTCTTCCTAGCAATCATCGTATATGAATAGTGATAATATTATAAATATACTAGCATCATTATCTCACTATTTAAGTTTGAATAATGACTCGAATGGTGCCTGTGGAACATTTAAAACCCACAATTAAAAAACAGGCGGTTTTTAGCATTCTTCGAAAACCTACCTGATACCTGATTTTGTTCTTTAAAGTGGAATGTCATCTTAAGACCATGACTACTCTCATTTTCAGACGAAGTCTAGTTTCGTAGTGTGATTTACTGCCCTTGATGAAGACATGTCATCGCATTTTTTTGCAATCAGTTAAAGTACAATTAATCTAGTAAACGATTCGAGGTTCTGCTCAATATTGGTCTCTTAGGTAAAATTTAAAACAAATGTTTTAAAACTCCTTCATGAAGACAATGTATAAACACATGCAAATATTCACACACACACGCACTAACACACGCAAACACACACACATACACCCACATTCACACACACACGCACACATTCTCAATATTTTATTAACTGATTTTTATTATTACTATTTTGTTAATGTTATTACTTATTAAGTTTTGCTCAATTTTATTTAACGTTTCGACTGCCTATTATATAAGTTGTATCTTTAAAATGTAAATCCGTTATTGGCCGTAAGATAAGTAAACCAGTTGTATTATAGTAGTATTAAGGGCTGTGGATTTTATGTGAATAAATAAATAAATAAATTGGATCAGCATAGTCGCGATTCTTTCAACTAAAGCCGCCCTACTCGTGCACCCGGACGTTCATGTGAAATAAAACGTTTTCATAACAAACGCTTACTAGATAAATGTTGGGTTTTTATTCCATGTACTGTGTGATACAATTTAGCTTAGTTTAAGTAAAATTAATATTTTAAATGAATTTCAGAGGAAGAGCAGCAAATACAAACGCAGCAAGGACCGACACCGGCAACGGAAAGTGGACGTAAGTCGTAATTTAAATTCATATATTTTTGCTTTGGTGGACATAAAATATAACATACATCACTTCTAATTTGAATTAAAAACGTAGCTGGAACACTTCATTATATTTAATGCGGTTTTTATTCAAATAAATGTTTTAGAATTATGTACAAATATTACCTCAAAATGTTGACTCCTTGTTTGAGTTGCCTTTAAATTGGTTCAGATATCGTAGTCACTTTAAAATCATGTTAAAACAGCCTTATTTATTTCATTTACGATATCCGCTTTCAAATAATTAAGATATATTGATGTTTTGAAATAAAAAAATATCTTACCAAGTATTCAATCTTTCTGCAGTGCTAGAAATGACAGTGGAAAGCGAAGAAGAAGTCAAATATCTAACCATGCCAGAACAATTGAAAGACAAGTTCATTCCGCTTTACTTCTTGCCTTTCTGCATGAAGGAAAAAGGAGAAGAGTTGAGGTAAACATTAAAGTAAAATTAATAGCAAAGCTTTTATAATATTGCGACAAAATGATACTCAAAGGGAATTTCGTACTTCTACCTCAGTAAAGCGGCATTCACATTTTTACATGGACCGAAAGTTAAGGCGTACATTAAAAAATGTAAACGATTTTTTTCATTGTTGATTGAATTCTGCTATAAGTATAGAATTTACATTAATATAGAAATAGTAGACTGCCTCGATGGCGTAGTTGTACCACGGTACGACTACAAAGCTGAGGTCTCGGGTTCGAATCCTGGGTCGGGCAAAGTGATATTGGGTTTTTCTATTTATTATCAGCCCGGAGTCAGAAATTTGTGCCCGATATGGCGATAGGCTCGCCCCCTATCACATCACGGGACTGAACATACAAGGCGAAATGTGGGTGTCCTGGTGGCGCCTCTGCCTACCCCTTGTATGTAGAAATAGTATTATATCACCAATGTATTAGTACTGCGAACATGTTTTTATAATATTATCTAAATTACCCAAACAGGTATGTGTGTAATTACCTTGCGTTGGTTGTATCGCCACCGTTTCATTTACCTAGATGATTTCGTAAGATATTTCCAAGTCGTATTTACTTGTCCAGTGTCCTACTGACGCCAGATATAGCTGAAGCAGCCAAGAAAGACCGACACGCACGTATCGAAGCGGCATTGGAGAGAATGCGTGAATTGCAAGTTTACAATGAGACGTATGTTTTGGGAAGGCAAAAGACTAGAAGTACGCTGTTGGAAAGGCTTTATGTCGGTGAGTATTTAAGTAGCTTAGTGCTCGAAATAAGAAGTTTAATTTAGAAATGTTTGATAATATACATGATATTGTGACTTAGAAAATTAACATTCAGGGTCCGACTCATTAGACCATTCGCTTACTGACCGTCTCTTATTAATTCATGTGAACAATATTATAATACGTTCACAGCATGGTTACGCTATGCTACATAGTAGTGGGCAGAGATCATTTAATGTATATTTACATTGAGACTTACAAAGTCATTAACAAAATATAATCTCTTTTAACTTCATATCGTTGCTATATTTAATTAATGATTATGATGATAATACATGTACTTGTAGTCCGAAAGTTCTAGGCGTCTCGTAAACAAAAGTGAAAAGGAATTGTAAAGAAGTATGACTCTTTGCAGACTCCCAATGGTCTCCAGAACTTCACCAAGTGTTGGAAGAAAGAGATGAAGCTATAGTTCGTGAAACTCTTAACCGAACTGTATCAGCCTCCAAAAAGAAAGCAGACGCTAAGAAAAAATAGTTTCAAGTTTAAGTTTATTTTTCTCGATTAAGGAAATGCAGTTAAGTTTAAAGGTATTAATTTATGTCTTACAAATATGGTGAAGGATGTTTTTTGTAATATGTATTGGTATTAACCTTACAAATGTCCAATAAAGTAATTGAAATATATTTTGGACTTACTTGTTTATTCAACCTCGTTAATTTTAGATAATACCGATTACTAAAATAAACCAATTATAACTAATATTATTACAGCGTTAGTAACCTTTAATTTCTTTGAAGGGCATAACGGTACACTACAAAATCTGAACACTGAAGTTAGAGGAAATGAAAAAATCCTACGATTGATGTTTACATCGCCAAAACTTGGTCTAATAAAATATCGATGGTCCGGTCAAAGAGCATAGCAAATGATAATAAAAGCGCCAATAAAAAAAAATATTAAAGTCAGAAATCCAATAACACTAGTAGTTCGTGCAGATTTTGCGAGGCCACGGATTATGATTGAATACATAAAATTCAGACGTGCCACAGATTTGACAATACTCAGGGGAACGAGTGCCTCTCCTATTAAAAATCTGAAAAGGAAAATGTCGTGTTTATGGCCGTCATCAACCTATCGTGAAACTTAAATAAGATTCTTGGAGAAATGTCCCCGAGAGACCCTTGTGATTATAAAACCATTTAGAAAATATATTGGTGTTAAAGCATAGAACATTTTATATTTCAAATGTACATAATAATGTGTCTTATCGAATATAATGCGCTTCGGGTCAAATGGGCAATATACACAGAGCAGTATAAAAGTATTTTCATTTGTTTCTAATATTTTTTGTAGATCAGGGAGGTCATAAGTTTGGGTCTAAATTACTAACCTTTCCATGTTATATGTGAATCTTTGTGCTCTAGCACAACATATCGGATTAAGATATAACCCTTCTAAATCATAGAGGAAAAATTTTATGCAGAAGGTGTCATAAGTGCTAATATTCTTATGCCATTAAATAAAATAACATTTGAAAATCTACTGATTTTAGTATACTCTACTCGGGTACAGCTCTGTAATGTAACTACATAATACTTGATATTGCACCATACCTACCTATTCTTAGTATGCTATCTGCAAACTCAAAGATCTATGTCGCAGACGTGAACCAATATCGAAGTTATTGCAATGGACGGTTTTCATTCAGTCGTCGCTGCACGGAGACGGTGATTCAAAGTGTCACTGGATGCTTGCAACGTACCTCTTGAATTTATTACTTTGCAGGAGGTACTTAAGTGTATTCGACACGAGATTACAAGCCGGTGGCTTGTAAAGGTCCTTTTATAGAATAGCCAAGTTTATTTTATTTTTTGGTTGATTGTTGATAAGATTATAGTACGATTTCATTTAGTAGGTAGTGAATAGTTAATGAATAACATCAGTAGAATAGGGTTGTGTTTATTAACAGCCTTATTCATGACAGATTTAAATCTTATTTTAGTTATCGAATGTTTTGTCCCTTTCGAACGACTTAAGAATTAAGTTTGAGCGAAGAGGACAAAACACTGTATTAATTTAATTCAGAAGTATGCGGGCTCGATACATGCACCTATGGCAACGTTTGTGTGACTTATAAGTATTTGCCTCAAGTCTGAATGCTCTGAATGAACTGAAAATCTTTCGTAGTTTCTGATATCCACGACACTAGTTTCTAGTGCGGGATTAAAACTCTATAATATTATCTTACTCTTTTTGCTGACTAAAAACTTAATGTAAATTTACTTTATAAAACTCAGCCAAAAAATACCATATTATAAACATGGATATTTAAATTCAAAATATTGCTAAAGAATTCTTAAGACAGCAATAAGATTGCCAAAGTAAATTCAACACACCGAAAATGGTATATTAAGAATACGAAATAACTAGTTGGCAATTTCCTCATTTGTACCCGAGTCACGTAAAAACCACAAAACAAATTTTGTTGAGTTTACTGTCATCTAACTTGGTGTATTACGAGAAACAGCGTGTACTTTGTCTGGATTTAAGACTTTGCAATGAACGTGGCTATGAAATATTGTTTGTCTTTTATAATAATAATGAGCTTATTTCTATCTTCTGACATTATTTTGTTAGTGATTTAGACTTTCTTTAAAAATCTGTGCAATAAGATTCTTTTAGCCGAGATGATAGACGCGTAAGTTAGTGAGGCTAAAACACGATTGCAATTTTTGAAAGCACACGAATTATCATGTAGATATTCAAGGATCTGTGTGTGACTTTTGGGTGTATTTTATTTAATTTTATAATCTTTAATTATAAACCTGAAAACGAATGCATTATGATTAATTTTAGTTCCAAAAATTAAACCCAAGTACCAACCTTCATAAATAAATCCAATTCAACGTTCCATGGAGACGACGTCTAACTGAGGTAACAGCATACATGTTAATATGACGTAATACACCCACAGCTCCACACAATCTGGTTTTAGACGAGAATATCTTGTATTGTGGGTGCCAGATATGTAACAATGCGGGATTGTATTACATCTAGGCTAGACAATCGTATGTGGGTATGTATACGACCTAGTAGGAAATACATGGCGACATGAGCCTGTGTCAATGCACTGTTATAGTGAATATTTTATATCGAATAAGCCTTCTATTTTAATACTTTATATTGACTGCCTCGGTGGCGTAGTACTACGGTACTCTTACAAAGCTATGGTCTCGGGTTCGAATCCCGGGACGGCCAAATGTGTTAGGTATTGGATTTTTCTACTCATTATCAGCCCGGAGTCAGGAATTTGTGCCCGATATGTCGATAGGCTCGCCCCCTATCACATCATGGGACGGAACATACAAGGCGAAATATGGGTGTCCTGGTAGCACCTGTGCCTACCTCTTCTGGAAAAAAGGCGTGAGTTTATTTATGTATGTACATGTATGATTATTCATGTCTCTAACCGCCCACTAGACACAGAGCTTCTTTATAATTGAGTGATTGATTGAGATTGCTACATCCATAGTCCAACCCGCTGCCATAATAACTAACATCATATTTTATATAAATTCTTTTAAAGATCTCTTTGGCGTGAAGGTTTTCTCACATTTGAATGTTTGGTCGGCTACAGGTATTTATCTTCGAACGTGACACCTTAAAACTAGCTCAATATATCGAAGCTAGCGTTGTCTAGCGTATAAATTATATCTGCAGTATTAAAACACCACACCCCAGCAATCTTTTTGTCGTAATTTGAATATTAAAAAATAAACACAGACCTAAATTTCACAGAGTCAGACAGTGTCACTTCAAATTGACACCAAATCGATATTTAATGGGTCTATAATTTCCTAAACGATTCTCGATCCACTTTTATGGTTGGAGAAAAGTATAATAAAATAGATATAGACGTTTATTATTACTGACGTACGTTATTTAGTTTTATCTTTTGTCATCCGCTTTCAACGTATTTCTCTCAATAACCTGTATTCAATTGCAATGTGTGATATTAAATTATTTATTACTTAAAAAGAAATTGGTGTTATTTAATTGTATTAAATGTTCTGTACTTTTTTATTTCATATCTAGGAAAAAAAACAGAATATTCTAACCACAAAACCGTTGTATCGAATGAAATCAATGGGCTGTAGATGCCAATTACGTGTTCAGTGTTTACAGATGCACGCCACCCGTGCTCACAATCAAACGTTCATCACTTTCAACTCAATTATGATGAATCTAACGGACGTGAAATTGATATTTTTTAAATGTATGGGTATTTATTTCACATTCACTTGCTATCTCATTTTCTACGTTATACAGTTTTGTAGAATGCATTAAGACAGTATACATGAACAGCATAATATTATGAAATAAGTTTTTATGAAAGTGTTAGTCAGCACTCAGCGTATTTTTATTATTATGATTAGTCATACGAAGTCCACTTCTGAACATAGGCCTCCTTTAATAATTATCTCCACAGGGACTTCAACGGCCTTATTCACAGGCAGTTTTAACTTTTAAACGCATTTTAACTATCAAATGTTTCGTCCCTTTCTAACGACTTTTGAATTCAGTCTATGAATAAGGCCATAAGCATGTATAATATTTATGTACCGTATACATTACAAGCCCCAAAAACACGAGATCGTTTTTAAGTTGCACTAAGCACTAAGCACAGCGGTTTCACCTAACCACTAGCACTTGTTCCCTCTAAGTAACAAGTTACACTCTCAAGTTCTAAAACTCGAAATGCGGAATCAAACTCTGTTTTAATGTATCTTAGAGTAAAGGATTCCAGGCTTTGAAAGTACATGGGGGTGTTTAAGGAGTAAACGTGGGTGTTTTAGAAGTAAATGTGGGTGTTTAAAACACAGCACGGGACACCTCCAAATATAAAGTGAATAGTTTATAAAACACTTTAGGCCACGTCTAGAGACAGACGCTAAGTGGACTTTGATGGGCGCGCGCTAATGGGAAACGGTTTAAGTGTTAGGACACAGCGAAATATTTTACTAAGTTAGCAACTATAAGCATACCTAGGAAGTACAGATAATCGCTAAGTATACCTTTTTTAAACTCTTTGTAGGTAAATGTATTGCAACTATAGGAGCCAAAATATGGAATCCTCAAATAAACGGCGATTCTTCCCTATAAACTGTAGATACTAGCCTCGTCGAGTCGTCATGCAACTGAAGTCAAGTGTAATATTTAGCGATATTTGAATTTTTATGTAGTTGAACTGTTGTTAGTAAAGATTGCATATTAAAAGTTCCACATTTAACACATCACATAACTCACTTATAAATAGCCAACTTAAAAAAGAAGTAAAATAAAAAAAAAACACTATAAGCAAATCATAAAAACCGCCAGATACTCGCTGTATCTTGTTCTATAAACACGAACTGATGGCTTCGCCGTCATTCGCCACTCATTACAACACAGAACACGCTGCTGTAAGGGCTGTCTGGCCTCACATCTACAGGAAACACTCAAGAGTAAAGCGACAACCGCTTACTAACTCATTACCTAAATTAAAATTGACTCTTTGGAAGCGTCACCTCGGATAACTAATGGTGTTTACAGGCAATAGCTAGCAATAACTGATATTGAACTGAGTTTTTGTGTATAGGATAATCGGTTAATCCATAGATTTCGAGGATAGAAAATCTCCTCTAGGGACCTACGATAAACATTATTACAGATTGTCGCCTTATCAGCATACGTTGTATTCCGGTTTGAAGGACATTGTAGGCAGAGTAACTACTGGACATAATGAGACTTAACATCTTGTGTCTTAGGATGGCGAGCAATGGAATGCCAGGTGTTGTTTGAATTTACTACTGTCCATGAGCGGTCGTATCGCTATCAGCTGAATGGGATGCTCGTCTAGCCATTCATCGCATTAAAAAATATTTTGTATTATTACTTGGCCACCGTAGGGTGTAATGCAGTTTGGTGGACAGGTATATGACATTATATTAGCGCCCAGTATATGTGGCTGACTGTTTTATCACCAGTATGGTGGCGACTCGTTACAAATACAGCAGTTTCAGCTGGCCGGCACAATTGTGTGCACAGACGAACGATAACCATATTACCTCGCCGGTAGATACTCCATTTGGAATCCGCTATACTCACCATCATATGTAGGCACATTATCTTGTCAGTATTTAATAACATCAACCAATACTTCAAATAGTAAAGTTACAATCAACTGTTTTATATTAAAATCGAGGCCTTTATATTGTATTTGTTTATAAAAGTTTAACGATTCTCTAAAGCGATGGTATAGAAGTAGTAGAATAGAAATAAATTGTTATTCTGGCCAAGTCATTTTCTGATTTCTAACATCACTCCATCAAAATGACAAGTTGCGTTCATTGATTTAACCTTCAGAGGTTTATCAGATTTATTTATCAGATCAGATTATTTAACATTTACTAAAACTCATAAAACAAAATTTACTAATTACATAATATCGGCTACTATACGACGAGGTATTATTATAAATATAGAATAAACCTAAACCACGTAATAAAAACCAATGTAAAGATACCATCATCAGCAGCTATCTATTATATAAAACCTAATATTACTGCTGTATCATTTTTTTCTGAGATATGGTTCGACTTTATACAGAAATTTCACTTTAATATGCGGTGACGTGTAATAAAAACTTCCATATTTCATACCTCTGCCGTACCCTTAAGCTGTGGGAAAGCTTTTAGGTCTACGTGTTCCGTATGCGCCAACATAGACACTTAATATCTCAGGAACGAAAAGTTACAGCGGGTTTTGCTAAAATTGTCGACATTCAAGCTATTTTCAAGTCAGGATGGTTTTAGACATTGCTGTCTCAATATTTAGACAAAATAATTGAAAATATTTTGTAATTTCTTTTTATATGATTTCGTTTTGAGATTGCCGAATCTTATATAATTAATTGCCTAGATTGAAATCACTGATTAGCAGTACTTATATAATCATTTCATAATATAAGATTTACTTCAGTTCGTAAGTTTAATGAAGAATTTATTACAATGGTAAAAAAATCTATCATAGTCCACGCTAGTCGCATTTTGGGTTTCATCTGTGTAGGAGAACAGTTTCGATAATATCGATAATAATTATAATATCGATAATACTTAATAGTGTTAAGAGCTAACCACCTCTCATCAGTCTATCACATTATATATTTTGGTATACTACACTAATATGGCCTAACCAATCTCAATCGATTCTCTCGATTGTAGAGTAGGCCCGTGCCCAGCAGTGGGACGTATATGGGCTGATATAGAAACACTAATATTATCAGATCCTTACTAATCACATTGTCGTGCCACTAAAAAAAACACTACCATCACAAATAAAATATTATATTAATTAATAGCAATAGTGACATTTAAATACTCTGTCTTCAAGTGAGTTAATCTACATGCTCGCACATGATTCACTACACCACGTCCCAGATACGCATGCAATGTCTCAGCTATTCAAGCAAATAATTATTAATTAAGCCGATACGGGGAATCGTACCGTACTCGTGCATTTGCATTCAATGTTGTATTCATACAAAGTTTAGTATATGACTTAGTAGTGTGTGTTTATTGGGACATATAAGTAGCGGTATAATATATTAGCACTATTTTAGCACTTATACATACATAAACTCACGCCTTTATCCCAGAAGGCATAGGCAGAGGCGCCACCATGACACCCACATTTCACCTTGTATGTTCCGTCCCATGATATGGTAGAGGGCGAGCCTATCGCCATATCGGACACAAATTCCTGACTCCAGGCTTATAATGAATAGAAAAACAATATAACTTTGCCCGACCCGGGTTTCGAACCCGAGACCTCAGCTTTGTAGTCGTACCGTAGTACAACTACGCCACCGAGGCAGTCATAGTAGAATAAAAATAGAATATAAATATCAGGATGTTTTCTCTAATAACTAAAGTCAGGAATAGGCTTAGTTTCAAGGAACCTAAGAGACAATGTATATATAAATATGCAGTAGATAATATAGGTATATCCACAATACAGGTATCCATTGCAATAAATTCATATTTAGAACAGAACAATAATGCGTGGCTAATTTAAGAAGATGCCATATAATTTATTTTTTGTAATTATACGTAATTAAAAATGCCAGGAAGTCCCTATGGGTAGGCTTCAACAGGAGTCGTGAATTATCCTTGGGGAACGCCTATAAATTTAGCCAGTAGATACTAGATACATCCGTCAATAATAAATAAATAAAATAAATAAATACACCCAACAGTCACATACATAGTCCTGACCCCACACTAAGATCAAGTCTTGTGTCGTGGGTATCAGAAGCTACGAGAGACTTTTCGGTCTCACAAACACCCAGACCCGAAACAAATACCTATGGATCACACAAATATTTGTTTCGGTGCGGGGATCGAACCCGCGGCCTCTCGTTTCACAGGCGGCGTCTAACCAACTGCGCCACGGAGGCTGTCAATACAGAAGCAATGAATATGCTCAATAAACTAAATAGCTCAGTGTAACTACCCGTTTACGAGTGACGAGTGAGCCGGCGTCTCCTTGCGAGAAATCAATTAAGTCTAAGTTGTACCTGCAAGTGCGAGTGTTCATTAAGCAGAACACGGGGCTCGCGCTTTCGCTAATAGTATCAGAATCTAGATTCCCTGTCACTAATTCTATAATATACGTTGTTTGTGCAATTACTTAATAATATGGACTGCCTCGGTGGCGTAGTTGTATTACGGTGCGGTTACAAAGCTGAGGTCTCGGGTTCGAAACCCGGGTCGGGCAAAGTGATATTGGATTTTTCTATTCATTATCAGCCCGGAGTCAGGAATTTGTGCCCGATATGGCGATAGGCTCGCCTCCTATCACATCATGGGACGAAACATACAAGGCGAAATGTGGGTGTCCTGGTGACGCCTCTGCCTACCCATTCGGGGATAAAGGCGTGAGTTTATGTATGTATGTATGTACTATGTTTTTGAGTTGATAAACACTAGGATCACTTTAATAAATTTATTTATTTTATTTTTTTATTTTAATTAATCTTTCCTTTCTTGGCTATGTTTATAAACATAAATTCCGCATACACACATCTTATGTATGTGTGTGGGAATACCCAGATACAGGCAAATATTTATACCTGAGGATCGAACCCGCAACTTTCAGCACCGTAGGCTTTCAACCGCTGCGCCATTGAAAGCGAAGAATATTCGCTATGCCTTTATATTTCAGTTTTAATTAATACTCCTTGAAATATTTAATCACCTCTCTGTAGTTATTTATTAATTTATTTATTTATTTAGTTCCACCCAAGCTTGGTATCTATTTGGAATGCATTTCGTTACCAAAGTTATTTTATTCATCAAAGTTTTCCCACGGGGCTATGTTTTAATTCCAAACGTGATCTGGCTACGAACTTTGTGCTTGCCAAAAATTTGTATTACTCGTACAACAATAACATTTTAATGAAAATATCAGACATTGTACGCTATTGAAGCGCATTTCTTGAGCCTTTCGTAATTTATACTTACAATAAAGTGTTAACCAAAGATGTAGCTGTCGTCAACAAGCAGTCTGTTTTTTCAAACAAAAAAATAATAATGAAGCAACAATCCACATTCGAAACAATAAATAGATTTTGACCTCGGCTTTAGTTGCTAAAGTACGAAATGTAAAAAAATCGTTTTTCTAGCTATTTAGTTGATGATCGAGATCATAATTGCATATTAATAGCATAACTTCTTTATGATTTTTTTCTGTAATATTACGGATATTTTTTCTAGCATACACTATACCTAGCACTCACCTTTATTAACACATATTTTACCTTATTTATATTCAATATCTTGATATTCCAACACAATTTTCACTGGGAATATTTTTCTACAAAACCTCAAAAAATCTTCATCTAATATAGAACAGCCAGGCTTCTTTAGCGTTGTTTTACATGGTTCTGTTTTTAATCAAGTGCCGGGATCACAAGAGGCGGCGTAGACGAGCCATATTGGCTTCAGAAGCGGGACAAGGTAAGACGAGAAATTTAATACCGATAGATACCTTAGCAAGAATCCTTATGTGTGTCGCCTTCTCGGATGATGAGTTATAATATGCTATAGATTAGCAGGCCATTGTCTTGGGTTTAGTATGGTATGAAGATTGGTAGTCTTGAGTTTAATATCTGAGAAGAATATGAGAATAGCCATAAAATATGTAGAGTATTTGTTTGTTTATTAGTGTTCAACACTTCGATTTTGATGAGTCTTTAATGGTTGTTGGATAGGATATTTTAGTTCAGTATTCCTTACTCCAGTAAATAAAATTTATATAGAAATTGAAATCACGTAAAGCATTATTGATCAGCAATGAGGGGTCAACAATCAATTTGTTTATTACCTGCCAACAAATCAACAAAACACGAACTTCTGGCGTATTAAGTTTGTTAAAAATTAAAATTATGAGATAAATACAATTACAGGAGAAAAACTTCGCGAATAATTTTTGTAAGATACGGCATTAATTTTTAGATATTTACCTCCACTTTTCGTCTATTTATACACTCAACTGTCTACCAGACTATTGGTCTAGCACTTATTACCACGAAGGATATTTATTTCATCAAGTACCTACGTATTACAATGTCGGGATCCAACGGGCTCCATCAAGATCGAGTGTGTTACATATTTAACTTTCACAAAATCAATTTAGAATCGTCTGATTGCTATCGCTTCAAGTGTTTGCCGACGGCTAATCGGTAATTTAACGTTTCAATTTAAGGGCGGGTTATACCGATTTTTGCCTTTTTTAAACATCGGTAGCTCCGTTGATATACAACTTATACATAAAAAACAAGCATTTAAACAAAATTGGGAATACAACCAAGGGAATTGTAAAGCCAGAAACATAAATTATAATAATAAATTCGATCAAAAATCACCTCAAATATGGGTCTAAATCGCTTTTTCAAACACGTTTTATACTGCGAGATTCTATCAAAATCATGTAAAAATTGTATCAAAAGATAGGCTTTTTATTTTTTTAGGGATCTGTAAGAAAACATTTTTAAATATTGGTGTAATTTTTTTAAAAAGAAATAAAAACTAAAATTTTTAGCAATGCACGCGTTCGAACCAGCTCGTCAGTCGACGCCGAGGCGTCATCGAGGTCGGACCCACGCCGATTTTTTCACGAAATGTCACTGCGAAATACATTAAAACAATAGCGTAAATGCGCCACAGTAAAATAAATTCATTTGATATACTGTACTTAATAAAATTGACATTTAAAATATGAATGACATGTTAAATTAAACTGAAGTTATTGATATAACAGATTCAGTATTACAATGTCATTGTATGGAAAATATTTAAGGTAATCTCTACGTCTTAGAGTATTTAATATCTAGAGAGAGCACTATCATACAATTGCGTCTTCAAAAACGAGTCAATGAACCTATGTAAGAACTATTCTATTAGATTGAAATTCAAATCATTTATTGGTCACGTAGGCATTTAAATAGCTCTTATGACAAATACACATAGTACTTTTTTTCTATTTACAAGATATTTGTTACAATATTATTTATATTAAATTTACTATTTTTCGGAAGTTATTAAGAATTACACACAGGCGAAGCTAGTAAAAGCGTGTTAATAATGGCGACTAACAATTATGAAAAAAGAATATTATGGGGGTGTAATAAGGGACGAAATATTGTATTAAAATACATAACCACTTCAATGTATTAATGTCATTTTATACAAAATCGTAAATCATACAACCTGTCAATACCTTGTCGAACATATCAACATATCAGTCCCATATAAGTTACCCCGGCATCCGATCAAAAATATCTTCAAAATCCCACCATGCCGAACAAACTTAGGTCAAAATGCTCCATTAGCTAGAATGTGTGCCCTATACAACGAGACCAACAATAAAGTGGATATCGACATATTTAATGACCCTTTTAGCCGGTTCAAGGATAAGGTGTTGAAACATCTCACTAACTAATTCATGTACATTTTTTTAATGTTTTTTTTTTTTTTTTTTGCAATTACTGTTAGTCATAATATGTTAATAAGTCTTATTGTTTCTTAATATTTTGTTACATTTTATTTTACAGTTTTTATATATTTTGTTTATTTTCTCTATTGCCATACTTTTTGTTTCTTGGGTTTGTAGAAAAATGATTATTTTGTAGAGCATAATTAATGTTAATACAAATGTTGTGTTCGCCTATTATTGGCACGTGTACTTGTATATAACAATTGTTAGATTTATTATAACACTATTATGTATACTGTGCTGTTGGTGTTCCAAATAAATAAATAATAAATAAATAATAATGTCAAAAACTCATAATTACTAAAATAATGGCATGCTTAGTTTTCTTTATTGGACCTAACAAGGCGAAAAGGCATTGATTTTTTCGAACAATTTTTTTAGCGCCGCGCTTGGGACGGGAATGAATTGGTAGAAATAATTTAGATGGGAAATCTTTATACATATGTTATTATATATACGTTCGAGAAAAAAATTTATATTGATATTAATGTGGAAGCACAATAAAACAAACAGTCCAGGAGATGCTAGTTTATTTCTGACTTGACAGAAGAATAGTGCAAAAGCGCGCGCTTCGGTTTTCCGCCTTTATTGCAAGGCATAGAAAACTGTGAAATACATACCAAAAAATTCAATCGTTTTTTAGTTTCCTATAGGTACTTCAAAAATTTTAATTCGTATTCAGAATTTTAAATGGTGGCCGTGATTTTGTGGTCTTAAATTATTAATCCGATTGTTTTATAAATCTATATCTGAGACACTCTTTGTTCGAATAAATTAAATTTATAGGCAGAATTTGGGTAAAAATATAGAAAATTTTTGTTATTGATCCGACTTGTCATCACTTGTCTCAAATCGATATTTCCCTCTCTTAGTGTCGATATTCTAAATGCATAGTCAAAATTACTGGGAAAGCTGATACATTTCTTTTGATGGGATAGGAGAAAATATAAAGGCTTGGAAATACGAAGGATAGAACGGGACCGATCGGGAAGTAACGGAACAGACGGGATTGAACAGGACAGGTTGTGGTGGGAAGAATTGCAGAATATTAATGAAATTCAATAGATAATAATAACTAAGTACTACATGACGGAAAGTGCAATGTGAGACTTACCATCAAATGGACCGATGACTTGGGAGAAATTGTGGGACACTATTGGTTATAAATTGCAGAAAATAGCAAATAGCCGACGGTGTATGCTGTGGATAAAATGGTGAGGCTATGTCCGGTAGCGGACAGCAGTCGCGAATGCGTCAAGTATAATGGAAAAATCGGTGTATATTAATTATGTAAGTGTATAGTAAACAACCGTTACAATAAAAACTCAAAGTAACAATTTAATTTAATTTAATTAAAACATATCACATTAATAATGTAATAATAAAGCATTTTATCAAACAATATAATAAACAATTTAAAATACCTCACACGAACAATTAAATAAATAAACCACGTTAAATAAAAGATATACTCAATGTACATTCCTATTACGAACTAGGGAGCGTTCATGAGAATTTTTTGAAATGGCATGGTGAGTTAGCATGCTGTACTCATTTGAACTGTGGCGTCGGCTGATGTCAGTGTGCGCTGTGCGCCGAGCTCCGGGTGTGCGGAGTGAGATGACGTTTAATACCTAAACACCTCGGTAAAAGAGGCCCTTAAGACTGCAGGGTATATCCGGACTGCGACCGAAAACGAAGCCAGGTGGTAGTATTAGCGACTTCAGACACAATGCAACTAAAATTTTGCAAATAAAGTCGTCAATTTTTTTTTCGTAATTTTTTACTTATCGTCATATTTGAGTGATAAATACATACAAAAGTGCGTGGTGGCCTGTTGGTAACGGACCAGACGCGGTTGCCTACATGTTCACGGTGGTCGCGGGTTCAAATCCCAGGGCAAACCTCTGACTTTTCGGAGTTATGTGTGTATTGATAGCTAGTCAATCACCACGCACTTTAACGGTGAAGGAAAACATCGTGGGGAAACCTGCATACCGTAGCGATTTTAAAGAATTTCTACGGTATGTAAGTCCGCCAACCCGCACTAGGCCAGCGTGGTGGACTATATGGCCTAACCACTCTCAATCGATTGTCTCGATTGTAGAGTAGGCCCGTGCCCTGCAGTGGGACGTATATGGGCTGATATAGAAATACATAGTTTTCCTAAAATAATAATATAGGTATTTTGAAAGACGCAATGTTACGTAGGGGTTAAATTTCTATTTTCGCAATAACTAGGTATTTACCACCCAAACACGATGATATTTAAAAAATAGCAATAAAACGGTCGTTTTTTTTTTTGGAAATTATAGTTGCTTTGTATCTGTAACCATTAAATCCACCATCTAGATTTATTTTCGGTCGTAGTCTTATTATACCCGGTATATTACGGACATAAAAAATCATAAAGAACAGGATAAAGGACAGCAATCACGTTGAGTTTAAATATAAAACAGTTAATATAAATAAAATATGTCTGAGATGGACTGGACTCAAAAAGTATTTTCAGCCGGGCGTAGCAGGGTCGGGCGGCTAGTCATAAAATAGATTTCGCATAGAAGAGTGACATTTTTTTTTAAAACCTATACGGCTATTTCAATTGCTCCATGGCACCCTTATAATAAAATTTAAAGAAAACATACTATAACTGAAATAAAACTATTTTGTACGGATTTTATCGCGATTTGGTTTAATTTTTACACTTTTTAACTTCCCGACGTTTCGATTACTTTACAGCTTTCGTGGTCACGGGGCGAAATCGCGATAAAATAGTTTTATTTCAATGTGTAACATTCGCGTAAATCTAAGAAACCATTATGCAAACATACTATAATATTACCTTCAACATAACGTATAAAATACACAAAGCTTTATGCCACAATTCGACTGTAGGTTCCTGAGTATGAGAAAGTTATTATTGGAAAATACGCGTCGATACCTCGTCTGCTCTATTCATCGCTTTTCCAATAATTTTAATGAAGTGTTCGTATATTCGTAATTGAAGGAGAATGAACTAAGTAAATGAAAGTTAGATGTTATTACCGTGCTGTTCGTTTACATATTCCTTTACACGTGTGTTAATCATTGAGGTGAAGAATTTGTTTAACAGATATTTATGTACGTATATTATATTTATTAAGTCATTAATATTGACCAAGGAAGTTTAGAATTCCCTCAAGACTTTTACCATGCGTGTTTGCAAGCGTAGAGCGGAGCCTCACACGATGATGCCTTCATCAGCCTGTCAATTGGCTACACCAATCAACTACATATAATAAATGTATATTTTATTGTTAATTCTATAAAATAAATGTTTATTTATTATCTAGTTAAGTAATATGTTCATGCTACATAACAAAACGTAAAGCCAATTTAGCTCTAACGCAATTTAGTTCTGTCAGAACTTTTTCAGTTTAAATTATAATTGAAGATTTTGACTCCAGTCAATACGAGTACAATGAGTCAGTCAGGAAAATTATGAATGACATTTCCTAGTCAAGAATTTAGGCTCAACGAGCAAACGTCATAAGTTCATCGCACCACGTATACAAGTACAACCTTTGTATACTTATTATAAATCAATACGAATGAAATGAGGCACACTTCTGAATAAGCTTAGAGCTGACTCTCTTTGAGTTTCATTATGAAAATATAAACATATGTTTTTAAATGGCAATATAATATTTCTTTATCAAAATTGTCAGCAAAAATTAAAATCTATTACTGAGCTGTGCTATTTTTTTTATTCCAAGAAACTGTAAAATTATTTTATTAAACTAGCGGCCCGGCCCAGCTCCGAGATTGCGCAGATATACTTTTTGAAAATATTCTATCGCCTATATTCATCAGGGATAATGTAGGATTCTAATGGTGAAAGAATTTTTCAAATCGGTTCTGTAGTTTCGGAGCCTATTCAATGCAAAGAAACAATCAAATCTTTCCTCTTCATAATATTATATTATACTCCTACTATACATATTAAAAAAAACGTATAGTATTACTAGAAAAAAGAACACAGAGACACGAGAGTACTTTTTGTGCCACAGTGTCGACCTGTTTTTGCGAGATTGAAATGGCGGTATGTCTTCTAATATATGTATAGACGTCACTGCCTTCTTTAGACGGGTGTATTAAGTTCACAAGTACTTTGCTTGTGAACTTAATTTCCTAATTCGTAACATAAAAGTTAGATTTTTTAAATATGAATGATCAAGTAAGTAAGTATTTGTTGGTTAACGGGCCCCTGAAAATGTAAGTGAAATGGACAACTTTTTAAATATTTTCCATCTATTTTACCTAAACTAAACGATATTTTTTAAATCCGGGAATTGGTATAAACACACCTCAAGACAAAGCTTTTAAATAAATTGTACGTAATTATTCATCTAACCCTCATCGGAATATTTTTCACATCTAGTAAAATTCAGCATTTGCAGCTATAGAACTAATGTGACGCAGGGCCTTTTGTACCATACCCATGTCGCCGGTGACGGTCCAACAATCATTGTCAGCCTGATTGTTCGAGCAGGGTTGACAGACGTACTAATATCATATTTGTTACAATACTGTCTCACGAACCGTTAAGGAATTTCGCAATTTAGAAGTTTTTCGACAGGTATTTTGCATTTGATCAAGTTCGCTTTCACTGTATATTTTTTCCTAAAAATATAGTACTTATATTGAATTTGGTCATTATTTAAGCTTTTTCTAGGATTTTTTTATTTTGTGACTAAGTTAGAAAATCTTTTATGGTTTATGTTCTTACTTATTAAATGCTGCCAAATCATACTAAATGGTAGGTAGAAAAATTCTGTAAAGAGTTTTAGTGACATCATAAAAAGGGTTGACCCTGTGCAAAATCCAAAAAAATCTACCCAAATCTAGAAAGCAAAGACTGAAGTATCCTTCAAGCATTATCTAGAACTCGTGAAAGTTCAAAGTAAAACCTTGCACCCGTGTGCGTGCCCTAATGAATTCAAAGCGCAAGAGAACGGGCACAAAGCGGCGTGCTGTTTGTATAACACTATTATAACGCATGGCCGTCATTCCACGGCACCTGCCAACTTTACACATCTACGAACCTTTGTCTACGCTCCCTTTAATATCCTTCGTTTGTATGCAAGTGTTTTTTCATTTTAAATTAGGACTTCCCTTCCCCTTTAGTTATCAAGTGACCAAGTTTCAGCAATCTTTCGCATTAAGATCTCGCTACGCTGAATTTTAAATTATAAATGGAATGACGGATTTTCGCGGGAATGACAAAGCCGGGAATAACAAATTTGTAGGAACATATTTATAGAATTATGTCACGGTAATTTTTCATATTTATATAAAGCATTGAGGTATGTTGTAATACCCAATGATATAGAAGGTTATTAAGTAAAATACTTTAACTAATTAGTAAAATCTTTTTACTTCGGTGTCTTAGTGTGCCGACTAAAAATCATAATTTTACAGTCTAAAACATTTACGTCTTTTGATTACTGTTTATTACCGACTCATTGGTCTGGTAATATGTAGATTAGAAGGGTTGTAAAGCATAAGAGTTGCGGCCTTAGTAAAAGGTTTCCGTATTACACGAGTTTTTCGTTTAAGGCGATCTTGATTTTTCAGACCAATGAATATTTCAACAATAAAAATAAGAATGGTACTATCTCGAACCTGCTTAGTGCTTGGACGTGGAGAAGTAACATAATAAAGCCAGTAAAATAGATTCCTTTAAAAAAAATCAATAAATAAAATCAACGTCAAGAAATATTTAAGAAGCACTTAATATAATCTATTCATAGACATTCGACTAGACATTAAAGGAAAAAAAAACATCACAGAAAAATATGAACAAACTACGCCTTATCAAAGTTCATAAAACTGTATAAACGATAGCAACTGGAAACGATTTGCACACTGTAGACCTTAGATTTTGGAATAAATTTCCCTTTAAAACCGGTGTAGCAGCAAAATAAACACCAGTTAATTATGTTGACGTTGAGCGACAAAAGGTAACTTAAGCGCTAGGAAACAAGTATTAGCATTTATTAACTTCGGCCCTATATTAAACGGGGATAAAGTGCCGGCTCGTCTAATATGAAGTTCGAACCTGGACCGTCATATTGCGAGCCGAACGGCGAGGCGAACCTTTGAATATGCATATATGTCTCATATTGTACGTTCAGTCTGATGTATCGCACTTGGTAATAGAGTATGGTGACCGTTTCCATTGCACCGCGGATATTAGCTTTAATACCTAATTATTGTGTTTTTTTATTATCAAATGTCATCCCGTTCCTGAGCAAAGCTTTCCCCACTCTCCCTCCACAAATCGTGGTTCAAGGTAATTTCAAGCCACGTGGATTCAATAACATCCAGGTCCAGTAAAAACCAAGATATTGGCTAAGAGTTCTGAAGACATACACCACTGCTTTTTAAAATTCTATTCATAATTAATAATCGCATGTTTTAATGGTTGAAAATAAAAGTATAGACATTAATTTCCAATGTTTATGAAGTCTTGGTAGACTAGCAATTGGCCAGTGTGTTGGATTAATACCCATTTGGATTCGTTAAATTCACATCTTGCCTCTCGTTTCAAGTTGATATATTTCGTATGGTTTAAAAGTGGAACAAAGTTTTGAATTTCGCCAATAAATATTTTAAATTTAAACCCAGTTATTCCGCGCCGGTCGCCCACATTTTATATTCCATACAAAATTAAACATAGAATGTTTTAGTGGAACTGGGACAGGAAAACTTTCAAATTAACCAAATGGAATTTAAGGAAGTTGAACTATAAGCCTGAAACGAGCTCATAAATTTACAATATATGAAAGTATTTTTAAGCCAGAGCATAATTGTGTTCACTGATGAGAGGTGACCATCTTTCATCCGTTGATAGTCCATACGTACGAGAATAATTTATAACAAAATAAGAATAAAAATGATCCTTCCATAATATTATTCCGCGCGCCTCCTACGACCTGGCTGAATACGCAATACAATTCGCACTTTCATTCCCGCTTCCTGATATGGCATTGTTGCAAAAAGTATATCATTTTTAATGTAAAATATACAATGCAATTGTGAAACGTCGCTGAATTTTAGAAAATAGTTTATGTGCGTGTGAGTTGCAAATAGAGCCAGGGAAATATTAGTTTTAGTTTTTATTACGATCGGTGCAAACGGTTTGGTATAATTTTAATTGTGCCCTTTAATATTATTATAAATTGGTTTAATTATAATTCATTTGTAATTTACTGGCATGCTATGCGTTTTGTTACTAACACAATGGACTTGTTATCTAACAAAGAATACTCGTAATAAGAAATATGCAATCCAATGAAGCACAGCTTAGATCCGCAAAACTTTAGAAATTATGACCACATCATATCGAGCAACGGTACCGGTTTTTTAGCACTACCGGCGTCTTGGATAAGGTTATTACAGCTCGTACATGCTAGGCAAGCTCAAGTGAAATACCTTAAACCTAAGCTTGCGGTTTCTAATGTGTTACTAATGCTGAATAAAATAATTTTAAAACACCCTGATCTACCGTTTGACACCCGTTTTACCCTAATAAACCACACACGTAACGATAATATAACTGTGCAAGTCTGTATTTGCATAATGGAACGTGTGTGGGCAAATAACTGCACAAACTTCGTTTAATTTTTGATTCGAAACTGGTGCAAACTCATGTTTGCGCAAACGCACTTGAACGTTTGTGGCGGGCATAACGCCACTACTATCCACGAACAGTCCTGGTACCTACCCGTCATATCACAGACTTCAGCACAATGCGCTAATGAGCCCTTCACCGTGTGTCAATGGAAACGTCCAAAGCTCACCTAACTCATAGTATTAAACGGTCAATATGCAATCATGTACACGGATACACGTGTGTCTGTGAACGTGTGTGTGTCGCGCATGTGTGCCTCGCGGCCCTTGTCGGCGGCCTGGCTGGCACAAAGCAGTATGTGAGAATTTTTTTACAATATTTATTTAGTAATTATTATTTTATTATTAATAATGGACTGCCTCGGTGGCGTAGTTGTACTATGGTACGACTACAAAGCTGTGGTCTTGGGTTCGAATCCCGGGTCGGGCAAAGTGATATTGGATTTTTCTATTCATTATCAGCCCGGAGTCAGGAATTTGTGCCCGATATGGCGATAGGCTCGCCCCCTATCACATCATGGGACGGAACATACAAGGCGAAATGTGGGTGTCCTGGTGGCGCCTCTGCCTACCCCTTCGGGGATAAAGGCGTGAGTTTATGTATGTATGTATGTATTAATAATGGAATTTGTGACACTTTACACTGAATAGACAGCTTTTGTGGTGTTTATTTTTAGTTGGTATTGCCTATTAAGGACGCTTTTATAAGCAAGAGACGGCATCGCTATGCTTGCAATATTTATAAAAATGAATATGTAGTTATATTCTTCACTGTCTGATTCATTACTTTTTTTATCACCTTTTCGTCATTATCAGCTCCTAAAATCCGTTGCTGTAAGTATGATCGTTTAATTATACGAAAATCTTATATCGGCTTATCTTATTTATTCCTAACCATCCTTTTCTCAAAGAACATCGCTTCTAGCCTAATCTCATGCGGTATTGTAATTTTATTTCACGTATTTTTCTAGATCACTAAACCTGGTATAAAAGAGATTTACGGTGTTATGTTCGAGCCAATAGACAAATGATATATAGACAAAGGAAAGGATAAAAATATCCTACAATATACCATTGAATGGAAGTACAGAATATCGGAAACCGTAGACTGAATGAAAAATGGTGGTTTTAGTTCCATCCGACGAGAACAAACTATAAAAATGGGAATATTTTTTATTGGCTGTGTTTTTAGAAAATATATTTTTGCGGACGAGTACAAATTCTATTGTCTATGAAGTTTGTGTACGTTTGAAATTTCAAAAAGTATACCAAATTTTTGGTTTAAAAGTGCCTGTTGGTAATAAGTTCAATAGAATTGGACGTACTAAATTTATAACTTCAACGCCGCCTGTAAATAAATAATAAATACACCCAACAGTCACATACATAATCCTGCCCCCACACTAATATCGAGTTTTGTGTCGTAGGTGTCAGGAACTACGAGAGACATTTCGGTCTCACAAACACCCAGACCCGAAACAAATATCTGTGGTTCACACAAACATTTGTCTCGGTGCAGGGATCGAACCCGCGGCCTCTCATTTCACAGCCGGCGTCGAACCAACTGCGCCACGGAGGCTGTCCTCTCACATTTGTGTGAAAATAATATTTTATTACCGGATGCCTAATACCACTTTCCTCTTCCAATCCTTTATCCTTCCCACTCACCTCCCAATTTGATGGGCCGGTAACACATCCACAATCCAGCTTTGTGATGAACTACCATCAGGTGACCTGCTTGCTTGTTTGTCGGACCTATGCAATAAAAAACAAAAACTGAGTCCAAGTTAGGGTTTAATGCTTCAAAATTTAAAATTCACAAAAATTGTTTAATACTAAGCTTGCGATATCAGCACAATAATTTCAACTGCCTTTAAACATGTTTTGTGTTAATAATACATTTGGTTATATTATTTACTCAGCTGAACATGATCAGTCGTGTAAAAAACCATTTGACGTACTCTTTTCAATTTCATCCAATGAATACTAATAATTAATTAATAACAGAAAAATGTGAAAAAAAAACATAAAGTAACAATTTCATTCACTTTCACTGTTACCAAAAATTAGACTACAAAAACATTTGATCACACACCAATTTTATATGTAAATTCAGTTGTAGTTTGTCTCTACCAGCGTTCAACAGAAAAAGTAGAACGATTCAGCCAGTAAAAATACATGTGGGTAATTAATGCCATATGCAAATACAATGACTACACGAATTTCCAATACGATATCTAGATGTCATATCTTTTTAATCTTAATTATTAATCTATTTTCTAAAATGCCAATACGTCTCACACGCAATGCGAAATAGAACATAATCCCACTTTTAATCAATTTTTACACTAGTAAACTGGAAATATTAATTAATTTACTGTTGCATGATACATTCTTACTCAATTAGAGCGTAGAACGCGGCAGCAAGCCCATGCTAGGTCCGTATTATAGTGGCTCTAGCACTCAAGATAGGCGGATGGGTTTTTCATTAGGCGCAACAGGCTATTGTCTTCGTCACACGGTAGGAAAAAAGTTATTTTAAAAAGTAATAATTAAAACTAAGCTCCCGCTCGTCGCTGAAAAAAATTCGAACGTGGTGTTTTTAAATTCAGAAATTAAATAAGAATTGGAACGCTAATTAAAAATATTGTTGTGGCAGTGCACGTGTTTGTTAGCTGAAATTAATTTTGTTTTCTGATGTGTTGATAACGCTCCTCGTGTTTTTCAAAATTATTACGGAATTGTTTTTCACCAGATAAGTATCATTTGGCGGCTTTTCCTTTTACGTGTGGGGATTCTTTATTTATTGATTATTTTTCAGTTTTATGTAGTTAAAAGCCATTTTTTTTTATTCTCTGTTAAATGGCACTAAATTCTTTATTATTTGTGAGTTTTTTCACAGTGTAGGTAAGTTATTAAGTTGTATACTTTTTATCTATTTAAAAATATTATAAAATAGATTTATTGGAAACGATTCGATATGTATTACGTGGTTCAAAATTATCATATTATTCCTAAAACATTGTAATTAAAATCTACTTCATTCAACTTAAATCAATGTGTTTTTTTTTCTTTTTACAAGCATTCCTACCCATTGCATAAATTGGTATATTAATTTTAATTTTAGATGAAAAAGGTGTAGCAGTTACATTGTCTTCGTTATATATTGAGGTTACAAGCACATTATGTGTGTTGTACAATACTCTATGTTTTAGTGTGCGGCCGAGTAATGTAAGGCCGGGCGGGAGCTTAGTGCGGTAATCGAATTAGTGCTAATTAAATTTGTTTTGCGGCCAGCGCTGTGTCACGCGACTCCTATGTAGGTTAATATTTGAAGGCATTTTGTCATCCAGACATCTTTTAAAATTGTGATTACTGTTCTGTGAGTGCCACACTGGCCAGACTGTCGGTGAGTATTCCATTTTTAAATTCAATTATTTTAAATTCATTTGCGCGTGTTACTTTTGTTCTTGCAAAGACAATGGCGCATGACTAATTTTTTTCAGACTATAAAATGCAATGAGATACATTGTGTTTACGTGTGCTGTAGCTAATTTGTATGTGATATTGTAATTTCTGTTCATATTGCATACATAATTATCTTGTGATATCAGTTAATATTTTATGACGTCATTAAAGGCTTATATGCGTCCGTTTACAATATTAAAGGGAATATTAATTACGTCGACTATGTACGAACAAGCTGTATATTAAATATTAATTATATACTCTTAGTATACAATAAAAGAACTTGATAACGAGATGCGAGTGCGTGGTGGCATGTTGGTAAACGGACCAGACGCGGCTGCCAACATGTTCAAGGTGGTCGTGGGTTCAAATCCCAGGGCACAACTCTTACTTTTCGGAGTCATGTATGTAATGATAGTCAATCACCACGCACTATAAAGGTGAAGGATGACATCGTGAGGCAACCTATTTAACATAATTATTTATAAGAATTTTCTTTGATATTTAAAGTCCGCCAACCCGCACAAGGCCAGCAATGCAATGGACATGGCCTAATATGGCCTAACCTTTCTCAATCGTACTCTCGATTGTAGAGGAGACTTGTGTCCTGCAGTAAGACGTATATCGGCTGATACAGTATAGTATAGTATAGTACAGATAACGAGATATTAGTATGGCAGTAGATTAACATTTTATAAGACTCCTTCAAAATTATTAATTATCTATATCTAAACCAGCCCGCATTATGTATTCCACATTAGTACAAGCTTTAACTTATCATGTATATGAGCCTTAGCCCTTATAAGCCTCAGGCAGGTTGGTAAATAGATTTTAGCAAGCTAACCTACTTATGTTAGAAGTAGGTACATATAAGTTATCTACAGATTTTTCCGTTCCGCTTACAAAGTGTTACCACGCAACTACTGCTACAGCGTTGCGCAGTTAGTGAGAACCGGCTGTGAAACGAGAGGCTGCGGGTTCGATCTCCGCACCGCCCACCTTAGTCTTGATGTTGACGAAAAAGTCTCTCGTGGTTTCTGATTTCTACGACTCAATATTTTTAACTTAGTGTACTGGTGTTACATTAATATAACTATATTAATGTAACACCAGTACAGTGATAACCAACAAACTTGTCAACTCATACATTTGCCGCACCATTAAATGAAATATCTCCTTCCTACAATCCCGGGGCCTCTAAGTGTGACGTGACAAAACAAATAATCAGACCGGCCGGTATAACGCTGTCGACTGCCTCGGTGGCTTAGTTGTACTACAGTACGATTAAAAAGCTGAGGTCTCGGGTTCGATTCTCGGGTCGGGCAAAGTGACGTTGGATTTTTCTATTCATTACTAGCCCGGAGTCAAGAATTTATGCCCGATATGGCAATAGGTTCGCCCCCTATCACATCGTAGGATGGAACTTACAAGGCGAAATTTGGATGTCCTGGTAGCACCTCTGCCTACCCTACTTTACTTTCTTCTTAAAAAGGCGTGAAATTATATATGTGTGTGACAGAAGACCTAGTACCTATATGAGGCATAATGAAAAAAGAACATGCACTCCAATATTACGAATCCCTTCTTATCTACATAGTTGACAAGTTGTTAATCTAGGCTAGAAACCATATAGCGTAAAAATTCCGATACTAGATTAGTCCCTAGGCTTCAAAATACATCCATTTTCCAAAGAGCAGTGAATAGCCTTGTTGACCAAGAAAACATACCGAGTATATCAATACACCGACCGAAAACAAAGCCAGGTGGAATTTTTAGTGACGTCAAACACAATGCAACTGAAAATTTCGCAGAAAAAAAGCAACGATTATGTTTGTATTTTTTAAAGTATCGTTGTTTTTGAGAGTTTTTTTTTTATTAAATTTTTCTTTTCCGTCATGTTTTGTGTCGTGGATATTAAAAACTAGGAGAGACTTTTCGGCCTCACAAACACCCGAAACAAATACGTCTTGTGGTCTACACAAACATCTGTCTCGGTGCAGGGATCGAACCTGCGGCTTCTCGTTTCACATGCTGTTTAATTATTACTTTATAATTTTGGTCTAGTTCAGCAAAGTGACTACATTGCACCTGAAGGTAATCATCCCCGAAGGTAATCACCAACAATACTCGAAAAAGTTATCGAAATCGTAACAACTCTCGGAATCTTCGCTTACGTTTCAGCGTTGCATATGCTGAAAGCGTATACCACAGACGCTGTCGTGTCGAGAGTGTAACCATATTTTAGTGCAGGATATCCTTGTTTATGTTCGTTTGCGTAATTTATCGCGCGTCTGTTAGACATGCTGACTCCGGGATGTATCGGTTTTTGGTTCGATCCTCAATGGGGACATAAATGGCTTGCAAATTAATGTTATGTCGTGTGTTAATCTATGCAACTTCTAATAATTTATAACCTTCTTGAGATAAAGGTTGTCAAATTGTTTACTTTTTGATATTTGGTCGCAATAAACACATCTGCGACGGCTCGTTCTATTTTCTTGGTACTATAAGGGTCCGGGGTGACGTTACTTTCACTTTGGAATCTCTAATACGAAGTAAATCACTTCTTTTGTAGTATAACCCACAAGCTGGTATTGACGTTTACTTAATGATATTTACGAAATACGCCTGAACAAATCGCAAGTTTTTATATTCCCAATTCTATTACTCCTGTACCGCAGATTGTTTTACAAACATTAATTACACATGCACAAATACCAAACTAAATTAATATATATAGGTTATACAAACAAACACAGCGGGCTTTGAACCCGCATCTTTGATACGTTTGATACATACGCCTATCGATCGTCAAACATGTTCCATTTCCAGTATTCATAATTTTATATGTTTTACATACGCCTTTTTAAATCTAAGCAGAATGACCCTGGATCTTATCGTTGTAGCATAATTATGATAATCATAAATCAATTTACATAAACAATAAAGCCTTGACGTTTGACCTAGAATAACCTATTGCGTCAGATGTCAGGTTTTTCCAGAGTTTAATTAGAGGTTTATATTTATCTCAAGGCTTATTTTACTTGTGGTTGTTCAACATGCCTTATTTTCCGGTTTCATAATAACTGCATTCGTTCCATTTTTAATCATCGCAAATATGATCATGTTTCTTCTTTTCGCACCTATTTAAAATGGTTACCTATTCGTCAACGTCGTCAGTATTGAATTATGTTTATAATTTATATTGTGTTCATGATAATTTATTGTGAACTCACGTCACACTTTTCTTTAATTCCAATGAAGATATTCCACCATAGTACATTTAATGTCTTCATTTGCCACGCACTACAAGTCCCATTACATTTATTTTGTTTTCTTCCTCTATTACGGAGAATGGCACTCTTCGCAGAAGTTTTATGTGCGGTAACCATGTGCTCCTTTCTAAGTTTCCATTCGCCCCAAAACGAGTTAGGCTCATAAACAGTAAGTACTCGGGAAAAATACCAAGGTTTACGCAACAAACTTTATGGCACGCCTAAAACCACGGACCAAATGAGTTGTTTATTTACTACATAGCTAGCCAAGTACATAAATATTTACATTGACATAAAATGTTTATTGAAATACTCAATATTCCCATAGTAATTAGTATGTAAGCATTGTATGTGGCTTTTTGAAAATAATTATATGAAAATAAATAAGTTTATTTATTTAAATGTTTATAATTTAAAGCCTGTTTTACGAATTATAGGAGGTAAGTCACATGTAAATCAACGCGCATTGTAAATTACATTTAAATTTAGTAACTAATCCTCTATTTCTCCTTAAACGAACTCAAAATACATATCCGAAGGGCATTGAAATATTTCTCGTACTGGCATTCGCAGCTAAATCGACTGCAGACGATATAATCTCATTAATTATCCATTCGGTACTGCAGGAGCTAACCCAGTGATTAAGTGCAGAAGCAATTTTCATTGATATATTTGATAGCTATAGACACCTTTAATCGGAGTCGCTATTAATTTCTAGAAACGTATTCTTTTACACGAATGCCTGAAGTAAAGAATAGAAGCTACATTTCCCTTAAAGGCCGGCAAAGCATCAATATATGGGATTAGTGAAGTATTTGATCATCCATGGAGTTACGAAAAAATATTCAAAATATCTATTATAATACTTATTATAATAAATTTGTAACCGATCGATGTCTGTACATTAATGAAATGACGTAGATTATTAATATCATAAATGTCGCTGCAGATTTAAAGCTTGTCTTATTAAACCTTATTAAATATTAAAACCCTTTTCAGTTGCAGAAACGTGCTTAAGCCAAGAAAAGCAGAGCCAGGGTCGGTGCTCGAACCAAGCCCCGAAATCAAGACATCGTAAATTCTTAACAGGGAAGCAATTAAGGTAAGCTGGTGATCCCTACGACTTATCTTTTGCCAGAAACAAGAAGCTGTCCGAAGGAAAAATGTTCCTTTGCAAAAAAAAAACAAATAGTTAACAGGGATTAAATGTGCCCATTCTCTTTGACAGCCGGTATAAAGGTTCGTTCACAAGCAAAAGGAAAATTTTGAATACGAGTAAAAATTTCTTGGAAACTATTTCCTTTAATAAGTACTCTTTATTTTCCTTTTATGGCCATGTTCTTAAAAGCAATGAGACTCAAAACGAATTCATTAGCGCAAGACGTTCAATACTTTAAAACCATGTGAAACATTAATGAACTTTATTACCGCATGGCGTACTTTTCATAAAGTAAATGAAAGCGGACTGCGATGCCGAGTGTCCTGCAACTTCATCCATACACATACATATATTATTTGGCATGACGAAACATCATACGCTTAAAGCTATCGGCTCCTTTATTTTCTTAGCATAATATTCTACAACATTTTCCTTTACAATCGGAACCCGCGGTCTCCAGATTCTCAATCGGCGTGTTATCCAACTAAGCTACCATTAAAAACATAAAAAAAACCTCTAAACAACAATGAGTATAATTAGGCACATGTATGTATAACAAATGTATATTATGTAAAACACGCAATATCATATGAAAAACACACTCGCAGACAAACCAAGAATTTGGTTTTGCAAGACTATTTATAAACATTGTGTACTTCCTTCAAAATACAATAATAAATAAAAAAAGCTACAGAAGCTGTTGTAAATACATCTCACCCAAACACTCAAAACTCACTACTCCAATTCTGCAAGACAGTTCGCCAGTAACTTTGGCCCAAGACACGCCATTAAGCCGGCTTTAGGTTGTCTACAACCACTTTAAGCAATCATCCTGCATGTTGTCGCACTTCACGAAGGACCCCGCGGCGTTCGGCTTAAATCTGTTCCTACTCTAGAACTCGATTTTACTACTATAGTCGGATCTATTGACGTACTCAGTCAGCTGAATACAATAATTCAGTCTGTGAGTCATGGTACCTCTAATTGAGTGGTTTATTAGTAAATTAGTCGGAGCAATTGGTATTAGAGAGAAAACTTGGCTGTCCTAGAGAGAGATGGTGTGATATCTTCAACCGCTTCATCAGCTTCGGATGGGGTATTATTAACGAATAGGGAAAAGTGGAAGCAGCTAAGGCATTTTCCCAGAGGTGGGAAAAAATGTTTTTTTATAAATGTACTAGATACCAATTTAGAACTAATTAAACTAGTTATATTTTTTAAACATGTTTAAATTCCATATTTTCCGAAGGATTCGTTTGAATATTATTTTCAGTTTCCTCATAATTCATATTATTATCACGTACAAAATTACTTATCCCGGAAAGGGTTGACGACAGGCAGTCGGAAGTAAAATCTTGGGCCAAATCAGTCTGCAATATGCATAAACATGTTGTTATAATGGTAACGTGTCGGACAATGGCAGGCAAAGGAGGATCATATAAGACAAAAATGGTGTGTACAGTTCTACCGCAGCATTTTCTTCATGTTTATAATTAATAATTAATTTACAGTAGGAAATGGGGGGCGAACAATGAAGTCTTAGTTTCAATTCGAAGTGTTGTAATGCCCTAACAAGAATGTGTGTTGAGTAGAAAACTGTCCATTTTCACTCTTTAAATTATAATAACATTAATGAGGCGGATTGATTGATACAAGCCTTTATATCTAGCTAACAATATAAATAAGAGAAATCAACATACGTAACACAATATTTTATGATAGACAAATAGTTTTCCATCAAACTATGAACGCACTTAAATGAAACACACCTGGCTGGCAGTCGTTAGTCATAATATTTACAAAAGGCGTTTGTTTGTATGTGTGGAGTCAGTGTACGTTTTCAAATGCCCAGATGGCTATCATGTCTCTACGGCTCTATATTTAGGCGGCATATACGGCACGGTAATGGAGATTTTTTCGATACGAGTGGTTACGTCACGTATGTGGCCTAAGATTTTTATTAGACTAGTATACAGGGCGTACGTTCTACGGAGATAACTATGATTAAACTATTTTATGAATTCAAAATAGCTTTTCCTCAAATTTATATATATATATCAGTCTCTAAGAAGGTTTTTTTAACATAATGTTTATTCAATTTGTTCAATATATACTTAAGCTTAAGAAGGCGATTTATTTTTGCAAACACAGTTCCTATTGATACAAATAATATAAAGCTACAATACACTCATTTATAAGTACAAAGTGGCACTAATAAATATTATTGCTGAAACCACTGCTGTTAATCCTACAATAAAAATAAGAAACTGTTTATCTAAAACATGCACATTTCCCACAATTTAATCAATTTGTATAGATTAAGATCATAATGCGATAAATTATTCACACGTTCTTGCATAAGTGTTTCTAACCGGAACTGAATTATATGCATATCTTATATTCCATACAATTACCAATTAACCCGCATGATAGACGCCCTGAGATAAAGGCTATGTTTTTATAGAATATACATACAATAGAATTGGTCACACTGCAACATTTATTATAGTTTTACAATTTCTTACAGTTGAATAATAGTTTGCACCGAGTAGTTCAAATATAGTCCGCTAGATGTCGCTAAATGGAATTACTTCACAATGTCATATTTTAATTATTTTAATTTTACTCTTTTTTAAATATTCCTAGTGTAAATGAACCTAAAGTTCCCACGAATAGGAGAGTAACTAATAGAAATAGCGTTAATTTGTTTAAATGTTTTAATTCCTATAGCATCTAGGTATATCAAATATGAATTAGTTTTAATCGTATACTTGAAACCATCTTTTAACAGTATTTGTTCCAATAAAATTATTTTAAATGGGAAAATTCGGCCAAAGCTTATTTCTTTTTCAAAATATTAACGTAATTATGTTATGTGTACCCCATACAAGGTATCATAACACAAATATAAAAACTATTCTTGTTTCTGTATACTCAAAAATAAGAGTATGTCTCAAAAATACTCCCAGATACATTAAATTCCCAATTCCATAATAAAGGGGAAAAAATCACACGAGATCAGGTTTGTACACACCCTACCAAACAAAAATCTCCACAACGTGAAGCACGTGTTATAAGTGGTCTTATAATAATAAAATTGACTCAGTTAACCGCGCACTTGACCTTTGGTTATAATGTACAGTCGCCGAGTCAATTACACGGCCCATGTTCTTGACATCGCGTAACGTGTCCCTAGTTCTTGTGAAACGTTGAAGATATAGGTGATGCTTGAAATACGGCTGATATTTTGAGCAGTAAAATTGTTGGCGTGTGATGGATCCGTATTAATACAGCTGTATAATCAATATTATTCCTTCCTTCTATTTAGCATATTATTGTATGATAATACATAATAATATACCAGGTGTATCCGGACTGCGACCCTTCATCTTCGGTCGCAGTTTAGATATACCTGGTACAAGCTCAATCATGCATCTACGAAGGAGAAAACTAGCGCCCCACCCATTTCGTATAGCACATTTTCGTTTCAAGAGGCAATGGGAGCGAACCTCTCGCTATGCCAGACACCAATTTAAACCTAAGTAATTCATAGTTATTATAAGATTTTTTAAACCATAAACGCCCAATATGTAGTTTACCCCTGGGACTGAACACAAGACCGCATGGTCCACGGATATACATGCTGCAATGCGGCAACGTCATTATTTATCAGATTAACTTAATTCAATCAAGGCGATAAAAAATTAAAATTTATTGGCATAAGTTCTTTTAAATTTTCCAGTAATTTTCAAAGTTCTACCAAAAAAATTAAATTGGGCGGGGTTCAGTGCCCTAAACTTTATAATGGATAACACAAAATCCGATTTCATTAAATTCCTTTGCCATTCAACAAAAACAAAATTAAAGTGATCGCAGCAGGATTCTATTAAAGAAATATAATAAAGAAAATAACGACATAATATAAAGAAATAAGTGAATAAATGCGCTTGCAATTTTACTACACTAATTAAATTAAATCTCAAAATGAAGTAAAGTTTTATTTTGCTGCAGCAAGATAGCGTAAAAAAAACGTTGGAATCTCTTTTGCACAAAGCTAATAAAACACAAACTAGTTTTTCTTCAGAAACATTGTCTTTTACAAAGCCTTTATAGAAACAAAATAAAATAGAGTGGCACTTTTTAAAGTACTAAGATACAGACATTTTTTGAATAATACCATTTTTTTTATTTACATAATTTTAAAATTGCTTAAGCGTAAAAAGTCTTATTGGTAGCTTTAGATTTCCATTATAAATGAAATAAAATTATTTTAAGGGATTATATCGCTGATTTGGTATAGTTTTTTTTTCTTCCTGACGTTTCGTTTGTTTTACAGCTTTCGTGGTCATGGGGCGGACTGAAAAAGTTTTATTTCAATATGTAACATTCGCGTAAATCGAAGAAACCATGATGATACGAACCTCATTAGCCTAGTGGCAGCTTGATTCTAAATTAGGCAATCTCTTAGCGTGAGATTTCAATACAAGAAACCTCATATGCTTTTTAAAGCACTGAAATTTAAGGCCGACGTGGCGATATTACCACAACAACAGTAATGAAAAAAATCACTATGGTAGCGCTAGTGGTATTTATGTCCGTCCCTTTATGAATACATGCAGGTTTGAGTAGTATGTACGGAAGCAAAATCATAATATGTATGTGAATTCGCATTTGGCCAGCTTTCTATATTTCAGTCCATACATGCCCACGCATGCCGCCTACGCTTCTCTAGACTTGTGGATGTTCATGGGTGGCAGTGATCATTTCCATATAGGTACATAATGAGCCGTATATATAAATGAAATGAAATGAAAATGAAATGAAAATAATTTATTTAATCCATTAAAATGTTCAACATTGTTTAGATTCAGTCATTTTTTGAACTACCACCCGGTTTGGAAAGCGGTTTTCACTAGAGAAGAACGGGCAAGAAACTCTAGTGTTGCTCTTTTCAAAACCAGTTTACAATGTAGTGATTATTACAAAAATTACAAGTTGGTTTAAATCAGAGCAGTTCATTAATAACTTGTTATGATTTGCAAGTAGGATATAGGTGGCTGTTATGACATAATATAATGGAAAAAAGTGCATTAGTTCTTTTTATTTTTCTTCATGGTGATCTCATCACGTAACAACATGATTTTGACGCAAATATATCTAGTTATTTCATTTATCAGAAATAATTGTTCGACGTGCAGTTGCTAGAAAAAAAATCTATACATCATAAAAATAAATACAACATAAAAGTACAACAACAACTTCTAATATAATTTTCATAAGTAGTAGGCAAACCCAAAGCAACAAACCATATTCATTATACATAATACAATACAAAAAAAGAATATTTAATAAGCTCACTCGACAATGATCTCAAAGCTTTTACCCACGGACAGCTTTCATCTGAGAGCAAATAAAAATAATAGTTCCATTGTGTTTTTATCTAAACAAAAATCTTTTTTGACGTACTGCTTTTAAGTGGGCAAGTCATCGCTTTCCCAGATGTTTGCGTTTCTTTATAAAACAATGAAGTTTTACCAATTTTACTCGTGTATTATCGAGTTTTGAGGGTAAAAGGTGCACCGTTTCCATTATTTGTGATTAAATAGGTAATCTTTTGTTCTCGATCCCAATAAAATTCGGATCAAAATAAGATATGATTTATCTGGTTTTGTCTCTGTACAATATACATAATATTGTTCCTACTGAAATCGTTCCTATACATTTAATACCAGTTGGCATGTTAAATTAATATTTACCGAGTGACGTTAATATTACAGAGAGAACATCTTTGTTGGAAAATATGGTTGTATAAGATAATGTAGACTTTTCAATGCATTCAAACGCAAAGAGATAATTGTAAATGAAACCATACTGAAAACTATGGACGCACAGACATAACAGCAATAAAATAAAGACTATTAGGTGTAATCTACTGTTTTATCTCCACCCTAATAACGATACCAGAACCAAAATTTTATCTGTAATCTTCTACTAAGATATAAACTACGTAGAATATTTACAGCATGAAAATGTATCCACTACAACGTCATATTGTTATAAAAAAAGAATCCACTACTCGGAAATAGCTATATTGCCCATATCTTCTAGACGTGGTTGGCAAGTATAAATTTTACAGGGAGTTTTCAGTACATTGCTCTCCGAGTCAGTTCATTTTGTTCTTACCCGCTCATCCATATACACGTAAACTTGTTACCGAACTCAGCTTACTGTCAATCGTGGCGAACAGCGCCCTCTGTGTTAATGGTGGCAAAACAAAGAATAATGGACACGCAAAATGCCGAGAACTGCCGGGCATTAATTCATTAATTTTACAATACTTACATCATTAAATAATAGAACTTATCTTGATGTGATAAGGTCGAAGTTTGTATGCAGCCAATATAATTTCAGCGTTCCTAAGGGATTGTCATAGAAACAGTAAAGCGTTGCGCGCGCATCACTCACACTGGCAAAGCTTACACCTACCACTCCAATTTTCCCCTTCTGTGTGAGTGAGACGGATAATTCAATACAGTCGCAAACACAACTGTCTGGCTAGTTGGAAAATAGATTTTTTTTATTTGGAGGTGGTATACTGGGATAGTTTTAAATAGAGATATTGTTTCTGACTTGTATTTTATTAATACGTGTTCTTGAAATACTTGAATAAACTATCGCAAATACAATAATTTCAGGCAACTCACAGAGTAAATTAAGTTGCTATAGTGTTTATAATGATTTTAATAATATTTTTATGGGTTATTCATTCTAATAATTTATTCTAAAAAAAATATCAAGAGATTAGATTTGGCGCTATCTTATTTCCACATACTTTCATTAGTATACTAATAAATATTTTTCGTAAAAGATGAAACAAATACTTTTTTACGCAATTATATTAAATGAATAAATTAAAATAAAACAGAAAGATAGTTTGGAAATTAAAAAAGTTTCAGTTAATTCATAACATCGAATCCGCCTAGTCACTTGAGTGCTCGGCAGTACACGTGCCGTCCCTTACCACGTCTACGCGCAGTGTATAACGTAACTGGAAATTTATGTGTGCGTGTTTTATACCACAGATTTTGCGCCATGGACCCCAGTATTCTTGCAGCCATGGACAAGGAGGCACTGAAAAAGCAGATCGAAAACATGAAGTACCAAGCGTCCATGGAACGCTGGCCGTTGTCGAAAAGCATTGCAGCGTGAGTAGAAAAAATATTATATTCTTTTTTCGAAAAAGGAGACGCGTGGTGACGTCATCGTGCAGTGCAGTTAGGCCGGGAGTGCCTTGTGTTGTGATTCAAGCGGTATTTGGACTTTTTCCATGTTAGATATGAAGTACAAAATGCCATGAACGTCGCCTCGGCAGACGGGTAGGCGTTGTGCGGATTACGCGCTTTTATTTTGTTTAATCAGGTGTAATAATAACCTTTTTACTTGTGACGTCAAACTTCTGATTCACCGCTGAATTTTCACTTACTTGATCGATTTTAATATGTGATGGAGTGTGAGATTGGAATGTGCTGGCTATTAATAATCTTATTAGCTTTAGCTTACTCTAATTTTATGTGTGTACTTCACGTACAATATTTTGATGTTAGTGTTATTTATTTTTTATTTCGTTAGTGTTTTTTTTTTTTCAATTTATAATTTTTTACTGTGTTCATTTCTATGTATATTTTACACTTCAAAATTACGTGATATTATATTTTTTTCCATTTAGTTGTAAGTATATTTTTTATGAAGTGGTTTAAATTACTACCTTACATTCATGTCATATACTCTTCCTTGTTTCATTTACCATACAATTATTTTCTCACTAATAACATGTTTTTTAAATATATAAACAAACACAAAAAATAATACATAGATTTCCTTGAACGTCTAATTCTGAACCAGTTATGTCATTCACCGTGTTTGGCCACGATACGAGAAATGAAAAATATATTTTTCAATTCACAAAATTACAATAACCTAATTGTCTAAAACACTTGCTCCATTTATTCCTAGCACATATTAATGTTTTGTTCTCCCGGCTTCTTCTATGTTTGAAACACCTTAACCTAATTTCAAATACCAAAATAGACAAATATTTATATTATTAATTTAAAAGCATTCTTTTTTAATTTGTAGTCAATGTTGGTAAAGCAAATCATCGTCATGGCAAATAGAAGAGCATTATTTGATGTGGGATGCTCACCAGATTACTGAATTTAAACACTAGTAATAGTATAGTAGAAAATAGTTTAATCCAAGAATTGTAGGTTATCTATGCGATGCTGATAAGTGATACCAAATAATGAACTGATAGTCAATACCTAATAGTCCGCATATGTAATCTTATATGTTTTGAGGTTAGTTTTTAGTATACTTATAAGTAATGTACATAATATTTATATTACCGTTAACGGTCATATTCATAAATAGATTTTAAACCTGTTTTAGTTATCGAATGTGTTGTCCCTTTTTAATGCCTTTAGAATTGAGTTTTAGTGAAGAAAGCAAAACATTTGGTAACTAAAATATATTTAAAATCTGTCTATGGCTCTGAGTAAGGCTGATACTCATGTTATCATGTCTAGAAATTGTCATAATATAATGCCATTTGGTTGCTCTAACGTCATAATACTTCTTATCTCATAGTACTTTTAAATTTATTTCCACTCTGCGGGGAAAAGTGGACATTCGTGTTTCCTTGCCGTATTTCTTTTTGTCGTATTTTTTTATTTCGATGTAGATAGGATTATGCTTCCAAGGACTCCAATGTTAAGTTTTTCGAATTTTTATACAAAAATCCAACTACATTTAGAATCTATATTTTTTTTAATTTACAACCAATGTACTATTGTCTATTATTTCACTGAATCCCTGCCAGTTCTTTGAGGAATAGGCCCGTCCATGTCTTAATCACCACATCACGATGTTCAAATGTGCAATTATTTAAACTGTCGACCATTTTTTTTTATTAATTGGTGTAAAATAACAATATTACACTTTAAAATTCTAGTCTTTAACATAAAAAATCTTCATAATCTTAAAATTATTTAAATATTTAGTGGACCTTACTTAAATTCATAACTTGTTTAGTATATGAAATACTTCAAATCACTTATCCAGATTTAACTTATACACAGTATCAATCCACGACAATGTTCTTTTCTCTACGTCATTTTATTTTTTTATGATCCAATTTTACCAAAATGGTAAACATAAAGACAGATAATCCAATGTTTCCTATCGTTATTGAGGGGAGATAATAATGATCTTGTATTCCGATTGGAATGTCGCGGCGAAATTAACTAATATCCGCAGACATTTGACGAGACTAAGAGCGTTTCACACGAATTTATCTCAAGATTGGATTCTAATAGGGAAATTAAATGGTTCTATATTTAAAGAATACGACAAATAAATAATTCAATTTCCATGTTTTGTAATTCGAATTATCTGTGATTCCAAAAGACGTTATTAATGGAATTCGATATTAGAAAATAAATTTTAACGTAAATAAATTCTAGATTTTCAATATAAGTACAGGATTTTGGCGTTTTCTGAGAACAAAAGCAATTTAAACTGTCGTGGTAATTTGACTTGGACATTTGTTTGACGTCTTCTTGGTTCTATTGTTTGCGTTTTGCTAATTATATTACGTAAATAAGAACCGCCAGTTCACACTTAACACTTCATGAATTTTTAATTATTTGTTAGCGAAATAATTGTTGGGGCTCCATTTTCTAGTCAATCATTCTGTGGCGTCTGACACTAATTGACTCGAATTGATTATACCGAATTCTAAACAAAAAATATTGCGTTATTTTTGAACTAATTTAGATTGTAGGTACATAATAGTTAAAAATTACCAATGCCAAATAATGTATTGATTAATCTCACCACATTAGAAAAACACAATGGATTGTATTCATACATAACGAGTCATTACGACTCTAATTTTTACATGTACGATCACTTTCAATTTACCCAATATTTCGACTAGTCCGTGTAGAACGTACTACAATTTATCCATTCTATTTTTTACTGCGGCTTGTCAACGCTGCAATTTTTCACTCAAACTTCCGCTGCGTAAGTTATTTTATCAATAAACATTATAGAGAGGCGCATCTACGCCATCCATTCACTAAATATAGATCGACCAGTTCAAGCGGAGTCTTCGCTCCAATTACGATTAGAGCTATCGCAAGATTTTCAACAAAGTGGATATTTTTCAGCTAATTGTAGGTATTGTTTTCCATGCTTATAGTGATTTTTACTTTTGAATTCGTACTGCAGTCTTGCATTAAAATAGAGTACGTACTTAAGTCCACAAGTTATGGAAATCCCTATCGTCTTTATGATATTATTTGGTATTGTTATTGTATCAGCCCATATGCGTCCCACTGCAGGGTACGGGCTTACTCTACAATTGAGGGTACGATTGAGAGTGGTTAGGCCATATATTATAGTCCACCACGCTGGCCTTGGCTATTTGGTATATCAATAGGATGTTACGCCATGGATAGTTTGCAATTTCCTTCCTTTTGTGTTAATTATCCTGGTAGGTTATTATTTATGTTTGAAACAAAATATACATGACGGGGAGACAACGAATGGTTGCTTATAATTATTGTATCAGTTTGACATACATACAATATACATACATACACTCACGCCTTTTTCCCAGAAGGGGTAGGTAAAGATGCAACCATGACCGCTTTTAGGCATCTCACAGAATTCAGCATCTTTACGATGCGGTCAAACCATCTGTTACCAGCGTATTCGTGTAGTTCGTTTGACTTTAATAGTGACCAAATCCAAGGGTTCTAAAGCGTTTAGTAGGTACCGACTTTCACATCACTTTTGTTTGAACGAAGTAATAAAAATTAAAGTAGAATTTTATTTACTCCATTTCGACCCAACAAACTTTTTAGTTTAGTTTTCAGTGAAGTAAATATTACTGGGATCTCTGATACTCTATTGAAATAACCGAATTCCAAAATAACTTAAAATTAGTTATACGTACTGCAATTATTATTCTAACGCCACATTTTCCATTACCCTCATTATTTTGCCCTTAAAAAAACAGTTAAACATCTAATTGCAAAATAATTTTAGCGATGCCAACAAACTTTTTGAATCCCATCATATCCACATTAAGGGTGCGAAATGACGGATCAATAAAGCAAGCAGATTTGATTCCTCCCGATAAATAGACTCCGCCTAGTGACTGAAGTGTACTCATGTTTATTTCTGAGATTGAACAACATAAAATGCTTTTACCGTAAAAAGATGGCGTGGGAAAACCTGCACGTGTAATGTGATTTTCAACGTGTTGTGCTCGATACATGAGAATTGCTGGTTTTTAAATAGACCATATGGAGGCGGCCTTCGTTTTGATATTGATTACAGTTCCTTAATCAATAATATTATTATACATAGTTAGCGATATTTATGTATAAAATGTAATTAACAACGTTATTATTCATATTTTTTCATACCCGGTACTAATTTATTTCTTTTTTTTTGTGGCAATTTTAATACTTTGACTTTTTTTTTTCATTTCCTTGTTAACTTTAAAAATTCAAAGTCATCATGTACCGATATACTACGATTATTAAATTTAAAATCTATATCTATATCTATATCAGCCCATATACGTCCCACTGCAGGGCACGGACCTACTCTACAATCGAGAGAATCGATTGAGAGTGGTTAGGCCATATAGTCCACCACGCTGGCCTAGTGCGGGTTGGCGGACTTACATACCGTAGAAATTCTTTAAAATCGCTACGGTATGCAGGTTTCCTCTCGATGTTTTCCTTCACCGTTAAAGTGCGTGGTGATTGACTATCAATACACACATAACTCCGAAAAGTCAGAGGCGTGCCCTGGGATTTGATCCCGCGACCACCGTGAACATGTAGGCAGCCGCGTCTGGTCCGTTACCAACAGGCCACCACGCACTCAAATTTACTCGCAAATTTAAAATATAAATTTAATATTAGAATATTTCGTTTGTTTTCTTTCTCGACTGTTGTTAAATTTTGCGTAACTTATGATTGCCTGTTTCTGTTATTCGTATCATCAGCATATGAAAATATATATAAAGTCTCAATTAAAAAATCCTTCCAACCAAATCAGTTTACGCATTAAAAACAAAACACTAATAACAGTAGTTAAACTAAAATAATTACCAAATTCCAACAGTGTTTCAGTGCTATCCGAAAAACCTTACCCAACTGTCGGCACTTTCAAATTATGCAAAGAGTCCTCGTAATTGTTAAATTCGTAATTTGTCACTGTCCGTGCCCTTCTCTGCCCCATTTTCTGTAACTGTGATGTAGGCTAATGCGGCTAATACGCGTTTAATTGTTCAACCTTAGTTTCAAAAGGTCTTGTGTTATCTTTTGATTACTTATTCTTTTATTTACTAGTATATTAATGGTGACTGCCTCGGTGGCGCAGTTGTACTGAGTTTGATTGCGAAGCTGAGGCCTCGGGTTCGAATCTTGGGTACCTACAATAAATACATTAAGTAGTACGCCCTCAGTATGTAAAGAACCGTCTGATTAGGTACACCCACAGAACAGTTGAATATAACCGTAGTGGATACACCGCTTTAGCTATTTCTGCCATCAAGAATCAGTGCGGAAAAACTATTGTGTTCCGTTTTGAAGGACATTGTAGCCGTACATTACTAGAAATTAAAATAATTTATACCTAATGTCTCTGCCGATAATAGTGTAGTGCCATGCAGTGCTTAATGATTAAGCTCTCTCAGTGTCTGTGTTAGCCTGTACGGACCTCCTCTACAATCGAGAGTTCGATTGATTGAGAGTGGTTAGGCCATGTAGTCTACCACGCCATCCTGTTGCTAATAATAATTTAGTTGAATCGTTTATAGATGGACGTTTCGCTTTTTCCATCAGACTAACGACATCTCGCTCATTTTTGACAAAACATAACATAACATAACAAAAAAAAAACAATTTCATAAAAGCAAGTGTTCAGAAATGGAAACGTCAAATAAGAGACTGGCTCGGAAACCGATCCACTCTTTTATTAATGACACAATACCGTATCTTTTTGCACGGATAAAACGTCACACAAACCACTCAGATATCGTGTTTCTTCGCACAGTCATTTTCAACCATCCGTTACATTCAAGGCCTACTTGTGTTACACATAATGATGTTTACGTAAAGGGTCGTCTGATACTACTTCGTTGTATGTACTTGCTCGCATATTGGAAAATTAATTTGATATATCTATAAAATATATCACATTAATCATTAAATATTTTTGACATCTTCATTATCCATTAAATTCATTTAAAGACAATTTCGACCAATTTGTTTCAAGTATAATACTCGTAGATATTACTTAATGTATCGAAAAGTATTTTAAAAGATACATATTATGTAGGTTACCTAGTCTATAATGAAATTTTACGGTATATTTTATTTTATAAATAAAAAAACACGCCTATGATTTACAAAATTGTGAGCAAAGGCTTTGGGAGCAGCATTTCACACGCAGCGCCTTTGTTCTGCTATTTCTCTAGCACATTCGACACCAAAAGTCCGCCGTTCGATATTAAAATCGAACATGCATGCCAGTCATACATTTTTACAGCGTCAAAGGCTTCGATCAACAATACACCGTGTGTGTAATACACACACACTGTGTAGTCAAAGGTCACAGTACATGACGAAGCATAGTCTTTTTATAAATATAGTACGCTACACACATGTTCACCTTTCAAAGGTGCTTTTTGTTGGAACCAAAAATATTTAATATAAACCAAAAGACAGCGGACAAACTTAATTTCAATAGTATATAGATTAAAGTACATTTGATGAAACACATTATTCTAAACGGCAATAACAGGAAAATGATATGCATTATTGCTACACAAAGGTCCGAGTGTGTGATTATGTTTACTTTGATATGAAAGTAATAACAGTATTCATTCCTCAAATATTAATTATAATTTATTAATACGAGTAATTATTTATTTGTAGTATGTATTAAATAATAATAATAATATATCAGATATTTGAGCGTTCGGCGTGAGATCTAACTTATTCACACAATTGTGAATAACTATGTCATATTTTTTACTAATTCTTTATCTAGTCTAGTTTTGGGGTCAGCTTGGTCAAAGGTAACCATTTTTCTACGATGGATACTCTGTTTGACGTAGACTTTCTATTAGATATAATGTCATTGTAACTGTAATAAAAAATAGGATCTATAAAACCCCTTCCTCTATATAGTTCTTTGTTAAGTACCATTCGCACTAATATTGCATCTGTAATACTAACAGGCGCAGTTTCATTGACATACAGTATTGTATTCTAGGCTTATTCTTGAATAGTATTTGTAATACGTATATAATATTGTTTACGATCTTTTGGCGTCCCAATGCGTTGTTGTCATGCTGTTGTCAAAACATTACGAACAGTTTCTCTGTTCACATTTTATTATATTGGAAATGTTAATACTATGATTGCGAGTATTAATGTTTATTGTTTATATCGTGAAAACAAATCTCAAACGATGCGTTGAATAGATATTTTTTTAATTTTGTTTATAGTTCCAAATTTCGCCACACACCAAAAGAAGATAGATGGCTTATACTCGTATAAATAGAATTCTCCAATAGTTTTGTTATAATTTATTTGACACATAACTATTACCCAACAATTGAATGACCGACCATAACTTATTTACGCCAATTTAAATATTGTTTCGTTAAAACCCTGACTATTTGCTCGTCACCACTCGTATCTCTTTCCTTGGGGGAAATTTAATTTATTTGCAGGGGACGTGAATACCGCCGGCTGAATACTAAGTAGGGGAGACCTTGTTTTTAAGGACTTGAGAGTATCTATGTGTAGAGCTTACACTCTCGCGGCATGCCGCAGTAACTTGAGAGAGTACAGGCGAGACAAATAGAGGTGTCCGTATATGCTTTTTCGGAATCAAAATGACTTGGGTTGTGGTGTTACTGTAAAGGGAATTTTGTGGAGTATTGATTTGTAATATTTTTGTAATTGCAAATTGCATAGAAATAGAGATTATACAGGGTTCGTTATAAACGGTATATAAAGCCGAAAAGAGTATGCTATACTCATCATAATTAACAACTTTTGCTATGGTACCTGAAATCGAGAAAAAAAGGCAGCTGTTCCATACAAAAAAAAACATTTGAATTTGCAAAATGTATTATGATACGATGTTTTACTTATATATTGTTTTTAATATTATTACACTGTTAACATCACACAAAACGGTTTACATAAATGATTCAGCAATTATAATAAATTAACCTCAATCTATAATTCTGAATCTTCCTTAGCAAGCAAAATAATTATTAAAACATTATTTCTAGTTCCTCTTCCTTATATTGCCTCAAATTGCGCGATATAATTCCTATAATTGAGCATTAACAAAGGGGACAGTTTTCGGTAAAAACGAAACAATTGTTCCGCGACTCCACCTAGCAATTAACGTACCATTTTTAAACTTAAATGTTAACACACATAATTACTGTCATTACTAATATTGCTTCGCCTATTAAATGTAGTTGGGTGTTATTTGACAAAGTGGTAACACGTGTAATGTGGCTTTAATATTTTAGCGTCCACGTCTGACCACAAAACTGGCGCACAATATGAATTATCTGTTTAATTTGTGTAACTCGGGACGCGATTTACTCGTTGTTTCCTTATTCCTAATAGTGTTACAAAGAGTATTTGTGACACAATTACATGGTGATAAAGGAACTTGATGTTTCTGCTCTATGTTGAACAACTGTGGACCTACTCTATATCACCTGAGTGTGTTTCATATTTATTTTTATTTAATTTATTGTACACAGTATAAAATACAAAAAACGAAAACTACAAACAAAAAGTACAATTAGCGTTCTTGTCGTAATTACAAACCAATTGGTATTCGAGATCTTTATTCTAAGGCTCTCAAAATACTTGACTTAGGTACTCTTATATTTTGGGAATATTAACAAATATAGGTTTCATTTAAACAAATTCCCAACGCAGGTAAATATTGTACAGCATTTAAATTTAACTTCACGTTGAACCATATTTTGTTTTAATCATGAATGCCTATTCTAAAAATTAATTCTCAAAATCCGATAGTGCTTGTGATACATCTATTGCCTCATACAATTTTACAATACCCATGAAATATGGACAAAATGTCCAATTTCTAACACAAAACAAAACATTCATATCTAAAAGATAGTAGACACGTAAATTGTATTACTTTTGATGTCACAACCTCATTTAAAATCAGCGAAGCACGATAATACGTGGATAAACTTGAAAGATCAGAACGAGATAAACCTTTGACCATGCCGTAACAAGATTGTGTTAACAAAATATAGAAAACTTATTATTTGTTGTAGCGTTCGCAGTAATGTGATAGTTTGTATAAAATATCTATCGGGAAGATACAAATATATTGTTTTCTGTATTGTGCTTCGATGTGTGGTGTTTCGGTGTAGATGTTATGACTAAAAAAATTATAAAAAGGTTCCTTCTTACTAAATTCTTTTGTTTTTCATAATACTGTTCCAAATAATGATATTAATCCTTTAAAATATATTCTCTTTATTCGAGATTTTAGACTCTTCAACTAATTAAAAAGAAAAATCAATAAATGAATGCACCCAACAGTCACATTTATAGTCCTAACCCCAGATTATGATCAATTAAGTCTTGTGTCGTGGGTATAGCGTTGCCAGGCGTCCGGATAAAGCCGGACATAGTTAGGCTTTTTGATTGCATGTCCGGCTAAAATAAACGGTGTCCGTCTTGTCCGGCTTTTGTTAGGCTTTTTACATTTCGCAAACAAGCGAGCACTGCCGCCGCGCCGCCGAGCGTGGCCGAGATTTATGATAATAATCAAAGACTTGATTTTACATTAAAAAAAATGTTGTACCTATTAATACTAAGACAAAATCCTCAATAATATAGGGTGTCCAGCTTTTTTAACCAAATGTCCGGCCAAACTGGCTGGTCTGTCCGGCTATTAGGTTTGGCGACCTGGCAACGCTACGTGGGTATCAGAAACTATGAGAGACTTTTCGTTCTCACAAATACCCGATAATTGTTTAAATAACATTTTAATAATCCCGTGTAATAGAATGAATGGCATGCCACTAAATAAAATATGGTGAATTCTAAAATTGTATTAAACACCTATAATAAATTAACCGAATACATTTCAAATATGCATGCTTGTTATTTACGTGAGCTATGCATATATTTTTGATTAAATGTTTTCGCTAGGGAAATTAAGGTAGCATGGGGTACATGTAGCTACCCATAGCTTTTGGGAATCGCGATATCACGCTTTTCAACAACCATAAACACGTCATTAGTACATTTAAAGTTTTAGGCGTCGACCCCGCACACAAAAATCAGCTGCCCAGCCCGGCAATACTCGGTAACTTTTTATAAAAACGTGAAGAATCATAAAATCTACTGAATCTTGAAACAAGATACAAATAATATTTCCATATTTTATCCTTTTATATTTGGACGATAAAGCGGCCACAATGTTCCAGACGGTTACAGTGTGCTTTACGAGAAATTACCGATTCATATTCACAATTATGCTGGTCTGTTCTCAAATACCTTTTATTTTATCAAACAATTTTCATATACAAAGTAACTGCCATTAAGCACAACTTAAAGAATGTCCTATTTTGGTTTGTTTTGTACAATTTGTGTTACCGACTATTTCTACTCCAATTGTGTACCCCATCGTCTTTTCCATTAGTTCCTAACACGCCACGTTTACGGACGTTTAACTGCCACAAAGACATAATAAGTGAGGCCATGTAACGACAAAGCTAATAAAATTAATATGCATCACAGTAAAAAGGTGCCTCCGTAAATGTTTACGTTATTTTACGGCCTTCTCGAACTGGGATCAGGTGCGCCAATTTTTTGTTAACAATATAGAAAAAGGAAAAACACGGGCGCGTAAAAACACGACGCGTACTTGATCACGTTTCCCGTGTAAAAACGTCATCAACATATTGCGAGCTACTTGTGCGTAACGCTCCCAAACCCTCCCCTTAAGTGACAGGTGTGAATTTTGACAGGTCTTTACAGTATAACCTACTTTCACAGTAGCTTTTAGTATAATCAATCACAAGGGTTGGTCTTTGTTTTATTCTTAGTACATTTATTTGGAAACTGTATTTATGCTTTTCAATTAAATTAAATGTTTTTGTGTCAAGAAAGCCTAGTTTAGGCTGATATGTTTTTAGATGACAATATTTACTGAAATTATTAATAATTAATTTTTCTTCTAAGCAATGTTTTGATGGATAAAAATTGTTTCGAAAAGTACTGTTTTTGAGCACGAAATTCTCTACATAATAATCTAAGCTTTAAACGTTCAGCAGACATTGACTAGACGGCTTTTACAACTTCAAACTGACTGAAAAATGGGTGAAATGTTCTATCAGAGGCAACTTTGAAATAAATTGAATAAGTTTAGCTTTGATGTAGAAAAGCGATTAGTGCCTGAAAGTTAAAATGCTTTGAGCTTAAGATTCAAAAACTCTGTAAGTAGCATTAGGCAACTATTATTTTTTGTAATTACATAAATACATACATAAACTCACGCCTTTATCCCAGTAGGGGTAGGCAGAGGCGCCACCAGGGCACCCACATTTCGCCTTGTATGTTCCGTCCCATGATGTGATAGGGGGCGAGCCTATCGCCATATCGGGCACAAATTTCTGACTCCGGACTGATAATTAATAGAAAAACCCAATACTTTGTCCGATACGGGATTCGAACCCAAGACCTCAGCTTTGTAGTCTTACCGTAATAAAACTACGCCACCGAGGCAGTCTTTTTTTATTTTTTTGTAATTATACTGATTAATTATTAATGATTTTATGCAGAATATATCGACTGTTAACAAACCTTAATTTTTGATTTTATGAATTACCATTTCTGAGATGCATATTATATGCAGAAATTATTTTCACTTTGATTACAAAATGAATTGAAAAATATTTATAAATAGTGGACAAAATCGTACTGGTAAGAGTGGTAAGATTATACTACTATAAATTTTGCGTCTACAGTTTTATGTCTTTACATCTGAAAATGATAATATTTGTAGTTGTAATACAATTAAGTAACTATGTATTATAACAATGACAAGTATTCAGGACAGATACCAACCATTAATTACTTCCATTTTGTATTCATTCGCTCTCAGATTACATCGTCACGAATTTAAAGACAATTTAGTGGACCCTAGGCACTCGTCAAGTAAGAGAGATGTGATAAAAAAATCGTATTTCTTTTGTGAATATCGTGAAAAGACTTCAGCATTGGTAATTAGAAAATGTAAATAAGAGCTATAAATATTATACTGAGACCCAAAAAGCTTATATTTACTGTGATTGAAATAATATTTGAAGGAAATTACTAACGTTCTGTTTCTGAGAGCCTCAATAATTGTATTTGGACTTAATAAAGGTTGTGAGATATCTAAAATCGAGCGATATTTATTAATGATGTTCTATAATTATCTAAACAAATTGAACGAAATATTAGGATATTGTGATCGCTTTGTATAGTAATTAAACTAAAATTGGAATGATATAATTGAATAGCATTCACAGACTAAGTTTAAACCAATTGATAGAATACTGCGTGACCCTCAGTTTTGTTTGCACAATTAGCAACGATTATTAATATATTGTTACGTTTTATACAACGATTCACACACTGTACGATTTTTTCGTTACATTTTATCAACCTACTGCTCAACATTAAAAGCCTCAATATCAATTCTTTTTCAGCTTCCACTGTCAATACACCTCGAAATTGTTAAAAATGTAATAATATTCTGTGTTTAATCTGAGGATTTCCTTTGTATTCTTCGAAACGCGGCTACATATTGCGTAAACAGGTCCTGCCTAATTCTCGTTCCCGTAAACCGCTAATATTGCCCCCCCCCCCCCTTCCCCACCTCACCTCTCCCCTTGTGCGGCAATGCGTGACTTTGCAGCGATATTAAGAAGATTAACTTGAGCACAATGTAAAAATAATAGCAGCTTTTTCTCCTAAACGCGGCGGTTTTGCGTCGCGAAGATAGATGTTTGCAAAAATTATTTATAATGAGTTCTATTTAGGTTTTTTGATGTTATTGTTTCAATTAATCGAGAATATTACTATCGATTAATTTCATTTATAATTAGAATAGATTTAGAATATGATTTTGCTTAATATGTATTTGAAATCGCGAAGTAATAAAGGTTCCCAGTAAGCGTTCTAATGTAGCACGTATATATATTATGATGTCGGAAACATTTTATTCAAGCCTGTTGAAGCCTTATTTATACTGTAGTTGTCAAATGAAACTAAATATTAAATAAGTCCAATCGTGACGTATAATTATTTTAGATAAACATTACAGTACTACAATAACAAAACTTAATAAACGATATTATGTATGCGTGAGGACAAAGCGGCGCAGATGTGCCTTGCGCGGTGGCGAACAAAAGACTGGCGGCGGGAGCGTAAGAAATCCGAACGCCGTGCGTCCGCGCCGATGATTCCCGAACGTGGCGCGCGCCGCAAGCTCGCGGGTTCCATCCCGCTCGCGCGCCGCCACAGGAGCCCCCCGGCGAGACCGTAACTACGGTCGATAGTAATTTGGGAAATGAACTCTTCTGCCGCTGCGAGTGCGCCTCTCAGAGTCGGTGGGTGTTGACGCTGAGGCAGGAGTAGTAACTGTCGTGGGTACCACCAGGGCAGGTAAGTCATGCGATTTCTCTTCCACGACGTAAGCAGGCTTAAGGCGATCGATGGATACCGTAGCGTCCTTACCATTCAGTACTATTTTAAAGTACTTTTCCTGCCTTTCAATCACTCTACAGGGACCAGTATATGGTGGCTCCAGGGACTTCCGCACGCGGTCCTGACGGACGAACACATGCGAACAGCGCCGCAAGTCCCTCGGAACATAAAATGCACCATTCCTATTCCAAGTTGCCGGCCTTGGTGCTAAGTTCGCCATATGCTTAGCAAGGCGTGTGGCAAAGCTGGAGATGTCCTCCACCACAACGTTTCGAGCCGGTGCGATGAATTGCCCGGGCAAGCGGAGTGGCTCACCATAGACGAGCTCGGCTGGAGATGCTTGGAGGTCCTCCTTCCAACAGCTACGCATGCCAAGCAGAACGACAGGTAATACCTCCGTCCACAGGGATGTATTGTGGCACATGATGCCCGCCTTCAATTGCCGGTGCAGACGCTCGACCATTCCGTTGGAGGCGGGATGATAGGCCGTGGTGCGGAAGTGACGTGCGCCGACTATGATGGTGATAGCCCGAAATAGTTCGGACTCGAACTGTCGGCCGCGGTCTGTAGTGATCTGCGCAGGGCACCCAAACCTCGATATCCAGCCGGATACCAAGGCGGCTGCCCAGGTGTCCGCAGTTACGTCCTTCATCGGGATTGCCTCAGCCCATCGTGTGAACCTGTCCACGATGGTGAGACAGTATCTGTAATCAGATGAAGGTATTAAGGGGCCCACTATGTCAAGATGAATGTGAAAAAATCTCGACGAGGTTATAGGGAAAGAGGAAATGGGAGCGGAAGTGTGGCGGGTCACTTTGCAGCGCTGACAGTGAAGACAGCGTCTGCACCACTCTCTAACGTCTTTGCGAATCCCTGGCCATACGTATCTTTGTGAAACCAGCCGCACGCTAGCTGTACGTCCGGGATGACTCATAGAATGCAATGCTTCAAAAACCTGTCTGCGGAATTCCGGCGTGACGTAAGGTCTCGGTTGCTCGCTGGATACGTCACAAAGTAGTTTAGTGTCTGAACCATTTAAAAGAACCATTTTAAGTTTTAATGACGAACCTTGATTGAGGAGTGTCTTCAACTCAGAATCCGTCTGCTGAGACTTAGCGAGGGCTTCGAAGTCAATAGTTTCAGCTATTTCCTCAATGCGCGACAGAGTATCGGCAACAACGTTCTCCGGGCCAGGTATATAGCGTATGTCGGTAGTAAATTGCGCAATATAATCAAAGTACCTGTACTGTCGCGGCGAACAATTCTCTCTCGACGTATTAAATGCGTAGGTAAGCGGCCGATGGTCAGTAAAAACGATGAAATCTCTGGCTTCAACCATGTGACGGAAATATTTGATTCCTTCGTAAATAGCTAGAAGCTCTCGATCGTATGGACTATATTTACGTTGCGATGTACTTAATTTTTTTGAGAAAAATCCAAGCGGTTCCCACGAAGTGCCAACGCGCTGTTGAAGAGCGGCTCCTAATGACACATCAGAAGCATCAGTGGTGATAGCAAGCTGTGCCTGAGGGTGAGGATGAGCCAAAAGCGTAGCGGTCGCAAGCGATTGTTTACATTCCTCAAATGCTTGGAGTTGGGTCGGCGACATATGCACTGGATCTGAACCCTTGACCTTCTCTCCTGCTAGCATATCACTCAATGAGGCCTGAGCTTTAGCGGCATTCGGCACGAAACGCCTATAAAAATTAAGCATTCCTAGAAATCGACGCAACTCCTTGATGTTTCTCGGGACCGGAAATTCCTGGATCGTTTGGACCTTCGTGCTGACAGGACGAGTGCCGGATGCAGAGACTTCATACCCGAGGAAGGTTACCTGGGACTCACCCCATACGCACTTGTTCGCGTTTATCAGAATCCCGTACTCTTTCAAGCGAGACAGCAGCTGTCGGAGATGGAGTTGATGCAGCTCAGGGTTGGGAGAAAATACCAATATATCATCTAAGTACCCGTAGCAGAATCCGTCGAAGCCAGTCAGCACCTCATCAATGAATCTTTGGAAAGTTTGCGCGGCATTTCGCAAACCGAAGGTCATGAAGGGGAACTCGTATAATCCAAACGGAGTTGTGATAGCTGTCTTCGGGATGTCAGCCTCGAAGACCGGGATCTGATTATATGCCTTAATCAGGTCGATTTTGGAGAAGATGGTGCATCCTGAAAGCTGGTGATTAAAATCTTGAATGTGGCGGATAGGATACCTGTCTGGTAAGGTTCGCGAATTGAGAGCGCGGTAATCGCCACAAGGTCTCCACCCGTCGTCCTTTTTTTTAACTAGGTGTAGTGCTGAAGACCAGGGGCTCTCGGAACGTCTAGCAGTACCATTAGCCATCATTTCTTCAAACTCCTTTCTTGCAACCTTTAGGCGCTCCGGATCTAACCTACGTGGTCTACAAGTAACAGGTGGACCCGATGTAGTTTTAATAAAATGTTCAGTCTTATGTTTTCGACACTCTTTGTCTATCGTACCTGCAGGTCGGGTTACCTCGGGAAACTCTCGAAGCAGCTGGTGAAAAATGGAGTCACCGCTGACGGTCTTGATCGAAGCCACGTCGTCCGGAATCCGCTGGGCTGATGATGACACAGTCAGTGATGTAGTACCGTCAATAAGCCTGTGGTTACGACAGTCAATTAACAAATTGTAATAGCTTAGAAAATCAATACCTATTATCGGTTTCGATATATCAGCTACGGTGAATTTCCAGGTAAAAGTGCGTCGTAATCCTAAGTCTAAGCTAAGCTGCAGCGGCCCGTACGTGTTAATTATAGTCCCATTCGCCGCAGTAAGGCAGTATTTTGTTTTTATGCAGGGCGTCTTAACAGCTGTACGAGGATAAACGCAAAGGTCCGAGCCAGTGTCGACTAAGAACAGCATTTTTGAAGGTCGGTCAGTAATGAAAAGACGGCCTGATCCTTTAGGGCAGTCGTTAGCCGCTAATTCCGGCTGCCCCTCGAGTTTTCCGCCCCACGCCATTCGCAAGGCTTATTGCATTTTCTAGCCCGGACACCATAATTAAAGTGATAAAAACAATAAGGGTGGTTTTCCGGTGGTTGAGCTACCCTCGACCTAGTTCTGCCTCTTCTATCGTTTTTATTTCTGGAGCGAGAACGAGCACGTACCTGAGTCTGATTGTCCATGCGAGTAGTGAGGAATGCTACCTGTTTAGTCAGCTCAGATAACTGACCAGCCATCTCCTTGAACAGAGGTGATGAACTTGCGTCCGTAATTCCCGCAACTTGTAACGGTCCAGTAGGCGCAATATCGTTGACTGTGTCGGCTAACTCTGCCAAACTGTCCAACGAGAGGGTAGGCTGCGTGGCTAACACAGTTTGCAGGCTTGTTGGTAATCGACTCGACCACAAAGTTTTCAGAAACTCATCCGGAACTGCCGGGCCAGCCAGGTGCTGCAGATGCCTCAAAAATTGCGACGGCTTCCGGTCGCCCAACTCCTCATGCATCAGTAATTGTTTTACTTTCCGTTCTTGTGAAGCCGACAAACGCTTGATCAACTCCGACTTTAGTTTCTCATATCTGTTAGCTGACGGTGGGTTAGTAATAACGTCCTTTACTTCCGAGGCGTACCGGTGGTCAAGCGCGCATACTACGTGATAAAACTTTGTCATATCACTCGTTATATTGGCCAATACGAACTGAGCATCCATTTGCGCGAACCACATCTCGGGATCATCTGGCCAAAACGGAGGTGGACGTACACTCACACGACAGGTTTCTGCTCCAGAAATGTCTTCTTTACGCGTTTCCATATCGGGGTCACCAATTTGTAGTTGTCAAATGAAACTAAATATTAAATAAGTCCAATCGTGACGTATAATTATTTTAGATAAACATTACAGTACTACAATAACAAAACTTAATAAACGATATTATGTATGCGTGAGGACAAAGCGGCGCAGATGTGCCTTGCGCGGTGGCGAACAAAAGACTGGCGGCGGGAGCGTAAGAAATCCGAACGCCGTGCGTCCGCGCCGATGATTCCCGAACGTGGCGCGCGCCGCAAGCTCGCGGGTTCCATCCCGCTCGCGCGCCGCCACAATACTTCAATTTTGTATGGCAACATATACAGGGTATATCAAGACGGCGACCGAAAACGAAGCCAGGTGGTAGTATTAGTGACTTCAGACACAATGCAACTAAAAATTCCGCATAATAAATCGTAATTTTTTTTTTGGTTATTTTTTTACTTATCGTCGTATTTGGGTGATAAATACATATTTTTTTCAAAATAATGATGTACACCTTTTTATTTTTAAAGACGCAACGATACGTAAGGGTTTAAATTACTATTTTTACAAAAACTAAGGATTTACCACTTAAAAACTATGAATTTTAATTATTTTTTTTTTAAATAATCTGTCGCTTATTTAGCGATTTTTTTTGTTGCATTGTGTCTATAGCCACTAAAACTACCACCCGGCTTCGTTTTCGGTCGCGGTCTTGATATACCCGGTATTTACAACTAACCAACAGCCTTCAACCTAATTCATCAGGATTTTTCCCTAACAACACCAGTAAACATAGTGACCAATTTATCCTCTGCCCTATCTAAAAATATGTTATCTGCATTCTGTGACTTTTTCCTTATTTCCCTACACGATAGTACCTGCGCCAAGCTTAGTATCGATTAGAAAACGTATAAAACTCCCTCGTGTGTCATTCGTATCGATCCTGGTTACAACCATCGACCATATAGTTGGGCAAACGATCACGGAACTCCGCTTAGGTGAACCAGCAATCTGCTGAATGTTCCCACGGAAATTGGCGCATTAAACTTTGTGCAAATGGTCGTCATTTGTCAGTTTTAAGACCATTGTAAGCGTCCATGTACGAGTTTTTCAATGACGGAAATAAGACAAAAAGGAAGATTGCTAAACGTTTGCATCAAGTGTTGAAATATGATTTTGGGTTCTACCCAGTGTACTTAAATTGAATTCCTTATGTTTAAAGTATTGGTGCGTAATTGACCCAACGCGTTTTTGTGCGGTGCGCGGGGGAGGTTAAAGTAAACCTGATTTTTAAAAGTGGGTATGTGTACCTATCTGATTCCTAAAGGGGCTGATGCTAAGCGGTAGCTAGGCGGAGTTGGCAAGTACGAATGAGTGGACTGTATTTTATCATCCCCTTCAAAGGGCTGATTCGCGGTGCGATGCGGTTGGATCGGGAGCAAGGGATGTGCACGCCTTACCTTGACATCTGCATCCTCGGCGAGGTGGCACGCGGTCCCGGCGCGATGGCGTCGACTTATTCACGACACTCGCGCGAACAGGGGCTTGTCCCGTAAAATAGCTATGCTAGCATCAACCTTGCGGTTGTAAGTCCTTAGTTATCAATTGGTACACACAAAGCGGGGTGCGATTACACAGTATAGCGCGGATTAGCGGAACGCCATTTGCACATGCGGGTTAGCGGCGGCGGGAACACTTACGTCCTTACGAGTACATGTGCGGCGCGTGCGGCGGTTCGAAGCGAAGTACGTGTGGGGCACAGCGCGTCCCCACTTCCCGTAGCTCCCGCGCGACGTACGCGCAAGGAGTACAGACATATTAGGTCAGGCGTGCGTTAGAGGGAAAGGGAAAATAGCGGGAATATGACACAACACAGCACTCATTGCAGTACTGCCAACCTCGCGAAATATGTATAGAAAACATCGATCAATAATTATACAAATATATAAATATGGCGGAACCATTCTCCCCGGCCTTAAAGGGTACCTTTAATAATAATAATAATAAAAATAAATGTTACGAATTACGAATAATAAAAGTAACGCGGTAATAAAGAATGACCCTAAACCTAACCTTAAAGCGGAAGCGAATAAGTGAACGACTATACCCACGGAGCTCTCGGCATCGGCTACGAATCTAATATTCGCAGCCACTAGGTGTCCTAGTCCTACGAGCTACCGTGAGAGGTATAAATTTATTGATTGGGCAACGGGCACAGTCGGACGACGGGTCGCACGAAGCTTCCCCTATTCGTCTTAACTGTCACGACGCGTGTTGCTCCATCCTTCGAAGGGTGGACTGCTTCCACCACACCGAGAGGCCATGAAAGAGGCGGTGCATTATCAACTATAATAACCACTACCGTCCCTAATTGAATGGGAGTGGAAGGCGTGGTCCATTTAGCTCGAGCTTGCAATTGATGCAAATACTCAATCCTCCAGCGTTGCCAAAAGGATTGGACCATTTTATCTAAAAGCGAATGTCTCTCACGTAGATTACAGGAGTCTACATGAGACGCGGGTAGCGAACATAAAGGAGCGGTATGAAGAAAATGAGCGGGCGTGAGCGCTGCGGGCTCTGCGGGATCACTACTGAGCGAAGTAAGCGGACGCGAATTTATAAGTGCCTCGACCTGTGTGAGTACTGTTAACAACTCTTCATAGGAAAGCAGCTGCTGTCCTATGACCTTGAACAGGTGAGATTTTACGACCTTCACCATAGATTCCCAGCATCCACCCCAGTGAGGGCTTGCAGGTGGAATCTGCTTGAAGTCTATACGACTTTCAGAAAGTTCGTGTTCAAGGTGCGGGCGATAATGGTCAAGAAATTTGTATAGGTCGCGTAAATACGAACTACAACCGACAAAATTCGTAGCGTTATCCGTATACAAACACTGAACTGGGCCGCGGCGAGAAAGAAAGCGTTTCAGTGCGGCGAGAAAACTAACCGTGCTCAAGTCGGAAGCTATTTCAACGTGCAAGCAACGCGTAGTTAGACAAGTAAATATACAGAGCCAGGCCTTGCGACTCCTGACGCCCCTGCCACGCACGGGTGTGTATTTTATAGGACCTGCGTAATCACAACCCGTATGCGAAAAGGGTTTGTCGACCTGGTTGACGCGGTAAGCGGGTAAATCGGCCATCTTTGGAAACAATGGACGCGGTTTGGCCCGAAAACAAGTGTTACACTTGTATATGCGGTGACGAATAATTCGCCGAGCGGCAAGTATCCAATAGCGACGCCTAATTATAGACATTAGAAGTTCAGGACCAGCGTGTAAATACTTTTTATGATAATAGTCGACTATCAAATCAACTATGTGATCGCGGCGTGGGAGAACACGCGGATGTCTCTGCGAATAGTCGACGACCGCATTCGACAAACGGCCACCGACGCGAATTATATTCTCTGTGTCTAAGAATGGACTAAGCCTTTGCAAAGCGGGCGAACAAATCTGTTTCTTTGTTAATTTAATTATGTCATCAGTGAAATAAACACGTTGAAGAGCGAGTATGATTTGATTTTCGGCGTATTTTAAATCAGAAGAGGTTACGAAAAGTCGACGCGGTAACAATTTCGAAAAGCGATAAACATAAACCATTATGCGTAATAGTTTAGACCAAGAAGAAATACGAAGCGCGAGCGAGTAAATTAGCGAATCAACAGCGGGTGTGGTGACAGCATGTATCAACGGTTTCAAATCAGGTATGTCTTCGACATCATTATCATCGAACGAAGCGATAGGCCACTCTGCAGGATCCTTACAAGCCCACGACGGTCCCGAAAACCACAAGGGATGGTCAATAAGGGCCGCGGGCGATAAGCCACGAGATAGGCAATCAGCAGGGTTTTCAATTCCTGCTATGTGATGGAAACAGCTGGCGGGAACGTTGTCGGTCACCTTAACTACTCGATTAGCGACAAACGTCTGCCAGCGGTGCGGAGAAGAATTGATCCAACATAGTGTTACCTTCGAATCGGTAAATGCGAATACGTTCGCAATTTTATAACGCGGCTGAAATATGTCGATAACCTTCTTCATGAGTGCGGATAAAAGAACCGCTGCACATAACTCCAACCTAGCGATAGAAACAGTTTTAAGCGGCGAGACTTTAGACTTAGAACAGACAAGTACAATATTTCCAGTGCAGTTTATTACGGTTTGCATGTATATCACTGCGCCGTAAGCACGTTCGCTAGCGTCAGCAAAACCCAACAGGTTGACAGCGCAACCTTGAACTACGCCCAAATGTCGCGGTATACGTACCCCATTCAAGGCGGGCAGTTCATTGCAGAACTGTGACCAAAGCGTTGCGATGCGTTTTGGTGGAGCGTCATCCCAGTCGCATTTTGCCATCCAAAGTTCTCTGATGAGAAGTTTGGCGTACAAAATGACGGGAGCCACTAAACCCAAATTATCCCACAAACGGGCTACAGCGGAAAGAATGTTACGCTTGGTGCACCCCGGATTGGGTGCGGCGACCTTAAACGTGAAAACATCGTCGGAACTATCCCAATGCGTGCCTAAAATTTTATGCGGTATGGCGCCCCGATCAATTTCGAGACAAGAGGAAGCGCGATGCGAAACGGGTATGTCACGAAGAGCTGCGGCGGAATTGCTGGACCACTTGACGAGGTCAAATTGACCGGACTTAAATAATCCTATAAGCTGGATGCAGGCATCTGCAGCAACAGATTCATCATCCTGAAACGAATCGTCGGCCATTATGCTGAAACACACATCGTCCATATAAGTCGAACTGGATGCGATTGCGGCTGCCACTGGAAATTTGTGTCCTTCGTCTGTTATTAGCTGTCTGACGACGCGGACGGCGTGGAATACACTAGACTTCATTCCAAAACACACGCGATTAAATTCAAAAATTGACAAAGGGTCAGTGACCTGAAAGCGAAAAGAATACGTTGGAATTTACGATCGGATTCGTTCATAAGAATCTGTAAAAACATCTGGCGGCAATCGGCGGAAACAGCGATTTTAAAGAGGCGGAAATTAAGAAGTATTAAATTTAAATCACCTTGAAGATTAGGCCCTGAATGCAAAACTTCGTTCAAGGATAGCCCAGAACTAGTCTTGCAACTGGCATCCAATACCATACGTACCTTGGTAGTTGACTTGTCTTCACGTTGCACGCAATGGTGCGGTACGAAATAAGATGCGGAAAAATCGACACTATCAACAGGTCCTATTTCGGTAATATAGCCTTTGGTAACATATTCGCGGATTATGTCGGCGTAAGCGGCGCGCAACATGGGCGAAGACTGCAACTTGCGTTCCAAGCAAAGAAAACGTCTGTGTGCGGTTTGAAACGAATTACCTAATTTATAAACGTCATCCTTAAACGGTAAGGCGACTGAGTACCTGCCACTAGCATCACGCGTAGTGGTGGCGCGGAAATGATTCTCACATTCAAGGTCATCTTGACTGTGGGCGGGCGGAGCGGAGATTTCCTCGAGTTCCCAAAATCTTTTAAGAAGGATGTCCAAAGAAATCTGGTCGACGACCGTACAACAAGCCGATGTCGACTTTAAACTCGATTTTCTAGGTACCAAAACTGGAGCGGAACCCATTAGTACGTAACCTAAAATTGTATTAATAGCGGGCGGTAAGCCATTCATACTGTTAACAGTACCCGGCAATAACAGATGTGGGAAGACATCTGCACCTAGAAGTACATGTACCTCTGACGGTGTGGCGAAAGCAGCGTCTGCGAGCGGCAACGTATTTAAATAATGCGCGAAAAAAGTTCTATCAACGGGAACCGAAGGTAGACTATCCGTGATGCGGTCGACAACAAGTGCGGATACGTTGAAACAAATATTATTATCAAAACGCGAGAATACTTTAAATTGCGCGGAACCTCTAATACACTTTTCTATACCACCGAAACCACGTACCATAGTTTGCGTATTCTTATTGTAATTTAAACCTAGCAACGCACAACATTCCGATGTTATAAAATTACTTTGTGAACCAGAATCAAGTAAACATTTAATAATATGCGCCTGACCTTCAAAGTCATACACGACTACTTGAGCCGTCGACAACAATATAGTGGACAGCGTAGATCGCTCGTTACGGTAATCATTAGCGGTTGCGTTCGATACTGGCGCAGCGATGTGCAGCGATGCAACGTCGCGCGCTTCGTTGGCGGGCATCGATGACGCATCGAGAGATGTGGCGCGCGCGCTCGGAGTAGCGTGAGCTGTGGACGCGGGGGTAACGGATTCGACTCCCGGTGCGGGCAAAGTTACATTACGTTGAGTTTGAAAAACTATTTTGTTTAAATGTAATAAAGTATGATGTTTTGAGTTACAATTTCGACATCTGGAATTCGACTTACAATCTCGTAATTTATGAGATAAACTAAGGCAGTTTATACAAGCGTTGTAATCTTTAACACATTTAAATCGTGCGGAAGGCGTAGTAAATTGGTTGAATTTAGGACATTTAAACAGATGAGCGTGAACGAAATTATCACAAAGACATTTCTGACTAGGTGATGAGACCAGCGTGTAGGTCTGCGGGTTAGGTACGTGATTACGAGGTTTATTTCTAATAAAATTATTATTTCGCGGACAATTGGTACCGGTGGAATTTATTTGCGTGTTAGTGTATATTTTAAACTGACTACGAATAAAATCATTTAAATCGCGGAATGAAGGTATTTCTACATCGCGGTATCTTTCTTCAAAGGCATGTACCGTCTCAGTGTCAAGTCTCCGCAAGGCGAGGTACAACAGAATGAAGTCTGCCAAATCATCCAATTGCAAGTTTTTTAAAGCGCTTGCTGCGGTAATAAATTGTTCTAAAAATTCTTGGAATTTAGACGCTGAGGCGGAACCCATACTTTTGAAGTTAATCATTTGGTCCAAATAAGTGGACGCGAGTGTACGAATGTCTTGATACCTATCAATAAGACATTGCAGTATAATTGTATAATTTTCTGCGCACGGCGTAATACCCGAGAACACGTGTTTAGCCTTTTGGGAAAGTTTACTTAATAGGTAATGTAACCTATCACTATCTGATAACGTTGTATTATCATGTACGATAGATTTAAAGCTTGCGTAAAATAAAGGCCAGTTGCGAATATCACCGTCAAAGCACATTATTTCTATCGGCGGCAAAGATGGTTTTTTATGTTTTAAAACATTGCGACTCGGAAACGTGTCCACTCCCGAATGGGTGGATTCAACACGTGCTAGGACGCGTTTTATGCGGCAATATAGATCTTCAAACGAAATTAAAGACTGAAAATCCGGTTTAGTAGTAGGATCAGACTTAAGCAAAGCGCGGTTATAATCATCAACTGAATCTCGAAATTGTTCTGATAATCTATCGATCGATCCTACTGAACTGAGAAATGTTTCCATGCATTCCTCACTAGTGAATGCGTTTTGCGACTTATCGAAAATATTTTGTATGATTGCAAAATATGTGTTTCGCTTACTTTCCGATAAAGTAAGCTCACTGTCGGACACGGGTGATTCGGCGCCCTTTGTCCTTGAACGCGACATTTTTATATAATAATAATTTCTTAAGCGATTAACGAATGGCGGTATGCGGTAAAACTAAGCGAAATATATATATTATATAAACGAATTGGGTGCAAATTACGTTGCACCAAAAGACGATATTAATCCGACTCGAAGTGACCAAATTTATGGTGCGTAATTGACCCAACGCGTTTTTGTGCGGTGCGCGGGGGAGGTTAAAGTAAACCTGATTTTTAAAAGTGGGTATGTGTACCTATCTGATTCCTAAAGGGGCTGATGCTAAGCGGTAGCTAGGCGGAGTTGGCAAGTACGAATGAGTGGACTGTATTTTATCATCCCCTTCAAAGGGCTGATTCGCGGTGCGATGCGGTTGGATCGGGAGCAAGGGATGTGCACGCCTTACCTTGACATCTGCATCCTCGGCGAGGTGGCACGCGGTCCCGGCGCGATGGCGTCGACTTATTCACGACACTCGCGCGAACAGGGGCTTGTCCCGTAAAATAGCTATGCTAGCATCAACCTTGCGGTTGTAAGTCCTTAGTTATCAATTGGTACACACAAAGCGGGGTGCGATTACACAGTATAGCGCGGATTAGCGGAACGCCATTTGCACATGCGGGTTAGCGGCGGCGGGAACACTTACGTCCTTACGAGTACATGTGCGGCGCGTGCGGCGGTTCGAAGCGAAGTACGTGTGGGGCACAGCGCGTCCCCACTTCCCGTAGCTCCCGCGCGACGTACGCGCAAGGAGTACAGACATATTAGGTCAGGCGTGCGTTAGAGGGAAAGGGAAAATAGCGGGAATATGACACAACACAGCACTCATTGCAGTACTGCCAACCTCGCGAAATATGTATAGAAAACATCGATCAATAATTATACAAATATATAAATATGGCGGAACCAAGTATATCACACCTAACTTTTATAAGTAATTAATTTTGCGTCACGAAAATAATAATATCGATATTCAGGTTGCTTTTATTATTCAAATATACTGAATAGATTTCCCCTAAATATCTTTTGATTAGTATTTTTTTCGTGTCCTAATAATATTTCATAACAGCCGCCGTTTTCATAAAATTTTATCGTCACGTATAGATTATTATTATATTTTTATCTGTGTGCTTCGAGATTATTTATTTCATATCACCTCATTGAATATTAATGACTTGGCCAATATTGTTTTCATATAATATAATAATATCATACGGAAACTTATTGCTCTACATGTTTTGAATTGTATTACCCTCTACTACAGTCAATTTGAAGCACAAAGAATGGATTTGAAAACTCCATCTTAAATAATGAAAACAAAAAAATGTTAAATATACTGTATCATCGTTCATAATAAGGTAGGTTTTGACAGACATAAAAACAACGTTACATCAAGAGTGATATTTATGAAACTCCTCCGAGATGTTAATTCATCATTCATGATATGAATGTGAAAATTTGCAGAAATGCTGAACGGTGCTACAGAATCCGTGGCATATTACTTACACTCGATAAAAATGTATGACGCCCTGAATCCCGAGATTATTTCACATTTCTAGATTGTAAAGAAAGGTTGACCGTCTGACCTCGTAGGTCATTGTGAATTTCAAAGTTAAGAATTTGTGGAATGTTATAATAAATTCTTTCAACTGTGATGTGATGTACCTTCGACCTTTTTTAGTATTTAGGACCGTAGTTTGAGATTTTTTTGACAAAATAGATAAATGGTTATGGATTCGATTGTGATTTCTGTCCGAAATCTTGTGATTTAATGTTTTTTTACGGAGAAAAACTTGTATTTGACTGTCGAATGTAGATGAGACTTAAGTAAATTTTATTTTTTGTTCAATATCAAAGAGTCTCATTATTTGGTCTCTCTCATTATAAAAGTCCAAGTACAGACCAAGACCGAGGACCATATTGTGTTACATTTTAATAAGAAACAGAATTACAAAATTAAACTTATGCATTGCGTACTTCGAGCCATCAAAAGTATGCTCGATATATTTTCAGATTTGTACAATATCATTCTTTGAAAAAGGTTGCGAGAAATGGAGCGGCTGTTGAATAATGTATCGATTCCCAAACTCGTTCTTAATATTAGAAAAAAAGGTTTCGAAATCTGTTCTATAGTATTATCATGTTTTTTCTACATCTATTCTTCTTCATCTTTTCTTCAGTACTTCATTAAGTATTTTCTAGGGATTATGCCGCCCAGTCAGCTACTACTACAACTCTTGTCAGTAAGAATATAAATTCTTCTATCAGTATTAATAAACAGTTTTAAAACCTATTTTAGTTATCGAATGTTTTGTCCCTTTCCAATGACTTTTAAATTCTGTTTGGGGGAAGAAGACAAAACATAGATAACAGATGGGTTTTAAAACAGTCTATGAATAAGGCCGTAAAAATATAATTTCTTGGCTATAAAATAACACTAACAGCGGCACGCAAAAATATAGTTAATTCACACTGAGTAGTGAAACTCGATAAGTCTCTAAGGAACACTAGCTTGTCTTTTACCAGCAATTAAATTAATCGGAAAGCAAATAAACAGAATGAATAGGAAAAATGGCAACTACAGTTTATCTTATCTGGTAGAGTGTGTTTCAAATATATCTCATTTTATAAATACTCTCAAAAATATATTTAAGAGGCGTAATGCTTTGAACGCGAGATTTATGTAGTTAAAGTAACAAATTCAATTTTTATTTTTATTTTGACCTATAATTTATGAACATATTATACATACATATTTTGACTGCGGATCATTACAAAAGCTTATTACTGGGAACCAAATGGAATGTTTTAAAGGCATAAATGCAATGATTACAGTCGCATGACAAACTACCAAAAAAATATTTTGAGTAAAATATTCCTGAAAGAAAAATGCCAAGATTAGCAAAACGACCAACCGATATCCGAAGTACGGGCATCTAAACAAAGACATTCATAAATATAAGCTGAGTTTTAAAAGAACGTCAAAGGCGCCCCTTAAAATGTACGAGGTCAGTAGGTCATAGTGTCTGCTTAAGCTAATTTGTTTTACACGCGTTATTTAACCTACTATGAGACTAAATATAGAATGAAGTTTATTACTTAAATATTTGATTATTTATTTGAGGATTTTAGGTCAGGTTGCTTGACTACTTTTTAATTTGTTAACGCTTTTGAATGTTATATCTCTCCATAAATTTAATAAAATGAAAATTATTCAGTGATTTTTTCAAGTTATCTCATCGTTTTTTATCGCTTCAAGTAGTATCGACATTGTTCGAAAAACGGAACACGAAGCGAATTTTATGTTAAAGCAAAGAATGTTCTTCTATCGCATTTAAAATAGTGTGAATTCTTTTTAACTAATAAAAATAAATCATACACCGCGCGAGTTATTTAAGATTATGAACTAATTATATCAGTTGTTTTATAATTCTCTTTAATAACAATTAGAGTAATTCTAAATTGTTATTGTATGCGTAATATGTACCTATTAGCTCAATTAAACCATTATCAACATTAAAAAAATACATGCTCACTGTGTTTCGTTTCAAGTAATAAGGCCGTGGCTGTGTTGCAGCCGGCATCGACAGCTAATTGTATTCAAATCGATCGGTTGCCTCAAGTTGTTCACTTTACTTGTGTTGGCGGTTAACCGACGATGCCCCGCTTTTGTATTTATCTGTGTTACTTTTGAAGATTTTTTAGCAAATAGTTTGAAAACAGCGTCTATTCTCTGTGTCTTCTTGTTTTAGAATTAAAAAGATCTACTAAAAAAATATGACAATTAAACAACAAATTACAAAAAAAATGCTTAGAGTAATCTTTGAATTCTATATTAATGAGAAATACACATATAGCGAAAACAAATCTATTAGATCATAACATTTCTATATTAAATCATTGTAATAACTATTAATTTTACATATCGTTATCAAAGTTATATTAAAAATGCTTAAAAGATAGAAAAATTAAATAAGTGAGTCTTATTCCCAGATGCAATCCCAGCCGTTCTTAATATCTGCTCTACCGTTGGAATTGTACGTGTTAATCCTTTCCACTTGAACGTCCTTTCAACCCTCTCATGAGGGTGTGACGTAAATCTAACAAACCACTCCGTTCCCCTCGAGGGAGTTAAAGATACTGCGGAATATTCCGAAAACTTTAATAGTTGCGACTTGCGCTGTTTCATTGCAAAGAAAAGGGATATCGATTTTAAATGTGATTTCAAAATATATTATATAACATGTTAAATATGATATAAAAATTACGTTATCAAACAAGACAAGATTTCTACGACCTATTTAAGTTTATTTTGAAATTTAAATAACGTTAAATTATGTGTCACATTAAAAATGAGAATCCAATATTTTTAGATAATTTGAAAAAATTATGAATTCCATAGAAATCGTTCCAGAAAGAAATCCTAGTGGCTGAATTGTATTCAACGGTTATTGTATGGTGTACTGATGCCGATTTTCCACATGTGGTTTCAATGAATGCTATCATATCATCACCTGTGTATATACGTTCCAGACTAGTTAATTTGTAGTTTAAACAAAAGATTCTATTTTTTTATCACAATGACTGAATATATACTAACAATTATTCGTAAAGTTTAACTATTTTAAAACTAGTTTCATTTAATTTTGTGTTGCCACGCTATTCGTAACAAACTACTTTGTGGTGTAATGGCACGATAACAATATATTTTTACGTTGAAATATGTCTTTAGAGTGTAGATAGCTTAATAAAACTTTATAATTTGTAAACGTAGACCAAAGAATAAAATAGTACAAAATGCTAAACAACTTTCATAAAATGTTACATACATACATACATACATAAACTCACGCCTTTATCCCCGAAGGGGTAGGCAGAGGCGCCACCAGGACATCCACATTTCGCCTTGTATGTTCCGTCCCATGATGTGATAGGGGGCGAGCCTATCGCCATATCGGGCCATCATAAAATGTTACCTTCTATTATTCTTTGCAAGGTTGCTAATTTCATTATCAAACCGCATTACCTCACTTTTACGGAGGCTCCCTAAAAGTGGGGTAATTTCTTGGCTGATTGAGCCGAATAGATTGCAGTTTCGACTTCAGCGCTGTATTTAGTAGACATTCAACTCTGAATAATGGTTTCTAAGATTTACGCAAATGTTACACATTGAAATAAAACTACTAACTTCTAACTAACTTAATCGAAACGTCGGGAAGTTAAAAAAATTAAAAATTAAACCAAATCGCGATAAAATCCGTAAAAAATAGTTTTATTTCACCTATACTCGGGAATTAATAATATCTACAACAATAAATTTAATGAGCTATAAACAGCAATGAACCGCAATACCTCGCTTAAAAGTGATGAGAAAAGAAAGCTGAGTATCCCACACGTTTCACGGAATAATGAAAATGTATAACGCCACAATGGCTCAACGACGACTTTTCCGCCACTCCAGGTTACTACGCTTAATTAAAAATTCTTTGAAATTTTAATCAACAGTCAGCTTTAACGAGAGCGTACAGTATTGATAAAGCTCGGTGTCACCGGTGCATACTTAATGAATAATGTTCCGTTTCATTCATCATAGCTATTGATTTCAGCTTCATACTTTACGGTTGGAATTCTATACTCATAGACCATTTCGAAATTAATTTGCCTGTATGCGCTGTTGCTGTATTCCAATTTTAAAATTATGAGTGTTCAGGAAGATTTGTGGTTATTTTTCTTTAGCTTGTATTTTTCTAAGGTTTTCTAATTGCATACTTTCGATAATTTTCTCTATTAGTGGCATACATATTTATTATTTTGCCTTTATTTAAAGGTAAACGAAACTAGGAGGTAATTTAACAGTACTGGTTACCAATAACCGATTACACGACATGACGTCAGTACTAATAATTATAATGGTTTCTTAGATTTACGCGAATGTTACACATTGAAATAAAACTATTTTATACGGATTTTATCGCGATTTGGTTTAACTTTTACATTTTTTAACTTCCCGACGTTTCGATTACTTTACAGCTTTCGTGGTCACGGGGCGGACACGAAAAGAAACACCACGAAAGCTGTAAAGTAATCGAAACGTCGGGAAGTTAAAAAATGTAAAAATTAAACCAAATCGCGATAAAATCCGTATAAAATAGTTTTATTTCAAAGTACTAATAATTATAAACAATGTACTGTGAGGAAAATAACACTTTGGCTGTACCTAATATCATTCCCTTTTGTTACAGAATGAGGGAGTACGTGGAAGAAAATGAAAAGAACGATCCACTCATACACGCTCCGGACAAGAAAAACAATCCGTGGGCCGAAAAAGGCAAATGCATCATCATGTAATCGTATACTAACATTAAGACAACAAACACAACAAAATATATATCACCGAATTCTAAAATTCAGTTTGGAACACGAACATTTGGCGCTTGTCTGGTACAAGAAAACAGCGGAGAAAATTTTAACGTTTGCTCAACACGATGATTTTGACCAAAACTGCCAGACAATACAATGGAAATATTGTATTCAGCCGACATGACAAGTAGCTCGGGTGTGTGTGCCGTATAGTTTTATTGTGTTTACTTAATTTGTTTCACCCCAAACCAATCTAGTCTTTGACATTCTCTGTTGTATAGAATGTCTCGTACGCGCGATGCGAAGGTGTACTTATGAATGTTGTGTTAAATTGAAATGAAAATAATGAAGGTTCTTGAAATAATGATTAAAATGAAAACGGTTGTAAATACGTTAAATTTTGTATTAACTAGTGATAGTATGTTCGGTCACGAAACTATCGGTAGACGTAAAATTGGGAATGTTAACGAAGTGACGTAAAAATGTAATGGAACAAAAAATGTAAACTAATCTTACGCCAACGATGTTGGTTAGCAAAGCATTTTGTTATATTATTTAAATAAATATTGGATTAAGGATTGTCTCGAAAGATGCTCAGACGTTGAACTTTATTTTAATATTCTAAATTGTAAGAACCCATAAAATGCCACACAAATGTAAAGCAACTTCCTCTTTCATCGATTTGTGTGGATTTGTTATGGATTCTGCAGTCGACCCAGCCGGAATATTACCATTCCGACCGCTTCGATGTGAAGCAGCAAGCTTTGACATCTCAAAATGATCAAGGAATTAAATGTAAAGATTCCCCGAGCTCACGAATCTTTGCATTTAAATATGATAAAAACGAAACATAGGGATAATCGCAGATCACAATTTAACATGTATTTGTTGAATCACGTGCATAAGTGAAAAAATATGTCTTAAACGATCGGCAATAAAGATACAGTGTGCGAGTTAACACGCGGAAGGGGTAAACTTAAGGTGGATTGTAAAAGTAAGGACGAGTTAAATATTACATAATCTTGTTTCGAACAATATAAATTATTGTTAAGCTGAATTTAGGATACTTTTTTATGAACACAGGTACATTCCGCAGTGCCATTATCTAGTAATGCTTCTATGACTAGCTGATAGCTATCTTCTTTAATGCCGTTTAATACTTAAGCATCATCACTTCTTCTATCATACATTTGTTACCTTACCATACATCCTTTATTTTCATTGTACGCCATATAAAAACATTAAGTAAATTCAACTTCAATTTTAAATCTAGCACTTGATTAGCTTAGTGTAATTCGAAATTAAATAAAAATATACTCTACCTAAGCCCTTGAAAGTTTACTAAAAGAACTTGAGTAGTTTCCTAATAAATTTCTTCTAAATCTTAATGTAAGATTTCCCGGTGCGTGACGCTCGGCCAGTTCTGTTGTCCGTTCGGTGCATGCCCACCTCTGCGCCTACCTCGAGGCGGGTTTGAGCGTTAACGAACCAAGTAGATCTAATCTAAAGGTTTCCAATTAAAAGGGATTGTCTCTAACGATCCTGTAATTTCTTCGATATAAAATAGAATGAAAATTAAACTTACGCACTGTAGATAATTATAGGTTTAAAAAAATATAAAAAACTTAACTTTAAAATTAAAATCTTAAAAAAAAACTTAAAATTACCTTTTCCCCTTACCATATCTAGACATGAGATGTGAAAAAATCATTCTGGCTGTGAACATTTCAAATTTTTAGGACGCTTCGTTCATTAGCGCTCATAGACCATTCTTAAATGTAATACGCTAAAGCCGACAACAAAAGAAAAATATTGATCTCATCGCTAAAATTCTAGTTCCCCAGTCGCAACACTACGTCAATTCTTTATAATCATATTTTTGGGTTCCCTTTGTACTTTTCTCCTCCCTCTCATGCATCATTACTATATCTTTCATCTCTCTCATTAATTTAAACACTTTCTTTAGCATTAAAAATAGCGTTAAAAATTAGAATTCTAGCGAGTAAAATCGTAGTGAGTAGAATAATTAATAAGAAAATCAAATCAAAGTTGTTTGTTAATCTATATGATAAAAATGCAGTTCAGAGAGTTAACCTTAGAGATAATTAAAATTGAAAATAATTAATTAAAAGACCTAGTGGAAATAAGATATCTGTTTCAATATGAAGATGGCAAAGTTTGTTGGTAAATTTTATTTATCACTGAGACATCTTTCAAGGCGGTGCTTAATCGGAGTTAATTTATTAAGGTTATTAATTTGATTTGTTTTGTTTGTTATATAATTTGAACATACCAAAGAGTCTCATCGACAAGTATTATCTGTTTGAAGTTAATTTCCTGTGGATCAATAACCGCGGCGCGTCTCGCGTCACCGTCAGTCATGTTTAATTTGTCGTTAATTAAGTGTAAACTTGAATAGTAATTCTTAATGGATTATTCCAAATTTAATAAATAGGTAAGGGTGATATTGGAAATGATTTTTTTAGAATCAATAGTGTTAAGGTATCGTATATTAATAATTATGTATTCATTGAAATAAAGGATAAATCAGTAATGTGTGGTGTTTTATTGTAAGTCAATGTTACCAACCAATTATAGGTCGATGAGTAAATATAATTTACTTGAAACAAAAAAACCTAGTAAATTAAATGGTGAAAAGTTTATAACGACCTATATACACATATCTCTTTCTACGGTTCCCATTAACTTGTAAAATAGATATCATTTACTAATCTGAAAATAGTTGGTTCCTTTTGCTGTTAAAATTAGAAACAAAAGTATTTTTATACTTATTACTTTTAAATTAGAAACATGTAATCTTTAGTGATAGCTAAAGTAAGACAAATACAATTAAAATATGATAACTTATTTTTATTACTTATCTACAGCCTCAAAGGGTGAATGCTAAGCAGACCGGTCATAAAATTATAAGCTTAATCTTTCCTCATATTTTGATGGAACCATAAATGGAATTGGTTCCATATTAATATTATGTTATGCTTGTGTATTGTAAATAGTTTCTCGTTCAGGATTTCTAACTGAGCAATAAAGAAAATAAAAGTTTGATTCAAATGTACTAAAACTGTAGCGGGTTTGGTCCCAGTAAATATTATATTAAATGTATTCCTCAGTTACGGATCATTGGACATATAATTTTAATTTCAGTCTATGGTACAACAGTACACATCCTATACGTTAATTTAAAAATAAATGTAGTCAAACTTACAAAAAATATTTTGCTCGATATTAAATTTTAGGTTGTCTTTACAGACCCTTGTAGTATAATAAAACGTATAGCGTCTCGCACGCCCTTATCTTCAAAGGGTTGGTACGTACAAGTAGTTCATAAATTTTAACAACTTGTCTGATAGGCGACACAAACACCCTTACATAAATATAACCCTCTCTAGTGCCGAAGACTAACAAGTCAGAAAAAAATAAACTTTACCAAAATATTTTTTTATACATTTTATCAAACTACCTTGATTATAAAAGTATACTTAATGACTTGAATTAAAATTAACTTCATTTTTTGCGTACGAGCATAGATAAAAAATAGAGACCGAAAATACGACGCTCCCATACACATTCAGCGGCGGAATTATTGTTGCAGAAGGTGACTGGTGGTTCTGGTGGCAGCTGGATAGAGGCCGCCTGTGTAGGTACCACCGCAATGTCTATTTTTCCAGACAAACAGCAGTGTCAATGCAATGTTGTGTTCCGGTTTGAATGACGTTGTATCTAGAGTAACTTGACATATCAAGACTTAACATCTTATGTCTCAGGACGGCGAGCGCAGCGGAATACCAAGCATTGCTTTGTATGTAATTCATGGTGTTGTTGGTCTTGCATCTGTCCATAAGCGGTCGTATCGCTTACCAGCATGCTCGTCTCGCCATTCAACGCAATAAAAAGGTGATAGTTTTTTTACATAAAACCGTCTAGGAAAAGAGCAATGCAAAATTGGTCTTAATCGCTGGAAGTTTATGAACCATAGCAAAATGGGTATGCTTTCTACCTCAGGTCTAAGTCTACCTCTGTGAATTAAAAGCCTAAATCTGCATGCATGTATATAAAATAGTCTTAAAATGGACGTGTATCCATCGGGCATTATTTGGTCTTGCAACGTGGTAAACAGCGCACGTCAATCTATTCAACTAATGCTATATAATAATTTCGTTAAAATAAAAGGAAAGATAAATAAGCAAGAAACTTTCTTTGACCTTGCAGTATCTCCTTATATCGATCAAAACAATTATCTATACTGCCCAAAACTGGATAACTGGTGGAGACTTGTAGGAGACTGTCCCGCCCTCACACCCGCCACTGCAACTCCTGTAAGCCAGGATCAACAGTGGCACGCATATTAATGACACTGAGCATTGAAGCCCAGCGCGTCTCCGGGAAAGTCTAACTTGTCTTTAACCCGCAACGAAATCAATCAAAAAGTTAAATTAATAGGAGGAGTTGGAAACAAATTATTGTCCACTTCCCTCCCTAATAAAGCGGGTGACAAAACAATGAACTAAAGAGGCAAACAACCTCGCATAAAGACATTTACAGCCAGAGAAGCCAGCTGTAAAGCACCACGGAATAGTGATTATTACATTTAAATGGGACCTAATATGCAAGCTGTTATACTTGATTCCAATAATAGGTATGGCAAAATCGCCGGAAAGCACGGAAATTCTTCCTAGTCTCCACAAGGTCCATGTAGTATACAACACCAGATGTTATTTGCATACTATCTAGCATGGTTTTACGCTCATTCTGCCAAAGACTACACTCCCAAAGTACATGATGCGCGGACTGCTCATATTCGCAATAAGGTGTTGAACATGAGCACGCAGGCGAATCAACGAGCTTAAATGAGTACAGTTTAGACTTAAAGTTACCATGGCCCGTAAGAAACTGTGATACGTAATAATCGATATCTAGCCAAGTCTTTGTCAAACGATCACGCACGCATGGAAAATATTGGTATAGATGCCGACCCTTCAAAGATACCTCCCATCTATTCTGCCATTCATCTATTAATTCGTTATATACGACTGAGAGCGGCTTAAATAATCTGTCTACTTTTACAAGTTCACGTGAATTTAAGAATCTTTTGTCCATATTCTCTCTAGTTGAGTAATACATCGCGGCGCGACGTTGTACCTCTAGGTCAACTGGAAGTACACCCGCTAGGACAGGCAACGCTTCGGTACTAACAGTCCTATATGCCTTACACAAGAATATCAACGCCAAACGTTGGCTCTGGAGCAATTTCCTTCGCACAGCACCGATAGTAGCTCTATCGGCCCATACGGGGGATCCGTAAGTAATACATCCTAAGTAAGTAGCTCCATAGATGGTTTTTAATGTATTGAAAGATAGCCCCCACGTTGATTTTGATATTCTTGTCAAAGCAAAAAAGTTATTTTTCGATTTTTCCCCGACTTTCTTAATATGCTCAAGAAAGGAAAAATTCCTTTCCAAAATTAGACCAAGATAACAAACTGATTCTTTTTTCTTTACGGTGATATTATTAAATTTAATTCGCGGCGGTGATTTTAGAATTCCTTTTAAAAGTAATTGGAACGTTTTATGTGGTGCGAACTGTAAGCGATTTCGATCGCCCCAATCAGATATTAATTTTAAACACGTGTCGGCCATATTTTCGAGTCCCGACCTACTGTTTGACTCAATAAGCAAGAGGCCATCGTCCGCATATCCAATCAAAGAACACCCTGACGGTAAGGGAATTGTAAGAAAATCGTCGAAGCCCAAATTCCATAAATAAGGACCCAAGACCGAGCCTTGTGGACAGCCCATCGTCAGTGGCTTCGACACGGCATGGTGTCCAAGTTTAAGTTTTGTTGTTCCGTGCGAGAAATACGAGTATATAAGTGAATATATATTTTTAAAGCAACCTCGCAATTTCAACTTAAGAAGCAGCATTGGCCACCAAGCATTGTCGAAAGCACCGGAGATGTCCAGGAAAATACCGAGTACATATTTGCGTATCGATGTACTTACTCTTCTCCTAACCGAAATTGCCGCGTCAATAGTCGACCTACCCATAGTAAAACCGAACTGTTTTTCATGGAATTTTGGTCCACCTGGTAGCAATCGAGGGACGGTAAGACGTTCTAAAAGTTTACCTAGCGACGGCAAGAGTGTAATGGGTCTGTAAGACTTAGGATCTTGAGGAGATTTATCGCCACTCTTGGGTATTATCCGAATGAAACCGGTACGCCAGACTCGCGGAAATACCCCTTCAGCAATACATCGATTAAAAACAGTTAGTACTGCATTGCCGGCCGATTTACACGCTTCTTTGATCATTTTGTTGGATATTTTATCATCACCGGAAGCCTTGTTTAGGGGCAAAGATCGAACTATTTCACTAAATTCATCAAATGATGAGATATTTGAATCGCAAGAGTTTGGCAGTTCCGCGGCCCACATCCTAATCTGCTTGTGGTATTCTGTGTCATTCCCAACATTATCGTCCGGTATTAACGATTGTAACAAAGCTTCCGTTGTCTCCTCAATGCCAGTTGTGTAGTTGTTATTAATTTTTATATTCTCAATATAAGCCAAATTGATTGACCTATTAGCTTTAAACTCATGGTATAAAGGAGACCACGGACCTTCACTATCTAACCGGGCTACAATTTTTCGTAATAAATTGCCTTTCGATTTTAGTACAGCCGCTCTATAATGTGATCTGGCAACTTTCAGTTCATTAAAAGCAGATGTAATTGCTTCCCCTGTAATACGGCGTTTTTTAAGCCCGTTAAACCGCCTACGCGCTCTGCGAAAAGTTCGACGTAGTTGGACTAGTAAGTCATTCCACCAATCACACCTCCGAGTCTTTGTGATGCGACCTCGACCAATGGTAACGTCCGCGCAATACGTAAACGTGTCCGACATAATCTCGGCACAAGTTTCAGCTGACAGATCATCGCGAGTGAAGTCCCTGGCATGCTGAGCAAATAAAGAGCTAAATAAATCCCAGTTGGCACCTATAGACTTATATCTAAAATTACAATTTATATGTACCGGACCCTGTGTCACTCTAGGCAAGAACTCGTACACAATCAGGCGATGGTCACTACACGACGCGTCCGGCAGGACGCGCCACCTATCAATACGGACGTCTCCACTAGAAAGTGTGACGTCAATAGAGGATTCGCCCATAGGGCAGCTATAAGTAGGTGGTGCATCGGGGGTGTTATGTACTTCGAGGTTCATTTCTGCAATGAAATCTTCTACAGCGCAACGTCGCTCGGTATCGGTGGAGCGATATTTTCCATACCAAAGGATTGAAGACGCATTAACGTCAGCACCTATAATAATTTTATGTCCAGCGAGGGACCGCAAGACATAACGGAGGTGATGCAAGTGGGGACCCACAGGGTCAGAGTATTGAAAATAACAGCTCACAAGAAAAACCTTACAGATCGGACTCGACACCTCTGCGACAGCACAGTGTGACGTCATAAGATTACGTACTGAGGTAACGGTAAGATTTGAACCCGACACGAAAATACCTGCTCGTGAGTTGTTATCGAGTTGTATCACCCTACTACGTAATCGCGCATGTTGGTATTGCTCTTGGTGAGACTGGTGGAGACTGTCCCGCCCTTACACCCGCCACTGCAACTCCTGTAAGCCAGGATCAACAGTGGCACGCATTTTAATGACACCGAGCATTGAAGCCCCCGCGAATGTTTAACTTCTCTCTTCCACCATTATATTAGGTTGCAATGTGAATACCCACTATCCTACCATCATCATTATTTATATAAATTCGATGCGGAAGCAGTTCTTAAAAATATCACAAAGCAAACTCAAAAAGCCCAAAATAATGTCAAAGCTGCGTAATGAGGTTACTACACCCTGGGGCGTATCGCAAAAATTGTCTCCTTTCAATTCATTTAATCTAGCGTTATGTGAACATCTCACGCACGAACCTGTTTACCTTGGATATCATTCAATAACGTCGAAAACAATAAATAAGCATCGGGTATCGAACCCAGATCAAATCCAATAAGATCGTATATTTATCCACAAAAGGGAAGGTAAACAAACATCTGCCTTAAGCATGCGGTCATAGAATAAGAAAAATAGAGACCTTTGTAGATGTGTCACACATTATGTATTTTATAATTCATGGATCGTGAACCGTGAAAATAAATAAGAGCCGTTGTTTAAACGAAGCGTGAATAAGCAAAGGAGGAAATAAAAGTGGGGCGTTAAGAGAAATAATAGTTTGTCACTGGTCTATACTCTATAACTATAACTGCATATATAAGAGTAGTGTAATCTCTTTTCGGTGGCCAGAAATGTACACAAAATAGCAGTTATCATTTAAGTACCTACTAAATGAGACCGCCTTCCATCAGCGTCGTTCATGTGGTTGTTCGGGATCGTGTGCTGGTTGCGTGAAACAATACCAGTGATAAATGGGAAAGAAACAAATTTATTTCGCACAAGTACGGTTTCACTTTTGACGCAACTTATATTGATAGAGACGACCGGTGACACGGCGTACGTCCGTCGACCCGAAGCGATAGTCAAGTCGAATGCAGTATAGAAATTTCGGGCTAAAAGCTGAAAGTTCAATTTAATAAAATACGTTATGTATATTTATTAGTGCAAGCTTCGTCATGCACCTTCCTTTTAGAACCGGTGAATGTAAATAGACTTTAGTTTTATTTTTCATTTGTATAATTGAATTTCAATAACATTACACATTACTGACAAGCGAGCTCTCAACAATATGCATCATTATTAGAATACAATTATCATGTGAGCTGCTATTATTTTAATTAAACTAATGTCTATTTTATTTCCATTTTAGGAGGTAAAATTGCATTGTATGTAAGCAAATAACCTAGTTGAAAGTGTAATAAAATGTAAATTAGTTAACCAGGTAAAAACAGCTATAACTTTCCGAAATTACATTCGTAATAGGAGTATATACTCAAATATATTTTTAAACAAGCACAACGAAGTAACAATAATGCATTAATTGGTAATTGTAATGCAATCCAAACAGATCGTCAGTTGCTTATAAGACATTAATACCTCTTTGAGCCATTTGTGCGTTTGAAGATCTACGGCAATACTTTTTCATTTCATATTAATACTTATTTATTTATCGTTTGTCATACCATTGAAGAAAAACATCTTCAACTTTCCGCAAATAATATAAATCTTCCGCTCAGAGACACTAAAGTTGTAGGCAGAAATGAAACTAATACTCTCAGTAACACAGGCGAGAATCGAATGGGATTTCTTAAGCTGTATTGATCGTTGTAAGACTACGGAAATGAGTTCTCGTTCTCAAGATCCCAGCTACTTGATCGATTCTACAGGTAGCCAATTGAGGATTTCAGAGACGCGCGGAGTGTAATGCTATTGGTGTTCATTGCGTTGCATTTGTTTATTTAAGATTTTCTTGGTATAGCTCAAAGAACGGTATGGAGTTCAGTATATTGTACAATATGAGTATTTTTACTGCTGATTTTATGATACTTACTAATATAACTGTTGGCAACGGATCAATTGCGGCTGCCGACACGTTCACGGTGGTCGCGGGTTCAAATCCCAGGGCACACCTATGACTTTTCGGAGTCATGTGTGTATTGATAGTCTGTCACCACGCACTATAACGGTTAAGGAAAACATGGTGAGGAAACCTACATAGCATGGCGATTTAAAAAATCCATGGAATGTTAAGTCCGCGAATCCGCACTAGGCCACCGTGGTGGACTAAATGGCTTAACCCCTCTCAACCGTTCTTTTGATTGTAGAAGAAGCCCGAGCCCTTTTTTTTTTTTTTTTTTTTTTTTTTTTTTTTTTTTTTTTTTTTTTTTTTTTTTTTTTTGTTTCGAGAGGTAAAGCTATTAAGCTCCCCTTTCGGTACCCCGGGGGAGGTCGAAAGGGGTATGTCAGTGTCACTGGCCTTCCAGCTCGGAACAATGCGGATGTTGTGACCGAGCTGGGTCCCTAACAATATCTACGCCAGCATACTGACTAAAAACCCCTCGTTAATCGTCACACGCATTGTGGGCGGTACCGGACATCCCAGGGCGAAAAGCGCCCCGATTTACGTCCGCATTACCGCCCCGCGCAAAACCATCGCTGTTCCTTCAGTGTAGGAGGCGCGGATGACACCCACTTACGCCTATTTTTTGGACGCCCGTTTAAGGTGTTGTGGGCGTCCTTGACAGAGACGAGGCTCTGTCTTGCATCTCGGAGTCGTTATACGTGTGGGTACACCGCCCCCGCAGTGTGCCCAGCGACTCCGATGACCCCTTTAGGTCGCCTCTTACGACGGGCAGGGAATACCGTGGCGGAATTCTTGCACCCCCGGACCACAGGGCAACGGCGCCAGTTCAGCCGTTTATCAACTGGCGCCTCCTTCTTTGCGGACGGCGGCGAGCGGGATCGTTCCGCTCACGATCCCGGTCCGCGCTCTCCTTCCGCGAGATCACGATCTCGCAGAACGAGAGCATCGCCTGCCACGACCTCCGACTCTCGACCATGGAGGGAATCACGGCCGAGAGCGAGAGGTCTACTCCGACGGCTGCACGGAGTATTCTGCGCTCAACACCCCAGGCTGGGCACTCCGAAAGAGTGTGCTGGGCTGTGTCCTCCGGGCAGTTGTCACAATGGTGACACACAGCGGTCGCTTCCTTTCTTGCCACCCGCCACAGGTATCTACCGAAGCATCCATGCCCCGATAGGACCTGTGTCAGGCGGAACGTCAACACGCCGTGGCGCCTGTTCAGCCACTGGTCAAGAACAGGACGCACTGCCGTAACGGTCCACTCACCAGCACTGGGATTGTCCAGCCTGGAGCGCCACTCCTCCACGGCGGCCACGCGCAGGGAGGCCCGTTTGGCCTCGACCTCTCTTAGGGCTGGTAGTTCCCCTCGACGAGACGCTTCCTCCCGCCAGTAATAAACCGACGACAGGGCTTTGGCGTCGATGTCCCAGGGAAGGAAACCAGCCAAAACGCAGGCCGCCTCATGGGAGATCGTACGATATCCTCTGATCATCCGCTGCGCCACCACTCGTTGCGGTTGACGCATGAGAGCAGCACAGTTTCTGCTCAGAGATTCAGCCCAAACGGGACACCCGTATAGGGCCATCGATCGTACGACTCCCGCGTACATTCTCCGGCAAGGGATGCCGGGACCTTCGAGGTTAGGAAGCAGGCTAGATAATGCGCCTGCTGCCTTTACCAATTTTGGTCTTAGGCTTTTAAAATGGGCATGGAAGTTCCATCGGCTATCTAGGATAACTCCAAGATACTTCATCGAGGAGCCGACGGAGACTTCCACGCCACCGACCACTATGTGGGCTTGTGCTGGTGGCCCTCTCCGAGGCCCGTGAAAACAGATAGCCTCAGATTTATGAAGGGCCACCGCGAGGCCCAGCCGCCGTATTCTCCGTACTACGTTATTAGTGCCCAACGCAGCAAGGGTGGCAGCCTCCTCGAATGTCCCGCCGCACGCTGTTACCAACGTATCGTCGGCGTAGCAAACTACGTCGACACCCCGAGGGTTGGCACCACGGAGCACCCAGTCGTAACCGATGTTCCACAAGAGAGGTCCGAGAACCGAACCTTGTGGAACACCGCACGACATAGCTCTACGGTGGCACCCTTCAACGCCCGGGTACACTACGTATCTATCCGAAAGGTACGATTGCACCAAACGTTGAAGATAGAGGGGCACTTCGTGGTACCGCAGTGCTTCCTCAATGCAGGGCCAGGGCAAGGTGTTAAATGCGTTGGCGATATCTAACGACACCGCCACAACACATTTTCCCCGGCCTACTGCCTCCTCCGCTTGTGTTTTCACCCGCAGAATCGCTGAGATGGTCGATCGGCCTTTCCGAAACCCATATTGAGTCTCTGTCAGGTTCGGACCGACCCTCTCGAGGCGCTCGACGAGACGCGTATGAATAATACGCTCGAAGAGCTTCGCGATCTCGTCGAGGAGCACTATGAGCCGATAGGCCGATGGCGACTCTGCGGGCCTTCCAGCCTTCTTGAGCAAGACCAACTTCCCGGTCTTCCAGCACGACGGGAATAGGCCCTGCTCCATACAAGCGGAGAAGAGGCTAAGGAGTCTCACCTCCAGGTACTCAACTGTGAGCACCCAGACTCGTCCCGGAATACCGTCGAGGCCTGGGGCGGTGTTTTTCCTCCTCAGCCGCAACACTGCTGCCCTAAGTTCCCCAGGTGTTACGCTGGTAACTTGGGCCTCCGGGGTCTCCCTTGCCGGACTAGTTGACAATGCCGCCGAGCGTCCGCGACTCGCCGACCACGGACGTGGCGGCATTGGTGGAGGAATGGTCTCCGCGGTGGCCGGAAAGAGGGCGGTGACTACGTCATCCAGGAGCTCCGGTCGGAGACTCTGCGTCAGTGGGGGCACCGGTGGGCGCAGTTTATTGAATGCGAGCCGGTATGGTCGCCCCCACGGGTCGCGGTCCAGAGTATCCAGGAACTCCTTTCTGGCCGCAATTTTCGCCCTATGAATGGCCACCCGAAACGATTTTTTAGCCTGTCTAAAGAGGCCATGAAGCAGCCGCTCCTGATCCTCGTGGTTAGGATGATCCTCGTGACGTGTCCGCCGGCGACGATGCCTGGTAAGTTTGCGACGCGCCGCCATGCAAGCAGCGCGTAGTTCAGTAAGCTCTGCTGACCACCAGTACACCTGCCGCCGAGGAGGGAGGCGATACACTCGGGGCATAGCTGCGTCACAAATTTGCGACATTGCCATCCCAAACCATTTCGCCTCTTCCTCTACTTGCACCGGAGAATCCGATGCGGGCAGCCACGCTTTGACCCGAGCAGCTACCTCCAGGGCCTCTCTATCCAGGCATTTAAGCGCCCACCGCGGGCTGTCCCTACTCAGGGTGTTCGGTCTCCTACCAGGTTGGTTGGCTGTGGACGCGAAGACGTCGAACATAATATAACGGTGGTCCGACATCGTCTCCACGTCCACCAAGACCTTCCATCCCCGAACACGGCGGGCGACGGCTGGACTCGCGAACGAGATGTCTATGACGGAGCCGCCATTGTGCCTCACGCACGTGTTCTCCGATCCCCGATTAAGGACAGAGATTCCGGAAGAGATCGCCCATTCCTCCAGTACCCGGCCACGCGAGTTAGTCACCGACGAACCCCACGCCAAGGACTTGGCGTTGAAATCGCCGGCGACCACCACGCGGCGAGGTAGGCCTTGAGCCACCAGGGCCCCCAGCCTAACGAGAAAAGCCTCGAAATCAGCCAGGGGTCTGTTGGGAGAAAAATAAACTCCCACGATCCAAAGATCTCCCAACAGAACCGCTACGCATCCCCGGTCCTTCGCTACTTTTTCGAAGGGTGGGGAGCCAGCGGACCCCTGTGTGACGATGGCCACTGAACCATCCAGGTCCCCAGCCCAATTATCTTGGGGCAGGACGGAGTATGGCTCAGCGACGACAGCCACGTTCACCAACCATTCCGCCATGCTCTGAGTGAGCACGCAGTGTGCATCATAGGAATGGTTGATGTTCGCCTGGAGAAACTTTAAGTCCATTATTGAGCGATCTCCATCGTCTCAATCTCAGCCTGCGGTGGGTGGACGGGCTGCGACTGGGCCGTGGCCGCAGTGACAGTCCCTCCCCGTCTTTTGCTGGGGTTCCGCCGATTTCGGCGAGACCCTGGGTAGAAGGCTACGCATGCCTTTCCTCCCAGAACATGACCCGTGGGAGAAGCCCGAGCCCTGCAGTGGGACGTATAATTCGTTAATAGAGATACAGAATAAGGATTGGGGTAGGACAACTTAATATTTTGCATTTCAGCACTTTCATAAATGCGTCACTTTGAGAGAGTGACATAAAGGTCATAGCGTTGAAGAAGAGCCTACCCCAATACCTTAGCTTACTGCCCTTCTAGACATGGTACTGACTGATCAAAACACAACAGTAAAATCAGCTCCTCTCGATTTACATACACACAGATCATAATTTTGTGTTTGTTATTTTGTTAATTGAGACAGACACGTTTTTGCATTCGCCATCAAAGAATCTAGTTTTCGTAACATATTAAACTCGTGCCATTAACTACGTTATTCTTTTATTAAGGAGAGTATCCTTGTAGGGGAGGACATATGTCATTTTTATGACTGTTCTTGCAAAAGGTTTCTTAGATAATTAGATCGTGCTTGAGACCATGTGTGTTGATGGCAAATTGGACTACACATATAATTTGGATTGCTCGTGTCGCCCTAATGCCCTTAATATATCCGATTAAGGTGTGCTTATTTCCTTTAATTACATTTGCTAACATTATATTTTAGTTTTACTTTATACTATGTCTTGCTAGAATTGCAACAGTTTTTTATTCGATTTTGTTTTATTATAAAGAATAGTTAAAATTGCAGACCAGACACAAAGTATACTGCAAAAATAATGATTTATCAAAACTTTGTGCAATTGCAATTTTAATATTTCCTAAATTTTAACCATGATAAGGTGGCTAAATGTCAAATGAATTTAGCAACACACTCTAAATTAAAAACGCCTTAAAATTTATACAATTAATATTTCCGAACATCTCCATTTCATTGCCAAACAAAATAAATAATCATAATAAATAGCCTATAATTTGTAACTCATGTAATAACATTTTCGGTACATCTCACATACATGAGTTGGGCTAATTTCCCAACAAGCATGGCTGATACATGACCAAATTACGAACAGAACCATTATTCATAATTTACGAAACAAAGGAGTAATTGGCTTAACTTATTGAACGTATGAGGAAAGTTCGGTGGCTGCATGTAGGGCATGTTGTTGGTGTATAAGGACCAGCGGGAAAATAGATAAGCTTAGGATTAAGAAAGGATAAACGTACTTATTAAGTTTACATACATACATACATAAACTCACGCCTTTATCCCCGAAGGGGTAGGCAGAGGCGCCACCAGGACACCCACATTTCGCCTTGTATGTTACGTCCCATGATGTGATAGGGCGCGAGCCTATCGCCATATCGGGCACAAATTCCTGACTCCGGGCTGATAATGAATAGAAAAATCCAATATCCAATGCCCGACCCGGGACTCGAACCCGAGACCTCAGCTTTGTAACCGTACCGTAATACAACTACGCCACCGAGGCAGTCTTATTAAGTTTATCACCCGATTAAATGGTATGGAAAGCTATGAAATAAATAAATACACCCAACAGGCACATACATAGGCCTGACCCCACGCTAAGATCAGAAGTCGATAAGTGTCGATAAGTGATCAGAAGTCTGATCGCTAAGTGGGTATCAGAAGCTTCGAGAGACTTTTCGGTCTCACAACACTCAGAAACCAGGACGAACCTTGTTTCACTCCATTATATTAAACCTTCAATCAAAATTGATTGTAAACCCACATATAATCGATACCCAGCGAACGAAACACAAGTTCACAAATATGTATTGACAATCGTAACAATAAAGCTATGAAAAAATAATTCCTATAACCTTGAAAATTAAAATCAGCTTTTCGCTGTAAATACGATATGGAGCAAAGCGCCTGCCACACGCTCTGAGCAAAGTTGACGTTAGTATTTCGAGTCTAAATTACAAAGTTTGCAAAACAAGCAACTTTTCATACAACTCCAACTAGGTAATAAGATCACTATCCGTACGATGCTGTTAATAAAATACAGTACGAATCCAATGTCACTTGGTGTTATGAAATATCTATAAATGTATGGACATGGGCATAATATAGTTTGTATTACCTCATTTAAATATTGTATTTTAAAGGTAATTTTCATGAAAATTGAATTAATGACAATACAAAACATGCACCGTATTGTCTGTCCTTTTATCTTAAAAGATCCACCCTATTTAAAATACAATGATATAACAAATACTTTTTTACCATATCGGAAATAAATCCAGCAAATTGTGACAATAATAAACATGCGTGATTGTTGTAGGTTGTATGTTATTTTTTGAAGCATTATCTAGGGCAAACTCGAGTATAATTACAGTACGCAGCAGGATGACAAATAGAACAATGCTCACGAAGCCATACGTGGAGTATAAATAGATTGTTGCTACAGATTAGTTCATCGAGCAGTGACGTCACTCGAGAGAATACCATCAGACATATACCATCTCCCCTATTTAATCAGACGTGGGGTGACTCGGACTGTTTAGAAATCATTATGCGATAACGTGTCATGAGTAATGGCAAATGTGAAGGTTTTGAACCGAGAAGACTAGTTCGATTCCTATGTTGCGCATTCCTCGATTGCGTGAGTTTTGATGTTTGCAAGATCTTAAAAGAGTTGCATAGGAATTGAATTTATGTTTAGCACATCGATCGCCTCTTGTCAGATGTAAGGTCAAAATAAAATGTCATAAACTATGAGTATAACCCTTTCGGAAATCGAATGTTTTGTTCCTTTCGAACGACTTTTGAATTTAGTATGAGCGGAGAAGACAAAACATTCAATAACTAAAAAAGGTTTTAAAACTGTCTATGAATGAGGTCGTTATAATATTATGATCGTTATTCTAATTGCACTTCGTGTTACGTTGCAGAATAAAAACATTTTGAATCAACTGAGAGTTGTTCAAATCCTATTTGCTTAAACACAAACATAGCAAATACCCATTTTATTGTCCAGTTTAATGGAGCGTTATGTTATACCATGCTTCTTACTTGGTGTTCAACTTAACGAGATATTAACTGGCGCAGCGAAGTGCCCGGGTCACTTGCTAATCCTCAAAGCCACTATTACACCAGCGTACACCGGCTATAACCGGATTTATCCGCAAATATCCACCCTCATCCGGTTTTACGATGTATGATGAGCCACCGCGATATCGATTTGTGGAGCGTAAAAATTATCTCATGATTTTAAAAATGGAAAATGCTGGGTGTATTAGTGTTGTATTCATTTATGAAAAGTAAAGTGCCTAATATTAATAAAATATTGTGACAGGTTAATATCAGGAAGGAATAAAATAATCCGTGGCTTTCAGCGTGCACATTATATTAGTGAATCCAAGACAGATTTCCGACAACTACCGGAAAATGATTTAAAAGAACAAAACGCAGCACTGCCTAACGTCTTACTGTACCTAATGATTAATGCTCCAAGGGTTCCCTTAAAGCCGTCTTGTACTGCGTCGCAAACATCGTGTTGGGACGTCGCCAAGTCGCTCCATCAGCTGTGATATAATGCCGTGTCTTTATCTCGTGTATGAAGAATACATCCACTTAACCACTCAAATTCAACCTATTAATTTTCTTACTTAGTCACTAAACACAGTGAAAAGTGTAGATGGGAAACCTGTTAGTGATCTATGTAAGTTTCAGGATGAGCTGGTGTTTTTTTTTATTGCGTGAATAGCGAGACGAGCATCCCTGATGGTAAGCGATATCAACGCTCATCGATAGTAGAAAACCAAACAACACCATGAATTACAAGGCAATGCTTGGCATTCCTCGCGCTTGGCGTCCTGAGACATAAGATAAGTCTCAATATGTGCAGTAGTTACACTGCTGTTTGGCGGGAGAAATGGACATTGCGGTGGTACCTACCCAGGCGGCTTCTCATACATATGAGAGACATACCACCAGTGTATGGAAGTTTCAAGCATGCTAGGGTAATTGTTTCGACCAGCTACTCTTTTTAATATTCGGCCTAATATACGATTGTTTCTTTTCAGGATTGATTTATCTCGTTATATCAACGAGTCGCAATTACACAGGCTTCTATCAATCAGCTCAGAATGAGGTTGGTATCTGACGTAATATGCCATGTTATCAAAAGGATTCACGTTATAAGCTCCATCTGTAAATAGCAGAGACGAAGATCCCCTCAATATTTAACATCCTTTTAAATATTAACTCACTGAATCTATTTTCACCAAAATCTCTTAAAAGTCTTTGAAAGCAACAAATCTTTTATGAGATTTAACGCACGGAGCTAAACTTATTATGCAAAAAGGATTCGGGTTTACTCACGTTTATTTTCTTTCGTTTTAGAAAGTACGTAAGAGAAAATGTCAATTTACGAGTGACGTGGTTGATGCGGACGTGAAAGGATAGGGGGTGGGGAACCCTCTGAGGTGTATTTCGGCCTTTCGAAAGAAAACAATAACGATTTCTAGATGGCTGGTATTTTAAGAACAATTATAGTTTTCTTACGTCAATTTGCATTGTATAAAGTGTCAATAAATAAAAAATTGTAGTTTAACTCAACTTGTAAATAAATTGATTTTCATAAAAATTTTTGATTTTTATCACCAATAGAATCTCCCTGAGAATTAGCATATTAAAGCCAATATTAAATAAGTTTTGTTTGAGCACTTAAGATGTTTAGGTATACCCCATAACGTCTTAAGAAACTCTGAAATTGGGGTCAAAATACTAAAATCTTAGTCACTTCACATACAATAGTATGACGTATATTTGAATTAAAACTGACTCAAAAAGCCAATATTTTAAACATGAAATATTTTCATAATAGACTAAAATAAAATGTAATCCATAAAAAGTTTCCCGTTCGGAATGCGACTGAAAAAGCCCTTTAGAACGTCATCAAGTGGATTCAGCTGAGCAAATTTACACAGGAGTCTAATTAACGAAGTATGTCTGAAGATAATCTTGAGCTGCGTGTCAACTAATAAGCGGAAGACAAAGAATAATTTAAACAATATTTATCACATAATTGGTATAGGGGTAACGTATTTATACTCTCATTCATCAGGTCCTGGATGTAATTTCTAATCCCCGTAACATCATACTGCAAGAACCAACAAAATTAAGTAGCAATGAGCCCAGCTGACGCCGCGTGGTTGTGAGAAGGATAAGGGTAGCTAAAAAAGAATGAAGAAACCACGACATCTTTTGTCTGTGAAACAAACGCAATTTAATTTAAATATGAATATTTATAATTTTTAAGGTAATTTTACAATAATGGCTTGTCAGTATTCATATTGTGGGAATTTATTATAACATGACTGTTTTCGAAGTTTAAAAGACTGTCCACTTTCAAACGTGAGGCAGTTGTTGGCGAGACTCCGACGACTATAACAGTGGTCGTCGATGCTTGTACGTATCTATCATAATGGCTGCCACACAAGTAACGATATAACTGTGCAAGTCTGAGTTTGCACCAATATTGGAGGAACGTGTGTGGGCAAATAACTGCACAAACTTTCGTTCCAATTTTCGACTCGAGACTGGTGCAAACTTGTGGTTGCGCAAAAGCATTTGAACGTATGTGGTTGTCATAAGAATCATTCGGTAGCAATACAATCAATTGATAAATGATCCTTCGCGCGGTTAATTGTAATATAGTGACATACAATGTGAGAAGTGGAAACCGGTCAACATGGTGCTTTAATCCGATTGAAAGTAGTTTTCGAGGAATGGAATTTTGAAGAGGAGAACAACGAGCAGATGGCCCAAGTAATGGTAAGTGATTTTCTATCCTTGTGATTAAATATTTATATATCCAACAATTTTCGTTTTCGCTTATACCTTGAGCCCTGCACTATGTTAACTGAAATGGTACACTAGAAGGAAGAGTTGGTGAGTGAGTTCCTAGTTTACTAGGATTTTTTTTATTTCCATGAATGGCGCGACGAGCATGCCATTCGCCTAATGGTAAGCGATACGATCGCTCAAGGACAGGTGCAAAATCAAACAACATCATGAATTACAAAGTAATGCTTGACATTCCACTGCACTCGCCATTCTAAGATATAAGATGTTAAGTCTCATTATATCCAGTAGTTACTCTTGGTACAGTGTACTTCAAACCGGAACACAATCCATCTACACCGCTGTTTAGCGAGAGAAATAGACATTGCGGTGGTACCTACCTAGGCGGCCTCTCACATTTGAGAGGCTAGTAAAATCACCCCTTATGCCTCTGTTTAGAGTCCACTACCAGAAAATAACTGGCACCAGACAGGTCGGAACAAGGACATTAACTCCTTAGAAGATTTTCTCAAACACGTAGAACATTTTATGTAAAGTTTTCTGGTGATAGCACTCGGGTATGCAAGTTTTCTCACGTTGATTTATTTTGCCGTTGAAGGAGCCAATAAAGACCCCAATTACCATATTACTTTAATAATTTATTAAATTAAATGTACAGTGTAGAGATTAATGGAAGCCGAAGATCGTGCTCGGTAGCGTAATTTTGGTGTTGCCTAATTATTTGTGAAGATTTGTTAATGATCTGTCCAGCAACTCTAAACTTTGACGTCCTATCTAATTTCAATACTAAAGTATGAAGTTAAAGTATGAAGATTATAAAGTAAGCCAAATAGGCAGACAACGTCAAAGAAATTCGGTTTAATTGATTAAAATTTACCTCAGAACGTACATTTTCCAAACGCGTATGGATTATTCCATTTGTTCAGTCGATGTATGTAGCCTTACTGCACTCTCCGTCAGGTGCACTTTGCGCCGTACAAAAAAGGTTAATAACATTGTGTCACCATCAAAGAGCGAATATTTCCGCTTTCACCAGCCGGATCGGCATTATGAAAATGGGTCAGTTTTTTATAGAATCACATTCCGCCCAGCGACCCAACGGATACAGGAAGGCTTAATGCTACTTTGTGCAAAAACATGACTTCGACACATTTTCGTGGTAAAATGTCACAGTTATAATGAAAAACGCTTATTAACATTTTAACATGCAAAAATACGAGTATACCATTTTTAAAGCATATTTTTATTAAATAAGTGCCTATGTATATTTTTTTTAGATCGAGAGCTGATTGGTCGCAATATTCCTTTCGGTTTTTCAGTCATATTGCGGGATAATTTTGCTTGTAATTTTATGACCAGCTGTATGCCAGACATTAATCCCTTTGGAAGAAAACCTAATAGTCAACCGTGCTAACCTAATGCGGTTGTTAGTCGACTTAAAATACATCGAGAATTCTTAATAAATAAATAATACCTTATTAGTTTGGTTAATAATGATTTGAATGTCATACTCAAAACCCGATCCGCATTAAGTTGGTAAAATTTTTGTTACTCACATTAGGCATACAAGAGCCACCTATAAACCACATTATTTAAATACATCTTTTAAAACGTGTTCAAAACACATAAACCAAAATCACCCAAAACTGTTCTAATACATTGTCAAAATATATGAATACAATTCGGGTTCCAAGCTAAACAGCGTTCAAATCTCTCGTATTGTTGTGAAACAATGCATATGTATCTTCTAATCCTTAGCTTGTTACTGCTGCCGGGTAAGATGATATTTGACCCATTTCGCCATTGTTCCACAACATTCCCTCGCACGCGGAAACAAAGGGTATACATACAGGTAAGTACAACAACCCCGTGACATCAATTTATAACTAAGCCACTTTGATTACCCGAACCTTGCCGATGGACCCTTTCAATCTTCCTTGAGATTGTTTTTAGTCAATGTGGTTTCGTTTTTTCAATTTCGATGTGACTTTCCATGTTTGTCTCATAAATAAGTTTTGCGTTTGGGATTAAGTCTTGTAAGATTTAAGGTTTTTAAAACTACCACGGTAGCCTGGTACAGATCAGTGTCATTGCAGGTCAATAAACGATTGATATTGTTGATTTTTCTATTGATCTGTCATCATTGCTAATTTATTAAAATTAGAATGCACACCTTTTTATTTTTAAAGACGCAAAAGTACGTAAGGGTTTAAATTACTTTTTTCGCAATAACTAGCTATTTAGCACCCAAACACGACGATTTTCAAAAAATTTCTAAACATAATCTGTCGCTTCTTTACGAAATTTTTAATTTACCACCAAAATTACCACCCGGTCATTTTCGGTTCATTTTCGGTCGCAGTCTTGATATCCCCGGTATATACAAATAGATATAACAAACATAATGAATAGTTATTCAGAATTCTATCAAGTATAAATTACTCCGTATAAACTTCAGAAATTGTATGCCGTGGTAATGGAGGAAGGAAATTATATACACATATTATAATATCCAAGTGAAAATTAAGGAGCAATTGAATAGTCTTCAATTAATTTACGGGAACTAGTTTGCAAAATTGAAAGCTCGCCTCGAATTCATTTGGGGATAATTAATAACTGCACTGAGAGATCCTTGTGGGTTAGAAGATGTTAGAGTAAATGATGGTCGACTTTTAAATAGAGAATGATTCTTATGATCTATGAAATAATGAAACAAAAATTTTTGCCGGTCTGTATAGTAGTTTAATAAGTTTCTTAAGATTAAATTATTGAAGTGAAACTTCTTTATCGGGGTTGGAAAAAATTTTTCGTTACGCGTCACATTCTTCCGTTACGCGCCATCTTTTTTTATTTAGTAAATTAGTACCCACTTCAGTAAGCCACACCCCCAACCGTTTCCAAGCCCCACCCAAAATTTTAAGTCCCACCCACTTTTTTGTAATTTGATCCTTACCCCCCCTCTGGCCTTCCCCCACCCTAAATCCAAAACAGTGCCCAATAGCCTCCCCACGAAACCTTACCCCCACCCTAAAAATTTTACCTCACCCCCCCTACTCATATCTCCGGCATTATCCATCGTAGACCCATCGACCCTGGGTTCATTAGAACCGGCTCGGTGAGGGCTACAATCCTGCCCCAACAGAATTCCCGAATTCCCCCTCCACAACTTTCCCCACCCAAAAATATTTTAAGGTGCCCAATAGCCCCCCCACGAAACCTAACCCCCCCCCCCCGCCGCCCCTACCCCCACCGAAAATTTTTACCTCACCCCCCCTAAACCTATCTCGGCCAATAAAGGTCGTGGACCCATCGAGCTTGGTATCCTCGGAACCGTCTCGGTGAGGGCTACAAATTGGCCCCGATAGAAATCCCAAATTCCCTCAAAAATTTCCCCCCTCCTAAACTTAAACTTTATTTAATTTAGCTTTATTTTACCAATTCTGTAAATTTGTAAATAGTAGATCATTTTTCGAAAAATGATGTCATAAAGAAGTTTCACTTCTTACGTGTGTACACTAATACACACACACATTTTTATTTACCTATATTTATACTATGTTTACTCCTTAAATCTAAAATACTAAAATGAGAATAAAATAAAATCGATTGGTAACATGACTGTTATTTTGCTGTCCGCGTAATCGATTGCTGACAAGTCGTCACAGCCAACAAGCACGCGATATCAACTCTGGTGAATATTCAGTAAATAAATATTATATTCAGTAATAAACCCATAATTTTATGGGTTTTACACCATTATGTACGGTGGTCCCTATCTATGCAGATACGAATACCCTACAATTCATGAACCATATCAGCCTTATAACTAACCTTACACCTAGCCATACCTATCAACCTTACTTCTGGACCAATCGCAACAGGATGGATGTTTTATCATGTCGGTTTCCCATGAGACTGTGGTACTGCCTAAGGCCGATCTATTTGTTATGTAGCTTAAAGTAACTGAAACAAGGCTTAACTACTTATACTATACGGTCTAAAATACTGTAAAATCCGCCGTACCGGCATAAACAAATGGAAAAGAAGTTTTATTTCATTGAATATTAGTTTTAATAAAGTAATTATTCTGAATCTTAATAACACCTAGCAAGTATAATTAGTAATTACTAAAAATGAGTGAAGCACAAACTCATTTATAATTAAAATTAAAACATACGGTAATTACATTATTTAGCTTTGTAATTGTAATTTGGTTCAATTAAAATAATAGGTGCTCACAAATTACATGAATAATATCTCACTTTAGATTGACTATTCTTCGCCTATACACGTCTAATGTAATTAAAATGTATGTAATATTTAAAAATGTGTCCCACTTAACTGAAAAGGTAAACATAATTATATAATATTAACCTATATTACAACATAGGTAAATAACTAAAAAAACTGCCTATTGCCTTGTCTAGTCTCCATAGCTGCTGAACCGGTTATAACTGTTATATTAGTGAAATTGATCTAATTATTTAACAAGATATTGAAAATTTGTTGGTAACTAAAGGTTCATTTAGTTATTATGAGCTCAAAATGATTTTGAATGCAATAGCACTAAACTACATATTTTTATTATCAAAGTATTGTAATAAAGTTTGATTGATTTAAAACGAAGGCATAATAAGTCCGTTATTACCGTGTGGACGAAAATAACGGACGAAATGGCGGGTGAAAGATAGTTGTAATTAAATAATTACATTGTATTTGAAAGGATTCCTTCTGCTACTCGTTGACTGACTAACATTATTATGGATCAAAGCACCCGATCCACACTGATCTAGTTTGTCGTAACTATTTAATAGTGAATATTTAAAAACTTATTTTTATTGCATTGAGTAATCAACTCGATGATCACAAATCAAAATTAACGCGATTTTCGGGTCTTTTGCAATTTTCCCCAATAGTCTGAATTCTATTACAAATCGAAGATCTTTCTTTCTACCTGGTATTGTCGTGGTTGATGTGTCGAATTTGCTTTCCGGATCAGTTATATTTTTCAATTACTTCTTTATTAACCGACTTTTAAAACTATTTGCGAAATCAGTACATACAAAAAATGTAATTAAATTTGAAAACATAATTGAAGAAATTGTGTTAATTTGAAAATTCCCTAGCCATTTTATGGTGGTGCTTAACTTTTTTTGGTTGTTTTTTTATTTTATGTATTAACATTACATTTGACTTGGTATGTTCGATGTCGAATCATAGCTATGAGGCCCCTGGCCCTTAATAGCCCGTTCACCGTCCAGTCAAATTAATAATAATAAATAAATACACCCAACATTCACATACATACTGACCCCACATTAAGATCGAGTCTTGTGTCGTTGTCTGAATTGAGCAAGTTGAAGTTGAATAAGCAAGTTATGTATTCTATCGCACTAAGTGCTGCCATCTGGCAGAAACATTAAGCAATTCCCGACTAATCATCAAATATCGTATAACGTCTGTCTGTTTGATTGATAGATACATCTTGTCACTAAGCTTGTATCGTGTCAGATATAATGAAATACGAGTAAGAGTAATGGTGGGGTGTAGACGCCTACGAGCTACGAAACGTAGCGAACTACGACGTAGCGATAGTTTAGATATTTTTGAATAATTCTATATTTTACTTATATTATTACTCATTTTCGGTAATCACATATGTAGACTGCATTTTTATATAAATAAAATCATAAGGCTTCTTATGGTTCGACATTACCGCGAAACAAAAAAGAACATTTTTCCTAGTCATGTTAACCGAAAAGAATTCTAATCGTGGAAAAGTGTGAAAAAATTATTGTAACCCCAAGGCAAAATATAAAAATAATTCAAAACAGTTTATTTAAGACCCACCAAGTAGCCTCACGATGAACAATTCTAATTCACAATTCTGTATTATTTACAAATGCAGTACAGGAAAATTTAAAGATATTTATATGAAAAGAATAATAAAATAAGCCACATAACCGCAGAGTTAAAAAGTTGTTTTACACTCACCATCCTAAAAAAACATTTTAACTCGCAAATTAGATAAGCTGATGCCTCCGAAGTATAAAAATTATAACTCGATGTGAAAGTGATTAATGTACGCAAAATGCTAATATATAATATTGTTTCAAGTTCGGTATAAATTTGTATAATAACATAACAAAATTATTGTTTAAATTTTAGATAAAGTTGTTGTTTATTGATCATCGTCGACCAGACTGATCGAAAACAAATTAATCTCAGCGGGCTTCAAAAATAAATGCGAAAATATCGGTATCTGTTTCTCAGTGATAAATGTGAATTTGCATTTCAATCAAGTGATTTTTGTAATAAGAACATCCTCACGTCTTTTTCCCAGAAGGAGTAGGCAGAGGTGCTACCAGGACACCCACATTTCGCCTTGTACGTTTCGTCCCATGATGTGATAGGGGGCGAACCTAACAAAATTATCTTTACATATTATTTCTTATTATAAAAATAATATGTTAAAGATAATTTCAGCGGTAAGATTTAATATATAAAAGTAAAATGACTTGTTTCATGGAATTTTAAATCTAAATTTCGAATTAGAAAAGCAATGGGTACCACGTATTATTTTGGAGGTAATTTTGGCAAGTAGGTAAAGACAACTTTATGTTTATTTTTTTATTTCCTCCAAAGCGACAACCCTGACTACACAAAAAAATATGACTTTAATAAGACGGATGATATGAAACAACAAATCATTGTTTGTGCATTTCTTCAGAAAAACTCTCACAAACTCGGAACTTGCTATAGGTATTTGTTCGCCAAACTTTTATAATAAAGGGTTTGTCCTTACTGACATGAGCTATACGCGGAAAAGGACTCTACAGCCGCTGGATGCGACTTACAACAAATATTTCTCGGAAGCTGACTTACAATTACAAAATGTTGTAAAAATAGGTTTGTAGATCTATATGTCAGCCCTCGTCAGCCCTTTGCTGGATACAAGCATACTCGAGCTGAAATAGAAGGCATGTTATTTGTATCAGTAACACGCATTCAATAGACAGGCTTCTAGTTTCCATAGTAAACTTACGGAAATAACATATTCAAAAGATCCGAAATTTTAAATCCATTCCATCGTATTACTATGATTATCCGCACAATCAAAGCGCTTCCAAACTCCGTATCCGAATGATATATTCAGACGGCGGCAGTTAAAGTTAGTCTTAAACTGCGGAGTGGCTTCAACTTCTAGGCGTCTTGGTGATCGTATCTCGATTGTCATATTTCACGTTCTGTATGAAATTCAATGTTGTTACAAAATTGTGTGATGTGTGTTCAATATGTAATCCCTTATTGTTAGGAACTATTTGAACTGTTTTCACCATTAGCAATGCAGTCACTTTCCCGTGCCTGTATCTGTATCAGTCCATATACGACCCACTGCAGGGCACGGGCCTCCTCTACAATCAAGAGTTAATTGAGAGGGGTAAGGCCATATAGTCCACCACGCTGGCCTAAAGCGTGTTGGCAGACTTTATTTACCATATAATTTCATGGCTTGCAGGTTTCCTCGCGATGTTTACCGTTATAGTAGGTATGTGTTGATAGAGTATTAATAAACATATGTTATCTAAAATATATTTTACCAAGATCACCGCATCAACAATAAAAAAACGATACACTTAGATCTAATCCAGTCTCGGCCAAAGTCGTTGGTCCAACGCCGAAAATGGCACAAAAGTGTTTGCCCCGCTCATTAGGATAAAAGCTTTCCATACAACTGCGGATCGGCGAAACTATATCGTGCACCCGTATTGTAATGTAAAAAGGTTCAACCACAAATATGAATTGTGTCTACTTAACTTGTCTTCGCGACTTTTCTGCCGAGGACAATGTAGCTCCTGCATTTGTAAGTTTCTTTGGAGAATTTGCTAGTTTTAAAATATAGTGCGTTTGAAACAGAATATCTATAGGGCAAATGAATCCTGCGTTGTTATTGTTAATTCTAGCTTAACTTTACATCTTCAGTATTGGGCAATAAACAAAAATTAATAGGCATACAGAGGGACAACGGATCTTTAGTATATTTTTTAAATGGTACAAAAGCAAAAAGTATTACATGCTTTAGAATGTTTCTTAAAAATATGAAATATAAAAAAATAGTATTGGTAAATAGAAAAAAATATGTTGGCAAAATTATATAGCATATTTAAAATAGAATGGTACGAAGCTTAAACACGTAGACCGACGAGAAATGGAAATCCTACTTTTTGCTTATCATATCGGGTCGTGTCCGCGCGGCGTTGCAAGAATTGCGGCGCGCGAATTTTGAAATTAGAAATTTCGTGATTAGTTGGTTTTCGTTGTTACACCTGGCTCCGCATGGCAGCTATATTTAAATGTGCAGTTTCATTTCCTCTTACATATATATTTTTTTCTATTTAGTTTAAATTACCCTAACCAAATTATGGTTGGATTTTAGTTTATTATATTACATTAGATTTAGTAGCGTCTCATTTTGGCTATGTGACACATAAAAGTTTAGATCAGATAGTATTATATAGTTTTTGTTGAAAAGAAAAGTTTTATAATTGATATATTTAACGATTTGATTTTCTCGAACGTGACATGCACTATGGCGTATTATCTTATAAGCATATTCTTTGCGGGCCTAGACTAACAACATTACCTGCTAACCAGTAATGCAGATATTCCTGAATTATTTCCAGGAATTAATTTAATTTAATATATGGGTTAAAGTTCAAAGGAATTCCCACAAAACTCGGGATCTCTCCGTGCATTTATTACCTTGGAAACGAAACGTCTCTACAAACGCTTGTCCGTCGCAGGAACTATCTGGAATAAAATTCTAAAAAGTATTACCTTTTCTCAATTTCTGTAGAGGTAATTCTTGTTTTATATATGGATCATAAATATGATAGTAATCCACGCCCCAATACAGGGTGTATAGGTGGGTACTTAACTAAATAAAAAACTACACAAAAAAAATGTGTTGTATAATGGTTTCTTAGATTTACACGAATAGTACACACTGAAATAACACTGAATTCGTTATTTCAAAATATTTTATAGTTCTGACTCCACAACAAGATACCAAGTTTTATGTCGCGTGAATTTGAAACTGCGATCGACTTTTTGCTCACACAAACATATTTTGTCTCAATGGAAGGATATAATCCATGGCTTCTACTTGCACATCTGGTATCTTCACCAACTGCTCTACGAAACTATCTTACTGAACTGTAACCAAACCTTCATTAGCAATATGTGTTACAGTACAAAGCCCTCTGTTAGACGCTATGTAATAGAGAATGGCCCTTATACATAATTTCCATGAAATAGAATACTACCAAATACAGAGGCTATTACAATATATACTGCTGTGGAGACAATAGGTAACCCCTCTATAGCCGGGTTATAGGTCTGCACGAACAGAAGTTCACTGTAAAGTGGAGTATCTTCGTGCGAGTCACTCGACTAGGAGTGACATTGACGTCATCAAAGGGTTGATGAACTTGACGAGGTATGGTCGGAATGATAGTTTTATACATTTTAATAATTAGTGCTGAATGAGCAAAGATGGAATTGTATCAAGATAACAACAAAATATATAGTTGGCGGATGGATATTTATTTATATATTTATACGTGCTTTATACAAAATATAAAGGCGGAGTTAATTCCTGAGGCATTCTCTTCCAGTCCAACTTTGGGTGGTGCGGAGATATAATAAAATAAACTAACTAATCATAGTAAAATAAAAGTAATATACGTATCAGCCCGGATCTTGAAGACTATACAGTGATAAACTGAACATTACGGTCGCTCCGGTGGGATGCATAAAAGACTATAATTATGTCGCATTTTAACTTAAGTAAGTATACATGCGGCTTGCTACAGGCTAGTTGAAACACGTCAACTTGTGAATACTGTAAATAGATCACACTGCAATTACCACGTGGTACTTTGTATTATTATTACCGCAGACAAAAAAAAACCAACGGTTAGACTGAATATAGAAAAATACTTGTGATGTCTATTAAAATATATAATAAACTGCCAGACTACATAAAAACTCAAGTAATGAAACATCCTTTAATAAACAACTAAAGCAATTATTACTCACAAAAACTTACCACACAATAACAGAGTACCTAAATGAAAAATAAATAAGACATCTTAATATAAGCGAAGGTAAACTTAAATAAATAAAGACTGATTTAATTACATACATAACTGAATATAAAGACAATGGCTTCCTCCTCTCTCCTAAAATTTTATTTTTTTTGCCGTGCCCTACAGGGTCCACATTGTACTAAATAAATTGTAACATCTTATTAACATGTGGAGTGCAATAAAGTATTGAGTATTGAGTATATATAAAATATAAAAAATAAGGATTAAAATGATACTTTGCAATCGAATCCAGAGCACAGAGCAGGCACTGTCCGATACACTCAAGGATAATTTTTATTCTATACAGTTTGTATCTGAATCTGTATTTGTATCAGCCCATATACGACCCACAGCAAGCACGGGCAACATTTTACTTACTCTTTAATTCAAATTCCGCCCCACAAAGTGGTTGTAACGCGTGGTGCATAAAGTTTATAACAAAAGAACTCTCAACAGAATTCTCACGGAAATCGAATTTATACTGCAGTACAGAACTGTATCTGTATTAGCCCTTGAATCCCACTGCAAGGCACATGTGTCCTCTCCAATCGAAAGTACTATTGAGAGGGATTAGGCCACATAGTCCGCCACGCTGGCCTAGTGCGGGTTGGCAGAATTTACATACCATAGAAATTCTTATAAATCACTTTGGTAGGTTTTCTCACGATATTTTCCATGACCGTTATAAATGTACAATGTTGTATCGGTAAAATAAACGGCGAAGTTCACATGCTATCCATACTCTGTCTGGGCGTCAATAGCTTCTAAGGATGCGTTATATGCTCATTTCGAGTCCCATAGGTTGTGTGTGTGGCATCCCACACTTTTGTACTGCAGGCGAAATGGTGTGAGTTAGAAGATTGAAGCGGGTGATTCCATAAGTAGGACTTTGAATTTACCGGTTAATGATTTACGAGTTATTCAGAATTTAGTTGTAAGAAAAACAGATTGCAAGATTAGTATTATATGCTCTTTATCTGCGGTCAAGAGGCGGTAATAACATATTTAACTCAGTTCTTTATGGCTTCTTTACATAAACTTTATTAAGATTCATGTATTTTTATTGCTAAAAATTTGTTGAGTCTTGGGATTTTTTTATATCCAAAAAGTCAAAGTGGACCGCCTGACCTGGGAGTCTGACCTAAAGTTTCACAACCCATGTAAAAAACAAGCAAGTCATTATTAAGTCAGCAGATCAATATTAGTTTGAAAAATTCCATCAACAACAAGTAATCTACAACTTGCACCACATACAAGTGAGCAACACAGGCGTCTGTGAAAGGTTTCATCCCTATACGCAGCTGCCTATACGCTTTAGTGTCGTCTGAGCCGTTGTCTCCATGCAAAAATGCTGCGACACAAAATCGCTGACCGTCATTTTTTCCTCCGACGTTGACAATGCTCGTACTGATGAGCAAACAAATGAATACTTAATTGCAAAATACTTAAGGATACAGACCGTTCCTTATACTCCATCTAGTGGTAAATGTAGTACCTAAAATCCCTGTATATACGACTTTGGGGAAAATACTAATTAACGCATGGTGGAAATTATTCAAATTTGTTTTTCAAATTATGATAGTTGTTGGATGCATAAAGCAACAGACCGGGTTCTGTGGCGTACCTTGGGAGAGGCTTATGTCCAGCAGTGGACTGCAACGGGCTGATGATGATCTCGAGATTCTCTTCATAAACAAAGAACCTTCACGAAACATTATTCCGATATTCCATATTTAAAAACGGGCTATTCATCGGTTTGATGGCACTTTATACGTAGGCTGTAACAATTTTATATCAATTTTAACGTGCGTAATAAGGGATCATTGAGGCCCAGCTTTACTCAGCTGGTTATCTTTATAGTCACGTTTATAAAATTTATTGTCTGTGAACATTGGTTTATTATAGTGGGCATTGGAATTACGTCGCTGTACATTTATTGCTCGTGTCTTTTTAGGGTTAAAGGGTTAGTAACTAAGCCGGTAATGTGCAGTTGGTCCTATAACTAAACTAGGAATGGACTGTCGTGGTAAAGGGTTATGTTCAGTCTTTGAACTTGCAGGCTTTTAAAGTTATTCTAAAAGGAACGTAAAAGGGACTATACTTAATTAAATCAATTTTTTAACAAATTAATCGGCTTATTTGTTAAAAAATTATGAATCCATACAAATAAATTAAGTTTGAAATTAGGGGCTTGGTTAATCTTTAATATTTCAAAATGCAATTCTTTGCGTGGTCAGAAATCCTTATTTTTTATAATTTGTATATTCATAATATACACAAAATTTCTTATGATCTAGATATTGAAGATGCAAAATGTTAACAAAATTACATAATTGTGTTAACATTACAACATAGCAACTAACATGGAAAGTACTAGTGCTTAAAAATCTTAATATCAATAGCGGGTTCGAATTATCAAATGGTAACCTTTGGAAATGCAATACGCGACCTCAAATAACTAACAAAATTGTGATGTAATGTTAAAATTATTCTCTCACTTTACATTTAATACTGTCAAGTTTTCTGCTATGTTTTGACTCGTTAATTTATTTATATCTCGAGTCTGCGACTAATTAGCTACTTGTGTTTGTTCTCACGCGAAACTTATTATAGTTGAGAGAATGCTACTCAAACTTAAGTGCTATTTACACGAAGAGAGTTTCTCGCGGCGAGAATCGTATGCGATTATCGCATGATATAACCGCCATAGATTATCTTGTTCTGACAAATGTTTACACGATGCAACTTTTTTATATCCTTACGATAATATCGTATCTTCGATGCGAGAAACTCTCCCCGTGTAAGTGGCTTTAAGTTTATTTGACATAAGAGTGTCAAACTGTGCTCCCGGGGCACTAATGAATGAGAAAGCAAACTATGATGTTTGAGTTGCATTCTTGTGTGTATTACGCATTTATATGCAGTAAAGTCTTTTGTAATTACAAGTTCAGTCTTCATATTAATTTAGTATACACATACAACCTGTGTATGTAGTTTCGAGCAGGGTAGCAAAATTGTGTCGACAGAAGAGATAAAAATAACCAATGAATAACCAGTGAACAAGACATAAGGTGTTAAGTCTCATTTTATCCAGTAGTTTCTCTGGCTACAATCTCCTTCAAATCAGAACAAAACAGTGCATTTACACTGCTTTTTGGCGGGAGAAATAGACAATGCGGTGGTACCTACCCAAGCGGCCTCCCAAATATAAGAGACCCCCAGTAAGCCACCTAACCTTGGCGCAGTTAAACATAACTCCCAGCTATTTGAACATTGTCAGCTGCTATCACTCATAGTTATTATAAAGCCATTTGTCATTATATTTATCTCTTGTGTAACCATTAATTGCTATTATAAATCGTCCCAACGATCTAGTTAAGCCCTTCATATCTGTTTCGTTGTTATCAATCGCTTTGTTTATACATACAACTAGTGGTTCTGCCCGGCTCTGCCCGGGTGCAGGTAATTTTTTTTATTTATTTTATCGCCTATGTTTGTCAGGGATAATGTAGAATTCTAACGGTGAAAGATTTTTTTTAATTGAGTCCTATAGTTTCAGAGCCTAATAATTCCATGCAAACACAAAATCAAATCTTTCCTCTTTATAATAGTAGTTTAGATGATACACTTAATTCTAAACGTAGGTACTGATGAATTACGACACTAATATTTTCTGCATTCGATCAAACTTGTAAAACAATCGGTGATTGCTAGAGGTTTTTAACACGTTCAAAATCTAGTGATTCTCAAAGGAATCCTATTTGTATTACACCGGTCAGTCTATATGTCCAGAATAAGTCATATTCATAAAGCTCATTCTGATTTATGTTATTACGGTGATTCAATTATTTAATTATTTTTTATAATAAATATTTTAGAACAAGCGGTTCATCTTCACAATTTTCGGGGCTTCCTAAAAAAACCGGAATACACATAATTACGTACCTATAGTTTACTGCCTAAACTTCAAAGAATTCATCTTATAACGTCAACACTAAATCTAACAGCACAAATATAAATTTCGCAATGCTTTTATCTCAGACACAAACCTTGAAAAGTATTCCCATATACTACAGATTGTTTAATACATATTATAAAGTTAACTGCCTACAAACGGTTATCTTGTATCCTGCGACATTCCCCAGCTTGTAACTAAACGATAAACAAAAACAAGTCTACTCATCTTTTGACAAAACTAGTGATTTATTTGGATACGAAACCGCTTTGTCTCTTGCGACTTTACGAGGTGCTTATTCCAGTAATTAACTAATGCGATATTTTGTAGCTTAGGGATAAGTATCAGCTAAACACCTACTTGAAATGAAATCATTATGAAAAATGGACTGGTTATCACTCCTTTAAAAATCGACGACTTCCTTGAAACAGACAAAAGGTTTGAGCAGCTAAAGCTTGAGTCTTATTAGTTAATTTTACCTGCGCCAAAGCACAATCACCATCTGCGATTGTGATGGTGTAAAATTTAGATAATGACGTTGACACAGTGCGGGTTGTAAACCATGCACGCTTGGTAAGAACTGAGTTACTGCGTTCCATAATATAGTAATATGCTTGTTCGCTATATTGATTCATCAAAGATTTGATGGTCATAAGCATCTATTAAATCAGAGTTTCAACGTTACACCTTACTGGCAGCACAGCCTGTACTTTTTGACGAGGAAAACAATTTTGCAACATTTTTCATTAATGCTCCGCTTCTATGGGTCATAGCATGAGGCCCTTGACCTTCCTAAAACCAAAAGACATTGTGAATTTGAACCAGAAATTCCTGAGATTAGGGCGTTCAAACAATCAAACTCTTCAGCATTATATATTAGTACATATTTGACTGTGAAATTTTTCTTGCAGTGGATAACATGCCCACGAACAAGCGGTACAGTGATATCACCACAAGACAGCACACTTGGCCGGAAGCCATTCGATTTGTGTCGCAAAGATTACGCCGTACAGTTTGCTATGCCGGCAGCGATATGACTTTGTATCGCTACACTTCACATAATTAATTGATATTCGTGTACTCTTGTTACCACCGATTCATGGAGATAGATGTATGTATGTGTAATGTGTATATTGAATATTAATATTTGGTGTACAAGCTCCGACGTAGATCTGGGCCTTGGTACATGTAAAATTGATTATGCAAACACTTCAAAGATACAAGAGTAATCATTGTAGGGTGGAGCAACGAAAATTTATAAAATATCTAATCCGATTTGCCGGTGTCATTTCGTTGATCCATTGAAACCATGTGGGCATTAGGAACCGTGAGTTCCTGTATTAAATTTTCAAATCGTACAATCCACTTTGTGTCTTTCAGTTTTTATATGATTTGCCCACAACGAAAATTTAGGGACGGAATGGCAATTAGGAAATAGTACTTGTGGCACATCTACCTACCCCTTTGGGAAATATATGCGTGAACATATGTGTGTATGTACGCATGAGTTTGCCTTTTCTATATTGTGATATATAGCATGTGATAAAAACCATTCTTTTGTGAGTAATAAACCCTCACAACTTCAAAGGAATCCGAACGAACGATGAAAAATTACATCTGTTCAATAACTTCCCAGACGGCGGAAAAACTAGACGAATGAAAAATATTTCCAATACATCTCACGATCTAACTCATAAACAATCTTAAAAATATTCATTGACTTCGGAACTACAAATGTCGATAAAATATTGTACACTATCGCCTTATACAGCTGCCATGTGGTTGGCGAGAACTTGATAACTTTCGGAAAATCTGATGACATATCGCTTCAGACCGGGTGACCTATTTCCATTTTTAAGATCCTAAATAAATAAATTATGTAGTTAAACACAATTCATATTTTTTTCAATATGACGTATTGTTTATTATACAAAATTAACAATGAAAAACTAGTGATAAATCCAATTACATAGCTCGATAATTAAATTCTTCAACCTAAATGTTACAATTAATCATTTTCATTTTAGCTTGTCTAGGTATTTTTACCTAGTATATCGACTGCAAAACGTTTTATTCCTTCTTTGTCAATATTACATACATACATACATAAACTCACGCCTTAATCAAATCAAATCAAATCAAAATATTCTTTATTCAAGTAGTCTTTTACAAGATCTTTTGAATCGTTAATTTCTGCTACCACCGCTTCGGAACGTGTTGTAGCTGTGAAGAAGAAACGGCGCAAGAAACTCCCTCAGCAACACGAACTCAAAATCTCCGAAGGGGTAGCCAGAGGCGCCACCAGAACACCCATATTTCGCCTTGTATGTTCCATCCCACGATGTGATAGGGGGCGAGCCTATCGCCATATCGGGCACAAATTCCTGGCTGCCCGACCCGGGACTCGGATCCGAGACCTCAGCTTTGTAACCGTACCGTAATACAACTACGCCACAGAGGCAGTCAATATTTGTCAATATTTCTTATAAAAAATCTAATAGACCGAACCCTATCCCTTCAGTTCGGTTTATTAGGTTCTCAAACTGTAAAGAGTTCAGATATTTTTTCATTTCCAGCGAAGAAGGCGATGGGCAACAGTGCCTAAGTTCCGAACGAGATTGCCCAAGTTTTATGTCGAATCGGACTTCTGTCGCGGGTTGTAAACTCCGTACGACTTCAACTTTTTCAAGTGTAATGAAAGGAAAGCACTGCTACGATTGTTGGATTCCAAATTGATGCATTCATGTAGTATTTTGTTTTGTTGATATAAAAATTTCTCCATCGCCTTTTTGGTCTGTGGGGTGATTGCAAAGATAACTTCTACAAAAAAAAAAACTTTTTGTTTTGAAAACCATCATTAAGGTATACGTTGATCTGTGAAAACATCAATATTGATTTTTTTGTTACACAACTGAACAAAACTTGTACATGAGATTTTCCAAAACAATTATTGTTTTTAATACAACATCTATTATAACAAAAGGTACCTTCTTTAAAAGTGTCACAATATAACTTTCTATCCACCTAATAAAAATCACTGCAAAATATTAATAACGGCTACAAAAATGGACAACTATTAAAAAGTCTCAAAATTCTGTTCCAAACGTCACCGATAGTATATCATCCTTAAGGACCTTAGAAAGCAGGCTCGCGGGAGCTCTCAGCACAAAAAACACTCACACTCACCGCCTGTCCTTATCATTTATGTATGAAATGACTTAATTCTCAGGAAACTCCTCTCAGGGTCCGAAGCTGGCTGTAATCCAAAATCGGTTTATATACTACGTCATGAATGAGTTGTGGTGCTACTGATAGCGATTAAATTAAGTGCTTAGATGCATGGATTTATTCAAAAATTATACTATGAATTAGGTTTTTTCTAAATATTAAAATAGATGATACTTATCACTATCATATTTAGCCACTGAAAGTCCACCGCTATACATAAGACTTTAACCTATAGGCCTCACAAGTATTTACTCACACGGGGATTAAACATACATTAAAATATGTGTTAGTCGTACTTCATCTAGATTCCTTCAAAACTGCTTATATAAGTTCAGTACAAATGTATTAAAACATGTCACGAATAAAGAAATACTGGTATCAAATTAAGAGGTGCAATTGTCTTTACTCGCTAGCAGTGGCACCACTTTCACCAACGCTCAAGACTCACATTTATCTTCCTCGAGACAATATAAAATCACCTGGGAATCGTCCGTGCTTCAGTGGTGACATTAATTCAACTGTATGTAATATACGATACAATTTGCTATTGGTAGGTAAGTGAATAATTTAATGCAATCGATATTTAAATAATTAAGCTAGTACTCTATGAATTAATTGAATGGAATCTCTTTTAAATGTTATGCATCATTCTTTTTCACTTAAAACCGCTTTCGTTTACACACAAGTATGTAATGTAAAAAGTCAATAATCTTTATTACGAAAATCAATTTCCCATCTGGCTCCGTGGAGCGCTAAAAGTTCTCCCGTGAATAATTCCGATGCTAAATTCCGCCCGTTTTCAGGGGCTTTGTTCTTTGGGCATAGTTTTCGTTAACAATTTAACATCAGCTCTGGATATTCGATCACGGCTGGGTACATTTCAATAGCTGCAGTTCAATATTCACTCGACATTTGTATGAAATTGTGATTATGTATGCAGACATTGTTCGATGAAATATATGTGTATAGCTTTCATAATTTAAATAAATGAAGCATATTCTCCAGTTACGTGTAAAATCCACGCTAGATACATAACCTCTAAATTTATAATTTATTTTTATTTTTAACTGCCTCGGTGGCGTAGTTGTACTACAGTATGATTGCAAAGCTGAGGTCTTGGGTTCGAGTTCCGGGTCGGGCAAAGTGGTATTGGATTTTTCTATTCATTCCCAAGTTACACCACAGAGCCCGGTCTGCTGCTATGTATGTATGTATGTATTTATTTTTAAAGATATATTTTTTACTGGTCTATGTAAATACATTTCATATGACGGTTAGAGTAATTGAAATTAAGTAGATATCTAGTCTGCTAAAAACCAGATAAACGCAGGCTGATTTCGAAACGAGACACGTACATCGAGGTCTATATAGTGTCCGTTATCTGATCATACACGATTACCACGAATATGATATTACGTATTTGATTAAATATAAATATTGCACATAATATTTCCTCTACGTCACACACTCTTGTAAAATACAGAAAATTCTGCACAGACTAAAACTAATTCAATTAACACATTTATCTCTGTTTCAATTTGCGGTTCCAAGCAAAATATTTCGAATTCATTTAAGGAACTCTGGAAAGGCTTGTGAAAAATTCCAGAACGTCAGCAATGCAGGTGGTCTGGAATCACAATCAGTTAAGTTCGGAATCAGCGGCTGGCGAGCGGCCAACACCGTTGCCAATTTTCCGAGTGTTTCTTCAAGAATTCCATGCGTTGTTTGTCATCGCAATTTGTGTTATGCCCCTTTTGGTCAATAAATAATTAACTATTTAGTAACAAAATTGGGTATTGTATAGTCAAGTAATTAACGACGTTGCTGATAAATCAATCTGCATTAATTTAGCACGACAGTTTTCATATAAAATGTGTATTAAATAAATTTACATAGCGTAATTAATTTACAGTAAAGATAAATATTATGCTCTGCCACCTGACACAGAAAATAAATGTGTATCAAAAGATACTTGCAAAGCTCTTGTAAATGACTGGATGAAGTAAAATAAACAACTTATGCTAAAGAGCGTCCCCAGTAAACACCACAAGCGCCAAGTAATATTAAACTACGGAATAACTTGAAAATTATAACACCAGAGAAAACGGATGGAAACTTAATATTCTAGTCCGAACAGTAAACGCACGCTGATGAAAACAACAAACTTATCCAATTTAAAATCACAAGAATTATAAACGAGCAATTCCACAAAAGTCGCAGCACTGAGTAAAGTTCACGAATACCGCAAACTTTAAGAATCCCGACTTCAATGTAAGTGCGCAACTTAACTGAAATCGGTTTCCAGTTCTCAAACTGGTCGGATGAGAAAGAAAACTCAACTTGATCACGTCTACACCGGAGGGTGGGAAGAAACGCATAGGAATCGTGTTTTACACAATAGATAGACCACAATTAAAACGTCCTTGACGAGCTCCTTAACTCATATTCCACGCATTGTTTCATTCCGACTAGATTGTGCAAAGCATTATTTAAAACGAAATATTCCGATATTTTTCTTATAAACGCTGCCCATAACTACCCCCGCCCTCCACCTCAACAGTTGAAGATCATAGGCTTTGCTTGTCATTTAAAATGAATAGAAAGAGAAAGGACTTATAGAGAATAAAACATTTTCACTGGAACCTTCGAAATAAAATATTCCATGAATGTACCCTCTCTTCCATTTCAATATTACGATAATAATGAAAAACTAAATGGTAGGTACGCAACGAAAATGTCCTCCAATACTTGTAATACGCGTCCGACACGGTAATTGCTTTATGGCCTATAAATTTCGAGACCGAATTTACGACGAAATGTGGGTGTAACACTGCTTTATAGAAAGCGAAATTGGTTCCTTTTACCTACTATTTTGTGTGCCGTTAAATTTCAATCAGGTAGAGCAAATATTGATCACATGTGGTGTTAATCTCGTCGTTGTAATGATGTTTACTTATATGTATGTGTTTATATCAGATTGTACACTATAATCAATGTCTCTTTTATACCAATTTAAATATTTCTAGTACGTCAGAAATCAATAATTCAACCCATATACACCCTGCTGCAGGGCACAGGTCTCTTGAATAATCAATAGTCCGAATGACACGGCTTGGGCCATAATCCACCGCGCTGGCCTAATGCGGGTTATATTCTTGAAACCCTCTTTGGTGTACAGGTTTCTTCACGATGTTTTCCTTCACCGTTAAAGTACGTGGTGATAATAACTATCAACGACTTTTAAAAATACATATAAAAAAGGATTTACCCTTTGATGATAAAGTTCAAGGGTCAAACTACCGTAGGATAGGAATCTAAAACTTATGAAGTTATTGTTAGTACAAATATTTCTACAAAGCTTACAAAATAGTCTTGTAACATTGCACAATAGCAATACTCTAAACTCTCTCTCATTTTGTACAACGTACGACGCTGCACAGGCAGTAAATTATATTTAAAAAATACACTTGCTAAGTACATACGACTATGCGTAATACGCTCTCCAAGAGACTGGAATTTATAACTGTAGCATAATTCGTGTAACTACGACAATAAGTATGTACATATTTAAGTTGAAAGCGTTATTGTTGTCAATATTTTGGTGGCAGAATATTATTGTAACTTATTTAGACCTGCAGACAATTATGCAACAAAAATCATACATACACCTGTGTACTTAAAGGGTAGCCTAGTTTGAAAAGCCCTAAGTGCAATTTTTACATACATACATACATACATAAACTCACGCCTTTTTCCCAGAAGGGGTAGGCAGAGGTGCAACCAGGACACCCACATTTCGCCTTGTATTTTCCGTCCCACGAACGTATTGACCACAAACTCCTGACTGATAATGAATAAAAAAAAACAACATCACTTTACCCGACCCGGGATTCAAACCCGAGACCTCTGCTATGTAATCGTACCGTAGCACAATTACGCTATAGAACCACTAAAAGAAATCATGGAACTACTAGAAGTCGGTCCAGTGGATCGCTTATTTGTTTGTCGGATATAAAGTATACGAAAATCTTACTTTGAAGATGTAATTGTACATGTATGTATTTTTGTATCAACTCATATACGTCCCACTGCAGGGCACGGGCCTCCTCTACAATTAAGAGTACAATTGAGAGGGGTAAATATCGACTAATTAATAACCAAAATTTCAATTCAAACAATATAAAACTATTCAAAAGCCAACAACACAACAAATAAGGTGGTTAACTGCTGTATCGTTGAAATTAAATCTATATTCAAATTACCGACGGACCACTAGAGAAAGTTTTGAGGGCCGTTGGTTTTCCAGATTTTTGGAAAACTATATTTAATCGAGCCGTTTGGAAACTCGATTGGAATTTTGCGGTCCGAAGTCTGTTCCGTAATAGGCTATTTCCGATAAGCTTTAGTATTTGGATATACGGTAATTTGAATTTCGAATTCCAAAGTTGGTTTTGTATTGGAATATTAATGGAACTAATGTAATTGGAATTCGGAAGAGATATTCGTATTATGTTTATTTGGGTATTTATTATTCCTAAATGCCCAGGGATTGCGAAATAGAACTAATGTTTATACATCTACTACTAACTATCGTTTTTAATATAAATTACTTAAGTGCAGTATTACTTAAAAGATTTTTGTAATAAATATATTTATTTAAACAAGATAATGTATCGTTCACGGGAAGATATTTAATTTTACATATTATTTTTATCTACAAAAACCTTTGCAAGTATTGTAGCATTTTGATTTGTAATGTTTTCTGTAAATTGACCAAAACAAATATGACAAGACGGAATTATTGTTTTAATTTACCTTAGGCTTCCCACAAACACAAAAAGGATTAGTACAGGCACTCCATATTTAAAACGTGATTCACTATGGTGATGAAGCAGAAACAATTTAATGATACGAATGACCTAAAAAAGACGTCTCCCCATGAAGAATATGTGCTTTTAATGCAAATTTATAAAGACTGTCCCTCGTACTTAATGATGTTGAAAAAAGCCATTTTTCACACTACGATAAAAGCTTTGAACGCATTCTGGTACTTCTGGAGTTCCTTAGATTTGAAATTCAAAGCCTTCATAATCAAATGGTGAAAGTCCTCTTAATAATGGTCGTATTATTTTTATTTTATAGTCTAAAGATCTAATAATTTTAAGACTTCAATTTGCTTTGAACCAACTTAGGAGACTAAAAACCCAATCTTTATTGTAGAACGTATGTAAGCACCTCAAAGTATGAATATTTGATTTTATATACTGCTTCTAATAACAACGTTAATAAGTATCAAGTACATATGGACAAGAGCCTAATTAATTTTGTAAAAAATATATTTCATTTGCTTACAATCAAAAATATTTATACATGCTAAAACCCGATAGGTGCCAAGTATTACTTAAAGTTCACTTATATGTGTGCCATGTGACAAGCGACGAAGCTATTGTCATGCCAAAGACTAATTCCAAAACGGATTGAACACATCCTGACATGGGTATCGAATTCATGATCTCATGGGTTACAACCCACCAGACTACCCACAAACCTGCATTCAAATTGTAATTCCCTAAAACATTGAATAGTATTCGAACATATTATTCTCGTATTTACAATTCAACACACCCAACATTCACATACATAATCTCGATCCCACATTAAGATCAATCAAGTCTTGTGTCGCAGGTATCAGAACTACGAGAGACTTTTCGGTGTCACAAACACCCAGACCCGAAAGAAAAATTTGTGGGCCGCATAAACATTTCTCTCCGTGCGGGGATCGGACCCGCGGCCTCTCGTTTCAGACGGCGTCTAACCAACTGCGCCACGGAGGCTGTCATATCCTGTCTGACTCTCTGGCTCTCTCTGGCTGTCATTCAATGACATCTATTTCAGAATCAAGTATTACAATATACCCGATTCTCGAATACAGAACCACAAACTCGATATCCATTCGCACATTTTTAATATTCTATTGAGTATTAGAGTAGGCGGGTTGATCGGAGCGCGGCGACTCATATAAATTGTATTTGTAAAAGCTTTGTGTCTACTTGATCAGATCTGCGGTTGCTCTGCCGGCGATCTTTCTTCCCTTTATGAATTTTTATTCTTGTTCCATCTGATGGGTTTGCTAGATTGAAGTCTTTTTCGTTCAATCAATCTAAGTGGTGAAAGAGTGAATAACATAAATAGACATTGGACGGATATCACACATCTAATTTTTATTTTTTGTATTGTATCAGCCCATATACGTCCCCCTGCAGGACACAGGCCTACTCTACAATCGACGGCACGAATGAGAGTCGTTAGGCCATATAGACCGCCGCGCTGGCCTAAGGGTTGGCAGATTAAAGCGTGAGGCTGGTGATGATGATGAACCTGGAAAACAAATTATTTAGACTATAATTGAATACACTAAATGCTTCGGTGGCGTACTATGGTACGGCTACAAAGTTGAGGTCTCGGGTTCGAGTCCCGGGTTGGGCAAAGTGATATTGGGTTTTTTCTATTCATTATCAGCCCGGAGTCAGAAATTTGTGCCCGATATGTCGATAGGCTCGCCCCCTATTATATCATGGGATGGAACATACAAGGCGAAATGTGGGTGTCCTGGTGGCGCCCCTGCCTACCCCTTCCGGGAAAAAGGCGTGAGTTTATGTATGTATGTATAATTGAATACAAATGCACTCAATTTGAAAATAATCAACGGTTACTTATTTATTCATCAAAGGAAAAACAATTACAGTAAGATATTAGATTTTCAACGGCAATGGCACTAAATTCCCTTTATATTATCGGTTCTGTCATCAGGATACGTATTCGTTTCCTCCAATATTTAAAAAGGAAATCGTCTGAATAGGAGGATTTAGTTGCATGCATAGCAAAACCCAGTTATGGAACTGCTCGTGACATATTTCTTGGAAACACATCAACTGCAGAGGTCTTGCATCTTCGTATAAATAATGGCGACGCATTATGGAAAATAGTTTTATAGTTTTATTTATCAGGCATTGCATTTGATACACTGCTTATCTATGGGTTAATAATTTACAATCATATTCATTATGTCTTGTTGCCAATGATAAATAATCAATTATTTATAATTATGTTTTAACCTTATAGAGACACTATTTCTAGCATAATTTTCATTCGATTATAAAAGCCACTTATTATCTTGGCCATCTTACTTTATCTATATTATTGTTCTCAGTGCAACTTTCTATACCAATTTCAAAATAAGAGATTAATAATTAGAGGAAATCTTTAAGCGTTTATTCTGTATTTTTATTTTATGCTCTCATCTCTTTCTTGTCTTCCTTTATTGATTCCATAGTCGTTTTTTATAAAGTAACTTGACCAAAAAGGCCGACTTTTGTCCTTTTACAAACGCATATGCTCTGTATTATTTTCACTTTTATGTTTTGCCATTTAATTCTTAATACATTTCATTTTCCTCCATGAATGGTTCTGTAATATTTCAAGGAGGGCTATAAAAAGTCAGGGTATAAATCTTTTGTCAGCAAAGTTGACCCTTTAAAGGACTCCTGCACAATCTTTTGATATAAGGATTTTGTTGTTGATGTATGAAGGTTTTAGAGTTACTTTTTTATTAAAAAATACTGCATGAAAAGGGCGATGGGCTTACTCTTTTAGCATCTCATACAAAAAATAACATTGGCAAACTATGAATGGCGCTAGTGACAACTTTGCCTACCTTTTTGGGAATACCCTTTTGGGTATTTCGCCTGCGTGAGCTGATGATATGTAATTTATGGTATCACATGATTATATCCCATAAATAAACATTTGGTATTTGAAACTGTAACTGTCTGGATCTGTATCAGCCCATGTACGTCCCAATGCAGGTTACGGGCCTCCCCTCTCCCCAATGAAGAAAACGATTAAGTGGTGTCAGGCCATATAGGCCACCACTCTGGCCTTGTGCGGGTTGGCGGACTTTACATACAATAAAAAATGTTATAACTCGCTATGGTGTGAGGGTTTCCTTACGATGTTTTCCTTCATCGTTACAGTGCGTGGTGATTGACTATCAGTTCTCTGGGACTTGTACACGTGATCACGTGAACATGTTGGCAGCCGCGTCTTTACCAACAGGCCACCACGCACTTCCTTATCTCCGGATAGGTTATCATTTTAGCAACAAGAAAGAAAGAAAGAAAGAAAAACGATTTATTTGTCACAGTCGAAACATACACAAACATGGTATGACCACCTTAATCAACCATCTATAACAACCTTAATCTTTCTCATATCCCTCATAAATTAGATATATCTACCTTTTACAAAACTCGTCCCAACTAGTTTGGATGCCGAATAATACAAAAGAAGTATCATTTAAAAAAAGTAAAAATCTTACTTACTCTATCTTTCTTACCTCCATGAACAGGTAACGGGCCACGCCAAGAGTGGGTCCTTTGCGACGTCAGCTGTTTTTGTGACGTTTTCCTCGTATAAATTATTTGATTGTCATAATTTAACCCTTAGATTTACGGAGAGCTAATATTTCATATATTTTCTACAAAAAGGTTGAGAAAGCAAATTGATTCTCGCTGGTGAAAAATGATGGTGATTCGTTTATATTTGGTTCACTGTAAATTTTACGAGAATTCAGTATTTAATTTGTATGCAATAGTGAATTTTATATAAGATAATATTGGAGCTCTGGCTTAAACAAATCCTCATAAAATGGCCTGGAGCTGAATAAATACAGAATCAGAGTTTAACGCCAGATACGTTGTGCCAATGTAGTTTTTGTCTTAATATGTCATCAAAAATTTAAATTAAAAATCGTACTTTTATTAAATACCTGACGCGTCTCAAGTAATTGAAAGAAAGGAATAGGCTTTTAATAAAACAGCATCTCCAAACGAAAGGGAGGTAATGATGTTTGGCGTTCCACAACAGGACGACGGTAGAGGAATTTCTGCCAAAACTCATCCAATTACATCGGGAATGCGTGCTGGCTCCCCGTGAACCCATGCGACTAGTGAGGTCTCGTGTCTTTTGTTACATTAATTAAAAAAATGAATAAATACATCCAACAGTCACATATATAGTCCTGACCCCACACTAAGATCGAGTCTTGTGTCGTGGGTATCAGAAACTACTACTACTATTCAGTCTCACAATTAATTAAGAACTAAATATATAATATTATAATATGCTTTATTGCAGCTGTGGGCTTGTTCTGGTTGAAGATGATATGACCTAATTAATATATTGAATATTGTAAAGAATATAATTAACTAACTTCCTTACTATTTATAGACCTTGATGACGGATTGGGCAGTTTTAAAGAGTTGGTTTGCCATAGAGAATGTTGCGGATTATATTCTCCCACGTTTCGTATATTTTTGACTACAGTTTAGTTTTTGGTTTTTAGGTAAAAAACGTTTAGGATATGATAATCGTACTTTGGGATCAGAGCTGATAGAAAAGTAATATTATGTTGGTGTCCATCTATCAGGCTGTAACCTGTCACTTAAAGATGAATGCCTTTATTTATATCAAATTTTGTTTTATCAGGATCTGTAATAAGAAGGCTCAATACAACATCCCGTTCCACTCCGTAAATAACATACGTAATTTTTTTTTAAATTTAGATTCCAGGAAAATATTTTTGTATTCTGTATTTTCATATACTTAAAATAAAATACACAAAATTCTCCCGTACTTCAACCCCCATCACTAGTGTCGCAGCAATGTACGTCGATGAGCGGGTATTTTGTAAACTATTCCGGACTATTCCGGGATCGTTTCCATTCTTGTTGTTTACCTTTGTTTCTATTTCATTCCGGCTTTTAGTACGTCTAAAACTAAACGGGAAAGCATTCGACAGACTAAGTGAACAATTTGGCTGTCAGGTAAGAATTTCAAAAACAAAGTAGGAACCTACACTATTCAAATCGGTGATACCCTCAACAAGGGTCAGGTCAAAAGTACCCTGAACCGAGGAGAATGCATGAAGAGATTGATGAAAGTAGACGAAGCGAAATTAGTATGTCAAGATAGAGCAAAGTGGAGATCCATGGTCTCTGCCTATCCCTATGGGATGCAGGCGTGACGTTTATGTATGTAAGTAAAAATAGGTACTAAACCTTGGTCAGGGTATTGCAATTTGCTAGCATAGAGCATAGAGCTGTGCCACCAGGTTTTGTTTGAGCGAGTCTTTGCTGCAAATATACCCCCAAAATAGCTTTCTGCCGTTGTTTTCAAATCCCTTTAATTTTTGTTATGGTTGAATCTTGCGTGTCATGTGTCAGCAAAATAACACAATTATTTTTCTTGCCAAAACGATATCAATGGTGTTAAGTATCTAACGATTTTTTTAGGATCTGGTCATATTGTGTTTGCCAAACTCTGGAAAATTGAAGTATATGGACGAAAGTAACAACTTGTTACTTTGATCCCTTCATACACTTATGTTCGTGAAATGGCAAAGGATTTTTTTGTTTTATATTTCAAGTATTAATAACTAGAATCAAGGAAGAATAATGGAAAGGTAAGATTTAGCAGATAACCAACAAAGAGTGATACTCTGTACAAGCTTGGAATTCAAAAACAAAAAAACTTAGATCCAAAAAGTTCCAGCAATGTTATTGTTTTTTTATTGAAAAAAAAGATGATTTTGTTTATGACAATTTGAAAATCGTTACGTTTATCCCTACTTTTTCAGATTTACATTTAAAATTATATCTTGCATAGAAACATGTGGTATTGATATTGATTACTTTATATAAACCAAGAAAAATATTGGTGTAAACTACTAATATTTTATACAAGTGTATGTATTGTAAAACCGGAACATGTCTTATAATTTTATCAGTATGAATTCATGAAATTCAAACTCAAACTTTACAACCGTCATATTATTTTTAATTTCCTATTAAAAAGGACTATGAGCTTATTTTCGCCTCATAATAAAGTGTTCATATAAAATAATAACCTCATATCAACACAGGATTAACTCGTACTTTTAATAAACATCTAAACTGAAATTCCTTCCGTTGCGAGGCGCGATATCCGCTTTATTAAACACCTTTACTACACCCTAAACTTAATAATTTAGAAGCCCAGCACAATGTACTACGCAGGCAGGATTTCCTTACGTAACTCCGGTTCATCCGATCTAGATAATAAAATGAAAAGTGTATTAAAAATGAAAAAATATCAAACTTTTTTTAACTTAATTAATTTTCAGATTTTATCATGACAATAGGTTCGCACTTAAGACATTTTAGATATAAAAAAACCCCATGAAATGTGAGCACGACTAATGGCTTATCCGTTTTATACTTTTAATATAGCGTGAGTTTATAAAAAAGAAAATCTTTACATAAAAATTGCATATACGACTTCTCAAACGACGCTACTCTTCATACTTGAAGATTAGAGAGACATTGCATTGGTGTGACAATGAAAATGTTAATAAAAATTGTTTATAGGGTTTCTGAAATATGGCATAGTTTGTGTCTTGAGAAACAATTTCAAATTAAATAACCATCAATTAAATTTAATATGTGTGTGGGTGCTTAAGCACCATACAAACACATATGCATGCATGTATAGCTCAGTATTCGCACATATTATGCTCAGTGCATAATGCTGTCCTTTGCTAGCGTCTGACTTGCTAGTTCCTCCATATGGAAATACTTGTGTGCGGACAATGTGAACAGATTGTTCAGCAAGTTCCAACTCTATCCGATATCGCCAACGACAATTATATTTACACGTTTATGCATTATTCTAGGGTATAAAATATAAGGAAGTAGTCTAATAAAATAAATAAACTGTTATGCACTTAATATATTAAATGCAATTTAGGCACTGAATATTAGCATTATTCTCCGCAATATTGCAATCTTATTGTTTTGTTATAATTATTTTTATAAAAAAATATATTTGAAACTAAAATGTTACTGAGAAATTAATAAAAAGAACACAAATAAATACGGGTCTAATAGAACTTCCTTTTTTAAAATCTGTTAAAATGTGATCTTAAGTAACCTTGGCCATTTTACTATACTGTCTTACTCAAAATAAATATTATTTCATGTCAAACCATAAAGTCCCTTTATTCGCTATTTTCTAGTTAGCTAGCTTTACTTCTTTACGAAGAATCGAGATATCGAGACCGTTTTGACTATTTCTGCCAACACTATTCATGTGTACCTATGTACATATATCTTCATACGAGTACTTATACACAAGTGACGGAGGTAAATCTATCACTAAGGCAGGCACGAATTCAATCTCGAGCAAATTATCTTTCTCGAAAGAAAATAAAAATAACACAAATTCAATCCCGCGACCAACCACTAAACCGATGAGACGGCAAAATAATCCAGCGAGTTCGTAAAATAATTCTCGTTTATTTTATTTTTTATCTTTATTTTCAGCTTACGATTATCTATTGTTTAGAAAAGCTTTTGTTTTAATAATAATGTGTGTATTTATCAGTTTACACTACATATATTTTATTTTTTGTCCTATAAACTTATGACTGTCCTTTTCTTTCTACTTTCTACTATCTTTTCTTTCTTATTTTCTTAGATAAATTTTACGGTTGTTTTTAAAAAAATACTTGGTTCAATCAATCCACTGTTTATACCTTTTTTAAACTTGACCTTTATTTTGAAAACTATACACGTACCTGAGATTTGTTTTCTTTTTGTCTTTCATAAATATAAATACAAATATATTCTGTGACTGAACGCGCAGAGAATATGGCAATATCTCCTGAAATTTCATATCACGCGACGGTATTTTGAAGCAGCGCATTTTTACCCTCCCGAGACGGCCGCCCGCCCGCATTGCTAACATACAGGACGCATTACATGATCCACCTAGATAAGGGTACCAGCAAACTGTGAATATGGAATTTCTATACGATGGTAGCCCTCTCATATGTGAGAGGCCGCCTGGGTAGGTACCACCGCAATATATATTTCAACCGCCAAACAGCACTATAAACGCACTGTTGTTTTCCAGTTTGATGGACATTGTAGCTAGAGTAACTACTGGACATCATGAGACTTAGTATCTTATGTCTCAGGATGGCGAGCGCAGTGGAATGCCAATCATTGCTTTGTTATTCATGGTGTTGTTTGATTTTGCTACTGTCCATGAGCGGTCGTGCCACTTACCATCTGGCGAATGGCATGCACATCTCGCCATTCACCGCAATAAGAAAAAGGATCCAAAGTGTGAATATCTCATATAAGATGTGAATAAGACACAGCTAAGCATTTCTAGTTAATATTCATTTTTCGAATTAAGTTGGTGGCATCACTGAATGATAATATTATAGAGGTCCTTAAACAACACGTCCGTGAGCATTGTTACTGCTCAATATTGATTTCTTCGCATATCAGATTTGCAATCGCGGTATATTTGACAGCCTCCTTGGTTCAGTTGGTTAGACGCCGCCGGCTGTGAAACGAGACGCCGCGAGTTCGACCCACGCACCGAAAAAAATGTTTGTTTAATCCACAGGCATTTGTTTCGGGTCTGGGTGTTTGTGAGACCGAAAAGTCTCTCGTAGTTTCTCATACCCATGACACAAGACTCGATCTTAGTGTGGGGTCAGAACTATGTATGTTACTGTTGGGTGTATTTTATATACTGTGACATTTATTATTATGAATGTAATGGAATTGGCGATAGGCTCGCCCCCTACCACATTGTGCGACGAAAAATACAAGGCGAAACATGGGTGTCTTGGTTGCTCCTCTGCCTACCCCTTTTGAGAAAAAGGCCTGAGTTAATGGCGTAAGTTTAGGGTATGTATGTAATGGATTTAAAAATCGCCTCATCAACTAAAACCTTTACGTAATGCATATTCAAATTGCTCAAATCCGTACCTATTCATAAAATATTCTCGGTACAATTATTTAAAATTTCATGCAAAAATCTCTCACATATTCAGTTTGATATTGCAGATTTACTTTGAAGTCCGCCCCAATCAAATATTCAACCAGCGAATTAATTGATGCCAGAGGTTTCCATATCAAACGATGTAAAAATATTTATCAAAAAATGGATCTGAATTTAATGTTTGTTTCCCAAAAATAAACAACAAATAACTCGCTGCAAAAACAGAAAGTGATACAAAGGTGCGCAAATTTATGTCAATATTTTTATTTCATAACGACATCTATATAGTACGGTCGTATACGTTTAGGCACCGGTTGTGTCCTCTTTTTTGTAATTAACCCGTTATAGGTATCTATATACATATTATGCGCTTTATTCATAGACAGTTTTTAAACATATTTTAGTTATCGAATGTTTTGTCCCTTTCAAACGACGTTTGAATGAAGAAGACAAAACATTCGATAGCTAAAATAGGTTTTTAGTCTGTCTTTGAATAAGGCCGTATGTCACAAAATTAGCAACATTCTAGGGCTTCACCGTTATGTTATTCTTATGTATTTTTTATAATTATTAAGACTAATAATTTATCCAAAGTGTCATTGTTTGGATGGTACTTCGAAACTCATTGTGTACTAAGATGTCGTTATCAATACTTTACAGTGAATGTTTGAAGTACTAATGTTATATAAGACTATCTTTATCAGAATAAAGATCTCACATCCCCCGTACTTTAAAACACCAAAACATACTAAAGTAAAAACAATTAATAGACGTACTAAAACTCTTAAACTAATACTAAGTGATGGGGTTAGGCAAAGTTCAGTAATTCAATAAAATAGACGACCTGTGTGATAATGCTTCGGTTCTAAGTTGGACGAAGCAGCTCGGCCGTAACTTCTTTGACCACAAACTTAATTGTAGGTGGCGAGGTAATAGTCAATCTGCGTTGTGCTATAATGGACTTACTTGTGCTTAAGTCCGGGCCACTGGCATGAATTGGGAGACTCTTTGTATAATAACGGCATAATTCATAGACAGTTTTAAAATCGAATTTAAATATCAAACAATGCCATGAATTACAAAGCAATGCTTGGCTTTTAACTGCGCTCGCCATCCTGAGACATAAGATGTTAAGTCTCATAATGTCCATTAGTTACTCTAGCTACAATGTCCTAACCGGAACACAACAGTGCATTTACACTACTGCTTGGCGGGAGAAATAGACATTGCCGTAGTACTGACTTAGGCGGCCTCTCACACATGAGAGACCTACCACCAGTATCTATATTACCTAAAGTAGATCAGTATATATCTGATGTCGAACAAGGCACCCTAATTGTATACCAATACTAGTTATACATCACAGTTCATAGAATCAGTTCATAGAATAAGTCATACCTTTCAATAATCCAATAAATAAATAGCTAATTACCTTCTAATAATGAAATTAAGCCCCACACAAAGTAACAATTAGAATAAGCAAACACTATATTGTGTGCCACTTTGAATAAAGTTCGTACACGAGGGCCCGTGTACATTAAACTAAAATTAATAAACAAACAAACTTCAGTTGATACGGGCTGTGGAGCATTTTCGCGGAAATTCCGCTCAGTTTTGCAGCGAGATAGAAAAATATATTTTCGCTAGAGAAATATGTTTTGGTTTTATTAATTTAAGTCGACTGTCCCGTGTTTCAAAAGCTCTGTTTTCGCTGCAAGCTCTGCTTCGTTTTTATTTTTTACGTATCTGTAACAACCACGTTGGTTCGTTATCAGTTGGGCAGACCACAAGTAAATGTATTTTATTTGTAGAAAATGTTTAATGATTATACGAATAAAATTCCAGTTAATTTATTTAAAGGATGTCTTATCCAGAAAATTTACATTCTTAACTTCTACAGTCTGGTCACTAAAAGCTTGGTCATCAGGGGTGCATGAAATATTCATAGATGATACGTTCCTTGTATGCAATAGGCTGGCTACGTAGGTACCCCTACTATTTATAATTCTCGTCAATAAAATAGTATTTAAAATAAAATTATGCGTTTTAGTCATTTGAAGATAATTTAACCTCAGTCAAACTCACATCAAAACACCATATTAAAGATTACGTCAGTACGTAAAACATAAGACTGGCTGATTCTTGCTTCTTACATACCGGAAAATATTAGGATTTCATGATCGCCTTCCACCACTTCGACTAACTTTGTAAGACCTTTTTTAAACGAATGATGTATACTTATCATACATTTTTCATTTAACAAGTCTAGCTGTAGGTATTAATTATATATTATGTGTCATGGCAAGTCCAATTACAATATTTGTTGTATGTAATTAGGCTTGAGGGGCACCTCAGAAATGCATTAACTATACTCGTATACGTAGAAATGTGCATGGATTGGATTCCAGATTACTGTCTCTACTGTTTACTATAGAAAACTTCTATACATTCTGACTGTATTGTTAAATTTCCTGGGCCATGAAAATGTGCTTTATCTAAATTGATACACGATCAATTATACTATTATTTGCACTTGAAATATGAATCTGGATTTGTCTAAGCCAGTGAAGTGAAACTATAAAGTTCTAACTCAAGATCCTTATGGAAAATGCTGAATATAACAAAGCAATTCTAACCAATCTCATTTCGGACCGAGATCAAAAAGTACAATTTGCGCCCTCATTAATGAATTGGGGATAAACATTGAGCTATAAACAAAAGTATACCTTAAGACAGTTAAATACAGTATAATTCACCAACACTGGAATTCGTGAATAAACAATTTGATAGTTACATCGTGCTCCAGCTTTTTGTTAATATGTAAGCCAAATAATCGGAGCGTATGTAAAATGAAAATATCATTATGCGCAATGTGATTTATATTTTATACACAAATCGGACAGTACAAAGAGAAAAGCCCGCATTCAATATTTCAGTATTCGAAATTACAAATTGTATTTAGCATTTCGGAGTTCGGTTGATTAAAACAGACTTATGTAATCCCGGTGCTATTAAAACGTCAGTTGGAGTATTGGACCGGGTGATTGAGTTTGTAATATTGGATGGAGTAACTATTTTGTTTGTAAATGACGTTTTTTTAATAAAACCGACGTAGCTGTTGGTGGCAATTGTATACCACCGTACATAAATACTCTCCATAGTTATTGGCGCATTGTCATCGTAGAAAATTTATGAGGAAAGGACAAAAGACACGTAGAGAGAAAAAGAAGATATAGAACGCTAAAACATATCCTGATGATTCTCACACTCACCCTAGCAACTCAGCATTTTAATTTCACCGAGCGAGTCTCCAGGAATATCGAAGTTGTCTTCAATCCGCATCTAAAGGAACTCAAGTCAAGAAAAGGGAGTAATAAAAAGAAAGAGGAGCAAAGATACAGTATGAAGGATAAGAAATTAATCAATTGCCCGCCTGTCAATGATACTTGACAAATTCCATAAATACGTTAACAGTAAATAATAGCTTAGCGTACTTTATTCCCCAACTGCTTCACAGCACTGTCTTAAAGCAAAAGAAGTAGAAAAACTAATAGCATTGCATTGGCGCTGATAAATTCGAAATGCGAAAAACGGCGAACCGTGGTTTAAGATTTCCAGCAAAGCTTTATTGCTAGGAAGAAAGCAATACAAAACGAGCCTGGTAAAAAACTATAAACGTTAATAACAGAAGATTTAATTTAACGTCTGGATAAAACAACATAAAGTTGGTAATTGTAACAGATGTGAATTCGGATTCGGAAAAACGGATTAATATGGCCCTAGATGAAAACGACATCAAATACGAGATATCAATTTCATAAAAAAAAAGAACTGTTATCGTTTTTCATTTTAACGACTTCATTCAGAGACCTGGCATTCGGCCACGGATTATACGGAGTTCTATTAAAATATTTATAGATAAAAAACCAACAATCTGATAGGACTGTCGGTTTGTTGGACCGCCGAAAAATTGCTATTGACGGTTACGATTGGAAATATTTATTGGAGTTTCTCTTTAGCTTTTTTGTTCTGTTTTTATCTTAACTAGAAACTATGTTGTTCAATATTTATTTTTCCCTAATGGAATATTAGGTAGGGTTACAGAAGACTCGATGTTGTTAAGAGCACATCTGCTGGTAATAAAATATTCGTATATAAAAAAATTACGTTACCGACCTCCATACACGATTATGTAAAAGCTGTCATAATAATCTATGAAAGTAGCCTTTTGGGGTCAGCCTCTGTATATCCGTGTTCTTACTCGCCCAGCACTGTAGTGACCACTAAATGCAATGTCATTTAGAGGTGCAATATCTAAAAAGGCAGTTTTCTTTTTGAGGTCTGCTCAAATTTATTGCGAGTAAATGTATCTGCATAATTAGCAAAAAAATATATTTTTCCATTAACATCATCAATGTTATCTGCGAAATTTCTGTTTTAAATCCAATTACAAGCAATCAGGATACTTATTTACGTAAACAAAAGCCCTTTATATAAACCAAATTAATTCCAGTACGAAATTTCGTTTCACTTATTTAAAATTAATCCGACGAACGTTATTACGGACTTTATCTGTTGTACGAGCTCGGGTTTATTGGTCAGATATAAGATTTATCTACCGTTAATTGATTACATTAAATATTCAATTATCTGCACGTTTCCATTAAACTTGAATGGTTTGTTTATTACTATTAACTGTGATCTGTAGCTTTGTCAGCGTGGAAGTCAGAATCTTATAGGTAATCAGAATTTATGTGGAAATATTATAGGTCATCTTTTATGATAGTTGTTGTTTTGTTTTCAATAAAAGCTGATTTCACGTCCCCTTCACATATCACCAATAAACCACTATTCATCGTATCTAGCATCGCACCATTTGTGTATACAGCAATGATGCCATGATATTGTAATGTTGTTTTACATACCTACATTTTATTAAATAAACCCATAGTATAAACGTAACGTTATCCAAAAATTCCTTCAAAGTTTCAGACAATTTGGCAGTGACTAAAAGATACCATATAATTAATAGATTTAACTTTACCATCATGCTGTTACCCACATCCAGTGTAGAGACATCCCTACGTAATTACTGGAATATATGTTACACAAATATTTTTACAAACAACGTTAACTGTCCCATCAAGTCTTCAGTCCGATAGCTTTACAGTTCGCAGCTGCCCACCACTACCAATAGACCTATGAAAGCACAAGTAAATTAGTCTCAAACGCACCCCAAAAACGAACCAAAACTCAATCAAAGAAGTAAACTAAACAAACCGAAACCAAGGAGCCAAGACAAACAAAATACACTTTGACACTTCAAACTTCGATTCTATTGGATTCTGTCCCAGCTATCGGTTTCACGACATTCGATAGTTGGCGCAAAGTTTGCCGGAACTAAGGTCCTGCCGAGCTTAATTTGCTATAACATGATTATGAGCGGGTGATTGGAAGTTGGCTTGTTGTTGCGTGTTTCTGAACTGGTGGGATGCCATTCTCGGGTGTGTTTGGTATTCACCAATGGTGGTGAGCAGGATGGGTTGATTAATTTATTAAATTAATTTATTTTGGGCATATGGTATATTAATACGAAAAATGCAAAAATTCAAAGTTTAGTAACTTTAAATATTTTGGTCATAGCTCTATGCTGAAAAGACTTTGAATACGGATAAAACAATACGATTTGTGGCAAAAATCTTTATAATATCTGTGTACGTTGACATAGAGATGTTTCTAGTTTTTTAGATTACCGAATTTCTGTAACTACAAATTGTGGTTTCAATGTCACAAGTCAACTAAGGAACTGAGACTACTGATGAAACTGAGTACTTGTTATCTTTACGAAACAATATAAATTATGTAACCCATTCTGTTAATTAATCCATCAACGAAATAACCAATAAAAGCCATCAACCTCATGTCATTCCGGTTCAGACTACTTTGACTAACTTTAGGTTTTTTCATTTCCCTACCGCCCAAGAGCCTTGAACAATTCTTTCAAATGTCACAAAACGTACAACTTTACGAGCAAACAAGTTCACCAAAACACATTTTTCCACGTAGGTGATTTCCCTTGCGAACGAAAGGGTCACGTCATATCGGGAACTAATCTTATTTAGCCTACGCTGTTAGCTGTGGCAGGTGTAATGGCTGGAGGAGAAAGGTCAGGTTATTGGTCTGTATTATGGGAATGACAAAACTTTTACCTCTCTGTACTTGTATATGGTGTAAATAAATACTGAGACTTTGAGTTAGGGGTATATTAATTTTATGTCCCATTTAGTGCATCTTAAATAATATTTATATTCTTTAAAGCAATGACTAGGATCCAAGGCATGGTACGTAAGCATGTTTGATAATTGATACTAAATATGGGTGAAATCAGTCAAAAGCCCATGATTGGCCTCATTATGTAAAAATGTTTTTTCAATCCGAACCAATAGTTTCTTAGATTATAGATTGTGACATACACTTAATGTTAAGCGCAATGCCATCTAAATAATGTATCTGTTCGCGGGAGATTATGGTCCTACAATTATTATGCTTAGACTGTATGTACTCAGGCTGAACTCCAAAAGTGAAACACTAGCGTGAGTGTCTGATGGACGATCCACCATGTTTCATGCTCACTTGACAAATTAATAAGAACAGGTATACTCAAGCACTTTTACTACGATCTTTATTCGTCGTAAAAGATTCGTCGCCTATAGAATTAAATTTGCCCGTAAGCAATATTCAAACGCAGATCTCTCCGGAATAGGACTTACCATTGGCAGTTAAAAATTCATCGAGCGAAAGTACTTTAATAAAAGTTTGAAAGGATTTCCTTTGGGTTTTTAATTTTTTTTCCATTGTAATACGGAAAATTACAATATAAAAAAGTAATGGACTATTAATCGAGTCAAATTAAATTGTGGATTTAATCATGAATACGAGATGAGGTTGTGGTTTGTATATTTTATTAGAGCATTACATGCATTTTATCATGTATCCAGTGTTCACTTATATACATTTATATAAGTGACACAAAAGCAAAACGATTTACGCATATCAATTCAGTTTTAAGTTCAAATAAAAAATCTAGACCTATAATATATTACCGCATTCAAACAAACAAACAAACACTTCAGCTTTGTACATAAGTATACATAATAATAATTCCTCAAGAATAATAATATACATACCAGAACTAATTACTGTTAACCACAATTAGGGTGTACCGCCGACGTCCAACCGCAAACCCTTACAATGCGGCACGCCCGAATTAATAATTACATAACTGAATAAAAAAATTACATGCCATTAGCCGTTCTGCTTTGAAATGGGTTTAACAACGTACATACCTCGAGAAGGTAATTTCTATGGCAATTTGATGTAATTGCTAGGCGTCAGTCGTATGCTACTAAAAAGTTTTAAGGTTAGAGGCAAGACGTTAACAAGTTTCCATAGAAATTTAAATTTTCATTAGAGATTTTCATATTTATCAGGATGATGCCATTAGCACAGTCAACTCATATTTTAAAGAGAACTTATCATTCAAATAAAATTATTCTTGTTAGACAACTTTGCTTTTTCCCTCATTAAGGGTGGCACCTCTTTGGTAAGTTCGGTGAGGTCGACCTCTACCAATTCTTCCATCCACACTCGCCTTGTATACTATGAAACAATAAAGTTAAGCTAACATGAATCATTCGACAGCAGACACGTAATGGGAGGAAATCAGTAATATGCAAGGCATGCTTTATTAAGGCGGTTCAAGAGATAAATAAATAAAAATATATTCACCCAACAGTCACATTTATAGTCCTGACCCCACACTAAGATCGAGTCTTGTGTCGTTGATATCAGAAGCTACGAGAGACTTATCGGTCTCACAAACAGCCAGACCCGAAACAAATACCTGTGGATCACACAAATATTTGTTTCGGTGCGGGAATCGAACCCGCGGCCTCTCGTTTCACAACCAACATCTAACCAACTGCGCCACGGAGGCTGTCTAAATCTAAATTGTGTAAGCGAGTATAATGTAGAAAATAAATTTTATCTTGACCCTTGGCGTTGGAAGCACAATTAAACCGTTGCCTACGATATCATATATTTGGAATATAAATAAAGATTCCTGGGCAGTACACACCTCAAAAAAATAGGAAAACGAGATAAGTTTTGATCGGAAATAAGTAACTTCCATTAAATCATTCGTCTCTAGAGTCTGGACCTGTTATGGGAGGGGGTCGGTCCGTGCCAAGCTTTATCAATGTGGTTCGTTGAACAAATAAATTGGGAGGATCAGACTATTGCGAGCAGTTTCGTCTTGATTAAACAATAATGAAACTCAATGCCACGTTGAAATTAATTATTAAGTCAATTTGTGGCATGTTTACTATTTAGGCCATATTGTTTATTGAAAAGCTGGTTGCGATCTCACCTCTTTGAAAAAATATTCATTTTCATTGTCTCAGTCCACTTTAAATGTTTTGTATAACATGCTGAATTTATTTATAAATTATTTTATGTACACCAAGTATACGTAATACCTTACAATAAAAATATATTACGTCCTAATTCATTCTTGGTTATTAATGAAGCAAATGATTTTTTTACTACAATCGATATCGATTCACATTGATACTGAAAGTTGTAAGTTTTATCAAGTTCATTTCGTCTATACATTGGATCAATATAGTTCAAACGAGTACAAAAACTTCCAATATATGGAGCCATGTTAAATAATAAATCCATATTTCATTAGCAATACCGAAGCCTAACAAAACATTTTCGTGCTTAAATTAGTTAGCAATACCAAAACAAAAAGTTTTCTTACAAGTAATTTCTAAGAATTATTTTATGGCTTCTACCGAAAACGAATATTAATTTCGTCGAAAACCTTACAAAGTATTTGTTAATTTGAAAAGATATTATTATACGTAAATTTTGAGTGTATTTTTAGTGGATTCTTACCTTCTCACAAGACTTTGAGAGCTATTCAGCCTTTACACATATCATATTCTTTTCCACCTTCATAACTCTTCAAAATTATTTGGTCTATAACTTTACGACCGGGCAGCCTGTCTGACATTAACACTTTCAAAAATAGGAGTTTTGGTCAACATACTGGCCTATTGCGGTTGCTAAACGTCACATACCTTCGATAATTTTGTAATAGACTCTTATATATTCAGAGATCCTCAGGATGTTTTCTTTCACCGTTAAAACAAACGTAAATTTACCAAAGAAAAGCAATCGCTAAATGGTTATAATTACGTACTTTTTAGGTCTGAGTCTTCTAGTACATAATCTTTTAGTTAATCAAAGAGTAGGTACCCATTAGTATCATAGATATAAAAACGTATCTACCCACAAAATCGTGAATCTTAAGTGCATTTTTAAGACACCAATAATGTCAGAGCACTGTTCAGAAATATTGGCTTTACAACCACTTTACCTCTGACCAAACGAAATTGAGGGCTTAACGTGCACTTCGGGCTCTCAGCAGTAAATCCTCAGGATTTTAATGTAACTCAACCGTATTAGCCGCACCTGAATAACCAGATTATGAGCTGCACAATATAAAATACCAATATTTATTACCAACACTGTCTCGGTGGCGCAGATGTACTAAGATTACCAGACTGAGGTATTGGGTTCGAGTCCCGGGTCCGGCAAAGTGATATTGGATTTTTCTGTCCATGCGAGCAAGCAAGAACTTAAACACAATTTGCGAAAAATACGATGTAGACCCTTTTAATACAAGCATTGCTTCGGTACGACGGTTGCTAAGCCTTTCTTTCTTTGCGAACTAGTTTATCTTAAGTCAGTAACGATATACTATTTTAGTGTTACTCCTATCTTCTATGTATAATTCTATCATATAATCGTGAAAACCTGTAATTGGCTATCTATTTCTTACTCTTTTTGTTACCTATTGTGTTGTATGTAAGCTGTTGGTTTTCCAATAAATATAAAATAAAATAAAATAAAAATAAAATTATCAGCCCGGAGTCAGAAATTACCCGACAGTGCGATAGGCGCGCCCCCTATGACATCGTGGCACGGGATACACAAAGCACAACGTTGATGTTCTGGTAGAACCTTTGCCTACCCCTTCTGAGAGAGAGGCGTGAGTTTATGTATGTAAATTTATTATTAATTAAAAACATTATAATGATGCACGTCAAATCACCACTTTCACCCTCACTAGTTGCGATTCCGAGTTTGACGACAGAGCGCTTAGTCATCTGTCGGGGACGCCTATAACACTTTCAAGGGGCGTTCAAACCGAGATGCAAATGGGCGACAACTTTGTTCCCCAGTGAAAGGGACCAGACATGGTTCGGCGCCAGATGATCACAGGGAAGCAATCGGGCGCTTCTCTCCTTGAGGTATCCTGAGTCGCCCGAAATACGCGCGACGGCCAACAGGGGACTTAGTTGGTATGCTGGTGTAGGATTTGTTAGGGACCCGGCTCGGCCGCTTTATCCGCAGCGTGCCGGGCTGGAAGGTCAGTGACTATAACATACCCCTTTCGGCCTCCTCCAGGGTACCGCAAGGGGAGCTTGACTTTCTCTTTCTTTCTTGGTCCTGTAGCTTGCTTTCCTCTTGATAAAAAAGGGTCGGTAATTTACTATTCTTATTGTTTTAAAGCTTGCATTCTCTTTACAATGCAAGATAGCATTCTAAGTGTACATTCAAATCCAAATGACCCGCGAGACATTGCATTAAAATGAAATTTTCATTGTACTGTAGTCGCATAAAAACAAAGTACACGAATAAAAGGGGCCGTCTCAAACTCTTATCTAATTTAAGAATATATTACGCTCGAAACACTCGCAAAGTTTATAAGCTTCAGCATTATATTTTACCGGTGCAGTGTTTCAGTACATAGCGTTTCATTGAATATGTATAAAGTAACTTCATGAACAGCTATGCGGATGTGGTAAGACTAAATCCGGGTGTCACGCTAAATTAAGGTTCTCAAAGTATCACGCCCCTTAAGAGCCTCATAATGCGTATAAAAAATTGGGGGGCGTGAATAGCTGACCGAGGCATATAAAAATACGAACGCGTGGGAAAGCGGTATGAAGTTGTCTACGTTGCCACTGAATGAATGTTGTTCATAAATATATAAAATTGCCCATTGCTGAACATTAGTCACCTCTAAAATCGACAGTTAGAATGAGAGAATTTAGGCTGAAGTCCGCCATATTGGGCAATTAGGGGTAGGTCAATACCAACTACAAAGCATTTTTAATGGCACTACTACACTATGTAACTGCACTGTACCTAATTATACTTTCATCATCATTAGCCCTTCTGCGTCCACTGCTGGACATAGGCTATAGGACATAGACAATTATACTAACAATACCTAAAGATTATCGTCTCTTACTAATTGACACAATAATACAGGCATGCAATGATACAATAATGCGTGTAGGGACGTCTTATCCTTGTTCGAAACAGGACGTACCTACACTATGCCATCCCGCGCCTTTTAGTTCCATGAAGTCTTAATAACATGTGTTAAAAATCAGACAAACGCCGGTATGTCTTGAAATTACTATATTTGTTATAATATCCATTTCATTAAATCCAAATACAAAACAATGAGCGCGTTCTGCACAGGCTTTTGGTTCCCTTTTTGGCTCAAAGTGCGTGTCTCAATGGCGGTAGTTTTGACATGTAGCTTTTTAATATTGAGGTTCAATGCAAAGGTTTTAGTATTAGGGTTTTATGCAAACACGCCCATTACTTAGTATGACATTAATTAATACCTATGAATAATATTGTGACACTAAATTAAGATACATATTATAGTCACTATTTGTGCCGTAATAATAATTACTTAATAATTGTTAAAACATGTCTATACTAGTCGAAGACGAGACCCAGCCTCACATAATTTGACTTTGGGTCCTTAAAATAATTCACCAATACTGAAGCAGGAAAATGAATTTGAGTGAAAAGCAAATATTGAGAACCGCTTATTCGTATGTAAACCGAACCTCATAGAATATCAAAACTAAGAGCTACTTATCGTATATCCACGACGTTGTGACAGGATTTCAGAGAATAATAAGCCTTCATACTCCGTGCAATAATTCCCTTTGTAAATTGAGATTATAATATTTAATGACTTTAGTTATGTACTTGTAATTTGAGCACAATGTTGTGTGTGTACCTATTAACGATATTATATATTACACAATATAATTAACTTATTGTTAGATCTAAATTGTTTGCCTTTTCCGTCTGCAATCAAAAAAATAAATTTATTGAAGTGCAATTGATTATAATCTATTGGCTATTAGATATGCTGTGAAGTATTAAGTGTAGAAGATATTTTATTACGCTTCCCGATGAATCCCTACTTTCTTTATGTTTGTGCTTTTTCTTAAATAAAAGTAAAATGATCTGTAGTGTAAATAAAAACATAATAAATTAAATAAAACAAAAACAATGTGAATGATAATTTATGTGGTTGATGGTGGCCAACCATGTGATTGTTTCACAGTTTGCGTTTTACACGAGACTACAGGACCTCAAATGTAGTGGCAATTATTTTGAATTATTTAGTAGGTGCTGACCGAATGCCCACCGCAGTTACCGCAATTTCCTCTATAATTTTTGTCAACGTGTTAAGTGTCGTAGGGAATAAATTTACTCTTCCATTTACACCGATCTTAAACAGGGCATTGTTTTTTAATGAAACACAATAAGTCGTAGTGAAAACCTACTTTCAAATAAAAACCAACTCACCAGCTTATTTTTTTATTCGTTTCCAGCCCGTATTCACTCGTTAGTGTTACTTCTTTGAGCCTAATTTCTGCTCCACCTTTCAAGGCTATTCCTTGTAAAATTATCTACTTTGGCCATTTTAGCTCAAAAATGGAAAAACAAATTTCATTTTCAAACTGGCCACTAATAATTTGAAATAAGAAAAAATAAAAGTATGCATTGTCAGTTTTTTCATATTGTCCTTTTCTTCAAAACACGTTGTTTTATCAAGTTATAAAAGAAAAGGGAATTTATTATGGTAACAAAATACGAGGCAGAATCTCTTTGTCTTGTTTCATACATTCGCGGCGCTGTCGTAACAAAGTTAAACTTTAAGCATGTTTTAGGAGTTTATCATGAAAAATTCAAATAATAACTTCAATGCTCCAAGGCTACATTCACGTTTGAAAAACCTAACATTATTTTTGAAGTGAAACTTCTTTATCGGGGTTGGAAAATTTTTTTCGTTACGCGTCACATTCTTCCGTTACGCGCCATCTTTTTTTATTTAGTAAATTAGTACCCACTTCAGTAAGCCACACCCCCAACCGTTTCCAAGCCCCACCCAAATTTTTAAGTCCCACCCACTTTTTTGTAATTTGATCCTTACCCCCCCCCCTCTGGCCTTCCCCCACCCTAAATCCAAAACAGTGCCCAATAGCCTCCCCACGAACCCCCCCCGCTTACCCCCACCCTAAAAATTTTACCTCACCCCCCCTACTCATATCTCCGGCATTATCCATCGTAGACCCACCGACCTTGGGTTCATTGGAACCGGCTCGGTGAGGGCTACAATCCTGCCCCAACAGAATTCCCGAATTCCCCCTCCACAACTTTAAATAAAAATAATAAATAAATAAATACACCCAACAGTCACATACATAGTCCTGACCCCACACTAAGATAGAGTCTTGTGTCGTAGGTATCAAGAACTACGAGAGACTTTTCGGTCTCACAAACACCCAGACCCGAAACAAATACCTGTGGATCACACAAATACTTGTTTCGGTGCGGGGATCGAACCCGCGGCCTCTCGTTTCACAGGCGGCGTCTAACCAACTGCGCCACGGAGGCTGTCAAAAATATTTTAAGGTGCCCAATAGCCCCCCCACGAAACCTAACCCCCCTCCCGCCCCTACCCCCACCTAAAATTTTTACCTCACCCCCCTAAACCTATCTCGGCCAATAAAGGTCGTGGACCCACCGAGCTTGGTATCCTCGGAACCGTCTCGGTGAGGGCTACAAATTGGCCCCGATAGAAATCCCAAATTCCCTCAAAAATTTCCCCCCTCCTAAACTTAAACTTTATTTAATTTAGCTTTATTTTACCAATTCTGTAAATTTGTAAATAGTAGATCATTTTTCGAAAAATTATGTCATAAAGAAGTTTCACTTCTTATGTGTGTACACTAATACACACACACATTTTTTTTATTTTGTGTTATGTGTGTTCTACTTTTGAAAGTGAATACACAAGGTGTGATTTTAGAATGTGGAGTGAAATCTTTTTATGGTCATTGTAGACCAAGAAACACACTCAGATCTTTTGAAGAAAAAAGGTAAAGTATACGTATCTTAACGTCTCATTATATTATTATTTTCATAATTACATGTGTATAAATATAACAATGTTTGTTACGATTTTAGGATTTTAGAACTTGCAAGATGTTTGTGTATTTTATTCAAATATGAAAGATCTGGATTTGTCCTTTAATGATTTTTTTTTATTTCTATAGCTAATTAGGCCTGTGCTAATGTCCTGTTCAATCTTCGCCTTTGCCCAGTCTCTCGAGAACTTTGTAAAACTCTTATATTTTCTTTGATGACTTTAATATTGTTTTAATTTAAACAAATTAAAGTTAATCGCCTCAAAAAAGAACAAAATAATTCACAATAACTAAAATAAACTAAAGTCCCAAAGGCCACGACAACCTTTGTAACTGTGCACACAAGTCTTTTTTTTCTGATTTATATTTTTGAAATATTTTTACCAGCCAGCATTCGCCTTCCATATTCAAACTCTTTTCACAAAACTCCTTTGTGTATCACCAGTCATTTAGAAGTGGCAATCCTGTATTCTTAACTGAATTTATCCTGGCCCACACCGCACACACCTGATCCCGCATAACTTCCGGGACCATCTCGCATTCTACGGTGAAACGTATTTCTTTTACAAAACACTTTCGCCCTTAATTCCTAGAGTAAAGGTTGGTTGACATTTGAGAGGAATTTTGTGTCAGTTTATTTAAAATGCGAATACTTGATGGCTGATAAATGTGTGGTTTCTTCAATATGTAAATTGAGTTTTCTACAAGTGGGTCAATAATTTACGTAAGGCGATATACATTAAAGGTTTTATTCACAATATACCTCACCCGGGATTCGAAACTGCGACCTCACCTTTGCAATCATACCGTAGTACAACTGCGCCACACACGCCGCCGTCACAGTATAGGTATAACAAAAACACCAAAAATGAAAACATTCTAAATCACATTACAAGCAACCTTTCCAATCCTCTCACATCTATTCAAGTTAAGTTAAATGTCCAGGTATCGCCGGGCCACTAAAGATAACTTCACTTTACGACGCACTTACAGCAGTTAGTTGTTACCTATCGATTGCTAAGTGAAAAGATTAGGGAAAACTTTACGACGTAATGAAATCTTACCGACTTTGCCAGATTGTTGACGAAAAGCGACAAAGTTAGAAAAACCTGGGTTGAATCTAAATTTGTTACAAAGAAGTAAGTTTTTATTGTCGTTGATTAACTTTTTTATTTTAGATTTAGTCGTTTGAAGGACATTGTAGACAGAGTATCTAATAGACTTAACATCTTAACATATTATATTGAGACTTTACATATTATGTCTCAGGATGGCGAGCGCATTGGAATGCCAAGCAATAATTTGAAATTCATGGTGTTGTTTGGTTTTCTACTGTCCATGAGCGGTCGTATCGCTTACCATCAGGCGAATGGCATGCTCTCCTTGCCATTCAACGAATAAAAAAAAGCATACAAGTCTCGAACGGCAATAACTACCACTAGTCTAATTTGTAAGACGATATCGCACTTACATTAAATAATTTAGTTCTCTGCCATCTTTAAACTCAGAAAACTGGTATCCTTGTAAGTCACATTCAAATGATTTTCAAAAGGGATGCAGCTACCTTCTGCTTTCCTTACCAGGTTCCTCTGCCAGTATTGTAGATTGCTATAATTTAGTTATCTACATTCTAAACCAGAAATTACAAATAAACAATCTAAATTGGTAGGCTCGCAGCTTACGGCTTCCCAATATCAAATCCAACCGAACCTTATATCAAAAATAACCTTCACAGAAATGAGAAAAATAAACATTTTCCTCCCGCAAAGCTTTTGTTTTAACATTTGCTTTCAACGGCATTCGATATGCGCATAAACTATACCCGTAGAATCCTCTGTTGGCACTCGATATATCCTGATCTGGCCCTCTAATCCCAGGAGGTTACCGGACCCATCACATACATTATGATTATCCCGGTCCAGTTCGAGAGCTGACCAACAGGAGTAAAATCGGGAGAAACGGCATTACCCGTGTGAATATGTAAAGGGTAATGCAGTATGTAATGTATGGTTTTGGGTATATTTAGGAATACATAAATAAGTGTTAAATTGAGGTTTAAAAACCCTTGATTGGGTAAGCACATGGTCACATAGAGGTTTTCTCCACTCTGTAATATCGGATACACTACTGTATCACTTTGTATCACCAATCCCATGGCGTCCGACTCGATATAAAGTTTACGAAACATAACTTTAATCGGTTAAATAATTCAAAAATTACAAACGTAACACACAATAACGATATTTTTATGAATAAACAACATACAAAATATATTTCAATTTTTTTTTCCGAAACGACGAAATAACGAAGTAATTTAATTTTCATGTTCATTCACTATCCAGCACTGGTGTAAAAAGATATAATGTACTGACTTTAGACAAGCAGTATTTAAACGGTTCATTAATGGTTTCCATATCAGCGTTGTACCAATATTCAGGAAGGAATTCGCTTACAAGACGGATGACAAGAAATGACCCGTCTCTGACCAAGCTAACATTACTCACCGAGATTATGTCAGATATCACGCACCGACTTGATCTTTGTACTTACTAAATACTCTCTTTATATTTATGGAAAGATTTTAGAACTAATTTATAAAAATAGTTTAGAATGGTATTGGTAGAAGTCCTGTTTGTTTTTTAATGTTTTAAAGGTATTCAACAATGTTGATGTCGTGCATTGACATTGCAGTAGGTCTGCTCTGTTTTTAACCTGCGTTAAATTTGCTTTATGTGCATATTGAGGCGCCATCATAATAATATAATCAACCCTCGTATCATTCCATTTCGTCGTATTTATTTCCGATTATATGTATAGTTAATAAACTTCATTTTCGATGTTCGCGGAGACAAAGATGTCTTCAGACAGACTCAAACCACAGAAAATAATATCTCGTGAATTGTGAGAAAAAATATACTTTTATAATACAGACAATATGAAATACGTTCTTGCGCCAGAAACGTACTGAAAAAAATAATCAAACTTTTATACAGATGAACTCACTTAAATCACATCTGGGATCTCTCAGCACGTGACCGAATGTTTCTATGAAAAATGGACCGCGAAGTACTCCCGATTCCGACCGACGGCTCCCAAGTTTTTTCTTAATAGTTATGAATATAGAGTTGTAATTTTCATAAAAATCTGGTTGTTACGTGTAGAAAATAAATTTCTCTCAAAATGAGTATTACGTCCATATTCATATTAAAATGAATTAAATATGTTTTAGTTTGATCCACATCATCATGACAATAATTCTCCAAATCATCACTGCAGAAGAATTATAATATATACTGGCAAATTACCTGGATTGTCATTATACTAGTAAGGTAAAGTGACTACAAAATACCTGATAAGAAAAATAAGTAAAGTTTAATACACCATGTATTGGAAAATAGATGATTATCTCACACCAATCAATACAATTGTGCCAAAAAAATCAGGTTTAATTTAATCGTCCTAATCTTATTTTTTGTACATAAAAAGTGTATTTAATAAGTGCTCAATTATATTCCTCCAAATAAAATAGAAAAAATATTGTGTTGCTAAAAAGAGCTGTTCATAAATAAAAATGACAGCACAACGGTCCCAGCTCTGAATTGTGTTAACTTTTTTCTTGAAAGTATTTCTGAAATACCTCAATACGTTTTCTAGCTCATAAAAGTAATGGTCGCTTGTCTACAGCCAATTGTTACGGTGTATACAATAACTGTACTATATAATAATCTAATTTCCATTGGCCGAGTATCTTCCAACTCATAAATCGCTCCTAGACAGGAGGAACAAAAATTTATGAGCCCAGCCGTGCCAGGGACCGCCTTAGACCACTACATGGTCTAAATCAAAAGCTGAAACTATCAAGTGCATTTATATGTTAAGTTTTTTACGCATATTTTCGACCGCGTAGCAAAAGTTTCATTGTCGTTTCGCCCAGAATACACGAGTCCTCTCTAATCGACAACTTGATTGAGCTGGGCCGTTACGGAATAGCGGACTTCACACACCACCGAAATTCTTATTAAAGGCTCTACACACATATAATACAAGTTTCCATAGAGAAGAATTCCTAAGAATTGACTACCAATACACACATAACTCCAAAAAATTCTCAAATTTTAAACTACGACCTTCATAAAGATAGATCTCGTTCGGTATTTTACCATGCACTAGGTACAAAGTTGACTGTATTTTCCACAAGTCTTACATTTAGGTATATTATATGTACATATTATTCCTCACATGTATTCCTCTTCTGGATATATTCGACAGCCTCCGTGGCGCAGTTGGTTTGACGCCGCCTGTGAAACGAGAGGCCGCGGGTTCGATCCCCGCACCGAAACAAATATTTGTGTGATCCACAGGTATTTGTTTCGGGTCTGGGTGTTTGTGAGACCGAAAAGTCTCTCGTAGCTTCTGATACCCACGACACAAGACTCGATCTTAGTGTGGGGTCAGGACTATGTATGTGACTGTTGGGTGTATTTATTTATTTATTTATTTATTATTGATCCTAGAACCTAAGTAATCTACCTCTAATGTAATGGATTCCTATAATACATGCGATATTCTAGATGATATTCAATTCGCTACGATACTCGATCAATTATTATCAGAGCTCAATTAAGTTGCGATGCTTGACTTGAAACACGATACGTAAAGTATTAATAGATCGACAGAACGCTATTTGAAACATAAAATAAAAATAATAAATATAAAATATCTTGCTTTTGAAGTGCGTGGTGGCCTGTTGGTAACGGACCAGACGCGGCTGCCTACATGTTCACGGTGGTCGCGGGTTCAAATCCCAGGGCACACCTCTGACTTTTCGGAGTTATGTGTGTATTGATAGTCAATCACCACGCACTTTAACAGTGAAGGAAAACATCGTGAGGAAACCTGCATACTGTAGCGATTTTAAAGAATTTCTACGGTATGTAAGTCCGCCAACCCGCACTAGGCCAGCGTGGTTGACTATATGGCCTAACCACTCTCAATCGATTCTCTCGATTGTAGAGTAGGCCCGTGCCCTGCAGTAGGACGTATATGGGCTGATATAGAATATAGAATTCTTGCTTTTACCATGAGTTCGCGAAAAAACTAAACATTATGTACGTATGTAGCAGATCTAGACTTCTCAAAAAAATGTAGAATTCGGGCTTGTGTTTTATTTGATAAATAACTTTTTTGTTCTTAACTAATTTAAGTTAAATAGTTGCAGAAAGATACCTAAATGATGTTTTTAAAGCGTAAATATTTTCTCATTTTGTTCAAACTTGTAGTATAATTAATTTAAGAAACAAGTTTATGGAGTGTAATTACTTTAATTTAAGCAATTTATTTATTATTTATTGCACGCACAAAAAACTTAAAAGAAATTACGTTATAAAAGTACAAATAGCGGTCTTATCACTCGAGGCTATTTGTCGCAGACAACCCCGAGATGAATATAAGCAAGAAAAAAAGAAGTGGCTGTCTAAAACATAAAGTATAAAAACTGAAAATATTGTTTCATGATATTATAGTCTTTATTTTAAGTCTTCGTAAAAATAAATAAGTAGTTCTACATTTGTACTGAATCTTCATATACAAAACAACACAGACTAATCCAAGTGAACTTAAACTAATGACCAAAGTTCGCCTCTTGTATTAACTAAGCACAAGACACTTATAACTTAGACCGCGTCATAACATCCCAAAAGTTATATGTAACTTGACTATTGACGTAATAATATGAAGAGCCGAGTGACTAAAGGCCAATAGGTCTTGAAATTGAGTCTTTTAATATTCCGTATACGCGCGTCGCCAATTACTCTTGTCGTTTCGGACATCTCCTTACAACTCATGAATATATATACACATGCAAACTAGTTCTGTATAGTAGTACATAAATTGTAGTTAAGCGTGAACCGTTGCTTAACCGTATTTCCTACGTGATAGCCAGGTTCGGCAAAGTAAAGACGTCAATTTCAGACTTTTAAATATGGAGTTTTTATTGCGAGTATAACTCTCTCCACTCTCTTCAACCCGCTTATTCACTTTCTCTCTCTCTCCCTCTACCTCTCCCCTCCTGACAGTACAATCCCGAAGAATTTGATATTTTGCCACCACATGTGGCCAATCATCGTGAAATTAAAATTAAAAAAAAATCGTTTTACTTACGAGTATTAAAGTGCTAGTGCTGAATCTTTTGCGCTTGTAAAGAACATCGTATACTTACTTATGTATGTTACCGGAAATGTATGAAATTTAGGAATTGTATACATTTCCTAGGCATTGTATACAATTCCAATATCGTATTAGGAAATGTATAAGAATAATGGTTTCTGTAATAAAACACGTTGTTCAAATGAGATTAATATTTTTTATCACAGGTAGTAATCATAGCGGTAAATTCTATAATACTCGTATCTTCATATTACCTATGTTACTAATTAAAAATAACCCTTCCGGTGTCCAAGAAGCTCATTTTGGGCTCCCTGTCAAGATTCATGTGACATCCTCCATTGTTCTTCAATGGTAGGTAGGTAGGTTAGGTTAGGTTAGGTTAGTTTATGTTAATTAATATCTTAAATACTTACATTTACTTACATTTCCGATTACTATTTAGGAAATGTATAGATTTCCTAGGAAATGTGTCTAATGTAATTTATTTTACACATTTCCGGGCGATTTTAGGAATTACATACATTTCCTAGGAATTGTATACAATGACGGATTACACACGTTAACATATACACATTACGTTACATTAGACACATTTCCTAGGAAATCTATACATTTCCTAAATAGTAATCGGAAATGTAAAGAAATGTAAGTATTGAAGATTTTTTTTTTTTTTTGGTATCGGGTTGGAAAATCCTCATGGACATCCTCCGCCCTGGGGAGGTGCGGAGGGGACTGTCAGACTCTTACTGACTAAAAACCAACCCGTGTTCCTCTCGTACCCGTGTGTCGGAGGGTCGGGTATCGCCGAAGCATTCGTCGCAACCCCCCGACGGGTATTGGCCCGCCATAGTCAGGCGGGCCCCGTCACCCACTGCGGCCGTCACCCCGGCCGCAGGACTCCACTACGAGGCGCGCGCGGAACACGACGCCGCCACCTCAAGGACTGCTGCTGGTCGGACGACAAGACGCCCCGAGTCTGCCGTCCACAGGCCGCGCCCTACGGTGGCCGGAAATCTGCCACCCTACGACGCCCAGTGCGTCTGCTGCGGGAGGGGAGAGAGGAGGCAGCCTCTCTCTCCCTTTCCGCCACCTCCTTTGCGAGCATCACGAACTCGCAGAAGGTGGCGACAGCTCTCCACCCTGACTTGCTCCCGACCATTGTAGTCACAACAGCCGGAAGCGAGAGGTTTCCCGCAGCACCTACGGCCGCGACCAAGTCACGGCGCTGCTCAGCCCAAGCTGGGCACTCCGCCAGCGTATGCAACGCCGTATCGTCGCGGCGATCACCACAATGGTGGCACTGGGACGTCGGCTCCCGGCCTAGTCGACACAGGTACTTCCCGAAACACCCATGTCCGGTAAGCACCTGCGTCAGCCGGAAGCTTAGGGCGCCGTGGCTCCTGTTGAGCCACTCCTCTAGTACGGGCCTTACCGCCGCTACAGCGGCGTGCCCCAAGTATTGAAGATATCAATTAACCTAAACTAACCTAACCTAACCTAACATACCTACCTACCATTGGAGAACAATGGAGAATGTCACATAAATCTTGACATGACATCTTGACATGCCCGAAATGAGCTTCTTGGACACCGGAAGGGTTATTTTTAGTTAGTAACATAGGTAATAATATGAAGATACGAGTATTATAGAATTTAACTATGATTGTTACCTGTGATAAAAAATATTACTCTCATTTGAACAACGTGTTTTATTACAGAAACCATTATTCTTATACATTTCCTAATACGATATTGGAATTTTATACAATGCCTAGGAAATGTATACATTTCCTAGGATATGTATGTATAAAATAATTATTGAAAGAATATTTTATACATTTCCTAAATAGCTTCGGAATTGTATACATTTCCTAGGAAAATTGTATACATTTCCTAGGAAATGTATACAATTCCTAGACTTCATACATTTCCGGTAACATATATAAATTGAAAGTGAGATATTTCTTAGCGTATATAGGATGTTACGAAAACGACAAAACGCAGTCCCGAAAAAGTGTATTTTTCACTTAGTCATAATAATGTGAACGTTTTTACGTACGCGTACAGTTTATGCTATATTCATACATATTTATAGGTACCGCATACGCCTCTTGTTCCAACGAAATTGTCTACTCAAATAATTTTTGTGACATATTGGTTGGATGAAATAATGTCATGTAAAAACGCTGTGTCGTTTCTTTCTTTTCACTGTGAAGTGTTCGCGACGACGGAGTTAGAATTTCTCAAAGGCACGTGCTTGTATGCTTTATTATGTTTTTGCTGCGTTTTTTTAATTGCATCCGTCTGAGTAAATGGTAAGAGGTTCACTTGATGTTCAGAAAAGTACAGGAAGAAGAAAATAATAGATTTTCTTTCGTCACAAAAATTATGCATTTTCGACCTGTGATGGAGAAACATAGAAAACGGAAGTATTTTGAAATCAATTGCCAACAAACATTGACCAAACGACACTTGTAATCTACTTCCCGTCTTTATTCCGTAACGCTTAATAAAATTACTAACATTATCTGATACCCAAAACTTCTAACATCCTATCAAAATATATACTCATTTCACCATGGTAGTGATACCCTCAGTTATATAACATTAACGTTAAATGGCTGTAAATCAAAGACAGTAAGCAACGTTCGCCTTTTCGATTAAACTCCCAGTCGATGAAGCCATAAATCGTGTGGGTCGTTAGAGACCGTCCTTTTAGTGGCCCCAATCGTCGATGCTTTTTTGTCACCCCTACCATGAAGTTCCCTGGACGCCCGTATATAACGGTAAAGCGAAATGGCGGAATTAGGGTCGTCACTTATTTTGGTTAATACATTAGGCTGTCCTGATTTCCCTATTTCAGCGATTTATTTTTTTAGTATTTACGCTCCTTTCAATAAAAGAAAGCTTTATAATATCATGTTCTTACTTATTTCAATGGTAATTTGTATAATGTTTTCTTGTTATTAGCGTTTTCTATTCGCTGTCTTTTATGTAAAAACATTGGAAATGATTATATTAAAGTATAATAATGAGTTAGAAACTTGAAGCAACGTATTTTACCAAGACATCTAATTATTCAACTTTGACTCCAGCGAAACTTAGTTAATCTAGAAGTTCAGACCACAAAGGCACCCTATATTTTACATTTACAGTCCTAAGTACATTCCCTGCACCTGATCGTAGTACAATCCTATCTAAAGAGTGAATTGGCAAGAAATTGAAAATCGACACTAGCAACGTGAAGGTTGCGGGAAGTCGCTGGATTCAGGCCGCTTCCAACAGGTCGATGTGGGAGCTTTTGGGCTTGTGTTTATCAATAAACTTATTGTGGCTGAAGAGAGAGAATCGACCCTATAATACTATATTTAACCGGATATACACCGGTTTATCCCAAACCACGACACATTTACCATAGTCACTACGACGGTTTTACATCCTATATACGGTAACCGACTACCGGGTGGATACCTATACCTACTACCAACTTCCAACATTTGTACACATTTTTTTATTGCGATGCATGGCGAGATGCGATTGCCATATGCCTAATGGTAAGCGATACGACTGCTCATAGACAGTACCAAACAACACCATGAATTACAAACCAATGCTTGGCATTCCACTGCGCTCGCCATCCTGAGACATAAGATGTTAAGTCTCATTATGTCCAGTAATAACTCTAGTTACAATGTCTATCAAACCGAAACACAACAGTGCATTTACACTGCTGTTTGACGGGTGAAATAGACATTGCAGTGGTACCTACCCAGGTGGCCTCTTATTACACATACCTTACTATCTATTTGGGCCTTAAATTACAAATAAAATATAAGTAATATAGCATTTGTGTTGTGTTCACTGTTACTAGACAGTATAATGATTAGTACTTCGTTCACGTCTCGAAGCTATCGTGATCGGTTAGCGATCCATTGTTATTCCAATGACATACGAGCCTACTTGTGTTTTATATTTGATCCAATTTAGAAACTTTATTTTGTTTCAGCTATTTACGAAGTGTCTGGTAAATTCAAAAGTGGTAGAGCAGAAGTAACTTTGGACTATTGTAGTAATGGGCAAGCTTGGGTTGGTACTTACAGGAAAATCTCGTGAAGCAATGGCTTTACCGTTGTTTCGTTCAGTGAGTGAGATTTCCTAATATAAGTGTCGAAGGAAGGAAGCGATTATTGTTTCGTCACATAAAAAGTTCAACGTCACATCAAAGTTGCGACGTCGGTTTTTTGTGAGGCAAAAGTATCGCCGCGACTGAAGTAGAACTTTTATATAATCTTCCGCCACAAAAGGTATATTTATCATTTTCAAAAATTTCAAGTTGTTACAACCATTTTCTTTAATCAACATTAATACCTTTTCTTTTATTATAACAAACAAAACCAAGAGTAGCGGTCCAACGCCATGTTGTGGTAACGAGGCTGGATGATAAACACGCAGCGTCGATCGCCCTGATGAGGGTCACAGCCTCATAATTTGAAATCTTTAATTAACATCCGCTGACCTTAATTTCGTGGGAAAAGGCAAGTTTACCCTCGCACGTCGACAGAATCTTAACAAGCTCAGTGATGTAATGTTTGTTTTACCTCACAAAGAACATGCCCGAGTTCCTCCACTGCGTAACTTGTACAACATTGCTCGTAGGAGCATGTTCCTTTTTCGTCTAGAGCCTTATTTAGCCAGGGGGGTTACTCTTTGATCCGACATGATGTCGAATGTCAAGATACAAATGTGCCTAGGTACTTTACAAAATGTTCGACTCCTCTATAGCACGTCGTAACCATAGAAGTTCGGAGTGAATGATAAATTTCATAGAGAATAGTATCGATTATTAGAAGTGGAAAACTTATAAGTGGACGTCGAACGTTCGACCAGTTGAACTTCGTGTCGGAATAGAGTGACACCCCAGGGTGAAAGATACTAATATCTGCCACCAGAAGACACGTACTACATCGGGATTGCGTTTACTATCAGATAATTGTATTCAGTTTGTAGTATCAGTTTAAAAAGGAAGATTGTTCGGTCTCCCACACTTCATTCAGAAAATTAATAAACACCTTTTTAATGCGTGTCGGACCCTGCTAGAATTAACATAAATAACAAGGGAGAGGAAACCTGCACATTTCAAGGAAAAACGTGGTTTTTCTCGGATTTGCGCAGATAAATTGTGAAAATTATTCATTTATATTGGAGGTGTTTCCGTGTTTGTTTTTTTTTTATATTTCATGCATTCATTATAAGTCACGAGAAAATTGAAATGCTAAACAAAATCCATGGGCGAGGCTTATATTCAGCAGTGGACTTCCTGTGGCTGAAAAGAGAGAGAGAAAGAGAAACGAAATGTAGGGATATAAGAGATAATAAGTGGAAAATTGCTTTAATAACAAGCCATTATTTCTTTACATCTTTTGATTACTGTCTCAACCTAGCATAAACTTGTAAAATAATTTGGGGGGTTTCAATTAATATAACTTTTTTACACCACAGCGCTGAGACACTTTCTATCGCATCTCAATAAGGAGTAAACATTATTGGTAGTGCCGTTCCCAACAGAGGGACGCTATATAAGATGGATTTTAACGGACACTAAACAAATGGTAAAAGGTAATAAACTGCCTACATGATCACGGTGGTCGCGGGTTCAAATCCCAGGGCACACCTCTAACTTTTCGGAGTTATGTGTGTATTGATAGTCAATCACCACGCACTTTAACGGTGAAGGAAAACATCGTGAGGAAACCTGCATACCGTAGCGATTTTCAAGAATTTCTATGGTTTGTAAGTCCGCCAACCCGCACTAGGCCAGCGTGGTGGACTATATGGCCTAACCACTCTCAATCGATTCTTTCGATTGTAGAGTAGGTCCGTGCCCTGCAGTGGGACGTATATGGGCAGATATAGAAAAGTTAATACCGACTTTAGCTTTGCTAATTTTAGACGTGACTTATCACAACTTTAATGTGCCGGCCGAAAGTTTTCAGAAACCATTTACACCAAACGATACGTTGTTTTCCTGAAAAAGAAAACTATTAAAAATAGTACTGCTTTAATAAAATGAGTTACTTTTTAGAATATAAAACTATATGTTATGAGTATTAATAAGTTATTGTAAGGTAGATGGTAGTTACTTATTATGACTATGGATCCCATTCAATAGAGACACATATCAATATAGCCCCAATCACGCAATAAAATATGATTTTGTATCGTGGCTGTCAAAAACTACGCTTAACTTTTAATCTCATAACTATTATTGCATACCTGTCTAACTAAACCACAACTGCCAATTAAAATAAAACATTTTTTGAAACAAATATTGAAATATTTAAAATTTTCAATACATCGAGAGAAAATTTTCGATCTGAGCATCTACCATCCGACAAAATATTGTCGTTTAGTATAAAATAGTTTCTTACTCTCCGCGAATAAAATATTAAAGCAAACGAAAAGGGTTCTGCTGTCTCATAAATTATTACAATAGCCAAATTGACACATTACACTTAATAAAATATGTCCCGCAATCAGCCGATAAGTCCGAAAGGTCAACGCACAAATATCCTTTACGTCTTGTGACCTTAGAACTAATTAGTTACTGTTTTGTCTTTGATTTATGTGGATATTAATCTTGCGACGTAATTTCGGCTAATTGTAGATGTATATTGACCGGACAAAAGGTCCAGGCGGTCGTTGAATACAGAGCTTTTTAAACTGACCACAGAAAAAAAAATAAATGCTATGACTGAACATAGAATGAGGAGACTTCCTGACAGTGTTTTGGACACAGAAAAGGAAAGTGGAAGAAATTGGTTGGAAAAAATTGTTTGGCAAAATTAATAGATACATACAAGCTAAAGTGGATGAAGACGAGCCATAACCCACGGAATATGTTTTTTGGTCCAAACAAGTGTCGAAGTAGAGACTGTGTCCAAACAGACGTAGTATAAGACTTTCTGTTGCACGATGAGCCGACGAACTAAAACTGTTCAATGATTGCGGACTGCTCAAGGACTAATAAGTAAATAAATATTATTACCTAATTGGTATTTCTTGCCTTTGCTTGCTATTGAGAATGCCGGAGACCGGGTGAAATGGAGGAGACTCCGACGACTAAGCAGAATGAATGAATGCATGTTGTTGGTTGGGGAAGCCTAAGTTGATTTTTTTTTTTTTGCGTTGGTCCGGCAAACGATCAAACGAGCAAACAGGTTACCTGATGGTAAGTGTTCACTGCCGCCCATGAACATCCACAACACTTGGATCATAGATGTTGCCAGCCCATTAATTTGGCAGGGGAGCAGGAAGAGAAAAGGATGAGAAGAGGCAGGTATTGGGCATCCGGCAATTAATAGGCTGAATTATCATGCAAGCAAAAATTTAATAAATCAATACACTCAACAGTCACATACATAGTCCTGACAACTGCGCCAGAGGCTGTCGCAATTATATAGACCACCCATATTACACGACTCAAATAAACCCCCCCAGAACCGCCAATAGCTAACACGTAAATTTTAAACGAATGCAGAGTTTCCAAAGCTAGTTGGCATTGGAATATATCAAATACCACGCACTGGTCCGGCTGCTCACCAACTTTTAACATGGCCGACCGCGGGCTTGGCTGACATAGCCCGTCGCCGTGTTGTTGCCAAAACAAAACTGATTTGGTTTTAAAATGAGCGCTTTGAGCACCGTATTTCAGGGGCGGATGGCTTTCCTATAATTTGTCCCCGTCCTGAATAATTTCGAGGTGTTTACTCCGGGAAAAGTGATTTCGCCGGATTATCTAAATGGTATTAGATACATAAATCTGATCGGATGGGGACTTTGTATATTGTTTTGGATACAATTAGTAAAGATTGGGGAAAATAATAATTTATAGTCCATTTACGATTGTGCATAAATTCTCAATCGTATATCTTCTGCCTGTCCTTCCTACTGCGAAATAAAGTTGCACAAAAGGATTAATTTCAACCACATTGATGATTGACGCTATACATTAAATATTAGTTCAAATAATTACATTAATAATGATTATTTTTATGTATGTGTTACTATAAATTTTACTCATAACACGCCCTGCCGCAAAAACCCTCTTGGCACTAGAAACACAGCTAATAATTCCTGTGAAAGCGGCGCGATGAATGTGAGAAATTCACGCTTAACTTTCAACCAAACTAAAACCAACTGCAGGATCACAAAGCGCTCAAAACTCACAGACGTTGTCATGGTAAATTGACTGTTTTTATTTTTAACAATTCAACTTCTTTGTAATTTACGAGTAAAACATTGTTTTTATTCCTTAACGTCTGCACGTCTCTTGCTAAAAATCTACCAAGGACTTTTTAACCTTTTTCATACCGGCAAAACTAATTGAATATACTCGTAAATACAATAATACTTAATATAATATTATATTGAATATAATACACAATATGTGGTTAAGTTTAATGCAAAATTCAAATAAAGTATTGTATAAAATAATGTTTTGTCAATTCGAACTTTAAAATTCAGTTTGAACGTAGAAGACAATACATTCAATAACTAAAATAGGTTTTAAATCTGTCTATGAATAAGACCGATACAATGTAATTATTAGTGCGAACCGGCCAACAAAAGCCTTTAAATACTGTTTCAATGGTTGAGTTATAATTCCTAAGCCTGGCAACAATACATTTTCTAATTAGCAGCTCAAATAACCGATAGCTACTACCACTCGTATATTAATTCTTTATGAGAAATAAAGTTCTTAAACCTTAATTAATTATTACCTCATGCAGTAACCAAGCAAAATGCAAACTCAATACAGTCTTCATAGGTTGAGCTGGTACAAGCCTATCTTCTTTATAGAATAACTATGCCAAATACACAACTGAGGCATAATAGACGCCCCTGTTCAATAGAGCTACATCGGCTTCATCCAACGCGTATTCAATGGGATGCCCTTCTGTATAGAACTAAAAGCATTCGCACAATCTTGGTGTATGTCGGTGTATGTGTTCGCAAATTAATCAAACTTGCACGTTGCGTGTAACATAGCCTTGATACATTGAATTGTAACAGAAGTCTGTACATAGGAGACATTTAAGAAAATTTAATATGCGGGTTCTGGCAATAGTAGTAGAACTAACACGTTTTTTTAGAAGTATTTTCTGCTTGTATGAACGTTTTTATATCACATTAAAACAATATTTGCTTCGATTTTCACAGTTGTACCGTTACAGATCTGGCCAGAGGACGTCACACGCAACGTTAGCTGGCGGGACGACTTGCACAAGAGGGCCGGCAGCGACTGGATGCATAAACCAGCAGACCGGGCTCTGTGGCGTGCCTTGGGAGAGGCCTATGTCCAGCAGTGGACTGCAACGGTGATGATGATGATTATTACAGATCTAACTTAAAATTTAACATATTATTTACAAAGATACGCTCCATAAAATCCGAGTTTTCAATGAATATAAAATGTTGTTTCTAACTTGGTCAGTATAGACAAATCGGAACGCCTATTATATAGGTACACTGATTTAGAAATTATGCGGGCTCGACATACGCGGACAAAGTCGCGGGAAATAGCTAGTAATTTTGTAAAGACATATCAAGTCTGATCTCATTGAAAGCAAACAGCAATCTGTCAGAAAAATTGCGAAATAGCATTAGCTCTTCGATAACAAATATTATACCATTATTTAATAGATTTGATGTAGTAGTAAAGGTGAAAATTCATTATACAAATAGGTCTTTAAATGATCCTACTTTATGAACACCGTGCAAAAAGAGATTAGCCGAGTTATTAATTAAAGACTTTGTCGATTAGCGTTTTACGCTTTTTATAAAATCTGGATTAAGCGATTTGTAATCTCGACGGTTGAAAGAATGTTTTTTCGTGGAAGTGGTAGTACCCACTAAGATGCATTAAACATTAGATACACCGTAGTGTTAGTTAAAATTGTTCTATTGGGGCTAAAAAAAGCTTCTCTAGGGCTGCTAAGAGGCCGCGTAAAAGTTTGGTCAAAATTTCGTCCTTTTAAATGTTGGTCCACCATCGCTTCCCGTTATTAAGCTATAATTAAGGTACCCCAAAAATAAAAGCAATATTAATTACTCAAAAATTCGAAAATTCTCCATCACAGATAACATTAATATACCTACTACCAATAAATATTTAGATATCATCAATTAACAACAACGAAACAACCGTTCCACTTTCATTCATCAACAAATGCCTATTCTACATATATTGCAAACTCTATGGAATAATGGGACGGGCTGCGATCAGTAACAAGTGAACCGGAACAGGAAATAGTACGGTGGACAGAGCCGATGCACGCGAAAGGGACGTTTGCAACGCGAGCCAGGACGGGAAACGTCGACAATTTCCAGCGTATTAAACGCTGCCATCAATCATAGCTCAGGATTTTAGAACGATAACGGATTTCATGATAGAATTATTTTGTGTGGCAGTGATTCTGAGCGACAATATGTAGGTAAGTTAAGAGTTTTAATCGGGTTCTGTAATTTGTTGTTGGTACGATATTCAATACCAATCAGAGAAAGACCATTGTATACAAAGGTAAAAACCAATCACATGGCCATGTTAAGTTCAACGTGTATTATAATAGGTATGCGTTTTCAACCAAACCCATGTAATTGTATGGATCGGAGAGAGAAAAAACAATCTTTATTTATGTGTATCAACTATGTTAATTAATACCCTCATCCAATCTCGTCTATAGCCATTTCAAAAATGTTGTCAATTTATTATGTATAAGAGTGCTTCACTCTCCACTTTCACAAATTGTTGCTTGATTCTATAAAATCTTACTCTATTTCTTGTTCTACTATGATGTAACATCTTTTTTGAATCCATATTTCTCTCTTATAATACCATTTTATTCCTTTGATATTCACCCCATCGGCTCTTTATGAAGTGGTAAATTCTATCGAAATAATTCATGAAGCAGATAAGAATGTAGCAACACACCATCTTATAATAAAAAAAGATAACTTTGAAAGAAAAACCATATTTCAAGGAAGAAAGGCGTGAAGTAAAAAAATCGGGTAACTGAAGAAATGAAGGATGCGTTTGAGATTTGTGTTACAAAGTAAAAGAGAAAGCGATAAGAACTAATGTACATACTTATTTAACTGGTGGTAGGTCTCTCATATGTAAGAGGCCGCCTAGGTATCACCGCAATGTCTATTTCTCCCGCCAAACAGCAGTGTAAATGCGCTGTTGTGTTCCGGTTTGAAGGATATTATAGCCAGAGTAACTACTGGGCATATTGAGACTTATCATCTTATGTTGATGGATGGATGGCGAGCGCAGGGCAATGCCAAGCATTGCTTTGTAAGTCATGGTGTTGTTTGGTTTTGCTACTGTCCATGAGCGGTCGTATCGTTTACCATCAGGTGGACGGCATGCTCGCCTCACCATTCAACGTACTTACGTACAGGACTTTTGAAAATGTCAAATACTTAATTCATATATATTATTTATAGTTCGGTTTCCCTAATTTCAAAGCGTTAAAGAGTGCTTTGTATGTAATTTATCCTACTATTGCCTGTATCTCGCACCACAACCCAAATCCATTACATCATCGATCAAAGCATTTCTTATTACATTCGCAAAGAGCTCTTTTCGATTCGCAATGTATAGACCAATGCGTGAAATGTCTTTATGTATTTTTAACATTTTATGTATATTAGAATCCGACTTGCGGTAGCATATTCGTTTCACCTTTATTCGTGATGGTGGAAAACTTATCAAACTGGTCCATCAAAATGTGTGACGTTTCGGATTCAGCCTCTATATATTTCTCACAGACGGGTATGTGTTGGTAATAGTGTAAGTATTATTACTGGCGTAGAACAACCATCTTTTGTTCTTATATACTGAGGTATTATGTAGTTGCCCTGCTTATGTTAATAGATCATATTAGAAACAAAATTAATCTTACTTTTACTGCCACAAAACGTAATAAAAATGGTAACTCCCAAACTCTACGTACTCACTATAATGGTAGGGCTTATGAGCAAACTCATACATCCTGTAGCATAAAGGGAAGATAACAGGAAAAAACATCACAAAGGAAAATGGTAGTTTTTGTCATAAAAGCAAAGGACATCATATAAAAGCCATATTTTCCTCAATTTTCAATACGGCTTAAGGCTTCACGTAATCTGCAAACTGAACAATGTGTTTGGTAAATTAATAAAAATAGAAGTACTTATGGTGTAAACGCGGTCTTAGCCTCTCTCCCCCATCTTAGCTTGAGGTACAAGATTCTTTATTTCATGTTTATTCTGCACTATTAAGCTCTGGAAAATTTTGCGGGCCCATGTTTCCCATCCTCCTAAAATCCTACGTCTATTTAATTTTATTTAATTGCCATGAATGGCGGGACGGGCATGCCATTCTCCTGATGTTAAGCGATACGACTGCTCATTGACAGTAGTAATACCCAAATAACACCGTGAATTACAAAGCAACACTTGGTATTCCATTGAACTCGCCATCCTAAGACAAGATGTTAAATCTCAATGTGTCCAGATATGTCTTTCTGCCATAAAGTAAAAAAGCAACTAAGTGGGCGGCCATTGTTTCAATGGACACCCTAGACAACATTGCATTTAACATCAGATGCAGTGTTAATACTTCTTGAAACAAAATAAATGTATTTTATCTAGTTTCTCGTCTACATCCGCGAATAATACTTAGTTTAATATTTATGTTTCCGCATCGCTAGAGGGAAGTAGACACTTATTTGTTTCCAACTCGTCCTATTTATTTTCGTTCTCATTAATTTCGTTGCGAGTTGGAGACGAGTTAGTGCCTCCAGCGGTTCGGCGAACTTCGGCGCTCAGTGCCATTTCATTGTAGTTTTATCGATCCTGGGTGGAAGAAATTGCATAGTTGTGTAGGTATTTGATAAAATTGATTTGTTTGTACAAAAATAAATTAAATATTTGGCATAATCTCCATTTGAACTCAAAATGGCAATGAATATTTATACGTCTCAACCAGCCATGCGTACATAAATCATAAACATCACGAGAGAGGTAGGCAGAAGTGCAACCAGGATACCCACGCTTCACCCTATGTGTTCCGTCCCACTATAGGGGGTGAAGTATCATGCACAAATTCCTGACTCCGTGGGCATTGGGCATTAAAGCTGGCAAATACAATAAAGCATTTAAATATATACGTGTTATTTAGGTTATTTTATTCCCGTTTTATAATTCATTTATCATATCATTAACTACCACAAATGAATTTCATTCCAAATTATTCGTATCAATTTGATTATATTTTGTAGTTTCTCTTATTTCCACGTATTAATTTCGTTGAAATTTTCTACGAATTAATATTTCTGCGAAACGGTATACCGAGCCAACAATATCATAAAATACTATTAATGCAATAACATCGATTCGCAGAATCTCATTGAATAATAATAATAATAATAATAAACTCTTTATTATAACACCATGAAACTTAAACATGAAAACAATTAAAATAGAACAATAGAAAACATACAGTAATCATAACAATAACAAAAAAATAAAAATAATAATGGTGATATAACTGGCGGTCTTATCGCTTAAAGCGATCTCTTCCAGACAACCGGTTGGGAGAGGAAAAATCCCATAGTTATGGACGGTGCTTATTTATTAACAATAAACTTACACGTAACATAAATATATAAATACCAATAAAATAATAATAAATACAAGGTATGATAAACTTACATACAATATAATACATATAATACATAAATATTTATATACTTGCTATAATGACAATAGTGTATGTGTCTATTGTGAAAGATAGAGGGCTTTCACCCTTGATTTAAATATTTCCAGCGAGGACGATCGCTTAATTTTGAGAGGCAAAGCGTTCCATAGCCGCACTGCCTCAAATAGCCGCAATAATAGCGTATTTAAAGCAACATACCAATGAAATTCGTCGGAAATCGAGATGAATAGCAATTAACAATATTCCCGAAATGCCTTTCACATTATTTTGTAAAGTAAAATATAAAGCTTATGTATACAGGGTATTTCAAGACCGCGACCGAAAACGAAGCCAGGTGGTAGATTTAGTGGTTACAGACTCGATGCAAATAAAAATTTCACCAAAACAGCGACAGATTTATTTTTAGAATTTTTTAAAAATCATCTTTTTTGGGTGGTAAATACCTAGTTATTGCGAAAATAATAATTTAAACGCTTACGTACCACTGAGTGTTTAGAAATAAAGAGGTCTACATCATTATTTTAGGAAAGCTATGTATTTATCACCCAAATACGACGATAAGTAAAAAATTACAAAAAAAAGTTGCCGATTTTTTTGAGAAATTTTTACTTGCATTGTGTCTAAAGTCACTAATACTATCACCTGGCTTCGTTTTCGTTCGCGGTCTTGATATACCCTGTATACATATGTACATGTTAGGCAGCGACTCTGTTGTGCTGGACCCCTGGCACTGCGAAGGTCCATGAGCGGCGGTGGTCGCTTACCATCAGGCGAGCCGCCTGCTCTTCTGCCTGCCAAGGCACTTAAAAGAAAAAACATAAGCAGTACTGCACTGTGTTTCTTGTTTTTATTTAAACAAGTCTATTTTAACTAACATTCCTTTTTATTAAGTTTCAATCGGCATTGTAGCCTTAATTTCATGTATTCCTGATTTTTTAAATTTGTTGTAAAATTTTATTACATTTCTTTTATTACATCACAAATCAAAATGTTATGTGCAGTGTACAAACAAGCATTAAAACGTGCTACCTAATAATCCAAAAACAAATCATAATTATTATTCATAGGGGCAAATACTATTCTACATATCAAAGCGAATGTTTTGTCGGTGCGGAAACCCTTTCAAGTGCCCAATGGCATCATATACACATACATTCATCTCATGAATCGAAACTTTCTAATTTCTATCTGCGAATTGAACCATTGTAATATTAAGCTCAAGAAATTCTATAAAAGAAATATGCATTTCTATAGAAATATGCTTCTTGAATTAATATTGTCTAAAAACCTAGAACTCAGTAATTCTATCTGTATGTTGGGCAACCGTAATATTAAGTTCAGAAAATTCTATCAAAATATAGCAGCATCGAGTCACTTCCCAAACAGAGCAACCAATACAAAACTGTAACACCATCTAGAGAGTAATAGAAAATTAAAAAACTGCCACACACTGACATATTTCCAACGTGTGGCGTGAAGTCTAACGAACCACGACGTATTCCATTAAAGATACCGTCCGTCAAGCAGTACAGCCTCGTAAACCCTCCAAATACATTCTGAACCATGTTTTGGCGCGTCATCAAATTTTTGTTGGCAAATCGACTCGGAAGTGTTGATATTCCAGTTCCGACTCTCGTTATCGGACGTATGGTTATGTCTTTCTTTGGAAATGTATAGTTTTCGGTTATTTGATTTAGTGGTATCGGAATTTTGTACATAATTTTGTAAGCATAGAATATTTTTTACCCCTTTTAATGAAATGTTTGGTGTGTAATTTTACATGAAGCCATATATTGCTTAAAATGGATAGCAAAATTCGACACCAAATATTACATTGAGTTGTTGAATATACTGTACTATATTTATAAAATTGATGACAATAAATTAAACCTTTAAATAACTATTACCTACTACGTCCCTATATTAATTGAATCTACTAAAAGTAATATTATTTTTATATTATTGTACCAAAAAGACGAAATAACATTATAATAAACAGTAAATATAGCTATTTTTTTAATTCCTTAATTTACTTTCCTGTTTGCTTCATAAGAACTTGTACATATTAATCATTAAATATCTCATCATTTTATGAAATGAAAAGAACAGTATAAATAAAATTTTAATAACACTAAACATTTTTCCTCAAACACACCAAAGAAATTCATTTACCAACTTCACGCCCTGTAATAGATTCTGCCAAAAGTGGAACTAGAGGAAATTGGACAGCCACTTATCATCATAAATATAGTTTACGCCGCGGCAGAGTCACATTAATAATCTTTATTATGTTAAATATTTATGTACAGAAATGTATTAGAATAGGGCGGAGGACGTCCCACGAAACGACATACTTTTCTCTTGAAACAATTATGTTAGACCGGGTCACTTGCGCAAATAATACGGGATATAATAATATTATTTGCTAGTCAACGCTGAAGATGTAATTAAATGTTATGTTTGAGACAAAATTATGTACTAATGTTATTATTAATGTATATTCAGCAGGCATCCAAGTTTTTTTATATACTTCTAATATATAATATATAATAATATAACAATCGACGCTTTCTGTGTAAGGAAAGCTCACAATAGCTTAAAAAATAATAATCTCACTATCTTTACGTTCTTCTTCTTTTTTCGATTCTACATTTTGAGATAAATATGAATTTTAATGATATTGCTTAAATCATGTATTCTGATCTGTAAGTATCTTTCCGAGCACCAGTTTTGTTCATTCGCACCTTATGTTTTAGTTTATGGTTCTCGTAATTTATGTTTTAAAAACAACATTTCACATATGTACATACATAAACTCACGCCTTTGTCCTAGAAGGGATAGGCAAAGACGCCACCAGGACACCTCCATTTCGCCTTGTATGTGCCGTCCCACAATATAATAGGTGGCGAGCCTATCGCCATATCTGGCACAAATTTCTGACTCCGGGCTGATCATGAATAGAAAAACCCAATTTCACTTTGCCCGACCCGGTATTCAACCCCGAGACTTCAGCTTTGTGATCGTATCGTATTATCTACAACTACGAAACCAAGGCAGTCATAATTTTCAAGCATAATTTAATAAAGTGTAAAGCTGAGGTCTCGGGTTCGAATCCCGGGTCCGGCAAAGTGATATTTGGTTTTTCTATTTATTATCAGCCCGGAGTCAGAAATTTGTGCCCGATATGGCGATAGGCTCACCCCCTATCACATCATAGGACGGAACATACAAGGCGAAATGTGGGTGTCCTTGTGGCGCCTATGCCTACCCCTTCTGGGATAAAGGCGTGAGTTTATGTATATTAAATTATGCCGATATTATGTTCTTGTAAATACATTCTTGTTAGAAAATGAAACTTACACAGGTAAATTGAAAATTCTTATTTGTTTGTGTCATTTTTCCTCGTGATTAATTACACGGTACAATGACGTATCGTAGATAAAACTCGACTCTGAAATATTCTTCCACAAAATTGCGCTTCCACGCTTTTTCACGCCTGGTTAATAAATATAATTGTCACATTTATCACTTTGCTCATAAAATTCTGTCAGGCATTAATATCGTACTATAACTTTTCATATACGACACACGTTTATTTTATCTTCCATTTAATGTTTACTTTACAAGATATATTACATTATAATAATACTTTCGATATAAAATTAAGTTCATAGTGATAGTCAATCACCACGCACTTTAATGGTGAAGGAAAATATCGTGAGAAAACCTGCATACCGTAGCGATTTTAAAGAATTTCTACGGTATGTAAGTCCGCCAACCCGCACTAGGCCAGCGTAGTGGACTATATGGCCTAACCACTCTCAATCGATTCTCTCGATTGTAGAGTAGGCCCGTGCCCAGCAGTGGGACGTATATGGTCTGATACAAAACAATACAATACAAATCACATATTTTATGTTATGATTACCTGTAACGATAATTATCTTAACCAAATATAAATAAAAAAAGACGCCAGCTATGTTCTAAAATATATTAAATAACCGACTTCAAAAAACTGACAAAAAATCCTATTAAAAATAAAATTCTAAAAAAAGAAAAAAGAATCTGACTTATGACAAACTAAAATGCACTAAAAAGTAAAAAAATAATTGCGTGTTTTTCACGCAAGATTGTATTTATACACATATATTATGTATCCAGTTAAACTTTACATCTAACTCAACACATACCTATGAGTAACAAATAATTATAAAAACATTTAATTACAGTTCACCTAAGCTAAAATTTGAAATATATGTATGCACTACTTAAAAGACAATCAAATTATTAGAATAATGTACAATTATAGTTATTTTTGGAGTCGGTGTCAGCCAAGTTTTATGAGTAAGTAACTTATATTTTATTGAATTAAGGTTAATAAACAATAAATCAAAACTAACCGCGCCTCTACGCGGCCCACATAATAGTTTAAGAGGATATTCGTATAAAATAGATTTCATAAAGTTGTTGTCATTTAATATTGTCAGGTATCTTTGGCTGACACCGACTCCAAAAATAACTATAATTGTACATTATTCTAATAATTTGTCTTTTAAGTAGTGCATACATATATTTCAAATTTTAGCTTAGGTGAACTGTAATTAAATGTTTTTATAATTATTTGTTACTCATAGGTATGTGTTGAGTTAGATGTAAAGTTTAACTGGATACATAATATATGTGTATAAATACAATCTTGCGTGAAAAACACGCAATTATTTTTTTACTTTTTAGTGCATTTTAGTTTGTCTTATGTCAGATTTTTTTTTTCTTTTTTTAGAATTTTATTTTTAATAGAACTTTTTGTCAGTTTTTTGAAGTCGGTTATTTTTTTTTTGTTAAAATTTTGGTTTATTTTTTCATTTTTAGTGACTTAAATGTTCGATAGTCAAATTTTACGTACACAGCTTCTGGTAGCTTAAATAAATTAATCTTAATAACCGTAATTTTTTTTACATCATGGTACTTTTTTTCTCAATCGGCAGCAAGAAAATACTGTGTAGCGTTTTGCCAAAAATTTGACGAGCAGCAACCCCGGTTAGCGACTGGACTTCCACAAATTTAGGCTTCGTTAGGTATATCTATTGTTGGTGCGTAACAACGTTTGATATGCTCCGCGATTAATTTTAGCAGAAATGATTTACCATTACCTGCACCACCCGTGACAAAGTAACAGCTGACTTTCTCGTCCTTTCAAATTGAGTTTGATTGCCGTTAAGACTTTCTGAAACACATTCTTTTGTTGGATATTTAATCCTCGAATGCTTCTTAGGAACAATTCATCCGACATGACGGCTCGTTCTTCCATGTTTTCACAAAAGTTATCATCGTCATGTACAATTTGTTCACCAACACATAACAATCGGCAATGGAATTCATTACGGAATGGTATATGGCATAGGTACTATTAAACTGTAATAATATGATTCTTTGTCACTGTTACAATTTACAACAGATCTTCATGATTTATTGGTATAGTCGCCGAAGATATTGACTATTTACATGTTTGTTCTTTTTCTCAACCGCCCCTACCCCTACTTTCATCCACCACTGTAACTTTACTTTTATACTGAATCCAATGCAAAAAGAACCATTGGAATCGTACTCAATTTTGAGGAGTTCTACTCTCCAGGACCGAAGATATTCATCAGATTTTCATGATTTATTGGTGAGATTAAAGTATTAATACGTTTATTCTGATGCAAAAGACATCACTAAAATCAGTTAAAAGCTGCCGAAGATATTGACTATTTACATGTTTCTTAATTTTCTCACCCCCCCCCCCTCGCCCCTACCCCTACTTTCTTCCACTACTGTAATTTTGCTTTTGTACTTAATTCAATGCAAGAAGAACCATTGGAATCCTACTTTATTTTAAGGAGTTCCCCTCTCCAGGTCCGAAGATATTCATCAGATCGTCACCATATTTTTATGGGACCAAACGACAAGCACCAGCTTTCAATTAAAGAAAGAATTATCGAAATCGGTTTACCCAGTACAGAGAAATGAGGTAACAAATATAAAAAAAAAAAAAAAGCAACATACAGTCGAATTGAGAACCTCCTCCTTTTTTTGAAGTCGGTTAATAAAACAATTATGTATAATTAGAGTTGTATCTTAGTGACGTAATCATAAGAATTGCGGTATCTATTGAACTTGTATAAAACTTTAACACTAAAACACATCGCATATCCTAAACAAGTAGGTCCAATTCAAGTTTCATTAGGAATATAGGTACAGGATATTGGAGCCATGACGACATTAATCAAAACCATATAAATAGCGCCAGCAGGGCGTAGGCCAGAGATTATTAAATTAAATTTAACGGTAGTGCCACTGTACATTTTTACTACATTATTATGGCATAAACTATTGTCACTTCAGTTTGATTTTTATTTGTGTTTTAAAATGTTGCCTACGCATAATTTAGTCTATTGAAATATATCAATTGTCTCGTACTTATCGTGTTGTAGTTTAATCTCGTCATGACGTCATTAGTAAGTGGGTACTCGTGGTAAGAAATAATTGTTATGAATTAATCCTTACAAACGGATGAACGTTAGCATGTTAATCTTTTAAGTTAGAAAATTATGAATACCAGCCATATGGATGGATACAAAATATCGAACCAAAAACTGGTAATTAAAAACATAATTAAAAATCATAATACACTCTAGTATACCGCGTCCCGGGTTCTACCGAGGTAGGTACATATTTGCAAGAAATAACCATTGTTGACCGGTGGATACAGGGGGGGTTTCTCTATGATCAGAAACGAAGTTCGATGTTCGGCCGCTCGACGTCCGAAGTAAGTTATAAGTTTTCCACTTCTTAAAATCAACACTATCATTCAATCCAAACTAAGTTTATGGTTACGACGTACGGTAGAGGGTTCGAACATTTTGTGGAGTACCCAGGCACATTCGTACAGTTTTACATGCGACGTTCGAAACTTCGTACTTCGTTTTGGACCATAGAGTAACCTCCCTGGCTTGGATATCATGGCATTTACTATTAGGTGCGTTGTTCCTTGTCATGCTAACAAGTAAAGCTTTCGACACCAAAAAGCATTCCTTTGGTATTCCGACTCACCATTGCAATCCCGGGATTTGATTATTGAAAAATATGTCGGGATCCCGGGATCCCGGTACTTGGAATCCCGACAGACACAGAATCAGCAGTTTAAATACTTGGTCTATTAACCAATATAATCAAATTTTCAAATAGAAAAATCGTTAACCCCGTTTTCTAGTCCAAGCACAAAGGTTATCTATAATTTATTTTTATTCATAATAGACATAAGCAAATAAATCTATGTAAATATGATAATACAATATATTGTAATTCGCAAATGGCCCCTATTTGTGGTTTCTATTATTGACGTTATTTCACGCTTACCAGATATACTCGACCAAACACATATAAAATAATAGCTAACTTCATCATGTTGCTTTTTGGCTGTCAGTGTGCGCGAGCGTAGTCAAAAAAATATTCTCATATTTTTTCTAACGCGCCCAAAGAAGTATAACTAAATGAATATGATATCGTTTACGTTCATTAAAAATAACAAGACCTTACCCTGGCCTCAACGCACTGATCTCGCATACGCTGTGCAATTAAACTTGTTCGGTTAAATAGTATTTATCGCCCAAACATGATAACGATGTCACAGAGCCGTGACCCTACAAAACGTATTATGAAGATATTAAAAAACACGCTAGTAATTTGTCGTATCAATCCCTCGGCAGACGTGAGAATGTGGCTCAAATTGATTTTAATATGTGTGACTTTCGCTGTAAGTATATAATTTATTAGAGTATTTACCAAAATTTCGGACGTGTGGTTATCAGAAGCTATTAATGTAATATTAAATATTAATGACCGTCATCTAAGAACGAAAGCATTTTAATAGTGTGTGTGACAGTCAAATACCACGCAATATGACGTTGGAAGAAACCATCCTGATGAAAATGAAGAAACCTGCATACCATAGAAACCTTTACAAGTGGGTACTGTGTCTATGATATGTGAAGACCGCCATTATAAGCCAGGATGATGGACTTTAGAATTGAGAAATTAAAACTAATCACAATACTAAGTATGATGCAGACCACTTCCAACCGGTCGTTGTGATGGTCCTTGGGGGAGGCCAGTTCAGCAGAAGACTTCCTGTGGCTGAATCGATAAATAGATGATGGACTATCGCCTAAACGCAGATATACGGATTCTAAGAGTCCCATGCTCAGCAGTGGCCGATTTATAAGCTGATATTAAACAGTGCAAATCTAAGTGTATTAAGATTTGTAGTGCGAGCTAATTGACTTTAAATATGTTGAGATTACTGTGTAAAGTTGTCAGGTAGCTGGTATCAGTCAGGTATATACTCAAAAGCCAGAAATAGCAAGTACTCTGAAATTTATAAGAGATAAACTCAAAATACGGTAATATAAAATCCTATGACCAATTCATGAAACAAAATTGGTCATAGTAGAATTTAAAAGTTCCTATAGCTTAAGCTAGTGGTCATACGCCTTATACATTTTTATTTATTATTTAAAATTATAAAACACACTCAAGAAGCTTATTTTATTGAATTTGAAATTTAATCTTATTTAAGCACTTTATTGCTATTTTGATTTGTGATTAGCCCTCTTTATCAGCTTATCCACTATATCGACTATTTATATTATACAGTCCACGAGTTCATTCGATCTCAGCGGCGTGATGAACGGTAACCACATGGCGGGAGTACCTCTGGGCATCTCGCAAGGCGTCGGCGAGGTGGACGTGGAAGGCATCTGTGTGCAGCCTGGCATGGCGTGCCAGAACTGCACGCATTCCGTCACTTGCGTGCCTATACCGGGAGGATGGCTTAAGGTATGCAGGAGCTTTTAGAGAAATAGATGGTGTTGTCTGTTTTGATGCATAGTGGAGTATTTTATTCTGGCTTATGAAGTCTTTTAAAGGCCGACTTAAATATGCATAGTGTTTTGTATTGGTGGGACTGATTGAGCCGTGTTTTGAAAAAAGCCTTTGAAAATAGAATGTGAATTATGTGTTATGATAAGTGTAGAATTGATAGTTTAGACTTGCAAAGTTTTAAAGAACAAGTTATTCAAGTAAGTTTTGTTTAGATAATACAGGAAATAAAATAGTACGATTTTTACTTGGTGCATAATTATAATCTTGCACAGCAATCTAGTTGAGCAGGTTGAAAAAGTACACAAATGTTATTTCTTTTAAAAATTAAATACTTGTAAAACAGAAATTAACATTTAAAATTGAATTAGAATTAGCATATTTCAACGGACTGGTATATTTAAGAAATAAATTTCAGCTATTCCGATGGATACTTAACATTCGTAAAGGCAGGCAACGCACTGTTTACATTCTGATGTTGTGAGTATTCATGGGCAATGGTGTCTACTGACTATCAAATACCCCGTTCTTCTTCTGCCTCCTAGTTCATAAATAAAATTTTTAGTAGGGTGTAAATATATAATAATCTAGCCTAACTTGGTGTTAATCATTAGCTGCCATTACAAGATTGTCCATCGGGAACGACGTGCAACGCTCACCTCGGACGGTGTTCAGATCAACCCGTGCCGGAGTGCGACCCCATCAGCATCAACTTCCAACATAAATGCGAACAAGTAAGTCAAATTTCTGTACATATACAAAAAATCACTGTATATTGAAAGCTGAAGCCGCGGCTTCGATCCCCGCACCGAGACAAACGTTTGTGTGAACCACAAGTATTTGTTTCGGGTCTGATCGTTTGTGAGACCAAAAAGTCTCTGGTAGTTTCTGATACCCCCGACAGAATAGTCGATTTTAGTGTGGGGTCAGGACTATGTATGTGACTATTGGGTGTATTTATTTTATTTATTTATTTCCTTACAAATACATGCCGGTGATATTTCAGTTATGCAGATGAGCATAATACGACAATTTATCCGAGTCTGTGTGTCTGTGCATGTGTTATTTTATTTATAAAACACAACCATGATATATTAGTAATCCTAACATGGCGCAATGTGTTTAAAAACTAACAGTAAACAATAACATTAAAAAGCTTTTCTTAATCCTTACAATAACGACGGCAACGCGGGTCGATCGTGCCCAATAATCACATCCTTATCGCGAAGATCACTATCTCGAGAATAAAGGTCATATCGCGAATTGCTTTAAAATATGCTTTGCTCACAATTTATAAATTATAATTATAGTGGCCTATTTTTTATTACTACATTTATTTGTATGCGGACGTTTCTTTAATTTCGTAGTCATTTCTGTACAAGATCTCTACCTTAGTTACTACAAATCAACCCTATTTATTAATTCTAAAACCATGCACTGTAGTAAATTAGTGCACTGCCTAGAGCGATAAGACCGCCACTTGTACTTTTATTATTTTTGTAATTTCTGTATACCTATTGTGTTTCATTGTTGTGTACAATAAAGACTTAATAAATAAATAAAATAAAATAAATTATAACCTGACAACATAATAATGATACAATTAGACAATTTCGTAAACACTACATTCATTTTAAATTTTCCTACGTTGTATTTAATTCACCAAATTTTATTTTACGATTGTAATTCTCTCATACTTAACACGCCTAATTTATTAAATAAACCACTTCCTCACAAGCATAATTTAATTTCACAGGTAGGAATATTCCCGGATGCACACAACTGCAGAAAATTCCATCTGTGCTCGCCGCCTGAAGGTATTCCCGACGGGCGACCCGCGGACCACAGGGTCGCGCTGTGCCCCCGACACTACGCGTATAACCCGCAAACTGCGCAGTGTTCGGTAAGACTTAGAACAGCTTCAAGCCTTCAAAAATAACTCCGTCAACTTTATGCGTTCCTGGTACATAACAGTCAGTTATAGATAGAAATATTTATAGCACTTATAGATTGAATACAATTCAACAGTACATCGTAGGATGGCTGGTAGCGTTTGGAGACGATGGACTGAAGATCGAGCCTAGTGGTGTGCTATGAGAGAGACCTATTTCCAGCAGTGGACGCAGAACGGCTGATGATGATGATGATGAAACAGTATACTAGCCACAACAGTTTCCACTGATTACAATATCAAATGAACAAAAATAAAGGTAGCGCTGCGCAATATAATTACGCACCTACACCCAGATAACGCTTATTAAAATTATTAACAATTAAATCGAGTATAAATTTGATTTTTATTTACCCGTGTGAAGTTGTTTAATATTAGTTGTTGTTTATTGCGTTATGTCTCTTAAAAAATATTTTAAAACTTGCGCGCGTTCTGACGCCAGCCATTTCAATAATAAATGAATGGTTGTCAGAATTAATATTTTTTTATAAATTGAAGAACTTCCTAATAAAATAACTAAAATTAGTAATCATAAATAAATAACTTCATAAGTACTCCACTTATAGTGCGAAAAATCATTAACCACTTAGCCTCATCTTTCTTAAAGGTCTCCTTAGTAAATACGCTAGTAGTGAACTAAATATGTTTATCCGCTATCAATTAATATATAACACATTTTTTCTTAAAATTCCAGATACCACTCAAAAACGGCCAGTGTGGACAAAGGCCAGTGCCTCTAAATCAATGCACAGAAGCTGGCATGTACGGGCCCTTACCACTTAGCCCAAATTACTATTTCGTATGTTTTCTACGGAAGGGTTTCTACCAGTACCACCCACAAATCTTCCTCTGCCCCAACGGCTGGTTCTTCTACGATGGTTACTGCCATCCAGAACAGAAAGTGATGGTACCACTGCCTGAACCCACCAACCTTGAACCAGTAAAGCAATCTTCAGAATCTTCCTCTGAAGAAGGTGTAGCTGTAGAGGTTACTGAGAAAGTACCAATGACTACAACGAGGATACAAAGCTTCTTCTCAACAGAGAAAGCAGTTACTTATGCTCCCGACACGTTCTTAGCGGATAAATTTGATCTGTCCAATTACGAATCTACTGACGATGTCCCTCAAAACACGAACGATGACTTTGTCAATTCCTTTGAGAATGGAAACGATTTCTGGTGATTGTAATATAGTTGTAAGTATTAAAGTGTAATTTATTTTATTAAAGTTGTATTTAGAATCTTGAGCTGTTTAATTGGTGGCATTCGGATTGTATTATTACTCTGAAACTAACATTGGACGACAAACATCTCCGACATTACTAGGTACAAAGTGGGTTTCTGTCGAACAAAGATCTCTTCAAATATATGGCAATAAGCACTGCATTTATTTTCTTTCATCGCCAGCTACCAACTCTGTAAAAATCAGAAAGTTTTACAAATTGAGAAACTAAATTGAAAATATAAAATATCGAAAGTTTATAACAAAAATCATTTAGCAAAATATATTATAAACTCGACATCGCAGTGGCGCTTATGATAATTAACCCATACTAGGGTTATCTGTAATGTTTTATAGTATTTATTGTAGGACATATACCCGGGCTTGGCACACATTTGTAGGTCACGACGATGTTACAATAGAACAGTATGCTCGTGACAGATAATATTGTTTACAAAAATGATACTTTCAATATGTATATTTTACGGCCTTATTCATTGACAGATTTAAAACCTGTTTTAATTATCAAATATCTTATCCATTTTAAACGATTTGAGAATTCAGTTCGAGGAAAGAAGACAAAATATTCGATTGCTAAAATAGGTTTTAAATTTTTCTATGGACAAGGTATAACATGTTACGAATTTTTTTTGGAGAACTTTCTGGTAAGTTTTTTTTCACAGGCCTGATGTTACGGTGGAAAAATCCACTGTGACATCAAGCGATCATTTAAGATTGAACTTAAATCCAACCAGCCACCTTTTTTTGGACAACCTCTTGTGCTAGTAACTATCTACTAGTCAATTAGTCATTTTCTACCAATCGTTTTGACTTTAATATTGCCAAATCCATAATTTCAAAATATTATGTTTATACTTTGCAGGTATAATTATTTCTCGTACTTTATTAGTATTGTATATGTACCTCGTTAAATATTATTAATTATTCTACACCTAAACATTTCTTCGTAAAGCATCTCATTGTGTTAGTTTTAAATTAACAAGAGCCTTCAAAAATTGCTTTATTTGTTTTGGGCCAAGTCCCGATCGACCTAGTTTTCTAAATGATCAATTGAAGCACTTACAGGACAATGAAAGCTGCAATCTAATTCTGTCATCGGTCGTAATGTATTCAGTTGGAAAACAATCGTGTAGACGATCCGCTAGACCTTTGTCCTGAAGGTACAAAGACGGTGTTTATCGGCGCATCTTAAGACTCTCGGTGTCTTAGCTTGGTGCAAAACATAGATGGAAGAGTTTCATAAGGTATTCATATATATAAGTTTAATGATATACATATATTACCGAGTGAATCCAGAGTGCGAAAACGAAACCAGATGGTTGTTTTGGTGACTTCAGACATAGTTAAAACTATTTCGCAAAATAAATACTACGAAAAAAAAATTGATCACGTATCATCGTGATTATATGGATAAATAACTAACACCTAGCTTACTAGATTTTTGACTAACCTTAACGTAAGTTATCCCTTAACTTGGCAAGAACGGAAAAATAAGAAAACATATATTATTTTGACAAATATTAGTTTGGTTAGGGTTAGATAGCATAGGAAAAATAAAATAAAAAATCTAGATATCCTAGGTTACGAGAAAACCTATGTACATCACAGTGTACATTGCCAAGTACGCGGAAATCTTCATGTAGTTTTGTTTGTACATTGTGATGCACATTGCCAGCTTCGTAATGAAGTACATTTGTAATATTTTATTCTATATATTTTAATAAAAAAGACAAAACACAATGATAACCTCAATTACTTTGTATGAAATTTTCGGAAATAATTATATTTTTGCATCCCGGTCATCGAAATGCAAAAATATTTGTCATTTTTACACACGACAGTTGTCCTATCACTCTTACAACACTTGCAACGATATGTTTATGCACCTACTTCCGGGAAATGGGTTCCCACTTGTTCAATTAAAACAAATAATGTATTTACTCTAATCAAAGACAAAATTTGAAGCAGTGGTATGAGTCTTCTAAGCTAGTACCAGCTACATGTATATGTTGACATATTTCTCGATATTCATTATGAGGCATAAAGTCTGTAATTAGCAGGTATCTTGATCCTTCTACCCAATTATGAGGATAGACAGGCATCTACGCTATACCCCCCATGATCAGAGTGGCTAAGAAGTTCTTTATTTCATCTCCTGTCAACGATGTAGGTCATCCTAGCTTATGCACTATCTATAGATTTGTTCTATGATCAGTGTCTGAGATAAAGTCTATTGAAATCTGTAATATAAACAATATGGTTTTGTATTTATGTGAGTTTGATGAAAGGCATATTACATTTCTTAAAAACAAGCTGTGTGACGAAGTACGGCTTTGGATGAATCTCATAATCTAGAACAAATTTCATAGCCTTAACTTTTTTGGCTACTTTTTTATAAGCTGTTATGTTGTGGCTTAGAAGTGGTAAGTTGTTCCTATTGTCGACTGGCATTGCTGGGTAAAGTGCCTGATTATTCAGCAGTTGTGTTTCGTAAAAATTGTATGGGTTCCAAATAAATATCATGTAATATCTGCTCGTGTTCGGCGTTGGGGGATTAGTGAGAGACTTATAGAGACACTGCTGTATTCTTTATTAAAGTCAGTCAAACTATTTAATTTAAATTAATTTGTTAAAGTTTATATGCCTATGAAAGTAAATCAAAGGTTATGGAGAATATTGTATGCAAATAAGAGGTGCTCTACCGGATGTAGAGTTATCCTCAGAGCTGATATTTTCACAACAGTTAATGCCACTATGTTATGCGAGTTAGTTAGTTTTTGTTCTATAGGCAAGATATAACAAATAAATGTCAAAACAAACACAAATAAACGAAACACACACAAATTAACAAACGAATACCCGCAAATTTACCAAAACCCAATGTTCTATAAACCTGGCAATGTACAGCGTGGTTACCATAGTTTACCATTGGTACTTTATCGCGTTCTTGGAAATGTACATTGTGATGTACATACACTTATTTCATTCGAATACAAGAGCTTGTTTGTAGTTAGCTACGTTAAAAGGCATTTATTGAATAATTTAAGCTTTATACATAATAAAAAACAAAACATATTGTCAAGTTTAGATGAAAAAAGTTGAATAAAGCTAAAATAATATCACGGTGTCGCGAGGTTGAGCTCGTGGCTTTTAGTTTTTTTTTATTTAGACATTTATATTACAGTGCAGTCTCGACAAAATAATTGTCTAGTGATTCTACTGTATATAACAATATATTCACAAAAAACGAGAAGAAAAAATATTCAATAAACAAAGAGTAATAATTTTTGAAAATGTATGTACAGTGGGATGTACGGTGCCAAGTTAAGGGTTATTCATATTCATGTAGTGTTTACTGTTAAAAATTGTACACTTAGCTTAATATTTATTTTAGAGGTAATCGTGTATAATTACTATAATCAGTGTAACAATTGTGGTGAACCAATAAAGAGAAAAAAAAATACATCGAGGTTTTGCTAAAATAATACTGCAAAACTATGTATTTATATATAGATATAGAAAGCTTAGCTGAAAAAAAGAAGAAAGAAAACCTTTTGGCCACTAGACATACATTTTTCAGGATAACTAAAATATAAGAATATATTCTAGAGCCACTTCAAGTAACTAAAATAAATATAAAAACAGGTATTGATTGTGATGAACCACTTAAATATTATGTGCTAAAAAGAAATGTTAAAAAATAGGTATGATTGGACCGGTTTCATCAATTTTATTCAACATCAAACATTTTATGCTCTACAGTAACATTTCAACGTTTAGGCATTTTTAAATAAAGAGTCTATGATCAAATCCTGCACTTTATTTTACAGATATATTAATCAGGAAATTCGCAAAATATGAAGTGTCGATGTTGTTATTGTTGTTCAACAATCAATATCATAATTGAACTTAACACATAACGAGTTGTAATCAAAGATGAAGGCACTGCATGAAATCCAATACCAAGGAAGTAAACAGGTCAGGTTTCGAAAGTACTCAATAAGAAAGACGCATTTCTGTAAAAAGTTTTTAATACATTTAAAAAGTCAACACAATAGTTAAATTCATATTTAAAAAAAATAAGAACATACTAATCAAAAATAAAATAAGCTTATAGACTTTTATTATACCTGATCTGAAATATTTAGAATTAAAAAAATCTTTGGGTGGCATTGAGATTTTAACTTTAATTTATTTCGATAAAAAGTACGAACACCTAGACAAAAATAAATATCTCTAGGTCATAAATATTTAAAAGGACTGACGGCATTTGGATTCCATTAAAAAATGCTAATTATAGATAATTAATCTTAGCTAAGTCCAATATTTTATTACCTAAGATTGATTTTAGCTAATAATTTTTGTGCAACTATGCAAAACTGAATCGTTTTAAGATCCATATTCAAGATCACATGTAATACGTCTTATTAAAAAACACCCGCATCCTATAATTGAGAGGGGAAAATCCTTAGTGGACCAAGACTCGTAGTAGGTTCGTGCACATCATATATTTTTCAAACTCTTCTAAAAACTAACAGGTAAGTTGATATAATCAAATTAATTGATAAATCTTTCACACGATACTAAGATCACCATCATAAACATAACTCCAATATATAAAGGAATGGAAAAGAAAAAACTGTGACTAAAGTAAACTTTACTCTAAAAAAATAAGCATTATTAAATATAACGGTAAAGAAAAACATCGTGAGGAAACCTGCATACCATAGCGATTTGTAAGAATTTCTATGGTATGTAAAGTCCGCCAACCCGCACTAAGCCAATGTGGTGAACTATATGGCTCAACCACTCTCAATCGTACCCTCGATTAGAGTAGGCCCGTGTCCTGCAGTGGTACGTATATGGGTTGTTACAATACAAAAAATTGTCCCAAATATTCAGGATTTAAACAATCTGATAGATGTTAAACACGCTGTGACAGTCCTCACGTCGTCGCATACAGCAGTACTTTTAGCAGGAAATTCTGTCGCCAAACGCGAAATAAATTACATCATAGTGTCATCGCGTGATTTCAATGGAAATGACATGCAAACTATTTTTCATACAAATAATTCTGTGCTGCTACCAACATCGAATATTGCGGTTGAATTTACAAATAGAAACACTGGCAACATAGTAACATACATATTAGACATCCGAATAATCTCACAAATTATTATTATATTTTGTGGTAATATATAACCAAGTAATAATAATAATTAATAATTCGTTCTGTAAACGTTCCACTTCAGTACACAAGCCTACTTTAGGTTAAAGAGTATACTATAGTTGATCAGGCTGGCGTTTACGGGTTGACGTACTTTACATACCACAAATATTATTGTAAAGCTTTTTATAATATACTGTTTGTAACATAATAGACACACGCAGCAAACAATATTATCTTATTATAAAATTCTTCTTCCTGCCTTTAGCTGAAGATGAAGCAACATGGACTTAATGCATTGGGAAATAATTTGGCTTGAGCTGTTCTGCTTACTATTTAATACGAGGATGTAGTTCCAACAAGGGATTATAGAAGCCGACATTACTAATTACATACTTAATGCAAGAACACACGAATAGTAATTGCTTCATGCTGTGCTAACATGTCTTGTTATATATTGGCAGGGGAATGTAGAATCAGTACATTTCATATCATGAAATACACTGTGCTTATCAAAGCACAGTTATGTTAAAGAAAGTTAAGATAGATAAGCTGTGGTAGCTTCTGCAATTACACAGTACAATGCTGAAATGCTAACCTGTGTCGCGAGTGAGCGTACCTGCTTTCTTCCCTTTTTTTGTAAAATCTTGTGTTATCATAAATTATTAAGTTGTATGTTGCTAATTAAACTATATTAAAAGCATTTTCTTTCTTTCTTTGTTAGTCTTAGCCTATAGTCAGCATGCTGGTTAATTGCAGGTAGGTGGGCTTCACATTTCATTTAATTTTGAAACTCACATTTATAGAATAGCCCGACATAATAGTGTCGGTGAGAACGTCATGTTTCTCGCCGGTACCAACATCGTACCTCACTTACCATCACGTGTAAGTGAGATAGCCATGCCAGTAAATAAAAAGATATGCTTCCTAACACTTAAAAAAGAGTCTATATTAATCATTTAATTCACCCACAAAAATCAAATTAATTAATTAGGTCACCATCACTAGTAGTGCGTTGACAGCCGCCTTCTCGCCTCGCTTGCACCACAGCCCATTTGTGCAGGGCTAACGGTGTACAAAAAACGTACACCTCTGACATTAGACACTGGAATTGCATCAGAGTTGGTGCGATCTGCCGTGGGAAGCTTACCTATAAACGCGCATACTACGCCGGCTTGCGTGTAAGGAGTGGGCTTTTGTTTATTTGCATTACAATACTTTTTGACCAGCAGCGCCGATATTGCATTGACATTGATCGTGTTTTCTTTATTCGGCAATGGATGTTTAATCAATGAAATTTTGGAATTTATCAAGATTGTGAAAGTTGTTATGACATGATAGTGAAAAAAATAAAGGTTTCAGAGTGTGGCTGGATGCTGGACGCTTCCTACAGGTTGTTGTAGAGATACTTAAGAGATCTATAATAGGCATGTGGTTGATCGATATGATGATGATGATAAATATAAAAAAGTTGATGAATGGTAATTTTTTACGCAACAGCAGATCGACTAATTGATGCATTCTCATATAAGTATATGAATGGGAGAGGTATTTAAGCAATTTTATCTCGGTAAGTACGATTTCCTGTAAGATAAATCTGGAACATAAAAACTTCGATAATTAAATTCGACAAATAAAATTTAAAAAATTCAAATAAGTCGTTTACAATAGTAGCCTAAATAATTACTTGAGTGTTTAAATAAAGTCTAAGAAATCAATTCCGCCCACACTGAAGCTGGGACTAAGTACCGACGCTTATTCAGTCTTTGGCACCATTAAACTTAACTAGAAGTCGTATGTGAATGACTGCTTTCTGTAGCAAACTTGACGGAAATTTTGGACAGAGAAGCTTTACGAGACCTAACATAATAAAGGAAGCCTATATAATATGTAGATAAGGTAAGATGTAACACGGTATAATACGTTCATGTACACTAGCCTCAGCAAACACTACCTGAGTATTTTACTACATGCATTCAAGAGATTTATAACTTGGTAAACATTTACATACTAACAAATATGAAAACGTACTCAACCTCGCCTAAGACTAACCACACAGTTCTAGACCACAAAAGCACACACATAAAGGACTACATCCATAAATTTAAACATCCCTCCCAAAGCGAAATCAAGCTACGCTAGCACCAAACTACTAACACGTTGACCTTATCAAAAAACAACGCAACAAAATAATTCATTTATAACATGCAAATGGACCAAACTTGCGATTCTGGTACAAATAATACTGACCTTTATATCGCCCAGCCAACTTGATACTTTGCCGGTTGACAGCGAAACACGTCACGATTAAATCAGTGGCTCCTTACCAAGCACGTGCAGACTATGAAATGTGTGGTCGTTTATAAAGCTGTTTACAATGTCTACATGAATAATGCTTCCAGGTTTCGATACGAGCGATGCTATCAGCCGTCATAAACTGACAATCGTCAACTGTCTAATAAAAAAATATGCAGCTCCATACACGAGAGCCGCGCGAACATTTTGTCAGCCAAAATGCCAAGTCGATTCGGTGCGAATCTACGGTCCGCTATACAAAATACTGCGATCGACATGTCTTGATACTGGAGACATCGCCACAAACCGCTGCCTAGCGGTACTTTCTGCGGATGACTTTAGGACGAAAATTTTGCTCTATTGAAACTCGTATTTATAATATTTAAAGTGATTTTTACGATTAAGATTAATGCGTCCAGTTGCGTTGTTAAAGAAGTAGTTAGCATTCATTAACAAACCAATTTATAGATACTTATATAAAATTCTCAACTTTGCTAACAATCTTACGCAAGCCTTAAATGTTACTAACCAATTCTGTCAAATATAAAGATAGAAAAAAAGGCGCAATAACATTAAACTCAACTTTTTACACATAAAATATTTTAACCATTAAAAAATCATCTTAAACGTGTAACAACAAAAAAATAACAGCAAAAACGGTTCCACGACAATCAATTACGCAAAAGGACGTCTGCGGCGCAATCGATATATAACAAGATAAAGTTTAACCGACAACAAAACATTTGAATGTTTACAACATTAAATACATTCCGGAAGTTTTTAACAACTCGTATTTGCACAAGGTCGGCAATGCGTCCGCTGTTGATGCTTAATAGATGCGATGTTATCTTTGGAATTTATTTTAAAAATATATTCTAGATTTAAGCATAAACAAGATTTGATTTTAAAAAATATTCATGAAAAACTGGCCACAAATCATTTTGAGATAAAAAGAGATTACTGTGTTAAAATTAAAAACTAAAAAGCATCAATGCGCTCAACTCCGTCTACATTACAAGGCACACATTTACCGACAAAGCCGTTCGAGCGAGCACCTCACTACGTACCTACCATTCATTACGACGGCACCGCACTGCCTCCACTAACCGATGCACTGACACCAAACCCATACCGAATTTGAATTTTTGTTTTGTATATTTTTTATCAAATCGCATCTGCCGCCAGCCAGCGCGCGATCCAATTTTTTTCACATTTTGACAAGCTGTCAGTTTCGCGCGCCATTTTCCGATTATATTTTTTTCTTTCCGACCAGTGTTTGTTTATTTGTTTTAGTAAAGTCTATAGTGTGAATGTACGCGGGCTGATTTATAACATTTTGCAGATTAAAGGTAAGTTCTTTTTATTTCTTTGAACTAATTCATTGATTGCTTAATCCGAAAATAGACATAGGAATGTACTACTCAGGAAAATATGCAGTTTATACTGATTTCTTGCGTTCCGTTACACAACATAATTAACATGTTAACAAATTAAGTGAATAAATTACGTGCCTTTGCACATTCGTTGGTTTAAAATTAGACGGATTAAACTTGCTGGTCGTATACCTTACCTAAACAATAAGAAAACTGGTCTGTGTAAAATACTATTTTATTTTATCTTAATTATTATAATCGGGTCTTTTAAAATATTTTTCTAAATTGTCTTATAATTTTATAGTTTATTACAACTTATAGATTCTTTTATCATGAGCTAAAAATATTGAATATAAATCTTAATAGCTACATATTCACAAGGGAAAGGACAAATCGTGAAGGAAAAAACAGTAGCGATTAATGAAATGCAAATGTTGTAAACTCGGCACCATTACAATTTTTAACTGCAATATTAATGTACCACTGTAATCAGTGTAATTGGGGTGCATTTAGTAATCGAATTAAATAGGTAAGTAAATTACATATTGGAGCTAAGTATAAACGGCCAATTATTTCATGTTTTACATCGATAAAATTTTAGTTTATCAAATTGAAGGCTCTCAAGTACGCGAGTACTAAATCCTATACTATAATCGGGCTATGTGACGTCAGGGCCATCCAGATTTACACAGGGTATAACTTGGTCATTTTCAAAAGTAGGATATAGAATTATTAATCTATTGTATTTTTTGCGTGTTAAGAAAACTAGCTGGCCGAGAACTATTTTTTCATTGTTTCCTTGCTAAAATTACTTCCCATATTTTGTTATTATAAAATATCTCGATACATTTATTCGCGGAAGTGTCGATCCCAAGGAGTTATGAGCAAATATTAATGACGATCATTTTACATTCTGTTCTCAATATGTGCAGTGATTCCGGGAGACTTGGCTGTAAGAGAAAAATAGCCAATAACAAAAAAAATCTTATAGTGAGATGCCATTAATTGTCAGAACATTAATTGTCTCGATGCAGGATCGAATCTTTTGCCTTTCGTTTTTACATTCATTGTAAACAGAGCCTTTAAAAAGCGTGATTAAATTTACATTCCAAAAACAAAGGAAGATCAACAAAACCTGATCCCTAATAACTATCAATTTCCTGTTAAAATTGTATTTAAACTTGTCAATTCAAAGATACCAACCATTAGAACAAATTGCTTAATCATCGCTACGGCAATGTTATTGAATCTTTTAAATGAGCAATTGCTGAACTCACGAAATATATAAATCATTTATAAAATAATAAACTTCAATCTTGAATCTTTACCTATTATGTAAACTTTAACAATTAATATCGATAATATATAATAAAAAAAAATCTATCTACCGGCTAGTGGTTCTGGATAAATTCTTATTAAACAACTTTAGCTTTATTGGTTGTCTGCGATCTTGTGTTACCGAAAGCGCTGTTGTCAAAATAATAAGAATAGTTTTTTGTATTCTCATTGTATTGCATTGGACATGTTAATACTAGTATAACTATTAATTTACGAGTATAATTGTTTTTTTATATTATGAAAACATATTTTAAACAATGCGTTTCATAAATATTTTTAAATTTTATTTGTAGTTCCAAATTTTGCCACACGCTAATACATTTTAGATGATCTGTAAATACCTATTGATTTTGTAGTACTGAACTACATTAAAGGCATGCCTACACGGACAGAATACACTGGCTGGCTTAAAAGTGGTACTGAAAACGTAGAAGGGTGGTATTATATTATTTGTGGTAGGTCTGCCATCTTTGCGAAGCCACCGATAGGTACCACCACAATGTCTATTTATTCCGCCAAACAACAGCAGTAAATGCACTGTTGTGCTCCGTTTGGAAAGACATTGTAGCCAGAGTAACTACTGGACATAATGAGACTTAACATCTTATGTATCTGGATGGCGAGCAATCTGATGAATAAAAAAAACTTGTATTGATTTCCTTCATTCATTTTACCAGTGTGACCAATTAGTTAAACTGATATTCTTTTATTTTTCTGATACAAAACTTTGTTCAACATTATTAAGCGCTGGACAATCTATTTTATGTATACTATATTTAAAACAGAAAAGCCTACTCGATATCAAGTGTGAACGAATTTATAAAAATAATAAATTATTTAAATTATGTTTCATAGCATCAAATATACAGTTTTCCTAAATATGAACTTATTAACGTATTCTATTGTAGTGTATATTGTATAGATCCAAATTTAAATATTATTACTATATTTTTGTGTAATTTTTCCATAACGTGTTGCAATTCCATTAAATCTCTGTGTCGAGTTTTTTTCTAGCAGTTACATACTCATTCCCTAGAAAGGGATTAATACAAGTGGCAATAATGACACTCAAAGTTAGCCGAGCGTATATTCGCTCCACGATCTAGGGGCAAACCTCTCGCTATGCCAGACACAAATTCAAGACTTATACAACCCACGTGAGAAATTTCTAAACGAAAAACTTACACCAAGAAGAGTACCAATGCATTCAAATCCAGTCAGAAGTCCATTACCCAGTCGGTCTTCTACTAATCTGCCTCGGTGGCGTAGTTTTACCACGGTACGAATACAAAGCTGAGGTCTCGGTTTCGAATCCCGGGTCGGGCAAAGTGAATTGGGTTTTTCTATTCATTATCAGCCCGGATAAGCTCGCCCCCCTATCACACCATGGGACGGAACACACAAGGCGAAATGTGGGTGTCCTGGTGGCGCCTCTGACTACCCCTTCTGGGATAAAGGCGTGAGTTTATGTATGTATGTATGTGTCTTCTACTAGATCAATGAGGACCATAATCAATTCATCAAACATCTAAACACAATGTTGAATTCTTAAAATTTCGAAAAGCATAACAAACGTTCTTAATTCGTAGAAATAAATGCGTGCTTTAATTTCACTCCCGGTGCCAAATTGGGAAACATAAATAACAGCGTGGCCTCTCAAACAGCGGTAGATAACGATACCATAATGTTCAGAGATTATTACTACTATAACTAATATTAGTCCAAAATTTCTTTATTAAATTTATCTACACCTCCCTTAGTCCAATACTTATCTGAGATCGTAACATGAGAGGAAAAAAATAAATATGAAGGAAATAGCATAATTTTTTCAACCACTAATGGTCGCACAAAGAAATATGCAAAGATGTACAAATATGAGATGTTTAAATTTTAATGAAACCGACAGCCATTACTGTCGTAATAGTAGTTTGGTCTCTTTTCAAATGTACAAAAAACAATAAGAATCTGTTTTTTACGCTAATTTAGCCTAAATCCGTTAGGATTTGCGGTTTGCGGTGACTTCACGTAGCGTGTCTACAGATAAATGTTTGTTTAACCTTACACCAGGGGAAATATCTACCAATACAAACATTAGGGCAAAAACGTCTTCCTTCATTAGCAAAAAAATATTAACACGAGTAAGCACATCGATAAGAAACGTGTTGTAGAAACATTCAAAAGCAATAACATAGTTTATAGATGCCGTAAAACAGTATTTAGAGTTTTCTAGCCATGAGGAAGTGTTAAAAGTCTTCTTTTAAGCTAGGTAAGCTATTCGTATAGAAAAGCGTTATATATCTTTATTTTGCCCACTTAAATTACATTAAGGAAATTCAGATCATGTAGGCATTACTGAACGTGGCAACAACACGTTTAGGCAGTTCTCCTATTAATAAATTTGGAAAAAAATACAAAAGATAAATGTAGTCAATCGTAAAAACAGGTTCCAACCTTGAGCCCAGTAAATATAAAATGACATTCAGCTATGTATGTAGGTATAAAAATATTTGACATTTCTGAAAACATTGAAAGTTTACGAGCTTAAACGAAATGATATTGTTCGAAGGCGATTACAGTGTACTACAAATCTTGTAAGGACACGCGCGTCTATTTTTTAAAGTTCTATGATATCAGGTATGGTTCCGCGTAATAAATCTATGTTTGGAAAAACATAAATATTGCAAGCTATAAAACGGTTGAAGGTTTCAAATGTGAATATTTTAACACATGTCGATTTCGTGGATAGTAATTGCTGTTTTGTTTTGAAAATATAAATAACTGCTTTTGTTTTTGTAATTATTAAATTAATACTTCTTATTAACTTAGTGCGGAGTAGCTTGCTGAAGCGAATACGAGACAGGGTTACTGAATTCGACGCCAGGACACACCTTCTACTCTTCGGCATTTAGAAAATTCTCTACGAAATCTTCAAAGGTATGTGAAATCTGCGTGCATTTGGTCCCATTGGTAGTCCAAGGGTTTCTTTAAACCCTAACAAAACCTACACTAAATAATGGGGCTGATATAATATTTATCGATACAAAGAAATCAATCGATTCGCTTCGCTTGCGTCTAGAAGTAATTTAAAATAATCTTATTTACACTTGATAAAGACCGTGGTCGCCAATAGATTGACAGGCTAATTATTTATTAAATCTTGTTTTGAGTGTTATGCAATTGTGAATAAATAATTGAAGAATGTAGTAGGATAATTATATGCGCAACTAACAAGCTACTGCAGCTAAGGACTCGTGAAAGAATTTTAAATCTATACTAATATTTATAGTTGAAGAGTTTATTTGTTTGAACTGACTAATCTATACTAGAATCTAATATTATTGGCTCGAATTGAAAAAAAATAGGGTTAGATAGCCCATTTATTTAAGAAGACTAAAGGCTATGAAACATCGCGCTATAACCCAAAGGAGCAGAGCATCGATGTTACGAAAACGGGGAAAAATATTCCTTTGGAGAGCCTCTATCAAAGTTACACCCAGGCGAAACTGGGCCGAGGCGCTAGTACGTAATACTAAAAACAAATTAATAGTGGTATTATTTAAAACTCTAGTCCCACTGGTTTTATAGTTAAGTGCGTGGACTGCAACGGTCCGGTCTAAGATTTGTTCCTAAGAGAGTAAATTTATTATTTCTATTAATTTTGATTAGAACGTGAGATTTCCCAGGTGGGATTATTTTACGTTAGTTTCGCTTGTTGTAATTTCACACGCTGAATATTAAATATACCCACATTTAAAACATAATGTGCTGATACCTTTCAGTTTAGGATAAGGTACAAAAACATATTCCTTTAAACATACATGAATTTTATTGACGTAATTTTTTTAAGTATGTTCCGTCTTTTCACCGAAAGCATTTTTCTCCCCTTCACTTCTATATTTAAGCTAACGGAAAGCAGAAGAAGAGTTTTAAGAGCATTAAGTCATTCAATTAAAAGTGTTTTGGGCTAGTCGCCTGCTTCATGGCCGTAAAGCTTCATCACAAAATTGTATGACACAAATAAATTGCTTTATCGGTAATAACGTTTACTACGTCTGTAATAGCGGATTATCGTCACAAACCTTTATAGCTGTGTCGATGTTTTGTACAATGATCCTGTTCAATTATTATTTTTGTACAAGAATATATCTACAGGTAATAAAATACACAATTAGCATTAAGTTATTTAACAAATTGGTAGTCTATTTTAACGGATCTTTCTTTTTATCCTTCATTCAAATATTGCCCGTACTAAAAATAATTTTATCTTATTAAAGCCCTGAAAGCCGAAATAGAAAACGATAATTATCTACACGTTAGTTTTTTTTTTTTATTCTTCTGATTTTGAACCACTGATTTTGAACCATTATGGGTTTAATCACACAAAATAACTACTTTCAGTAGCTGTACTTCTTATGGGACCGATTAAATGTACCTTCTAAGTCTATCCATAATTCCATTCATTGAAATAATATATGCTAAATATAAACCGGTACATTATTTACCTCAGGCCAGACAATAAGTGGCATAATATCAATGGATTGACATAACAGATTAATTAATTTAAGTCCAATTAGAAACATTTGAATATTTGCAATATGTCACCAATTACCGATAAAAGTTCAAATTGGTGCGCTGATTTGAATAGTAATATGGTAGTTCAAATGTGCTATGAATTTGTAGGCAAATACTGTTATAAATTAAAATGCGTTTTCTATTCATCATCTACGTTTGCAGCAAGATGGTTTTGGGGAAATAAACCGGTATAAGAAACCCCATCATGAATTTAAATATTTTACCGTTTCGTATATTTTTTATTTGCTCTTATTCCACACATACTTATTATATTTCTCATATTATGTAATGCGCAAAAAAATTACTTGCAAACCGCCAACTGCTCAATTTCAGCATTATGTGATAACTTTTCCTGTAGCTACATTGGTCAGAGGTAGAATGACATAAATGATCTAAATCCTAGATACCAATACCAGTTACAGGAAATCATTGTGAATATTTCCGTTTAAATCTCACTCATATGGGGCGGAAAATTGCGTGACGAAACATGCATAGGATTCTACCTATCTCTTCAAGAATTAGGCATGAGCTTATTTATAGACTTCCCTTCTACACGTGATATATAAAAAGACCTTGCGAATTGGCTTCAAACTCGGAACCTCAACACTTACACCTAACTACGATACTTCTAAACCAAACGATTAATATAATTGATTAATACAAGGTATTGCATAGATAAAATGTTAACTGCTTATTTCATAACTGTCAGATAACATCAATAAACATTTTACAAGATAAACATCACTGGTTACTAGCTTGTATCTACTAATCAATCATTTTGCAGCTCATGAATTGGTATCTGCATCACAATATTCATTAAGCCAACGTATATCCTTACAAAGTGTTGTCAGGAGCAATAATTACTTATACATTAATTGATATTAAAATAAAATAAGTTTATTTGATGTTCAATTAGATACGTACATCTGTAAAATTACAATGAAGCTCACTTGTTTGTTTAAAGTCCGTAAACGCGAGAATTGCTAGTGTAATTTGGAAAATTATTGTTGCCTTTGATCGCCCAATTAAAGGAAGTTTTAAGCTAACATTGACAGCCTCCGTGGCGCAGTTGGTTAGATGCCGCCTGTGCAACGAGAGGCCGCGGGTTCGATCCCCGCACCGAAACAAATATATGTGTGATCAACAGGTATTTGTTTCGGGTCTGGGTGTTTGTGAGACCGAAAAGTCTTTCGTAGCTTCTGATACTCACGACACAAGACTCGATCTTAGACTGGGGTCAGGACTATGTATGTGACTGTTGGGTGTATTTATTTAACATTAATATTACGCTACAATACTTAGGACATTCCACTGGTGTGCCCAGATCTCATCTGCAATTAGAAAGGAGTTTAATCCCTGGTCCAACATTGGGAGTTGGGCAGACTTCACATACCATTGAAATTCTTATAGTTTTCATGTATAGCAGCTCCCCACCTGATATTTTCCTTCACAATGATCGCATGAATTGGTGGTGGCTATATATGGTGGTGGTATTCTTAAATATTGGTTGCGCTGTCAATTCTAAGTATGTATTTTCTTTAAATTTGTGGTACTGCAATAGATCATTACGTATTATCATGTAACAGACTGATAGAGATGTATAAGAACACTAATTACATATTATGCTTTCTAACTTCTCCAAGAATTACAAACGTAACCATACTTTATGTTGCAAAGTTGAAAGTAATTATGGTACAAGCGCAATAAATTAAAATGGCATTTACCAATCATCATAAAATATTTACTGGGATATACGACTTTCTAGGTTCAAAGACCTACAACCTAGACGCTTTCTCCTACATTATACGATGTTTCTTATCTCATTCCCACGGTAGTCCACATGGGCCTATAAATCACGTGGTGCAGATGCTTCAATGCGAGATTTCATTTAAGATTATCTGCACTGGGAAATTGTAAGACAATATCATTTAGCAATGAATGCATACGTAAATTCAATATGAGAGGACTCTGGGCTACAGGTGAATGTAGTGTCAGCATTTCTCTCTTTCACCCTGGCTTGTCCTTATCTCTTTTACAAAGGGCCTATGCAACATGAATTTACAGGCATTTTACAGCAAGGTCAAGCTTGTAATTTTACGAATGCTTGACATTATATTTCTCGGAATACCTAAAAAACCTACTGTATTTTTGGTTTACTGCGATTGGTAGAATCCATATACATTTGTCATTAAACATTTGTCATATAAACGATACAACCGATCATGGACAGAAGCAAAACCAAACAATTCAATAAATTACAAACCAATAAATGGCATTCCACTATGCTTGCAAACCTGAGACATAAGATGTGAAGTCTCATTATGTTCAGTAGATACTCTGGCTACAATATCCTTCAAACCGGAGCACAACATTGCATTTACACTGCTTTTGGGCGGGAAATAGAGATTGCGGTGGTACCTACCCAGACAAAGGCTCCCGTGATATTTACTGTAAACCCTTTTAAAATACCTTTTATATCATCAATGCTAACCTTAAAAGGCAATATAAACTTCAATAGAAATAGCATGCCTAGTGATCTTTCTTAGAAATCTCCACTCGCTATAGTTTGTCCAACATTAAACAGTGGCTTTATTCGTTTATTTTTGTTTGTTTTAATGGTTATAGACACAATGCAACTAAAAATTTCGCAAAAAAAGCGACAGATTATTTTTTGCAATATTTTAAAAATCGTCAGGTGGTAAATCCTTAGTTTTTGCGAAAATAGTAATTTAAATCCTTACGTACCATTGCGTCTTTAAAAAAATAAAAAGGTGTGCATCATTATTTTGGAATAAATATGTATTTTTCACCCAAATACGACGCTAATAAAAAAATGAAAAAAAATATATCGATTTTATTTAGCGAAATTTTTAGTTGCATTGTTTCTGAAGTCACTAATACTACCACCTGGCTTCGTTTTCGGTCGCGGTCTTGAGATACCCTGTATAGACCCCACCATGGGTGATTTTGGGGAGGTTTCCCCTACTCGTCATGTTTAAGTGCCGGGTTGTTTAATGTTTAACTATTAGTACATATTTGAACATTAAACTGATAATTATTTTCTCCAAAAATATACGTCATGCTAAGGATTTTGAGTGGGGGCCATGTACCGGAAAGCATAGCTTGGGATAAAGGACCTAATAAAGGTCACAGGAAGTGGAAGTGGCCGCAGGTCGATTGTAACAGGTCATTGGACTTCCTGTGGCATAAGATGTTGATGTTATATCCTAATGCTTTCCTCAACTTCATTTGCATTGTTTCAGAACAAAAGACTTTTTAATTTGAAACATTTGGCAACGTAAAATATCTCTATGTTAATAATAAATTTTATTAAGTATATCTAAGACTGAGTAATTATAAAATAAAATAAATATCTATGGTATTAAATCCCTATCGATAAATTATTTATATAAACCACGTTTCATTCCATGACTAATTTTTATCACGGTGGTAACACTCCGTCACTTTCTTTGTCGCGCCGGATCGAAGGCCATACACCTATTCAGTTGTAATGATTCATACGAATTACTCATAACAAATCATATAGAATCCAATAAAACGATTAAATTATGTTCGGTGTTTTACCTCACTGTGCCAATGTCAAGGTTAGGATTTCACTTTTGACTGGAGTCTTAGGCCCAATGACAAAAACTAACTTTTACCATAACTTTGAATTTGAAAATGTCAATCCCATACATTAGTAATGTCAAATACGTATCAAATGTATGGCGAAGACGTTGCCATAATTAAAGTTATCGTCAAAGTTAGTTTATGCAACTGGGCCTCAATTTCGAAAATAGTTGACATCGACATTAGGCATAAGATATCTACAGTTTTGGCCCTTGATCCATCACGCTGGCAAATTGCCGGTTATTGGAGTTGATATGCCTTTGTAATTCTAGTGGAGTTTCTCAGTTTTGTAAGTTTTCTTACTATGTTTTCTTTAACCAATGTATTTCCGAAAACCATGGTAGAGGGACTGTTGCCGCCTACTTATGTGCTCTATAAAAGAGGTCTTAAATCATATCTGAAAGACCCTAAATCTTCAACCTTCTAAGCTTTCGACGGAATTTGTGAAGATTCAAACAAAGCTAAATTGCCAACTTTTCTAGTAAATATTTATCGCGCCATAATTCATAGACATCCCATATGTCAAAACAACATTTTTCTACGTTTCAACCTTCCGTTAAATAAGGAAAAGCGTCAATTTTATCCATAGGGCTCAGGTCCTTTTTAAAACGGTCGTAAATTCATTATTCATTTGGTTAATCCGAAAAAGTGTACGAAGAGCGCTCTAATAGGAAGCCATGGCGTTTTTATTACTTTTAACGTTGTCATGCCATATTTTACCAGGTATCAACCCTGTTTTAAGCCTGTTTATGAGGACGTCCATCAATTACGTTAGCTCACAGGAGGGCAGTATAATCTCACCAAATCTCAACGAAGAGCAGGGGCAAGGGATGGTTGAAAATCTCACTTCAAGCATCAACTCATATCAAATAAAAGCATATTTCTTTAACTGTTTAAAAATTGGGTCAGTTTTTAAACAACCATAGTGCACAGCCCATTTAAAGAGGGGGACTCCATCAAACACCACTAAGGGGGAGGAAGTCAAATTTACAGATCTCAGAACTTACGTAACTTATGGACGTACCCTATATAGTAGATAGGGCTGCCACAGTTCATGATAGTTCGTACAAAGTTAATAAGTTAAGTTAATGACGAGGCTCGTCGCCCTCGCAAACGAACCGCGATATTTATATTAAATTAAAATATTTCCCATTTTCGACAAAACGTCGACGACAATTATTTATCACTGGTTTGGTAGTGAAGGTAAAAATATATGCTCGATTTTTCCGAGGTCATACTACCCGCGGATCCAGCTTGTTTTCTCGATTGTGAATTTTGCGGTATGTATAACGCATTAATATTGAAATACGGATATCAAATAATTGTTTATTTAATCACGCAATATTTTACTGTGGCATATAGTACTTTTATACAGTACTAGTTTATCGTGACCGCAACCACAGGTATTCATAAAAAAACCCCACAATTTAAATTGTAAACAGTTTCTGTTATACCATATTTTAACATTGACACATAGCTGAAGTAGCTAAACATTTTGAGAAACAAAATGACATCATAATTCGAGGAAATTACTGGCCTTCTGTTGACTCTCGATTGTACTCAGTTCCTTTAAATACCATCGCGATTGAGTAAACAGAGTAAAATCGTGCGCTACTGGAGCGTTCAATAGTATCAAAATAACACTTTCCGATAATAGTCCTAAACAAATGATATCAAGTATCAAGATTACACCAGTAGAACAATAATTATGATACTCGCTTACCCATCCCTCGAAGGGCCTATTTATCTAAAATGAAAATCTGTCACATATCGATTTGTAGTATCTTAAATGCAGAAGGTTACTCTGACCTTCTTGTTACGTGACACTATTCTGTATTGAATATTTTTTTGGTATAAATATATGTAGGCACTAGGTATACTAGGTATCGGCCTCGAATAATATTAAATTTTATCACGTAGTATCAACAGGAAATCGTTTTGATTTATTTGAATTAGCAACGAGAGGATATTTATTTATGAAACAATGTATATTGTACTTATATTTCTTGTATCTGTTATAGTCAAACCTCGAAGCTCCGATGCTCCTAAGTTTGACTAGTCAATCCTCAGGTCTGAATTGAAGTCTTAGTCAAAGCCCAAACAAATGAAATTTTTCAACAAATGAAAATTCAAATGAAAATTCAAACCTAGGGGAAACTAATTTGGTCAGGCAAAGGTCGAAACTTAATTTAATGTAATCGGGGTTTGACCAATTAAACCAGTCATTCTGGGAAGAGACTGCATATCGACTTTTGACTATGACACATATATTAAAAACTAACCTAACCTAACGATTGTTTCGTTGCGGTCGAGTATTTTGATTCCCAGTTTACGTATAACGTTTACTTGTATAAACGTTACAGGTACAGTTGAAGTTTGTCCGAGTTTGCCAGTCGCTTCTAGGATCGACTAGGCAAAGCCCGAAACAGATTATTTTACTTTCGACGTTTAACTGATAGTTAACTTCTAGGTTTGACCAAAAATACTTTATACAAAGGCCGAAATTGAAATTAACTTCAGAGTTTGCCCGAAGGCTTTGGTCAAACCTATGATATACCAGTCATTCCGGGAAGAGACTGTATCTCGACCTTTGCCGCAAAAACGAAATAGACGCGGAAAGCTGAAAAAATGCTTACACGTCGATGAATTCCGTAATGTCATTTGTATTTGTAGTGTTTTGTTAATAAAAGTCTATTGGTATGGGGAAAATCTGAACTGACGTATATAAGTGTGCTTAGTCCCTTAAAATTGTTCTAATAATCTTATAACTCATATTGTCGTATAGTAGCCTCCTGTTAGACATTTGGACTAGATCTTCCAATCTTCATAATCCTGTTGTTTCCAAAAACCGAATGAATCAAAATAGCCATCCAAATATAAACTAACTAATGTTAATTTCTTTGAAATATAAAAAAGAAGCTCTTAAATAATTCTTATTTGATAATTTATATGATTCGCAAAATGTTACGGTTTAGTTTTGTTATCTCTTAAATGATTCCACGTGTTACATTATTTACTGTTAATTAAGCTTATCTAACTTATTTATCAATCTAATTATACAAAAGAGTTCAATAATTAAGTTAATTCAAGTTTTATTTATTAGATTTCGTATACATTATTATGCAATATAGATTATAAAATTAATTTATTGCTGATAACATTGTTTTACAATCATAACTTATTACTATGAAAAAATATATACATATTCTTTATTATATTCTATTTTCAAGGAATAATATTATGTCCGGAATAGTTTGGACCTGAGAATTAGCATAGACCTAGTCTGAAGTCCTTTTCTTCCTTACAAAATTCTCGCTTTTATTATGAGTTCCAATAGTGTCATACAAACTAGCACCTCAGCCTACCCCTTCGGGGAAAAAAGGCCTGATGTTTATATCTGTATGTGGTATCTTAGAAAACCTGAATGCACTTTAAAGCTGAAACATACACCGCGTCACAGAGGCACTAAAACATGTATCTCAGAACTTGCCAAAGTTCTGTAAGACAATAAGACATCCATTGCAAGTTTTTAAAGTAACAAGAGCCCTAAGTTCCCTTACTTTTTATAATACATTAAAAAAGTACAGATTTTTTTTTAAATTGTAGGTAAAGCGGATTAAAAATAACACATTTTTGTCTTCCATTTCGCCTTGTCCTCAATAAAAAAATTATACATACATACTTACATAAACTCACGCCTTTATCCCCGAAGGGGTAGGCAGAGGCGCCACCAGGACACCCACATTTCGCCTTGTATGTTCCGTCCCACCATGTGATAGGGAGCGAGCCTATCGCCATATCGGGCACAAATTCCTGACTTCGGGCTGATAATGAATAGAAAAATCCAATATCACTTTGCTCGACCCGGGACTCGAACCCGAGACCTCAGCTTTGTAGTCGTACCGTAATACAACTACGCCACCGAGGCAGTCAAAAAATTATACTTAAAAAATTCAGTGGTCATAAGAGCACTTAACGGTGTCGCGATCGTGCCACTGGGCTTAATGTTCCTGTAATATATCATAATTATATAATTCAATTTGAAACCAAACCATCACTTATTATATTCTATTACACAATTTCTAACCTTCTTTAGTCTTTTCTCAATGGTTGGCGATTTGTCAACGTAAAATATAGCATCTATTTTTCTCTGTATATGGCATTTCCGTCGAGAGCTCATTGCCACGCGGCCTTCGAGACTAAATAGGAACTGACTATTCATCACAATCATTCATTCACTAGCTGTTTTGACGCAGCATTTGTATAAGGAATCTAGTTTACTACGTTGTGTTGTGATATTTTATACGGCACATACCGGTGTGATCTAAGCCGGACGTACACAGCCGGATCCCGGAATGCGACACTGGCGCGGGTTTTTCGTCGTCGTTTACGGCGGTTGCTATCCTGGCGGCACGAAATCTTATTTCTGTTTCAACCTCACTCACCAAGACAAACGCAATATACATAAAGTACTCTGTGAGTTCATGGTGCTATCGTAGTCGACCTTTGTTACTGTAAATTTCACGAACTTTAGCATGACCATTACCACTTCAAAAATACTAGACTAATGGCAGCCACACTCATAACGATATAACTGCGCAAACTTCGTTGAAATTTTTGATTGGAGACTGGTTCAAAATCACTTTTGCGCAAACGCACTTGAACGAGAATGAAACAGTTGATAGGAAAAAAAACCTTAAAAGCTAAATTCCACAACATTTATGATTCATGTCATATTCTTTTGCACGACACGTTGCCTTTATAGTTATACAAAGAGCGCAGTTTTTGTTCTGCCAAAACAATGGCGGTATCATTTCGCTCGTATTTTTCCCAATCAATAGCAATTGGGAACAATGGTTCGAAGGGCTTACGTTTTGAATCCAAATGCCTGCTTTAGTTCAGCCGGATTTATACTTGATGTATAAATAAATAAATAAATACACCCAACAGTCACACACATAGTCCCGACCCCACATTAAGATCAATTAAGTCTTGTGTCGCAGGTGTCAGAACTACGAGAGACTTTTCGGTCTCACAAACACCCAGACCCGAAAGAAATATTTGTGGGCCGCACAAACATTTCTCTCGGTGCGGGGATCGAACCCGCGGCCTCTCGTTTCACAGCCAGCGTCAAACCAACTGCGCCACGGAGGCTGTCAAACGAGCGATTGTAGTAGTGTGATTGTGTATCACACGAGCAATTGTACATTTTCATTGGAACTTTTAAAATTTGAGTGAGGCGCTAAAAGATGCAATCGAGCTTTCGCTATTTCATTCTATGAATACAATTATTAAACGGAGCTAAATATAATATTCGCGACAATTCCTAGATTTTTATAGTGATATGACAAAGTGATTACAATACACCTTATGGTCATTTATACCGTGCAGGTAGAGTTTCAGGTATCGTTTACCGTTTCCAACATGTTTATTTGAAGATCCATGGGGGAGACTTATGTTCAGCAGTGGACTTCCTGTGGCTGAAGAGAGAGAGAGAGATGTGGAGTTTCCTCCAACGACAGATAGCTATCTATAGCTGGTTTACACAATTATGGCGGTCTGCTCGAAACCAGACATACGCAGACTGAACCAAAACGCGACCCACTGGGGTGGGTCATTATTTTGGATTATTCATTATTGCATGAGGTGGCCGCTATACAGGATACGAATATTTTACCATCATAGCACCAAGGCGAAATATGTAGCCAGTTGGGATTCGAAATGTTCTTTTTAATAGTATAATTTTTATTTCATCCAGCAATATTATTCATCTGTTCCACATTTCGCTTCAAAGTAAGGTCGACACATGTTTTATATGCACGTTGCAAACTACAAGGCTTAATATTTTACTACCGGCCTACCTGACGTCAACCTTACTAATTTATGCACCAGCTAGATTTTATGAGTTAATTAGGAAACAGTTTTATGATAGCTTCCGTGTAATTTATTTATGTTTTATAAGCAAGTAGTTGCATGCTAGCCATAGCCGAAAATTATTGACCCTCACTTCTCTCGATCCCAACCTGCCGCAACGTCCTTAATCATTAAACAATATTTTCATGCATCACTTCGGACATCCCCTAACCTGTATCTTGTCCAGAAGACTGTTCACTGTCTTTAACTGGCTTAGGTTTGATACAAACAACTGTTCGTATAAATTTAACCTTGTCCAGCCGTCTCGTCAATTATATTTCATCTAACTTCTCTAAACGTGCGAACTGTCACAATGGTTATTACTGAAAAGATCCCGTAAACCAAAGTTCGATAATATGTCCCTAATTCTCTGTAACTCGAAAGAAAATGAATCAGAAGGTAAATAGGATCCAGAAACAAGTAATTGCCCTTCCCTTCATAGTACACCCACAGACAAAACTTATGCGCACCGATACCAAGTTTCATAGTAAAATGGTTATTCTCCTTTGACTCATTAGCTCCTTCTCTCCATTAAAAATACTTCACTTCACTTGTTTCTTTACGGTATATACAGACAGGTGTAATCTACCCACACTGGCACCACATACCGAACGAATGCGAATTTAATCAACTTTTGTCACCATTACCGTATAACCCAAATGCATATTGTCGTAGAGAATGTTCGGTAAAACGCCCTCGCACATGCCGGAGACACTCTTCACTTATGCTAAGTGTCTATTACAGGTGGGTGGGTAGCGCAACTAATACAATTTTTTATGTGTAAGTGTTTATACAGAACTGAATTTTAAATATGGGTCAGATAGATATATTTTCACAGAAAATTGGCGGGAAGCTTTGCTACTGTAGTTAATTTGGTTTATAATTGCTGTTTGTGGCAGCCTCATAATCCCAAGCCACGGTCTCTACTTTTACCTTCCGTCCTCCATTCATTTATTGGGTGGCTGAGATGGACATAATGAGACTTCGTATCTTATGTCTCAAGACGGGGAGCGTAGTGGAATGCCATGCCTTGCTTTGTTATTCATGGTATTGTGTGGTTTTCCTACTGTCCATGCGCGGTCATATCTCTTACCATCAGACGGATGGCATCCTTGTCTCGCTAGTCATCGCAATAAAAAAAATCAGCACCAAGCAGATTTTGCGCTACTATACAATCAATTTTATCTAAAATCTAAATAAATAAGTCAAAGCGATAAGAACGCTTTTAGTTCTACACGACTTTTGATGTAAGCTGAATTTTTTTTCCTTTGAATAAATTAAAATATTATCGCAATCTAATGGTACATAATCCGATCCTTTATGAATAAATTATTTACAAGGAACACCTGTGGAGCAATATGATATAACCATTTACGGAACAGCTTAGTATGTTAATAATGTAATAAAGAAGCGAATTTGTGAGTTCGAGATAATCTACAACTCAAATCGGTTGTGAAAGTTCTACCTAAGGTAGAAAAGTAAATAGTACATTTAAGTATTATACAATGTAATTGAACCCCTTTCAAGAATATGGGTGGAGTTAAGGTCAGTTTATTGCTCAAATGTTATTCGCGGTTTAATAGAATTAAGACTGAAATAAATACTCCTAATTTTCACTAATTTCGAGTAAAAGTAATCAGATATTAATTAAATATAAAGTAAATGGAATATAAATATTATATTTTAGAAAAAATAAACCGAAATAAATAACTTAAATACATTGAAAATTTCAAAAATGGTATCTTTAAACTTAGAAGCTATTTCACATTTGCTCTATTTAGGTGTCATTTGCACACGATAATATCATAATCTGCCTGGTACATTATGTATGACATCAGTAACTTTGGTTTATCACTCGTTTTGCGAATATGACCAGCAGAGAGCACATCATTATATTCTTTCCAATTCACATATAAAAAAATCCAGTTCCACACTCATAAGAAATGACTCTGCTGTTATATTATGTGTATAAAGCTGACATAATTTTTGCCCTTAAATTTACCGCATCTCCTTTTATTACACTACAAAATTAAATCTTACTGTTTAAAATGTCTAATCAAATGTCGTTCACATTCACTGCAAAGACAGCTAGGCGTAGCAATTATAAATGTATAAGTTACGGAGCTTTTTTACCATAACAATGGCTTCATCAGATGAAAATAATTACTATAAGCGGTTTTCCCAGCTCAGAAAATGGCGAGCCACTTAGCGGAGTGTCCCGATTTGAATACGCGAACCCGGATGTGGTCATGTACCGTTACTGAATGTAGTAGCTATTTATTTATTCGTATAAATAGTCTTACTAACATCATAAGTCAAGTAATTTAACTTTAACAACGAAAGTAGAACGGCCCGCGCGATTGTTGCATTAATTGACTTGTGATTTGTGATCCTCAGTGATTTGATTTTTTTTAATTAATTGAGTGGATTTAGTCAAGTAAGTGTTTAATTGGTTTGTTAAAGTGAATGAATTACTTTTTATATTAAAGAAAGATTATTGTGTGGTGTTTTGCGGATTAATAGGATTACTGAACTTTGATTTATCAAAGCTATTCATTGGATGGTATATGTTTTGTGGTTTTTATAATTACGTTATTATCTTGTTCAAATATTAAACAGTATATTTATCTCTTCAGAAGACAGGCAACAACAGGATTTGACGGCGAAAAATATACAAAAGTTGTAGTGACATAGATAAAGCTACAATGTTTTCGAAAAGCTAATAAATCATGATTTTCAGGTGACACTTTTTTAGCTTTAACACATAACATCAACATACATTCATAATTCAATACCGCGGGAAAAAACCGCGGATACTCCACATTGGTCCTATTAACACCAACACTCGAATATTTGCATCAAACATTGGCACCAAAAATCGAGCATCATTTTTCAGCGAACGTTGCCAAGACGAAATTACTTTCACGGAACGAACGCATAAAACAGTCCACGTGCACTGAGAGACTATAATAATTAGAATGCATTGGAATAACGGAATGTCCGAGAGTGGATTCCGGATGCGCATTGACCTAATGGTACGAATAGATGAAAACCGGTCCCTGATCTGACGTATCTCGGTCTAGATGGGGGCACGGTTTCATACAACCGAATGCACACCGACACGCGACATTATTTACGAGCTGTCGTTTATATGCAGTATCTGCAACACGTCAGCACTCAGTATGGAGATGCGAGGCCGCGAGATCTTGACCAGATATGCCGTTTTCCCGATATATTGTTGGTGACACGAAAGCTTAAAGACAGGTGTTTTGAAACCTGAAAATTTGGCGTTTCTGAATTATTTTATTATGAATAATAATTAGGAATAAGAAAAAGAAATAATGCAAAAAATCGAAATTAATATTTTAAGAAAGATGAACTTTAGGATCTTTTGTGTACTTATGTGAATATTTTGTCATATTTCTTAGAGAAACCTCAAATAATACTAATTTAAATTTTATGAGTGCCATAAAATCATGAAAAAGAAAAAAGTAAGTAAGATTAACAATTTAAATAAAAAAAATACGAACACACCTTTATCATCGTCTATAATTAGAAAAAAGAACAACTTGAAACCTCATTAACATACAATTATTGAATCCGTTCTTACATCACATCAGCAAATAGGTATACTGGAAAATACTATATCGATTTAAAAACAAAAAGAACACTAATAATCGCTACTTTATCGCAAGATCTTAGAAATTAACAGCATGATTTCTCTATTAATGAATATCGAATTTTAAATATAAGCAATAAATTATCATCATTAAAAAAACCAAACAAGAGCGTAAATTATTGTTAATGTAAGTTTCTATGAAATAATCATGGAATCAACAAATGATTTTGAAGCTTTGCTGTTTATACTACTGTTTCTGGTCGGTCCGTATTACTGTGTCATAGAACATGCCGCCGATTTATAGTTTTCCTCTCGCATTCTGTGTTGTAAATGGGTTTACAACTCGTACTTACCTTTCTCCTTTGTTCTTTCTTCTCTTTATATCTATTCAAAGATTGACCATCTTCTCTATACAGGGTATATCAAGATCGCGACCGAAAACGAAGCCAGGTGGTAGTTTTAGCGGCTACAGACACAATGCAACTAAAAATTTTGCAAAATAAGCGACAGATTTTTTTTTACAATTTTTTAAAAATCATCGTTTTTCAGGGGTAAATACCTAGTTTTTGCAAAAATAGTAATTTAAAGCCTTATGTACGTCATTATTTTAGAAAAACTATGTTTAATCACTCTAATACGACGATATGTAAAAAATAACAAAAAAAAATTGACGATTTTATTGTAAAATTTTTACTTGCATTGTGTTTGATATCACTAATACTACCTCCTGGCTTCGTTTTCAGTCGCGGTCTTGATATACCCTGTATATCTATCCAAAGAGTAACCACATTTAAAATTCAGCTACAGACTGCCACGGTGGCGTAGTTGTACTATGGTAGCATTACAAAGCGGTTTTGAATCACGGGTCGAGCAAAGTTATATTGGGTATTTCTATTCATTATTAGCCCGGAGTCAGGAATTTGTGACCAATATGGCGATAGGCTCGCCTACCATCACATCGTGGGACGGCGAAATTTGGGATTCCTGGTGGCGCCACTACCTACCCCTTCTGGGATAAAGGCGTGTGTTTTTATATGTATCTACAATTCTTCTGCTATTGCAAGTGTCTTTAACATTTATAAACGTATCATAAGCATCCCAAGTTAAAACCCACGCCTCATCCGTTACCTTAATTCTCCACAAGACATATTTTAGGCGGACATCCACAACCATAAAACATCCATAATATTATCACACAAAACGCGAGTATTTCTAAGCTCTTTAGAATATGTGGGAATGCCTTCACGTGCAGAAAATATTCAACATAAAGGTTATTAATGTGTCTATGGCGCGGCGAGGACTGTATTTACGATAGTCCGCACCGCACTATTTCCTAAAGGACCTCTTTGCTTAAATCTATTATGGGGTGTGAACTTTGTTATGTGCTAAATTCAGTCGCATACTATTTTATGTAAGGTAACATTTTATATAATATAAATCTATTAAATTAAAATGTTCGCAATTAAAGAATACGTATGTACATGTATGTTTCAGATAATTTATTTAACGTTGTATGCACTCTTACCTTTGCGGATGAAGAGTATAATAATGAGGTAGATATTAGAGTATATTAACTGAGCAACTACTGGACATAATGAGAATTAACATCTTATGTCTCAGCATGGCGAGCGAAATGGAATGCCAACCATTGCTTTGTATTTCATGGTGTTGTTTGGTTTTGCCACTGTCCACTATATCGCTTACCGTCAGCCGAAAATCACGCTCGTCTCTCATTATGAATGTATCGCAATAAAAAATGAGTTTTACTTGGCCAAGACAAGGTTTTGAGTAGCTACTCTGCTATCTATTCTTCATCATCACTCATTCCGCTCCAGTCGAGCTAATCCAATCACACTATGCTTAGTACCGGTTATTTTTCTGCAACTGTTTTCAATTACACAACTGCATATTTTATTCTATTTCAGCCCATATACGTCCCACTGCAGGGCACGGGCCTACTCTACAATCGAAAGAATTGATTGAGAGTGGTTAGGCCATATAGTCCACCACGCTGGCCTAGTGCGGGTTGGCGGACTTACATACCGTAGAAATTCTTTAAAATCGCTACGGTATGCAGGTTTCCTCACGATGTTTTCCTTCACCGTTAAAGTGCGTGGTGATTGACTATCAATACACACATAACTCCGAAAAGTCAGAGGTGTGCCCTGGGATTTGAACCCGCGACCACCGTGAACATGTAGGCAGCCGCGTCTGGTTCGTTACCAACAGGCCACCACGCACTTCTCGAACACTCGAACTGCATATACAGCTATTAAATCATCTGATGAATAAAAACAACTTTGATTAGTTCGTATTATAATTATGATAATAAATTCATCAACACAACCTTTCGTAAACACTTAAATATTAATAATATTGTAATTAATATAAATTGGGATCAGCGCTACATGTTTTTGCATACATTTTGGAGTAATGTTTAAATAATATTTTTGACGAGTAGCGTAGCTGTTGAGGACACTTCAGAAAAAATAAACCTGGGATAGAAACTCGAAAGCCAGGACCAAAAATTGACACCCAGCATGACAAGTCTGTTGTGTACACTAGCTCATCTTTCAACAGCGAACACGGTGAAGTAAATAAAAAAGAAAATAAAGATAATTGAAAGCAAATAGTTACTAATCATACCCTTCATACCTAAATGAATACCCCGGGCAATCAAGTATTTGTATAACAAAACCTACACAATCCGGAATCAGAGCTAGAACATCAAAGTTTACATATTCATCGCGAGTAAAGACTATTAAGCGGAGCGTGATGTAGTCAAATAACTAAAGCAATACCAATAAATTCTCCAGCGCGAACATTTTCAATAATTCATTACTATTACTTAAATAGGACAATGTAGATCCTATTACATATAATTTATTCATACCGAAACCCGGACATCCTATGGCAGGTCCGGCACGGTCGGATCTCATTTATGCATGCTATGCCGACATGACAACATGAAAAAATATAACTCAAGGAAAAGTAATTGAGCGGATAAACCGAGCGATTCAGACTGGGTCATTGTATCGACTGTTATTTATATTTTGTTTTGCAAATCGTAGACGATATTATTGTCATTTGAGTTAGTTATGTCTGTACCGTTTTCTGTCTGCCCTTATCTTTCACCTACTTGGTTGAACACGACTTTTAGTCGTATTGTAGAATGATCTGGTTTATGATCGGTGCCTGCCTATCATCAAACCTTTCAAGAGTAGGTGGATCTAATACATTAAGTGGACTCCACGCACCTATATATCTTTGAACTGATTGCGTAGAACTTTCCTTACAATGTTTTGCTTTTTTAGAGCCAAGAATAATTAAGTAAGAACATATATCTCTTCAAAATATAGTATTATGAGACACTGATTTGGACCTCCACCTCTGGTTTGCCAGTTTCCTGTCCGGACTCTTACACTATTGACATTTTTAGATAATATATTTTTGCTCAGAGACAAATAATTTCCCGGGGCAGGTATGGTCATAAACCACATTGGGCCAAATCCATTGAAGCACAGAAAAGAAGTACGTTGCAAAGAAAAATCTCCCCTTTGGACATAATGGGAAAAAGATATGAGTTGTGGCCACTGCCCTGAATTTGGGTGTCCTTTGTAAGCGAATGCTTAATATGTTTGGCAAGACAAGGGTTCTGTAAACATTTGCTTTCATATCTTTCCATAGCGATGCGACGTCAGAGATTTATGGTACAGCAAAGAAAATCGTTTTTTCTTGTTGAGGAAGGACAGAATTATAAATAATCACATCACGGAGTTGTAATATTATTATGCTTTGATAGAATCTAGCTGTAATTAGTCAATTGATACTTTATGAAGCTTTTGTTAAGAGTTCATATCGACAACCTCCGTAGGGAAATTGGGTGTACGCAGCCTGTGATGCGATAAGCCACGGATTCGATCCCCGCAGCGAAACAAATATTTAGGTGACCCACAAGTATTTGTTTCAGGTCTAGGTGTTTGTGAGACCCAGTCTCAGTGTGGGGTCAGGACTATGTATGCGAAATTACTCAGACTCGGCCCTTCAATCGTCATTGCAGAAATCCAATCTGCTATAAACTAATCTTCATACATACATACATAAACTCACGCCTATTTCCCAGAAGGGGAAGGCAGAGGTGCTACCAGGACACCCTTTCGCCTTGTTTGTTCCGTCCCACGATGTAATAAGGGGCGAGCCTCTCGCCATATCGAGTGCAAATCAATCAATCTCTTGTCTTATACCTTGTACCCCGGTGTAAACACCTCTCTCAGGTACTTACGTTGGTAATATTGAACGAGGCCACCAGACGAGTCGCCACGTTGTTTGTAGTTTATTTATATTCGTGCACCACTTTACCTTATTCCTTACGTCCCGACCTCGCTCGAGTTCACTAGGTATATTGTCGATAAAAATATGTTTTGTTCCGTCCAGCATTCATTATCTGCTGAATTGGAAAACTGTGTGACAAAAACAGTTCCGACAAATACCTAATACTGTCAAAAATTATATTATCATTATTCTTTTATATGTATATTTCATACTCAAAAAAATAATGTAATGTACATATATATGGGTATCTACTAAACCCAAATATTTATTTAAATTATTAATTGTACTTGTATCAAATAGCGCTTTGTATAGGTTAAATTCTGAAGGGTTTTGAAGGGGCTTTGCTAATTAGTTTACTTAAAGTATAAAAAATGTCTAAATAATTTAGGCTACATTATACAACCCGGTAAAATGTATTATTAAAAACGAATCTAGTCATTTTTTTCGTTTAAGTACCAGTCTGATACAAACAATAGCATTGTACCCACTGAACAACCATTTCCTTGATTTTATATTGCCAACATCAAAGATTAATCTGAAAATCATCACTTTCCTCGTTAATATCCACGTATCGGCAACATTACAATAAGTACCCGTACATTATTGCGTTTAAACATAATATAGATTTCATTATTGTATATTGAACACTTTAAACTGTAACCATTTGTACCCTATAAGGACGCGAAACGATTTTCCGTGAAGTGTATTATCGGTTAATTCATATACACAATTACGGCTTTACCACAAATTTCTTCTTAACCATTACCGACTTCTTAAGTGAGAGTTGAATAAAGTGAACTATTATTTTATTTTCAAGGACTTATTATTTTATTCACAATTATTGTTATTGATATTTGATGCCAAAGCGGCTGGACTTATCAGTAAGGCTTCGGTAAATTGGTTTTGATGGTAGCAAAAGTAATTCATGTATTTCTAATATATCACTATACTAAATCTTAACAAACGAGACGTAGGGATTACTGTATTGTGTTCAATAAAATATAATAGTATGTAAATCGGGTAAATAAAACCTTTCCTGACCGACACAATTTGTCTTTTATTCTTTTTTCCTTTCCTTTCCCATCCAAACGGAAATCGACAACACATTGATTTTGAAATATTTTTTCTTCTGATAGTGGTTATAATTATATTATATAACCACTATAATTATATTATAACCACTATCAGAAGAACAGTTTCCTCGTTCCCGAACTGCAATACTAACAAATATAACACTGTAAATAAAAAAATATAGATGTCGCTCTCCTTAAGCTCAATTCATTGCATAACTTGAATTTAAATCATAATTTACGAGTCTGCGCCCAAGCTGTCCACCTTCATTCATCGAACCTACGCCCAATTATTGATAAAGATAGGTCGGTTTCGCAACCCGAATTGATATTGCATCAAAATTAAGGCTTACATAAATTGAATTTGAAATATCACTGCCCACATTATTGGGATTCCGGTCGGTGACGTTTCATTCGATGTCCGGATAATACTCGCACTTGTTGCGGAACAGATTTCAACTGTCGTAAGTTTATGTAGTTATAACGTAAATTATATTCCTACTGCTGTGAAAATATTTTTGGAGAGCCTTTGGTTGAGCACCCAACTTCCTGTGGTTCAAGAATAAATAAAAAGAATAATTCTGTGCGTATAAATATTTTTAATAAATATCTATATAAAATATGTAGGTGATAGTTTTACTCCTAGTCAAACCTTAAAATGGAAATAAGTTTAGCGAAATATGGCTGATACATCAATCTATAGCACTTTCTAAAATTAAAAAATAGACAGCATTAAGAAAATTTTTCATTATTTCGACAAATTAACGGCAATTACATCATAAAAGTAATTACAATAAAAGCCAATATTTATATACGAATGAAAAGATTTTTAACGCTTTTCCACAAAATAATCTTAAAAACACATTCCAAAAGCATGTCGGTTTTCACATAATTTTAGTTATTTAAATACTATTTTAATGTAGGCATTTTTGCACCGAAATAGCGTTCAATGTTATTGATTTATTTTAAACGCAAGGCTTTCACGCTTCACCGATGCAGGCTGTTCATAAAATTATAACTGGGCTTGAATAAATAGATGACTTTATTTAACAATCTTTTGGTATAACATTACATACACTATTCAAAAATTGTATGCATTTTTTTATAGAAAGGATCGTTTCGCGTTACTATGCATTAAATCAAAGAAAACAGAGTATTGGAAGGCAATTTGAAATTATTAATTCAACATAAGCAAGGCTGTTAATATCAGTTTAATTAGATAGTTTGTACATTCATACTCTTCTTTTCTCTCTTTTCAGCCGCAGGAAATCCATTGCTGAACATAAACCTACTTGATACTAGTGTATGTAAAATTTACATCTACAAATAATGGAATCTACAAGAGCTACATACCTACTTTTGACTAAAATTTTCGATTCCAAACAGACTTCAAAATCAAATATAATCAAGATCAAGGCATCGATGCCTACACTAGCTAATCTATCGGGGATGTACCGACACGTGTGTCACAATCATTTCTTTATCGATAGGCATTTTATCGAATCAATTTTAATACACATTGTTAATATTGACTCAGTTCAAAAAGTGCATTCCGTGGAACTGGCCGTGCATTCGATACTTGACACAACACCAGGTAATATCACCCTTATTACGCAAAAAATAGAGTGTTTATATTCCTCGTAAAATTTGCGATACATTCGTAATTGCTCTGTATAAAATTTCGAAGTAAACCCTTTCAAGGTGATATGCGGTTGCGAAGTGGCATATGATTGAAAAGAATCGGCGAAGCGCGAGCCGTTTTGATGACATTGGATCTCGATATTTACATTTGTATCAATATTACAGCATTTATGATGATATACGGAATAGATAGATTTTTAATTTATATGTATATTAGTAGGCCTTCATATTTCAAATTAATCAATATTATCCTTGAAAATGTCAATATTAGTGCGCAAAATACACCATCTGCCTGTTCATGATTAACATTAATCGTTAAGATGTCGTTTTAATGTTGCTTCATCATACTAATTATAATTTTTACCATTTTTACGTAGCCTTGTAACGTAATTGCGTTTTGGAAAGATGTACTAATGCATGCGTATTCTGTAATTTTTCTGATTGGTAGAAAATAAATTCATCCAAAGCATCCTTATTCCTCATCTGCCTGCCAGTGAAATGTCATAAATATTGAATACGTCATCTCAGTTAATCTCCATTAAGCTAGTAACCATTCAGTACTCTCGTACTTCGTATTCAATAACTAGAAATTATTTCTATCAACTGTCGTTTTAAACTACAATGAGCCACAATTTCTTAAAATTTCCTCCAGTAAAAACAGTGTCCGTAACCTCAGCGGATCCAAGAGATTAATTCTAAGAAGGAACGAACATGCTCAATTTCTTTCCCCATTTAAAACACGACCACCCGTGTCATGAAGTGCGTTGTATAAAACAGCATTCCTCTATGTCGGCACACTCGACAAAAAGAAAATGGGTAATCCATTTTGACGGAACGCTAAAAAAATCCCGAGCAACATCGCCCGTTCAATTATTGAGCGAAAGCGTGCGGTAATTTTCTTACTAAACTAGTGCAACGTTAATTTGTGACTGATGTATAAAGGCATGTCTTTATTATGAAGTCAAATATGGTCAGCAATCATTATAGGGACTTCCTGCATCGTGTACGGCGTAAATAAGTGTAAAGTATTTTTATAAGTGGTAAAGCCACGCTGTTGCCTGTTATTACACAGCATGAAAGGGCAGGCTCGTCCGGGGCGTACCTCTGTCTCACAGGAGAATGACATGAAGCGAGAGCTTCGCTGATGTGTTTCGTTCGGTCAGTGAGAAATGAACGAAACGCATCAGCCATCTCCTGCTGAATAACCAATACCCCTATCTCTTTCCATCCTATTTCCTTCCTTTTCTCCTCCCAATTTGAAGGGCCGGCAACGCATCCATGCTCCAGGGTGCATCGTTTTAAAGTGTTTTGGTATGGGTATGGATAGTATGGGTTTCAAAAAGGAGTAAGCGGGGACCTTTAGTGTGGTACTTTGAAAAAAAATGGGAAACAAGAGAATAGAAATATAATAACAAGGCCTGTCCTGATATAAAATCACAAAATATCAGTTAAAGATTACGTAAATAGTTAACATTAAAAAACAATCTAATCACCAACCATTCCTAGAACGAGTTGGTGGATTGTGGTTAGTATCTGCCATATAAAAGCAGTGTTTGCTTACTTGCATGTAAAGTGTCGCTACAAGCCGATCGCTCCCAACTTGATCCGCTTCTTTAATTGTCCGTTTTGTGTTACATTTTTACTGTTACTAACTGTACCGGAGCTTGCTACAATTTCGGACCGTCCGGTTTTTTTTAATTACCGCACCCGACTACGCCACAGACACCGTTGCGGCATCGCGTATTTTATATATATTTAATTTTTATTATTGTGCTCATTTTGCCAAAACTCGTTTGTGTTTTCGAGAATAACGCCGTATAGTTAGGCTAGGTTGAGATTTTAACAACTTTTTTATGTCCCCACTCCCCGCAATTTGAATGTGCTATAAATCATTTCGCGTTCTTGATATTTTCAACTAGCAGTCATACAAGCGCAGTTCTACTACAGATGATTCTAATAAAGTACTCTGTATACACATTGTTCTATAACAATCGTAATAGACTTCAAAATGAATGTTTAACGTTTTAATATTTGGAATAGTTTTATGAATTTTGCTAAACTTGGATCAAAACACGTAGATCATCAATGTCGACACTTATTTTTAATACATTACTTTAAATTAGGCGACTGTGACTTATAACAACATATTAACCTCTTCGAAACAGACTTCAATATAATCATTTTTAAGCAAGCATTTTATAACGACATCTGGTGACAAATAAATAAACTAAACTCGTAGCTTAATCAACTACAGCATTCTCAACACAAACCCATGCTTAAATATCATGTTTATTGTACATTTATTTTCTTTACATTGTTGAATTGATTCCCAATTGATTTGTTAAGATAAATTGAGTGCTGTCGCACGTGCCAATTATTTTGCCCTCGTCAATATTCAATTCCCTTCCGAACCCTTTTTATACATCTAATCAGGTGTTACAAGGTCGGGCGCTCTTATCTAAAATATTTTCCTTTTTTCACACATTTTCTGTTTTATTTAGATTGATCTAAGAGCTGATTTATAATTATTTAATGACAGGAGAAAACCTATCCGTACTATTCCATAACTTTCATTTCATTTCAATTACCGTCGTCGTGGAAACTTGTAATTTCTTCTGATTCATGGTTGAAATTATATCTATAAGTTGCTGACAGTAATAATTAATATGAAATATACGGTCTTGCAATTCAATTAAGTGAAACCCTTTTCCTCCTATCATGGCGATTTTATCTTATGAAGATTTCTTCGCCAATACGCAAGGGGTCGGCTTAGATAGAATTTACCTCGCCATTCCGGAAAATTAAGCTGTCGTGCTATCGAAATGAATTGAGGTGTGAATGGACCCTATTCCGTGTGGTAGGCATTCTTTGAATCACACTGAATGTGTATAATGAATGTATCAAGAGAATAATGGAAATAATGTGCGCTTAAATTGTAAAACATTAGAGGCTATCGTGCAAAGGATGGCATTAAAAAAAAATTAAAAAAATTAAAAATAATAAATGCCCGAGCAACTTGATTAAACAATCTTAAATTCCACACTGCTTTCAATTCAGCCAAGAAAAGAAAACACAAAAATATGAGATTGCCCTAAATTAAACCTAAAAACCTACAGGTTTGAGAAATCCAACTAAACAGATTACCCATAACTCAAATATTTAATAATTTGTATGAATAATTTTACAAATTATGTTTACCAGGTCGCATCGTTATTATATTGAAACGCGCCATTTTGATTTTCCGATGATTGTCAGAACTAAATTCGCCAAAATACTCTCCAAATTTACCACAATGGGCACACGATAGGCCATATTTCACATTCGAAGCGTATTAATTGTCGATAGCATTGTTGATAATTGCCATCAGTCAGCCGCAGCAATTTGCAAATTACATGTTTACACCGACAATAGCACACAATATATATTATGCTCAAATGCACATGAACCCGATCGTGCATCAAGAGTTTGTACAAACAGACGGAAACTTGTTTTAAATGTTGAGTTATCTAGAGGGAAAATCGTATGGGATAAGGTTTAATAAAACACCAACTTCTAAACTACTTTTGCCCAACAAACTATTCGAAATTATTGATGTTCAAAATATTCAATTTGAAGTATGGACTTATAAGAACCTTAGTTTTATTTCATCTAATTTTTTTTCTAGCCTATACTGTCCCACTACGGGGCAAAGGCCTCCCTATCCTTCTTCCACCCGTCTCCATCCAATGCTTTCTTCCACGAGTTGGTATTAAAATGGTCCAAGTCATCTCTCCACCTTCTACGCGGCCTACCACGAGGTCTTTTTAAGTTTTGTGGAGTTTTTTGATTTCATTTATATAGAAAAAATGCTACCAATTTATTTGCTCGACATCTGGTTTTCTTTGCGTCGATGAGGTGTTTGCCTTCTCTTTGACACTAATGCGTGTAGTACCGGACGGGTGTATGCAAATAGTTTTTATGTACACAACATTTTTAGTGATTTCATTCTACACACGCCAGTAAAATTAGGGGAACATGTGTAAATTTATTATTTGTTCGTGAATGAGAATAAATATTCCATTTTTACTGTTATTTATTTGCATTTTTGTAAAAGGATTAATTTTTTTTTTTTTTTAATTGAAGTTCTTTTAATTAAAAATAAAACCTCAAAGAGTCAAATACACGTATTTTTGTTGTCTTAAAGTCATCCCGTATTTACAAGAGCTGCGGAAAAAAAGAAAAGCAACTACTGGTAGCTGTGACCAACACTTGTATCAAAGACTTCTAAAACATTCTGAGTCGGCATCGCAATTGATGGTTTTTCAAAGTTTCCACCCCTATAAAATGGTCATCCAATGCTTTAGTTGCCAAGATGTTTTTATTGTCACCTATCCCTCTGGTTTGATTCTGTCCCTCTATGGCACTAAACACCGTAGTTCATCACAATAACAATGATTATCGAAGCGCCATTCACTAAACGGTGTGTGCGACCTTCATTCGACCTTACTACACTTGTTGGAATTTCAGCAGCAGTTAAATCTTGCACTATGTTTTCTACAGCATGTGAACTCTCTCAAGAATGTCATTTAAGTTACTCGACATCGCTTAAAATTGAGTTAAGCTTAATTTTCGTTAACAATGCTCGTAAGACCAAAATTCCTACAATCACTTGAAAGGGTGTTCTTATTGTAAAAACAAATAAAATATCTATTTGTTTGTTATTCTCTGCTTTCTTAAGAAAGTTGCAATACGAAAACAAAAAACAATTGAACAAAGAGTACGAAATAAAATAAAAGTAATTTATGTGCGTGTTCCTCTGATTCTGCCGACGTGTGTACTCTGGTTTGGGGACCGAATCCCTTTCAGAAACTCACAGTTACCACTGATATAGAAACAATATTACTAATCGTCTTAAATTACTTAAGTACATATTGTAATTTTTTAATATTTCAGGTGTACAGAATGTCTCAAAACTGCAAGTCCACATACACAGCGGCCACCACGAGGGATGCTAACAACAACACCCTGTATCACAGCGGCTCCACCCAAGGCTATGGAGGGAGGGGATACGCACCCCCCAGTGTAACCAGCAACGGGAACTATAAGGTGACAAAATCATTCATTTATTTCTCAAAGGATAGGGTTCACTTTTTAGCATTCAAATTGGCTACCATAAATTCACATCGATAGTATTGTACTTAATAAGTAAATTATGTGTTTGTAATTAAGATACATAAAATCGATCACTTTATTACTTACACACAATTGGTTTGCAATACCGATTGAATCTCGGAAGACGGACATACTTATGAGTAAATCCTGATTATTACAGCGATGAGGAGTGTTACAATGAATAGACGGGGAGCGAGCAAAAAGGGCGTGTCAATGTAAAAATGTATTTGTACCCGAATGGATCCCAGCCGGGATGTTAGAATATTCATAAAACCAATACATTGTTGAATCAGTTATGATTCCGGATAGAATCATTTTTGTCCAGCAAAACACCAACTAAATGATATACACTAGATTGAAGTCAAATTTAATTTAGCTTTAAAAATCTCGGATGAAATGATCGATCAAATCGAGACTGACCAGTAAAATCGAAATACATTTCATTTACACATTCCCGCAATCCCAATTGCCAAGCCAAAAACATTTTAAATTGCTCCGACTTGACTAATGTCGTTTATGGGACAATTCCACAATTTGCTATCGAAGTGCCGCTTGGACTACCTGTCGGAAGCAGCGACATGCTTTCTTTAAAAGAACGTTAAGTACCACTACACTGGACGTTAACTCTATTTGAAGAACTCTCTTGAGAAAGTTGGAAGATATTTCTGATAGTTCACTGTGGAGTATTACTTTTGAGGCTGATTTTCAATTGTCCAATAAAGTACAAATTAAGAATGTCAGTGGTTTTAATAAAATTGATTGTTGTTTTTTTTTTATTTAGTCGCGATATATTTTATTTAATAATATACTTAAATGTCGTGATTGAAATACAGTTCTTCTACATACTCTTGTCTCACACTTGGGCCAACGCAGGATTTTTAATTTGTTGCAGAATAATTTGCCTTGTAATCGCCTTCCATCCACTTTTTAGAATATATTTTCTCAAAGCATATTATTTAAACCGATAATTTGCCCAAACTTTGTTACTAATTATAAGGATGTTGCAGCTCCGCAGTTCACTGTAGTAAATCATAATGCGCCAATACAACACCAAAATGAATGATTGGTTGCATTTCCGTATCGCGACACTTCAAAAGAATTTATTAGTAGATACATCCGTAAATGTTTCCTAAGAACAATATTGGTAGTGAGTTATTGTATTGTAACAGCCCATATACGTCCCACTGCTGGGCACGGGCCTACTCTATAATCGAGAGAATCGATTGAGAGTGGTTAGGCCATATAGTCCACCACGCTGGCCTAGTGCGGGTTGGCGGACTTACATACCGTAGAAATTATTTTAAAATCGCTACGGTATGCAGGTTTCCCCACGATGTTTTCCTTCACCGTTAAAGTGCGTGGTGATTGACTATCAATACACACATAACTCCGAAAAGTCAGAGGTGTGCCCTGGGATTTGAACCTGCGACCACCGTGAACATGTTGGCAGCCGCGTCTGGTCCGTTACCAACAGGCCACCACGCACTTGCGTTAGTGAGTTATTAATGCATATAATTTGTACTTTTCATTAAAAATAATAGTTAATTATTAGCTGCATTCGGAAATTGGTATGTTGAATTGAGGAATTACAGTTAGCACACACATAACATTATTATAATTAAACATGACAAAATATGTATTTCCTCTTGTAATATGTGCCTCCAAAGCGCTATTGTTTCCACTGCGATAAAATATCTAAATAATACCCCAAACCTTATAAATGCGTTTGGTCCATTTCTTTTAGGTAACGTCTAGGCAAAGCCTCTATGACAAGATGTTAACCTAATACGAGTATTATCGTCCTTCTATATAGTCTACGAAATTCTTTAGTATTTGTAATATCATGTGTCGTTGCTTCTTCCTTCTTTTAAATTTCATACTATTAATCCCTCATTAAACAAGAATCACTTTGACACTAAAAGGCCCTACTTGCCAAATGCTAACCAACATTGGCCCAACAGCAATATAATCGCAATAACTCAGAATATTAAAAGGCTATATGAAGCGTGAAGCTAGTTATGACATTCGGTCAATGAAGCAGACATCCACTCACAGACAGGTAGTGAGGCAAGTTTCCTTATCACCACGTTTATAGCGCTTAATGTACATAGCCTTAGCATTTCGTGACCTATATTAAGATCAAGGCAAAGCCACATATTTATAGAATCCCGTTGCTTGAGAATAGAAACTGTTATGTCAGATGTAACGCATCTTTGGTGAATTAATTTAGATATGAGAAATGGAATAACGTTAATAGCTGATAGTGAAATTAGTAAATTAAAGGCGTACATATATGAATCTAATCAGAGCGATTAATGATGATGTGACAAAGGTCACTTTGTGAGCTCTCTGAATGAAGACCAGCATTAATATGTAGCCCTGGAATTTGTATAGGGAAGGCTGTGTTCATCCGAATAATACACCGAATTACGATGAGGAAATACATAGAATTTCAGACATGGCTGTATAAGTAAATGCATTGACAGTGACTTCAATAATTAAAGTAATATTAATAATATTAACATTATGATTTATGCAACTGTCTAATACATACGCTAAAATTCCAAATAATACCTACTTTATTTGGAATATTAGCGTAGGTGATGAAGAGTTTTCCATCATAGTTAGCGACACAAAAATCCTACAACTGAGTATGAAATAATGTAAAGTATAATAATTAAAATTGGAATTACTTATCATTTCTTTACACGACAATCAATTTCATAGCTGTTATAAAACGATCAGCTCATCGTGATGTAGAAGCGATTAACGGTACCTACAATTTAAGACGTAATTTATTCAAAGCAAAAACAATCATAAAAAATAACACTTAATTAATGAAGTCACAATATTATTAGTGATATTTTCGTGACTTATTGGCTCTAATTTTATTGCCAAACTTAATTAGGTGACTATAAAATAAATATAAATTTACAATGATAGGTATTTTGTTAGAAAAAGTCTGTGATGCTGTCTACTGAATACGAATATGTTATAATAGTATTCAAGAACAAACAAAACTGTGTAGAATTCAAAGCAATTTATTTTAAATTTAGTGATTTGTAGTCAATACTTAAAATACTTACAATACTCTCAATCGATTCTTTCGATTGTAGAGTAGGCCCGTGCCCTGCAGTGGAACGTATATGGGCTGATATAGATAGATAGATAGTTAATACTGAAAACAAGATTTTATTGCGAGAAAATAAAAATAAAAACATAATATTATGTTTATTTTTATTTTCTACGACAAACTTCAAAAAGTAACCATCTTTTTTTTCCTATCAATGGGATTTTACTATTCCAATTGAAGTTTTCTATAGGTACATTTTGGTCGTCATCTAAGAATCATCCGGGAAAGCTACCTATAATGAAAGCCACAGAAACATATCTAGAATATTTCTGTGATGAAAACCATATCGAAATAATATCGTGCTTTCTACGAGTCGAACTTTCAAATTCGTGAAAAACAATTACAATAAAGTATGTTAAATAAACACATACCGTAAAAACTGTTTAATTAAAAACCAGAGCAAGTAAATGTAAAGTAACAATTTGAGACGGTAACCAGAAGTAAAGAAATGCATGTAGTTATCTCGCCTTGCATCGGTGCATCAGCCCACTTTCTTCACGAAATTTTATTGTACGATAAGTGTACCAAGATTCGAGCGTTTCGACTTCCGTGAACTAATTTATAATATCGCCAAGTTTTTGTATAAATGTACCTACTACTGTTATTATATTTTAATAATAATTTAATAGCAAATGATTTACACGATTGATGGAAATGTTAAATATCTTCATGAGTCTTTACACACAATAAAATTTATTTAAATTGACATATTATAATAGCAGCGGTAATAAATTCCCTGATGTTAAGGTCGGCAATAGATCATGAAAAAATCGTAATGCGACAACAAAGTTAAGATAGGTAGGTATCGTGCTATTTTTTTCTCAACATCTATAAGAGATATTGTAGTACAATATGAGATGATGTTAGTATTTTGTACTAACTTAAATTGCAAAGTTTTATCATAATAAAATGAGGGCAATATACCAAAAATAGCTCATCCCAGTTTAACAAAGATCACAATTGTAAATTTTAGTGCGGTCCGCCTGGTGTCCGATCAATGACAAACTACTAAAATAAACTTTAAGGCGAAGCAGTTCAAACTATTACTATTATTTAAACTTATCAATTTTCGATTCTTGCTTAACATGATTTAATTTTATAAATATGTACTTTTAAAGTATTATAGATGCTTATTTGTGTCTTACTTATCTCCTTCTCCCGTGTAAAAGTGAATTGTTCTGATATTTTTTATAGAAATAGCCCAATACACAGAACAGTAATTACGGATACTTTTATTCCCAGAGCAAAATTACTTCAACACGTACGAAGTGGAGAGAAATAGCTAGTAAGAAGATTTCACATATGTACATACAGAAACGCACGCCTTTTCCCAGAAAAGGGTAGGCAGAGGCTACCAGGACACCCACGTTTCGCCTTGTGTGCCTCGTCCCAGTATGTGATATTTTAAATTATAGGTGCATATGTAAATGCACTAGCTATTTTTACTAAAATAACAGTACCGTGCTTACTACGTAGTGAGCACCTTATATGTTAAGTATATACAACTATTTGGCATTCATGGTTTATTTTCGTCACTTTTGTGGTCATATAAACATATTAAATTAATAAATTCACAAACACAAATGAATTATTGCCGCTGAGGTTAAAGTTTTTACAGATAAAGCATTAAGATAGTCTTGAATGTTTTCTTAATATGTAAGTAACGAGATTTATGGAATTCGCAAAATATTTAAATAAATGTTAATATAACCAAAACAAAGCAGGGACCTACTTTTTACATTCGGAAATAGCATAAACGTATACAACACGTATTAAATGTAGTGCTAAAAGGTATTTTTTTGTTCTTTCAGAGAAAGATGTGTAGGTATTTATTCACAGTTTGCTATGAATTTTAAAATAATTAGGGAAAGTTGATTCAAAATAAACACTGCAAATCCTTTTATGTTCATAATATAGTTTAAAATATTATAAGAATCGAGAGCAGAAAATTAAAAGGATCTCAATTAAAAGGATCCAAATAACCGCGCCGTTAAGACAATATTTTGTGTCACCTCTTACCACGCTAACACATAAAACTGTCGCACCCAGCTCGATATTTTATAAGAAATACTCGATAATGTAAGATAAACAAAATATGTATTGTAAAATTGTAACTTATAATGGTTTTCTATGTGTTGAAATTAGATGTGTTAATAGCATTTTCAGTATACATTTCGCCTTACACAGAATAAAGGCTTAGAAAAGAATGGTACATTTAAAATTCTACGTTAAATATAGGAAAGCATATAGATGTAATGCGAACGCACGTATAAAGCTTGCTACAAACCACAACTTCTATAACGTAAATATGTTAAATTAAATTTCATTAGATCTATTTGACTATGAATGTCCGCTTAAGTGTCGATAACACTTAATTTCGCCTAACTACGGCAGCTGCAGTGCCTTCATTTTGCAAGATTTTACAAATCCTTCGTTTCGTGTACTCGCGCAGTATGTTGGTCCGGTTACATAATTTTAAATTATGATCCAGATTAAATACTTTTTGCAATAAAAAGAATATTCTCCTTAATGTACCTTTCTCCGTCGCCATAAATGATAATGGCGGGCCTAATTGGGGTGCCCCTCGTTAATTTCGACAACGCTGGCGATCCAATTTCCACAACATGTACGTACAGTGCACGCTTGGGTTGCCAGCTGACGACTAAAACATTCGTATTATAAAATTACTCTTTAAATTTTATTTTTAAGCGTCGTAGTTTCATTTAATTATCAATGATCTGCTGCTAATTTTTACTTTCCTCGTCTCTAGCTTAACATTATGGGTCTGGGTGTCTGTGAGACTGAAAAGTCTCTCGTAGATCCTGATACCCACGAAACAAGACTCGATCTTAGTGTTAGGTCAGGACTATGTATGTGACTGTTGGGTGTATTTATTTATTTATTATTAGTAGCAAAACCAAACGACACCGTGAATTACAAAGCAATGCTTCGCATTCCACTGTGCTCGCCATTATGTGTAGTAGTTAATCTTGCTAAAGTGTCCTTTAAACCGGAACAGTGCATTTACACATACATTTTTGTTTGGCGGCAAAAATAGACATTGCGGTGGTACATACCCAGGCGGCCACTCACATAATAGATGAGAGACCTACCACCAGTAAAGAATTCTTGATGGTCACGTATATACAGGTTTCTACACGATGATCTATTACTACAGAAATGTCAGTTGCAATGCAGAAATAACAAACGTAACAAATGGACATTGAATGTGGTAACTGCGAACTCAATTCAATTTGAATGTCTAAACTCTAAATAAATCAATTTGATTCACCACGATGTTGACCTATTTGAATAATCATTTAAATTTAGATCATTGTATAAGTAAATGAACTTAAATAGCAAAGGAGGAAAATTGAGTAACTAAAACAAACACAACAGACAAATACCTTGAATTTTTTTAAGTGGGACAAAATATATGCGCAGAAATTTGTATCACAGCATGGCCGACGTTTGTTAAACCTGAAATAATTACAGTAACAAATGCACTGTTGGCATATTTATGACTCAAGCATAAGATTATGCCTCGACAATTTAAAACCGCAGGCGGAATTTTATGATCCGTTTTGAAACATTCTGTACCGACATCGCTTGATCGTTACCTCGTCTGTTATTCAGCAAGTCACGACTGGTTTAAGTTTACTTTGGAAAAATAAAAGTATTTTCTCACCTCACTTATCATTCTTTATTCTCCAGAATACTTTGAAAGGAACTAGAAACTTGAAATGCAGCCAACAGGAACTGTTTGGGAATAATAAGTACCAAAAAGAGGATAAATGATGACGTTAAAAGTTGATGGCATTATATAGGTATGAAACAGCTTCGTATGTTCTTTGATACCACGTTGGGTTCCCGCAATACTGTCCTTAATTAGCCTGTCATCTGAGTCACATGAAGGTGGCGATCACTATCAATATCTCGGGGGTAAATAGTCAGAGAGAGTATCTGTACAACTCAGAAACACTGGACGTGGAAAAACGGGCTACGAAATCCTAAACAGGTTTCGGATCTTGAAGACCCAGAAACTAATGATGTGATGATCACTGAACAGTTTTAATTGAGAGTACGGTCTTAAATAATTTAGGCAATCTACATTAATTTAAACTATTTTCTAATCCTACAATTGCCTATTACCAGCACCAACGCAAATCATTTAAAACATTAGACGATTTTTAAACATGAACCCTCAAAAATCAATATATTGGGTAGAATTTCTTTTTTTCATAAATCGGCAACACTGATTTCACGTCGACCACGATGTTGAGTAACCAGAGCAGAATGTTATGTGTTTTGCAACTCGTATTAACTTTGCGTTAATAATAACACTGAGCTACGGAATAAAAGTTTCCAAAAGATATTTCGACTTCGATTCCTGGTTTTGTAATATTGTAGTAAACACCAAACTCGAAAATCTTTTGAAACCTATCAGATTTGAGAATCCAAAGATCTTGACTTTGGCCACATCTGTTGGAACTTCCAATTAAGTTCTTAAAATAAAAGAAAATAAAATTATATTATTTAGAAAGTAGATAATTTAAAATTTGTGTTCTCTTCACCGTACCGGATAAAAGTGGCCTAACCAATAGAACCTTAGATCCTAGATCTCAAGATTCATGAATGTGCTACGCGTAAATCAACAATCGACATTTTAACTATCTGAAGCGTTAAAAGAATCAAAATCTTACGTTCAAAAAAAGACACTTCAATTCAAAAATCTGCATCGGATTACATTCAGTAGTACGAGTAAATTAATGCTAAAGCAGAAAATAAAGGCACGTATACACACTTAATCATATAATTTCATACAAGAATCGGTTGGACGCTGAAACGTGTCACATAGACGAAGATTTAGCTCCCGACCATCCAATCTCGTTGCGCAGCACACGAATCACAGTTTACCATTTTAAATATTTAGCAGGACATGTAAGATTTATAACGTAGAAAGGGAGTTAGGTTACTAAGTTAAATTGGGTCTAGACAGCGAGCCAATATATTTCTATAATGTATGGCGTTTATCTGTACGTTATTTAGTTCATACATTCGCAAAGGGTTGACAGTGAAATAATAAATGTCTTGTAACTGAACTAGTTATAGTTGATTGCGAAGTATCGAAGAAATACTACGCATTTAACGGTTAAGAAAAACATCATGAGAGAACCTGCACATCACACAGATCTTTAGATTATTGTGGACTATGCCGTAAGCCATCTCAATCGATCTCTCTATTGTAAGGAAGTCCCGAATTTAGCAGTAAGGTTGCACGGAATGATACCAAACTTACAAAACTCTTTAGATTCCGAAATATTTGATACACTTTAAGAATGCCTACGCCCCTAATTATTTAAATACAATTAACCTACGCACTACACAGCGGATTTTGTAAACCCACATGTATTTTCAATACATTACTTACCAACAAGTTCCTAGAGATTCTCGGCGATTGCAGTAAAATTTAACATTCCTTCACGTTGTATGCTGTCATGCTATAAATGTTATTAATTACAGAAATCAACAACTGAGCAAATACGTTACCAACGCAACATTAAGCGACAAATCAATGATAAATCGGTTTAATTACGGGGCAGCAACTCCGACGCTGAACCGCGCTGTACAGCAACTCCATTTATAATTCTGCCGTTGATTTCCGCGCCAACAAGTCATTAAATCAGCACGCCATATTTATGGTGTTTTTATTTTAAATCTACCTTTCGGCGACTTTGATGTCACGCTTATAGTAACACCTTTAAACCGCCAGCTAAATGATACAGACTGGAAAAATCTCATATTTATTTAACACTCATTTAACTGCTGGCAGCGGCTAGGTAACATCGGGTATTTTTGTAATATATATTTCATTTTTTTTAAATTTGATATGACCTCAAAGGCTAGAACTGAATAACTACGCACAGTTTTTTAGTTACACAAAGTCTATATTTTATTTAATGGATACAATTTCTACTTAAATATTGCAACTTTTATTTCCATAGAAAATTCCCATAAAATCTTGATGACAATCCGTTTCATTAGTGCAAAACACAAACTATTTTCCAACGCTGTTGATTAAATGTTGCCAATAAATCCGATGTCTGAGAGAAAATCCTTCATCTCTCGTCTTTGCTAATTTCACAGTCGCAATCAGCTCCACGAATCTCGCAATTCGAGAATATCCGATGGCATTTGTCAATAGCAATTTCAGCTATGTGCACACTGCGCCCGTGGTTCAAATAAGGACAGTTAAAATTACCAGGAAACTAGACTCTTAGCTGTATTAATCCATCAAGTTCTGGCATTACACGATACATCCCCTAAAAACTGTAATTAATTATAGCACCAACACTAGTATATAAAAAAAATGTTTTGCCTAATCGATGTTGATGTTACTTTCATTTTATTTGTTTATAGAATTCACAGCAATATTACAATTAAGGTGTTTATTGCAAAAAAAATCGGAACTAAACTTGACTGTGATTTTATCTGAAAATAGAAATGTAGAAAGTAATTAATAGGAGGATGAACGATATTATCGTCTGTCGAAATTATGTTGGCGTGTGGCGAAATTTGGAACTACAAACAAAAAAAGATATGTTTTTATAATATAAACACGACACGGATTTATACTCGTAATCTAATATTAACATATCCAATGTAATAAAGTGTGAAGAGAGATAAACTATTCTTATTTTTGTGACAACAACGCATTCGCACGCCAAAAGATCGTAGATGAGATATACTATTGTTCTTATGTCTACATCTAATTTATAAGCGTCAATTATGTTCCAATTTTGATTTATTTGGTGCCAGCAATTAATTGAAAATATTTATTCATATTATTAAGACATTTAAAACAGCAATAATTTATTTGAGAACATGATTCATGATTTGCATACCAGCGCATCTGAAGCGTAAATAATAATCAAGAGCTTCAATAATTGCTTCTCTTAATTATTTATGGTAATGCGATTTGAATACGCTACCTACTTATAACCCGACTATATCATATTTTAGATCATCGCTTGTTTTTATATACCTACCTACGAAATATAAAGTCTTCGCCTACCTAATGATAGTCGCAATTAATTAATTTTTTTAACGAATTACGGACATAGAGTCAAATTGAATGGAATCAAATGCTTGATTGCAGCAAGTGACGGCGAAAGTGCTCTTCGGGAGCGTGACGTCGATCAATGACCTCAAGCGGCAGGAGAAGGGTGAGCGCGAGGCGAGGCGGACACATTAGCGCCATCTGGTAGAGAGGTAAATTAAAACATTCTGAATTTGTAAAGTTAGTTGTTGCTGTAATATTATAAGTGGCGATAGATGTCACTATATTATAATTTATTTTGAACAATATGTTACTATTATTACGTTATTAAATAGTATTTAATCATTTAATCAATAAATTTAGTATTTAGCTATAATCTGTTTATAGACATTTATAGGGTCCTGTTTTTTTATCTTAGTTTCATAAGTTACCAATAGATGGCATTATATTAAATATTCAATGTTGTTTTGATTTCAGGCAAAAAGTGATAAGAAAATTTCGAAGCTAAGGAGTGATCTCGGATGACAGTGTAATATCAGAACGAGATATTACCTTTTTATTTTACAACAATATGTAACTAGTTTTTAGGATAAAACCGTTGAAAATTACCTATTATTTAGAAAATAAATTTATTATATTTAGGTTAAGAGAAATTACTAAAAAGACTAATTTGGAACAAATTTAAAAAGTTGCCATGAAGTGTAATTGCCCATTGGTAGAAGAAAATATTTTTGGAGAGGTACTCAATCGAAAGTCATAGCGCGATGCTAATAACTCACAACACACGTCTGTGATTTGTTGTTTTTTCTTAAAGGTTTATAGATTTTTTACAATTAATATTTTTAATGAAATACAAGGTCATTTGAAATTAGTCTAGTCTATGTTTATAGGTATTTAAAAACAAAAAAAAAGAACTACAAAACAGTAAAATATAATATAGAAAAGGTTCCGGAAGTTTTCATTTTCAAAAATATAAACATTAATATTTATTAACCGACTTCATTTTTTCTTTTTGTTTGGAACAGAAGTACAACAATTTTACAATAGGTGGCGTTAATGGTGGATTAATTTAAAATAATCTTGTATTATAAATAAATATAAGGAGATTTATGAATTTAATCTAAGAATATAAAGTAATGCAGAATGATAAGTAAGTAATTATATGACGTAAGTAAACATTTTATTATGATTTGTACTAACATCCAGTATAGTTAAATCATTAAATTATTCTCATAAACGTTTGCTTAATATGACCTTTTAAATTAATATACAAATGTATATTTTCCAATTTTTGCTTTAAAAACAACTTCAGTGCTCTTTATAAAATTCTGTTATTTATTACGATTTATGATCATATTTTTATTAATTGACTATCTTTAGGTTCCTTCACCAATATTGGTATAAAATTGTATTATTGTAGTATTTATTTCAAAATATAAGTGCAACTATAAATTCTTAAAATGGCAATTAATCTCTAGAAAATTCTTCGAATTTCTTTCCAATTAAGTACAAAAGAAACTTTTGCAATGTTTACGATTTATGTCATTATTTATTTATCACTTTGTATACCTATATATATTTTCATCACATTTTTATAAACAAAAACAATCGTTTGGACTGAATTAATAAAATTTAATAAAACTGTGTACTATTATTTACCCATTACGCTTTCATTAGGTACATATTTGATAATCGTCCCATATTGGACTTTGTATTGCATTGTTCATACAATGCAATGAGCTGATGCCCATATACGTCCCACTGCGGGGCACGGGCCTCATCTACAATCGAGAAAACGATTGAGAGGGGTTAGGCAATGTAGCCCACCACGCTGGCCTAGTGCGGGTTGGCAGACTTTACATACAAAGATTTGAAAGGACCAAATTGTATTACCACATCACTTTACTGACTACTCCTACTGCGACTCATTCTAAATCTTAGTCAATGACTCCATTCCATGTCGACCTCTATAACGACACTACAATCTTTGAGAGATTGCCAGCGTGAGCCGTGAAGACTGCCATTTGTACTTTTATCTAATGTTATTTCTGTATATTATAATATTTTTTGTATGTACAATAGAAAGTCAATAAAGAAATTAATCTAAATACTCCAATAAGATCGGTCGCCACCGTGACATCTTCATCATCCTCAGTCTAAGGATGCGTCCACCGCTGAACATAGGATCCGTGAACGATTTTAATAATACCCTGTTGGAACGTGACCTGGATTCAACCATTTAATCCATGGAACATATTATTAAACATATTTATTTAGAAATAGACAGCTCACAGCTTATCAATTTAAAAAAATCGTAGCTTTTTCGTAGAAGCACATAAGATTAGTTTTACAAATGTATCGCTATCTAGCACATTAAACTGGTAAGTATTTTACATAATACTTGACCAGCTCGGCATGATGTGGATAAAAATAATACTATGATCCTAATAAAAAGTAACACAAAAGTAACCAAGTACCTACTGCTGACTATACCCAACTAAAAATCATGCCCGTGATTTACTTAAGAATTGAAATTTTTGCAGTAAAAAAATTTTTTGTTCGGATCATAAAAAAAAATGGATACAACGAGGGTCCACCACTTATTAGATTCTATAGCTACTTTAGTTAATGTGTTTTTTTTTATTGGTTAATTCATCTACATTAGTATGTACGCGCCGGCAGCTCATAATAACAAAGGTCCAAGGAGTGTTGCATAACGCGATGAGGCGACGTGAGGCGGGTGTGAGAGCGGTTTGCACACATGACCCTCACCCATTATGGCACGTGATACCGCCCATATGATGAGGTCAAATTGTATCGACACGTGACCTTAAAACCCATCAGCTAATATTCTGTTCTGCTGTAAGTATACTCCTAATCGCTTTCCAGTACATAGGTATTTTTATTGCAAGAATAGCGAGACGAGCATTCCGTTCGCCTGATGGTAAGTGATACGGCCGCTCATGAACAGAAGCAAAACCAAACAACACCATCAATTACAATGCAATGCTTGGCATTCCACTGCGCTCCCCATCCGACATAATGCTAAGTCTCATTATGTCCAGTGGCTGCACTGGCTACAATATCCGTCAAACCGAAACACAACAAAAGATAACAGACTGATACCAGCTTTAAGCTTAAAGCCCCTTATGGAACTTTAATAACTTTAGTTACTCAGTAAAGTTACTTCGACTTTACGTAACCCATCAGCGACAACGGTGCTATGATCTTGAGCAAGGCGCAACACTTAGTCTGCAAATAAATTAGTTTCAACAATGATCTTAATTAGGTTATAACTAAGATAACTACATCACTGTGGTTTTTACAACACCGAATATAATATTTTAGGCACTATACAATAAATCTCTAAGTATCTCAGACTATAATCACACAGCGAAACAAATGTTTATTGTAACCCACAAGTTTTTCTTCAGCTCTAGGTGTTTGTGAGACCCCAAATATCTCGTAGCTTCTGATACCCACGAGACAAGACTTATATCAGTGTGGGGTCAGGACTATGTATGCGAAATTACTACTCAGACTGGGCCTCTCAACCGTCATTGCAGAAATCCAATCTGCTATAAACTAGGCTATCACTTAATCATATATACATACGTAACGTAAGCTCACGCCTTTTTCCCAGAAGGGGTAGGCAGAGGTGCTACTTGGACACCCAGATTTCGCCATGAATGTTCCGTCCCATAATATGATAAGGGGCGAATCCAGGTTGATAAATAATATAAAAATCCTATATCACATAGCCGGACCCGAGATTCGAACCCAAGACCTAAGCTTTGTAATCATACCGTAGCACAACTACGCCACCTACCTAGGCAGTCTGTATAAGAACCTAATATTTTAATAATCAAACAAAAAGCGTAAATGTTGCGGCAGAATAATAAAAACAACTAGCAATAAACCCGTTGATATTTGACTTACCTAATATAATTATATAAAATTAAGCGCCACACAAGCTTAGGTCACTTCAAACGCTATTTTAAGCAACATTAAATCATTATCATGATTGATGATCCAAAATTCATGATAAAAACCTCCTTATGCAACCGTGTGAAGCATTACCCGAAGTTGTTGAGAATTTAAGACATAATAAATTGAAGGAACTGAATTTCAACATTCAATGAGTAAAATCCACATTTGGTTGGGTGAGCGATATTGGCGAAGACATAAAAGCTTCATAGTTAAGCATTTACAGCCTTATTCAAATACAGATTTAAAACCTATTTTAGTTATTGAATGTTTTGTCTTCGTTGCTCTAACTGAATCCAAAAATCATTCAAAGGGGACAAAACATTCGATTACTAAATTAAGTTTTAAAACTTTCTATGAATAAGACCGGTAGTGTACACATTTTTAAAATTACATTCTAATATCCTCACTATCAATCTGTGAGCGATTGTAAAATTAAAGTTCCAGTAAAAAGTGTACTTCAGCACGTGTAGTACTAGATATCCAACTCATTACTCACTTATTACTATTACTAATGACACAGCCCGGGGCCTGGTCGAAGACCCCAAGCAATTCTACCACCCGCGGCTCAGCACCTCTAACATAAAAACCCACACAATATTATTCAATATCGAAGCGGTGCCATTAAATGAAACTCACACTTGCTATCGAGTACTGAGTCATTAACGCACACTCTTTACAACCTTAAGTGGTTGTGTATAATTGTGTAAAAAAACAATGTAAAAAGGTTTTCTGTGTAATTTAATATCGGGATAAAAAATGGAGTTTATAATGCTCCGGTTACGATATGTGATTTTTTTTATTGCATAGGTCCGGCAAACGAGCAAACAGGTCATCTGATGGTATGTGATCACTGCCGCCCATGAACATCCACAACGCTGGATCATGGGTGTGTTGCCGGCCCAATTGGAAGAAGCGCGGTAAGGAAAAGCATAGGGAGAGCAAAGTATTAAAATTATATTGTTTATACTGGCACGACAACGACTGCGAAAGATGATGTCGATCTGCTTGGACCGACTGAATCTGGATATAGGTACACTAACTGGACCCCTCTCGAGTTGATCACTGCAATGGGTTTTCAACTATTGCGTACAGTGGCCACTGTCGGAGTAGACACGAGTGTCCTACCAGGTATGAGTTCATCAATCTAACTGACCGAAACGTAAAAATGCTGTTATTTCACGTTGAGTGTTTCTGAGGCAATGGTAGAGCCCGACCGAGCCGACTCAAGCGTGCTGTAGCTAAAACCGCAGTGAAATAACAACTTTACTGACGAATTTAGAGGAATGAAATTAAAAAAGATTTTTTGGGATTCTACTCAATTTTGAGGAGTTCTATTCTTCAGGTCCGAAGATATTCTAATGGAGATTTAATTATCTTCACCATTTTTATGTGACTAAATGAAAAGCACCAGCTCTCAATCAAAGAAAGAAGAATCAAAATCGGGTCTCCCTGTACAAAGTTATGAAGGTAACAAACATTAAAAAAAAACAGTCAAATTGAGAACCTCCTCCTTTTTTAAAGTCGGTTAAAAAAAGACGTATAGCTGGTGAAAGATATTCGGATCGGACAGCGATCACCGCACACGTCGGTGAAGAAGCCATCATTGCAAACACTTTAGTAAATCCCGAATCGATTTCAACCTGGATCAAACAGGCGAATTAGACAGTATTATTTTTGAATTGCACTGTACTTGCCATCAAGACGCTCATCTAACGCCCAAATACTGGAACGCAACTTAAATATAACTTGCGCTTAACTACGTTAATTCCGATTAAATGTACTGGCTAAGTGAGCCGTGCGCTGTTAAGAGCAACTTATTATTTGAATGTCGTTCCAGTATTCGGGCAATAGTCATTTTGACACATTTTTTTATTGTATTGGCCCATACACAACCGACTGAAGGGCACGGGCCTCCTCTACAATCGAGATTACGATTCAGAGAGGTTAGGCATATGGCTGGCCTAGTTGGGCCTTGGCGGACTTTACATACCATAGAAATTCTTGCAAATCGCTATGGTATGCACGTTCCCTCGCGATGTTTTCCTTCACCGTTATAGTGCGTGGTGTTTAATTATTAATACACACATGAAAAGTCACATGTGTGCCCTAGGATTTGAGCCCGCGACCACCGTAAACTTGTTAGCAGCCACGTCTAGTCTGTTAGTAACAGGCCACCAATCACTTTTTGACATGCTCGCATAAAAAAAATATTACTACTCCTACTACCGCCGCTGGTAAACGACTAGTAACTACTGCCTCCAATGATTTCCATTACCTATTAAAATTATTAATTACTAAACACCTAAATATATTTTGAAGTTTCAAATACATCATGTTTCGTCACAGTTTAATAACGCAACAATTCCGCCGTAAGGTGTCCGAGCACACAATGATTATAAACTTTTTGCCGATGATTGGTCGAGGTCTTTAACCGGCGGCCGGGAGCACGAGCTGTGACGCGCGTCGGCAGTTTGGACTCGGCGCTAAAGATACCACCGGAGTAACACCACCGTGGCCAACGAGTAGATAGAATTATGAGGATAAAAAATTGAACCAATTATGGCTATATTGGACGATTAAATAGCTATAAAGCATGTTTTGTGGCAGCGGGGTAAAAAGTTTGTCGTGGTAGTTTATTGTTCGATAATTTCGTTTTTAAACAAACAAAAAAAAAAATTATAATCGCATAAAAAACCGTTTGCTTTGATGTAATTAGTGTTAAACATAACTTTAATTTTATCGATTTGCGCACACTTAAGAGCTACATCTAAAGTGGTGTTACGACTAAATATAGGTATCACATTTAAATTGAATCAATTTACATACATAATCTTGTTTGGAAAGTTTATAATTGTTTTATCCAACTTTAGAAAATCCTATGTGTGGATAGGTTAAACCGTTCCTTCCTCACATTAGGACTATAACTACCTTACACATGGCCTTTAATACGACAAACATGAGTCAGTACTAGATACAAGCAATGTTGAACCATCACAAATACACCTTAATTAACCACATTACTTTACAAACTCCCCAGAATAACATCGGAAACAAGAAACTCGTTAAGTACGTGCAAAATAACGAACAAAAATAGCTTTACAAAAATAACCAGCTCAATCGAGCAGGATGATACAATTACAAACAAAAACAAAGTCAAACAAACCGGACTCGAGTGCAGGAATAACGGTCCCAATAAATTCCGGATTAATGCAAAAAATGACCAAAAGATGTTCGCACCGAGCACGGAACCAAAAAATCTTATTTCGCCACAAAACGAGCACGCGAACCAGAGATCATCGATCGAGGCGAGGTCTCATAACAGTACTTTAATCACGACAGCCTCCCGGTTATGTAACAGCTAGTCCTACATTGCCTTCCACCATCACACGACGCGAGCGGGACTTCCTGACGCGGGAAAACTTCGCTTCTTTAATAGTCCATAAACTGATTTTACGATTTTTATCTATTTCACTTTTTCTAGTGTCTTGGGTTTGATAATTTTACCGTGAAATGTTTTGATTTGTCGCCGTTTTTATTATGGAGATCAGGTTGGTGTTCTGTTTTATTTGCATGGATATTTTTTCGGTTATCATCGTTGTTTATTAATTTATTAGTTGATTTTAGATCTTGTTTATGTCAATAATCATCGTCCCTTTGGTTCACAAAAATCAATAAAATAATAATATAAAAAGATTGTCATATGAAAAAATAAAACCAGGCACGAGGAGACAAATATTTGTGAACTGAAACATAAACAATCCAAACAAAATGTTTTTTTAATTTCTACCTCCTTCTAAAAATAGTAAAATATTCATAGCTTTACGTGTTTGTTTTGACAGTTCATTGATTTCTAAAGCTGTTGGTAACTCAATAACATTAATTTGGGTTTTATATGTTTCTTAGTATGCTGATTTAAATAATTTTGATCAGATCTACAAAATCGATGGCATAGATTTAATTAGGAGTATCGATGTGTTAACCGATAAATTATTTAAATTTTACAATCATGTAATATTATAATTAAGTGCAGTACAAATGTCGACGCTGAAGTTTAAAACCAAGCTTTATGTTCTTATCGGCCAAAGCTTTACGCATAATTTAAAAAATACGAGCTAAAAAGATCAATATAATTACCTTCACAATTGAAAGCTTCATAAATTGACAGCCTCCGTGGCGCAGTTGGTTAGACGTCGGCTGAGAAGCATAGGCCGCGGGTTCAATTCCCGCACCGAGACAAATATTTGTGTGAACCAAAGATATTTGTTTCGGGTCTGGGTGTTTGTGAGACCGAAAAGTATCTCGTAGTTTTTGATACCCACGACACAAGACTCGTCCTGTGGAGTCGGCACTGTGTATGTGACTTTTGGGTGAATTTATTTTTTTATAATTTTACTCTTCAGTTCAAACTATTCATATGCCGGAGCCCTCTTTGTCTCAACGTAAAAAACATCAGAAAACCATACAAATACACGTTTCTAATAACACATTGTTAGTAACTAGCATCCACCGGTCAAACAAGCTTCGCCGTGTTATTTCATTGACAACAGTCATTTCAGCTTCCCGTCGCATCTAAGTGCGAATCCAAATGTAATTAAAGGCTTCGTACCGGTTTACTTAGAAACCAAGTTGCTCTATTTTTATCTTGTAATAGATGCTGTCGGGGATTTGCTGGTTATTATTTTCAATGTTAATACGGGAGGTAGAGATATTCCACTTGACAATAAGCTATCGTTGGCTGTAATTAGTAGCTGGTAATGTGTTGCGTGTGCATCAGCTTTATAACGATGTAAATCTGAAAAAAAATATGTTTATATTTATATTTAGCCAGCATCATGTTCATGCAAAGATTTTGCATATAAAGACAAGGTTGTTGAAAAAAAGGCACTTTGTTATGACTTTTTAGCCATTAAATTCCTAATTTATTTGTCCAAATTAATATCATCTGTTATAAGAAGAATAAATTATAGTACACTTTCCACTTAAAACATGTAGGCAATTTGTTTCCATATTAGTTTTATTTTATTGAATTGAAGTAATAGTTTGATCAAATTTCTCTCTTTACTTCACCTTTTTATGTTCATGTTATATAAGTAATAAGACGCCAAAGTCCAAGTGATAATAAAAGCGCGTTCTACAAATGTCCCGCCTACGAATGTATTGCGTGATACAAACGGAACAACAGCTTTTTGATATGACGTCATAAAATAACTTGACACCCAAATATATGTTGTACCCAAATAAATGTTAAACTGACTTCCTTTTCGTAAAGGGAATAATAATGCAGGATTTAACATAGGAGTAAAAAAAAAAGTGGATCGCTTAATCATGATTTTCACTGATATTTCATGATTTATAGTTCTGTTTAATAATGTCCTTCTTTGAACGGGACTTTAAGAGAGTACTCTCCTCGCGGTAGGCTGCGACTTTGTTGTGCTGGACCCCTGGCACTGTGAAAGTCCATGACCGCTTACCATCAGGCGGGCTGCTGCCTGCGAAGGTTATAAAAAATAATATGTCATATAAATAAGCTAGACTTTGTTGCAAATTCTAAAGTATAAGAATAATAAGGTAATAACTACGCCTACAATCTACATTACGTCTCCTAAAGTTACCACATAGGCCTATCAAATATAAAATAACAATACGATGGAATTCTACTATGATAATGTATTACAACATAAGCAAAAAAAGCTTAGAATACTTTTTGTAATAGTCTAAAATGAGTTTCCATTTCGACTGCGCAAAAAAGTAATGATTCTCATTTCACAACAGGTACAAATACATCTTCACAGTAATAGCACTACTTTCGAGTTGTGTTAGTAACGAAAGTATTAAAGCTGACTTTGATCCTCCCAAAGAAAACAACTCATCAAATTGCCCATTTTCAAAAATCGTTGAAGACATCTTCAACATACACAATAAAACTTCTACAAACAAAGAATATGCGGAAGATACAGAACGAGCGAAGATATTTCTTCATACAATAGCTAATGTTACTAGTTTAAATGGGAGCAAAACTCAAGAAGAACTAGTGAATAACATAATTGCATCTATAAATAAAATAAAAAATGATATAAATCAGGAAAATAAATCAGAAACAAAGCTTAATGAAGCTATTATAATTAACCCTTCAAGTGATATAAATGATGATGAGAAGGCCAAACTTAGCGGGCCTAAAATTGTAAGTGGTGTAGAAGAGAAAGTTGACATAATCACTGAACATAGCACAGTGAAAAAGAAAACAAATAATGATAGAACATCCACCACTGAGCAACCATCGTCAACAACAACTGAAAAGGTAAAATACATGGAAGTTCTAACAGTGGAACCTAACAACACAAACGTATTAAACACATCATCACACAACATAATAGAAGTGCTAAAACATCTGCTGCCACTATTCAACAATACTTTAACTAAGAAACTACACAACATCACAATTATAGAAAGAAATTACGAGAAGAACCATTCGTTTACTGCAACTAAGAACGTATCAACAATAGTCGTGACTTATTGTGATAAGGAGAATTTAACAAAGCCTAACTTTACTAATCATTTAGAAAATGATGAACCGCCACAGTATGATGAATATGAAGACGATGAAGAGAGTGAAGATGAAGCTATGAACATGACTGTTGGAGAAAAGAGAGATATAATGGAGGCAGCTGAATACGGAATGAGAAAAATGCATGAACTTTATAGCGTTCTGGAACCAAAATTGTATTCTATGGGTAAGTTTTGCAAAACATAATACTACTTTATATTATGGTGTAATAATATACATAGAACCCTATATCCAACAATAGTTTCATAACAAAATGAATTGTTCAATTTGCTTCTCTTAACGGAATTCGGTATACCTAAAATAATATGTGCATGAATATTAAATGTATTGCATCGGACCCATAAGGACCGAGAACACCGTAATTCGTATCATATATTTTTTAGTGTCCATTTATGCCTGAGAAACATGATTTTAAAGTTCTTTTATGTATTTTTCAACACTGATGTTCGAGCTAAAAAAAGGCTGCATCTTGTTTGTTTAAAAGTATTTTTATTTTTTAGGTTTATGGCTCGATGACACAAATCCGGCCAGATATGTAGCAGCGTTCAATGCGCCTTCAGAGGATGCGGCCAAATACTCCCGGTACGGCTATGCGACATTACAAGCTGCAACAAGGCTGAGGCAACTTACTAGGTAAGTCCATATTGTAATAGACCAAAACTTTTGCGTCTGAAAATAGGACATTGATCAGACAGATTTGACATTTTAAAACTTCCATATCTGATGATCGCTTATTATTTTTTCATTGAAAGATATCAGGTATAAAATACTCGAATCGCGAGAGATGTGTCTCCAATCCATACTCTATCTGCACAGCATTGCACTTATCTTCAAAAGCAACGCCGTCAGTTCTCCGAGGAAGTGTAAATAAAAACATCCATTTTGATCTTGTTCAGTAACTTAGATCATATCGATGATAAGGCTTTTTATATCGATTGTACTTATCTTGGTACGATAAATTGTGGCAGATTTTAATTATAGCAACATGGAACTAGTACCTTGTAGTACTACTATCTTGGTCTAAGATTCTATTTTCAGATCTCCAATAGAAAAATGTGTAATAAAACTATGACTAATAGAATAATAAAAACGGGAAAGATTATATTGCGGCATCCTCTTTTTCCTCAAACAGATGTTTTAGTCTAAAAAAGGCAACATAAATAGAATAACTAGAAAATGACTTTCATTTTCTAAATCGTGTTGGGTCTTAGGAAAGCTGCTTCGGACTGCATACAAATGTAGATAAACGTCAAAGATATTCATATAACAGGTTTACAACTAAAATAGATAGGCTTTTCTGCCAACTTCCACTTTCACTTGGATATTGTGACTTTGTTTCAAAGCTGGCTTTGAAAATTGCAATCCAGTCTGCAGATTTCTAACAAAATTATATTCTGCATTATATTATAACAATTAAGATATCCAATTTTTTATAAGGACTTTTTAAAATATCTGGGCGATTTTTTTTTTCTTATGTTTGTATTTTCATATGGGATAGAAAAATATTTTGCTTCTCAATATATTATGGTGTTATTCCAACCTATGAAAATGTTTGCCAGATACTCCTTTACTTCTCAGATCTCTGGGTCATGTTCAACCACAGGACCTCTACTGCTAAACCTTAGTCCCCCCAATGTTTTCAATGATGACCTTTAAGAATCGGCCTGGGTTTAATTGCTCCCTTGGATCCGCAGCTGTATGGAACGGTTACGTACTACTTATCAGTTGATCTACTATACTTGACCTCTTTGACTATCTGCAACTTTCAGTATTTCGTAATTTAACATTTAAAATGTAGCGATGAGATCGGATGTGCCTAATACAAACGGTATAATATGAAAATAAATCATCGAGACTCATAACTGTTCATGAGAGTTCACATGGCCGTGTAAGTTAAATGTCAAACTGTAATTGAATTGAACCAATTAAATATAAATTTGAAATTCTTATTCCACTTTGAATAGGTATTTTTGCGTGTTATGTCAATTTCTAGATACATTATCTTTCAAAGACAGCCAAATTTTCAACTTGATCCATTTACTGATGACTTGTCTAACAAAATCTACCGTGTACTGCAGGATTGAGTGGCTCCTTGTTACCTATGTGTCAAAGAGCTGAAGAAAATTCTGTGACAGCTCAATAATTTTGTTACTTCAACGTCATAGAATCATCACTTAAGGATTTGTGATATTTTACATAGAAAACTCACCTAAGTTCCAAAAGTTGTGTGCCCTGAGTGGCAGGTTAGGCAGACTGGTCCTCATCCGACTAAGCTGTCTCTCGTTTCATACCTTGAATATAACATAGATCCAATAAAAAAATATTAAAATCTTTTTTTCCACTCCTTTGACAATGCACGTGATAATTTCTAAATAAATGTATTTAAAAATATAAAACGCAATAAGTCACCGACTGTTGCACAGTAAATCATAGCCAACTTTAAAAACTACTTTAAATATTACTTCATGCGTTTTAAAGAGGATATTACTTGAATCCTATCCGGTTTTAAAGATTACGACTGCTCTACGATGGAATAACTGCTCATATCCTGCAAGAATTCGTAATAAACCTTCATTCGAAATAAAACATGTTCTATTGGTAATTACAACCACATTTTTTAGGAAAAAAATCCTATTAAATATTACATCAATATGTTATTACTTGCGACTTACAAGTAAAGTTATGTTTATAAATATAACCCATAAGTCACGTAAAAGGAAAGATATAATGAGACTAATTTTAAACTAGTAGAATTCCTTCATGATATTTTTTTGTCTAGAACACAACACATGAACATAAGTATAAAGATTTTAAGTATGTGTTATTGCATATCCGAAGTAAATGTGTCAACCGGGAAATAATAAACGATAATCATCTCTATATAGAAACACTAAAATTACCAATAAATAATATAATGTAGTCAAATTGCCACGCCAGTATAAAAATTCATAATTCCCCGCTTAGAAATGGAGTATCAAATCTTGAAATCTTGAATTTCACAATCAATGTCTACTACCATTAGACAAGCGTGAAGTTTTGACAGTCTCCATAAAGATAGCAAGGTTTTTGAACGTGCTCTGAATCTGTGAGCCTAAATTTTAGGTATTTCAACGTGATTGCTTTTTAAAAGGCTAATAAATAACTTAGAATCACATAATTATCACAGGCCTTGCTATTTAGAATATTCCTTTCTAGTGTTGAGCAAGTTTAAGTGCTAAAAAATTTTTTTTAAATATTGATGCATTAGGCTTCCGACGCTTCAGCAATAGATTTTTTATTTAATAGCCTCCGTGCGCAATTGGTTAGACGCCGGCTGTGAAACGGGAGGCCGCGGGTTCGACCCCCGCACCACAAGTATTTGTCTCGGGTCTGCGTGTGAGACCAAAAAATCTTTCGTAGTTTCTGATACCTACGACACAAGACTTCATTGATCTTCATTTATTTATTTATCAATCTCGAAATATCCGACTGCCAAGCAAATTGTCTTTTTCTTTTGTCTGATTAAATAAAATTAGAAAGTATATAAGTATAGACTTAATAACAATGGTGTTTTAAGAAGTCTATACGTATATCCTTTGAAACACATTACTTGACGCTCAGAGTGTACAAGTAGGTAAGACATGAGCTCTCTACGGCATGAAAGGACATCGAAAGACATAAAATGCATTTTCGTAATAAAAGTACATCCCCGAAAACTTCTAATCCCAAACTTATTAGAATATGATTATGTTAAATAATATTTTCTTTGCGTAACATTTGTCGTGATAAGATCACACCACACAGACACTGTAATTATTTATATAATTTTAGTTAAGATTAGCAGAGCACTTTCCCTTTCACTGGATTAATTGAATAATGTTAGTTTATACTCGGATATCCGCCGGCAATATAGATACATCGTAAAGGCCTTGCGCAACCATGTACCTACGCTTTATTTACACGTACCTTTAAGTACAAATATATGTAAATAAAACCCTAGGTATGAGGCCTAACACTCTCATCGTCCCCTCGTCCTTTAAAACTGAAAATTCCCCTTTAACCATTTTCAACCGCTCTATTTTCTTCCATTTCCCCCTCCCGTATTGGGAGGCGATACAAGTTGCCACTTACCATCAGATAAAACGTTTGCTTATTTACCGGACCCAATAACAAAAGCTTCGGCAATCTTCGAGCCAAAAAACGTCTATGCACCATTACAAATCAGTTTAAAATAAATAAACGAGTCGTCAATTTAATACACGTTTTTAATGCGATAGTCATACTAGATTTAACAGCATCCTTCTTAATAAACATTTAACCAAATTTAGACAAATCTTTAAATACAAACTTAATTATTAATAAATTTCGAAATGCCATTTTCAATGCAAAAATACAAGATCTAACAATAACCTTTTTAATAAGTTTTGTATTTTCCAATTCAATTTTTACCTAGAAATGAAGATTAAATAAAAAAATGCCATTTTAAAGACATAAGGACAGGCAATATGGTGCATCGTCGTAACAAACAGAACCATTGACGAACAAATAGTTATCCGGACTTAAAGCCAGTGGAACAAAACTTTAACATTATGAAGTCACGTACTAAATGGCATCCGTAGGAAACAGGATCTATTTACATCTGCAACTTATCATTGAATTTAATCACTTCATTATATACTATGGATTTTATGTCGAGCCACCTCCTGTTTATTGATTTCCATTTTCTGTTTGACATTTTTGACCCCTCTGTAATGTTTAAAAAAATAACCACACAACCTTCAGAATTTCCATGTAGCGATTGGTTAAGATGCTAAGATAGAGTCTTGAGTTCGCTTCTCGCACCGAGGCAATTTTTTGCATGTTTACTATTTGTTTTTGGTTTGACTTTCTTGCCAACCCGCACTTGGCCAGCTTTTATATGGCCCTTTCAATCTTACTTTCGGTTGCAGGCGAGGCCCGTGCCCTGCAGTGGGACGTATATGGGCGGAAACAGATTGATTTTTTGCGTAGGCACCGCATTCTTCTTGTGTATATCCTGTTCGAAGCAGACTGGCATAATTCAATCCACAGACGAAAGCTATATAAGCCATCTCTAACCCGTAAATACTGTGTCTTGACTGCACGACACTTAACATTAATATCATTAATTTCATATTGTAACAGTGAAAAAATGTTGAATAAAATATATGATTGTTTCTTATTCTATCGACAACCCTACATATTGAATGGCGGCCAGAATCATATTATACAGGTTGGTACGATGGCTCACATCCTGCGGCCAGTCCCACGATTATTTCGCAATAATATTCACATTAAAATGTTGCTTCCAATGACTGCAAGTAGGTATTGAAACATCTGCAATGGAAAGGCGAAAGGACTATTTACAATACTATAAAATAACACTTTGTTTTGCAAGCGACAAACAGTTTCATTATTAAAAACCAATTTAAAAATTAAGCAATTTCAATATTTCGAAATAATGTTGTAAAAATACATGTACTGCTTTGCGCAACGATGCAAACAATTTATTTTTATTTTGTATTAGTAAAATTGACTATTTATTTTATTTCTGATTCAGACTATTTCCAAATAACCACCATTGAAAAAATATTTAGCTTGACTGTGTTGTGGCATTGTCAAAGTCAATTGAGGTGGCCGCTTACAATTCGGCGAACTGCTGAATCCGTTTTCCTACGTAAACAATAGAAAAATATAAGGAAGATGAAAAATAATTAATAAACTATCAAAGCCCCTTTAACAAATTCAAAATATATTTTGTTCGATACACCTTTAGTATCATGTTTTATATTTTTACAACCCATTAAGATTTTATCCTCACACAAGGAAAAGAGTGACATAAATTATTCGAGAACATTTATATTTGCGTGCGCCAAGCTGGTCCCTAATTGTTATTTAATAACATTTCGATAAAATATATCATCGGAACCGTTACGGCAAAATTGAAAACGGGTACATGTTATAACGGAACACAATTGCCGGTACATTTCTTGTAATAACTGTTGTACATACTTAATACATGACTTTTACAATTCCGATGTTCGGAACTACATCCTTGTTTATAGATTAACTTATTACCTATTTTAACAGGAAATAGATTTGTCGCTTCTGAGCTAATGGCAATGCGTGGGATTTGAACCCTGACTGGATCGAAACATTGGATAGTACAATTTAGGGTTTTCCTTCTTCACGCTAAATAAGAGTTTAGTTTGAAACTAAAGATATACTCGTAGTACTAAATACAAAGTACTCATTGAAGTATGAACTATGAAGTGAAGGATTTCTGAGTCCTAAACGTACTGGAGGGAATTCCGAAGTACAGTACAGTGAAACAAGTTCCAACCTCTTTTTTAATTAGTGGTTAAGGAGACTGCCCCGCCCTCACACCCGCCACTGCAACTCCTGTAATCTAAGATCAACAGTGGCACGCATTTTAATGACACTGAGCATTGAACCTCAGCGAGTCTCCGGGAATGTCTAACTTGTCTGTAACCCGCCACGAAATCAATCACAAAGTTAAATTAACAGGAGGAGTTGGTAATAAATTATCGTCCACTTCCCTCTGTAACAGAGCGGGTGACAAAACAATGACCTAAAGAGGTAAATAACCTCGCATAAAGACTTACAGCCAGAGAAGCCAGCTGTAAAGCACCACGGATCAAACGATTATAACATTTAAATGGGACCTATCATTTGTATGTAATGTAATGGGACCTATTTAATTAGTGGTTCCATGTGCCCTCCATTAGGACGTAAAATATAATATAATAAATAATTTATTTAAATATTCGTAAGTTCTATAAAAAGTGATCACCGTCCAGTATTGCCGTCGTATCCATTGCACTTATTTTTTATGTAAAAACTTTTGTCAGAGCTTTTATACAATAAAGGTCAACTCCGTTATAAGCTCACGTTTTTTTTATTGCGACATGTGTACTAGAAATTTGTACATAGAAATTAAATCCTATAAAGGACCTTCTTCATTCGACCATATTGGCCCAAGACACGTTCGGGTATCAAGTCACAACATTGCACACCTAGAGAAGGTCCAATTAGATTTGTCAATACTAATCGAACCGTTATCAAAAATTCGTCTCCCTCTGATCTGATGCACGTAAAATGATACAATCTTGCCGGCCGTGAAGTGGGTCGGGTGTAATGAGCCGTACAACCTACTTAACACTTCTGTAATACATTGTTACAATTCTGTGACGTAATACTATTGGTTGTTATAGTTTTCATGCAAAAATTTGTTAACATTAAATTAAAAACAATTATGGATGCTATTTATTTTTTGTAGATTTAAATTAAGAACGTGATGTTCGATTGTTGCTCAATTATGATAAAGACTTTGCTAAGTGGCAAAGAAGACGCAATCCAATTGATTTCTATAAAAATGTAACTCTTTTGTTAAAATATACTAAATCAAATAAACAAGACCACATTAGACATATTAGGTATTAATACGTCCTCACTAAAAGCGTCCTTCACATGCCCTGACTCTACATATAGAGTCAGGGCATTGTCCATCATATTATTTGTTTCCTGCACAGAAGCAATTTATTAGACTATGACCAATTAGTGTTATAATTAAAAAAACATTCATAATAAGTTGTACAAAATTAAACTTAACAATATTTCTATCTCGTACTACATTCAAGTAATTAAATTACGCAATACAAAACACGTAAACGAACAGCTAATGATTCCACTCCTCACCTGCTTGCCACACAAGAAAGGAAAAGTGTGAGAAAAGAACACCTTGTTACTTTCACATACTTATTCAATCAATTTTCAACGATACTTATTGATTGTGGTGACTACTAATGTTCTAATAAAATAGTCCCCATTCACAGAAATTTACTATAGAGTATATATAAAGGTACTTATATATATAAAGCAGGTGGGCTGGTACGGACTGTGCTAGAGCTGTGTCATTAGTGGCGCTGCTGCCCACCACTACGTCTTGTTGCTGTGTCGTAGCTATGAAACTTTAAAAAAAGAATTTACATACATACATACATAAACTCACGCCTTTATCCCAGAAGGGGTAGGCATAGGCGCCACTAGGACACCCACATTTCGCCTTGTATGTTCCGTCCCATGATGTGATAGGGGGCGAGCCTATCGCCATATCGGGCACAAATTCCTGACTCCGGGCTGATAATGAATAGAAAAACCCAATATCACTTTACCCGACCCGGGATTCGAACCCGAGACCTCAGCTTTGTAGTCGTACCGTAGTACAACTACGCCACCGAGGCAGTCAAAAAAGAATGAATGCGCAACTGATGAAGCAATGTAATTGAGGCCCTTCGACGCTTTGTAGGTCGGAGGCACTTTCGTTGTTAGCTATTACTTCACCCGTATATTCCTCGGGGAATTAGATTCATATTATTTTATAGCACATTCTAGTGTTTTGTCTTTTTTATTTATAATTAACTCAGTAGCTCAAGTAGATATATGTCATTTCATTGTAGGGCTATGAGATCCAAATCTGTCGGTGGTTGGTGTCATTTGACAATCGTAGCAAAAATTATGCTCCACCTGAAACCAAAATTGCATCAAAACTTTCAATACTAGACTGGTCATTAATCTCATAAAAATCCTTCTTAATCTAACTCTTATTGGGGCAAATTGATATACTAAAGTAAACGCCAAGCTTTGGTTATAAGCCCCTCGCTTACCAGTGGCACCAAGGGAAAAAAAAATATTTTTCAATCTTATCACGTGCGCCGTTTAACACTCGAGATCGATTCTTTGCAAATATATTGAGGAAAAGCAAACACTAATTTAGAACAAAGAAGGAAGAATACACACATAGAAATTCGCCAACATCGATAGCCCTGAGTGGGGACGCGAATACACCAAATTTCATTGTCAGTTACACAACCCGACATTGGCCTATGAACGCGCTCCGTATTTTAACTAATTGTAAAATGACAAACCCGCGTACATTTCCATGCACTAGTATAACCTGTCGGAAATATCTGTGAACTTAGCTGGAATACGGTTAACATTTCATTTTTTTGTGTTCCCCTATCTACTATGTTATTTTACATTAAAAACTGTTTGAGATGGATGCGAATTCAATTTTTTTTATTCTTTTTTCTATTTTAATCCAATTACTTTAACCTTTATTTTGAATTTGCTGAACTTATGTTCCAATGACGTCAATTATTCAGGTCCACAGATATTTCCGAAGCGTAATAACTACGATTTTTTATGTAAATAATAGGAGATACTCACCAATGATATACTCGTAAATAGGTTACGTTTTAAGCGAAGGATGAATAATGGATCAATGTATGACGTGATTATTTTTGTTGTTTTGATTAATAATGAGACTTCATAAATATAGAAAAAGGATGGATTAACCAACCTTATGAATAGGTTTACGATAAAAAACAGTCAGCGGGATATTTATGGTTTTGGATGAAACAGAACAGGAACCAGTAGATAATGAAGACGCCAACAAGGAGTCAAAAAGCGCTGAAAGTATTATTATACACTCATGCAAACTCACGCCTATATCCTAGAGCATGAGATGAGATGTAATTTCATGATAATGGGCACGAATTGCAGTCCCAAGTAACAAAATAACACGAACTAGTTATTCATTAGAGCATATCTACCAATTCTTTGTCACTTTAAAACCTGTTTATGCACTAACTAGGTATATTTTAATATTAATATATAAATAAACACATTAATAAAATAAAACGAGTGTTATATAGAAATCATGACCTTAAAGGCTATAGAAAACGGAATATAAAAATATTCCATAAAATAATGTGGATACGAAAGCTGTTCGCGACTCTCTAGAAAGCTCAATCGGCAGCTGTATCGCGACCGGTTCGCAAAAACGTGTATAACCATATGAGAAATACGAGCATTCGCAGTACGCAACTGTCATTCGATGCTCTTTTTGCTGAATACAACATTATTAACTGCCAATCGATGCTCTATATCGAGGGTAGAGTGATAACACCCGATAAGGATGTTACATTCGCGCCAATAAGTGGCTTTAAAGGTTTTACTGAAATATCAGTTTAATTATGCCCATATTGGTGAACACATAGTGTGTCCTTTTTATAAATAGATTGATTTTTGTTAAATATATTATTCGTTTACAAAAAAAATGCGTTTTGAGTTATACCACTATGCTGTTCACACTATAGTGTTCAAAGACTTACAAAGTTAATTATGTTATTATATTCGTGTTACATAACTGAATGAACGCATTCATTCAACGGCATTCATAAAAGATACAATTATTCAAGATTTGCTGGGATGACGTGATCTAATAACATTACATTTTCTTTGTATATTTTGTGTGTGTGTGCAATAAAGTGAATATATATAAGTAAAATAAATTACGAGTATTCATAGTTTAGTATATTGTAAATTCAAGAAACGTGTCACCGATCTAGCAATAAAGTATTTTTCACAGAATATCTGACAATCTGATTTTCAAAAGTAAAAACCGTTAGTTAACGACTAGTTTCATAAAACAGTTGTCGAATTAGAAACTTTTGGAGTTAACAAAGGCTTTGACACGGGTTTTTTGAGATAATTCACTATTGTAGGGAACCAATAAGATTACGTCGGTAACAGAACCGTTTTGGTTTTTTTATGGTCTATATTACGTACAGTTAGATACTTATATAATTGCCTACGTTTCAATGCTGCTATTTCAAAACATGAAAGAAAATTTGTGCGAGTATTACAAAGGTTAATTTTTTCGCCATGATATTTGAGTAAATTTCCACATTCATGTTTTTTCGCAATCAATTCAATGACACTAATATAAAACTAAGTTTTAATTATATTTTTTAATTAATCCCTGTATTTCGTATTCTAATACACACACACATACACATTTCCGATCCTGAAGAAATAAACCTGTTCCCCATTATGCCACCCAATATGATACATATTATAGGTATCCGCCTTTATTGTCAACCAATAATGTGTTCCATTTTTAAAAACCGTTTCTAAACATAATTTATCACAGACCGAAAGATAAGTCCTTAACGAGAATACTTATAAAAAAGAATCAACTATTATATCTACTGGAAAATGCAGACTAGTACGACGGCTCATGTTTTTGCTGGAAACGGAAGACACGTTGCGTGCTCGGCTCAAGACTTCCACTCCAGTTATGTAGCTTATCACCAGTATCGAGGGAACGCTTTGCATAATCATAATATGAGGAAGTCCAAGTAATTATTTTATTATGCATTGTTCTCGTGTATATGCGCGTAACTATGTAAGCATGTTTACTTACTTACTATGTAGATGAAATATTTAAATGTGAAATAAATATGAATGAAGACGTGAATTGAAATAAATTGTAATTATATTAATTTTAGTTATTATATAATAAATGTGAAAATTGCTTGTTGGGTGGGCGTAATAGATATCGATATTAAAAAACTAAAACCAACTTTAAAAGATCTTTCAAATAACACGGTAACAAATAAATTTTGCTAATCAAACAGAATATATTGGTATAATACTAACACTAGTATAAGAAGTATAATAAAAAGGTTATTTTAAAATCACTGGTTTTCAATGAATTATACACAAATCAGGCATCAAGTCAGTCTGTGAGCACCTTCCCTATTTATTTTCCTTTTTCCGTATCCAAATGATATGTAGTTTGATACAGAAAGACAAAAGGTAACGTCACTGCTGTAGAACACGTAAAAAAAATATAGCTTTCATTATTTTCACCCCACTGTCAACCAAAGGCAATGTCCTCTGAATGTCCCCACTTTAAGTGACATTTTCCCAGAACAAATCACAGTCATTACCACGCGACGGTCATATACAATAATATAAGAGTGGGCGTGAGCCGTTCTCAACATTACAATCATTATTCTCAGCAAGCTCAACTATCTGTGTAAATACAGTCTGAGCTCAACAGGAAGTCTCTTTGGTACTGACAGAAGCATCGAAGCGAACCAAAACTAAAATATATAATTACGGCGTCGCCAAACCAACTAGAAGCAAAATTCAATGTAGTACGGCGTCGCCAATTTAGATTAAAACATTAATATGCTTAACTGGGGTGGTGTCACCGTTTTACAGAAAATCAACATGAATTATAGACTTTCCTATCTTGTTTGGTCCGACTTCTTATTCTGTTCCTTATCGCTGATGCCTTTTTTTCTAAAAGGTATTCAATTTACCCACGCATTCATCGACATCGATGATAATTTAATATTCACACGACCTGTATTGTTTGACATTGTAGTACAACAACAAAAATAGCCCTTTAACCATTCATACAGGGCACTTCATAGGGGTAATCTCCTCCGCAGCTTACTAATAGCCTCGAAGACACTGGCATAGCTATTTTATAACATCCATAATGCCAGTTGCATATTGTCTATTACGAAGTGCAACCACACCGCGGGCGGACAAGTGCCTTTCGCTTTCAAGAGCAAGGTCCGACTTTCACCCCGCGTCGTCGATGCGTGTTCACTTTCAATTTTATATTCGTATATTCGTACGCAGTAGTTCCTGACACACGGTCAATGAACTTGACAGATGGTATTAGATGTGCGTTATATCGGATTAGTTTATTGATATTTGATTCGCGGCTTACGTGTCCAGTCAAGCTTAACGTCCGTTTAAGCTGGGAAATCAAGTATTAATTATAACTGGTAAATGGTGTTAACACACGTATGAATACAGATTTACGATATTTTTATGTCTAGACACGGTTTTCACATATTTTGGTAAGTCTATGGAAGAGATAACAAGCGGGTATTTGCATATGCAAAGCATAAAATATATAATGGATATCCAATAAAACGTTATTTTCGATAAAAGCACTTCCTATACTCGTATGAATCCCGTGCTCTAAGGAATCGTTAAAACTAACTCTAGCAATACCCTTAATATTTTAAGTATGAGTACCAAAAGTTTGGAAGTTCTAAAACTAATTTGATCACTAACGTTAAACTTATCGTAATTATAACAGTACACATCCTAACATAAATTCAATCCATCTGACTATTTTTAACATCAATTACAAACTTTAAATAAGAGACAATATAGAAATCGTAAATCCAAAACAAGCAAAACTGTCTCATCTCCTCGACTTTCTTCCATCAGTTCGCGGTACAAAATTATCCCATGACATAAAGACGTCGAACACGCATAGCGCAACAAATATAAAACATCGTTCACATAATATTGTTTTATATTAGCGATGATTTATAGTACTCTCTCCATTGTTAGCGAACAATGGTATAAGACGCATGGATTCGAAAGCCGTGCCATTGAATTCTCGTTGATAAAATGACATGTTGTGGGAGTGTGTATTTTCTTAGACGAGAGTAGGACGATCTCGCTTAGAAATGAAGATATCGTGATGACTGAAAAGACTTCAAATCGGTTTAACTAAACTACAGTCGATATATTTTTATCCGATGTGGAGAAAGACGAATGACGTCAGTTAAAAGATTCTAATGTGAATCTTATAATCGTGTGAAAGATACTTAGATTAGATCTTAAAGAATGTGGTTGTCTATTAAGTAAACTATAAGTACACTTAAGGAGTCATTAAATACGAAACACTAGGAAGTGTAGGAATTCACATTACTCTCCAAGTTATTCTTTAAAACGTTCGATAAATCCTTTAGATTGTCTTCGTAAGAAATAATATTCTGGGTATATTTAACAATATATAAATTATAAATCACAAACAAGAAAAAAAAATCTCATATCTCATTGGCCTTCTTCCATCAAACTATCCAGCAGTTCGATATCATTTCAATTGCAACAAAAATCATGACAAGTTATAACAAGTGAATAACATTATTCAGACTCGTTAAATTACTTCTAAACATATTGTGCGCCCTTTTTGCACCTTACCTAACCCATTCAATTTCCTGTGGCAAAAACATAAATCGCTCTCTATTTCGCAACAATACAATGACATGAGAACGGAACCAGCCTTCGACAATCGATACGGATATGAAATTTTCGCCAACTCCAACACAATTCATCACGCAAACGTAACTTAGTGCATTGAGGTATGATACTAGAGGCGACAACGCGGACGCGTTTGGAACTCAAAAGTGCGGTACCGTACCGTAATATTTCAGTCTGTCTCTGTCACACTTACTGTCACTGTATCTTCTCTGATCCTTCTCGCTTCAATGATTTTTCGAGTGGGACAAGCGCGCAGATTTTATTTTCGATGTATTTTTTAGTATTCATCGATGGTTAAATGCGTTGAGTGCGTTCACAGAAACATTTCGTTCTGGGCCAATCACATAGGAAGAAATTTGCGCAAATGTGGAATAGGCACGCAATTCATGTGACTTGCGAATTTTACTGGCTCTATGGGGAAATCAATAAATTACGTGTCCGGTTTTGTTTCTATGATATTGTAAATAGTAATAGTATAGCGATTGAAAAATCACTACCTCGACACTTTTGGTGATCTACTTAGATTCATAAACCACAATGTAAGCATTTTTAACAAAACTTAATTATCATAATAAGAAATGACATGTTTGTTGGTAAACATAATCTTAGCTACAAAATTGCTATCTTCCCGAAATTTTTACACATGTGCAACATATTACTACAAAATGTAAATGTTGAGTGTCAAAACACTATCTTTCGCCGAAAACTAAGTTTTCTCAGAAGCACGTTTTCCGTTTTTTCATCAATTTCCTGATTGGCAAATGTCATCACTGGTTGAACATCTCAATACAAACTATTAACTAAGAAACATATCTTCTGAAAACACGTTCTAATGACGCGGATGACCACATTTTGTGAAGTTATGAAATGAATATTGATATATGTGTGAACTTTGTATGATGACAATCTAGTTTTCCGTAAAGCTAACACTTCACGCCTTGTAAATAGTAACATAAAGCTGTAACTATGTATAGTTTGTATTACAAGAGTTATGCATATTATAAGTATGTGTATAATGTTATTATCGCGGCTTAGTAAAGACTTTATTTTGAAATCAATTACTTGCTACATGGCCTTTCAATGGAGATTCCAAACGAGCCGTGTTTAGAAAAAAGTCCTAATTTAAGAGATGCAATGGATATTAAGAAACACTATTGCGTCAGGTTTGTAACAGTCTACTGCTTCATATGGCATGTCTATTCGAATGCTAGGAACGTGATAAAGGATAGGATTTGTTCTCACATACAGGTTATTCAAGGACCTAGTCAGGAAGTCTTTGGTTGGAGGCTGCTTCCGACAGGTCGCTGTGGAATTTTTGGAAAAGCCCTATGTTATTTTTAGTTACTTTTCTTGTACCTGAAGCTAATAATGATGACGTTGACTAACATTTTCTCTATTTTATTAACATTTTTAGAAAGCTGATTTTTCAATCAGTTTTCATTAATCGTCTGTCATGAAAGTCCATCCTCGTAATTTCAATTGTTCTGCAGCATTAGTATTTACAGAAGACACTTTTTCCTGTCCATAAATATGAAACCGAAGACTTAAACGTCACACAATAGAAATTTCATGAGTCAGTGTTACGTGTGCTCACGTAACAGTGATTAATCATAAACAATATCTACCGATGAGTGAAGATGCTCGGTTCCGTCACACACGCCACTTACGCAACTAAACGTGACGGAGTTTTGCGTTTGTTGTCTCTTTACGTCTGAGGTGTAATAGATTATGTCTTTTTATTTTGACATGACAAGATTTAATAACTTTTTCTAATACTAATGGCAATTATTGTAGTTCAGATAGAGTAACCAGCGGCGAGAAATGTTCATCTTGTCGATCTGCGGTTTGCGGGAAACAGATATAAACAGGCTAAATCCACAACTTAGCACACCTGCATGGAAAATTGTGACAAGAATTCGTGGTTATCTACGGTAATCATTTTGTTGCTTACAAATATTTTTCTAACAGCATCATTTTATTTGAAGGAACCATACCATTATATTTAGGTGGAAAGATTATAGAACGGTATCCTAATAGCAATTTGATCTTGATTTCAACTCTCAATGCCTTATTAACACTTCCATTAGTTACTCAGAGACAAAATGTTAACAACATTACAAAGTACAAGGTGTATATGCACAGAACACCGGTCTCGTCGCCAGGGGCAAGAAATTTCCCTCCGGCTTTCTACTATAATAATGTGCTAGAAGGAGTTTTTCTTCACAAACATCGTGAAAGCTGCGTTACTTGAACTTGTTATAACCAGTACTTACTCGTAAACCTATTGAAGCTGAGGATATATTGATAAAGTCATTTTGTATAACAGTGTCTGATGCCCACAATTTTTTTGCTTAGGTTTTTTTTTATTATTATGGATTTACAAGAATAAATCCTTTAATAGAGTCGTGGTAATTTATTATGTAGCTATATGGCCCAAAATACAATATACTTAATCAAATTATTTATACTCTTTATTATACATCTTAAAGTACATAGTGATTAGATATAACAAATACAATTTGAAAAAGTACAATGGGCGGCCATATCGCACATTATTTTCTTTTATTTTACCGTAAAATGCAGGAGTGGATGTTATTATATTTATTTTAGACCGTTTTTCCACCTAATCCTTTAATTTTTGCATCAGCAGATCAGAATCTACAGGTTTATTCTTATTCTATTAATTAATTCAACACAATTAGTGTATTATATATATAATTTACTAAAAACCTCTAATTTTAAAATGAGTATTTTTGACATCCCAGTGTACTCCAGCCTTATTCCCAGCGGTCACAGTGAAAGCTATAGCCGTTTGTTAATTACTCAGTGACTTGGGATTTATTTCAACAACTTACGTGTGCACACAACTTAATACTTTCCAATCGCCACCGAACATCGTTAAATATAGCCCGCAGTAAACCTATATTTAAAGGTTATTTCTAAATGGATAATTAAGAAAACGCTTAAGCGTTATCGAGCATCGCAACGTCCTTTCATATTAGCTATCGCAAGAGTCGTGAAAGATGCAATTAAACATGATTTTTATTATTGTCGGAATATTTAAAAACATCTTTTCTTAAAATTAATTGAGAAATTGCCAGTTATTTGTTTAATATTTCCAGTGACAAATTAATTATCTTATTAAAGTAGAATCTCCTATAATGCATTGAAAATAATTGCTTAACATAATATTGAAGTGAAACTTCTTTATCGGGGTTGGAAAAATTTTTTCGTTACGCGTCACATTCTTCCGTTACGCGCCATCTTTTTTTATTTAGTAAATTAGTACCCACTTCAGTAAGCCACACCCCCAACCGTTTCCAAGCCCCACCCAAAATTTTAAGTCCCACCCACTTTTTTGTAATTTGATCCGTACCCCCCCTCTGGCCTTCCCCCACCCTAAATCCAAAACAGTAGCCCAATAGCCTCCCCACGAAACCTCCCCCCCCGCTTACCCCCACCCTCAAAATTTTACCTCACCCCCCTACTCATATCTCCGGCATTATCCATCGTAGACCCACCGACCTTGGGTTCATTGGAACCGGCTCGATGAGGGCTACAATCCTGCCCCAACAGAATTCCCGAATTCCCCCTCCACAACTTTCCCCACCCAAAAATATTTTAAGGTGCCCAATAGCCTCCCCACGAAACCTAACCCCCCCCCCCCGCCCCTACCCCCACCTAAAATTTTTACCTCACCCCCCTAAACCTATCTCGGCCAATAAAGGTCGTGGACCCACCGAGCTTGGTATCCTCGGAACCGTCTCGGTGAGGGCTACAAATTGGCCCCGATAGAAATCCCAAATTCCCTCAAAAATTTTCCCCCTCCTAAACTTAAACTTTATTTAATTTAGCTTTATTTTACCAATTCTGTAAATTTGTAAATAGTAGATCATTTTTCGAAAAATGATGTCATAAAGAAGTTTCACTTCTTACGTGTGTACACTAATACACACACACATATTTTTTCTTATTAAAGTGGTGTCTGCTGTAATTAGTTCACAATAATTGCTTAAAATTGTTCCTTATTTTTTTAAGACTAAGAAATATTTGATAATTATTCAATCTCCTAATTATAGCCATGTAGACCATAATTCAAAGTCTACAAAATTATTATAGTGTATTATTTAACAGTTTTCTATTTTATTTTTATTTGTAAAAATATTATACGTATTAAACAAGTTGTAAGTCACGTCTATTAATATTTTGAAAGTCTTAAGATTGCTATTAGCCAATTGACGATAGCGTATTACAAAATCTAAAAATGTTAGTTTGAAAAGATCTATCCAATTACTAAAATTCAAAACGTATATAGGTGTAGTGTTGTAAACTACAATTATTATAATTGGATGAAGAACAAAATCCAGCAATCAAATATCAAGCAAACGGTTCAATATAAATGTTCACATTAAATGAAAAGATTTATTATCATTATTGTTATGCAATATGAAATTTGATTTGCAGACCTATTGTGGTAATATTACGTAGTGCATCTCCAATTTGAGAGCTTCAGTTTGACTGTTCCATACAAAATGAATAAAATCAAGAACAGTTATGAAAGTCGAGCAATTATGTACAATTTAATAACACTAATCTCATAGAGCTACTTACCTTTTTAAAAGCTCCTTTGAAACATAAATTAATCTGGCTTACGTAAAATGCAAAAAATATCTAATCCAATCATTTAAGCAATTTATTTTCTGGAAATCGCGGCTCGTAATTTGTATAATGTCGAACATTCTGTACTTTTTTCCTCTATAAGTTGCGATCATCGGTAATATGGTAGGTACTAAATGCAACATATTACTGCCAATGAGGTCCCTAAGTACTTAAATTATAAGCTAAATAGATAGGTGATTTATATATAATTTTTATTATAACGTATTACATCTATACCTCGTTCTGTTAAAAAAGTGAAAGGAATTTCAGGAATCCAATTTTAGAAAGTGACTTAACTTTACATACTTGGTAACATTGAGATGAGACGCCATCCAGTGTCGTTTAATATCCAATTTAGAAAACTGTAGAAACGTTGTCTGCATTGCAAGCGAACTATTAAAATAAGATGCAAAAGTAGCGAGAAAGTACTAATGTAAGAATTACGTTCAAAAGTGCATACTCTCACTTGATTACAGTACTTGGCAAATTATGTGCGCTCATGATTGGGTATGGACTTAGATTGTAGTACTAGGGGGTGATGACCACAAACAAAAATCGCGATAAAATCCGTATAAAATAGTTTTATTTCAATGTGTAACATTCGCGTAAATCTAAGAAACCATTACACAAAAATATAACTAATAAAAACAAAGAGTACCTACTACGCTTTGTCTAGACATTCGTTTATGTTATACAGTTTTTCTTTGTTTATTATCCTATTAGCCAAGTGACTCCATTGGAATTCATGTAATATTTAATAATGAAGATTTAAGTATTATGATTTATGATTTCATGTCGTTGTACTCCAAGGTCTAAATTTGAATGGTTAATATTACAGATTGTCATGGGAACCAGTAATCGCCTGCCATTTAGAATCCAAAATACCTCCCAATTTGGCGATTGTAATTATAAAAAAACTAATAGTCATTATTTCTAATAAATTAAATTAAACATTAGAATAGTAATAGGTCCCGTGGCAAAGTACTGATTCCGCTTTCGAACCTAGCTTTTCCCCTGACTTTCGCCGACTTAACCGATAGTTATTTACTCTCACATTCGAACAGCCATTGACTAATAAAGTCAAGCGTAGCCACTCCAATCTGAAAACTAGCAATCACTAAATACTAAAGGCTAATAACTTCAGTCACATTGAAACTTAGAGAGTGAAACGAAGCGAAATTATTTAAAAAAATATTTTGCTTCGACTTTATTATTTAACTTATGTCTATTTATTCCTTTTCAATTGTTTTCAAACGTACTCTTAGATAAACCAGAGACATAACACTCATTGAATTTCATTTCTGTAACTAAAAGAGGAAAAATATTAATTAAATAAACAGATAAGTAAGTTTTCAAAACATAATTACCAGTGTCAATATTTTTTTTCATAGTCTATCATACAGAATTTCCTGAGTATTTGTGGTTGTAAATAGCTATAAAAATAAACGTTAAATTTAAAGTTATAAACATGCACGCGACAAACAATAGATCTATGAATAATTCATCTTAGTCGCCAACAATTTTACTGCACAGCAAATGATGTGTAAATTTTCTTAACGACAGCTATTTCCTACACTCCTGACTACAGTTTTTTACATAACAATAAAATATTTTCGTAACTTAAAATACTTTAAGAGATTCACAAATTATGCTGACATTAATAACTGAAAAAATCACTATAAAAAATATTTAGACGGGAAAAGAAGTCAAGAATTATAATTGCATTTAAATAACGAGTAGAAAAGCAGTAATGAGCGACAATTTTCAGTGTTGATGTATGTTCGTGCAGCGAAAGTAATATGCCGATAATTTAATATCAGTAATTAACATATCAACTACCTTTCCCTTTTTATATAATTCGAAAGTGGATATTAGAGTTTAGTTAGTTACAGCAAATTATACACTTAAATTAAATTTGTTATAAATATTAGAATAATCTGGCAATGGAACCCATTTCAACTATAGATTACATTTCTCAGTACCAATGCCGAGCCTGCAAGAGTTATTTCCATTTCATGTATCAATTTTCCATTTCCTGTATCAACAGGATTGAAAATTGAATAGATTAAAAGGATTTGGAATTTTGAAATTCTAGGATGCGCAAATTTCCCTGTAGAGTTATAGATGAACGATAAATGTGTTCCTCTATAGGGTTACTTTTTGCAACATAATAAAATTATTTTATACAAGTGCACGCATTTATGGGGTAGGCATAGTCCTACCCCAAAGAGGTACAATTACGTGTAATGATCATCCTAGAAGCAAGTTAATCAGTCAATTAATTTTTAGCAAAATATCTTCATTTTTTTTTTAAATATACCCGAGTTTACTTCAACCGATAGTACGATACCATCCTTCATTTACACTTTATAAATCGAATTATTAAAATACGCAAAAAAGGCTATCACTTGTAAATATATGATGGCAATGAGAATTTCGCTTTTTATTTCTCAATTTACAGGAAATTAGGGTGTTTATATTTATTGTTAAGTGAGAACAGTCTGTCATGTTAAGAATTATATAAAATCCGTGAACGGCATGTGGCTTTCGTGCGAACTGCGTGTTTTCACCTTGCAAACTTGTTGCTTTATAGGAATAAGGAAAGGAATGATTGTGCGAAAGAGAGTATTCATTAAGCGTATAATAATTCGTGCAAGTCATCTAATTTCCTATAAGAATTATGTAACGACGAAAATTTTATGCGTCGGTAGTGCTTTTAGTTTTTTTCAAATATGTCATGACCCTGGGGCATGACATGTAAATTAATTATTACGTGAATTAAAAGCATAGGAAAGTGTGAGTACATTTTATTTAATAATCTTTATTTAATTTTCTAAAAAGCGACGTGCTGCAAGTGTTTGTGTCATATGTATGCAGATTTACTTTAACAAGATAAAAATTAAAGTCGACTAAATCGCGAATGTTCACAAGAAACAAAAGAACACAATGAAGCATTTTCTTAATTTCAACTCAAGCATACCAATTTTCGACACGCTAAAACACTATTGACACTCAATTTCTTAAACAAACCTTATGTAACACAAATAATTTTCGACAGAGTGTAAGATTTTCCGTGTTACCGCTAAATAATATTGACTTTCACTCCAAACGTAGTTTTTATCATACGCTATCACTTTCTCTGTAAGGAAATCTTTTACAAAAACAAAGTCATGTTTCGGAAAGTACAGAAACCGATTACAATAATAATTAATTAATATTAATAAACCAAAGTAAGAATTTAAAAAAAATCAAATTATTTAATGCAGGCATTATTTAAAAACAAATCAAACAAAGGTTTTCTGACCCGATGCTTTAGTAATGAAATTCGATGGATCATGAATTATTGTTTTGACATCAATATTTTCCTTATCCAGCCTGCCCGAGATTATCAATAAAAAATGTCCTCTGTGATAGCAGAGGACCCACGCTGTGAGGTCGACACCAAGAATTAAGCTCTCGGGTCGACCCAATGCAAAAGGAACTATACTGAAGATAAAGATTACCACTGCCCTTTTGCACATTTTGAGTAAAATTTTCAATTAATTTGACAGCTTAGCTGACCAAAAGGAATATGAGAACACCAAACAATATGCGATAAAATAATATTTTTTTGGAAGAAAAACCGTTTGACTAGATTTTAAGACAAATGGGAAACACAAAGTTTTTCTTCTATATTGTACAGTCCTGTGTAGATACATACATTATACATAAACTCACGCCTTTATCCCAGAAGGGGTAGGCAGAGGCGTCATCGGGCATCCACATTTTGCCTTATATGTTCCGTCCCATGATTTGATAGGGGCGAGCCTATCGCCATATTGGACACAAATTCCTGACTCCGGGCTGAAAATGAATAATAAAACCCTTCACTTCGCCCGACCCGAGACTCAAACCCGGGACCTCGGCTTTGTAATCGTACCGTAGCACATCTACGCCACTGTCTTAATTCTCGGAACAGTGAATTACACCGGCTCGCTACAATAAAAAAACAACTTAACCATTTGAGTAAGTAAAGATGAGGTAAAACAAGAAAATCGGCAGTATCTTTTTTTGATCCAGGCTTATTAGATGGTTTATTAGTACAAACATTTCAAATACATTCCAAATGTTATACAGCTTCATTGTTTTATTGAGAGTTTATTGAACTTCTGGCAATCTCACTCACTGCCCTTCTGATATCAAATATGTTACAAGGCATTATTCTCCACACGGTCAAGCCTAGCCAAGGCCACATAGGCTGTAAGCAAAGTTACTTTATTTTTATCCCTCTTTTTAAACGATAATACAGCTATTAAGCTTTCCTTCTGGTATCCCTGAAATCGAGGTATCCAGCAGATTAGAGGCTATGCCCTTTGTCACACATCGTAGAGTTGCTATCGGCAAAGGTACGTCGCCCCTAGACTATCCCGTAAACGCCATCGCCATGGCAGGGGTTACTTTGGCGAAATTCATTCACCCTCTAACAACTGCATCAGAGGACTACCACCAAATACTGTAAATATAACAAAAATTATGAATACCAAATAAGCGGGTAATAAGTACATCAACATCGTTGAAGGACGTTTCGGAAAGTTCATCGAAGCAGATGAGACAATATCTAGAACGGCTACCAACCTTTACACGCGTACGTGTCATACTTATTATTCTCGAGATGAACCAGGTCAAAATAATCAAAAATCTTTGTAACCAAGCATTTATCTGTTGGCCAACAACAATCAATAATGTTTTACAACAAACGGTTATGTTATCCATGTAACACTATGAACAAGGCTACGAAATATTTCGCCTTCTTCCGCGGTTGGGTAAACATCTGAATACATTGCAACCGCAATGAATGACACAGCAATGAACACTAATCTGCTTATTATGACATTGATTAATATTGATTTAAGATTGCACTTTATTTGCTTTATCCGCGATTTCTTAATAGTAGTCTCAAATCATCAAATGTAGATTTTTTTCTGAGAGATGTAACTGTCGTTATCTGACCTGTTAACTCTACGTTAAAATTCATATTGATCCTTGTTTCTATTGCTAGGTGTCAAGAGATTAGCCTAAAATAGTTTTGAGTAATTAAAAATAATATCATTACTCGTTGTTAACGTCACCATCTTCAGCTTGTGGCAGAAATAATTATCATCTCTGCCACCAGCTATTGAACACAATGACGTCAGCCTACACAAAAGTGCTTCTTGACCTTACCACGGTAGGACCTAGCATATTATGAAAAAGGATTACTGTTGCGCATATACCTCTCCAATAACCTAATTTGGACTTGAAAATGTACGTATAAAAACATGAACATCGAATTAAGAAATATGCAAAAATTCGCTTCGCACTAAACCTGCATCTCCGAGGTCAAGAGACAAATCCAACGCTACCAAACAATCTCGCTTTCCCAATTTTTATTATATTAATGCAATTTCAATAATGTGGTAACAATGATCTCTACGGATGAGTGAACCGTCGTAGCTTTGCGTCAACCAGCAGGTACTTGGCTTTATGAAATTACAAAACTTACTGCAGTACCATTAACTTATCTTTTTTGTTAATCTGATCTCCCAGTATTATCCGGTTTGAAATTATGAATAAAAATTCTTTGGAGATTACGTTAATTCTTAAGAGCACAGAAACATGATGAAATAATGAAGGCGATTTTAAAATAAGTTTAAAATCGGTACTATCTTCATCAATAATTAGATTGTTTTATTCAAACAAGTTAAAATTCAAAATGGGCTTCAAAATGTCTAGTTGTGGACCCTGACGCAACTAACCTCGGCCTAACGATCACTGTAAGTCTCCACAAATGTCACTTTAATAGCTTCGTTAAATATAGCATAGGTCATTGATGAGAGGGTGAACGCCACTCACCTTGCGTGGTGATTGTGAGGTCCAGACGGTTTCTCAACGGACCTTGAACCCTGGGCTAACATGATGTCATGGTGGAAATGTTGGCATCCGGCTTTGAAAGACTGAGACGTTGTTTAATTGGAATGGAGTTCTCCCGGGAGGGGTCCTTTTTTTAAGTTGGACAGGTGCAATATATTTTAAAGCATGATGTAAAATTATTTAAATTTATTCTTGTTTGACTAGACGATGACAAATTAGTAACACTAATAAATAAAATAAATGCCTTACAACACTTTATAAAAAGATTATTTGGGGCATCGATGAAGATAACTATTTCATCATAATCATGAGAAATATAATTTAGTACTTCTCTCGAAGATTGAAAGGAAACAGTAGTAAACGGCAACACCATTTATTGGAAACGTTGCATCAATGCAATATCAGACCAATCCACATAAGATGGCAAAGATGTTCATAAACATAAAATCTGAAAGGTCAATATATAAATCATAAAACTGTCAAAGCTGTGATTGAAAATTCTTCCACCCACGGATGTCTAAGACACGTTGCGCTACAGTATTTTAGAATAAGAAATAATCAATGTTCTAATTCATTGCTCACAAAGATTCGACACGATGTTTAGTGTTGCAATTAGGTCGACTATTTCGCTATTTTTTAATCTACCAAAACATTAATTGATGTACGAAATGTCACAAAGCTATTGCTGAAAATCGAACACGGTTTCACCTCTTGTACGATTCTGTCAGTATGAAATAGCCTAGATTAATGACCTGTGAATACCTACTACAAAGCAATTTGGTTCTTAGTAAACCTGGGTTAATCTAATCATATATTACCTACAGTCATTAAGTTTCATAAATTATCCAAAATATTTTTTCCATTCTCTGACATTATTAGACAAGTACTTGGAATTGTTTTAACTGAATTGTAAACATTCTATTTTAGGATTACGTACGTGTTAATATTTATGCGAAATGTAAATTGAAAAAACTAAGAATGCATTATCCTGAAATACAAAGTGATTAATCATAGGAATATAAAACTTTATACCAAACTTATATTCATTTATATGCGACAAAAGATAGTTTATATGAGAAAGCAGATTAATTTATTGGACATAATTCTTTCAAAATCGCATTTGCAACATCCTTAGACCACAGATTCTGGGTCAATTATTTTAGAATCTAGACGACACCAATTGCCTAAGTCAATTTGGACAGTTACAGGATAAACATATTAGCAAAAGCATTACCAAAGATGAATAGATAATCATTATGGCTTAATATTAATGAAACGTCGACTAATTAAAATTAATTTAGATTATGGCACATCTTTTCAACAACAACTCCTCGTGTATTTGCAATGTAATTCGTGATTTCGATTATGATACAATTCATTACTTTGAATAAATATATTATTTAGTTACAGATAAGTCAATGACATGTTATATAATTTAATAAAAAACAGTAGGTATGCTAGTTTGAATCCAAAATGTATCTAGCAGACTACAATTTTTTTTTCGGAATACAAAGTAGATACTCGATAAATTTTATTTCAATAATCCGAGACCATTTCGCGTTCAGAGGCCGGCGCCTCTGAAATATATGGCGTATGTTTGTCAACATACGCCATTTATGTTTTAATTACGACACGATGCCGACAAGAAGTGGTAGTATTTCAGCGCGCGCCACTCTCCTACCGCAACAGTACCGCGCGGACGCGATGGCGTTCCGACGCGCACTGCCGCCAATCCAATTCAAAGACGCGAGCTAGTCATTCCGAATTCAGAATTATTATTTTTTATTCATTTTTTAAGACTGATATGGACAGCAATGTCTAATGACTGACGTGTGACTTGACGAGTGACTAGTGAGTGACCATGACTGTGACTATGACTTGAGGATTGACTTGACTTTGACTTTTCGGGAGACGGGATATGCAGGTTGGTATTATTTATATTTATATTTTTTTGACGAAAACTAATCTACATGTAAGTTAATAGTTAGTCGTAATTACTGTTAAAGCTCATAATTTCTTTCGAAATATAACTAACACAGTAACATTGTCCAATATCGAAATAATTGATTAGTTCTTTAAAATATCCGATGTCTTAGCAGACTAACAATTACCAATAGATAATTGAAACTATAAAAATCAAAGCGTTTAAAAATATTCGATGTCAATATTTAAATACTTTTTACTATTACATTCTCAAAAAGGGTTCAAAAGCTCTCTAGCAATACAAAATAAAACACAAAATCCCATTCATTAGGCTTAAGAATATCTGCACAGCTCCGTTACGTAATATTATGAGTAAATAAAATGTATAAGCGAAAGCGCAATTTCTCTTTCAACAAAGGCCAGAGGCAAGCTGCATTGGTAACATGAACTCACTCGTACATTCTTATTCAATTAACGTACTCAGCAATCAAATGTGCATTAAGCCTTGCTAAATTATTTAATGACGTGAATGTAAATCAAACTTTAATGAAATTCGCACACATTACTATGGTGTGTTGTTGAAATATTTAATTAGAAACTACAAAAACGATTTTTTAAATATTTAGACGCTATCTACAGCATTTTACGGTCTTGCTTGTTTACTCTTATAATTAATTATTGATAAATTAGCAATAATATTTTCTCAACGCTTTTCTATTGTGTCATATTTTTAATGAAAATACGTAGGGTACTTCATTTTTCATTAAAATGATATGTAAACCCTTTTCTTGCTAATTCTTATGTCATTAAAATAAATAGTCCGTTACATAAGTAATTGCTAATACATCGCTAATAGTTCAAAGACAGATGAGAAAGTCCTGGTAATACCTTAAGTTAGTGCGTTATTCCATTTCTTATTGTTTACATGTATCAAGCAAGGTCTGACAAAATAGTACGTTGTTTCTGTAGTACAATAATCAGTTATTTACCGTTGCCATACAGTCTAGATGAACCGTAAGTTGTAAAATATTTTTATTACTAAATAACTATGAGTGAATTATTAATTCTTTTCAGTATTACAATAACGAAGCAAGAAATGGAATCATCAAATCAATCGACCTCAATTATAGCTATTTTTAATTAGTGTAAGAATTAGAGAATGTAGGACTGATTTCATTGCCAAGAATAATAGAAGTTGGTAGGTTTAAAGCAGGATTTATTGGAAATTGAAGGTGATAGCTTGCTAATTTGTTTTAAATTACATAAGTTTTCGTAGTAATATTTCTTAAATAAAATGTATTGTGTAATGCAAAATATTTTTATAGTTTTGTTAAACCTATAATTATTTTATTCCGGTTTAACCCTTTTAAAAACTATAATTAAAAACACGTATAATTATATTAATTTAAGATTCAATTTTATAATAAGTAGAAAATGTTATAACCATTAAATAATTAATAATAGGTTTTATCATTTAAATAAACATGAAATTAATTTAAGACATCATATTAGAACCGCCAATTATCAATAAACATTTCCATACATTGGAAATTATAAAATAAAATATGATCATTCACTTTCACCGAACAATGTTATTGATTAAGCGGTAGAGTGGACGATGCGTTTTCGAAACTCGTGTATATTTATGTAACATTCGCCACTTTCCCTTGAACTTTTATGTTAAAGTATTTAAATTGATTCAACAACCTTGAATATATTATTATTTTGTTTGCAGCGACAGTTTCTTTTACGATCATCTCAGGACGAATGTTACCTACTTTTTTGCAAAAACATCAAAAATCATTTTTATTAAATTTTATGCTTAATTTGTTACAAACATGGTATATTTCATTAAATACACTTTAAAAAAATAAAATGTTAATAAATCTACAAGATATTTGTGCCATTCTACTACGGGTATCTCAATAAAAAAGAAAATATGTGATACCCATAATAAAAATTACATCAGCTATATCTACTACATCATTAGACTATTCGACTTGGAGCGAGCTTTCTCTACGATAACAATAATGTGCATACTGACTGAATGATATGGGCTGTTAAGCTATAAACCTTGTGTTGAAAATTCACTCTGCTCTACCCAATAAAACATGAGCCATTTACTTTAGATTTTTAAATCATGTGCCTACCTAAATTACTTGATTTAAAACTTATAAATGCAGAGAGAAGCTGTCTCTATATAATTTTAAACGCAAATAAAGAGAGATATTTTTCTATGTCTTTACAAACACGGGTTCCAACATATTTTTGACGAAACCTAATTATAATATTTATAACAAAAAATATATGCAGTGATGTTTTCGAGTTGTTTAGTTATTTTTAATATTTATAAAATGTATATGTGTTTACATTTGACGATAAAGTGTTCGATAGCAGTTAGCAGCCACTAGATTAACGAATCAGAGGTTAGAGGTTAGAATCGAAGGCAAACATCTAACTTTCCGAATTTAATTACCCGTAGTTAATTATGTATCGCTCAATGTCACTATGAATGAAAACATCGTGAAGAAACTTGCATAACTGAAAATTTGCCCAGGTATTTTAAGGGTACCAACATCCATTAGGTCCATGTGATGGAATAAGAGCCGATTTTAATAACAATCACTAATCGTCATCTCAAGATTAAATAAAACAAACCAATCAATATAACAAAATGTGGGCATATCCATAAGTCATTGACTTATTGGGTATTCTTATTTAGACATACTTATGATTTGTAAAATTAAATTGGGACACAGACTAATGAATTATTACTCCGCCACCACTCTTCGACCGGGTAATGGCAGAATATCAGTGTTTGCTCGTATGAGTGAACGTATACTGAGTCATCACCCTTTTGTTCTGCTGCAACACATATGCTGCTACACTTTCTTTTTTTTGGTATTTATCATTGTAACTACTTTTTTCTCTGTTATCTTTAATCTTTATGTCCATTGTGTATTGTAATAGTAGGTCTGTAATTTAGTTGTTTTAGTTATGTATCAGTGTATGTGTACTTTAATGAACAAATAAAGATTATTCTATTCTATTCTATTATCGCAATCGATTCTTAGACATAGATTGTTAATTACTTCAGCAAGTGCTAAATCCTTCTTAATTCGTAATTCCTAATTTCTTAATTTGCCCGTTATTACTTGTGACTATTGTCCTATCAAATAATTTATTTAATTTATTTTAATTTTAATGTTGATAGTGGGGAGAATGGCAGCGGCGTGGAGAGTCGCACGGAAGAAACTCAGTTCCCAGCAGCCAGTGCTCTGAGGCAGTCGCCTCTCATGCAGCACTGCCCTCTGCGCGGCGCTCCCAAATGCCCACCTGCTTCTAAAAGGTAACTAATTTTATTATAATTCATTACTAAATTACGAATAAATTTCTCATTTACGAGTATAAGCCTCTACCGTGTTCCATTGCTGGACAGAGGCCTCTCCTTTCTTCCAATGTTTTATGTAAAAGTTATCATAGTCATCTAAAGCCACAGGGGGTCCACGAATGAATATAGGCGACTCCTGAACTTTAAAAAGTGCGTGAGTTGATTAATACTGAGTTCCGTTTAAACTTTGAAAAAAAATGATGTAATATTAATTTATAACACACTTTGCCTATACACCTAAGATATGTTTTCCAATTATTAGGTAGTTATGTAATATCATAATAAATATAAATTTTAATATCCACAAATAATCCTCAGATACCGCACCCACGACGGCACCTGCAACAACCTCCACCGTCCAAGATGGGGGTCCACTATGACGCCGGTCCAACGCTTCCTTCCCCCTTCCTACTCCGACGACCTGCAAGCTCCTCGGAGATCAGTCACCGGCCTCAGACTTCCTTCAGCAAGAGAGATCAGCTCTTTCGTCCATCAGAGCGAGAACGTTGAGAACCTCGGGATAACGCACCTGCTGATGCAATGGGGACAGTTCTTGGATCATGATGTGACGTCATCGTCCCAATCCCGAGGATTCAATGGATCTGTGCCGAGATGTTGCAAAGATGGAGGACGGGATTTTATTCCTAGGGAGTTTATGGTAAGTACTCACTAAATTACATAAAATCTTACGTCCATTTACGTCATTTTTGTGAACTCACGAGATAACACACTTCAACGATGAAAGAAAATCTCGTGAGTCCAGAGATCTTTAAATGACAGGTATGTGAAGTCAGACTTATGAACTAAACACTCTTAATTTATTTTCATTGTCCACAGCATCCAGAGTGTTTCCCAATCACGGTGCCCTCCACGGACCCTTTCTACGGACCTCGAGGCATCCGGTGTCTAGACTTCATCAGGTCTGCGCCGGCTCCTCGCGACGATTGCGCCCTGGGTTGGCGAGAGCAGATGAACCAGGTCTCGGCATTCATTGACGGTTCTCCTCTGTACGGAAGTTCAGCGAGGCAGTCGGACAAACTGAGATTGTTCAGAAACGGTTAGTGGAAAATTGGATGTATTAAAATATTTTTTTAATGATTTGCATTCGAAGTGTGGAGTCAGCTTCATACGATCTGAGGTTCTTTCTCCGGTTTAATTTCGCACGGATTTGTATGGCCAACAATCAACATATATTCTCTTATCATGTAGATATATTATTTTTAAAAACCATCCACGGCACAGAAATAACGCTCATAAAAAGAACTATAAAAAGGGATATCCGATTTCCAATATTTTACAAAATTAAAAAATAACGTCTCCACAAACTCTCTGGATTAACCCTATCTACACAAAGAAGCCCAATAACTTAAAGAAATGTCTCTCTGTCTGTCTAATGTCTGTCTAAATGTCTGTCTGTCTAACTCAAAGGAATGCTCCAATACGGCCGAGTCCAGCAACGGCGTCCGATTCTTCCGCCGGAGCATAAAGATGAGCTGTGCCGGGGTGGAGCTGTTTCTACCGACTGCTTTAAATCCGGAGACGCGAGGGTCAACGAACACCCAGGCCTGGTGGCTGCACATATAGTGTGGTTACGACAGCACAACAGGTAATAAACTTATGATATTTTAGATATATTAAGTACTTGCAACAGTGCAGTGCCACCTATATTTCGCCAAACTTAGTTTACATAGTTAATTTAATAAACTAATACATTTCTAACTTCTAAAAGTATTAACCAATAATATTATATTTTATCAGAATGGCACAAGAACTGGCTCATTTGAACCCTCATTGGAGTGATGAGAAAATCTATCAGGAAACACGGAAGATTGTCGGGGCTATGATACAACACATTACATACAGGGAATTTTTACCCATCGTTTTAGGTAAGCTTATTTTTTTTCCTATTGAGTTTTATTGGCCTTTTCATAATGCGATTTTGCTTTATAGCAATATTACTTATTAGTGGACGAAGAGAAAATTATATGTCTGGAATCTGGATCAAAAACCCATTATCTCCATTTGCCACGTAGTGTCATCATGTTGGTCTAATTTAATTTATTTTATCAGGTCCCGAGGTCATTCAACTTTTCGATCTGGAGTTATTAGTGAAAGGATACTTCAAAGAATACAATCCAAAAATCAACCCAAGTCCAGCAAGTTCATTTGGCTCTGCAGCGTTTCGGTTCGGCCATAGTTTAGTACAGTCATCGATGGTGCGATACGACAGCTTTCACAGACCATTAAGCAACAGTAAGTAGTATTTTTGAATTATACTAAGAACTTAGACGCGCCGAAAATACTAATAGAGGCAATTATGTGATTATACAAAAATTATATCCTTTGAAAAATGGGAGATTTTAATTCCTCTTTTCTTCTATCTAATCGTATGAACTTTACTTCTCTAAATTGTTTCTTCTGATTGAAATAAAACTATTTTATACGGATTTTATCGCGATTTGGTCACAGGGCGGACCACGAAAGCTGTAAAGTAATCGAAACGTCGGGAAGTTAAAAAATGTAAAAATTAAACCAAATCGCGATAAAATCCGTATAAAATAGTTTTATTTCAATGTGTAACATTCGCGTAAATCTAAGAAACCATTATGTTTCTTCCGAACTTAAAAGTTGGATTACCTACATATATAGACATCAAAACCACTAGATTATGATACACACCTATTCGCACTTACCTCATATTACGCATAATCAAATATTTCGATTAATTCCAGACGTTTCCCTACACAATGAGCTAACAAATCCATCAAACATCTGGAGCATTGGAGCAGTAGATCGCCTGCTTTTAGGCATGGTGAACCAGCCCATACAACATCGTGACGAATTCATCACAGAAGAACTTACCAATCACTTATTTCAAACACCACAAATCGATTTCGGAATGGATTTGGCCGCAATTAACATCCAAAGAGGAAGGGATCATGGAGTACCACCTTATACTACATGGAGAGAACCCTGTGGACTGTCAGCTATTGAAGATTTCGAAGACCTGGTGCGAGTGATGCCAGAACGAGCTGTTACGAAATTGCAAGCTTTGTACAGGTAGTTAAATCAATAACTTATTAAAGTACTTTATTACGAGTGGTTGATTAAGGTATTTTGCATCAGTATCTAACACACATTGTTATCAAGTATGATAATAGTCCATTACTAACAGACCAATCTAATCTATCTATCTAATTTACGCTAAAGTAAGACATGGAAACTAATACGATTTTTAAACATTTTGAATAAATAATGTGAAAAATTTACGCAAGAAATTATCTCCATAATAATGCCTCCGTATAAAATAACAAATAAAATGGATTTACTTTTACAATAACTTTATTTACTTAACAGGGATGTCGATGACATTGATTTATTCACCGGCGGAATGGCTGAAAGGCCAGTAATGGGAGGATTAGTTGGGCCAACTTTTGCATGCATCATAGCACAACAATTTTCTAATTTACGCAAAGGAGATCGATTTTGGTAAGCATCATGTCAGAAATATCCAGCTAATAAGTGTACATGATGATATATACATAATTTTCGTTTTTAGGTATGAAAATGGAGGATTTGACTCCTCCTTTACTCCAGCACAATTACAGCAAATCCGAAGAATATCGTTAGCTCAAGTGCTCTGCCGAACTTTAGACACAATTGACACCGTTCAACCTTTTGTTTTCTTGTCTCCCAACAATCCTGACAATGACAGAACATCTTGCCAAAACGGTTTACTCAATAATTTTGACTTATCTCCTTGGATAGAACTTGACTCAGACTCCAATAACATTAGAACTGCTGAAGATGACACACCTAGCACTAGTACTGAAAATAATAAACGGAGACAGACAACAACCACGAAAAGACCAAATACTACCAAAAAAACACATAAGGGAGCTAACAAAGACGCTCAAATCGTACGTTCGCCTAGTAAAACTAACACGACTAAGACTTCTGACACACACAAAAATAAAAACTTAACAAATGACACAGACTTGACTAATAACAAAACTTCTTTAACTAACAAGACTTCGACAAAACCTAACAAGACTATACAAATTGACGACAAACTTGACTTTAAAAACAAAAGCCGACGTTACGACGACCCTGACATTATTGACTCACGACAGAACCGACCGACTAAGTATGACGATTATGACTATGACGAAGACGACACTCAAAGCGTACAATCAGTTATAATAAACAACGTACATCACAAAAGACCATACAAAAGACCAGTTATTACTGTTACAGAAAACACTAACAAATACACATACTTAATTAATTATGTACCAAGACCGACAGAATCATGGAGACAGACGACTAGAAAGACCCACGACAGAGACGTAGTTAAGGTGACTTATCAGACTTATGAAGATACTTACCGACGACCAAACAAGCCCTACTATTACAATAAACGCAACAACGATGAGAATTACAATAAAAACCAACATAATAGACATACTACTGATACAGACATTATTTATTATTCCGCTAGATCTAATGACGCAACTGACAAAAGTACAACAAAATCTAAAGCTGACAATACTGACAAATCTTACAGTTCTACTACAGACAGTAATTTATACAAACTAGTGACATTTGGATATGTAGGCAGTTATAAAGGACAAGCCAATGACAAAACTATTGACAGATTGACTGTAAAAGATGATGTAAAACCTGAATTGATTGATTCCAAACACGAAGTGGCTGACTCAAAACTCGATAAAACAGTGACAGAAGTTGATAAACCAAAAGACAACTTTGAAAGCAAAGACTTCACAAATGACAAAACAAAAAATGATGTAAAAGATGACGACAAAAACATTAAACTTTCGACATTTTATCTTTACGAAACTGCAACTAAACCTTACACATTACACAGACCAACACGACGGAACGATGAAGAAAGTGTACCAAATTATTCAAAGACTAATGTTAAATATTATTACGTTAGAAACGTTTTACACAAATATTCTGACAATAAAACTGTAGAGACTACAAAAACCGACAGTAACATGAAAATTGCCACAAGAGTACCTGGACACAAACCCAAGGTTCCTGATATAAACATAGAAGAAAGATCTTCAGCAAATAGGTTGACGGCTTTTGAAGACGTTGAGACCAAGACACTAAACACAAACAGACAGCGAGTGAAAACGAAAAAACCTGCAACTTCACTGAAAACACCGTCTGTCGCATTTCAAGTTATACCCAGCGAAAATAGGTGAGTGTTTTTATTAAATTATAACATTAATTGTTACTAAGTCGGACAGATTTTATTCATTACATCGCAAATAAAAATTAGTTACTGGATTTTCAACTTACAAAAGTTTAAACTTTAAACATATTATCTAATTTGTTACGGGGGGTTGTCATTGATAAAGGTAATCAAAATCCCGTAATACAACCGCGACATTGCTCGAAACAATTGCCATAATCATTACTGACCGAAAATTGGTATGCGAATTAATAATTATTTAAAGCTCGGATCGCTGTAATAATTAATGATAGAATGCCGAAATTTTGTCATGTTCCATTACGTCAAAATCAGCCGGTCCGTAACGACTTTATGTTTATTTTTCCAGTCCCTCTCTTTGGGCGGTTTATGAAGAAAATGCAGAACTATCAGAAGTATTACCACATAAGATGCCACTAATGAAAAGCGATCCGCACGCATTAAAAGAATTTCCCCGACCAATAAACCTAAATGGCTGGAGAAGACGTCGACCAGGAAGAATTTAAATCAGTATTTCTTTAATTAAGGCTCTTGGACTTTTAGATAAGTTAACAGACAAAAATTGACTGACCAATCATAGGACAAACTATACAAATTAGTGACAATTATTTAATTACAAATGAGAGACTGTAATTGACCAGACATTGAAACTGACTGACCAACATATTTTTATAAGGCTTAAAGACTCATTTAATTATGAAATAACAATCATTTTTATTTAAATACACTTTATTGATTGATTTATTGATTTTCAAATTATATACACCATCGAAAATTTAACTATTTTAGTAGACTTTGTCACAATTTTAGTCTTAAGTACATAATAAAGAAGACTATAGAATAAGGAGGAATTAATGAATTAAAACTGTTGTTAAAATCACCTCAACTATGGAATTTTCAAAAAACAAATAAAATTTATAACAAGGAAAGCATTTTTGTAATACAATTTATGTTGTATATTCTTCAATTTTTAAGAGGATACAATCATCATAGTTCCGTCTATAATCACTTCTCTTTTTCCTCATAATTCAATATGGAACTGTGTTATTTAAGAGTAAACAACTGTAACTAAAATTTTCATATCATACAGTTCAATATTGATAAATTAATTGTATAAGTTTTAAATGTAAGAAATAGATAAGAACATAAAATTACCATCAACATTTTCGGGCATGTAGAATGTAGTCAAAATGACACAGCCAAATATTTATTTAAAATAAATATAAAAATGTAAACAATAACAAAGTATTTTTATTTGTAACCCATTGTATTTGTACCTATGGTACTTTATAAATAAACTTAAGCACTTGTTTATTATTAAATTAAATTTAATAATAGATCATGATGAGATTTTTAATACTATTTTTGAATGCAGGTCATAAATTATAAAATAAGTAACATATTTAAATAAATTTGTGTAATCAAATGTCATAATAAAATCACAATGTAGTGGTAAAAATAAAATTGATACTAATAATAAATTTAATCCCTCTCTGGGTAGTACTGTTCTATAGTGTTTGCCAGCTCCTGGGCTAGTTCAGGTGTACTTGCACACAGTACTCTTCTAGCTAGAATGTCGAAAGGTCCACCAGCAGGATCAATCACCACCCCACCAGCCTCTCTCACAAGAATGTCTCCAGCTGCAGTATCCCACGCATGGATTCCAAACTCAAAGTTAGCATCTGCCCCTCCTTGTGCCACCATTGCCATGTTCAATGCAGCAGACCCTAGGGCCCTTACTCCATGACCATTTCTAATAACTCTCTTAAAATTCTCAAAAACAACACGGGATTTCTCTTCATCCCGACTAGTGCCTGCTTCAAATGTTACTAATGCATTTCGAAGCTCTTTTACTTGCGATACATGGATTTGTCTACCATTCAAAAACGCACCCTGACCTTTTTTCGCTGTAAATAGTTGGTTCAATGTAGGATTATAGATAATACCAGCTACAGATTCCTTGTTGATTGCAAGGCCCACTGAAATGCAACTGTGAGGGAAGCCGTGAACAAAATTTAATGTACCGTCGACTGGGTCTATTATCCATGTGGGTTCATCAGTCAAGATGCACTTAGCGCCGTCCGCCACAGATTCTTCTCCGATAAATTTATGTGTAGGAAAACTCTTAGAAAGACCGCCAATAAGTGTTTCTTCGACCTTCTTGTCTATTTCAGTGACTAAATCGATATCACAAGACTTGAATTCGAAAACTTTACAACCATCTATGTGCTCCGTTATAAGGTTTCCACAGGTTTTTACGAGCGATAATGCAACCTCGAAATACTCGTCTATTTTGTCAGACATTGTCAATGAATAATGACTTATTAACGTAAATTTTGACTTACAGAGGTTTGACGGTAATTTTGTTTTTATCTGGCGAAATAAATAGCCACAATTGAAACAAACAACCACCACTCTCGCGGAAAAACGTTATCCAACCGGAAAATTGACAGCGATCGCCGATCACAGAACTTGACACTTGACAGCTGTCACTTTGACATTGTCCTTTTTTCCTTCATCGGGAAGGCAAAGGGTTCTAGCCCGTACAGCCTCGTCATTTATCTTTGACATTGACATAATATTGTTTTTTTAATTCGACATTCTAGAAAAGCAAAGGACAATTAATATTCTCCCAAACAACTAAAATGCTGACACGAAAAAAAAGGGCTGTAAAAAGTAGATTGTATACAATAATATTTATGTATAGCATATAAGTCATTGGCCTGTTAGTTTATATTATTTATTTTCCTATCTTGCATGAGTAGCTATAGTTCAATGCTCGAATTTAGTTTTTTTATTGTTATTTCATTTTCCTACTACGTTTTTCAAGCGTTTTAAATGTTTATTTAAAGATATATACTTCACGGAGAACACCCACATTATGATGCCATTAATTCCACTTTATGACACCAGATCGCGTTGTCGTTGGCCAGCAAAGCCCCTTTATCGATTTGTTCAATTAATAGAATTCGCTAGGCGTTCGTATCAGTCACAGGTATCAGTTCACCTGAGATTCAGAGCAAGTTTCAATAAATTTGTGTGCTTCAGTGTATTTGAGGGTTGAATTTTGATCCTTAGGTTCGGAAATTGTTCTGGTAAGCAAAATAAATATCAAATTGCCCATAATATAATATGAAAGAATTTTTTTTTTCTCGTAACAAATATTTTAAAATACATGTTTTAAGTTGATTTAAAGAGGATAGCTTCCTATAAGAATATTACAATATCAAAGATAGGGGCTAGCCTTTGTCGCGCAGTAAGATGTACCACATCCTGCAGCCTTTGTTACAATGTACGAGGCCGCGGCCCACGTCCATTAAGAGTTCTATATAGGCACATTATAATTGATTTATAATATTTTATAAATAAAAAAGGAAATAATGTTGTGCTTGCGTGGAGTATTTTAAACACACACTTGGGTACCAACATTTTTATAATTTTGTTTTAATTGTTTTTTTTTTTAACATGTACCGGTCACATCGAAGAGGACATTGTACATGATGGTAAGTATTTTTTTATTCTTATAATTTCTTCAAAATACAGACTAGGTAGCATAAAACATTTTTTTGTAAAAGTAATATTTGTATATTCCAGTTGTATATTATACCTCTATACTACATTGGTAGGTAACTTATGCTAAAAAAAGCCTTAAGTTGGACAATAAAATACTTGACACTAAGTTCATAAAAATAAAATAAAATAACTTTTGGAAACCACTACAAAAAGAGATATACATACATACATAAACTGCCGCCTTTTTCATAGAAGGGGTAGGCAGAGGTGCAACCATAGATCATACACTTACAGGTGCAACCATAACACCCACGTTTCGCCTCACATATTCCGTCCCACGATGTGATAGGGGGCGAGCCTATCGCCATATTGGGCACAAATTCCTGACTCCGGGCTGGTAGAAAAATCCACTATTACTTTGTCCGACTTGGGATTCGAACCCGAGACCTCAGCTATGCAATCATATAGAAATACAACTATGCCACCGAGGGAGTTCCGAAGTACAACTTCGCCACAGAGGCAGTTGAGGCACAAAAAGAGATGTATTATTAAAAACATTAATTGTTTTATTATGAAATAGTTATGCAAAATTCTTATTTATAAAATATTGATAAAACTATTTTAAAAAACCTGTGTGTGTACTTATGTACGCACGTAGTAGAAGTTATACTTATTTTTAAGATAAGAGTCACTTGTTTTTACGATGTCCTATCATTCACTATCATAATGCATAATATAAAATCACATACACACATGTATAATGTATTTTAAGATTATTTTTTTTTATTTCCACTGTTATTAATGGCAATTCTGACCATGAATTTTGATTAACGGAACAAAGGGTCCTTCAAATATCGATTTTAAGACGAATCGGACCAGTTGGTAAATAAAAAGATCAAAATAGCGGCTAAAACGTTGAATTCTGACTTTTAATCTGGAATATCGAATCAAATATCAATGTTGGGACCATATGGATCTATAACAAAAAGTTTTAAATGGCGTCCACTATTTCCAATACTAACTTTGAATTTAGATTACTGGAGCAAAGGGTCTCTCAGATATTTGACAGATAGTTAACACCTAACTTCATCATGTCGATGTCCGTGTATGCGCGGATCTTAAAAATTTTAGGTACTCTCATAAACCAAACGTGCCAAAAGAAGTAAAACTTCAGTAAATAAGAATTTGAACTATTGTTTGATCAGTTTAAGTGCATAGTAACAAGATATAAAGACCAGCATAATAATATAATATAAATATGGACAGAGTAAAGTTCGGCACACAAAGTATTAAAGTTCTTAAAAAACCTACAAGTATTTATAGCTCAAATCAGCACAAAAATGGTTTTGAATAAATTAAAATTTGTAGCCTCATTCATTAGTCTCGAGGTAATATTATGTATGCACTGTGAATGCGCGTATGGATTAAGAGTCGATGCAATTCAGGGTTCGAATCTCAGGTCGAGCTCTTAAAATTATATGAGTTTTCGATTTCGCTGCTTAGGAACGAAAACGTAACTAGCAAAAAGGGTTATATTCGCATTAATAATATGGATTATTTGTTTCCCTATGTTTAAACATTAATTAATTTTGATATAGTATTTGATTTAAGATATTCCACCTTTTCTAATGTTAATGTTTACCTAATACTTTTCATGAAAATCGGTTCAATAAGTAGTAGTGCGATGTACTTGGTGTACAAAAAATAGGCTCTAAATAAAACACTCCTCCACAATAATTATTTACTCCTGTACTAAAGTGAAATGCGGCATATAAATAATCAACTCAATCTATTTCAAAGCTATATACTTGCCGAAGTTTGCGATTAGGAATACACGAAATTAACAATTTTAGGGACAACCTAAATGACCACAAGAAGAAAAAAGTAGATAGGTTATACAATTTCAACGGAAATATATTTTCACTTATATGCGTTCAAATTAGTTTACTAGGTTTATCAAAATTGATTTTGGGTCTATTGAAAAATCTTTAATTACTCTATAGTAATTGGCCAAGATTAAATTAGGTAGATAGGATTAGGCCACTTTGGCCCCAAAATCAACAGTATCAATTATATGACATCATGGTTATAAAATATGACCATAGAAGCCACGGCATCCTCACTTGCCTCAATTAGAACTTAGATATTATATTGAAATGAAATATTTTCTAGGATTCTCCAAGCGCGAGCACATCCACCGAGAACCCGGAAATGCCTCAGCAAGGTCCAAGCCAGCCACAACAGCAATCTACCATGACATTGCAGCCATCGACTTCTCGCGTAGTGGTATGACCAACTTGATATTATGATTATTCTGTGTATATTTTAAAATATGTACATTAATACAGTCACTTACCTACATAGTCCTTGGTGGGTCCTAGCTACACCGTTCACACTAAGATCAAGTCTTGTGTCGCGCGTGTCAGGAACTACGAGGGACCTTTTTGGTCAGACAAACATCCAAACCCGAAACCTGTGGTGTTTCGTTTTGCAGCCGGCGTCTAATCAACTGCACCACAGAGCGTGACACTAACCTTCTTTATCATAGTTTATTTAAATTATGCAATTAAATAATTGTTCTGTCTGTGGATAATTGGAAATAATAATTTTAGGTGGCTCAAAGGGCTACATCGAGACCAGCAGGTGCACTGGAAAGGGCTAACGTTCCCACTCAGGGCAACGCTCGTGCTATTCGATGTAAGATATTTTTATTACTTATTTGTAGGTATATATGTGCTCTTATTTCAGTGGAAGTGAAGCTGGTCCTTTTGGTATATTTTTAAACTGGCTCGATGAAGTAAATAAGTTGCAATTGATGGTATAAGCAGGACATTTAAAAGAGAGATCCACCGACGAGAGGTGGTAAAAATCTCCTATGGGTTGGAAATATAAAGGAATCAGTAGGCTAATTCACGTAATTTCTTGACGCGCCGATCAAGTTACGATGCAGTTGCGATTAGGTTTACGTCTTAATCGTACGTACGTCAAAATGGTATTCTTGTAATTGTTTAGCTGCGCGTAAGATATGCATAAACTGCGCATGTGCTGCACGTTGGTCGGACTAAACTGTCATTGGAGACGTCAAATGAATAGATAAATACCAATTAAGTTGCGATCTGAATCACTCATGTATAAAACGCGCAGCAGTAGAATACGCTAAAGCGCTCGCGTGACGCGAACTTGACGCGAGCGTATCTGACAGCGGCTGTCTAAATTACGAGAATACGAAAAGGGCCGTTTTGATCGAAACTTAACTGCAACTGCACTGCAACTGAACTTATTTAATTACGTGAATAAGCCTACAGAACTGGATACACACAGACTGGAACACGATAGACGTGTATACTATGAATAATTTGCCGCCATAATGCACAGTTTTGATCTTCTATTACAAATTACAATTAGCCGAGTGCCTTCAATAGGGTCAATTCTTGGCAAACTTGTACAATATCTGTTATCTAATCTGGGAATCGAATCCAAAATATTACAGCTAAACGGGCAAACATCAGGCGCAGTTCGCCGAGCTTGTTACCGTCCTTAAATTGTGATGGGGCTTTATCGATACCACAACCTAAGTACCATTAACCATGATGATCATGTGCCGAGAGCTCCCAGCACCTCCCAGGATTTAAATCCGTCATGATGATCATCAATAACTTAGGCCATAAGATAACTTCTAGATATAGATTTCCTTTAAAGATTTCCACAGCAGCCTATTGTTCAGGGCCTGGTATCTGCATCTATCGACGTTAGCTCATGTGTCCACAACCTTCTGGTTGGACCTTCAACTCTGAGCTAGCGAATTTGATTATTTTGTCTTTTTTTATTTTCAGCTCGCAGGCGACTAAGGGCCCGTCTGCCGGGAATGGGCCAAAATCGGCAAATAGCAGAATTCCACAGGATAACCCGAAAGTTTAATAAGCTGAGGAAGGAGCGAATTGCGATTAAACGTCGCATACTGTCGGGCATGGAGCGGGATGCGCGTAGACGTAATGGTCTAAGGGAGCTGATTAAGGTTATGCTGGACAGGATTAATAAAAATTAAAGAAAACTTTTTCTTGTCTAACATATATAACAATCCATTGTGTGAATGTCAAGATTAGAAATCCCTACACTCTGAATGTATACACCCTAAAGTAGTCGTAAAATCCCTAAAATAATTATATTAATCAATATTATATTAATAGATACCTACATAAACTCGTGAGTTTCTTTATTTCGAAAAATTTCAGACCGTTTAGATTGATCAATAAATTGCGGAAGCCTAAATTGAAAATTCTAATATAAATGTTAAGTTTACCAAGACTTATACAGTGTAAACAGCTGCTAGCCCAATCAGAAAAGTGAAACCTTCAGCGCAAAATGTACGTAACATGAAAGTGACGTCGAAATGAGCATTTTAAAAAAAAGTATAATATAGGCACTACGCACAAACAAGTCAAAAGTAGAAAGGACATACATATGCAATAAACAATTGATTACCAGGACATTTATATGTACGTAATATCTAATTTGGAGGGGCATACTTGCTTTATTTGCCTACAATTACATCCCAATCACCATCTTACAACTAAATTGAAACAGTATGGCTGTATTTTTACTTCGGATAAACCTGGCCTTTAAGTAGAATTTTTCACGATACTGCAATCAATAACTCTTGCCTTTGAAGTATGCCAAAGTACCTAGTATTTCGTTTGTAGGCGCTTAGTTTTCATAGGAATTAAAGTTAATCACTGCTGCTTCTTTTTTAAATCCGTGTTGTTCCGAACGTGGTGTCAATACAACCGTGTGTAGGTTCGTATATGCTATCGATGTGTAGCTTTATTTTTTCAAGTATTATTAATAATTAAGTTGCATCAATGTAATTGTATGTATATTAATGATTTTATCTTAATAAAGCGATAAGGATAAAAATGTTGTTTTATTGGTAAAGCACAAATTCAAGGAAGATAGGAAAGAATAAGTCTAACACAATCTGATCTGGAAGCAGTTCCGCGGTATTACTTCCACATGCCGGAACTTCGCCTTTTATGTTGTGTCTGGACAAATGTGTTCCACTTTTTAGTAAGGAGTGCTGCAATACTATGCAGTTGTGAGTTGATTTCAAGTCGTGTTATTCCTGTTTATGGCCAAGGATGGTGGTGAGATCTATGGCGGTATGTGACCGCAAGTTTTCAGTCCTGTTCAGTCCCAATGGCAATTACGATTTTTACGCTGTGCCCACCGTGGTAATGGGTTCAACTGGATAATAACGCTGAAATATGTATATCGATAACTTTTATCGACATCAAGCTAAGTTCCACATCAAAGATCTCATTCCTATTTTTATGTGGCACTGATTAAAGGGTCATAAAATGAAACGAATTGTATAAAAATTATGAAAAATGTTTATTCTGCATTCGAACTGATAACTTGTTATAACCTATGGCCAATTTTACAATTATATCGATATTGTTAATAATTAAATAAAATATTCATGTAAAATATGTATGTGTACGCCTTAATGATTTACTTATATTTAATTTTTATATTATTATTTAGAAAAGAAAACTATAATAATAAAAAAAAAGAATGCGAGTCGAGTAGACTTCGATAAATATCCATAAAAATTCTTGTAAACGTACAAAGATATCGTTTTTATATCAATTCACGCGGTTTTGCCTCTGTTTGTATGAGGTGAGCGTTTCGTTATACGTATAATCCGCAGTAAAAACAAACTAAGGCCACAATTTGTTACTACGAGTCTTAACGTCTAAAATAGCAGGCCATGTCTATAGCGTACGTGTACGTTCCACTCGGCTTCCCGCTCGATGCCATACTATAAGTGTAAACTTTATACTGAATCACCCTTTTTGGTGTATTTACATTCGTGCAGATGTTGCATGTTTACACAAATCTAAAGTGGAATATACTGTTGGAAAATTTAAAACTTGCAACACATGTGACGTCGTGAAAGTCTAAACATTTCATTGTGGGCAAGAAACTTTTGACACTGCATGCGATAGACAAATAAAAAGCACGAATTACAGACTTGTCATCTCTCAAATTTTTATTAGGTAAAATGATTTATTTTGGAATGGCTAAAACAAAAAAGTAACAGATACAAATTTTCAACAGTCACGTCGCCACATCACCACTTTATAAGCTACAAGAAAGTGAAATTTTTCTTATCAACTATAATAAAAATTTGTATGGCAACTAAGCATTCAGTGACACGCACTGACTGTATTTACATTTTGTGTAAATCGCAAACACGCAACGTTGGCTCAGGGCATTAAGTACGGTAGGAATTGAATATCTCAATGCGGTAATAAGTTACCTTCGTTAAATAATTAATTACAGTTATTGCTTGTATTCCTACGACTCAAATGCACCTGAACGTGCCCATGAACATAACAGCGATTGGCAAAAAAACAGGAAGGGGAAAAAAATAACGGGAATTGAAATATTGTCACAACAGTCTTTCTTACTCAGTCGCGTTATAAATGCAATAATTTCAATGGAAACGCGCACTTTTGACACATTTTTTAATAATAAAAAATTTCATTACAAATATCACCCAATGGAGTAAATCAACATTTCACGTCGACTATGTCTAGGTTAAACGTGGAAATACTTCGATTGTTAGGAATGTACCGTCATTAATACTGGATGATAAGGAAATGATCCAATTCATTAGCGTTGCAGAGATTCGACTGTTATTTTAAATGCATTGTTCAAGAAAATTGAGCACCTGCGATTATTGTATCTTGGCAATGAAATGTTGAGTTTGCACAGTGCAGACCAGATGTTAAAACATTAAACGTCATCAAAATAATACAAAACTAATAATTATTGATCAGTTGCTTTTAAATACCGATCTGTGCAAAGCACAACATTTCAATTACGCAATATGTAAAAGTTCTCCAAAAATGTATAAATTAATATCCGCTTATGTAATACAAAAATTGAGACAGGTGTACAGGCGAAGCTGATGCGTACTTATCGCAAATTTTACCTCACAAATTGCTTAGTTTATATTATTGAATACATACGACTCGTTTTTACAAACATGGTACGAACGACGTCCCAGTAATATTGTGTACTACTGATCCTGTAAACAAATGACTGATCTAACAACCGCAAGGAAAATATCGTTCACAATCAGTCACAGGGAGCCCGTATCTCCTCCGTACTCAGACTACCCTAGATTTATAATCATTTTATTTATTATTAACTACAAGATGTCGCATAATATAAACCGGTACTTATGAATTAAGTACATGTTATTAAAATATTCAATTACTTCCCAATTTTAAAATCGATACAAAATCAGTACTACACAAACAAGCTATACATGTATAAGCGATGACTTAATATTACTTAATTTTATAACATCATTTTTTAAAGAAAATTTAAAGAATAACAAGAATTTAAATGAAAAAAGAAAAACATGTGAACGAGCGAGTCGATAAAAAGTTATAAATATCGTGACTCGTACATAATGTTTTAAACTTAATAGACACAGAAAACATGGTAAAATAAGTCACGTGAAGAATATAGAGGAAATACAAGTTTTAATGATGATAAAACAATAGAGCATTTCAGCTAATGTTAAGCGACTACAGGGCGCACTCAGCGTTATTTCTAAACGATAATATATACCGAATAAGGAATATTTTTCGAGTGTTTAATAATACGTATAAAAATATTTTTCTCGTTAGAGTACAATCTAAGGTTGCCAGGTGGCCAGCATTTGGCTCGGTAGTCTAGATATATAAAACCCCATTGCCCTATAAAAATGTGTTAAGCAGATTGACAGATATTAACATTCGTATTCGAGGACTAGTTACAATCGGGCGGAGTTGACACGTTGACTGCGGTGCTAAGTCGATACACGGTGTGTGTGCGCCGCAGTGAACGTGTGTAAAATGATGTTTGTGTGTGTGCTGGCAACCCCAGGTGCTGTGTGTGTGTGTTTGCGTTACTCGACGCTGTTGGTGGTGTCGTTGACGTCGTCGAAGGACTCGTCGCCCGAGCCGCCACCCGGCGCCAGCGACGTGCGCTTCATGCGTGACGACGACGACGCGCCAGACAAACCGATCGCGCACCCCTGTCGCCTGCACACAACATACTACATGTACTCACACATATATAGGACTATACACATTACATACAATATATAAACATAAACCCTGTTGTGGTAAGTGAATTATGGCAATCGATATCTAACACATTAACTTAACCGCCAAAGTTAATAAATTATGTTGTTGTTTATGCATGGATCGATCGCGAAAATAAACCAATCGGAGCATAGATATAACGACGATTTATCATTTCAAGATCGATTCGTAGAGAGCGATAAGAATCGTTTATTCACGTTGGTGATCGATTACTACAATTAAAATTAACCATAGATTTTATTTTACATATTTAAAATCCACGCTAATACAGCGCGTTTTGAGTTTTGACAAATTATAATCAATAGATAAACATTTAATTATACAAAAGTATAATTAAATATAGTGTAATAACTAGCTTTTTGTAAGGAGGACATTTCGATGGTAAATATAGTTTAGTCATGGAATTAACACAATTAAATTAAGCAGCGTGTATTATATACTATTAAAATAAGCCAAAATAAAAATAATCTTTATTATACTAGCACAACAAAAACCCACCAGCGATACTATTTCAAGTCATATAAATACCCGATTTAAATTATTTCTAATTGTAGATTGGTATAGCATAACCGTTCAAATCAAACCGACGACACAATATGATAAAAATCAATCAAACTCAAATGACGTCACAACCAATGAAGTGAATTAACCAACAGAGCAATTGAGTATTTTTTCATCAGGAAAGAAGAAGGGACATTTATTATACATTCAAAATATGGTGACAGTTTCCAATTTCAAGATATAAATAGAGGTCCATTATAGAGAAAAAAAAACCTGTTCTACCCCCATTACTCTGTGTAAATGAAAGGTGAAGAATGTTCAAGATGTTTTTATTACTGCCTTTTAGCCTCACAATGAAAATAATATGAGCTGTCCATGAATGATTAAGCAGAAATGAGCACATTTATAACCAGTAGCGCCGCGGTGTTTCCATATTCATTGGCATAATGTTCTTAGATGAAACACGACTATAACTTTTATTCATCGACTTGTAAATATCAATAAAACATATTTCAATATTCGTTAACTAGTTTTCTGTACTAAATAATATTTTATATCCTATCGATTGAAGATTGAAATTGTGTTTCATCCAAGTATTTAATGCCATTTTCCGGAACACGAACCGCACATGTGCCTTTACAAAAAGTTACCTCCTGTCCTGTACTTGCGCCAGTCACTCGCTCAACTCATGGGTGTCGTCAGAGAACGACGGCCTAGTGGACATACACCAATTTTTCGTAAGCATTTGAGTGTTAGATCGCCCACTAATCCCAGTATTATAAATTATAGTGTCGACAATAAACTAGTGAATTCTGCAATGGACTTGCTTGTGACTTTTGTTACATTGTGCAAAAAAGCTGTGCGATCTATTAGCTTGATAGTCTTAACCGAAGAAATTCTGGACGAGTTTTACGTAATATTTGTTTTTTAGATGTAACGATCTATTCATAGCTGTACATGTAGCAGAAACTGAAGAGAAAATGCGAAACAATAAAATAAAAGATATCAGAAAAAGTAGAGCAAATAATTCTATAAATAAATAAGTATAATATTGTTCTTGTGTTCACTAAAGTGTCCTTAAAAGTGATTTAATAAATAACAGTTTTATAAAGGTGTAGTGGGTGTGGTCTTTGGTATTATATTATTGGGTGTAGGTGTCTGGTGGTGTTGGGTGTAGGTGTCTAGTGTTGTTGGATGTGAGTGTTTGTTGTTATTACTGTGGGTATTAGGTGGGAAGTGGGTGTTGGGTTCTGTGTATTGGTTGATATATGTATGTTTGTGTGGTGGTACTGACCGCAGCTTGTTGCGCAGGTTGTTGCACTCGCGCGCGAGCGTCTCGTGCGTCTCGAGCAGGTCCTCGAGCTCGCGCTGCGCCTTGCGCTTGCCCACCTTCTCGCGCTGCACCTCCTCCTCCGACTCGTCCAGCTGCCGCTTCAGCGCCTTCACGCGCGCGTTCATCTACAACACAATCATATTTTAATTAAGACAGAATCAACACAGAATTAAGAAAATATAAAACATCATATTGGTAGCATCAGGGATCGCTTGATAATGTACTAGCTTAATTAAAAAAAAATGTGTGTGTGTATTAGTGTACACACGTAAGAAGTGAAACTTCTTTATGGCATCATTTTTCGAAAAATGATCTACTATTTACAAATTTACAGAATTGGTAAAATAAAGCTAAATTAAATAAAGTTTAAGTTTAGGAGGGGGGAAATTTTTGAGGGAATTTGGGATTTCAATCGGGGCCAATTTGTAGCCCTCACCGAGACGGTTCCGAGGATACCAAGCTCGGTGGGTCCACGACCTTTATTGGCCGAGATAGGTTTAGGGGGGTGAGGTAAAAATTTTAGGTGGGGGTAGGGGCGGGGGGGGGTTGAGGTTTCATGGGGAGGCTATTGGGCACCTTAAAATATTTTTGGGTGGGGAAAGTTGTGGAGGGGGAATTCGGGAATTCTGTTGGGGCAGGATTGTAGCCCTCACCGAGCCGGTTCCAATGAACGGTCTACGATGGATAATGCCGGAGATATGAGTGGGGGGGTGAGGTAAAATTTTTAGGGTGGGGGTAAGCGGGGGGGGAGGTTTCGTGGGGAGGCTATTGGGCACTGTTTTGGATTTAGGGTGGGGGAAGGCCAGAGGGGGTAAGGATCAAATTACAAAAAAGTGGGTGGGACTTAAAATTTTAGGTGGGGCTTGGAAACGGTTGGGGGTGTGGCTTACTGAAGTGGGTACTAATTTACTAAATTAAAAAAGATGGCGCGTAACGGAAGAATGTGACGCGTAACGAAAAATTTTTTCCAACCCCGATAAAGAAGTTTCACTTCAAAAAAAAAGTGAAATAAATTAAGTGAAGTAATTGAGACAAATGAAACGCAAGAAATATGTCTGGATCATACAATATGGAAATTCCGCGACTTATGCACTCCCATGAGATATAAATAACCGATGTACAAAATAATGCAATGATTTTTCTGCTCTTTAATACTTGGTGTTTTACAATATCTCCAAAAACATCTACAGTCTTGGCATCCAACTCAAAACCTTCCAAACAGCAGCAAATTGTTAGTATAGCACACCTTTTCGATTTGCTCCTTGTACTGGTCGGCGTGGCGGCGCTCCTCGTCGAGTTGCAGCGCGAGCTCCTTCATCTTCTTGTCGAGCTTGCGCGACGCCTTCTGCTGCGCCAGCCGCTCGCGGGACTCCGCCTCCAGCTGCTCCTCCAGGTTGCTCACCTTCAGCTCTAGAGATGTTATCACGCTCTGGAAAATTCCACATAGGTAATATGTTTAATGGTATTCAATATAAAAATAAGTGTGGGATTGCAAAATACTAGAACACCTGAGCGACTCGAGCGCATTGTGTACAGATAAATAACGAGCGTAGTTTATGATTTGAGCATTTTGGCGCTTCATAATCAATGTATTCAATATATGGTAAGCATATTGTTAAGTAAAATATTTTAAATAAATCTGATTACATTATAGTTAAAACTCAATATATTGCTTGAGATGATTTATCATATTATCTTAATAAATGAGTACACCAGTGACAAAAGTTAAACCAAAACAGAGATGGCTTGAAGGAGCCAGGCAATTCGACTTGGCATTAATGACATTAATGTTCTCACCTTGGTCTTGGTGCGTGCGGACGTCTCTAGTTCTGCGAGTTTGGCCTTCAGTTCCTTGTTCTGCCTTTCGAGCACCAGTTTGCCGCTCTCCAGCTTCTGTGTCGCGGACTTCTCCGTTCCCAACTCCATCGTGAGCTGGTCGATTTGGTTCTGAGAAAACAGAATGAATTAAGTCAATATAAGAAATAGGTTCAGTTGACAACAGTTTAATTAATTTAAAATGCGAATGGTCTATAATGCATTTTCTTGAATAATTGCGAATATAACAATTTTATTTAATGCTACATTTTATTTTCTATATATTTTTTGACTTACCTGTGATTTTCTAAGTCTATCGTTAAGTATCTCGTTGTTGGATTGTTCCTCGTCGAGGTCTTCTTCGAGGGCCGCTATTCTCGCCTCCAGACGTTTCTTCTCGTCAACCAGAAGAGTGCCCTGCAAGTAAATGACAACATATTGAGGTTATGTTATGATTTTATTAATCAAATATTTTACAAATGCAGATTTTAAATGAAACTGAAATTATTTTGATATCAAAATACAATCGTATTGGTTGATTAAAAATATACTAAACAACAATAGACGACAAACGATCTAGCGTTTTCGTCATAGTAAGCATAGTACTCAAGAACTAAAAGCTGCCTCGAAAAAAATATAATAGCTGTATAACCCGAAAAACGATGATTTAAAAATGCCCCTAAAACAATTTGATAAACAGCTTATTACACTTTTTAGGCCAACATGCTATAAGCACCAATCTCTATCCACGATGCTGGTGAGTGACGTCACATATACCTTGGAAGCAGAATTATTAAGTTCATCGAGCAGATCATCCCGCTCTGCCTCGGCTTGGCGCCTGGCGCGGTCGGCGGCGGCGAGTTCCTCGGCGTGCTGCATGGCCTCGGCCTCCAGCGCCTTGACGCGGCGCTCGGCGTCGCGCGCGCTCGCCGCCGCCTCCTCACGCCCCGCGCGCGCCTCCTCCGCCTCCCGCGCCGCTTCCTTTAGTTGCTGCTGGAGTTTCTTCACTTGTTTTGCTGCGTCTTCTTTCACCTGCACACACGTTTATGTTAGAACAAAGATTTGTAATTGTTATTTTGCTGTGTGTCTTCCATAACAATATTTTTTGAATTGTCAAAAAAAGTTTACTAATAAAAGACTGATGTGAGCAAATTGAAAATAACTGTTGCATGAACAGCATTACCCAATTGTGTAACTGTTACATTTAGTAAAATTATAATTTATTTGATGGGTAATTTGTCTCTTTTTGGTGTCGATTTTTCGCTTCATCGAAGTTTTAAATCACAACAGTGCTAAAGAAATTTAATTTTAAAAGTTTAAATCACTGTATGGTAGAGTACCTTGTTGGCGAGGTGCAGCGCCTGCTCGGCGTCCTTGAGGTCGGCCTCGAGTTTCTTGCGCTGCGCGAGCGCGGCGGCGCGCTGCTTGCGCTCCTCCTCCAGCTCCGACTCCAGGTCGCGCAGCTGCTTCACGATGCCGCGCCGCTTCTCCTCACCTTGCTCCTCTTTAGCCTACGAAACAAAACACAAATTATATTTATGTGATGTATTTTATTTAATTAACCTACACACATGTTAGAAGATGCCAAAATATCTAGTAAGTTAAAAAATATCACCTATTGACTTTCAGATTAATTCCGTTTCGAAATGAAAGATAAACTAGTATCTGTAAAAGACTCGACAATATTTGATACTCGGTTTAATCAACATTCCAGTCGAGTTTATTATCGTCTTGCAGGAGTAAGGGCGGCGGGATATAACTAATAAATCCACACCTCACATTACGAATATTAATTCTTGTTATGAATGTTTAAGACACGGGCTGGAAGTCCAATGTCACCATTGTATCCCTTATAGCCTCCCTCATGTTTGCTGGTAGGCGACCATAACACTTTAAAAGCAAATATAAGTATTTTTATTTACCTGCAAGTCCCTCTCGAACTGTGCCCGCATGGCTTGCATATTGACCTCCAGGCGGAGTTTAGCATCTTCAGTCAACTGCAGATCGTCCTCAATCTCCTCGTTCTGCGCCTTGAGCTCAGCGAGTTGCGACTCGAGCGAGCGCTTGGCCTTCTCCAGCTCGTGCACGTTCTTGTCGGCCGTGCCCTGCGTGTTGGCCAGCTCGTCCAGCTCCGATTGTAGGAGCCGCTTGCTGCGCTCTAGTTCCTCGATCTGGTAGACAATAAGGTTTTTTATTACAATCTGTTCTGTTAAAAATATAGCATAGCATAAATTAACAAAAAATTAAAGGTATATGTTTTCAGCGAGTTCCAAGGCTATAATCGTGTAAGCCTTGGATTGATCTATTAGTATAATAACATAAAAAATTAAGCAGAACAAGCTTTAAAGAAATATCTCTAAATGTGGTAGGTAGTAATCAAAGTACAATAACTGTATCCCCAAAACAATATTAATTAGATCTATTATCTTAATTTTTTTGTTTTACATTATAGTTATGAGTCTGAATTTTTTAAGTTAGTTAATATGAAGTTTGATACTGACCTTTTCGGCGGCATCGTCCAGTTCCCTGGTGAGTGAGAGGACGCGAGTCTCCTTCTCTCTTGCTTCTCTCTCCGCCTGGTCTCGCTCCGCCGCGTAACGTTCGGCAACTGCTCTTTCTTCAGCAACCACCTACAGACCAACATAACTTTTAATTAAATAAACGCAACAACCTGTGTGGTTATAGTCCTGACCCCACACTAAAAAGTTTTGTGTTGTGGGAATCAGAAACTACAAGAAACTATTTTTTATCACAACACCCAAATTACTGGGTCATATACACATTTGTCTCGATGTGGGAATCAAACCAGTAGTCACTCGTTTCACAGTCGGCTTTCAATCAACTGCGCCACGAAGGTTTTTAACTTTTTCTTCATATGTCATAATCTTTGGAAACTGCAAATACCTGCTATATATTGTTTCATGCAAATTTTGCTTTTTATTGGTTACTGAGAAAAGAACGCACCTTATCGAAGCTCTTCTGTTTCTTCTCGAGCTCCATAACTTTGGCGCGTTGCGCTTCCAACTCGATGTTTGTGTCCTCCAACTCGGCCTGGACTTTCTTTTTACCTAAAATAAATCAAAACGTTAGTTCATTCACCAATCCAGCAGCTTTAACACACATTCTATTAAAACAAAGTTTCGAATAAGTTTAAGTATTGCCTAACACAAGTTTTACTCACGAATAACTGCTGTATTATGGGCGTGTTTAACAAACACATATTACATACGCACAGACACATATATCTCATTAAATGTCGATTATACAAATATTAATCCAATATTATCCATACATAGCCTTCTTACCTCTCTTATCAATCAAATATCAATAGCTCATAATATAAATTAATATAAATAAATATGTACTAACTCTTGTCGAGTTTGTCGTTGGCCTGCTGCAGCTCGTCGATCTGTCTGTGCAGCGCCTCCACATCCTTGCTGAGTTTTTTGCGCTGTTCTTCTAACGCGGCCGCGTTTTCTGCCTCCTCTTCCGCCTTCTTCTTCGCGTCTACCACTTGTTGGGTGAGTGCTGCCACCTGTTGCAACAAAAGTATTAGATATATTGTATGAGAGTGTTATTTGTGTATTATAATTATGTATGTTTCAAAACTATAAAACTGTTTAATCCAACTGGCTTCAACTAAGAAGGAATAGAGTTTTTAAAATAACCGTTATTTGTCAGTAGCCAGCAGAACGTAAATAAGTAATAATATTGTGCATGGCTACTGTACTATGGTAAAGTTTCACACTATGTAGCCATAGTAGCTTTTGTAGATTTTGAATAGTTGATCTGACTATGTACAACATAGTGAGTTGTAGCAATGGCAATTACCTGTTTCTCGAGGTTCTTCTTGGCTTCCTCCTCTTCCTCGAGCTGATCTCTCGCCTGTTCCAGCTCTTGTTCGATGTTACGCAGTTTAGTTTGCAGCGACAATTTCTGTTTCGTTTCTTCTTCCAACAAAGTCTACAACAAAAACAATTTAGGTCACAATAGATAGACATTATTTTAAAGTACTATTTTCAAAAAATTAAAATTGTAAACCAAATTACGAGTGTAGTGTTAGCAAACATGAGCATCCATAACGCTCGAAGATAGCAACAAATGGTACATAATTAACTAATCTGTTCTAATAAACATAAATAATAAACTATGCTAGCAATAGTTTAATGTTCAAGTAGTATACAAAAATAATAAAATATTTTGGCTTATATTTTGTTCTGTAGTATTGTATTAGTGTAGCATTCTATTAGTGTAGTGTAGTGTACCTGTGCCTCGGCGAGCTGCGCGCCGACGGTGGCGGCGTGCTTGCCGGCGGCGGAGGCCTTGAGCTCGGCCTGCTCCAGCTGCGCCGCCGCCTGCTCCGCCTCGCTCTGCAGCCGGATGCACTTCTCCGCCACCTCCGACCTGCGTCACACACACTCATGTAATCATACTGTGTACTTAGTTATACATTACATGACGCTTCCGGTCGTTTTGTCAGTTTGTACCGTATTTACTAGAGTTACCCGTTGTAACTCTAGTAAATATATCGTCATAGATATATCCGCATATAATCAGACGGGCATGATTATGTCAACTAGCGAGATATAACCATCTTATTGTACTCATTTTGGAGTATCAATATATAAAAATGATCGGAATGATCGCTTAACCTATCAGTAATCTAGTGCGAGTCCGTACATTTCTTAATTAGAGTATTAAGTGTATTAAAAATTTCTTGTAATCCGCTTTATATCAGTTCCGAGAGCGAAACTATATGGTATAAATAGAATTAAAATGTAAATGATATAGGCGTGTACCTGGCGCGGTCGACCTCCTGCAGCTTGGCGGCTAGCTCGGCGAGCTGCGCCTCGGCCTGCTTGCGGCGCCGCTCGCCGTCCGCGCGCGCCGCGCTCGCCGACTTCAGCTCCGTCGCCAGGTCCGCGTTCTCAGCTTCCAGCGCCTGCTTCGCCTTCTCCAGGGCTAAAAAATAAGTTTTTACGTTATAACTTGCAGCACAACACGTTACAAATGAATACCATTTTCATTCTTTCGCATTCTCCGCCATATGGGAAACTATAGCAGTGCATATAAAAGACGATGTTACTTAAAGATTAATTTGCACGAATTTTTCGACCTTCAGGTGGCCTTTCACCTCAAAGATGGTTTTAGCCTTACAACAAAACACGATTTTTTTATATTTCGCCTCGTGTTATCTTTTTTTATACATAAATAACCAAAATGTTTGCTGCTACTACCCTTATTTGTCTATGCTAAGCCCAAATATTTAATAAAACCTGGCCAGGTTTCATTTTTTGAAGTGATCTTTGGCCTACCATAGCTGAAACTCAATATTATTTACACAAAAGGCTCACTCATAACTTATAACTCATTACTCACTTGTTAATAATGACCACTCTCGTGTTTTAAACTATAAAGTATAAAGATAACTTTGTCTTTGTAATCGAATTTCTATAAAGCACTGATTACCGATCACCGATGCATCATGCCTTCGATCCGGGGACTGTTCATTCGTACACAAATGTTGCCAATAATCTCTCGCAGAATTGAACGAGTTTCCCTCTTCGTGAGGAAACACACTTTCCACCTCAAAGTTGTCGTCTTTCGATAAACCGAATTTCACATTTTTCTGCCTACGCTCTTTTATGCCCGCCATTGTATAATCACATAACAAATTGATAATAAATAGGATTTAGGTTTTGATTTAATTTAATAAAATACACCACAAATGTTTTGTACAACAGTTACTAAATTTTTGACGTTACTACGCGGACGCGCAATTTCGAATTGGGAAACTCATTTTGAAATTGTCAATGTCTTTCATGCCAGTAACTGGTGTAGTTTAAATGAATGTAGGTTTTAAATTCTTTCTGCCATATAGCAGAATAAACAGCTCGTGGCTTTGCTTCTTTGCACATTTATAATGTTTGAAAAAAATAATTTAATAATCAATATATTTTGTTTAGTAATTCACAGTACAAATAATACTACTTTCCTTACAAATAATCAATAAATACATACCAGTCTTGGCCTTCTTGAGTTGCTCGTGTTGTTCGTTGAGCTGCTGCAGTTCCTGCGAGTGTTTGTGTCTCTGCTCGGCGAGCGTGGCCTCGTGCGACGCCGCCTCTTCTTCTAGGCTACGCTTCAGCACGGCCACTTCTTGCTCGCGCTTAGACCGGAGTTCTTGTTGAGCTGTTTACATTGTGTAAAAATATTTATTATGGTATAAATTTTATGGCATTAAATAATACTGTAATGTTATGGTGAAAAATTATTTCTCGTAATCAGATTTAATGTGAATTAAAAGTTTTTTGACGTGTTTTAATTTTCATTAAAATCGATGCATTGAAGTCACGAAACAAGCATTAAATAAGATTCATCGTACATGACATAGCTCAATATTGTACATTCAGATTAAAATATACAGCCAAAATCAAATTATTTTTTTATTAATTATAATGACATACCGGCAGTAGTATCAAGCGAGTCAAGCAGTTCACTCTTGAGCGCCTCAAGTTCCTCATTGAGATCGCGGCGCAGTTTCTCGGCCTTGGTGCGCGCAGCACGTTCGGCTTCGAGGTCGTCGTGTGCGTCCGCGAGGGCCGAATGCGCTTCTCTAGCGGCCTTCTGCGCGGCGGCTCGTTGCGCGCTCTCTTCGTCAGCGCGGGCGAGCGCAGCCGCTAGTTCTTCTTCGCGTTTGCAGACGACGGCTTGTAGCTCTTCTACCTGAGCGCGTCGTTCGGTGAGCTGTTCGCGCGCGTCTTGCAATTCGCTCTCTAACTTGCGCTTGGCGCGGTCCGCTTCTTGGCGCATTTGGTGGTCCTTAAATAGTAATGTTATACATTATAAAATATATCTATAAATATAGGGAACTATATTGATTGGATTGGACATTGAACTTATTATTTCTTCAACAATCTAATTAACAGTTGTATTAATTATTGTTCATGATAAAAGTACCTTGAGAAGTTTTTCCTCCAACTCAGCAATGGCAGATTCTTGTTTGGCTTTGAGTTTGCTCAAATGTTTGGCTTTCTCTTCTTCCTCGGCCAAAGCTTGAGATAGATCGTTTGCTCTTTCCTCGATAATCTGTAATTAAAATAAAATATTGAAGTAATGAAAATTGATATACCTACCTTATATTCATTTTCGATGGCAAAATCAAGGTATCACAATTTTATTGATTTCACCAACTATGATCTACTTTGATTTTCAAAATGATTAATGTTTTGAAATAAACTTAAAATACCTTCTTCTCCTTGACTAGTTTCTGGTTGGTGTCGTCGCTAAGAGCCAGGTCCTCTTCGAGTTTCTTAAGCTTAGCGTCGCACTGCACTCGCTCAAGCTGCAGCTTCTGCCTTGCCGCTTCTTCTTCTTCGAGTTGTTCTTCTAAGTCCTAAATGTATCAAATATTAATTGTTATTAGTAAATCCTTTGGTTATTGTTATATTAATTCAGTGTTATCGTGCATATACTTAGAAACCTTATCAAGTGTTGCATGAACATTCTATTAAAAAAGTTTTTTGGTAAGATGCTAAAGCATTTCACAATTAGAAGGCTGTTTATTTGGACATAACTATAATATAGTATGTTAAAAATTAAAATAAGGATTAAAGTATTATGCCTAACTGTTTTAGGACTCATTTGAATTCAGATACTACTAATCTAACAATGTGTCCTTTAAGGAGCTTAACACATCTAATCAATATTTGTTTTTATCAGTAGTTTAGTCGTCATCAGTAATAAATCATTCAATAGTATTTTCCTTCGCTATTATACCTGTATGTTGAGTTGTAGTCGTTTCTTCTCCTGTTGCAAGGCATTGCATCTCTCTTCTTCTTCTTCGATGCGTCCCTCCAGGTCGTGTAGAAGTTCCTCGAGTTCTTGTTTGCGTGCGGCGGCGCGCGCTCGGCTCTCTTCCGCTTCCGCACACAGCTCCAATTCGGCCTACAAAAAGTAATTCACATCCATCTACATTCAAACTTATAACAACTAGATAAAAATTAGATATAACAGAACAAAACGCACACGAGTGTATTACAAACAGTTACCGTAAAAACCTTTGATTATCGAATAATATTTATCTAACTTGCTCAAAGGATATTTATTCGTCCACAAAATACCTTTAATCTTAATTCATTAAAATTGTATCGAAATTATAATCAATAATAATAATAATCACCTGCAACTGTTCAGCCAGCTGCGTCTTCTCGGCGCTCGCCTGCTGGAACTTCTGCTCGTACTCCTGGCAGCGCTTCAACTGCGTGTCGAGGCGGTCGCGGATCTGTCGCAACTCATCCTCCTTCTGCGTCAACTTCTCCTCTTGCTTCGTCACTTCCAGCAACGGTTTCACCTGATAACATTATAATTATTAATCAGTACACCCGACATCATATCAGTCATATACTTTGTCCTGGCCCCACCTTAATATGCAAGTTGTGATGTGGGTATCAGAAACTACGAGAGACTTTTCGGCCTCACAAACACGATAAATATCTGTACAAACAAATATTTGCCTCGGTACGAGGATCGACCCACTGCCTCATAATTCATAGTCGGCGTGAAGCCAACTGCGCTACAGAGGCTGACTTTACGTTATAAAATTAACAAATACCGTATATTCTACAGAAATACACCTGTAGTTCTCACAAAGTCAGGTAATATTGATTACACGTGTGAATAATTGCATGTTTCTACTACAACTCATAACAATATGGGTTTATTATGAGATTGTGCATTAACTATTCGTAATAATGGAAGTACTTTATGTTTTCACTATCGTTTAACATAAACATTAAGCCGTATGGTCAGTTGATAATGATAGTTTTCATCAAAACACACATTGAGAAATAAACAGTACAACATTATCTTCGAATGAAAGTCTTACCTTGATGTACAATCTCCACCATTGCCAATTTCTCAACTTCAAGTAGGCGGCGCAATTCCTTTGAATAATTCTGATTGCGTTTAGCTGTTGCAATCTCTTCTGGTAGTTTCTCCTGGCGAGGTAGCCTCGGCAGAACGCTTGGAAGTTCACAATAAGGTCTGTGATCTTGTAGTCACGCTCTTCTTCAAGATGAGCCAACACTCCAGCCCTGAAGAATATCTTCGACTGACCGACGCGGTACAGATTGTGATCCAGTTCCAAAGCCTCGATCATCTGTTCGCACGCCTTCTTGCCGTCCATGAAACCTTTCGGAATGATGTTAGGTGTCAACAGTTCGTACCGTTGCCTGAATTCTTGGAACGGTATTCTGTTCGGGAAACCTTGTCTGCAAATCCTAATACCCTCGAGCACACCATTGCAACGCAACTGATCCAAAACTAGAGGTGCCTCGATTTTGCCGGCCTTCTTTTCGTGGTTAGGAATAATACATCTGACGAAATTCGGATTCGTGTTCCTCAAAGTGGCCATCAGTTTGGTAAGTTGTTCTTTGTACAGTTGAGATACGGTTCTGAACATTCCCTTGCGCGTTCTGGCTCCGAACTGCGTGTCAGTCATCGCTTGTTGCGCCATGCCAACTATTTCGGCGTCCTTCCAGATGTGGCAAACGAAACCATCTTGAGAATTCTGCAGAAGGGAAACGACGTTCTCATTGAGCGGGTCCATGTTCTTCATCAACCACTGCGCTGCCGAGTAGTCGACTTTGCCAGCATAATGTATGATCGCAAAGTCAGCAACTCCACGGAAATCAGTCTTCATAAACTTCGGATGGACGGAGTGAGCTGACACCAACTTCTCAACGAAAGTTTTGTCAGTTGCTTTGGGGAACCAACATTCCTCATCCAAGAGAGCCATGATGCCCATAGGTTTGTCGATAAGATCGATAGTAGGCTGCAGATCTAATCCGAAATCGATGAACTTCCATTCAATTCCTTCGCGTTGGTACTCTTCCTGTTCCAAGATGAACATAGTGTGATTGAAGAGTTGCTGCAGCTTTTCGTTCGTGTAATTAATGCACAATTGTTCGAAAGAGTTCAGATCGAAAATTTCGAAACCAGCCATATCGAGGATGCCGATAAACGACGCGCCCTGCCTCTTAGTCCGATCCAGAGATCTGTTGATTCTGTTAACCAGCCATCTGAATAAGCGCTCGTAACAAGCCTTACCGATGGCTTCCACTGAAAACTCCACCTGTTCTTTAGTTTGGGCTTTCGTGACAAAATCGCGACCAACTTTAATTCTTGGTTTAAGGAAAGCCTTTGTCATTTCGGTAACTGAAAGACCTGAAGGAAAATTGCAATGGGTTATTAGATGAACAATTATAATTACTATTGATATATTAATATGGTGGAAAATATTAAAACAAACATACCAAGTAAGTGTGCTATTTTCTGCGCGACAGTGTTGTCAGGTAATGTGGCTTGGTCAGAGTTCCTTTCTTGCTTGAACTGCATGGAGCCAAACAAGAGCACTGCAGAGACTATTCTGAATATCGAATTGTAATCTTCCATGTTCATTCCCATGATATTCATGGACTTCATGGTGGCTTGGAACTCAGCCGCATCGTCGATGCCTGGCACGGGTAATGCCGCATTACTCAGGAATGGGTAACTCTTGGGGTCTTCTAGAATGAACTCGGCCTTCTGCTGCGCAGTGGCACCCGATAGAAGCTGATAGAAGATGTGGAATGTCCTTTCGTCTTTTGCTTGTCTAATCGCCCTCGATTTCTCTAATAAGTACGTTTCGATGTTCGCACCAGCGATGAAGCCTGACGCGTCGAAGTTTATTCTAATAAATTTACCCTGGAATTATACACAAGTTATTAAATATCTGCAATATTTAAAGCATAGCAAAGAAATGTCAAGGGTGTTTTATACTTACGAATCTAGAGGAATTGTCGTTCTTGACTGTTTTGGCGTTTCCGAATGCCTCTAGAATCGGATTGGCTTGCAACAGCTGTTGTTCTAGTTCTCCCTATAAAAACAATCGTGTTATTACAGTCCTCCAGTTAAAGTTATCCATAGCAAAGGAATTTGTGTTATTGAACCCAATTTAAAGCTGTTAATATATGTGTAGTTAGTTAATTATTCGGAAATAATTTCATTTTCTTACAGTTTTTTTAACCACAAGATATGGGACATATACATCAAGATCTTTAGTATGATTTTTACTGAGATATATAATAGGGCTTAGCAAGAATAACTGCATACAAGGTCGTCTACACCAGACAAAATACCATACTTAAAAATCGATGATTTTGATTGTTTCTTTAAAATTAACAACCAAGAACATATAAATGTTTAAAACTATCATTCTATTCGAATTTACACAATACTGTAAGATTTTTAAGGTAACAAATCATAGAATTTATTTTCCTCATATTTTTTGACAGTCATTCCCAGATTTTAATTATATCCGTTATCCATGAACATGGTGTATACAAAAATAGGTGTAGAGACACAGTGCAGTTATAGTGCTGATGTGGACAAACCTTTAGATACACATCGACGAGAAATGATGTTACCTCGAATGTAGGTCCGTTTGTCTACAAGGTAGATAGCGGCGTGAAAATTAAATGTTAATGGTTAATGAATACACGTATAGCAAGCGTTAGGTTAGTAATTAGTATTATGAACCAATTAAACATGTAATATCAAATGATGCGATGATTCTAGTTTATTTATGAAAGTTGCCTATCAAATGATGCCATGACTTGGTCCTACTTACCAAAATAGCCTACTTTTTAAAATAAATTGGTATAATATATCCGATTACCGATATACAATATAAAAAATCTTCGAAGAATATAATGATAATATGTAATCATAAAAAAAATCGACAAATTTAGTCCAAAATGTCCAATACGATTACCATATCTACCAATGCACCGATAAGTGCATGCTACAACGATATTTACTGTATTTTGTAAAACTAAATAATCTAACTAGTGCACTTGTTAGCAAATTAAAAGTGATGCATTCCTAGATTTCATTAGGTCATTGTTTGTTGACTTTTAGTAGGTCAACTTTAAGTAACTTAGAAGAATTTAACCTATACCGAGATTCGATGATTAAAACTATTCCATATAAATTAACGAGGAAAATAAACGTGTCGTGCGTGATTTAATGTGAAATCGTGACCGTATGTTTAATTTAGCCAACGGTGATTCATGAAAACAAAACTAAACACGGAACACAAAGACAAGCCGAGTATATGTTATTGATAGTGCAATCTTATCACTGACAAATCTTATTACTGTATGAATGTATCTGATTATATTAAAAAATAACACAAGAAGCAAAGTAATTTAAGACTACATATCACCATTAATTTAATTTAAAAAAATGAATTGAAGAGCAAACGTGGTTACTAAAAACACAATGTCAAATATGAGAAATGTGAAAAGTATAAATACATAAAATATAATAACATGCACCTCACGAAGACTCATGCTTAGAACATAAACATGGGATCATGCATCAAGCGAGAATTTTGACTGGTATCCCAAAAATGGCGTTATGAATTTTAAAGCGGATGTTTTGCAAACCCGTTATGGTATATTATTCTGACAAAATATTTAATATTTCTACTTAAAATATTTTTTATTAAAAATTATACAAAATTAGCAAAATAAATTGTATTTTGTAAATTTGGAAAATGTAGAAGAGACACGGTTAACTATACCAACTTATAGAGCATTAGTTATTTTTATTCAACCAATATCGTCACGTTGCAAATTAATCAAGTTATCAGCTGAAGTTTGACTTTAATCTTAAGTCCTATCAAAAAAATATGAAATAATTCACACTACAAAGGATAATATACCACATAAGATTGCAAAGGACTTCCATATGCGTAACAGGCGATTAGCATTATCAGCCAATGATTTTTTTCTTATAAACTTACAATTATCAATTGTGGTGTCGGCCCCTGTTGCAGTCGCGTTCACGGTGAGGAGAGAAAAAATAAAAAAATATACATGAGTGTTGTAGAGGATAGACAGGGATAGTAAGCGTGTGCTGCCAGAGACAAAATCTTTATAGAGATATATTTTAGCTGATAGAAAAAGTACTGGAACAAAGGGAGAGGTTTTACTCTGGCAACATACAAATATCCATTGTGCTGTACATAATAACATGCCACCTCCATTACATGCAGGTGTGCAAGTGTATGTAGAATATACATATAGCAGAAACACACGGTATCACTCAGTTGAATACTTAAAACATAACAACGATAATCAGATTACTGCTTAGTATAGTAGCATTCAAAATCCTTTTCACCAACATTACTTTCAAACGTGTCAAATTCAAATTTAAAAATACAAGAATTCAAACATTTTCTTTATGAATATTTAAATTATTATTTTATTTAAATTAGACAAATTTGCAAAACTGAAATAGATGTGACTTTACATAAAAATATGCATTTAGAAATTGATATATAAAAAAAGTGGCTTTTAATAAGAATTCAATTTGAATGTCATGATTTTTTTATATATAAAATATCCAATTTGGAATCTTTCACCCTTGTTCAGTAAACAGCGGATAATACATAATCTAGCGGATTACACTAAATAGTATTAAATTAATCACTCGACGAGACTAGCCCAAATACACTTCAACGGTATCCTTACCCTTGAGCGGTAGTCGAACCAAAAACAGTGCGAACGCTTGAGAAAAATAACATCATTATTAAATAATAGAGGGCATTTGAAGTATTCCAGTTGCTGACTCTTTTCCGCAAATCGTACACAAGGAAAACAAACCATTCAATCAAATATATAAACTGAATATTGAAGAAGAGGTGGCGTTTCAAAAAATATTACTTGCAACTTCAATAATCTACATTGATTATTACGTGTACATAAATAAGCAATAAGTGCATTCAATCATTTTCAACTTGAAACCCGCATACCTTTAAATACTCCCACACACCTCAAACCTACATACTTCAGTCTTTCAACAAAACCTATTAACTTCAATTTTCATAATGATTTTATATGAAAGGTAATAATTAACGTCTACTAATTGTACATTTAATTTAAATTTCTAATGGAAAAAAGTATTTTGTATAGAAGTTATGCTTACCGCTCCCGATCCTTTAGGTTTAGAAGCGGCAACGTATGCTAAGTACTGAATCACTTTCTTGGTGTTTTCCGTTTTACCGGCGCCTGATTCGCCAGTACACAGGATCGACTGATCTTCGCGGTCTGAAATGAAATGCCATCAAATTTATAAACATATTTATTAGCGCGACCACGATAAATAGTAGTAAATAGTTCCTGGTAATTGGATAAGTATACGTATTAACTATAATATTGACAATATCCATGCAAAAACCAACTAAAATACTAAGTTCACAGTAGGACGACATTTATTCATTTCAATTGGTTGATCTCCATAGATAAATAAAGTCTTATTTCTAACCATATTATGCTATAATACATATCATACATAGCAGTAACTAAGACGTACTATTCGACTATCGCCCAGACTCAAATCAAATATTTGAAGGTGACAAACTGCCAGCAAAATGACTGGAAATTTCTGGCGCAACGGAATGAAAACCATTGATAAAATGACAATACCTATGTTTCACATAGAAATTGCCAAACAACCACTGGACTATGTAAAGTAAATTCAAACGCTTTACGACATAAACATTTCTCTTTAGGTGTGGGCGTCCTCTCCAACATTATATCCCGTCTCATTATACAAGTTTCCTTATCAACGCATTAGTGAGGTTGCGAGGAAACCATTCTGTAAAGTACAACATACAACCTCTAATTTTTTTTAAAACTCTTATTACCTTTTTAAATTTATAAATAAGAACTCATCAGGGAAAGTGTATAAGGGGAAAGTAAACCCAAATCCGCCATTACATTCAAAGCAAGTACTAGGTGATAGGCTACCCATATGCAAGGAGTAATCTTGGTAAGGAGGTACTACAATTTTCTATATTTAATGACGCCAAAAAGTAGTGTGGAAGCACTGTTGTTTTCTGGTTTCAAGGACTTAGTACCTAATGTCTCTCGATGAAAGCAAAATTTGTCATGCAAAACTTCGCATTTATAAATTCTGAGTTGCGTTACTCTTGATTAAAGGCGGACGTCACGCTTATCATCGGGAGAGCGAACTACTCTTTTCGTATTTTTTTAATAAACATACAGATTTAAGATCAATTTGAAAGTATACTAAATGAAATCCAGTATACAGAATTATATTGAATAGACTGGTGTAGTTGTTAACTCGTGCACGAAGGACGTCGACATCGAAGCAAGCCCGCTGGCAGAACGTACATCACTAGAGCTGACAGATAAGCGACCAGTTTAGAAACGGGTCGTTTGTCTAATTGTTCACTAATGGCCCAACGAACCGATACGACAATGACTTATTGCGTGACTTTGTAATTAGTACATTGGCTTTTGTTTTTTCCATCTCGTATCTTTGGGACGTCTGAAGATTAGCTTTAAGAAGATTACACTATTTAAATATGTAGTGGTGCAACATTAGTAAATTGTGAACATTGTATTTTTGCAATTTGAGAAATCTATTAATTCTTAATCTTCATGGCCAATTTTGTGTATTCTAGGTGTTATTTTATAGGCCAGCAGTTAGTCACTATTGTAAACATACACGAGCACATGATGTATGTTGGAACCAAGATAAACTAGGATGATAACCGATATGAAGTACGATATAAAGACAAAAACTTTGAATGATTATCTAGCAGAATATTCGTGTAAATCTATATTGCTTTGATTAATCTTACAATTAATATGACATTGGACGATTCGCACTGATTAAACAACGCAATAGCCAGCATAACCTTACATGTTAATAAGAAAGAATTTACGTCATCAACCTATTTTGTACTGGATAAGGACTAGCACGTCGATGTGCCTTCGTTCTAGTGGAACCTATTGACTTGGTATACTGAGTCCTGGCCGTTACTTCTATACTTAATAAAGCACTACTGTATTATGTACTTCGAACCAAAGATCCTGGAATTTATAAGCGCTCAAGGCATAGAACAAAAGAAAACATTGCACTTAATATTTAACGATAATAAAGTTCACTATGGCACCTAAATTTTTAATTTACGTATGAATAAACTGCGTCCTACTTCAATTTTCTGCGATGACAAGTTATGAACACTTTAGTTGAAAATTATCATAAGCATTGAATTGCATATAATTGGAAAATTACAACGATTCTTGGCTATTTTTGGCAGACATTTGCTTCAGCAAACGGCTTTTAATGTCAATAATGATTTCAACAAAAGATATCTCGTAAATGGTAAATATGTACCTTGCAGCATAGAACGATAAGCTGTGTCTGTGATGGCGAATACGTGTGGAGGCACCTCGTGTCGCTTGATGCCCTTGTACCGCTCCATGATCTTCTCCGTGTAGATGGGCAACTTCTTGTAGGGGTTCACCACCACACAGAAGAGACCGGAGTATGTCTGTGGAGGATAGGATATTATTAGAATTTGGTTCGGGAAGAAGTAAAAATTACGACTGCATTTAGGCATGTTTTGATAAAAGGTGAATCCAAAATCGTAACATATAATATCCTTATCAGGAGATTAATAAAATTTAATATCAAACCAGGAATTAACAATGTAACGGTTTTTTTTATGTCAATAAAAATAACAGCGCATCTATTAAACATTCTATACATGAAGAACTAAAGTGTTTAGAGCAATATAATTGTATGCTAACAAGTACGATAATGCAACATTTTGTAATTATCGTAATACCAAATGAAGATAGAGATTACTTTAAATCGTAAATTATAAACCCCGCACATTCATATACAGTAATAAAAGCTAATGTGAACTATAAAACATTCATTTAGACCAATATCTCACATGTCATAACTCAAGAGGCAGTATAAAAAGTAGTTAAAGAACATCGTTATGCATTAGACTTCGTTGATGTATTTAGACGGAAGAAACGAGATCGACGTAATGTGAAAGGTCCGTTGTAACTAAATACGGCGGATATTTAATGCACCGCGAGGTAGAGAATAGACACTCAAATGGTTGACAACCGGGAATAATTAGAAGCGCCATAAGTAGACTGGATGTATCATAATTTATATCTATAAATTACAGAGTTGATATAGTTTATTAAATCAAGACACATTATCTACACAACTGTTCACATTCACAATAATTATTCTGACGTTTTGAAATACAGCCTAATAAGCTAAAATGGCTTTTATTATAACGACGGACCTAATAACTGTGAATACTAACGACCGAATTTGCGAAATGGTGCAGCTTGAAGTAAGGAAAGTCCAATAAACGAATAAGCGCCCCCCTTAGAGATATTATCATGGCCCATAAACAATCCCGACACCTTTTGACAAGTTAGATTAAGGGAGCAGGAAAGAAAAAGGTGAGTAAGGAAAAGCAAGGACATGCAAAACGAACGCAGATGTCGTTTTGCATCAAAATTGTTTCTTATCCATTGTTACTTTGAGTTGGTCCTATTAAATTTAATGCCAATGAAAATCAAAGTGTTACTACAAACAACGAAAAAGCTATAACCAATAAAGAGAACAAATCAGTAGAGGAAGCTTTTTAAGTCATACACGACATTGCGTGAAGTCATTACCACACTCAAACAACGTCAAGTGTTTTGAACACTAGGAATCGAGGCGTCGCGTTAGCTATAGATACAAAGATATAAAATCTCAACGCAAACAACCAATTAAACGGAGAATTATAACAACGTACTAATTGGTTTGATTGTGAAATAACTTGAGTAATTGATAGGGTGTCAGTGATTCCAGACAGGAACGTTCCTCGGATGAGACTTGGCAATTGTTATCACATAACTAATTGAATTGTGACATTCATTGCTTTTATTCCAAAAAATTAGTGCCATACAATCGCAGGAGACAGGAAACATATGTCCCGCTTTAGAATGAAATAAAAAATTACACAAGATTTAGTGTTATGCTGGAATATAAAGGAATACTACCTTTGTCATAAAAATATATGTGTATTACTTCACTCCCTTTGATTTTATTCAAATACAATTCGAAATTTTAGCAAAGTAATAATTTGCATTAGTTTTACTATAAGTAGATATTTATGTTTAAAATAAAATTAGTCCATCTCTGAAATAATTCAAAAATAATGGAGAACTTCGTGCATTGTTACGAAACAAGTCTTCTCGAACGAAAATTGAACAAAAGCGTTTTCTTAATCGGACGAAAAGTAGTATTCTGAGATTTTAATCAGAACTACTTGAAATCTGTCCGATAATATGTAAAAATGGAAATTAATACCATTATGAGAAAATGTAATAAATGTAAACGTTGTTTTAATGAAACGTCAATATGCAATTTAAACTGAAACGACAGTTTCAACTGTCTTTAGGATTTAAACTTTGTCTCGTATCTGAATAATGTTTGTGTTGGGCAACAATGCCAGTGACGCTTAAACGTATTGTGAACTTTAATCCTAACGATGGCGTACGAAGTGCGAGCATTAAAGGACTGGAAAAGTAAGATAAAGTTGGGGGGCAGTACGTTGGATGGTACACAGAAAGTTTAAAAAGGCTAAAGATTAACCCATTTTAGCCCATTGTGTGATCATAAGGAACTTCTTCGAAATATAAAATTAAAGACAGGATCTAAGGGAAAACAGGCTATGAATAATAAAAGCATAACTTTGCCTAATTGATAAAGCAAGAATAATTTGAGGCCATCAGATGTGGATACAAAATGGTCCAAATATTTTTATGAGTTTTTTTTTCATTTAATAAACTAAGTTGCACATTGAGTGTATTTAATTACGCAAACAAATATTGTAGTCTGTCGGCAAGTTGAAAGCTGAAAAGGTGATGGAGATAACATATCGCCGTACGGATACACAGAAGGGCAATATCGTGAATCAATTTATGTAGTGACCCGGCAACTCGAGGATTACTGCGTAAAATGTGCTGTGATTAACTCTTGACCTCAGATCGAATATTGTAAACAATCGTAATAGAATTGACATCTGGAATATGTCTCATGTGCCGATACTTCTTAGATAAGAAATTATATATATAGGTAGGTATAATGGCTTCGCTGGATTCAATGTAGCGAGAATTATATTAAGTGAATACAGCATCATCAAGTTCAATGTAGGTGTAGAAAAGTAGATATTGTTTTACGTTTTATGAACTGGGAAGAAAACGATAATAAAGAAGAAGACCCAACAGAAGTAAGTGTAAAAGCAGTGGGCATTAAAAATCCTCTGGTTCATGATTTTTTTTTAATTTGTATGTAAACAAAAAGGTTTAAATTGTTTCCTTAGATTAAGTGAAAACTTTGAATTCTTTTAAATTGTAGGCTTATCACGAAAACCATAGCTTTTTAAGTGTCATCCAAATACAAAACCTTCACAGTTTTCGATGACAAAAAACTACATTGTAGTGCTGAGAGTGCCGCAATGTGCTTGACGAAGTGATAGCTAAATCATTAGGATATTATTGTCAGGGTCGCTTAGTACACGCATGTAACCGACCAGCAGTACTCGACCATGTGGAATGCGGTGTGGACAGCGGGCTAGTGGCTTTTTGCGGTTTTGTTTTTATATTAAAATTCTAATCACGTTCATTTCATAGGCACGGTTATTTTACAACCAATAATTGCACAGACAATATACACACTGCTCGAAGAATATTTAATCATTTGACTAAAAAAAAAACGAAGGTACGAAATGTTTTCGCAGAAATATTCAAATTCTAAGTATGAACCGTAAAATCATTTAGTAATTTAATAACGGTATACATGTTTTAACGTAGTAACAACTAAGAGAATCTGATATCATCCTTTATGTTAGATGGGATGAAAATCGAATCCAATAAACCCCATCCTTTTAAAGTTGCCTAAAACCCTGGTCTGCAGGGTTCTCACATTGCGTCATCAACTCATTTACCTCAATTTATAATAACAAAACAACGGAATCTTTATTTAGGTGTGACTACACTGGGGTTCAGTTATCTGCGTTGACTTTATTTCAACGACTCTTCAGAAGCGGAAACTAGAAGCAATTAAGATAAGCAAACATAATTAATTTTACCTGTTTATATGCAAAAATGGAAGGTTGGTTACCTTTGGTGCTGATATCGTATTTACAAAGTTCTTTGTTTCTAAGTTAAAAGGTACATCAATTAAACATTAATGTATTTTTCAATTGTACATAATATCTTTTAAATAGCTAAGTTATTGGTCTCTTCTCCTATTTAATTAGTGTACGTCTTTGTTCTAAGATCTATCTATGACATAATGACATTATATTACCTTTATATAGAATTTTTAATATTACCAATTTGCAAGATGCTTTTACTGTTCAAAAGCCTTTTTTTTTTTTTTTATTCGATTTCAAGTGCTTTTTGGCGACTTTTTAAACATGAGAACCAGGTAGTCCCACCATTGCTTGTCACCACTATAAAGTATAGAGTATAATATTATTTCAGACAATATTTCAACATCGAAGTGTACAAAAACATCACTATCAAAACGTCGGATTGGCCGTGTCAGGAGGTAGCAACGATATCATACATCTAATGCTACTAAGCTTAAGTGAACATGTTGCAATGTTAGCTGAATCGTTGTGAAAGACACAAAAACTCCATCGGCACAGTTTCCACATGGTGCGTACCCTATTTGGTCGCGTCAATCGAGCGCCATACATGGAACGCACTAATAATTTGGTAACGCATTAAACAACTCTTTTACGAGTCATTACAGACCATTATCCAAAATGGAAAAGTATTTTCTCACACAAATGTAAGGAACTTGGATAACCTTTTGGTGGTGTTTTACGTCTTTATTATGAGAACATTTATATAATAGGAATTTAATTACATATTTATTATCATTTATATTAAGATAGGTTCGGTGACCGTTTTGATATGTATGGCTTATCATGAATGTGGAGTATATTCTAAAATGGTCTTAATTTATATTTCTAATTCTGTGAGTTGTCCGGATGAAACTACTGTGAAATAGAAAATTGAGGGGATGTAACGGCGTTGGTATCGCAATTCCTCTGGTGAGTGTAATTGCTAGAATACCAGTGATTCCTACTTTTTATCTCACCATCACCTATCCTCAAATATCAGCAATACCTGTATTCATCCTCAGCTGTTAAAGATGCTAATTGGCTGCGGTAGTCAAACTATTAATAGAAGAGTGCAACTTTTACCTCAGAAAGCCAAAATGAGCTTTAGATAATTTTGAGTAATTTCGAAATACTGCATCATGAAGTATTTTAGTCATTGTAGCGTCTATAAACTTCCACGTAAGTTTATTCTTTACGCTAAACCTCAGGTTCAAATGTTCAGGTAGCCTGCTCGATCTGTACGTGACTCGCAACTCATAGCAAGACTTCAAAGTCTTTTTTGGGGTAAAGAAAAAAAAAATACAAGCTGTACCCTGACAAATCACTCGTCTCTCACTCAATGCGTCATTAGGCGGCATGCAAAATGTTATCCGCACAATGTACGCACGTTCGAGTCCGGGTGGTGAGTCACTGCATCGCCATCCGTCCTGGTAGCTCTGTTTTATGGAGGCTTCATGCCCTTACCAATCATTCCGAGAATGCACATTAATTGCTGCATTTTCGGTAGCCAATGAGTGTCGTGAAAAGAATTTTCGACACAACGCAATGTAAGGTATTTGGGGTCATTTAAAGTTGGTATTTTTCTGAGATAAAGATCGAATAATTGATAAATTATTTGATAATTATTTTATATTATACTACATTACTAATTGAGTTTCTTCTTCATGTCGCAATATAGAGACACATAATGCTATCTGATCCCTTGACGAACAGGGATTGATCGTGTGTCGACTATAATGAAATGCAAAGTCAGCTGATTATTAACTTTAGTATCAGGCAAGTTTGCAGTTTGTTATACTTTTATTACAGCTATTTACCATCGGGCGCGGACTCGGGTACTAATAGCCCTTGTTCACCGCAGACAACACACTCGCATACAAAGATACAGTCTTGTAACAAAGAAACTAAACTTATTGTGTTAGTCCATTTAAACGGTGTGAATAATGAAACTCGTTAATGGAAGATGACGGCTGAGAGATTGATTGAAGTATTCTGGCGAACGCGTTGCTGTCGTGATCGCTCTTCATTTACGACCAGGATGCCTACGAGTGTTCTTGTATCTTAGTTTCATCTACAAAAAAAGCTTATGAATTCGATTTTTTTTTAAGAAATGTAATTATAGTTTGATTTATATTTATTGAATATGGAGGCATTATCATCTTCGGTTACAAGAAATGTAATGCTGAACATAAGCCTCCCACAATAATTAAACACTACTGTCTGCCTTCTTTTTACACTGAAAAATAAATTATGAATACCAACTTTTTTCAAGCACTACTCTAATTTAAAATGCAACAAACATAGCAAAGATTTATATCGTTTCAACGTAATACGTAAAAATCGCTAATTAATCACACATAAAAGTAATTATTATACTAGTAATGATGTTTCCTGAAGAAGGCTACAAGCAGAATATATCCTTAGTGTGAGTCAGAGGCGCTATGGAAACGCGCGTCGGCGCATCTGTACAAACGGCAGGCAAGGCCGCGCGAGGCCGCCTCGTAATGATTGCACTTACTACAGCCGAATTAATTACTAACGTCTGCCTTATAGAGTTCATATTCTCGTGAACTTCATGTCCAAGCAACATTTCAAAGCACACGCCTAATATGGTGTTATGTTACAGAGAAGACGCGCGCTTGTATGATGAATGATTCATTTTAGTCGAATATGTTCGTAAAAGATAGAGCCCTTAACCTACCGTGGTGATGATATTCTAATACTGTACAATTATAAACATAGCACATTAAATATAGCTACTATAAAAGCCTACACACGTCAGGGAATTTTAATATCAATCATGACATCAGGCTGGCCTGCCATCAATCAAGATTTAGAAATCTATGTACACATTTCGTAATGTACGAGTATCTTGTATGCGTCATTTTTCAAGCTACTTCGACGATGCCATAAACTTTTATATAATAAATAGTTAAAACTTCAAAAATATTTTGCACGACATAATTATGAAATATAGCAAGGGAACGAGGTAACTGTTATCTACAACACAACCTCGGGTGACTGCGGGTGCCGGGGGGAATTTGACCCTTATAGGATTGTAATAAGGACCCTGACTTTAGATACTTTTTAAATAGAGTATGAGTCACATTGAGCACGAACGTTTATGGAGAAACATGCATTTGCAACGTACACACGCGTGACTCGTAAACACTGCCTTATATGGTCATTGTATAGTTTTGATATGATCGACGAGCGCTAGTAACAGAAAATATACACGGCAAATAATATGAGTCAGCCCGATTCGCTTTTGAGGTCTTTATTCGTGATGTAATTATTCATCTTTAATAAAATACTTATTAAGGAGACCCCCTACGCCTTTGTTTCGTAGTAATGTTACTAATGATCATTTTGTTTGCTAAATACACCAAATATATGAAAATCGTTAAGTAACAAAAAAAGGTTGAGTTCAATTAAAAAAGTATAATATATTGTTGGTATTTTATATAATCATGAATGTAATTTAAAATTATGCATCGCTACTTTAGTGAACGTAGTTTAAAAAAACATATGTGTCGTAAGTACAACTTTATATGACCTTTGAATGCAATTTTAGTGTCAATTTGATCGAACACTGAGTCAAGAATTATAACTGCATAATATATCCTTCAAGCAACTATCGTGTTTTCTGGTCAAGGCGGCAAATAAATTCAACCTAAATACGTGCGACACGACGTCCTTTAGCGCGAAATTTTACTTAACGCATGATTTTCGCTGCAACACCTCTCAAATTGCTTTAAGTAAGTGGTTAATTCCAATTCTGGCGTATGCACAATAATCGATCATGTAAATCAGCTACTACGTCAGTCGTACTAACTAGTGACTGCGTTATAAAATGAATCAAGTGGTAGTGTTTGCGCCGCCGATTTGGGAGCAGCGCGTGGGCGTCTCGAGCTATTGTGCTGTGCTACCTTGGGCGATACTTCAAAGATAACATTGTGATGTGACGCCAGATTTGATCACGACTTTAACTAGATGAAGGAATATTTCAAGCAATTGACGTCATGGCAGGTTGTAAACAGCATGGTATGTTACTGTTAGCGACGCCTGCTACCAGAATTCATAAGTACCATATTCAAGCATATAATGGTAACAAATAAAACGTACACTTGTTTCAAAGCGAACTATTGTAATTGTTATAAAAAGGTTATATTCTTCCAACTCTACCCCACTGTGCCGCGCTGTCGCGTTGTGTGAAAGTGAGGCTCGCGATAGCTGCGTCGATTCGCCGCGCTATCAAAGGAAGAGCATCCATATCGTCCTTACGTACGAGCGTTCTTTTCAACAATTAACGTTGATAAATTTCCCCATTATCAGGGGCGTCGCGGCAGTGCGTGCGCGTGCGCCGGTCGTTCAACCGGCGCAGGATACAGGCTCGTTTCGCGTATCGGCGCGCATCCGTTGCGATAGTCATCCGAGTTTTGTTCTTTAGACATGCTTTATTTGCACCGTTCATGAATCAGCTCGATTGCAGCGGGGAAAGTAAATTGAGACTTATATTCAAATAGCCAATAAGAAGGAAACACATTATCCCCGGAGCTAACGCACCCGATGTTTGACTCCTCGAAAGTGACATGTATATGGAAGAAGGTCCTTGACTCATATGCGTCAGTCAATTCGTTTCTTTTCAATGCGGCGATGGAATAGCTTTAACAACAGTAATTGATCTCTCATTTAGCATTACTCAATTCCTATTTGTCAAAGTGCTCCTAAAATAATTGCTATGAAGAGATGAACAAATTTACGAGATAAAAAACAAACACTGCAGTAACTCATTTATTATTCGCCCTTCACAGTACACATTGAACTGTCTTTATAGCGTCAATAAAGATAAGATTAAATCATCGATGATGTAAGCTATAGCGCTGCAGCCTGCAATCAATGATGACGTCACAGATAGTCTTCTCTGGAATTTGAAAAATGAAACTCTGCTACGAAATTAATTGCATAATACCAACGGCTTTATTCATAGACAGTTTTAAAACACATTTTAGTTATCGAATGTTTTGTCCATTTCAAACGATTTCTGAATTCAGTTTGAGCGAAGATGACAAAACATTGGATAACTAAAATATGTTTTAAAACTGTCTATGAATAAGGCCGAAAATCTTTACCTTTTTTAAACTATAGTAAACTTTCATAAGTGCTGAATTATAAAACATGTAAAAGTCGCGACCAAATTGTGTTTGGCAGACGTTGCACCTGATTGGAGGGTACGGAGGTGGGTGCCAGGTGGGGGAGACAGCCACCTGTCGACCCGGCCGTCTGCGCCACAGTTTCAATATATTCGGAAGTACTTTTATTGCCACTTCAAGTTATAAAGCGCTCCCCAGGCAGAATCTTCTTGGATCTGCTACTCATAAATAGATCAGGAAGTATGCATACACAGTCTTGATTTTAAAAGTAAAAATGGTTGTTTCAAATCAAATCGGTATCAATTGTCTAAAAATATCTGGAACCAACACCATGAGAACTTTCACTGGTTTTTATGGACTCTGATAGTATTTCATGATGCTTCAACTGTTAAGTCCATGTAAGCAAATTCGAAGAATTAGCTTTCTCTCTCCTACGGCTTTTGGATTTCTAGCATTTATCAACTGTAAGCGAAGTTTAGCCCATGATAAAAATGTTTACATCTGCAAAAATTTATTAATTAATCATTGGAAATGTAAACGAAGTGTTTTCTAAAGTATTAGACACTTCAGTAATGCATCGACTTTTTTTGACTCTACAGATTGGGGTATTGCAAGTATATTACATTGGCAGCTTCCTGTCACAGAACTGTCTCAGCGTGGTGTTTTCCGCAAATCTCTCGTGGTATACAGCAATAACCAATGTCTAATACAATTAGATTCCCCGTCGAGCCGCGGCGTCGCGGTGTCGCGTGCCGATTTTCCGGTCTGTCGGGAAACCGGTCTGCGCGCCCTTACCGCTCTAACGTGCGTTCGCTAGTTTATCTCACTGTGCTAAATGGACCCCCTTATCGGATATTTATTGCCAAGTTTCAATCTAGAGTTAACAGTGCGGGTCAATGTATGATGATCGAAAACAGTGTTGTTTTCACGCAAACTATTAATAGCAACGTTCTATCAATTTGTGTTGTTTTCTTCGTGTGAGGTTGAAGTTTGCTGTAGTCAATCTAATAGGACATGGTTCTAAGTTATTTATAGCATAAGGGTAAAGATAGCGGCTCACTTGATGGATAATCATTACTATCACCTGTATGTACACAAATTCCACCTCGGACATTATATCTATGTTATCGGTCTTTAAAAACAGACGATGGCAGATGTGAGAAAAGGCAAAGATTTTGGGAAAAAGGTTACAGCTCCATCCTGTGCATATTATCAATTTCAAAAGAATACAATTATTTATATACATATGTAATAACTATAAGCTGTATTTCACCCAAACTTATATGGTTAATATATCAGAGCTTATTAATTAACTTCAAAATAAAGAAGACATCGGGAAGCAGCACCCTCATGGTGTTAGCACTTCCGATGAATCACACACTCGAAAATTCTTATGTGCTTGTGTAGCAAGAACTCTGACTCACTGGAAATACAACACTAAAGAAATCTTTGAACGCCGTCATGTATTACAAACTTTTACTTTTTAAGCCTTTCAATATCCTGTATGAGAATATTTCTATTAGCATCTACTTCACGTCACAACTATTAATAAAGTTAATAATGCTACTGATTGTCCACAGATAGCTCTTATTAGCGATCTATTTATACTAGGCGCCGTAATATGGTCGTCAAGTGGACATGAATTATGAATTACTCTGTTAAGTTCAGAATAAGTGTTTCAATCAACGTAATTATTGCGAGAAAATTTGTCATTTGGTAAGAGACAATCTCAATCGTGACGAATTCCCTGGAATGATTGACGTTAGAGAGGTACCTGGAAGTTGGAACCAATAAGTTTGTACCAATGTTTTTCCACTGTATTCATAGAAATATGTGGTAGCATCCCTACGAGTCGATCAAACTAAATTATGAATTTTAGTTAGGATTAATTAAAAATATGGCTGATATACCACAAACGGCGCCACAGTGATGTTATTCAAAATAACAACTTCATTTTTTAACACTTGCTTTTTATATCCACTCATGAATGTAACGTTATGTTGACTTTATTCACTATCCACATATGGATACGGTATCGATTCAATTCCAAGTAGTTCAGATTGAAAATAAATAAAAATCGATAAGGTATATAGTGTGTTAATCTAGCAATTTGCAGTTGTAGTTATCTCCCATTAGCAATCAATACGGGGGCACCGCATTTATACACCCACGCACCGGCCAATAAAACCTATGCCGCTAAATCTATGGCCCGTTATTAAACCTTTTGTGTTCTTGTTTTGTGATATGTTAGGTATTTTTGTAGTCTATTAAGTATTTGATTGGGCTATTATGTTTTTACTAGCAGTTCAGTGCGGCTTCGCACATTCTCTAAAGTTTATTGGCTGTGTTTATAAGATTCATCTCTGTTGTTATTCATCCCGCGTTTTACAAACTTAATATGCGCGTTGAAAATTAGGATTCAAATTGTTTTTCAATTCCCAAGCACCCATGTAACGGTAATGACATAGACTTAATTAAAATTAATTGTTGTATTCACAAAGTACGGTACCTATTATTTTCGTGACTAAATTAAATATAAAATATTGGTAACCAGGACATTCAATAATAATCTTGATATTCCACAAAGAGGCAAAAAACAGTTTTTTTTATCCTATTACTAACGTAAAATTAAACAAATGAATATTTGCCAAGGTTCTACCCAAAAACGCTATTGGTATGAACAAAAAAGCGACAATAAAATTCCTTTATACGATAAATTAATTAAAAGGTCGACAAAAATTCCTTAAATAATTGTTTAAATTGAACGTTATCACGGAGAACTCGTATAAAACAATAAATATGCTGTCGCCAATATATCGTTATCGTATTGCAAGGATGTTCTAGAATCCGCAATTACCATACATTTCCATGTGATAATACCAAGTAGGCCAGGGAATAAACAACTTCTTGTGCGCTACAACACTTATTTTTCAATTACCCACATGATGTGCGTGCTTCGCAAAATTGATTAGCTGCCTACAATTGTCACGTCGCCGTATCAAACGCGCCTCGTATACTTGTCAATATAATGCTTTTTACGCAATTACATTTTGAACAAGCCATTACATTTTTAAGGTTTACGAAATCGTTTGTTCAATACAATTAAGGTTTTTGCTTATACGAGATAAGATATCAAATTCAGATAGCTACAATAACAGGCAGATTTTCTTAAATGGGCAAACAGCAAAAAGCCTCAAGAATGTAGATTGCTTTAATCGCATAATAAATTAAGTATGTGGAAGCACCGATTCTGTTATAAAATGTTTATCGAAGCATACGTAATCAGAACTCAAATATTGTCTAATCGTAGTGGGCGCTACTTCATAGTTCACACAGCAAATCCAAACACTAAGCATGTCGAGAACACTATCAGTGTATGAAATACGTTAGTGTTATCTGACAACAAAGGTGTTCGTACAAGTTGATGATTCATATAAATTATCCGTGTATCATTTGGGTCAACACCGCACCACCTTTGCCTTGAGTCACGTTCAGGTATGCGGCAGCAGCTTTCCACCACTACTTCTTATTGTAAATTCAAGTTGGTGATGACATCATCATCGTCAGCCACAGCTGAATATTGACACTGCTGAACATGAACCTTCACCAAGAAATTCCCCATCGACTTATCGGAAGCGTACCCTGCAGCCTGTAATAGGTCGTCTAAACATCTTGGAAGTGGTCATCATCATCGGCCGTTAGCTCTCCACACTAAGTGCCCTACCTACGTCCACTTCAACTTGTTAATCAGCCAATAGTTGGTGAGTTAAGATAATCTAGTAATAGGAATAATGTACAAACGAAATGATACTAAAAACTAAAATCTAAAAGAAGAGGTCGCTCTGTAAGTATTTTGGATTGTTTTAGTGTCACCAATTACCAACACAGCTGATAATTATGTTGGCGGATACTATCATTTGATTATGTCACCGGATCTTGCATCAGTACTATCATCTGTCATTTCGATGCACGTCATAACAAACCTATGGTCATAAATTTCGCAACCTACGGTATATTTGCAATTACTATCAATATACATTATTTGTATAAAATCTTTTTTCGTTTTTAACCCCGATGTTTTTTTAAACCTTCCACAACGCCCGCATCTGTCGGTGATTTCGCTTAATTTAAATATGAGTTGATTACTTAAAATAATGGATCATGTCGCGAATGAGTAATATCGACCTACATTTTTAGTTTCCGTGGAAACTCGTTGCGTAAATGTAGCCTAGATGCGGTTTTAACGTGCGTAAGCACATCTACAAAGCCTCTGAATGGACTTATTTTAGGAAGTTGTTACGCTTGTTTTTGTTGCGACCTTGCATCGGAATTGGTTCATGAGTCGTTTATACAAAAAAGGTCTTGTTTCATTACTTCGAAGATTATACTGGCTGTTGAGCGCTGTGGTAACTTTGCAGGCATGTAGTCTACTCGCTTTATAAGTATTAAATATTTGGTAAGTTAATCGACCGAACCGAATAAAATGTTGATTGATACGAATTAGTATGTTTTTTAGACAACTTAATAGAATTTGAACAGCCTGTAGCATTGTTTCGCCCAGTAGTTCAAGTGTGTAAGATTATTACGGCGGTAGTACTTGTCTGTCATAAAGATGACCAAAATAGGTTATCAGGCTCATTGGATTCACAGCAGGGGTGATGCACCCTTACCGATTGTGACTTCGAAGTGGACAACACCGTGACCGTGGTTTAAAACAAAGGCCCACACCTTAAACGATTGTCCAAACAAAGTTGCAAAGAAAACTGTACTGTGAAGCTTTATAGCAAATTAAAATAAAATAATCGTCAAAATGAACTATCCAAACTGCGCTTATCAACGGCTTCAAACATTCAAAATGGAAAAACCCATGCGAAAATAGTAGAAACTCGCCAAGGATCACAAACTACAACTCGTAAATATCTCCTGGCGTGTTATGAGATGCGATGCCAAAAATTTCTGGAAAATTGTAGTGGAATTTTTCCGGGCTTATTGAATACGCTAGCTACATTTTGCGTCGTACATGGAACGTTGAGAGGATTCCCCCGGGCGAAGCTTCGACATTGCCATTTCCTGACGTGAGTTTTCACTCAAATTCGCTCCGTATTGGATGAGCAAATATATTTTTTAGATTCCAGATTTCAAATATTAATAAATGTGCATTTATTTTTATTTCGGAGGTTTTTATGTCACATCTTATTCGACACAAAGTGATAAGAATTGAGACGATATTCTATTTAATTACAATTGCATTGTTTTAAAGGAAACACGTATATTCTTTACATATTATGTTAGGTTATTCACAATTGTCGTCAATTGTAAAAGGTGTTGCCAGCGGCGACAACAAAATGTTTTGGCTGCATACAAAGTACGTTGAACCAGAAAATGCAACGAGACGCATTTGTTTATATTGCAAAGTGCGAACGACCACCGAATGCCGCAAGGGTTGCCAGAAACAACTAACGTCATCACTTGATGTCAATACGATGAACCTAATGAAGTTGAAACTGTCTTGTGTAAATATTTTTGTTATTTTTGTATCGATCGTTGCATTATCATAATAAAATACGTTCTTATTTATAAAGATAAAAGTAATGCATTAATACAGCCTAAAATTACTTAAAAATAATTTTGTAAAACTATATAAATAAATAATATAGCTAACACCACTTAAATTAAGAATTAAAACACGAGTACAATGTGTTATTTCATGAGAAAATTACTCAATTGTACGTCTGTCGCCTATCCGAAGCCGCAGAAAAACAAATAAATACAAATACACACAGCAGTAATTTGTTATGTGAAGATAATTAATGACATTCGAATTTAAATAAAACGTACATCATTACGATATAGCGAAACCAAATTGACAATTCCAATTAACACTGACAAAGCGAAATAAAGTGACACAATCAACTGTCCCGTATTTACAACCTCTGTAAATGCTATCGCGCAATATATTGGATGCTAAACGAACATGGAGTGAAACAAGTTACCAACCTTTTTTTTTTTTTTTTTTTTTTTTGGTATCGGGTTGGAAAATCCTCATGGACATCCTCCGCCCGGGGGAGGCGCGGAGGGGACTGTCAGACTCTTACTGACTAAAAACCAACCCGTGTTCCTCATGTACCCGTGTGTCGGAGGGTCGGGTATCGCCGAAGCATTCGTCGCAACCCCCCGACGGGTATTGGCCCGCCATAGTCAGGCGGGCCCCGTCACCCACTGCGGCCGTCACCCCGGCCGCAGGACTCCACTACGAGGCGCGCGCGGAACACGACGCCGCCGCCTCAAGGCCTGCTGCTGGTCGGACGGCAAGACGCCCCGAGTCTGCCGTCCACAGGCCGCGCCCTACGGTGGCCGGAAATCTGCCACCCTACGACGCCCAGTGCGTCTGCTGCGGGAGGGGAGAGAGGAGGCAGCCTCTCTCTCCCTTTCCGCCACCTCCTTTGCGAGCATGACGGCCTCGCAGAAGGTGGCGACAGCTCTCCACCCTGACTTGCTCCCGACCATGGATGATACAATGGCCGGAAGCGAGAGGTTTCCCGCAGCACCAACGGCCGCGACCAAGTCACGGCGCTGCTCGGCCCAAGCTGGGCACTCCGCCAACGTATGCAACGCCGTATCGTCGCGGCGATCATCACAATGGTGGCACTGGGACGTCGGCTCCCGGCCTAGTCGACACAGGTACTTCCCGAAACACCCATGTCCGGTAAGCACCTGCGTCAGCCGGAAGCTTAGGGCGCCGTGGCTCCTGTTGAGCCACTCCTCTAGAACGGGCCTTACCGCCGCTACAGCGGCGTGCCCCGCCGTGGGTAGCGCTAAGCGCGTCTTCCACTCCGCCACTAGGACCTGGCGGAGCTGTGCCCTGCGTGCCTCTACCTCTCGAGGCACCAGGCGCTCGCCCCTCTCGACCGCCTCCACACGCCACCAATAGAGCGACGTGAGGAGCTTTGCGTCGAGGTCCCAGGGCGAGGATCCGGCTAGGAGGCTCGCTGCCTCAAAGGAGATCGTACGGTATCCCCTTATGATCCTGACGGCCATCGCGCGCTGCGGCCTTCGCAGTGCGGCGACGTTGCGGGCCGTCAGGGAGTCCGCCCACACTGGCGCGGCGTATAACGCCATCGACCGTACGACCCCCATGTAGAGCCTCCGGCAGGAGGAGTTGGGCCCCCCCAGGTTGGGCAGCAAGCGCGAGAGCGCAGAAGCGGTGCCCATCAACCGGGGGGCGAGCCGTGTAAAATGCGGCCCGAAGTTCCATCGACTGTCGAGGACGAGTCCAAGGTACTTCATCGTCGACTCGACAGCGATGGAGACTCCTCCCACGATTATGCTGGACCCCGGAGGCGGCTTCGTCCTCGGCCCGTGAAAACACAGGGCCTCAGACTTGTGCAACGCCACCTCTAAGCCCAGCCGCCGGATCCTACCCACGACGTGCGCGACACCAGCAGTCGCGCGTATGGCCGCCTGCCGGTACGACTTTCCACGCGCTGTAACTAGCGTATCGTCGGCGTAACAAATGACGCCGACGCCGTGGATAAGCGCACCGCGCAGAGCCCAGTCGTACCCCACGTTCCACAGGAGCGGCCCCAACACCGATCCCTGTGGAACGCCGCACGACGTCTCTCGCCGACACCACTCTTCTCGACCCGGGAACACCACCGATCTTTCCGACAAATAGGCCCCGACAATGCGTTGGAGGTAGCGCGGCACCCCGTGGTACCGGAGTGCCTCTCGGATGATACTCCAGGGCAAGGTGTTAAAAGCGTTGGCGATGTCGAGCGACACCGCCAAAACCACCTCACCCCGGGCGACTGCCTCCTCCGCGAGGACCCTCACGCGCATGATGGCATCCACCGTGGAGCGCCCCTGGCGGAAACCAAATTGGTTGTCCGCTAAATCCGGGCCCACCCTGGTCATGTGCTGGACGAGGCGGCTAGCGATGATTCGCTCGAAAATCTTGCACACCTCGTCCAGCAACACGATGGGCCTGTACGCAGATGGTGAGTCTGCGGGGCGCCCCTCCTTCTTGAGCAGGACCAGCTTTCCGGTCTTCCACCGGCTTGGAAACTGGCCCCGCTCCAAACATGCGCTCAAGAGCCCCGCTAGTCGGGGCCAGAGAGCCTCCATGGCCAGGACCCATGCACGGCCTGGAATGCCGTCGGGCCCTGGGGCGGTGTTCCTGATGCGAGCCACCGCCACTCTCAGATCTACCCGGGTCACTTCGGGCACGTCGTCGTCAATGTCGTCTTCCGCGTCGGGCACATTGCGAGGCGGAACCATAGCCGGTGGTGTGTGCTCCGGTCTCGACGGAAACAACGCACACACCACCTCCTCCAGCAGCTGTGGCTGGAGACTCCGGGACAGTGGGGGAGCCCGTTGGCGCAGCTTGCCCCGCACCATAAGGTAGGGGCGTCCCCACGGCTCTCGGTCCAGAGTCTCCAGCAGCTCTTCGTTGGCCTGGGCCTTTGCCCGGACAATGGCCAGCTGGAGGGCGCTCTTCGCTTCTCTGTAGCGATTGTACAGTTCCGCCTCTTCCTGTTCGGCCGCCGCTGTAAAGGGGCGGCGGCGTCTTCTTCTTCGGAACCTTGTGTACTGGCGTCGCACCTGCACACAAGCGATGCGCAGCTGCGCGATCGACTGCGACCACCAGTACACTTGGCGCCTAGATGGTAACGGCCGGACTCGGGGCATGCCAGCGTCGCAGATGTGCGACATGCTCTCCCGGAACCACTCCGCCTCCTCGTCGATGTTAGATGGCCTGTCTGGAGAGTCCAGCCACGCCTTGACGATGGAGGCATCCAGGAGAGCCTCCCTGTCCAGCCGCTTCAGTGCCCAACGCGGGCCGTCTCCAACGCCCACCGGGGCTGCTTGGACCGGCCCAACCGAGGTCTGGGCGGAGACGCTAAATCGAATATATCGATGATCAGACAGCGTCTCCACCCCCTCCAGGACGTGCCAGTCCTGGACGGTGCGCGCGAGAGCGGGGCTAGCGAAAGACAGGTCCACTATCGACCCGCCCCGCATCCGCACGCACGTCTGCACGGAACCCCGGTTCAGGAGAAGCAGGCCCTGCTCGACCGCCCACTCCTCCACTAACTCGCCCCGCGCGTCCGTAGCCGGGGAACCCCAAGCCGTAGATTTGGCGTTGAAGTCCCCCAGGACGATCACGGGACGAGGACGGCTACGACTGACGACCGTGCCCAACTCCAAAATGATAACCTCCATGTCGGCGAGAGAAAGGCTGGGGGCGAAATACACCCCCGCGACCATAACATTACCCCAAACTGCCGTGACATAGCCCCGCCCTCGGGTGACGGCCTCGAAGGGAAGGGTGTCGGCGGCAGACCTCATGAGCAGTGCCACCGAGCGGTTCGTGTCGCACACCCAGTCATCCCTGGGTGGCACGAAATACGGCTCGGCGACAACTGCCACATCGATCGACCACTGCGCCATGCTCTGGAGCAAGAGATCCTGAGCCCTGGCGCAGTGGTTTATGTTGGCTTGGAGGAGACGACGTAGGGCCATTATTGAATTTCCATGGCCGTTGTCTCCTCCCCAGCCCTCTGCGGATGTTCTGCCGCAACCGGCGGGTGAACCGGCTGCGAGGAGCTGGTTGCCATCCTTGTCATTTCTGTGACACTAGCCGGTGGATGAGCCGGCTGTCTCCTTGCCTTTTTCGTCTCCTTGGTCCTGGCGCAGGCCTTTGACCCGGTTCTGTGGTCGGCTGGCTTGCCAGATGCCGCACAGATGACGCAGTGCGGCGTGGCAGTGCAAGTGCCAGCCTTGTGACCGGGCTGACCGCAGCGGAAACACAATTGGCTGCGGTCTACCCCAGCGGTGCACCGTGCCCCCGCATGTCCCTCTTCAAGACAGCGGTAGCACCGATAGGGCTTGGGCGCCAAGAGCGTGACCTGCGCCGAGACCCATCCAACCAGCAGCCGTTTGTCCTTAAGCTTTTTGGCCGCCGCTACGGGACAGCTAACAAAAATTGTTCCGAGACCGGAGACACCCCGGCGTATCGTGCCCGCCTTGACTTGGTCCAGCGGGCATCCTCCGGCCGTCGAGATGGCAGCGGCGACCTCTTCTTGCGTGACGGAGTCGTCCAGGCCCGAAATGCGCAGATCTGCGCACTTGGTTGGCCTAGACACTCTAACGTCATCCGACCCAAGAGACGCCCTGAGCTTATCAGCGAGGGCGTCTGCTTTAGGACCACTGGTTGTTCCCGATACCTCCAGAAGTCGACCGCCGGTAGCAGTATTCTTGCACCGGATACCCGTAATGCCAAGATCACTCAGCGAAATCTCGGCTTTCGCCTTTGCCAGGATCTTGGCATATGTAAGGCCCCGCTCCTCCGCCCCCGGCTGCAGTGTAAGAACAACTGCTGTAGAGCGGGGGGTGCTGAGCCTCGCGGTCTGGCGCTTGGCTGCCGCTTGTTGCTTCTGGGCCTGCTTTTTAGCTTGCTGGCGCGCCTTTTTGGATGTTTTAGCGGCGCCCGCAACCGTCCACTCCGCCTCAGGTCTAGGGGCGGGACAAGTTACCAACCTTAATCAACTCGAATACTGGTATATTAACTGTCAAAATAACACATCACATCCATGACGTATTGGTTTATGTGCGCTCTAACTTTTAATTAAATAACTTTCAGCGTAACCGTCTGTTATAGGAAAATCACTGTTGAACATAAACGTAGGGACGTTTGAACCACTCAATTATTTAACTATTTCTTTCCACCATTTCTTATAACGAGGGTAATAAAAGGCGATGGTTTTTTGTGGAAGTCAAATACATTTCCACACAGAAGTATTAGTATGGTATTGAAAATAACATCTGGTGTTTACTATTCGTTGGCAGCCCTATATGAGTACTAAGTGCAGCACCACCACACGTCGACTCACATGTTTGTTATTGTTAACTTTTAACAAAACGATCAATTTACACGCTAACGATGAAATATTATTAATAAAACCAACATGTTTGATTATCTTGAAGGAAATGAACTCGCAAAGAATTTCCCGTTGAAAATTTAATAAACTTGCCGACGTATTTCAATACGATTAGCGTAGTAAGTGTGAAGGGGAATGAACTCGGAAATGAGCGCAAATCTTGAACCCTTTGGTGAAGAAAAAAATGATTCAGATGGCACTGACGAATGCACTGCATACAGGTCAAGGGTCAGAAATTAAAGTTTTAAGAAGTGTTTACTGTTTGCTATGTATTTAATGATAATATTACAACAAAACAATAAAGATTATATTCAAAAATAACGAACAAAGTGATTCACCACGCCACATTTGCACATGTCGTCAAATAGTTTTATAAGTCGACTTATAAAAACTGGTTGGATAACTGCGGACGACCGTTACCATGAGTCACGGCCTAATGCCGACTACAGTTCGTTCCGAGTTTCGCATCTAATTTTAATAGAACCGTTTATGGATAAACACTTTAAAATAAAGTCACAATAGCGGCAAACTGCAGACACTTTCACTGAGAAAAGGACGCTTTCTATTCTACACCTAATTAGATATTTTAACTTATCTAATACTGCTCTATAGTCAATTGATATCAACTGTGTAACGTTACCATCATTTCGTTAGTAGTAATACGTAGTAGATATTCTTCGCAATGCCAGAAAACCCGCCATAGTGAAACACAAATATGTCGCATTTTGGGATCTGCCTGTGTAAATCCAGTTTCGGGTGCGCTGGCATATTTGTGTTAATTTTGTCGAATTACATTATCAAGCGCTTTTATTCGTATAATTACAGTGATTCTTACAGGAGGATTATGTTCTGCAGTGGACCGCCTTCCTGTGGCTGAAATTGTTGATGAGGCTTTAAATTTTAAGCGGTTCTCTAATACCATGGTAAGAATAGGTAAATTATTCCATAAATAACACCACTGTTCAACTCTATAACATTTCCTCGTATTGTTATTGAAGAACAATGCGAAACAATAATTAACACCAGAAGTTTCTCACATTTAATAACGATATGATCGGTGTCGACAAGTGCCGAAGAAAGTTACGACATTCAACTTTTTTCTAACTACATAATATTGATTGTTGTCGGATAGACATGATCACAGACTACTACCTTCCTTCCTCGAAGTTTGACTTATTTCTTGTCAATACATTCATTGATTTGTTTTGAATAGCTTTTTTAGTTGCAAAAAACATATTAAGTATATGAAATGATCATAAAACTCCATTACCGGATCTAGGATGCCATGCCTAAAAATAAACATAGTATAATTGACCCACACCTACAATCTGTGTTTCCCGTTAATTAACATAACATACCTTTAGGTCAAATAAAATATCAACATATTTTCCCTATACATAGAACTAATTCAGAGTATTGTTATACGTTACAGGATTAAATTAAAGGGAATATGTCCATATAAAACTTAATATGTATGTTTATACGCGAGCTTTGAACTTCGGTTCCGTGACAACATTACATACAACTTTTTATTAAATGATTAACGGTAAACTACGACCACGGGAGGAGAAACGTAAACAATCGAATGTTATATAAAAAGAAATGGATTAAATATATTTGAATATCTACTATGACAGCGTTATTGGACCTTATTCTAGCCTCTTACAAACAAACTACTAGATTAAGAGGTTTTTAGTTAATATATATTTGCTTTCCAAATATTTTTGTAAATCCTAAATATCAAAATACCAAAAATGCAATGATATAAAAATAAACTTTAAATATTGTATACGTTTATACGAATTGTAAAATATTTCCTCCACTATTTACATAAACCGCTGCTTAACATGGGTTCGAATTTACCTTAGGGTATCTGCTTATTGTGTACTGGGAACTAATTATAACTACATTTTCCGGCAGTGTTTGTTCAAACAGAATTTATCCTGTTATTCAAACGCCAGCATCCATGCACGATGACATTCGCACATTTCGTGTCGGCCGTTGAACCAAACATAACACAGCCTTTTGTTTCACATGACAAAACTAAGCAGCGTTTAAATTACTCTAAACACAGAACTCTAAAGCACGCTTGGAGGAACGCAACTTGGGGATGTTATGTAACGTTGATAAAATAGGTCGTTATTTTCTGAGTACGCAGGAAGGAAATAAAAATAAGAATTATAAATTTTAGTATAATTTTCATCGTCCGATTAAGCAAGCCCATTTATGCTGTAGTGAAACATATAACAATTGTTTACAATGCTTGTTTTCCAAGTATTTCATAATCAATTAATTTTTCTCTCACATTTCATTTTTAAACCCAGAAAGTTAAGACTCCGGAAAAGACCATAATTTTCGATTAACAAAGGCTCAATCACATTATTATCAGTGTGTACGAAACCGGATAAAATGGTTACCAAATATAGACCTGCTAGTATAACAAACATTAATTACTAACTCAATTCGTACCTAAAACAAGTCATAATTGATGTTTCTAATTACATGTCAAATTATATTAGAATTCTAGAATCATTATGTATTTCAGTAATTAGAACACGCTCATAAGATAATTTCATTGTAATGAACGACATTAATTATTAATTAAGAATATATTAAGCTACCTAAACCCGTCACGTATTTGGGTCCGTATCTATTTGTCAGTGCGGGATATTTGTGTTGAACAAATTATTGAAAATAACAAGTTCGATTGTGGCCGGACCAATTAGAAGTGCACATTGTTTTGTATTCAATTAGTGCGCGATAAGAAATCAAACCAATTTAATAACCTTAACGAATCTTATCATTATTTGCATATTATTAAATTCGATGTCAACAATGTTGCTATTGTGAACTTTGTACGTGCCATGTATTTACTCATTTTCTCTTTAAACGTAAATGTAAAACTAATAGCCATAGGCACTGATGACTCATATGGGGTTAGAGCCGTGATGTCTTGGATACAAACCTACTTACCTAGTACTTAAGGCCGCTTTCTGTGAGATTCAAGGTTTGATTACATTTAGGACGGAAACAAAGTACGCGAGCAGTTGGTGGCACCAGTGTCACCCCTGTCTACCCCTTCCGAGATTACATGTATATGCTTGTGTATGCATTATAGTATAAACAATGGAATCTCGACCTCCATGGTTTAGGCGGAAATGCGGCGACATTTATTCGTAATATTATTGATAAGTTTCTTTTCTGTTGGAACTTGAAAGGGTCAATTTGGGTAATAAAGTTATGAGTAATTCGTGCACCATACCCTATAAATATGTAGAATCGTAAATTTTACCTCCGCCATTATGAACCAGGTTGTAAAATACTTTAAAATGCGCGTAAATGTCGTGCGCTATACTTACAACTTGTTACCCAATATGTTAAGTTCCTACAATAAAAAAAATGCTCTGAATATTAAAGCCAAGTAGCATTCATATGTAACAGTATTGGTAAACCAAATGTATTGAAATACGCGACCACAGAAATAAGTAGGTACATGAACGAAATCAGGTAGCGCGAATTATTAGCGACAAGTCTCATCCAAGCGACCCAAAATACCTTTTGGAACTGATCGGCATTTTAAATGCATTACAAAAAGAAACGCTATTAATTTAATTTTAAACATCACCAGTTCTATATTACACAATATATGCAACAAATTGGTGATTAAATGCAAATAAATCCGTTGGCAAAATGTTAATTGTCAAATTTTCGCAGCACACGACACATCCGGTAACGTAACTGCCATATTGTCGTTCGGAAAACAATTCAAAATTCGAAGAACGTGATCGTACGGCGACCTTCGCTCGGAGAGGACACCTGAGGATTGCGGGGAGGGGAGGCGGGGGACCTCGGAGGAGCGAATAGGGCTGGCAGCCTATAACTACAACACACTTTATTCCTTTATCCTTGGCTTAAGGAATAAACGTAAATCCGATTAGAGAAAACCCTTGTCATATACAGACAGATTTATTTAAAATAAACTCGAGTTGTTTATTTGCTATAGCAAATAAACACATATTTATCATGACGGCGTTTATTTACACAAAGATAGGACTTGGCTTGTACCCAAAGGCATGAAGCGAAAAGATAAAAATATTCACGGTCTCTGTTAACTAATGCAAAAACTGCAAATTACTTAAAATATTTTGCAAATCGTGATTAATTATATGAACTTTAATGTTAATAATGCTCTAATAATATAATTTTTTTTTTTTTTTAGTGTAATAACATGTCAATAAAATGATACTTCAGTAACCGAGCAGTAGCGGCCAGCAGGCATTACCAAATCAGTAACCGTACACGATACTAATACGGTTTAGGAAAGGAATACAATATTGCTTGTAACTTTACATATAAGTGAATCGTTTGTCTAGTCTCAACATGATACACGTTTCGTACATGACTCACGAAACTGTACAGAAAAGGAATCACATGCTATTTCAACTGCAATAAATCTTGCCGAACGGGAGTACTGCCGATTGTTTTTGCCTACATTCATTTTGATACTACTTTTTATTAGAATTTCAAGTAATTAACAAGGAAGTTACATTCAACATATTTAGTGCATTAATCATATAAATCAAACGAATATTTTTTCCAAAATATTACCATATATTAAAGATGAGTGGATAAACCCTATCGCCGCCATTGGATAAAAAATAGTTGAAGCGACCAGAGCCAAACGTTAAGCGGTGTCCTTGACGCACCTTGCTACATTTCCAGTTAGATTTTTACTCCTGTGTTAATGTTTAATCCTTATTATCACCTTGCTTGGGTCGAAAATTGTTTATCATCCTATCACGTGGTCCGATTGTCTATGGCATTAGAATTCAGAATGGGTGGGACTGGTCGCCGTAAAATATTGTATACATTCAACTTCAACACAGCTGTGTTCATTTATACACAGCGCTAAACCGCAACGGGACCGTTTTCATAGATATTTACAATATTACTTCAGTTTCCACTAGTATGTTTAAAAAGATACATCGTCATCTAGTTTTCTAGGAAAATTAAATAATGCATGCTATTAAATTGAATATATACAACATTTGTTTTTTTTTTTTTTAATTAAAGACAAGTTAATACCAAGATGTTTTCCCCCTTGTTATTTACATATTGAGGCATTAGGGTAACGTCTTGCGTGTGTTTAATCAAAACATTTGTAGAATAAATCACATTATAACCAAAAAAGCTATTACCATAAATTAAATGGAGACTATAGACAAAGTAAAAAGAATCAATTTCTTTAACGAGCAACAATTGAGTATAGATTTCGAAATACCAGACTGACGACAATCGGCCGCGGGCAAGATCGATACGGCCACGGACCCGAGACGATTGTATTAACCATGATACATTATTATACAGGTGTAGGAAAATGAACTGATACCAGGCACTGGAAAATAACAACCATATTGCTTTAATGTAGCTAACAATTTTATAGCCAAATACGTGAATGATAGAATATTGCATGCTAAAATAATTGTAAGACGAGCAGTCTAAATATACGACTGCAATATTATTTTCAAAACTTTGGTGTTCTTGTGAGAAAATAAGTAAAAAAGTATGTATAAATAAATATCCCAAGATTACGCATTTTTTTACTTTTCATGATCAGTTAACTTATCAATCGTAATCATTGCAAAATTTATCCAAATATAGAGTTGGATAAATTATCACGAATCAAGCTGATAAACCACCCACAAGTTATTCAGACACTAAGGCAATATTCAAAACAGACCAATTCATCTAGATGAGGAATTCAACAGTAATGGTCTACCACTATTAGACCATAATGAAACCTAATCATGTTTAGAGATTTCGATGTTACATTCACCACATCCGGCACTCAAGCACGCGCCAACAGCTAACCTAGCTTCAGAAGCAATAAGTTCATATCAAACAATAGCATGAGTGCGACCTATTCTCATGAACCACACGTTTAGCTGACCAAGAGTGCAAAGCGCATTATTGACTTTATAAGATACAATTTTTCATACTTCGGTATATTTTCCACTTCATATGTGCAGGGTCTCTTCGAATACCAATAAAGATGTTGGATTTTGTTTAATTTATGTGCAATATTAATCAATGTTGTAATGTTACTCAGAACCAGAAACAATTTAATATCTCCCACTTGATTAATATACGTGTACTCTCACTAGGCTCATTTTATCAGTGTAATACGTCGGTCATTATAAATTACATACAAAGTGGTACTACTGATAAATTACATGTCAGTCCTTCGAACAAATTAAGAAAAGGCACGACGCGACATCGTAACTTACCACCTTAATATGCTTTAAACTGTCGGCCATTTCATTTGCAATTGAGCAATCTAGAGGTGTGTGCCTACATAACCATATTTAACATAAATTATATGATAAAAGTTGGTAATTTCCACGAGACCTCATAACAGTTAAATGACGACCGTAACTGGGAGAAAAAAACAAACTTTAAAACAAGGTACCAAGACATAAGTGAACGATGAATCAGAGACTACGCCCAAACGTTGCTCACTTTTACATATTATAAAAAGTCAACACAGATCTACTGATAAGAAAATAGAACTGGAAAAACATATTTGTTCACAATAAATGACCATACGTGAGTTTGTTTTAAACCACCATATTTTACAAAAAGAAACAGTTTAATAGGAACTGTAAAATTAACTAATTAAACATCACGTTCGATTGAAAATTGCTAAAATAAAATCATATTGTTATATATTGGTGGTGACTTATTAGAACGCACAAACAATATAATATGGTATTATAATTTTAATACTCAACCATTCATATGTAATACTGTAATAATTAACATTCCTGATTCCGTTGATTCATATTCTAATTCATAAATATGCATATTTTGTTTAATACTATGAATGGAAAATCTTTAATTAATCTTTAAGAAAGTTCACCGTTAGTGATGCCCAGATGTTTTTTATGTTAAAAAGCATAGCTCCCAATGTCAGAGTTGCACTGAGACCCATAAACCAAATGCCATGGGCAACAGTACAAGACCGGTTCCGATGCAATTGTACTCTTGTTTATAAAATTTAATAATACATTGATGCTGCCAACCTCTACACTTTAGTCGTAATTAAATAACCAAAACGGTTGACACTGTAAGCTTTGTACCTCTTTTCGACTATTGTCTATACCCATGTCGCCAAAAATAATTTTAACTTAATAATGATTTTATTTTATGAAGAAACACGACCTTCAGTCCTTTAAAACTTAGATACGTTTACGAGACAATTTACAGCAGTCTTTTGCGTCCTCTGGGACTATTAAAAAGAAAGTTAAAAGGTAAGCCGATTATATTACTCATATTGGAAACAAAATACCAAGACGCCAACGTCATCTTCCATTAGTATTTAGAATGTTTTATTTGGAAATACCTTACAAGTCGTTTATCCCCGCCATAATAATTAATGGTCTGACTCAATAACTTACCTGAAAAAAAAGAAAGACTATTAGTTTATACAAGAAACAATTTAATTAGTTGCGGAAATTGTTGAGTCAGAACATTATAATACGGAAAAAGAAATTAAGTAAGTAATGTTAGATACAAAACAATAAACTATACCAAACAATTGCACGTTTACGCAACCAATTAACGTTACCAAACATCACAATGCAAGGAAACAGGGGAAACGTGAACAGCACCGTTCGACAAGAAATAGAGTGTCATCGATAAAAACATCGATGAAAATTAACAAGGTGTAGAGAATACAATAATGGGAACTAGATGAATACGTAACGCGGCGCAGAGCATACGCCGTGATGTCACCGCACATTCACTGGAGACAATAGAAACCACAACAGGAAGCGGAATGCTCTTATAAGAAGGTCAAACTATAGTTCAAAAAAGGCTAACCAACTCCACATTAGGCTCTTAACAGCTAGTACCGAAATGTTCGGAGAAATAAACATGAACGATGTAGGTCAATACAGATTTGGCAGAAGTCTATGTGCTAATGCGTCAACTTCCATGTCTTGTAACTTAATCTAGGTGAATGAGTGTAATAATTATACAGCCAAGTCAGAACGTATCGGTAAATTCTGAATTTAATATGACGTTCCAATCAATCAAACTTATACGAGTAATAGAACCACAAAGTTATTCCAACCTATTTAATCCCTTCTGTAACGTTCACCATAGCGTTTACGTTCAATTAACCCAATTCAGGTGAATGCACATTATTTTTTATTACAAAATAATGACTTGAAATCGTAAATATGAAATATTTTCCACTGGGGAACTATTTAGCATATTTTTCTACGCCAACATTTCCCGTACATAGCTACTCGTATCCTGCGGGAACGGGTATTTCGCCAGCGCCACTCTCGCTAATTAAAGGGTGTGCCGCATGCACGTGAGCTTCACGCTGAAATATTGTAGACACCGTACACGAAAAATGTTGACTATCGCTGTAATGTATTGAAGGCGTGTTCAGCGAAGGCTTGGCGGATGGGAGCGTGCTTTGTTTACTACCGTTTTACTCTACAAGTACTCACTACACTTGCTTGTGGAAATTTAAAATGGTTACCTAATGGAAAATATGAATCAAAATAACCATACAAGTCTCTAAGAAAATGTACTTTATAATTTTCAATAAAATATTTTCTACCGTATTAACATTGATGCATACAAAGTTGAACAATTCACACATATCGCGAGTTATACTAATTCTGCGAATAGGTGAGTCATGTGTTGACATAGCAACTGACGATGTGCCATTGGGTGTTCCATGACGTAGCGGAGAAATTATTAGCGATTGTTTTGTATTCTAATTCTATAGCTTCTTTATGCTAAGCACCTATAATATTGCTCAATGCAGTAATTCACTACACTTAACGACGCCAGTGGGATGGAAATTTAATCCCTTTGCATACATATTTTTCGTCCTGGAACGGCAAGGTGGCTACAGTGTACTCTAAGTACTTTAAATGCAGTGCTGTTCAGATAAGACTATCGATTGGATATCCAAGAATAGAAATGACAAAACGTGACACACATATGATTTAAAATAGACCTGTGTTTCTTAGCAAATATACATTGAATACGCAACGAAAAAAGTTGACACAATTAAAACAAAAGTCAATGCTAGTACGAAAGGGCGCGGGCGGGGACAAGAAAACTTGCTCGTTAACCGTTACGGGGCGATTACAGCACGCAGTAGTTACATCGCCCGGTCCTGCCCGACCAGATGGCATTAACGCCGACCCACTTCTCGAAGGTCCGAGCGGCCAGTCTCGTGCCATGTAAGGCGCTGCAGGGTTACGCAAGCGTGCCGATTATGTGCGAACTTATGGCATTGTTTAACTTCACCATCAAGGATTATTGCAATTATGCTTTACGTGTGTTGGCAACGGGCGTAAGGGTCAGAGAGGAAAATTATAGGGAAGCGCACGTCGCAGGCGCTTAAATCAATTACTATATATTCATGTCATATTGTCGATGCTTCGACTTTGAATCTTAATCGGTTAATGTACACTTCGTATTGAATGTATTAGTCAGGATCTACATATACTTAGATGGCTTGTACTAGTGTTAGATTAATTAAATTAAAATATTCTTGATTCAAGTCTAAAGTCTTTTATAATATCTTTTGAATTGTTAGGAATATTACCACCATTTCGAAAGGTGTTGTTAGTTGTGAACAACAATAGATATAAATATTTATTCAGGCTATTGGTAAATACAATGTTTTTAATAGTGTTCAACTAGACGGGTACGTGGTAAAAAGTTATCGATTTAACATAATTTTTTTTAATTAATTCCGGAGCAATCGCTATATGATGTACCTAGTAGGCTTATTGTAGAATAGTTGGGATCCACTAGGCAACTTGATAAAAACGATATGGTATTGTAATAAGGACTATGCAACTCTTGATTTCGTCCGTTATCATAACTGCTTATTCTGAAACTTCTCTCTCTCACTGAATGTATTGTATTGCAATTCAAATTAAACAGGCAACGAAACATAGTTAACCCAGCGCTATTAATTAACCGAAAAATGCGACGTAAAGCTCTGGAATACATTAACTTGGTTACTTAAACTACAGCGGGCCACATCGAAAACGCGAAAACAAGATTTTTAGCAAGGTATCAATATCACAGAAAAAATCGAGGCTGAATGCGATGTTGATTGCAACCCAAAGCCGTTTACAGTTAATCAATGCAACGCCATCTGCAAAACGTGGTTTCCCAACGTCGATACAAAACGGCATATGGCGGCTAAGCCATCGCCTTGTATGGACGAACATATGGACGGCGTCGGGCCGACATGCTACTCGACGAATTTAGAGCTACGCGAGTTCACAACAACTTTTACATTATATATGACAGCTTGAAATATGATTGTCGCGGTGGCTTGCGGTTTTTTATGGTGAAGTACCCGTAAAGGGTAACTATGAATACTCTTTTAACGAATCAACAGTTTTATTTGTATATTTGTGTGGAGTTTCTTTGAGCATTTCGGGTTTTGGCCTAGTCTTCCTTGAATGACAGAAACGTTTCGGTTACAACACTGTATAAAGCTAAGCAAAATAAGCAGATTTATGTTGATTGGTAATATGTTTTAACTTTAGAAACCAGAATAACGCCTACATGTCTTCGGACAACAAGCCATAATACTCCATCTTATCGCTTCCATTATTATGGTGTGCAATACCTGGCCAGTAACTCGTCACATTTAAGTGTTCTATTCAAAAAGTCATTACCCATTGACATTTACGAATATGACATTCTTATGCAAATAGAAATGAAACGTTCAATTAACGCATCGCCACAAAGGACATGTCTTAACAAAGAATGATCGTAGCGAAGCTCAGTGTACAACTCGCGTGATAGTGTCATGGAATAAAAGACTCTCTCCGATTGATAATATGATACCTAATCGCTTGTTGACCAGTGATAAAAGCTCCGAACAGGCCTGCATTGAGAACAAAAACGAGCCGTTTAAGCCCCCGTATAATTACGATCGCCCGTACACATTGCTAACACTTTGCGTGTAATTATAACATTCTCTTTAGTTACGCGATAATGTAACAATGACATAGTTTTAAGGCTTATAAAAAATTACCCCATGTTAAGACTACAAGTTTTTATGTGGCTATTTAAAGAATTTCTCGTGGACCTATTCAACATTTACGAAAATATTTTTCTTTGTTACTATATTACAGTAATTGGGCTAAGTGCCTACCGAATATTAATGTTATCATAATACCTTTTAATATTATCATAAATGAATATTGGCTATCATGACGTCAAACACATAATTTCAATATTCATTAATTTAATTACATCGTTAAAATCTTTTTAACACCATTTTACATTGTGATCACAGTTATTGTATTTTTGAAACAATATACAATATCATAACAGATAGAATGTATGCTTATATTTTCATTTTACTATAAAATTGTATACCACATTTAACATATAGGCAATATTTAGGCACTAAATCACTAATTAATATATTTCAAAAAAAAGCATTAACATACATAAAACGATTGTTGTCCCTAATAAATTTGTCTATGCCTCGGTGGCGTTGGTCATTGGTGTACTACGGTACAATTATAAAGCTGAGGTGTCGGGTTGGAATCCCGAGTCTGCAGTGATATTGGATTTTTCTATTATATTATAAGCCCGGAGTCAGGAATTTATGCCCGATATAGCGATAAGCCCGTCCTCTATCAAATCGTGGTACGGAACATACAAGGCGAAATGTGGCGGCCCTGGTGGCGCCTCTGCCTACTCCTTCTAAGATAAGCGCGTGAGGTTATGTATGTTATGTAAATTTGTCTAATCATTTCACTTTTCTATTCAATCAGACTACAATTTAATTGACAGATAAAGGCTTTATCCCACGATTTAAAAATCAGTCTTAACTCGTCAGTAAAAATATTTTGGGCCCCACTTATGTTTACAAGTATACTGAGTACACCCCCATGCGGCAGGTCATGACACCGTTGAGCATATGCTTTGTCCGAAGACAATCCTCCCGCGTTGACGCATCATTTGCATCATGCTAAGGACATTCGCTATAATGAAACTGTTATTCGTGTCAACGACATTATTAAATAAATTACAATCGTGATCGCACTGTGGGGCCGTCTGCTCTTTTTGTTTTAACAACTGTCTCTTGTGAGCATCGTATCTGGTATAAACTCGTAAATTGCACGAGTTATTTTACTGTATAATATCGAATTTAGACTAATAAACTAATGTGTACCGCAATTGAATTATAATTCAATTTTTATTAGACCTTGTGTACAGTTAAGGTCATTCTTATATACTTGGATATAACAATAGATATAAAAGAGTAAATGATACAGATAAATAGAAGTGGAGTTGTTCATTGAGATGGTCTATCCATTAGAGCCTTCGGCGCCACCCTTCTAGCGTCTTGAATTTTATGTGTTTTCGTCTAGACTTCGTATTAATAAACGCTGTACCTACATATAATGGATGGCGTAAACAAACGCTCGGAGAGATGCGAAAATAAACAGGTTTCATGATCAAGAAAATATAATCAAAGCGTTAATAAAAAAAGGCCAGAAATTGTTTTCTTTTAAACAGTGTAATCGATAAGAATTCTGCCAAAATTATACCATAAGTTCCTATTTAATATTGTAATTAGTTTATATTTATTCCATATTCAATTAATTATATGGCTGATTAACTACAGATAAGCTTATCGGAACGCAACTTAACAATAGACGACTTAGAAATTAATAATTACTCGTAAACCATTTGATAGATTTATAATTTAGTTGGAAGGCAATAATTAATATTAACGAAACAATGGCAGCGTATGATCAAAATAAAGCTATTCTAACTACTTAAAATCTAACAGCGTCGTCTAAAATAAAGGTTTTATGTAAAGGACACCTTACAGGACTTCTGGATACTGCCAAGTCCCAACACAGATAAAAAATCTGTGAGGTGACTTATGTTGAGTGACGCACATCCTGTAGCTAGTGATAATAATAATACTTTCCAAGTAGTAAGTATAAAAATATTATATGTTTAACATTTTTGTGATATTGATCTTATTTCATTCTACTCTGACACGTAATTTAGGCCACAAGTAGAAACATGTTTCCACAATATTGGATCTTTGAAGCGAAGCGTGAAGTGGCCTGCTTGGCCGGTACCCCGGCGGAGAAACACACGACCACGTCATGTCACTTCGCTTTCAGTTTGTACTACTTACTATTAATTATAAAACGGACTTAAAAGTACTAAGCAGCTTAGTTTTTTATTCTTTGTTTACTATTGGAAACTACGCTCCAATCATTTTCCAAAGTCATTTCCATTTCTTCGACGTCAATAACAAATGCCTTAGATAATGGGTATCATTGTAAAAGGTGTTAAACTTTAGGAAAACATGTGTACATCGTGTCTAAAAACACCGAAACGATGAAACAATGAATGAATATCTAACTAAAAATATTTGAATAGCAAAAATATCAAACTAAAGTCAAAGATATATCTCTAGTAGACATATCTACAGATTTTAGAATATTATACATATAGGTTGGGCTCAATCTTCAATTCACATCGTTCCAATATCAACACGGTCTTGTATATGACCTTTTGCCAAGCTTAAGAGGGGTCGCAAGATCATTTCTGTACACGTTGCGAAAATATATTTTGGCTTATATTTTATGACCGGCCGACAGCCCATCCTCCATCATCTCAGTAAATAATTCAATTCCAAGCAAATATGTACTTACTTCGAATAAAATCTCAAAAAGGTTTATTTAAGAAAAATAAAACAGGATTCTAACAGATATACGATTTCATTAGATCAGTGAGAGAAATATCCAGTAATACATTTATAATTCAAGAAGAATATTACTAATTGTAAAACCAAAATTCAACTAATTGCCATGACGGTAAGCATTGAGCACGGGTCTTTTTTTGCATTTAATCCGGCGGAGATTAATCTGATGGCAATTGATTGCCAATGTCCAAGAACATCAAAACTTGCGATTGTAGAAGAGATGCCTAATATTCAACAGTAGGCAAACAAGACAAGTAAAACGTCTCACTTATTAAACTACGTAGTCGCACTATAAATAACTCTCACACAATACGAACGCATTACCGTAGGCATCGTATCTAGAAATATTATGCCGTGACTGCCGCATCGACGTTAGCAAACGTTTCATTCACAGGCAATTATTCATAATAATTTTACACATGCACGTGCTGCGGATCGATGGCGGTCCGCTTCGTGGAAGGCCGGACACTATAATAGTAAACTAAATATCACGCACGTTGATCAAGTAAGCATTTTACGACAATTTAATTTTACATTACAGATACAGTGGTATTCATAACTAATGCCATTATATTTTGAACTATGAATTCATGCTACTTCTTGAATTCCTAACTTGAAAATATTTAAAAACAATAAAACTAATACTAAGAAGGTAGGTGCAGAAGCCTATTTTAGAAACTGAAGATGTAAAGAGAAGATTGGAACGCAAGAGCAAAGCTGTTAGATGTTCTTGATCCGATACATCCTTCTCAAAGTCAGGACACCCTACGACGTGGCTTTACCACTGAACTAATAATATACCCAGCCAAATAGTGGGTGGCAAATCAATAATACCAAAGCAAACATTAATTCCGCAAAACACATAATCCTAACCTGTTTTAAGAATTGTAAACGTGTAATAGAAGCACTAGATATTTTTCAAATGACTATTCCTAAAGATTCCAGATCCTCTAATACCATCGAGATAGAGGCGCCACGATGATGTCCTAGAGAAAACGAACAATAAGTCATACATCCAAATATAACGTTCGGACGTCGTGAACGTCGTGGAATTAAAAAAGAAACATTACATCATCGAGCGATCCTAAAATAATACCGGCTGGACTATTGCAAATACATAAATTACCTCTGACAGTGAAGCTGCAACATCTATTTCGATCTGGCAATAATATTAAAACTGAACGAACACGGCATATAAACTACCAGTAAATCGTGATGAAATATACTCAAGAACCACATTTACCTTTATGGAATATAAACTTACGCCAACAAAATTAGCTCGCAACATTAATGTTATTGGCAAATCTGGTTATTGCTTGCAACTCACTAAATTAATCGTTTGACAATAATTTTGAATAGCTCAAATAGAAATGGCTACAATGAACAAGAAGAAATGAGCAATTAGACATAAAAAGCCGATTAAAAATAATGTATGTTAATTAAGATTATTCAAATGAATGGACAGTATTCACATCAAATAGTATAAATTATATGATGTGTTTTATTACTTGCGTAAAATTATTCTAAGTGAAGGTCGCGAGATGAGGTGCGTTCATAAATAAATCTCTATAATTATGGTGATGATGTAATATTAAAAAAGAAACCGATCTTTTCATTATTTTTTAGGAAACAGATACGCTCAATCACGTTAGGCAGCTGAGCCATCAGAATAGATTACCGAAAATTACTCCGTTAATTTGATTGAACACCAAAATCAAATTAGCATTACGACAAAACTTGGCAACTCTATTAATATAATATAATTTTACTTTCAAATATTGCGTAACTTATCCTTAGCATTAGGCCAAATGATAGCAAACTTTTCCCTTATAAGTGAAAGACGAAAACATCACAAGCTCTGCAGATAAATATCTGCAATGCAGATATAGCCAGTACCAAAGAGGCTTAATCTTGTTTTCGAAGCTTTCCTACTTCCAGATGTTTTAGTTTTCTATTGGCCAGACAAGTTTTAGAATAGCGGACGTGAGCTCGCCTGCCTTCGGACTTACGAACACAACTATAAGTAGTCAATTAATTGTACATTTTACTGTAATAGTCATCTATAGAGTCCATGAGAAAATACGGTAAAAGGTACCGAACTATCCGTTAAATGGAAGTAACTTTTAAATGAAAAAGGAAATCGATTAATATTCTCTATCACATGCTCTGTCGACATAGTTGATATCTAAACAAATCTATTCAAGCAGTGACACGAGCAATAAAATGTATTTAACTGCTTGTGTACGTCGGTGTACATCATCATAAAATGACACGACGTCCAAACAACATCAATATTAGGTTACAGCACATTAAACGCGCCATCGCTGCCAACACTAATGCTCTTTGTTTTTTCACACGTCATCATCAGGTTTTGGGCAACCGCAACGTAAAAAGCGTAGTACTCTTACTTAGCCGACGCAACAGAGTTTTTGGAACTTCTATGGACATTATTAAGTATTTTCCTTTTGTCCGTAGTACATGGTGTACAGCTAATGCTGAATGTAACGCATAAATTGGTGTTCCATTGAACCGGAATATAATATGTACTAAACTGTGCCAATATCAATGTAAAGCCAGTATGAACAACATCAACCATTCATTCCCATCCATATTCTACACCCAGTTAATAATGCTTTCCGTTGTACTGAGTAGAGCGTATAGGGTGCGCGATTCAGACTGAAAGTTTCATAACCCCGTCTACACGCCCCTGTTTCAACCCCAAGCGACGGGGTCTGCGGGGGCGGCGAAAGCTCATCGAGACTATTGCGAGTGCACGAGCCTTGCCGCATATTCAATTACACGTTTAAACGGCACCATAATCACATCGATGGCTCGATAAATCTTGGGATATGAAAAATTTGGCTGGAAAATTTGATTTTAATGAGCAGTCTGCAGATAACTCTGGAAATGGCAAACTTCGCTGGAAAAATTTACATATATCTATGTATTTCTGTCGTCTACTTTCAGTATCTGTAGTATCTTTCTTTATGATATTCGGTCCCAGCAAAACAACTCAACTTCACCTAATGGTAAATACTAGACAATCTGTTTCTCCAATGGACTGAATTGTAGCAGCTTTTATGAATTAATATTCCATTACTACCAAATTGATAAGGAGATGTCCGTTATCATTCAATATCAATTTGCACACAAGAACATATCGCAAAAAATCCATCTGATCTAAAATAATTCAACAGCATAACAACCAGACAAGTTCATAAGAACTTCAGATTGTACCTTAAATGTTATTTCCTATACAAACAAAATACCTGTAAGCTATCGTGCGTATTGATAACGAGTGCAATCGATCGATAAGCGAGATAACAGAGATTGCTCGCGACATACAATTCACAAGCCATCATTCACTTCATAATAACAAGATCAATTTCGCTTTAGTTAAAACTTGGTATTTTACTATCATTCATTTTAATCAGTCAAGAACCTGAGACAGAACTGTTGTACTTTTTCTTTGTAATACATACATTTATCTTTCGCTGAGTCGCTGTCTAGGGGTGAATGAGAAAAGCTTAGGGTCGTCCGAACTAGCGGTCGTTTGGAAAGGCCACGTCTAGTGAATAACTTCTATAGTCAAATAATCCTGACTGCCTCGGTGGCGTAGTTGTATTACGGTACGGTTACAAAGCTGAAGTCTCGAGTTCGAATCCCGGGTCGGGCAAAGTAATATTTTTCTATTCATTATCAGCCCGGAGTCAGGAATTTGTGCCCCGATATGGCGATAGGGTCGCCCCCTATCATATTGAGGGACGGAACATGCAAGGCGAAATGTGGGTTTCCTAGTGGCGCCTCTGCATACCCCTTCGGGGATAAAGGCGTGAGTTTATGTATGTATGTAAATAATCGTGAATCGTGTCATTTATTAAAAAATTAACCAGGCAAGTGTTACTTCAAAAGTCTCATCTATGGAACTTATAAAGCCGTACTTGTAATTATAAATAACACGTATAATGAATTAATAATGTATTAACCAGGATTCCACGCATTATTAAAATCAGATAAAACTGGCACTTGACACTGATACTCGTAAATTACAGATAAGAGATAACAGCCGCCAATGCCGCACCGTATTCGCCATGCAATAATCACAATAGCCGGTGGTATGCCAATAAATGACACGCAAGTATTGTTACATCAGTATTGTAATTAATATTATTCACATAATAACTTGGTGAATACCTTGCAATCTGTTCTAAAAGTCCGCACTTTCCTTGCATCTTGTTGGTTTTTTACCAATAATAGCTAAATTAGGCGTGAATGTTTGGGTGAATGAAATCATTCTAACGCATTCAAACAAAAACATCACATAACTAGAAATATTAGAGACCGATTCTATTGTTCTATGCCAATGATAATAACAATATTTATAGAAAAATCATTGAAAACATCTAAGCTGGAGACTACATTTACATATGTAGATTTGATTATTTATCTGATAAAGGGTTTATATACATAAACGAAACATCGTTGTACAATGTTCGTGTGATGATAACATCCACTAGTTTTATTTCCGTATAAACTAAATAAAAAATAAAATTTACCAACCAAAACTACAATATTGTAATTTTTATTGCCTTCATCACACAGGATTTAGAATGGGGGAAAATTATTTAATATATGACCCAAATAATACACATATTTTTGACTTCACCACTCAATAAATTACTAAAATACCAGCATACAACTCGCGTTCCACAGTCACGCACCGTTTTATTACAACCGACAAATTCAGTTATTAATATGATCACGTGTACGTTGGTACCAATAGACTTGGTGCAATAAACACGGCTCACAATACTGGAAAAGACTAAAATACTACAAGTCTAATTTTACAACACTTACTACATAAAGGATGAAGGTTTTCCATTAAAGCGTACATGAAGAATGGGGTTCTTTGTGTCGACAGCACGCATCACGAGACGGTTGGAGGGCCGCCCGTCACGTGTATTATGAAAAGACTCAGGTGCAGTAATATTTGTGTTGTACCCAAGCCGTTGCTTGTTATAAAAACATTTCTCCTGGCGCTGCGTTTTGTGGGACAACCCCATGTGAATTTAGATGAAATTATAACATACTGGAACAGTCTAGGTAATTATAAAACCATACTTCCGTTAGTTATGGGACCTATAATTATGACATAGTGCAAAACAAGTATTTTACCATTTCATATGGAAAAACAGAAATTGGTGTTTTGTTGAACCTTGGCCTGCGATATGAGATCATCTCTCTAATTACTAATGAATAGTTTTAATATCTTATATGTGTATATACATATAAAAAAATGTTTACTCATTTGTTCATCTTCTGTTTCCGCTCATGGTTCATACGATAAAATCCCAAATCACTATATGGTAGTAATGGAGCATTAATTACCTATATTACCCTGACAAAGCTGATCGAGCAAACATGCTCATCTTGCCATGAGGTGCATTGTAGTCACTAGTCACATTGTCGTGACATATTATAATGGTGGCCTGCCTGCTAGAAACACGATAAATCCATTTTTATTCAGTAGTACTCAACAAAGACAAATAATTCACTAACGTTGTTGAATAAAGTAGGATTACTTCTCAATGTATGCCACAACCACATGATGTTGCAAAACATCCGTTGATCTGGCGTGAGATAAAATTACCGAACCATAGTAACGGTCCTAGTATACCTAAAAGGTAGTCATTGCTACATGTGCCTAAACTTGTTATCCAATTACAAACATACATTTATATCGATACGTAAATTTTCTACTGTTCTGTACTGTATCCGTTAATATTTGTCCCAGTACGGGGTACGGACCTCTTCTGCAATCGAGAGTACGATTGTTGAGGAGGAGGTGTATTTTGTAAGCTCCCGTAAATTATTTAGGTGCATAAAAGAAAAATAAAGGGTAAGAAAATTATATATTGCGTTATTTCCATATAAAACAACGGTTGTTTACATTCATCATGAATGGCGGTAACCTATCAGTAAACGCGCCGCCTCCCACATCTGGAATCTAAATTTATCACATATATCTATTTTAATTTCACTAGTGTCTTTCAACTATCCATAAAGAATATTCTACTTTACACAATAGAGAATAACGGGTCAGTAATTTCTCAATACGAATATCTACAATAAGCCTACACATATGTCAATTCGGTCTGCGGGTTATATTAAAAGTTTCCTGGTTTAATACATTGAGATTTTTACCTTTTCTAGTATGTTTCATTTAATTAAGTAATGATACGATACTCTTTTGTGATGGCTTACTATGACGTCAAAAACGTGGACAATTTAACTTGAGAATTTGAGCTACAAACGGCCTCATTTTCATATTAAATATTTTATTGTTTGTTTTGGTATATCTCAGAGGTTTCTTCATCAAATGGCAAGGCGATGACCGGTAAAAGGTGTTTCAAATGGTAAAGATCACCGACTAAACTCCGAGACGAATCGATAAGTTTGTCGAGCCACCAATAGTTGTTACTGTTTTAAATACCTGATATGAATAAGGTTTCGTTGTATTGTAGGAATACATAAGATGGATAGTATAGTTACAGCTTGGTATAAAGAACAGTGCAAGTAATTACTGATTGAAGTGAATATAATACTGACTGACAAAATTATGTAGGAAAAAAAATGTTTTGAACTGTTCTAAACCTATGAATAGTTTGATATCTGAAATAACATGCTTCCAACGGGTTAACAAAGAAATTAGCATCAAAAAATAAAAAAATGGTACAAAAGAAAAGGACTAACAAAGTAGTGTTTTTCATCCATGTACCAGGGTATCAGAACGCCTGTGGAGGTAAACCGTAGCGCACATATTCGCGTGGGCCCTCTCCCCGCGTCCCGCACACCCGTCCCGTTGGGTCAACGCCCGGCGCGGCCGTTTCGGCCGACGGCGCGCCTCACCTTGACATTCATCTCAAGCACGACGACGCTTTGACCAAACGTTTGAATTAACCCGAACAATTTCCAAACGTCGCATTTTAATTGACACTGCTACAACATCCACCGACTACTCGAATTTGCAGCCATACACGCACGGACGACTGTGACTGGTAATAATACAGTTGCTGGTTATGCTATCCTAGTACTCATGAGCTTTTTTGAATAAGGAAATATAAAGAAAGTTTAAGTAAGAAATACCTTGGCGATATTCTGAAGAAATTATTTTCGTTAGACCCGTGTGACAAGAAGAATTAATATTAATTGTAGTCGGACTAATTTGCTCTTCACTATCCGCAATCATAAACTTATTATAAATGTACAATATAATTTAGAACAACTGTAACTAGATATTTGTCTTATTTAAAGTACATACTAATATTTTAATCTAAATAGAGATAAAATATTTAGCTACAATCTCTCTGGCCTATTTGTCTTGCCAGGCGTTGGCATGGTAAGTAATCGAATAATTCATCAAAAATCTGGTAGTGACGTTGCGCTCGTAACCTACGATAAGAGCCTCAAATCCGCAGTTTAAATCCGTCCCCGTAAGGTCAATACACTCTGATTGCTTTCAAACTATTTCGTATTAAGCGCTAATGCGTCGTATTCGCAGAGGTGTAGACAACGTATCCTTAAAACAAACTATAACATTTGTAACGAATGTAAATGAACATTATGTAGCGATTATTAACCACAAATTATACAATACTTGTTTTAAATGACTTAATTTTCAAAAAATATAATAAATCTTCTTTTATCGATTTTACGCGTCATAATATTAATTGATTTGAAATAAATTGGGTTTTAATACCTTTGGAGCCTAATTATTTATCAGTCGTCTTTTGAGATGTTCCAATGTTAATAATTTATTTATCATGTTATTTATACAATAATTTAAAAAATCATGTTACGTAAATATTTTCTGGAAATTAAAACAATGAAGGTACCAACCTTAATTAATTGTCTAATTACGCAAGTCCATTAGGCTAGCCACATCATTTTATTAGTAACAGGTTACTTGGGAATTGGTATCATTATATAGTTATTAATTACGGCGTAACGATTGCAAATGCATTTGTTAATGATATGGTTTCTAATAGGTTAATTAAATTTTCCATTCTTTTTTGTGGCAAAAAATACTATGGTGTCTTCAGGTAGACTGTAGGTTACTCATCAGCTTCATAATAAAGGATATCGGCTGTACAGTCCTATAAATCGAAATGCCAAGAAAAAGCAGAACCATTATTTGCTTCTTTAAAGCATCATACTAAATTCGTAGATATCGAAGTCTTTTCAAGCATCACCTAATAAATGGCAGTCCATTCCTTTTCTTATAATATACATGGCATGTTGCACTTCTATAGCCAGTGACATAGGTGACACAAGGCAAGTCAAAAACGTTACCTTAAAAGCGATAATGGCCGACCCATGACAACAACCACCATTGTTACAAAAACACGCGTGAGTGAATCATGTCATGTTTAACATCCACGAGGAAAACTTCGAACGACGAACCGTGGCCCCAATGACGTCACGCCTTTTGATTTTTAATAAGAAACTCTTTATGGTGGCATTCCATCCTTATATGAAGGTAGAAATATTTGAGGATTTATTTGTGACGAATTTCAAATAATTTAGCATTTTAAATTTGAAAAAATATTTTAAATGGTGTGACTCTTGCATTTAAATACAGATTATTATAATGTAATATAGGGAAATTTTTGATGTCTTTTAATCTTAGATAATACTTTCTATAGTATATTATTTGCTGTTAAGACATATACATTCATTGAAATTCAGAAATTTTAAAATATAGAATTGTTTTATTTTTTAACGAAAATGATATGGTTATTGAATCAGGTGCTTACTAAATGATTTTCTAAGAATATTTATTATCATGATTATTTTGAAAACAAAAATTTAACAAGCTCTATGGGAGGATAGGTTAAGATGACAGCTGTGAAATGAGAGGCCTTAAGTACATTACCGAGACTCAGACAAATGTTTGAGTTAATCACAAGTATTTCAGATCTGAGTGTTGTAATACCAAAAAGTCTCAACTTATGAGACCTAAGGTGCATGAATTACTTTTGCCTATATTTTATACACACATTTCAATCATCAATCCATAAGTGTCATTCATTAATATGATGCTAATGGGGCATGAAATAGACTGATTTACATGACAATGGCATAAACTTGAATTATTTGCAGATGGCAACTGACAATTGACGTCCCTGTTATATTACTTGAATCACAAATGTGCTAGAATCGGGACCTGAGTATAAAGGATTCATTGTCAATGAAATGTTATAGCTGAATGAAATTTAGTTTTTAATATATATATTTGTTTAATAGACATCCCTTATAATTTATTAAAGGCTATCAGATATTTTCAGTATAGTAACCTATATAAATATTATAATTTAAATAAAAAATACACAGCACAAGAAAGTTATCAACTGAAATAAATAGTTCTTGTTGTAATAAATACAGATGTGTGAATCATTGATTACTAGTTGCAAACAAGTAACCAGATTTTATGGGGCAAATCAAATGTTGCATATTGAATCTAGGACAGTCATTATAGAATCATATTAAAATCTGTCCAATATTACTGCAACTACAATTCAAAATCCGTGGATCTACATTTCCAGTACAAACCTCATTGTCCTTCTTCCAATGTTATATATATTTTTATTAGCTAGACAACATAATTTGTTTTTTTTTTATAATCGTTTAATTTAGAATCATATATGTATTTAATTAGTTGTTCCCGTCTTTTACATAAAGGACTACAATTTATTTCATTAAGAATATCTATAAAATATTGGCATAATTTTAATTTATTCTACAAATAACCAGACGTGAATTCAATTGAAAATATAGCCATCAATTAAAAAATAAAGCACTTTACCATGAATACCTTATCATAAGAACAATTTGTAATGTATGACATCATGTGTTCAGAAAACAAAATATATATTATTTGATTTTCCTTCAAATATGTGCTATATGTGCTAACAGCTATTTTAAGAGGAAACTTAGACCAATAAATGACAATTTATATCATCAGTAAACAATTATTTTATTGGTAGTATTTGAGCACAGGTAGTTTGAAAATGATGGACCAATCCTGAGAGCATTGTTGTATTTAGTTTCATTAATAATTTTTCATTATCAATAATTATGCAAGCTAAACTTATCCTACCAAGTGCAATATGGATGTATTTTATATTATATTTCAAAAAATGGAAAAAATAATATTCTATGAGGCCTTTAATGGTAGATCAAATATCTTCTCTGTTACAAGTAATATTGTAATAATTAAATGAAAAGATTAAAGTCCAGGTGCAATAAATGCTCTTACAACAGTCTTTATTATGACTCACCTCTACACAACCTTTCTAGATAATCATTTATCATCATTAGTATGCAGCATATTATCAAATTACCTACGTATGTACACTACAAGTTGTCTATGTAGTCTTGGCAGAACTTAGCATCAAGAACAATAACTAGGATCAACCAATAGGCAGGTTATTATGTTGTAGCTAAAATAGGTTATATTACTGGTCACTCATTGGTATGAACAAAGAAAAAGATACTTACATAAATGAGGCCGGAGTAGTATCTGTCCTTGATGTTGTGCAGGACGGAGGCTTCGTTGAGGCACGTCAACTCGGCCATGTCTTCCACTTTGTCGAACTTGGGCGGATTCATCTTCTGGATGTCGTCGATCGGCACCAGGATCCGCTTTCCCGACTCCGCAATCTCCACTTCCACCTCATCTCCTCTCTCACCCTTGATCCCGGCCGCTACGAACCCCTGGTTCTCGTGTGGGACCCACACCAATCTCTTTTGGGTCCATTCTGCCTGAGTCGCCGGGTCATTGAAGCTGTTCCGATCCACCGACAGGTACCGCAGCTCGGGGTCGTTTCTATCCATGTCCACCATCGCGCCGCCAAATCACGCGCGGCCCAAGCTACTATAGCCACACACCGGCACTTTATACCACATATAAACGCTCACCGCGACCGACACACCTCACAACACAACGTTTTAGTTTCCGACACCGCGTAGTTTTATTGCCGTGGTCGCGCACGGCGCTGTTATCCACAAAATGACGATTGCGACTGACAGTTCCGCGGCGGTTACGGGTAGGAGGGATGACCGGTCGACGCCCGAATTCACGTTGATTGTTGCCGAAATACTAAACAGATTTTCTCTTATATACTGCCGTAAAACCCTAATTAACTTGCTAATTAAATAATGCACATACGCTAAACATGCTCTAAGTGCTTACAGAGTAGTAAAAGACACTTATAATTAAAAAAAACCCTTAAATTAAGCTCACGACGTGTTGCCGACACTTCTTTCTTGTCGTTAAAGCTTTATTTCGATTACGCAAATAAAATGACGGTTAGCGCAAATCTCTCTTCACTATTGGCCAATATTCGCATATATTGTAACAGGCGAAAAATTTAGCCAATGAGAAATATTTTTCAAACAGCTGGATATTTTTTTGAAATAGAAAACAAATTAATGATGCGTTCATCTTTAATGAAAAAGTTCATTAAACATAATATAATTTTATTATGTTTTAAATATTTTTGAAACAATTTCAGGAACCATAAATACCGAAATGCATAAAATCATATATATTTTTAACGTTGATTAGATTTAAAATAAACATGTAATTATATTTTATTCCTGTGAATTTATATTTAAATAAAATATAGTCAAATGTTACCATATAAACAAGACGACTGTCTAGACCTCGCTTTAAAATAAGTTCGTTCACTCTTTTTATCATAGTCTACAATTTACTCCTTAGTCTGTGGTCTACAAGCAGTTCAATCATTCATCTATATTCTATACTCTATAGTCTATTTCATTTTATAAATGTCACAAAACAAAACTGGGAAAATATCTATTTTGGCAGAATATATTTTATGTTTAATTTAAAATTATACATGCCTGGCAATGTCATCTATTATAAAATTTGATCTAAAGGAATTAAGAAAGTTAACTGGTGACAAAAATTCTTGTGTAATTGAAAAGAAAGTAACACAGAATTTGGCTCTCCAACCATGGTGTTTGGGGAACCTCAAGGAATCAATAAAAAATTTGCTGGATTATAAAATCGGTAAATTTGACAAAGAGTAAGTTTATATCAGAAATTACTATGTCATTAGTCATCACTGATCACAGAATATAACTTTAACTCACAAGGTTGTTGTTGTGTGTTTACTAGATGTATTTTAAATTTGTATAATTATTGCAATGTTTCTGAACTAAATGTTTGCTCTAACATTCAAACTAAGCAGCATCAAAGTTCAATAGGGCTTTCATTTTAATATCAATCTTGCAAATCTATGTTGCAATAACAACATGTGACCTCATTATATTCTAGATTTAACGGAATTTTATTAAGTTACAAGAACCTAAGGCTGCTTCAAAATGTTGGAACCATCAGGAATGACAATGCGGACATATATTTCCAAGTGCAAGCTGACTACTTTATATTCCAACCATATGTTGGTGCTACATTAACAGGAGTTGTTAATAAAAAAAGCACCACACACCTAGGCATTCTAGTCCACAGGTAATCATGATTGAAATATTATATTTTTATTTATAAACCTAAAATTGCAATTTGTAAAATAATACTTCCACAGCAATTGCACCACACTGCTAAAATATAAAGAACATGAATCATCTATTTTATTTAATACATCAGGTGTCAAACAATGCACTACAATTTAACAGTTTTATATATTTAAAATCTTTACAACAAATAAATACCTTATCAATTTGATAATACAGTATAATTAAATTCACACATTTAGGTCAATGCAAATATTTATGTGTAAACAAGTCCTTGATTTACTCTGACAACTATTGGTTATGTTACACAATATCTTGACATATTTAAAGAAAAATTCAGATTCTCAGAGAAATCATGTAAACATTGTAAAAATAATATTAGTGTTGGAGAGAATGCCTCAGGCATTAAGTATGCCGTTATACATTGCAAAATAAGCATAAATAAATAAGTATTTATATCTGCCTGAATACTATTGAAACTAATAGACAATTATGAAAATCTATTAAAAAGTTCAATGCAAATATGCCATGGTTTTTATTCAGCAAGTGGCTAAGAGAAATCTAGAATGATTGTGACAACTTATTAGTGATAAACTGTGACTAAGTAATACACTCCAGAATGCTCTATTTTTAATTACCATTAGGTGCATTATAGTTACTTTTTCATGACAGTTAACAATTCATTCATAGTCATAATTAGGTATGTGTTATTTTTTTATTATTGCAGAGTATTCAATGTAGTTATACCAAGGCCAACAGAAGAGCCTGGGAATAAATGGATAGGATCAAGTATACAGGAAGGTCAAGAAGTTACATTTAAAATTGTTGTCATGGATCTATATGGGGCATTGCCTTACATCAGAGGAAAATTAGATGAAAGGTAAACTTTTACAAATTATTATTTATTATAACACAAAGATTGAATTCTACTGCCTATATTACTTTGTTAGTGCTTTTCATAAAACCTCTATATTATTTGTTTTCAGTTCTGTAAAACTGGCAAATGATGGAGACTGTGAAGATATGGAAACTGAAACCCTTCATACACCTCAAGTTTCCTATGTTGATTTTGATAAAACTAAACCTTATATTCAGAAGCAAGGTGGAGATGGTTTGGTCGTACCAACAAAGAATAGTACAAAATTAAATACAAGTAAACATCAATTGAAGAATTGTAGTCACTCACCAGAAATCCCTAGCCAAATTGCGAATGGAAATAGAAATCCCAAAACTAAATATGATGATAGTAATATCAGTGTGTCAGATAAATCAAAAACCAAGAGGCGAAGTAAACTACAAGAAACAGATGTAAAACCCTCAGATCCTAACCTTAGACCTAACAAAAAGCACAAAAGAGAAACATAATTATTTTATTTTAATTTTTAGTAAATATATTTAAAAATTCTGAGTAATATACACATATACACTGAATTTTTTATTTTTATTTACATAATTTAAATCTAATCCACAATGTAGTACCAACCAATTAAGAATTGCTGAATGTTTTGGGAAATTGGTGTGCACCATTGATAGACTTGCAGTTACTTTGCTTGCAGCTAATTGATGAATTATGTAATAGGTTGTTTTGTAGATTGAAAAAACAACTGTTAATGAGGTTCTTCCCTTGTAAATAGGTCGAGCAGTAGTAGTCAAGAATTAAAGAGAAAAGGCTTTTATAATATTATCAACATATTTGTGCTACTGATCAAATCATTAATGTACATAAGGAGACCTGTGGGTGATGTTATCTACACTACAAATGACAGCTATCGAAAATATTAATAATGTACACTTATAACAAAGTTAATATAATTGATTTTGCTAATTTCACTAACTCGGAGAGGTCATTAATATTGAATACTATAGACCATTAAAACATTTCAATACCTATGAAATGTTTTAATGGCATACTTAAGCGATTTTTTATATGTATAATAAGTGATTATCATTAAAAAGCATATCAATATATCATTATCAGCAGCGTTCGGTAAAGTAAATCACGATTCACGACTTCTCGTCAAATTCTGTGACTAAAAACGAAAGTCATATAATAGTGTTACCAGTGATCATATACGGCACCGGAACGTGGCCTCTCACTATGGGCCTCATACGAAGGCTCAATATCAATTAAAGCGCTATGCTCCGAATTTCCCTTTGAGATCGAGGAATGAGGAGATTCTTGGGAGAACAAAAGTTACCGACATAGCCCTTAGTATCAAGTGGCAGTGGGCGGGGCAAATAGCGCGAAGAACTAATGGAGGCCACGGACAAGCAACCGATGTGTAGGATGCCCGCCTACAAGGTGGCCTGGTTATGGTTGCAGGAAGGCGCTGGATGTAGGCCGCGTCCAACAGGTCGACGTGGAGATCCTTGGGGGAGACCTATTATAATAGTGGACTTCCTGTGGCTGAATACATAGATAAATGATTATCGCCGGCGACTGTGAAACGACTGGCCGCGGATTCGAACCCCGATACCTAAACTACCCGCAACGAAACATGTTTGTGTGGTCCACTGTCCACAGGTATTTGTTTCGGATCTGGGTGTATGTGAATAGTGGGACGGCAAAGTTTTTCTTAGTTTTTAATACCCACGACACAAGAGTCGTTCTTAGTGTGGGGGTCAGGACTATGCAGGACTATGTAATGTGTGACTGTAGGGTGTATTTATATATTATTATTATACATTTTGACCGTACAGGCTTTTAAAATGGGAAAGAATAGGAGACGGCTCCTGCGATATCACTAAGTTATAGAAAGAAACACTATAAAAATACCATCGTTTCAAGTCGGTTCTTCTGTGAGAGTGGATGGAGTGGTCTTTACCCGGTACTTATAGTCCAATCCCAAGTTATGGCTTTACAACTTTGAATTATACTTCTACATTTATGCTGCGTCATTTTCATTTCCAGATCGTTGTAAGGTTATTATTACTTAAACCTAAGCTGTATTTTGATTTTTATCTTGATTACGAAAAATTATATTACAAAAAAATTGTACCTTCTTAAATGTGTTGGCTGTATAAAAAATAATCCTTAGCCTCTTCGAAGTAAAACTGTCAAACCACAGTGTCAAACCGTGCGATGTTTTTAGGTTACTAAATATTATATTCCATTTTATTTCTCGAAAAAGTGCAGAAATGTCTGCAAATTTAAGGATTTTGAATAAATGTATATCACAATCTTCATCATACATATTCCCCAGGTATAATATAAATATTGTGGGTGATCGAATTATTACATCTCCTAGTGCAATATCATTTATTTTGTAAATATTTTTTTAGATGCCCACTAACATTACAAAAAAGGCATTATCCTAAACCGACGAGTTTCCCAGACTTTTACCAAAATCCAATATTTAGGAAAGATGAACAGTCAAAGCTGGCTGAGGAAGGAGAATTGTCGAGACGAGCTACATTGCCAGTAAAACCACCGGCAGTGTACGAATCATCGTCTGTGTATCAAGATCCACTAGTAAAGTAAGTCACTTAGGTCATTAAATACTTAAAAAAATCATCTTTATTTAAAATTCTTTATTTTAACTGAGTAAAGCAAAATTGTGCAAAAATACTGTTGATTATTTACATGATATATTATGATTAATATGTATAGTTAATGCTACTTCATTTTATTAGGTTGTTCTAAAGTGAAACAAATCCATTGTCCGTAAAAACATGCAGTCAATGTGTTATTAAACCTAAATGTAACAGAAATATGTAGAGTTACTCAACTTATTATTAAATTTCAGTTATCTGATCAATATTGTAATGGAAAAAGGTAGAAAACAGCTTGCTAGGAATATAGTAGAGAAGGCATTTGAAAACATTAAGAGAAAGCAAATTGAGCGATACCACCTAGCATCAACTCCAGAGGAAAAGGCCAAAATAGAATTAGACCCCAAGATTTTATTGCACAGAGCTGTAGAAAATTCAAAGCCTCTATTACAACTCACACCAATCAAGAGGGGTGGTATCACATACCAGGTAATTACAAATTTAGCTATTTATTACTACCATACTAGCTAATTAATTATTTATTTATATACACTTATTGCACACCCAAAAAATACAAATTAAGTTAAAATCCCATACATAGAAAGTCCAATTGGCGGTCTTATCGCTCAAAGGCAATGTCTTATAGACAACCATGGGATGAATTTTGGAAAAGGATTAACAGATTTTGGAAAAGGATTAATTGATGTTGGTGTTAAATTTAGAGGATAACACTTGCTTATTTTTTGTGAATTTTTAAAGTACTTCACTTATTTCATTCAAATGGATCGAAATACATGGCAGGCAACTTATTAGAAGTGGAATTATAAATCTGTGGCTCTTGTTACAAGTGATACAACTCGAGTTGTACCCTTTTTGAGTTTTTTATATCGAAATGATGAGAAAAAAATAAGCTTTTTTTTGGTCTAACTCACGATTTTCTATCTGCTATAGTTACGGAGATAATTTTGTGTAAAGTGATACAAGTGCTGCTATTTTGGCGAAAATTGCGTGAATATTGATATATTTCGAGTTATAACTCGTTTTTGTAATCGATTAATACGCAGTTTTTGTGGATACTGGTATAAGTACAATTATAACTATTTTCACATATATTTTTTTCAGTGCACTTAATGTGAATATTGATATATCGAGGGTTATATCACTTTGAACCATTTTTTTCCAATATTGACTAGGGTACAACTCGACATGTACCTACCAATTCAAATGTGAATTTTTGATTTGGATGTGCTAAGTGATACATCTCGACATATATCATTCTACAGATTTTTTTATTTTATGTGCAACCGAATACAAATCAAGTTGTATCTAAAACTCAAACAAATTACAAAAATATTTTATATCGAATAAAATGTGCTAAGTGAGACAATTATGCGCGGCAATACATTATCACGAGTATATTGATTTAAATACAACAGAACCACTAATTCAAATGTCTAAATATATTATAATACTTTTGTACTATAAATATGATTTATTATAATATTATTATATTCCATCATCAGATACAATATCCAAGGTAAATATATGAAAACTAATTTTTTTACGTAGCTGTCAGAAACATTATATTATTATTCTATATTTTATTGAAAAATGGCAGTTGTCAAAACGGTATTGGTACATAATTTATTTATTTATTTATAAATTCTTTATTGAATACCACATACAAAAAAATGTAAAATAAACATCTTATTTATGAATATTACTGCTGCTTTACTCAAGTTATCTTTGATTTTTATAAATGGAAAGAAACTCAATGGTTTCTTAGATTTACGCGAATGTTACACATTGAAATAAAACTATTTTATTACGGATTTTATCGCGATTTGGTTTAATTTTTACATTTTTTAACTTCCCGACGTTTCGATTACTTTACAGCTTTCGTGGTCACGGGGCGGACTGAGGTATTAGTCATCCGCTCTGTGACTGTCACAATTAAACTACCCTTAATTTTCAATTATTAAATTAAAAAGTTAACTAGTTGTTGCGATCCGATCTACGCAGTAGGAGCTCACAGTGTCTTGAGGTCTGGCAGCTGGTCTTTTGGGTTCCGATTTAATCAAATGTAGAACTGGATCCCATGATGGTGCAAGCTTCAAGCCATCTTCTCTATTGAAATTTGGATGTTTTTTAATTTCAATAGCCTCGCGAAACATCCTGGGTAGGAAGCGGTGTTCTTTAGCGAGGATTAGGGGCTTATCAAAACGAAGGTAATGCTTGGAGCCTTCTTCGATGTGTTCAGCAACTGCAGACTTCGTTGAGCGTCGGTGTTTGACGTCAGCTATGTGTTCTTTTACGCGGGTCCCTATGCTTCTCTTGGTTTGGCCGATATAAGAGAGGCCACAGTCACAATCTATTTTATATACGCCCGGTTCTTGCAAAGGTATATGACACTTGACAGGTGGTAAGAATTGACTAATCTTCTTGGGCGGCTTGAAGTATGTTTTAATGGAAGCACGCTTCAGGATGTAGCCAATCTTGTCTGTGACTCCTTTGATGTAAGGTAGTATAACCGGGGCCCGTTCAACTGTGGCTGGTTTCACTCGGTTTCTGTGACGGCGGCGTGGAACTTGGAGCTTGTTGTCTCGCAGTACCTGCTTGACGTGTTGCAGCTCAGTCGCCAGGTGTTTCTCATCACAGATTCCTTGTGCTCTCTGAAACAAAGATTTACCCACGGTAGCTAACTGTTTCGGATGGTGGTGAGATTCACCGTTCAGATATTTATCTGTATGGGTCTTTTTTCTATACACGGTATGACCTAAGGACTGATCAGGATTACGGATTACTAAAACATCTAAGAAGGCAAGAGATTTATTATGTTCCAACTCCATAGTAAATTGAATTTTATTGTTAATGGAGTTGAGGTGATTTAAAAATGCAGTTACTTGGTTAGATGGTAAGATTGTGAAAGTATCATCTACGTACCGCTTGTAAAATCTTGGCGAGACCGGGGCTGTACTAAGGGCTGTCTCCTCGAAGTCCTCCATGAAAATATCGGCAACTACAGGAGATACAGGTGAGCCCATAGCAACACCATCCATTTGTACATAGTATTGATTATTCCACAACATGTAGCCAGATGTGAGGCAATGTTTGAGTAATTCTGCATATTCTAGTGGCATGTCATTCTCTGCTAACTTCTTAGTGACAATTTTGATGCAGTCTTGTACTGGTAAGCTTGTAAAAAGTGACTGCACATCAAAACTAACCATTGTTTCATTGTCAGCTAATTGTAGATGTTTAATGTCACTGACAAATTGGTATGAATCCTTCACAGATGCTCTAGTGTTTCCTCTGAGTGGTGAAAGCACTTGTGCTACGTGCTGAGCCAATCTGTAGGTTGGTGTGTCGATCTGGCTCACGATGGGACGTAGTGGAGCATTTTCCTTGTGTATTTTGGGTAATCCATACAATTTTGGAGGTTTTGCACACGATGGGATGAGTGACTTAGAGTTCAGATCTAACTTCTCGGAGTACTTGATTATTAAAGAGCTGGTGGCCTTTAATATTTTGGTAGTCGGGTCTGATTTGACTATTTTGTAAGTAGTGTCATCCGATAAAAGTTGTTCGATTTTATTGTTATAATCTGAAGTATCCATCACTACTGTCGCATTCCCTTTATCTGCACGGAGAACAGTTAATTCCTTCATAGATCGCAGGTTCTTTAAAGCGATAAATAGTTGTTTTGGAAGATTTGGTTTCGGCACTTTGTTTCGTCGTAGTAAAGATGATATATCTTGACGTATCGCCTCCGAATCTTCCTTCTTCAAATTGTTAATGAAAAGACTGTTCTCAACGTTACAAATAATGTCTTCATACGGTATCCTACGTGGAGTTACGGCAAAATTTAGACCTCTTGACAAAACCTGAACTGTGTTTTCATCCAATGTATGTTTTGACAGATTAATGACCGCGCGTTGTTTGTCTGCGCCGGAGTGCGTGTTATCTGTGTTAGGGTGCGTTCCGTGCCGGCACTCGGAGTTGTTAGAATTTTTGACATTTGATTTTGATGAAAGTTTATCATATTTATTTATGTGTTTATTTTTGCATTCGTTATATTTGGATGTTTCTCTTTTATTTAATGTGTCCATGCAATTTTTAAAATCAAATGATGATAATACTGTCTTTAACTCATTGGATGATTTTTCGATACAATTATTTATGTAATGTAGGTCAGATCGTGTTTCATGTATGGTAGCTTGTAACAGTTTTTTACTCGCCTGGCTTAGAATTTTAGCGCTCCCTCGTATGGTTTTCTTAGGTGATATCTTCACACACGTGGGGATGAGATTATGATCACGGCATCTCTTCAAGAAATTCAAAGATGATATATTTCTTGCGCGCTTAGTTTTCAAATTCTCCAACCGGCGTATTTTGTTTGCAATTTGCAGTCCGTACTGGTTTGCATAATGGTTTCTTAGATTTACGCGAATGTTACACATTGAAATAAAACTATTTTATTACGGATTTTATCGCGATTTGGTTTAATTTTTACATTTTTTAACTTCCCGACGTTTCGATTACTTTACAGCTTTCGTGGTCACGGGGCGGACTGAGGTATTAGTCATCCGCTCTGTGACTGTCACAATTAAACTACCCTTAATTTTCAATTATTAAATTAAAAAGTTAACTAGTTGTTGCGATCCGATCTACGCAGTAGGAGCTCACAGTGTCTTGAGGTCTGGCAGCTGGTCTTTTGGGTTCCGATTTAATCAAATGTAGAACTGGATCCCATGATGGTGCAAGCTTCAAGCCATCTTCTCTATTGAAATTTGGATGTTTTTTAATTTCAATAGCCTCGCGAAACATCCTGGGTAGGAAGCGGTGTTCTTTAGCGAGGATTAGGGGCTTATCAAAACGAAGGTAATGCTTGGAGCCTTCTTCGATGTGTTCAGCAACTGCAGACTTCGTTGAGCGTCGGTGTTTGACGTCAGCTATGTGTTCTTTTACGCGGGTCCCTATGCTTCTCTTGGTTTGGCCGATATAAAATTAAACCAAATCGCGATAAAATCCGTAATAAAATAGTTTTATTTCAATGGAAAGAAACTCCTTATTCTTTTCCAACTGTTCTGGAATGATTTTTACATGTTTTCTTATTGTAGTATTTGTATAATACTCATCTGTTTAAAAATTATTTGCATCGTTTTCGAACTTTTGAGTATATGACACTATACTATTGAGATTAGAGACCTTTACCATTCATATTATAAAAGTACGTTATAAGATTTTAATACATACATACATACATACATACATAAACTCGCGCCTTTATCCCCGAAGGGAGAGGCAGAGGCGCCACCAGGACACCCACATTTCGCCTTGTATGTTCGGTCCCACGATATGATAGGGGGCGAGCCTATCGCCATATCGGGCACAATTTCCTGATTCCGGGCTGACAAAGAATAGAAAAATCCAATATCACTTTGCCCGACCCGGGACTCGAACCAGATACCTCAGCTTTGTAACCGTACCGTAATACGACTATGCCATCGAGGCAGTCTAAGATTTTAATAATTGTGCTAAAACTGTACCCTAAGAATTTGTAATTTAATTAAATTAGTTTTGAATCTAAATTTTATTAAAGTTAATTTATTGTAATTGTGTTTATTTTGTAAGTTTTTTTTACATTTTTGTACATTCATATTACATTTAAAAAAATTACTTAAAAAAGTATAAAACAAATAGTTAACCCTTTGGTGGCGAGGCTCAAGTCCCAAGCCACCGGTGCAGTGGTTAGGGATACAAAGTAAGGAACATCCTCACTATGAGTGGTATGTCCAGCAATACTGCCTTTTGGATCTGATTCTTGACCCAACGACCAACAACGGCTTTTGGAGATGTTGGTCTTGGCTCTTTGGTATCAGTCCATGTGCAGAAACAACAATAGGGACAATAATTGTTGAGTCTACATCCCAAATGTCAGTAACCTCGTGTTCCAAATCTAAATATTTAGACAATTTGTTTTTTTTCAGCTTTAAAGAGGTTATCGTCATGCGGTATGGTAACATCAACAAGTATTGCTCGGCACGTCAATCGATCTATTATCACAACATCAGGCTTATTGGCAGCAATAGTCCTATCTGTGATAACAGACCGATCCCAATACAGCGTTGAATGAGCATTTTCAAGAACTGGTTGGGAAACATACTGGTAATATGGCACTTCAAGAGTCACAATAGTCCATATCGAAGAGCGATTTGCTGATGTATGATCTTGGCTTCTAGGTTGTGTCTATGCAAGTACTCGCCGTTAGCAAGATACGAATAACCGGAAGTTACTTGTCTCATTGGCTCGCCAGGATGTTGGCATGCCCTACAAATGTCGACCGTACCGTCCTTCAGGATGTATTTTCTATAGTCTTAATAACTTCGTCCACGATTGCAAAAGCAAAACACTCAGTTTCCCCAGAGGTTACCAAAACGTAGTCAAGTTACAGATGAAGGCCGGTCCACTTCAGGCCCGTGTAGGGCCCGATAGAACGGACCATGCAGCTCTTTGCTCTTCCATACATCCTCGCGATCTTAAACGCTCATCACCAAAGGCTTCCGCCAGTTCTCATTCGCCAATGAGAGCTGGGTAAATACTTTACACACTATAACTACAACCCTATGCATATCTACGTAGCTGTGATGGAAATACTCCCTTAGATTGCACACCTCACGATTATACAGATCCTTAGCATTAAGAATGCCTCGGCCCTCACATCTCTGCGGGATGCACAACCTCATCACTGACGAACTTGTATGATGCATACGATGTGCATTTGGTAGAGTCCGGACCTTACGATCCAGGGCGTCCAATTTCGTCTGAGTCCATCTGAGTTTGCAAAAGAGTACATAAGTACAGGCATAACCCAACCGTTAAACGCACGAATATTGTTTCCACCTGATAAAATACAGTTAAGAACTTTTGTCAGGCGGCTAAAGAAACGCTCCTTCATTGATTGTTTTACCTCTGCACCTATAATATCTAGACCCTCAGGCATACCCAGATACTTGTAGGTTTCCGTCTGCGAAAGAGATCTGAGTCTTACAGTCTCTGAGATATTTATGTCATCAGAGACTGCAACCTCGCCTCGCTTGACATGGATAACCGCACCTTTATCTACACCAAACTCCATATTGATTGAGTTGCTAAATCAAGCAGTTATTTTTGACTAAAGTTGATTTATTATTATTATTATTTTATTCATTAACAGTTAAGGGATTTTTATACTATCCGGTAATACATGGGAGACCCATCGTACCTTTTATTTATTATTAAAAACATCGCAACAAAGTGAATTATTTAATAATATGAAACTTGTATCTATTTACACATTACATAATATCATTTTAACGAGAGATATAACTTGACTTGTATCGTTTAACACTTATTTTCAATAGACTTGAATATTAGCAAACAGATACTATTCAAGTAATTTATGAAAGTAGGGGGTTGCGGATTAAAAAAACATAATCTTACGGATTATACCTTTATCTTTTGTTTGAGCAACATTATCGTAGGAACTCATACAAATTAGTTATTACATTTTGTAAACTTTTGTATATCAGTTTACACGAAAGCACTTTAAACACAATATTTAGGTGCGACGTAATATAATTACACTTATATTATTTATCACAACATTTTTGCACATGTTACTCATAAGCCGAGGTATATCTCACAGGTTTCTCGTGAATTACTTTTTAAACATAATATTTATCAAAAAACCTAAAACGCACAATGAAAGAAAACTTTTTTCCCCACAAAATAAGGTATTCAAGTTTAATCTAGCACATTTAGTTTGCGACCTAGAATTTTTTAAATCTTGTTTTTGCTCTCCTGTAAAATGATGATTTTCGACTTGTATCACTCATCACAAGAGCCACAGAAATAAAGATCACATTATTACAGGTACCTGGTCCAATCACAGAGAAGAGGTCACTGTTTTTGGCAGTAAAATGGCTGCTAGAAGCAACATATGAGAAAGAAAGGACAGTTCACTTCCCAGAACAATTTGCATGGGAGGTTTTAGAAGCTGCTAACAACACAGGAAAAGTTATAAAGAGAAAACAAGACTTGCACAGACAATGCGAGGCAAACAGAGCATATGCACACTATAGATGGCAGTAGTGAAGCATTTATAAATAGAATAACTTAGACATACAATAGTGTAAAGAATAATCTTGTGTAATATTTATTACACTTGTGAAATAAGTTCAAATAAATTAATATCTTGTTTGATACAGTGGTTTATATTATGAATTTTGATCTAATACAATTTTTTCGATTTTGACTGAACCTTCTTGAACCTGCTCTAATATTTTCGGCTTCTCTAGATATAACTCGCCAAGGACACTATTAAGAATTTTAAATAATATGTTAAACCACTATAAATATGAATAAATATATGATGACAGTTGATAGTTTATAATTATTGCAAAATTAGCGCCATCTAGCGAGATCTTTTGAACTACTTGCAGATACCATTGCTAGTCGATAAACATTCGATACGGGATCTTGACTTATATCTAGCTTCATTTTATTCATTACAAAGGATTAGCAACAATCTATCGTAAGGTCGATTCTGTCGTTCAAAAATCAAAAAAAGGAATAGTTAAAAGCAGGTTTAGAATTGAAGGACGAAGAGGTTAATTGTTGAAAAAAAGGAAAAGCCTGCCGACAGAGGGCACTATATGCTATGGATGCATGTGTATCAACTATCAATGGCCCAGGGCCTTTCGCTCCGAAACTTTATCATTAAGCAACGCTACTTTTTAGATTGCTAGGATTAAAAGATAATCCTATAGCGCTAATTTGGACACCTCGCATAATACAATTAAGTGCAAATAAAATGATCGTCTTGTGCCTCCACTGGCCCCATCATCAACCATCTTACTGCATCAGCGCAGTGAAACTGACTTCGATATATAAGCTCATGTCTGCCTTCTTCAACCACCCTAATAGAGCTCGTCCCATCACGATATAAGTAATCTTACAATTATGTTGCCACGATGAATACCACAATTTGACTTTATTAGCATCCCAATTTCACCATTTCTAAAATATATTTCAGTTAATCCATTATATTCAATCATATTATTAAAATCGTTCATACAAATATAGTAGTTCATACAAACATAGATGCTCTCCTGTGACAGTGTGCACAATAAATAAGGGCCACACAAATAATATATTAATATTCTTATTGGGGGAACTGAACTTTAATATCCCTAATTTAAATTGTAGAACTAGTCGCATTGATAGGAATACGTTCCGACCGCGCCGGCAAAAAACCAATGTGGGGAAGTTTTCATCACTCAGTAGAATACAGAGTAAGTTTGATGATCTTCAGAGTTCTGTGTCTGTCGACTTGTTTTCGGGGTCTATCATTTGTTTCAAAAAACAAGTGCTGCAATAGTGTCTGTCGGATTCTAATTAATTACTTTAATTTTGATGATTATAAATTATTTTGATTTCTAAGTTATTCTATTCTGCAGATATTTTATTATTAAGCTTGTTTGTTTTTTTAAATTATTTTAATATACAGGGTATATCAAGACCGCGACCGAAAACGAAGCCAGGTGGTAGTATTAGTGACTTCAGACACAATGCAACGAAAAATTTCGCAAAAAAAGTCGTCAACTTTTTTTTTGGTATTTTTTACTTATAGTCGTATTTGGGTGGTAAATGCACAGTTTTCCTAAAATAATGATGTACACCTTTTAATTTTTTAAGACGTAATGGTACGATAGGGTTTAAATTACTATTTTCGCAATAACTAGGTATTTACTACCCAAAAAAAATTATTTTAAAAAAAATTGCAAAAAAAATCTGTCGCTTATTTTGCGAAATTTTTATTTGCATTGTGTCTGTAACCACTAAAACTACCACCCGGCTTCATTTTCGGTCGCAGTCTTGATATACCTACCCTGTATAATTAATTCGTTGATTTAATTTTAATATGAATGCTGTTTCACACCTGTTATTGGTGAGTGAACTGGTCCTTGAATTATATACGTTTAAATATTATGCATGTTTGGTCCATAAACTGTTAGTATGTCATTAAGTAAATAAAATAAAAATAAAATAAATATCACTATCACTATAATGTGTCTGGCTTGTCACTATCAATTTCATGGGAAATTGTCTGGGTTGTTGAGATTTAAGCAATAAAATTGTTACCATAGCATTTAAAGGAATTCCGGTTATATAAACTGATGTCATCGTAATTTATTACTTTGGAGTGAAGTGTCTGTGTCTACAGTATATATTTATTTTATAATGTATTTAAAGCTTAAACTTTGTTGATATTCTCGTGTAATTGACTTATTTTTGTCTTTATGAGAATACATTACTTAAACCCCATTTTGAAATGTCACATTTTTTATTAAATACATGTTATTTACGGAGTTTAGGCTCCCCGTTATCACAGTACACGGATCAACAATCGAATGAATAAAATCTATCTACCTGATCACCCTTATTAAATCGTTAAAAATTATATCATTATATTTAATAACTAGCTTCTGCCCGCAAACTACGTCTGCGTGATTAACTTTTTTGGTATTTCCTATCCCGTCCCTCTTCGTCCTGTTACATCCCGCCCGTCCTGTCTCATTCTCACTCAAGGAATGTAATCCAGTCCCATCCCATCCATTTGAGTATAAAAAAGTAACAAATATATCGGAATTCCTTTCTCATCCTACGGAACCACTATTTTTTCGGGATAAAAAGTAGCCTCAGTATTAATCCCGGGTGTTAGCTACCTCCATACCAAATATCATCGAAATCCGTTAAGCCGTTTCTGACTTCATCACGCACAACCGCATAGACAAACAGACAAAAATTCTAAAAATCATTGTTATGGGTTCTATTACGTTAATTCAGACCCCCTATATTAGTTTTCTCATTTATTACCATCATTATCATTTACAAATTTATTATATGTATAGATCATCATGAATTCCAATTTCCAATAGATAACCGTTGCACACGGGCTTCCAAATGCATGGCCCTATGCTCAATCTTTACCCTCCGTCTTTCATCTCCTGCTTACCCTACAATCCCACATCAACGCGTGTTAGATTATGATGTCACCGCTTTGTTCCAAATTGAATTATTTTTGCAACACCATTTAGGTATGTAATAGTTCACAGACGCACGTTCTCATTTTACTATACTCCTGAGCGCTATTGCAGCGTGAAAAAATAACTAACTAGGCCGCAATTATTGAGTTAAGTGGCCAGAGATAATGTATGTTTCTTCTCAATTGATACGCTGTCTGGAACAAAGAATAGAGTTCTAGGTATGGACAGTAACGATTAACCCTCTACTGTAGGCTAGCTTTTTATGAAAATTGATGTTTTTGCTTATGTTTAGCTACCTATGCCTAACTTCTCGCCATATTGGCCTAATTTTTAAGCATTTCGGATATCATTTCAACGGCTTATAAAGATTATCTAATTCCACCGAGTTGATAATAATAAATTAATTTTAACATACCTAATTAAGAAATAATATGCATTACCTAATGGTTTATTAGAATAACGCGTATTTATCACATTGAAATAAAAATATTTTTTACGGATTTTATCGTGATTTGGTTTAGTTTTTAAATTTTTTAACTTCCCGACATGTCGATTGCTTTATAGCTTTCTTGGTCACGGGGCGGACTGAGGTAGTCATCCGTTTTTGCGATACGATCTACGCAGAAGGAGCTCACTTTGTCTTGAGGTCTGGCAGCTAGTCTTTTGGGTTCCGATTTAATTAAATGTTGAATTGGATCCCATGATAGTGCAAGCTTCAAGCCATCTTCTCTATTGAAATTTTGATGTTTCTTAATTTCAATAGCCTCGCGAAACAGCATGGGCAGGAAAAGGTGTTCTTTAACGAGGATTTGGGGCTTATCAAATCGAAGGTCATACTTGGAGCCTTCCTCGATGTGTTCAGCAACTGCAGACTTCGTTGAACGTCGGTGTCAGCTATGTGTTCTTTTACGCGGGTCCATAAGCTGCGTTTGGTTTGGCCGATATAAGAGAGGCCACAGTCACAGACTATTTTATATACGGCTACGGTCTATAGCGGATGACTAATACCTCAGTCCGCCCCATGACCACGAAACTGGAAAGCAAACGAAACGTCGGGAAGTTAAAAAATGTAAAAATTAAACCAAATCGCGATAAAATCCGTAAAAATTAGTTTTATTTAAATGTGTAACATTCGCGTTAATCTAAGAAACCACTATAGGGTTATAATTTCGGGCAATAACAATTTACTTGGGCGAGATTTTTATTAAAATATATTTTTTTTGGGGTTTATTTACTTCTGTATTATGTTTATTTATTTAGATTTGAATAGTATACAGGTATACATCGAATAGAATGTTATGGAGTATAAGAAATTTGGACTTGAAAACGCAGACATCGCTATCTCTCTCCTGCGGGGTGACAAAAATATAAATACAATAAATTGGCAAAGTATACGATAAGGATTTTAATACGCAGTGATGACGATGATTTTTACAGCTATCTTTATCACTTACGATTTGGCAAGGTTTATTGCGGGCCTTTGTCAACACTCAATATTCTATTAACATTATGTCGCTGGAAATTTCTTTTCACTGATAAAATTGGTTTTAGTTGTATTGTCTTATCTAAGTATATCTATACTGTAAGTTAAGGACTACTTTTTGGCGGTCAATTGCGCAATAAGTATATAAAAAGAGAACACAAATAAATTAAAAATATCAAGTATATATATGTCAAGTAGTATACGAGTAGTAGTAGTTATGAAGATTGTAATAGGTACAAGTTGTTGCAAGAAATCATTTATAAAAAGTCACTTTAAGCGGTTCGCTATAAAAATTCTTAGTTCAACAGTAGACTTTTTGTGAATGTGGTTGATAATGATTAAGAAGATCGCAACACATTATTATCGATACTTTGGTATGAGGGAACCTCAATTGCTATAGATACAACTATATCGTATTAAAGCCTCTGATATTCTGAAAGTCATTTAAATGAACAAATAGGACAAAAATATGGGGTCAATAACAGAATCGGTTGTAACGGGCATCGGCCTATTTATACATGCATTTGCGACTATTGAGGTATATTACAAAATTGAAAAGCTATAAGTACAAGCATTCTATTTAAATAGACCACTTGTAAAGTGTTTCGCTATATATCCCAACAACCCACCATTTATCCCACTTTGGAGTTCGTCTCGTCACGTATTAAAAAACCCTTATATAGTTAGGTACGTTCTACCTTTAAAAAAGTTGTGATTTCCATGTCTCGTGTTTAAAAATATGAATGACTCATGTTGTCATTTTATGCGAATAATAATATTATCGGAAATCATTAGGCTGCCTTGGACAAAATTATCGCAAATACAAATGAACGGCCATGTTAAACATAATGGATTGAATAATTAATTATATACTATTTTAAATACTGCAATAAACCCTACCTTATACGTAATATATTTAGATTAAGAGAGTTTCAAATTTATCAACACACTGTCTTAACTGCTGGGATTAAGTTAAGTTGGCTGGCCTTTACGGGTTGATAAATGTCAGCATCTTTTCAAATTATTGATTTACACATATGCAGGCTGCGGTATTCCATAGAGAATCGTTTAACTTCAAAAGTTCGAAGTGATCATACAGCTGTCCACTTCTCAGCTTTAACAGCGCCCTTCCTTGAAATAAAACTGTAAATAGATTCATAAAGCCGGATTTTATACAGGGTATATCAAGACCGCGACCGAAAACGAAGCCAGATGGTAGTATTAGTGATATCAAACACAATGCAAGTAAAACATTCACAAAAAAAATGGTCAACTTTTTTTTTGTATTTTTTTACTTATCGTCGTATTTGAGTGATAATACATAGTTTTTTAAAAAATATGACGTACACCGCTTTATTTTTATACACGAAACGGCACGTAAGTGTTTAAATTATTTTTTTTGCAAAAACTTGGTATTTACCCCCCCACACACGATGATTTTTAAAATACTATAAAAAAATCCATGGCTGATTTTGCAAAAATTTTAGTTGCATTGTGTCTGTAACCGCTAAAACTACCACCTGGCTTCGTTTTCGGTCGCGGTCTTGATATACCCTGTATATGTTGTTATATAAGGCACCTATAAAAAGACGTTTCCTTGGCATCCGGACATCTTTGATGGTTCTTTCATCTTGTCAGACACATTAAAGCTGATAATTTTTAAAGCCACCCTGATCGGAACTTCATAATAGCTGATCGGGTGATCCCTATGCCAGAGGCATGCGCGGACAAACTTTCAGCTTTTATAAAATGACGAAAGTCTGGCGGCCACGGGATCTTAGTCTATAATGTAAGGTAGGTACTAAAAGCAGTGCTGACATCTGAATATAATATTGCCCGGCGAGAGACAGCCTTTTGAAAGAATTGTGCATTCCGGTTGGCTCGAGCAGGGAAATAATATTATTCACCTAGGCTCATTCACCGAAACATAACAAGAGAACTGTGACTTCATATTCGATTTTGATGAAACAGTAGCACAACCTGGCGCGCCGACACGTTGCTATTGTAGCTTTAAGGAGACGTAGAGAGGCCCTACCACTTGGGTATTTAAGTAGTAACTTTGAATTTCTCGATATTGTGGATTTCCAAGCCAATTAAGAATTATATCAAAACACTTATTATCAACATGACTCATGGAAGGTAATTTTATGATAAATATTGCAACATATTTAAATAATAAATATTAGCACGAAAACACGAAGAGAAAATTAGATAAGTTAAAAAAATAGTTCTTTATAGTAGGTATTTCCACAGATAGGCTTTGCGGACTTTGATTATTTTATCTACGTTGTGTCGAAGTTGTGTGTAAGGGTGTTATCACGGAGTTGCCGTAATCAAATAATATGTTAGACTGATATCAGCCAGCAGCTTTTTTTTTAAACAATAGGTCCGACAAACCAGCAGCAGGCCACCTGCTGGTAAGTGATCTCTGCCGCCCGTGAACATCTACAACGCTAGGGTTAAGATCCTTTGCCGGCCTATCAAATTGGGAGGGGGGAAGCAAAAGGATGGGAAGAGGAAAGGGATCTCTCACTCACAGAATGAGACGCGAAAGTACGGTCAATTTACGTTGATCTCATGAGACAGTGGTAACGCCCCAGACAAGCCAGCGTTCCTCGTTATCAATACGAGAAGCTACGATGACGCCCTGCGCTTGTCAACCCGCTTTTCAAACGTGATTATCGGCAAAACCACTCGAATATTTAAAGTTGTATTTCAGCTAATTTGGCTGTAATAAAAGCATTTTCTTTCTTTCTATATATGATTCCATGGGGAAGTCAGTCACTGGTGGCAGGTCTTTCATATGTGAGAGGCCACATGGGTAGGTAGCACCGCAAACAGAGTAACTACTGGACATATTGAGACTTAACATCTTATGTCTCAGTATAGCGAGCGCATTGGAATGCCAAGCATTACTTTGTTGCATGGTGTTTGGTTTTCTACTGTCCATGAGCAGTGGTATCGCTTACCATCAGGCGAATGGGAATCGTCTCGCCATTCATCGCAACAAAAAAAAACCTATGTTCAGCAGTGAACTTCTTTTGGCTTAAGATGATGACCATAATGATTCTTTAATCAGGAATACTGGTGTTAGTGTCAGTTCTCAGCCTATACGAGGTTGCGACGGTATCCGTAACTGTTATTGAAACAGAAAAAAGCAAAACACAAAAATTGTGCCTGCTGCGGTGCCTTTTAATTTCTAGCAACCCAACTGCCAGTCGAACGGCCGGCCCGTTACCCCAACGCTACTATCAATGTGTGTAACATTGTGAAGGGGCTGAGTCATTTAACCAAAGCACTTAATTGGAGCCCTTGAATAAATTTGTCACGCTTATCATCAGGCGAGTGACTTGCTGATCTCATCATTCTTGCAAATAAAAAAGGGGTGTCTATATTTACACCAAATAAGCTAACACGTTCCATCCAAGCCTTCAAACTTATTGTAAGGAAGTTTTCAGTAGCACGACATAAATATATTCAACTACTTAAGGCAGCTATAACAACATATTTCTACCCGAGATATTAACAAGGAATCAATTGAAAGCAGTGTGTTTGATACAAGAATGTCAAGTGTTGTGGTTGTTTGAGTCGATGTTTTGTGTGAGTACTCGCGCACTTAATTTGCACTGGCCACTAACTATTGAACTCATAGCTTGCTATTTTTTTTATTTTGTATACCAGTACAGCGAATCTATATCTACTACAGTAAATAATAATATTAAGAAATATTATTATTTATATTAATCACATACATAGTCCTGACCCCACACTAAGATCGAGTCTTGTGTCGTGGGTATCAGGAACTGCGAGAGACTTTTCGGTCTCACAAACACACAGACCCGAAACAAATACCTGTGGTTCACACAAATATTTGTTTCGGTGCGGGGATCGAACCCGCGGCCTCTCGTTTCACAGCCGGCGTCTAAACAGCTGCGACATGGAGGCTTCTATAAAGTAGTAGTAATACACTAATAACAAAGAATATAACTTGCTAAGGTATTTGTATACGTATAGTAACCACCGTAAACCATGGTGGTCGAGTGGTCGCTATTCGGGTGAACCCAGTATGTGCCAATATCCTACAATTTGGTTAGTTAGTTTTCATTTGTTTTAGTCTCATAAAAGTTATCAAAAATTACATACGTATGTACACACATGAACTCACGACTTTTTCCCAGAAGGGGGAGGGGGTGTTACCAAGACAACCGACGTTTTGCCTTGTTTGTTCCGTCCCGCGATGTTAGATATAGTGTGTGATAGAAGGCGAGCCTATCGCTATATCAGGCGCACATTCCTGACTCCGGATTGATGATGAATAGAAAAATCCAATATCATATCACCCGACCCGGGATTCGAACTCGAGACCTCGGCGTTGTAATGGGGTATTTTACTATAAGAAAGAAAAAATCTAAAAACTATAAATGTATATAGTAGAGCATTGAGCAATAAGTATATGTTAATTTCAGTTTATATTTCCAAGGAATACATTTTATAATTCGTTTTGTAAATTTCAATTTTTTTATCTGTCCTTAAAAGATGTGAAACGGCTGCCGCCATGATGGATAACGATTCTACGTCATTCCGCGAGTAGAATACCCCCTCCGGTGTCCAAGAGCTCATAATAACACAGGTTGTTTACTGGTTGAGTGACGTATCATTTTAAAGGAACATGGCGCCTAGCGTTTTCACATATTTGCGCGCAAAAATTTAAAATTTAAATTTTAAATGGATTTTTATTGGACTTGCCGAGCGAATAAAAATTTGATATTTTTTTAAATAGTTTGTCTTAATCTTAGGAATAACTTAAAAGACTTTTTGAAAATGGGTAGAATACCCCATTGTACCATATTAGACCGTAGTACAACTGCGCCGCCCAGGCAGTCATCAGTATCAACAATTAGACTAAACGATTAGCTTATACAGGGTATATCAAGACCGCGACCGAAAACGAAGCCAGGTGGTAGTATTAGTGATATCAAACACAATGAAAGTAAAAATTTTCCAAAAAAAATCGGCAATTTTTTTTTTGTTATTTTTTACATATCGTCGTATTTGGGTGATTAAACATAGCTTTTCTAAAATAATGACGTACATCGCTTAATTTTTAAACACGCAATGGTACGTAAGGGTTTAAATTACTATTTTCGCAAAAACTAGGTCAAAAACCTCAAAAACGATGATTTTTAAAAATTAAAAAAAAAACCCGTCGCTTATTTTGCAAAATTTTTGGTTGCATTGTGTCTGTAGCCGCTAAAACTACCACCTGGCTTCGTTTTCAGTCGCGGTCTTGATATACCCTGTATATTATGTTTAACCTTGATTAAATTCTGGTCATTTAGCTGATGCTCGGAAGATAGTATAAGTTGCACCAATACACAAGGCAGGTTACAGAGCAACTATAGAATATAGTTCTATAAGTACTTATCGGTTTTTAGAGTTTCTAACTCTAAATTATTGAAAAATGTACTAATAACAACTTTCTTGGAAAAAAATTCTATTAAAAATGTGCGAGATATAAAAATTATCAGTCACATCAGTCATCGTAGCAAATAAGATCACGTAATCCAAATTGAACCGGATTAAAAACAATTATGTGCGTGGTGGCCTGTTGGTAATGGATCAGACGCGGCTGCCAACGTTTTCATGGTTGACTGTGCTGATGCCCCCCAAATAGGAGATTTCGTGTTGAGCATTGGACTTCCCGACTCTTAAGATTGATACGAGGACGAAGATAAATATATTTTTCGTTTTGTGCTTGTATTTATTATGGAGTGTATTTAGTATTCGTATGGTGAGTATATGACTCACCTTCGATTTGTCGACGATATTATAGTCTTGGCAGAATCGCTGGAAGACCTTAGCACTATGCTCGAAGACCCCAATCGAGTATCCCAACAGGTGGGGTGGGTCTTCAAAACGATGATCATGTCGAATGTCCATGTTGTGGCCACCCCCATCGGAGTTGGGGGCTCGAATCTCGAAGTTGTAGACGAATATGTCTATTCAGGACAAGTGGTCCGGTTAGGCAGGTCCAACTTCGAGTTCATTCGCCGAATCCAACTCTGTTGGGCAGCGATCGGGAAACTATGCGACGTCTTCGCGTCCAAAATACCTCAGTGCCGAGACGTGGTCTCTCATTATGGGCCTCATTAGGAGGCTCAAAGTCACTCAACGAGCTATGGAGAGGGCTATGCTCGGGGTTTCCCTAAGAGATCGAATTAGGAACGAGGAGATCCGTAGAAGAACTAAAGTAACCAGCATAACCCAGCGGATTAGTAAGTTGAAGTGGTAGTGGGCGGGGCACATAGTGCAGAGAACTGATGGCCGATGGGGCCAAAAAGTTCTCGAATGGAGGCTACGTAGAGGAAAGCGCAGCGTAGGACGTCCATCCACAAGGTTAGACGACATAGTAAAGGTCGCGGTACGTCCCTGGATGCAGGCTGCCTCCAATAGGTCACTGTGGAAATCATTGGGGGGGGGCCTATGCTCAGCTTTGGCTGATGGATGGATGATGATTTAGAATGGAACTAGTTTATATTTATCATGGAGATGGGCGGTGATGCAGTTATTTACAACTTTAGCATCTATCATCGTTACTTCAACTTATTTGGTTGTGTTTCTTGTTTTCAAATAAACTATAATAATTATGATTATTAAAATGTGAATATTTACTTTCGAGGCAGGTCAAAATCCATTGAAGTACAATTTGATATATGTCACAGATAAAGAAAGATTTGTACTATCTAGCTGAATATCTTCGATGATTCACAATCCATTGAGTCATGCGGTCTCTTCAAATATATGTAATAAATTGTTGTCTTTTGTCATCGGTTCTTCCTTGTAGAAATAGTTTTGATAATAAAGATTTGGTTGACTATTGTTAACGTTTACGTAACGTTATTAATCTTCGGATTTTATACGTTTAGCCGTATCTTATACGTTGAATGAAATAGGTACTTCTTCTATTATATTGAGCAATTGAAAGTATACGTACACATATACGAGTAGTATGCATTTATTATTTGTAATATTTACCTATTTATTGGTCTATTAATACACAATAAACGTCAATTGCCGATTACGTGTTACAAGATCTATAAATTGTAGTAATGCGTTGTTTTATTCCTTTTAATATTATGGCTTATGTTAATAACCTACTTATTGTATGTTGTAGTTGTGTCAGCCCCACATATACGTCCGTCCCACTGCAGGGAACGGGCCTACTCTACAAACGAGAGTACGCTTGATAGTGGTTAGGCCATATAGTCCACCACGATGCTCTAGTCCGGTCCATTAATAGTCAATCACCACGAACTATAACGTGAAGAAAAACATCGTGAGGAAACCTGCATACCATAGCGATTTCTAAAAATTTCTATGGTAATCCGTCAACCCGCACTAATTTATAGGCTTTTTAAATATCCAACAAAATAAAATACTGCAGTGGTTTGTTGTAGGTACCAAGTAATAACTGTGTATTGTTCTTTTAAATAAACGGGATTATGTATTTAGACGTAAAGGTATTAAATACATAACCATTCTTCACCATTATCGTCTTTAGCCGTTTTTACACCTCTTTGATAATTGATATACCTACAGGTATTCATTATTTTGATTGCGTCAGGGATCGAGGATACTCTTAATATCAACGTAGTACACATAAAGCTATATGACAAATTATGGAGATGCTCTTACAATTCAGGAATGTTAAGATAGAGCGAAGCGGAGAAGATTAATGTGGAAGGTAAATGTCAAGGCTCTTTACAAGCGTTAAGTATGTAATGGGAGTCTAGTACTAGTTATCCCGGCCGAGCGTCGCGACTGATTAATCCCAACTGTCTCGCCTACCTGTTTAGAGAAACAGTCGCGTTACATTATAACTACTAAACAGTCGTCAAAACTGAAAATATTCATAAAAATCATGAGTCACTAGTTGCACAGCACAGCCCTATGAATCTATCTGGTCTCAAGTGATTTCTTGACTAATATGACGCATAATCTTAAGTGCATTTGCTATTTATAACTAAAAACAAAACAAAATTTAAGATATTCGCATTTCAGTCAACAATTAACGACAATATTAATTCAGGAGCTCTATCTTTGCGATGATTTGTTATCAAGTGTTGATAGTGGGCACACTGTGAAGCGAGTGCGTAGGCTCAGTGCACAATCGACAGGTGAGCGTGAAACGTTATTGTGTTATGAGTGCGAAATTCTAATGTGTTATTGGCCATTAAAATTCTTCAGGACAGGTATGTGTCCATCCATGGACGTCGTACACGATAACTATCAGTTTTTTTATAATACTGCGAAATTATCAAGTGCATAATAGTCAAGTCTGTAACATGTGAATTTTCGGTAATAATCACAATTGTATAACGTGTCAATATTATAATACTATATACGTGTAGTAAGCGGACGAATAACGAACGTATGAAAACTTGACAGATTTTTAAGAGATATGAATTCCCCTTGCTATGATGCCATGGTTCTATAAAGCTTGTATGTAGCCTTTTAGGATGTATTTCATCATTAGAAAACTATTTTCATAAAATATATGTAGGTACTATTAATACTATTTTTACTGATACTAGGAATTATTTTGTTATTGAATAACATTTTTAATCTTTTAATTACACGTCAACAACATAATATTTTTTGTTTATCTAAGATATATTTTTATAATGATCGTAATCTTTAAAAAAATCCTTATAAAGGTTTTTGATATATATCATTTTGTTTTCTATTTTAATCTGTTTTAAGACATAGGTTCTTATAACCTATTAATCTAATTAAAAGCGAGACAACGTTTGATAGCTTTGGCATAAAAATTGTTAATATATCGATCGTTATAATATGTATTTACATAAGTACAATTTGGTCAAATGGCAAAACTGCTTAGAAAGAGATGCACAAGTATTTCCAATCATTATTATCTGTTTATCAAAGATTTAAAGGATTATATAAAGATATTATTACATTAGCCTGACATGCACATTTTTCAAACATAATTACATACAAGTACGTTCTTAAAATTGTTTAAGAATGTACTAACGAACGTACGAAGTAGTTATTAAATAAACGTCCAACTAGCCCTAAGATACGAGTATTAGACATAACATTTCATAGCTTACGAACAAAACTAATATTACCTACCCAATATCGTGCGAGAGGAAGAGCTTCAAATTTCAAATTTAGATTTTTTGAGGTTAATAAAACATCTTCTTGTGCTATAAAATCTCTCGCAAAATATATCTCCCTCATTAAATGTTTGGTCTTGCACTTAAACATTTTCTATATCCTTGGATTATTGTGATTTGAAGGTTAAAACCGCTACCATATCAGATGTATTTCGGTTGACGCAGGACATTTTATCATCATTACATTTGTGATAACTCATGCTCAGATATTAATTTGATACCCTTTGATACAGCGGTGCGAGTGCGTTGGGCTATAAAGGATTGGATTCGATTCCGGTTTTAGACAATCTTGTCATACATATATAAAAACTCACTAGGCTTCTAAGGAAACAGCTCCTATAAATATTTGAATCTAGAGGTCGTATTTTTCTTTAAAATGAGAGAGTGATTATGAATATGATGCTCCTGTTAAAAAAGTCGGTGTGTGCTCAAATTGAAATTCCATATAATGAGAAATGATTTATAACAACATAATTGTGTCGGTCTGGTCTAAAGTGAAAATCCACTAGCTGATCTCGAAGCCGTAGCCGTTGTTAAACACAACTAAATTGTTGAAACTTGAAACGCTTATCAATTTTAAAAAATACACAGAAAAGAAACTTAACACAAAATGAGGACGACGAAAAACCGGTGTGAGCCAAACGCCTTCACAAAGTTCCGACTGTTGATGTGGAAGAACTTCCTGCAACAATGGCGGCACCGAATACAGACAGCGACGGAGCTGATCCTGCCGGTGCTCACCACGACGCTGGTACTGATACTGCGGTGGCAGATCGAGCCCGTCACCCGGGATGCCGTCACCTACCCGCCCATACCGGCCTATTCCCTCAACCGCTCTCTAACAGTCTTGTAAGTATTAATTTTTATAATTTGACATATTTGATAGCCTCTGTAGCGCATTTCATTAGACGACGGCTGTGAAAATGAGGCTGCGCGTTCGATCCCGCACCTAGATATTATGTGAACTAAAAGTATTTGTTTCTGGTCTGTGTGTTTGTGAGCCGAAATAATCTCTCGTTGTTTATGATACCTACGACACAAGACCTGAATGAGGGGTCTGGACTTTGTGTGACTGTTGGGTGTATTTATCTTGGTTCCTCATAACCTGAGAAGTTCATTTCCAACGGAGGCTTTTCTTAACGGCCTTAATGCTGGTCGTCTGGATACAAGCTGTTTCACTGTAAAATATTCATTTATCTTATAAAATAGAAAGGTTTTTAATTTAACAATGATTATTTGTTTAGATACTTTTTCGATAAACCAATCTTTGTATACCTATCTGTATTACAAAATGCGGGCTTATCTTTTACAGAAATCATGATACGTAAATATATTGTTGTCGTATATTAAACGATGAGTGTCATCGATATATTTTAGGGAATATTGATCTATTACTATATATACATCAGCCTCCACTGTCCCACTGCCGGTTCAGGGCTAATCCATTACCAAAACGCAAAAAAAAACGTTGTAGCTTGTTGATAACGGACCAGCCGCAGCTGCCAAAATGTACAAGGCGGTCGCGGGTTCAAATACGAGGGCACACCTATGAATTTTCGGAGTCATGTGTGTATTGATTAATTATATTGATATGATTATTTGTGTGTCAGTCACCAAACACTATAACGGTGTAGGAAAACATCTTGAGGAAACCTGCATACTATAGCGATTTTGTAAAAATATCTATGGTATATTAATTCCACCAACCCTCACTAGGCCAGCGTGGTGGACAATATGGTGTTAGCCCCACTCAACCGAACTTTCGAATTTAGAAGAGGCCCGTGCAATGCAGATGGGTGTATGATGATACAAGTTGATCCATTAAAAATGTCACATGTCTTGGCTTAATAATGTAAGATGCTTGTTAATCTTTTTTCAGAATGGGCATGAATTTGTCAGATTTATCGATAGCCTACTCGCCGAGTAGTCCCGAGTTAGATGACGTGGTGAGAAGTTCGTTCGCTACTTTATTATTAAAAAATGCAAGAGTATTCAGGCCGATTTTGGAAGAGATGATTCCGGGGTTCCCTGATATATCGGAATGGCCAGACTTTCCAGATGTATCAAATATAACCTGGCCCCCGGACATTCCAGGGGTAACCTGGCCACCTAATTTCCCAAATATAACCTTGCCACCGGAAGTGTCGAACACTACGTGGTCGCCCGAGCTTACAAACATAACGCGGCCTCCTGGGCTCCAAAATATAACTTGGCCGCCTGACCTCGAAAGCATAACTTGGCCCCCTGAACACGGAAACGTTACGTGGCCGCCCGACGTCGATTTTAACAATACCATTTACGAAATAATTAAATCCGTCGTTAATGTTACCGCATACAACAACAGCAAGGAATTAAGATCTCTGTACAGTAGTGAGGAATTTACGCGAAGAGTAATAGTTGCTATAGAATTCAGTGATACTCTTTATGGTAGGTATACATTTATATAAGTACAGGTAATGCTATAGTCGATATTCGTACTATAGATTGTTGAGGAGGCCCATGCACTGCAGTGGGATGTATATGGGCTGTTACAATACAATACAACATGCTATAGTGACTGTCCACTTTAAACGTCAGTCGTTTTTTCTAGCAATTACTTCCAATTTCTCTGTTGACATGTAGTTATTAATATCTTTAATAATTAAAATTGGGGGGAAATTTACGTTTAAAGATTTTTGTTAGGTTAGGTTTGGTGGTCAAAGACTACAGCGTTACCTGACTGTGTTTGTATTCTTTTCAAACTTTCTATTTTCTAAAATAGCGTCGAAATTATTATTTCAGGGGCGACAGAGTTAGCCTATAATTTATCGTATTCATTGAGGTTTCCTGAAAGACCTCGACTGAACTCATTTTACTCAATGGGTGGTCGTTCATGGCGCACCGACGAGGTTTTCCCAGTATTTGAATTTCCGGGGCCTAGGTTTCCTTTCTCTTGGGAAGGCGGTAATGATCCAGGTAATTATACGTTCCTAATTAAAAGTATTTCTTTAATAGATAGTGCTTAACATATCTACATTTCTACCAGGTTACGTGAACGAGATGTTCATAGCATGGCAACATTCTATATCCACTGAACTGGTTGCAAGATTTACTGGTGAAGATGACTTGAGAAAATTTAATGTGTTCATACAAAGATATCCTCATCCAGCTTATTTGGAGGATTTGGCTGTAGAAGCACTACAATTTCTGTTTCCATCGTTTGTACTGTTAAGTTTCAGCTACACAGCTGTAAACATTGTAAGGGCTGTTACAGTTGAAAAGGAACGTCAATTGAAGGTTTGAATTATTTTTTATAGTTTTAATTCTACGTACTATACGAACTTTTATATTTTTTTCTTTCATTGAATGTGGTATGTATTTCCAGGAAACAATGAAAATAATGGGACTGCCGACGTGGTTGCATTGGACGGCCTGGTTCTTTAAACAGTTTTTTTATCTACTAATAACAGCTTTTCTTATAGTAGTGCTATTAAAGGTATTTCAAACATATATTTTATAAAATATGGTTAGTTATTTTAATTTTCTAATTTTTGTTATTATTTTTAGGTAAATTGGTTCACAAATGAAGACGGTTTTGGTGATTATGCTGTGTTCACTAACACGCCATGGACCGTGTTACTGTTTTTCCTCGTTTTGTATTTAGCTTGCACTATATTTTTCTGTTTTATGCTAAGCTCACTTTTTGCAAAAGGTATGCTTTAATCTTTCTTACTTCTACGTCTTATAAAACTGTAAATAGTATTCCAACTTCTAATATCAGTAATGAAAATGAAAAAACTTTATTTGAAATGAAAAAATCTTTATTTGAAAATATTAATTTTACATAAAGAATATTGCAAGGGTCCTCAAATTAGGCGTTGCCTGTGTCTTGAGAAACCAGTTAAAATATAATTAAAAGTAATCTATATGTCACCTTTCCTTCGAAGATTAACTAAGTAGGTAAATATTTTTTGGAATGAATAATTATTGTTTACGTAGATAGAAATTTAATGTCACCGAGAATCAGTCCGATAACAAAAATAATTATCTATTAAATATATTCCATAATTGGTGCAATTTTACTTAAATTGGAAATTATTAAATTTTATCAAAGGAAGCACTTCTTATCTATATTGTATGTAAACACCTCTTAGCTAAGTGGTCTGTGATTGTGTATAAACAATTGAAGTATAAAACAGTTGTTTTTCAGCTAGCACTGCAGCATTATTCACGGGAGTTATCTGGATGCTGTCGTATATTCCCGCATTGCTACTAGCCTTGGATACCAACGTGTCAATGGGGTTGCAGATATTCACGTGTCTCAGCATCAACTGTGCCATGTCCTATGGTTTTCAAATCATACTCGGCAGGGAAAGTACCGGAGGTGAGGAAACATTCTGGTCAATATTTCGGTATATAATTCACTTACAATTATAATGACATATGTAGTAATAACAGTAAAATGCATTATGCTTTTTTAAAATTAATACTTTGTTCTACGTTTAAAATGTTAAAATTCTTCATTCTCTAAACAAATTTTCTATGTAATATTATCAGACAACAAATACCAGAGCTTTATATAAATCGAAAAAAATAACCTAAACTATGACAAGATGAAGGTCAGTGTTCACTCCTTTATTGTAACAAAATCGATTACACTATTATTTAGTTATAATATTTAAAAGATAAACCAAAGTATTAAGACATTAAAAATGATTTCAGGAATGCAATGGGGCGATTTTATGGCGACTCCTGCGACTGACTCAACTCGATTTGTGTTCGGCCACGTGATTATAATGCTGGTTATAGATTGCGTCTTGTACATGCTAATTGCCCTGTATCTAGAACAAGTGCTACCTGGGCCCTTCGGCATGCCGCAGAAGTGGTATTTCCCTTTTCAAAAAAGTTATTGGTTCCCTAGCAAAAACGTCGGTCATGGTATGTTTCTGAAAACAATGAAAACATGATTTATGTAAACATGTAGGTAAATGATTTCGATAATTATCTGATTATTTTTATCGTTATTTGTATGTAAGTCTTTATTTCAGACGGAGTAGTAGAGAATGGTCAAAGAGAAGAAGTTATTAAAGAAAAAGAACCAACAGAACACGCAATTGGAGTTGAAATTCATGTACTTATTTATTTAAATACATCATATGATATGGCTCTCATTATGGGACTAACAGAAGGTCTAAATATTTGTTGAATGTTTTTCAGGATCTGACGAAAGTGTTCGAGAAGAATGTGGCTGTTAATCATTTGTCTCTTAACATTTATGATGATCAAATAACTGTACTACTCGGACACAATGGTGCTGGCAAATCAACAACTATGGCTATGTTAACAGGTACGTGTTAGCTTTTACTGTCAATTAAACTTTTGTTTAAAACTGATGTTAAAACAATCTAAATTATTGTATTAATATTACTATGTAGTTTTAAACCTTATAGACAGATTTACTACCTGGCGTAGTAAATCTGTGTATAATACTTAAACAGGCCTACATCCAACCTTTAATTAAATATACACAAATATAATAATAACTAAAGAACTTTACGAGATATCTCTAAATTAAAATGATTTCTCTTCAAATATTGAATATCATCCTTTTTGTTGTCTTACAGGAAATCTGAAAGCGACCCACGGGGCAGTAAATTTAGCGGGTTACGATGTAGCCACACAAGTGGCCTCTGCTCGGGCTCACCTTGGGTTCTGTCCTCAACATAATGTTTTGTTCAACGAGCTCACAGTGAGGGAACACTTGGAGTTCTTCGCGAGACTCAAAGGGTTTACCGGCAAGGAGCTTGACGAGGAAATCGAGAACTTGATTGAGAAGCTGGAACTGCAGGAAAAGGTTTGTAGAATTCTATATAGCCATGGAAATTATTATACGTAAGTAATTACATTTCTATGTTAGAGTTCGTTGATAAGGTGTTAGTCAATAATACTTCCACAAAGTTTTACAGTACTCCAAGATGATTCATTAGAATTACGTCAATTTTTTCCATGGTCCTACAATTTTGTTATAATCTCAATTTCTTAATATCTTCTCAAAATTAATTAAATTTATTAAGTACCATCTTTAAACTACCGTAATATTGTTGTGAATTTAGCGAGATTACCAGTCGCACGGTCTGTCGGGAGGTCAGAAGCGTCGGCTATGCGTTGGTATAGCTCTAAGCAGTGCAGCCCGAGTGGTGCTGCTCGACGAGCCCACGTCTGGCATGGATCCGGCATCTAGACGAGCGCTCTGGGACCTACTGCAAAGGGAAAAGAAAGGTGAATTACGAAACATATAATAACAAAATCCTGCTTTAAAATTACGTCTACTGGCAAATAGTAGAACAAATAACAAATAACACATACTTAGAACGTTCTAGATCTAAGTGATATCAGGTATACGTGTGGTGTTCGTTTTCTTCTACTAATAAGAGAAGGACGTATCGTCGTCAAAACTATGAACCATATGGGCTGACTACGATACGAAAATCATATACCTATCAGAAAAAATGTGATAACGGCAACTCATCGTATAATTATAGCCATGAACTTAGATCCATTGAGAATAATGATAAAACTAATACTAATTTACCTCATGACTTTCTCACAGGTCGCTCCATGATACTCACAACACACTTCATGGACGAAGCAGACATTCTAGGTGACAGAGTAGCAATAATGGCGAACGGTAAACTGCAGTGCGTTGGTTCTCCCTACTTCTTGAAACAGCATTACGGTGTGGGATACACGTTAGTTATTGTTAAAGACGAGGACTTTAACTACGAAGCCTGTACTAAACTGATTGAAAAATATATTCCTGGTACCACAATCAAAGAGGATCGAGGTGGGTTTCACGAAATATTCTCAGCTCATATTATTTGATTCTTTAATAGAATTAGTACATATTATCGAAATGATCTGTAGTAATTGATCTGCTTAAACTTCTAGAGCCATATTCTAGATAGACATATACGTCTTAAGTTCGAACTAGTCATAGTTTTTTCAGAACGCTTTTTTATTATGATAACTAGTTCCTTAATATTTTTACTGGCCGCTTAATATAAGCTTACTACTACAGACTGCCGTAGAGTAATGGCAGTTCAAAAATATACCACAGATTAGTGCTGCTAGTGTATGGTGATAATTTTGTGCCCTTTTCTCTTTTAGTTTCTGAAGTCACATACACCTTAACCCAAAGCCATTCTGAGAAATTCGAAGTTATGCTCAGTGAATTGGAGAACAGCGCAGATCTCATAAAGTTTAAGAACTACGGTCTGCTGTCGACTACACTGGAAGATGTATTTATGTCGTAAGTAAAAATTTATACTAGCGAAGTTTTTTACCTAATACCTTCTGCTGTGATAATGATTCGTGTAGGCGTCATGATATTGTTTACATATAACTAAGGATGTGTGAGATCCTCTTAAGTTATCATTTATACATATACAATTACATTTATTGGTTATCTTATCACAAAGATACCTAATTAGAAAGTTTATTGAGCGCTTATAACGCATATAACCAGTTCTACCTTTTAAACTCTCATGAATTATTTGAAAATGTTTGCCTGTAATCTCTATTGTTGGGTTTGATAACATTTTCTCTTTTATCGTTTGATAGCGTTGGATCAGACGTCGCCGTGGTGCATTCTGTGTCTGATGACGGCGCCGGCACCTCGGATGCCTCCAGTGATGATCTATTGAGACAAGAATGTGATTCTTTAGAACGGCGTAAGTTGGATACTTATTAATATTTCTACACATGGCACATGATATACATTTTCTTATATGTAATTATGAATATGTCTTAACCAATATTCTAACTCTACGATGAATTATTATGCGTCTAAATAGTATTTAGTTTATTTGTTGGTTAAATATAACATTATTTACCCCAAGACTTTCAAGACCCCATTCCCAAAGGCTTGCCTTAATTAGGTAATTTAATGAAAATAACTTTGTTTCCAATTTTTATTCTCAAAGAAGCTACACGACATACGATGGAAAATATGAATATTAATACAACAAAAATAAAAATAACAAAATTACAATTTGAATTTTTCTTTTTTAGTGGATAAGGAGGCAGAAACATTGACTGGGTGTAGGCTCATCTTGCAACATGTAGTCGCGATCTGGTTGAAGTTGTTGCTCGTGTGGATTCGCTCATGGTGGCTGATCATCCTCCAGGTTGCTGTACCAATACTATTGATCAATTCCTCGCTATACGTCATGGAGTTTTTGATTTCGTTTGTGCGCACTATTCAAATCAGGCTACTGTCACTCGAAGTTGGGTAAGTTTGGAAATTTGTAATAACTAGAACTAGACTTTTTTGATGCAGAAGAGGATTTGTCTAGGATATTGCACATAAGCTATTTGTGAAAGAAAGAAACGAAAGAAAAATGGCTTCTTAACTCGATTAGATCACTATCAGAATACCTATTTATATATAGTATTTTGACCGAAACTACTTTGAAACGATATCATATTATTATTATGGTGCGTCAAGTCCATATTAGTAAGTGTGGGATAAGCTCAGGTGAGAAAATATAAGGACAATCCACAGGGACAATCAGTCAGAACTTAATTACTCGTATTTTTAAAGCTCGTTTTGAGTATAGTTTTGAGTACCCACTTATAGAAACGCTTTTTGACTGGTTTATGGATTTATACTAGAATGTTACCCTAATTCCGATCGATGCGTTCTGACCAGTGATAGATGATCGATAGTTATATTTATATAAAGACCGTTTCTATTTTTCTTAGAAAAGTAACCCGGTATTGGCAATATCGGTGCTTCTTGTGTTACCTCTTTGTAACACATACTTGAAGACATTTTTGATACAATAATAATACTGTTAATTTGTTTAAAGGTATACGAGAACAGAAACATTTTTGTCATACAATGGGACGGAGGGAATGAACTCGGGAACTGTGGGTGCTCTGGCAAGGCAAGCGTACGAGTACATATACAACACTTCATCTGTCGCGACCATGGGGCTCACCAGAGTCTACAATCAAAGTATCGATCAGTATTATCTCAATAGGGTATGCATTTAATTTATCTGTAAGCACAATACACACTGAATCTCATGATAGCCTCCGTAGCGTAGTTGATTACACGTCGGCTTTGAAACGAGAGGTCGCGAGTTCGATGCCCGCAACGAAACTAATGTGTGATCCACAGGTATTTGCTTCTGGTCTGGGTGCTTGTGAGACCAAAAAGTCTCTAGTAGTTTCTGATACCTATGACACTAGACTCGATCTCAGTGTGAGGTCGGAACTACTCTACTACGGTTGTGATTGTTGGGTGTATTTATTTATAGACCCACATATTCGTCACGCTACTGTTTTCAATATTCATTAATAAACATAATCATTCCCTATTAGTTTGCTTTACCCCGATTAGTATTTACGATAAAACTGTTAATAACACAATAATGCGAAGATTAAAAGGGGTTATAGAGCTTCACGTGCGAACTATAACTTTTGCTGCTATGTACATTTGTTTACGGAACTTTAGAGCCTGAAAATAAATAGTTCACAGAGATATGAAATAGGATTTGCAATGGTCAGATAAACCCCGTGCGGTACATTTCATGTTTTTATTAAGGTGTTTAAAAATATTTGTGACCGTCTGTCTATAACTTTTTTGTAAAAACAGAATTAAAATTTGGAATTATGTGACGATATTTATCGTTCAATTTAGATACTCGGCACGTGATATCTCCGTAGAAAAATTGTTCACACAGAATTGTGCACAGAATACATTACCGATTATATCAATATGTTCATAGAAACTAATAAACAATATTTGATAATCTTATCTATTCTGTTATCATACGTCGTACTCACGTTTAGATATAATTAAACACCTGCGCATATTCACGTGACTAAATTTAGAGCACACACTTAGAATGCGGCTAATTTATATTTGTAATGCATTTCAGTCCTCGGCGACATAATAAAAAAATTCTTTGGATACTGACTCTACACTAGGTTCAAGGATGACTACCAAGTACCAACACATTAAACACACATGACTCCGTAAAATCAGAGGTCGGCCTTGGAATTCGGACCTTTGATCACGGTTTCTGGATTCGGTTCCTTACCACCACGTATTTACGAGTAACATAATACAAGATATGTTAAGATCTAAATTCTAAGACGTAGGTATAAATTCTTGCAGGCTGAAGATCCATACGCAATGGGAACGATGCGACACAGCGTCCTCGTCGGCGCAACATTTGACGACAATTTTGCCACAGCGTGGTTCAGTAACTTCGGCTATCATGACGTGGCGACGTCACTGGCCTCCGTTCACGCTGCTTTGCTGAAAGCTTTTAATACTACAGCCTTTATCAACGTTTTCAACCATCCTTTGGAGGCTACTTATGAGGATCAAGTAAGTGTTTATTAAATAAGGTAAATAATTACATTTTACTTTTGAATAGGTTTTTAAAAAATGAATATTTTTAAGGTTTCTTATCATGTTTATATAAATAAAAACGTGTTCAGATTTTTATTTACTTAGATTTGCGTATTTTTTTTAACCTAAAATGAGTTAATGAGTTCATAAAGTTTTATGGAAAATGGACATTATTTTCATTGTCTCTTTCAGAATGACATGCAAACAATGGTGGCTATGCTTTCAATGCAGCTGGCAAACGGAGTCGGCAGCAGTTTGGGTATCGCCAGCACGGTCTTCATTATGTTCTACATAAAGGTGTGTGCGAATTAATAAAATTTATATTTTCAGCACTAAAATTTGCAGAGATGCCTCTTCCCAATGTACATATATTATTAGGTATTTCTTACTGCAAAATTTTGATAAAACTGTCTTTAAATCATATCTTTCAATTTTATTACGATGTCTATTTTACAATACCAATGGATTATACTAGGCCCGACACCGCGCCGATCGAGTCGGCCTATTAATAGTATGGTATTTGAGTTTAAGTGACTACAGAGAAAAACAATGGAGCTTTACACCGCTACAGCCTACGGGCTACGGCATTTCGTAGCAGACTGGGATACAGGGGAAAGACTACGCGATAGCCTCTCACCATCATTTAATGCTGAATGTTGATTAACGAATTCATCCGTTCATTCAATGATCTTACGTTCTTATGGAGGCCATGGCAAGGAAACCACAGAAGAGCCGAATACGAGGTGTGTTCAAAAAGTATCGCGAATTTCGAATTTTCGAGGGTTACGTACATTCGAATTTCGATTTTTTTGTGGCGTTATGTTGGTACTCATGTCTCTCACTTATGGCGCCAAGTTCGGCCAATTTGAATGTTCAGTTAATTGTTGACAGCTGCTTTGCTTGCATGTGTTTAGGCTCATCTTCGATTTTTACCTATTCAAAAAAATGGATCAAAGAACCTGTATCAAATTTTGTGTGAAAAACGAAATTAAGTGTACGGATGCATTTCGAATGTTGACTGTGGCATACGGAGAAGCTACCTTGGACCGAAGCAACGTTTATCGGTGGTACAAAATGTTCTCAGAAGGCCGAGAAGATGTGAACGACGAAGAGCGTGCCGGACGCCCGAGCACTTCAACAACAGACGAAAAAATTGATGAAGTGAAGAAAATGGTATTGGCCAATCGCCGAATCACCGTTAGAGAAGTTGCTGAGGACCTAGGCATATCGATTGGCTCGTGCTATTCGATTTTTATCAATGATTTGGGCATGAGACGGGTTGCCGCGAAATTCGTACCAAAATTGCTCAATTTCGACCAAAAACAGCATCGCATGAACGTTGCTAATGAGCTGTTGGAGTCTGTCCGCGAGGACCCAAATTTGCTCCAGAGGGTCATAACTGGTGACGAATCGTGGGTTTATGGTTATGACGTGGAAAGCAAAGCTCAATCATCTCAATGGAAGCTGCCGCACGAACCAAGACCGAAAAAGCGCGCCGAGTTCGGTCGAATGTGAAAGTTTTGCTTACCGTTTTCTTCGATTGCAGGGGCGTGGTGCATCATGAGTTCTTGCCACAGGGTAGAACGGTCAATAAAGAATATTACCTGCAAGTTATGCGCAATTTGCGCGAAGCAATCCGCCAGAAACGCCCGGATTTGTGGAAGAACAAAAATTGGCTTTTGCACCACGATAACGCCCCTGCTCACACATCGTTACATGTGCGCGACTTTTTGGCCAAAAACAACACAATAATGATGCCGCAGCCATCGTATTCCCCAGATCTGTCCCCCTGTGACTTTTTCTTGTTCCCAAAACTGAAGAGGCCCATGAAAGGACGACGCTACGCTACGATTGACGAGATAAAGACGGCATCGAAGGAGGAGCTGAACAAGATAAAAAAATAATAATTTTTGAAGTGCTTTGAAGATTGGAAAAACGTTGGCACATGTGTATAATATCTCATGGGAATTACTTTGAAGGGGACAAAATAGATATTCATGAATAAATAAATAATTTTTGAAAAAACACATAATTCGCGATACTTTTTGAACACACCTCGTATGGTTCTATTCTGTGGAGACAACCAAGACTTTTTGATTCTGTTTTATTTTTGTACATGTAGAATCAGAAAGTCTGTTGTGATTGTTATCTCTTTTGAACTGTGGAAGATAGTAGTAAACCGTATTGTTCTAGAATAAAGACATTAGATTAAAATAACATAAATGGATGTTTTAGGAACGTGCGTCTGGTGCGAAATTGCTGCAGAAAGCCGCCGGAGTGCAACCGATAGTGTTGTGGGGCAGTTCTGCTGTGTTCGACTGGCTCTGGTTCCTTATTCTATGCGTCATTATCGTCATATCTTGCGCTATATACCAAGTGATTGGACTCTCTACAGCTTCTGAATTAGGTATAAAACTACGTATATAATCTTTGACATTGTATCATAATGCTATGATGTATTATTAAAATCCGAAAATGACAAGCCAAATTGGGTCATGTGATTATTAATTGTGACTACTATATTATGTATCAATCTCTTTGTCTAGGCATTATGAATAGGCTACGTGATTCTCATCATCATCAGCCCTTCTGCGTCCACTGCTGGACATATGCCTCTCTCATAGCACGCCACTGGGCTCGATCTTCAGCCCATCGTCGCCAACCGCTACCAGCCACCCCATGAATATCGTCGCTCCACCTGGCTGGAGATTCGTGATTCTCAATTATCTTAAATTAATTGGATCGACGACATAACCAAAACATGTTCTCTAGGTATCACTTTTTAGGTAGAATTTTTGTAAAGATATTAAATTCTTGCAGGAAAAATGTACCTTTGCTGCATGGTATATGGTGCGGCGATGTTGCCCTTCATCTACATCATGTCAAATGTGTTCACTGGTCCTGCAATGGGATTTGTTATCGTATTCTTCATTAATGTGTTATTTGGTAAGGAATAATAAACTACAATAGATATTCTATCGTAGATATTAAGCAATAATAAAGTACAAGATGACTAGAACTTGATAGTAAGTTCAATACGATTTGAAAGTCCTGGCCCAAAGGCTTGACACAGTTTATACCTGTTGTGTACGTAACACGGGACAAGTGAAACCAACGCTTGCTTGTAAAGTTGTAACGCACTGATATATTGGCACCAATACGTCCATGATTGGCACATAAACAGGTGCGTGAACGCAGCACGTCACACTTATAGCTACCTACATATACAACATTACCGGTAAGCTCAAAACCACCCAAGGATACACGAGATGAAACGCAATAAGAAAGATGTTTTTCACGTCAGTTTTCTAGGACAACGTACTACTCCGATATAGCCGACCAATAATTATAATCAGTGTGGCTTTTACGAGTCAACTCTAAACACTCGTTTATTTACTCATTAATATCTAACGACATAGTCTGGAAAAGTGTATTATAATAAAAAATGAATTTCATAACTTAGACATTTTTGTCAGAGCATGGTTATGCCCCTAATTCCTTCTTTTGTCTTTACATACAATAAAATAAATATTGGTGTATATTTTTACCAGGTATTATGGGAGCCCAGATTGTAGAGGCGTTGTCCGCACCACAACTCGACACGAAAGACGTAGCGGATATTTTGGATACCATATTCCAATTTTTCCCGCTTTATAGTGTGATCACTGCTGTAAGGTAATATTAAAAATATATTTTGATTTTTTTCAATTTGGTTGCCTTATTCCGCTTTAGATTCCTAGATTAAAGGCCAATCTTAACTGTAGAGACACCGTGCCCAACAGTAGACGTAGGTAAATACGAGTACATGGGCAGTTATAAATTTAGTAATACAAAAAAATTGTAGATATTAGATATGGGCATTATATTCCCGTTAACTTATGTACAATACTTGTGATCACTTTTAATGTAAGAACTCGTTAAAAGCCATAATTTATACATTTGTCTTTTTTCAGAAAATTAAATCAAATCGGGCTAGTGGAGTATACGTGCCTTCAAGGTTGTGGTTACATATCTGCTATTCTGCCGAATATTACAGAGTGTACAATGGATGTGATGTGCGAAAACTTCTCCCAAAATTGTTGTGGTGAGTACTGAGTAGGCAAACTAAATATTCTAAATACGATGTATCCTATTCCGCCTTTAAGTCAGACAACAGAACCGCATTGAAGTTCGAAAGGCGTACATTTTACAAGAAGCAGAACATCAGAATTGTACCTATGTTATATGGAGTTGGGAAAGTATAATTACATCACCGTTAGCCATAGGAAGCCGCTTCCAAACATATGACTTCCACAAGAATTTCCACGGTGACTTGTTGGAAGCAACCTGCACCCAACGATACAAAAAGAATATTTTGAATGAATTTGTAGTTTAAGTATATAGTTTTTGATCTAAGATAATTTATTTTGTTAAAGACTTTAGACCCCCTCTATGGTATAATAAATAATTGGTTAAACGTCTACAGATATTTGTTTCGGGTCTCGGTTTTTGTGAGACTGAAAAGCCTCTCATAGTTTCCGATAACGACACAAGACTCGATCTTGGTGTGTGGTCAGGTCTATCTATGTATGTGTTGTGTATATTTATATAAATATTTATTTAAAGTAAAATTAATTATATGTTTGAAATTAAATATATTTGATGTTTTAGTACGTCCTAACCCGCACCTAGAGTGGGAGGAGCCGGGCGTGCTGCGCTATTTGGTAGCGATGTTGGGCTCCTGCGTCGCGTTCTGGATGATTCTCATGTTCATTGAGTACCGCATATATCACAAGGTTTGTGAGTTTTGACTTTGTTTCTGTTTTAAATAGGTTGATTTATTCACTGATTATTGAATAAAAGACTATAGATAAGATTTTTATTTTTTCGATTAAATTTTCATCGAAAAATTAAAGTTAACTTTTATTTTATCGATATTTATTTATGTTTCACGCCACCATAATAAATAACCATTAAAATAATTGCATTAACAATATGATAGTTCAATTAACGAATATTGATCATACTGATATAATTATCATTGATCATACTGGAAGTCCTATAAATTATTGTTATATATTTGTTTTAGATATTTACGTTTAAGAGAACGCCGCCTCCAGTGGATGAGAGTGAAATGAACACGGACGTAATAGACGAGGCGAAGCATGTGCATTTAATAAACAAGAATAATTTGAAAGACCATGGGTTGGTGGCTAAAGATCTATCCAAGTATTATGGAAAAAACCTTGCTGTGGATCAAGTGTCGTTTAGTAAGTTTGTTATTTCGATACACCTTAATATTTAGGTAACTGCCTTGGGGCGCAGTTATTCTTACTATGGTACGATTACAACGCTGATATTTAATTTTTCTATGCATTATCAGCCCGGAGTCAGAAATTTGTGCTTGATATGGCGATAGGCTCACCTTCTATCACATCTTGGGACGGATCACGGAATACGCAAGGCGAAAATTGGGTGTCCTGGCACCTCCCCCTACCCTTCTAGGAAAAAGCGTGATGTTTCTGTGTGCGTGCTTTAGTAAAGCTGCATACAGATAATGTGTCGTATAATATGTAATGTAGAGTCTAGATAGAGTATCGAATTTGCCAATAGGTAAGAAAGTGGATGTATCAAATGCTAATTCCGAAACGCGATATTATTAGTTGTGGTCTTCTATTGTCAACTTTATATCTTGCATACAGAGGTCGTTATCCGTCGTGATACCAAAAGTATTATGCAAAACTAACTAATATATCAATTCTGATTAAGAAACGTAGAATTACTTATTTTGTGCATTTACCGTTGGATATTCTCACAACTGCTTTAAAATAGCATCTTAGTATAAAATAGTGTTTTTAAATTCAAATGAAGTTCCAAGTTTGGTATGCCGTCTAATAATAACTAAAGCCCCTTCCAAATCGGATCAATAATTTAGAGAAATACTTATACAAGATACATATTATACCGAGAATTTCCTATTTTCGTAGTCGGTTAAAAATACATGATTAATTTCAAGGTGTGAGCGATAACGAATGTTTCGGGCTTCTCGGCGTGAACGGCGCGGGCAAGACGACCACGTTCAAGATGCTGATGGGAGACGAGACCATATCCAGCGGCGAGGCTTACGTCAGCGGATATTCTGTTCAACGACAACTCACTCATGTCCACCAGAATATCGGTAAGTTTATCAACATGGATGACTTGATTATTTGTCTTTATTTAAACAAATTCCATCATGTATCTTTAATCTTTATCGGATAGCTCGAAGTGAATTTAAGAACTTCTATATTAAAATTAGTAAGTATTTTAAAATGCCAGCTATTATATTATTTTTGGGCATGTTGTATTTCTTGATTGGCTAAATTTAGAGACAGCTCGAAAATGGATGTACCTATTTATCATTCACAAAAGTAGGTATTAATGTATTTTTTTTATTCATTTATTTACTGTGTTTTACTATAAAATGTTTACATCTTCCAGGTTATTGTCCACAATTCGACGCATTGTTCGGCGAGCTCACAGGTCGAGAGACACTACGATTGTTTTCTCTGTTCCGTGGTTTACGAACTGACGTCACAACGCCTCGAGCCGACCTGCTTGCACAATCTCTTGGCTTCCTCAAACATTTAGACAAAAGGGTAGGTGGGAAGAAGAAACTTAAATATACCGTGGTGATTTGGCTTCAAATAATATGATACTTATAAAAAACTATACAGAGGTTTCGGACATAATAAACTATACCATCATGAAGCTTAAAATAAAATTGCCATAAATCACGTATTTCGGAAAAAAATGTAGTTTTATACATATAAGACATTAATAGTCTTACGATATAAAAGTAAACTACAGCAAAACTCCAAACTGCAATTATCACTCATTTGTTTTGTTCAGGTGGACCAGTATTCGGGTGGAACCAAGAGGAAACTCAACACAGCGTTATCATTTTTGGGCCACACGCGGTTAATATTCATGGACGAACCCACTACAGGCGTGGACCCCGCGGCTAAACGACACGTAAATATTGTAATTTATGCTAAAACATCGTCAATCCTGTTGTTCTACCATTTATATTACAATGATACCTATCGCAGATAAATAATATTTGATACGCGAGAATATCTATTGTGATTGTTTATCTTCATGCTAGTTATTGACGCGGGAAATTCCACCCCTGTGACGTTTGCCACTTCACGTCCATAGACAGATTTGGCACATCATGATTCATGGAATTATTACATGCTTAATATCCAATCATTATAGATCTGTTATTGGTATATTTTAAATCGTTTTTACTTGGGTGTAGATATTTGACGATGTAATTTATTGTGATACAGCTATAGAAAATTGATGGTGTTAATGTAATGTGGTGTAATATCTGCAGGTATGGCGAGCTGTGCGTGGGATCCAACGCTCAGGGCGAGGGGTGGTGCTGACGTCACACAGCATGGAGGAGTGCGAGGCGCTGTGCTCGCGACTCACCATCATGGTTAACGGGCGATTCCAATGTCTTGGCACGCCGCAGCATCTCAAGAATATATTTTCTCAAGGTATCCACCGGGCACTGTGCATTTAATAGTGCTGTCATATTGACCATTCGTTCAAATACGAATATAATGCACGTTAAGGAAGTTCAAATGCCTTTTCTGTCCAAAAAAAATATTTAAAATTCTAAGTATGTATGTGTCTAAAATAAGATTTTTGTCGCGAAATATTTTTTATTGTTAGACTTTTAACTAAATACTGTCAATTTATTTTCAGGTTTTACATTAAATGTAAAAATGAGGATACCCGACGACGCAACCGAGGAAACAAAAAAGAACATTGCTGAAAGCATTAAAAACTACGTGACTTCTAATTTCAACACGCCTCGAGTGATGTGGGTATTGGGCACCTTTTATCTCGTGAAGTATTAAGTAGTTTTTGGTATCTTATAATTAACTTGACGAGACTATTTTCTTTCAGGGAAGAGTACCAAGGTTTACTAACATATTATTTACCTGATCGCAGTCTACCTTGGTCAAGGATGTTCGGCATAATGGAAAAAGCGAAGCGAGATCTAGAAATCGAGGACTATAACATCGCACAGACTACACTTGAGCAAATATTCTTGCAGTTCACGAAATACCAGAAGGAACGACGTTAGGCTACATTTGAAATTATTATTATTAGGTTTTGATTTCATGACTATCGGAGAAATATCTAGTCCAATGGCATTTATTGCCGTAAAGGGATAATCCAATCTCTCTTTTTAATGATTTTAATATGGAGAATAAAGTGTGTTTATATAGGTGCACCAATTGATTACCCTACATCCGCCATCTTCGTGCGCTCAGAAACGTGTCATGACATAGAGGCCTCCTTTTTTTATATTTAGATAATCATGATATTTCGATAGTAGGTAATTTTTTACACGGCGTCTTATCATAGAACGTAGCGTTAGCCAATGGGACACAATAACTAAGACGAATTTGCATATAGATAGCGCGCGTGATGATTGACTAAAATAATTATAATTCCAAAATTCATCCGCGCAGGTACATTGCTATAACAAACTTTATAGGTAGTATGTATTTAATAAGGCCACTTGTACATTGTGTTCTAGAAGCTGATGTTACTATGACAAAAAATATATAAGACGTGGTTTTTGGGGCGTGCAAGTCCCAGTAAGTCCATGACAAGTATACAGGTCGATATGAGATTTTTTAAACCTATTCTGAAGCTAGTTGCAGAAAATGTTCAATGATGTATATTGTAAATATGTATATATTCCGAGGCGGCATATGAAACTCTTACGGGCTTATTCATAAACAGATGTTAAACCTATTTTAGTAATCGAATGTTTTGTCCCCTACGAACGACTTTCGAATTCAATTTGACAAAACATTCGATTACTAAAATAGGTTTTAAATCTGGCTATTATTAATGCCGGTAATCAATAGTTTCGTAGTAATAACTAGTATATTATTACTAAGATGGCCGCTAAAATATTTATATTTATAAAAGCTAGGTAAAATGTGTAGGATAAAAGCATAAGTATGTACATAAACGGTACTGAGTTTCGTCTATTTATGAGTATTGTAATTGGGTATTCTACTCATTTTCAAAAAGTATTTTAAGTTGTTCCTAAGATTAAGACAAACTATTTAAAAAAATATCAAATTTTTATTCGCTCGGCAAGTCCAATAAAAAACCATTTAAAATTTAAATTTTAAATTTATGCGCGCAAATATGTGAAAACGCTAGGCGCCATGTTCCTTTAAAATGATACGTCACTCAACCAGTAAACAAACTGTGTTTGTATGAGCTCTTGGACACCGGAGGGGGTATTCTACTTACGGAATGACGTAGAATCGTTATCCATCATGGCGGCAGCCGTTTCACATATTTTTAGGACAGATAAAAAAATTGAAATTTTCAAAACGAATTATAAAATTTATTCCTTGGAAATAAAAACTGAAATTAACATATACTTATTGCTTAATGCTCTACTATATACATTTATAGTTTTTAGATTTTTTCTTTCTTATAGTAAAATACCCAATTACTTTATTTTGTAAAAGATATGTATGTGTATATTGTATAGTGAGATCCAATTTTGTATATTATGTGTTAAGATGTACATGTCATGAATTCAGACAATGGTTTCCTAGATTTAGCCGCGCAGTACCTAATTTATTTTATAATACTTGTATTTTGTTAACTATGACATTGAATAACCAGACTATTTATGTTTATTATTATTTATGTTTTTATATTTCCAAATAAAAATATTATGTAAGACAAATATAATTTTATTTAATAAACAAATTATAAAGATGACTATTTGTTTAAGAGTATTTTAATGAACACTTATAAGTACCGAGTTGGGTGGCATTATGAGTTAAGATATTAACTAAAAGTAAAGGTACATAATATTTTTTTTATTTAAGTACTAAATTATTAAGCATATACATAGAAGAAAGTAACCAAATATAGAATAGTATTCCAAAAATGGAATACCCCAATTTCTCGAAAACTAATACTTGTAATTGCCAGAAAAAGCGATATTCTATATCTTGCCATTATACCCGCGTGTAAGTTTTGGCTTATGAATCCAGCGAGCGTTGTAGCGGTGGTGTTTTGTTTTGGCGCTGTAACAAAACTTTCAAGGGACAAAAAAAAACACTGGATAATTACGCACGTCTGTTTGAATGTTTTAGGGGCTTTTGTTATCTAATAGTGTTTAATACAAAAAAACTGAGACATTTTGATTACTTAGTTTGAAACTTCCGAAAGTGGACAATTCGTGGGGCCTAAATATTATAATACCAGTATAATGTCACCTGCCGGCTGCCTGGACTACATATTTAATAGTTTATTTTTTTATATTAATGAAAAACGAAATAAAAAATTTATAGCATTACACTTGGATATACGATGAACCGTTTTGTTTCGCTTGTGTTTGAAAAATGAGTTATGTCTAGAATAAGCTGCATACATTAAACTAGGTAGAAAATCTGTTAATTTCAGCCTATTCCATATTTACCTACATTTATGTTGTTGTTTATCAAAAAAATATATACTTTAAATAAATATACATATATTTAATAACTAAGAATACAAGTTTTGGTTTTTTTTTTATTAATATTATACTGGCCTTAAAGATCCCACTGCTGGGCAAAGGCCTCCCCTAATTTTTCCATAAATCTCTGTTCAGAGCAAATTGCTTCCAGTCGTTGTTAAATTTATTGAGGTCTTCCCGCCATCGCTTTCGGGGTCTACCTCTTCGCCTATACCCGTCTTGCGGCATCTATTCGGCGATGATTTGCCCCATCGATCAGGGTGCATCCTGGAAACATGCCCGGCCCAATCCTACTTGAGTCTAGCGGTCTTTTTACCGACGTCCGTTACTTTTGTTAAAGAACGCAGCATTGTGTTTCTGACACGATCTTGTCGTTTCACACCCACCATGCTGCGTTCCATTGCTCGTTGACAAACCTTGAGTTTTGACTTCTGTTGCTCGGTCAAAGACCACGTTTGAGCACCATAAGTAAGGACGGGCAAGATACACATGTCGGAGAGCTTGCGTTTCAAACAGAGAGGAAGACTCCCTTTCATGTACTGTTTCATGGAACAATTTTTGATTTAAATCACATTTTTTTTAGAACTCAAAAACAAAATTGTATTCCATATTTGGTTTATTTCCTCTAATAAAATAGTAGTTGCTTGGAATCAGGTTATCTCTTTCTCACACCCGTACTGCATTGCACAACTAGGATGCTTGAGCAGCCTTACTTTTACCTTTCGTTACTCACATGAACACATTTAAAACGTGCTTCATGTAATAAAAGGCAAAGCATTGAAAAGAGACAAAAATTTCAGTAACAAATAATATTATGTAGGTAATCATATTTAGGCATAGTATATATGAAATAGTAGGTATAAAATTATAAAATAAACATATATAGGTACTTTGGATGTATGTATTTTGTATTAACACTATATTCAATTTATCTAACATAATAATATACTACACTTAGCCTATGAGGTAACTGATTTTTTTTGATCACATTCGCTGTGGAACAAGGCGTACAAAGTAAACAGCCAGCTTTAAATACTATCTGTGGTATTCTTGTATTTTTATTTTACTTAATACCTGTGGTGATAAGTCATTGCAAATAATTCCAAATACCTACATTGTAAAAAACATGGTATGTTTAATTTAGCTTCAACAAAATCATAAAATTGTGGATATTTTTTTAGCTATATCCATAGCTGTTATAGCCAAAATTGTAAATTATAAAAATATATTTGGTTTAATTTTAATATAGCCTGACGATCAAATTGATTATAATAATGTACACGGAGTTCAATAGCAGAAGGCACGGTACTGCATCATAACAATACATTTTTCAAATCTTTCATACCAGGTATATTAAGACTGCAACCGAAAACGGAGCCAGGTGGTAGTTTTAGTGGTTACTGACACAAAGCAACTAAAAAATTCGCAAAAGAAGCGACAGATTTTTTTTGCAATTTTTTAAATATAAATACCTAGTTCTTGCGAAAATAGTATTTTAAATCATAACATATTGTAAATTATTATTTTAGGAAAACTACGTATTTATCACCCAAATACGACGATAAGTAAAAAAATATTGTCAATCGAAATTTTTAGTTGCATTGTGTCTGAAGTCAGTAATACTACCACCTGGCTTCGTTTGCGGTCGTAGTCTGGATATACCCTGTATACTTAATTAAAATGTGGAAAGAAGAAAAAATCGTTCTTTAATAACATAAATTCAACACCGCACATATGGTTTACACAAAACCTACTTTGAAAATGTTAATTATATATAAAACAATCTCCATAATATAAATAATATTTTTTAAGCTTATGTTCCCTAGTGAGGAAAAGCCTCATGGTATCATTAGAATACAACGTATTTAAAAAATAAAAAATTGTGACAAAATATATCCTTCTAATTTTGTTACAGAATCACATATTTTCCTTAATAATAAACATATTAGTATAATAATATCTATATATAATATCTGTAGTTGTATCAACCGATTTTATTTTAGTATTTAAGTCCTAAAGTTAAGTACATACAATGGGTACTTCATATTACTGTAAAAATAGTTTGACATAATGGATCGCAGACAAAAAAAAAGTAAGTACATAATGTATACTTAAAATATATAATTTTTATTAAACAAGTACATTTTATATAATATTCCCATAACATAAATACAAGCATGTTATAAAACATGTAAATGCTTTATATCATAAGGGAATATGCATGTATTTAAAAAAATATATAGGTATATATGATATCCCATATCAATTTATATTGAATTTTTTTTTGTACAGAAACCGTTTTAAAAAGTAAATTGATTATTCAAAAAAATAATAAACACATAACAACCACTGAAACGGACATGACGTCAAAGTCTATAATGCCTATTCACGTCTTGGTTGATGTTCCCGGTTGGTACATATAATATTGTGTGTATTTGGTGACATCTATTAGCATAGTGGGACGGAACACATAAGGCGAAACGTGAGTGACCCTAGTAGCACCTCTGCCTAACCCTTCTGGGGAAAAGGGCTTTTTAATTATATAATTTAAAAGCAATAAATTTTATATTAAATCACATGCATGTTCCCTATGAAATAAAAATGATATATTTTAATTTGAGATTGTTCCTATAAGCGTTTTATATTATCAGGAAATTATAAGTACAGCATAATTTATGTAGTAATTGGTGAAATCGTGTATGTTGTACACCTCATATAAAGGTCAGCGCAGACAAGGCACAAAATTCTTGATAACAAACTTTGTTTTAATCGATAGAGTTGAAAATAGCATGCATGATGCAAGATATATTTGTATGCAATGCGTGTATTTTTGGAAACTATTTTCGATTTCATAATGCGCTGACTGTAATGCTTTATGATGTAACCACCAAAAACGTAAGTTGCGAAATTACTCTCATGAATTGAGATACTAATAATAATTATGTATAAAATATTTATACATTACATACATTCCGTTTGGAGTTTGGTGAACCTTAGAAAAACTTGCTCTAGGGTGGTTTGTGACACGGAATAATCTTCTATAGGGAATTCTTCTCTCGCTTTTTCCATCACGTAGAATACTCGCCACCACGGCAGCTCCGCGCTTTCCAGATAGTACGTACTGATGCCCAAATATGTTTCACTAAAATTGAAAAAATATAACTACAATTGTTAAAGAACTTTATTTCTTAAAAACAGACACTGATACTGATAGTGTAAGTTTAATTGAAGAACTTATCGAAATAAGTTAAAAGTATGTTTGGGTGTAAAAATGAAAAATAAGTGAATTTTTGAAGTGAGCGTGGATGGCCAAATCCGAAACTATGAAGAATAGTCATGACTCTTTTCAGCATTTTTTGCCCACTTGAAAAAAATGCTGAAAAGGGAAAACTGAAAACGGAGAAAATGTAAACATGCTTCAGAAAAGTTTTCACTCCGTATGGAGATCATTATTTGACAGCGCTGTGCGTATGCCAAAATCTTTACGTGTAGGCACATTGCCGGGCATCTCGGATTCAGTGACCGGCGCCCACAACATTGCAAAAACAGGATGTGCGCGAGAATGACGACAAACAGCCCATTTTCAAGGGAAGATGTTCTGACGTGTTCGCGCAGTGTCCGTAAAAAATGTAAATTACTAGAAAACTAACATAATATTATGGTTGAGAATCAAATACGCAATATGCTCAATCAATGGGTCCCTCGTATCATCTTTCGGCCACTATACACATAACGATATAACTGTGCCAAGTCTGAGTTTGCACCAGTATACTGAAACGTGTGTGGGCGAATAACTACACAAACTTACCGTCGTTCTCCGATCAGTTTCCTGCCAACATTAGTGAGACCATCGGACTAACGGACTTCTCAGACTTGCACAGTTATATCGTTACGTGTGTGGTGGCCATTACTGTCTGCATATCGTGTATGTATAAGTATAAGCTCATAAGTTGGAACATAGTGAGTTTTTTTACGATCTATGAACGATCTGTGATGTGACCTCTGGCGTTGTGAAAGAACAAGAAAAAATTATTCTGAGTGCAATGACCTAACCGACGTTGAATAGCAATTATAGTAATAAGAGACATTTATGATATATACAGAAAGGTCACATAAACATGTTTGCTACTTTCACTTTACAAATGACTCATTTTTGTACATAGTATGAGGAGGACGGAGGAATAAAGAGAAAGAAATACATTTTCTTAAGAAGTATGGTATGAGGGCTTTCAGATGTTACGATCTTAACACATGTAAATAATATTACGGGTGATAATAATATTATGACGTATTTATTACTTACATAAGTTTCACTTGCTTGAAATTGTCTATAATATATTGATTGATGTCCCTAACATTTTCATCTCTGCTCGGGACCGCCGAGCATTTCAATACTAATGTATAACCTGAAATATTAGGTATCGAAATTATTACATAGCTCACATCCATCACGTTATCTTCGCGAGTTCCACGACACCTACCTTGTGAAAACTTCGTTTTGAGATGCTGGAGCGGTCCTAGACAGTAAAACTGTCCGTTGACCATGATGGTGAGTCGCGAGCACAGCGCCTCGCACTCCTCCATGCTGTGTGACGTCAGCACCACGCTGCGACCCGACACCGCCGCCTCGTTCACGCACGACCACACCAGCCGCTTGGACGCGGGGTCCATGCCTGCACACAGTACACAGTACACACGTCACACACCACATTACACATACATACTGGCCTCACTACATGCCTGCACACAGTACACAGTACATACGTCACACACCACATTACACATACATACCGGCCTCACTACATGCCTGCACACAGTACACAGTACACACGTCACACACCACATTACACATACATACCGGCCTCACTACATGCCTGCACACAGTACACAGTACACACGTCACACACCACATTACACATACATACTGGCCTCACTACATGCCTGCACACAGTACACAGTACACACGTCACACACCACATTACACATACATACTGGCCTCACTACATGCCTGCACACAGTACACAGTACACACGTCACACACCACATTACACATACATACTGGCCTCACTACATGCCTGCACACAGTACACAGTACACACGTCACTCAGTAGCTACTTACCTGTGGTCGGCTCGTCGAGGAATATGAGCGGCGAGTCTCCCAGCAGCGCGACAGCTGTGCTGATCTTCCTCTTGGTGCCGCCGCTGCACTCGTGGACCTGCGGGCGCGTGGGTGGCGGTATAGTGGCATGTGGTGGGGTAGGGTAGTATTGTGGTGGTGATGGTATACCTTCTTGTCGTAGTGCTTGATGAAGCCGAGCGTGGTGGCTAGGTGCAGCGCCCTGGCGTTACCCACGGCGGAGGGAATGCCGCGCAGCAGGCAGAAGATGCGCAGCGTCTCGCGCGCGCTCAGGTTGTCGAACAGCGCGTCGAACTGTGGACAGTATCCTGCGGGCGATGTGGTGGTGTAGTAGTATTGTAGTGTTGTAGTGTTGTATTCTTGTATGCTGCAGCGTACAGTACTCACCGATGAGGCGGTGCACGTCGCGCACGTGTCCGCGCAGAGAGTATCCGTGCACGAAGGCGTCGCCGGCGGAGATGCGCGCGTCGCCGGTGAGCATGCGGAACGTGCTCGTCTTGCCGGCGCCGTTCACGCCCAGCAGCCCGAAGCACTCGCCCTTGCGCACCGCTGCACACACACATGTACACGTCACACGTGGCACTAGAGCGAGACAACTGTACTGCACTACTAGCGACATCTACTCCCGAAGCACTCGCCCTTGCGCACCGCTGCACACACACATGTACACATCACCCGTGGCACTAGAGCGAGACAACTGTACTGCACTACTAGCGACATCTACTCCCGAAGCACTCGCCCTTGCGCACCGCCGCACACACACATGTACACGTCACACGTGGCACTAGAGCGAGACAACTGTACTGCACTACTAGCGACATCTACTCCCGAAGCACTCGCCCTTGCGCACCGCCGCACACACACATGTACACGTCACCCGTGGCACTAGAGTGAGACAACTGTACTGCACTACTAGCGACATCTACTCCCGAAGCACTCGCCCTTGCGCACCGCTGCACACACACATGTACACGTCACCCGTGGCACTAGAGCGAGACAACTGTACTGCACTACTAGCGACATCTACGTACCGAACGTGAGCCTGTTCACGGCGAGGAACTTCTTGTAGTACTTGGTGAGGTCTCTGCACACGAGGCTGTGCAACGGTATGTCTATGGCAGTGAGTTTGCTCGCGGCTTGTCTTTCCTCGGCGACGTCATCGTCCTCGTCCGCGGCTACTGGCGGCAGATCTACTCGCCGCGGAGCGACCAGCTGCACAATATTATCTATATTTAGAATAAGTACTCATATAGCATAAATAAATAAATAAATTTTATGTGTAAAACGTTACCGCATTTAATAGCTCGTATTCCTTTATGAGCAGTACGGCGAATGTAACGAGGCCCACTACCACCATAGCAAACAAGTATCGGCCGACTCCTGGCTCCTCCCATCTTAAAAACGAGTCGTCATCAACTGTGAAATAAAACGCGTTGTTTGTATACATTTTACTATAGGTCCAGTACCAAAATGAACGTGCAAATTGAAGATACTTACTGCAACACATGTCAAGCTTCAGCTGGTGGCATACTGTGAACCTCGTGCAGTTGTCTACGGTCAGTTGATTGCACATATTGTCGCATGCGTTCATCGTAATAGAGGATACTATCATTTCTCTGTGGAAAATTATGTTGCTGTCAAAATTACTATTAACAGAAAACAATAAAATATGTGAACTCTAGCAAATTTCCATATGGCTGTCATGCTATTTCGATCTACGGTAATGGACTAAAATTTAACGCATCATAGGTACCCCTTGTTTTGTCATAGGGATACCTAGGCACAGAATCATAAAAAATCTTGGAATGAAAACCCCCAATAAAATAATATAATATAGTGCCTACCTGACGCTCCTGCTTACACAGTACAGAGGCAAAACCAAGAAAATAGAATCGAATATCCCAGCAACTGATTCGCAACCCAATTCCTGCATTTTTAAAACTTCCACCAATAGGAAAGGCATTGATCCTGTAACAAACATGTTTATTTTACTTTTATTTTTTTTAAAAGCCAATGTATTGTTGGTATTTCAACATTCAAAGACAGACAGAGAGTCATATTATATTGTGGTAAATTGACTATAAGCTACAGTCGGCTTAGAATTCTGGACGAGATAAACAACAGCTAATGAAGAAGTCCGAGTGGAAATATCGCATGTTTAGTTTGCGAAAGTACAATGTTGTAACATAAGTAAATGTTAGTACAAAATTCAGACTTTATTTACGTACGAAGTATTTATTTATTTAAAGCTTTCTTGTACACCGAATATACAACAAAAAGGAGGCAATATACCGTAAAAAAGTACAATTGGCGGTCTTATCGCACAAGGCAATTTCTGACAGACAACCATATAAGAGAAAAGAAGTATCAACTTTACAAACTACAATTTCGTAGGAAAATTATCTATTATACCGAAAACTGAAAGCAAAACAACTTCTGTGTAAATTTTGTACATTATAAATGCCATAATAGTCATATTTGTGAACTTACCGGTAAAAATATTTACAAAGACCATTTTACTGAACCCCGTAGAAGCTTCGTCGAAACAGAATGATGCGAGATAGTGAATAGGAATTATAGCGAAAGAAAATATTATTAGCACCAAGAAGACACGACCTAGAACCAAAAATAAATAAGTTAGTCATTATTTGACAAAGAACATTAATTTTCTTAAGAACAATGTTCAAATGAGCTGATGAATCAAAGTACAATACCCGTAATAATTAACCACTGGTTTACTTTATGATTCAAGAATGGTTTATTGCAATATCACGGACATCCATTTTATCTGTAATATTACCAGTATTGTCTCTATGGACTTTTTACAGTTTTCATAAGTACAGTCAATTGAGATAACTTAGGCCCAGTATACGATTAAGATGATTATTTAAATGAGACTTTTGCAAATACACAATTAAATTGCTACCTTGAATTTGTTTAGTAAATTAGTAACTATGAAACTCTTGGAACTATCTGTGGATTATACAAAGTTGATACGACCGATGGGCATTTTTTTAAACTGCATATACTAGGTACCATTTCCAAGTTCTGTACTAAAAATCAATTAAATAGGAGCACCAGTTGAGTCATAAGTGATTTTGTAAGTTTTTGCTCCATTTGAACACGATGTAGCTTTTCTAACAGTTGATTACGTATAACGCACAGGTCAAACACCTTAAAACGATAGATCCTACTAAAATCTACGCGCTGTTGCCGCTCTTACACAAGTCGCATAAATAAGTACAACTAAATTACTTAAAAAGTTGGCGATGCAAATAAGGAAGCAATAAATACACACCTGCACTTTCATTACGAGAGAGACAAATCATAGCAAAACATCCCGCGCGTAAAAGAAATAGAAATAGGTCAGTGTGTTGCTATTGCATCTTAACAAATAAAAATTGTTTGCTAAAGAAATTGTTATTTTAGTGCGCCGTCGCTATCCTTTCGGAACGGATGTAACACGGAAACTCCTGCGCCGCCGCGCCGCGCCGCTTTTATCTTGTCGATCTCGCGCCGACAATTGTGATTTTGTATTGTTGTTGACTAATTAAGCTGTTTAACAATGCCTCGTGTAACTTACACCGCGTCAGAATACACTGCTTGGTTTTTATTTACGGCGAATGCCATGGAAACACAGCTTTAGCTCTGTGTACATACCGCGAAAGGTATGGTGACAGCCACAATTGCCCCAGGAACGCCCGCACAATAACATTGGCAGTACAAAGATACGAGACAGCAAAAGTATAGTGCCTTATCAGGAGGGAGTGCCAGCGCGGCAAATACCCGCTGCCTGGAAAGAACGAATTTTAGACTTAAAACTACCTTCAAAACTACGTAACTACGCGCGGTGCGCCACGGTGGTCCCGATTTCGAAAAGAGCGGACATAGGCACTTGAATTATTTTTTTCTCAAAATAAGGTATTTTTTTGATGGAATCGTATTCTACAAATTATTCTTATCATGTTTTATTCTTTATATTTTTTGCGTATCTTTTATAATTAAGCTGTAATTCAAGATATTGTCCATATTTGTGCCGATTTTGTATGGAGACGAAAATTCAAAGCTCTATATCTCGAAATTTTCTACGGTTTTTCAGATGCGGTTTTTTGTATCGTATAATATTAGCGTATAGCTTTAATAAACCGTTGAGACTAGGTGCGCCCGGTATGCACTTTGCGAGATATAGGGTGTTCATTTTTATCGATATTAAATATTTTTTATTTCCTTATTTCAGTACATAAACATGTTTTTAATTAGTCGACATATATATACAAGCATAAGAAACCTTATACAGGTTGATGTCTCATAGCATGAATCATATACATAGATATATTCTATCTACTCTGCCTTCTGGAATCGGAAGTATAAATAATCTACAATCATATATCATTATGGTTTGTAAAAGACTTCGCGACTTTAAATAAGTACCTATTTAAATGAAAATTATGTCTTACAATCCTAATTACCTCACTCAATAATAAATAACAAGTTTTACGCACTTATGACTACGAAAAAATACATTATTTTCTAGGTAAATAGTCTGTATTTAGTGATTGTAATAGTTTAACACCTTATTTTGATATTGTTTTCTTGCACCAGATGTTTCGTTTGTTCGACTTTTTGCACTTTAGATATTATATGGTATTAATTTTATTGGTGTGATTGTAAGTCATTAGTGAACGTAATTCTATTGTTTTTTTTTATTACTAAAGGTTCCGATTGGTGTCTACCTGATAATAAATATATATTAACCAACGATCGACACATGTTGATGCAGTTTTTTTAGATTATTAATCAAAACAATGGTTAAGTGCGTTAAACATTAATAAAAACGCTGAGAAACATAAAAGTTATAAAAAAATATGGAAAACAATATGACAAATATAACCAAAACATATAAGAAGTAAAAATTCAAAAATAATTATCTAAAAAAAGAAGATAATAAAGAAACAGTAAGAAATCAATCCTCGTCACTACTATTCTCCGATCCCGATTCGGAGTCGATTTCTGGTAAATCGCTTACATTTACAAATTCAGTAGTATCTTCTGATTCAATTAAATCATAGAAGTCAGAGAAGGCAGACTTTTTTACAATTTTATTGAACTTTGGGCGGAGACTTGTAAGAACGGGATCAGATGATAGTAATAAATTATGAAAAATGTCCTCGTTACATGAAATAGCACTATGTTTTCGAGAATGATGCTGCCTGAAGTTTCGGAAATCCTTATTTCTGGCCTCAGAAGCTTCTTCAGATAGGAAACCTATGGGCAACATAGAATAATTCTGCACTATTTCTGGACCATGAATCAGCAATTTATGTAGACTCGATGGCATATAGTACCATGGATATTCTTTCACATATAACTCAGCAGCACTTCTACAATAATCCCGAAATTTGGATACAGAAATTTTTTCGCCACACGAAACGCATTGTAAAATAACAGCTACTTTCCTGATAACATTGACGTTGATTCCGGTTATCTCGGCAGATTTTTCACAATGTTCAAAAAACCGTCTCGCAGTGTTACCAGTATTGGTGTTTCCACTACCTTGCTTTACAACGTCAATTAGTAAGCCTGTTTCATTTTTGAAATCTTTCTGTATTCTCAATTTTCGTGCTTCCACGAGACTTTTCATTTCTGGTCCTTTGGCTTGCCATGTTTTGATGTCCAATCTATAGGCAATATGAAGCAAACACTCCATAGAACGAATCCACGCATGAAGGGAGCTTAGTCCATACTTGTATAACTCTTCATTTACAGGTCTGTTGTACACCTCACCCATATTGTTCATCTCTGATGGACGCGCCTTGCATATGTCACACACAGCTGCTGATGTTCCGGAAATATAAGAATGTATTTTACCATCAATCATCGTCAAAAGAAGCTGGTGTGTGACATTTACTTCTTCTATTACTGTCGGCTGCAGCTGCGAAATTTCCCTTTGGTATTCTGCCATCTCTGTTTTCACGTTGCATTCAGTCTCTTTCATAAATTTAAATGACATTGGTCGGCAGAATGATGTTGATGATGGCCGTTCGTTCTGCCAAACAATTTCACCATTTTCATTTTGTAACCTAAGAGGCACAAGACTTGCCATAAAAATTGATGAAGAGTTTTCAACGCCTTCTTTTTGTTGGTGAGTTGCTTGTCCTGAAGATCCATCAAATCCCCATTTACTTATTAAGAAAAGATTTTTATCGTTTTCCTTATTTTTCGGTATGGTTTTAAAGAGCCTTTTTACCGTTAAGTCTAGTAGGCTTTGGAACTTGACTTTCACCGAGTCTTGTGTAACTACAATGTCACCTTTAGGAGGGTAACATTTTTCTTTTTCCTCAATTATATTCTGATAACTAGGATAAATCGTTATTCCTTCTTTTTTATTGAAGTCCCTTAATATCTTATACCTCCATCTAGATAAATTCATTGATATATAAAGCGATAATGCCTTCAGTGGCGTCACTTCATTAGGCCTCGTTTGGGTTTTTATGAAGGTTTTTATGTTAGAAGCCATGTCGGGATTTTCTCTAAGATATTTTACGATATCAGCTATATCCTTGTTTTCTTCTGCTTTGTCTGCTGCGTATATAATGCCAGCTTTACTACATGATGCACGAATAACTTCGGTGCGTCTTCTTTTTTGACGATTTGATAATTCTTCGAATGTTTTTCGAGGACAAGGGGTGGTAGTTGTAGCCGCATCAGCTTTACTTGGCGAAATTACATCCTCAGTTGTTTCTGCAGATTCTTCACAAGGTAACACAACGTTTTCCTTTAAATAACTTGGCCACTTGATATTGTCTTCGAGCCACTTGGTATATTTTTTCATAAACTTTAGCTCACTTCTACCAGCTTTTTTCCAGGAGTAGTAAAATCGGTAGCACAGTTGTTGACACCATTTTTTCAAACTGTTGTTTTCGAGATTTTGCTCAGAACAATTTGATTTTAATGTATCAAAAAGATAATTGTAGTCACGGAAATCTTCACGTTTTCGCAAAAGGACGTAGATGTCTAAATAAGTAACAAAACCACGGAAAGACATTGTCAAATTACAAATTAGAGCTAGCACTTGGATGAGTCGATGTATCAATAATGATGCAAATTTCACCCAGACAAACTTATTTATACTAAACTTTAATTACCTGGCCACTTAACCATTGTTATGATTTATAATCTAAAAACACTACAACACAAACACAACACGTGTCGACCAATTGTAAATATTTACTAATGATCAAGTAGACACTAATCCCAACCTTTTGTCATAAAAAAGAACAATAGATTTATGGTCTTTCACTAATGACTTCTACAATCACATCAATAAAATAAATAATTTATAAAATATATTTCACACCTGGTGGATGAATTTGTAATAAAACTTAGGTGCAAAACACGAACGAAACATCTGGTGGAAGAAAACAATATCCAAATAAGGTGCTAAAATATTACAATAAGTACATGTAGACTATTTACCTAGAAAATAATGTCTTTTTTCGTAGTCATAAGTGCGTAAAACATGTTATTTATTAGTGAGTGAGGTAATTAGGATTGTAAGACATAATTTTCATTTAAATAGGTAATTATTTAAAGTCGCGAAGTCTTTTACAAACCATAATAATATATGATTGTAGATTATTTATACTTCCGATTCCAGAAGGTAGAGTAGATAGAATATCTCTATGTATATGATTCATGCTATGAGACATCAACCTGTATAAGGTTTCTTATGCTTGTGTATATATGTCGACTAATTAAAAACATGTTTATGTACTGAAATAAGAAAATAAAAAATATTTAATATCGATAAAAATGAACACCCTATATCTCGCAAAGTGCATACCGGGCGCACCTAGTCTCAACGGTTTATTAAAGCTATACGCTAATATTATACGATACAAAAAACCGCATCTGAAAAACCGTAGAAAATTTCGAGATATAGAGCTTTGAATTTTCGTCTCCATACAAAATCGGCATAAATATGGACAATATCTTGAATTACTGCTTAATTATAAAAGATACGCAAAAAATATAAAGAATAAAACATGATAAGAACAATTTGTAGAATACGATTCCATCAAAAAAATACCTTATTTTGAGAAAAAAATAATTCAAGTGCCTATGTCCGCTCTTTTCGAAATCTCGCCACGACACGACGATAACACACGCCCCGCGCGACGTTGCCAGTTCAGTTCATCAATGGTCAGTGAAATTTATTTACAAAGGATGGTTGCGTTTTACTCTTATTTGTAGGTTATTTAGTTTGCTTGAAACAAACAAAATCTCATTTTTGGTATTATTAATTTTTGTGGCGTGTCGAATTAATACTAAGGACGTATAGTATACGTAGTGTAATTTAATGCCCATCTGTCGTATCAACGCGGTATATCATTTCAGTCGATTTTTTTAACTATTTAAAAACTATTCATTTGCGTCCGTTGGTTTTTAGGCAAAAAGTGTATGAAAGATGAAGCTTGTTCTTTACCAATTTCTGGGAAGGTAGAGAGGGACGCTTCTTGGAAGCAGGCGATGGTAGTGACGATGCAGAGGTGCACGAGGAGGAGCCAGAGCCAGTCCCACACGAGAGCCACGCTCCACAGCACGCCGGGCCGCAGCCCCGACACGCGCTGCAGCAGCTTCGCGCCGCTCGTGCGCTCCTGACGCAAATGCAACCAAATTTTTCATTTAATTTGACCGCATTGGTTGTACATGCGTTCTATAATCCCATGAAACTTTAGGACCTAAATTAGAGGTTCACGTTAGGCAAGCCGTTTTGATTGGGCCTTTCCTACGACTCAAGGGCATTAGTTTGTTTTTGGATTAATTTCGTTTCCAACGGATATACAATGCATATGTTACCGGTATATTGTCAAAGCCGTGATATTATAATTTCACTAGAGGTATTATAAATAAACGGAAGATTGTCAATTGACTTCATTTTAATTACTTGAGTTCATATTGACTTAATTTTATTTAAAATGAAAATAAACTAACCTAACCTAACCTAACGATTGTTTCTTTGCGGTAACTCAATGCGGTACTTTTGACTTTCACCGAGTCTTGTGTAACTACAATGTCACCTTTAGGAGGGTAACATTTTTCTTTTTCCTCAATTATATTCTGATAACTAGGATAAATCGTTATTCCTTCTTTTTTATTGAAGTCCCTTAATATCTTATACCTCCATCTAGATAAATTCATTGATATATAAAGCGATAATGCCTTCAGTGGCGTCACTTCATTAGGCCTCGTTTGGGTTTTTATGAAGGTTTTTATGTTAGAAGCCATGTCGGGATTTTCTCTAAGATATTTTACGATATCAGCTATATCCTTGTTTTCTTCTGCTTTGTCTGCTGCGTATATAATGCCAGCTTTACTACATGATGCACGAATAACTTCGGTGCGTCTTCTTTTTTGACGATTTGATAATTCTTCGAATGTTTTTCGAGGACAAGGGGTGGTAGTTGTAGCCGCATCAGCTTTACTTGGCGAAATTACATCCTCAGTTGTTTCTGCAGATTCTTCACAAGGTAACACAACGTTTTCCTTTAAATAACTTGGCCACTTGATATTGTCTTCGAGCCACTTGGTATATTTTTTCATAAACTTTAGCTCACTTCTACCAGCTTTTTTCCAGGAGTAGTAAAATCGGTAGCACAGTTGTTGACACCATTTTTTCAAACTGTTGTTTTCGAGATTTTGCTCAGAACAATTTGATTTTAATGTATCAAAAAGATAATTGTAGTCACGGAAATCTTCACGTTTTCGCAAAAGGACGTAGATGTCTAAATAAGTAACAAAACCACGGAAAGACATTGTCAAATTACAAATTAGAGCTAGCACTTGGATGAGTCGATGTATCAATAATGATGCAAATTTCACCCAGACAAACTTATTTATACTAAACTTTAATTACCTGGCCACTTAACCATTGTTATGATTTATAATCTAAAAACACTACAACACAAACACAACACGTGTCGACCAATTGTAAATATTTACTAATGATCAAGTAGACACTAATCCCAACCTTTTGTCATAAAAAAGAACAATAGATTTATGGTCTTTCACTAATGACTTCTACAATCACATCAATAAAATAAATAATTTATAAAATATATTTCACACCTGGTGGATGAATTTGTAATAAAACTTAGGTGCAAAACACGAACGAAACATCTGGTGGAAGAAAACAATATCCAAATAAGGTGCTAAAATATTACAATAAGTACATGTAGACTATTTACCTAGAAAATAATGTCTTTTTTCGTTTCTTCGTCTCGCCACGACACGACGATAACACACGCCCCGCGCGACGTTGCCAGTTCAGTTCATCAATGGTCAGTGAAATTTATTTACAAAGGATGGTTGCGTTTTACTCTTATTTGTAGGTTATTTAGTTTGCTTGAAACAAACAAAATCTCATTTTTGGTATTATTAATTTTTGTGGCGTGTCGAATTAATACTAAGGACGTATAGTATACGTAGTGTAATTTAATGCCCATCTGTCGTATCAACGCGGTATATCATTTCAGTCGATTTTTTTAACTATTTAAAAACTATTCATTTGCGTCCGTTGGTTTTTAGGCAAAAAGTGTATGAAAGATGAAGCTTGTTCTTTACCAATTTCTGGGAAGGTAGAGAGGGACGCTTCTTGGAAGCAGGCGATGGTAGTGACGATGCAGAGGTGCACGAGGAGGAGCCAGAGCCAGTCCCACACGAGAGCCACGCTCCACAGCACGCCGGGCCGCAGCCCCGACACGCGCTGCAGCAGCTTCGCGCCGCTCGTGCGCTCCTGACGCAAATGCAACCAAATTTTTCATTTAATTTGACCGCATTGGTTGTACATGCGTTCTATAATCCCATGAAACTTTAGGACCTAAATTAGAGGTTCACGTTAGGCAAGCCGTTTTGATTGGGCCTTTCCTACGACTCAAGGGCATTAGTTTGTTTTTGGATTAATTTCGTTTCCAACGGATATACAATGCATATGTTACCGGTATATTGTCAAAGCCGTGATATTATAATTTCACTAGAGGTATTATAAATAAACGGAAGATTGTCAATTGACTTCATTTTAATTACTTGAGTTCATATTGACTTAATTTTATTTAAAATGAAAATAAACTAACCTAACCTAACCTAACGATTGTTTCTTTGCGGTAACTCAATGCGGTACTTCACTCATAATACACCTAGATTATACAATTTTAAGATTGTGATTTAACAGATTCACTTCGATAGATTACAATCTACTGAAAAATAATGCGTTCAATTGTAAGCAGTATGTTACGGTTCACAATATTTCGACAGTTCACAATCTCGCGAGATAGATTGTAATGTAACGGTATTTACAATTTTACGGTGACACATACACTTCCGATTCTTGTGTAGCGAAAACGTTCTAAAGGATACTTAGGTGATTTTTGAAAATAGGGGGAATATACGATTGATGAACTGGCGCACTTCAAAAATGTGACTGATGTATAAATTTAATGAGATGAGATGGAATGTGATTATAGCCAGGAAAAATAGCATTAGTCCCCACATTGGGACGCATATTAAGCCCTTGAATAAAGCTTGATGACGGTTAAGACAAAAAATATTGAATGAAGTCCATTATTTACATAATATCATATTCGTCATTCGATATATCAAGTTGGTTAATGATTGCATTGTGACATTATCTGACGTGTGCCTTAACCTTAAGGTTAAGGTTAAGCTGCCGGAAACTGTTATATAGTAAAAAAATGATTAGTACCTACGCTTTAATAAAAAAAATAAAAAAAATGACGTTTACAAAAAATAACTTACCTTAATCGAAAAAAGTACCAGAAATGCAGTCAGAATGCCCGTGCAAAATGCGAGGCTGAAAGATAACATAAATCCCAAACTTGCACCAGTTGCCATAATCTGAATCTGGAAAGTAATACATTTTTATAATATGCAGCAAGGTACATGGCATTATCTGGTTATCTTTCGTAACATGTTTACAAATGACAGAAGTATTTTGACCTACAAAACTTAAATAAGCCTGCTTGTTCAAAAGTCTCGCAATGAATTAAAGGTCGCCTTATGACATACGGTCCCGTTAAGATCAGTAGGAGACATTTATATTATTACTCTTAGTTGTTACTATTACTTCATTGAAATTATTACGGGTTAACATGTTAACTGCAGCGAACACACACGTGTTTTTATTTGTTATTACCGTGTATTATGACTTTTCACATGCATAGCGGGTCACCCAAGCGGTTGCGCCAAATTTTCAACTATTGTATTCTAATTGCTACCAACTTGATAACGTATGTCGTATCTCTTTTGGCTGTTGTATCGTTTGTTTGATAAGGCTATTAAAACTACCAAATCTATGTTCCACTTATGTATACCGATATAAGATTTCTATGCATAAAAAATCGATTGAAAAATTTCGAGCTTAAATATAAATAGAATGCTGCTGTACTTACCATATTTTCCACAGAGTAAGGCAGTGGATAGTTCACGATCCTCAACGATGTTCCGGGTGAGAGAGCGTTCATGATGGCATTGTTGACGAGTGCCAGCGATATAGCGGAGTCGTGGTACCCGTAGTTGCTGAACCACGCTGTGATGTTATCGTGATCGAACGTTGCTCCTACTAGAGTTTCGTAGCGAATCCGGGACGCATCAGCTTCGCTCTGGTTTGGATGAAGACAACTCATTTTATATGCCCCTTTACACCCGTTCGAAAATGCTCACCGAGGATTACAAATCCACACAACTCTTGCAGAATCATAGGAGCATTATGGTCTAGGTATAATAGAGATGGCTATAGCTATATATGGCTGAGATAGGCTATCCCATTGTTCGAACAAAACGCGATAGCAGCGTTAAACGTTTGGATTCTATGACGTATTGTAGCGTCTGGCTTGAGCTATCCTATATACATGTTACATTTTATATCACAGCCTGGCTAGAACCAGTAAGGTAAACCATCAGCTACAATTTTTTCGATGTATGGAACTCTAGTATTAAACTCAAGTAGTAAACAAACTGTAATTAATGTAGCACAAACAGATAAGAAAAAAAATTGTGTAAATTTGTTTACTGAATCGGGTCATGCTCTACACTAAAATAGGGCATACATTATAACATTTGAATGGTGGCCTTCGGTATTACATAATTATCATACGATTGATAAATTCAAACTGTATATATTTTTGATGGCTTAATTCGGAGCTTAAGATCACATTTACAGAAAATAATCAATTTTTTTATGTTATCTATTCCATTCGCAATACCTGACGTAGAAGTACACACAATAAATAAATTAGTTGTAAATAATGTCATAGCAACTAGGCTATTTTTAGTTCTCCTCCTACGTAACAATGTTCTATCAAATTTACGATATTTCTTATCATAGATCACGTTCTTATTATAAGTAAACGTTATGTGACCTTACTCATTATCATATATCATGTAAAAAATATACACAATATAAAAGATAAGCTATATATATCGCATATTATTTAGATGACATCAAGATACAATTTATAATAAATACTCACCAATTTCAAATAGAACTTTTCTACGTTCATATTTCCAATATCCGTGAGAGTCATTGTGGGTATGGGCGAGGTTTTGAAATAGTTTTTGTAGGCGATTAATGCCTTAGCAGTTAGCGAGCTATCTGTGAGATTTTGCGATTGGGATATTATTGTTTGGGTGTTCTGGAACCCGCTCTCCAGGTTCAATTCCAAGGGAGGCAAGTCGGCCATAAATTTCCATGACGACGATATTGTCATGGACAACCCTATGTTTATAACAGGCCATACCAATTGCGTTAACGCCAATCCTTTATTCCTTATTGTATTATATGCAAGTTTTATAAATGTAGCCTTTATGTGGTTTCTTAGCAATTTCTCTCCTTGGACCTTTTCTTCTTTATCACAGTCTTCTATGGACAACATAAATAATGTAATTAACTTTTGCTATTAAAAAAGGTAAGACGGGTCTCAGAGGTTAAAATTTAACCAATCACAAATAGGATAACAATAAAAATAGGCAAGAAAATATCTTGAATTAAAGTAATTAAACAATAAAATGACACAAGAAAACAATGAGCTTATATCACCAGTTGAGTGCATTGGCCTTATTAATATTTTTGTGTACTCTGTGTAATAAACTGTTTACAATACATTAACAATAATGAGTAATAAATCAACTGCATGAGAACTTCACTTTGTGAGAATCATACCAACATAAATACCTATAAATATTGACTAGGTATAAATGTAATTAACTGCTGTATTTTAATCGTAGAAAAACATATAGATAAGAGATTAGAAATCAATCCCTTAGAACGTATCCGTTTGTTTTTTATGCCGAACGTGAATAAAATATTTCGTACTTTCAATTATTATAAGAGGAACATACAGACGATTCTTTGATATTGTAATTTTGCTGTTTTTTTTTACTTTAAATGTCTTTTTTGTGACTTAATTGTACTGATTAAAGATTTTATTTTAATACATAATGTTTTATTACATACTTTCATATATGTCGAAATTATGAATTCCGTTTAGAGGAACAGCAACGTCATGCTTTGCGCCATTTTGGCGAACTTCTTTCACTTCCGAGTTATCTTCAACTCCAGCCCTAAAACAATGTATAATACATTTAAAGTTACAGCCGGCACGGCGAATAGCAAAAATTAAGCTTACTGTTTTCAAATTACTTCATGAACACTTCCTCGAGGCTTGTAATAGACAGCCCGTAGCTCGAAACATGGAATGCATCTTTTTTCTCTTCGAATTCTCGCAGCATGTCGGGAAATTTGCTGACATTTTCATTTGGAAAAATATAAGTCAGCTCAGAACCTGAAAATGACGAGATACAAATTAAACTACGTGTATACATTGTACGTTAATTGGTGGCATAGGCCTCAATACATCTGTAAAAAAACTCTACTTTGCACATCACTAATCAAACGATTATATTCTATAGGTTGTAGTCGGCAGTCTAGCGCCAGAATTATAAAAGCAGTCATGGTTCTCCGATCCTTACTTTTAAGCGAGATGTTAATATAAAAATATATACCATCAATAGAGCCACAAACTCTTTATACATTACAGTTCATTGAATTGGAATTCTTCATATAATGTACAAAACATCTTTGTAATACTGTTTCAATGACAGTTTCATATTCCTCAAACGATAGATAAGAAACCTATCGGATATTAAACCTGAGAGTAACTATTACTTTCGAAATACAATGTAACTTATCACCGACAATCCCCATATTAATAATATTGCAGATGTGTAAATGATAAAATAAAGATAACGGAGACGGATGAAGCATTAACATCGTGCTAATAGAATCTATATAAAATTATCGTTTTGTTGAAGTTGTTTATTTTTAATCTATAATATTACAAAACTGAACAGTTTGTTCTTTGAACGCGCTAATCTCAGTCACAAACTATTGGTTCGAATTCAACAACATTTTAGTGTTGTCTGTCAATTTATCGAGGGAGAATAAGTTATAATTATAACATCACAGTATAATAGGTAGGGAGCATACAAAAATTGGGTAAATTTATTACATACATACATACATAAACTCACGCCTTTATCCCCGAAGGGGTAAGCAGAGGCGCCAACAGGACACCCACATTTCGCCTTGTATGTTCCGTCCCATGATGTGATAGGGGGCGAGCCTATCGCCATATCGGGCACAAATTCCTGACTCCGGGCTGATAATAGAAAAATCCAATATCACTTTGCCCGACCCGGGACTCGAACCCGAGACCTCAGCTTTGTAACCGTACCGTAATACAACTACGCCACCGAGGCAGTCAAGGTAAATTTATTCTCGGGGAATATTTGGTGCGAATTAAAAGAAAATCGGCACCCGGGCAAAACTGGGCCGGGCCGCTAGTGAAATATATTTTATATCGCAGTACAATAATCATGTTTTATATTATATTATAACCTAACAGTCCGAGATGGTATGGGTTCTAGGGTGTATGGAAGAAATCGCTGCCGACGGCGGGTGGTGCCATGATGAAATGTGGCCGTGGGCACCATATAGAACAATTCCTCAGCACAAGCCAAATATACAGGCGACGGAAATCTCTCCTCAGGCTTAAAGACTCGATACCACCTATAACCATGGGGTAATCGACAATCCTGACAGCGCGTTTTTAAACCAAGTCGAATTGGCCAAGCAAGAACTCTGGTGCACCCGCCCAAAGATGACAAAAGTACTCCATATGAGGCCGAACTTGCACCTTGTACAGAGCAAGCCATAGCCTCGGTGAGAAATACTGCTTCGCTCTATTGAGCACACCAAGGTTTTTGGGCGCTAAAATGGCCTTGTCTTCTAAATGACATCGGAACTGGGCAATTGACAGCACATCATTGTTTTACAGCAAAAACAATGTTGGGAACAGAACGGATCCTTGCGCGATACCAGCATTTATGTCTGGAGAGATTTTTACTGGTGGTAGGTCTCTCATATGTGAGAGGCTGCTTGGGTAGGTACCACCGCAATGTCTATTTCTCCCGCCAAACAGCAGTGTAAATGCGTTGTTGTGTTCCGATTTGAAGGACATTGTAGCCAGAGTAACTACTGGACATATTGAGACTTAACATCTTGTGTCTCGGGATGGCGAGCGCAGTGGAATTCCAAGCATTGCCTTGTAATTCATGGTGTTGTTTGGTTTTGCTACTGTCCATGAGCGGTCGTATCGCTTACCATCAGGCGAATGGCATGCTCGTCTCACCATTCATTGCAATAAAAAATAAAAAATAAATGTCTAAACAGTCGGAGCAGTTGCCGTCAACGACGGCTTTAATGCTTCTGTTGGACAAAAAGCTAGCAACCCATTCGCATAATCCCTCGGGTAGTCCATATGATGGCAACTTGACTCCGGTGTCAGACCCGACCGCCTTCGCTAAATCAAAGCTGACTGCCGATACTTTTTCTTGTCTCTGAATGGCTGTCGCCTATCGGTGCCTGAGACTAGATTCTAGAAGGTCACCTGTAGAGCGTTCGTGGCGAAAGCTATACTGACGGTCGCTGATTAGTTTGTGTTCTTCTAGGTGCCTTAGGAGTTAACATGGCCTTGTTAATGTAATGGTTAATTACTAACTCAATCTCCTTCGCGAAGAAATATTAAGTGACTCCATTCACAATAATTTTGCCACTTAAGAGTTTTTGGTGGAACTAGACTTCTTTAAAAACAGGCTGCTCAGAGAAAAAATCTCAAAACTAATATTTTTATAATTTAACATTCCTTTACTTGAATACAATTACAAGCCAGATTAATTATTATTCTCATGGTCAACTGTCTTAGTAACATATTAATTCATTGTCTTTATTTCAAAAAAATATATAAATAAAACCAAAGGTTAAATAAATAACATTGTGGAGATTTAAACTTTACATTTGTTTAAACAATATAAATATTGCTCTCTCTGTAAAGAACAAATTATATATTTATATACTAATGGATCTTTATATAGTATTTGGAAAGTAGTTAAAAACAGAGGTTTGATAACATTTTGGATATTAGAAGTTCAATTTTGAAATATATTTTTTGTTTTGTGTAAAACGAAATTAGAATATTAGGTTATTAATAGTACATAGAACTGGGGCTGCAAGGTTCTGGAGTAGAGGCCACGTACAGGCATGCGAAATAAATACCAGTATAAAGACTTATTAGACTAACATATTATTATTTTATAAGTAAATAAAAAATACATATCATAGCAATTGTATTGAAGTCTCTCGTAGTTTAATACCCGCGACACGAAACTTGTAAGCTTAGTGCGGGGTTAGGATTATGTATGTGTATTATGTATGTTGGGTGTATTTTTATTTATTAATATCTTATCTAATATTATTTATGACATAATATCTTATCTAATCTTATCTAATATCTTATCTAATATTATTTATATTATGACAACCTCCGTGGCGCAGTTGGTTAGAAGCCGCCTGTGAAACGAGATGCCGCTGGTTCGATAAAACAAATATTTGTGTGATCCACAGGTATTTATTTCGGGTCTGGGTGTTTGTGAGACCGAAAAGTAGCGACTCTCGTAGCTTCTCATACCCACGACACAAGACTCGATCTTAGTGTGGGGTCAGGACTATGTACATACATAGTCACATGACTATTGGGTGTATTTATTTATTTATTTCCTATTTGTTTGTCAAATACATTCGCCAAACATTCGCTCGAAACCTCAAAAATATATTTGGCATATTTAGGTTCTTGAATAAAAAAAATCTTTCTTTTTAATTAAAATTTGGAGCCGGTTTAATATTTATAAATAATTTTTAATTGAATTCGATTAAAAAGTAGACCTGAGGACCCTGCAGGCTATTTATTTATTTATTTATTTAAATCTTTATTGTACACAATTAAGAAGAAAAATACACAATACAGAAACAATAACAAAAAAAAAAGTACAAATGGCGGTCTTATCGCTCTACAGCAATGTCTTACAGACAACCATGGGATGGATTTAAAAGAAGGAGAGAGAGAGGGCAGTGTAAAAAAAAAAAAAAGAATTAAAGCTAATAATAGTTATTAAACATATACACAAACATACTATACATACATAACAGTTAATCATAAATACATGTATACATATATAAATACATATATACAAATAAATATAAACATACATATACATATATACTACAAATAGCCAAATGATAACTTTAAGAAAATAACACTAAAGTCTGCTTAAAGAGAAAGGTAGTGCTCTTTAGTTAGCCTCTTAAATGACGACAGCGTTTGAGCCTGTCTCACCGCAACAGGAAGCGCGTTCCACAATCGAACTGCTTTGACAGTAAAAGAGTTGTCCATAAATGTCGTGGTGTGCACAGGCATTCTCAGCTTAAGGTTCTCAGACGACCTCAAGGATCTCAAATGTGAGTCATGGAGAAAAATAAATCGTTCTTTAAGATAACAAGGGGCGAGAGGATTAAACAAAATATTGTAAAGAAGAGAAAGAATGTGAGTATTCCGACGAAGCCGTATAGGTAACCACTTGAGCTTAGCGCGAAACTCAGAAACATGGTCATATTTGCGAAGACCAAATATGAATCTTATGCAGAAATTTTGAAGGCGCTCAAGTTTATTAAGTTGGTCTTCGGTGAGATCAAGATAGCTGACATCGGCATAATCGAGGATGGGGAGAAGGAGGGTTTGTGCAAGCGTAATCTTCGTGGAAACGGGTAGAAAGTTGCGTAACCTTCGCAAGGACCTTGCCGAAACAAACAGCTTCCGGCTTAATTCCGAGAGCTGTGGACCCCAGGTGAATGATTTGTCTATATGTATGCCTAGATTGCGGACGGAGTCACTGAAAGGAATGGCGATACCATCACAATCGACACTAGGTAGTTGGGACAAGTCTAGCTTAGAAATCATCCTGGGGCTGCCGACAACAATGACTTGGGTTTTAGTAGGGTTAATCTTTAAACCATGAGCTTTACTCCAAACACAGATGTGATGGATATCTGTATTGATTCTAACAATCGCATCTGTCATCCTGTCTAAGGGAGCTTGAGTATAAATCTGGAGATCATCAGCGTAGAGGTGGTAGGAGGAGCGAAGAAGATTGGTAATGGAGTTAATAAAGATAGCGAAGAGAAGAGGAGATAGCACGCCGCCCTGAGGTACGCCAGCAGATACGGGGCACCAGGAGGAAAAACTTTCCTCCACACGGATGCGTTGCCGGCGACCATACAGGTAACTACGAAACCAATCAACTGCCATTGGAGATATGTTAAGAGAACGTAGCATAGTAAGTAATACGTCATAGTCGACAGTATTAAAGGCATTGCTGAAGTCCATAAGAGCTAGGACAGTCAGCTTGCCTTCCTCCATGCCTGATCTGATGCCATCCGTGATATGTGTCAAAGTTGTAGTCGTACTATGTCCAGGACGAAACCCAGATTGGAGAGGATTTAATAGGTTATTCTTGGAGAGGAAATCATTGAGTTGGGTATGGATTAAACGTTCTAGGACTTTGGAAAGGAAAGGAAGTATGGAAATAGGACGAAACTCAGAAAGAGAAGAGGCATTGGATTTTTTTGGAATGGGGATAATGTGGGCTTCTTTCCAAGCAGTGGGAAAGATCCCAGTGGAGATGGATTGGTTAAGAATGTGGGATATGATAGGAAGGATTTCGTCTAAGACAGGGAGAATCATGTTGCGACTGATATTGTCACTACCCATAGCATTTGACGACAAAACAGTAATGGTCTTCTTAACATCACAAGTGGCAAATTGTTGTAAGACAAAGGTAGAACAAACGGGAGACTGAAGGGTGGAAAGATGCTTAATAGTGTTATCTTTAGTTGTCCTATCAAAATAGGACAAGGAAGAAAAATGAAGGTTTAAGGAATTCAAATTTATGGATTTAGGAATAGAATCTTGTCGTGATTTACCCACTCCCAGCGTTTTCAGAAATTTCCAGACTTTGGCTGGATCACCGTTTTCGACTGAGTTATGAATGTATCGGCGTTGAGCATTCCTACACACCCTACTGCAGTGATTCCGGATGGCTACATATTTTAACCAGTTAGACTCACTGGGACGACGATTATATTTAGTCTTGGCGGACGCTTTTTTAAAAAGTAACTCTTTGATGTCAGCAGTGAGCCAAGGTGAGGGTAAATGCTTAACTTTAATTGGCCTGATAGGAGCATGCGTATCAAAAAGTTCAGTTAGCTTATTGTTATTTATATATATTAGCTATAATAACGAAGCCTTAAAAGTAAGAGTAATATTTTAGTGTCAACAACTATAATGAATATTTTATGGGCGGTAGCGTTCGAACCACGACGTACAAGTCTGACCTTTGCGCGTTACGTGTACACATAGTTATTGATCACTTATATAAGAATGAAGGAAAACCTTATGAGGAAACCCTTCTGAGATTTCGAAACAAGGTAAATGAAATCTATCAACTCAACATGAACCAATATGATGTTTTAAATCCCAACAACACAGAGTCGTAAAGCTAGCAGCAGTGAGAGGTATATGGCATTTTTTTCGTACTCACGGCATCATGGACGAAATAGTGATTTTTTTGTCGTACCAGGGATCACATATTTTATAGTCGTCACCTCGCAGTGGTAAAAGGTTTTATAAAAATAAAATGTATTTTATTGGTTTCTTAGATTTACGCGAATGTTACACATTGAAATAAAACTATTTTATACGGATTTTATCGCGATTTGGTTTAATTTTTACATTTTTTAACTTCCCGACGTTTCGATTACTTTACAGCTTTCGTGGTCACGGGGCGGACAGCGGCAGTCCGCCCCGTATAAAATAGTTTTATTTCAATGTATTTTATTGTATTTATGTAAGTATACCAACGCATATAAATCTTCACACCTGGATAATAAATAAACATTAAACATAACAGTATTTTCTGAAATTTTCATAATATAATCAAAACTGAAATATTTTGGCGGTCATATCCAGATCTTACTTATTGTTCCGATTTGTCTCAAAATCAATGTTATTACGAAGTCACTATGTTCCATCAACCTCGTTGTTGGATGACAAACAACCAATGTTGTTGGTCATTTGAAACTTATTAAGTAGCTATTGATCTGATTTTAATCTGATCTAACTTTACTATAGAAGGTTAAAAATCAAAAGTGCACTCACCTATATTAGAATTTTTCTGAACTTTTGGAGCGTAGGTTTCGAAGAACTTGGTGACATCGTCGACGACGCAGCCGTCGGCCTTGACAATTGTGAGCTTGTACCCGACGCCGTAGTGGCGCTTGAGGAAGTAGGGCGTGCCGACGCACTGCAGCCGCCCGCCCGCCATGATGGCGATGCGGTCCGCCAGCACGTCCGCCTCGTCCATGAAGTGCGTGGTGAGGATGATGGTGCGCCCTGCGGGTGACGCGTGCTGTAGTATGTGTAGCGTAGTTTGTAGTGTGTCGTGTAGTGTTGTAGTGTAGTAGTGTAGTGTGGAGTACCTCGCTTCTCCTTCTGCAGCAGGTCCCAGAGCGCGCGGCGCGCGGCGGGGTCGAGTCCCGAGGTGGGTTCGTCCAGCAGCACCACGCGCGACGCGCCGCACATGGCGCAGCCCGCAGACAAGCGACGCTTCTGACCGCCTGACAGCTGCATCGACATGACGTCCCTCTACCCAAAAAACGTGACAGAAGTTAAAATCCAGAAAAATACCTTACGAGAGAATGAGATAAATAAAGAGTAGCAGGAGTATTAAGATAATTATAAAGTGTAGAATTTTTATATTTTTACTAAACTCAAACTATAGTAGTAACAATCGAGTAATTAATGCAATTCTAAAAGGACAATGTTTTATAAATAAAGTACTAAAAATTCTTCAAATAGATAAGGTGAACCTGTAATTGAAAACATTAACGGTTGACCTCCTCCAACCTACTTAACTGTTGCATAGAGCCAACGATAAAGAACTCGTCCGATGTGAAGTTTTGACATTTTGTTGCTGCGCTATGATTTTTTGCAGGCATTGCAAATTAGGAAGTCTAGACGACTGATTATGCTCGACTAGATAACTTGTTTTTTGTCAATACATATTCATTAAAAACTAGAAAAACACATCCTGTTTTGAAATATTCCTAAAGCTTTATCAGTTCCTTAGTTTAAGCATAAAACTCGTAGAAAGAAAAAGCCATACGTCAAAGTGAAAACTTTTAAAAACAAAACTAGCGCCCACCTTGTCTTCTAAATCCAGGAGTTTGACGAAATGGTCGACCTCCTGTTGTATTTGGTCGCGAGGCACGCCCTTGAGCTTGGCGTAGAATACGATGTGCTCGGCCACGCTGAGGTCGGGGAACAGCACGTTGTGCTGCGGACAGATGCCCACCGAGCGCCGCGCCAGCTCCGTCTCGCGCACTATGTCGAACCCGTTTATGGTCACAGAACCCGATGTCGGAGGTACCATGCCTGGTTTTTAATTTAAAAATACAATAATAATTATCATCTGAGTTAAGCAAAATCCACTAAAGCCGGGTACTCACTAGCGAGCTTAGTCTTTATGCGAGGTTATTTACCTCTTTAGTTCATTGTTTTGTCACCCGCTTTATTAGGGAGGGAAGTGGACAATAATTTATTTCCAACTCCTCCTATTAATTTAACTTTTTGATTGATTTTGTTGCGGGTTGAAGACAAGTTAGACATTCCCGGAGACGCGCTGAGCTTCAATGCTCAGTGTCATTAAAATGCGTGCCACTGTTGATCCTTATAGGAGTTGCAGTGGCGGGTGTGAGGGCGAGACAGTCATGATACAGTAACGATGTTTAAAGTGAACGCGTGTTACAGTTTAGGCTCAGTAGGCCAATTCACGTAATTTATTGACGCGCCGATCAAGTTCCGATGCAGTTTCGATTAGGTTTACGTCTTAATCGTACGTACGTCAAAATGGTATTCTTATAATTGTTTAGCTGCGCGTAAGATATGCATAAACTGCGCATGTGCTGCGCGTTGGTTGGACTAAACTGTAATTGGAGACGTCAAATGAATAGGTAAATACCAATCAAGTTGCGATCTGAATCACGCATGTATAAAACGTGCAGCAGTAGAATACGCTAAAGCGCTCGCGTGACGCGAACTTGACGCGAGCGTATCTGACAGCGGTTGTCTAAATTACGAGAATACAAAAAGGGCTGGTTTGATCGAAACTTAACTGCAACTGCACTGCAACTGAACTTATTTAATTACGTGAATTGGCCTACAGGACGTCGCTTTTGACATCCTGAAAGCTTTCACCGAGCGTACTCATTTAGCGACACCTCGCTGTAACCAAACAGATACAGTAACGATGTTCTATTGAGTGGGAAATCTGCGACCACCCTTATTCGAGGCAAAACCTAACAATCGTCGGCTCGCTCTAGACCGCACGTGTAGTGCTCGTTGCAGGCTCACGTACCACCATAGGTACCACTTTAACACTTTGTTTTTGGTAACAGTAACAGTACAAGGTCACGGTTACGGAATGAGTACGTTGAAATCGTCGGCTCGCTGTGAGCGACACGCCCACTCGCAGCAGATTTGCGAACCACATACACACTATTTTGTTGGGTAACATACATGGCAACGATTACGGTTACAGCTCGCTAATGAATACCCGGCTTAAGGCAAGACTAGTCTAAGATGTAAAACTTTATAGAATTAAAACTAACTAACACTGGTCAAATTCTTCTTAGAAAATAGATTGTTTCGACTAAGGTGAAATAATTTGGAGTTTAATTGTATGTCCAATTTATAATAATTTTTAATTACCACACTACAGATAATTACAGCAATTAAAACAGTATGACGCATACACATATTAATCGACTAAATTAGCATTTTAACTACGATTTTTTACTAAGAAACTATTATACGATTTTTTATTATTTTTTGAACGACGATTAGACAATAATTGTTTAGTAAATGCCATAAGCGCTCTTTAATTTCCAATGAAAACATAAAGTAATTTAATGTCATAAATATATGGATACAATTTATTTATTTATGTAAATAAATAAATTGTATACACAATAGTCAAGCATGATACACTTTAGCAATAAATAATGCGGATTTTTGATACTAAATGCGACTCAATAAAGTTGAAATAAATGCATGAACAGTTGTCATATTCCTATACAAAAGGACCACTAACAGTTTGCACTTAATTTCCCACGTATAATAATAAAATCCTTAATGGTACTTTAGTTCACAAATAGCGCCTCATATCGTAAAATATAATGTTCTTTCACACAACAATGTGCTTATTTTATGCGCCGGATTTGATACGGCCGAGCTTGTTTCAGAATCGTGCTCGAAAAAGTAATAATTCTAGCAACATAGTATAGAAAGAAAAAAGTAAAGTTGTTGTTGTTTTTTACATTCAATTGCAGTTTTAATAATAGACTTATGTTTGACCGATAACTTTGCGAAGGTCCCTACATCGCAATCACCATATCGTAAATGATAATGAAAGCTCCGTCTTTATTCACAGCATAGTTCAGAAGCCGCAAGCGAATATAAAGGAAAAGAGATTTAATTTCATATTATTTAGAGGTTAAGTATTCGTAAAAATACAACGGCTCGTATGATCTTTATTCCAAGATTGTTTAGTAGATAATTAATGTAATTAATTCTGCGTAAACTGCCTATGTGTACAAAGCTTAATAAATGCGATAATAAAAATGGCATTGGTGTACATGTCAATGCCCTGAAGGCGACTGGTTATACCTGTTAACATAGATATTGTTGTCGTTTTTCCTGCTCCATTGTGACCGAGTAATACAGTGATCTCGTTTTCGTATATTCGAAGATTTAAATTGTCCACAGCCCTTTTTCGTCCTTTGTAAATTTTTGTGAGTTTCTGGAACCACAGATACTTATAGATACTCAAGGCTGCTATTTTGTTTAATATAAATTATATCATTATTGTTTTTCGGTTTGTAATCGTCGCAGCGGGACTTGGGTCTTTTTAAAACTATACATGTGAATGTACATACATAAACTCATGCCTTTATCCCCGAAGGGGTAGGCAGAGGCGCCACTAGGATGCCCACATTTCGCCTTACATGTTCCGTCCCACGATGTGATAGGGCCATTCCTGACTCCGGGCTAATAAATAGAAAAATCCAATATCACTTTGCCAGACACGGGATTGGAAATTTGGAACCCGAGACCTCAGCTTTGTAACCGTACCGTAATACAACTACGCCACCGAGGCAGTCGAATTTATGTATGTCGTCTAAATGTAATCAAGAATTATTATTAGACACGCTTAGCCAGCGGGTTAGTGAGCGCAGTACTGTGAAGCTCTTATTATTATAATAATGTCAGTCCGATATTATTATAATTATAAGAGAGACGCTGGGCGTCCTGTCTGAATACTTATTTTTGTGAATACTGTTTAATTATTTTCGTCCTGGGTTGGAAATCAATTGGCGACAAGCGATGTCTCCACAGTTGAGTATAATTATGATATAAACAGACTTACTTGTATATTGACACCTATGGGTACTCCTTTCGGTTCCTCATCATGCACAACTCCCAAAAGAGCGTCATTGTACTCCGAGTCTACTTCAACATTACATTTATTTCCATTTATTTCTGCAAATAAAGAAGAAATTTAACTGAGAGCTTGATTTAGAATGTAAATACATAGCCAGAAACAGATGTCATGAATTTGTGTAAAATATTATATCTCTACACTAATATTGTAAAGAGAACCGTTCATAGGTACGCTTGTCTATATATATAAAAATGAAACCCGTTTCGCGTTGTCACGGCATCACGTGTGAACGGCTGAACCGATTTCGATAATTATTTTTTTAAAATGTTTGTGGAAGTCCAGGGATGGTTCTTACGGAAAAAATATTAAGAAAATCTTTCAGAAATATTGAAAAATATACATTTAATTTTGCATATTTAAAAAAACGCGCGTAACGAATGTCAACGTCATTTACAGCCATAGACTATATTGAAAGAGCATCGTTTGTTCGGAAACGTGGTTACTTAATTATGTTTGTTCGGAAACGTGGTTACTTCATTAAATTCTATTGCACTAATTTATAAATTTTTGAAAATAACTCGCCACGGAATAGTAAACCTATACAAATTTCGCATAACCTATTTATTAATCTGTGGTAGTATCTGTTTCCCTAACTTGACATTGGCGAACGGCTGAACAGCCAAGCCAATATATAAAAAAAAATCTGTGGTAATCTGTGGCATCACATCCATAACCGCGGTAACAATAATTTTAATAAGTTTTTGATAAAGTTTGTTTTGTTTTAAAGACTAAGAAGTTTTTTGTTTGTTAATAAGTGTTTGTTAATTACGGTAAGTTGACAGCTTCATATCGATTTTTGGTAACTTTTGGTGACTACATAATATTACAATTTGGTATACATGGTTATACAGAAAATATATAAGAGCTTTTTATTTTCAGTTGGATTTTCTTTTTTAACAATGCCACCAACCAGACGTACAAATTTAGGCCGCAGAACTCGAAATACGGCAAGTCAAAGAAATATAAGACCAAATCAAAATGATGAGCAACGCGAAGCGCGAAATGAACTTCAACGGAATCGAAATCAACATAGACATGTTGTGTTTAATCCCCACAGAGCTGCATTCAGTTATAATGTGGCAATTGATTACAGTTCAGAGCAAATTGTTGCTATTGGACTAATGAATATTGTGTGTCCACATTGCAAGGCATTGAAATTCAAAAATGAAGCCCCTGGCTGGTGTTGCGCCAGCGGCCAAGTCAAATTGACGCCATTGGTACCGCCACCAGAGCCATTAATTAATAGATTTGGATATAACAATGGAAATGAAGGCAGTATTGTAGGATACGGCACACATAGTGAGAAGGTTCCTCACTTTGGAGTATATGTATTGTATTGTATGTATGTATCATGTGTTCATAAGCATGTGCGTGATGTGGACTGGACTCAAAAAGTGGCTGCACCCGGGCGAAGCCGGGCCGGGCCGCTAGTTTATTATAGTTGTTCAAACACAAATAACTACATAAATTGTTATAGAAAAACTGTATTGACATAATAATAGCACAATTTACAGATATAAACTGACAATATACATAATAATGTAAACATAAATGCATAAGTACTCATAACCTTGGATAAAATGTCTTAATGCCATAGAAGGAAACATCCTTAAAGGAAAATTATTTTGCAACAGTCTGCCTCGAATTAAAATAATTGTTTTTTAATCGGGAATCATAAAACCATTTATTTATTGCACATCAGAAGCCGCATAAAGGCCAATGAAAATAAATACTGAATTTATAACAATTAATAGGAACAAGGGAATTTCGTCAGGTGACATCATTGTAACGAGTCCGGCCAGACGAGAATGCCGGAATATTGAGGGAATGACTTTTAAGATGTCGAAACCGGTCTGGTTGCTTTTATTTTCAATAAAACTATAATGAATGCATTTATATATCGCGTTTAGTATGCGAATGAACAGACACAGACATTTACGTAATTAATATGTAAATAAAGAGATGTTTTAAACCGGTAAATCTAGTTTATTAAAACAACTCAATGTTGTCTGTCGTATGTTATTAACCGTTAAATTGAGGTAGTGTACTTGACCTGTGTTCGAGCATTTATGATGGCATAATGTAGCATTAATTTTTATTATAAAGAGAGCGTTTCGGTAAGATATTTAATTACAAATCTAAATCTACATTAATATACAAAGTTGAAGAGTTCGTTTCAACGCATTAATCTTAGGAACTATTGGTTCGAATTGATTTTTTGAAGTGAAACTTCTTTATCGGGGTTGGAAAAATTTTTGCGTTACGCGCCATCTTTTTTCTAAGTCACATTTTTGCGTTACGCGCCATCTTTATTTATTTAGTAAATTAGTAATACTTAGTAGTAATCCTGTGTATTGTAACTGTATTTAGTACGAATCCCACACTAGTGTATCATCCCACATTTGGACATAATACAGTGTATACCATTAGAACACATTCTGTACCCACTTCAGTAAGCCACACCCCCAACCGTTTCCAAGCCCCACCCAAAATTTTAAGTCCCACCCACTTTTTTGTAATTTGGTCCTTACCCCCCCTCTGGCCTTCCCCCACCCTAAATCCAAAACAGTGCCCAATAGCCTCCCCACGAAACCCCCCCCCCGCTTACCCCCACCCTAAAAATTTTACCTCACCCCCCCTACTCATATCTCCGGCATTATCCATCGTAGACCCACCGACCTTGGGTTCATTGGAACCGGCTCGGTGAGGGCTACAATCCTGCCCCAACAGAATTCCCGAATTTCCCCTCCACAACTTTCCCCACCCAAAAATATTTTAAGGTGCCCAATAGCCCCCCCACGAAACCTAACCCCCCCCCCCCCGCCCCTACCCCCACCTAAAATTTTTACCTCACCCCCCCCTAAACCTATATCGGCCAATAAAGGTCGTGGACCCACCGAGCTTGGTATCCTCGGAACCGTCTCGGTGAGGGCTACAAATTGGCCCCGATAGAAATCCCAAATTCCCTCAAAAATGTCCCCCCTCCTAAACTTAAACTTTATTTAATTTAGCTTTATTTTACCAATTCAGTAAATTTGTAAATAGTAGATCATTTTTCGAAAAATGATGTCATAAAGAAGTTTCACTTCTTACGTGTGTACACTAATACACACACACATTTTTTTTTTTTTTTATTGTTTAATAGCCCTCTTATAATGTAAGGCACTTAGTATTCTGTGGCTATAGGCTATCACGCATCATCACGCGATGATCAATGGGAGCGGAGCAGCAGATGACAATTTAAAAAAAACGGAGAAAAAATCCTAAAATCTCCAATAAACTCTATTTCAGCACCTCGCAGATATAATTGCCAATGATGGCCGGCAAATCGAATTCTGCGTTCTATAAACGGGTATTATAAGATTAAATGATTCTTCGAAAACAGAACATAAATAAATAATTAAAAATATGGTAACCGTCCAGGTAACTAACACAAACAACAACATAAAACATCGAAAATATTGTATTCCCAAGCAATAAAGAAGCGGATTTGTGTCCAGTTTTTTGCTTACGATTGTTTTTTTATCATAAAATTGATAATAATCCAAGAGACCTCAAATGCCAGTTGCGACATAGTATAAAAGTTAATTATTTTTTATGATTAGCGTCTAAGTGGTTCATATTAAATAGTCGCAACCAACTGCAAGCAAATCAAATGACTAGATATTTACTAATATAATTAAACATTATACTATTAATTCCTGCTTACTAGGACGACTGTCAGTATTTTGAATATTCTGTAATATCAAAGCATTTAAATTACATCGTAACTTGAGTAGAATTTCATAATATCGCCGGTCGAATAGACAATAACAACTATCAAACAAATAATTTGAAATAAATTGTCCATTAATATGCAATATTGAAGAAGAAACATTTCAACAAGATGAGTTTATATAAAAAAGAAACATAAATTGCTACACATTTTAGTAATAGGTATTTTACGTTTATCTAGGTATAGTATTTTTTTATAGTAGCGTCGCTTATCTCATATTGTATTTATTTGTAATTAAATAACCTACCACATAGGCATTCGTTCACAATGTCATTACCTAAGGTCATTACGTAAAAACATTGACAAATGTGCATCAATGAATCACTTCATGCAAATCCCTATCGCGAACATTAAGATATTATGTATTATTTATCACATTAGACGTATAATACCAATACATAAATACACTCAACAGTCACATACATAGTCCGGACCACACGCTAAGATCAAGTAAGTCTTATCGTCGTAGGTATTTAAAACTACGGGAGACTTTTCAGTCTCATAAACACCCAAACCCGAAACAGCTACTTGTAGATCGCACAAACATTTGTCTCGGTGCGGGGATTAAACCCCCGGCCTTTAATTTCCCAATCGGCTTTTAACCAACTGCGCTACGGAGGCTGTCAAATAACGACATAACAAATAACAATTTACATAGATGTTCTTCGGATCTAATGTTGCCGAGGTGAGAACGCTATACGCCTTGTCTCTTGGTTGACTACATACGAATCTGACGACACAAAATTGATTTATTCTCGTAACTATCTATAATACCCATACATAAAAAGTTCCGCTGGTAAAGACTAGCTGATACACATCTAGTGCATTTCTTTCTGCCTAGCGCTAGTCGGACCGGTTTCAAGCTGCACTTCTCTATTGAATTATTGCTTTTGAGTTTGGTCTTTGGCATCCTCGATTGAAAGAGGCTTTCATATGTTCTTTGGGGACGTCAAGTTAACGATCAAGTCAACTTTTTGATCTACTTCTAGCCGCTGATCATACCATGTTGAAGCCTAAGCACACGTTGCTAAAATACTTTTGTGATTTAGTGGTATTTGAACAAACCGCCGACCTGCCGCATTACGTATACCATAGCTGTATAGTTAAAAAATATCAATAATGTAAAATATACACTTACCAGTGTAGTTATTCGGCTTCCAAAAACTTTTAGTAAACGGAAAGTACCAAGGCAAAGGTACTCCGTACATTCCGGGTCGTATCTTTTCCACGTATAAGGCAATAGCCATATAAAGAACGGTGTCAACTAACAGCATGATAACCACGTGGCCCGGCAGAAACCGATCGTGGTATGATACCGGGGTGAAGAAGTCGCTCCACTGCAAACCTAAACACAAGGGAAATACGTTGTAGATCACGGAATTAATAATAACTTTTCACATGAAAAAAGTGAATATTTTGAGCGAAATTAAAGGGAAGCTTACATCCGGTTACATACGGTTTTTGCATTCGCCCGGTTAGCGTTCCCAAACGATAGAGCAAACGTCATTATAGTGATTCGCGCAACGTCGCACTTCAATTTTCGGATAAGGGATTCAGTACGTACATAATATGTATATTTTGCAATGTCCAGTTCCAAGGCCAATAACTAGATTGCACTGCACGTACCATCAAGTGCATTGAAAACACATTGTCTCGTTGTTCAATATTATCTAAATTACCAATTAAATACATAAATAGACTCACGCCTTTTTCCCAGAAGGGGCACGCAGAGGTGGCCACCAGGACACCTACATTTCACCTTGTATGTTCCGTCCCATGATGTGTTAGGGGACGAGCCTATCGCCTACCTTTACCATTACGAGTACAATTCTACATTATCCCTGATGAACATAGGAGATTAAATATTTTGAAAAAAAGTGTATCTGCGGAAAGGCAGAGCCGGGACGGGCCGCTAGTTAGAACTAAAATCAATTCAGTAAATAAAAAATAAATTCACAAATTTTAATTTATAAAAAGTGTTAAATTCGAAGGAAAAGTGTGCGGCCAATAGACCCGACCCCGTTAGGAACGAAAGTGCATACGCTTTCCAAATATTTTTTGACATGAAGATTTAGGTTATTTATAATGGAATGTTCTGTTAATTATGCGCCACCCCTCTTTTATTTAAGACCAGGGAACTTGTCTAGACCAAATGAGGTTGCTATATATTTTCTGTGGCCACCCTAAGCGTAAAAGTCTTTTAGATATGGACCATCCATGTATACCACCAAACAGTGTGTAAGATCTAAAATAAAGTCATTGAACTAATGTATTTTATTTTGAAGGACATTGTAGCCAGTAAATTATACCGAACACCTAATGTGTCGTGGTACCGAAATTAATGCAGTGTCCTGCAGAGTGCAGTGATTAGTAATCTATACATATAATACATTTGTAACCGATCGATGTCTGTACATTGAAGATAAATAAAAAATACGAATATGGGGGGGGGTCTGTATTACCGTAATAGAACTCAAAACAACGATTTTAGAATTTTTGTCTGTTTGTCTGTGCGGTTGTGCGCGATGAACTCAGAAACGGCTTAACGGATTTCTATGAAATTTGGTATGGAGATGGAAAAATTGTGTGTTCCCGTGGGACGAGGAAGTTGCGGGCAGAAATTAGTACTCAATAAGTTCTGAGTGGTGTTGCCGCTTTAAATGGATAGATATGGCACAGTCAGACAAAGGACTTGCTCGTCACGTCATTCTAGCTAATAATAAAAGTCAAAACAGCTCTGTGATATTGTATATACTGAATTGTCATCAGTTTACATACGTTTGCAAAATTGTGGAGTGAGAGGTGGATCAATACTAACTAGCAAGATGTGATTTCGTTACGCGACGACTTTCTACCAGGAAACTGTTACCGCAAACCACATTATAAAACCTCCTTTTAACAACATCTAGATAAAAATACATCCTGTTTTATGATACTAAAATATTCAAATGACAGTAACGGTTTTTGATCGACAAACATATATTCCATATTGTAAATAGATGGACCCGTTGCTTAGCATTGACGTCAATAGTCTGGCATTGAAGAATGAATCTTTGAATCGGAATATTTAAATTGCTGGAGATCCTTTAGGTAGTAAGATATTCGACACATCAAGAATAACCAACGTATAAGATAGTGAAAAGTCACAATAGCCCACGGGAATGTTGCATTTCACGTTCAACCTGTGTATATCCGGTATATAAGAAGGCCGTATCAACTGATGAGATATAACCATCTCTCGACGGTTGTTATTTAGTTAACACTACACAGTCATTGCAATCACCTTATCTTCATATGGTAAACAAAATAAAAAAGCAAATGATAATATAAAAAACAATTCTTGCCTTTCGAACTGCCTTCCGCAATTATGACCATTTGAAATGCATATCCAATGGCAGCGTTCGAAAACAAGCTAAGGATAAATTTCGTATGATACGCGACGGTCTCATGCATCAATTGAGTGAACATGAATACAGAAAACGTCGCGAACCATATTAACGCCATTACAGAAGACGCCGTATTCGCTGTAACAAAACGAGAGCATATTGAAAAAATAATAAGTACATCAACAACTTTAATAGCTTCTATTAAGATTATTGAACATGTGCAGCCGATTAATTGAAACCAATTACCAGGGCACGGCTTGTATGTTAAGCAATTGATAATAACGAAGCCAGTTACTGTTCATAGCCTTGAAAAATTTTAAAGACCTCATATAGTATAGGTACACAAGTATAATTTACTGACAAAAGATTAAAATTGCTGATAAATTATTTTTATTAGACGGAAATTGAGCGTCTGCGTTTTTGTTGATCCTGTTTTGCGTAATAATAACTTACGTCATTAGCTGTCAAAATTGAGTTATTAGGCCTGTTTTAAGTTAAGGTAAAGATTATCATAACAACATAGAACAGATAGCTATATAGAAAACACATTATGGCCTAGTCAAGTATGCCGCATTTTGAGATCAGCTTGTATATCCAGTTGTGACTAGGTCAGGATAATTGTAGAGACTGGCAAGACATGGTTATCTCACCGCTGGCAACTTTATTAATAGTGGTTACTTAGATTTACGCGAATGTAACACATTGAAATAAAACTTATTTTTACGGATTTCATCGCGATTTGCAATAACCATCCGGTACACTTTACTCACTGAGTAGAGTATCAGTATAAACTCATACCTTTAGAGAAAAATACGCTGACCATAAAAGAGAACGCCAGTGACACTATTATAAAAAGAGTCATGAGGAACAGCAGCACCGTCCATGGCGTGAATGTGAACACTGAGAACCCATCGCCACTTGCACTGTACTTGAAAGGTATCTGAAAAGTTCATGTGCATTAAAATACAGGGCGTACCACGGCTATGCCACATGGAGGAAAAGTATCTTAAATATTGCAGATAGATAATTTTACAGAAAGAGAATCATTTTAATTTTACAAAAATTTAAACTGCATTCAAAGAATTAGCATAGCATAGCCGTGGGACGCTCTGTATAATATTGAAATAATTTGGTTGCTGTGAAAATTCGTGGTGAAAGCCTATGTTCGGCAGTGGACTTTTTGAAGCAGAAGAAGAAAAGAATTACACAATTTAGGAAAATTAAATGGTTATTCAACTTACTTTGTACATTGTGACTATAATAATGGCAGTAACGAATAGGAAAGTAAATTGTTTGATAAACCACGCCAACCAGTGCAACCATGATGGAAGGCCCATTATTGCCATAGTTTCCTGAAATATACGACATTGATAAACACAGACCGGATCGAATGCATTTGCTTATTATGGCTACTTTCATCGATTATTTAATATTCTAATTAAAATATAATTATGATGCATAGTATGTTTGCTGTATTAAGAATATATATTCCGATACCTAATACTACTTTGGGTTTTTTTTCGCCAAGCTGAAGGGTATAGGTAGGCATTATTTTGTTTTGGTTTGATGAACATTTTAGCCAGTTTAAGTTTACTTTTAACAATCGATATTTCATCTTGATGAGCGCAATGTAATGCCATGCAGTGCTTAATATAGGTAATACCTATATGAGTTCTGAATCGTGTACCCGGTTCGGGGCACGCGTAATCCTTGGCACTATTAAAACAACTTCCTCACACAAATCATATTAATAGCTTAAATTTGTGAACAGTCTATATGATATACAACAAAATATACCATGTTTATAATCTATAATTTATTTCTTTAGCTTAATATCATTATTGCAAGCTTTTTTATTACGTTTAAGCATGATTTGTGTAGGATTTTTTTGTGGTTTCAATGACAACCAAAAAGCCATTTAACAGGAAGCAATCGACACAGCCTGCTAATTTTATGACGAATAGTTTTTCTAACTTAACGATTATAATCAAATCAAACATGTTTGTGTGATAAAATGTTGAATGTTGCAATGCTTTGCTAGTTATATGATTGCATAATATTCTCTTTGCACACTACTTTGTAGTCGTCTTGCCATTTGATCGGCCATGACTCGTAACGCTTTTTTAAATACCATATCCCCTCCGTTGTCGATGTGTTGACAGATATGTTTTGACAATGGAAAACAATTGAAAAACAATAGGCTACGTCATCAAAATTTTGACAACACGCTCAAAATGAGCTCTTGGACACCGGAAGTAATATCAAGCTAATTTCTAATGCACAACTTAATGTTATTACAATAAATTTTTTAAACTCATATACCTAATGAATACTCTATATCTTCTTTTTGGTATTTCTCAAATGTCGAATAACCATATTTTTTGCATAACATTTTTCTTGGTTAGGTACTATAATCGTGACATTGGCAATGTTACCTAACACTAATTTAATGCAAAAATAGCATTTTGCAGAAACGCAGACTTAATTTTAGTGAGTAATACATTAATATTCACTAGTCTGCATTTTTTATTCACAAAAAACATGACATGATAAGGAAACGTTCGAAAATTATAATATAAATTTATTCTATACATATAGTAAATTTGTAACCGATCGATGTCTATGGAAGATAAACGGAAGATAAACGAGAAAATCTAATATGGGGGGTCTGTATTAACGTAATAGAACTCAAAACAATGATATTTAGAATTGTTGTTTGTTTGTCTGTGCGGTTGTGCGCAATGAACTCAGAAATGGATTAAAAGATTTCGATAAAATTTGGTATGCATAAAGCTGACACCCTGGATTATCTCTTAGGCTACTTATATTCGGAAAAAAATCCGATTTATTTGTTACTTTTTATACTCAAAGAGATGGAATGGGACTGGATTACACGCCTTACGTGAGAATGGCACAGAACGGCCGGGATATAACGGGACGGGACGGGATGGGAAATTCCAAATAAAGTTAATCACGCAGACGAAGTTTGCGGGGAGAAGCTAGTACAAAATAAAATTATGAATAGTATATCTATATGTGAACATCAGTTATTACCTTCAGTTGCAATTCTTTTTCAATAGCTACAGCTCTCACAGTATTCACAAATGTGTAGGCAAAGCCCACCATAAGTGTTATTGACACAAATCTCTCCAGAATTGTCAACAACACATCCTCTCTGGATTCAAGTTGAGGATACCTTTGAAGGTATACTTTGGTATTTATAGATTTGCCAGTTTTTTCTTTTATAATTTTTTGTGAGATTGCATGCTGGATGGCAAGAAACATCTCTTGTGAATATCCTAAAATTAACTTAAAAAATAAAATACTTGTTTCAGGAAAATAAGAATAAACAAAAATAATCAAAAGGTCAAAAAATCACAAGTATGCTAATAAGGAATAATAAGTTTTATGGTGCAAGGACTCTACTACTGCAATAGAATAATTACCATAATATTAGAATTAACCTGATTGCAAATTTAAATTTTAAATTTTGTAATTTTGAACATACCACTGTTCTGATAAACATCACTAGACCACATTACTTATATTAAATGTTCAGAATATTGCAAATCTATATGTGTCAGAGAATTTCTTCAGTTATTTACAGATTTCTAACAATACAATGAATAATGTTACACATTGAAACCTGGTGATCTCCCTCCATATTTGTCTGCAGGTTCTCTTGGACCTGATTGTGGAAATATGGGGAACAGTAAATTTGTTCTCCATCCAGTCAATAGTGGATGATCCAGTGATGGACTCCTCATTGTTGCTGGAAATCTTAGTGTTACTTTAATGTCATCAGGCCATGAGGTGGCATCTGAAAATTGTTAATAGTTGTAAATATGTATTATTATGTGGATGTTATAAATATTACATAGCTTTTAGACATCTTAAAAATATATATATGTTATTTACTATACTTACTAGCCATGTTATCATCATATTGAATTCCAACAAGTATATGATTCATAGCATGAGGCTGGGTGAGTGCTGATTCCAATTCCTTTGCATTTTTGTATCCTATGGGATCGGGGATGGAAGTCCAACCAATGAAAAAGGATGCAAAAGGTCCATAGTTATCATCTGCTATGGTGGAGAATACTTGGTTTGTTGCTTCCCGTGTGAGTGCATTTTCAGGTGAGAATGCCAAGACCATGTTAGATGATGTGAGATTCTCACTACAGAAATATTTGTTTCTTAATAACTTTGTTTAAACAACAACACCAATGGTTATTAAAAACTCTAATAAAATATTTTAAAATTTATGTCAAAATCTTAATGATTATATTTTTAAAAATATCTGAAATTTATTTACTTCTTATGCAAATTTAGTATGGGCAAAGCATAATTTGCCAAACAAATACAATAGTCAATAATATAATATAATAATTACTGTCTCAGAAAAATTAAACAGTAATAATAAAAACATATTTTTAATATATATTTTTTTATATATATTGGTACTTAGTAACATAACTAAAAAAAAAAATTATGACTCACTTTATTGGTGTTGATGTATTGAAATATGTAGGAAAAAAAGCAGGATATGTAGTCTTTGGTATAGATTTTGGAGCCAAAAGACATCTTGATACTATTAAAAATATACAAAATGTAACAGGTGATAATATTTCAAACAATGTTTGCCATTTATGCCTCTTCTGGAGCAGAAAGTTCTTCCATACAAGGAGTTTAAGTTTGTCAAATGATGACATTGCAACTACCTAAAATAATGAGATTAATTCAATGTATTGTCCATATTATTCCATTGAAAAATTAAATAAATTGTATTTAAAATATAAACATTAAACAGTAATGACAATTTGAAATAGAAAAGTATGCAACTTTATATTAAATTCAATAATTATAATTAAAATTACATTACGATAAATGCAAGATTTAATAAAAGTAAATAGATTTTTTATCTAACAAAAAAGTGATTGCCAATCGGTACTATACTCTTAAGACATGAAATATATTAACTGCGGAATTTAAATAATAAGTGTATTTTTGGCAAATATAACTTACCAGTGATATTTATTTCATTACCTACGTTGAAAAAAATATACAAACAATTTTCTGCAATTGCACACACACGAAGTTTGTTTTTGGATTTTGTTTTTATAGATAACGAAGGCGACTGCTAAATTGCGATCCAAATATTTATAATTCAAACACCACTGAACTGCACTTAAATAATATATAAACACCACAAGACATGACAACACCTCATACTTTAGTAGGTGAATGAGTACACTTGCACCGAGCACGACCTAGTGTTTTATTTTGGTATTAACTGACGAGTGACGAGTGGCGGATACCACAGAAACATACGAATACTGGAGCTACTGCATACTGTTTACCACACTGTTTACCGAACCGTACCTACGTAATTACTACGTCCTGTCATCGCTCTCAAGTTCTGAGTCCCGTAATCGTCGAGAGTCGAGACTCGTATGACGTTTCGATTTGAATTGCCAGCGCATTTTCCATTAATTACCTTTGTTTTCTGTTAAATAAATAGTGATAGCGCTTTGTTTTATTTTAATACATGCGTGGGTTTCTGAAAGTATGTAGGTATTCAAAACAGAATAGAAAAGGTTCTAATAGTGGCGATTATACTTCGTCGGGGTTTATTCCTTAGCGCTTAATCCCCTTAAATATTCCATCTTAAATATTCAAATGTTCCTTGTTTCAACCCTATTGCATTTGCAAAATTGTGAGATTTATCAAAGTGAATTACGCGATATTATGGTCCAATCCAGAACTTTACGGTTCTCAGCTCACACACATTGCCTATAAAACAATGAAGAGACTTCTTCTAGGCCATATTGAAATTCCATAAGTTAATTCATAAACGTACATTCTTTGTAAAAAAAGACAATTGATGTAGGCAAATCTAATGGACACAGGGTTATTATTATTATTATTAGCCTTTTAATTCCCACTGCTGGGCAAAGGCCTCCATCCTTTCCTTCCATTTCTCGCGGTCAGGTGCTAATTGCGGCCAGTTTGGAAGATACTGATCCAGTTCGTCCCGCCATCTCCTTTTGGGCCTACCGCGTAGTCGGTTTCGGCTACTGGGGAGCCACTGTGTAGCGGCTTTCGCCCAATGGTCGTCAGACATGCGGTAGATGTGGCCAGCCCAGTTCCATTTTAACTTGGCAGCTGTCTGTCCCACGTCGGCGATCTTGGTTTTAGAACGCAGCGTTGAGTTCTTTACGCGATCGATGAGTTTAACTCCAAGAATGCTGCGTTCCATCGCACGTTGGCAAACCCCTAGGGTGGACTTTTGACGGTGAGTTAGTGACCAAGTTTGCGCTCCGTATGTGAGGGTGGGGAGTATACACATGTCCATTAGTTTCCTTTTTAGGGAGAGAGGTAATGACCCTTTCATTAGATTTTTCATTGACCAGTAGTTCCTCCAGGCATTCTCAGTTCGACGTGAAATTTCTTTGTCTTGTCTTGCCTGGAAGGACACTATCTGGCCAAGGTAAAGGTACTCATGAACATATTCAACCCCCACGCCCCCGACTTCGATGCGCCTCTTCGCGCTGTTTGACATGACTTTGGTCTTGGTCATATTCATACCAAGTCCGACCTCAAGGCTCGCTTGGCTCAGTTGTACGAGCATTTGAGCCAGATCAGCTGCAGATGAGGAGAAGAGGACAATGTCGTCGGCGAAACGAAGATTACTTAGTCTCTTTTCGCCGATAACAATGCCACTATTCTCCCAATCGGGTTTTAATTTTTGAAACACTTCTTCCAGCGTGGCTGTAAAAAGCTTTGGAGATAGCGGGTCACCCTGTTTTACACCCTTTTGAATGGGAAAAGGAGGTCCTACGGAACCATTGATGTTGATGGACGCTGTACTGTGCTTATATATATTCCGGAGCAAATGTATGTACCCCGGGTGGATGTTCTGTTTTTCGAGGGACTTGAATATGGCCGAGTGGTGCAGGCTATCGAAAGCTTTTGAGTAATCGACAAATGCGAGGTATAAAGGTATATTAAATTCTTGATGTTTTTCTATCAGCTGGTTTAGAGTATGCAAGTGATCGGTCGTGGAAAGACCACGGCGGAAACCTGCTTGTTCAAAGGGTTGGTATTCGTTTAATTTGGCCGATATTCGATTTTCGATTATTTTAATAAAAAGTTTATAAAGGTGGGAGATCAAACTTATGGGACGGTAATTGTTAATATCGGACTTGTCGCCTTTTTTATGTAGTAGTATTATGTTCGAGTGACAAAAAGTTTTTGGAAAGTTACCGGATTTTAAAATAGTGTTAAAAAGATTACAAATGTGGGGTAACAAAGTCTGCTCTCCGACTTTTAATATATCTGTTGTAATACCGTCTTCACCGGGAGTCTTATGGCATTTCATACTGAGAAGAGCTTTATGGGTTTCTAAACCCGTTATAAATGGTAAGCCGTCGTATGGGTTTGTAATTGGTTGGGTCTAGAAATGTGGCAAATGATGTTCAGAATAGAGAGATTTATAAAAATGTGTACATATTTGAACTATTTTGGCTCTATCACCGTGTCTCACACCGTCGCTATCTTTAAGATGTGTTATTGTTGATTTGCCGGCTTCCATTCCACGCATTCGTTTTCGGTCGCGGTCTTGATATACCCTGTATACTATTGAAATTTTTGCAACTCGCTATGGTATGCAGGTTTCCTTACGATGTTTTCTTCACCGTTATAGGATATGGTAATTGAATATTAATACACACATGACTTCAAAAAGTTAGACTTGTGCCCTGGGATTTGAACTCGCGACCACCTTGAACACGTTGGCATCCGCGTCTGGTCCTTTACCAACAGGCCACCACGCACTTTACACGAAAATGTACCAAGCAGGAGGTAGTTATTATTAAATATATTATATTTTAGAAATGAAACACATTTAAATAAAATATTATTACTTTTTTAAAGTCTATAAACACGGCACATTACAAACACGTTAATAAAAATACATAGACACGTTGTAAAGTACATAAGGATATATTTGTTACTTTAGTTTACTACAAACAAATGATTACGAGGCGATCGTATCCAGATTCCAGAGCCCAGAAATGGGTTAAAATCACGCTCTACGAATTTACTTCATACTTGTTTTAATTGGTATTATTATTAGCATTATAGGTACGTTGATAATATTTTAAATATTTTTTGCGTCTCAAAATAAGAGAAAGTTCAACCTAAACCAGCGGCGATATTTACGTGTGGATTATATTGCCAAACATCGACTGGATCAGGCATTAATTTATTTAATTATTATTTTTCTTAGTTTATACAGTGTTACTTGTCTAATTCTATCTTCGATCAAAGAATTCTATACTTAATGTAATGTATATTCGTTTAGGTAAGGTTAAAAAAAGATATTGAAGCTTTATAATATATTTATAGTACTTTAATTACCGTTTAGTCGGTTCAACTTTTAACCGCATTAATTACTTAATATTATGTATGGAGACAGATTTATTCGAGTTTTTTAGTTCTAAATATATAGTTATTGATTAATACAATAACGGAACCCGCGAGTTTAACTTTAAAAATAGTTTAATTACGGTTTAGTATCGACAATGCGTTTTTATTTTGCTTATAGTTACGACACATATAAACACTTCCATGTGGTTGAACAAAAAAAGCAATACATATTGTATTTATGTACTCTAGCGTTTATGGGGCACTAGAGTGGTATTTAAAAATAGTTAATTTGTATTACTCGTAAAATATAATTACAATATTACTAACGTGATTAATCAGTAAAAGGCAATAAAATGTTACGCATAATAAGTAGATAGCCGGTCGTCTAGTGGTCACTCACCTGCCCACTCATCATGTCTGCGACGCGCACGCGTGACAAACCCAAACCGCGAATTCTGTCGCGCGCTCTATCTCAAACCAGATGAAATGCGTGAAGCGTTGCTTAATTTATTACAAGACTTAATATATTCATTCAAGAATTTTAATTATTATGTAGGGAATTTATGATAAACGTATATATCCCTAAAAGGAATTCGTGATGTTAATTGTCGAGATCTTGATTATTTATTGCTATCGCTATCGTTTTCGAATTATTTCAAGTTGGTAGGCAGGTTGTTGTTCAGTTTTGTATATTTTTCGAAAACGGTGAAAGAAATGTTTTCAACGAAATATGGTTGTTACCGAATTTGTTTTCGAACCTAAGTTGACGCCACCGCAACAATACCAGTAGAATTTCTATCAACTAATCTGGGGCTTTAATAAATTATACCTCGCGACGAATATTTGTGTGGTAACTTTCCTATTCCATGTTCATATAGGTACCTCATCTTCATCTGTTTGTGGTAAACTAAAGTGACAAACACTATAAGTACATGTAGACATATAACTACAATTGTATAAGCATTTAATTATTAGTTACTTAAAATAAATATTAATTATTATTATTCACAAGCTCAGTTTACAGTGTAGACTATGCCAAATTGTGTTCTAACTAATTAGTCACGTGAATAAACTTAATCAAGTTTGCCCAAGTGACCTTTTTATAAAAAAAAATGTTATTTAACATTTTATTAAGCAGTAGCTTAGTTACATAGGCTGATTTAACGAATTAATATTTGAAAAACTTAAATCACACGAGTTGTACGTAAAAGTACAAATTTTACAGTAAAAATCACAATTCATATCACAATAAACCATAAATACATAATGTTGCCAACTTTAAGTCAACGACATAAAAAATAATGCGAGGACAGATCTTTGCACAAATAATACGTATAATTATTACTAGTTGTGTTTCACAAATAAATTAGAAGTTACCCTTAAACACGATACTATACATTACTAAGTTATAAAAATCTGATAGAATAAATAATAAATATCAGGATAATATCAGTAAAATGACAAACGTTCACAGTGGCATAGAAACTTTGTAACATAGAATCTCACTGGATATTTCGCGTTGTGTAAAATATGCAATAAATAACTAACAAGTATTTTACAGAGATCACAGTCAAATGTATGAATATTTTACATTAATATATTTGAGTAATGCTGTTTCCTTTGTATATCTAAAGTCAACTTATAATAGGTAAAGGACGCTTAGTAATGAAACGAAGTTTCATATTTATATTGGCAAGATAAGATTATAAAACTTGACGTTTGGATATGTGCAAGGCGCATTGTAGAATCCACTGTATTACGTAACAGCGTGTCAAATTGAAAACGTCGCTGTTTTGTAATGCGTCTTCCCAACATTCAGGCGGATTGCAATCCGACTGAAATAACTTACGTCGTAATGTAAGAGCAAACCGCGTTCGTCAAAGCCCCTAACTAACGTTGCAACTTCATAAAAGTGGAAAAATCGTCGTTTCGCTGCTTTGCAAAGAAACAATTGTTAGGTTAGGTTAGTTTATTTCCATTTTATATTATATTTTTTTATAATGTTTAATTTTTTCCACAATTTTATAATTTCCCTCAAGTCTAACCGAACTATCCATTTGTCTAGACCTCAGTGTTAGCACATTGCTTCTGTCTTACTATTCCGCTAAACATCGAAAGGCGCTTTGTAGAACGTATCACAAATACAATTCGCTTGAATGTTGGGAAAATGCATTACAAAACATCGACGTTTTCAATCTGACACACTGTTATACAGCGGATTATACAAGGCGCCTTCGACAGATACATCACTTATATCATTAGAATACGACCACCGAGACAGGAAAAAGACAAGTTTCTGTACTTTTTCTTTCTTACAATGTGATTAATTTCACACAAAGTAAACACAGCAGTACAAAACTTTTTGTTACAACTCCAACGACAATAGAAATCTATTAGAAATGCGACTTTATTTTATACAATATATTGACACTTGTGTAGATTACTTAAACAAGTGTAAATCTTACATCTTCACTAGACGTCCAAAGATGTAATTGGGTATTGTCTTAAATTGTACTGATAAATTAATGAATAAATAAGCACCACATTTTACTTAGCAAACATAAGTACATAGGCTTATACCCGATTCGCACAAATGCAATGCATAAACGTACCGTTTCCTATCACTGGCCACTTGATCGAGTTCAGCTGGCGTTATAAAGGCACGGTATAACTAGTTAAGTACAATTACTAAGTAGAGAGCTTCTATCACTGGTGAACACATTTTATTAAAGACTAATGCATTTTCGAATACTACAGCGCAAGTACAGGTTGATTTAATACAAATAGTACGTGAATATTCGAATGAATCGAAGCGAGGAGCTGGAAAGGACTCAGTGCTTTCAGCAGGATTTTGAAATTATTCAACTAAATATATTGTAATGTTTAATAATAATATTTCTATATACTGTTGAACGCGTACAATGTCGCAAGTGAAGAAATAACGTAATTTTCACATTATTTACAAAACATTGTTCGATGATAGCGCTACGAACGCAATTGTGACGAAATGTTTGTGCTCGAGGTAGAGACACAGTTGATACATTTAATGTACAGCACTGAAGCGGTCTACAAGTCAATATTTTCCTATAAAAATCCTTATTATGTATATGTACTGGTAATATGGTCACGAATGAGCTTGACCTAGAGATTCAAATTACTATAGAGGAATCATGGCGTACACAAATTACTTTGATAGAAATATATCAATTAGGCGCACCCGTAAGTATAATACTACATAAATTAAAATTGTAAAATTACGCACTGGGTTTGAACATTTGTTAATTAGGTACATATTCACTGAATTCGTAATCTACGTATACTACTAGTTACTGAGCACTAGATCCACTTTAACTTTTGGTAAATTAGTTCTAAAATCTGTTTTAACCTTTTTCATTAGTTATTTCTAATAAATATATTTATATTATTACAACCAATTAACGTATAGAGGGTTCGAATGAAAACAAAATACAAGAGTCTGGCAGTCACAACTTGTCTACCTACTATGTTCATATTATTGTCATGTTCATAGTTAAAAGTATAAACAATTACAACAAGTCAATGATTTTCTAATCGCGTTACTCGTGTAAACCCAAATCTTTATAAACAGTGTAAAGTATGTAACAAATTGTACCATAATTAATTGCATTACCGCTGGCAGCGTGTAAAAATAGCAAACCAGATTATATGCGAACATTTTAACAAGTTTTGATTACAGTGCGTGACGCCTTAAGTGCTAACACAGAATTGCAATAACTACATCGTAAAAATCAGATCACCTTGTTTCCTGAGATATTCTACACGTTGCCTGTTGCCAGCACAAGCTCTATCAGTTACTCGGCACTAGCCTGCAACTTGGTGAACATTAGGAACACTTGTTCGAGCGTGGTTTGCGTCACGGCGTAGTCCTCGATGGGGTACTGTTTGCGCGCCTGCTCCATCACGTGGAACACGCGCCACCACGCCAGATCCGGCTCTCTCAAGTGATACGTACTTATACCCAGATACGTTTCCCTAAAATACAAATATTATATCAAGAATACAATAAATTTTAATAGACCTAATTATTGTATAGAACAATTCAATTAATGACTGCCTCGGTGGCGCAGTTATACTAGGGTATGATTGCAAAGCTGAGGTCTCAGGTTCGAGTCCCAGGTCGGGCGGAGTGGGATTGGATTTTTCTATTAATTATCAGCCTGGAGTCAGAAATTTGTGCCCGATATGGCGATAGGCCCTCCCCCTATCACATCGTGGGACGGAAAATACAAGGCGAAATGTGGGTGTCCTGGATTTCACCAGTGCCTACCCCTTCTGGGACAAAGGCGTGAGTTTATGTATGTACAATTCAATTAAAAATACTTACGTAAGTTTTGCTTGAGTAAAGTTTTCCATTATATAACGGTTAATATTAGCTACATCAGTGTCTCTATCTGGACCGGATTTACATTTGACAACAATAGTGTAACCTGTAAAAAGATGAATGATAAAATACCAATACATATAATAGTCGGGTAAGTTTTTGCGCAACTCCCTGTCATAAGGAGTGGAGGAGGGAAATAAAATAGATTGGATCTATTTTAAGAATATCGATGAAATTCAAAAGTCGGATATTTTAAAATATTAACAGTGTATCGATAACGAATAGTTTAAAATAAACGTCTACTGCCTGCTATAGTTTGTAACCCCGCGAGATGGTCGTGCACAAAATGACTAGACAATTACGTTACATTTAGGAGGGCCAAGGTTAAACGAGGGACTAGCTAAAGAATATTGTTTACGAACTTTGTACGCGCAAACATGGAGCGTTTGCAAACTTCAAACGCTGATTACACTAGCGCGACCACTGTGAGCGGATGCCTCCAGCGGAACAGTACATACGAGGCGTGCGAGGACCGACGACCGTCAACCAGCAGAGAACGAGCCCGTACTTGAACACAACTCCCGCGAAAATCCATCACTCTTAATTTGTTATAGTTGCGGCTGAGAGATGTACGCATATGTCATCGACAAATGTATTGAAATATAATAAGAAAGGTCAAAAAAGTCACCGGCAAGAGTACGGTTTATGTAAATATTTTTAAGAGTTTCTCTGTTGTTTTCCATTGTCGTTTTACTGTATTTTTTATTAGTTTCATAAACTATTGCGAGTAAATCCCTCGTTTAATCTTATATCCATACATCTTCATAAAGATATGAAGAGCAGAAACTGCATTACCCTGAGAGAATTTCGTTTTGAGATGTTGTAAGGGCCCAAGGCAGAATAGCCGACCGTTGACCATGATGGTGAGTCGCGAGCACAGCGCCTCGCACTCCTCCATGCTGTGTGACGTCAGCACCACGCTGCGACCCGACACCGCCGCCTCGTTCACGCACGACCACACCAGCCGCTTGGACGCGGGGTCCATGCCTGCACACAGTACACAGTACATACGTCACACACCACATTACACATACATACCGGCCTCACTACATGCCTGCACACAGTACACAGTACACACGTCACACACCACATTACACATACATACTGGCCTCACTACATGCCTGCACACAGTACACAGTACACACGTCACACACCACATTACACATACATACTGGCCTTACTACATGCCTGCACACAGTACACAGTACACACGTCACACACCACATTACACATACATACTGGCCTCACTACATGCCTGCACACAGTACACAGTACACACGTCACACACCACATTACACATACATACTGGCCTCACTACATGCCTGCACACATTACACAGTACACACGTCACACACCACATTACACATACATACTGGCCTCACTACATGCCTGCACACAGTACACAGTACACACGTCACACACCACATTACACATACATACTGGCCTCACTACATGCCTGCACACAGTACACAAGTACACACGTCACACACCACATTACACATACATACTGGCCTCACTACATGCCTGCACACAGTACACAGTACACACGTCACACACCACATTACACATACATACTGGCCTCACTACATCCCTGCACACAGTACACAGTACACACGTCATACACCACATTACACATACATACTGGCCTCACTACATCCCTACACACAGTACACAGTACACACGTCACACACCACATTACACATACATACTGGCCTCACTACATGCCTGCACACAGTACACAGTACACACGTCACACACCACATTACACATACATACTGGCCTCACTACATCCCTGCACACAGTACACAGTACACACGTCATACACCACATTACACATACATACTGGCCTCACTACATCCCTGCACACAGTACACAGTACACACGTCACACACCACATTACACATACATACTGGCCTCACTACATGCCTGCACACAGTACACAGTACACACGTCACACACCACATTACACATACATACTGGCCTCACTACATCCCTGCACACAGTACACAGTACACACGTCATACACCACATTACACATACATACTGGCCTCACTACATCCCTGCACACAGTACACACGTCACACACCACATTACACATACATACTGGCCTCACTACATCCCTGCACACAGTACACAGTACACACGTCACACACCACATTACACATATGTACATACTGGCCTCACTACATCCCTGCACACAGTACAAGTACACAGTACACACGTCACACACCACATTACACATACATACTGGCCTCACTACATGCCTGCACACAGTACACACGTCACACACCACATTACACATACATACTGGTCTCACTACATCCCTGCATACAGTACACACGTCACACACCACATTACACATACATACTGGCCTCACTACATGCCTGCACACAGTACACACGTCACACACCACATTACACATACATACTGGCCTCACTACATGCCTGCACACAGTACACAAGTACACACGTCACACACCAAATTACACATACATACCGGCCTCACTACATGCCTGCACACAGTACACAGTACACACGTCACACACCACATTACACATACATACTGGCCTCACTACATCCCTGCACACAGTACACAGTACACACGTCACACACCACATTACACATACATACTGGCCTCACTACATCCCTGCACACAGTACACAGTACACACGTCACACACCACATTACACATACATACTGGCCTCACTACATGCCTGCACACAGTACACAGTACACACGTCACACACCACATTACACATACATACTGGCCTCACTACATGCCTGCACACAGTACACACGTCACACACCACATTACACATACATACTGGCCTCACTACATCCCTGCACACAGTACACAGTACACACGTCACACACCACATTACACATACATACTGGCCTCACTACATGCCTGCACACAGTACACAGTACACACGTCACACACCACATTACACATACATACTGGCCTCACTACATGCCTGCACACAGTACACAGTACACACGTCACACACCACATTACACATACATACTGGCCTCACTACATCCCTGCACACAGTACACAGTACACACGTCACACACCACATTACACATACATACTGGCCTCACTACATGCCTGCACACAGTACACAGTACACACGTCACACACCACATTACACATACATACTGGCCTCACTACATCCCTGCACACAGTACACAGTACACAGAACACACGTCATACACCACATTACACATACATACTGGCCTCACTACATCCCTGCACATAGTACACACGTCACACACCACATTACACATACATACTGGCCTCACTACATCCCTGCACACAGTACACAGTACACACGTCACACACCACATTACACATATGTACATACTGGCCTCACTACATCCCTGCACACAGTACAAGTACACAGTACACACGTCACACACCACATTACACATACATACTGGCCTCACTACATGCCTGCACACAGTACACACGTCACACACCACATTACACATACATACTGGTCTCACTACATCCCTGCATACAGTATGTACAGTACACACGTCACACACCACATTACACATACATACTGGCCTCACTACATGCCTGCACACAGTACACAAGTACACACGTCACACACCACATTACACATACATATCGGCCTCACTACATGCCTGCACACAGTACACAGTACACACGTCACACACCACATTACACATACATACTGGCCTCACTACATGCCTGCACACAGTACACAGTACACACGTCACTCAGTAGCTACTTACCTGTGGTCGGCTCGTCGAGGAATATGAGCGGCGAGTCTCCCAGCAGCGCGACAGCTGTGCTGATCTTCCTCTTGGTGCCGCCGCTGCACTCGTGGACCTGCGGGCGCGTGGGTGGCGGTATAGTGGCATGTGGTGGGGTAGGGTAGTATTGTGGTGGTGATGGTATACCTTCTTGTCGTAGTGCTTGATGAAGCCGAGCGTGGTGGCTAGGTGCAGCGCCCTGGCGTTACCCACGGCGGAGGGAATGCCGCGCAGCAGGCAGAAGATGCGCAGCGTCTCGCGCGCGCTCAGGTTGTCGAACAGCGCGTCGAACTGTGGACAGTATCCTGCGGGCGATGTGGTGGTGTAGTAGTATTGTAGTGTTGTAGTGTTGTATTCTTGTATGCTGCAGCGTACAGTACTCACCGATGAGGCGGTGCACGTCGCGCACGTGTCCGCGCAGAGAGTATCCGTGCACGAAGGCGTCGCCGGCGGAGATGCGCGCGTCGCCGGTGAGCATGCGGAACGTGCTCGTCTTGCCGGCGCCGTTCACGCCCAGCAGCCCGAAGCACTCGCCCTTGCGCACCGCTGCACACACACATGTACACGTCACACGTGGCACTAGAGCGAGACAACTGTACTGCACTACTAGCGACATCTACTCCCGAAGCACTCGCCCTTGCGCACCGCCGCACACACACATGTACACGTCACACGTGGCACTAGAGCGAGACAACTGTACTGCACTACTAGCGACATCTACTCCCGAAGCACTCGCCCTTGCGCACCGCTGCACACACACATGTACACATCACCCGTGGCACTAGAGCGAGACAACTGTACTGCACTACTAGCGACATCTACTCCCGAAGCACTCGCCCTTGCGCACCGCCGCACACACACATGTACACGTCACACGTGGCACTAGAGCGAGACAACTGTACTGCACTACTAGCGACATCTACTCCCGAAGCACTCGCCCTTGCGCACCGCCGCACACACACATGTACACGTCACACGTGGCACTAGAGCGAGACAACTGTACTGCACTACTAGCGACATCTACTCCCGAAGCACTCGCCCTTGCGCACCGCTGCACACACACATGTACACGTCACACGTGGCACTAGAGCGAGACAACTGTACTGCACTACTAGCGACTAGTGATGTAACGAATGTTAGTTTTCTCACATTCGCGAATGCGAATGCGAATGCGAATATTCAGATCTAACATTCGCGAATACGAATGCGAATGCGAATGTTGTTTTTCAAATTTGGCGCGCAACATTTCGGGCCAGCCATGTTTAAAACGAACATAGTCGAGCATGGCGAGCCGGCCCGTGCTTTGACAGGTTGAATGAACAAAGGAGAAGGGGCAAACATGTATGGACTCCAGCCTATTGACCAATAAGGACGAGCGATATGTCATTGGAAAGTTCTTTTCAGATGCTACAACTTCTTCTATGACAACTAAACCCAAATAAATAAATAAATACACCCAACAGTCACATACATAGTCCTGACCCCACACTAAGATCGAGTCTTGTGTCGTGGGTATCAGGAACTACGAGACACTTTTCGGTCTCACAAACACCCAGACCCGAAACAAATACTTGTGGTTCTCACAAATATTTGTCCCGGTGCGGGGATCGAACCCGCGGCCTCTCGTTTCACAGGCGGCGTCTAACCAACTGCGCCACGGAGGCTGTCGAAATCACTGTATTTAAAAAAATATAGTCACTTAAAGACAACCCGAAAATCACACGAGAGCGCCTCGGTATAGTGAGGAATAACCACAAGCGATACGTCGTTGGAAAGGTCTTTTAAAGTGCTACAACTTCTTCTATGGCGACAAGTCTCAAATCAGTGTGTGAAAAAAAATATCGCTGCGTAAATGTAGCGCAAGGATGAAAACATGTACATGGACTCATAGCCTATTGTCCAATAACGGCGAGCGATATGTCATTCGAAAGCTCTCTTCGTTTTCTACAACTTCTTCTTTGGCAAGAAATCCCGATTAGCTGTATTAAAAAAAATATTTCTACATAAAGATATCGCGAGGGCCATATGTATGGACTCCAGCCTACTGGCCAATAACGACGAACGATATGTCATTGGAAAGGTCTTTTCAGATGCTACAACTTCTTCCATAACAACTAAACCCAAATCGCTGTATTTAAAAAAAATATAGCTACTTAAAGACAGCCCGAAAATCACACAAAAGCGCCTCGGCATAGTGAGCAATAACCACAAAAATTCCGGTAAAAAACAGTTTTACTTATTATTTAAAAATAAACTATATAATGGGCGCGCAATACTCCTTAGACAACTTCTTTCCAATACCTGGATTGAATTTATGGTATTTCATCATATCACAAAACTGAAACAGAACCCATTTCACGTACATTAGTAGTAAGTTGAAAATTCTTGTCTTGCGTAAATAATTAACAATTACATTTTAAAACGGTGGACGTTATTACAGATGCAGGAAATACATGTTTTTGGATTGTGATACAGCGCAATTTGCTGAATCTTGCAAGATGTCGAACGATAAACACAGTGAGAGATTTATTGGATCGCTCGTCATTATTGGACAATAGGCTATGACACCTACATATGGCCCTCGCGATATCTTTATGTCGAAATATTTTTTTTAATACAGCTATTCGGGATTTCTTGCCAAAGAAGAAGTTGTAGAAAACGAAGAGAGCTTTCGAATGACATGTCGCTCGTCGTTATTGGACAATAGGCTATGAGTCCATGTACATGTTTTCATCCTTGCGCTACCTTTACGCAGCGATATTTTTTTTCACTCACTGATTTGAGACTTGTCACCGTAGAAGAAGTTGTAGCATTTTAAAAGACCTTTCCAACGACGTATCGCTTGTTAATATTGCTCACTATACCGAGGCGCTTTTGTGTGATTTTCGGGCTGTCTTAAAGTAGCTATATTTTTTTAAATAAAGCGATTTGGGTTTAGTTGTTATGGAAGAAGTTGTAGCATCTGAAAAGACCTTTCCAATGACATATCGCTCGTCGTTATTGGCCAGTAGGCTGGGATGCGAAAATATTGTTTTCTTAATTGTAAGGAATAAATTGTAATTTTTTTTACAAGTAGGTATTTATTATTATGTTTTCTTGAGTATGTTTATTAATTGCATTGAAAAACAATTGAAAATGAAGGTTTTAAAAATATAACATTTTGGATATTAAATGTTTAATTTTGGTTGATTATTTTTTATAACTGTGAATAGCATTTGGTTTTGTTAAAAAAAATAGAAGCTATAACTTAATAAGTACAGTCAAAAGACTTACGAGACGTAAATATTATCAATATTATAAATAATTAAAAAATACGCTAATTATAATAGTTGTATTATTTTTCCAGAACCATCAAAATTTGTATAAATTTCCTTTTTATTTGTCAAAAACATTCGCTTAACATTCGCTTCGTTTCTTGCGAATACGAATGCGAATGCGAATGCCAAAAAATATGCGAATATTCGCGATTCGCGAATGCGAATGCGAACATTCGTTACATCACTACTAGCGACATCTACTCCCGAAGCACTCGCCCTTGCGCACCGCTGCACACACACATGTACACGTCACACGTGGCACTAGAGCGAGACAACTGTACTGCACTACTAGCGACATCTACTCCCGAAGCACTCGCCCTTGCGCACCGCCGCACACACACATGTACACGTCACACGTGGCACTAGAGCGAGACAACTGTACTGCACTACTAGCGACGTCTATTTCCGAAGCAATCGCCCTTACGCACCGCTGCACACACATGTACACGTCACGTGTCACGCTAGGGCGAGGCAACTATACTGCACCAATAGCGACGTCTACGTACCGAACGTGAGCCTGTTCACGGCGAGGAACTTCTTGTAGTACTTGGTGAGGTCTCTGCACACAAGACTGTGTAGCGGTAGTTCAGCGACCGTGAGTTCGCGAACTGCGCGTCTCTCAGCAACTACATCGCTGTCCTCGTCGTCAGTGGCGGGCGGAACGACTTGAGTTTTTCTTGGATACAGCATCTGTTGTTGTTTGGCCTTGTTAGCAATAAATTATCATTGATAACCTTTAGAATTTTAAAAATATGTTAAGCACATAATTACCTTATTTAAAAGTCCATATTCTTTGATAAGAAGTGCACTAAATGACACAACGCCAACTACGAACATGATAAACAAATATCGGCCGATGCCCGGTTCGCTCCACTTTAAGTATGGGTCATCTTCAACTGCAAAAAATAGATACGTGATGCGTCATTTAATTATGTTTTTGATAAGTTGAACACATAAAATTAATCAGTGTTATTAATTATAAGCCAGACATACTAAATACTAAACAAATACACTGAACAGTCACATACATAGTCCTGACCCCACACTAAGATCGAGTCTTGTGTCGTGGGTATCAGAAACTACGAGAGACTTTTCGGTCTCACAAACACCCAGACTCGAAACAAATACCTGATCACACAAATATTTGTTTCGGTGCGGGGATCGAACCCGCGGCCTCTCGTTTCACAGGCCGGCGTCTAACCAACTGCGCCACGGAGGCTGTCAATACTATATACTATAATATGTAAATGACCAACTAATAACATATAACAATCCGAACTACTAGTTGGAGGATCAGCCCTCTTTTAGCATTCAGATTCACAATTTTCAAAGATCGACTAACCTCGATAGAAAGTTATTACAAAAGTGATATCTTTCTACCGAGAGACCCGCTGGCTACCCGTGCCATATAACATAGGTATTGGTGTTCATGTTCAAGACTCACGTACTGCAACACACGGAGATGTTGAGTTTGTGGCACACGGTGTGGCGCGTGCAGTTGTCGATGTTGAGCTGCTGGCACAGACCGTCGCACGCCAGCATCGAGAACGACGACACGCTCATGTCTCTGCAAAATAATCACCACATACTACATTGCATCGAATAGCACGATTTACATACATACATACATACATAAACTCACGCCTGTATCCCCGAAGGGGTAGGCAGAGGCGCCACTAGGACACCCACATTTCGCCATGCATGTTCCGTCCCACGATGTGATAGGGGGCGAGCCTATCGCCATATCGGGCACAAATTCCTGACTCCGGGCTGATAATGAATAGAAAAACCCAATATCACTATGCCCGACCCGGGACTCGAACCCGAGACCTCAGCTTTGTAACCGTACCGTAATACAACTACGCCACCGAGGCAGTAGCACGATTTAAGCGATATTAAATCTCTAAAAATATTTCTTTTGTTCGCAAAAAATAATGTAGCAATGGTAGTGTGAAATTTTGTTAACGTTACAGAAAATGAACCTTTTTATAATAGTCATACGGTTCACAATAATTAATCCTTTGAGGAAGGCCTCAATCTTTAGTAGTGACTATGGTTATTCTTTGATTTCAAATAATCTATTCAGTCTAGGATAGATCACGTGAGCCCTAACTGTAAGAAAACGAACTCGATAATGAAATATGTAACTCAAGTTAGGTATTCAAATATTAAGAAAACCTTATTGAAGTCTTTAAGATATACAGTTTAATCGATTAAACAATACATAAATTATGTAATAAAGATAATTTACATTATTTGTTTGCACCAAGAACCATAACGCACCTGAAACATCTACTAATGCAGTAAATAGGCAGCGGTGAGAATATCCAATCAAATAAATGCGCGTAAAATGGACTCCCCACTTCTGGTAGACGCAATACTTCAGTTATCAAAAATGGCATGCAACCTGCAACAAAATACACGTTTTTAAAATTGTTTTTAATAATAGTAAAATGAATATTAGCAATCAAATCTAGTACCTGTAAATATGTTCATAAAACACATTTTGGAAAACCCTGTAGCAGCAGCTTCAAAATAGAACGACGCTAGATAATGTATGGGTATAGTGGCCAGCGAGAACACCATTAATACTAGAAGAACTCTGCCTGCAAAGAAAAACAATCATCAATGAATTTATTTATATTTGGATCTGATGTTGTAATTTGAAAGTGAAAGGCAAATGAAAGGTTAAATGTCCTATTATTACCTATTGATATTTGAACATTATAAAATTTTAATTTTATATAACCTGACAAAAAGCCTTGTAATTTTTTGTTCATGACTATTCTTTTTTTACCACCCAATGTATTTTTATAAACTAATATTCAAGACTCCTTACTGAAATATATGTGTTCTCGAAATGTCTACTCTTTGATTGAAAAATTACCTAATTCGACAGGCGTGGAGAGCGAGCTCTCCTGGAAGCAGGCGAGCGTGAGCACGATGCACAGGTACACGAGCAGCAGCCACACCCAGTCCCACAGCAGCGCCGTGCCCCACATGATGGCGGGCCGCACGCCCGACACGCGTTGGAGCAGCTTCGCGCCGCTTATGCGCTCCTGGTACAAAAACGATGGCAAAGTGCTACATTTGATCATTTGCTTTTGTGATGTTGGGTCTTCGAGCTCAAATACAGAAGACGTGTGTCCCGTTGAAAAAATACTTTATTATTGAAGAAACATAATTAATACATTCTGTACTTACTCCTGCTACTACATACATATACTCAAATAATGATCTGAGCAGGCCTTAAACACACATAGTACTATGGTAATATGAAATATACTTTATAATTTTTTCTATGGATTTGGAAAAATCAGGGCGGTATTGCGCCCGATGGTAAGTGCAGTGGCGTTCCGATAGAGTACCAAATTTGTGAAGTGAGTGCAATTTGATTGCAGTGTCGTTTAAACCCAAAAATAGACAAAAGTCACACACATAGGCATACACAGTTATGATTAGTTTTAAACTAAAGTTTTCGTACTAATCTAGTTCAGTATTCATCTGGTTAACATGAGAAAGTTGAAATAAAATGGATTACATCTTACCTTGATAACAAATAAAACTAGGAATGCTGTGACGAAGGCCATGCAAAAACCAATATTAAACGCGAACTGAAATCCCATGCTGCTACCCGTCGCCATTACTCTGACCTGCAAAGACACATTACACAACTGTATTAAAAAAAACTGGAACTGTCAGACATTCATTGTAAGGTTCAAATTCAACTGTATGCTTTCTTCTGCCATGTTTGGTTTTCAGTTTATTAAGCTAGAGCCGTTTTGGGCCAGAGAATTATAAGGAATATACTATGAATTTTAAGGTAATTTTTTCTTCATAAGACAGCCTCCGTGGCGCAGTTGGTTAGACGCCGACTGTGAAACGAGAGGCCACGGGTTCAATCCCCGCATCGAAACAAATATTTATGTGATCCACAGGTATTTGTTTCGTGTCTGGGTGTTTGTGAGACCGAAAAGTCTCTCGTAGCTTCTGATGCCCACGACACAAGACTCGATCTTAGTGTGGGGTCAGGACTATGTATGTGACTGTTGGGTGTATTTATTTATTTATTTATAAGTTAAATAATAAGTAAAACAAAGTCAGTGAACAACATTGAACTATACTATACATGTAATAAAAACAATCTGTAATATTATATAAAAATGCTTACCAAATTTTCAATTGAATATGGTAATGGATGGTTGACAATCTTAAGTGTGCTGCCAGGAGATAGAGCTTGCAGCATCGCATTGTTGACTATCGCCAGCGATATAGCAGAATCGTGATATCCATAGTTACTGAACCATGCTGTGATGTTATGCTCACCAAACGTGGCGCCTGTAAGTACTTCGTATCGGACCCGAGCCAGCTCCGAGTCACTCTAAAATTATTTACATACCATGTTAAATAATAATTAATGTCATTACAATCTAGTATGATAGCAAAATCTATTTATCTTTAACAATCACACTCAAACATACAAAAACCCAAGGTTTTTTTTTTGTCCCGTGCGGTCCGTACGCACGCACTCACGCGTAGGAACGTATGTAATACACAAGCTTTACATTCGTTAAATCTGTCAACAAATAATGTGTTATTTTCTAATAATATTGTACTGACAATATTTATACAAAAAATATACCATTTTTAAGTAAAATTTTCCGAGGTCCATAGTGCCGACATCTGTGAGTGACATCCCTGGGTAATCCGTGGTTTTGAAGTAATCTTTATAAGCCAACATGGTTTTAGCTTCTAAAGTGTCCTCTGTTAAATTCGGGTGGTGCGACATAATAGTTTGTGTCGTTTTGAATCCGCTCTCTAAACTCAGTGTCAGGGGCGGTAGTTGCGACAAGAATTTCCAAGATCTTGATATGATAACAGACAGTATAATATTGATAACCGGGCTCACAAATTGTATGAAAGCTATAAGTTTATTCCTCATGGTGTTGTAAGCTAACTTTAGAAACATAGCTTTTATGTGGTTTTTGAGAAGTTTGAATCCGCGCACTTTTTCTATTGGATCAATATCCACTGAAAAAGACAAAGAAAAAATATAATTCTTATGCTCGATATCTGCTAAATAAATAATATCAGTCACATCCATACTTGAGTCGTGAAACTCTCCATCTGCAGGTACAACAGCAGTTTCATTATAGGACACTATGTGGTTATTTCTTACTGCTGAAGAATTTTCTGTGCTATCTTCCGCTCCCGCTCTGAAAAACATTTTGATAAATACAGAATGGTGCTATTCGTCAACGCATATAAATTAAAGACAAGAAAAAGTCTCACTTCATGAATACTTCCTCCAGACTAGTGACCGATAAACCATAGCTTGATATATGCAACGTTTCCTTTTTATCTTCTAATTCCCTTAGTAAGTCAGGAAATTTACTAACATAGTCATTTGGTAAAATATACGTTAGTTCGGAACCTAAAATAAATATGCATTATAAATGGACATGCAATGAATTCAAGTAACGTATTTGTCGCAACTTGAAATTTTTATTGCATATTTTTCTCATCATATAATAAGTGGAACTAATGCTCATTTTTTTCAACAAATATAATAAGACATAATACGAAAAGAAACACATACAACAAAGTTTACAAATAATAATTTTCTTACCTATATTCGTATTTTCTGTAAGGTCAGGAACGTGTATCTTGAAAAATCTGGTGACGTCATCAACTACGCATCCGTCGGCCTTGACGACGGTGAGCTTGTACCCGACGCCGTAGTGGCGCTTGAGGAAGTAGGGCGTGCCGACGCACTGCAGCCGCCCGCCCGCCATGATGGCGATGCGGTCCGCCAGCACGTCCGCCTCGTCCATGAAGTGCGTGGTGAGAATGATGGTGCGCCCTGCGGGTGACGCGTGCTGTAGTATGTGTAGCGTAGTTTGTAGTGTGTCGTGTAGTGTTGTAGTGTAGTAGTGTAGTGTGGAGTACCTCGCTTCTCCTTCTGCAGCAGGTCCCAGAGCGCGCGGCGCGCGGCGGGGTCGAGTCCCGAGGTGGGTTCGTCCAGCAGCACCACGCGCGACGCGCCGCACATGGCGCAGCCCGCAGACAAGCGACGCTTCTGACCGCCTGACAGCTGCATCGACATCGCGTCTCTCTTGTCCTCTAACTCCAGCAGTTTTATAAAATGATCTACTTCATCTTTAAGTTTGTTATTAGGTACACCTTTTAATCTCGAGTAGAATATTATGTGTTCTGCGACTGTGAGATCAGGGAAGAGCACATTATGCTGAGGACATATGCCGAGCGATTGTCGTGCTAACTCGGTCTCTGTCACTATGTTGTATCCATTTATGGTGGCCGAACCAGTAGTCGGTGGTACCATACCTGAAACCCCACACAAAAAGACAAGACTTATATACGGATATTGTTTTATAAACATAGGCTAGTTTTTTTTTCCTTATAGAAGATTATTTACCCGTAAGCATGGAAATAGTCGTAGTTTTTCCAGCTCCATTGTGTCCCAGCAGTACAGTAATCTCATTTTCATATATCCTGAGGTTTAAATTATCAACTGCTTTTTTTCGACCTTTGTAAATTTTGGTAAGATTCTGAAAGTAATAGCATTATAAAAGTAAGAGGGCCAACTTAGCTACTTTCCAGGTTCGACGAAATGTTGCAGTATGAAAACAACTGTCAAATAGCCGCCTTAGCCTGTCTTCTAATGCAACTAGAGCCAACACCCAAACTCGACCGTGTATCCCGTCATGACTTGGCAATGTGTTGAGACCTTATAAACTCGTATTAGCTCTAGTTCAGACACACGCAGTTCCTCAGACTAATCTGCTACATTACGCGTCTTACGGGAGTTCTGGAGGGACTCTAAACCTGTAGGGAGTAGTTATTATTCGTCCGAATAGATGTTAGTCTAGGGTCTCCATCAGAGGCAACCATGGGTGGAGCTCACCCAACAACATCTCACAAGGTCGCCCAGAGATCCCTGTCAAGTTCCTCCAGAAGCAAATTCTGGAGCACTAGTGTTGCCACCTGATACTTTCTGTATTATCGTTAATTTACCTTCTTCTCCAAGCTCTGGTAAATTGCCGTCTGTTAGGGCAGGTATTGAGCAACTGAGCAATTTTTGCCGACCCAAAACCCAAACCCAAGGCATAATGCGTCACATATACAAGTCATTGTATTCCGAAACCGTTTTAGACATACCTAGCAGCCAATGCATAATGACCATTATTTTTAGAATAGTCTACAATTTGCCAAGAAGTTGTAAATTATGATATACAAATAATATGTTAATTTGTTTATCAGAAACTTTAGATTATACAGCCTAAACTGAATACATTAATACAATTAGAATATATTTAGTACAAGGTCTAAAAATATCGGCAACAACAAAAGTTCAATGCTCACAAATGACCGTGGTGAGATAGACTTTAGCTAAAATACATTCGAAATTCTAAACTAAAAAATACGGACTGAAATAACCTCTGTCCGATGAACATAATTATTACTTATTACAATTTAGCCACAAAATGAAAAGTTTATTTTATGACAAAGGAATGGTAGCTACGTAGTAGTGATGAAATTTAAGTTATGACGTAGAACTTACTTGTACGTTGACGCCCATCGGCACGCCCTTCGGCTCTTCGTCATGAACGACCTTCAGCAAAGCATCGTTATACGCCGCGTCATTCACTTCCTTTCTTTTAGACACTGTAAAATACATACAAACCGGACTGTCCATGAACTTCGCAAAGTTTATTTGTTTTAACATGATTTTACATAAAGATTAATATAAAAATTACATTTTTTTACATCATTATTAATTAAATTAAATGAATAGGTAATTAATTGGCGTTACTGGTTATTAGTTGTAGTCGAATACATAAGCAGTAAAGGTAATATTATTTCGATCTTTGATCTAAGTCATTCGTTTATCGTAGAAAAAAAAAGATACAAAAAGGTGATTACATTAAGGGCACTTGATGGTATGGATTTACTGATTGACCTAACTAGAGTTTAGAAGAATTTATCTAAGAAAGACAATGTTGTTCATTTCTGGAATACCAAATCGACTATATTATCAGTGTGGTACTAAGACAAAAACATATTATACTCTTCGCGTATAAAAAACCCTCCCTGTTATGGAAAGATCATCAAACGTATTTGTAGCAATAATCATCTTACCATGAACTCTTGACTTATTTGGCATCCAAAAGCGTTTGGTGAAGGGAAAATACCACGGTAATGGCACACCATACAAGCCAGGCCGTATTTTTTCCACGTACATGGCAATCAACATGTATAGAATTGTATCCAGAATCAGCATGAGTATCACGTGGCCTGGTTGGAACTGATCGTGGTACGATATCGGCGTGAACAGTTCATTCCATTGCAGTCCTGTTCAATAAAACAATAAATTTAAAGAAAAAAAATTGTCCGATTTATAAAAGTGGTATTTTTTAAAGGGTCCTTTCTTGTTAAATATATTCAAGATACATTGGCCCTGTAGTTACATTAAATATATTTTTTATGTATTATGACTTATGGATAATAAAAGATACGTGGATCTGGATTTCAATATTCAATATGCATTCAAACTTTAGCCTCAAGAGAGATCCATTTTTAATGAAATGTCAGAGCTTATTTTTCATTTAAAGATATTATTTTTGGTAACAGTTCATTATACTCACCTCTCGAAGTTCCCTCACAGATGACTATCATTTGAAACGCATAGCCCATTGCCGTGTTTGAGATGAGACTGAGAGCCAGTTTAGTGGACAGACTGATGTCTTCGTACAGTACTTGTGTGAGCATGAACACGGCATAAGTAGAGAACCAAGCGAGGCCCATGAACGATGCGGCGGTGTTGGCTGAAAACACCGCCATTTACCACCCAAACAAATTATACACACAACAGTTGCACACATAGCACATACATATATATTGAACCAAAATTAAAATAAAAGTCATTTGTTGTGGGAAAAAGAAAATCCGAAACACAAATAAGATACCTACACAATATAAAAAATAATTTTCAATATCACAAACCAGACAAAACAAATATTTGGAAACCACAAACATTAATTGTTTAATGTGATAAAAAATGTCATAACATCGTTTCAAGTCGTCATCTGCTACAAGTACCTACATCATATATTTTCCTTAAGAATTTTCCTTTCCTTATAACTCTTACAGCCATAATTGTACAATAAATTGTTACATTGAATTATTCAAAAACAATTTGATCTATGATCTTTTATATGATCTAATTATAGCGTGTAGTGGTACATACATACGTATATACAGTATACACACGTGTTCACTTACGATCAATACATCTCTTTATATTTTAAATTGACATTTACAGTAACCTTCTTATTATTTATCTATTCTATATCTTGACATGTACAGAATATATTCCAGAAAACGATACCGTTATGTGCGTTACTAGTCAGGTTTATTAACAATTCATCTTGGGAACTAAAGCCAATGTTACATTAAATTGGATACAAGTGGTGAGCTCATTTGCGATTTATCTGTTTTAAAATCAGACAATTTACGTAATTCCAAAGATTTTTAACATAATATTACACACTACGAAATTGTTTCTCCCATCTCTTTTTAAATAAATAAATAAATACACCCAACCCAACAGTCACATACATAGTCCTGACCCCACACTAAGATCGAGTCTTGTGTCGTGGTTATCGGTTACACAGACCCGAAACAACTTGTGGTTCACACAAACATCTGTCTCGGTGCGGGGATCGAAACCGCGGCTTCGCGTTTCACAACCGGCGTCTAACGTACTGCACCACGGAAGCTTCTGCTTTTGATGTGTATTTATAATATAAAAATCCCAATTGCAAGACATAATTTTTTACTTTGTTATCTTAAAATAACAGTCACCAAACATATGTAATACATATTACAAATTCCAATAATGTGATTGCTTACCTCGGGTGAAGAATACGCTGACCATGAAAGCGAATGCTAGGGACGCGATGACATACAGCAGCATAAAGAACAGCAGAATCGACCACGGTGTAAATGTCAATACGGCGTAACCGTCGCCGTCTTCTGTGCGGTTAAATGGAATCTATAAAAAAAAGAAATAATGTTGTCTCTCTCTTTCGTCAGCGGTATCTACTGCTGAAAATAGGCCTCCCAAGGATTTTCATACACACATGCTGGAAGCGAACTGCATCTAGGACCTCTGTCTAAAAGGTGAACAAAATATGAAGGTCGGGTTGCAGGAAGTCGTTGGATGCAAAAATAAAGTTAAAATTATGAGTTTTACACACAAAACAAACAATTAAATAATTTTCCGTATGTAAAATGACTTACAAAATATTTTAAAACGTTGGTAATAAATTTTGTATAAGATTACAGATTTGATTTTATTCATAACAATCGTTTAAATTATCTGAGCCTCATAAGTACAAGAATGGTGCTCATAACTACATGGTAATGCTTCCTTAAAATTATATTAGTTATAAAACAACGTATTGTATTGTATTTATTTTTGTTTATGTTAATTATCTCAGCGATTGAATATAGTCCCAATACACAGAGATTTTTTAATGTGAAACTTTTCGTGTAAATATTTTTCTGTATTACAGTACAAAGCACAACATCAGATTTATTATATGTATGAATTTTGATTTCTGTGTTTCGTCTTCATACTCGTAGCTATTTCGAAGGTTATTATGATTATTCGTTGACAAATTTTTATATATCGAAGTAGGCGCTAGACAGTCCCACTCAATCCTCCTTGAGAATATTTAATAAATGCCTCGCGCGAGCCGGTTGACGCACTCGTATTTCACTAATTACATACATACAGTATGACTTATGACTTTTGATGACTACGTCCCTAATTTTATAAATACGATGGAACAATAGAGAACTTCATATAACTTTTGATAAGCGATGACAATGCATGATAATTTTGTATATTGTCAATGTAATTTGACAATAACACATGTATAGTTTTTAGTTCTAGATCAGAACCTAGAAAGTTAACTCACAAAGTAACAGATCTGACAAACTTTTTTGGGAATATTGAAACCGGGAAAATATTATAATTCAATCGAAAATCTCACAATCAAATTACCTAGCTAACCCGGAAATCCAATATAGAGCCACATAAAACTGTGAAATTCGATGTCTGTTCCAAAATTGACAGTGATATTATTGTAGCGATCAGTTACTGGCGTTTTATTTGAACTTTGTTCACTTGAATCAGCTTAGGTAGGTATAGTTAACGAGCATATCTGGATAGCCTAGTACATGATACTTTTTATCTCGCCTAGTTCATTGTTTTCCGAGAATTATTATCATATATTTGCAGGCTTTGTAGCGCTGGATAGATATTCAGCGTATAAAGTAATATCATGACTTTATAGCGCAATAGTTTAGTTAGGAAATACCTTGTTATAAAGAACCGTATTTAGGTTGATTATATTGATAATAATAATAAATAAGCCTTCTAAATATTCTACCTATTATAACGAGAAACATATATCATAGTTTCAAAATTATAATAAAAAACTGCGAAAAATCTTTAACAGATTGATGCAGCTACAAAATCTGGTTCTGCGTTGGGTTCTCAAGGTTTGGACTATTTTACATACATACATACATAAACTCACGCCTTTATCCCAGAAGGGGTAGGCAGAGGCGCCACCAGGACACCCCCATTCCGCCTTGTATGTTCCATCCGACGATGTGATAGGGGGCGAGAGCCTATCGCCATATCGGGCAAAAACTGACTCCGGGCTAATAATGAATAAGAAAATCCAATATCACTTTGCCCGACCCGGGATTCGAAGCTTGGTAATCGTATCTGTAATTTGTACCATAGTACAACTACTACCGGTAATAATATAATTTACCTTTAACAATATCACTATGAGGATGACAGAGAGAAGTAGAAAAGAGAACTGTTTGATAAACCATGCAAGCCAGTGCAGCCACGATGGAAGGCCCATTATTGTCATTGTTTCCTGTAGACAAAATGCAAGAATCAAACATACATTAAATATCGAAGGATCTTTAGAATATTGAGGTTTTATTAATAGTTTAAAATCAATAGTCGGTAAGCGTGGAAATTGCTTTAAACTGTCATTCTTATAAAAGCTACGCTACAAGCAAAAAGTGTACAAAGTAATTTATCGCGACAATTATTTTAATTACCAATTTATGTATACATCTTTGTATAATCTGAAAATCTAATTAAAATTAATTAGTTACTATTACAAAACATAAAAATAGTAATCATTAATATGTATGTTATATGTAGTCACATAATTAATAAATGCCGCGATACTAGTTTCAATTTTAAATCATTAAATATTCATATACCGGGTATATCAAGACTGCAACCGAAAACGAAGCCAGGTGGTAGGGTTAGTGGTTAAAGACATAAAGCGAATAAACATTTCGCAAAAAAAGCTACATATATTTTTTAAATATCATTGTGTCTCGGTGGTGAATATCTAGTTTTTGCGAAAATAGCAATTAAAACCCATGCGTACCATTGTGTTTTTGCAAATAAAAAGGTGTACATTATTATTTTAGGAAAACTATGTATTAATCACCCAAATACGACGATCAGTAAAAATTACAAAAAAAAAAAGACAATTTTTCACAATTTTTTGTTGAATTATGTCTGAAGTCGCTAATACTACCACCTGGCTTCGTTTTCGGTTGCTGTCTTAGTATACCCTGTATAAAATAAACTGTACCCGTTATATAAAAATACCACTTTGTTAATATTCCCTAAATTATTAAAACAAATAATTTTAAACGCCATATAAGTTAATTATCATAACATGAAGTCACAAATATTTAAAATAGAATGTTCTGGTGATATTTAATATGCACAGCGCCCAAAAATTCAGTTTAAATAAAATATATTTTACTGGTAGATCTAATTATGCGTGCCACCATACACTAAACATGGAAACTCTTTTAAATACAAAAACGATATTAGAACGAACTAAATGCTTTTTGAACTCTTGAAAACCTATTGGAAAAATACGTAAATATAATAAATGGAACATCGCAGCCATGTTTACCTTCAATTGCAATTCCTTTTCAGCAGTTACCACTCTAACGGTATTGACAAACGTATAAGCGAAACACAACATGATTATCATCGAGACGAATCTCTCGAGAGCGATCAGAAGCTGATCGTCTCTGTAAGCTAGTTGCGGGAGTCGTTGAAGGTACACCCTTGTGTTGATTGATTTGCCGGTTTTGTGTCTAATTATCTCTTGCGATATAGCATGTTGGACAGCCAAGAACATTTCCGGCGAGTAACCTGAAAAATCATGTCTCACAATATGTCAACATTCACGCTAATTGAATTTGTACCTCAAAATACATTGCTGATAAAATTCGAGGAAATCAAACCGCAGTTAGCAATACAAACATCTCTCAAGAGTTGAATCGTGTTACGTAGGTGATACGTAAGCCAGACGATGTGAATCATATTGACGTAACACTTTTAGTGCCGGTTTTATAGTATAGATAAGTTTACCTGGTGTTTTACCGCCGTACATATCTTCAGGATCACGGGGCCCGGGTCGAGGGAACAATGGAAATAACAGGTTTGTTCTCCAACTAGCTCTTAAAGGATGCTCTACCATCGGAGTTCGCATTACAGCTGGAAACCTCAACGTGACAGTGATATCGTCTGGCCATTTGGTGGCATCTAAAAATGTACATTAAAGTAATATTATTTAGAAAACACGACAGCGAAGGATGGATCAATTTCTTTTTAACAAAAATAATTCTTATTTTACATAAAAATACAAATGGCTTTGGCCAAACGCCAAATTATGAGTCCCGGGTAGCAAAACCGCAAGCTACTTCAAAACGCAATGCTTCGGACCTCGCGCATACCTTCAGGTGTCCATGTGTAGACAATAGACTTTTGTCAGATGCGACACAATGGAGAACGACATAAAATTTTCGATAGCGAGCCTCATATGAGCTCTTTGGACACCGGAAGGGCAGGCCGCCTGTTGAATCCATAGTGACACTAGATGAGTGGACAGTAAAATGAAAAATCCTAATGCCCAGTGGCTACTTTGTATCCACCAACTCGTAATATTTTTATTCAACCAAGTCATTAGACAGTTCAAGATTATCTACTATGTGCTTCAACCAGGTATTAAGCACGTAGGTACATTTAATAGGTTCTTACGGCGAACTATTTAAATAGTCATAAGCTAAACGCATGGAATTATAGCTATGAAGTTATAGTGTGGAGGACGAGAATCGAAACATGTGACCCTGACGGTGCGGCGCCGTTAACTTGTACTTATAATGCCGATGGACTCGGTTAAAAGCTACGCGGTTCAATTGAAGTCATGTTGCTATCATTATACAAATCATCACTTGATAATATCGCAGATCTGAAAAACGCATACGTTTGGAGTTATTATGTAAGCGAAAATTTTCCATATGTGATAAAAAATAAACCGGTACATTTAGTAGTAGTACAAGGTGTAACTGAAAAAAAGGAAAAATTTAAACACGTAGTAGTTAATACTTGCACGTAACTAAAAATATATATTACACCTGTATATTATGTACGTCGTTTTGTTTCGCTTGTGACAAATAAACAGTTTTTCTTTCTTCTTCTTCTTCTTTCTATATGCAATAAAACAACTTATAATATCACAAGTGTGTATACTCGTGCGTTAATTATTTGCTTGACTCTTATTTTACGACATTGCGCATCTGAATTAACTTTCGACACTTTCGCGCATCCCGCAGGGGGCGCATCGCCAACAACACCAACAAAAGGGACGGAGCTTACGTCGGCCTTATCCCTTTCAAGGAATATCAAGTGTTTTGTCGCGGAATTACGAACGTTTATAAACGGTCTGTTTCCAGTACGTTCAGTGAGTGCGCGAATAACGTATTATACCAGCTGATAATGTCGTCAGAAAAATAGGTGTACCATATACCTATTTACTGTTTAGGTCAATCATCGAATATTTGATTCTTTTGATGATTAACAAGTCCCATTTATGCTTATCCTTGTACGTTATGCCATAATTTTATGGTAGTCATTCAATTAAAAATAACGATAACAACTTTGTAATAAACAACACGCCAAGTGACGCACCATTCATAAATGACCACAAATACCGGAAAACTGATTTAATTTCTATGATTAACTAGCGGCCCGGCACGGCTCCCCCAAAGAGTAAATTTTTTTTTTTAAATATTCTATCGCCTGTTTTCATCAAGGATAATGTAGGAATATAATGGTGAAAGATTTTTTTTTAATTCAGAGCCTATTTTATGCAAACAAACAATCAAATATTTCCTCTTTATAATTTACTAGCGGCCCGGCGCGGCCTGGCTTTGCTCGGGTGCAGAGATTTTATTAATCATCTTCATACCATCCTTTCCATCTTGTCGGTTGTTTTAAAGTTCATAGGAGACATAACTATACACACAAGTGTTTTTACAGTTGAGAAGAAGATATCCGCATTATATACTATGACTTTACTTTACAAAACTCACTCTCAATCGTACTCACTGTGTACATGGTACTCGTGTTGATACCTCAATCTCATGGTACCCGTGTACCATGTTTATAAAAACTTCTTCGCCAATAAAGCATTATTTAATATTTCAGAACTTGATTATCATTAAAATGTTATGGTGAACCAACCTAAAAGCTGAGGCATATGCTACCGCTGACTTTTTTAGGAAGTTTTTAAGAGGAACAATTACGCTCTACATGATGGCTGCGGCACTTTAACCATTTACGCAGCGCATGCAGTGAAAGCTATGAAAAGGAATAATTTTTCACCACGTTTGCAACATTTTTCATTGATACTTCGCTCGTTGAACGTCTTTTACGTCTCCTGTTGACCAAATAAAGACCAGTTTACGTTGGATGAATGTTTCATGCTTGAACGATTTAAAAATTGACGTTTTCAATATTTTTCTCGGTATTTTTTCATTTCTTTTTTATCGTTTGTTCTGGTATTCGAGACTGAGACAAATACAACAAACCAAGCACCATGAAAATTGGTCCAGCCGTTCTCGAGTTATAAGTGTTCAAAAAATCCCCACTTTGTTCTAGATATTATAAAGACGAAAGATTGAATTTGCATTCAACAGGCTCTGAAACTAATTTAGATGACAGTTTTTGCTTAAAATCAATATATTTTGAGACTTGGAAATTTTAAATGTTTCAATTTTATACATTGATAGCGCTTTGATGTTGGCAGTGGATGGTCCTGTGGTCCGAGGGTGCAAGAATTCCACCATGGTATCTTCAGCCCATCGTAAGTGACGACCTAAAGGGGTAATCGGAGACGCTAGGCTCACTGCAGGGGCAGTGCGCCCTCACGTATAATGACTCTGAGATGTGCGATAGAGCCTCATTTCTGTCATGGACGCCCACAACAGCATAAACGGGCGTCCAATAATAGTCGTAAGTGGGGGTCGTCCGGGACTTTTAATAGAAGGACTAGCAATAGTTTTGCGCGGGGCGGTTCGCGGTCGTAAATCGGGGCGCTCTTCGCCCTGAAATGCCCGGTGCTACCCACAATGCGTTGCCCACACTGAGATACTCCTTTCCACCTCCCGGCGGGTTCCGAAAGGGGAGCTTAATAGCTTTACCTCTTGAACAATAAAAAAGGGCAGAAGAGTGGAAACCGTTCAAATAACTCTTGATTAAAGCAAGACCTTGATTAAAAAGATAGGTAATCAAAACTCGTTACATAAATTACATATCCACGGTCAAATAACTTTAATATTAATGATACATTTGAAAAAAAATATGCTTTTATAAGTCGAGCATTATAAGTGTCGGTATAGAATTTTTTTCTTGGTCAAATATAAAATAGAAGCCCGTGACCTTAGAATATTAATAACTCGCCTTCCCAATCAAAGTGAATTATTAACAAAATACGTGCGACTCGCGTGCGCCGCTCGTCTGCTATGCCGCCAGTTTATCTACTCGTTACATCATTACGCAGAATTAGAATCTCCTGTTACTTTTAATTTCAGGCGTTGTTTATATTGTGTTTTTTCGCTTTATTTTGCTTCACACTTGGATTACTGTTATACCGTGAGTGCTTTATACAAACCTAATTCCACATACATAAACATGAACACCCATAAAAATATCTGTAAACCATCTAAATATTTATGCTACAGAGATCGAAGTAGCGACCCGCGACGCAGAATATAACTATTTCCAAAGAATAAAGGCGCGAATTTTAGAATTGTTTAGAATAAAATCGGACGCTGTAAACACTTTTTTACAAATACACGTCTATAAATAAGGTGCGTTGAGTATCTAATACTTGTTTTGACCTAAATGCACGATAGGAGCCCCTTATATCGTAACACACCAATTGGCGGAATTGTTTTATTAGGTCCCGACTGCCTTTAATAGAAGGCGTGTCTGAATTATACGAGTTAATAATTCCGGCGCAGATCCGTTTAACATGGATATGTTTACGCACATGGGTTTCAAGTCTCGGGACTCAGCCAATAAGTATGTGCGTGAGTATTTTCGTACAATCTTTCTTAATTGCAGAGCGACAGTCAAGGGAGGATATGAGTTTGCACCTAGAGAACTCTAACTCGACAAAGCTATGGAGCTTTATGTGTGAACATACAAATGTGTGTAAGCACTATAGCGCCCTATAGTACACTGTAGGCACTATAGTAGGGCCAGCATGATGCACTAAGGCTTAATCCCTCTCAAAGGTTCAGGGAAATCTTGCCAATAATGAGGCAGGGCTGATATTTAGATTATTTTTTAAAAATCATATTTCTAGGCACCTGAATAGCCATTATTATGAGCGTGATTACTTATGAAAATAAGCATATTAAAATGTCAAACTAAAGTAGTGACTTTATGCAGTAATACCCATTTTTATTATTAGCTGAGTGTAAGTATTTTTATTATCATACAACCATATATCAAAAAAATATGTATGTATAAGAAAGAAAAAAAATCACTTACTTGCCATCATATCATCAAACTGAATTCCAACAAGTATTTGATTCATAGCATTGGGCTGCGTAAGCGCCAGTTCCATTTCTCTAGCATTCTTGTATCCCTTTGGTTGAGGCAACACATTAGAATCAAATAAGAAGAATAGAAAGCTGAAATTGTCATCAGCAACCATGGCTATTGCATCTCTTGTGACATTTCTTGTCAAAGGATTGTCAGGTGAAAATGCCAAAGTTCCAGTTTTAGCCGTAGTGAGATTCCCTCTAAAAATGGAACAATAAACCATATTATATCAATCTTCAAAAATATAATAGGTGTTTGATATACACATTTAGTAGGAGCAACCTCATTAGCTAAAAGAAAAAATGTAACTTACAGATTTCGTCCACTTATATTAAAGTATGTTGGTTGAAAAGCTGGGTAAGATATGGCTGGTTTTGATTGAGGATTCACAAGACATCTTGTTAAAATCAAAAACAATGAAAATATTACAGGGGATGCTATTTCAAATATTGTTTGCCACTTATGTCTTTTTTGAAGAAGGAAATTTTTCCATACGAGCAGTTTCAGCTTTTCAAATGCAGCCATGTTTCTAGGATGTGGACATCTAAAAACAAGAATCCTAAATGAGGAAAGAATGAAAAGCATAAATTTGCAGTATTTTTAATTTAATGTAGATGTGGTTTTACAATTTATAGTGTTATATTATTTATCCATAACAAATAGTCTAAATTATCAAGTATTCATTCAAGTATATTTGTTATTGAGATATATCTCTTTAAAGTTAAGAAAAAAATATACTTTATGTGAATATAAATTTTAATGTTACAGACTTGGTACTCTCCCTATAAAAAATATTTTTGTACCTATTTAATTTCCATTGGTTTTATGGTACAAGGATTAAATAGTGCAATAAATATTATTAAATACTTAATATTTATTGAATATATTTAATAAAAAAAAATGATTAAAAACCTCGAGTTCGTCGATGTATGGGGCATGAATATTTTTATAGTGAAAATAAAAATAAATTCACAGATGTACTTAATAATTAAGTTCATGGTGAAAAATAAGGCTGAAAAAAGGGCTCCTTTGAGTCTTTTCTTCGATTTCTGATTTCTTTGTAAGAAGAAAAAGCTTTCGCTATTATTACCATTAATAAACCTAATATATTCGAACGAACAATTTTAAAAAGGAAGCACATTAAATTGATTTTGAAAAGCGGTGAAATGTACCTGAATTAGAATATAAATCATTGAGAACACATTGATCCACTGTATCCGCTTTTGCAGCTCGCACTTTTTAAACATTTAATTACATAAAAACAATTATTAATTATTTAGCCATTTGAAACAGTTCTCATTCAGACGCACAGACTAGGGAGTAAATTCAGACGTCACTGAAAAACTAAACTATCACAGACTAAGGAGTAATTAAACTATGTAGAGTGCGCGCCACGAAAGAAGTCTCGTAGACGCGGCGCTGATATCGTTAAGACACAATGTTGCCAGTAATCATTTCCAATATTACCTTATTACATGGTAATTTAACTTACGACCTTCTTTTGAGCAGATTTTACCGCAATCATTTTATACACAATAATATAATACACAAAGGATATTGTGAGCGGGATCAAATTCGATAAACGCGGTCGATACGGACTCGTGCAGCACGAGACTAGGATGGCATGGACGAAGTGCTTGTATGCGAGGCGTCGCGTCCCCTCTCCTACGCGCCATAGGTATATTATTTTTAAACCATCAGAACATGTTTTAGTACATACAAATTAATGAAAAAATATTTTTGTTAATATATGAACAATAAATTAATGAAAACCAATAATTGTAATATTTATTTTAGGCAACTGAAAAAAAAGCAAAGTAGTCTTAAATATATTTCATTAAAAAAAAAATTAAATAACTCATCAATTGGGTATTTGACTGTTGTGGCAATAAATAATAAAATGTGTTGCATATGATAGCTTTTTGGTAAACAATAATTATACGTATTTTTATTTACATTTATCTAAATTATAAATATTTAAATTGTCTAAAATAAGTTTGCCATTTTTTATCTGTTGATTAAATGTAACAAAACACGACAAGCTGTCATTGTGCAGCGTGTGATGTCACGATTTACAATTTTCATTCATCTCTGCCACTACGATCATTCACCATTTATAAAGCGTGACGTAACTTTTTCAAAGTCACGTGACCTACCGTTTTGGTGACATATATGATGATAAAACTGAAAAATATGTTTATTCGTTATAAACAACTCTTTAAAAATAAATTTATAGTTTGAAGAGGTAAAGAATGATTATATCTAGACTTTAAAACACTTTTCAGAAATTAGTCAAATAGCCAATTGGGGTAATCCCACTAATTGAACAATCACTGTCACGATCCTCACTTTAATAATAAGTTTATCTGAGTCAGTATCACTCTCACTTTCAACACTTATTATGACGCGTTCCATCTCCATGTCCATTCCATCACTTTTAAAGTATTCTTCTTCTATGTGTTCCACATGCTTACATTGGATTTTCCAGTCTTCTGCAGTGATGCTTTCAAAAGCAACTTCTGTCAGTTCTACTATATTTTTAGTTTTCTCAGACACACCTGAAATGAAAATATATTTTTTTATAATTTTCTAAAATTTCTTACACTAGTTGTGTCAACTAACTAGTCAATATGGAATTAGATGTATTCAAACGTAAGTCATACTCCTGCCGATAAATTTCGAACAGAGAACATGGATTTACCTTATTAAGTAACAATGAATAAATTTAAATACTAGTTATTTCATAATTACATTTTGAATTCACTGAATAGGTTAGTGTGATACACCAACAAAGATTTGAGCAGACAACAAGTACTATATAAAGCTGATATTTTACATGCGGAAATCTATTACATATTCCATGCAAGTAATTTTTTTTTTTCTAAAATTTATTAGTCCCAGGAGATCTACAATGTTAGGTACTATGTTTGGATGGGCTTTAGATTCGTTTCACACGAGAGGGGTAAAAGTGATCAAAGGTGGTAGGGAATGGGTCTCTGATTATAACGCTATCACTCTTATTAAAAGGTAAAGCGTAGTTTTCGATAAATTAATATAAATAGTTTCTAACCTCAAACCACATTTTGGGTGAAACGGAACGTTATTACGGGCGATTGACAACCAAATCGTTAATCATATGTCAATTATATAGTCTCTGGTGTAAAATGTGAAACATCAATGAAACGGAACGTAAAAAAACTATGTGAATTGTGAGTTGATCATATTTGTCAGTTTAATTATCAACTTTTATGAATGTTTCGATATGTTTTTTGGCGAAGTTGTCGCATTTGCGATAGACTCACAAATTTGAGAAACTGAATAGATGGTGTTTATGATGTTAAAAAGGCAATTTGTGCACCCACTTTATGGCTAAGTTAGGTTCAATCTGTCCCAAAACCGACTTAGGGCACCTCGACTTCACGTAGACTTTTGGGTACCAACCCTAGAGTGAATATAAAAGCCGGAGGCGCGGAGGGAGAGCAGCCCTCGCCCGCTGTAACAAATCGTTTGTTACGCAAGGGCGAAGATGCTGCACTTCCCGCAGCGCCGGAGACGTTGCAAAAGTTTATTTTGAAAACAAGTGTTTTGAGGTTAGGTTATTTTAATTGGTTTTTCTCAGGAATGGTGCATTGCCTTTTCACGGGAGTGGTACCGGGGGGCAGTAGGCATCCCCCATCTTCTCCCCCACCCCCTCCCAACCCCCATTTCGTGTGAAACGATTCTAAAGATTTCCCCTACTTGTTTGGGTAAATTAATAATTTGTTGTTAACCCTAAAACTTACCGGTCATGGCGGCGAATATTATTTAAAGGGATTAATACGTCTTTATTTTTCATCTCTGCTTCACGAAACTCATTGGCATTGTAAACGACAAATTACAAAAAAAAAACACGAAATACTTAGGAGCTTATCTACTCGAACGAACAACTGACAACAGCACAGACAACAACAAACAATAACATGGTGGAGCTGCATAGACGAAAAATCTAATAGACTGCTGTATAGTGCCTATTCAGTCCCACAGAAAGAGATGCCGCTTATAGGTTTTGCTATAAGATAGAAAGAGATCGAAATATACATTTTCTGTCCTGCACCGCGTGCCGGTTTTTTTCAAGGTCGGAATTGAAATTGCTAAACAAATTTTGACATAAGACTGTCGTATCGTGTTTGTGTTTAGTGTCGGAAGTTATCAAAGTGATTTATAATTGTTTAAATTCTAAAATCTTTGCTAAATCCATCACAAAATGGTGCGGTGTAGCGTACTTGGTTGTAAAAGCGACATCGGTGTGAAAATTACAGGATTATCATTCCATTTGTAAGTAAATAACTTTAGTAACAATTAATAGTATCCAGCAGTATTCAAATTAACTAGTTTGCTATAAAATCTTATAAAAGAGATAACACTGTAATACATTATAGTTATACATTTGTTTATCTCAATGTTATTGTAATTTTAGTAAACACGTAAACTTTATAACCTAAAATGTCAGTGTGGCAAGAGTGAGATTGTAGTATTACCCCGTACCCTGTATAGTAACCCGTATAGTTATATATTGTTGATCTATCATACGTAATTTTGTACACTTTGTAAATATATGTATACAGTAATAAATAAAACAAACCTATCAAACTGTTGCATTTTTATTTATCCTTCCTTCTTCCGTGTTTGCAAATTTTGTATCATTCTAAAAAGCCGTTACCTAATAGTGGGTAATTGTACCATACTTGGCAACCCTAAACCAATTAAGTACTTTATTTGTTGTCCCTTTCGGTGGCACGGGGTCACTACGTCTATTAGATATTTCGTCTATGATTGGCTACTACCCCCTACCACAGGTGACAACCACTCGCGTTTTATTACTTGTAACCACAGATAATAAAATCCAAAACTTATTTTAGATATTTAAAATGTTTACAATTTATCTTAATGTACAAAAAAATATGTGTAATTATTGTTTGCCAATAAGCTATCATATTCAAAGCATTTTACATTTTATTGCTACAACAGTCAAATAACCAATTGCAAAGACAACGAGCAAAACGTGAGTGTGACATAGACGATTAAAAAACTAGAATAAAAATGGCGTTTACTTCAGTGACATATCAATGTTTTCTATTTGATTTCTTTGTTGAAAATAAGTTTTAATTATATTTATATTTGATTCTGCTATGTTCTACTATGTCTACTAACAATCTCTCGGCAGTATTTAAATCTTGTTCAGAAAGTGAACTAATTAATGAGGTATCCGACACTAATATGGCACAAAAGCAGGTGGAAGGGTCCCGGTTGAAACGCACTTTTACATTACCTCGGAATCCTTTTGGTAGTAGCAAAGCTGGTTCCAGTAAGAACAAACTCGCCGAAAATGATAATAAAACTATCAACACGACCTCCAACGTCGGAGACGCTCAAAAAGAGGAAAACGGCATAGAGAGGAAGTTGTTCCGAAGACCTTCGTGGAAACGATTTTTGAATAAGATAGCTCAGCATATGAGCACTGTACACGTATCTGGAGTAAGTACCAAACACATTCTGCAACATGTAAACAACGGAAAATGCATATATATTGTTGTGTTTACGATTTCACTAATCACAGATAGAAAGTTTTGCTAATTGTTCAATGCATATTTTACAATACAATGTGCGACTACTATTTGTTTATTTATTGCTTTGAAGTGTTAATTAAATTTCACTACTCTTATTTCTGTATTGTTATATGAGAGTAATTAGTAGGCACTCTTTAAGTACTGACTTATAAAGCAGGTCAAATCTGCGCCAGCACTGGTGAATGGAGAGAGGATACCGTGTGGTGGAGACCCGCCATGGCCACCTGGTGCTATACCAGCAGCTACAGGGATTAAAAACCATGGTAACACTTGCTACATGAATGCAGTTCTACAGTGCCTTTCACATACTGATGTCATTGCTGAATACTTTGTATTGGATCATTATAAGGTCAGTGGTTGTGATTGAAGTGATGTGTTTACAATTGTAAAATAGGGACTAAGGTAATAAATTATGATGTTAATAAGACAAATTACATATTTGTTGCTATTAATAATTCCATTACTCATCAGGAACCAGTCAAGTAAATGTTAACTTCTCATTGCAGTAGAATGTTATATGTAATATTGTAAGACAAAATACAATGGTTTGCCAAGTTATGACACAATGCCATACATATATGGTTACGAAGATATGTATACAGTTGGATTCATCACAAGAGTCTTGTAAAATAATTTTAAAAGTTATCAGATGGGCTTGTCATATAAATAACTAGTTCTTTTTGTATTTATATGTATACTTAAGGGGAAACATACTTCCTTAGTATCATAAACAAATATTCTTATAAGATTTTCGAAGAATAACAGTAAAGGTTGTAACATAAACATTCATTAAATTGAATCATGTGTAATATTTTGTAAATATACATCATAATTTTTCTATTTTTTAATACCCACTTGTCTGCAAAAAGAAATTAAAGTAATTATACAAACAAAAAGTCTAAAATATCAAATATTAAAACAATACCTTTCTTTCAGGTGGATTTACAAAAGAGGAATAAAATAAATTCAAAAAAGTATGGCACTAGAGGTGAAGTCACAGAGCAGCTAGCCACATTGTTGAAAGCCTTGTGGGCCTGTCATTACACACCTGACATGAGCACTGCTTTCAAGGTGAGATAAAACATTTATCTTGTCTAATTTATAACAGATGGATTTTTCTTTAATATGCAATCTCATTATGATTTCTATTTCTGTAATATGATAATTTTCACTAGTGTTTTACCTTGATGAATGTTGATTCATTCTTGCCTAATTCATTTTTATCTCAGTATAATATAATATTTTTTTAATGTGACATCAGCATTTTCAGTGGATGTTTTATTGATGCATGAATTTAGTTAATTTTAGTTTCAGCAAATTAGATAAAGCCTATTGAGTTTAATTTTTGTACAGGTGTATATGATTTCCCATGTTTTATATTCAAACAGTGTATTATTTATAGAGAGCAGTTGAAAGACATGGTACACAATACAGAGGGAACAGTCAACATGATGCACAAGAATTTCTATTTTGGCTACTAGATAAGGTTCATGAGGATTTAAATACTGCTACAAAGAAAAAATATAAAACAATTAAGGTAGGAAATTTATCATACATGGTTTTTCGAAACTCCATTTGTATTGCAAGCAAAAAATAAATAGTATTTTTTTGTAATATATTAATGAATATTTTCAGAATACTTGTGGAAAACCTGATGAGGTGGTGGCAGCAGAAACATTAGCAAATCATGCACGAAGAAATAGCTCATTTGTTCAGGCCGTTTTCCAGGCACAGTACAGGTCTGAATATTTGATATCATTAAACTTTGTTTTATTATCTTGCTTTTAATTGCAGAAGAAGTGTGTAGCACTACACTTATGTGACTATTTATAATTGTTTTTCGCACAATTAAGCTAATACTTTTGCCTCCCTAGTGTGTAAGTGTAGTTATGTGTCATGAAAAAAAATCAAAACAGGATGATGTCATTTCATATTATTATAGTTTGTTACCACAACAATAAACTCCATCATTTTAATATGTGTATAGATATTGACTCATATTTTTATAATGTTTAAGTTAACCACAAACATGTGACTTCTGTAATATTTAGTGCAATTGGAGAGGTTGTCACCTAAATTACCCATATAGGTTGGCAAGGGTCAGTTCTTAATAATTCATTCTGATTTATATAAACATTTTTGTTTCAGGTCAGCATTGACATGCGCAAAATGTGAGCGCACGTCATGCACATTCGATCCATTCCACTGTGTGAGCGTGCAGCTACCCTCGAGGCTGGCTGCAGCACAACCCTCTCCACTCCCTGTAAATGTATGTTGCACCTGTAGATATTTACAATTGCTATCCAATATATAGCATGTGTGTTTGGTATAATATGCAATGTATATGTGCATTTGATTTATGCCTCAGCAAGATCAAGTCTTTTGAAGTCGTGAAGGACAATTCGTATCGCGGTTTTTACTATTATGAGTTATCATATTGGTTGAGGCATTCAAATTTTATCAATCAGGTATTTTAGAGGCCGCTATTAGCGATAGGAGGCAGGAGCAGTCAATTTATAACACCTAGAGAATTTTTCGTATTGCATAGTACACAGTGGATTTGCTCTTTAAGTTCGAGTACTTGTCTATACTCCCGATTTTTATATCTTCCCTAGTAAGGCATAAAAAAATACTGATCAACAATTTGGGAATAATTAAGACAATATTGTTATAGCGCACAGTAAATATAAAATAAACCTATATAAACTTTAATTGCAGGTTGTATATGTAAATCAACAACCGAGGCAAGTACGCATCGGTGTAGAATTAACCCCAAACGCGACGATGGACGACTTGCGCACAATCTTACACACTGACACTGGAATTGAACGAGATCACATTATTTTGGCTGAAATTAATGAAATTGGTAAGTTAATTGTACCTGACAGACATGTATGAGTCAGTCAGTCAGTCAGTCAAAGAAGCGAAAGAGTTATATTTGGACTGTTGTAGTAGTATAGCATCTATAGTCTCTAATGGTCAGTCATGACTCTGTTTAAGTAAATATTGTAAGTTTATTCATTCCATTTCCTTGTATCTACTACTTAATGCATTTCACAATCATTGCAAGAATTATTTATACCACAATTTCTAAATAACTAGTATTTTCCTCGCTTGATAAAGTTACTGTTAAGCGCTAGATGTCAAATGCAATTCTGTTGCATAAACGATGTCAGTCATGACTTAGCATGAATGGGTAGGGGCTCGTCTGGGGCGGTACTACTGTCTCACAGAATGTCAACGGGAAGCGACAGCTTTGCTTTCGCGTTTCGCTCGGGAGTGAGATTGATATTTTTTACTTCCTGCTCCCCTTCCGATTTAATGGCCCGGCAACAAATCTATGAGCGAAGCGTTGTGGATGGTCATGGGCGGCAGTGTTCATTTATCATTAGGTGGCCTGTTTAGTCGTTTGCCGGTACCTATAATATAAAAAAAATCTTTCGCTATTCAACACAATTACTACAAATCAAAAGTATTATTGAGATTTCGAACAAAATCAGTGCGCACATATCAAGCAAGCGGGAAGTCAGTGCAGCGAGATGGAAGATAATGTAAAAGGATAGATGTGACAGAGACAGAAATAGAAATAGTGACAATGATACCGAGAGCCCTTTTTTGTTTAATTTTGTTTGCGTTGTTCACTCCAGTATTATATGTATACCTCAATAGTTAGCACTGCGTGTGTGTCGGCATGTCGGCAGGCTGGTGCAACGCGCGCGCGGGCTGGGAGGCGGCGGGGCTGGAGGGCGGCGCGCTGTACTGCATGGAGGCGCCGCCGCTGCTGCAGGCGCCCACCACGCCCTACCTGCTCGTGCTGTGGGTCAACCTGCTCGACGGAGACAGATTCGGTACCTATTGTTATTTATTCAATAAGGACTTCCGACAGCATACACATTACACAACAAGTAATTACTTACATTTGATTATACACCTACAATCTAATGGGTATACCACTTATAGGAATAAACAACACCTATTTTAATTTAAAAGAGCAAATGTAAGTGCGGTAGTTTATTGTTTGTTGTGTATTGATCTAAAACATATTACTTATTAGCACCTTGGTGATACTTGGTGATGTTGAAATATCCGATATCTTGCGAGAACTTTGTTTTATTATTATTACCTATCTTCCGTATTGTTGTCTATAATCCATTCACTATACCTCAAGTTTAATGTTTTGGCACTGAGACAAATGTCTATGTGGTCCACAAAAAAATGTTTTGAGTCTAGGTATTTGTGAGACTCCAAAGTCTCTAGTCGTTTCTGATAGACTGCGGGTTCTGGACTATGTATGTTACTTTTGGGTGCAATGATTGTTTTTTTTAAATAAGCTATACTTGAGAAAACATGTATTTTGCGTTAATTAGATATTCTTAGATATTAAGTTTTATTGGTAATATTATTAAGGCTTTACTTTCCTTATAAAAAAAATGGTTATTGGGAATATTTGTCGTGTTGTATGGCAGGGTCGCCGTACGCGATGCAGGTGCCTCGCGAGATCTCGTACGAGGACCTGCAGAAGCTGATGTTGAAGGAGATGTGCCAGGTGGTGGCGGAGCGCGTGCTCGAGGACGCGCAGGGCACGGACATCTTCCGCGCCAGGATCGCAGAGGCGCATCGGCCCAGGGACCCCGCATATTTGCAACCAGAGGTAGGCAGACCAGTCAATTGCTAAATCATTTACAAAATAAATGAGAATGTTATTTTTATTTCTAAATATACAGTCTTTTTATTTGGACTAGATGAGAATTTCAGTAAAAACAGCATGTTAAAGTTATTTTTCAAGACGCATTTCCCTATACAAAAATATTTCAGAAAGCCCATGTTCCGCAGTGGACTTCATATACTCGTAGTTGAAAACAATTTGTGTGTGTGTGTATGTGTGTAAAAGAGAAAGGAGAGAGTCGCAAAGAGAGTTTAAAAACGTACAATAATTTGTTTTATTTTCAGCTGCCCCATCCTTTGTTCGCGCTCGACGTAGAGCAGGCGTTATGTTCACACGACAAACACCCCCACCTGAGACTTGAGTTGCTGTGGGACCCGGCGCATAGAGACAGGTGAAATAGATTTCACAATATGCAACTCATTTTATGATATCCTAAAGCACACTTAATAGTTATGATCTTATGAGTCCTATGTTACATGAAAATGAAGATTCAGCTTTTATAAAATGACAAAAGTTTTTTTTTTAAACTGGCACGGCATAGTGACTGCATTGCACCGTATGGTAAGAGTTAATGCCGTCCAGATAGAGTATCGAATGGTATCAGACGGTAGTCTCATACCATTCGATACAATCATGCCGGCCCGCTGAGATGCCTCTAGTCTAGGGTTCGAGGCTCTTAGACTTTAATAATCTATAAATATATTGTTGAAACAAGAGCGCCGAAATGTTAGAATATTGATACAGTGTTTAATGATATTGTTGTAACTTGTATCGCAGCATAATTCGTTCGTCGAGCGAGGCGTGCGAGGTGCACGTGTCTGCGGCTCACGCGGCGCCGCTCACGCTGCACGCGTGCCTCGCGCACTACACGCGCGCCGAGCACCTCGCGCAGGAGGACGCGTGGCGGTGCGTACACACACACACGCACACATTACTAGTCACTTACAACTGCATGTCAACTAACGGTCTGATGATCTGATCCATAGACAGTTTTGAAACATATTTTAGTTATGAATGTTTTGTCTTCTTTGCACAAACTGAATTCGTAAGTCGTTTGAAAGGGATAAAACATTTGATAACTAAAATGGGTTTTAAAACCTAGCACCTTCCGCAGGAGGACGCCTGGAGGTACTGCACACATACTACACTACAATAATGAGCGTATCAACTAAATATCTTCTGTTTACAGATGTCCTCAATGCCAAAGGTACATGCCTGTCGTCAAAACGCTTGGACTGTGGTCCCTTCCTGATATATTGGTCATACATTTGAAGAGATTTCGACAGTGAGTTTTATTTCTCCATATGAATTAATATTTATTTATACATTTTAAAATATTGTGTAAAATAATTTGTGTACTTTTCCAGGCAAGCTAAAGGTCGCACGAGTACGAAGTTGACGACTATGGTTGAGTTTCCGTTGAATGACTTCGACATGACGCCCCACCTCGCTCGGAAGAGCGCGCCGCCCGCAGACTCGCCCGGACACTCGCGCTCGCCGCGACGACGACACTCCAAGGCCTCCGTCACCACGCCGCTCGAGAACATGTACGACCTCTACGCCATCTGCTATCATCACGGAGACGATTTAGAGACTGGACATTACACGGCAGCGTGCAAAAATCCTTATGACGGTCACTGGTATAAGTTTGACGATTCGAGAGTGACGCCGGTTGACGACGAAAACGCATACAGTGAATTAGTGAACAACACGGCTTACATGCTGTTTTATAGGCGCAGGAGGCCACACGTGATGCATCATTGTTCGAGTGAAGAGCACACTGGGCACTGGGCGCTCCGTATGCCAAAGTATGTGAAGCGAGCTAATGAGACGTTGAACGAACTGATCGAAGTGAAGGAAGAGCCTGTAGAGGATGCCAAGGAACAGCCGCAGAACAAAGAACAAGATTCAGAGTCAGACATAACAGCGGTGACGCACAGCCCCTCACTGTCAAGAAGCGTGGCCAGCCTACCCGATGATAACGTCGCCGACCACACTTCGCCCATCAAAACTCATACCAGCGTCATACACAACGCCACCATCATACAGTCACCAACGCTACAGAGGCCGCTCTTAGTGGAGGTGAACGGCAACGGCAGCCGCGACCCGCCCGCCGACTGCGACCAAGAGGCCGCCGTGTACATACACAAGGACGTGCACGTCAACCCCAAGATGACGCCCGTCGACACGCGCCGCCCGCGCTCCGCCGACCTGCCGCGCCTCGCGCTCGCCGCCACCGCCACCACCAGCGCCGCCGCCGCCGCCGCCGACGACAACCGGAACTACGACGCGCCGCCGCTCGTGGCCAGCGTCAACGGCCTCGAGTACCGCCCCACCACCGAGGACCTCGTGCTGTCCATGTTCCACGACTCCAACTTTATCGTACCGCGCCGCGCCGCGCACCTCGCCGGGGAATCTCATCGCACAGGTCAGTACACCCCTTACTTATCGGTCGAGCGGCCCTTGCAGAACCTCTGCTGATGAACTCTACTAACCACTGCGAACGTTTCACAGGAGAAAAGTCTTCTGTGTGGACCACTCGAATATCGACGTGAGAGAAACTGAGCGCGCTCGGGGGATGTTGTACTTCACTATACTTACATATTTTACACCAATACTTAGATCTGAGGATTTTATGTAGTTGACGAATGGTTTTTACTTATGTGCGGATAGAAATACGCAGTGTCTGTGAATTGCGTCAATCATACGAACAGAGGCTTATAGAGTAGCTTGTGATGTTAATTTATTATTGTTTATAAACTGAATACTGATATAAATCCGAGTCTTTGATATGTTTAAAATTGTTATAGTGCTGATTGTGTGTTATGGATAATTCCTCTGTCTCGTACTTTACCAAAGATTGGTTTAAACACAATACTCACGAAACGCGGAAGGCATGTGTCAATCGGAACATGAATTATTGTCATTTGCTCACCAATATCGATACGGAATCGAACGACTGTCGCGGATTCATTTGCCTTCCTTACCAAATAAACAATATTGTTGATACAAAACCGTAATAGGTACGTAATATAATTAAATATATTGTAAGGATACTATATAAATATATTTGTGAAATTGCAAAGTATGGACAAATACGATGAGTTCTTGTGTAAATGTAGCTAGCGGGCGTAACGATGTTTCAATAAGACGTATGTGCCTTGGCCCTAGACATGTTGTGATTTTATCAAATAAAGTACTAAATACATTTTTCTGCGTACGTTGCTAGTATAATATAGATATTTGTACAGCGATTTTGACGAGTCTTTATGAATTCAAGTAATTCATAGTCTCGGAGATATTTAAAAGTTTTGTAATGTTGGTTTGATTCTACGTCATATTTTAGTTCAGGCAATAACAATATTTTAAACCTTACCAATTAGTTTTGACACTGGTGCGTGGGGGCTCAAAAATACAAGACGTGGGCGCGGGTGCGTGCGCGCATGCGTTTAGTTTTAACGTAATGACACTGATATTTCATAAACACATCAATTACGATGCTCTTAAAATTTAGTAGGGCTAAGGGTTTGGTGATTTTCGACATACACTTTTTTTTTTTTTTTTTTGCGGTCGGCCAAAAACCGCTAGCCATTCGAACGTAGCCGGTTGACAAACCTCACCCGCACCCGCGCGGCATGTTCAGTGTGTTTGAGCCCTTAGGGTTTTAGTATTGATTTCAACTTATTATTCATAAAAAGTCATTTACCAATCATAGTATTTTCAATGGATTATTGTGTGTACAGGGAAGCTGGTTAGAAAGTGTCTTACAATATATTTTGACGACATAATGAAGTAAAGGTTTATAATTTTTGTTGTTGTCACAATAACGTACGCCATGTTGTTTTATATACTGTGTGTGGTTTAATGTATATCTCGAGGTACTTGTGTTTTATATGATTATTTATAAATACATTGTCTATATATGTGGATTTTTTACAAGTGGAAATTTTACTTTAAGAAATGATATTCGGTTTTGGAATTATTTTTTGTAAATATATTATTTGTTACAAGTGCACGAAATCTAGATTATGTATTGCACTTGGATGTGATTTTTATTAATGTTTTTTTCTTAAAAGACAGTTATTTATAAACTAAAAAAAACATTATTGCACTATGAATTGGCCTAAATTAAATTCTTGGTCCGTTTAACAATCAATATTCAAGTTCTAGTGAGGTGAATGTGACATCAATCTACTTTATTGAAATTTGACTCGAGTCGAATGTTACATACAAATACGTTGAGTATTGCATAATCAATAATTGTGTCATAAATGTATTCATCGATAAAAAAATAATTCATTCAATCAGCCTTTTTACAACTCCCAATAACATTATGATGTAACGGATTTACTAAAACAGTTCATAGAAAAATGCCCTTATTTTTCTACGGGACAAAGTTTCTAGGATCTCTCAATAAGTGCTGAAAAGATGTCAAATTGGACTTAGTGGAAATACATGAACAGGTTCAAACATATATTCCTTATAATTACCTGTAAGTGTAAATGACAGGCTCTCAGTTTTATACATTGGTTATTAGATAAACTTAGGCCTTGGAGAGAAGTAACGACTCCGGAAATTATTATGTTTATTAAATTAACCTAACACAAACTATTTTGATACTTGTATGACTTTTATGACTATAGCTTTGAAATTAGACGATTGTACGACTTAAGTTTTCGGAGTGTTAGTAGACACAGACAATAAAAAAATATGTTTAATTTATAAAGTTTTCCTAGCATAGCTCTGAAATTTATGATGTAAATGTGCAGCTGTTGTATATTGTGGTTGCAATAGACTATTATAGAGCAGGCGTGTTGTAATGACATTCACCCTAAAAAGTGTAACAATCGGCTCCCGAAGTCGTTACATCTCGGTTTGTATTATGTTCGTTGTTTTAATTTAAAAATGTTTATTTTAATTTCACCACGTTATGTTAAAATATAAGTGTTATATCCACATTACATTTTGTTTAATTATTACTTATCCCTCTAATGAGCGTAATTATTTTAATACAATTACAATACTCGAATTACTTGACAGCTTGGAAAGGTGAACACCTTGAAGCAGCGACAAAACGCTGATTATGTAAATCTTAATAAACGCCTAGATACATTCGGCTGCCAGATGGACTGCAACTCACGCCGCTACACAATTCCGCTAGACAGTCTATTCATATTCAAGGTAAAAAAATGGACGGCACGTGTGACCTATTGTCCTAGTTTGATTCAGGCTTCAGTAAAAAACTTAAAACAATACTACTACGCAAGCTTTTATTACTTTTGAAAACATTAAACATAGTACTATTGTCCTACAAAAGTGATTTTATGGTAAGTGGGTAGGTTTCCGCGAACTGTGTCCGCATAATTAGAATCTAACACCAAGATAATCGGCTTGAGGGGGTCTGTGGCGACGGATGTTGGCGTCATTCGTGGTCCGGACGAGTGTATGTTGTCCAGACGGGAAGCGTTGTAGGAATGTCTCGCGTCCCAACTTAACACATCTGAACATTCCACGTGACGCAGATAAATGTGGTGGGCGTCGGAGCCTAGCAGCAGCACTGCTTTGGAGTGATCGCCGAATACTGGAACGCAAAATAAGGATATAAATAAATAAATAAATAAAATAAATAAACCTTGTAGTGCTCAGAATAAGGATTACTTTGGCAACTGGAATATAAACAAGAAAGGAATTGTTTTCTATGTCTACGAGATTATAATATAATAATATTATGTAAGAATAAATAAGCTACCTATCGGTTAAAGACAGCGATGCTATATGGACTAAATACTATTTCTTGAATGCGATTTTTCTTTCATCTGAAAGAATATAATCGCTGTATGTTTTGTAGGTGTTTTTATAAATACTGACAGTGATTCTAATGTCCCTGATGGTATGTGCAGAGCACTGAGCACTACAGATAAAGTATAAATCTACATGAGATCCATCTCTCGCCAGACGTCACTATTAAACCTCAAATGCTCGAAATACTGAACTGACTACTACTAGAACTAGAATTAACTTATGAAACTGACTGAAAAACTGCTTCGGTGGCTTAGTTGTACTACGGTATGATAACAAAACTGAGCTCTCGGGTTCGAATCCCGGGTCGGGCAAAGTGATATTGGATTTTTCTACTCATTATCAGCCCGGAGTCAGGAGTTTGTGCCCGATATAGCGATAGGCTCGCCCCTTACCACATCACGGGACGGAACACGTAAGGTGAAACGTGGGTGTTCTAGATGCACCTCTCCCTACGCTGGAAATGAGATACTTGCGTGAGTCATTATGATAGGTACTTAACCAATTTTAATGGCTATCGGATACCCAATATCCTATCGCATGCTGTATACGTGACTCATGTTCAATGGCTTAAATTATTGGTTTAAATAGGTATATATGTACTTCCCAATTTGGTAATGGAGTTGCCGGATTTATAATATCCGGATTTTTATTTTAGTTTCAAAAGTTTTTTGTTTCCTTCTTTTTGTGACCTCTGGCGAAAAATACTGTTTTACTTTTCCTATTTATAATATGCATATTATGATGAATCCACGTAACATAAATAGCAATTATAGGGGACCATTTTCTCTTCAGTTTCTTTAGAAGTTAGATATACACAATGTAATTACAGTGCCCAAACGACTTTTGCTTTTTAAAGCATCTCTAATGCAAAACATATATATATATATATATATATGTCGCAGAATCATACAGATTGCGATTTATATGGCCGTCGTTGCCGTCCGACATGATGATTCTTATTAATCAGTCAGTGCGCACGTTTGGCGCTGTTCCGGGCAAGATTACAATAGAAACAATTAAATATTATTAAACCGATCACAGACTCTACTGACAGACCATTCAGCGTTACCATAGGCAACCGATAACTTACAAGACTTCAATCATGTCGGACTGTGTTGCAATTCCAATAAAATAAGTAACATTAATGCGTATGGCATTCATCCTGCGTGGATCAAACTTGTGTAATCTCTAACACGGCCATTCTGCGCCTCAACGCGCTCTCGCGTTGCTTATTGACATCAGAGCCAAGCTAGATGGAACAGCGCATAGCACCCAAGCATAGTATTTACACAAACAGCTTTCAACCTCACACACAAAGCAAAGCGTAACAGCTTTCAGCACGTGACTTCTAACGTTTAGCAATGCGTCGTAGCTTTCAGCATCGACCTTCAGTCAAAATAAATCAGACCCCAATCTCACTGCAAAGCGTAGTAGCTTTCAACAGACAACAAGGACAAAGCGTTAATGCTTTCAATTTATCTTGCAAAGCGTGGTAGCTTTCAACAAATCACAAGGATAAAGCGTTAATGCTTTCAATCCACCCTGCAAAGCGTGATGGCTTTCAACAGATCACAAGGACAAAGCGCTCATGCTTTCAATCCACCCTGCAAAGCGTGATGGCTTTCAGCAGATCATAAGGACAAAGCGCTCATGCTTTCAATCCACCCTGTAAAGCGTGATGGCTTTCAACCGATCACTAGGACAAAGCGCTCATGCTTTCAATCCACCCTGCAAAGCGTGATGGCTTTCAACAGATCACAAGGACAAAGCGCTCATGCTTTCAATCCACCCTGCAAAGCGTGATGGCTTTCAACAGATCACAAGGACAAAGCGCTCATGCTTTCAATCCACCCTGCAAAGCGTGATGGCTTTCAACAGATCACAAGGACAAAGCGCTCATGCTTTCAATCCACCCTGCAAAGCGTGATGGCTTTCAACAGATCACAAGGACAAAGCGCTCATGCTTTCAATCCACCCTGCAAAGCGTGATGGCTTTCAACAGATCACAAGGACAAAGCGCTCATGCTTTCAATCCACCCTGCAAAGCGTGATGGCTTTCAACAGATCACAAGGACAAAGCGCTCATGCTTTCAATAAAGCATAGCAGCTGTGAGTTTCAATAGAACATTTTATCAATCACCAACACACACACCAAAAGCTTCCAATATAAGATTATTATTTTTCAGCACAGAATTACTACAGAATTATCACTAAAATTCAAACAATGATTGGCATTTTTACACAACAGTGGCTTTATTAGTCATAACGATTTTTATCTTTCGTCACCTGCTCGTCCATCCTATTCTTATCTTATTCCTGGTATTAACTCGTATAATATCCTAATTGCATAATTCCTTAGTATTCCCTGACTGGGATTGGCAATCACCTCTTCAATATCTTTGTGTTACTAAGTTTGCTAGAGGCCTGATCTACCAGATAATTAATTCTGCTTGTCATCTATTATTATGTCAGGAGTTATAAATTCAGTACAACGAAATCAGCATGTGCCTACACATATCATCTATTATTCTTCTTCTTCTACTTCTACTTAGGCGTTATCCCGGCCGGTGCCAGGGTCCGCCTTCCGGCTTAGTCTCCTCCATTCGCCCAATCTTCGGTATCCTCAATAGTAAGGCCATTGACTCTCTCATATCTTCCTTGACGACATCAAGCCAGCGCTTCTTTGGTCTACCCCTTGGTCGAGGTCCTGGAATGTTGAGGCTCAGGCACACATTGCTGACGTACTCCTGCGGCTTTCTCAGGACATGACCTTACCATCTCAAGCGATACTCTTGGAGTTTATCTGTCACATCGCGGACACCAAGGCTGCCGCGGATGTGCTCGTTACGGATGTATTAATGTTAAAATCAAAGGTTTGGAGACTATTTTACTTGATTCCAGAACTCCAGAACGCCGCAAAGCACGAAATTTCCTCCTAGTCTGCACTAGGTCCATGTAGCATACAATTCCAGATAATGTTTGCATACTAACCAACACTATGCTCTTTTTGTTAAAGACTAGACTCCCAAAGTAAATGATGCGCGGACTGTCTATATTCGCCATTAAGTGCTGAACATGTTCATGTTGCGTGTTCAAGCATGCGTATCAACGAGCTTAAATTTATAGTACAGTTTAAGACTTTAAGTTACCTTGGCCAGTAAGAAAGTGTAAAACGCAATAATCAATATTAATCCACCCATTCTATCTTATAAAATGATGAATTCAAAAGAGTTAGTCAAAATCGTAAATGTCCGGCCACGGAAGTATTGTCTGAAGTGACCAACTGCTTTTACCATGGCAAGAGTTCCAGTTTTATTATTTATAACGGCACGACTGTTAGTGACGGAGTTATAAAATCTCCTTAGCGCAGATTACGGGGGTGCCACGTTGGGCATCGGCGCCACTCGACACAGGGTGCAATGCGGAGGTACCGTGCAGGGTCTGCGGCGCCGGGCTGGCCACACTCCGGGCAATTAAGATAGTCGACAGCGTTCTACAACAGAAAGTTCATTCATATGTATCGATTATTGTAATTTGTAACCGCTACTTTATTCATTCAAGAAATCCCTTAAAAGTCGTTGGTACTTACTTTCACACTTTACAACAGCAAAGTGACCATAACCCGCACGATGGCAAGCACGGTGTAGACCAAATGAAATATCAACTGGCACTATATATTTCACTTTCGCCGATCCACACAACTATGCCGGTCCAATTACACACGGATATACACGGGATGGTCTCGATACGCTAACGTAAGTAACCATAATGGGTATCTATCCACTATTCACTGTCGTAGCCATCCGGGCAGAATGAAAATCCTACCACTAGCAAAATGGCCTTCGACCATCTCACTCACATAATAATAATAATATTCCTACACGTCACGCCGGCCTTCTATAAGAAAATGGCAAAACACCATTCGATCCAGCCCTCATACTACAGACCTGGCTGTAACGTGGCTTGCTTATGTCACAACACGATTCTGCTAACATCGTAGTTTTGCTAAAGTATGCGATAGGCCTTAGTTTCATTCTTACAGGTTAGAATAAAATAGCACCATAGCCATTGGCACTGGCATCTGCATGAAACTTAGTATAGATACTGTGGCTTAAATATCATTGGTTCATTGGTTAAGATATGAGCTGTCTACTGCCGTGTCTTGTAGCAATTATTCGCTAATTCAATTAGGCATTTACCGAACGCCAATTTATAATGCTGGATCCATAAGAATTGATGAATTATGGACAAATTGTTTCATCTGTGTAACAGTATTAAACGTGCTATGTGTTAAGACTTGTCAGATACAACTAATGTGCGGACATTCTTATTTGAAAACTATAATTCAAAATGTCGCAACCCAATATTTTATTTTTGCGACGATTCTTTACCAGCCAAAAGTGAAATACAATTTCGATGCTTGAATCATTAATTTCTACCAAATATAACAATTACACAGTAAGTATTGTATCCCTGTTTAGCATAGGACTTCTCCATAATCGAGAGTTCGATTGAAAAGAGCTAGACCACAGACCACTATGCTCAGGCAGCGTACGTTGATTTGTTTAACACATCACAGCAATGTATGCTGGTTTCCTCTCTATATTTTCCCTCACCATCAACGCGTGTGACAATTCACATCAAGAAAAGCACCTGGCCAAACAATATCAATTCGCTTACCTCTTAACTTGCGGCAGACTCTTTTGCAAAGAGATACTCAGCGCCAAAGTAAAACCAAATTTAAAACAATTATAAAGGGTTTTAGTGTTTCGGGGAGCAGCTCGGCCACACATAATATGTCAACACGTTCTACAACAGATTTCGACAGCTGCGGCGCTGGACCCGTGAGGACAGCGACTCACCATGTGAACTGATGAACCATACCTGTAACATACTGGCAAGCAAGATTGTTGTCGATAGCCAAAACTCGTCATAGGAGCAATTAATGATATCTTAGCCTATTTTCTATACATGCCAAATCTTATGTCCAAGCTTATCGCAAGCATGACAATTGATCTACGACTGCGGAGTAGATTTCGGACTATTCACGTTTTGACCACGATAGAAATGTTACCAAAAGTGTCATAACCTTTACATACAATTCGTACGACAAAGTTATTCAAATTTTCACGTCGTACCTGGACAATTTATCCGCAACAACCACATGGATCCTCTTAATATTTTACCAATCGCTATAACAAGTTGATACCTTTAAATAATTACTTCCACCAATTGCATGTTGATGAAACCGTATCATCTTTTTCAACGTCTATCAATTATTGATCTATCAATCTTCTTTTCAATTCCAATGGAGTTTTAAATGCCAGAATCAATGCTTGCTTTTGCTGATTTTGCATCTTAATAAATATTCACCATTGTAAGCGTATAATTCCTGGCGTATTCTCCACATCCGTAGTTCTTTGCCTAGACGTCTGTGATTCTAGAAATCTCGATATCGTTAGAGCTGTCAGTATCTAGCCCATCTATCAGCGCTGCTTTATTGGTAGAATACTCGATGTACGTGGCCGCACTACTGAGTCTTACGTTCCGACCGAAAATATTCTTCAGTTTGGGTAGCAGGCAATGCGGTAGGCACAAGGGATGATTTTGAGATCGATCCCACCGCTGCTGTCGCAGAATCATACAGATTGCGATTTATATGGCCGTCGTTGCCGTCCGACATGATGATTCTTATTAATCAGTCAGTGCGCACGTTTGGCGCTGTTCCGGGCAAGATTACAATAGAAACAATTAAATATTATTAAACCGATCACAGACTCTACTGACAGACCATTCAGCGTTACCATAGGCAACCGATAACTTACAAGACTTCAATCATGTCGGACTGTGTTGCAATTCCAATAAAATAAGTAACATTAATGCGTATGGCATTCATCCTGCGTGGATCAAACTTGTGTAATCTCTAACATATATATATATATATATATATATATTTCTGCCATACAATGATAGGAGATAATGCACGTTCGATTCTCGTGCCGAAGCCGATGTTTGCGAGTCTAAGATCGGCATTTATTTTATTGTTTTACAGCCATCGCAGCGTAGTTACTTAACAGTAAGCGGTTACGTACAATTACGTAGTAATTTTAGCAAATGAACGACGACGCACCCGAAAAGGGTGTAAAGGTATGATGCCTTCAATCACGATGCCACGAAAACGTTAGTAAAGTACAATATGTGCTAGTGGAAAATAATATTTTTGCACATCAATGAGTTTTCTTCTAGCAATTTGCTTTTATTTCACTGAACATATTCCTTTCTAAATAATTGCTCAAGTAAGATTTTGTGATCTATTTGTTACCTGGCGTAACAACAAGAAAGTCGACACGTGTAAACTTTTGAGGTCACCCAGTTTTTGCTCTTGTTTTGATCTGGGCATGATAATCAGTAGACTTATTGCTATACCGGACACAGGTTACGCACAAATGGTTGTAATTACAATTTCAATGTCACGTGGGTTTCCTCACTCATATATTGCCACTTAGATATTTTTTGCCTTACTCAACCTAAGTTTTTTCTATAAGAGACTTATATAATAGTAGATAGGTCCGCTAAATGATTAATAGTAAATTGTAATGGCAAAGATAATTATGGCATTGGATTACGGATTAAGGTGTGAGAGACAGCTAAGACATCTAGCAACTAAACTTTTTTCTGGAATATATAATGTAAAGCATATCATTATAATTAGTTTACAATTAGATAATACTGGAATGGGAGCTTCTACTCACTTCGCAACGGTGATATAGATTTTTTTCTTCGTAATACTGAGGTGTCTATTTCATAGAGGCCTTGTTGATAAAGCTTGACAAGTATGAGGACATGATGAGCGGGAGTGCGCTTTATAATGGCTATTTGCAGGCCAACGGAAGGAGCGCAAGCGATCACTGACCACCCCGACTCCGACAACACTTCATACACTAGCACGGCGCCACGCGGTGCGTCAGAAACGTATCTGCAAGAAAAACATATCAGAGAGATGTAAATAGTTATGATAATTATGTTTTTACACTTACCATTAAGTGCACTGCACTTAGCTGTGCTAGATAAAAATTATAAGTTATGTTGGAAAATAAAAAAGTATTAAATAAAAAAGTATTCCGGTAATTTAAAATAAAACTGTATTTCTTAAACGTGTATATTCATTAAATAGGCTACTAACAGCTCTACATTCAAAGTAATTCGAGTTTTGAAATCAGCCTATTTCGTAATGAGTTTTTTTATTAGGTGCGTACATAATATAAATAATATCTAATAGTAAAATATGTTTGGTCGAGAATAAACTAATCGAACAATTTGCTACGCTTTGCAAGTCCTTTTTAGTTACGAAGATAGAGCCTAAAGTGAATTGGTAGGTAATAAGTATAAAGTATAGCCAATCACGGAACAATACGGGAATACATTATGACAGCCTGTACGTTATTTATCTTTTATTAGTTAAATTTTTAGTGCAATTTCGCATATGATGAGTTATTTGAAATACTACGGACATTATAGATGCAACGCGCCTTCGCTACGCCTTTATATCTACAAAATACACATGCCGGCAGAATTACAGGAATTCGTACATAAATGACTTATTTTGTTTTGTGTTTATACATTTTTTTTTCGTATTGTAAGTTTCATAAGAAAGTAAAAAATGAAAGAAATAACAATATTTTATCCGTTTTAACAGTAATATCCATTTATCCTCTCATGTGTATGTGGGCCTTTTTGCTCTTATGAGCGCTGTAAACAAAAATTTAGTTCATTCAATTTTAAGCGATGTTGATTTACTTTATTGTCATTCTTTGGAGACTTCACATCATGCAGGTCACGAAGTAAGAGATTTAACATTTTCTGAAATTCAAACAACTGTAGTTAGGCCAAATGAAGGTCACACCTCCCGATAAGTAAATGGTGCTTCGATAATTACATATTGTTATTCTGATGGACCACGATGTTTAACGTTATGGACAGAATCAAACCAGAGGAACCGGTGAAAAATTAGGCAATTAAAACCTTAGATTATCATTTTATAGGAGTGGAAACATTATAAAACCATCTTCAAATTGCTATGCCAACTCAAAATGTTTTAGAAGAAGTCTGGGATACACGTGTTAGTCGATGTATACAGTAGAACGCCAATAAACCAAGTAATACTTTGCTTTGTTTTTTTTACTACGTACTTCTATTATTGTTGTGAATTTGTATTTTTGTTAAGGCCTGATAGGGTTGCAACTTACTCTGATCGAGATGTTCAAGTGAGCGTTACTGTAGAACTGTGTTTGTTAAACTTAACAAAGTTTATTCTATGTGTGACAGTTCGTTTTTCTTTATTACCAGTCTATGTCCGATTATCCGAATTTTTGATTATCCGAATCGACCCCTGTTCCAATTTATTCGGATAATCGGCGTTGTACTGCAATTATTATTTAGCAAAGCTGATCGAACGCCATTTGTTCTACTTGGAGTTCTAGATCATCCATAAAGCAAATAAAAAAATATGTATGTATCGTTATTCACGACAAACACATCATAATTTTACTCGTGTCCCCTAATTCTGCCGGCGTGTGTATATGTCTAACAAAGTGCAATAAAATCTCGTCAGCGCTTTAATTGTCTGTAGGTACTACAGGTAAATATGCGACAGAGAGTTATAACACAGTTAAACAGGATGAAGGGCGATGAAAAGAGACGTTGGATGCGCGTTGGAGATTAAACAAATTTTACAGAAGTTCAATTTAGGTATTCATAAGTGTAAGTAGCAATATAACATCAGCTTTTCAGTTATATTAAATCAAACTTAGGCTCTAAAAATCATACCATCAACACAGATTATGGTATTTTCTTTCTATTTATTACAAAAAATAAAAAAATCAGTAAATGAAGAAATCGCCAATAGCAATAAGACCGCCGATTGTTACATATATTTATGCGCTTTATATTTTTGTTTGTAACAATTTGTGTAGTGTGCAATAAAGAATTTATAAATAAATAAATCTAAATATCCTTCGTGCATATTAGCCATGTTGCATTTTGATGTGGGTTACATAGAGACTACAGTCGAATGGAAGACACATTATAATTAACAAAAATGTATAGTATCATTATTTATTTATTTAAACTTGACGTGAATTGCATTAACGCACACTCCACCAGAAATACTGTAAAGAGTATATAATATAATAGTTAAAGTATTTTTTTTATTGAGTATTATGTCGAAAGGTCTTGAATGTTATAAGTCATAGGTAACTCATGGTATGATTAATTACAATTCACGGAAATGGCTTGTGAATGTATTAAGGGTCGTGTTATATTTATTAATAACTTCTGCCCGCGAACTTCGTCTCCGTGATTAATTTTATTTGAAATTATCTTTATTTGGAATTTCCCATCCCGTTGCGTTACGTCATATCCCGCCCGTTCCGTCTCATTTTCACTTAAGGCATGTAATCCAGTCCTATCCTATCCAAATAGCCGATGTGTTAATCCAGGTTATCAGTTACGTCTATAAGTACCAAATTTCATTAAAATCAAATCAGTAGTTTTTGTGTGAAAGAATGACAAACATATATACATTCATCCATACATACAAGTTTTCGCGTTTATAATATACTTAAAGTAGGGAAAAGGTTTGAGCAAATCGGCGGTGAGCAACTAGTATCGCTTGGGGCGGAATTCTTTCACCTTGTAAAGCTCAAAGTCAATATATTAATGATATAATACTCATAGTTGTTTGGAATACGTGTGACCTGACGGAGTTTCATCAATCATACCATACTACATTCTCTTGCGTTAGTTGGTTTACATTTTTAATTAACAGATTGAAATATTTTTTTATATAAACCTATTGCAAAAATGACATTCGGTTAAAACTAAGCTCTATTACATTTACTCCACGCACAGTTGCATATTTTTAAATCCTGTTGTTCATTTAAATGTCGTCATAGATACAAGAATTTGTGAAATAAATTGTCTAATTCTTGTTTTAAGTACTTGAGTTATATTGTAGTAATATACATAGTCGTAAATGGCCTAATAAGCTCTAGAATTGTACTTACGCCGAATTACAAAAAATCTATTAAAATTTTAAGTGGTATTTCCGCTTTATGGTAACTACTACTGGATAAAAATATCTTGTCTAAAAGGCTACAACCATATAAAGCGGTTTTAAGTCATAAATAATAAAAAGTCTCCTCCGTGGCGCAGTTGGTTAGACGCCGCCTGTGAAACGAGAGGCCGCGGGTTCGATCCCCGCACCAAAACAAATATTTGTGTGATCCACAGGTATTTGTTTCGGGTCTGGGTGTTTGTGAGACCGAAAAGTCTCTCGTAGCTTCTGATACCCACGACACAAGACTTGATCTTAGTGTGGGGTCAGGACTATGTATGTGACTGTTGGGTGTATTTATTTAAGTATTTTTGATTATATTGTGTTATATTTCCAAAACTAATTTTACCAGAAGATTCCTCTAAACTCTATAGTCTATACCTACTATATCTCTTCCCGTAGTCTATACCACTCTTATTCATAGTGCTTGCTGATATAATAAAATAGAGTTATAAAGCGAAATCTACACATTTTTGACTATGACGAAACTGTTGTTTTTAGATTAACCGACAACAGCCCCCATGTTCATCTTCCACCCAAAATAACTTCCCTATTATTATGTTAAGTTAAACTTATATTTTCCTCTTCTACTTTTAAAATTATTGAATTTTTAAATAACAGACACTTACATTTACATACATACACACGCACGCGCAAACCAACCCACACATAAATTCTACTTACATCATTCACTGTCACACACGCTCTATTACTTACACACTAAACTAATGTTAATTTATTTATTTAGTTTCTCAAGATATGGGATATGCCTTTTTTGAGAATCGATGTAACTTTTTTGTATCCATTTTTTATTTACATAAAGATTTACGTTTTCAATTTCACTAGACATTAATTAAGAAAGGGCCAACTGTGTTTTACAGATTTACCTTACCTGATATTAAACAATTGTTTAAAAAACCAAAATACACTCTTTAGTACATACAGGCGAAGCTAATAAAAACGTGTTAAAAAAAAGGCCTAATGACTCTACGTACTACGTACCTTAAATAGATCAATGATGCAATTCTACAAAATTTTAATTGTTTTTGTTAACAACTGTAAAAATTACGGTGCGTATAATTCGTCGACCATCGAGGAATAAAGGTTGTCGAATGTTGAATACAACACGCACGCATGCCACAATGAAGGGCTCCCCACTAAATTGATCCGTTATGCGGTCTTTGGCCACGGTGATGGTGAATTAAAGTTAAGCACGTTCAAATCCGGCACCATTGTTGCCACCCGTACCGATTTTCCCGGGATTCTACTAATTTTTATGATGGCGTCTTACGTCGACTGACGATCTTTCCGTTTTGTCTAATTATTTTTATATCAACCGTGATCCGACGAAATCTGAAAAAAATCTGATAAATTTCTAAATTTTCTACGATGGTGTCTGCCTGGTGACCGTTCCATTACTTCCGTATTTTAATACCACTCGACGACTTATGAAATACTTTCGGCGCAATTCAGTTGCGATTAGATATTGAATTGACCCAAAGAAACCTTTTTTAATACAAGATATTTTTTAGCATTGAAGGGTTTTGGTGTGAAAAAATATCGCCTTGAATACTCACATGAATACTTTTCCACCGTGTCCGTGTTCGACAACAATATTTTGCAGTAATGAACTTGGTTCTGATAGTGCCGAGAAATCAAAGCGTTTTGTTATTTTTCCTAAGAGTAAACTGATGACTACAACTTTAGGCGGACACGTGCACCGCGGGTTCTCCAGTGTGTCGACGATGCCAGTATCTAGAATCCATAAGTTACCCTGTTGAGAAAAAAATGGCCATGTAAGCACCACGTTATTTTAGCTAACTCACAGAGTTATGATATTACTACTGAACGTCCATTTTCGTTGATTTTCGTTAATATTTTATTAAGTAACTTTTCGACCTTGGAATCGAACCCAACACATCGTACATTGTCCCATGCCCAATGGGGAGTTATCAGATTTACACAATAGGCTTTTAATTGGTAATATCACAAAGATGGGAACTTGTATGAATTGTACAAAATCTATGTTTGAGAAAAGAAACTTTAAATTATGCAATATCCTCATTAACATGTTACTATAGTTGGGCACTTGGTTTGGTCTTGAATACAAACACTTACACAATGAACTTAATATGGAAAATATTCTACTCATGGCGTATAAGTGGTTTACGTAGCTGGTTAGACGCATACGAAAAGAAATTAGCGAGGTACCGACTCTGTGTTCAGTATACTATGTCAATATCTGTTGTTGTCGATATAGAAAAATAGATCAACAAGTAATGAAATCTATATACCTATATAGTTATACGAGTATTATAATCCAATAACACTTTTCGTATTGTTTCTATTAAGGGGAAGACACAATGTTCGCGTGTTCTTTTTAAGAACTTTTGAAAGCTAAATGACCTTAAAATACAATCATTCATATGAAATATAATATTTGTAGAACTAAATGCAAACGCGAAAAAAATGCAAATAGTAGTGTTTCGGAAACGTTTTGTACAAATGATGGTGTTGGCTAACCGCTATCACTAGTACGTAGTGATTAATCAGTTCACGGTGAAGCAATTATATGGAAATGTGCTGCCTTTGGGAGCGTTTGTGCTCATGAGGTCGCACCCACGCTATTCATTCGTGTATTTACCGTGATTCGATTGCGTAGTCAGTTCAATACAACATGGAAACCACCAATGTAACAAATCTTCACACGTTCAGTTAACGGAAACTGCGTTTTTAGTTACCCACTATAGATACTAAAACGTAAGTGCATTCCATTTTATTTCAGTTTGCTTTTATTTTATTGATATTGAACATCCAGCATACAACAATGTTGTTCTCTAATAACCGTATTCTGAATTAACATAGGCGAGAGATGGTTATGCATAGTAGTTGATACTATGTTATGTCGGAGTGGTTCAATTATGTATGTGTCTTAATTACTAGGAATAGGGACAGACAAAAACAGTGATGTAGCAATTTATCGATTAGAAAAGGCATTAACATTATCGTAACTTACGAGATGATCCAAGTAGAAATCGATCGCATTTTGAATTGCACTGCAGTCGCCGATGCTGTGCGCCCGTAGTTCGGGATATGGTTCGAGCTCAACTCCTTGGCGCTCCCCGACTATTAACCACACAGTCGATAGGACACCATGCTTCATTCTTAACAAAAAGGGTATATTTTTACTGTTATGTTTTACTAAAAAAGCTTCGAAACGATTGTGAACTTTCTTAATACCAAGTATGAGGTACCGCAGATTGAAAAAGGGAATTTTACCTTGGTGTTATAACGTAGATGTCCTCCATATACTTTAACGCCTTGGTAGCAATAATGTTGTCTTTTACATACTGAGCATTGTTGATCCAAAAAGTAGAGCCATGCGTGCACTGCAGATGTAAGGGCCCGCCGTTCCACGCTAGATTCTTGGGGAAGGCATCAACCATCACTACACTTCGGTATAACAGAAACAGCATTGCTAAATGATAAGTCATCTTATTGCCACATAAATATTAACAGCTGTCTAATTTTATTACTTGATGCCAACATTCGGCACGACTGCGTATGCGACTAATATGACTTCTGATTTCGTAACTTTGTATGAAGTGGACAAGAAGCTTCTGAGAATTGGCAAGCATTCTGCAAAATTGCTTAAGTGTTATGCCATATTATGCATTACTGTACGAATTCTAATACAAACTGTATTTATACGTCATACGATAAAATTACTTAAGCTTAGTGGCAATGTAAACGGATAGGAACCAAATTCAGTTTCGCTCCAATTGTTCCAATAGATACACGATACAACTCTTCCGATATCGAGGACTGGGTTCATGTTTCCTCCAGTTACAGACGTAAAAACTGTGTTAGTATGCCGTTTGCAGATAAAAAGAAGCCATTGTGCATCATGTGGGAATTACTGAGATGTTTTACTAGCGGTTAGAGCATTTTGTAGTTATATGATCCTTGTGAAGCTGATACGTTATGTTTTATCAATTCTATGCTTTTAAATAATACTACTTGGTCCCCTGATGGCTCTTTTACCAATGTTATAATATGAGGAGTAAGATATTGACTTATTAATAGTAGTGGATGGAGGTATTCTACAATAGTAAATAGATAGATAATATAAAGAAAAAGACAAGCACAATGTATTGTGCGACGCTAATGACGTATTTTACTAAAAGCTCTTAATTAACTCCGCCAACCCGCACTAGGCCAGCGTGGTGGCCTAATCCCACTCAATCGTACTATCGATTGTTGAGGACGCCCGTGCCCTGCCGAGGGCTGATACAGTACAGGTGCTAATTAAGATTTTGTTTTTGCCTGTTAGTGCGCCCTTATTTTAATTGAAAAACAAATTTGTCACTAAATTTACAAGGATTGTCTGGATATGTCAACCACAGGTCACAGCAACTAAATGCAGACTGTCCCGCCCTCACACCTGCCACTGCAACTCCTGTAAGCCAGGATTAACAGTGGCACGCATTATAGTGGCACTAAGTATTGAAGCTCAGCAAGTCTCCGGGAATGTCTAACTTGTCTTTAACCCGCAACGAAATCAATCACAAAGTTAAATTAATAGGAGGAGCTGGAAATAAATTATTGTCCATTTCCCTCCCTAATAAAGCGGGTTGAACATTGAAATAAAGAGATAAATAACCTCTGATAAAGACATTTACTGCCAGAGAAACAAACTGTAAAGCACCACGGATTGGTCATTATTACATTTAAAAGGGACCTATTTTGTGAGCTGTTGTATACTTGATTCCAATAATATGTATGGCAAAATCGCCGGAAAGCACGGAAATTCTTTCTAGTCTCCACATGGCCCATGTAGTATACAAATCCAGAGGCCACAGCAACTACTTATAATTGATATAAAGAGCTTCTTAAACAGTTTAGTGGTTACTGGCTTTAGGTTGGTAAACAGAATCAGCTGAGACAAAAGTCCCTATATCACGAATATGTTTAGTAATGTGTAGGAGGCACAAGTTTTGGGTCACTAGTATTGTCGGTGTTCGTCCATCTTTTTATAGATAGTTTTCCACATTGAACTATAATGCTTGTAAATATTCTGTTATATGAGAATTGTTGCAGACACTTAATTCAGCAATCATTTTCGCGTTAGAGGCAAAAAGAAATTATTGTAGAGCAAGTTAATAAATTGTTCCATTTAATATTTATGAAGTCGTATTGCAAATTCTTGCTCGTAAATTAGCAAAAATGAAACGACCTTGACATTTTGACAAAAACTAGTGTCGTTAGTATCACAATCAGTAATCACGCACTTTGTTAATAAAGTAAGCAATACGCCCCGCGCGGCGCGTGGGTGACAGCGAGTCACGGCTACCACCGCCACGCCTTCGGGATCGGTCACTTTTACTTTTAAGGTGTTATGTTATAGTGTAAGTAGAGTGTAGAGGGGCGAGTTAATTCGTGCGTACGCGAAGGCTCTCCTCCAGTGTAACTGCAAGCGCCGCGCTGTGACACGGTCGCGCCTCCCTGCCGCACTCGCGAACACACGTGCTTCGACCAGCTGCCACTGCCACCAGCCGGCCGCCGGCACTCGCGGGATCCACATATTGCAGGTACACACTACGCCTACACATTAGTGCTGTGTTTTCACTCGTCATTATATCAGACGAAACGCCATTCAGGATTAAAATGTAAATAGACCAATCAATGTTATGAACTCAATATTGATAGGTACCAGTTTAATCACCAGTTATTGCGGTATTCAAGCAATTTCAATTAGATAAAATGTAGAAAAACTATTATGGCGTTATAAATTCAATTGTGTATGGTCGGTACCATATCAGTTGCTATTCATAAAACCATGTGTCAAAAACTTTTAATGATCAGTTTTGTGCAACTAATGCCAAATATAGAAATAGTCAATTGAATGATTTTGATTTGAAATCAGCGTGATTGATAATACTAACTATAGGTATTACATAAAGGCATATTAGGCCACATGAATTAATAGGTAGCCATTAAACTTTTCGTTTGAAATTTACTGCATCATTAAATGTCTGAAATTGTTAATAGGGATGTGCCAATTAATTTTTATATAGTTATTGCTGTTGCTAAATCGTGAGTCATCGATGATTCTATTGTTCTTAAAGGAATGTAACATTTTCTCTGAAAAATTTGAATCATTTGTTTATGTCTTGGAAGCAGTAGTCGTAGCAGAAATTAAGATGGATTGAGTATATTTAAATATAACAATAAGCTATGTATATTGTATGTATTTAATTAATTAGTGCAGAAAGCGTGATATTCGCAGGTAACTAATGAGTAGATTTTTTGTGCCTCCCTCAATCAAAGTTGGCGTGAAGTCTAGTTACAATTTTAATTTGCCCTGGCTACGTTGTTCGTAAATTTATACATATTATACAATTATAAATAATCTCGCGATTACACATATCTGAAAACGCACGAATGTTGTTTTAACAATATCCTATAAGGCTATGTAAACAAGGGTTCATTGTCTGATAAATTGGTCATTGTATTTACAAACACGTAGGCACAATGAGTGGATGTGTAAGGAGCTGAGGAAGTTGTTACATGCGATAGAACATCACCATCATTGTTTACATTTGAATAATTACCAAACTCCTTAAGTGTTTATTATTTAATCATACTATAATATGGACATTAAATGTTCAAATGAACTAGGTAACAAGCACGCTGATGGACCTAAAGAAGCGAAATATATTTAGACATAGCGTGTAGTTCAGAAAACAATGTATTATAATTTAACAGCAGAAAAGTTATACAACGTACAATAATGTTTAAACTCTGGGAGGGTTAATTTACTAGGAATCTTTGATTGCTCTCAATTTAATATTAAACACGTAACGGCATTATCAGTCGTTAATGCATATCTCTAATTGCGGTTTAATTTTAAAAAGTTGCTATTAAGTAAGTAAGTAATAAGTACACCCAACAGACGCATTCATAGTCCTGACCCCACACTAAGATTGAATCTTGTTTCGTAGGTATCAGAAACTACTAGACTTTTAGGTCTCACAAATATCCGGACCCGGAACAAATATCTGTCAATCACACAAATATTGGTTCCGGTGCGGGGATCGAACCCGCGGTCTCTCGTTTCACAGCTGGCGTCTAACCAACTACGCCACGGAGTCTGTCAAGACTATTTGTTTAAATATATTGATAAAGATAGATATTTTTTTACACATATGGGCATATATGCACTTATTATATTAGTGTGGGTGCTCTTGATATTGAATTAATATTGAAATAAAATGCAAAAGACCTTCTTTTTATGGATAAGTGATAATATTACATTCAATTACGTATTATCGCAGACGTATCGAAACATTTGGCCCTCAAAATAACTTGTTAAGGAAGTATTTCATGGTTATTACAAGCAATAACTAATCAATTTAGGCTGTGCGTTGTCATTGACAAAAATAATTGAATTAAAAAAAAACTTTACATTTTGCCCAGTCCACAAAAGCAATGGAAGTTATCTTTACATGTACATACATACATAAACTCACGCCTTATTCTCAGAAGGGGTAGGCAGTGGTCCCACCAGAAAACCTACGTTTTGCTTTGTGTGTTCCGTCCCACGATGAGATAGAGTGCGAGCCTGTCGCCATATCGAGCACAATTTCCTGCTCTGGGCTGATAATGAATAGAAAAATCCAATGTCACTTTGCCCGACCCGGGATTGGAACCCGATACCTTAGCTTTGCAATCATACCGTAGTTCAACTGCGCCACCGAGTAAGTTTTCTTTCATTTTACATATTGATCAGCAGCTGACGTAAGTAAAAGTTGTCCCTACAACATGTAAGTAATCAGTAGAAATACGAATATTAAGCAATTTTTGTATAGTTACTATATTCAGGGGAAAAATTAACTTGCAAAAGAATGTAAAATTTGAATCGTTCCTAGTTCTTGACTAGCATGTCAAACAAATAAAATGTCGTCAACTATAAGTATATTCACCAACAGTGTGCGAGCATTTATTATTAAAATAATATTTTTGTGTTGAACTTTTAACGAATAATTAATCACAATGTTCGTTTCCTAAGAGCATCTAAATAAAGAATCCTCCTTAACTCTTGGATTATGATATATTGATCAGAACAGAACGTATTAAGTTTTTCTAGTTACTGTATGTTTATTCTTGACGTAGTCTTTACTCTTTACCGTCTCGGTAAACATCCACCTATGCAATTCTGTTCAGCTATTGAATATTTCCCTTAGTGCGTACCTAACAATCTATTGTTCCTTGGTAGGTAATAGTTGTTACCAAACACGTCTCTTGCTTCAGCGGTTGATTAACTATATTTGTTAATATTCGTGCTCACGGCTTTACCTTTCGTTATCCAACGTTTAAGGGCAACACATTCCCTATTTGCTGCTTATTTCTAAAGTACGCCAATAGAAGTAAATCTGATGTGCCCGATAAATTAAACTACGTACAATGCACATTACGGTCATGCAGTACAGTTTGGGTGTGGCAATCACAATAGTGACCCTTTTTTCTTAGCTGCGTACGTTTGTTATTGTTATGTATTTAAGTATATAGGTACCGGTTTATCGTCTAGTTCTGGGTGATTCAGAACTAGACGATAAACCGGTAATGGGAGATAGGCCAAATTATGACGGCATAGCAACAAAAAAAAAGTAGTCCAATCCTCGATAATTTTCAAGTAACAGCCATTTTATACATCTAGTTTAGGAATTCAAAAAAATCTACTTTGACCAACACCTTGTAGCATTGTGACCAGAGATTTCTATAATTTATAGATTTAATTGACGTTTTGATATATTAAATATATAAGCTCAATTGCTACATACCAAAATAAATCAAAACAAGTCTATTTTTAAAAAATGTGATCAAATTCCTCCTAGAAGAAATTTATAATTATTTATTGATCAACTTTGACACGTCTTACTAAACAAAAAATGTACTATAGTGTCCGTAGCAAGTTTTATTAAAAATTGGCATATTTTATCAAAAGTCTTCAACGCTATAACACCTGGTATTTTTCCACAGATTTTCTTTATATTCAGTTTTTAGTTGCGACTGACCGAATTTTTAAAACAAATCTTCATAATTTAACATTTTTTTACTCAGTCATAGATTTGCCCAGGGTTAATTCGTTATTAAATCAGACGTACAAATAAGACGTTAAAAATGAACAAACAATAACAATGGCACGCGTGGTTCTTTAACAATGGGTACAAGACATTGCAACAACGGTTGCCACTCTACACTATCAAGTAAGGTCCAAGTAAAGCTCTTATTCAGCAGACCATTGTAAAACTTAGCATGACTCTAAGTGAAATATGTATCCTTGGAAACAGCAACGCAACAAGATCTAATTGTGCGATATGACAGCTGATTGTGGTACCTGATTACGTTTACCAACACCGAAGCTGTTGCCTTGTGCTATGTCGCTGATACGACCTTTGTCCTACAAAAAACAGGATTTGCTTAGACGTGCAGTATGTAATTAGGGCTTGGCGGCTCTATATTAAGTTGGAAGTAACAAATATAGTAGTTTCATAGTGTTCTATTCCGTTTTTCATTTCTCAAAAAGCTCATGCATTCACTGTTAGCCTTAAGTACCTCATACATTTTAAGCCCGCTAAAATTCAAGAAACTTTTTTGAGTATTCTGATTATAAATTAATGCCAGTATGATTAATTTTAAAACAATTTATGAAAAAAAACATTTTTTTTGGTAATTTAACGCCCCACATAGTAACATTGTGCAAGTATATCAAAACAAAAGGCCGTCAGAATCATGGATACTGGATATGAACAAAATAAGTTTATAACTGGGTATATCAAGACTGCGACCGAAAACGAAGCTAAGTGGTAGTTTTAGTGGTTACAGACACAACTCAAAATATAGGTTAAACAAATTGAATTAAAATAGAAAAATGAATATAAAATAGAATTCGCATCCATCTCAAAACGTTTAATTAATGTAAAATAACATAGTAGATAGGGGAACACAACAAAATGAAATGTGAACCTCATTCCAGCTAGGTTCACAGATATTTCCGACAGGTTATAACATTATTATTTTAGTAAAACTATGTATTTCTAACCCAAATATGACGATCAGTAAAAATATACAAAAAAATAATTGTCAATTTCTTTTGCGAAATTTTTAGTTTCATTGTGTCTGAAGTCACTAATATTGCCACCTGGCTTCGTTTTCGGTCGCGGTCTTGATATACCCTATATAATTATTACTAATTGTTGGAAACCTAAAGAATAACCTCGAGACTGTAAGTTCAATGTAACGTTTATTCTCCGGTAAAGTTATAACAAGAATGAATAAAATATATTAGAAAATAACTAATGACAGGTAAAGCACTCAAGCGCCACAAACGACAAGAAGGTGCAACTACTCGAATAAATACTATTTATGTATTTATGTTTACTATTTCAACATCCTCCCTTAAACATAAATCAAGCCCATCTTGGTAGAACAATATGCCAGCTTTGAGTATGGTGTCGCTTTAGTAAGTGCATCAGCTACCATCATATCCGTCTGTATAATATATTGCACATCAATGGCTCCTTCAACCAATTAACAATCGGAATCTGAAAGTTTAATAGAACTTTGATTATCTCTGTAAATAACCATTGCCTCATTCTATAGCATAGAGGCCGAAATAGCCACATAGCTGTCTTTTCTCTTCTTTAAATCCTCTTTTCCTTGCTTTTCTTTTGTTTTCCTCTTGAAAACCCATTGCGCGGTATAGGACGTTTATCTTCTGGAAGATAAGTTATTTCCCAAGTTTTATTTTCCAATAATGAATGATACTCCTCATCCATAGCTGCTTTCCAGTATTCAGCATCAGTGCCCGACATGGCTTCTTCAATAGTCAGTGGGTCTGAAATCTGTTGAACACACATGAAGTTGTTTTGCCTGTGATGAGATCTTAAAGTAATATTTCTAGTAAAACTTTCAGTGCTAGTATCATCATTTGAACTGGGATAATAGGTTTCATCCTCAGTCATTCTATTCAACACACAACTATCGAAAGATGTGTCAGGACTTGAGTGTGACAAAGTGTTGCTACTCCGTGTTCTATCTTCGACAGATATTACCTCATCAGTATTTGCACTTAAAGGAATATTTATGAGCGGTTTGGTAGGTAAGGGTTCCGATGTATTACTATTATTATCCATAACTTCATTAATAAATATGACATCTCTACTAATAATAATTCTTTTCTTTACTGGATCATACAGTCTGTAACCCTTCGTATTGTCACAATATCCCACCAAAAGTAATTCTCTTGATTTACGATCCCATTTTAAACGATTTTGTTTTGGAATATGTACCATGGCTTTACAACCAAAAATCCTTAAATTTGAAAGGTTCGGTTTCTTACCAGTCCACTTTTCATACGGAGTTACCTTATCCAAAACCCGAGATGGTGATCGGTTGGTGACATAGGCTGCAGCAGCAACTGCCTCTGCCCATAACTGTTTATGCAGCTTTCCTTCAAAAATCATGCATTTCGCACGTTCCACCAACGTCCGATTCATCCGCTCCGCTAGCCCGTTTTGCTCAGGTGTATACGGAGTACTCGTCTGATGTTTGATGCCGGAAGCCCTTAGGAAATCCGAGAATGCTTTATTAAGATATTCTTTCCCATTATCGCTTCTAACTATTTTTATTTTGAGATCTAACTCATTTTCTACTTCTTCTTTAAAACTTTGAAAAACCGACTTAATATCCAACTTGTTCTTGAGAAAATAGACATAAACTTTACGGGAATAGTCATCTATGAAAGTTATGAAGTATTTCGCACCACCAGCAGACAGTGTCTCCATCGGACCACATAGATCAGTATGAACTATTTCTAATAATGCCTTTGCCCTAGAACCAGAGTCTGGAAACGGTAATCGTGTTTGTTTAGCTTCACAACATGGTATACAAACAGTATCAACATCTTTATTAGTGATAGTTATACCCTCAGCACATGATTCTAACCTCTTTACATCAGCCAAATTTAAGTGCCCCATTCTCTTGTGCCATGTAATAAGATCTGTCTTATTTTCACCCAATACAGCATAAGCAGTCACGGTAACAGTGTTCAATTTGTACATGTTATTGATCAAACTTGCATTTGCTATAAGAATCTTATGAACGTTATATATGTTACATCCCGTATCAGTGAATTCCACTTTACAACCATTTTTAGTTAGTTGACTAACTGACAACAAATTTACACACAGCTCGGGAATAAATAAAACATTTCTCACCTGGATTGGACACCCATCTTTGCAAAAAATGGTATGAATGTTTACTTTACCCATATTTTGCACGGAGACAGCATCATTATTAGCCACCTTTATTTGCTGAATCGGAGATGCTTGGATATCATACATCCAGTCGGAACGTCTCGTCATGTGCATAGTAGCACCTGAATCTATGTACCAGTCTTCTTTATTCACATTGCTGTAAGCTGAAAAAATTGCTGAAAAACTGTTATTGTTGTCATGGTTACATTTTTTCACTGTACATTGATTTTTGTAATGTCCAAATTTATTACAATTGAAACAACGAGGGCCTTTTTCCTTTAGCTTGGCATTGTCTTTAGAGGTATTTTTGTGCTTTGTAAATAAAACAGAAGACGCAGAAGACTCGGAAACTTTAACCTCCTGTAAAAGTTTTGTCTTGACAAAATCTGATGACATTTTTATTCCGGAACTTTCCAGACCCATGATCATCGGTTTATAATTTTCCGGTAAACCTGCCAGCATGAGTGTTCCCAACCATTCGTCATCAACTACGAAACCAATGTTTCGTAATTTGTATGCAGTACTCATTACTTTATTTACATATTCTTCGACGTTTGCGCAGTTATCCAGTGTTGTGTTGATTAAATCCCGCAATAAGCCAACTTTCCTCGATAACCCGGAGTCTTCGAAAGCATTTCGTAGGTTTGTCCATACTTCTTTCGACGTCAGTGCATTTTCAATATGGACATAGTTTATTGGTTCCACCAACAAAATGATTTTCGACTTAGCTTTTGTATCTTTCTTACTGTTGACATCGGTGCCAGGATCGACACATTCCCACATATCTTCATGTTCCAGATACGATTTTACCGCAAACTTCCATGTTGAATAATTTTCCCGTCCGGCTAATTTTTCAATTTGTAAATTAGACATCGCCATTGTTTTCGGGCCGATGTACGATGGAATATTCTCGAATGATTATTGTCCGGTACTTTATGAGAATAAATATTAAACTTCGAATCTTCAGGTATATGAGACTGGGCCCATAACCTGTTGGAAACCTAAAGAATAACCTCGAGACTGTAAGTTCAATGTAACGTTTATTCTCCGGTAAAGTTATAACAAGAATGAATAAAATATATTAGAAAATAACTAATGACAGGTAAAGCACTCAAGCGCCACAAACGACAAGAAGGTGCAACTACTCGAATAAATACTATTTATGTATTTATGTTTACTATTTCAACACTAATGTATTTGAAAATATGAAAAGTTGCTTTTTTATTCTAAAGTAATAATAAGTAATTATGATATAAATACAAATATTAGAAATTATAAGTAATTTAATATATTATAATATAACCCACATTTCGTTAATACTAGAGCTGAGAAGGCGCACAACCTGCCCTTGTGACGGAGCATTTACGCGCAATATTACAATGTATTCCAATGGCATACCAGTTAAATGTTATGTCTTTATTCGTAAGAATGTAATACAAGTTCGTGTATTTAAACAATGAATGTCATTAATTAACCGAAAAACTTTCACAAAGATTGGATAAAAATATCTAATTTCGATTTCCAGCATTTATGCAATGATGTCAATTGGCAACCTCAGAGAAAGTTAAGACATACTGGCAGAAAAATACTGTGTCTGTTTATCAGCGTAGCCTCGCACGTGTCTGATATTTTCACTTTATACTTAATTACGTATTTAAAACCCATAGCGTGTCTGTGCCTCGACGAAGTGTTATATAAACCATAGCGGCTTGTCGCATGTTCTTAAAACATTACACGTATTCTTGTAGATACTACTGCATCTAGTAAACAATAATAAAATACTCGGACAATGTTAAATTAAAATTACATTTTTTGTTTTCTAAAATTAGTTAATACTGTACTAATAATCGTATTGAATTAAATTATAAAAATATATAATACAATACAATATATGATACAAAATATATAATAATATAATTATTAAACATTTATGTCAATGTGAAAGGTTTTCGACTAAAGTAATCGAGGATTTCGTGTGAATAAGATTCAATTACCTTCATTACACTCCTTATAGGCATGCTGATTGCAATATGATCATTGGGTCATCCTCAAGGATCCGATATGCGTTCTCAGATGCGATCAAGTTCAAACAGATTATAGAATTAAAGAAACTTTCAAAAATGTAGATTTTATGCTATTAGGTTCTTATGACTAGGTGGTGATTAGGTGCAAGATGTAAATGATGTCGCTTAATATTCTAACACAGTAAAAGTCGATCTAGAAACTTTGTATTCGATCAACGTTTTGGACTAGGAAATCTCGCGACACACTGTGCGTAAGTAAAAGTTTAAAGGCATTTTAAACTGGTTTCGCTTACATCACGACCTTGTTGCGCTGCCAAAGATAAACTTATGCTGTAACAAAAACGGCACTTTTGATACGGTTCACTAAAAATGCGTATGATTTGATCAAAACAGTGAATAGTTTATTAAGTTTATGATTTTATATATTAATGTATAGATGTTTTGTGATTATTTATAAAGTACCAGGAATTAAGAAAAGTTTGTTTGGAAGTAGAATGTTAGTAAACAAATAATCGGGCATCGGAAACTTTGAGGGAGGAAGTGATACATTGAAATGTGTCACTTCTTTGTTAACGTAGTTTCCGGGATATAAAAACTTAATCTGAATTTATGAATCTTATAAAATTATATTCATGAATGTAAATTAAATTATTATGAATTGAATAAATAGATTTAATAAATATTAATTGATAAGAATGAAGAAGATATTTAAGGCGTACTACAAACCATTGCGGTGACACAACCCGGCGGCATATAAGAAAAGTATCATGCCGGCAACAAGCACCCGCACGTGTCACCCGACGACATGTTGGCGACGCAAGCGCTTTTCTGAGTTGCCCGGCGACACTCAGCAATGACATAAAAATGTTCTTCATATCATGTCGAGCCGCTGTCATATGGTCGACAAAGTTTTCCGACTTGCAATTAGTGAAATCGCCAACAAAAAGAATTGGCGCGTAGTGCGAGCTAACAACTGACGAATTACGATAGACGACGTCGTTGAAATCTTTTCTTCAGAATATTATAACAATTTCATAAAACGTTTTTTTACAAAAAATATAAAGCTAATGTTTTGATATTACTTTTACATACTTTTGCTAGAATCTCTTAGTAATGCACGTGTTTGTAATAGCGGTTTAAAACCGGGATTTGGCCCTAATTTTGAGATATTTTTTATCGAGCTAATTGGTATGATTTATGTTTTTACATGATCATTGGTAGTATCCATCTATAGATTCAGTAGTAGGTTGTCATACATAAACACCCAATCATGTATTATAAATATTACAACGCCTTTGATATAAATTAACACGTACTTTTCATACATTCTGATAGAAATCAGAATATTATGAGTAGTTTAAAATATTGCTTATATTTTACCTGTATTTATATGTATAATGTGAACAGTATTGTTTTAAGTAAAAATCATAAAAATAATATATTTTAAACATAGTTCAAAAATTGAAAATGTTCAACAATCTGCTAGGTACGAATGACTTGTCACGCAAGAAATTATAATTTTTATTCTTTTTTGTTTCGTTTTGTATCTTACCTCTGTGTTTCTATATTTTTAACATACGTACATACACCTATATATTAAATGTTATGTATGTCGCAATATATCTGAGTTAATCCTTTTATTAAAAGCATCCATCCAATGTCAGCTGAATGAGGTATTTTAAATTTTAAATGAAATAATCCGTCAAATTAGACTATCCGGCCTGCGCCTCAGTCTCCCAACTTTACAAGGGTTCAATCTAAACAAGTTTTGTTTTTTATTAACACAAATTATACATAATATTATCTGGAAAATGTGGAATCATTAACGAGTCACATGTAATTTGTTGCTTAGTAATTTTTTATCGATTTAGGGTAACAAGATTTATGACTACACAGATTTATTAAATTTATGCCACACGTATGTATGAGTAGACAGTAAGTACATTAAATTATTCTTTGTTACGGAAATTTGTGATGTCGATGTTAAGGTCGACAACAATCCTTTCTATTGAGACTTGTAATGATAATAATATCAACAACCAAAATGCTGTTTGTTTATTAGACCTATAATAACCTGCATAATCTGTTTTAATCTAAGCTACAATTGTTTTAACATTGCTGAATACAGTTTATAATAAGAATAAAATCTTTAATAATATTTTTCAATAATTATACAGTTCAAGCGTAGTCCTCGACTATTTTAATAATTATTGTGTTGGTTATTTGCCAATGTGGCCCGATGTAATCCATACATCGCAGCATCGTGTACTACTTGGTTGATTATTATAAATAAGTGTTGTATTTACAGTGGAAATACTGTTTTAATATCCTACGAAGCAGAGAGGAAACCCGCGTTCCTAGTTCACAAGCTAAATAAACAGAATGTACAAGGGACATTGGAATTGTGAAATCGCTACTCAAACATTGCTCTACATTCGAAGGTACTTGTAGGTAGGTGGTAATAAACACGACGCTATGAAATAAGTAGTTTTCTACTTCTGTTACGTAATCTCGTTAACGGCTCTTCCCCTTTTCACTTGAGTGGTCGCACTACTTTTTAGGACAAAACACGTTCAAATAAATCGGTCTAATGATCACTTGAACTTTATACTTTATGCTCGCATTAACTATAGTGTGCACTACACGTTTCGTCAATACTTATTAATGATCCACATATTGACGTATTACTGGAACGAAAATTAATCCCATCAAAATTTCTTATCAAAGATACTTCACTATAAAGGTAGGTTTGAAAATGTTAACAATTTTCTAAGAAACTAACTGAATAATCAATTAAAACCAACTAACAAAGAGCTGGTTATGAGGTGATGTAGATATATAACTCTTGAACAAGTTAGGTTGGTGCGTTTCATAACTGAAAATTAATTCAAGCATCCTAAAATTTGTCAATGTATAACTATTGGCGACTAGTTATGCCAATCGAATGTAATTCCAATTAACTTGTTTAGTCCTTTACATTGGTACACATTGGTAACCATTTTAGTAAAGGGGACTATGAAACGTTTAGTTTTTAAGTCTTTTATTCGTAGTTACACGCTTTGGAATCGAAACTAACCACAAATTACTAGCGTAAATATAGAAGAATGATGCAAACAGCTTTATATCTATAATTACATTTATAGCCGTTATAAGCATGAGTTATTAGTTCTAGTTATGCTATTAATACCTTCTCATCATTCCTCAGTCATGTTAATAGCGCTGGTTGAGTTTAACGCTCTTCTAATATAAATATAATTTCCCAAACGCCGCTGTTATGAAAATTCAATGACGACGATAAAGGAATGCCGTGAATTTCCAAGTGGACAGGCATTGCGGTCAGCTGCACTCAAACACTAATTATTTTTTACGTTAGCTCATGGTATGTGAGGAGGAGCGGCTTTGACAAACGACCTTAAAGTGTGCAATGAAAATTGTTATGTATTATAGTCAATGTCCAATATAAATTTTATTTTACAAGGCGACGTGGCCGTTCACTATGTTCCTAATGGTTCGATACACGTGTAGATAGTAATAATTGCTGGCCAATGTAGGTCTCTGTGTCTGAATGGTGTTTTATTTTATTGATACCCAATTTCAGACATAACAATTTTTTGTTTCTCTCCCACAGCCAACTTCCCTGTAAGACCGGTGAATGTCAAATCGACCTTGATATCGCGTTTGAAATAGCTTAGTTCAAAGCGTATGCGGCCAATTAAATGTATTTTAACGCTGAATTACATTAGATATATTGCGGTAATAAAGATTGAATGCAAATTATCTGATATGTGTTAGGATAAAATTACTATGACAGATACTTCCTACTATAACCGATTATATGTACATTAGTTATGTACCTATTTAATTATATTACTAGGCTTTAGTATGGTCATATTTCTTCATCGTATTAAATTTCTATTTCGTTACAGATTTGATCTTAACCGTTTGTATGTCCAATAATAAACTTGTAAACTCAGTTATCATAAATTAAATTATCAATGTTGCAGTTGCAAATGCACAATATAATAACATCATGAAACTGACAACAGAAGCAGCATTGTTCAGCTCGCGTATACAATTGTTTCGAACAAGTGACGACACACTAAATAACAACTCGAATACAACACAGATACATACGAATACAGTGGACGACAACTTGAGTGACACTTTGACACATAAATTGCATTATTACCGTATTCTTAATATGAACGTGTATTCTGTTGTATTCAGACAATTTTAACATTAAAAGGACCACATTAATCAAAGCATTAAAGACACAACACAGACCGCTTCCAACTGGCTACCGTGAAAATCATTGGAGGATTCAAACATAGTTTCACGGGTGGATTTTCTGAGTCTGAACATAATGATAACGATGTAACAAAATTGGGATTTTATATCTATACTACATACAACATTTTATATGAACATCATAGCAGTTTAATAAATTAATGGAAATTGGAATCATGTTAATACATTACAACAGTATTTTTATGTTTAAGCATAAAGTAAATTACACCAAAAAGTATTTTTAATTATCGGTTTTTAGCGCGCATATTGTGAAAGTGGTTAGTTTTAAGAAAAAAGGTTTTACACATCCTCAAATTGCATAAGTATGTGTTTATAAAAGTGTGATGAACCAACATCAGAAATCTATTAAAATCTTTATGTATTTTTAGTATGAAGGCAATTTATCGGATGAATATATTAGTGAAATGCAATACTTCCAAAAAGAGTAGATAAAATATAGTTAGTTAACTACAAATTAGATAAATATCTTGCCCTAATATTAATGTAAAACCTTGAAACTACAAACTATCGCCCTGGCCTTCTATATTTGGCGCCGCGCCGGACCATAATATGTTTGTTCATCTTCCCTTGTTTTTGTTCATGTACCATAAAGTCGAAATATTCGAATTACGATTTGGTATAAAAGATGAGATAATAAATTTGAAATAATGTAATAAAAACTCACACGGTCACAACCTGCTATAGTAGATTAATGGAGAAATTCGGTACCCAATAACACACAGAACTCTGCGGCCAAGTGCTATGATCAATTCAATATAATTTATTAAAGTACCAAAATGCGATAAATACTTCGACAGGTGTGAGGAAACAAATTAGCATACTCACATGCACACGTAGATTTCAGAAATCATAAACGCCTGTTTCCTTTGGATAAAACGTATCGTGAACTCTATCTTACTTATTATTTATTCGCAAATGACTATAATTATGGAAGTAATATTTAATTTTTACGGCAGTGACTTTTTAAAAAACGAACAGTCGTAGCGAGAACAATCAAAGCAACGACCATATTTTTGCTATGTTTTATTTTTCAATGCTTACACTTATTAAAGCTTACCCTACGCTTATTACAAAAAAAGAAAACAATTATTAGATACTTTAACCATTTGAGCATCGTCCGGTACTTTGTAGTATTGTCTGAGGTAAATCTCCAGTCACTTGACGATTGGTCCATCCAATTTAACTGTAATTACATTGATTAATGAGCATTTTTGCACACAAACATTATACACATATAATAACATTTATAATGATGCTTGCATTTTCGAAGCAGTTATTAATCATGTTCTATAACTAACAATGATTATGAAACTGGTCCGATATATTAATTAATATAATGTGTTGGGGTACATATAACAGACTGCGCTTGTGTAACAACAAAACCTTCCATCACATAAAGCCGAGTTTATATCATTTGGCGAGAAGTAAATCATAAGTGCCTGACGAAATAATATGATGCTCTAATGGAATCTTACATTAAAAACAATTGTTGCCTAAACAATTGGTTTTATGTTCAATTAGAACGTTACATTATAGTCATTTTATTTACTGGTTACACATTGTACATAGGTCTCTCATATGTCAGAGGCCGCCTGGGTAGTTACCACCGCGATATCCACTTCTCCCGCCCAACAGTTCATGTGTCGCGGGTGTAAGGACATTGTAGACCGAGTAACCACTGGACATAATGCGACTTAACCTCCAAACATTGCTTTGTAATTCATGGTGTTGTTTGGTTTTACTACTGTCCATGAGCGGTCGTATCGCTTACCAGGCTTGCTTGTCTCTCCATTTATCGCAATAAAAACATATGTATTTTTTTAAAACAAACATAACATAGTAATACTTACATAAAGCACGATACAAATATGAACAATAACGACGATGATGCTCTACGTCACGTCTATTTGATTTGTAGTTAGTGACGTCCTTGAACTACGAGTAAAAGTCGGTCATGAGAGTAGCGGCAGGTCATTGCCGCGCGTTTTTTCTTTCTCAATTATGTCAGAGTACATCTACTGATACTCGTAATACTATAGAACTTTCGTTTCAATTTGTGCTACAGTAATTATGCGTGTATCACCTTGTAGAAATTAACATTTAATATTAATACAGAGAAATTTCGCAATATAACCTGTTTTGAAAGTGGATCCGTAAAAATATGTACCAGACCATATAGGTTTTACATGTATTTGTGCTATAAATACATTGCTCTGATTTGTTTCACGCAATAACGCGATTTAAAATATTATTTAATAGCCGTCATATTTTCTGAATTTATATTAAAAGCATTATTGCACTGCGTAGTAGAAATATTTGCCAATAATTTGTAGCAAAATAATAAACGGATGTTTTTCATTATTCGCAGGAAGTCATGATGAGGTGTCTTACGATAGTGTTGTGCGCTTACCTTGCGTCGGCGAGCGCCTCGCTTGAAGTGGTAAATCAATGGAACGTGCTCCAGTTCGACTTCCCGCCGGACCCGGTGCTACTAGAGAAGTTCCAGCCGGAGAACACAGTGCCCACGGGCTTGGAGATCGGCTGGGACCGCATCTACCTGGGGATCCCACGGCTGAGGGCCGGCGTGCCCGCCACGCTCGCCTGGGTGCCTCGCAGCCTGCCGCCAGGCGTGAGCCCCGTGCTTCAGGTATGTACTCCACTGGTCAACCAAAACAAGGAACGCAAGGTTTAATTGATTTGTCTTTAAATCAAATCGACTAGACTGTATGAATAAATGTTATCTCTCAAGGATACTACTATAAATAGTGTCTTTAACCATTTAAAGCGACTTGTAAGTTTTTATGCTTGTTTTTGCTAGATTTGATTTATCATGGACGTGGAATAATCTTGTGAAGTGATTGAGAACTTTTCGACATCCTTGTCGTATGGAAATTACCCATAATTGATTTATTGTGAATATCCTAAAGGTCTACTTATTCAAACTTTTTTAAACTTCTTATTGAAAATAATCTTTATTTACCAGTTGAGACTAAAGATCTTGTCTTTCTCAAAAGAAAACTTGAAAGATAAGGCATTATTGATTACACTCAGACAAAAGAGTCGCCCCTGTCACTTTTAAGATAAATGACGGTTAATATTTTATTTATAATGTCAAAAATAAGTATTGGGCGATTTACCTTATCATACACAGCAAAATTATCCATTATTATAGTCAGTTTGGGCGTAGCTCTAGAAACCGGAACGATTATTTATCAATTGGTTCTATTGCCTCTGTGCACAGGGTGTGGTGTTGTTCATTCGTAAACTACAATTATTTTAAATGTGGAAGTTCAGACAAAACCAACATTGCGTGCATTGATGTTATAAGTACTTGTGCTACTTATCTGCAAGTCGGTTGCATACCTACCTATATAAATAATATGACGATTCTGTATCACAATAACATTAATGTCATCTCATTCTTTCGTATCGCTGTTTCCGTAACATTGAAAAGTTGTACCTACTACATTTCATTCATAACTTTCTCTGCGTCGCGTCGCGTCGCGTCGCGTCACCGGGCGCAAAAAATACTTGTTCAATTCATTTTTGTCGTCCTCTACGTTGAATTTACCACGCAAGGCTTCGAATTGAATTTTGTATAGAAAATCGTTATATCATAATTGTTACAAGTTGCATATACTTATATCTTTTTAAGGTTATAATCATCGTTCATATAATTCACCACACACACACATTAAATACACATAAACAGTTGTCGAGTCCAATAACCAGTTTTAAATACACCCGTACATTGACGAAGAAATCATGCATATGATGGATCGGTTTATAATTTTTTGATATCTATGTCACTTTAAGACCTATCATTATTATATAGTACAACTTACGGCTTTTAAGTTGTACCTAATGGACTCATAAAGAACTAGGCCAAAACTTTGGAACTGGAAAGCTATAATTTCCCAGAATCCTTTATATGCAAGAAATAAAGAATTTATTTCCTATTCTATGGCCAAATGGGTAAAATAGGATTCCAACTTTCTATTTATAATAAAAATCAAAGAACAGCCGAATATGTTTTAAAATCTCTAGGTATTTTAATAAAGTTTGTAAGCGACATTTTTTGGAGGATCAATAAATAAGCATACGCATATCCAGTTTTTTTGTATTATTTCAATGCTTTAGGCCTTAGTGAGTGATATAATTATATTTGCAAACCTATATATTTATAAGAGCATTATTGTTGGGGATTTTTTACGACGTTGATACAGAAAGTAGCTTTTTTGAAGCCTCTGTAAGTGGGCATAATTTAAAATTAATGTCGTATAGGACATAGACTACTATAAATTACTAAAATCAAGTCGTGATGGAAGAAATATTGGCAAGATTTATTCAGGAAATTGTAGGTGAATGTCAGATTTACGAAAAACTAATGTTAATATTGTGTACAATTTAATGAACCCGATGAATCGATAGTGGGTCGTTATCTTACACAAAAGAGACTGATTTAATGGAGGCATTACAGAGGTAACCTTGAGCTACCTGATCAAAAACGTCAAAACATAATTAAAAGTATGTCACAGTGAATTTCGTAAAACTTGATATATTATGTGTTGGAAATTATCAAGTGTCCATATACAAAGCTGTTCAATTCCACAAGTTTTATCAGATATGGAAGATTACAATCTCTTTGGCCTTATAGTTAAAATAATGGTAAGTGAACGAATTCAGGGATATGTAATAATATAAAATTAAAAGCAAACGTCGCTAATCTTGTGGCGATAGTTAAATCATTCGTATGTGATTAATGCTCGTAAAGACAAGCTTTGGTTTAAGTACGGAGTAATTTTAAATTTAAATGCTTGAGAACTTGGCATTCTTATGCAGAATGAGCAAGGTTTGGGAGACATTGTCGCTACCTAGCTATTCTTAGGCGTCTGGTCAACCTTTGTTAGTTTAGCTACATTGTCGTCACTAGAAAGGGTTTTTAATTACTTACGATAAGCAACATACTGTTACGTATTATCCCTGAATTAAATAACGAACTACATCTAACGTCTGAATAGCGTCATTATTGTTGTTTGATATGACAAGTATCTACATGTTTTAAATGTCACATACAAATCCACACAAAACTTGCCGAAATCCAATATCTAGAGGGTTAACATCTTCTTTGATCGTAATTTCAATGCGGTATATGTATGAGTATCTACCCGTATATGCAATGATGCCGGCTTAGCTAATAGAAAACCCTACTTCCGGCAGTAAGTATTTTTTATTCCAAAATACAATATGTGCGTGCTGGAGGTGTCGGGTAAACACTATGCTCCACCGCACGCTTGTATGGAGACGGTAAACAGGCATTTAGAAATTACTTAATTATATGTTATACTGTTTCCATTCGTTTATTTTATTTTTGACAGTTCACGCCTATAAAGTACGACATTACAGTAGAACAATATTTTGAAATAAAAGTAGATACTTTCTTGACGGGTAATGCCCACTTAGAGTTGTGCCATTCGTAACGAATGACCACAGATAACAAAAACGATTTTGAATAGAATCAATCAATCGGAATCATTTGAAATAAAATTACATTAAAATGCTAATGAAAACAGTTAAACGTAATATAGTACCCAATATTAGGATCGAATGTATTTGCTGCAAATTAATTAATATGAATAAAGGTATACGTATTGAAGTGACTTTTAATAAGAGTTTAATTTAAAATAATTACAATGATTACAACGAAAATAAATGTTTAGTACCTACTTGTAATAAACAGTTAAACCATGTTGGAATTCATAGTACTTTAAGGATTAAATAATTAAAACAACTAAAAGGTAATTTGTTAATATTTTTATTTATAAACAATCGTCTGTTTCGTCGGAATCGGCGTCGTCGTCACTCGTATCCCCAGTAAAACTAATTATTAATGAGTGCATGGGTAAGTTGTCAAATGCGACATCGCGATCCCAATCAGACATTATTTCTTTCTTCGTCTTATCTACGACACTCGCCCAGTTATGAGGCGTCACATTTTCACACGCATTTTTAAGCAACTCCAGCATTTTGTTTGCGGTGAAAGGAGGAGTTGTATTTATTCTCGCAGCATATCCTTTCACTTGCGCCCATATTAGCTCTATGGCATTATACTGGCAATGATATGGAGGAATTCTAAGGACGGTGTGCCCATGTTCTGCAGCCATTTCATCTATAACGTATCGTTTAGGCTGCTTCCTCATTTTTAATATTTTAAGTAACTCTACTTTTAATAGGGACTCGTCCACCTCCTCGCCATTGTTACGGAGCCAGTTTATTATTTCATTTTTTTTACTGGCTTGCGTTGGCATTTTGTTAATTTGCCGAGAGTGATAGGACGCATTATCTATAAATATTGTTGATGGCTGTTCGAGTGACAATAACATTTCCCGAAACCATTTTTCATATACTTCGGAATTCATTTCTTCGTGGTAATACCCTGTTTTCTTTGATTTAAAAGCTAACATAGCATCTTGCACAAATCCTTTTGCGGTTCCTGCATGACAAATTATAATTCTTTCACCTTTTCCCATTGGCACTGCGGTCGAGGAGCTAGCAGTGTTGTCAGTCCAAGTTTTTGATACCGTGTGATTCGCATTGAGCCAAGTTTCATCGGTGAAAACAACATTCGACCAGTCTTCTATTTTTTTAGCTTGTCTTAAAAATTCGCATCGATACAAAGCAACATCATTGCGTTCCATCAATATTTTTCTTTTGTCACATTTTTTGTATTGGAATCCAATCCTATTCAATACCTTCGCCAAAGAAGACTTTTGACCACGGAACAAGCCACTAGTTTTCAGAGATTGTACTAGGTTATGTAAAGTAGGAATCTCTTTTCTTTGGTAATAATCGTATATATGACGACGAATAGCATCACCATCAAAACTGTCAATTGCTGTCACTTTAAAGGGCTGACGTTTTTTCTTAGGTGTAGATGGCTTGTTTTGTTCCATGCCACTACTGCCGTAGCCTTCTTTAATTATTTTTGAAACTGTTGGAGCAGTAATACCTAATGCTGCTGAAACACGGTCTCTGATTTGAGTCACTGGTATAAGAGGTCCACCATTACGGCTTTCCCTTTCAAAGTACTCATGAAGTCGCAACACAAACTCCCTTGTTTGTCCTTTAAGCACCTTTCCTTTAGGCATTTTGAAAGTGATGAAGGCAGGTACGATGTTCTCAATTCAACCAAATGTAGGAATTCACGGGTAAAACAATACGGAGGAATATAAATACTCAACTCGACGTATGAAAAATGTGAATTAAAATTCAGCGAACGGAAAACACTAGCACGGGCGCGGGCGTCTCGTTGTGAGTGACCACAAAATGGCGGCGCGCGTCACCTGTCTGCCCAGTGTTTCCGTTTCACAATTTGTTTTTAACAACATTACTATTGCCGACGGAAGTGATAAGAATATTAACTTAACATGAGTAAATGGTTTATTTTAATATAATTATTAAATCAAGTAACTTAAATATCCCTGAAGTTTTATAAAACAATGCATGGAGCAAAAAATAAAATATGTATTAAATCGATTAAAACTTGTTCAAAAATAAAATCGTTTGTTATAAAAAATTGATTCGATAACGCATCAGGCCATTACTATTTGATTCAGTACTCGATGTGTCAAAAATAAAATAAACGAATGGAAACAGTATAGGCGGCCCAATCTACATAATTAATGTGGCGCACAATAATTACGCACTTAAAAACACATATAATTTCAATTTGCCAATCATAGTGTTATGGAACGGATATTAATACATTATTATGCGGACGTTATATCGATCAATAATAGTCCAGTAGTGTTAGTTTGGTATTCGAATAGTGTCGAGATTTAAGGCTGATAGTGTCTGCAGACTGCAGCGACTCGCATTATTGCGCAAGCTCAGTCTGGAACGCATTCGAAAGCTCCATTAGTATAGTCTATAGACGCAGTATAGGTTCACATTATGAATAATTAAGCCGTTTATAGAAATCTCCTCTAAATACAGAATCTAACTTTCCTTAAAACCAATAGAGTTCTATAAAATTAATACGCACTCTAGTTTAATTTACGACTTTTTGCAAATATATACAGAAATATGCTGCAATTTTGTAATTTGTAACTAATTTCTATGCGATTTGGATGTTATTAGGAAACCTGATATTTCTCTTAGTGTATCCGTTTATGTAATATTGTGGGAAAAATATTAGAATTGATATGCACAATGCCAAACGCTTTCCTTTTTTGTCGCACCGCCACATACATTAATCACGCATAGTGAATGACTGTTGTCTATTATTTTATCGAAGGTGAGGGCATTGGAATGACAGAGGAGATTGGTGCATTATAAACCAATTTCAATTGAAGCTAACTGTGCAATGCTCTGTAATTTTGACTTCAAGTTATAGGCATTGTAGCCGCAAACGCACAAGCCTTAGGATAAAGTTAGCTAATACTTATCCTTCAGAACGACTACTATTATTAATTCCGCCCGCCATTTGGTGTTTAAATGTCAAATCATTGTAACTAGCTTGTCTATGTTGCGGTAAAACCAACCACAAACTTTTCTCTTTGTTATGATATTTTCTAATACATATGTAGGTACATCCACTCCGCTATATCGCTTCAGGATTATTATATACATTACTTGAACACAAAAAAATAATATTGGCTGTATTACAAATCTAAATACTTGATTTATATTGACATCGCATATTATGTCACTTGAGTATAGGTAGCATTTATTTTTCATCGGTATTGATCTATCTTGATATACCCGATATTTGAAATCCCTGAGAAGAAACATCAGGCATTTAGGTTTACCTGCTCTTATCGGCATCAAAAGATAAATTAATTACAAAACAACAATTACAAACAACACTTTGGATGAGTAATACTATTAGATTTTATTAATACGTTTAAACGGGTTAGCGTGAAGGGCAGCTGTTAGGCGCCATGCACAGCTCCATGCGGCCTTGGCGCGGCGGACACTTGTCCAGCCTCTACACATTCCGCCCATCCACTCTCACTATTCATTTTATCACGTAATTAAAGTCCTATGTAGAAAATGTAGATTTATGCCACGAAGCGAATTTTTCCCCTCTTTCCCATGCTTAATTAAGTAATTCTTGCATTAAATGTTTATAATTATTATTTCATAATATTTGAATCGTATGTTTATGAAGGAAACAATGAGGCGTATTATTGTTGTACATGAGAAATAAGTTCAAAATTAAAGAAATAGCGAAATGTACCATAATAAAAACTGTGAGGCAATTATTAAAAAATAGATTTTTTAATTAAGGCTAAATTAAAGTAACCTATAGATTTATTTACGGCCTGTTTAATTGCGCTGGAATTCAAAATTTCACATACTTTAAAGTATTTTGCATTTTTTCTATGGACGATATTATATAATTCTAATGCACCATTAAAATTAAAGAAGTAGCGTCTTACGTCACAGTAGAAAGTCTTTGTATTTAAACTTCTCATGGTAATTCGGTTTTAGTTCCTCCAATTAACCTATGATTGACGCTAATGATAAATGTGGCAATACGGGTACCATTACTGCTTAAAATTATCGCCACATAAATCAATTACCTAAATATTTCTAACCACTTTTTGACAGAGTAGATATATTGCTATGTGTATATATATACAGGTAATATATTATCTAAGTTTCATTTTGTAATTAATCGCAGTAATATGATAAGCGACGCAATAACCTGTCCCACCTCTTATTAGGTCAAGGAACCAAAAATCACGACCGCGAAGATGACAATTTAGATAGGCGTGTACAAAACAAAAGCGTGTTGTAAAGGATAATTTCAAATTTTATACGTAAGCTCCGATTTCAACGCAGCATTATTTTACCTCGAACAAACGATTTCTTTACTTATTAAACATATTCAATTCCGAGCATGTAGCGGTTGATTTGCGAATGCGTTGATGGTAATAATCCTTTGTCCCTAGACTTATTTGTATGCAGTGACTGGAAGAATGCAGGGACGAATAATGATTTATTGACAGACTTAAATCGTGGACACGCTAAGGGAATTCAACAGGACATAAGAAATATTGAATTTATACGCTTTACTTACCTACTGAATGTTTTTAAGTGGATACAAAATTGTTTGTTGTACCTAGGTATTTTGAGCAATAGGTTCAATACTGGTAGCGCCTTTTAGTTGTAATATGTAAATGAGAACCTAATAATGTCGAACTCGAAAGCAAGAACGGAAGAGCTTTCAAAGTGACGAAGAATAAAGTAATTATTTTTATCGACTAATGCCTGCATTAGCATCTGTGACAGGTCCAACAATAACAGCCTTAATTATAGATGTATAACTAATTAAATTAAAACTTAGTGGTGAAATAATTTCCATCATTTTGTTTATTTTTATGTGATCAAACTTCTTTTTTAGAAATCATTTTTTTTTTTATTATAACAGCTGTCTTTAACAGTGTTTCAGATTTTTTTATTATAAAAATTGATGTTATTTAGTGAACAGAGAGATGACTTTATAACAACATTTTTGTTTCGGGTTATAGTGTTGTTTCTCGTCGTATGAGACTTACCAGTTACCACCTACACCTATATTTACAGAATGTAGACTGCTTGCTGTAATTGTGAATGTGTCTTCCAAAATGTTATAGTTAAACTTCATGTGTGTTTGCAGGCGTACCCCGACTGGTCGTGGCACACGGCGGGTCGCGGCGACATCAACTGCACCGGCCTCATCTCAGTGTACAGGGTGCGCGCCGACCGCTGCAACCGACTCTGGGTGCTAGACGCCGGAGTCATCACCAGCATCGACGACTTCCGCCGCGTCTGCCCCCCCAAGATACTAATCTTTGACATGGCCACCGACCGTTTGGTAAGTCCTGCTAATAAACCTCATTATATTTTGATCTTGCACATCTTCAAGGATGTTCGTTCATTAGGTGTGTGCGGCGGTTATGCGCATGCGCATAGTTTTATTAACCATATTTCATTCATAATTGCTTGGTAATGTGTTTGGTATAAATAACGGCCATTATAATACTTAAGGCATGTTACGTTTGTATTATTTTAAAGTAACTGCATGCAATATTTAATTCAAGTATATTTTTATTTGTGAATATAATTTTTGCGGCGTTTTCTAATTGTATTAATCATTGTTAGAGAAATAATGAGCATAAAGTACGCATTTCCGTACTTATTATGAAGGGAGGCCGTGGTCAGCAGTGAGACGGCAGCAACATTGACCGACAAACCTTTTTTATAAAAATACTAGCGGCCCGGCCCGGTCCCACCCGGGTGTAGAATGTAGATACATTTTTTTGAAAATATTCTGTCGCCTATGTTCATCAGGGATAATGTAGGATTTCAATGATGAAATATTTTTTCAAATCGGTCCAGTAGTTTTGGAGCCTATTTAGTACAAACAAACAATCAAGTTTTTCCTCTTTATAATAGTTTAAATACTCATTAATTCAACACCTGGTCTACTAAATAATCACCTTCCCTGAAGTAATTCATTAGTTAGCTATAATCATTTTATACCAATTTAGACAACATGCAATAGTTTTGCAATTTAAAGTCAGGATACTTTAATTAATACAAATATGATTTGTGTGCGTTTCATTTTAGTGTATCTAATTAATTTATCATGTTAAGTGTCTAGTAGAGTTCGCTTAGTATAATGTAGTAAGGTTGATCGCCTGCGATCAGTAACTCACGTTAAAAAACCTAATAGACCGAGCAAAGTGTGTATATTTCATACAGCCGTTTATCTTCTTATAAAAAATACGGCTATTAGTTGAAATTGTATCGACACCTCCGGTTATAAAGTGGTATTTCTTCACTTCGTTGAATTAGTTTTATCATTTATTACCCCGAATACTTCTCGTCCGTTTTATTTTTTATTATCTACACAGTTTATTTCTTGTATCGCGCAATGAATATGGTAGCATAATATATAAACAGCAACCACTACTTTCCAGGAAAATTCCCAGACAGCCAATTAATTTAATATTTTAGCATGATAAAAGAAGCCGAGTCGACTCTACATAGTAATAATGGTGGAAGGGTAGAAAAGATTGAAAAAAGAAAGAGAAAGAAAGTGCGGTATCAGAATAGGCTCATTTCGCTCGGAGATGTTGACAACCAAGTGTAAAGGGCAGTATATCCGATTTTATGAATTACTATCACGGGCAAGTCCATGTGGTTCATATGTAGTACGGAAAAAAATGAAATAATGTCAATCTTATAATGCAATTATTTTGAGCAGAATAAAATATCCATTTAATGGTGTTACTGGGAAAACGATGTTGGCAGACTGACTGGCTGACTGATTGGCTCGGTCTACAAACGGCTCAGCAAATTGAATTTACGGTAGCAGTTGACATATTGAACTGATAGTCGATGTGTCTAAAAGGTTCTTGGGTGGAGACCACTAACCGGGTAGTTTAGCGTACGACCTAATTAAAGTTGCGGAAAGACACTGGATACAAGCTGCGTAAAAGAAGACACGATAATTTTTTGGAGTAGGTTCATGTTTGGCAATAGCCTTCTTGTGGCTGAAGGTAATAATGATCAAAGTAGACCAAATATGTCTGTATTAAGTATTAACTATTAACGCGCGCGCTAGTACTAGTAACTTGGCCAAATTAATTTAATCGGCGTGAGGAATGCCGCTTGAGGGACACGATGTGTTATTAATTTATGATATACGAGTGCACGGTATTGTGAGTTTCGTCAGTTTTTTTACCACCAACAAAACACTACCTTTTGTTAAGTTACTGATTATTTCACACAAAATGGTTTATTTATGATACCAAGACTAATGTTATTTCAGTATTTGAAATTACTCGTAATTTTATATCAGTAGGATATCTCGATACACGATACGTAGTTTTGGCTCGTGTATGGTATTAAAAGTAATTTAAACAGTTCAAAATTAAAAGGTCGTACAGAGACATCATACAAACTTACCTGGCTGTTGTTGTGACCTTGCGGAATTTTAATTTGAATAATTTCTTGTTTCTTTGCCCCAATTTTGAATGACAACTAAAATAAAACCAATAATATAATCGAATAAGTTTAATTAATTGTGTAAAGAAGAGTGTGTGTAGCAACTTATATCTAACTATGCACGCGTAAAAGACCTGAGAGTGAATTACTTCTAATTGTCTATGACCTTATACTCGAATGTATTACTTAGATAACTTTTATTACACAACCACAGTTATCTTAATATTAAAGACGGTCGTAAAAAGACTGTAATGAGCCTTATATTTTGTGATCAATCAAAAAAAGCTTATCGTGTATTTTTGTACTTTAAACAATATTTGATATCACAGTTAAAGTTAGCATAAAGTTGGTTTATTTCTATGAATAAATAAAACCTTGCGAGCATATTGAATTTATTCAACTGACATACTGTATGATTGGCAGGCCTACTGCATACCGCCGCGATTTCTGACGGGTAGTCATGCCAAGTAAAGACGCGGTCGATGTATCGCGTGTGCTCATCGTACCTGTTTAATCATGTCGTGCCTAGTTCGAGGGCTGAGGAAGTATTTGAATGCTTAATGCGTCAGAATATCCGGGCCTTAATTAACTTATTTCGTCAGTGCAATTAATACAATGTTTTTTCTGGAGGTAGAGTCGGTTCAAAACGGTTTCAAAGAGCATGGTATGTTATTAAGGATAAGAAAGTCAGGGATTATTTAAATATCGTCGAGCAGATATAGAACAATACATTCATTTTGAGATCAATAAACCTTCGTGGGTTTTGGGGTGTAAAAATCCGAGCTAATCAAAATAATCAAAGGATAAATCGTTGAGCAGGAATCAAAATAATTTTCCTAAAAGTCATTGAAGGTCACATAGGAGATGACTACATTACTGTATGAATCTACGAATTTCGAAACCACATAGCATTTACTTTTTGCATGTTCAGAGTAATGTGAATGAACTAACTAGTAAGTGTTGCATATTACAAATCGTCTGTTACAAATGATTCTGCTTGTATTTCGATTATCTTTACTCTTTACTATCGCAATGACAAAAATGAGGCAAGCCGGTGACGTCTTTACACGGGTACTCACTGAGTGTGGAAATACTTGAGTTATGTGCGGTTCTTTCACATTGCGTTCAAGATCAAAGCGCGATCTTGGACCGATCACGGTCATAACATTTGTTTTATAATTTCCGTAACAATTTCGTACACTAATTTGTGTTTATAACATTACATTTGTAATTATATTAGAATGTTTAAAATCTAATCACCATATCCTGTTGCATATGTTTTAATATTTTACAAAAATAAAAATCAACTCACAGGCAACGTTTATTAGTGAGTTGTTAGATGCAAATTAACTTCCAAATAGCCTTATTAATTGAACGTGTGAATGGATTTTAAAGTACCTAATTACAAGAAGTAAATTATATATTTAAGAGTGGAATAAACGATTTCCAAGAGTGTATCCCTATGAATTCAAATAAGGCTGTTTGTCAAGAAGTGAAAGGCGCACTGGGATTCCTGTTCGGACAATAAGTTGTTCTAAGTCTAAACGCGTGCAGTCGCTGAGATAAACGTAACAGGAACCGGAACACATTTATTGAGGCACACTGACTTATGTCACTAGAAAGGATATCGATTTGGCCAAATGTTTTGTGAACCCAAAGCTAATCAAGAATATTGATTTAAACTTTTTCATAGTACACTACTATTTTTTATTCTACTAGCCTGTTGAAATACTTATTTAGTTATTACTCAAACACAAATAAGGCACTGCGCGACATTGAGTAGCCTTAATATATCAATTTCAAACAAGAATTGTGTAAGCATTAGAATTTATTTGACTTTGTGTGTTACTTATACATAATTTAATTTGAAAGTAACCAACTGTGAAACCTAAATCTTTATTATAATGTAGTCCTTCAAACGATATCATAACAGACGATTTTAAACTTCACAGTTGCTTTTGAAATTTCGTTGTTGGCCAATATTATAGCCTGGTCGCGTTTTTTGCCGAAAAGGTCAAATGCAAAATAATATCGGGCAAGCAGTCGCAAAATTCATACACATTTTTTCAGCTCACCTTAAATACACAAACAAAGTAAGTTACCAAAACTGTATAATCAAACAATTATGATCTGAATCAACCTACTGAAGCTTTTTCAAGACAAACATTATATTCATGTTATTTTTACGATACGGCGAATTAGCCTGTTAGCAGAAACGGGATTTCCTCACACCCATTTTTATTATGTCGTATGGTGATTGCCACCGGAACAATTAACAAGTATACATACCTATATGTAATACGTCGTGAGAATTCAATTTGTTACACATATTTAATTTATACACGAGGCGTTACCTACCCGATCGTTTGTAACCAGAAGAATCTAACTAGATCACGACGAAAACTAATCCGTTCAAGAACCGTGACATCGAGGCCATGTCTCGAGTCTTTCGAAAAGGAGTATTCGCATAAACGTGATTGTGCACTATTCTTTATATCATACAGTTATTTGCATATTGGAAGTAGCATTGCCACCAAAATTACATTTGCGTTTGGATGCGATTGGATGGGATTTGCGAAATCAAACATCTCTCCGCTATATCTAACTTACGCATTTAATTAAACTTCTAATCACAAAGAAAATGTCACACCTGTACAGTCGATTAAATTGTTACACAAAATATGCGCAAACGACTTTATGCTAAACTCGAGACACCGCATTGCCGTCGCCTTACTTGATTTGTATCTAAAACTCAGAAGCACAAAATACAATTTAGTTTCTTTTTTCGTCCCAATTAGTCAAGGAATAATTACGGATGCCAATCAATCATAGTACACGTTAATATTTCATTGAGCCGTTGATAGTTGCTCGCCCGAGGTCATTCTCTTATTTGAAAGGGTGTGGCATGCTCCATTGTCCGTGACTGTTGCAATTGTACGCATGGTAATTTAACTCAGTCCAGTATCTGTATTAGATTCATAAAACTTACCTCTTTGTCACTCCTCTGTTCCATTCAATCATACATTGCGTAATTCCGATATTTATCTAATAAAAGTACATATTGTAAATTCCTTGGTTATTTAAGAATTATCCACGCGTGGTAACGTTACGACAAATTGAGTATTGGTATGTAAATGGTTAGATTTCACTTTCATGACATTTAAGTTTTTATGTAATTCTTCGATAACACATACATAGGTACATGTTATGGATTCATATATTTTAACTTATGGTTTATTTGTATGTAAAATAATGCACATTCTAGCCCACTTTAATCTTACTAATGCGGAAGTCAATTTTCAGTTCTGTTTATTGCTATCGACAACCTAATGGCGTGGTAACTAGGCAGCTAAATTTACATTTATTTAGATGTTAGTGGTAACGCGTATTATTTCCGCCCTTTAAATAGACACTTAAAAGAGCTATAGATATTTTTTCTGAGTGGTAGGGCATCCTCACAGAAAATCGACGTGGCTCGTGACCTTTACCTACTGTAGCAAATTTTACCATGACTAAGTTTCACACGCTGACTACACATCAACATTCCCCAAGTATCATGAGTTTTCAAGGGTAGCAATAGCGCCACTTCACTACAACTGAACAGTAGGTTATGCTGTCCCTATAGTCAGTATAATAACAAAATAATTTAATATACATACATTCTTTAATATACTGTCATAAATAACTATTTAAACAATCTGGTAACTACATATTGCCTGTCCCTGTGCAGTGATTTGTGGCAGCTCGCTTGTGGTATGGCTACATGACTACAAACACGTGGCTCCTGAGTTACAATAGCTATAATTACAGTTAATTGTACCTACTCTCACAAGTCAAATGCTAATGAACGCGTGTTGATAGCTATGCATGTATGTTGCAGGTTAGAAGCGTGTATTTCCCACGGGAACTGCTTCGGCCGAGCTCTTTGCTCACCAACTTGGTGTTGGACGATACCCGCTCTTCCTCTGCACACCACACCGGCTCGTGCGATAGCATCTTCGCGTACATCAGTGACACTGTTGCACCAGGTACGTATTTGACGGAACTAACCGACGAATTTATAGATTTGTCTCACTTTATTGTGCACTGCGCAACGGAATGCCGTGCGCCGAACTATTTCTCACGGTGCACAAAAACATGTGATTGTTTATTATTTTACTATTAAACGCTGGTTTAGAAATAATAGACTGCGAAATAATAATGTGAATGAAACGTTCATTGAAAGTAAAATAGATGAAGTATTAAATATTTTTTTGCCATTGATACAATTGATGGATTTTTAGGAGACTGTCCCGCCCTCACACCCGCCACTGCAACTCCTGTAAGCCAGGATCAACAGTGGCACGCATATTAATGACACTGAGCATTGAAGCTCAGCGCGTCTCCGGGAATGTCTAACTTGTCTTTAACCCGCAACGAAATCAATCAAAAAGTTAAATTAATAGGAGGAGTTGGAAATAAATTATTGTCCACTTCCCTCCCTAATAAAGCGGGTGACAAAACAATGAACTAAAGAGGCAAACAACCTCGCATAAAGACATTTACAGCCAGAGAAGCCAGCTGTAAAGCACCACGGAATAGTGATTACTACATTTAAATGGGACCTAATATGTAAGCTGTTATACTTGATTCCAATAATAGGTATGGCAAAATCGCCGGAAAGCACGGAAATTCTTCCTAGTCTCCACAAGGTCCATGTAGTATACAACACCAGATGTTATTTGCATACTATCTAGCATGGTTTTACGCTCATTCTGCCAAAGACTACACTCCCAAAGTACATGATGCGCGGACTGCTCATATTCGCAATAAGGTGTTGAACATGAGCACGCAGGCGAATCAACGAGCTTAAATGAGTACAGTTTAGACTTAAAGTTACCATGGCCCGTAAGAAACTGTGATACGTAATAATCGATATCTAGCCAAGTCTTTGTCAAACGATCACGCACGCATGGAAAATATTGGTATAGATGCCGACCCTTCAAAGATACCTCCCATCTATTCTGCCATTCATCTATTAATTCGTTATATACAACTGAGAGCGGCTTAAATAATCTGTCTACTTTTACAAGTTCACGTGAATTTAAGAATCTTTTGTCCATATTCTCTCTAGTTGAGTAATACATCGCGGCGCGACGTTGTACCTCCAGGTCAACTGGAAGTACACCCGCTAGGACAGGCAACGCTTCGGTACTAACAGTCCTATATGCCTTACACAAGAATATCAACGCCAAACGTTGGCTCTGGAGCAATTTCCTTCGCACAGCACCGATAGTAGCCCTATCGGCCCATACGGGGGATCCGTAAGTAATACATCCTAAGTAAGTAGCTCCATAGATGGTTTTTAATGTATTGAAAGATAGCCCCCACGTTGATTTTGATATTCTTGTCAAAGCAAAAAAGTTATTTTTCGATTTTTCCCCGACTTTCTTAATATGCTCAAGAAAGGAAAAATTCCTTTCCAAAATTAGACCAAGATAACAAACTGATTCTTTTTTCTTTACTGTGATATTATTAAATTTAATTCGCGGCGGTGATTTTAGAATTCCTTTTAAAAGTAATTGGAACGTTTTATGTGGTGCGAACTGTAAGCGATTTCGATCGCCCCAATCAGATATTAATTTTAAACACGTGTCGGCCATATTTTCGAGTCCCGACCTACTGTTTGACTCAATAAGCAAGAGGCCATCGTCCGCATATCCAATCAAAGAACACCCTGACGGTAAGGGAATTGTAAGAAAATCGTCGAAGCCCAAATTCCATAAATAAGGACCCAAGACCGAGCCTTGTGGACAGCCCATCGTCAGTGGCTTCGACACGGCATGGTGTCCAAGTTTAAGTTTTGTTGTTCCGTGCGAGAAATACGAGTATATAAGTGAATATATATTTTTAAAGCAACCTCGCAATTTCAACTTAAGAAGCAGCATTGGCCACCAAGCATTGTCGAAAGCACCGGAGATGTCCAGGAAAATACCGAGTACATATTTGCGTCTCGATGTACTTACTCCTCTCCTAACCGAAATTCGGCCAATTGATGGATTGTTTGCTTGCACGAATATCGAACATCGACTCGTAATATGGTTGACTTGTAACAATAATATTTCATTTTCACACTAACTGATAGCATCGGTGCGATTAAATAATTAAGTCTGTTCGAGCGTTAATGAAGACGTGCATGAGTATGGGTTATGTTGTCGGTCTGTTGGTTGTTGGCGTTATTAAAATATTGCTCCTTAACATTATATGTGTAATTGTTGCTTATTGATATACTGTGTCAGTTCAGCGCGCAGCGATGCGTGGACCACCGAAACTGATTTCCTAGAATATTTAAACTAATTGCTGACATGCCAACTAATGCTAATTAAATTGACCACTGCTGTTCTGCGGAATTGTAAAATTGCGTAACAAGAGCCATCAGCGGAACCTCAGTGGTATAATCTCGTATTTAAAAAAACATTGTGATATGTATGTTGGGTTAACGCAATTCGATATTACTTTCGAATTAAAAAGCTGTGCCAAATAATACTGTAAACTGTTAAACTTTGGCTTTTAAATTTGGACATTTTTATTGTATAATTATTTTACACATTTGGACATTTTTAAAAGCCGAACTTTTGTTCTGTATTAATCCAATGAGACCAAAATGGAAAAAAGTTTGCCTTTTGTAATTTTTGTTGCCATTTTAAATGGGTTTGTACATCTTTTCCATTTTGCATTAGTGTTTTAAGATGTTATCGTTTGACAGACTCCCACTTAATGCAAACCTTTCATTTACATTGAGTACTTTTAAATGCCCGCAACATTTTGAATTTTAATAGGAATCTTAGAACTTAGAACTGCGTCCTACATAATAGATTTATTAGTACAATACAGTTTAGTGTTTTATTGGTAAGACAAAGTGATTAAAATTCACTTAATGACAAAAGCAGACAAATTCGCCGCTCTGATTGCATCCAGATGAATACAAAATAAATTCGAAACGCGACACACTTACATAGATTATGACGGGTCGTTATGAAGAGTCTTTAAGCTCGCAAAATGACATGCTTTATGATTTTAGATTGATAGAACATACATCAAAAGTGCGTGGCGGCCTGTTGGTAAACGGATCAGACGCGACTGAAAATATGTTCGCGCCGGTCGCGGGTTCAAATCCCAGGGCACACCTATGACTTTTCGGGATTATGTGTGTATTGATAGTCAATCACCACGCGCTATAACGGTGAAGGAAAACATCGTGAAGAAAATTGAATACCAAAGCGATTAATAATAAATTATATGGCATGAAAAGTCCGCCAACCCGCACTAGGCTAGTGTGGTGGACTATATGGCCTAACCCCTCTCAATCGTACACTCTATTGTAGAGGAGGCTCGCGCCCTGCAGTGGGACGTATACGGGCTGATACTGATACTACTGATACTACAGAACATGAATCCATCATACACATCTGTAACAAATCACTTTAGCTATAATTGACAGTGCGTATGACAGTGTTGTCACATAACTAAGGCGGTGCGAGCGGTGCCCAGGAGCAGGGCAAAGCCTTGGTAGTTCAGAAAGGGGCTAGACTAGACCAAGGTTTGGGGCGCCTTCGCACCGGAGCTGAGTTTTGTTAGGTTAGTTACGTCACTGAGTGTTGTTTGTTTGCAGGCATCATCGTGTACGACGGCGCGCGCGACAACGCGTGGCGCGTGACGCACGCGTCCATGTACCCCGACCCCGACATGGGCGAGTACGACATCGGCGGTGAGCGCTTCACCCTCATGGACGGCGTCGTCGGCCTGGCGCACTCTCCCGCACAAGGACTGCTCTACTACCAACCTCTTGCTACCGATAGGTACGCCTTCTGCACTACATACATACATCAACTCACACCTTTTTCCCAGAGGGGGTGGGCAGAGGTGCTATCAGAACACCTACATTTCGTTTTGCGTGTTCCGTCAAACGATCTGACAGTGGGCGTGCCTATCACCATATCGGGTACAAATTCCTGACTCCGGGCTGATAAAGAATAGAAATATCCAATATTAGTTTCCGGCTTCAGTTAAGCGGCTATCATACTACTACCAGCAAGGGCCGTCACCCCAAATGTAACTTATTAATTACAACACTCTGCAAAGATAATGGATAAAAAATACATAATTTAATTAAAAAAGAAAACAGCTTGTATAAAAAATCGAATGTGTAATGGGTATGTTTGTGTCGGAATATGTTTTAAACATGTTTGTAGGAGCACTTTTTCGAACAGGTCTTTACCTGTTCGAGTTAATTGCAGGGTTAACTTTCGATTTTTATGGTACGCACTTTTTAATTTAAAGTCTATACTCGTAAAATCGAAAGTGTGGGGTCATTCACTTATTATCACTATATTTTTGTGAAGTAAAACCTATTTGAAGTAAATTGTAGCTAATACTTATTTTAACAATATGCTATTATTGAGTGTGCGTTTATTATGAGTTAACTGCAATTTATTTAACATAGGAGGTATCCTGAGTGTGTGCCTGTTAACGTAAGAAAGCGCAACTGATGGTATGCTATTTATCTACACATCACGATTCGCGCCATTGGAAAACATTGTCAATGAATGCGCGTGTCATTGGAGTAATCATTTCTAATGTGCGTGCAAATTGCGAGAGCGCGCGACAAGTTAGCCAACTCTTGTCTTAAAGCCAGATACAGTGCGCCGCGCAGTACAGCACCGTCGCCAAAACAATATTGATAGTCTTAATTACTCATTCTACCCAACTTGTAGCGGCAAGCTTGTACCACAAATATAGTATAATTACAGGTTCACAAAGTTGGCAATTCACGTACATTTATAGCAATTTGGTTAATTACTAGAAATAAAAACAAAACATCGTTAAACTACAACCATATAATTTAATTTTATTTGTTTTTTCGTTGTTTTTCCGGCGGTATGAAATTGTGTTTAGAAATAAATGCGCAATTAACTGAATAGTTAACGCTTCGATCGACAAACTTACTTAATTAAGGGCTTACAAACTAATCACTCTAGTAAAATTTAACCACTTAATGTGCGTAACAACACCGGGCCTCGAAAGTTGGATGTTTAAGGACTTTTTGCTACTATGTTAAAGTCCATATACACATTATTAATTAAAATAGACGTATACAAATATTTATCATAATGAACCATAATTATAGGTATCTGAATATAGTATACAAATAATATAATCAGATGTAAATGTTAAATTGATTTTCATTTGCAATAAATCGCCGGCTTAATTACAGGCTTCCATAGGCAGCATGTACGCCGGTGCATGCCGACTTAGTAATGCGTTTATTCATTGTTCGGTGCTCACTGGTTTCAGAGCGATTATTTCCGCACGATGAATCTTGACATGATATAAACGTATTGGAGTAATTAGCTAGTTGCGAAGGATATCAATTATTATAGACGTGTGATGTTACATCCTGTGTGCTTATTATTTGTAATTAGTAATTTCCCCGTGCTCGCATGAATTGCACTTAAACATAATTAAAATTACGTATTGTATTAAACTTTCATAACCGAAATTAGACTATTATAATATTATTAGCGTGTCATTATTGCACCGTAACACATTATGTTTACTTATCGGCATTTGATACAATAATAAAAAAATAGCGATGTAGCGGATGCGTTGAACGACCCACGAGGTAGATTGAAGACCTAACAAAGGTCACATAAGTCGTGGAATTAAAGCCGATTTCAACAGGTCATTCTAGAATACTTTTGGCCTGAGTTAAAAGGTGCGTGCATAAATAAATAAATAGATAAATATGGGCGTGTTTATAGCATGTATATAGTGATCGGTCACCGAGATAGTCCGGATCCAATAATAAGATGGAATCTTGTGTCATGGATCATGGAATCAAGTCAGAAACTTCATAGACACCCAGAACCGAAACAAATACCTATAGATCACACAAACATTGTATCAATGAACATTGTATCTAATATTTAACTAACTGTTCCGTAGTAAGTAGGTACTCGTAGTAATGCTCTTCTGTGCACGACTCTACCACACTATACCAACGTGGTGGATTCAATTTTGTTCCAGTATTCTTTTACAAGATTTTTAAGGTTTAAATTATATCTTCCACTGCTTCGGAACGTATTATAGCCGTGAAAAAGAACGGTGCCAGAAACTCCCTTAGATTAAGGTCTAAACGCCTCTCAATCGTAGAGCAGCAATTGTTCTACAGTCAACAACAGCTACTATTGACAGCTACCGTGATTAGACGCTGAATGTTAAAAGACACATTTTTATGCGATCCACAAGTGCGTGTTTCGGTTTTGGGTTCGTGAGACCAAAACCACGAAAGGTTTTAGGTTAGTTTCTGATGACACAAAACTCGATCTTAGTGTAGGGTCAGGACTAGGTATGTGACTGTTGGGTGTATAGGTATTTATTATTGTGTTTCGATAATACATCATAATCTCAAGCAATTAAGTTTCAAAATTATGTGTTTTTTCCTGTAGATTGTTCAGCGTGTCGACCGCGGTGTTGGCGTCGGGCCCGCCTGCCGAGGGCGCCGACCTGCCCGTGAACCTGGTGGGGCGCAAGTCCTCGCAGGGCCTGGGCGTGGCCGTCGACCCGCGCGACGACACCATCATCTTCAGTCCTATCTCCGAGACTGCCATCGCAGCTTGGAACCCCATTACTAACTCTCACAAGTAAGTTGTATACGATTTATATGTTTTTGGTATTAAAAATGCCTCAGAAAATAGCAATGTGAATGATAATGATAAACCATGTAGAAGTAAGGCTGCGTGATGGATTACAACCTAATCTCACCTCTCTTAATGGAGCTTTCTATTATAAGGAACGTGCATGTTAGCACCAGACACGGCCGACTAATGCTTCTTAAATCCATGGATTAGTATACCATGGTATGTTGTTTAGTTCGTACGCCGCTAGATGGCGCTAGCAGGTATTTCGTATGGAATAACTCTTCATTCTTTTTATATCCTAAAACATAACTTATCATGTCAAGAAATTAGCTTTAAATGAATAAAAATCCGCCCATTAGTTGAAAACAGATGGCCCATCGCTACAAACACTGCTTAGAAGCATTACAGTGTTTATGTCGGGGTTAAAATCTAAAAAGATGGTTTACCAACAGTGAAGGTCAATTTTAAATCGAGTACTGAATGGGAGACATATACCCATCTAGAATGTAATATTTTGAGTCTCTCAAGCTCATGAGGCCCCTTAAATATTTCAACTTTTAGGAAGGAAAAAGTTTACTAAACCGTCTCAATTATTTTAATACTGGATTGTGACCTAGGGAACATATCCTTGGTAACGTTTCAGGGAGCAAACCTTACTAAATGTTAAAATATTTGATTGACCGGCATGTTTCACACAGAATTTCTGTTTTCCCTATTTGTCTACTCATTTTTAACCATCTTCAAGTTGTTATTGATCTCATCTTGAATATCCAAATATTAAATGTACAAAAAAATGTTTGAACTGGCGTTCATTTATAAAAAGAAACGTAAACACTGATATCCATATTTCTAACTTAAAAAATGTTGATCATACCCACGTTTATCTAATATTTAACCCACATAGTGCGCATCTACGTTATATTATGCGTGCGGATTTTCATGCAAGTAGACTCCAGCGCCTCAGGAATGACAGAACAGTACATAAGGATATTAATTTATTTTGAACATTATGTGGAAATTTTAGTTGGAGTTGATTTCAAGTAAAAATACATTTTTTTTCAGGTAGTCTTATTTTAATCTTAAATATTTCTATAAGCGTGACTAAAATAATACAGTAATATTTAACTATAAACCATGTGCAAGTGTATATTTAGTTCATCTTAAAAAATAGGTGTCCATTAAAAAAATATATTGAAAGTAGGTACTTAGTTTATATCTACTATATTTCTGCGATGAACACACAACTACTTTGAATAATATTGCAAGATTACCTACCCATTGTAGGTAAAATACAATGATGACCTACGGTAATAACCTCTTAATAACCTGCTCCAATAAGGAATATTGCTATTAAACGATAATACATTCCACAGTATGAAAATCCACATGTTTCATACAATGATGCGTACAGAAAAACGATGAGGATATAAAAAGTTAGAAATCCCACATCCCGCGCATCCTTATTGCTTTTAATATAGGTTTATTAGTTCTAAGAATGACCTTTAAAAGTTCGTGACGATGCAAAATGAATCATTAAAGACTATAAGGAGGTAAATTATTAAATAATATGCGTAGTTACCTCTCTTTACTGTTACTAATAATGGAAAATCCATATGTAAGGGATCCAATTGTAAGGGAGATGACGAATGGGCTGCTTCGACCATAGATCACGTAGATCGTATTAAAATACATTATTATTACATGCAATTTGCATACCGCAATGTAATTGCTCACATATATTTTTATCGTAATTATATGTTTATCGTTTGTACATCATTTGTACCTTCTGGGTGGCTAAGTATTTCTTATTAAATTTGCATCTAGAAGTCATTAAATTTTTTTTTTAAATAATATTTTATAGGTAGAGATAAGACTCACTAATTGTTTATGAACATTATTAATTAGTTTAATATAGGTAAGTGGGTCAAATTACTTATAAATTATGTAAAATGTTGAAATTGTGGATTGTTTTTTCTTTCTGTGTGTATATTTAAATATGTTTGTTTTGTGAATTGTAGGGTTTTGGCTCAAGACGCGGAGAAGCTTCAGTTCTGCGCCGAGGTGAGGTGGGCCGAGCGCGACAACGGCGCCATCTGGGTGCTCTCCACGCGTTTCCACAAATACTTCCGCAGAGCCGTCTCTAAGCATGAAGTAAGCCACATTACTTTTTGCTTTTCGTATAAAATTTTGTTATATGCATGTTACGTGAATGTGTCAATAGTTAAAATGTAATTGAAATGTTTGAGATTTTTAATATGCAGTTACTTTACAGAGACGTTTGCCTTTTGAGATGCCAAATGTATGGAAATGAGATATTCAAAGTTAGCCTTACACTCGTACCTCTTATACTATTGTTTTTAACGTATGTATGTTGTCTAATTATTCGTTTGTTCCCCAGATCCACGTGCGCGTGTTGCGCGTGGTGGAGGGCCCGTCGTTCGTGTCGCTGCAGCCGCACGTGCTGCGCCGCGCCGCCTGGCAAGCCAACGCCACGCTCTACTGAACACCGACACGCCATCTACCAGCCTTACCATACACTACCTAATGTATCTATACACATCCAAACATGTACATTATTGTACTATTTATATTATTTACTTTGCCATAACTAAATTGCACAGAACTTGTACATATACATTTATGTATGCTTAACACTTTTATCTTTTATAATCTGGGATCGTAAAATAATTAAGTTGCATCGATCAAATAAAAAATATGTTGTGGACTTCGACCTTATGTATCGTAAGGTCAGAAGCCCAACAGCTGCGCCGACCACCGCCGAGATAACGCTTCGTGTATGGCGTTTTCTGATCGCTATCGTAAGTGATCAATTAAGGAAATAATACGCGTGACGTAGAAGTAAAAAATCACAAACAACATTTTTAACATCACACATCAGACCTAACTGTCGGCACTCGGCACGCTGTTTTTAAGTTTCATTACCTACATTTGAGACTTTTATTCAGATAACTATAGATAAATACAGGGAAGTAATTGACATCACACTCTTAGGATTTTATTTCGCATCAATATCTTCATAGCATTGTTAATGTTATTGTGCAATACCTTCTGTATTCTAATATATTATAAGTAAAGTATAAACTCCTTTTAAGTTATTAAATATACATTATCCAACTAACACAATCATAACGTTACTCGATGCTCTTATAGAGATTTACACTATTTATTAACTTCGATATTTGTACTGGGAATTATTTGCATGGTGTGTGAATTTGACAATTATTTATCGCATTCTTGTAGACACTTGGAATAGAATGTATGAATTTTATATGATTACCGTAATATGAGGCAATTATTATATCTAGTCTAGAATTAAACATTATGGTTTGTAATATTTATGTTACCATATTTGATATTATTATAGTACACACTACACAATGTATTGGGCTCAGAGTCTGTAGTTACCATGTTGATACCTGTGTGGCAGTCGTTTGTTTTTACAATCACTGTGATTAGTGTAATTGCGTGATGTTCTTTTAAAATACCACCTTAGACGAATTTAACAAAAAATCACCTTCAGTCATTCTATATCTCGGTTCGCCTTTGCCAACAAGTCCTAATTTATCTTTTTACACACATATACTTCATATAGTCATCAATATACCAATACATCCTTACGTAACTTGTTTTTTCTTTTGTTTTGTCGTAGTCATTTTATTTGCAATCATATTTAGATACTGACACCGTAAAGTTCATTATATCAATGATTATCATAATACTCAACTTTATGCATTGCACATGGTCAAGTATATTAGGATATCATAAACAACAAAACGCAAAAAAATAATGTATTACCCGCATCTATGATAAGTAGCGTAAATAGCATAAAGTAGAAATATGCCATGCATGGCATGTAGGCAAATGTTTCCTTATAAACCCTCAATTTATTAACTAAGGTCATTCCTAGGTTTATTTTAAAGACAGATTTATAAATAATTATCTGAAACTCACTTTAAAATGTAATTAATATTCAGATACGATAACCAACATAGAATAGCAAATATTACAGTAAGGAAAAAATTGCACAGCGTTTTAAAAAATATTTTTATTGTATGGTCCATTTATAAAAACATCTGTACATATTACATGATTTAAATAATATCATTTTTTGTTTATAACGGAAACAAATTCTGGAAACAAATTATTAATAGCTACGCGCTTAAATATTTCTGTACTTGGCAATAATAGATTGAAATTCGGTAACCATTTACTCGTACTTTATTTTTTTTAGTATTGACAATATGCTGCGGTATTATACTGGAATATTAAGATAACACGAAGAAACCAATATATTATTGTTTACAATCATATCAATTTATCATTATATCAATTTTTATAAATAAGACAATAACATTTGTGTTCGCTGCAAGTTTATACTTATCGAATCATACACATCACATACAGATTTATTAAAATAGACATAAAAAGGCTTGTTAGGCCAAAATCTACTGGAACTATTGTGGAATGGAAAATCAATTAGAAGATACTTATGCATAAATGTTGAATGTTATAGAAAAAATAAGGCATGTGTCGTGTTTATAAATGTTGTGCACCGCATTGTAAAAATATTTCTCCTAATATTGCGACAGTCTTTTAAAATTAACACAATATGGAAGTGATACATTTTAAATTAAAACAATATTAGATAATGTTTGTTTGCAAAATTGAACTAGTTTAAAATAGGTTTCAAAGGATTTTTGCTTGAATTGAAATTCTTATGTAAAGGACTGTCGTGGTATTGCTTTCTGCTATTGTAAAATATGCTTATAGCTATTGCGAGTTCATTGATAAAAGTGTCCGGTTTATCCGGGTAATAATACATCGTGACTATGCGATATGAACGTATGGTAATTTTGTACATTTTTATTAAAATAAAAGTAAAACTATAAAGGTGTTTTAAATTTTCCTCGCATACCTACGTAATACGTATTGGAATCCGTTTAGATATTAAACTGCACAAGTATGCCAATATTTTATTATTGAACATTAATTTTGTAGAACTTAAGAACAAGCAATAATAAATATATTGCCATATCGGTCTACAGTATAAATTCATTGATTTTGTTTTTATGCCATTTCCAATAATTACACACAACGGCTTAGAATATAGTTGGCAACCGAAACATATTTTTTGTGTACATTTATCGTAGCCATCTACGTCAAATACACGCAATAAAAATAATTTTAGTAAATTTTTTTCGATCGAAAGAATTTTTTTTTTACCATTAATGGTGAAATTCTAGCAATTATAGCTGCGTCATTTACAAACAAATGTTTATAAAATTAATAACAGTGATATAATAATAAGTCGAACGGTTGTGTTATTTATCGATTTGAAGATTTTAATCGAAAATATTTAATATATTGCTAAAAACCGAATCGAATAAAACATGGCGTCATCGTGGCGCGGCCAAAGGCCATATTTTGTTCCTCATTCATTCCTTATTTAATATATAATTAATTACCGCGCCTTAATCACACCTTTAAATATTATAAATAAAATTGTTCAAAAACATTTTGCTTTCTTATTGAAAAATACAGAATATATTAAAAAAAAAACTTTTATATAGATCTTTAAGCAGTTTGATTAGAAGTGGAACACCATTGCTAGGCTCGGACTGGACTCTATAGTACCCAAGTAACCTTTAGCCTCAATTCAGACCACTTTATCCAAATGCATTTTGGCGATGGATTTCATTACACGAGTGGCAAATAGATACCTACTGATGCCGGTATTCTGAATGTACAAAAATAGTCCTAGCTGATGCAATTTCTAAATTACAAAGTCAAATGCGAGTAATAGCTATTTGAGCTCTGTTAAGCATATTAATATTGTCGATTCCCATCTTGAACTTTGAACTATGCCACGTAAAAGCGGTGGGTGGTATCATAGACATATATTCGATAAACTGAATTATTAGTGATGTCTTTTCATTGAAAAATAGCGCAACAATAATTTATCCATTGGAGGAAGTGTGTTCTAGCGTTCTAGCGTAGGGCTCTGTATCTAAACAAAATCTTTAAGGGTAGGTTAGAAACTATAATCTTCGTAAAACAAAAGGTTAACTATGGATGTACATAATTGGAGAGGCATAATGACTATCTAGCAAAAGACTGGTATTACTTTTAAATCCATGTTGATAATAGGTACTTTAACATTATTGGTAGGTAGGTAATTCATTAATTTGCTAGAAATGAAAACATATTTAAATAGATGCTTGTTTACACCTGAAACTGCTGTGTTTACTCTTCCACTAAAAATATGTTTTATTGTCAAAAGAAATAATTAAAATTTTAATGAATTTTTATGCGCAATAGACGTTGAGTGCCTCAAAATGATGTTAACGACTGCTCATTGACATTCTATTCGATGCTTTATAGCTTTTTAATACGTTTGTAAATCGAAGTTACATATTTTTTCCTGCGGTTTATACTCGTAATACGCTGCGTCTGTGTCCCATAGCTGGACATTAATTGAACAGTTGATTAAATAGTCATGTAATAAATAAGGATATGTTTTTATTACAAATATTTTTCATTGGTGAAAATAATTCAATGTATCTAGTATGTTATGATGTACGTTATAACGAGAGGTCGCGGCATCGATTTTGCACAGGCATTTTTTTTCGGGTCTGGGTGCTTGTGAGACCGAAAAATCTCTCAGTTTCATTTTCGTCTGATACCCACGACACAAGACTCGATCTTAGTGTGGGGCCAGGACTATGTATGTGACTGTTGGGTGTATTTATTATTTATTTATAATAATTATGTGTTCAAGTAAATCCAACATTTCCTTGTCAGATTATAGAATCATTGAAAAATTGTACATGAATAGTGAAATATTCAGTGAAATGCAACCTCCATATCTATTAGTATGAAATGCGGGATGTAAAAGTCGAGGGATCCCCGCAGTTTTCCGTTGGTTGTGACCTAGATCCCACATCATGTAATGTGGATTTGTGTAAGATAATTTTCCTTTGCTTGGCCTAGAAAATATATAATTAAAATAACCATGCATACTTTACAAAACAAGTAAGGCTTTAATTATTATCGTAAGCAAATATTGAGCAATAAATACAAAGATTTCAATGTTACACATAAAAAGGTTACATTTGGAATAAATAATTTATTGAAAGTAATTTAAAAACATTGATTGCCTCGGTTGCGTTGATGTACGGTACAACTATAACGCTGTGGTCTCGGGTTCGAATTTATTTATTATTACCCTGGAGTCAGGAATTTGTGCAGTCCTTTAACCCTTTTGATCCAGGAGGCTGGCCTTATGCAAATACAGACTTCATTCAAATACGAAATTCGTGTGAAAAACTCTCAGGTAATGCATGTTTCCTCAATATGTTTTCCGCTTAAGCAAGAGATAAATCATTAACTCATGTATTGTACAACTAATATTAGATTTATCGATAAGGTTATCGCATCGTACCTGGGCCAATTTGTATTGAAGTTATATTCCTACTTATTTACCGTTGAGGGGATTTTTTATTACCGATGATGATACTCGTATGATTCATAGATTTAATTTAATGCAAACAATGCGTTAGACATAGCAATTGTTAGAAGATCTACGAATTGGATAGTGGGACATAGCACATAGGGATCTTTCTTAATAAAACAGAGTTATGTTTACTTAATAGATCAGAGATGACCCGTCACGTACTCGCTTAATAGTTAATACATATTAAATTTATGAGTTTCATAACTACTTACTATCCCTACATACACTAGGTTATTCTTCAATTACGCATAGAATTTTTAACCGTTAACAACATTCTGCACCTGTGTATGGGATATAAAAAGTCTCCGATTTTCCTGCAAAAAAAAGTTAACGCACTAGGTATATTAACTGCAAGATATTTTATAATGCATTTTGAGAATATACAATTAATTATGAATATTAAATACAGTTATTTTAAATGATATTCTTGCATATAATGTAGTAGGCCTACGTAACTGTAGAATATTATACCGATTATTATTATTATAACGATTTACGTGTTGCTAATTAATATGATAAAAATATACAGGTATTTTAAACACAATTTCAATTGCCTAATTATTTAATTTTTATAGTTATGAATGTGATAAAAAATTATGATATAATTAGTATGTTTTACTGCATCTTATTATTCCAACATGTAGGTACATACCTCAATATCAACGAATTCTAAAATCAATTTCGACTGGTGAATAGGGGTGAAGATAGTATCAAAAGCAAAATTTACAAATTAGCCTAAGAAAGGAACACGGAATAGTTGGATTGCATAGGCAATCCGCAATAGGCGTATTAATTTTGATATTTGTGTTACCATAACCTACCTCAACATCTACCGCACTAAAACTTATGCACTAAACCTTGTTACAAATGTACTTACAAAGAATAGTCATGGCAGATTCTCTACCCGTATCTAACACCAAGCAATTACAGAATTAACGCAGATGAGTAACACATGACGTGAGTACGAGTATGTTGATCGCGAAGGCAAACGAGCACGTGGCTGGCCTGGTGGCAACTTATAATGTTGCCGGCCTTTTTTAGGATAGAACGAATTTTATTTCCGGCATTCTTACTGTCTGAACGAATCGAGTTGCGACAGATTGGCTGATTTTGCACATCGCTTTTCCCTTAAATCGTGTAATTACTGCCTTAATATGACAATTAGAATACAAAAATTTGACCACTTTGTGGCAGGAAAATATTAATCTTGATGTATGAAACGGTTATTCAATTCAAAGAACCTATTTGAATTCCATGTTTGCCGAATAAGATTTGTATTTGTTCATAGTAAATATACCATGTTATGTTGCGGTGATCCTTCTAACGCATGTATGCATTACATTAGCTTAATGGGGAAATACGTCGTGGAGATACAACCATTTACGAACAGGAATATTCCAGGAAACCTTACGAAATCAGAAGCACATTAAAGAGTAAAATTATAAGATTTTACTACTATATTTAAGTACAGAGGGATTTTTTTGCCATCATTCCACTTGCAAAAGTAACCACAATCAGTTTTTTTTCGAACGATTACAATAAGGCTTTAACTATGTGACCGGCTCGCCTGGCTAATGAATGACGTCAACCATTTCAGGGTAAATATAAAGTGAGCCATGATTGATTTAAAACAGAGTGGTCGGTCACTGATAATAACGTAATTAACCTATTATTATTATTATAAAACATAATCGCAATTAAATTATGAAGAGGCCAAGAAATTGATGATACACAGTTTTTCCCAGGAACATGCGATTCTTCTACCACTTTCAAAGATAATTGTTTATAATAGTGAGCATGATGTGCCGAATTCCTTGACAAAAAGTGTATAGTGCTTTATAGTATAGGTATAGTATGTCTTATAGCATTAGCACTTAAATGTTAATTACTTATTGAATTTATTGCGTATATAGATCTAGATCGGTATGGAACCGGTTTTTTTATAACAATTACACGCCTGTTGTTTGAAAATGTAAAAAATATTTTATTGTTAAATAAAACGGAGACGCCTTTCTGCGCCATACATAAATAACTGATTCACGAGCTTTTATAGAGTTTGAACATCACCTTCATTCAAAAAGCCTCGAATTCGTTGTCTGCGAAATTTTCAGGCGTTTTCCACACTCTTTGTTTCTCTTGAACCTCTTGAAAGACTGTGTAGTACACTGTTAACCAACTCTAGACACTGTTACAACCAACCCTAAGAATTATTGTAACTAATTTCACAGTTTATTTTATTTGAGTATTTTTCTCTAAATCTGTATTATAATAACAGTTGCAAAGAAGTTGATGTTAATGGATAGCCGAAAGACTAATATATCATGTGTTAGTATGTTAGAGAGCGAAGATGACACTTCAGAGGCGGTTTTTAAACGGTTTTCCCGTTTCACACTCCTGCACTATATGTAGATACATAAAACGAACTTCACATTTGTGCGAAAACCAATTATAATAATGTATAGCATTGTAATAACTTAAGAATATTAGGTTCCTGAATCGATAATAGTATATAATTTTATGTTTATCTTGTTAATTGTGAAGTTCATTATTGTCATGCTATAATAGAGCAGGAGTCCACGGCCGCCAGTTTTACATGATAATATAATTTAACTATAGAGCATTTCCTCATGAATTGCAAATACTCTACAAGTTAAATCACAATCACATCATATTATAATATCTTACCATGTTAATATGAGATAGTCAATGATGCGGCAATTATCGTGGCATTAAGTTCATGAGTCATACCATGAAGCTCTTCGTACGCATCATCGAGTCCAGGCTCCGCCAAGAGTGTGCTGTCTCTGGGTGTCAATATGGCTTCCGACCTGGCAGTGGTACTACAGACCCGATATTTGCCCTTAGGTTGCTCGGCGAGGCGTACAGGGCGAAGAAGGCGCCTCTGCACATAGCATTACTAGATCTGCAGAAGGCCTTCGACTGTGTGCCGCGTCAGGCAATCTGGTGGGCATTGAGGGCAAAAGGGGTACCAGAAGCCTATGTTGATACCATCAGAGACATGTACCTCCGATCCGAGTCCTTCGTTCGGACCGCCGTTAGCGATACTAATTCTTTCCCGATTGATATTGGTGTGCATCAAGGCTCGGCACTGAGTCCATTCCTCTTCAGTGTTGTGCTCGACGTCTACTCGTCGGACATCCAGGACCCTGCGCCCTGGTTGTTAATGTACGCCGATGACATAGCACTGGTGGAGGAGGACCGGCGACTTTTGGAGCGCAAGGTCAATCGGTGGAAGGAAGCGCTTGAGAACGGTGGTCTAAAATTAAATGCGGCGAAGACCGAGTACATGGCGTGCGGGAGTACGGACCCGGAAAGCATCAAGATAGGGAACGAACTTGCCGTGAAGACGGACAGGTTCAAGTACCTTGGGTCCGTACTGTATGAGTCCAGTGACATCGACCTTGACATCAAAGCCCGCATAGGCGCTGCTTGGTCTAAGTGGGGTGAGGTCTTGGGCATACTTTGCGATCACCGGATGCCGATGAGGCTCAAGGGCCTCATCTATAAAAGCGTCGTGCGACCTGTGCTCCTGTATGGTACTGAGACGTGGCCTGCCCTCAGGCGACATGTACAGGAGGTTCATGTCGCAGAGATGAAGATGCTGCGGTGGATGTGCAACGTTACGCGTTTAGATAAAATCCGTAACGAGCACATCCGCGGCAGCCTTGGTGTCCGCGATGTGGCAGATAAACTCCAAGAATGTCGCTTGAGATGGTATGGTCACGTCCTGAGAAAGCCGCAAGAGTACGTCGGCAATTTGTGCCTGATCCTCAACACTCCAGGACCTCGACCAAGGGGTAGACCGAAGAAGCGTTGGCTTGATGTCGTCAAGGAAGGTATGAGAGTCAATGGCCTTACTAATGAAGATGCCGAAGACCGGGCGAAATGGAGGAGACTCAGCCGGAAGGCGGACCCTGGCACCGGCCCGGATAAAGCCTAAGTAGAAGTAGTTAATTATATGAGATAGTAATTAGGCATACCTTTGGTAGCCGATAATGGTCAAATACACTAAGATTTAAAGTTCATAGTGGCCAATAATTCTAACCTATTGTAGTACACATGCATTACTATGTAAGCTTATGACTTGTCATTTTATTAGGATGGCAAAATTATGTTCAAATAAAATTCTAGTCGAAAGCAGTTTAATGCGTGTAAAGGTAAATGAACTCTAAAAACATCCGCTAGTTTTAAAACTATTCAGGCGTTTCATCCGGCGTTTGTCGATTACCTACTCAATTTTGGAACTGACAGACAAATTTCAAAAAAATACGTTGTCATTTAAAACTAAATTAATTACGTATAGAAATATTATTATAACGTATGTGAACAAACATTGTATGGTACAAAGCATTGTTGGTACAGATGGTAGTTCTAAAATAAAAAAAATATTAAAAGTTTCTTGGATATAAGAAAGATCTATTATTACCATTTAGCTATGCCTTTTCTAATAATTACCTAATTAACCAATAATAAATAAAAAGGACCCAGCATCGTTTGCCATGTTATATCACAAAAATAATCGCACAATTAACATAAGCTTCGTATGATTTAATAAAAATGCTGTTTTTGTCTTTTCTCTTAATTCTTTGCGTAGAATTATACAGTTTGTTGAATCATATTGAGGGGTAATGTCACTGTGGAAATCATTGGGGGATGCCTACGTTCCGCAGTGGACTTCCTTTGGCTGATGGATGGATAAATACAGTCTGTGGTCGATTCCTTACTAAAGTGCAGAATTTGGCTCGATGAATTTTAATTACGGTTATTTTCATTTATTTCTGATTTTTCAACTAAAAAGAAATTTTAAACACGTATGCTCTACAGCTTATAAGCTAGCCAAATACTCACATGTTTAACAATTTGTAATCGAATATGTAAATTAAACTAAATGATTCATGTCATAAAACTAATTAGATACTCATATTATATTCTAATCTTATATTTAATGTACATAATTAAGAATATTGCGACGAGCGAGGGACTGATCTTGGCGGCGCGCGCGTCTCGGCGGTCGTTGCGTCAGGGTGGTGTGTCGTATTAGGGAAGATGAGCCCGCAATAAGTCAGTTTAAATGAAACCGCACTATGTATTTATAGCATTTCGTGCGCTTTCGCAACAGTACACACTCGTCCATCGGGACAGACACCTGTGCCATTTATTATATTTAAAAAATATAAAATAAATAACAGTACGCGCAAAAACAGGAAACGAACGAGCATTGATAGTTTTAAGGTAAGATTTAAACGATATTATAATTTATGGCATACAATTGAAGATATTATATTCTAATGAGCTATCATTAATATTTCTGGTTTTAAATCGCGTTCCGCTAGCTTCCATCTGAGAGACGAAACGTGAACAATATTTGTTATTTCGGTGATTAGATATACGTTAGATTTTTATTTTCTTACGACTATACATCAAAATAATACATCAGACAGTATTTTATCCAATTCATCGTTAATAAACCTTCAAATTTAGTACTGGACAATAAAACAACTGTTTAAATATATTTGTAACCGGCTCTATAATTTGGTACACTAATATGGTAAGTATGAATTCTTAATACTTCATTTGTTATAAAGAATATAGATCCCGGTATAGAAAATCAAACATATGAATTTATACTCGCTTCTTCATTCATCAATACATCGTTATCTGTTTTTAATAATATAATATCTCGTGCGACTGTGAAATATTTGACCTATACCACTTCACAGTTCTATATTATCGATGAAATGCAACAATTTATTATATACATACTCATTTTGTTATAACGCTATTTTTTCATGCTAATCCATGTCCTTTTAAGTTTCCAAATGACATTCTATTTAATTTGATAATGTATTTTCTTAGAAGTCATCGATACGGGATAATATTTTAAATTTATTATCCACATTAATAATTTAAAAGATCAGTGTACGATTTCCAAGTTGGTTATGCAATTTTGAATTTATTTAGAAATACTCGCAACATCGGGAAACCCCGACAGATGAGTAAAGTTTTGTTGTTTGTGTACAAACAAACTTGTAGAGGCTAATCACGTCTTTCTTGAGCTCTTTAGCACTTACTGAATGAGTGTTTGTGTAGTGAGGTCAATGTACCAAAACTTCAATAATATTTACTCACAAAAACCAATTGATATGATATCATATAAAATCATTTATTAAAGCTGAAATAGTCTGTTTTTGGATTTTGTTATCCTACTTCAATGCAGAGCCGCGCTGAGGCAAAGTAACGGGATTGTAGACTTTTAATAAGATATTTATTAAATAAAATATGTGGATAATGTGTTGCTTCAATTTAATAAGTTACGCATTGAATAGGCTGACAGAAGTCGTGATTTTAAGATACCCCACGAATAATAGGCCTTTAGCTATTGCTACAAGAACAATGAGTCAATTAGTTGAAAACTGCAGTAGATAAGCGAGTTTTTAATTGTTCTATAAGTACTAGATATGATCTTAAATTCAAGAATACTCCATAAAACATCCAATATTTTTGTTATTGCTAATATAAATATTATGGGCAACATAATCTAAACCAAACTCATTGAATTGGTTACACAATTTTTACCCAAAAACAAGACTGAATGCAAACAATGTACGTATATAAATTTCCAATAATTTGTTTTTAAATAAACTATGTTTCTATAAAAAACAAAAATACAATTGTAGCCCTATCGATAATTTAAACAATTCCATTAATAATAACGTTAATAATTCGTCGAAGAAAATAAAATACTACTCGTACATGACAGCAAGTCGTTATTAACTACAGTTGCCGCTAGATGTCATTACAAACGCTACAAGTACAATATAAGACCTCCTATTATTGTTTTATTTGAAGATAATACACTTTATAACGAGAATTTCTTTCTTATATGTATGAGTTTTCCCTTATAGGTTTATTAGATACCTAAGCTCGACATCGTTATTAAACTGAGGAATAATTTGCCAAATAAGTTAATACAAGACCACGAGCATTCAACCAAGGCCCAAGATTCAATCGACCCAAGGAAAACGTTTTTTTAACAAATGATAATCCGCTCCGAACCTTAACAGTGGATTATTATCCAAAACGATAAAAAGCCAAATAGAATCTTTAATTTATATCGAGAAACCAATTTAAATTTTAAATTATGACACCAATTTAATCGGTTGTTTTTTAATATACCTATCACCCAATAAGCAGACATTACTAAGCACAGGAATCCTCCTCGAGAGCACGGTTGAAAAGGCTAAGGCCATATTTCATAGTCCACCACGCTAGGCTACTTCGAGTTGGCGGAATTCACAAACTACATCAAAGTAAATTCATAAAATGATTCCTATGATATATGATATAATAGCGTAGAGTTTGATTATAATTAACAATTAAATTATGCACTTCGCTCTAAAATTCGAACTTGCGATCTCCATCTTGGTATTTCTATCGCCCATTCGGTTCCTTACCAACAAGCAATTAGGCACTTAAGGTTGGTTGTAGTAAACCAATTATAATTTAACTTCAACAATCGAGGGAAATTCCAAAGGACATATTACAACATTGGTCTGCAGAATTTTCTAGTATGTAGGCCATATCAGACACTCTAAAATATATAGTTTAGTATATTTAACAAAACGATTACTTTTATATTAAGCTAATTAACTTAATTAATTATTACAACGAACTAATTCAGCTTCCTACTAAATAAAATTAATTAAAAACAGCATTAATAAGTTGGTGCCATTGTCATTGGTGATTGTTATCTCATTAAAAACACCTATCCATTGAAACAACCTATTTTTTCTGGCAAGACAATGTATAGAAAAAAGATCGTGAACTTTTTGTTGTTATGGTGTCGTGTGAATTAGCGATAAAAACGAGTTATCCGTACGATCGCGAGTTGCCATATATATCGTCCTTCATTTACGTTTATATACGCAAAATTTTAAAAATGTATTGTGTCACCTCTTTTGTTATTTTTCTTATTATATAGGTCCGGCAAACGAGCAAACAGGTCACCTGATGGTATATCACTGCCACCCATGAACATCCACAACGCTGTATCATGGATGTGTTGCCGGGCCCATGAAACAGGGAAGAAAGCGGGAAGTAAACAGGATGGGAAGAGGAACGGGGTATGGGGCATCCGGCAATCTCACTCACCGAATATTTCCTGTGACACAGTGTTACCGCCCCGAGGGAGTCTGCCCATTCATGCTGAGTCATGACTGACAACAGCGTAGCTCTACCACTTCTAAATTTTTATTGTATTTTACATCTCTGGTAGAACATTTTATACAATTAGAGAAATGAACATTGAATACGTATTTCATACAATTATTGGCACAGCCTGCAGCTTATTATAATTACAAGGGGTTGGTTGACGGTTAGATGGGGTCGTTAGCACTCCCTCGTACAAATCAGACGTCAAGTAACGTTACGCTTCTTACGATTTTCAAAGTTGCCGGAGATCACAAGCTTCCACCAAGTAGGATATTTGTTTAATTCGCTTTACGGTGCCTAAAAAAATCCTAAACCTTACTTTTATACACAGTGAATACGGAACATAAAACAAAACAATAACATAATATTTATAACATTGGTATCAAAGGTATTTATATGAGCAATAAAGACTGTCGCTCTTTAAAAGACATGAGGGAAGCCTCAATAATTGAATTATTTATCAATGCAACAATGTTACTAATCAACCAAATATTGACCCTGTAGTGTAGGATTTTTTATTACTTGTCCTACAGTCAATTTTCTGTGATATAAAATTACATCCGTCCATTGACTTGCATTATGGTGGATTCATAATTGCAAAGCCCGTTGTTAGGGGAAGCCCAATACCCGTATCAAGTCATCTGCTATTAGAAAACCATGTAAAACGTTCATATAAACATTAACGTGCATGCTCGAACAAAATGAAACACGGATGTACTTATACTAACTTGAAAATACTATAGTATAAAAACAGCATGCCATAAACTGAGATTATTGTTTGAGAATATGAACTTCGAAGATTTGTTGTCGATGTAAACTAATGATAACGTCATCATTCTAGTTTAACAAGTTTGAAGATGTACACATACCGGTCGGCTCGCATCACAGCGGCTAAGCACCACAGCACGTGTCACGTGTTATGTAAAAAATACAGTCGTTATTATTTATTATTATTGTTCACAAAATCACGCTTAGCGTGTTTTTAAGCTTTTGCATGTTATTGGCTCGAACGCGTAATGAGATTTGAGTTCAACCACCGGAAAACCCAACATTTTTTACTGTTATCTTTTTACAGTTCCCTTGTCGTTAAACTCTCTCTCATTACTAAAATGCATTTACGCATAGAATAGTTACTTTGCAAACTGTTCACCTTTTCTAATAATAATTTACAATTCCAGTTACATACTTTCTTTTGCGAGTTTTTCTTGCAAATTCGATCACCATGGAATTTTATTGCCATTAACCTAGATAAGATATAATATAATCTTATATGTCACTATAACTAAACTTTCTCGCTACATACCTACTCCTATTTCCATGTCAATTTTTAGGCAAAATACTCATAAAATAATTCGTGCAATAATTGTACTTATATAATTTTGGACGAGCACAAATAAACCACATGCCTACTTAAAATCAATGAATATTTAAGTGCAAACAACCATAACGACTATTGTTAAAAAATTAAACTATTGAAAACTGTTGCCAGGATTTCCTAGATTAATATGTTGTAATATTATTTTCAATTGCTCTTGCAGAATTTGATCTTCCGCTCGCTTCGCTTTATTCAGTACAAAAAATAAAATAGTTTCAATACGCGATAATAAAATCATAATAATCGGTATTATTAATTAAAGCCTACTTTAATATTTTTTTTTAAATCACACGTGGTTATGTTAATTACAAAAGGAATACATAAAATTTTATTCTTATACTGATTATATTATTATATTAATATGGCTATCACTAATAAGAGTTATATTAAGACTGCACATGTCATTCTATATTTATTTGTTTATTATTTTGAAATTATGGGATTTTGTACATCACGGAGAGATATAACTTATCGTCGCTAATAAGAAATAACAATAATCGACTACAAACTGCTAGATCAATTAGATAATAACCACAAGAGCATAGCATGCATTAAGACGATTGCTAAAAATTTAAAAAACTATGTTACATCTCTGAGTAAATATACATACATACATAAACTCATGCCTTTATCCCCGAAGGGGTAGGCAGAGGCGCCAGCAGGACACCCACATTTCGCCTTGTATGTTCCGTCCCATGATGTGATAGGGGGCGAGCCTATCGCCATATCGGGCACAAATTCCTGACTCCGGGCTGATAATGAATAGAAAAATCCAATACCACTTTGCCAGACCCGGGACTCGAACCCAAGACCTCAGCTTTGTAGCCGTACCGTAATACAACTACGCCACCGAGGCATTCCGTCAGTCAGTCAGTCTGAGTAAATATTTATACCTTTAAAACATACTGAAGTACAAATTGTCAATACTGATTGTCAGATTGTTATTGTTATACAATTAATTGCTTATTAATCATTTCTTAGGTGTGCCTAGACGTCTGTATAGGTACTATTAAGTAGATAAAAGAGAACACCACAGCATGTATTAGCCATATGTAAACCAGTTTAAAAAAATAATAATCCGCAAACCATTTCATTTCAATTAAAATCTTTCTAGTATTGCTATTATATTCAAATGGTGTCCTTAACATTTGTTAAATTCTTTGTTGGTACAATCTAAAGTTGTATGACACGACTGGGCCTATATAAAATCAATCATGGTGGCACGAATTTGAAACAAAAAAGTATATCTAAGTTCTATTTTATTTTAACATTGACATTTCAATGCGACTCTAAAGCAATCTTCAAAGCTAGTATTTTCTTTTAAATTCTAATAGAGTAGGTATGCGCCTAAAGATATTTAAATCTACCAATGCACACAGTTATCTCGATTTGTTCGAAACATAAAGTGCGACACACTTGAGTATATCTATGACGCGTCTCCACCATCTTGTATGCTGGTCGAAATCGATGGATCCAAATAATCTGAACTAGGGTCCTAATCGACATAAGTACAATAAATTCAAATCCTTTTTTTAAAGCAAACAATATTACCTATAACTATAGTAAATATTAAATATCTACTCATCGTTTAATATATAGTGATTAAGCTAATTTTATAACTTAATAAATAAATGTACGTAAGCACATACTACATACATACATACTACGAGTACCTATATGTACATGCTAGGTTTGCATTATAGGTAGAATTTTCCAACAATGGGTACATTTTTCGTCAGATCAATTTTCTCACGGAAGTTTGTATTTATTAGAAATAGCAGAGGATTTATAAATAAAACACAATTGATACTTTTCTTTTGCAACTTACTAGTAATTTTATTGTCCGCAACGCCTGCATTAATTTGTACCTCATTCTCTTGGAGATATTGCGACGCATTTGTTTTATGTCGTAAGGTTTACGGAGTTCAAACCTTGAACAATGATTGGAGCACCATAGCATTCAATCCGTAATACGCGCAAAATGTTTGAGTAATGACTGTGGACAGTTCATTGTGTCGTCTGTTCTTACTATGCGTTTAAATGTTAAACTTTGTGAAAAGTGGGCCGGCAGCTACGTAAATCCGTATAGAATTAATAAATATAAACAATATGATTTTGATTACACAGGTATGTTCATAATTTTCGCATAATAATACACAATTAAAATAAAACAACAAAAAGTATTTTAAAGTTACTATTTGCACTCATGATATACGGAAGAGGATATTTTAATAGCGAAACACATTGTAATAGTACACGAGTGACCCCTATTATATACAAATTTATAGTATTACGTAGATAATTAACATTACATTAACACGAGGGTGTAATCTTCGTTTAGGCATGTTTTCCAGTCACGATTACTGTTTTAGAACTCAATATGTTCTCACGAGACCTTAAAACAAAGGCTTCGCAAATGTGGAATATCATGCATACCTAATTTGATTTGGTGTGTAAATGCACAAACACAAAATAGCTACAATGAATTGTTGTAAAGGTATACCAGTTAATGATAATAATTAGACATCGAGTTTCATCATTTCATGCAGATGTTAATCTTTACGATCGCAATTATGGGGTAAATATTATTTTCCTCCCATTGAAAACAATGTGCAAGTCTTCAATAAGATGTTTCAGTTTTAGTTCCGTCTTCATTATTAAAAGTTATTATTGTGGTGCAGTGACACGTGTTTATTTAAACGCCGTAATAATTCAAGAATTTCATCAATTTGTCTTGTGGTCGATGTATAGTAGCAAGCAAGATTTAAAACACGCAGTACGTTCCTGATGTTTTAGGATCTTTTTGTGTTTTTTTAATGCGTCCTTTATGACGCTATACTATACAGTATTTATGACGCTAAACCATACAGTCAATACACCGTTTATTGCGATAAAATCCGTAAGAATAGTTTTATTTCAATCCGTTTATTGCTGTTAAAATTTGCAAATTAGTGTTTTAGTATTATAAATACAATATTTTAACGTATGTGTCGGACACAAAGCGGGGCGTTTACATATCTGTAATGGACGCTACACTCAAATGGCTTAGCTAATTGAGGAGTTACTGATGTATCGCTATCATATTAATAAATTAATGTCAATTATACTTCCTAATTTTGACAAACGGAGAGATTACAATATACGCGATTTTAAGGTGTGACCACTATCTGCGTCATCGTGAGCTCTATGTCCTTTTTTAAACTTTGAAACTTTGAATATAATTTCGCATCGTTGAAATATAATAATTTTGTCTACTTCAACATAATTACACTTCCTTTTTACAAGCCATGTTTTTACCGTTTATAATACTATTTAGCATTCCAATAATATTCATAGGTTAGCCTACAAAGTAAATGGGTAGTATAGGCACACACTTCATCTCGACAAACACGGTTATCGACCAGTCAGTTTAGTATAAAAAAACAATCGTACCACACGCGTTCTATATTCAAATTAGCTTTTAAACGCTGCGTGTGTTTGTAGCTCTCAGTAATTGTACATTAAACATTTAATTTAATTTTTTATTTGAATTAAACATAAATTAATATGTGTGATCCTCATTTGTTCATTTTAAGTATTTAAAAATATGTACGGTTGTTTATTATGGTAACGATGCATTTCTAACTGTAAATATAAAATATAACTACTTAAACTACTATGCTATAAAATAAATATAGTAAGGTTTATAAAATTGAGCCTCAATTTTCATTGCAATCTTGTTAACGTAAGACGTGTGTCAAAATAAACATTTAGTAATCAATTTAATCAAAAAGTTGTGATTCAAAATTCAAAGCGATCATATGCTTTGAGTTCAAATAAGACTTAAGTAGACAATATATCTTAAACAATGACGTATTCATACCAACAACATTACGGACAATGCTGGGAGCTTTTCAGCCAATACGGTAATTTGTATTAATTTATAGCACGCTTTCTTTAGAAATTACGAAATTATTTTATAAATATATACTTAAGCATTTGAATTACGTCTAACGATTATCTAACGTGCATTCCATAGTGTTAAACACTTGTTTATCAGCTAACATTGTATTATTCTTCAACCCGCAGTGGTTATGCGCTCGGAGCATGACTGAGTTTTGTAATACGAGTACATTCATCATCCGTTGGTTTATAACAACAGAGAAACGTATATCCAATATTCAAAATTATTGTGGGATTTCTTATTAATATTAAATACACTTACGTTGTTACAGATCCTCAGCAACTCGACGCTTATAAATTGGAAATGTCGTACGGGATAGAAAAGTTTTTTCTCCTATCCTACTGCCTGGCATGTTGCTGGCCAGGGTTGGGAGCCAAGAGCGACCTGCGCGTAGTTCGGCAGTGGGCTGAGCTGGACTTCGTGTTCCCCAGCGAAGAGGCAAGGCTGGACGCGTTGCAGCGGCGACACTATGTGCGCGGAAACTCGGTGCCTATTGACGTCGATGTTCAACATAGAGCCGGTAAGATATTTTAAATTTGTGTATATTTAAAAGTGGGTGGAAAATGTTGATAAAATCAGACAATATGAGCAAACTAGAAGTCGCGTGAAGTGGTGAACTTATATTTTTATCCCGAAGAAATTTATTTAATTAAGTTACGGCAGCTAGTCATGATAATGACCTTGTCATTATGGAATTAAATTTATATTAAAATAAAATAGCTAAAGAATAGTCTACGTTCCCACGGATTTATAAATTAAATATATAAACATATTCACAAAATTAATATTATATATGACAGGTAGTAACTACCATCAGACCTCGGATAGGTAGGTCTTTCTATCGCAAAATTATTTGGCATTGTGTTGTAAGGAAATATCACATCCTTAATTGATTACTTGAAATGTTTTAGTACCTTTTAAATCATTATTTCATAACTACAAGATTAAGTTGTCGCATAGCATTTTTCGTTACTTTAATCATTCATTTCCAAAAGTAGATATAAATATTGTGAAATATCCTCGAATTAAAATTCACACTGTTGACTTTGATAGACGATTAGATAGATATCTGCATAGATTAGACACTAAATATGAGGACATCTGGAAAGTGCTAAATTGTCACCACAATACAGGTTGTAATATAAAACTTTCGACAAAGATGCCGCTTTTAGTACCATATTCTAAAAACTATTCAATTGAGCGGAATTTTTTGCTCACAGAGCACACATCGATTTATTTTCATAATTATTTTGTTAGCAAAAAAATAATTATCAGACTATTATGTAGCGATAAAAGATTTCCTCCTTTGCTATACAACAGCAATTATAATAACAATCGGTATCGTTGTAATTGCTTATAATAAGCATTTTACTCTCGCTTAGATCTAATCACAGTTCGACAATTTAAGATTGTAAAAACGCATAGCGACGGAGCTTTTTGCGATATCACTTGTCGAAGGTAGCCGGAATAACATACAATCAAGAAAATTGTATATGTATCAGCCCAAATACGTCCTAATGCAGAGCACGGGCTTCCTCTACAATAGAGTACGATTGAAAGGGTTAGAACATATACACCACCTATTCTTACAAATCGCTATGATATGTAGGTTTCGTCTCAATGTTTTCCTTCAGCGTTATGGTGCGCGTGGTGATTTACTGTCAATACACAGATGACTTCAAAAAGTTAGAGGTGTGTTCTTGGATTCGAACCCGTGAACACCGTGAAATTGTTGGCAACTGCGTCTAGTTCGTTACCAATCGACTAACAAACACTTCATCAAAATATTAAATAACCGGACTGGACTCGAATGCCGGACTCGTCTGTGGAGGTGCCATTATGCATTTGCTTCAACCTGATGAACCCCACATCATATTATACTGAAACTACGGCGCGGCGTCCTGATCTTAATCCTTTAAGTATATTAGATATATAATAAAATCAACTTTGAATTACTAGTCAAGTATAGAGATCGTACTAAGACCAAAAAACAATTGATAGCTAAAAATATTTTTTGTCGTCAAAGACAGAAGAAACTCTAGAGAACAGGTAAAACAATGGAGGATTTTTATCATAAGAAACCATGCCAAATGATACAACTTAGAACACTTTAAGTCCTAGAGAAAAACAACCCTGTTAAATGATAGGTACAAAACATCACATTTTTCTAAAGCGTAGTTAACCAAGAGTATAGAAAAACACTAATTATATCTTTTCTTGCATGAACGAACTAAGCGAAATTAAATTCATTTACCATTTACAAAGGTACACTGTAGTGATAGTAACCTTTGGTTTAATAATTACGCATTATACATGTACCTATGTGCTTACAATAAATTTCAATTAAAATTTATTTAGATTGATAGTAAAGATTAGAAAGTAAAGTAAATAAATGTCAGCGCCACTTTTAATTCCGTTCTACTTTTCAAAACGTAATCCTTTAATAATGCTGATACAAAAGGTAGGCAATCTCAACCTATTTAAAACGCATGTCTTTAAAGGTAAGTGAAGGTCACTGGCTAATTATTCCGCAATGAATCTGAAGCAAAAAATCTGAAGTCTAGCTTTAAGACACGTGTAACTGCACCAGTGACCTGTCAAATGCACGAAAATCATATTAATTTATATATTTATAGATACTATTAAATCATATCGGTTAACTTATTTATGAGATAAGTATTACATGTTCCGAAAATAATATAACCTTGTGGTGACATGCAGTTTAAAACTCGTTCCGGGTTACAAACTCATATATTTCTTTATATAAAAAGATCTGAGTCGAAAGTTAGGTTTGGCAAATGCTTACAAAAAGTGGCCATAAACGTGACCCGTTAAAAGCCGCGTCAAGGTGAACTAATGGCATATGACAACCTATCCCCCGATGATATCCTTTTCATTTTTATTAATTCTATGGTTTGATGATAATAGGTACATTTGCAAAATTGAGAAAATATGAACCAACGTTTACCTGCCTTTTATTCGTTTATAGACATTCTTTATGAATTTATGACTAAACGTTTGGATATTGGAACATTTTTTGGTTACATGGAGTCGGCGCACGTATTGTTATGGAAATACAATTATACCGGGTATATCAAGATTGCGACCGAAAACGAAGCCTTAGCCGAAAAGGTGGTAGTTTTAGTGGTTACAGACATAATTCAATTAAAAGTTTTGCGAAAAACGCGATAGTAATTTTTGCATTTTTTTAAATATTTTCTTGTCTGGGTGGTAACTACCTAGTTCTTCCGAAAATAGTTATTTAAACCTTGGCTTACCATTGCGTCTTTAAAATAAAAAGGTGTACACTATTATTTTCGGAAAACTATGTATTTATCATCCAAATACGACATAAGTGAAAAATTACAAAAAAAGCACGGTTTTTTTTTTGTCAGAAGTCTGAAGTCACCAATACTACCGCCTGGCTTTGTTTACGGTCGCTTCGGTCGCTGTTTTCGGTTTGATATACCCTGTATAGGATAAATAAATGTTGTATTATTATGTTGTAATGTTTAACGAGAAAATCAGTTTATTTAAAAAAGGGTGTTATAATGGCCATAAATACATTACCTATTGGAGTTTATGACATCACAGACGGATTTTATAAATAAGTGCATTGGGCTTTTACGGAAGAAAAAAAAATAAAGCGAGCGTAATAGTCTTTAATTAATTTTGTTTCTGGTTTTAAAGCAAACTACAAGGGTTAATATTGGTATTCTGTTACAGGAGGTCTTGCGTCACGTATTTTCGTGACTATTCCTCGGTTCGACGAGGGTCGGCCAATAACGGTGGGAACAGTTGACGATCAGGGCCGCATCGTCGCCTACCCCGACTACTCATGGCACGCCAACCAAGGCTCAAACTGCGAAGGTCTCACTTCAGTCTTCAGAGTCGCGGTATGTATAAAAAATCGCAAATAAGTGAATGTATTACATGCGACCTTCAAATGTTCATGTGACGGTTTCCTATGAGATATAATTAATTAGCAATCTATACTTATTTTTTGTCCCACAATAATCGAGTAACCGTCAACTATCAAGTGGCTGAAAAAAGTTCATTTTTTCTTGATAGTCACGACACAAGATATACTGAAACGTCGCAATGCATGGACGACTGCCCAAGGCCTCGCGACTCTCGCACCTCGAACTATCAGGCTTTCTTCAACTAACGGAAATTGTATTTAAGTCTTACTCTTCTGACCTTAAAGGCAGTGCGAAGTAGTGACCATATCTATTTAATATAAATAGCACTCTTTATCTCTTTGTATCTCTTTGCAAGCTCTCTACACTTATAACAATTTATACTATCGCGAACAACTCCGACTTAACTTAATCCTCCCATAGGATTTCCATAGCAAACTGTTGGAAAATTGCCGTATGAAACGACTACCCTACACCTGCTCATAATTAATTAATAAGTTACGTATTTATTATTTCATTCATTATAATTTTACTTTAATTATACATTCATTATATTAATAAGGTATTATTAACTGTGTCGGTGGCGCAGTTGTTCTACGGTACGATTACCACACTGAGGTCTCGGGTTCAAATCCCGAGTCGGGGTAAAGTAGTATTGGATTTTTCTATTCATTATCAGCCCGGCGTCTGAAATATAGTGATGGGCTCGCCCTCTATCACATCGTGGGGCGGAACACACAAGGTGAAACCTGAAGTCCTGGTAGCACTTCTGCATAGTGGTGTATCACCTCTCCCCTTTTGGGGATAAAATATGTTATTTGTTTTCAAGTACGTGGTAGCTTGTTGGTAACGGACTAACCGGGTTCAAAATTCAAATCCCACGGCACACCTCTGATTTTTCGGAGTCATGTGTGTATTGATATTTAATTACCACGCATAAGAATGATGAAGGAACACATCGTGAGGAAACCAGCATACTATAGCGGTTTATAAGAGTTTCTATGACCAACGTGATGGAATATAATATAGCCTAACCCTTCTCATTCGTACTCGCGATAGTAGAAGGGGCCTGTGACCTGCAGTGAGACGTACATATATATATATATAAGCCGTTACGGATACAAATTATTCGATTCTTTATATTACTTCAAAAATGATGCATAAAAATTGATATGTTATGCATAGGTTCAATTTGTAGTCAAAACGATTATTATTGTAGCCAGTGATTGTTCATATATGCAGAGATTAAATTTTATATGGTTTAAATTGTATTATGTTAATAGGGAAGACTCCTAGGTCGCTAATACCACAACAATGATAATCTAAGCTGATTACAAGCGTAAATCATATGATTTTATAGCCCATAACATTGAACAAGGTTTTGCTTTGTATCTTCAATAATGTCTACGAATAACCATGCATATAATATGAAACTTACTTTATAATTTACCTCTACTTTATTTTCAATGCCAAGGTTTAACTCTTCCTGAACTTATCATAATCTTACATGGGGCCGTGTAATATGATATATTTACATACATATAGTGGATATCATCGATATCAATATTACAATCGGTAGAATATACGTCAATGTAAGAAATACTCTTAACTGCTATCAGGAAAAATATACTTTAGTTAAAAAACTTACTTCTTTTTTTGAAAAACTTCCTTTAATTGTAATCGTGCACTTTGAAAGAAGAAGAATAAAATAATTATTGATTTACAATATACCAAGGTTGATGCATCGGAAGCAATAAACATTTTGCAATTTAAAAACAGCTTTTAGATAATAATTAATATAAATATACCGGTATTTTTTCATATTCATAAGTTTATTATAACTTCCTATGGTATTAGATGTAGGCACAATATAATAATTTTATTTAACTAAGAAGATTATTTTTTTTTTTTTATCAAAAAATTAATAGTAAAATATTATAATTGGGTATTTTACTATAAGAAAGAAAAAATCTAAAAACTATAAATGTATATAGTAGAGCATTAAGCAATAAGTATATGTTAATTTCAGTTTTTATTTCCAAGGAATACATTTTATAATTCGTTTTGAAAATTTCAATTTTTTTATCTGTCCTAAAAATATGTGAAACGGCTGCCGCCATGATGGATAACGATTCTACGTCATTCCGTAAGTAGAATACCCCCTCCGGTGTCCAAGAGCTCATACAAACACAGGTTGTTTACTGGTTGAGTGACGTATCATTTTAAAGGAACATGGCGCCTAGCGTTTTCACATATTTGCGCGCATAAATTTAAAATTTAAATTTTAAATGGTTTTTTATTGGACTTGCCGAGCGAATAAAAATTTGATATTTTTTTAAATAGTTTGTCTTAATCTTAGGAACAACTTAAAAGACTTTTTGAAAATGGGTAGAATACCCAATTATATCGGTCGCTCATACAAGTCTCAAGATGAAAGTGTTTAAATTAATTTAAGCTTTAATCCATGCTTTGGCAACCTCCGTGGCGCAGTTGTTGAAACGTCGGCTGTGAAATAAGATCCCACGGGTTCGATCCCTGCACCGAGAAAAATGTTAGTGCGGTCCACGAGTATTTGTTTCGGGTCTGGGTTTTTGTGAGACTGGGAAGTCTCTCGAAGTGACATCCACCAGACAAGACTTGATCTTAATAAATCAGGAGTATGTATGAAATTGTTGGGTGTATTTATTAGTCCATGAAAATGAAACAATAAAATGCGTATATTAAATATTTCCTAAAGATGCCTAGTCGTAAACCAAATTTCACGTAACCATAATAATATGCTACCTGTTGATACCATATGGCATATACGTTCACTTCAGGGCAAGGGTCTCCTCTGCAATCGAGAATACGATTGAGAGGGGTTAGGCCATATAGTCCGCCACGCTGGCCTAGTGCGGATTGGCGGACTTTACATACCATAGAAATTCTTACAATTCGTTATGGTAGGAATCAAATACAATTATTTATTAATACGAAATATTAAAAAATCTGTTTTTTATAAAATTGTTGACGGATTCAATTTCAGATCGATGAGTGTAATCGGTTGTGGGTGATGGACGCCGGCAAGATCGGAGACATACAATACTGCCCACCACAACTGCTCGCCTTTGATCTCTCCAACGACCAGCTGATCTACAGACACGTAATCAACACCACCAGCTTCACCGCTTCTTCCTTGTTCATCACTCCGGTAACTATCTCCCGCTATTATATTATATTACATTATATTATATCATATCATACATGTATATATTTATTTATAAATTACAAATCCTTCCTATGTCAAATGTGACGTCAAACCATTCCACAACTTGACGGTGCAGCACAAAAAAGAATTGCCAAACGTTTTGGTTCTTGCTGAGATGCTTTGGGCCATCCAGCTATAGTTTTGCATGCCAGCACGCGTGTTTCTGTTAAGAAAAGGAGAGGAGGGGATCAAATTCAACAATTCTTCAAAGCATTCATAGCATAGCAGAATAGCAAGCATAGATATTTCAAAAGTCGAGATAATATATAGGATATTCATATTTTCATACAAAAGCCTCATTAATGAAGAAAAAACCATTATGTCACGTTTATTTGCAACGTTAACCTCAAATACTTATGGAAATAAAAAAAAAAGTTTGAGAAAACCATTAATCATCACTTTCAGACATTGAATAGCTTCCATGAATTATTAACATAGGTAAATAATTCTAGAGTTCCCAACTTTTTACATTACTTAAAATATTGCGATTTATGTTTTTATGCATTCAAGTATTTTGTTTGACTTGATGAGTAAAGGGGCAGTGATCTCTTCGAAATAAAAAGTTACGCTAACGATATCATACGAAATATATACAATATTGTTTTTTAAGATATTAAAGATATTATTTATTTGCGGTGCCAGTATATATTCAAATATTGTGTATAATGTAGGTATAAAAAAGTTTCCAATTCTGACATCTTTTTGAAGTGAAACTTCTTTATCGGGGTTGGAAAAATTTTTGCGTTACGCGCCATCTTTATTTCTAAGTCACATTTTTGCGTTACGCGCCATCTTTATTTATTTAGTAAATTAGTAATAGTAGTAATCCTGTGTATTGTAACTGTATTTAGTACGAATCCCACACTAGTGTATCATCCCACATTTGGACATAATACAGTGTATACCATTAGAACACATTCTGTACCCACTTCAGTAACCCACACCCCCAACCGTTTCCAAGCCCCACCCAAAATTTTAAGTCCCACCCACTTTTTTGTAATTTGATCCTTACCCCCCCTCTGGCCTTCCCCCACCCTAAATCCGAAACAGTGCCCAATAGCCTCCCCCCCCCGCTTACCCCCACCCTAAAAATTGTACCTCACCCCCCCTACTCATATCTCCGGCATTATCCATCGTAGACCCACCGACCTTGGGTTCATTGGAACCGGCTCGGTGAGGGCTACAATCCTGCCCCAACAGAATTCCCGAATTCCCCATCCACAACTTTTCCCACCCAAAAATATTTTAAGTTGCCCAATAGCCTCCCCACGAAACCTAACCCCCCCCCCCTACCCCCACCTAAATTTTTTACCTCACCCCCCCTAAACCTATCTCGGCCAATAAAGGTCGTGGACCCACCGAGCTTGGTATCCTCGGAACCGTCTCGGTGAGGGCTACAAATTGGCCCCGATAGAAATCCCAAATTCCCTCAAAAATTTCCCCCCTCCTAAACTTAAACTTTATTTAATTTAGCTTTATTTTACCAATTCTGTAAATTTGTAAATAGTAGATTATTTTTCGAAAAATGATGTCATAAAGAAGTTTCACTTCTTACGTGTGTACACTAATACACACACACATTTTTTTTGGTCCTTTTTTGCGATGCATGGTGGTTATCCTTGTAATTTTCTAACCGTATTAAATACGCCAAAATTGAAGGCCATTATCAATATACAGTTTGTTAATTCCACAGGTTGTTGACGTCAGACCACAAACACCCGGGGATTGCTCCAACACTTTCGTGTATGTTGCTGACGTATCCGGTTTCGGTGTACTCGTGGTCGATGTTGCCGGTAACCGCTCCTGGCGAGCTACCAACAAATACTTCTTCCCCTACCCTTCAAAAGGAACCTTTACTATTGATGGTAAGTCTTATTAATACTCAAAATCATCTAAAATTACATAGTTGCCATAATTGAAGAATATTTAGATAACAGAGCATTCAGGTACTTATGATATTATGCTATCGTCACCATTTGTTAATTGTACATGCCTGTGTTTTATATAATTATATATAAAAACTATCCATATATACAACGAACCATAATATATACCTAAAGCAACAGTGCAAGAAAATAACATTCTTTTTGTTCCAACAGGTGAAAGCTTCGATCTAATGGACGGCGTTCTTGGGATGGCTCTATCTCCATACCGACCTGGACAAGGTCGTTTACTTTACTTCCACTCATTGGCGGCGACCACCGAGAATGTCGTTCGCACTTCAATCTTAAGAAACGACACTTTGATCGACAACCCATCTATTAACCCTGGTGATGTATTTGTAAGTGGCATTGATTAAATTCAAACATTATTTATTTAGGTGTTATCGTGACCTCTTTAAAAAATTTGATTCGAGTCTAACGTCACATAGAAAATGATTTGTAAAACCTTAAATTCTATTACTAATTAGAAATTGTCCTTATTGATTATAATCGATGTTAGAATTCTGATAATAAAGTGGATTGCCACCTTGCGTAAATTACCGGAAGAATAATATACCCGGCTGTGTTTGGCTCTAAACACACTTGACTGCCTCGGTGGCGTAGTTGTATTACGGTACGGTTACAAAGCTGAGGTCTCGGGTTCGAGTCCCGGGTCGGGCAAAGTGATATTGGATTTTTCTATTCATTATCAGTCCGGAGTCAGGAATTTGTGCCCGATATGGCGATAGGCTCGCCACCTATCACATCATGGGACGGAACATACAAGGCGAAATGTGGGTGTCCTGGTGGCGCCTCTGCCTACCCCTTCGGGGATAAAGGCGTGAGTTTATGTATGTATGTATGTATGTGTTTGGCTCTATAATGATGGGATCATGAGGATATGTTATTTGATATATGTATATTTAATGTAAATGCACTTCTCATTCATCTAAGGCGGTAGTGTCGGTACAACTTTGATTGTGCCATCATCATCATCTCGTCTCCTACCCGGTATAATTTGGAGGAGAGTATGAGGAAGTTATACATCAGAGTAAAAGGAATTAATCAGACCGATTACAGACCTTAGAACAGATCAATATCCGCCCACTATTTATTATAACGGTGACAAGTAATACCTAATAGTAGTGGCGGTTCGCAGCTCCAGTACTTTAATCACCAATGCGCGTTGATGATATACCTATGCCTAATGTATGAGAGTTTAGCATTGACGCACCCGGAATTCAGCCACTTATGACTTCTACAATTGGTGACCCCGACGTGATCCAATTGTAGTGACACGGGATAATAACGACAGAATGAAACGAGTGTTGAGGCAGTACTTTCAGTTTTATATTTATTGTCTGAATTTATACGTTTGGGATGCGTGTTTACGTGGTTTCGTCACCTATATTCGAGTATAAGGGCTGCGTGGTTTAGTGGTTACGTCATCACACATTCGTCGAGTGTCAAAAGCTTAATTCCGGGTGCGTCGTGTGAGCTGAGACGCTATAAGAGTATGGACTAGCCTTTCTGAATTGACGTAATCTTGTAAATGCCTATATTCTGCACTGCACTCCTACTTAACCTTTATACACCTTGGTGATTTAAGTGGTGGAGCTATGTATACAGAACTCTTTTGTTTTTAGGAATTCCCGGAACAGCGTCCTGTGCAATCCGCAGCAGAGGCTATGGACCGCGACGGCATTCTTTACTTCGGCTTAATGGAACCCCCGAGTATTGTATGCTGGAACTCTGCTACAGAATTCTCTCCGCGCAACTTCCACAAAATTGCAGTCAACAAAGAAACTCTTCAGTTCGCTAGCGGTGTTAAAGTAGTGAACAATCTAAAGGGCGAACAAGAGCTCTGGGTTTTAACGTCCAGTTTCCAAAGAGTAATGACCGGAAGTCTCAATGGAAATAGAATAAACTTCAGGATCCACGCCGAAAAAATCCACGTGTTGATGGAAAACTCTCCATGCAAGGCTCCCCCAAAAGGTCAAAGCCCTGGCTACCATGCCAATATTATCTCTCAAACTTATCACCACCGTCGCCAATACAAGTATGGCGCTGTAGCATTTTTGTAGAGATAAATGCTTTGTCCGAAAATTTACTGCGTGGTTTCATGTGGTATAATTGGCCATAAACAAAGAATATTATGTTTTTTTAAATATTATATTTAATTTATGAAGTTAGTGTTTGTTTATAATGTAATTTAATATCTTAATATTCGTAATAAATAACATATTGAAACATTATTCATTTTTTATTTTTGTTTTGTTTTAGAATATTTAAAATAAATTAGTGGATATAAAAGAAACGTTATTTTAGAATATTTTTTTCAAAAAAATTAGATGATCTATGAAAATTACGTAATGCAACTTCTCAATCGTTTCCATATTAAATGACTCCGAAAATATAAGATAGTTAAAATACCGCATAAGGAAAATTTGTCATTTTAAAAACGCTGTATATTTTTTAGGAAATACTTTGTGCTATTAGTATCTATATAATTCTAATCCTTTTATTTCAAATTAACATTTTCCGTCAATATGGTAGGTAACTGTTGAGTCGTTGTCCGTTGATCTTGTTGTTAGCAAAATATGCACATGCACTTATCTATAGTCGTTGAATTTTTATTGCTTACACGTATGGTACATAACAAGGAGGTCATCCGGCTTTCACCTTGATTTCGGGAGACGATGTAGTATTGATATGGTGCAGCGCTACGACGAGCACAACAAAATACTTATATTGAGAAGTTGGCCTTCAACGTAACAAGTTAATAATGACATCAAATAAGGATACATATTGTGGTTAAGGTTTTAGTTGGTTGTAAATGAAAAACAATATGATATTTTATTTTAAATATTATGAATATTGCAAGTTAAACATAGCCTTACGTGTAATTCTCAGGTAAATGCCTTTAAAACTATGATTTATGGAAATTTAGTAATATAAATGTAAATGTTTGATAGACTCCGTGGCGCACGTAGTTTGGTGTCAGCTGTGGAACGATCGAACGCGGGGTCAATCCCCGTACCGAGACAAATATTTAAGCGATTTACTAGTATTATAATTGAAGTTCTTAATTTTTCAACTATCTCATATTATTGCCTATTTCAGGTTAACCGGAATATAATAATCCACACAATTAATTTTATAAAATGAATAAACACATGTAATTATTATCATTCTTTACCACAGTCCTAAGAAATATAAAATTATTTATGAGTTGGTTAAAACATTTATTACAGGCATGTACGGCACATATAGCATATAGACAATAGTAAATATACCTACCTACTAGTCAACAGCAACGACTTTTCTGTACTGTTTATAAGCGCTACATGGCCGTTTTATGCAAAAATAAATTTCTAGAAGTGGTATAATATAATATTTAAACACTGGTTACTCTATACCGGGTTGGGCACGCCAAAAGACCGTAGACGAGGTTTACCTCTATCCTTAAACTTCCCGCCTACTTACCAGTTTTAATATCTATAAAATTATGCAAAGAAATCAATCCACGCAGCCATATAAATCACAGGACACCTTGAAATGTTTAAAGGAATAAAGATATTCAATAAACTTTTTGCGCAACTTTTCATAGATATTTAGTAATAAATAAAAAACAAACAATAGTTTCAATTAGAGATATGGGCTGTATGGCTATGGCCCTATTAGGGCGGAATTCATAAAAACTAAATGCTTATTTAGTCAATTTATTTATTTATTATTTATTACGTTAAATTCAATCGATTAATTACATTAATAAATATAAATATTATCGATATTTTCTAATACTAAATATTTGTTGAATTTGAAAATTTTAATTCTAAATTGGCTATTTGACTAATTTCTGAAAAGTGTTTTAAAGTCTAGATATAATCACTCTATACCTCTTCAAACTATTAATTTATTTTTAAAGAGTTGTTTATAACGAATAAACATATTTTTCAGTTTTATCATCATATATGTCACCAAAATGGTAGGTCACGTGACTTTGAAAAAGTTACGTCTCGCTTTATAAATGGTGAATGATCTTAGTGGCAGAGATGAATGAAAATTGAAAATCGTGACATCACACGCTGCACAATGACAGCTTGTCGTGTTTTGTTACATTTAATCGACAGATAAAAAATGGCAAACTTATTTTAGATAATTTAAATATTTATAATTTAGATAAATGTAAATAAAAATACCTATAATTATTATTTACCAAAAAGCTATCATATGCAACACATTTTATAATTTATTGCCACAACAGTCAAATACCCAAATCATTCCAAGTCTAAAAAATCAACAATTTAATTTCTTGCCAATACATTTTGCAATTTTATCATGAGAATAAAACGACCTCGTACTATTTAATTAATCAAAACAGCTTAAATGATGGTTTTCATTAGGTATCTCAACGAAGCTAGTTTTTAAACTAACAAAATGAATATGTTATTTAACAAATGGACTCACCAACATTATGCACAAATCAAAAGCGAACAAAACTAGAGATTTTGATTTGCGATTACTTTAACTGTTTAGATCGATTTGATGCAGAAATCCAAATCGATTTTATACTATCGATGATTTCTCACATCTCTCGACATACAGTACGTTCCACTTGACGATCGCAACGACCACGCTCACGACCGCGATATTTCCCGTTCCATTTGCTCGTGAGCGTTATGATCGCAAACCCAAGTGGAACGGGTTATGAGGCGTTTCGAGCGTTTAAGTAACGAATACCTATTTAAAAAAGCTATAAAGAGTTAGGTTGCATTATGGGTTAAATCTTGACGGTAAAACATTAAAGTTTTATCGTCTTGTATTCTGTAATAAGCATTAATAAAATTAGATAAATTTATTGATGTTGAAAAAACCCATTTTACGTTTGAAGTAACAAAAATATCCCTCAGCCCTCTCCGTATCATATAATGTAATTTTCTCTGTTGACATTTTTCTTGTTTTGACGTTTCAAAATCCCGCCAATTTTCTCAACGCGCACCACGACCCACCTCTTGACATGGGTCGTCGTGAGCGTATGTCATGACGTCATCAGTGACGTTTTCACCGCGACCACGACGATCGTGATCGTCAAATGGAACGGCGAAATGAGTGTTTTTAGCGCCGTGAACGCCTAATGGAACGCGCCCATAATTATCAATGTCAGATTGACATTTGACATTTGACATTTGACAAGCAATTCATGAATCGCTCAATGTTTACCATTTTTTGTAAAGATCATAAATTTATAAAATAATATTCTAGTTTTAGAATAGCATTTCAAAAATATGAATTAAAATTCTAAATCCATGTCTCATTCAATCAAAGTACTGTTTCCAGTGGTCCATACCAATGGCCAGAAGTTGTACTTCAGGGGTGTTGTGAATATATCGGAGCAATATGCAATAACTATTTACATCACAAAACTTTCAGCCAATGTTGATTTGTTATCAAAAACAAATAAGAATCTAGAAACCAATATCTGTGGCTTTTATGGGCAAAGCCCTGTGTTAAAACTATTAAAATGTAATTCAAACTATTTAGTATTAGATCAGTGTGATCCACATTATATCAATAAATTAGTAATTAATGGAAAGGAGATTAATACAAATAACTGTATATTTATGTTGTATGACTATGATGTAATAAAAAATTCACAAATTAAACTTGATAGTAGTGACTTTTCAAAACTACAAATGTTGATACAAAACGAGCATGGACAATCGATTGAAACAGCACCTTATTCATCAAGTTTTAAAACACCATACTGGCTGACCTCATCAATGTTCCTCCAGCATATAATAAATTATTTCAACTTAGTCCGATGGCTTGTGATTACTACTAAAAACAATAGAAAAGTATGTATACATGTAGATGAATCTACCATTTCAAAAGAATTATTTTATTTTGACAAATATTTTTTTCCTCAGATATCTATTAAACAGGGTAACCTTATCTTAGCGATAATAATGGATATCATTCTTGGTTACTTCATGCTGCAGTTGTTGTCTCAAGACAAGATGGATATAAGTACTCTCCTTATGGGAATGTTAGAGGTAAATGACTAGTTTATAATTTCCTTTCCACATTGACTGTTGCTCACAAACATTGAATTATCCACTCTTGCATGACAGAGTCATTCAATATGTTAATGTGGAGTAACTGATGGTTTTAAGTTCACTATAAAAAATAAATATGTATAAATATATAGACCTAAAATGTACTTGACACTTCTTCTGGACTGTATTGTTAGTACCCTAGTAAAAATAAAGTACTTTTTACTTCTCCAATTAAAACTTATTTGATCCAACAAAGTATTATTTTTGCATATTTGTTATATTTACAACAAAATTATGTTAGTAGTGTAACACAAACTCTGTAATATTATTGAAATTGAAATTTGTTCTTCCAGAAATTGATTAATTCTCTATACTCCTTACTAAAATGGTTGATGGGTGCTCCCGTAGGCTTGAAACTGAACAATGCATTCAACAAAATGCTGGGAAAATATTTTTCATATCATGTTCAGCTCTGGTGGCTCTTTCTAGGTAAACATTCTGTTTTTTTTTATGACTAAGCTTTTTAATAAATAAAAATATAAACATAATATTTTTGTACTTACTTTTTTATTGATCAATTATTAAATTACTTCAATTATCAAAATTTCTTAAAATTAAATATTATTGTGAAATTATTTTGTAAAATTTTTATAGTTGTAATAATAAATAACTTGAATATACACAACATGGTCCAATTATATATCTATTTCTATACGAAAATAATAACTACAATATGCCTTTTAGATGTATCTGGTGAGAAGCTGGATGTGATACTTCATGTGTACCGCTACATGGGCTACTTGGGGATCACTTTTCAAACAGCTGTGATATCCGACATGATATGTATTGCTACATTCCATTCCTATTGTATATATGTATATGCTGCTAGGTAAGAATATTATACACACTATTGTCATGGATGTCACAATAAATTGAAATAAATGATTATTTAGGTTCTTGAATTCTACTCCTAAATATATTTGGGGTTTTAATCATAAATAGTTTTAAAGCGTATTTTAGAATGTTTTGTCTTTTTCGCTCAAACAGAATTCAACAGTCATTCAAAAGGGACAAAATATTCAAACAAGACAAAATATATGTTTTAAAACTGTTTATGAATAAGGAAATTAATGTTTCATGGTTCTCTTGCAAGCTTCTACTTGCATAAATATTTTTTTTTAAATTATCAACATACTTGCCGTTAATTTCTCACGAAAATAATTTTAAATCAAAATGTAATCATGACGTTTATAAATTGATTTTGTGTATCACACTCTTTTTTAATTTTATAGTAGATTTATGTTGTTTCAGATTATTTAATATGCAAATTAGTGGACTAATTGCACTGCTAAGACTGTTTGTTGGACGCAAGTACAATCCTCTGAGAGGTGGGATCGATTCCTGTGAATACACTAATCAAGAACTTTTCGTGGGAACTGTTGCGTTCACGATATTGTTATTGTTATTGCCTACAACAGCTCTTTATTACATTGTCTTCACTTTGGTAAGTTAGGATTATTATTTTATTCGGGCAAGGCAAATGCCCAACCCCTCTCAATCGTACTCTCGATTGTAGAGGAGGCCCATGCCCTGGTACGTATTTGGTCTCATACAGAAAGACAAACTGCCTGCAATAAATCTGCTAATAAATGGAATCCAACTATGTAGAATATCCGCCTATAAAAGTTAGCTATGAATTATGAAGGTCATTCTCAAGTCGGAATGGCTGAAACCGAACATACATACACTGAACCCGACTCGCCGCAAAGTTGCATCATAGGTCACATAACGGGGCTTTGCTCTATTGTATATAAATGGAATAAATGGGATCCGGACGGATTTCCTGCCATACGCTAAAGGGTCATTCACCAAATTAAATAGAACAGCTGAACCGTTACTTTGCGCCGGGTTGCAGAGATGCGGTTGAAATATGAACATTTTCATTACTGATATAGAATTTCGTATTTATTGTTATTCAGACGTAATCATAAATACAATACCTACCTACATTTATCGCCGTAATATATGTATTTATATAATTTTGTTTGTTCCAGTTCAGAGTGTTATCATTAACGGTGCAGCATGTGTTGGCTAAATTAATATATTTTGTGCAAACATTACCAATTTATGTAACCTCACTGTGGTTGACACACAGTCCCAAAGTAGCGGGTAAGTTCGATATTGTAATCGTATAAAATTACTAATTATCTCTCAATGAACATATTCGCATAATTTTATGCTCTTGAGCAGATTCCAAGTAAACGACAGCTCAGTGGGTAAGAGCAAGACTGCGAAACCAATCTAACTCCCCTGCCCATTCCTATATTGTACTAGATGGTTGTAAATTTACTCACAAATCGCAGGACATTACAATTAATATTGATTTTATTGGCAGCCTCCGTGGCGCAGTTGGTTAGACGCCGGCTGTGAAACATGAGGCTGCGGGTTCAATCCCCGCACCGCAACAAATATATGTGTGATCCACAGGTATTTGTTTCGGGTCTGGGTGTTTGTGAGACCGAAAAGTCTCTCGTAGTTACCCACATTATACGTTATACCCACAACAGAAGACTAGATTTAGTGTGGGATCAGGACTATGTATGTGACTGTTGGGTGTATTTATTTAAAAAAATGTAAAGCAAGTTAAAAGTTGCATTTTCATTGAATATTTGCAGGTAACATTCTGATAGATGTATTACAGAATGATAAGGCTTCGTTGGTCCTGAAGGTGAAATTATTTAGTATATCTCTCAGCAAGCTGGTCGACGGGTACAGGCCGCCTGTGGAGGTGCCAGCTCGTGTGGAGTGGACTAACTTGCTCTCCAATGTGCTTGTGGGGAAACAAATAGTGTAACAATCAATAAAATATCAATAAAAACCACATGATGTTGTTTGACATGTTTTAATATTGTTCAATATTAATATTGCGCAAAAATAAAAATTGTTTGGTCGCCACACGCGTGAATGTATAAATGCTAATTACTTATAAAAATATTTGCAGCAAACTGGGCAAATATAATTCACAGACTCATATCAGAATTAAAAAACCGTTCGTAAATAAACCCGAGTACAGAACTAATAATATTATCTATATATTATGAGCAGCCACACAAAACCTTTGCAAAGGTATGTAATATTTACCTAATATTTATAAACACTGTTCTCTAGCACGTTAACACTTTATACCTATAGGGATCGAATTGAAAGGTTCTAAGATAATAAGGTGACGCATTAACATTCAACTCAAACAACCTCACCACACATCAACATCAACACTGAGTAACACTATTCAAATTGCATTATTAATATAGGACATTTGAAATTATTAATTACTATGAATTTCATCATTCATACATTCACAGACAACAGCATATAAGTTTTTGTTATAAACTCGTAACATTTTAAGGCAAGACTAGACGATACGTTATTTTACATTCTCTATGGTTTTATAAATCGTACAAACGTCGACAATATTTAATTTTTTTACAGTTGTGACAAAGAAATTGTGGTACAGTTTAGTAACGCAAATGTCTGAATAAAACATGAAAATAACAATTTTCTCTAAAATAAATTCTCTCTTTACATACATTTTTTAAGTGTTAGCACATAATCTGTTTATTCAATACATCAAACAGATCTAGGAAACGAAATACACGCGCAGAACATCGATATTGTTAAAGAACAGAAGTAGTTAGGGCATGCCAGTGTTATAGACACATGCAATGATTATTCTGCGTACATAATATAATAGATAGTTAGTCAATTATCAGTCAAAGGTAATTCACTCGGCAAATATTATTGTATAATACAATATCTATATATCTGATATCACTACCAACTTACTTGTTCTAAAACTATTCACTAAATCTGTATGGAATAATAACATAATATTATGTAGTTACATTTAGATGGACTTTTCGCTAGTGCTGATGTTAAATTATTCGAGTCTTCACATTAACACGCGATATGAACAAGCCCAATTTATTACTTAACATTTAAACTAATCTGCACAATCGTCTTAAAAATGATTCAGTACCCAATGCGGCCGGTCGCTTCGTAACCAGCTGACGAGTAACAAATCACTGTTCAGACGCATTGCACCTACCTAGACAAATGCATAGGTAAAAATACATACCACTTATTGCAAATAATTTTGATAAAATTTAAGAGTGTTAACAATTTCATTTCAAACATACTATCTACTATTTACATAAAATATATTTCCAAAATATTTTTCGTCCACTTGTAGAAACTACATTTCATGTGGCCCAATATAAAGGTGTTTATATTTTAGTTCGTAACTTTTATCGACATCAAAAATACTTGCAACACGTGCATTATATTGATATATTTTGTTGTGAAACATTAATGTCTTAATTCCTTGATACTTCGATTAAGCGAATCAAGGAACCATAAACGCGAGAAAGCAATTCGCGACTCGGCGTGCTGCTAATTTTTGCCAGTTCTGCGGTGGGTAGGCCAAAACAGTACCTTTACATATATATATTTATCCTCGATCCTTAACTATTTCATTATCATCACAGACATTAGTAGATTAGGAAAATGTGACAAAGATCACAGTATCAGAATTTTCCGATGAGTAATAATACATTGAAGACTTGGAAGCGATGTATACTTCGTCTGATATATATATAGTATCACACTATAACACAAGCCAACGTTGCGAGTTGCGACGACTTGTTGCAGTCAAATTGTGGGATGATTACATGATGATCGGGCATATCCTTAATTCTTGAGTACACACCTGTAATCCTTATTGACATCCGATGTCGAATTTGGTGAGTGCTCTTTAGGTCTAACTGTACCACGACACGATGCTAATTTTGATTCCAAAGCCTACAATGAGAAAATTACAAAATAAATGAATGATGTTATTATTAGTAAATGATGTTGTTATAATGCGCTTTTATATACAGTGCAGCCAACACCGCCTATACACACAATATTATGTATACATACGAGTATGTACCAATGAAAACAGAAAGCGCACTGAAGCCCCAAACCACGGAATATAACATTTTCCAATAACGAGACATAAATTTTGACGTTATGTACAACATTTATACAACTTTTATGTCTTCGTCATACAGCATACTACTACATTGTCCAATCTTAGTTACTACGACATCGATTCCTTGCAAGAAATCTACACCAAATGGTCATCTACAATAAGTTTCAAAATACATTAATGTTAAGATATGATGGCCACTAAATTTGTAATAATTTCTTAAAATGTATATAAATATAAGTAAAATATATCAATGTAAAGCTATCGTTACAAATTACAATGAAAAAATATAAAGCTATTCGTCTTTTTTACAACATTGCCGTAACTATAAAATTCGACTATTATCATTTTGGAATGTGCTTCGCTTTTCCTTGTTCATGTCCTTTTCTGATAGAAGCGAAACTCAAAAGATTTTCGAGCCCCTCCCGCGACCGTACAGCAAAAGATCTTCGCAGCTTTCCATTTTCGCCTTGCACAGAACGTCCAAACGGTTGTTCGGACGCTCTATGTGCCAAATTTGATTTTTTTAACATGTTATCGGTTATAAGGTCTGAGCCCGAGTACTGCCTCGTATAAACTCTTGGATGTCTATATTCAATAGTATTACTTTTAGTAAGTTCACTATCGTCTTTGTCTAGGTTTGCGGAGACTGCACTCGACGGCGTCGCAGGATGGTTATCGAGCGTGGGTGGCGATTCGCAGGCGCATTTAATCTTACCACACTCACGGCAAAGAAACCTTTCAAGCTGGAAGCAATAAATACCATGCACACTACCACAGCACAATACCATGCAAATGCTACACTACAACGCTCAATATTATTACAACTAGTCTGCTGTTGGTAAACGTCAAACAACGTTTCTATCATGTATTCATAACAATGACAAATAAAAAGGATAAATAATAAATTCGTAAAAATATTTGATTTTCATTTTAATCCATGGCACATAACTTTGTTTTTTTCATACAAAATGTTTTAACCACAAATAACATAAGATTGTGTTATTTATACATAAATAAAATAAACACAAAAATATATTCAATACATTGAACAATTCTTGTAATAAAATTGTCAGAGAATATCATTTAACTTGGTTATAGATTATACATAATATGTTTATGTATCAAAACATAGCATATGGATTTATCAGAAAGGGAAAAACATTTACATTCACTTGTTCCTAGAAGGCAGTAACAACATGATTAATCATTCAACATAAATAAGTATATAGCAACATAAATGTAATACTGTATATTGTAATAAATAAATACATATATACATACATATATACCGAGATACAAGCTTATCTAGACATTTATAATATACTGCTCCTTAATATAAGTGCTACTGCAATGGCAACTGTGATAGTATGGACTACAATTAGGAATATATTTATTTTACTCACCCCCACTTTCCGAAGAAGATCACCTACAATGTTGATTGCTGATACTCTCGACGATGGCGTCATGGCGTTCCCATTAATTTCACCTGTTACGGAAAAATATAAAATAATACAGGGATACATACACAATTTACATGGATACAGAATACATTACAAATAAATCTGAGTCCTATGTACGCAAAGGCCATAGGCTGTAAGGGTACCAAAATGCCCCAGAATATGATTTCAGTGTATGTTGGTAGTGATAACTTTGTTTAATTCTGCAAGCACAAAACCGTTTAATATTTAAAGAAGACGAACCCATGATTAAAAAACATATAAGTTGCTTTTTCCATACAAAAATCAATGTTTCCTATTGTAATATAAAGGCATAAAATAAATTTAAATTTATAACTGTGCTAAAACATTATAATCAAGAAAACAAAATATTATCTCAAAGAAAACAGGATATATTATATTATAAAGCACATTATTACACAATTTATGTCCAAATCTGGAAAAATCAAATGTCTTTAAAATTGTTCAAATAATTATTAAATCAATACTGAAGCTTGTCCTATGGGTATCTAAATGTTTACTTAGCATGTTACCCTAGCAACCATAGTAAAAACACTTGTTTAAGGTCAGTTGTACTATTGATTATTCATGTGTATTATTCCATGCATACAGTAGATGTATTTATATTTTACTATCTTTACATTGAATGAAAATTGCAAAGCAAAGAAATTGTTTACAACTTTTAATTACCTTTGGATAATGTTGGTCAAAAACATATTATTTGTTTGAATGAAACAATAATCTATACATACAATAAATTTGTAACTGATCGATTTCTGTACATCGAAGATAATTGAGAAAAATTTATATGGGGGGTCGGTATTAACATAATAGAACACAAAAGAATGATTTTTATAAAGGACAGCTGGGATATAACAGGGTGGGTTGGGAAATTTCAAATAAAGTTTATCAAACAGAGGAAGTTTGTGGGTAGAAGCTAGTTATTAAATATGAATATAAAACACCACAACAACATACGTTTTTGTGGTGACATCAGGGATGTTTGAGTTTCTATCTCAACTTGAGTACGAGTTGAATTTGAAATATGTCCATTGATTATTTGATTCTCATTTGTACCGTCATCTTCTTTTTTGTGTACTGGAACCCTTTCCATTACTTTCAATTCTTGCTTCAGATCTAAAAATAAATACAAAAATGATATAAATATAAAATATTCATTTTATATCATATGTCTAATAATATATCAAGATAATCTGCATCTCTTATCCAATGTATCAGCACAGTAGTGTTATGCATATTTTATGTATTTTTATAGTTATCTCTAGATATGTCCACATAATTTACTTATTAAACTTTATTTATAATTAGCTGCAATTAATTAGGAACAGGCTTGTTTGGCAGGATCCTGACTAATACATAATACTAAACAAACCAGGTTATATCAGTTTATAAATCATCAGATTCTTGACTACTAAATTAACTCAGCACCAAAATATTGACTATATTACCTCCAGTGAAATATTCGATTAATTTGACTTAATAACGTCATTGACATTTATATGTATAATGAAAAGTCAATTGCATAATTTTACATTTAGCATATGAGTCATTTAAACACTCTCACTTAAAATATATTATAAAAAAAGTTATTATGCATGTCTCACCTCTTGCTTCATCTGTTGCTCTCTGCAACTTCACCCTCAAATTCTCTATTTCGTCTACCTCACTTTCAAGAACTGCGTTTCTCTCATAAGCTTGATTTAGCAGTGTCTCTATACATGACACAGATTCTGATATAATTCTGGAATGAATAATAATATTGTTATACACATTGACTGCCCAAAACATAAGTCATGTGTTTTGAAACTACATAATATGGCAGTAGTATATGCATTGTTTTATAATACAGTAACTTTGGTCACCTATTAATGCTCATACATTAACAGTTTATTAACTCAAAAATCAATTTGGCCACAATCAATACAAATATTTAGCAACAAAAAAAACATTAGTGTGATTGTTACTGGAAACAGTCTTCTCTTACCTTTGACCTCTTTCCAGATCATCATTTTTTTGCTCTAACTCTCTTATATACTCTCCTTGTTTGTCCTTATCTATTTTTAAAGCTTGTAATTCACTTTCCAAAGCATTTGTTTCATGCTGGCTCCTTTCTAACTTACTCTAAAATATAAAATTTATATTAGTAAATGTACTCTTATTTTTGGACTCATATTAAACGAATCTTACCCTCAGCATTTCAATCTCATTTTTAAGACGTTGATTCTGGTGCTCCAAGTCTCTGTTTTGTTTTTCAACCTGTACTAATGACGCTTCTAATTCCTTTTCTAGTTGTGCTGAGTTTTCTGTATATTCATCTAACTCTTGTTGGATGTCGTTAGCCCTGCAGTTCAAACCAATGAATCATAATCGCATTTGTGCATGATGACATTTACCTACTGCACAAAATATTGTAATCACATCTTTACTATCACCATAACCTACTTACTTTTGCTCATAATATTTGGCCTGCCTTTTCCAATACTCCACTGTGTCACCGTCTGATTGTCTTGTAGATTCCATATTCACAGAAAATTACAACTTTCGACAAATCGAGATCCCAAGGATGTTCAACGAATCATAACAAAGTGGTGTAACGGGTTTTTAAATGAGTCGCATTTGAGATGTTTAGTTATACATTCGGGCAAATGTGGTTGTGATCAATATTTTATTCGTTTTTGGTATAAATTGGCCGTTGTAGACAAAATGTGACACAACTTCTTCGTCAAAAATCCAAAACAATGTAAAAATAAAATGGCCGCAGTAATCGACAAATTTAAAGCTGAACAATTTTTTTATACTGACATTTCAAATGTCACAGTATGCTGCATCTGTGTCCTGCAGTAGAAGGTAATATCACCAGTATAAGTTATAGTTACATTCTCAGATATATAATGTACTCTGTGAGTTACATAGTCATGAGTCAACTAGGTAACTTTGGCATACTCTATAATAAATACAATTTTGATCCACGTACTTGTATTTTTCTATTTAAAAAATAATAAAACAGAGTTTTAAACATGTTTTACGCAATTTTAAGTCAATTTTATTCATATTCTGCCATAAGAATAAATATGATTTAATTTATAATTAAGCAGAATGTTTACTACTATCTTTACTAAAGAAAACTTTTGAATTGTCATTTTTTTGTCTATGGACACAATGTGTTGATAACAGCTGGCACCTACTTCTGTAGTTATTTACAAAATGAATTTTATGTTGTAAAATACTCGAATTTATTAATATAATAGAAATATTATGAATAGTCTTCTATCTCAACCCATAACACCCAGAGATCGAAGGTTAAAATTTACAAAATACCTTTTGCGATGCGATTTTTTACGTGAACAAGTTTCTGATATCCTATTGTTATTGAATGACGTGTAATGTTTCCAACGGCGAGCGATGAAGATATAACACAGGTCACGTCATTATCAGAAAATCCAAGTACGAGTAGCAATGATCACAATTCTACTGAAAATACACAGACTTCATCTCAACACAACAACAGGGAGTTAACTCTCAACATGTTAATTAAGGAAATAGTGTTTTGCATCGCTTTGGCGCTGACTGCTTACGGAGCGCTTCATAACACGTAAGTTGTTTGTTTACTTAGTTTTTACATATTTTTTTTTATTAACAATTGTTAAGTTTATTTTAATTTTTCCAGACCAACAAAAATATCAAAACATCCACAAGCAGTGAGATTTTTTAGTACAGAATCTGGAGTGACTGACTGGTACAGAGGGCAGCTTAGCAATGCTCTATCAATAATAAACAATGTGGATGTATCATTTGTAATGTATTATGCACCATGGGATGCAGAATCACAGTATGTGCGCAAGGAATTTGAAAAAGCTGCTATGGTTTTGAGTCACCGTGTGAGATCTTCTTACTAATTTTTAATACATAAGTAACATTGAAAATATATTGTTTCGCTTTATATTTACATTATTTACATTACACTATACACCTAAACTATATATCTAAACATAAATTAACTAAAAAATTGCTGTTACATTTCATTGTAAAGATATAATTTGGAATGTTTTAGCTTTTTTTCATAAATATTTTGCTTAGCGATAAATTCTATGTGTACTGTATATGGCACATATAGATAACAATTAACTTACAATACAATTTTAAAATTAAACATGTTGTAGGTTCATTTTGCTGCAATAAACTGCTGGAATCCCGGTAGTGAGTGCAGGGTACAGCACAATAAAATTCCATCATGGCCTATATTAATGGCTTATACAGTTAATTCTAGAGGAGTACTTTATAAAGGTAATTCATGTAATTTTGCCCTTAATCTCATCTGGCAGTGTCTATAAATATAATATATTCATGTAATTGATTTGTTTTAATTGTTTGATTAATCATATTGCAGGAATCAGGGATGCCCATAGTATGGTTAAGTTTTTGGAACTGGTTATGAGACCTTTGAAAAGAATATCTACAACAGAAGATCTTGTTAATTTGCTGTCTATCTGTGATGTAGGTACATATTTCAATTTTTTATTCCCACTACTGAGCACAAGCCTCCCCATGTTGAGGGGTCAGACCTTGGTTCACTACACTAACTCAGATTGTGTCAGTGGACATTTCATATCTTAGAAATTGTGAAAAAAAAAATACAGGCATGTGGGTTTTTACACAATGGTTTCACTCACTTTAATGACTGAACATTAATTATAGATTGTATTTTTTTATGTTAAAGGCTGTAGCAGTAGCGTTTACGCCATTAGCAGATACCTCAAAATATTACAATACATGGTACAATGTTGCATTGAAGTCTCGTGAATTTGATCCTGTAGGAGAGATATGTTATGGTGCAGTAACTTCGGAAGAGCTAGCAGTGGATCTCGGAGTTGATTTTGTTCCTAATGTTAGGCTCATGTTATGGAATGATACGAAGGTAAGGAAGGTATGTGTGGGTTTGTTTGTAAATATTGTAGTTCTAGCTTCAAAATGCGCAACTTTAGCATTATATTAATAGAATTCATAATTATGGGAATAAATACCAAGATATTTCACATAAAAAGAATGTTTAATCATAATTTCTTCTTAAAATATTTTCATAATTAAAGTAAGTATATAAAATAATAGTTTTTTGATTATTATTATGTAGCCTCACTGATACTAATACACCGCATCTAATACTAATTACTGGGGACCAGATTATACACATTTGCATGCTTGCATTGTACAAAATTTTACTAATTACGGCAAAAAAACGATCTATCCATTACTGGCTAAATACTAGATAGGTCACCAACTATCAAGATATTATTCTTTTAATATTGTGTTACAGGAATTCATGAGTGAAGGAGGTCGCATGCAGAATTGGAATGAATCTTCACTCATGCACTGGGTGCTGGAGAACTTCGCTCAACCGGTGGCAAGGATCATTCCCATGTGGAAGAAATCTTTCAGCTTCGAACGATATGCGGATGGAAACCCAATATTGATACTTTTCACACCTCTCAACCCCATATATGAACAGCTGCCTGCTTACTCATTGGTGAGTTAATTACCAACATTAAAACTATTTCAATAAGGAAAATATTTAATTTTGACAGCCTCCGTGGCGCAGTTGGTTAGACGCCGCCTGTGAAACGAGAGGCCGCGGGTTCGATCCCCGCACCGAAACAAATATTTGTGTGATCCACAGGTATTTGTTTCGGGTCTGGGTGTTTGTGAGACCGAAAAGTCTCTCGTAGCTTCTGATACCCACGACACAAGACTCGATCTTAGTGTGGGGTCAGGACTATGTATGTGACTGTTGGGTATATTTATTTATTTATTTAATACATGTTGCTGTTTTATCTTATTTATTCTAATATTCGGTATATTTTGTCACTATGTGTGGAATGATAAAAATGCCATAATTTTTACGTATTTCTACCTTACATATTTTATCAGTAATAACATTGGAGTTATAAATATAAAATTTGACGAATATAGTCATTTTATCGTATAGAAATTTAAACAACAGCAATTGTGTTAATAGACGTAATATGTATTCTACAATTATTATTGCCAGATGCGTGAAGTCGCTATGGAATATTACAATTGCAAGAACAATGACACCAACCAATGGACAACTGAACTAATAAAACTGCAACAAATACAGAGACTACTATATCAACAAAAGAACTTCACAAGGTTCTGTGAAGGATACAAATTTAACACACCAGTTACAAAACATAAACAAGTTTATAAGAAAGAAATTGAGTCACGCAACAACAAGTACCCTTGGAGTAATTCGACGCAAAAGCCCCAAAAGAATAGTATTTTCAATTTTCTACTAAAACGTGACTTGGACATATCAAGGGCTATCGAAAATGATGACGGTTCTGGATTGTTATCCCATTTGGACTTTCTGCAAGAATGTAGTATGAGTGCGTCTGATCCGAGCTATACTGGATATGAACAGTGCCAGTCGTTTGAGAAGTACATGAATGAAGAACATGGAGCCGACAAGCATGGAGAGTAAGTGTTAGAAAGATCACAGTGTATATTCTCTTACAATTATACATTCATTAGCAGCCTCAGTGGCGCATTTGGTGAGACGCCGGGTGAGAAACGAGGGGCCCGCAGGTTTGAACCTCGCAGCCAGCTAAATGTTAGTGCGATCCACGTGTATTTGTTTCGGGCCAAAGTGGTGAGACTGATAAGACTCTCGTAGTTTCTGATATTCACCAGACAAGACTTGATCTTAGTGTATGGTTAGGACTACGTAATATATAGTATGAATGTGACAGTTGGGTGTATTTATTTATTAACCATTATAAAGATTTTTATTTACAATTAACTCTTTTAATTTCAGCTTAGGTACAACAATGCTGCCCTTGGAAGACGACCCGTATTCCCCTGAGAACCTGATACAGGATAATGTAAAACATTTCTGTAAGATGATGAAGTTCGCCCAGGAGTGGGGTCCGAGGGCGTTCCCCGCGCGGGTCCCGGACGAGAGACGCAACGTCACCAATGTCATGGGACTATCGTGTTCTACCAATGCCAGTCTTTACATGCTCGCAGTCGATAGTGTGAAGAACCATCATTTTGCTGAAGCGCTCGGTATAGATATAACCAGCAAGAAGGAGATGACGGCTGTCGTCATATTGGACACTAAGGTACATAGACTATTCTGTAGGCTATATAAATATTAATAATATTTAAAAACATACTTTATGAGTTGTTAGTTGTTGTTTACGTAATTTCAACAGATGAAGCCTACTAAACCGCACGAGCGGGCAGCGAGCAAAGTTCAAATTCTCGCTACTATAGGGGAGGCTTGTGGTTAGTCCTAACAATGAGTGCATGTAATGTCAAATGTGGGACTTGTTGAAAGAACATATATTATTTTAAAATAAATAATTTACGAACAACAACTAATATTTATGGTCGTTAAAGATAATTCGTCATCTGTGCAAATCCCACTCATTTTCTTTGTGCTGCATTCGCCAGACACTGAAAACATAGGTCAAATTACAAAGATATCACGTTTGGAATCATGAACTACTGCGTATTTTAATTACTATCTCGTTTAACTCTACACCTTGTTTATTAAACGAAATTTAGTTTTCGAATAATGCTTGTAGGTATTGTATTTAATATTTATTTTCAGCAAGAAAGTCAATACGTGTTGTCGGAGGATTACAACGCCAAATCGATAAGGGACTTTGTGTACAATTTTACAATGAAGCGGTTAAAACGTTCTTTGCGTTCACGCATCGACTACGCCGCACACACGCACTACTTCGGATCGCGAGAACTCGAGCCGCAACACAACGCGCAAAACAATACACAACACGACGCGCAACACGACGCGCAGTACGAGACCATCCATATCACAGATCTCACCACTAAAACATTCCGGAGACTCGTCAAAACTCCTGGAGAGGTGCGTATAAAACAAACTTTCAACTTTACCATATCCAATGCCATTAAAAATAAGTATTCTAACCGAATCAATTGTCATTTGTTTTCAATGCGTTGTATTTGTGTACTATTATTTTTGTTACAAACATTTTGTTAGATGTTCGGTGTAATTTGACCGAACACCTTAGTAAGCAATTTGGCGCACGATGGCGTTTACTTAAATTCGTAATAATTATTGAGTCCCAGTAGTCTATTACAAGGACCGTCGTGTGCAGTTCTCGCTACCGGAATATTTAACATGAACATTTTATCATTAAGATCAATTTGTGAAAGGCATTAATTTAATGGTAAACAATTCCAACTCTTTATCATTTAACATTCAGTGCACCCTCGCTCTGCACTCATACATTTTTTGGTCCTTCGAGTCGGATTTGAACCAGCGACGTATGTATGACTGCCTCGGTGGCGTAGTTGTATTACGGTACGGTTACAAAGCTGAGGTCTCGGGTTCGAGTCCCGGGTCGGGCAAAGTGATATTGGATTTTTCTATTCATTATCAGCCCGGAGTCAGGAATTTGTGCCTGATATGGCGATAGGCTCGCCCCCTATCACATCGTGGGACGGAACATGCAGGGCGAAATGTGGGTGTCCTGGTGGCGCCTCTACCTACCCCTTCGGGGATAAAGGCGTGAGTTTATGTATGTATGTATGTACGTATGTATGACGTGTTCCGTCTAAATGATCTTGGTATGGTGTTATCGCGAGTACCGTGCATGCGTGTTGTTGTGCAGTTGAGCATCGTGGTGGTGTGCGGCGGCGCGTGCGGCGCGCACGTGTCCCGCGCGGCGTGCGGCGCGGCGCGCGTGCTGCGAGCGTGCGGCGTGCGCGCGCGCCTCGCCCGCCTCGACGCGCTGCGACACGACCTGCCGTGGCACTACCACGCGCACACATACCCCACTGTCTTCGTCTTCCCCGCAGACAGGTACGCACGTACTCACTCAATTAATCAAGCACACATATGTACAGCTTTGACGATTAATTCATTAATTGGTTTAATCCTTTTTGTGCAATTTAGAATTGAGAAATTGTATTTCTGTATAGTGCAATTATTTAATATTACTATAAAATAACAAGTTTTACGAGCTATGAAAGTAAAAATTAAAAAAAATTACTGCAATCGAACGAGGAACTACTATATGCAATTCGCCATACGTTTTATGTGGACGAGAATTAATTGATTCGAGTCGCAGGCGATATGTCGAGTTTGTGCGTGTAAGTGTGAGGCATGCGTGCGCAGGAGCGGGTGCGCGGAGAGCGTGGCGTTCCCGGCGCAGCGGCGCGTGTCGAGCGGCGGCGTGCTGGCGCTGGCGCTGCGCGTGCTGGCGCCGCCGCAGCGCATGCGCCTGCGCCTCGCACTCTGCGCAGACGCACCCGTACGTACATCATTACCGCATATCAACACAATATATACCGTAAAGTCAAACAAAAATATACCCAACATAAATCTCTCATTTTCAATTACTTAATGTAGCACCATAACCGAACACACTACTCATACACTTTTAACGTGAGTAATGTAACATGCTACCAAGCGAGCATTCGTGCAGTCAGCGCTTGGAAACGTGCATGAACACGCGAACAACGAGCAAAATTATAGCTCACGGCGTTACATGCTCGCTGCGAATGTGAAGCCGGGTACTCATGAGCTGTAACTGTAATTGCATTGAATGTTACAGTAACGAGGTTCTAATGTATACGCGTGTTACAGTTAACGGTTACAGTTAACGGTTACGGACTGAGTACCTTGAAATTTAGTTACGCTAGTGAGTACCCGGCTTTGTCTTACGGCCCCTGACACTGTTTGTACCCACCTTTTTACTTACACTTTATTACCATCATCGTGATTATCTACCACACTATATCAGAACATTAATCGTGCTAATTTAATTATTTTGCTGTTTTAGAATAAGTGATGTTTGTACGTCTTTTTATTCTAAATTTTTACCACTTCATCATTTTCTTACTCGCTTTCGAGAGTTTTCTTTTCGTTTAGCAACCTTGACAGTCACTGCCTATCGAAGTTTACCGAAGGACAGTTTTACTTAGAAATAAGAAAAAAGTAATAATAATAACAGATAATGCATCATAAACGAAGCTCTATAAATACAGGGTATATCAAGACCGCGACCGAAAACGAAGCCAGGAGGTAGTATTAGTGATATCAAACACAATGCAAGTAAAAATTTTACAAAAAAAATCGTCGATTTTTTTTTTGTTATTTTTTACATATCGTCGTATTTAAGTGATTAAACATAGTTTTTCTAAAATAATGACGTACATCGCTTAATTTTTAAATACGCAATGGTACGTAAGGGTTTAAATTACTATTTTTGCAAAAACTGGGTATTTACCCCTCAAAAACGATGATTTTTAAAAAAATGTAAAAAAAAATCCGTCGCTTATTTTGCAAAATTTTTAGTTGCATTGTGTCTGTAGCCGCTAAAACTACCACCTGGCTTCGTTTTCGGTCGCGGTCTTGATATACCCTGTATAATGAATTCAGACTGATTACAAATATAGCAAGTCATAGTCTTATTGCTTTCTGTTATAGATAAAAACTAAAATACGGCTTAATTGGGGAAAACCCTGAGACTGTATTAAAAACAATAAGGTTATAAAAGAAAATGTCAGTTTATTTATTTCACTTCACCTTTTTTATTATTATTAGGATACAACCTCGCGTGATAACATTGTAATAGTATCTATAATAAATTCACATACAAAAACATTAAACTTTTAAAAAACAAAGAATATCATAATTACTCGTTAATTACTTGATTTTATTGTACTACTCTTGTTTAAAGAGACAAATCTCCCAAAACTGCTGTTTATCTCAGAACTGTGCAGTGACAATATTCAAGTATTTTATATTAATTTGTTGTATTTTAATAGAATCAAATATCGTCCCTTTGAGAGCTGCAGTCCAACAGAAGATGGATAAAGTTTCTAACGTGTTAGTGCTTACATTCCTTTTTTATTTAGTGTAGAATGTCACTACAAACCTATCAATATTGACAAATTAAATTCAGTTACACTTTTAATATATTTTTAATTTAATTTCAGACCACAGCCGGTAAACATTCCTGTCTAAAAGATATCAGAGAGCATATAACGACACTGATCGGCAGAAACCTCAAGTATTGGAGGCGGAGTGGAGACGTTAAACTCAAAGACGCGTTATTAAAAAGACTGCAACATTTGCACCAAGTATCTTTTAAGTTAAGCCTCATGCACATCGCGGATCTCAGCCGGAGTAGCCAGCAGACGTCACTCATCCAAGCGCTGACGTCACTAGCGGAACACTGGCGCATACACGTGCCCGTATTAAACAACGCCACTGACTGGAGATAACAGTTGATATTAACATATATTGTACATAGTTAGTTGCTCATTGTAGATTTGAAAGCATCTAATTTATTTTTGATTAATTAAATATTATTAAAATGTTGAACACAAACATGATTTTATTTATATGCATAATTAATATCGCCATTTTTGTTTCTGTCTCCGTCACTCCTAAGTAGTCCTATTATCTTGTCTCTCGTTCCACTGCGTTCCCGCGGTCCTGTTTGGTAGTTAGACATTAGATGACCGCTCTATTATAATACTTTAATGCTTATAGTATTGTTGTTTACTATAATTAATCATAAACTTCTAAATAATTCGAGATAATATTAAATAACATTCTTCGAATTATCAAAATGTATCAAAACTGCTACCGCACTTCAATTAGCAAGCAATGATAAACACTATCTTTTTATACAGTAAAAAATCTTGATTTGGATAACGATTATGAGCAGCAGACTAAAATACGTTAGTAAATTAGGTATATAGGTAGTCTGGTGGACCTATGACGACATTAGATTAAAGTTCATCATAAAAGGTGCATCAAAACTAAAAATCGGTATTTAAAATCGGCTCATGGCTTTAGTGTACCCGAGTTCGAGTTGTTTCTGGAAGGGGTTCGCAGAGAAAACCAATCATGAGCGACTGGTCTGTGTAAATAATCAATTTGTATTTGTTTGTATATCAATTTGTTTGTAAAACATACACTTACAGCATATGTGTAAAAATTGGTAAAGCAAAAAAGAGCCAGTGACAATACTGTGGAGACACAGATCACTCCCAATGTATGTGGGGAATACCGCTGAGACATAATTCCACAGATTTTTTGTACCTGAACTGTTGACACTGCTAGTGGTTTGATGAAATATATCTATGTCTTCAGTCTTTAATAAAAAAGAAGGAAATACAGATTTATTAAAATTAATTACGTATTTTATTTATATAGAACAAGTATAGCGTTGTAATTAAAACTCGACGTCCCTGCCGAAGAAGGAGAGCGTGTTCTGCTTGGTGCTGCTGCGCCAGCCGCGCACCACGCCCAGCGTCGCCGACATCGCCCGCTTCACGTACACGTCTAGACAGTAGAATAAATATAATAAATGGGCCCCACAATCACATGCATAGTCCTGACACCCCTCTAAGATCGAGTCTTACGTCGTGAGTGTCAAACTACTCACATTCCAGGCACACTACTTGGACGCAAACGAGGCAATTACTGTTGATAGCCTTAATTCTGCATCAACAATTTATAAATAGAACTAAGTATAGATAGGTAGTGACTACTTTCTATATAGGAGAATCATTTTTAAATTCGGTACACCTCTGACCTCATACAATCTTTCGAAATAATCGTTAAAGCTTTATTTATAAACATGTTGTTTTTATTGTTTCGGGAGTATTCTACGGAGACCCAAAAATGAGGTAGTGTTCAGGAAATCGAGCGGATAATGAAGAAATTACCAACAATAGGTACTAATTAACGTTGTTATAATAATTAAAACATTCGATAGAATGACACCTATACATCGCATTTCTTTTCGATGATTAAGTGTTACGATTGTGGTTTAAATCGATAATACCTGGGAATTGGATGAAAACAATCGCTATAGATCGTAAGCAACTGCGCATAAACGGTCTGTACTGAGTATAGAACTTTTTACGCAGTTGCAATAAAACCCATCTATTGCGGCTCAGACTTTAAGGATTATCTTTCTCTAATTATTGCACATAAATATAAAGATAATGGCGGCGACCTTCTATGGCCTTTCGCCAGCCAGTAGATACATGCACCTATTTATAGGCAAATATCAGATCCAAAGAACAGTTGCAAACAAGGAGTAAGGTTTTAAATTTTTAATCATAATTATAATAATGTTTAACAGCGAGACACGTTATATCAAAACTTCCGGTTGAGTTTGAATTTTATGTTGAATTGTCTTATCTAATTTAAATAATCGGATCTGATATTTCCTATAAGTACTATCGACAAAGATCCAATTCGTAAATGCATTTGAATTGCGTGGATTCTACCTTTTATAGGTAGGTAGGTATACACAACCTATCATAGAAATTATTCTCCGAAAAAGTAAATTGTTCGAATTATGATGAAATAATTAAAATGAAATGATTAACATATATTGATCTACTTAATAGTTCTAAAAAACTTACCTTTTATATTCGTGTTGTTGAGTTTGGGAAACAACTCATGGTAAGGTTTGATAATGAACACCAGCTCAATTCCGACTACGCCTAACATATAGTCGCTCAAAGTACCGGCAACGCGACTATTGCCGCTACCTTGATGAACCTGCAAAAATCAATCGCGTTGACATTATTCAAAGAATTCAAAAGCAAAGGGTTAGATATATTACATACTTCTATTATAATTTGCTTTGCACAGCTTCTTATGTATAGTCATATTATAAATTTGATACACTTGATTCGGTAGGGTTCCTCTTCTTCAGTTTTATTATAATACAACTCAAACTAAACAACTATGTTACTGCACATAAAGGTATAAACGATAAACAATAGTCTATACCTTGAATATTTATAGACACGAGTTAAACGAAGATCTTTAAATAAATCAGTGACGCATTACAGAATAACACTAATAATTCGGATACCTTTGTGCTAGCGACTTGCTTGACCTATCTTATGTTCATTTCGTGTGCCAATGGCCTTCATGTTCATAATACGGATTACATAGATCCGTTTTTTCTTAAAATTTCAAATCTGGTTCATAACAGGCAGTATTTTATTTACCTTTTTATAAGACAAGAAATTACCTCATACAGACGACCATCAGGCAATCGTGCTTGCCTTGCAGCGTATTCTCCTATTTCTTGCAACGAACGATAATTGCTCGGCTGACGGAGAGAATAGCGCCAGGGATATAGAATGTATTCCTAGAATAATTTTAAATATTGCAATTTCATTTCATTTCATTCACTATGAAAAGAATACTAATAAATACAACCTTTTTGGGAACGAAACTAGCATGCAAATGTATGGCCAAGTGGATCATATCGCCGAGACGATCCACGTACGAGCGTATCGCTTGTGCTTCCGAAGTCGAAAACGGTCTACCACCGGGATAAAACTGCGAGCATAGTTCGGGTGTTTTGTGCACGTCATCTAAAAACATTTAGCGATTAAAATTACTAAGAAATACGGTAAAATAGGAGCATCTTATGAACTCTGAATTGCCTATGCAGCCTTTCTGCATTATATTTAATTATGCGACTGATAAAATTTTTTCAAACTACCTCAGAGAACAACATAAACTTATGCATAATTTACGTAAAAAGCGGCCCTCAAATAAAAGTACAAGTCACCTTGCCAATGATAAGCAAAGTTACGATTCACGTTTGTCCCAAAACATGTATCCTGTTGTGAAACCTTGTCAACATTTTTATGCCACTGCGCCGGTCGTGAGTTTGTCCTGGACGATATATTGCGTGACCATTGGCTCGGATCCAAAGGCGGTAATGCTTGTAAACTTTGAGTAAAATGTATGCCGTCCGGGTTCGCCATCGGTATCAAATACCTTAAAGATAAAAACATGATAAAAATTAACATTCCAACTGCTGATAAACAGCGCTTATCCTTAAAAGATAATCTACGAAATGCATAGTAAATGTTTACTATCATCTTTGTCAGGTTGATGTTACGATTCCTCTGAATATGATTGATGATGGGGATGTAGACTCTGGGGATAATCTTATTTTTTGTTCTTTGTATTGATACATACTAAATTAATTTGTCAAGATAATAAGTACCTACCACCATCGTACTACCGATATGTGAATGGCGATACTAAGATTTATAAGTGATAAGGGCCTTTTCATATAAGTATAATTAAAATGTTATTTTCTAACCAGTCATAGTCGTTGAAAAACGGCGTTTGATAATTTGAATCATAAATCAACTTATCAGCCAGTTCAAGTATAGCATTTGGGGCACCCCAAACCATTCCATTTAAAGCTGTAACGAATATAAACGAATTAATTAATGTTTTGCAGAAGTTTATTTACTTAATTGACTGCCTCGGTGGCGCGGTTGTACTATGGTATTATTGCCAAACTGAGGTCTCAGATTCGAATCCCGGGTCGGAAAAGAGATATTAGATTTTTCTATTCATTATCAGCCCGGAATTTGTGTCCTGGTAGCACCTGTGCCTACCCTTTCTGGGAAAAGGCGTGGGTTTATGTATGTATGTATTTATTATATTTATGGATTACCTCCGGTAATAAGTATTCCAGGTTTTCTACTGTTTTTATCACTCCTTAATTCAATAGCAATTACAGTTCGATTTTCAGCTGTCGATGGTTGAAGATGCACTATGTTAGCAACTTCGGGATTATCTTTTACAAAACTCTCCGCTATAGTAATAAGAGCTTTATAATCAACATATTGAGGAAAACGCGTGTCACTTCGAATACTTCGTACTGTCCTTAATTTTGCACCAGATCTGTATAAAATATATTTAATTAAAACAATGCCGACTGCATTGAACTGACTGCAATGACTGCCTCGGTGGCGTAGTGGTACTACGGTACGATTACAAAGCTGAGGTCTCGGGTTCGAATCCCGGGTTGGGCAAAGTGATATTGGATTTTTCTATTCATTATCAGCCCAGAGTCAGGAATTTGTGCCCTATATGGCGATAGGCTCGCCCCCTATCGCATCATGGGACGGAACATACAATGCAAAATGTGGGTGTCCTGATAGCACCTCTGCCTACCCCTTCTGGGAACAAAGTGTGAGTTTATGTATGTGATTAAAACAATGTTATCATATACACAGGTACATACTTAGGTTTGCAGTAATAGGCATGTATTCTCACATCTAAATGCAAAGATTTAAACTCATATACGTACGTATTTAATATTTATACACTTACTGTTCAAAGTTTCTGGGTGGAAATAAAATCATAAAGAGAGCTCCAAAACTGTAAATAATAAATATTAAGGAAATCTTGAGTTGCAAAAGCATTATTTTCACAAAAAGAGCACAGCGATAGATTATGTTAAATAGATAAACTGTACTGTCAAATTAAAATACCATAGTTACTCAAGTGATTACTATTGTGATTACTTTCAGTTCCAATGTAGTTTTATTCTTATACAATTTAATTATATTTAAGAACATTATTTTGTTTACATCATAAAAGACTATTCGCAACTAGAGGTTGAAGAATGATTTTATATTTTATTCATTTATCTCAATGTTTTTTTTACTTTAGAAATATATTTTTAAATCAATTAGGTACTTATCTCCTGGCCACAATTCTATATTTTTATCTTTCAGGCTGTTTGTCAAAGGAAAACATCAAGCAATGTCAACAGAACTCGTTTTCTTAATATGAAAACTATAATATTTTTGATAATAGTAGACTTTATACAATTAATATTTTGCAGTATAGAATATAATCTAACGGACTATGATTCGTACCCTGTGTGCCCTATAACATGTGAGTATTAAAAGTGATAGAAGAGGTAAGGACAATGTGACATTACTCGCAATAATATTCGACGTAACGAATAATGTATTATTGTTTCAAGCTATACGGCATAAAAGAGCACATGGGGAATACACAAGATGGAGGGCAGACCAGGAAACCACGCCCGAATTCCTAGTAAAAGTTTTAGACGAAGAATTAACGACACCCAGGACTAAACAAGTTATTGCTGTTAACATCCAGCCTATAACAAAAGGTGGGGAAAAGATAATCGTGGGTGGAGTTATGGTTCCCTCGCCAACTTCGTTGATACCTCAGCCTGATGCATTACGGGACTATACTCGTTTCGTCCCGCCTACCACAGTTGATGTAACCCGCATTGAAGGCGACTTATTTGTTGCCCCTTCATTACAATCTAAAACTGCAGATAAAATACTATCGCTGCCAGTGCGAGGTAAGAAAAAAAGCAAATTATTCCTACTATTGAACTTTGTGTTACTTTGTGAAAGTTTCTATTATAGGTATTCCGACAGTAGGACGCCACTCTCAACGTGATGATAGTCCACCGGCCAGTCCACAATTCCTTGCACGAACACCTTTATTGTCAGCTCGCCAATATGCACCCATAGCTGCAGTTTCTTTTAGTCCAAGGACTACACTTTCTCCATTAACACCACCCTCGCACAATTATGTACGTATATTGAATGTTTTAGTTCAGCATGAAATGTTGAAAATAATAACATATTTATAAAATCATAATTTTTAATAGTATCACCACAACCCATTTTTGCAAGCATCGCGTACGAAACCTTTGCCTTCGATAAATGTGCCGTCAAGAACATTATCATATTCAGAGAACATTCAGTCGATAGAAGATATTACGGAAGATTTACATTTAACAAGAAGCACATCGAAACAACAACAAAATGTACAGAGAACATCCTTACGTGAATTTAAATTTAGTACTACCGTAGAGAGTGATTTACTTGTTCCCACCACGAAAATGACAAAAGTGGACGATAGCAGGAAAAATGTCAACAAAGACAAAAATGAGAAAGATGTGGATGCTTCCTATAATATGATGTTTTATACCGATGAAGAAAATGACGGTACAGGCAAAAAAGGAGACGGTGATTTAAGTGATAATTACGAGGATAAAATTAACTCACACGATGACTCAGTGGAATCAGAATCACAAGTTGAAACAGAAATAACCGAGTCGTCCAGTGTTCAAACCACAAACATTACTCAGCCTAATGTCGCATATTTCGATAATGATCAAGATGCAGTAGAAGACATTGTGACTGAGAAAAAGCAAAATAATATAAAATTCATAGATGCCAATGTAACGGTCAATACAGCTAATTCCACAAAGGAAAAAGCTAAAGAAAAAATTCGGCCTATATGCAGTTTGATCAAACTGAGACAACTTAATTTCAATTCACCTCGGACGTTGTATGAGGTAATCATTGTAATCGTATTATTGCTATAGCAGAGTTATTATCAGGAAAGGCTTGCGTAAGGAAACAGTTAAATTTTAATTGAATAATTATTTAAGTTCAATAAACTGCCACAGTGATTAAACCTCAACATCCGTGGGCTTACACATATCGAAAATTATCTAATTCATATGACTTAATTAGTCTAATTAATTCAGCTTAATAACAATTTTGGAAAATTGATTATTGATTGTATACTTTTATTGCATAGATAATTTCACAAATGAGACAGTGGGCAGAGGAGAGTCCAATTGCGAAATGGATAGATATAACCGGTGGCAATTACACTACTATGGAAAATCCAATATTTATGATGATTGTAGATGACCCTACCAGCGGACAAATTGTTTCAGCAAAGCAAACTGTGATGATTGTTGCAGGTAAGGATTTCAGCCTCATCTAGAAGATATTTATAACAATAGAAACATTAGATAATAAGTAGTTGTACATTAATAAAGATATTTTTAGGGATACAAGGCAGAGACCACCACGCCGTAGCAGCAGCGTTGTACGTGTTGTATCAACTAATAGAACGAAGCGAAGCTCATTCAGATTTACTTTCCAAATTCCGATTTTGGATCATTCCGGTCTTCAATCCTGATGGATATGATTACTCTATGACGTTTCCTCAGGTAAATTAAATGGGACTTTATAGATATGGATTTTGGTATTGAAGTTTCATAGTATTTGTATTTTTATTATTTTAGAAACGTGGATGGATGAAAAATTTGCGCCAAACCTGGGATGTGTGTAAGGGTCGTGAATCATGCTACGCCTGTGAATCCTATGGTTTAAGATGCACGGTGCAACCTTGCTTCGGTGTAAATCTTGATAGAAATTTTGAATACCAATGGATACCAGGTCTCGCTCTTGCTCTTCAATATTAATTTAGTAACATCAATTACTTCATAGTCAGTGCTAATTACGAATTAGGTATATAATCCTGGTAGTAGAAGTATTCTAATTGGACCTTTAGCGTCTGTTTTTTCGACGAGATTGAAGGTAAAGATCTGTGTACGCGCTATAAAGTTAGTCGTCGTGTCATTCTAAGACATGCAGAGACTACATAGCTACACATTACGATTTTATAAGCTTTTGTGTAAGTTAAAATGACGTTATGACAGTAGGAATAGTTATAATGTAATTATATTTTATAACACAGCGGAGGAGCTTCGCGCGGAGCACCCATGTGGTGCGCTGTATGCTGGCACAAGACAGCTCAGTGAAGCCGAAACAAAAGCTCTCACATATTTCCTCCACGACCAGCGAACACCTCTATACACCTTCATTGCTTTCAAAGAAGGAGATGTTCTTGTAAGTACCAAGCTCTCTTGAGTACTTGTTTTATTTCCGTTATATTTGATTGATTTTATCTGTTACAACTTGTGGTACAGGGCGTGATGTATCCATATTCGCATACGAGAAAAAAACGAGCATTCGATCATGTTTATGTAAGTTAGTTTAATTTTCTAACTTTCTATCTTTGTTTTGAATGGAAAACAGAGCAAGTTGTAATCCACAGACTCTGTGCTAGATGCATTCAAATAAATAATAACATGGGTTCAAAAAAATGAAATGAGCATATAATCTCACTCCTTTTAATATAAATAGGCGCTGAAATCGGCATTGATAAAGTAAGTGTTTTCTAGAGTGACAATAAATAAAAAAACTACATATACCTAATGCTTGTAATGTATTGAATTGATGGTTTTGTGTTGTACAAAATATATGATTTAGAGACAACGTGCAACTCGGGCCGCTGCGGCTGCTTACAGCATTAGTGGTCGGCCGTATGTTGCTGGACAAACATCTGAATTTCTTCGTAAGTATATTTTAATTTATATAATAGTAAGTCAGATAGTTTTAAATCGGATATATACACATACATTGTCTCACCTGAAAGGAAAAAAAATGGCACCATTGCAAGGCGTACGATAGTCGCAAACCGGGCAGAATCGATTACCACGCCATCAGACCTATTCAAACTAAACTATTAATATACAGGATGTCCCAAATCTAGACGATAAACTGGTAACCAGAGATGGACCAAGTTATGGCTGCACAGGAATAAAAAAAATTTAGTCGTATCTTCGATAGTTTTCAAGATACAGCCTTTCTAGTAAAAATTCAAAAATTCTACCTTGAGCAACACTTTGTGACATTTTGACAAGTAGTTTGTATAATTTATTATTTGGATTCTCGTTTTGCGGTGATCAATAGCTAAGCTTCAGAACTGCATACCAAACTATATCAAAACAAGTGTACTTTTCAAGAAAATTGATCCAATTCCTTACGGAAGGAATTTTAAATTAATTATTGGTCAACTTTGCCACCTCACACTGTAAAAAAACAGTACTGTACAACCCGTGGCAACTTTCATTAAAGTTGGCGCATTTTATTAAGATTATAAAATGCTACTGCAATCGGTAATTCTTTTGAGGATATCCTTTCTATTAAGCTTGTAACTGAAAATAACCCAAGTTTTCAACAACCCTCCGTATTCAATTTAATCATAATTTTGCTCAGATGTTTAAACTTAACTACTATTAAATACAATAGAAGGTGAAAGACAACAAGAGTGCACAAAAAATCAAAGAAAATGCTGGAATTGTTTGCCTTCGGCCCTGATACACGCTCTACATCTTCTGATGAAAGATCTCTTTAATAATCTAGCACATTTATTTCTACTGATTTCATCTGCTGCCTCGTTTATTCGGTAGTACAGTAAAAAAAATTTACAGTGTGAGGTGGCAAAGTTGACCAATAATTAATTTAAAATTCCTTCCGTAAGGAATTTAAACAATTTTCTTGAAAAGTACACTTGTTTTGATAAAGTTTGGTATGTAGTTCTGAAGCTTAGCTATTGATCACCGCAAAACGTGAATCCAAATAATAAATTATACAAACTACTTGTCAAAATGTCAGTGTTGCTCAAGGTAGATTTTTTTGAATTTTTGCTAGAAAGGCTGTATCTTGAAAACTATCGATGATAGGACTATAATTTTTTTGTTCCTGTGCCACCAAAACTTGGTCCATCGCTGGTTACCAGTTTATCGTCTAGTTTTTGGACATCCTGTATATTGTAATAGTCAGTATGTGTAAATTGCTAGAACTCAAATATGTATACTATAACACAAGCGCCTTGGTTTGCACAGCGCTGTATGCGGGCGGGATCGAAGACTGGGTCGACGGCCACCTTGGCATTGACAACACCTACACCATTATGATGTTTCGACCCACCGACGCCTACAAATCTAAATTAATCACTGAGGTAAGTTGTTTTTACCATTATATGCCCTTCATAGTTAACTATTTAACATTATTATATAAAGTAATCATTTTTACAAAGAATTATATTGTGTGTGAAGTCCGCCAATGCTAATATACTCGTATTATATACTATTCCAAAAGCTTGTTTCAATTTAGAACTTATTTCTGATGTTAAATACTGGTCATGAGTGTGTTAGACATCGAGTGCACCTGGTAAAATGTTAATTTGTCATTATCTTTATTCAATATGAACTTTAAATCCGTATGAAATTTTGTAGACATTACGATATGATGCGATATAATTTTGATTCCAGCGCGTGGTACATGAGGCATATGCGGCAATGGACACATTACTACTTCAAAGCATTGGACCGTTGGGGCCTCCTGTTGTGACTGTCCATAGAGCCAGGAGCTGCACGGCGGGCCCTTTGGTGTCTTCACTTGCTTTGATTGCATCGCTTGCTATCAATATTATAATTACTTATAGCTAATTACAAATGATAATTAAATGGAAACTTTCTAGTCCATAATGATAACAATGACAATACAGTGGGTCAATTTAGTTAGACAATTATGCGCGTAAACTTCATCGTTATTAACCAGTTAATGTAAAAACTGTTTTTTGAAAACTTTAATAAAATGTATTTTAAATAATTACATGGTGTACATTTTGTATAAGACTATCAATTGGTCCACATTCTTGTATTTTCGATATTGTTCCTAATGATTACTTCAATGAATATAGTAATTATTTAACGATTAAACGATACGCTCTTGTCTTTCTTTCACGGATGTGTTGGTTTTCATTTCTCTTCGAAGCAATCGATCAAATTGATGGATCACCACGGTATCGCGTGCTTTTACGTACCTGTGCATAAACCTAATTAAATAGTAGGTAATGTTTATAACCCAATAATCAAGTTTCATTTCCGATAAGGTACACAACAGATAATGTGTAAGATATTGCGGATTTTGACACGTGATACGAAGGCGTACAAAGCGAAACTAAACTACTTCCATTGTTATATTCTGCCATATTTCGTATGAACATATTCCAAACATTACTATCAGCATATTTTTCAAATTGTCTAATGCCTAACTTGTTACTGTTATCTGTGCTTCGACATAGTCATAAAACTGGCGTCTTAATAATACTATCAAAGTTAACGCAATTTATTAAAAACTAGCTTCTGCCTGCTAACTTCGTCTGCGTGATTAACTTTTTTAAAAAAATATACATGTATAGATTATTTGTATTTCTCATCCCGTCCCGTCCCGTCCCGTTATATCCCGCCCGTCCTATCTCATTCTCACTCAAGGTATGTTATCCACGCCCATCGCAACCCTTTAAGTATAAAAAGTAACAAATATATCGGATTTCCGTCCTCATCCCACGGGAACAATTAATTTACCTGGATAAAATGTAGCCTAAGTGTTAATCCAGTGTTAATATGGGGAATATTAGTTTTTCTCATTTATCTTCCATAATACAAAGAAACACCGTGTATTAGTGGCGAAGGCTCCATGGAAGCCAATTCCCGCCGGCTTCCCTTTTGTAATTTATCATTACACTATAAACAAGCAAATTATTCAAACTTATGTATTTAATATCAAACTCAATTATTATTTTTTACATTCAACGACATCTGTCGGCCAGATACGTAAATATTACTAGGAAGCGGCACAGTAAGCCCTTTTTACATTGCGACGCCCTGCGACCTCTGGCGGATTCCTGTAAAATTGTTCGGCTTATTCAATAACACTAGCGCGGCCCGTGCGCCGCCGCCCCGCCGCCACCGCGCCGCCGCCGCGCCGCCCGTTACGCATTGTATAGTATGCAACAAACCATGCAAAATTGTACCTTAAATTGATTATGATTTAAGGTTCAAATTACGTTAAAAAAGCAAGAGGCATGCCGGAGCTTCTCCGGCATTTCGTGTGTTTAGGTATAGATAATACTTATTACAATAGCGAAATGCGGAGTCTAATGTATTAATAAGTGTTGTATTTACATTTTTACAATATATTCATGATTCATGCAATTAGTTTTAAATGTTTTTAATTACAAAATGTGTAATTTTAATATTATGGTTTTAATGGAAATTACTAATCGTTAGGAGCGTACTAATAATATGTTTAGATTGTCGATTTTACAAATAAAGTTAGTGTTTAGATTTTAGGACGTGCTCGACCCTCGCCTGTGGAATACATTGTCTTACTAATGTTACAACTGATAAATGCGGGGCTATCGTACTTGTTAACATTGAGTCTAGGTTTTTATTTCTTTAATATTAATCTTATATTCACGTGCGGTTTAGAAATATACTTTTTTATTTTTCTCATTATGTAAGCATGGTTTAGTTTTTATTTCATGGTCATTGTAAATATTATATAAGTACCTACATAGGTAACGAAAATATTAAAATTTAATTGACGGCCGCAATAGACAGATGCCACAATATCACTTACCAAATGAAACCCAATAATTTGGTTTGGTGAGTAAGATTCTCGGAGCAATAATTTGCTGGTGGGAGAATATTCGCAAAGGTCCGAATATAAGGACACACGTGCATAAATGTGTCGCGTTTTGCGTTCATTCTGTGAAACATCACACAGTAAATTTGATCTCTATTCGGACTGCACTACGCTTACTATAAGTCGCATTGTAGTCATTTCGTAATCCCTTAACCCTACTAATATTATAAATGTGAATGTAAGTTTGTTTGTTACGCTTTCACGCAAAAACTACTCAACCGATCATCATGAAACTTTGTAGACATATTCTTGGAACTATAAGAAGTACCATAGGCTACTTTTTATCCAGAAAAGTTTAGTGTTCCCGTGGGATGAAGAAGGAATTCCGATATATTTGTTACTTTTTCATACTCAAAAAGATGGGATGGGACTGGATTACATTCCATTAGTGAGAATGAGACGGGGCGGGCGGGATATAACGGGATGGGACGGGACGGGATGGTATATTTCAAATAAAATTAACCACGCAGACGAAGTTTGCGGGCAGAAGCTAGTAACAGGATAAAGAAAATAAACATATTTTGTGATTTGAGCTTCGGCTTCCCTTTTAAAAAATGTCACCCTTCGCCACTGCCGTGTATATAAATAAGACATATACCAGTTTTTAAGTTGGACTTGTACTTATAACTGTGAAACCGCATCTCATTTCGTCTTGTAGTTTTTGCGTTATGCGCAAGTAAATAAAAAGAAACATCCTGTATGTCAATGCAACATATACCAGTTTTTAAGTTGAAATTGCAGCAATATACCTGTGAAAACCGCATCTCATTTGGTGCGGTAGTTTATGAGTAATGTGCAAGCAAACAAAAAGTAACACCTTGTATGCAAATGTAACATATACCAGTTTTTAAGTTGAACCTGCAGCAATACAACTGTGAAAACCGCATCTCATTTGGTGCAGTAGTTTTTGCGTGATGCGCAAGCAAACATACAGACAAACAAACAGACAGACAGACAAAAATTCTAAAAAAAATTGTTTTGGATTCTGTTGTTGTTATAAAGACCCCCCGCGTTGAAATTTCTTAAATATCTTCCATGTAACAGACATCGACCATTTACATTTTTATTATATGTATAGATTATATAGGTTCCTAATATTCTATAGGTTTTTTATAATCTTAATAAATGCAAGAAGAGTGTTTTAGTCATTGTTCTGAAGAGAGACTACATGAACACGGAAACCGATAATGTAGGCTCTAGCTATATGAAATGAGTAAGTGCCCTTGCCGCATTAAGATAAGTGTTGATATTTGCGTAATTACAGTCCAATCTAGCGTAGGTTTAGTGTTTTTAGTTATTATTTACTTAACAACTGTGTTACATTCATCGAAATTAAAAATTGGTCAACATATTTTGCTGCATTTTAAGGGATAAATCGAGTTAAGACGGAAGCAGCACCTTGTAGTCCTAATTAGTCTCATCTATATTGAAAATCTTCTATTGGCGCCTTTCAACACACAATCAATATGTTCGAAGTTCTGAAATAAGTCCACTTTCAGCTGGGCAATATATATTTAATTATTTAATACACAACATCCGTTAACAGTAGTAATTTTAAATATTATTTTTTATTTGGAATAATGTGCAGAATGGTAGCCACTTGCTTCAGGTGAACCGTATCTAAAATATGCACAATAAAAGAAAACAAATGTTAAGAATATAATTCTTGTAATTGCCTATCAGATTCATAAATCCCGCCCACAACCTAAAGACATAAGGAACATGTCAACGACAACATTTAGGAAGGTATTTTGGTTATAAATCATTATAAAAGTAACTCAGAAGTGGTGCGTATATTTTACTCGTTAATCATAATTATTACAATAATATAGAACAAAGGATATCAATTGTGGTCTAGTTTGATTACGTGCTAATGTAGCACTACATCCTACTAACACTACTGTGAACAAGAAATGAAGAGCACTGGTTTCCAAAGTAGACTGGACGCCGACCCACCTTTACCTATATCCAAACTTGCTATATTCGGGACTCATCTTGACCGTAAAGGTGGAATAAAAGTTATGGTAGTACAACATTTACTTACAATAAAAATTTTAAATACCTACAACTGTAATTTTAATATGGAGGGTACATTTGCTATTTTTTGTCATTACAGCTGTAGCATCAACTTCGATTTTAGTTACTTTTAGCCGCAGTGAGTTTGGTTCGTCTATTTATTTCGGTACTTACCTATTTAGTTTTAATACTGATCATAGTCGATTCAGAAAGTCATAGCGACTATTAAAACCGACGAGAGGGATAGGAAAGCAGCAGTCAGGCCGACATGATTATGTCGATCGGCTAGAAACGGCATTTCGTATAGCTGGATACTTTATCTATTACATGCATTGTAGCCGCTTTATCGTGCCAGTTTAAAAAGCAAAGAATGCAAGTGATTAATTTCGAACAGATTAATATTAAGAAAAAGAGGAAGCCTGATCTGAATACGTGATGCTCTAAAAACCGAAAAGTAGGTACCCACATTATTTTCATGAATCCATAACGAATTCCTACAACCTTCAAGCTTGTAATGTTATTGATCATGATTCGCTGCGTGATGAGTCCTTACTTATCGTTAACGCATCCGCATTACGCGTTATATTGCCTACAATAAACATGTCGGCATTTTCTGCGTCTCTTCTCATGAAATGTAATAATGAGAAGTCCCTTCAGCCGTGACAACTAAACATACGGAATTATTAATGATCGATGTTCACAGATTAAAAGGCTCGAAGTTTGATTAGTGTAAAGCTATGAATATAAAATGGCATTGTTTGAGTAATCAAACCCAGTAACTTTTAATATTCCATGGCTGGAAAAACAAATAAATTTTTTGGTCAACTAATGATTGTACTATGTGGTACACATGACAATTGTACTATCCACTAATATTTGTTACAAATGTATTGCACAACCTAAAAGTAATTAATATTTATTATTATTTATATATTTTGCATGACGTATTTTATAGATGATATGAAATCTACTAACTGTAACTGCAATAAAATTTATCTATCCATCTACGCATTTACCTAGCAACTAACGTGATAAAGTAAGTTTCGATAAATCACCTGTATTATTATTAGAGATGAAACGGATAGTAGTTTGGCCGGATACCGGATACCGGATATTCGGCAAGCTACTAGGCCGGAGCGCCGGATATCCGGCTACCGGATATTCGGCCCTTTATTGCGTTGACGCGATCAGTTTGATTTGAATATTGGCGCGGTGAACGAGATCGGAAATATTCGGGCGCATTCGGGTCGCACGTTCGAGTGTTATCGCGCGTGTCAGTTTGTGTTTGTCTTAGAGAGATCTTAAAACAGTCATAATCGAAATAATATAGATACCTATTAATTAATCGGCATGTAGGTATTATGTGGCGACTAGCAAGTCTACTCACTGCAAGCGACCGAGTTCAAATAAGCAGCTCTACGGTAATTTATTGAACGAAGCTTCAAAACTAATGTGGCTATCGATGACTAGGCCACACCTACTTTGATGCTCCTTAGTGTATCATAATATTAGTCGTACATCGAAAGTTTTGATATACTTTCCTTGCTTCATGTTTTCAACTTGCAACTTAAAATCATTTATGTAATTTTAATCTTCTACGTCACTACTAAAGTCATCGAATCACAATCCATTACAGTTAAACCTTCGAAATTTAAAGATATACTTACGTATTTCTAGGTTTTTAATCTAGGTTCGTCGACTTGGGCCATAAATTAATAGGGATCGACGAGTCCGAATTTAATGCCCAATGTGTATCTTTGATATAAATTTATCTAGATCCGTATTATGTCGGATTTTATGTGTACACACGTTTTCATGAAACACGTGGTGCGTATTTATCAAATACCTTGGTATTATAGTTTTAGACGTAAACATAGTAGGGGAGACCAAGGACGATGTAACAAGTGACAAATGAAATTCAAAAAACAATGTTATCTACACTGATATGCTGTATGACGGACACAGGTCTTTCCTACCCCTCTCCATATTTAAGTTCTGTTCACAGCGCTGGGTCATCAGGTTTTGAGGCAGTGAGTACATGTTGTCCATACCCCCAAAGTAACTTTTCGTCCTTTTTTTAACTGCGTTTATTTTTGTTAATTGTCGAAATCTGGAAAGTTAAAATGTAGGGACGAAAGTAACGACTTATTTTTTTATGTTCGGAAAATATCAAAAAGAAATTGGTTTATTTTTCAAACTATTAATAGCCAGAATCAAGGAAGACCAATGGAAAGGTGAGATATGGCAGAGAACCAGCAAAAATTAATACTACTTTGTAAGGACAAAAAACAGAAAGAAAAAACTTAAATCTAAAAAAATGTAAAATTTTTAACAAAGTCCATTTATTTGGATTTTTTTTCTCAAAACCTGTAATCGCAATTGCCAACAAGTTGGTGTAAATGGATAGCCGAAAGACTATAATGACTTATTCGCAACTTATGTGAAAACACTAATAAATTCCTATCGATAATTTTGCCAATACACCAATTATAATTGACAAGGGTAGTATAGGACGCCCTCCAGCCAGGTAGAGTGACGATTTGCGAAAGGTCGCTTGCAGATGCTGGATGCAACAAGCCAAAGACAGGGTGAAATGGCGCAATTTGGAGGAGGCCTTATTGGATAAAGAAAAACCTTAATAGATATCGCTATAATATACCCTTATTGAATCAATAGTTACTTAATCTACATTCGCAGTTCTAATTAACATTAGGACAGCATTCGACAAAGTCCAAAAACATTCATTGATGTATTCATTTTTATTTCTCCCCACCCCACATAGTTCGCTGTTTTGAAGATGCTCTGCTTTCCCATTTTTTCCTGTTAATGAATTGACACGTACATATCCGTTTTAAGTCCATATAATATTGCAGGGAACATCTCTACACTTTCTTACGCTCTTAATTTTTTAATAGCTATAATACGTTCTAAATCTGTGGTGGTATTAATTAACGATTCATAAGGGTTTATAATTCATTCGTACATAATCTAAATCCTTGCCAGAAGATACAACAAATGTTTAGAGGTCGTTGCCTACTGACGCGGTCCTGATTGGCTTTTCCCAAGTTGAACGACACTTTTAAAGATAGTCTTTCTGTACCATGTAATCACTGTGTATTAAGATAATGATTAAAATAACTTCATACATATTGTGCCCGTGTTGTATCGTATCATGTTTGTATAACATAAATATCGAACATAAATACATATAAAAAACGATTAATACAGGGTATATCAAGACCGCGACCGAAAACGAAGCCAGGTGGTAGTTTTAGCGGCTACAGACACAATGCAACTAAAAATTTTGCAAAATAAGGGACGGATTTTTTCTTACAATTTTTAAAAAATCATCTTTTTTGAGGGGTAAATACCTACCTAGTTTTTGCAAAAATAGTAATTTAAACCCTTACGTACCATTGCGTGTTTAAAAATTAAGCGATGTACGTCATTATTTTAGAAAAACTATGTTTAATTACTCAAATACAACGATATGTAAAAAATAACAAAAAAAAAATTACGATTTTTTTTGTAAAATTTTTACTTGCATTGTGTTTGATATCACTAATACTACCTCCTGGCTTCGTTTTCGGTCGCGGTCTTGATATACCCTGTATGTACCTTATGATGCTTATAATTTGTACATAAATTGTGCTCGTAATTATTATAAAGATATCATATTTCCGAGTCATCTACATACCTAATCTGATCTCAGACTGATCTAAGAAGACAGCGTATGTTAGAGTCTATAAATGTTCGTAGTGAAGGTGCTATTTCTTCATTCATTTATTGTTTTGGTGAACAGGTTAATATGAAAAGAGTATTTTCGTCTACCGTAATATATGTTTATTACATAATATTAGATTAGTTTGCCTGATTATTAATCGATGGGTTGATAGCAGACAAATGCACAATATGATATGGAAACATATTGGTTATTATCTATATGACTTCCAGTATCACCTTAGTCGACGCACATTCATTTTATAAAAATATCGTATGAATCAAATGTAATTGAACATATGCGTATTTTTACGATAAATACGTTTTCTTCAAAGAGTTTGCGCTGGATATGATCCTGATCCAACCTACTCTATAATTATTTTCTCGTTTTTCTCACACCCTATGACTTTCGGTGGCGTAGTTGTATTACGGTACGGTTACAAAGCTGAGGTCTCGGGTTCGAGTCCCGGGTCGGGCAAAGTGATATTGGATTTTTCTATTCATTATCAGCCCGGAGTCAGGAATTTGTGCCCGATATGGCGATAGGCTCGCCCCCTATCACATCATGGGACGGAACATACTAGGCGAAATGTGGGTGTCCTGGTGGCGCCTCTGCCTACCCCTTCGGGGATAAAGGCGTGAGTTTATGTATGTATGTACTATGACTTTCGAGATATTGGTTAGTTCTGTCTGATACTCGTAGGTACTATACGACGCTAAGCTGTATTTTCTTGCATAATGTCTTATAATTCTTCAATTCTTCCGTAGCTCTAGTTGTAAGACAATTGACTCTCATATTATTAGACCACATCAAACCAGTTCTTTTTTGTCAACCCTCATGAGCCCTTATGAGTCTTCGCTATATTAAGACCTAGGCATATGATATGACCACCGTACTCCTGTCGTTTTATCAAGATCCGATCAAACCACCCAAAACGACATTCCTGGAATTAATCAGACACATCAGTGACACTAATGTGTCGGTAACGCAGTAATTACTCGTCATGTATTTTGTATTATGTGGCGTAGTTGTATAACGGTACGGTAACAAAGCTGAGGTTTCAGGTTCGAGTCCCCAGGTCGGGCAAACTGATATTTGATTTTTCTATTAATTATCAGTCCGGAGTCAGGAATTTGTGCCCGATATGGCGATAGGCTCGCCCCCTATCACATCGTGGGACGGAACATACAAGGCAAAATGTGGGTGTCCTGGTGGCGCCACTGCCTACCCCTTCGGGGATAAAGGCGTGAGTTTAAGTATGTATGTATGTATTTTGTCCATGCAGCTAATAATTCTATGATTACCGAATTCAGTAAATATATGTAAATAAAATTATTAGTCTTTTGTGTAGATAAGCCACCTGTCGACCTTATAGGTGTACATGCGATGAAGAGCTTGCTAGTTTATTGTAAAGATGTTGGATGCAGGCTATTCAATAGGTTGTTGTGGAAATCCTTTGAGGAAAACTTTAGTCATCAAATGGACTTACTTTGTCTAAGGAAGATGATGGTGATGATGTATGACTAAACAATAAAAGTTACTTGCACCTAACGCCTTAACGATAATTTTCGCACTTACACAATAACTGTGATTGTGAGGCATACAACTGTAAGGAGTCGCGGAAGACCCGATGAATATAAACTAAGGTTTGTAACTTGATTTTGTATTTAATATCAATAAATATTTACACGTAGGCAATGTTAGAGAGTATTAAAACAGCTGTATTTTAAAAGTTAGCGTAGGTCTGGTGAACAAGCCGATGACACTCCCACCTATGAACATGGTCAACTACGGTATTCCTAGCATATTAAAATATGATATGACCAGCAGCATATATTTTGACAGCCTCCGTGGCGCAATTGGTTAGACGCCGCCTGTGAAACGAGAGGCCGCGGGTTCGATCCCCGCACCGAAACAAATATCCACAGGTATTTGTTTCGGGTCTGGGTGTTTGTGAGACCGAAAAGTCTCTCGTAGCTTCTGATACCCACGACACAAGACTGTTGGGTGGGTGTGTTTATGCGTGTCTATCAGTTTAAACTTGGTTCTACTTATATATATATCCAGTTTCTAATCCTTAGTATACTCATTTTTGTCGACTTCTGAAAGAACTATTTATTTGGATTTCTTCGCCCTTACTATTAGCAGCATTGCACTCACGTTGCTAGACTAGATTTTGATATATTAACAGAACCCGACGTATTTCTAAACACAGCCTCTATGTCACAGTTAGTTATGATCTCGACTGAGGAAACAAGAGGGTGCGGGTTCAATTCTCACACCGAAACTAATGTGTGTATGGTCATGGGCCATATTCATTTCGGATTCATGAGACCAAAAATTATCTCATATTTTCTGATACCCAAGATAAGGAACTTGGTATAATATCGTGCAATAAAATATATGTGATATTTACCCGATTGTTTATTAATTATAATTATCTAGTTTCAATGAGAAGACGACTTAATTCATGGCGATAGAGTCAACATATCTTAAGCAGCGCTAAATAATATGTTTCTATTTTAATCGTTTGCACAACCTCGTGCTACTGTAGGGACATGTACTTTTAAACTTGACCATTTGCATAAAAGCTTACGTCGCCTAGCTATCCAGTTATTAATTACTGTTTACTTACAAGTCGTAGACCTACCTACAATAAAAATAAAACAACCAAACATTTTAAAGCGGTACAAATTATCTGACAAAATTAATATCACTCAAAATGAACATCAAATAATTGAAATAAAATAATTATAAAATAGTCTAGGTACTTACCGAAAACCGGGTCTCGAAGCTGGCATGTCGAAACTGACGTAGTAGCAACCTCTTGCAACACCACACAACACTTGCACTTTATTCTCTACAATAAGAGTTTTCAATATTACAGAAAAATCAGCACAGAGGTAACACTTGTACTAGATTATACACCACACAAAAAACTACGAGAAAATAGAGCGGAGCGGTGAAGCACGTGCTTCTCGCTCGGAAGTGTTCACGAGACTGACTGTGAACGTAGTGACAGAGCAAATGAAGACAAACTACCCTCTGTTTTATTCTAATACAGGTCCCTCTAATTGAATTGAATTTTTACATTTGACTCTACCTCACTTCAAAATACACAATATTCACTATCGTCAACAATTTTAAAGCTCGGGAAGTGCAATTCTAAACACACGCCTCTCTCTCTCAAAGTTTAAAGAGAATATAGTGTTGCAATAAGTTATTTTTGGCTTTATACGGCGTTTTTATAAATTCAATTCAATTTTGTTAAGAAAATTAACCTCAATCTTTTAAGTGTAAATATGTAAGGCAATGACTGATGCAATTTCCACTACTAAACTACTAAAATTATTAATAAAATCAGTTAAACTTAAAGGAGATCTCTGCTGCATATTGGAATACCATGGCCAAATTAAAATGATAATAAACAAAATCAAAAATATTTATTAAAATCCTATCTGATTTTGATGTTTCTTGCCCCATCAGACATCCAACAACAATGTGATTGTATTTTTAAAAAAAAATACCCAAATCGCTACAAGTATGCTTATAAAATTTGAGGAGTTCCCTCAATTTCTCTAAGATCCCATCATCAGATGCTGAACTAATGACTGTGGGATCACCTGTGAAGTATACGATATTTATAATAATTATAGAAGAATTTTCCAAATCGATCCAAGCGTCTTCGAGTAATGGGGATCCAGGAGACATATATAAAATTCGGACGAATTATAAACCTCATTCTTTATTTGAAGTCGGTAAAAAATTATAGAAATATGTAAAACAGATATCACATTTAAATTTAATAAACCATTTGTTGTTGCTTTGGAAAATGTTCGGAAGCAGTCATTCTTTAAACTTTGTAGGGCTGCGCGGTTACGTGATCCAAGTTCATCTCAGTCGTAAGGTAAACGGAAGAACCTTCATGCAGTCACTTACTCGTTGTTCGCCTTACTTGCATACTCGTGTATGAGTATTTTTAAAATAAAAACACAATGGCTGTGAACAAATCTGCAGATCTAAAGTACACAAATTACACTGAGTGTTACATTGCTTTTCATTCAGTTTCTCGCTTATTTATATAGGGTTATGCATTTGAGTTACTAACACGCCACGTTTGTTAATAATGTTGTTTCTTATTTCCATACTATATGCTCCCGTTTAGTGTGAAAATGAAAAGTTAATCAATGAACAAAGAATAGAGATAATGTAGAAATGAATTTATTATGAAGTATGTTTATAAAACTTATATTAAGATGAGTTAATTCTTAGATATATTTTAGGATAAGAAGCTTGGGCAATAGAGCACATGGTGTATGTGAGTTATGTACGAAAAATGCATATGATTGATCAAAAGGTCCTAAGAAGTCGTCATAAGCCACTTGTAATTGCTCTACCATTAGACAACTTTGTCGAGTCATAGACTATGATTAATATGTTTTTCAAACTGAGTATAGCGGACATTTATTGCTCCGCCTCCCCCCGTCTCTCTCCTCAGTTTTGCATATTGTGCGCTCCTCTACGCATTTTACCTCGCAATGACAAGAAGTTCTTGGGATAAATTATCTTTACATACTCGTATTTTACAGTAGGTCGCATCTTAAGGTTGTCTGGCAGAGATTTATTCTACGATCAATCCGTATTTTGTTTACTCATTTTTATTATTTTCCGTTTTATTAAACTTGGAAATTAGCAAAATACTTTCTACTTATTTCTTTGTTATGATGTATCTGAAGGCTGTACCATCCATCCAGTTCCTATCTATATTTTTTTCATTACGACGCACGTCTCCAAATCTATGTAAGTAGAAGGTGGTAAAATCAGTCTGATACACCTTAGACAAGGTTTTTACTAATCTGAGATTATCCGTAGCTTATGTACAATATTGTGAATAGCTTTCGTATCGTGGGGTTTTATAGATTACAAAATAAATTACAGGAAAGGACAGTAAATGGCAGTTGATACGTATTTGTATAAAATCAAGGAAGACATCGCAAGGCGCCTCACTTGCGGTGGTGCAACTGTGCGTTACTTAGTTAAAAACTCGGTTTGGACAAAAGTGGCCGTCTAAATTCGTAGTACAATACGAACACACATTAAGTGTGATATTGTGAACACAATGGTACGATTTTTATTATAACTTAATATGTTTGGATTAACTATTTTTGTAGCAATTGTTCTTTCCGCTTGTATTTAAAACCAAATTTTAAATTACATCTTAACAGTGCGTCTAGGTTTAAGTGAAGTTGGTTGCTGTATAGTAATTATTGCTAGTTAATTTTTATGACACATTAAACATTCAATGTGTTTTGAATTTTGCTGTTGCTGTACGTAATTACGAAAACAACATACAGTGAATCGTGGCCTGTGAATTTTCAGTTAAATAAGTTGTTTATTGAGTGATAAAGTGATTTGAATTTTAACGACCAGTGCTATTTACGATAAATTACGTTTTTAAAATGTTTCAATATAATCGCGAAATGAATTAATTAGGAATTTATAAATAGGTACATATTAATTTAGAAATCTTGGTTTTTCGCAACTTAATTTCTTAACTTCATTATATTATGTGTATTATAACTATACTACTTGTGAGGTTTAGACAACTTTAAGCTGACTATAAACAGAGTGATGAATAAAATGAAATGAAGTGCTGGATGTCATTGATAAATTACCAATTCGTCAAAAACATGAATTAAAATGTTGTAACTTTGATAAAACGGCTGAGAAGACTGAAAAAAAAAACATATTTACACGTTGCTATGTTTTTATTGATAAAACAAATAAATAATAAAGAATCAAGTTGCGCTATGCCTAACAAAATCGATTCCTGCATCTTAGGGAACAGGTCTGATCTCCGCACGAATAAATATTTTTGCTTTATGTTTCATTGTTTGCATCAGAAAAACGAGTGTTTTTCATTTCTTTAGGTATACCTATATTTTAATATGCTGTTCGATCTGAAAGCTGATAATATCCTCCTGTTATGTTTTAATCGTAATATATTAAAATATTAATTAAAATCTATTCAGTAGTTTTGGCATGAAAGAGTGACAAACACCCATACATACAAACTTTCGCGATTATAATATCAGTAAGGAGTATTTATATACTCCTTACTTAGCACTTTAACATCAAAATAATGTAAATAAAATTGAACTTTTATAAATATAGCCAGACCATATTTTTACAAAAACTTATAGTATACCCAACAAGATAATTAAATATCATCACAAATGTTCACTTTATTACCAATGCGACTCAAAAACTTTATGGTTGCTTAAATATTCAAAATTATTTTCTCATTGGTAAATATTTTTATTACATTATTGTCAACTGACCTTTTGCGGTAGAACACGAGGACTAAAAAGCTTAATAGTACGAGTTTAATAGTAGTATTGAGACGAACTTCCGAAAAATGTTAATCCGGCTTGAAGGACCAAATAATTGTAGTGGTTGATATGATCCCCCTACCATAGTAATATGCTAAATTCAAGGGTAATTAAATTAAACTTCCCGAAGAGTGTTACTGATGCTCTATTCAAATTAAACACTGGCTTACCTTAACTTAGCGGAATTATAACAAGCCACAACCGTATACAATACTGCAGTTTTTAAATACTAATGCTATCATACGGCGCGTCCCATACAGAGACGTCAGTTAAAAAACTTGTTATTTCAATTTTTTTTCCCTTAAAACAAGAAATCAAGGCATCCAACCAATAGACCAAATTTTATAATGCTATAGGAACTGAATACCTTAAATATTAATTCCCTAACTAAAAACAAAACAATCATTTTTCCCGTTTGTAATACTTATTTCCTATAATGAGCACGTAGAAATATTTTGCCCGGATTAGATACATCTATAAAGTTATTATTTTCTGAATAACAATATTCTGAGATACAATAAAAAATAAGCCTTTTAATGTTGTTCGCAAAGTATTGTATTATTATTAATTACCTACTTTATCACGACTGTCTGCTTTGATTGTCAATGTACTATAGTCCTAGTATTTCTAGGTTCGACATGTCAACAGTGCTGTATAAAAATGTATTTAGTTACATACAGTTACAGGGATCGAAGAATAACACAACATGTAGAACTGTCGAGGCGAATTGGCCTCGTAGCACGCAACAATATAAAATTGTCATGCTTTCTGTATTTAGGAATTTTTAGAGCGAAGGCCAAGTAAACGGATTATTTTCCTAAACGCGATATTTTTATGTCCAATGAACAATACCAATGTTAAGAATAAATTGATAATTAATTCCTATTAATCGCAGCTATAAATTAGTTATTAAAAAGTTGTTAATACTTTAAATATTTAATCCGAGTGTGATTAATTCCAATATTCCTCAATACAGCGTTAATCTTCGCATAAGAAATAACACCGCATGCGATAGCAAGGATTAGTGATGTTTAATGCCTTTGGATAGATATTTGGAACCCCGATTATACCTAATTATTAACAGATAATAATTAAAAGACCCATATGAAAAAAGGTTTTTTAAACATTAAAGCTCATAACATAACGACAACCTCCGTGGCGCAGTTGGTTAGTGGCTGGCTGTAAAACGTGAGGCCGCGGGTTCGATCCCCACACCGAGACATATGTTTGTGAGGCCCACAGATACTTGTCTCGGGTCTGGGATCTTTGTTATCTTTGACCGAAAAGTCTCTCGTAGTTTCTGATCTTTACGACACAAGACTTAATTGATCTCAATGTGGGGTCAGGACTATGTATGTGACTGTTTGGTGTATTTATTTATTTATTTATTATTTAATTCTTGGTAGTTGAATAATCTTTATGATTTTAGTAACAGTGGTAAAAATAAATTGCGTTTTAATATTTCCAGAGTGACGGTCACGTGAACAGGGGCTTCGATACATCGGAGCCCAAAATGGACTCGCGAAATGGAGTCTCTGGATCACCGACGCCCAGACGATCGTCCAGACCTAGTTTAGGACCACCATCACTTAAAGTTCCTATGGACGATAAATCGGTAAGTTTTTTTTTTAATTCTTCAGCTCATCATTATATCTTCATAGTGTGGTGTCTTCAAGGTTTCAGAGGCCACACTTTTTAAACTTATTACCTATTATAATAGTTGCATATGTTGCGTATGAGCCCTACTAAATTATGCATAGATATAAATAATACTCAAATATCGCTACAACCAGTGTCAGTGATGCCTACTAAATTTTTGTTTCACAAATATTTTTAATCAAAATGATTACACGGTCAATAATGTTGTTCTTGGCATATTTGTATTTATATTTTACATCGACAATTTATATCTTTTAAGATAAAATGTGTGTAAATATTTTACAACTGTCTTTAGTATTATTATGTGTCGGTATTATTTATTGAAGTAAGTGATAGTGGATGTAGTGAAATGAAATGCTGAAACGCGAGACATTGCAGAATCGATACTAAGCGGCACATCTCTGGCTTTTGAAACGTTTGCGCAATCTATTATTTAGATAAAACACATTAAGATTACTTGTTGACCTTATTGTGTATATTGTTTAGGTTAAGACATTTTTGTACATACTTGAGTTGTTTTTATGGGAGTGACATAGTCAACATTTGACTAAACTCCCAGGTTAAATAAATAGAAAAAAAAACTATTATTTTAATAAGATTACCCGAAGCCACATATTTATGGAATAAGTACAAGCAGAAATGTATCAATAAAATGTCTCTATGGAAATTCTTGGAAGTGGCATAAGTTCTGCCGTGGAGTTCTTGTGGCAGATGAGGGAGGGACAGGTTACTATAATCGTATTTCACGATTGTAACGGCAAACAACGAACAATACCTATATGTCGCGGTAAATACTAAATTCTGTAAAAATTTACATTACAAAGTATGTCGGGACAGAAGCAATAAACATTTTTAATCAATTGATATGAGGCCATAATATAATCAAACAGAATGTGTCGTTTTGTTTAAAGATAGTAATTTATAGAGCAATTAGAAGCTCAATAAACTTGATTATTGTATTTATGGCACATTTCGCCGTGGAACCAGTTCGATAAGGAATGTTTCCGCGAACGTAAAGATATATTTTTTCAATTGAATGTTTGTCAACGTCGTACTACCCTTATCAGTTAAGGGATAGAATCAAGGTTGTTATTGTTTGCATTACCTGCTCTTGTTTACACCTCAGTATGACCGAAGAAAAATATATATTTACACATTGGATTCATAGATATTGTTATTAAATACATATTTATAAACGTAAATATGTGTTTACAACTGCACCGGTTAACCTTCCCTAACCTCCGCTTATATATTTAATAATATAGAAAGTTTTAAAAACATTTTAAAAAGCGGTTAGTAAAACGTACACAAATACTTTTGTTTTTCATACCAGGAATAAATTTCATTGCCAGACAACTCATTTAACAGACCTGAAACTCACAGAATTAAGTGCCCGAACTAGGAATGACAATTCAGAGCTCATGCACACTGCCACTAGACATATCTGACGACTATAAATATTGTATAGATGTTGTATATAATTTAACTATATTTTCGCTTTTTGTTATAGAGTGTGGACCTGGAGTCAGAGCCTCCAGAGCGTATGATGTGGTCCAACAACATAGAGTTCTTGATGTCCTGTATTGCTACTTCAGTGGGCTTGGGTAACGTGTGGCGTTTCCCTTTCGTCGCCTACCAGAACGGAGGTGGTGCCTTCCTGATTCCCTACATTATCGTCCTAGTGCTTGTAGGCAAGCCTATGTACTACCTAGAATGCGCCTTGGGACAGTTCAGTTCGAGAAATTCCGTCAAAGTTTGGTCACTCTCACCGGCGTTAAAAGGTAATTGGCATTTTGATTATTGGGTAGATTATAAATCATAATTTAAAAAGTCGCGTCTATATCCCCGAAAGGTTAGGTATGGATTAGTGCCACCATAATAAGCCGGGATTATGTCCCTCAAAAAATACGATAAAGGCGCGAGACCATCCTCAACCCGGGCACAATTTAAATCACTTGAGAATTTCCAAAAAGCTAATCTCCAATGGGGTTGCGGGATCAGGGAATCGAACCTAAGACCTCACGATACACAGCCTATGCACGCTGCAAATGATTTACTTGAACAAGGCCATGCACGATGCTATTGTTGAGCAAGTCAATATTATTAGTAGTTATAATCGATAGCTGAATTCTAAACAGCAATTATAATTACATCGCCAGTACTTTCATCAAAAAAAATCATATTTGCAAACAATAAGGACGGTTGTTATTGGTCTGCTGGTTTCTCACGACCTAGTTTCATGAATGAAAATGGTATATCTTACTGTTAATTCTATTCTAGCGTGTCTAATTTTGTATGATCAACTTCTAAAAGTCAAAATCTAAATACTTAGTTAGTAAACGAAAATATTTACTTAGGTATAAGCCAGAATGTGTCAACTGATCAATTCTCTTAACATTTTCTATTACAGGTACTGGGTATGCTCAAGCGTTAAGTTGTGGATACATCCTGTCGTACTACGTGGTGATCTGCGGTCTCTGCCTTTACTACCTGGCTATGAGCTTCCAGTCCACTCTGCCCTGGGCTATTTGCTTGCCTGAGTGGGAGAACTGCGTGCCGTCTGACCCTACACTCGCTGCACAAGTCGGCAATATCACGAATGGAACCAGCAGCGCCGAATTGTACTTCTTGTGAGTAATTTATACTAAAATAATGTTTAATAAGATAAAAATGCGCTGGTTATGTCGTTATAGATATGAGAGTCAATGGTCTGATCGTCGGGGATACAAAAAATTAGGCGAAATGGCGACGGTTGAGGACCAAAGCTTACCTTGGCATTGGCAAGCATCACACTAGATAAAAAAAAGAAAAATTGTGCGAAAAAATATCAAATCCTTCGAGATAGGCTCCTCTTTTTGTGCCATTATCAAGTAATGAAGTTGGTCCGTACTACATTATTTTACAAATTGATTTAGTTAATGAAAGTACGATCTAACGTCCAAACCTTTCCCGGAGAAATAATTTCTTTTAAATCAACCACTTAAGTAATTCCCTGGAGTAGACATAGCATTCAGGATGTTACTTGTTCACACACAATAGATCAATAAATAGGATAGTGAGGTAGAAAAAAATGAAAAATAATACAAAGCAACACAGGGGTTTAGTGTACTTTTGAAGCATAAATGTAACGCAGTAAGTCCCGATAAGATTAAATGTCGCTTTGCTTTATCCTCTTTTAGTGTTTAAAATGATTAATATTATTCAGATTAGTTAAATATCCTACGCTTATCTTTGCAGGATAGGTATTTGAAACTGAGATAGTAACAACTCTAACACTATTTTACCAACTTACATACACTAGCGAGTTTGTATATTAGTCGTTAATTGTTAAAATAATTGAATAGAAGAATGTAATTACAGGTATCTTATGTCTAACTGACATGAAAAAAACATATACATATATATCCCAGAAAGAGCAGGCAGAGGCGCCACCAGGGCACCCACATTTCGCTATGTGTGGAACACACAATATGAAAGGAGGCGAGGCTATTGCCATATCGGGCACAAATTCCTACTCCGGACTGATAATGAATAGATAAATCCAATATCACTTTGCCCGACCCGAGATTTGAACCCGAAACCTCAGCTTTGTAATCTTACCCTAGTACAACTACGCCACCGGGCAATCACGAAAATAAGCTAAAATATTTATTTAAATAATAAAATATTTTAAGTTATATGTTAAAGTAATTTTATGTAAATTAATAAATATTTTAAAATAGGTGTTTGCAGACATAGAATTAATGAAATAAAATATTTTCCATTGCAGGAGAACGGTCCTGCAACAAAGTGACGGAGTTGAAGGTGGCCTCGGTAATTCATTTTAAATATTTTACTATTTGTGACATAACCTTCGATCAAATATATACGACATAACTCTCTGATAAAAGTAAATAGAGATGTACAAAACGAAGACAACATAAAGTCGTAACGTAGACTTTGCTTTAAAATAATTATATTCCCACGATTTGTTAATAATAATAGAAGGCATAATTTACGACGAACTTAATTCAATTCGCGTGAATAATAAAATATTCTTATTCATAAAAACACTGATATATGACAGAAAAAGATAAGTATACTCACTCTCACAACTTGGATACATTATGTTTTTACGTAACCGCGCGAATCATTAATCGGATCGGTCGGAAATATTCCTCATATCCTCCAGAGATCGACCACCGCATGCATTGCAAGATGAAATGCATGAGAAATGGAACTAGTTTCCAGGAATGTCAACTGTTTTACCGTGTGTGCACTCATTTTTCCGTATTAAAGTAGGTATTCCAGTAAATAAATTTGCAAAAATGAATGTTTATGTACATGTCAGATATACATTTGTATTAGGGTTCTTTACTAAGCTAGTACTCTTATTTAATAAGTCCCTCGTTTAACCCGACACGTATGACTCTACATTGTGAAACATCCATAAATATCACGTCTTTTTCCCAGAAGGGGTAAGCCGAGGTGCAACGAGGACACCCAGGTTTTGCCTTACGTGTTCCGTCCCACAGTGATTCATAAATAATATTTTTTTATATATTAAATTTCAGGAGCGCCTATTTGGTACCTGACCCTGTGCCTGCTAGCGACATGGTTCGTGGTGTTTCTCATCGTGGCGCAGGGCGTGAAGAGCTCCGGCAAAGCTGCTTACTTCCTCGCTCTCTTCCCTTATGTCGTCATGATTATCTTGTTCATCACGTAAGTTATAACCTTCTATAATTACTTAAATCATTTCTTAAATTTCATTGGCCGTATTACATACATTAACGACGAAAAATACAAATATATTGAAAAATAAAATGTCGATCTCTTAATTTAGAATCCTAAATGTCACATTATTTATTTACATTTTGATTTAGTTAGTATATTTCTTACTAAAAATGTTTTAATGCATTATGTTTTAAGCATAGTAACTGACGCAAAACATTTTTAAAAACACATCGTCTCAACAAAATCATAATATTTTTCCAGCACAATTATTTTACCCGGAGCTACCGATGGAATTCTCTTCTTCATTACTCCACAATGGGATAAACTTATAGAGCTGGATGTAAGTTTCACCTAACTTGTATTTACATTACTACGACGATATATTTAAAGTATAATAATTATACAAAGCTGTTCCTATTATCATCGTATTACGAATTATTTTCATGACTTAAACCAAAATTAACTTCGGTATTTCAATTACTTGAACAGATTAATATAAAATCATTAACTTATGGTTCGTGACTTTACGTTTAGAAATCCTTCTTTCCTTTTAAAAACGAGAAATAACGAGAGAATTTATAGGTGTGGTACGCGGCTGTAACGCAAGTGTTCTTCTCGCTGTCCGTGTGCACCGGAGCCATCATCATGTTCTCTTCCTACAACGGCTTCAGACAAAATGTCTACAGGTAAATATTATGTAGCTTGTTTATCTTATAAAACAATAATATTCATTAATTTTATTTTAATCGAAATTAGAATGTTCAAGAATTATATTTAAACACACGCTCTACATGGTATTTTTTCTCCAAACTAATTCTAAATAATATTTAAAAATAGAGAAAAATACACCTTATCAACTATTTTACACATTGAAATAAAACTATTTTACATTCTAACACGCAGGTAATCTGTATTATATCATACACGGATGACAGCATAGAATGTCGGAGAATAATAGGACTTTATAGAAATCAAGGCTAACAATTCAAACCAGACAGTCACGTAACCAACACATGTTACAAATATATTTCAACCTTTGTTTGGAGTTCATTACAAAGCCTTCGGTTTTCACGTTTCGCTTTCTCGTTTCATAACACAACATCTGATTGACATTTTAGCTTGCGTGTTATATAGAGCTAAGATAATACACACAAAGAGCATATAAATAATAATATATATTATTACGTCATAGAAGTAACATTACGGGTTTATTCCACGGTATGTGTTAGGCCTTATCTTTATAAAACGGGAACTACACGGTACATAGGGCAATAATCACAATTGGCCGAAAAAAAATGTTTGTCAAATAACATCTGAGTTACAAAAGTCAACAAAAAAATTTAAGACTTCGAATATATATTTTAAACTCGAAAGAATGTAACTTTAAATTAAGGAAAATACCTTTTTAAATAGTATTTTAGGAACGGAGAAAATAACAATTTTATTGTAACTTCACTTTAAGCATGACAAACAGATGAATTAAAATATTTCATTGTTTTTTCAGGGACGCCTTGATCGTAACAACCCTAGACACATTCACGAGTTTGCTGTCCGGTTTCACAATCTTCGGTATCCTCGGCAACCTTGCGTACGAGCTCAATACTGAGGTCGACAATGTAGTAGGCTCCGGTGGTACTGGACTCGCTTTCATCTCCTACCCTGACGCTATTGCCAAGACCTTTATGCCTCAAGTAAGTGGTACTTATGAATTTCATTTAACATTGCAATCTTTGCAGTATGTAAAACAACATACAAAGTTATAATATGCAACGTATGAAAACCTCCAGAGCCTGTAGCAACTGCGTTATTAAAAACGATATTCAAAGGGATGTAACTCAATACACTCGCGAGCTACATTTACTAAAGGTTCGTTTGTTGGACCTGTATTAAAAAAAGCTGTCCCTCTCTTTAGCCACAAGAAATCTACTGCTGACATATGCATAAGAACATCTGTTATCAAAAAACCAATATGTCAACTAACCTGCATCGGTTCAGCGTAGGCTAAGGATACAGCCACAGTCTTTATCTACAAACACTTAAAAGAGATTGAGAGGCAATCAAAACATATTTTTTTATTTCAGTTATTCTCAGTGCTGTTCTTCTTGATGATGTCGGTGCTTGGAGTGGGTTCATCGGTGGCGCTGCTGTCGACCCTCAACACGGTGGTGATGGACGCTTTCCCAAAAGTCCCCACAATATACATGTCAGCTTTAAGCTGCTCCATCGGTTTCTGTCTGGGTCTCGTCTACGTCACACCTGTAAGTACTTTCTGCATTTATATTATGAGCTTTAAACTCACTTTTTCAATTTTAAAAACTATACTGCATCTATTTAAAAGTGATACAGCCACGCTGTTGTCAGTCATGACTCGGCATGAATGGGGAGGGTCGTGCGGGGTGGTACCACTGTCTCACAGGAGTTCGACGTAAAGTCACAGTTTTGCTGTCGCGTTTCGTTCGGGGAGTGGGATTGCCGGATGCCTTACCCTTTTTTCCCTCCCGGTCCCCACCCAAATTCATGGGCCGGCAGCACATCTATGATTCAAGTTGTGGATGTTCATGGCCGGCGGTGATCACTTACCCGGGTGACCTGTTTGCTCATACGACGGACTTATTGTGTTAAAATAGATTAACTTGAATAAATTTCTATTTTAACATAATAATTACTTTTCGGATATAACTTAAAAAGTTACTTATTAAATACATTGAAAATGTTACATATATTTCTTATTTTTTGCTTTGCTTTCAACCATTCATAACCTTTTCTTATTATAAGGAAATAACGCGATACATTGACCTATACATATTTTTTATTATATAATAAATAACTTATATTATATGACAGTATATTAATTTTGATAGCTATGGCGCAGTTGGGTAGACGCCGGTTGTGAAACCAAAGAACGCGGGTTCGATCCCCGCACGGAATCAAATATTTGTATGATCCACAGGTATTTGTTTCGGAGTCTGGTTGTTGTGAGACCGAAAGGTCTCTCGTAATTTCTGATATTCACGACTTAATTGATTTGTGACCGTTAGGTATATTTATTTATTTTTGTTGTCTTTCAGGGTGGCCAATACATTTTGGAGCTTGTTGACCATTACGGTGGAACTTTTCTGGCTCTCTTCTGTGCTATCTCGGAAATCGCCGGAGTCTTCTGGGTTTATGGTAATTTTATTTGATGTATCTTTAAGTAATTAATTCGGAGCAAATATAATTTCAACATATAGATACATATATTCCATTAGTAAAATTTAAAAAAAAAAATCTTAAAATATTCAATCATTTTTATACTCACAAAACAAAATACGAATGGTCTTATTCATAGACAGTTTTAAAACCCATTTTAGTTATGAAATGTTTGTCTTCTTCGCTCAAACTGAATTCAAAAGCCGTTCGAAAGGGACAAAATATTCGATAAATAAAATAGCTTTCAAAACTGTCTATTAATAAGGCCGTTAGACAATACGCAAGACCATAATAGCCTGTGATAATACTCGTAGTCCATTCACAAACTACTCAAAAACACGCGCGCGCGTCTGTGTATAAAAATGACAGGCGACCGTGCTTTAGAAATTGAGTATAATTATATTGATTAGGATATTTTAAAATGGAAATAAATTACTTATTATGTGTAAATTTGAATTTTTTCCAATATGCGTTAATTTATTATTATCGTGAGTTCAGAGAATAACAAATCTGGAGTCTTTTAAAAATAACCGTTTATACATAATAACTGTTTAAACATTTTACTGATGATTCTTTTATTTCTGTATTATAGGAATCGAGAACTTGTGTCTTGACATTGAGTTCATGTTGGGCAAGACGACTGGTCCGTACTGGCGCCTATGCTGGGGCCTCATCGCCCCCGCTATGATGATCACCGTCTTCATCTATGCTCTGCTCTCCTTCGAAAACCTCCTGTTTGGCGGCTTCTACGTCTACCCGGTTGCTGCTTACGGTAGGTTTACTTCTAGGTACTACCTATGCACTAATCTAGGTACTAGGTAGGATTACGATTGAATTAATAAATTAGAACTGGGACGTTGTTAAGTGTTGCAAATATAGTCTTAAATATAGTCTTAGGAATTACTACAATAAAAGTTAAAATGATGATCATAATAATAACAAACTGCATTCCACTTTCTCATTAGACAGATAATCATAAAATAGACGGTGTTTTCATTAAAATTGGTTTTATTTAATTTATTATTTTTACATTTTCAGTTTCCGGTTACATCATGCTGTTCGTGGGCATCTCTTTGGTGCCGATCTGTATTTTCATCACTATGTACAAATACAGAACTGGTTATCTAACTGAGGTAATTTATATAAAATTGGAATCTCTAGAAAACATTTTAACAAAATTTTAAATTTTATTCTAAATTCCTTTCAAGGCGTTGTCACGTTCTGTTTCCTGTACGAGCATTATGCAAATATTACTAAAACATATAATCAGGGTTCTTTATAAAGACTTATTCTCTTGAATATTTTTCAGACGGTGCGTAAAGCCTTCCACTACAAGGCATCCTGGGGCCCTCGGTCCCCATCCCTGCGCCGGGACTGGGCTCAGTTCAAGCTCGACGCTAAATCGAGCAGGGAGAAGTCAAACCCATCACGCCTTAAGCATTTATGGAACGTCTTCACTGGAGGGTATAGACGTAATATGTAAATAAGTTAAGTATTATGTTTAGTCAATCCTATATATAAGTGAAACTGTACAAATATACTCGATGATCTAAATATCTCTTATAAATTGTGAATTCTGTACTCTAATAATTACAAAATACATGCCGATTAAAAAAAAATACGGATGAGGAATCCTTATGTTTTGCGGAATATTATTTTCACCGTGTAATTAATACCGAATGTACTTAAGTTTCTAATTCATAAATCAAATTTGGTGCCATATATCACGCTACTTACTGAAATATTTTTTATTAAATTCAAAACATTACAAAGTTAATCGGTATTAATTAAAAAGTTAAGAATCACGTATCCTCGGTATTTGTATAGTGAAAAATTAATAAGTTTATATTGTTTAGATACTAGGTATTTAGATATTATAAAGAAAATTGTACCTGTTGGATATAACAAATAAGAGTTAAGACCTCATCAAGAACAAACGTAACAAAGTGTGCAATATTATTAATTAACATACTTTATTTATTCCTATTATAAGATAAGTTATCAATTCATTAATTTTACCAAATCTGCGTAAAACATTGTTTTATAATGGAGAATAAAATATGTCAACAAGTAAGGTATTTTTTTTTATTATTAAATTATGATTATAATTTTTTAAATAGTGAAGAAGTGCAATTATCCCTATTAGTTGGATTAATCATTGAGACACGCATTGCTCCAGTGATTTTTCTCTATTAATTGTTGTAATGAATTTCTATAAAGAAAGTTCTTTCCTAAATACGTTACAATATTTCAGGTAAAAGCATCACCTGAATCATTGTTTAAATTAGTGCAAGAGGTTGCTTGTGATTGTCCGCATTAGTAGCTTATAAAATCAGTGCGGTATACAAGGTTCCTTTTAATCGATGATTATGAAGCAATTAGTAGGAGGTAAAATACATAATTGTGATTAAGTTTGGTATCACGTGGGCTTTTGTAGATTACAAAACAAATATAAATCGAGGACGGTTAATGACAGTTCATACACATTTGTATAAAATCAGCGAAGACGCTGCAAGCCTTTCCACTTGCGGTAGTGCTACTGTGCGTTACTTATCTGAAAAGAAAACAGAATCAAGTGAGCCCTCAACATCAACATCAACATCAAAATATAAACACGCTGTATATGTGATAAATTACACATAATGGTAAGTTATTATGTATTAGTATCGCTATTTCTCATTTTGTATACAAACCATACAGTCGTATTGAGAACCTCCACCTTTTTTCAAACTCGGTTAACAATATGTATTGTGAAAAATTCTTCAACGTAGATAATAATCATTCATTGTTTGATTTTATTGATATCCGTTTTTTCCCGTAATTTGAATATTTTTGTTTGTTTTTACGATTAGCTCATTTATTTTGATTTTAAGTAGATTTTGACACTGTTTATTTGTTACTAATCTTTATATTTCGAGAAAAAAAATACTTTCATTATTTTAACTTGAATAAAACAAAATGCATCTGCAATTTATTATAGACTATCACTGTTGCATAGTTAAAAATGTACAATAACTAGGTATTTTACCACAAATAAGAAAACAATTTCTACATTTTTAAGTTAAATAGTTTCCATAGTAACTTCCATACTAAGTGTTATTTGTAGACTTAAAATTTGAAAGATTTTTACTGCACTCGGATAAGCGCCGGCGATATTTAAAAGATTGCATTATTATCTTGAAATATTTAGGTATTCATTTGATTTAATCAGCCTCAAAATAATATACGTCGCACCAAAAGTATGGTATTATTTTTACATTGGTGGTGAAACAAAAAGTTTATTTGCATATGGTTTTCCGTATAAGTAATGCAGTAATGCATTTAAGCTAGAATAAGAATTTATTTATTGGGTTTGAATCGAAACATTATGAGTTTCGATGCTTAATACTAATCGTTGAGTAATCCTTTATCAATCTATTGACTAACTCTTTCATTCGATTGTCTTTTAGTCATAAAGATAATCCTTCTATGTGTAACAATATTTAGGTTCCCGTTAAACTGTGATAAGTCCAATTCAGCAAACTGTTTTCCTGTCCCCAAAGTTTTTTGAAATTAGTCAAGGCTCTTTAACAATAATTTACCATTCATATATTTTATTTACATAATATATTTAAATAAATAAATGCGCAATATTTTTATTGTGAATCTAATCTTGTATTATCAATTTAAACGCACGGGTGTGTTTGTATGTTAATTACATATGCACTAAAAATTATTTGTTTATCTGATTGCCTTTGTATTGAATATCATTTTCTTGATATTACCTTTGTGCTATCAAAGAATGTCGAAAAATGGATTAGATTATCTTTGTCATTAACATTGATATCAATTAAATTATAGGACAATTTAGACGTAAATTAAAAGTTAAACGTAGTAAGCCAATAAAGAAAACAATAATAACGAATTGCCTATTGTTTTGTTAACAATAACAAAAAATTCTTATAAATTGCTAGTTTACTAGTACGTTTTATACCTTGAAATTCTTTAATTTTTCAAGATTCATTGAATTATCCTTAAAATATTAAAATTAAAATATTGTAAGTATATCGACAAACCAATTCAAGGGATTTCGTTGTTAAAGTTCTAACACCGATGAAAAACAAAATGGCATATTTTTAGGAGAGCTAAATATAATCAATACATTTTATATAAAATACTCGTTTAGACTTCGGCTTCTTTAATGTACTCATCAAAATATTTACGTTTGTTTCGTGCAGACAATTTTTTAAATCGTTTATGTTTATATGGCTTGCGCTTACTATGACTGGGAACTTATTTATTTTAACCACAATTTTCTGTTTTCGATTCGATCCCAGTTCACTACATGACCAATAAACGCAATAATATACAAAAAAATTACAGAAATACATACCTATAGATTAAGTTATAAAAATCAAGGTCTAACTAAAACTAAATAAACAGGGAAGTAAACACTTTTGAACACAACGTTTAATATTAATATCAGTATTTAGATTTTTAATATCTCACAAAAAGGTTATAATCGGTTATTAGCAGTAATCGTTTACACCTGGTAATCATGAAAATGATATTATTTAAATCCCTATATCTACAAGAAATCAGACGTCCACTAACTTGACCATGACTTGTGTACAAAGACTGATTTCTCACCTCTAAATAGTATTGAAGTATAGGAATCATAAATTTGTCAGTTTGAATTCATAACATTTTAAGATTTTTCAAGCATCAAGGCTTTTTCGAACTAAAACAAGATATGCTCATTAATGATCGTAGAACATCATATTTAAATCGAAAGCCTCATCTGAAATGAATCGAATTTCTTGGCAATCGAATTCGCACTGGCACGGATTGCGGCCCATGTACACTTATGTTTATTTTATAATAATATTTTCTACATCTCATTTGACAGCCTCCGTGGCGCAGTTGGTTTGTCGCCGCTTGTGAAACGAGAGGCCGCGGGTTCGATCCCCGCACCGAAACAAATATTTGTGTGATCCACAGGTATTTGTTTCGGGTCTGGGTGTTTGTGAGACCGAAAAGTCTCTCGTAGCTTCTGATACCCACGACACAAGACTCGATCTTAGTGTGGGGTCTGGACTATGTATGTGACTGTTGGGTGTATTTATTTATTTATCTCAATAAAGTTTTATAAGGATTGATGATTCATTTTAAAGTGCTAAGGCATATTCAAGTTTCTATATTCACCCGAAAGATATAACGCTCTTTTGTACATTAACACAAGGTAAAACAGACAGCCGTTAGTTTATTACAATTATCGTATGCAGATATAAAGATTCTAGGACCATGAGAATGGGACCCTGAGAACCTTCGTCCGTTGGCTCTATGAATAGTTGTCAACATTATGAGCATAAGTCATTATGTTATATAACCTCTAAATATGATAATAATTATAATCATTGTTTCAAACATCAACTATCTTCACTAAGATACTCTTTTAAATACTTATTCCTAAGTTATAAATATAGGTATTGTTTTTATATAGATATACGTTTAAATGTAAAATGCAACCATTCATCAATAAACATTACTAGTAATATAAAATTCGTAGAGATGAAAATAACAAATACAATAAGGTCTTCTTCATAAGCTTTCTGTATTAAATATAAAAGTTGGAGATGTCGCAACGGCTGGATGGAACACCCCGCGGGGCGTATTTCATATAAAAAAAAATCTTATTTCTCTTGAGGGAAGTCTATGTTTAGCAGTGAATTTCTTGTAACATCTGGTGAATATACATAAGTAAAAATCACACTATACGGGCTCTAGCAATCTACCTCGAGGTGATACAAATAAATAAAACAATTTAAAAGTTAAAATAGATGATAAAATAATACTTATCTCGCAATTACATAAATATTAACCACATAATTATTATTTCAAAATAAGGATACGAATAATCTTCTATTTGATATTGGATAGGTCGTAAATATTATCTAGTAGGCATAAATTTCCTAAACGAGTTTCTTAGAAAAAAGTAATGGAAAACACCGACAACGAGTATCCTGTTCTGCTTTATTATTTTTCTATTATCCTGAGCATATCATATCAGACCATATCATATAGATAACAGCATTTAATCCGGATTGTCATCAATTAGGTAAATCTGATATATGGTAATCTACCCAAACATTACTTAATAATTGATAGTATTTCGTATTATCAGGTGACATTCTTAAGGCTAACTTCCATTACGAGGTTAAGGCACAAAGGTATTAAGTCACGTGTGAACTATAAATACGAAAGTAGGTGTAATTTTGGTGAAAAAATATCTTAAAATGTAAACTGATTTCAAAAGGTTGTAGCTGTACGAGACTTGACGCCATACATAATATATCTTTCAATAAAATATCGCTTGTACATGTTTATGACTGATGATTCTGTTTTCTTCATGAACGTCATGGATAATTAAACGGCGCGTGCCCGTAATGAGCTTTTAGCGACCGATGGACTGCACAGGTGCTAAAATCTACATAGCACTGACTGATTTGCAGATTAGTAATTACTAATTATGCATGATTTAATCATTACCTAGAAGACAGGTATATCTAAAATAACGATAAAATTAATTACACTAAAAGATATGCATATTGAAGAGGAAAGACAAAGTACTGGAAATATAACTCAACAAATCCGTTCCACCGAGTACTCCGTGCTCTCAATTATTTATTTTTTATTATTGCGATGAATGGCCAGACTAGCGTACTATTCGCCTGATGGTAAGCGATATGACCGCCCATGGACAGTAGCAAAACCAGACAATACCATGATTAATACACGAAGGATTTGACATTACACTGCGCTCGCCATTTTGAGACATAAAATATTATGTCTGATTATTTCCAGTAGTTACTCCAGCTACAATGAATGCTCTCAATTAATTGATGATTTGCATTAATTTCAATAATTTAATTAACAAAAAAGATCAATCTTTATGTAAATTATTTTAATATGAATTTATAGAGTGAATAGGCATGATGAAACAAATGATATAAGGTATTTGAGATTAAAATATGCAGTCCCTTAAAATTCAAAACTGAGGTTCATACCTACGCCGCAGAAAATGCTATTGGAAATTAAAAAGTAGGATATTTATTAAAAATTCCTTAAATTGTTTACGAGAAAGAATAGAACAAAACTATCTGCACCTTTCCTATAAATTATAGTTCAAGAAGGAGTTTGCTTGAAGTCACATTTCATTATTATTGTTTACATATGATATCTTACGAACAATAATAAACAATACCGCGTTTCTTTGGAATTGTTTATTTATCAGATACAATTTTTTATATTTTTAGAGCGAAGGACATACTAATAAAGGTTTTGAGGCGTCTGAGAGTAAAATGGCGCCTTCAAATTCAAAACAGAGTCTTCCAGCTCCATCGCTGAAAATGCAACTGGACGATACCAAGGTAAGCTTTATATGAATCTTGCCGAAGGCAAGCCTGAAATAGTGACTTCCTACTAGGAAGTTCCTTTTGTAGATAAATTAACCAGTTAATAACTAGTATATACTGGTTTTTAGATAAAACTATCTAAGATAATACTTATCGACTGATGAAACACTTGTTATAATTTATGATTTTTTAAATAAATTAAGATTGAGAATTTAATTAATTAAGAAATTGTTTTATTTGTCTAATTATTTTATTGCTACTTTGTCAAGTTTACTTCATGGTGATGCCATCACATGCTTTTTAAAGCACAATAATTATGAATTAAAAAGGACGTCACTTCATAGAGATTATATACTTTTCTAATATTGTTTCAGAACGTCGATCTAGAGGCTGAGCCCCCAGAACGCATGGTGTGGGCCAACAACGTAGAATTCTTGATGTCCTGTATCGCCACTTCGGTGGGATTGGGTAACGTGTGGCGCTTTCCGTTCGTCGCCTACCAGAACGGAGGCGGGGCTTTCCTCATCCCTTACATCATAGTTCTGTTCCTCGTCGGCAAACCCATGTACTACCTAGAATGTGTTCTTGGTCAGTTCAGTTCGAGAAACTCTGTCAAAATTTGGTCGCTATGCCCCGCACTGAAAGGTAATTAACGAATTCAACAATTTGATTTCCCATCATAAATTAACTCAAGACGTAGTAGTAAATATTCTTCAATTTTATAGATATTTATAAATACAATGAATTATTAATGAAATGAATTATTATTTTCGTAATTTTTTAGCCAGTGCCACAATTAATTTGAAAATTAAACGCAATTTCCTCACAAAATTTTAATTCATAAAACCCATTCCTATATCTTGTACGTTTTACTTTGTAGGAACTGGATACGCCCAAGCATTGAGTTGTGGATACATTCTCTCCTACTACGTGGTGATCTCTGGTCTCTGCTTGTTCTACTTGGCTATGAGCTTCCAGTCCACACTGCCTTGGGCTATGTGCCAACCTGAATGGGTCAATTGTGTGCCATCTGATCCGATACTAGCTGCGGAAGTCGGTCATGTAGAAAATGGAACCAGCAGTGCCGAATTGTACTTTTTGTAAGTTCTTTTACACATTGAATAAGTTATGAAGTAAAGGCTTAAACAATTTAGGTAACTAAAGATATCGTCTGCATAATAATTCGGTGATTGATTATATATTATTTTTCCTATTAAATGCCCGTGACAAAAAAAAATTAAAGTAATTATATTTACTTTTTAACAGGAGAACGGTGCTCCAACAACTTGACGGAATTGAAGGTGGACTCGGTAAGTTTATATTAACAGAGTTTTTCTCATAAAACTATTGTAAATATATTTATTTTGTGAACTATAAACAGTGAATGATACTTGTAAACAAAACTATAGATTATTAGACAGTAACATTGGGTACAGTATAGAAAAATTCATTCCGATTTATTGAATGTATTTGAGAACAACAATTTAGCATGTGAAATGCGAAGGTGAAATGTTATTCAGTTATATAAATGACAGATTCTATTGGTATTTGAAAAAGTAATTTGAAAGTCTACAAAGACAATCAAACATCGTGCATTGGCTATTACTTTGAAATATATTTTCTGTTTACATATGCAATACGCATTATCGAGTTATATTTTACATGTATACTAAATCGTAAACACTTTATTTTTAGACCTTTAAAAACCTTGCAAATAAATTCAAACTTACTCTAATGAAATATACACCACGTTATTCATCGATATTGAACATTCCTACATTAAAAAATTATATTTTTAATTCCAGGTGCTCCCATTTGGTACCTAACGGTGGCCCTGGGAGTTACGTGGCTCATTGTGTTCCTCATCGTCGCTCAAGGAGTGAAAACCTCCGGCAAAGCTGCATATTTCCTTGCAATCTTCCCCTACATTATTATGATCACCTTGTTCATCACGTATGTAACATCCTTTATTACAATTCATATATATTTGTACCTATATATATTTTAAAGTTAAATAAATGTGTTGTGAAATGTAAAATTGTGTTTCTTAGTTTTTAAATCAATACTCACTTCATGGAACATGCTTAATGTTTTTCAATGTTCTCAGGACTGTGATTCTGCCTGGAGCCGGCAATGGCATTTTGTACTTCATCCAACCACAGTGGGATAAACTAATTGAACTAGATGTAAGTTTTACCTGTCAATCAAACCATCAGTTATTTCGCATACTTACCTAAACTTTACTTTCTGATTTACGATTCTGCCATAGATCCCAGTATTCTTGACTTTACATATTTTTCATACATTTATAATTTACTTAAGTCTGAATGGCTGTAGCGCTTGCTCCCTGCCATTATCATGGTCGTTGAACTGTGGGTAGTTGCTAGAACATCTACCTACTTTTTGGGCATACAGGGACGCGGTCTTATGAATGTGTACTAATTGCACTTATGTATAAACATGTTTATATTTCTTAGGTGTGGTACGCGGCGGTAACGCAAGTGTTCTTCTCGCTGTCCGTGTGCACCGGAGCCATCATCATGTTCTCTTCCTACAACGGCTTCAGACAAAACATCTACAGGTACATTTCGCCTTCATCACACATATTTCAGCTTAGTTATATTAATTTTCAGGAAAATGTTAAAATTAATTGGAACTAACCTATGTGAATTGATTTCAGAGACGCCATGATCGTGACAACATTAGACACGTTCACAAGTCTTCTGTCCGGGTTTACGATCTTCGGTATCCTCGGGAACCTCGCTTACGAGCTCAACACGACAGTGCCAGAGGTGGTCGGCTCCGGTGGAACTGGACTCGCCTTTGTTTCCTACCCTGACGCTATCGCCAAGACATTCATGCCTCAGGTGAATATTTATCTGTACAAAACGCATTCAAAGTATCCTTATGTGAAAAGTAACAGTAAATACAAAATTATAGTCACTCTTCATTAATGAGACAAATGAAAAAAAAATAGCATGTTTCAAAACATTTCTTTCCCACACAATTTAATAATAGTTGTGGTACATAATTTGTATGTACCTAATACACCAGATACCAACTTAAATAAATATTCTGGTTGCCCACAGCTGTTCTCAGTGCTGTTCTTTTTGATGATGACGGTGCTTGGAGTGGGTTCGTCAGTGGCGCTGCTGTCGACTTTAAATACAGTGGTGATGGACGCTTTCCCACGTGTACCTACAGTTTACATGTCGGGGCTGTGTTGCAGCATCGGCTTCCTCGTAGGCCTTATCTACGTCACACCGGTTAGTATTTCAACTATTAGCTTTGCATCTTTAATTATAATCTCGATTAAACATTTTATTTACCCAAAAAGCTTTGTACTTTTTTTTGGCTTATGTAAACTGTAATAATTCTTGTTGATATGCTTTAGCGAATAATTGCTATAGTAATCAATAAAACTGAGAATGCTTTATAGTACTAAGAACATTGTTTCTATTGCTCCAGGGTGGTCAATATATTTTGGAAATTGTTGACTACTACGGCGGGACATTCCTGGTGCTCTTCTGTGCTATCTCTGAAATTATTGGAGTTCTGTGGATTTATGGTAATGTTTAAAAACCTTATTATTTAATCTACTGTTTTCTGTTGCGTCGCTATATTTTACATAAGTTTACAAGAAATCTGGCTATTTTATTATACATATAGATGATACTAGTTACTGGATTTGAATATATGTACCTATATAATGTAATATATAATAAAAATTTGAACGTACTATTTTATTACCTATCTTTATAGGTCTGGAGAATCTGTGTCTGGATATCGAGTTCATGATGGGAATCAAGACATCTCCTTACTGGCGCCTCTGCTGGGGCATCATTACTCCGATCATGATGATCACCGTATTCATCTACGCCCTTCTTTCCTTCGAAGCTTTGCTGTTTGCCGGTCACTACGTCTACCCAACTGCCGCTTACGGTAAGTCTTACTCGATAATCTTTTACTTTATTCTTCGAAAAATATGAAATATGTAGAACTCGATGGCGTTGTATACCGATTAGTTTTTTTTATTTATTTGAAGATTGGACTAATAAACTTTCAGTTTCTATAGTTAACCTTTAGCCTCAAAGTTAGTCTCAACCAGCAACATGGTCCTCGTCTAGACCCTGTTAGTTGCCTTTTGCGATAGGTAGAGCAAACTCACACCCGACAATATTTTTTTATTGCGCCTGTTACTTAACTAATATTATGTAGATATTTGTTTGTGCTAATCCTGTTAGACTCCATGGGATCTTTATATATATCTACGTATATTATAAACATATATAATTTTGTTTTGTACTTTCAGTATCCGGCTACATGATGCTGTCGCTGGGCATATGTTTAGTGCCAACATTTATTATCATCACTTTGTACAAGTATCGGACAGGCGTTTTCATTACGGTAAAATTAATATATCAATGTTTCATATGCGTTTATAATATCAATCACAGTAGCAGAACAATATATTTTTTTACTAAAATAAATTTATAACATAATAACTTGTAGTTTGCCACGGAAGCAGTACCTAATTATTTGACTACCTAGTATTATGTATTTTGCTAACCTAAGAGTAATAAATCTTCTTCTTCATCTTTGATTACATAAAACAACTAATTATTACAATAAATATCACCAAATCATTTAATTTTCTTATACTTCCAGACGCTGCGAAAAGCGTTCCACTACAAATCGTCGTGGGGACCTCGGTCGCCCGCTGTGCGCAGGGAGTGGGTTCAGTTCCGGGCAGAGGCAAAAGCTAGCAAGGAAAAGAAGTACACTACCACCCTCAAACACATATGGAACACGATCTCAGGCGGATACAGGCGGCACTTATAAACTAGGTTAAGGAATGTACATAATATTTAATACTTATTTTAAGCATACCTGTACAAATATACTCAAATTTAGTTCATATTTATAGTATAGTTCTAATATACGCTCTAATTTTAAAGCAAAGGTCATGACGACATAAAAAAATAAATACATATTAGTAAAAAGAATTGTGCGTTGCTTTGAATTTGGGAATATATTTAAGACATTTATATTTAATCATCTAAGTAGATGATTGTAGATTTTAGTCTGCTAATTACAAAATTTGGTGCCATATAATAATGTACCTAATTATTAATTATAATGTCAACCTAATCATGCTCGTCGAACTTATTTAGACATAAGGTGAGACTCCCCAAATTGTAGCATATTATTTTTGTATGCATAATATGTACATATACTATGTAAATGTATGATAGTTGTAAAATGATCGAAAACTTTAAATATATAATTTTAAAAATCTGGAATTTTGTTTTGAGTAATACAAATAATTATGGCTTGGCCAAACATTACGAACAACATAATATTCTATGTAATATTTAAACGCAGAATTTATTTATTTATTCAAAAGTTAAGAAACATATTTCTGTAATATTATTTTAAGAGAGTTGTATCAAGTATATTTATAAGAATGGAAATTAAAATATAATAAGAAATAATCAGTAAAGAGTTTCCTTTTAATTTTGCTTTTATTGATTCATATAAAAATGGCTAAAATGGAAACGAGTGCGGAATAGATTACATTTACTCGTAAGTATATATTATAGTGATCCTGTTAAGGAAGTCGCGGAGGAAATACTTTAAATTAACTTTTTGTAACTTTTAAACATCTAACACTACATTACAACTATGTACATTTCAACTTTATGCCTTAAATCTGAGGCTAAAATATATGTGACTCTACCACTTCTTTCTTTATAAAATAGTCATATTCAACGTATATGTCTACTATAGAAGAAATGTCATCATGTTGAAATAACGTTGGATGCAGCCTGCCTCCAACAGGTCACTGTGGAAATCATTGGGAGAGGCCTATGTTCAGCAGTGGACTTCCTTTGGCTGATGGATGGATGGATGATGAAATAACGTTCCACATTCTGTCCAGAAGCTTCACCTTGCGCATCCACTACATCATCGTTATACCTACATATTCTATACCTACTTGGGACTTTCTGGGCATGTTGCTTTACTGAAGGCCTCACAACATATTACAACCATATAAAATACCCGAATTTGTTTTTTTTTATCGAAACATTAGGTACATAAATAAAGGAAATATTTTAAAGGTTGTATTATGATTAGTACTGCCTCGGTGGCTTAGTTGTACTACGGTACGACTACAAAGCTGAGGTCTCTGGTTCGAATCCCGGGTCGGACAAAGTAACAATGTTTTTTTCTATTCATTATTAGCCCGGAGTCAGGAATTTCACATCATGGGACGGAACATACAAGGCAAAATGTGGGTGTCTTGGTGGTGCCTCTGCCTACCCCTTCTGGGATAAAGGCGTGAGTTTATGTATGTATTTAATATGATTAGAATACACATCGTATAATGGTTTGGAGATGAGTACATAATTCATGCGCATTTTTCAGTTACGTTGGATACGTTATTCGTGCTTTATATGTATTAGTAATTTGGGGTAAATTAGATTTTTTGTACTAACACGACAAAAAATATTAGAATTCAAGGGCAATGCAATCAAAATAGAGTATATCAAATTGATATTCGAAAACCATCTCCACTCTCCAGCGATCGACGCAAATTATCTAATCCGACCGGCTCAAATCTCGATATATGTACCTGTACATGTAAATACATAATATATGTACATACAAGCTGCATCCGAAACCCAAAACACTTGGGTTGGTCAGGACGTATTTCCATAGCGTATTAAAAAAAGACTTTAATGAGACTTACGCCCGAATACTCAAACGCCAATTAAATATTAAGTTGCACTTAACATCCCACGTCCCACTTAATCAGTACATTTAAGCAGGACTTTAGTAATTAAGTGCAACATAATATTTAAGTAGCGTTTGAGTATTCGGGCGTTAACATCTTATGTATCGGGATGGCGAGCGCAGTGGAAATCCAAACATTGCCTTGTAACCATTAATTGTTGTTTGGTTTTACTACTATCCATGAGCGGTCGTATCGCTTACCATCAGGCGTATGCTCGTCTCGCCATTCATTTCAATAAAAAAAGCTTTCACGTTACTGACGCGTTCATTCACAATGAAGTTATGAAAATCTTTATTAATAACAATCTCGTTGATTTTAATACTTTACCACATTCGACTTGGAACATATGAGGAAATATTTTAATTTTAATTGCAAACTAGATAATTTTCGGAATAGTCATTATTAGTGTATTAAAATTAATAATTATCCTCAATAAATCACCCGTTGCGCAGATAGCATGGCAATTACCCCGTGTTACCGATTCATCAGTGGATTAGTGACAGCGAAAAATTATATCGTCCACATTCAACTGCGCCAGGACTGAAGCACAACGCCTTCGTTGATTATTTTAATTCATATTAGATTATTATCAGCAAGTGTCCATTCCAATGAATGCGGATCTATTTTTATTATTCTTTTACGTATGTATTTTAATGATGAAACTTTTAGCCATGCAGTTTTTATCTATTTTATTTTATATTATTGCTTATATTTACCTTCATAAAATATTGTTGTAAATCTGTAAGATGTCTTAATTTTAAAATGTCTTTTAATTTAACAATCATCATGAATATCGAGTTGAATTTGTTTACGATAAAAAAAAAAAGTATTAAAACCGTTATTAATTCTTCATTAGAATGATTTTCAATTGTAAATAATTGCAAAACTCATAAATTAGTTGGGTGAGACAATCTATTACATTTATTTTCCAGTGACTTTCTTTGTTATTTAAAGTATTTTTTCACTTGAATATTTCGCAAAGTTGTGCAATAGATAGGTACACTGTTTTAATAAAGCTCGCAATTTCTAACATACAACGTGGGAAAACCCCAGGAGGCCTTTTCAAACCATTATCAGCATCGATTATTAAACACACAGAGGGCAGTAGTATCTAAATAAGGAAGAAATCTACTATAAAAAAAGTTAATTGGATATAATCAATAATTGTTCGGTACCTACCTATTTGTAGAATTTACGCGGACTCATTACCACTCTATTAAACGTGACTTCTAAGCCAGATCACGAAGACGAAGCGTGGTTTGACTAAAGTATTTTTGCTGCGGTCATTGTGATTTTTAAAACATTGTAACGTTTCCTTTACTTGCCATAGATATCATGACGGATTTTTTCATATCATATTATCTGGAACCATACCAGATAATATATATGGTTTTAACTTTTAAAATGTGCGTTTTTGGGGTTCATCAGTGACTGCCTCGGTGGCTCAGTTGTATTATAATAAAATATGATTACAAATCTGAGGTCTCGAGCTCGAATCCCGAATCCCAGACTTCCCCAAAGTAAAATCCAAATTGGTTTTAATATCGTTTGGCCTGAGATGTTCCAGATGAATGAATCGTGTCACATAACGATGACCGATTTTGCCATATTTACAAATTCACTGAGAGCGTTCACTTTTTATGGCTGTTTAAAAAATAATGTCAACGTAGTATCATCAAATTTAAAACTGAACTTGGTGAAAGCTTGTATTATCGATCACAGTATTTATTTTTCAAACTAAGCGCATTTAATAAGTAAGGTCGGGTAATTTTAGGACTGCCCTCGTAGGCTAACATCGCAGATGAAATAATATTGATGTTTATACTATTTTATACATTTATTATAATTATTCGCAATTTTGGAGCATTTTTCATCGCTTGTTTTATCTTTCAGTACTGTACCTCGATTCATTTTTGACGACAGATATTTATTTTTCGGTCGATACTCGGTATTCATGCATTATTTAACGTAATCTGGCGCGAAGTAAACTTATCATTAACAATTTCCTAACAATTCCTTTATCTACGAAATACATTGGAAAATACCGCATACTAAAAAATGCAACACGTATACTCCGAATCAAAAACTACGTCAATCTGATACGCATCATGATATGCAACATTAAGGGCAAAGATGTTTATAGATAAAATGCGCACATGCTGTTATATCTAATTAGTTTTATTTATTAACATGTTCTCTTGTCAGATAACGCATACAGCCTTGGTCAAAAATATTAAAAATCTAACAATTTACTGGGTTACACATACGTAATTGTGTCGAAAAATAAAACTGAATTCGCACCTTTTTATTTTTATATTGACTAAAATATAAAATCAAATTAATATTTAACCGTACTGGCCTGGGCTGGAATACTGACAAATACATTACAATCCTTTTAGTAATGCTGCGTACATTCATGCGGATGTATACATGCGGATATGGGAGTGCATTAGCTGATGCAGTCTTTTTAGGTCCATATGCTCCCACTATCAAATATTTCTAAAGAATCACTAATTCTAACGCATTCAGCGTTTAGACTAGTCAGTGTTTCCAAAATAGGAAAATCGAATTCGATCACCTTGTACTTTTAAGTTAGGTACGTAGACACTTTCCAATTATTTTATCTAAAGATACGACAATTAATACGCATATGGCATGCAACTAATCATTAATCAGTCAATAGATTTGATTAATTATAATTTATCACGATTAAAGTCGTGTGACCTTCGGAATCATATATGAAAATATGCAACGTCATGATTCTTTCAGACATACGGCTAAAGTCAGCTTTACAAATTCCATGGAAGTAATATAACATTAAATTAATAAAATAAGGTATTTTATTAACAACGCACGAAGGCACATCGAAGAAGAATCACTAGTATCTAGTAATTTCAAACTATCCATTTTTTTATACAATTTTTTTCAAATCTGTACTAATCATATAAAATGTATTATAATTTCATATCCATTTGTTCCTTAGTTTATAATTTATATTTTGATATATTTTGCGCGTAGCAAAACTGATTTGTGTGGCGTCGTTCTTCTTGCAGGCGTTAGTTACTGCGAGAGACAAGGTGATTGCCGAGAGCTTGCATTCATATACCTAGTAGTAGAATGTTTAAGACATTCGTAAGTTATGTCTGTTGCAAGGTATCTTTACGTCATTATCAGTCTTTCATACGTCTTTTCATCCAATTACAGATAATTGTGGTAAACTTTAAGCTTAATTTTTATGTGCTACAATAAGTTGACATGGATATATTGTTTTCTTTACAGTAACCAATAACCATGCTTTACACAACTTTTCATGGCACTTTCATTTTAAATTCCTTTCTCAATCAATAAACTTGTTAGCTCACAGTTTCGAGATCTACGCTCACCGCTGCTGAGGCTTCACCTGAAATTTTATACAGGTTTACTCTACGTGACGGAGACTAGACTGCCTCGGTGGCGTAGTTGTATTACGGTACGGTTACAAAGCTGAGGTCTCGGGTTCGAGTCCCGGGTCGGGCAAAGTGATATTGGATTTTTCTATTCATTATCAGCCCGGAGTCAGGAATTTGTGCCCGATATGGCGATGGGCTCGCCCCCTATCACATCGTGGGACGGAACATGCAGGGCGAAATGTGGGTGTCCTAGTGGCGCCTCTGCCTACCCCTTCGGGGATAAAGGCGTGAGTTTATGTATGTATGTATGTTACTCTACGTGTATGTCATCTACTGAACTCAAACTCAAAACTCTTACCTGACGAGTAAAACTGTACAGGTACACCGTAGCGTGTATGGCTAGTTTTAGGAAACCTGCATACCTGAGAATTCTGCATACGAATTTCGAAGATATGTAAAGAGTACCAACGGGATTAGACTAGGGTGGCATGATAAAAGGCTTACTTCCAGAGAGTTGATGTCAGACAGTCAGGAGCAAAGTAATGCGGCGCTGACTAAAGAATAATTTGCATCATCCGCATTATGTTATTAAGCCTATTGACCTAAGCTTTATTAGTTTTGCAAGTGTAAATTATGAATTTACAGTTTAGTGTACCGGAAATGGAGAAATATAAAGGAAATACTCGTAAAAAGCATGCGTATCCCAGCATGAGCCGGTATAAAACACACCAGAAGGATGATGAAGACTCTACCACCCTATGATTAATATTTGTTTTGACAATTTTTACCAATTTAAATAATGAAATTATTAAAGTTGATAAACATTATAGTGAATTAGAAATGGCAATGTCGGAATTAAATGGAATTACAAACTCTTTAGAGCTTAACAATGTATTTAATAAAATGATAACACTGGTCAACACAGGTCTTGTTTCCTTTAATTTTTTTTCTGTTATTGGGTATTTCTATGGCCCTGAGTATGAAAAAAATACTGGGAGATTACTAACAGCTTCAGTTTTTGAAATATAGAGTTTTATTATTTTGATAAAAAAGTACAGAAAATTAATAAATTATGTTAACAAAATTTCTATTGAACACTATCAAATGATCTTTTATACGATTTTCTTGAATGAACGACTTTAGGTAGATCACGTTGCAAACTCCAGCAGTAGTCTGCCATCATATGTGAGTCCCACCGCCCCTGATACCGCTCTTCCATTGTTCGAAGATCCTGATGGAATCTTTCACCCTGCTCCTCACTAAAATCACCTATATTTTGTGGAAATCGGTCTAAATGTGAGTGCAGGAAGTGGATTTTTATGCTCATGTTGCACCCTAACTCTTGCAAGTTCGGTAGCATGGACTCAACAAGCTCGACGTGGTCGTCCGATTTCTTTTTGCCTAGGAAATTATTCAAAACCAAAACGAATGACTTCCAAGCTTTGGATTCGACTTCAGTCATTGATTTGACAAAATTAGGATCTTTCACGAGTTGCCTAATCTGTGGCCCATCAAAAATACCAGCTTTTAATTTGTATTGATAAAGTATTGATGATACGCAGTTTTTACAAAGTCCGATATAGGTTTTCGACATTTTGCAAATAAATATTCACCACAATTGTAGCAAAAAGAATCAGGATTAAGTACACAACACCTTCTTGACGAAGCCATATCGAAAACAACAACAAAATATATTTCAATGTCTAATAAAAAACGCAACTATAAGTAAAAATAGTAATGGAGAGTAGTTAGCTGTAACTCAAAAACAAAAGCTGTGAGAGAAAAATTGTTACCATATTTAAAAAATACGCGTTAGTTTGAAATAGAAACAAAAAAAAAATTAAAGGAAACAAACGATTTAATTTTTTTTGTTGACCAGTGTAATATTCCTTCTTTTATTGCCTACTAGGTACGCCATAGCGATAAAAAATTACAGGATATCTAATTCTTATCGTAGGTTATCAAACCTTATCTACATATTAATTTATTGTATTTTGTTTAAACATTGCAGTTACTTACTACCCAATCTACACGTCTGTTTGAAAGTGTATTGAATATAAAAAATGATGAAAAAAGCAAAGCCAGTTTATAACATAACTTCTTTTTCCAACGGTTTATAATCTTTGAGGAAGAACTGCGTTCAGCGTCGAACTTCCTATTGCGGAAAATTGTTATGATAAAAATAACTATGTTTGAACTTGAAGGAACCCTAGTTTATTGTGTCAATAAATATTACGAGTATAAAGTATACGCAATTTCGGATTTATACCTTTTGAGGTATTGGCATCATTAATATAAATGAATATCTATGATTATAAAAGTCTACAAATAGGTTATGTGAATGGACATAATTGCTACAATGCCGCTTGTAAATACATCATGACACTGAAAAGTTGGTGGCCTGATAACATCAATAACATAGTACCTACTAGACGAGAAATAGGCTGAAAATCGGATGGCCAGGGATTTAATTACGCACAAATACTTGTGTCATAGTTAAGTATGTTTGAGTTATGGATATAGTGGGAGTGACAAATGCCCCGAAGTCTCTAATACCCACGACACTAGATATGTATTCCAGGACGATTTTTCTATATTCTCGACTGTTATAACTCATACATATGCATTTAATTATCTACACCCAGGACGGGCATAGCATACTTTCGGTTTGTAATTCCCAAATACCATCCTGCCTTAGTAAACATCTCATATCTACGATCTCATTTGTTAATTGTTAGGTACTACTTAAAAACAGAGGAGTGATTAAGCGGTTTCATTAAGCCTGTGATAAGCCAATCCACTTTACGTGAAGTAGACCACTTACCGGTTATGGCCATCACACACATAACCATATACCTGTGCAAGTTCGAGTTTGCACTTGTTTACTGGTACGTGTGTGGGCAAATACCTGCGCAAACTTCGTAGCAATTTTCGATTCGAGACTGGTGCAAACTCGCGTTTGCGCCAACGAACTTGAACGAGTGTGGCGGTCATTAGTCATATTTACCCGGCAATAGCGTATTGTGCAAATGACATGTGCCTTATAATGTATTCCATTATAATTTTGAGACATAGTACAAATAACAGTAATCTTTGTTCTATACCGTAATTAAAGAAACTCTTGCTAGAGTCGCAAATTTTCTTAAAACAAATTATTTTTAATCTAATCCGACGCTGATTTGGATCTAATGCTACGCAAATATGACCGAGGATGGAAGTTGAAGATAGGGGATTGAAGCAAACACTTTAAATACCCAGTCAGTAATACAAGTACCAATACGGTAATACCTACAGTCCCTTGTGTTCCTATTTTGATAAATTCTTCTGAAGCCGTATTTAAATCAACAGTCTTCCTGTGACTAAAGCTGATGGTAGTGATGGTGACGATGTTGTGATAATTTTCTACATTTAGATTCTTTATTATGTGCACTACAGATGTTAAAACCAGATGAAATTATATGTTAAGTCAATAAAACTTTATTATCATCGCAATAATTCTTCATATTATCATTCAGACCGATAATCATATTTGTAGGTACCTAAGAATATGAAAGAATAATAAAAATGGTCAAAAATTCGCAAAATTATACATTTAAACAGATGATAATAAGGAACTCTATAACAAATTTACACCACGAGATTCGTTACATTATTAAATTAGTACATTATTACTTATTGTATATAACTGCCTCGGTGGGGTAGTTGTTTTACGCTACGATTCAAAAGCTGATGTTTCGGGTTTCAATTCCGGGTTGGGCCAAAGTGGTGTTGAATATTTCAATTCATCATCAGCCCAAAGTCAGGAATTTGTGCCCGATAAGGCGGTAGGCTCGCCCCCTATCACATCATGGTACGGAACAAACAAGGCGAAATGTGGATCTCCTGGATGCACCTCTGCCTACTCTTTCTAGAAAAAATGCTTGAGTCTATGTATGTATGTATAAAATCCTCAAACGTAGCTTATAAACTTTTTTATTGGCAAACATGAACTTAACCATTCCATAATCACCTTCTGCTGATTAAAACCACACTTTTCTGCAACCGAATGTTCGATTGAGAGGAATTCAGCAATAGCCCAGAAGGCTGGCCTTGTCCAGGTTGGTGGGCTTCTCATACCATAGAAATGTTTGCAAATCTCTATAATATGCAAGTTGCCACACGATGTTTTCCTTGTTAAGATTGGTGGTTATTGGCTATCAATACACACATGACTCTGAAAAGTCAAAGTTGTTGAAATTTCATGTGTGTATTGATAGTCAATCACCACGCGCTATAACGGCGAAGAAAAACATCGCGAGGAAACCTGTACTCGTATACTATAGCCATTTGCAAGAATTTCTAATATAATGTAGAGCCCAACCCGCACTTGGCCATCGTGGTGAACTATATGGCCTAACCAGTCTCAAGTACTCTTGACTGTAGAGGAAGCCCGTGCCCTGCAGTGGGTCATATATGAGCTGATAAAGATGTAACGAAAACTCTAGGACGAAAGAAAATACTCCGTTCCCTAATTTTCACTATGGAGTTCACAATGCATTTTTTCGTTGTAATGTTAACATTATAGGAGTCTTTAAATAATCTTCTTAAAAAACATTGCAATAAGGATTTATTGCACACACATATAGACTCTGGATTCCGGTGAGATAAGTCGCTTTAAAACTATAATGTTTTTTTAGATTGACATTGAAATAATTTTTACGGATTTTATCGCGATTTGGTTTAATTTTTTACGTTTTTTAACTTCCCGACGTTTCCTTTGCTTTACAGCTTTCGCGGTCCGCCCCGTGACTGTAAAGCAAAATCCGTAAAAATAAGTTTCATTTCAACGCATTAAAACTGCTTATGTTTTGTTTTTTTTTTCATGGAAAATCAACTGTAGTGTAAACGAATATCAATCGAGTTTATTTCATATAAAACCAAGTTATCTTTATTTTATTATAAATGTTTATTAGTCTACACAACACTAATACTTATTATAAATGCGACACGTTATGAGTGAGGAATGTATATTTTTACGTGTAAACTTGTTATTTGGTTAAAATGATAACTGCAATAGAGATAGAGATCACATCCAGCTTAAACAAATGAACTATTTTATCTCGAAAAACGTGTGCTTTTGGGATGCTCACCATCACGAAATCATAAGTTACTGAACGAATTAAAGCCTGTCCGATATCAACACTTTCAGATATTGGCCTTTCTTTTTCTACTACTAGTGGGGCTCAATTGACTTTACAAGCCTTTAAAATTCTTGTCGAAAACTCTTAGGTTATCAATGTCATGTTATTTACTTTTTTATCTAACTTAGAGTTAATAAACTGTAAATACTTAATAATCGTGTGCTCTGGCAGACCGACTCAACTATTCAATTCATTTTGTTAATTTTACAAATAGCTTGAATAACAAATTGTATAAAAACTGTTAATAATAATATTACGCACATAACACACGTGCGTATGAGGAAGCGATAAATTTAAGTGTGAATGAAGAAAATCTTGAAGCCACGGCTTTCACACGCAACTAGAAGCTTACTCTGAATTTGACACGGGTCGTTTAATCGACGATAAGTAAGATAATCCTATACACTATCTGTGTAATTTATCTTTCCGATATATTTTATTGGGAAAAGTACCACTGCTATCATTCACTTCAATAGCGTTAGCTGCTGGACTCGCACCCCAAATCTCTTTAACATATAAATGGTGAAGTTACTGTCTATTATTCAAAGTTTATACAAATAAATTTACAAGATTTATAATGCATTGTTTTTTTTTTACTAGGATTCGAATAAATCCAACGGGGTGGAAAATGGGGGCCAAGTGAATAAAGGATTTGTACCCGAAAATGGCAATGCACCCAACCCAGAATTTGGACAGATCTCTGAGAAGCCACCAGATGGGTCTTCCAAAAATACTGTAAGTATTTACTTATAATAATCTTGTTTTATTTACGTACATAAAGTAACAATATTCTACTTTTATTAAAATATCTTGTGTACAAAACTACGCATTACCTATTCATCGGAGACGCTGGGCACTTTGACGGTGTGCCGTCATATATTTAAACGACTCCGAAATGTGCGATAAAGCCACGTCTCTGTCCTTCCATTATTGCGAATGGTTTACGCGGTGGTTAAGCGGACTAATATCGCTCTTCGCCCTGAGATGTCCGATGCTGCCCATCGTGCGTGTGTGTTTTCGAGGGGTTTTAGTCAGTATTACCTAGGTATATCTCATTTACTCGTACCTAGTCATATTAATGCATTAAGACAATGCTTCGTTTTTTACTATTATCATTTTTTGTGGACGTTACTAGTGAGCAATATTTGTCTAGGTGTTTCAAAACATAAGACGAATCCATAACAAAACATTACTATGATTTACAATCGGGGTCGGTATCGATTTCGTTTTGATAACAATGTAATCTTTATGATTTGAAATTGCTTCATGTAAGCCGATATTTTTCCTCCTTGTTCTGGTTAACAAAATTAAACGTATTTGTAAAGCCACATCTTAGAATTTATAGAGTATGCGCGAATATTTTATAATATTTATATTTAAAAAATATATTACAAATATCTAAATGCTAAAATAATTCCTTTACTGCTTTACATATTATGTACATATAATCAATGTGTAATCTCTATATTAACAAAAGTTATTAATATTAAAAACGTGCTCAGAATTCGAAATTCAATTAATGTGTTTACATAAATATTTAATACTTATCTTAAATTCTTCATTTCGTGTTTTTTTTGTATTATTATTCCCTAAAACAGTTTGGCAGTTCAGTTCACTCAGTCTAACCATAGATTCTATCATTTGACTGTAATAATTATTTAATTTTACCGTTCACATAAACATATGATTGCTATCAGAAAACAATTAAATCTTTGTCTGGGTCTGGGTGTTTGTGAGACCGAAAAGTCTCTCGTAGCTTCTGATACCCACGACACAAGACTCGATCTTAGTGTGGGGTCAGGACTATGTATGTGACTGTTGGGTGTATTTATTTATTTATTTATTTTCAAGCATATGTTGGAAGATCAAAATAGAATTAACAGTAATAATCCAGCGCATATACTTATAACTGCAGGTCTTGGGGCTCCTTTACAATGAGAGTTAAACGAATCAATCCTGTTTAATGCGTATTGGTTGACGCCCCTAATTAAATAAAATGTTCTAACTTGTTGGTGGTGTGCAGGTTTCCGTGTATAGTTTTCTTTTGTCGTTATTTAAAAAATATTACCTAAGTACATGTCGAATTGGTTATCGAATAAGCTGAAGGTTGAAATCACAAGTAAACATTTTAATGTTCAATATAACTCACTAATCAATTAAATGATCATGTTAAAGTTAAGGTTATTTGAATTTATGAACCCCGAACCGTATGTGTATTTAGTAATCAGTATGCACACTATTAAATGCTCGTAAACTATTAACTCTACTCATAACAGACTCTTGTTACTCGTTGCAATTTTGCTCCGAAAGTGTAATTTTGTGTATAGTTTTGAATGAATGCTGTTTGATTCGCGAAATAGCTTTAAAAGTTACTTCTTGTAACTTATTCATATCTTATTTATGGAGCCTATAACTAATGTGTCAAACCTAATAAAGTTAACTGACACAGCAAAGACTTTCTAGTAATCATTCTTCACACTTTTTCATGCAAACTTTCAAATCGCTCTCCACGTATTGGCTGCAACGCCATGCGTCAAACATGTAAGCATTCAGCTAAACGTTAGTACTAGTAGCTATTTACTAGATCCACATTGGACGAACAGCATTATAGCAATATAGAGTCCATCGTATGAAGCCGACAAAATAAAACGTTGTAACTTGTGGGCAGAGCCGATACTAGGACGGTTCGAGCAATGTCCCGGCACAGGGCGCAAACCCTGGACGCAGAAATAACTAGAGTAGGACAAGAGTTTGATTAGAGGCGCAAGCTCGCACTGGACGTGTAAAATAATAGGCACGCTACTGGTTGTAGGTACAAATAACAAACACTAATAAAACGGCTCGACCGCAAGCCGGTAGAGCGGCCTCTTAGTAGCTCACTTCAAAGGATGGCTCCGCACCCGCAGACCGCGGGGAAACTCTCACGCTGTCGATTAGCGCGTGTCTACCCGCAGATTATAATTTCAGTCGCGCGTGCGCACTCTTTCCGCAAGGTTCCTTCTCTTTTCGTATCGGTCGTATCGCATTTCGTAATTTAATGTATTATTGTTATTGATTAATTAGTCATGCCTTACACAAATTACTTATATTTGAAATTCGTGTCTCGCAAGATGTAGTGTAATTAATCAAATGGAAAAAGACTTTGTGGCGAACAGTTTTAACAACAGAACATAGCCATTTTTTAACACCTGGATCAATAAATGGGATTAACTGAATGAAATAAAAATAAATTATCGATAGTTCATACATGTAATAATGAAGATGAAAACTGTCTACGTTTTCTAAAGAAGGCATCCAGGACATGTAGAGATAAATAAAAGTATTTGGGCGTCAACTGTGATAACAACACGATGGGGCGCCAACTGACTCTACCAATATCTTGAAAAGCCTAACAATGTAAAATGTTTTTAACATGCAAAACAAACAACCGAAAAGCATTTTCTAATACGAGTACTTAATCGCGGTATTTGGAAAACACAGTTCGACACATAGGTTTTGTAACGCATATTTACTTAGGTATAGTCGATTTCAAAGCGTGTAAATCGGTTTCACAAATGCATAGGAGGACAATGCGACAATGATTGCTTATATGACCGTGTTTATCAAGTGAATGTTGCCCTTTTGAAACCAGAAGTATTGGCGTAAAGGAAAAGAAATGGAAGGCGTATAGAAAATGATAAAATAATCAATCAAAAAGTGATAAACGTCTGAATAGTCGAGTGATTGACGATTGCATGACTAGTGCGAATAGTTGTACGGTGCGGTGAGTGCGCGCCGTCTTCTTCGTATTTTTAAAAATAACCTTAGAAACAAGTTATATGCATGGAAAAACTAATTTCATTAAACTTGTTGGCAGCAAGTTGTTACAGTACTTGTGAATTTTGTTGTATAGGTACGCCATGTCTTGAACTTGTGCTATAATTGCACGTCTTTGTTTTTTGGAGAGATAATTAATCCGCGTAGTTGTAGCAAGTAGGTGAGTACCTAATAATTAAACTCATTATGTTGATGTTTTTTTTTAAATTTGAGTATTGTTTATGCTGGTATATAGATGATGTTAACACAGTCAGTGGTTTATTTTTCACATTTTATTGGGATAGATCAAAGTTTTGTCTGAATTAGAATACTTACCTCGAGTCCTTAACACTAATATCAATTTTTGCGTTTGTAACCACGAATCATTCAACATTATACAATCGAACCATGTCTAATATTTCACCGATGAGTATGAATTAAAATATTACAAAAATTGGGCGCCAATACATTCCCCCAACATCCGAGAACTGGAACTTAATAGTAGTAGGTAGATATAATTATTTTGTCGTATCTGAAACTAAGAGAAAATTGTTGTCTTAGCACAACTGGACACGAAATAAATACCCATTTGTGGACCACACAAACATTTTCCTAGGTGCGAATATCCAAACATTCGCTTCATAGCCGGCTTGTTAATCAACTTCACTTGCTTTTAGCTAATCACAATTTATGACATCAACACAAAATAAACTAACATATCAAGCTTTGAGACGATAAGCTACGCAAATAGGTACTTAGGTATTCTTATAGATTTCTACAAATCTAATTATCATCACATGAGTAAACCGGATACGATTTGCAATTTATAGCTATCGGATTAGGATAACCTGTCACTGGGCATCCAAGCTCTTATACTTGTGATATATTTTACTTTACACTTGTTATATTTGTTTTTTATTGGCAAACGAGTTCACCTGATGGTAAGTGATCACCGCCGCTCATGAACATTTGCAACACCGTAGAGTATAGAGATACATTGCTGGCCTATACCCACGTGGAAGAAAATGTCGGCAGAGACATACTGTGGTGGTTATCTAACCTCCGAAAATATTCAAATTACTTCCATTACAGGCAAAAAACATTATAACGGCCTAAAACACGTGCTTTGATAACAAGTCGGTGGTCATAACAGAATATTGATTTACGATTAAATTATCTAGGTACTTACTTGATGTAACAAAATTCCAGTAGATATAACAGAAAGTACCTAAACGAATTTAAATTTTAATGAGGTCAGCCTTGTTTTGTTTATCATTCGTTGATTAGACCACTATGCGAATAGAAAATATTTCAATACAAATAATATGACTATTCAATTATTATTAGATTGCATTGTATAGAAACCAATATATATTTCCCAGTTGTTGTAATGAAGCAATATTCAACGGCGCTATCTCTTGTCAAAATGTTCCTATTAAATTTGACTTTGTTGTATTAAGAGTAAAATTTTCTTTACAGGAGAAACACGGCACTGAAAGGCCAACATGGGACAATCAAATAGAGTTCTTGATGTCCTGCATCGCCACTTCGGTGGGCTTAGGAAATGTTTGGAGGTTCCCGTTTGTTGCCTACCAAAATGGTGGTGGAGCTTTCCTGATTCCCTATATTATAGTATTATTAGTTATAGGAAAACCAATGTATTTCTTGGAAACTGTTGTTGGACAATTCAGTAACTCCAATGGAGTCAAGATTTGGGCTATGTCCCCTGCCATGAAAGGTGAGTTAGTTTTAGATTATAACTATATTTTTATATCAGTTCAGGTCATTTGCTACTGTCAAGTTATTGTTCTAGTAACATAGAAATGAAACTTATGACCACTTCTTGTTACGTAATGCATAATTGTAATCATAATTATAATTATTTATTGAAGTATTTCAAAACATTTATTTATATTATTTTGTAAACAAAATAATTATAATTAGAAGATTTATGTGAATGTGAATCAAAACTTCATCTTATATTATTCATAGCTGCAATTAACGACAAAAAAATCGATTTGGCAACACACTTCTTAACAATATTTTTTTACTCTAACAGCTATTAATGAATATTTTAATAATGATATTTCAGGTACTGGATATGCACAAGCTCTGGGTGCAGCATACGTCCTTTCTTATTATGTTTCCATTATCGCTCTCTGCCTTTATTATTTGGGGGTTAGTTTTAATGCTACATTGCCATGGGCTGTGTGCCAACCGGAATGGGCTAACTGCGTTCCATCCGGTCAAACTGCCAATGGATCAGATATTACAGGAGATCCGGTTAGCAGTGCCGAACTTTATTTCACGTGAGTTTTATTTTAATAAATACTAATCCTTAATTATGTCTAACCGATTGCTTTGTTCCCGGTAAAAGATCGTAAAACTAAATTTAGTACGGATTATTTTATTTCATTCGTATAATTTTATTATATTTTATCATATCGGTTGTGTCTCAAGTTTTATTTTTATTTTATTTGTCCTTACTTTTGTATCATTTAGATAAAGAGCATTTATTTAACTCGGTGGTTGTAACTCGTGGGCTATAAAACCATTAAACATAGATCTACCTGTGGATCCACCAAGTAACGCTATACGTACAGCTAGTATGCAAAGTATCGATTTGATTCGATTTGATGATTATTTCTCTATTTGCAATAATTGTGAAATATTTATTACCAGATAACAATACAATGTGATATTTGGCAAAATGTTCCTATGTTATCCGTATCAGTTAATCAGGTGTGGCGTAAATTGTAAAAGTAATTAGCATGCTTAGTATTTAATTCGTAATGCGTTGTATCGTAAGCATAGAACATCTGGGTAGTCATCACAACTGTTTTAATAATCTTTATACTGAATGAATATTACATATTTTTCCATTCAACCAAAGATTTTGTCCATGTACAATACATATAACCCCGAGCTAAGTAAAACATAAACTAGACAAATTAATCCAATGCTATCTAGATTAAAGTCCGCCACACTACTCTGGTGCAGGATGGTTTTCATGACATTAAAGGGACCTAGTTGGTAGTCAGAATTTTTAAACCAACTGAGCAAGCATTTTTATAGGATTTTGAAATGCCTTAACGCAGTCGGGGTTATTAGGTACAACCGGAACTCTTAAACGTGCACATAAAACGATCTAGATTAGGAGCAAAAATGTGATTATTTCCCCACATAATTATGGAACTAAACCCAACTAGAACCACCGTTGGAGTATCATCATGGACATGCGTTGAGCGTTCTTTTAAACTGAGTTACGAACCACATTTCTGCTTATAAAAATATAAATTCATATTATTATAATCTTCAGTCAAACGAAGAACACTGCTGAACATAGGACTCCTTGAATGATTTCTCACTACATAAATACATATATACTTTAACGGTGAAGGAAAACATCGTGAGGAAACCTGCATACCGTAGCGATTTTAAAGAATTTCTACGGTATGTAAGTCCGCCAACCCGCACTAGGCCAGCGTGGTGGACTATATGGCCTAACCACTCTCAATCGATTCTCTCGATTGTAGAGTAGGCCCGTGCCCTGCAGTGGGACGTATATGGGCTGATATAGAAATACATATATAGTACAATAGATCCGGCAAACGATCAAACAGGTCACCTGATGCCTGATGGTAAGTGATCACCGCCGCCCACGATCACCCAGGACGAGGCTGCCCTTTCAGGCTGAGCCACAACTAAGAACAGCGTGGTCTACCACTTTATAAAATTTATCACCAAATATGACCAAATTTCACTCAATTAAGTCAAATTTGATGTTCTTTTTTTAGACGTACCGTCCTTCGCCAATCTGATGGAATTCACAATGGAATTGGTGAGTATTCAAAGCCAGTCGTTTGACTCAGTAACTTATTTAGCACGTAATGAAAGTACATTGCGGTGCAGAATATACAAAGTATATGTAACTAACATAGTACTAAATAAGTTACTTTGTATTTTATGTATTCACAAAAGGATTAGATTTGCGAGAAGGAATGCATAATTTAAAGTCAAAACTAAATTATTTCAGGTGCGCCGTTGTGGGATCTGTCGTTGTGTCTTCTTGCATCGTGGATAATTATTTTCGTTATTGTTGCTCGCGGAGTGAAGAGCTCAGGGAAGGCTGCCTATTTCTTGGCGTTGTTCCCATACGTCATCATATTTATTTTACTAATAAGGTGAATAGAAATTCATTTTAGATTTTTTTTTTCACTAATACTTGAGAAATACATAAACATATTGTTATCATAACGATGAAATATTGTGAACATCCTACAATATTATTTCAGAGCTGTTACTTTACCTGGTGCGGGTAAAGGTATTCTCTTCTTTATAACACCTGACTGGAGCAAGATTTTACAAGTTAGAGTAAGTTCTCTGTTTATACTTATTAAAATTTATTAACAATCTTAGATGTAGATAATTCAAGTAAAAATATTTCAGGTGTGGTATGCAGCGGTCACTCAAGTATTCTTCTCCCTGTCTGTGTGCTCGGGAACACTCATTATGTTCGCTTCGTATAATAAGTTTTCGCAAAATGTATACAGGTAATATTGATTTTTATGAATACAATACTAACTTTAGAAAACCAATCATACTCCTCAGCTTGTGACTTTTATTTATAATCTTGTTTTGCAGAGATTCAATGATAGTTACTACTTTGGATACTTTTACGAGTTTGATTTCTGGCATAACGATCTTCGGAGTGTTGGGTAATCTGGCCTACCAACTGGGCTATGATGATGTTGGTGAAGTTATTGGAACGGGAGGAACTAGTTTGGCCTTCATTTCGTATCCGGACGCTATCGCCCAATCGCCCGTAGTACCACAAGTGAGTTTGCAAAAATTTCAATCATGAGTGTTGTGTATTAATTCGATAAAGTCCGTTGATAGTCTATAAGATTAAAAGTACCTAATTACGCAAAGCGATTTAATTACCGTAATATCATATTGCGTATTAAAAGTAACTGATTTAATCTACTAGAGATAAAATAATGAAATTCTTCTTTCCCATAAGTCAATATAAACAATAATATTATAATATAGGTAGGTGTAGGAAGTCTACACTAAATTATATTTATTTTTAAATGATAAACGATATTATAAAATTAAAGAACTAATTTGATCAAGGCAGATGGAATCGTGTTCTTCACTTCTTTTGATTTTTATCTCTATCTGTATCATACCAGTCCCACACTAACGTCCCACTGCAGGGCACAAGCCTCCTCTACAATCTAGAGTAAGATTGAGAGGGGCAAGGCCACATAGTTTACCACGCTGGCCTAGCATGGATTGACGGACTTTACACACCATAGTTTTTTTTACAAATCGCTACAGTATGTAGATTTCTTCAAGATTGACTAGCTATCAATACACACATGACTCCGAAAAGTCAGAAGTATGCCCTGAAATTTGAATCCGCAACCACTGTGAACATGTTAGCAATCGCGTATGTTCCGTTACTCGATACTTAGGTACTACTAAAATCTACGTGTACATTGGTACTATATCGACCGTACCTACAATTATAGGTATATTATAGTACTCTATATTATATTCCTAATAGATCATAAGAAAAGTAATGTAAGTACTGAAAGTATGTAAATGTCATGCAAGATAAAAAAAAGTATCTTACAACCTGCATATTCTTAACGAAATCTAATTTTTTTTCAGCTATTTGCAGTGCTGTTTTTCTTGATGATGGCTGTTCTTGGTGTCGGTTCCGGTGTGGCACTACTCTCCACGCTCAACACAATATTGCTAGATGCTTTCCCTAAAGTGCCCACATTCTACATGTCAACCTGTACATGCATCGTAGGGTTTCTTGTTGGTCTGATCTACGTCACTCCGGTAAGATATTTTTTTAGTCACGCTTTTTGCAATATTCCTTAAGATATTTTTTTATTTACTATTCCTAACTACGAGTATCAAAGTGCAGTCATTTCTTTTGTTTAGCAATTACTGTTCGGCTTTCGAGGGTATTAAATCAACTTTTAAACATAGCGATAAGTTGCTTAATTCAACCAAACAAAATAATCATGAAAATCTTTTTATCATCTTGATATCAAAGCAGTAAAAGCAAAAATATTTTTTCTTAACACGCAGGGTGGTCAATACATATTGGAACTGGTGGATTACTACGGAGGTACCTTCATGAGGCTATTTGCGGCTATCGCTGAAACCATTGGTATCTTCTGGATATATGGCGAGTATTTTTCTAAACTGGTATATCTAAATAATAATATTAGTCCATATATCATCCCACAGCAAAGCACCGACGCCCCTAGTTCTTTAAATTATTTTATTCTATTGCACTATTTTTTGTATTGTAACCAGAATATAGTTTAAGTTTCTATTTAATTAATTTATATTATTTATTGGCTTCTAATTGAGCAGCAGTTTTTATAGAGTATGGAATATCTACTAAAACACTAGCAGAGACTAGAACATTTTAAGACATGACATTATTTATGTTTTAGGTTTGGAGAATTTATGTCTCGACATCGAATACATGTTGGGAATGAAAACATCATTCTATTGGCGAATTTGCTGGGGTATCGTTACTCCGGTCATGATGGTAGTGGTGTTTATATACGCTCTCGTCACCACCGAGGCTCTACTATTCGGTGGCACCTACGTGTATCCACAAGGAGCATACAGTTCGTATTTTTACCAACTCTCCTACTTAAGTATATACCTTTACGAGGTGGTAGTCTTTCATATGCAACTAGGTAACTATTATGCGAGACGCCGTTTTGGTACATAGATACTACCGCTTTATCCAATTCTGCCTCCATGCAACAATGTGTAATGCGTAGAAACAAGTGGAATTATTGATAATGATGAGGCTTAACACCTATTGTTTCGCGGTGACAAGCGCAGTACGTTACGATGTAATAATTAGTATCATTCTATGTTCGGCGTGGTGTTGCTCTTTTATATGAAGAGGCGTTATGTAGTTTCAAGTGAACAAGTCAACTTCTCATTAGTTAATAGTAAACATGATATATCTCGATACTTCGAGACCGAATTATATGCAATACTAAAACTTTATAATATATATGGGAATCTATTAAAATCATAATATACTTAACATATTTTATAATACACCAGATGTCGTTATACTATATCTATGGGTATAGTATAACGACATCTGGTGTATTATCCTTATGATAAGTATTAAGTGCAGTGCAATGCAAAATAGGTCCACCGTGGTCATATCTCGCCTATAGACTCAATTATACCAGCGTAGTAGAAACTAATTTCAAGCATTGTTCTATTTATTAGTTTAAGGGCAACAGGCAGTATGGGTTATGAGCCATAACATACAGAATTCAATTCCCAGTTCCTATACGTTAATGGAGTACAGAATTCTGACAAGCAATGAATTACCCTTTTAATTAAATTTGTTTCTGTTTAGAAATTTTAGTTTTTCTTTCTGTTACATCTAAATTGGCAATAGTAATAGGTGAATAACACGTTGATAAACTCGATTATAGGCAATTACTATTAAATAACTTGTTGTACTCTTATGAACCACAGAATAATAATAATAATATTAGATAATTTGTATGTGTTTCTTGTTCCAAATAAACTATATTATTAAAAAAAAAAAGAATACTAAATGATGTATGTGACTGTTAGGTGTTATTATTATTTATTTATTTATTTATTACAAATGTGTTTGTTCTTGCAGTTGCGGGATATACTCTGCAATATACAGGAATAGCATTGATTCCTATATTCATGGGGATAGCGTTTTGGAAATACAGATCAAACAACTGCAATGAGGTGTGTAATTATTCTTATATACATAAGTAGCTCAAACGATCTAGTCTAGAGTTAATTGACCTTTTATTTTTTCACAGACGGTGAGGAAATCATTCCGCAAAAAGGACAGTTACGGTCCCAAAGACCCTCAGAAACATGCAGAGTGGCGCACGTTCAGACAAGATGCTAAATATGAACGCGAACTTAAGAAGAAAAATTGGTTCCACCACATAGCCTTAAGTCTTGTTGGCGGATACAGGTGGAAACGCTGACAACTTGTGATATTATAATTATGTGAATTATATGCTGAATAAATTATATTATTTAAAATAATTTATTAAGATTTATTGAACTTTTTTCGATGCAGTGCCAACACAGAAATAAAAACAAAGCATATACTATTAAGAGTTTATTGTTTTGTTTAAAATTAGTTTTAACACGACAATATAACTATATATTATTATGCAAAACGCACGATAAAATTACACTATTCATCCACTTTACGCTAAAAGCCAAATTAGATATTCATAAAATAAGTCAATATCAGATTCGACTACACCCAAATTTAAAACAGGAGAAAGAAAAAGTTTAACTGTAGGAATATTTTTGAAACTAAGGAGAGCAGTTACTTATGTTTGGACTTTTTCTTTTTCTTACTAGCCTTCTTCTTGTGCTTACGTTTCTTTTTCTTTTTCTTGTGGTCGTCGGTACTGGAGTCCGAATCGCTATCACTGTCGCTTGCAGCTCGTTTCTTCTTTTTCTTCGTGCGTTTCTTTTTCTTCTTGCGCTTGCGCGCATCGGATGATGACGATGATGAAGAAATGTCTGAATCAGTTGACGTCTCAGTTTCAGTATCAGGTTTCTTTTTAACGTTTGTCAGATCTAGTTTAATAGAATCAGTGTCTAATTTAGGTTTCTTTATTTCGCTGTCGCGACCACCCGGCGATCTAGAACGTTCACGTTTTTTGCCAGTATCTTCTTTGGTCTCGCCATCTGATTCTACATTTTCATCATAATCAGGTTCGAAATGTGCCTCATCCAGCGTTGATTTCTTCCTCTCCCGATCTGTTGCCGCATTTTTTACGTCTGACGTGGTCTTCTCAACATCACGCTCATGCGATCCGTTGCTTTTGTCATCTTTGAAAATCTTATCAAAATTTTTCTTGTCGCTTCGAGGACTAGCACCACGACTTTTGTCACCTTTTATGCTTTCAGACGTCACCCGTCTTTCACTCTTAGAAGAATCTGACCTCCCTGTTGAACTCTTTTTATTTCTATCCTTTTCGACAGTTACTCTCCGGTACGGATGTTCTCTTTTAGGAGTTTTAGATCGAGATTTTACACGTTCTACGGTGCTATGCACAACCCGAGGTTCTCTTCCTCTCCGAACATCTTCTACTTTCCCACCTAAGCGATCTTTTACAGATAACCTCGGAGGCGGAGTTTTTGAATTTCTTTTCCTTTTGTCATTTATTTCTATAGATCTCTGATCAACATCAGCTACTGGAACAGTTATTTGGATATTATTCATGGGTACTTTTGGTTGTTCATCGCCATACAACTTAAGACGATCGCTACTTATTTTCTTTATTTCTATTGGTCGCAGGGAATGTATTGCTTTTGCAAATATCGCGTTTTCAGCTCTTTTGAGAACATCTGACGTTACTTTAGTTCCATCTTCTTCTTCCTCGGGAGATGTTATTTCTCCAGGTTCTTTAGCTTTTTCTGCAGTTTCTTCATCAACTTCCCATTTAGATAATCCCGGCAAGGGTGCCAAAACTTCTTTATTCGGTTGACTAGTAGTTTCCATTTCCACTTTTAAATCTAACTCGTCAACATTTGCTTGTAATTCTATACCATCAAATGGTTCTTCCTTGATAGAAGCCTCCATATTTTTAAGTTCGTTGATGGCAGTAGCTTCGCTTTTTACATAATTCTGAATAATTTCTTTATCAACAGCTTCCTCAGCTTCTTCTCCATATAAATCATCTTTAGCCTTTAAATCTGGCTCGTCATTGGTAGATTTGTCACCTTTTGTTATTTCATTATCATTTTCAGGTTTTTCTGTTTTAACTGTAATAGGATTTTCTGCATCAGGCTGTTTATCATTTTTTTCTAATTCTTTAGTAGCATCATCTCTGTTTGCTTCTACGTCTTCTTTTTTAACAGTGTCTTTATCTTTCTTTTCTTTTTTCTCTCGTTTTTTCTTCTTTTCGGCTTCCTTTTCTTTTTCACGTTTCTTCTTTTTTCTGTCTTTAAGTTTCTTATCTTTATCTTTATCTTTATGTTCTCTAGTTCTATCGGTTGACGACTTTTCATCCTTTTTATCTCTTCGATTGTCTCGGTCACGATCACGTGAACGTCCTCTTGATTCACTTCGTTTTTTCTCACGCGTTTCTCTACTTCTCTTAGGTGAGAGCCTAGTTTTCTTATCGGGTGTAGCATGATCGCGTTCTTTTTCAAAATCTCGACCTCTCTCATAATCACGCGGCCTCTCTTCACGAGTATCACGAGCTTCACGAGCTTCACGAATCTCACGAGACTCACGAGGCTCACGAGATTCACGAGGCTCACGAGGCTCACGAGGCTCACGAGGCTCACGAGTTTCACGGGGATCACGAGTTTCACGAGGATCACGAGGATCACGAGGCTCACGAGGATCACGAGGCTCACGATTTTTATCATATGGTTGTCGCCTATCCATGTCCCGGCTACGATCTTGTCTATCAGGTACGTCACGATTTTCATTATAACGATCGCGACCTTCTCTTTCTCTATGTCGCTCACCTTCGATATTTTGATTACGCCTCGGCGCCATTCTATTACGAATATTAGGTCTATACCCTCCGGGTCTGTTGTGTTCACGAATAGCATTGTTATCTTCTCTGAAATTGTCGCGATAATTAGCATCGTGATAGTTGGGAGGAACTGGTTCCCTTGGATCAGCACTAGGAGGTCTGTATGGCACTCCTGGTTCACGGAAATTAGCATGAGGTACATTTTCTCTAAAACCAGTTTCTCTATAAGGGACATTTCTATAAGAGTTATCCCGGAATTGAGTAGAGCGTAAATTGGAATCCCGACAAACTCCTTGAGGTCCAGAATCTCGATATGGTTGGCCATCTCGAAAAGGCATATTGTTTTGGTCACGATATGGTGGCCCGGCCCTAAAGTTATCACGATAGCGTTGTGGTGGATCTCCCACATGAACAGGAATTTCATTCGATATCGGAGGCATAGACATATCCCTATATCCAGGAGGGCCATCGACGTATGTCGGAGGTCTATATGGATCCCTATAATTAGGTGGTGGAATCCTTTCCCGATCCATGGGGCCTGGTGGGCCGAAAGGAGCTTTCTCAAATGGCGATGGTTCGAATCCAGGTACAGGTGGTTCTAAGCCGGGTGGAATTTCTTCAAATGGTGCAGTATCGTAACGACCTCGATAGCCTTGCGGTTGATCAAGGTGGACAGGAACATTTCCCATATTGGGAAGCGGTTTCGATCCCAGCGGCGGATAAATCGGCGGAGGTGCATTACTTCTAGGTCCATATCTGAAACCATAACACAAAATAACAACATTAGGCCAAAAAGTTTTAATTACACTGAGGCAAAGAATATTTCTTTGTGTAGAATTATTAGTGCCTCGCGAATCGAACCATCTCAAAGAAATTGTGAGATTATGACTGAAGTACAGTGACGAACTCGAAATGGGCTTTACTTTCAATGGATCTACATTGGTACTTTTTCACACATATATTTTATGAACATATTCTGTAAACTTAAAATTGAGAGTCATAACAACCCACTCGTTTGTTATTTACTTTAATAGCAAAACTTTATCATGATACGAGCTATAATTTTACTCATTTACTTATACAAAGGTAAATCCATCTCGAGATTCTAATGGAACTTTCACTAAAGGTCTGGCAGCATTATTTTTATTATATTAATTCAACCTTCTAAGACCCGATCAACAAAATATATTATGATTCTTAAAAACGCACGATCTATGTATAAATGAATTAAAATTTTGAAACACACAATACAAAATATAATCTACTATAATCTCTAGTGTTCGTTCCGTTTGTATTTTAGATATTGTTATCAAGCAAACTAAACTAATAAAGAAATTATCGTATGACAATAAATCATGGTGATCTTTGTTTTCATTTCATTGATCCCCTATAAATATCGACGATTTGCAGATGCTGATAGAGTCATTGATCTGGAAGACTAAACACCTGTAAATAAAATCTCCATTTATTTCCAATTTCAATTAAAATTTTGGACATAAGATCTTTGCAATATTTAACACACGACAGTTGTTTTAATAGTTTAAAAAGAAACTATACGTCAACGGTCATCAAAGCTGATCTATCTATATATCTATATTTGAAAATATATCTAATGCACAATGTTGGATTACCCTCAACGTAGTCATTAGATGTTTCCCAGCGGAGACATAGGACGGTCGAATATGCTGTTGAGGTCATTTATTTCTTCTCAGTAACGGAATACCTAAAAAAACCTGCTTAGAAAATGCATAAATTTCTTACAAAAATCATGGTGATGATATTAAAAAGGCATTTTTTCTTTATTACATATTAATACATCAAAAAAAAACTGCAATTATAACAATAATATTACTTATAATTTAGTATTAATTTGATGAATGCGATCAGTATTACAATAAAACCGTGAAAAACAATACATTGTTAGTCGTCTATAATTAACACTTATACACTTATATGCCAATTATACATTTTTAATATTTGACATACCTACTATTTTTTATATAATAAAAATTATACTTTTATAAATTAGCATTAAAATTATCGCATTCTAAACATCCATTATAAATTAATATATTAAGAATTTCCACCAAAAAAGCAAATACCAAGAAGTAACGATTACTATTACATTTAAAAACACGTAAATAACTCCAAATTTTATCAAATTATTAATTAGCGAATACATATGTACTTTAACATCATTATCAGATGTAATAAAAATCACTTGATTACAGTAAAACATTCAATACATACCTTTTAAATATTTTACTTTACTATTAGAGCATAATTTGAATGCTTATTTTAAATAATTATTTGAACATTCGTCTATAGTCAAGTTGTAACACATGGCAATTCTACATATACACATCTAATGCTAATACAAAAATACGAACTCTTAATAGAGCATAGTTAATCAGTTATATAAAGGAAATAAAAAATCATGTTTGCGAAGTAACAATTTTATTATAAAAAATAATATTCAAAATATCACAGACGTTTTGATGATACAACATGCTTAAGTATCAATCATTGAGCAAGTAACCATCTAGCACATACATATTCCTTACCAAGTATTGTTTGTGTAAAAACAAATTCGTTTGTTGTTTCCAATTTATATTTATCGGATTATATTTTGACACAGTTAACACAACTAAAATATTCACAAAAATGGCGGGTCACATAAATATGGCAAAAAACTGAACAGTTTAATTATACAATATAATGTTTACTTAATATTATAGTAATAGGGGTGATTAAAAAAATCAATATCGGTACAGGATATCATGTAAATTCTTAGTTGACAATTAATATTTTCAGTCTGTTTCAAATACGATAAATATAAATAGCAAAAACATCAAAGAATGCAAGCAACAATATCAAAAGCATACAACACACACGTACTCTAATAAAATAAGTTCCTATACTGAGTGGTGGGAGCAATGACGACATAGAGTGAAACGAGAAGCAAAGCATCGCGTCACAAATTCATACTACGAGTGACAACTATTTTAATTATATTCAGCATTATAGCCAGATGTTATTTTCTAGGTAAATGAGTAAAGGAAAGCTGGTAGTTAGTGTCCAACCGAACTTTCGTTTTCGGTATCGATCTAGTTTCGGCTAAAAAATGAGTTTTGCAGCCCAAACTGAAACTGGGTTGGAGACGTTACGCCCTGCAAGCGGATATGTTTGGTGCATTCCGCTGTGAGTAACGAAAGTCAAAGTGCGATGTTGTCGACGCGGATAGCGTGGATAATATTTAAAAAAAAAGCGAAAATTCTGGAGACCCAAGGCAATCTTGCTCATCTAGAATCTGATCCTCTGATAAAGGAGAAAGGCTATGGCATGCCCATGACAAATCTGCTTGTAATTTAATAGCAACTTCTGGTGCGGATTATGGTGATCGCTTATCATCACAAGCTCGCAAGTTAGGTAAGTACAGATATTTATTCAACTGGGATTCTAGTCCAATTCTGTCTTTGAGAAAAGTTGCACCGAAATTCTTGTCCGCTCCACTGACGAGTGTTTCTATTTACTAGCAGTAGGATTATGGTATCCGCGCGAACGAAAACGACCACCGTGAGCATCCGTCAAGGACCCGTCATAGTGACCCACGTAACTGTGTTGCGTTTTACCACAGAATACTAACAGAAGTCAAGCTTGTGTATGTACTTCACTTTTGTTGCTACACTCACACTACGCTCGGCGGTCGCGCTAAGGTTGTTAACTCTGGCTTATGCGAAAACAAGTATCGCAGTAATAGCACTCGTATCGTTTGTTTGATTGTTGAGTAAAACAATTTTATTGATATAGTCGTTGAGAATGTGTATATCATTAATCGAAGATTTTTTTTATTGTTTTTCTATCATATTATGTGCTTTTTTAAAGAAATTTATATTTAATTATTATAATCTGGAATTTTATATACAAGTGTAATAACTTTTATTCATTTATTTCACGAAACATACATGATACAATTAAAACACTACATTCCTTACGATCGACCAACCACTCGCGCGGCTCGACGCAACGTGGGCTTCACGCGGTAGCGTGAAACTCGCGCTCGCACTGGTTTGAGCCGCACTGAGATTTCGTGTCGGTGAACGCTGTCTATGTGTGCGTTGATTTAGCGCGCTTTGTATGGAGCTTGACTTCTGTTAATATTCTGTGGTTTTACGTTGACCTCTTGAAACCCAGATGCAGTTAGGTCGGCATAATAGTGTCAACCGGTGGGGCTGCTCTCTCAATGACAGCGACGAGCGCGACAGCGGTAGCAGCGCGTGTAGAGGTGCGCGGTTAACACCTGAGGACCGCGCCCCCCGACCCGCGCTGCTGTCCCTCTCGACACTCCTGTCGTCATTATGTCATGCCAGTAGAAAAAATGATCCCAATTAGCTCGTATAAAAATATTAATTTTGAATTTTCATGTGACGTCCAAGATTCATTTTCGTAATAGAGTTATTGTCTAATATCGTCATGCTTCCACCACACTGTGTTTTAAGTTTAACATAGTTTTAATTTTCAAGACAACATAAATAAAATAGGACAGAAAATATGTTAGACTGAATTATTCTAACAATTATACAGTAACATACATCAGTCTATGTATATATAGTGACATAAATAATAAATTACAAAACCATATTATGTATACAAAACAACTATGAGACCAAATAAAAATATATTGCGAATCACTTATATGAGTATTGGCAAGTACAATAATATGTACGAACTCAAATAAATATACCGCAATGTGTTTTTAATTTATTCTGTCGGTAGTTTATTTGGTCAACAAGTTTAAATAATTACAATATATTTATATTTGAAAAAAAAACCGCCTTTGATCGTCTGAAAAACAAATATGGACGAAGGTATGCTTGTATTAAAGATAAAATGAACACAACGAATAGTTTAATTTATTGTAAGCCCTCTCATTCGAGTTTTCAGCTATCGGGGAATACCCTGCTCGGCAAAAACAGCACGAAATATCCATCAGCCACTTGCAAATAATACATATATTAAGAAATGCTATTTACCTCGGAGCCATAAACATTTTAAACGGCACAACCTCGCGATTTGTATTTTTATATGGCTCAATATAATATACTATCTCGCTCTATTTACAAGTCTTGTCCTGCAGAACTCTCGTAATTAAACATTATTTAAATTATTACTGTTATTTATATTGCGGAGATAATGCATTTTTGTCAAAAAGTGCAATATAATAAGTAGTTATAGTGATAAGCGGGCTTTTTTTACACATCATATATAAATCTTTATAACAGTAAAACACTTGAATTTCTTAAACCCAACATTTTAACTTATCTACTTATCCAATTCACTTTATCCACCAAATACTTTTACGATCGCAGTTATAAATAAACAACTCATTCAATAATGTAATCACAAAACTAAATACAAATGAGGCGCATTTTTTATAATTTATCAGTCTCATATATTCAATATGAACAGAAAGTCAATTGACTCCCAATATCCATCCAAGTTTTATGAATAGTGTTGTTAAATATCTTCATATTAAAATCCCAATCAGTCAACAATATCATTAGTACTTCTGTAAAATGAATAAACAATATCATAAGCTATTACGTTAACACAATAGAAACGGAAAAATAATAAGTACCAAGAATGTAAATGATTTAATAAATAAGTTTATTTATACATTTATTTTATCTAAGTGTTATCCTCGTATTGTTAACTCAATATACTATAAACTGTAATAATATACAGGGTAAAACTACTTGGGGTTATGAGAAATTAAAATATATATCGCACAACACCATTTATTAGAAAAATACAAATATAAAACTTAATATGCCTTCTACAAAATGCAATACACGGTTGCCTGAAGAATACCTCATAAAAAGCTAATACCTGATATTTATCACGTGTAAGCAATAATCATGGAAAGTTAATGACTGTAATATTAATGACGGTATTAATATCCTATTTCCATGTATTCAGATATGTTTTAAATCCAAGATACGATAGCGTATTCCATCAATCACCTCTGCTCTCGTCAGAAAAATTAGGACATTTTAATCCAACCCTTCATAAATCTATTAATCAATTGCCATTTCGCACGAAAGTATGTCAAGGGCACATGTCAAGATAATTATTATCATATTAAATATAAGTCTTGTCCACAACAGCAGCATATTATTTCCCGTACTGTTTTATATATTATTATATTCAAACTCAATGCCATACTCTGAACTGTTTTTCCCGTCCTATCGCGTCCCATTCCGTTATATCCCACCCTGTCCCGTCTTATTCTCACTTAAGGCATATAATCATGTCCCAACCCAACCCTTTCGAGTTTGAAGATATAACAAATATAATATATTTTGCTCACGCACGGGAACACTAAATTTTTCGGGATATAAAGTCAAAGGGTGAGCAACCTCCATACCAAACTTGAGCGATATTGGTTCAACCGATTCTGACATTGGCGTGCACAAAGGCACAGACAAACAGATAAAAAGACAAAAATTCCAACAATCAATGTTTTGTGTTCTATTACGTTCATTCATACAGTCCCCCCATAATAGTTTTTCTCCAATATCTTCTATGTACAGACATGGATCAGTTACATTTATTACATGTATAGATAACACCATCGGTCGATATTGGCATGTTTAATGGTATTTACGATACTCGTAATAAATAATCCTTAGATAAAGATTATAAATTACAGACTGGTCATTTCAATCTTGACTGAAGGTCGAATTGAACCGGCGCGGCGCAGCACGGCGTAATAGACAAAGGCCGAAACCCCGCGTAATAAAGTAGCAAGAAGCGATATAATATGGTCTGATATCATATAGATTATGAATTATGATATGATGGTATCATGATGTATCATATCACGATAATTATATGGTTATTGCAACAATAATTTTTACATGCAGCTGCGTAGAATATTAATTTACTGCCAGGGAATTCCGCTGGCGCCAAGTGTCCACCATTGTCAGCAATTTTCGAGACACAAAACATATTTATCGAGAGATTACTGGCCTTATTATCATAGAAATTAAAACCCCATCTTAGAATCGTTTTGTCCTTTTCGAACGACTGTAGAATTCAGTTTGAGAATGAAAAACAAAACTTTGGATTAATATTGAGAATTCAAAAATTATTACATTGATGAAATTAAGACAAATATATCTATATACATCAAACATTTAATTGAAAGATAAAACTAAATTAAACACAAAGACAACAAATTACAAAAGAAACTAAACCTTGGACTAAATACCATAAAAAAATTAGACTTTAATTTAATAAAAGTGTGAATTTAAATTAAGAGTAAGTAAAAGTTAGAAAGTAACACATTAATTGCCTCAGGATATTGGAATTTAGAAAATTATATAATGAGCAGTGAATAACTGCTACAGTTGGAAAATATATTATCCACGGTTCCTTCTTCCAGTTTACATTCGCACAACGAGTGATCCCGGACTCTACGTTATTTAAAAAAACCGGAGAATATATATGGCCCAGACGCAACCGAATAAGGACAATTTTTTTTTTAAATGCCCGAAATTTAAAAAACTACGATTTAACAGGAATAGAACGCTGTATACTATAATAATTCTCTTGAAAAACGTAAGATTTGACCAAAATTTCCATTGTCTTAACATGCGTGGTTTCGCCTCATTAGCACGTGACCTTGCCGACTAAAACTTTCCTGATAGGTTTCGAGACCCAGGCTGACAGCCACCTTAGCCTTAATGTCAGCCATCTCATTGCCCATGATACGAAGGAATTCACGCTAGTACAATTTTTGCACACCAAACACCTGATAAGAATAACGAATAATCGCCTTTTACAGACATATAATTTAGATAATGAATACCCAAAAAAAATACATTATTTTGAACCGAAATACAAATAATATTAAATGAAATTTGGATGTTTGGAATAGAGCGCTTCCTGGAAAATACAAGGGTCGTACATTTAGATTCTTTGAATATTTTTAATGGGAATTGCTATATCAGCTGCTCCCATAAGAACTTCCAAAAAACTATCATAGCTGGAATGAAGAGAGGAGTCAGATAAAGTAAGAAGAGAATAGCTTCCTACCTTTTTTCCAACTCACCTGAAAAAAAATCCCAGTCTGCTTTATTTGTTTTATATTTTAACTAGCTTCTGCCCGCTAACTTCGTCTGCGTGATTAACTTTGTTTATAAAAATATACATGTATAGATTATTTGGTATTTCTCATCCCGTCCCGTCCCCTCCCGTTATATCCCGCCCGTCCTATCTGATTCTTACTCAAGGTATGTAATCCACGCCCATCGCATTCCTTTGAGTATGAAAAGTAACAAATCGGATTTCCGTCCTCATCCCACGGGAACACTTAATTTATCTGGATAAAATGTAGCCTAAGTGTTAATCCAGTGTTAATATGGGGAATATTCGTTTTTCTCATTTATCTTCCATAATACAAAGAAACACCCTGTATGTAAATAAGACATTTACCAGTTTTTAAGTTGGACTTGTACCTATATAACTGTAAAAACCGCATCTCATTTCGTCTTGTAGTTTTTGCGTTATGCGCAAGTAAATAAAAAGAAACACCCTGTCTATAAATAAAATATATACCAGTTTTCAAATTGGACGTGCACCAATATTACTGTGAAAACTGCATCTCATTTCGTATGGTAGTTTTTGAGTAATGTGCAAGCAAACAAAAAGAAACATTCTGTATGTCAATGCAACATATACCAGTTCTTAAGTTGAACCTGCAGCAATATAACTGTGAAAACCGCATCTCATTTGGTGCGGTAGTTTATGAGTAATGTGCAAGCAAACAAAAAGAAACACCCTGTATGCAAATGCAACATATACCAGTTTTTAAGTTGAACCTGCAGCAATACAACTGTGAAAACCGCATCTCATTTTGTGCAGTAGTTTTTGCGTGATGCGCAAGCAAACATACAGACAGACAGACAGACAGACAGACAGACAGACAGACAGACAAAAATTCTAAAAAAAATTGTTTTGGATTCTGTTGCTGTTATAAAGACCCCCCGCGTTGAAATTTCTTAAATATCTTCCATGTACAGACATCGACCATTTACATTTTTATTATACAGGGTATATCAAGACCGCGACCGAAAACGAAGCCAGGTGGTAGTATTAGTGACTTCAGACACAATGCAAGTAAAACAATCGCAAAAAAAATCGTCAACTTTTTTTTGTAATTTTTTACTTATCGTCGTATTTGGGTGATAAATACATAGTTTTCCTAAAATAATGATGCAGACCTTTTTATTATTCAACACTCAATGGTACGTAAGGGTTTAAATTATTATTTTCGCAAAAACTAGGATTTTACCACCCAAACAAGATGATTTTTAAAAAGTTCTAAAAAAATATCTGTCGCTGTTTTGGTGAAATTTTTATTTGCGTCGTGTCTGTTACCACTAAAACTACCACCTGGCTTCGTTTTCGGTCGCGGTCTTGAGATACCCTGTATGTATAGATAGATAATAGAGAAGACTGTTCCATTGGCGGCAAAGACTGAGAATTTGTAATAGCAATTGGGAAATGATCACTACCGTATGAGAAAGGCCGAACTTTCCATACTAGGGGATGCTAAATTTAGGGTACACAGGGATAAATCTAACGTACATATATTTTAAAGGGGGGAGGTTCTATGAAAAGCTGAATAATCATTTAAAATACATAGATTATAGGAACAAAAATTTCAATAAGATGAGGGGAAATGGAATCTCAATAATTTGAGCGCCTCATAGAATGATGACAATTGAAATGTCCTAAAATAATAAGGGAACTAGAAAATGAAGAAATAATAGGATATTACTCGGAAATTAAAGAAACAAGGATGGAGAATATATAGAAACGATAATGGTATTTATTGCTTTTATAGCAACAATATTGAAAAGGGGAGAATGTGGGCGATTTGGAATTTGAAAGAAAGAGATTTCCTTCCGAACTAGAAGCGCAGCTCCTCCTCTATCATCGTTTCGGTCATCCCGAAGACAAGAAAAACGAGATACTCGAAAAATGTACCCCAGACTCATGCAAGTTTCCGAGATGGCCAAGACTGATGATTGAAAGTTATTTACGATATAAATAAGTACGTTTTTTTTTAACAAATAGTCTTACAGTTCCATTGGAGAAGAGTTGCGAGTATGGGATTTTGTTAAGTGATGAGAGGTACTGGTTATTAATATTTTAACGACATTGTTCGGTAAGGAATCACCAAAGTTACTAATAATGTTATTAGAGTAGAAGTAAGTAGGTACAGAAACTAAATTATCTTGTGAAGAAAAGATGTTGGATTCGGATAAGACAGAGCAAAAAGGAAAATGAAGAGCGAATAACCGAATCGTGAGCAAATTTATCATATGATTTGGTAGGACGGATGAAAATAGTTTTTTTTTTTAAGTAACTTTGTGCCTCCAAATTTTGATGATGTGGATTCCCTCTTTGATAAGAGGTATGAGCGGGCTGAGCGGACGAGGTTATAACCATGGACAAATAGGATCGTTTTCCCTTAGGGAATCTTTGAGAGGCCTCGGTATACGAAATGGTATCCTGAGACATATCAACTTTTATGGATTTTTGTCGACAATCTTCTGGACAATTTTTGTCTGTCGCAAAATGCGGAGCCGAACAAAACTAACAAACCGACTCTTTCTCAGGAATTTGACAGATCTCGCCTAAATGCGGTTGCGAAAATTCGTAACAACGTGGCTGGGATCAACACTGTGACACTGTCATTTTACGTATACAAATCTACAGCAACTGTTACAATGGATTGTAGGGTTATAACTTTCTTCTGGAATTGACATTGAGTAACAATAAACCCTTGCAGGGAGATGCTGCCCCTGAAAAGTGAGAACGACACACAGGTAAGCCGTCAGTAAAGGTTTTACAATTCAACCGCCTTGCCTTAACAACCTTCATGTTACCATGTGAAGCACTTATACCATACCAACTTCAGGTTGCGTATGGTTCCCATTCTAGCAAAGACGGGACAAGTCTTAATTTGTTTTGTGCGGGCACGGGATTTTCAAGAAATGAGTTTGATTTATGACCGGGAATAAAAGTGACCGCCGTACGGTTGCGTCCGAGAGCTTTAACACCACCTTTGCAAATTCCGTCAACTCTAATAAACAGCAATTGTGCAAATTTCAAACTTTTTATGGCAGAGCCACTTGAAGCATTTGCCTCAGATTTTGTAACATGCACCAAAAAGGGTCCAGCATCCTCAGTGTTATAAACAATTTTTATTTAGAAACTCTGGATTAACAAAGATATTTTAAATAGACCCAGAAGTGTCCACGGGAGTTTTTGAAGGAATAGATGACGTATAACCAGGACACAGACGTTTCCGATTGTCCCCAAGTAGAGAACGACCAAGAGAGAAGTCAGAGAAACAGTCTGTGTGATTCTCAGATAGAGACAGTGTCCGGAGGAGCCGGATCGGGAGGATCGTGTAGCTCATTCGTCTCATTAATATAAAAAATAAAATTAAAAATTACTCTTAACCTAGAAACTAAATAAGATATCTACAAGTAATTAAAGGAGATAAATGAAACAACTGTATGGTTTTATTTTTTGTGCCTAAATTATAACGAGATGAATACAGGGTATATTCAGACTGTGAGCGAAAACGAAGCCAGGTGGTGGTATTAGTGACTTCAAAAACTCGCAAAAACTAGGTATTTAGCACCTAAACACGATAATTCTTTAAAAATTTCAAAAGAAATGTAACGCGTTTTTTTGCTGAATTTTCATCGTGTTGACCTTGACTTCATTTTCGGCCGCAGTCTTGATATACCCGGTATTAACATAGCTACAAATTAAATCTCAATATTTTTATAATTAATAATAACCAGACAACATGAGACCCCCGAAATCGTGTGTACTTCCAAAAACCGTCAAACACCAAAAATACCATAGGCGCGGTGAATGAATGGCGCGATAATGCTTGGAGCCTTCTTCGGTGTATTCTCTTATATCGGCCAAACCAAACGAAGCATAGGGACCAGCGTAAAAGAACACCGACGCTCAACGAAGTCTGCAGTTGCTGAACACATCGAGGAAGGCTCCAAGCATTACCTCCGTTTTGACAAGCCCCAAATCCTCGCTAAAAAAATTGTAATATTTTGCTCGAAAATCCGAAAATTTGAAAGACACTGTCACCGAGTTAATAATAAACGATTTAATAGTCTCTAGTAAATAATAAACGATTTTTGAATTGTGTTATTTCGAGAACTTCTCTAAAATTGGATAATATCTAGGTATTATTTGTCATTCGTAAATTATCTATCTCACGTGATCATTAATTGAAAGGCAACACAAATGGACTCATAATATATCTACGTTCGACACTGTGCGTTCACTTAGTAAAGAGCGATTTAAGTATTGTTTGCGAAAACGAGTGATAGTTTGTACGAAAATACTATATTGTCATTTTGGTGTAACGCCAATTTTAAATCATTTTGATGAACTCGTAGCGATTATTTTACAATTTAGTGTCATCATGTTTCCACCACACTATAATATATTAAACATAATATATATTTATATACATTATATACCCCTACAATATACAATGTTTATTTTTAGTAGAGTCGACGGACCTATTTAAACACATTACATATCATGCTATGTAATTACTAATAAAAGATACGAGGTGAATAATAAAAATAAACCACAGAGAAAACCCCCATTTATTTTCCTAAGGAGCGGTGCTTGTAAGCCCGGTGGTTTTTATGGAAGTATCATGTTGCAACATGGTTTGTAGCGTACAGCGCGAGTAATCAGTCTTATCGTTTTCAATCTCACACAGAGTCAGTGCCGTTTTTAATGGAAATTCCCGTAAAAAAATAAGGTCATTCATTTAATATAATATACATATTTGATACGAGAATCAAACACTCGGTAACCTCCTTAAACAGGTCCTTCGACTAACCTTACACACTGTGTATACGTAGGTAATTCTAACAACACAATCGGAAAATGTCTCTTCGATTGAATATGTTTACACTATTACCATAAGAACACATTTTGAAAATACATATATTGCAATTTATACATATTTGAAATATAAATAACCATTTTACAAAATAATAATAATATAATTCAGCTCGATCATGTCGACAACTCGATGTCAGAGATGCTCGTTGCTGTCTAACGCAGAATATCACAGTCCGGCTCCTTACCGTTTTAAAAACGCATATATTTTTTTACATCGCAAACACATTTATTGCAAATTCAAACACTTCCAAATATGAAATAACAAATGTTATGCAACTTATGTTTACACAAATTACATAATATGGAAAAACAAAAACCGCTTTTCGAGTTGACACAAAGTACCGCAAACGATCCGGTTCAATCCGCTCAGCATTAAATGCATAACGTCAGCGAAGGGGTTCATTCCCTTGGGAGGCTGTAAGGGACGCGTGTAGACACTATTTAAACTGTTACAATCGTACCTGGCTCCATACGGCGGCTCAACACTACGCCTCGGGGGCGACAACAGTTCATCATACACTCCGGCGTATCTGTTGACAATCAAATATACAAAATCATATTAATATACATAGTTCTAGAATGGTCCGAAGTTACTCGATATTAGGGTAGTGTTGTTTTTATACTTTTTATTTGCGACTTATTCTAAAATAACATGAACCTAACACGGTACTCATCACAGCAGGAGAATAAATTATTACCGGTGAGGCGACAGCGGTCTTGGCATGGGCGAACGCATGGCGGAACGTCGCGGCGAACGCATCGGAGAGCGCAAGGGCGAGCGCGGCGGCGAACGCAGCGGCGAACGCAGCGGCGAACGTAGCGGCGAACGCAGCGGCGAACGCGCGCCCGGCGAGCGGTATCGCACGCCGCGCCGACGAGGCGAAGGAGAACTGCAACCAAAGCATGTATAGCTTCACTACACACTTCCTCAACCGGAGACGGAAAGGTAAAAGAAATATTTAAAATAAATAACAGAACAAGATACCATGTTCTCGACATGTAGATGAAATAAATGATAACATGTAATTAAAATCATAAAAAAAGGAAAAGTAATAAGTGGACATTTATTGCATATTCGTTGAAATAATATTAAAATAAAAAATATATAAAACTAAAAGCCTGGTACGTCGGCTTAAATGTTCTCATCAATGCTGACGAGACAGTATGACTCACCGAGAAAGGGATAATGACCTGTCTCGTGAGCGACGCCGCCGCGGAGACCACGGCGAGCGACGGATCCTTCCGCGCGACAACGAACGAGATCTGCAACACAAACAAAAACAATCTCAGATTTACTCTAACCGCTCTTACCCTTCATTGCAGTATGTTTCAAGCTGTATTAACATGCATTTAGTAGCTTTTTTGTGATATGTATTATGATAATCGGCAGACGGTAAAAGGGATAATGCCTACTTCATGTAGGTCAAAGAAGCTACGTCTTGACAAGCGTAGAGACATCCTAAGATTAATCAAACTGAAATCCTTGCAGATTGGACGACTAGCGATTATAAACATAAGGAACTTTTTTTTATTATGAACAACAGGTGAGTTGGCGGTTTACGTTTGGCAGTGAGCTGCTGTATGGTAACGATAGTACTGCGCTGAGCATACATTTTGATATACGTTGATAGTATTGTAATTAAAATGTATTATAAACTAGATATTTAGTAACATTTCGTATTTTGTTAATCTCTTCTTATTTGTATTCCTATACTTCTACAGAACTCATTACATACCAAAGTAAACTAACAAAAAAAGTGGCCATTCAACGTATTTAATTTAGCGGGCTAAATATAATAATGTTAGTTTTAGATAAAATACCAGAAGCATGCAAATAACTGTAATTAGTTAACCATTTAAAAATTACATGAAACATTTAAGACTCAGCAATACCATAACCGTAACGGGCATATTCACAAGCAAAGATATACGGACATGCAAGCAAATCAAGCGAACACCACAAACGGAACTGGAGCAAGCGAAGTAGAATCCAGAAGGGTACAGGATCGGGACGAACCTAGAATATCGGAGTCGACTGGAGGCGCGGCTGCGCGCGCGTGAGCGAGGCGAGCGCGGCGAGCGCGGGGAGCGCGGAGAGCGCGGCTCGCGGGGCGAGCGCGGGGAGCGCGGGCGGGGCGAGCGGCCCGAGCGCGCCGAGCGCGGGGAGCGCGGCGTGCGCGAGCGCGAGCGCGAGCCGGAGTGCGCGCGGCGCCGCTCCTCGCGCCGCTTCGCTCGCATCTCCTTCTCGCGGATCATGCGGTTGAACGCCTCCAGCGGGTCCTCGTTGGCCCTGCGACAGTGGACCGAGCTTCGCTTTAATATCCGCTGCCGATCGGCGTCGGTGCGATCCCGTAGAGCGAGGACTACAATAATTACATGTCGTGTCTAGACTGAGGTGCGAGCGAAACGGACGTCTTTATGTTTGACTGCGCGTTCGATTCGCGGAAATCAGTATGATACATGTTATATGACGAAGGACGACGTGATTTGAACGACGCAAAGCGAACAAAAAAGAAACCAAAAATACGCGCACGGTAACTTCATTCCAAATTTTGAAAATCCCTCTGTGACAATAAAATATAAATACACAAATATTGAAAAATAACTCAAAAATATATAAATACTTCGCTATAAAGACACACTAGTTAAATATGCAAATGATTTACCCGTTAGTCGGAGAGTCTTTGATACCAGGCGGCGGTGGTTGATATGGTTCTGGAGGGTAGCGGTCATTGTACGGTGCCGACCCTAAAGATCTCGAGTACGGTGCACTGGCACGAAACAAAAATATTTGATTAATATCTTGCTACACAATATGTTTTATATAATGAGATGTAATCACTGCGAATTATTACTAATTCTTAATGATACTTATTACGATGCAAATTGTATACGAATTATTGTTTATTGTTAACCTCCTACATTCTATAACAATAAAATGTTTTTAATCTTCATATTTTTTGTCTTGATTCTTTTTCCAGATCAAAAATACTTAATATAATAGCTAATAAATGTATAATAAGCTTCCACAAAATTAATATTGGAACCTTACTCATTGTAATGTGAAGGCGGCGGTAAACCTGCCACGTACTGCGGCGGACCTCGACTGTACACCACCTGGCAACACAGCGTCAACCAATTTAAATACACACCGGTGAAATTGCATAACATCAGTAACATTGGGGCCGTCCATTAATCACGTGATGTTTTTTAATATTTTTAACCCTCCCTCCTCCCCCTAGGTGAAATGTGGTGAGGTTTAAGACTAACCCCCCCACCCCCAACCCAAAATCACGTGTATTTTTAGTGCATACAAAGAATCTTATTATTTTTTTTATTTGATCTTTCAATACAGGTTTTTAAGTAAAGAACCATCTAGGAATTCTTTCGTTTCCTGATAACGGCGAGTCAAGTTCCCACTACACGCCGCTATTTGGTTTAGAAATCGCGCATTGACGAAAAAAAAAATACACGTGATATCTTACTACACTCCCCGTCGCGCTTTGTGATATTTCAAACACAATTAAAACAATGATTCTAACCTGCGAAGACATTGGATCTCTTCTCTCGTCAATTGTAGGTGTACTCGCCCTTTGCTCGTCAATCCTTGGCATCTGAAATGTGAATGTATTATATTATGTAATACTAACGTATGCAATATTAAAATTGTTGGCCGTTTAAAGTGGGCTATCAGAACAGATATTACAAAATATTTTTTGAATATTGTAATAAATAAAACATTTAGTCTGATACGAAAAGAATACAAAAATGTTAATTATGATGAAATTTTCAAACATAGTTGCCAGAGTTTCTCCTAAATCCTAAGTTATAAGTAACCTCCATTTACAGCACTTTGTTACCGGATTTTTTTTATTTTCAATAATCTTATTCTTTTATCAATATGTCCCTACAAGAACCAATGGTTTCCTAGCATGTTATTCGTGGCTCATATAAATGAAAATGAAATTTAAAAAATACACAAATCTCCATAATTTCTCAGTTAGAATATAGAATAGAATATACTTACATTCATCGGAACATTCGCTGGAGGTTCCATATCAGGTTTATGACTTGGCGGCGGTCCTATAACAAAACACAAATCATAGTTAAATAAAAACACCAAAAAACTTCATATCAAACACGTATATAGTGGTATTAAAGAAAAATATACTTTGTAGCATTACAGCAAAATAAATACTACCAATTCTCTAGCAATATACACCTCCACCATAAGCAATAACACATAACATGATATGACATTATAATATAATATGTTTACTGAAACTTCCGTCTCATATCCACATAAATATTTCAAAAGCTTAACAAGTTTACATAAACTTTTTGGAACAAAAAGCCTCATCTCCAATTATTTTATTCTCTAGTACCTTACTTTACCTTCTTTAGTAATTATGAAAATTTTCATTAAAATAATTATTTGTTAGCATCCTACATAAATAGATGCCTACTGCATTTTTAGCAAACAATTGAAGAACAATGTTAGGTAAAGCATGCGCATGCTCCATTTATTAGCTGTCATGCTATATTAACAAAACATTAGCTTATGCACAACAATATACACACAGTTGATGTAGACACTATAAATTATTTCAATTGACTCACATTAATCCAGGAATATATAAAAGCTACAAAAATTGTATGACATAAACGATTGTACAGAACATTCTAAAAAGTAATAACTTAGTTTATCTGTGAGACAAAACATTAAAAGTAATAATGAATATACTAGTACTTCAAGTCTGTAGTTTGCATGTGATGGAGACAGCTAACCATTCCAACCAACCACCATAATAATCTAGGGTAGCAGCTACCACCATACTAAAGTTCATTTAAAATATATTCAGTAGTTTTTGCGTGAAAGAGTAACAAACATCAATATATTAATACGTGAGGATTACGAGACAAACATATTGACTTAATGAAGGCTACTCTGAATACTATAATATTCATAGAATAAGGAAAAATATTGGCAATTTTCTGATCTGAAGGATTCATACGCTTGTGTGCAAAAACAGAACCTTTTCGAGCAATAATATTGACAATTTCTCTATCGGGCATGAAAAATCATTACTAAGCAAACAGTAAACTCATGACAAGAAAATAGGTGACTCAGATTCCAGTTATTAAATGAGCCATACTAAATAAACTCAATTTAATTTTAACATGTCCTTTTTTTTCATTCTTGTCAAGCTGCGACTGTATTAGCAAGATTATTGCATGCATGTTATAAAAAAATGATATCCTGCTAGATGCTTCAAGTGAAGGCAATACTGAACAGTGAGAAAGAACATAGAGTAGTGGGCGAGCATGCGGCGCCGAGTACCGTAGCGCGCGTGTCGATGCAGGGAGTGCCTGGCGGGGTGCGCGTGGTGCGCGTGGTGCGCGTGCGCGTGCGCGTGCGCGGCGTGGTGCGGGTGCGCGGGCGGCATCGTCACCGTGATGTTGTCGTCCGCAGACCCGTCCGACTCCTCGCCGCCGCGACCCTCTATACACCACGCACCTCATCATTACACCCCATACATCAATCTTACCACATCCAAATGTTTCACTATCATTTCCTGATTACAATTGATGGCGAATCCCGATCGGACATTTTTAATAATAAAGAAGTGATCAACCCAAACGTAAATTTTCAATTTTATTTTTTCAACTATATCAGGTATCTCCAGAATGCGATCGAAAACGATTATGTAAACCTTAAAGAATATGTATTCAAATAAAATTTTGGAAATCTTTAAGGTTGTTTTATTTACTTATGCATGGAAAAGCAACTGCTTATTTTTTTTAGAAATAACATGAATAATAATATAGTAAAATGAATAAAGATAAGACCCAGAAACGCGAGAAGCAGGGTGGCGCATGGTTAGTTTAAAGGGTTGTGGAGGGATCGGAGGAGGAAACGTTTCGGTACAACCTGGTAAAGATTATAATGAGTGCTTGTTCCCACAATCGCAAATGAATGTTACTATGCGGTGAATTTAGTTATTTGTAATTATTGTTTTATGTGTTATTGAGTTTTTTTATTCGTTTGTGTCGTTTTGTTGTTCTTTAAACAATATCTAATGTTTAGGATAAGCTCAAACGCTTCTCGCACATTAAGGATTTAATGGTAAAAGTAATGATAGTGAGTTAATATGTTAAATTAAGCCTATCAAGGACCGAGTGTTCGATCGCAATTTTTAAACTATTGTGACATTCAATTGCACGTCTCTTCGATAATTACCTGCGCTCGGGTGTGTACCGAAAACACCTCGATGATGCCCCGTCTGTACGATGCTACACAACGAGAGCTCGCCCTTAAGAGCTCTTTTATATTGTTTCAAATTGGAGACTTATCCAGTTAAGTTTTCTAATACACTCATCTTGTTTATACAAAATATAGTTGAAAGTCTCAAATCATTTGCGCCGTATTACCATTTTTGTGGCCTGGGGATTTAAACCACACATTTTACTTTAGCTACTGTAAAAAACAATGTGTACATAGACGAATTACAATAAGCAATGGTCGCTCTAAATTATTAGTAAATAGTAATTATATATATTTTGGTCCATTTGTGGTCGACCGGCATAAATGACGAATGCTGGGCTCGGCTAGCGGCCGGCGCTCGTTGTACTAAGTACACCGACTGCGTTCCACGTATTCCACTATGCGTTCCACGCATCCTATTTAACATTTTTGTCGTAGTACTTTTTATGTAGCTAATCCCAAAAAAACATGATAATCCTGTAATCAATCCTGATATAATTTTATTAATTTAATAGAAGTATCGTTTTCGATCTCCATTGCGGACTAAGGCTTCGTTGAGCGCGCAAAAAACCCAACAAAATATGGCTTGGTTCGCGGCGACAAATTGGCTCGTGTCTCGGCGTGCCTCATGTTGAGGCTACCCGTCTCCACTTACACAGTCTCGGATCGAGGCGGCCGCTCGAATTAAGGCTGCCTCTGGTTACCTGGTGAATGCACAGCTTAAGAGTCGCGCGCGCCTTGCCTTGACCCCTAGCGCCAGCTGATTTTTTGTTGATGTAACATGGTTTTTTTACGAAAAGGTTTTTATTATTATTTTATTAAAAAGTTTCGATACTTTTCGTTTTTGTGACTTAGTGCCTAAGGTCACTAATACAATCACTCCCTTCGTTTTCAATCGCAGTCTGGAGACTCGGTATCTTTATTCGATTTATATCTTTAATATTTGATTATATAACATCGTATTATAAAAAAACATAATAAATAAATTATTTAATTCACATTATAATCCCACCACATAATTTTTGAATGATTATTACATACTTACAAGTTACAACAAATGTAACTTATAAAATATTACATAGAAACACTTAAAATTGAAATCTTGAATGACTCCTTAGAAATATTGAAATATGAAATTAGTCCAGCAGCAAGGAGGCGCATAGGATTAATCTGTCTCAAACCAGCCATACCCATGGTAACAAGAATGATAAAGAAATTAGGATAATATAAAACAAAGTCTCATTTTGTCCATACCTATTTACAATAAATCATTTGTTAGAATGACACGAATGTTCAAACGCATGCAACGAAAATCCCTTAAAAGTAATTTAATTACACAAACCTGAACTACCACGGACTGTGGATTGAACCGGCCCATTCTGTGGAGGCTGCGACGTGGCAACGCCGGCAGGAGCGACCTCTGACAAAACAAAAAAAATATATTTTCGCAATATTTTAAAAACAATAAATTTATAAATCGCAAATAAGGGTTACTTTGTGCCTTAGGGGGAATTTTGTGACACCCACTTGAGAGAAAATAATACAAATTTTATTTTTTTATATCCAGTGAGGCCAAAATCTTTTCAAATAATAAACTTCCGAAGAACATTTGCGACACAAGGTACGGTACATTGTATTTTTTTAAGAAAAGAGAAGTAATACAAGAGGCAAGAACCGCATGTTGTATAGCATAATTCAATTTCCAAGTCCATGTTAAAATCACCTGCTTTAGAAGTGGGTCGCATTTGCATTGGTACTGTGGATGGTCGATGTGGCGTGCGCCGACTGTACCCGGTCTGGTTGCGGAAAGACGACACCGAGTTTCTTAGAAACCTGGAAAAATAATTCTATGGTTAAAACGCAATCCTATATTATAAGGTTTTTTTCAGACTCGGATTTTTACCTGTTCGGAATCAATGTTGTCGGTGATATTTCTTTTTCCCGACAATCCGGGCATTCGTGATCTTCCGATTCCAATAACGCGCCTCGGATACCTATGACATATAAAAAGTAAACATTCATATTGTATTACACCCATATAAGGTTAGAATTTACATAATCTCTCACACATAATAGTAATAATAGTATGTCTTAGTTTTAAAAACGTATAAGCAAGGGTCGGCCTCGGTGGCGTAGTTGTATTACGGTACGGTTACAAAGCTGAGGTCTCGGGTTTGAGTCCCGGGTCGGGCAAAGTGATATTGAGTTTTTCTATTCATTATCAACCCGGAGTCAGGAATTTGTGCCCGATATGGCGATAGGCTCGCCCCCTAACACATCGTCGGACGGAACATGCAAGGCGAAACGTGAGTGTCTTAGTGGTGCCTCTGCCTACCCCTTTCGGGATAAAGGCGTGAGTTTATGTATGTATGTAAGCAAAAGTAGTCACACACATTGCGATTTCACACTTGCACCTATTAACAGAAAGGAATTTGCGCAACTATCTTCCAACAAACCTTAAAGTATACTTGTGCAATATAAGTGCGCAAGTAAATCGCTACGTGTGTGGCTGCCTTAAGATAATAATTACATACATTCATCGCAAAAGGAATTGCCACAGCAGGGTATCATGACGGCATCAGTGAGCAGGTCCCGGCACAGGCTGCAGATGAGTTCGTCGGGGATGTTGGGCTCGGCGGCCGCCGGCGCTGCCGTGGGGGGCGGCTCGCCCGCTCCTGAGTTCTCAGACGCCATGTAAGCCTCACTGTAAAGAATGCCAAAGCAACTTTTATACTATGGATCTATTAGAACTTAATAGTTTTAAGTATAATGAGAGGTAACCCTCAAACGTATCATGTAGCTACACATGAGCAACTACTGAATAAAAACATCACTGTAGTTAACTTGGTCCTCGACGTCTTTTACGCACCTAGGTTGTAGATACATAAACCCACGTGTATATCGCCAAAGAGATCGACATAGGTGCCTAGTAATTGACCAAGTGAAATGCAATTCCAAGGGACGATACGAAGCAAGCCCGTTGTCAGTCCAGGAAAGAATCCAGTCCCATTCATTCATGATATGATACTTTTCAAAACTAAAAATCTTAATAAACTAAATTGTTTTACCAGACCAATTAAACATTGTTTTTCTGCTCTTATACCAAACTACATATGTGTTGTAGAGGAATTTGACTTTACAACCAATTGAACTAATTTCCCAACTCAACATAATTTATTTAAATTATAAATTTGAAATGCATACACTGAACTTTACATTAAAATTACAATACAGTTAGCATCGGATATGTCAATGTATACATGCATTGTTTCAAACTTACTGATCAACTGCAGGAACAGCAAATGTTCCACTTGGGGTCATCATTGCACCAGGTGCTTTTGGGCCTTCAACTGGTACCATGAAACTGCGAGGAATCCCTGTACTTCGCCTAATCTCTACAGGATCACCCTGAAATGCACATAGCGTTAATGAAATAAAATATTAATTGTTTATACATCATACCCATAGAAAGAAATCTATACACATACTCTACTACTTAATCCCAATGCAATCTGAAACATAATTGTACCTTTATAGTACTGGTAGATATATACAATGACATTTAAAGTAACATCATGTTTCCAATAATGTATAAAATAGTGTTAATATGAATTGTAAAAGGGGACTCTATAAATTCATAAATATGTAATAGCAAAAATACTAATCCTAAATAATTAAAAATAAGAAATAAACCTACCGAGTTTGCAACTGGACAATCCTTGATCCAATGTCCGCGCTTTTGACACTTGTAGCAAATATAATTAGCTGGCACAGCACCTCTTTGGTTTTGTCCTCTAATTTTTTGATAACTAAAACATGTAAATATACATTTCAGAAAATCTTACTAATATTAACAATAGTATAAGATATTTAGACAGCCATTGTACAGTGAAAAGATTTATAAAATAAGGCTATTGATCTAAGAAATCTGATTTCACAACCCATGGCCTACCCAGGAAAAAGGAATCTTTAGGCTGGATTAAAGACATCTATTAATTATCACTGTGCGTGGTGGCCTGTTGGTAACGGACCAGACGCGACTGCCTACATGTTCACGGTGGTCGCGGGTTCAAATCCCAGAGCACACCTCTGACTTTTGGGAGTTATGTGTGTATTGATAGTCAATCACCATGCACTTTAACGGTGAAGGAAAACATCGTGAGGAAACCTGCATACCATAGCCATTTTAAAGAATTTCTACCGTATGTAAGTCCGCGAACCCGCACTAGGCCAGCGTGGTGGACTGTATGGCCTAACCACTCTCAATCGATTCTCTCGATTGTAGAGTAGACCCGTGCCCTGCAGTGGGACGCATATGGGCTGATATAGATAGATTAATTATCACATGACACAAAATAATTCAGGACAGTAACATAATATACCGGGTATATCAAGACTGCGACTGAAAACGAAGCCAGGTGGTTGTTTGTGACTACAGACACAATGCAATAAAAAATTCAACAAAAAGCGACAGTTTTATTTGGATTAATTTTTAAATCATCGTGTTTGAGTGGTAAATATCGAGTTTTTGCGAAAATAATAATTTTAACCATTGCGTCTTTACAAATTTGTATTTGTAGTTGTGTGTTGTACATAGTTTTCCTAAAATTGTAATGTACACCTTTTTGGTACACCATTATGATTTTAATTTTTAAGAAAACTATGTATTTATCACCCAAATACGACGATAAATAAAAAAATACAAAAAAAATATTGTTTTTTTTTTGCTATATCTTTAGTTGCATTGTTTTTAGTCACTAATACTACCACCTGGCTTCGTTTTCGGTCGCGGTCTTGATGTATATTAATCAGTGTTTTAATGTTGGAACTCGAATAAAATATTTTCATCAGATAATGAACCCTCATAAATGGTAGAAGTATAAGGCAGTTTTATACGAATGATCTGTATCTTTATCTGAATCAGCCCACATACATTTTACTGAAGAACACGGGCCACTCCTATAATCGAAAGTATGATTGAGTCAGTTAGGCCATATAGTCCACCATGCTGGCAATTCTTTAAAATCGCCACAGCATGCAGATTTCCTCACAATGTTTTCTTTTACTGTCATAGTGCATGGTGATTGACTACCAATGCCCATGTAAATCCGAAAAGTCAAAGGTGTGCCCTGGGTTTTGAACCCGCAAAGACAGTGAACTTATTGGCAGTTGCGTCTGGTCCGTTACTAACAGGCCACCACACACTACCATTTCATTCATTAATTATACATATAAATCATTGTTGCGTAAAATCCCAACATTATTTATTTATTTATTTATAATTCTATATTGTACACAAAACATAGGAATAACATAGATAATATGGAACTTAAATCTAAATATGAGTACAAAAGGCAGTCTTATCACTCACGGTGATCTCTTCCAGAAAACATTATTCCTATATTGTAAGGTTTTTTTCCTAGGTACACCATGTGATGCAAAATACACTGATCATAGATATAAATAATTAGTAGGAACCAGCAAGATTATATTGTCTTATGAATATTAATGAAAGAGATAACTGGAAAGTCAAATTGCCAAGCTTGACTTATTCAAAATCAATAATTACAATGCATGTGTTTTGTACAAAATGATCTAATTATATGTAACCATTTATATCTTCTTTACAAATTCTAACAGCCATAAACAAAAATAAAAATATCCATAATAATGTATGCTGTTTGATAAATAAAAAAAACTAATATAGCAATCAGCAATTAGCATAAAGTCAAGTTAATGATAAATATTTACTTGCATTTAATGAAAATATTTGTAGTGAAGCTAAATTGTTGACTATGCCTAGGCAATGCAAACGTTTTGTTCTATTTTAGATAATTTAGGCTTTAAAAATAAAGTGGAGACAATCTCCTACATTGGCAATAGGGCTCTGGCCTGAGGTGAATAAGCCAATTGAGATAAATATGCATAGCTTGTTTTTCTAAAATATGATTGTATGTGAAAACAAAGCCAATAAAGAGTTTTTGAACTTAAATGCACTATCCTAGCTATTGGAATCTAATGGCATGTGTTAGATTGTATTATGTACTAACATGTGTTATGTGGAAAAGAATTCAGTATTTGGTCTAAACCTGGAGGATCTTTGTGCTGATTTTGTCAATTAAAACAGGCTAATTTTATTGCTATCTTCAATTTTGATGTGATAGAAAACAATAAAATATCACACATGTACAAATTATTAGTGTTGGACTTTGTATTTTCTTTAATATTTTAATAAAAAATATCTATACAGTATATAGCTTGATCCAAATGATGACATTGAGTGAATCATGTTTATGATAACAGCCTAAGCCCTTCTATAAATTAGATGCAAAAAATAATAATAAAATACTGCACCATAACAATAATACAATATTTTTTTTAAATATTAAATATAAGCAGTCTGTCAAAATTCACGTTCATCTTACTTGCTGGGGTCGTAGTCAAAGGTGGATTGTGAAATCATAGCATTTATTTTATCCTGTTCGCTACCTTCCATGCGAGATAGATCTGCCAGTCCCTTGTTAGGAGCCACATCTTTGTGGACCGATGATAGGTTATTGTTAGAATTCTCCCACTGCTTCTTAGGCTGTTGTGAAAGGGGTACTCTAGCTACTAGCAATGATGTGTTTTTAGGTATTAATGTGTTGTCGTCTACATAAACTGAAAAAAAAATGTTTATTAACATATTGAGTTCTGAAAATGTACTTAATATTAAACTTGTTGTCTTAAGGGTCTTATTATGAAATTTCATAGGGAACATTTTGAATGTGTAAAGTATTTATTCAAATGTCATTAAACTACATCAGTAACTAACCTTCTTTAGTCTGGGCGTTAGTGATTTCCAAATCAAAGTCTGAAGTCTTTCCAATCCGTTTTTGCTGAGATATAGCAGCTTTCAAATCGCCTACAGATATATGAAGTCCATCAAAAGTGACCGTATCATAATCCAATGCACTTTTGAATTTATAATGGACAGACATTTCCGTTAACAAAAAAAACACTCGTTAATTGTAACATGACAGTCCACTGTACTTCACGTGCCTAATCCATTACAATCTTCAACTCAATGAACATATTAGTAAGACTGCCCGAGTTTAGTGTAACCTCAAAAAGTGCTGCGTTACAAATGGAAAGAACTGTTTATTGCAATTGGTCGTTTAATATAGGTATTTATAGATTCACTTTAGGAGTATATCAACAATACAATTGAGCTTATGGTTACACAAAAATCTTCAAGCATTTCATTACTGTGCATCCGCCATTTCAAATCACAGATTACTTAGTACTTTTCAAATTAATGACAATTGAGAGCACAGATTATCAAGTAAAATTGAGAGTGAATAAAGGTGTACGACGTGAATGAGAACGAAAAGACTAATGTAGTTTAAATCCATGAAACATATATAATCGACTAAATTAATAATTTATACTATTTTATGAGGAATACTACATTCCTCAGACATTATATGTTGAAAACTTAGTCAATTATTAAGCAGCAGATTTAAACTAATTTATGCTTTATCTACAGGAATGTATAGTACTAAGCAAATATATAATAATAGTTATAGAAATATGTTCAGTGAATTTTAAACAATACTCGAACCAAATTTTATAGTCCTTAACTATAACTTCTTAATAATTACAAATAATATAAATATTTAAAATGATGTTTTAAAATCCAAACACAATATATTTTTAAAAGATGACTCACTCTCTGGCCTGCAAGGCTGACACGTCACTCGATAGGTTGTAATTTGCGGATGTGTATCCGATTTCAATTCTAGATGTTTGATTCATGGCAGCGGAAGAGGTTAGTCAGTTGTGAAATATATTAATTGGTAATTACGCTCAGTACCAATTGAAGCCAAATAAGATATAAAAAAAATATTTTTAGTTTTATTAAAAATATATTCCATTTTAAAGTACGTCTGAACGCTCAATTTCTCTCTGATAAATAAAATATTCAGATAACTACACATTTGGCACATTGCCATGAACTTCCGGTATGGGATAAAGACACACGCGGATCTACCAAGAAAAGAACGCGAATAATTATAAAAGTATCGAATAGAAGACTTAATTAATAATTGACACTGTCTGTTTAAAATATGTCCAATAACGGTGCTCCAGACTCTTGGGAAAGTCAAGCTGATGTTATAGGTGAACAAGGTGCAAATGATTCTAATGATGTGTCTACAAAATTTTCCACGTTGAATGTTAACGCCGTGGAGTTCGTGCCTTCTTTTTGTAAGACGTCTCAGGCTAGCGATAATTCCGAATCCCCCACTTCACCAGAAAAGTCTGAAAGCGATTCATCAAACTCCGCTGGAAGCCCCGTCTTGAACGGTAAGTCGAACGTCTTGTCATTATCTCTAAGGAATTACAGAGTGTAATACGTTTTTGATTAGTTTAAAAAGTATTTAAATACCGCCGCTTTAATTTAGTAACTTCAGTGCGCGATATACGTCGGTGGGAAACTTCAAGCATAGAGCGGAACACACGTTCGATGACTTTATTTTTTTTCTGAATCCAGTTCTAACGGGTTAAAACTGACACGCGGCGCGCGGCTTATGTATCTATTCGATATTCATTTATTCTGAAACTTTCTCTTTTCTTATAATTAAAGTAGTGTAACATGGCTCGAGTTGTTAAAGGTAAAACAATTTTCCAATAATAATTTAATAATAAACATGGTGTTTCCATAGTTTGTTTAACTTTCACACGTTCGCGATATTTGATCCAGGCATCCAGCTGTCTGTTTTCGACTCTTAACAAGTAACTAGCTTGACTCCCCTTTATATTATAAGCTTATATTAACATGAGAACAAACTTTTAACAACTTTTTGTAACTGAACACCAAACTTTTAACAATGTCTTCAATGACATGTCATTTTCTTTTTCGCATGTGTGAGTATAATTTTTAAACGTTTGTCATCAACATTTCATCCCACAAGATGAAATATAGGAGGATAAAAGAAAAAAAAATGTTTCATGTGAGTTTTTCATATTAAGTTCTTTTGTTTTGTACACAAATAATTGACATATTTTTATCAGTGTTGGGACAAAAAACGTAACAATGTCCTAATTTTTAGAGCATCTGATATATTTGAAAAATACACAAACTTTTGTTTTTTTTTTTTTTTTCATATCTACTTTCCAGTGACAAGGTTATGTATGGTTTTGTTAATTCATGTTAATTTCACAATTTCATCTTTAGTTGTGAATTTGTGATCAAATTCTTATAACATTGTGCTTATACATATCTGTTGTTTGTAAAGGATGTGGAGATGGCGGAGGAGAAAGCGGAGATGGAAGGGCAGCATCGGCATCACCTCGGGTGGAAGAGCCACCTCCTGTTCCACCAGCCGGAGCTCTGCCTGTTTCCTCATCTGACATTTCGCCCACCGCCGACAGTTGGGAAGCTGAGGCTGACGATGCTCTACTCACTCCTGATGATAACAATGAGCCGGAAGAAGAGGAGTTAGAGCAACAAGTAGGAATTGCAAACACTCAAGAAACTGTATGCATGTTTGCTTACTATTTACATTTAGAAAAGTTTATTTTACCTCTGGGTTTTTAGCAGATTTTTAAGTTCTTACAGCATAATTGTTGTTTTCTATTAATATTTATACTTACACAAACTAGGCTGCATTTCATTTGATTTCTTGAGTTTTTTGTTTTTCGAAATGGCTTTCTGATTGTTAGAGTTGAGTGAATCATACCTAAAGTTGGTACTATTGATGTTAGTTACATTATGAGGGCTGTAGTAAAAATACTATCTATTATTCTTTAGATATGTCAATAAAATGCACCAAAAAATTGGATTATCCAAAAATGGTACTAGCATGTTAAATCAATAGATGTTTTCCTAACAACTGTCTTGCTAGACAACTAATATTGCAGTCATACTTCACTCCTTCACCTACTTCACTCCGTAATATACATGAATCCAGAGAACATGTTGCTATTGAGCAAATAAATTATCACTCATCATTACTGATAAGTGGCTGACATACCTGTTTGCTCTCTGTGTTTTCATTCATTCTATTCTCTGGAATAACTATTCAGTATGTGCCTAGATTTAGAGGCAACTAAATGTGGCATTAAATCTAAACTAATTGAATGTATTTTTATAAATCATGTTCTTAAGCCTCATCTCATTAGTTGAAGTAATTACCATAGCTTATCATATGACATGATTGTTTTTAAAACTTTTATACACTTGTGAAAATATCCCTTTTCTAGGAGGATGGCGAGACAGCAAAAAAGATTCCCAAGAAAAAACCACCCAGAGTGGAAGATACTCGAAGTAAGAAAGAACATGTTAATGTTGTTTTTATTGGCCATGTGGGTGAGTTTTATTTTGATTAAACATTTAACTAACGCCACCAAAGTTCATAATACTTAAAAGCGAAAATGGAATTCTATAGATGCTGGAAAATCTACTATTGGTGGTCAAATAATGTCCTTAACGGGAATGGTGGACAAGAGAACCTTAGAAAAATACGAAAGAGAAGCCCGAGAAAAATCACGAGAGTCATGGTACTTGTCATGGGCACTTGACACTAATCAAGAAGGTATGTTCAATATTTGTTATTCTTTTTCAATATTTCATATAATTCTCTGTAGTTAATATCCATATTCACCTTAAAATATTTGTAAACCTTGACAATCCTCTTATAAATCCAATTTCTAGAAGTATAACATATTCAAGGACTCTATATAATTGTGTACTTTATGACCTTTATGACTTTAAATGCCAAAGTATTGTGACCTTGATGGCTTACTACAATAATTCTGTCACCCCTTACATAAGAAACTATATTGTGTATTTGTAAGTCATTTTAATTAATTGGTTTCGATTTTATTTGATTGTGCAATGTTTTCTAAAATACAAGAATTTATTCCATATTCATATGGGTTTAAACATCCAATCATTAAAATAGTATATGTGCTAAAAATAGATTTAGAATAATGTTATTGATAAATTCTCTGATTCTTTTATCTTCAGAACGTGACAAAGGCAAAACAGTGGAGGTTGGAAGAGCATATTTTGAGACTGAAAAAAAACATTTTACTATCCTCGACGCCCCCGGTCACAAGAGTTTTGTACCAAACATGATTGGAGGAGCGGCGCAAGCAGATCTTGCCGTATTGGTATGTATTTAAAAAACCAATAAAATATTAACATGCGAAAAATTTATATACATATGTAGTTGGTATTCCTTAACGTCGGCTAAAACACATCGATCTGTCCATCAGTGCAGCTTACAAGCATTTTGCATTGTAATGGTGGCGTACAAGTTGCATTCTAAAAAACGCGCGTGCAAGCCGCATTTAACCTGATTGTTTACATTCAACACAACATGACAATAATAAACAGAAATCTGATAAACATTTTGTCCTAATAAGCTTAATTCATTGGAGAATATTAACGTAGATAAAGAAACTACTAATTTAAAAAGATACAAGTATGCAAAGATACATTTGAAACCTCAGATTTCATTATTTGGATAATTTTGTAAAACAAATTTATGGTCTATACACATCATAAAAATATTCCATGGAACATTTTATCGACAACCTTATTTATAACCACAATGTGTTTGTATTGTCATGACATTATTATGCTACACCATGTCCATATGGAATAAATAATGTTCCATACTTATTTTGGTCTGGAACTTTTTGGCTAATATGCTAATTATTTCATTACACAATAGGTTATATCAGCACGTAAAGGAGAGTTCGAAACAGGGTTCGACAGAGGGGGGCAGACCAGAGAACATGCAATGTTAGCAAAAACAGCTGGTGTCAAGCATCTCGTCGCCCTTGTCAACAAGATGGATGACCCCACTGTCAACTGGGACGAAAAAAGGTGTGTTTTTACTCTTGGATAATATTTGTCGCGTTTATGCAAACAATCTATACATTTACATCATGATAAAAATGGTAACAGACCTGATTCATAAGTATACCATGCTAGGTGTGAAACTGTGATGTAAGATATTATCACCTGCTAATGGACTTGGCAGTAGCAACCAGATTATCAAAACTATTCATATTTATATGATAGTTTCTTTCAATCATATCAAAATATAATTATCAAATCATGTTTATATCTGAGTTGTACTATCATTTAGGTGTTATTTCCTTTTATCTCTAATTTGGATAATTTACAATATGTAGAATGTCCTGTATGACTAGAAAGGCTCTAAAGTTTATAAAGTCTGGAAGATAAAATAAAACAAAAGCATATTATCATGTATTTCAAGGGTGATCTATGTATTTTATGAATTTCTTTTATATTACAAAAGCTAGTGTCATTTTTTTTATATTCCGAGCTACAACATACTGCATGCTATTTGCATTAATATTGATGACTCAACACCACAACAGTCATGTGACAATAGGAGGAAAAATGATTACATGTTAAAATACTTGTTGCTATGCACATTCAGAGATTAACAAAGGTTAAAATGAAAACTAGTTTATATCAGAAATTTCACTGGGCTCAGCCTAGACAGAACAGTAGGGTGGACTATGGCCTTACCCCTCTCAATAAAATTGTCGATTGTAGAGGAATCCCATACTCAGCAACTGGGAATCAGGCCTAAATCTTAATAAAATTATTATACAACTAGATTTGCGATGTCAACAAGTCAGACCTATTTCTTCCTTACTTGATACCTTCTCACATTTATCTAGTAACTGTGTACTATCAATACAATAAATTGTAAAACAACTTTGTCAATCTAGTAGTAAATCAGGATGCCATAATTATAATTAATTGATAATTGATACTCAACAAAACGATAATTAGTATTTTTTTTTCTATAATGCATATTTTATCTTGACATGTTACAGGTACAATGAATGTAGAGACAAAATAATGCCTTATCTCAAAAAACTTGGTTTTAATCCGGCGAAGGATTTATCTTTCCTGCCTGTTTCTGGACAAACTGGACAAGGATTGTTAGAAAAAGTATGTATTTCATTTTTAACTTATTATTTGTAGAAATAAGGTTTATGTTACAAGGTCATATTGAATTAGTTTTGCATAATAAGTAATTTCATTGGTACATCAATCTTAATTATTAGGATTTAAACATGAGCTTTTATAATATGTAAATCCAACCACTTTTATCATACATATTGTTTTGTGTGGTGAGTGTTTATGCATATTGTAGCATTATTCAATTAATTATGACAACCACCATTCCACCAGCCCTTAGACAAATGATTCAATTACAGCAATTCCTGTTTTTTAAAAGAAATTTAATTACAAATTCACATTCATGACTCAATTCTCTGATACACAATATCATTCGTTTTTAAATAGCATGTGGAAAATAAGAGCACCTTCAATTTTCTGCTAAGTGTCGCGGCTGCGGCTACGCTGCTTAGCAAATCCATGTTTTGTTTTTTATTGCAATGAATGGCGTGACGAGCATGCCTGATCGTAAGCGATACGACTGTTCATGAACAGTAGCAAAACCAACCAACACCATGAATTACAAAGCAATGCTTGGCATTCCACTGCGCTCGCAATCCTGAGACATACGATGTTAAGTCTCATTATGTCCAGTAGTTACTCTGGCTACAATGTCATTTAATCTGGAAACCAACAGTACATTTAGACTGCTGTTTTGCGGGAGCAGTAGACATTCCGGTGGTACCTTTCCAGGTGACTTCTAACATAATATGAGAGAGCGCGAGAGGTGCCTTAACTCTTAAAACAAGTTACAATAACGAGCATTAACAGTTACTTTGAAAAGTTACACAGTGAGTAATAACCTTTTTGTTTCAGGTCACAGAAGAAATTTGTCCTTGGTACCGCGGTCCATCGTTTATTCAACTCATTGATGAGTTGCCATCATTGAACCGCAAAATGGACGGACCTTTTATAATGCCCGTTGTGGACAAATATAAAGACATGGGTACTGTCTTGATGGGGAAGGTGGAAGCGGGGACCACACGCAAATCTAGCACTCTACTACTTATGCCTAACAGGGTAATTGATTTTGTTGTTCTGCTGCATCCAATTAGTTTTACTGCCTTACAGGGTGGTAAGGTACTATTACATGTTCAAATAATTAAACTATGTTTTTACAAAATAATTCTATGTTACAATTATAAAGTTTTGGTTGAATAGTTTCAGAACTGATAAGTGATTGAATATTACTTAATTACATGTGGAACAGTACAAGTTAAAATAAATTAGACTTATAATTTTATAAATGCTATTAATTACAACATTGCGAGATTGTTATTACATTTAAACAGTAAAAGTTACAATTCCATTCACATGAAATCAATTGGTACTGGTAATTTTTATATAATATGTACATAAAATACATTAACTCATTCAACACTAAACAGCAAGATAAGAAATGAAGTACACAATATTTGCCTGTAAAATGAGATACTAACATTATAATTATTTCTTGTAATTGTCCTTATCCTACACTTATATGGATGACTACACTGTGATTTTACAGTACACTGCTTGTCTAATATAACACAATTCGAGAAAATATTCAGGCTTCGCACCTTTTAGACCTTATACAAGTGGATAGACAAACTCATACCTTTAGAAAACGATGTAAAGAGCTATCAAATATCTGCATATTTAATCGTAACTACAGCTGCCTATAGTTATGATTTTCTGTACTGTAATCTATGAATACACATAAATTTCTAACACTTGAAATACTTGTCCAGGGCTCCAACCCTGCAGATAGATGAATACAATACGAATATAAATAGATAAATTGCCAAAGATACAAAACGTACAAATCTCTTATACAAGGTTATTATTAGTATACTACAAAGCCGAAAGTAGTTTGTTGAGAATCAGTAACACAATCCGTTGCACTAAATTTTAACATAAGATATATTTTATCCCAAAAACATTAAAATTCCGTCAAGCTAGTTACCGTGTTGATTTATAAAAATCCAGCGCGTGTCGGTCGTTCAACTATGCCTATTAAAGAACTTACACAGCCGGCCGATGCAAAATGCAAGGACATCATTCCTCCCCCACGCCCCGCACATGTCCCGCTCGCTTCCTACGTCCACACTACGGCGCGGCGCGGCGGTGCGTGCGGTGCGTTTGATCTAATAATTGGTAACCCCGGAAGTTTCGGCGCGTACGCATCTTTCGTGATTTTGTATAGACTATTCCGCGCACGTACCGATTTCTCGATGGCTTTTCGTTACAGCAACGTTGAAAATACAGACATCTCTGTATTTCTGTGCGTGAATTGTGGTGATAATGCGTCTGCGGCAGTGAGATATTATGAAGCCGCAAAGTGAAAATGAACTAATAAACAAAATTGAAAGTGCTTTTAATACAATAAAACAGAACACTTATATGCTATCGAAATTAGACCGCAATATGCGTAAGCGGGCTCGGCAGTGTATTAGGGAAAGGGGTGGACATTTTGAACAATTACGTAGGTATGTTTAGTTGTTATTGTAATAACAGTGAAGTGGTAAATATTAAGCAGAGTTTCGATTTGTTCTTAACACACACATCCCTCGCAAAGCATCATCTTTGGTGGAAACGCAGCCGTCTTGTTACAATGTTGAATATAAACGAAACAGTGTAAATAGTACCAGTGTTGTGCGTGTTGACGCACAGAATTCTGTGGTTGGCGCGAAACGAACGACGCGGCGCGGCAGTGCGTATGCGCGGCGCGCGCTTGTTCCCATGCGTTATTCAAAAAATGAGATAATTATCGTAACCTGTCAGGTCGTGAGTTTTCATTATTATTATTATATTTCTATTTTATCTGATCTTTTATACCAAAATCTTATTTGGGTGTTTCGGCTTTATGGTATACAAAAAATAATGTTGTATAGAACAAAATATTGTCCGAAGTAAGAATCGAACGAACGCAATAAAATCTCGAATGCTCGTAACCATTGGCGCAGTGAATTAACCCATTTGATTTTTTATGTATCCTATCAATTGACCCTTATAGCGCTGAGTGAGGTATATCGAAATGTCATTTACCAAGAAATAGTGGCAATGCAGGAAATGTTAGTTTACTTGGTACTCCGCCGACAACACAAGTGTTTGCGCGAAGCATCATTAATTATTGTTGGCTAAATGTTCATCATTGTGGGATACAAGATACATGAAAAATAGCCAGTTTTGATATACACTTTCTTGTTTGTGCCCAATATTATTAAATGTTATAATTAAATGTGCTGTTGAATTTGTCAAAAATATGAACAAATTATCGCAAATGTGTATATTTCTGTTACTCAGGTTCAAGTTACTGTAGATCAACTATGGTCTGACGACATCGAAGTGACATCAATCGGTCCGGGAGAAAACGTCAAAGTGAAGCTCAAAGGAATCGAGGAAGAAGACGTTTCACCGGGTTTTGTATTATGCGACATCGCCGAGCCAATCACCACGGGGAGAGTAAGTGTTCTTTATGCAATTCCTTAATTAAACAATCAAAAAATATAACTCAGTTGAATATATAACTGACCCTTGATCTATCAATGAACATGCAATTTGATTCTGAATGCAAAAGTAGATAAAGTAAAAATCAATTCAATTCCCATTGATCTTGCCCTGTGGATATCATTATACAAATGTTACCCTTACTTTCTTAGCCCACTATTTCATGCTTTCGTTTAAACAGGTAAGTTAAAAATGAATTCACCGTGTGACCATTACTCCCTCCTGCACACAAGAAAATGTGCATTTGTTTACAAGGTTGTTATATAGAGCATAATATTATTGTGCATTGATATTGTCTGTTTTTTTTTTATTCTATCAATATGTAAAAGTTTTTATTAAATCATAAACTTACAAATACCTAATACATACTTGTTAAACAGGAATATAAGTATACAGAACATACTGTTTAAAAACATTTAAGCATTTTGTTATTGTACTGTGTATTTTTGTGCAGATTTTCGACGCTCAACTGGTAATTTTGGAGCACAAGTCCATTATATGTGCAGGGTATTCCGCAGTTATGCACATCCATTGTGCTGCTGAAGAAGTTACTGTCAAGGTACATATAATATATTGGTATAATACCTATGATAAACAGGACATTTTCATAACCTTTATCTACTATTTTGTTTTATATCCCTAATGAATTGCTATTTTTAAGTACTAACTACTTTTTAATAAGCAGTTCATATGACCAATTGGAAACCTTAACTAAAATGCATAGAATATTTTTAACTTGATACAAATGTGTAGTTTAAAATTGAATTATATTTACTTGCATATTAGGAAAATGATATTTGCTTGTTTGAAAAATAACTTTGGAAATGGCGTTTGCTGTTAGAACTTACGCTATATTTTTGTCGCATTCTTTGGAGAATCTGATGTCATAAAAATATGATAACATAATAAATTATGAAAATAAACTGGACTATGAATCGAAACAAAGTGTTGATGTTGTGCAAAAATCGAAACTTATTTGTTTCTCAATAGGCACCGATGTAAGACACTAATATGATACATTTACTTATAATTACATACATCAAGATTTGCCGTGTATGAATGAGGCTGCTTGGCGCTATATTTATCAGTAGCTTCTGCCCGCAAACATCGGCGTGATTAACTTTATTTGAAATTTCCCATCCCGTCCCGTTATGTTCCGCTTGTCTCATTCTCACTCATGGCATGTAATCCAGTCCCATCCCATCCCTTTGACTGTAAAAAATAACAAATATATCGGAATTCCTTCCTCATCCCACAAGAACACTACATTTTTCGGGATAAAATGTTATAATCTAGAGTGTCGGCTACCTCCATACCAAATTTCATTGAAATCCGTTAAGCCGTTTCTGAGTTAATTGCACAGACAAACAGACTAAAATTCTAAAAATCATTATTTTGGGTTCTTTTACGTTAATACAGACGCCGCATAATAGTTTTTCTCATTTAACTGCCAAATATAGACATCGTTCGGTTACAAATTTATTATATGTATAGATTATGTGAAGCCTGTCGTCCATCTACTGTCGTTTGAAAAATATTTTGTAATGAATGCTTTATTTGCAGGCACTTATCTGTTTAGTGGACAAGAAAACGGGAGACAAATCCAAGACGCGACCGCGTTTCGTAAAGCAAGACCAAGTCGCCATTATGAGGATAGAATGTGCAGGAGTTATTTGTTTAGAGCCGTTCAAAAAGTTTGCTCAGATGGGCAGATTCACGTTAAGAGACGAGAGTGAGTATGAATCAATATATTTGTATAATACATTGTGTAATATTATTTTGAAGTACCCAAAAATCAATATGTTGTTTTCAATTTGTATTTTTTCTTTTCAGACAAAACTATCGCGATTGGCAAGGTCCTCAAAGTGATTGAATAAATTGGCACTACTCGTAATTTAGCTAGGATAGGCCTTCCCTAACCGTATATCAACAGAGATTATGTCTAATATTTAATCCTATTTATGGGTCCCAATTTCCGTGGGAACTCAAATGTAACGCTTCGTCATAAAAGGCACTCAAAAGATAATTTCCGGTTTATTTATTATATTGGAAAAAAAAAACAGCTAGACGTTACAGGTATACAATTTATTAGAAGAGCTCCACATTTGCTTAAAGTTAAAGCTACAGAAGCTATGCCCACACACTCTCGAAAACGCTGCCATTTTGATGTTATATTTTTTCAACGTTATGTCTACTTATTTGTGAAACAAGAGTAGTGTGAGGGCAAAGCTCATAAAATCTCATATTGCGGGGGAATGGCACGATACTGTGGTAGAATACTATTTTGTCCGAGATGCTTCATAAAGACGTATCACAAGTTTTTTATTGGTCAAATGAAATCAATATGCTCTTTGCTGTTTTAAACTCTTTTGCACCACATAGAAATGAAGCTGTTTATAGCTTGGTTTACTATGTTACGTGTTCGTACAGTATTGATGTTATCCGACAATGGACGATAATTATTATCATTGATCATAAACAAATAGCGTCACGGGGAACTCTTCTGTTAGTCTTATTTTTTTAACATCAAATTCTTCTATTTACAAGTGGTTTTGATGATTGAAACTCTCATGTTAATAATTAGGCTGATCATCTGCTATGATAAATACACAACATATTTATTTGTTTTATTTCATTGCTTTTAACCATAATATTAAAGTATAGATGATCACCCTAACAGGTATTTACATTAGTGATTATAATATTTTCACATATTATACATATAAATATAGCATTGTTTCCTATTTTGAAAACAAAATTATGTTTTATTTGATTAGCTTGCTTACAATACACATTTTTATGTTGAAGTTCAGATTCGGTCTGGGCATTTTATGTACGTCAATACTAGTTTATGGTCGCATATCTGTTTTTAATGTTAATATACTATACTCTGCAATATATTTTCTTTTGTATCGAATAATGATAGTTTATACTTATTGCTTTTGCGTTTCAACACCTGAGCGAAACTCGAGCGTCTTTTACGTAACTAACAGGCATTTTATTTATAATTGGGGGAAAGTATAAATATCGCGTTGAGCTTCGCTCTGGTCGAGCTATTTACTTGTAAACGATTATAGTAAAAGTATAGGTCTAATATCTTATGGGTGGGCGTGTAACGTGTTATGTACTGTTAGTTTTGGGGGTAACGCTTGGATAGTCCTTAATTTCTTATTCATACTTTAATGTAGAGACATACTGAGAGTACTTATGGAGTGTTATGTAAAACGGTTAGCGCAATAACTGTAACTTTTTCTTATTTGAACTCTGCATTCGATACGTTACGAATATTGTATATTATGAATTTATAATTTTCAGCTTTTTGAAAAATGTAGGCTCAGGTTGTGTAGTACTCAGTCAGTGGTGTAGAGGCGCGCGGCGGCGGTGCCGGAGCGGGCGGCCCTCCACTTCGACCGAGCACTTATACAAACTGCGACTATATTATTTTGGTTAAAATAAAATTTTATTCATACTAATTTGCGAATATTTTTACAGTTACCTTGCTATTACAATTTGATTGTATGATAGAGTACATTGAACTGAAAACGCATATATTAACAGCAGCGCAGTATATATACCGGTGTTAAAAGTAAAAGGTATTTTTTACTAGAAAATATATTTATCATTATTTTAAATTGATTTTAGGTAGACCATAATAGAAACAGAACACCAATATTGTATCAAAAAATAAAACTCAAAAAATAAAGTACGGAATTATATAAACTTTGACAGAGTCATTTAAATATACGTAAAAACAAATCAGTTTTCTATTACCCTGCTTCAATTCCTGCTGCGTGTCGAAGAGCGACGAATTTACCCAGAGCTAATCATTAAATTACAAAATATTTAGTTATCACATTGTCTCATTGCCTATGGCTGATTTTTGCAGAACATGGCAGTAGTAAAATGCAGCAAGAAGTGACAGATTAAGTTGTATGGCAATCATTGGTGAAACTTTGTATAACTTATTGTTATAAGGATGTGCTACACGGCCACAAAAAATTATAAGATCTAATAATGTTGTACTAGATACATTACTGACACATGCAGTCTGAGAATAAAAACGTCTAATTAGTAAAAAAATAAGAAATACACATTGCAGATTACAATTATTTTATTAGTATCAGGCAATTTTAAGTTTGTGCAAGTTCTGGAAATGGTGGCAAAACAAGGATTTGTAAAGACTAACAACATCCAGGCAGAGATTGAAAACTAAAGATATTTCACATAACAAAAATAAACTTATTTACACAAATTCCATAATATGGAATGTTATATGAAATTATAAGTCCATAATAAAAAAAAACTACTACAATAGTTCTACATGTAATACAGGTATTATAAAATTATAATAGTACATTATGTACATTTAACTCGTATTAAATCTGAAGATATTAGTAACTTAACCTACACTCACATTTTGTTCGTTATCAAACAATGCAGTTGATAATCCTCAAGACCAAAAGATAAGTATAATACATGAAATTGACATCTCTATATGTGGCATACTGTTAATCAAATCAAAAGACATTAAAATAGAAAATTGCTTATAACTTGCAGCGTGACAAAGCACTATTATCATTGGGTGTTTGCAATGCCATTTAAAGGCAATGATAACATTTCCTCTCTCATACTGAGCAATTTTGGTCTTTGAATCTATCACATTCAATATCTTAATCTCGTCAGAGACAAAATGCTAACTAACATCATTTTACATTCATTTCAGATTTATCAGTCTCAATATCTTATTAAGTACCTACATTAGCTAAATTTGGCAATCATAGGAAATTAATCTTGTATTTTGATGTCAGTTTTTGTTATGTTTTGATTAACCTGATCATTTTCATATTCTACAAAGTCATCAAACAGACTTGGCCATGCTTCTGTATCATCATAGCTGCTCAGGTCAACTCCAACAAATTCACAAAAATTTAAAAACATATACCATGTATCTTTTGGAATGCCTCTTATGTGTGGATTTTTTTCTAAATAACTCAACCACTTATCTAGAATGGGTGGCTCATTATTTGTGAACACTAGACGCCACAACAGAATAGCAATATCTGTTGGCAATATTCTTTGACCTGTATTGACATCTAAACCAAATTTGAAAGTAAATCTGTATAAATCTTTGAACTGTTCAGTGTCTCTGCTCAATTCACTAGTAATTTCATTTAACTTATGCTGAATACCTTTAATGGAATCTGTTTTCATGCTTTTCAATCCTTGTATAAATTCAGATTTTGTAAAGCGACACATTTGACTAGCATTTAACTTCCAAGCCAGAATGAGGACTTTAAAATCATCCGGATTAAGTTGTAGATCATTACAAAGATTCTCAATACCTTCAGCTAATATTGCATCTTCCAATGAGTCTTTGTATTGATCAAATAACTGGTTAATCTTAGATTCAGACACTCGATGATCACTTGATCCTAAAGATGACATAGTCCTTGGAATGGATGGCAACTTTTGATAGAATGGCTTCGGTGCTTTTTCTGAAATCTGATGTGGTTTCTGTATGTTACCCGATTCTCCTGAGCTTTGTTCATCAAAACAGTTCATAGTGTTAGCATTTTGTATTATTCTAGTGTTCTTGAAGCTGTTTGTGCAATTTTCATTATTATGCAACAGTGGTTCTTCATGTGGATAAACAGAAACGGCCACAATTTCTGTCATCTCTGGAAAATACAATGGTTAAATTACCAATTTATTCAACAAAATATTTCGACCTTAGAGTATTAGACAATATAGAGGGAGGGCTTTCATACATAAGCATTAAATAAACATTAAAACAGATTTTATAGTTCACTTATAACTTATCTATACATCTATACATATAATAAAAATGTAAATGGTCGATGTCTGTACATGGAAGATATTTAAGAAATTTTAACGCGAGGGGTCTTTTTATCAGCAACAGAAGCCAAAACAATTTTTTTAGAATTTTTGTCTGTCTGTCTGTCTGTATGTTTGCTTGCGCATCACGCGAAAACTATTGCACCAAATGAGATGCGGTTTTCACAGTTGTATTGCTGTAGGTTCAACTTAAAAACTGGTATATGTTGCATTTACATACAGGGTGTTTCTTTTTGTTTTCTTGCACATTACTCAAAAACTACCGCACCAAATGAGATGCAGTTTTCACAGTTATATTGCTGCAGGTCCAACTTGAAAACTGATATATATTTAATTTACATACAGGGTGTTTCTTTTTGTTTGCTTGCACATTACTCTAAAACTACCGCACGAAATGAGATCCAGTTTCCACAGTTATATTGGTGCAGGTCCAACTTAAAAAGTGGGACATGTTTCATTTACATACAGGTTGTTTCTTTTTATTATACCCAGAAATTGATTTAGAAACCTCTGGTAATATTAAACCTTTTTCTGTTGTAATTGTAAAGTTAATTTGATGTTGGTAGAATTACATACAGGTTGTTTCTTTTTTATTAATACATAGTTGACGCAATGAGACTAGATCTTAGGGTTATTTAGTGAAAACATTCCGCCTTTCGAACCGGGTGGTAGTTAAAAACAATTATTGAATCTAAATTATGTATAACATTTTATGGATACAATAAATTATTTTCATTTCATTTCATTGTAAAAAAAGCTTTAATTCTTAAAATCAACACTCTCTTTTAGTTTGCCGTATACCATTACTTTTCAGAATTTGATCCTTATTTAGTGACACTATTGAATGGTGTAATAATATATGTATGTTTTTTTTCAAAATTAACGGGTTCGAATCCTAACTAGGAATATATATTTTTTCAAATAATCAATCATTATAAATAAAGTTAATCACGCAGACGAAGTTTGTGGGCAGAAGCTAGTAAGTAATAATTGAATTAATTATTTAACAACAACTTGCTGTAAACTCTGCTGGTAACCAAAAGTTTATTTAGTTATTATCCACCTAAAACAAGTTAGAGTGGAATTCAATACGACTAAACATTTTTTTATTTTTCTTTTTCAAATAATTTGTGCATGTTGGACAACCTGTCTAATGTCAGTCAATAGGAGGGCAAAAGGTTACATTACTCAAAAGGAGGGCACCACCATTTTTATCTTTGTGTTTGGAGTACCCGCACTCTCTCTATATTATAAACACTAACATCTTTATTTTTTGTTTAATCCAATGAACGGCGAGATGAGCATGCCATTTGCCTGATGGAAAGCAATATGACCGCTCATGGACAATAGCAACACCAAACAACACCATGAATTACAAGGCAATGCTTGGCATTCCATTGCGCTCGCCATCCTGAGACATAAGATGTTAAGTCTCAATATGTCCATTAGTTATTCTGGCTACAATCTTGACAATAAGTTGACTTAAAAATACTCTTTCTAATTAAATGCTTTGAAAATGACACTTCATCAGGGTAGCATAGAAATATAGAAAACCTTATGATAGAAGATAGTAAAATTTATATTAAATTTTAATTCTTTGTCAGATATATTTCTTTAAATGCAATAAAGTAATTTGAGTAGTGTATATACACTATTATCTATATGCTTAAGTTTGTACAAATGTATGATACCAATCATCAAATCAATATAATTATAAATAAGGCCAAAGAAGAATATACTTAGAAAAAGTCCACTACAGATTTCTGTACAGAAGTTGCCTGACATTTTGTTTGAGGAATCTTTATATAAACAGAAAAGTCAGTTGCAGTAAATATTTATTAGTTGTTTATTATTCAAACACAGAAAGAATCAGGCACTATAAACATATTTTTTGTTAAATTAATTGGTTTGCTTGTTCTTTCTGTGTGTACAATAGAAAGGAAAACTATGGTACATACCATCTTTTTTTCCATTTGGTGCAGTAATATCAGCATTAGCTTGATTTTTGAAACAACTGAGACAATGGCCCATTGGACAAACTCTGCACAAATATCTTCAAATGCATAAAATCCGTGTCAAACCTACCAATAAATCTAATCAGTTTTGCATCACAAATGCTATAAAACATAATGATAAAGGACACACGGTATTTAAATCTTTTCTGTGTATAATATGTGCAATTTCTGAAACAAATCAAACATAAATGTAAATTGAGTGAATACGTTTTGGTCTATATTGTATACAAAAATCACAATCCCTTACATTTCTCTCCCTCAAAACAATGTCAGCAAAAGACGAACAATATAACTTTCACAAACAGAATGTTATTGGCCATATTAACTGTATTCTCAAATTTACAATAGAATTCTCCAAAAATATTTATTCCATATATTACTACATCAATTTTAACATCACATCACAATTCTTTAGAATTCATCCTTTTCACCCTTTTTACTTGCTTTACCACAGTTTGGTTGCTTTCACAGACTAAGGAGTAAAGTTGCTTTACGCTTCAAACCATAGATTATACACTAACTTCAAACAGTCAAATCAGAGTTCCCACAGACTAACACGAAAACATATTTATAAATCCTAATATTCGTTCACTCCGTGCTCTACATAAGCCATGGACGTATTATACAAACAGAGGACTCTGCACTCTGATCGAAAAAACGAGCCGAGTGAGAGATGTTGAGTGGAGGATTGTATCCCGCGCTAATAGGGTGGCCATATTAAATTTAATACATACACAGATACCCAACAGTAACATACTATATCGCATACTTTCTGAGGGCTGAACCCCACACTAAGTTCGAGTCTTGTGTCGTGAGCATCAGAAGGTACGAGAGGCTTTTCAGTCTCACAAACACCCAGACCCAAGACAAATACTTGTCAGCTTCACAAAAATTTGTTTCGGTGCGAGGCTCGAACCCGCGGCCTCTCTTTTCACAGTCAGTGTTTAACCAACTTCGTTACGGAGGCTGCCGAAAAAACGTCTATCTACGGCTATCATATCAAAGGATGGCAGCTGTGCGCAAATTACCAACTTTTATTGTTTTTTCAACAAAATTAAATTTCTACAGGTTCTGGGTGGGATAATCTCATATACTTTTTAATTTATTGTATTGTCATCGGTCCTTGACAAGTGTGCAAAATTTCAAGTCAATCAATTAATTACATACATGATACATACATACAGCCGAAGTTAATATAAGCGTGTTAAAAAATATTTGAGATAGAGGTTTTATTATGGTCACTGTAGAGAATGAAAAGGGACACAGTTTTTTGCAATAACAGCTCGAAGAAGGTTTATATTAATCTACCAGTGAAAATATTTGTTATGGTCTGGCAAGCAAATGAAAAGGGACACACACCTCCATGTGCTATCTCTATCGGCTCTCTTTCCTCCATGACTTTTATCATAGCAAATTGGCTATTTGACTAATTTCTGAAAAGTGTTTTAAAGTCTAGATATAATCACTCTATACCTCTTCAAACTATTAATTTATTTTTAAAGAGTTGTTTATAACGAATAAACATATCCCTTCAGGTGTCCATGTATAGACAATATTAGACAATAGACTTTTTGACAGTTCTACATAATAGAGAATAATGGGAGCACAATGGAGGCTGTCACATAAATCATGACTCAAAGCTCATTCGTGGCTTTGTGGACACCGGAAGGGATATTTTTCAGTTTTATCATCATATATGTCACCAAAACGGTAGGTCACGTGACTTTGAAAAAGTTACGTCACGCTTTATAAATGGTGAATGATCTTAGTGGCAGAGATGAATGAAAATTGAAAATCGTGACATCAAACGCTGCACAATGACAGCTTGTCGTGTTTTGTTACATTTAATCAACAGATAAAAAATGGCAAACTTATTTTAGACAATTTAAATATTTATAATTTAGATAAATGTAAATAAAAATACCTATAATTATTGTTTACCAAAAAGCTATCATATGCAATACATTTTATAATTTATTGCCACAACAGTCAAATACCCAATTTCGGACCAGTGCACAGACTAAGGACAAGGAGTAAAGACCAGTGTTATTCCGAAATTTATTTTATTCTGTGGAAAATTATCTTGTTAATCTGTGGTGGAAAGTCGAAATTGACATTTATCGTTTAAAATTACAACCGTCACAAACTTCGAATTCAAAAATAATTCTGAATTCTGAGTACTAAGAGTACTCTGAGTAGGTACTAGTACTTTGTTGTAATTTAAATGAATACACCCAACAAACAACTTACAAATTAAAAGAAACAAAGAATAGATCTTTCTAAAAAATATTGGTTTGTGAACGTAAGTGGCTAGTGTTATTTTGTTAATACTAGCGCAATGGAGGCTGAATGGAAAACAAAAGTAAACCTTGAAGAACTGGAGACCAATAGTTTCTGTGAATTTCAAAGAAATTTCACTAACGTTTATGAAAATATTCTTTCACTTCTTGAAAATGCTTTCAAATCTGGAAGACCGAAGAACATTGCATATGCAGCTCAAAGTTATGACGAAGAGTTAAAATATCTCATTGACAAAAACAAAGCTTTAAAACAAGAAATTGACTCACTAACGGATCAAGTATCCAAAAAGCAATTACGTTATGAAGAACGCAAGAAAGGTATATTGTATACTCAGCAATTTAAACTTGCAAAAATATTTCTTTATGGGAAAATTAATTTGTAATGTATTATTGCAGATGTCAAGCTTTTTGAAAAAGAAATCAAGGATAGGCATGAAGCATTCCTAATGGCGAAGAAGTGTTACAAAAAATTGTTGAAGACATATTTTACTATAGAATCAAAAGACTCACTATCAGAGACTATTTTCATACAGTTCTTCACTGAAGCAAAAAAGGAATCTGAGAATTATTCTGTTAGATTTACAAAAGACTTGAAGAGTGGGCACTATAGAGGTAAGTTACTTTATAATTATCGAGTGATTTACAAATCAGGTGGTCTTCATAAAATAATACTGTTGAACATTCACAATAATAATTATTCCTATACTACTACATACTACATTTTGCTTAAGCAATGTATTGATTGACTTGAACAAGAGGGCCGGCAGCAGCAGCAGTCCAGCAGTGGACTGCAACAAGATGATGATGAATCTATTGATAAAAAGACAGCCTTATAAAGGATGAAAGAATATAAAAATTTAAAATACTATAGGTTCCTGTGGACATTGTAGTGGTAGCCATTTGCTTTGCAGTTGCATCCTGTTGCTGAAGATGAGGAATCAAATAATTGAAACCAAACTAAATTTGAAAACATTGAAAAGAACTGAAAATCAATAAACTATCAATCTGTGTGGCTAATCTAATTTCATACTATAAAGCATTGAAAATTCTGAATTTATTGACACAAAACTGCTACTTGGGCTTTTCATTTATACAAATAACACATTATATTTTATTAATATATAATAAGATATTTATTTTAATGAGTTTTATGATACCTAGTATAGTATCATTAAAATATAAATTGTTTCACTTTATTTCAGTAATAAGTACTACACCAAACATTGAAGAGTTGAATGAAATCAAAAGGATATTGCAAGATACTAATGATGTACCTGGAGCTATATGCAGCATAAGGCAGGCTTTTAAGACTTTGAAGCTAAGTAAAAAACATAATGGATCATAAGATACTTATGAACATTATTTGTAAAGAATACAATAAGTTGTAAATTGTAATGCCTATTTAGTTTGGCCACTAAGTATGTATATTTTCTCAGCCAGTGCTGAAAATAATAGCAAACATTTGTATTTTATAGGAGATTAATTTTATTATAGACTAGCTTCTGCCTTTTACTTTCTTAAACTTTATCTGTGTGATTAACTTTATTTGGAATTTCCCATCCTGTCCCATTATATCCCGCGCGTCTTGTCTCATTCTCACTCAAGGCATGTAATCCAGTCCCATTCCATCCCTTTGAGTATAAAAGTAACAAATATATCGGCATTCCTACCTCATCCCTCCGGAAAACAAAATTATTCGGGATAATAAGTAGCCTATGTGTTAATCTAGGGTGTCAGCTACCTCCATACCAAATTTCATCAAAATCCGTTAAGCCACTTCTGAGTTCATCATGCACAACTGCACAGACAAACAAAAATTCTAAAAATTATTGATATGGGTTCTATATGTTTATACAGACCCTCATATTAGTTTTTCTCATTTAAGTCCATGTACAGACATCCAATTGGTTACAAATTTATTATATTTCTAGAATCTAGAATTCTAGATGATTCAAATTAATCATGATTTTTGCTTATCTTTGACTTGTTATATTAACTCTTTGTTTATAAATAATAACTGAATAATATATTGTTACACTTTAGCTTGCAGCTAGACACTAGCCAATTGTATCATATAATTCAATGAGAAGATGTTACCCTACATTTTACAGCATCTGTTAATATAATAAGTAGGGACCGAATTCAATTTGCATAATTATGCAATTTACCAAAATTAAGGGTAACATATTTTACCCAAGTAGCAGTTAAATTTATCTTAAAAAAGACTGAAAACTTCAATGAAGGTTTTTGGTCCTTTCTTTTGTTGACCTGGGACAAACAAATTATCCCTACTGTCCCACTATGACAGAAAGCTAAGCAAAGGTGTTCGGTCCCTGCTACCAAATAAATTTATAAATCGATCTTCTTTTGCTATAATTCCAATGTATACAAAGTGTACTAAATGCAATGTAAAAACTAAAAAGTATTATAACATAATATTTTAAATTAATAAAACTTCCACTAGTAAAATATATTTTTATTTATTAACCATTAAGAAATATAATGTAAATCGTCTCTTTTTATTAAAAATAAAATCAATTCCAATATTGAGGTGCTTAAAAGGCAACAAATGACTCTAGTCATTACTATAATTCATAATGCGAGTCTTTTCCAACAACTAAATAGAATATGTTGCAAAATCAATGTTAAAAATGCAAAACCATCAATACTGTTCAATGAGTTTTTTGACATATTTTTGTTATTGTTATATGCCAACCTTTCTGACATGTATCAAAATTATTTCAGATCCAAATGTTTCAATCAGTATTTATAGCACTATACATAAAGGAAGACTTTTAGAACACAAACAAAATTTCCTACAAATAATGCATTACGCCTACTAGATTTAACATTCTAATTATTTCGTATTTGAGAACCTTGTTTTATAAATATTAAGAATACTTTTATATCAATGGTAAATTGCAGACTGCTATAATAGACTATTCTGTTAGGGCCGATTTTTCAAACAAATTATAGACAAGCTATCAGTATGTCAAAATTATTTTCTCCATAGCAGCTCGATATTAGAATCGAAAAATCGACCCCTGGAAAGTCGTGTTATAAGGATTAAGGTGCACCATAAATTATAATACAACGCGCAGCAATATATTCAGGTTAATCTTATATCAAATTGTAATACCCTTTCTATTCTGCCCACTGATATATGTATATTTAAACGATCATACAACCATATAAATATCGTCATTTTGCCGATACATTCAGCGACACAACATTAATAATTTTACCTTCAAAAATATGTCATACTTTTCGACAAATTATTAATTGTAAAATATTGTTACAATATAAAATTAACACGTAAAAAAATAATCTTAAATGAGAATGTTAATGTTGTTTACTAGATACATTAATCATAACATACAGTACTACACATCAAGTTCAAAATAGTAGTTTCCTTTAAAGCAGTGATCGTCAACCTGATGTCCTACAAGCGACTAGTGCCGCCCGCGCCCATGCCAGCATTGAGCTGTAAAATCCTTGTAATTTTTGAAATAAAACTATAAGCCTAACACGGCTCGCTGTCATTTCAAATCGCTAAAAGGTTTCCGACCACTGTTATAAACCATTGAGAATAAAAATAATAAGCCATTGAATACGTATCGCAAACGTATTTCTATTAAATATATGAGATTTCAACATTCAATATAATATGATATTTTTTGTAAAACAGTCAAAGATAACGGTCAACAAATTAATTTTAGGTATAAAGAAATTGTGTTTGTCATCTGTGACTTGGTTATACGGTACTTCGTCGAAATATGTATTAAATTAAAATAAATAACACGTGATTGAATAGTCACTGTACATCCAAGTAACAATCTTTAACATTATCATATTTATCTAATGTCTTGTATAGTTGGGGAACACTAAATGTAAAGTTTATTCTGAACGTAATTATAAAAAGTATAAATAAAATATTATCATAAACTTCAACAGCATATGGATGTGCGTAACGTAATCACTTTAACGACAATAAATAACAAACAATAAATCAATAGTCTGCAACTGAGATCTTAAAATAACTGCCTTATTAAAGTTATTCCAACAGATAGCTGAATACTTTCGTCTTTCCCTCACATAATTAATAATTCATCCTTCACAGAATAAAATAAATAAGTATACATAACACCTACAATTTCTTATACATTAAATACATTTTTAAAATAAATGCACGTTAATGCAATAACATAATACTAAAATTCAGTTGTGCGGTGTCAGTATAAATATTGATCAGGTTTACAAATGTGTTATGAAACTGTGATGGTGCTATTTATCCGCGGTGTCAGGACTTTTTAAATATAGTTTAGAAGTAACCCGACAGCGATTAGTGGCCTTATGTTATTTTCAATTTGTTATTGAAGTCGCCATTCCTTTGTTTCGCCAAGATGTCTTTAGAGTTGGTGAACGTCTGTGTGCTTTCACTCTGTGACACCACTGTGCGTTTAGACTTTTCTGGTATTAACAAAGCTCCTAACGCGATGAAGTGTAAGGAATAATAAAATTTCCTGAAAGGAGAAAAAAAAAGTAGTAAACAAAATTCAGTGTTTTTATCGACTTATCATGATTCATCTAAATGCTAATGGGAAATTCTGTAAATATAACAAAATTGGGATCCACACAGGAAGTACATTTAGGGTCAAAACTAATAAACATTCTTGCTGTATATCTAGATATCGATAGCGAAAATAGACTAATCAGCTCATAGTATTGTCGTCACGCCCACATTTGACGTGTTATGATTGGTTTATTTTCGGGTTCGATCCTTAGGTAGGGATTGGGATCGCTTACTAATATCGGCCGTTAAATAGACCTTTTTTAAAATAGTGTTAGAATGCTGATCAGAAAAAGATGGTTACCCGTAGAAGGCGAGGCTGGGCGCGAGGTGCAGCAACACGAACGGCACCGTCGCGTACGTCATCGCCACGCGCGTCGTGACGAACGTCAGCGAGTCGTAGAACAACTTCTTGTGCGGACTGTCCAAGAACATCGGACGGACTGCTGAACGAATCTGAGGCAACAATAGCAATATTAGAATAAGGGTACCTAATAGGGTTAATAAAACATTTTTATCATTATTTATATCTATAGGTTACGCTATGCAAAATCATAAACATTAAGAGATATTTAAATTCGTTTAGTAATAAACAAACTGTAAATATTTCTTTAGTAGTAATAGGAACAGATAATGTCCATTAAACCAGCCAAACAGCACTGTTAATGCACTGTTGTGTTCCGATTTGAAGGACATTGTAGCCAGAGCTTTGAGTCAGAGTAACTACTAGACGTAATGAGACTGAACATAAGCGGCCTTATTACAAAAAGATAGCTTAGTACTGGATTTAAACCAGAACTAAAAAGTTTAGGATTGTTACGGTATTAAAGTCAGTTCTTAGACTAAAATTCATTCTTATTACAAATCCAGGACCAACTGAGGACTTTATAGTACCGCAGATAGTTCTTGATTTCCACAGATTACAAGAAAAAATTAAACTGATCCATTATTTCATTCACTCACCGATATATGCACCGTTCCATTTAACATAAACTTGTGCATAGAAATAGTAAAATGTTAAATAAAATGTAACTTTTATGGAGATCATCATGCTGAATATATACAATTTTACCATTAGAATATGTATATACATATATCCCTAATCAAAATAATTTAAAGTGGCGTAATTTTGGTTTTGTTTCGCTGTTGAGTTATTTATATAACTAGCGTACAAAGGAATGAATTGTGTGGCGCGCGTACTTGAATACTAGCGAAATGTTTACATATCGGATTATTATTGATTCTATTTAACAGTACTTTAAGTAACAAACACGTTTAAACGTTGTTCATTGTTGAAATGTTTGGCGTGCATACTTGCATATTATCGACAAGTCGGCTTATTATTTGTTATTTTTAATAGCAGTTAAAGTAACATAAAGAAAGGTTGTTCTTTTTTAATATATAAGCTCGGCAACAGCGTCACAAGTGCAATAGTTTTGTGAAATCTCGTACGCAACGTATACGTCAGTTAATCAAGTCGAAATATGGAGCATTCAAAGAAGAAAAGGGGTGAAAATTGGACTTCTAAAGAAAAGGTTAGTCCAAAGCCATCATCTTGTTAATAATCAGTGTAATAAATAACTTTTGACCCAAACAATACGATTTTATTAATTGACGTTTCGAGGTTAGTACAGGAGCTAAACTAGGGGTCTCGGTGGTTTAACTTTTGGTACCATAGATAATACTCGCACTCGCCTTAAATCTTGTTTTGTAATAACGTTTCATTTGGTTCGTAGTCTAAACCTGATACTAAACTCGGTACTTTAGTTAGTTCACGTTTTGTAATAAGGCCGCTCATGTTTTAGGATGGCGCGCGTAGTGGAATGCCAAGCATTGCTTTGTAATTAAAGGTGTTGTTTAGTTTTGCAACTATCCATGAGCGGTCGTATCATTTACCATCAGGCGAATGGCATGCTTGTCTCGCCATTCATCGCAATACAAAAATATATATATGTATATATTGGAAACTTCCTATTGTACAAATTATTTTGTTGTTTTTTAAAGAAATAAGTATAAAAAAATGATGTTAGGAAAGTCCGTAACCTTTCTGGCGGCGATGGTGAATATTCCGCCCGCGAAGAAGGTCATGTAGTACCCGGGGTGGAAGCCGTGCCACAGCGCGGACAGCGCGTACACGCGCGCCGTGCGCCACGCCGCGCCGCGCGAGTACGCCACGCCGCGCAGCCACGCGTTCGTGTTCTTGTTCCAGCTCGCCACCGCTGTGCGGAAGTTCTGTGCCAGCTGGGTGCGGATATTTTTACTGGCATAGTGAGTACAACGCCTGATGCTGATGATGTCATGTGTGATGCTAATTAGATAGTGTTCACATACGGAAGATGGGTAACTCTCGGTGGTTGACATAATTATGCCGGTCTGAGTGTATAATGTATTGTACATTACTTTTATTATCATCATCATCTTCATGATCATCATTGATTCCAAGAGGTATGTTAAAAAACATAGACTACTCCTAACAATTTATTCGAATTGGCTAATAAAAGTTACACGATATTTTACAAATTACAATACTTGACATGACTACTTAGTACTTTGTTGGCACTGAAGTCGCATACAACAAAAATAAAATTCTAAATGTTATTAGGAAAGTTACAAAATTAAGTTACTAACTTTTATTTGGGTGTTTGTGAGACCGAAAAGTCTCTCGTAGTTTCTGATACCCACGACACAAGACTCGATCTTAGTATTGTGTCAGGACTATGTATGTGACTGTTGGGTGTATTTATTTATTTAAGATGCTCAAATATCTTTTCATCTATCAGGCATCCATTGTAAAAGATAAACAGTTTCAGACAGAACCCTATAACACTTACTCTCACAAAAACAATATCACTATAAAATAAAACTTACCTCAAAACCGAACACGTCGATGTTGGACATTTTGTCCCACCTGGGCGTTCCGTCGACGTCGTACCCGTTGAAGCCCATGCCGCAGTTGTTGCATATCGCCTCGGACAGCAGCCACGCGTGGTAGTACTTGCAGCGGACTACTAGCGTGGACAGGTACGCGTACCAGAGTAGGTATACTGCCGACCACGAACGAGACACCTCGGAAGACGGGTCTGTCAGCTCTGAAATTAAGTACTCGTTAGAATATGTAGTATAAAGTGGGCATTTGTCAGTTGTGTAGTTTGGAGTGAAAAGAATGAGGATTTAATAAATTTTGGAGATATAATTGTTAGAAATAAAGCTTTTATAGGCTAAAAGATTGGAGACTCCGACGGCCGAGGAGACCCGTCTCCAAGTCTGGACATACGTTTCTTCTACAAAACTCGTAATATTTTGATGAAACTGTAATGATTATGCAACTAGCCGACAAGTTATGTACGTAATTGCTAAGTGTTTGGTTCTGCATCATCAATGCCATAATTATTCAGAAAATGCCAATGAAACCAATCATCGATTATATGTTATCGCGATTTTAGTGTGCACGTAATACATTGGGTAGTGGTTATAAGTGAATAAATATATGTATTTTAAACCTTCTAAGACAGTGAGGGGGTATTTTTTGGCCAAAGTGAGGTAAAGTAAGGCGGCGGCGACAGAGCCGGCCACTTTGTATATAACAGCTCGCCGCGGCGATGGTTCCGGACCGTCCTTCTGCTTTTCATCCTGAAATATAGCAAACATTTAATACTATCTTATCAGAAGATTGCAGTACAATAGTTATATTAATGTTAACGAGCGTCATTTACAACGAAGTATCGTGATATCGAAATTCCATATTATAGTGCGTGTAATTTCGAGGTTAAATAAACAATATTTACTCCCTTTGAGTATATGTATTAATATCAAATAGCAAAAAGAAGCAAAATAATTTGTGATGCAATTTTACTAGCAAGTACAATGTAAAATATTTGCCGGTGTAAAACGGTTTATTTGTTTATGTCGTACGGATTAGACGCAATGAGCCTGTAAACTGTAAACTGGTTCAAGTCGCAAGATAACAACAAAAGTCATTTGTAACTACCGGTCAATGACCGAAAGCGCCATATGCAATGAAAATTAAATAATGATCAGTAAAACCGGTTTAATGAAGGAAAATCAATAAAAATTGTTGTCTAAACAACCTTTAAAATATAGGTTATAAGTGTACGTAACCGACAAAAACTGTATACGTTAGTTCCAAACCGGTTTGGTATTTTCCAGTTTCGGTCTTGCAAGGTGGCACTGTTATGAACACAACAGTCACTCTAAGCAGGCCATATAAAACATGAGGTAAGGCCTGAAGCTCCCTATTTTATAATCAGGAAGATTGATGTCCAATTGGACACATTTACACATTGACTCACATATTTTATTTCACATGGACCCAGCTAAAATGGCGTGACTAACCGTGGCTGCGATTGTGAGTTACGCATGATTGAGCAAATCTGTGATGACAAAGGCTACTACCACGCTTTCATTGTAAGCAATTGCAATAACACGGTAAAGGAATATCATTGTGTTCAGAGGTGTGTTGTACGATAAGATGGGACTTGGCGAAACTCGCATGATATTGACCTTAGTATTATCAATGTCGTATGATCAACGACCGACTACGATGTAGTCAAACATGTCTCCGAGAACAAGGAAGTGCTTAAGTGAAAGTCGTTTGCTCATCAATAAAATTCCCTTGAATGTATGTATGGCTCATAAGATAGCTAGGTTTTAGAGGACTTCAAAGAAAGCAGACATTCTGCCTGCGACATACGTATCGATATTTCAATAGCTATGTGCTACAGGCTATTGTAGTTGATTAGTATTGTAGATGTAGATTAGATACCTTCCGTCTTAAATCACGTTCGTTAGATACTTGACTGACTAAAAGTACCTAATAAATTACATTCGTCCAACGAGTCAGGTTAAGAATTCGTGTTGAAAAAATGTCCAAACCTCAAGAACTAATAATGGAATCCATTGCCCAGAACCATGTAGGTAATGCTATGTCGGAATACAAGTATAGACTACTGAATTAAGAATCGTGTCGTAAGTAAAAAAAAACCAGCTTATTATCCAGGATGGTAACTTTCAAAGTCTAGCATTTTATATTTAGATTTTGCTTAAATATTGTTCTGTAGATATAAGCCATGTACTGTCAAAAAGCATCTTAACAAAAACTAACTTGGTAAGTAAAAAAATCGAGTTAAAATTCCGTTTACAACGAGCACTATTATTTGAATAATTATGAATATCAATGTAATAATAACATAAACATACAAGTTTTGAATATTAATATCTGGTTGATGATAATGGCGTTTAACGATTGTAGTTATTTCACAACTAAGAAACGCTGCATAATTTTGTTATTTTATATTTTACTAAACATTTTATAAATATTTCTGATTAAACAATTTATCGAACAGATTAATTGCGCTACGAATTTATGTCATGTATAAAAACGATTCGTACACTGTGAACCTTTTTGTTTAATTCAAAGAAAATAGGAGATCTTGGATTATGTATTTGAAATGAGAGTAGGCTTGTATGTAATGCTTCTACCTGCTCACTTTCAACACCCTTTTACAACAACCTTGTGAAACCTATACAACATATTTTAATTATGCTACAAGGATAACCTTACAATGTATTATGTAACAACAGGCTGCCCGTCTACTTTTAAATATCACGGAAATATTCAAATAAATATATTTATATTTTAAAGATCCTCATGTTTTGCGGGCACATGCGACCAATTAGAAAACGCGTGACATGAGTAAATAAAAATATTCATTGTATTGACCTATTACTTATTATTTAATAAACATGTAATTACGTACCTAACGTTTATTTTAGGTAGTGTCAGCTTATATTGTACACAGCTGTATTTTGTTTATTGTGACTAAAACGCTTTCAATTTGGAACCATGTTTACGTTTCATTCAATGTGGTTTAATATTATGTTAAATATCGATTTAAATTCAATGCCATCACGACAATGGTAATCTTACAACCAAATTTTAATTTACTTCCCTACCCGAACGAATTGAATTTATGTTTATATATTTATGTAAATTTAATAAAAATACTAATACATTGTTATCAAGGCCCTGAAACTCTAGGAATAAATTTATCAACAATATCAATTAACCAATTTTAGACACCTATAAACCTCATTAATTCTCTGGGCAAATAATTAAGTTCTGTTGATACAGCCTGCGCAGTCCCCAAACAGAAACCAAACATTGCATATGATAATAGGGTTAGAAACGTACTATTGCAACGAGTAATTAAAAACGTAGGTACTGATTAACTTTATCGGAGGAAAAAAACGAAAACTGAAACAAAAACTAAGGTAACAAAACAACAAATAAAAATAATACACCTATAGTGTAAACAAAATAATTTATGCGCCATGGTTTGTTCTTATTTTAAAGCAAGATTCTGAACTATATTTTTCATCACCTTTCGTAGATTTTATAAACGTCAATCTATTCGATGGCTTTGAAAAACGACGACAGACTTTTTTATAGTAATGGGGTTGTTTTTATTAAATAATTATTTTGAAATATATTACTGGATGTTCAACATTTTATTATTGATTATTTAGCAATGGTATTATTTTTAAAAAATCATGTTTATGTATTACTATTTGTAATTTGTTATTTTGCGCCAGCTTAAATAGCATATTATGTCCACAATTCGTTCTCCACGTTATACTAGTGACATAATCCTATTAGTAGAATAAACGAATGTAGGCCAAACTTGAACAGAATCCCTTGACCTCTTCATTCTGGGTCAACATACGGCGTGTAACGTTTTTATGTTAAAATCCTTTATCCATTTTCTTATTTGCCTATAAACATATAGCTTTTTTTACCGCTCGTAAGTTGTTTAGTGAAAAAAATACATATGTCATAGTTAAGGTAAAAAAATATAAAACAATTATGTATGTAATTAGCATACAATTTTGTCGTTTGCATATCACGTATGAGATTTTACCTTTGTGTAGAGAAGAATGAATGCAAATATTATTAGACTCACGAAATATTTATGTAAATTGCTATGAATTAGATAAGTATAATATTATTACGATTATAAGATTGAGTTTATGAATGTTACGATGTTAAGATAAATAAACAAATAAAATAGCTCAAAATTAATTAAATGGAGCATTGTTACGCGCCACTTCGACAGCAACCATAACTGAGTGTTGTAAGGTCTTGACTCTTGACAGTAAAGTAAATCATGCCATAATTAAATTGTGCGCAGCTCGACGCTGTGGCAGTCATTAGTTAAAATATAAGTTATTACAGATTAATAACTGTGCCTGAATGGTCTAGTACAGGCTTTGAATAATCGGGACTTGGGTATGATTTCTAGATCAAATATTCCACTTTGTTTTGAGTTTTTCGGTTTAAGAAATCTAATATGACTAGCCCGGGAATGAAATTTGTGGGACACAAATTAGGTCGGCGTGATCTAGATGGGGTAGCTGTAATGTCACGTCTGCTTACTCCCTTAAAGGTGCAGGCGTGAGCGTATGTATGTGATATATTATGTTTATCGCTTAAACCAATGCAATAAATAATAAATCTTTGATGAGTTTTTTGATTAAATCAATCGTGATCAAGAACTTTCGGTGATTTTCTACAAAATTTTTAACTAAGGTAAATTAACACTTACCCCGTCAGGTCGTACGCCTTCAATGAAATTGATGTAGTCAGGGTAGAACACCACAGGGCCACACATCAATGTCTGGAACGCTAGCGTATATGCGAAATATTCCAGCGGTGATGGGACCTTCTCAATTTTCGAGAATTGGGCATCTATTGAGCGGCCCACGGAATTGGCATTTATCTCCTGTCGAGTCAGACTATCTTGGAGTGAATAAGCCAGTGACGTCACTCTTTGAGTTATCACCATCAAAGGACCTAAAATATTTTGAAATGTTACTACTAATTTTCACAGATGACATAATCATATTTTATGTGATTATAGACACCTGTTATATCCAATGAGTAATCAGCCGTGTGGTATATTTGTCGATGTAAATGTAGACATGATAGGTATACCATTGACGCAGCTAATATAACACTGGAAGTAGGATTTTTATATAAATCATATAGTTGTGAAATTGATTTGCGTTAAAAGACTAAATATCGTATACTCACTTCCCCATTAGATGATGCGGAACAGTCTTGAATAAAACGTAACTTAGCATGGGCAGTACGGACAAATGTATGGCTTGCCTGAAAAAATATCAAATTTCATGGAGGAGACGACGATGGCCCAACACATAATTGTTATCTGTTTAACTATCGCTGTAGCTGGTACTTGGTAGTGACACGGATATTTTTTCGCGGTATTTTACTCGCTGTTCTAGTTTTATCATGGGAATTTCTATTGCCTATGACACTACCGGCGCTAATGGAAGAAGCCAAGGAAGATTCTTGGCATATTTCTAACGAAAAAAAATCCTTTTCTTTGTTTGTTTTACATGGCGACACTAAGATCGAGCTAACCGATACAAAATTGGTAACTATGTGCATAGGTTTGCCACGTTTAAATAAACATATAGGTAACAATGAATTATTGAAATCCATATAATGATATTAGGGCTATAAAAACTCCAATTATTATGAGAGATCCAAGAAATATCCGTATCACTTTATGTACCTAGTAAGACTTATACCAGCGCGGGTAGTGGCATCTTTAAAACTTACAAGCAATACAAAATACTGCTAAGTTGTACTTTTCTATAACTAATAACTATTCTCTGTTTATGATAAAGATACAAGTTTCCCATAAAGCCATTTATTTCTACCACAGTCGCAATTTGAAACTCCCCGTAAGCTACGCATGTCAGTACTAAAGCAAGCTATTCAATGGGGCTCAGACAAGCAATTAGAGTAACAATGTGTGTATGATGTCATGTGGTTCGAGATAGTGAATATACCAGAAATGAAAAAATGCTTGAAATAAATGTGTTTCTACTACTAAAAAACTAGGTGTTATATAGAGCCTTATTTAAGAACATAAATGACGTACCTGACATTGTACTATTCGAAAGTGTGTGGAACAAAAAACATTATACTTATTACATTATACTTATATGTTGTTCAAATACTCAACTTCTATACATCTACGGCTTTATTCATAAATAGATTTAAAACTTATTTTAGTAATTTAATTTTTTGTCCCCTTCGAACGACTTTAGGATTCAGTTTGAGCTAAAAAGACAAAACATTCGATAGATAAAATAGGTTTTAAAACTGTCTATGAATAAGGCGGATAATATTGTATCAGTACTTAGTATGCTCAGAGTTGGTTTATATTGTGTTGATTGGATGTGTCATAAAACATTATTACCGATTGTTATTGAGTATCAACCCAACGGCTTGCATATAAACATTTAAGTATGGTATTAAGTATCGTTTTAATACTTTTAAATGTTGCTTTGTTAGATAATTGTCTATGTGGTCACACGGGTAAATTAATTCGAAGTCGCTAAATTCGTTTTTAAACGGTAATTTCATATTTAGGTATCATTTTGAAAAAGAACACAAAGAAAATAAATTACATTGAATATAAAACAAAGTAATAAAACTTACTTTCCGAAACAGAAATATCCCATTATCAAACCAATAACAAGGCACACTGTGTGGCGGAATTCTGGCGAAGCAAATTTCAATGGTTTCCGAAACAATCTGGCCAGGCATAGTGCAGCTACTTGTGCGATCAAAAAATTAACCTAATAAGAGAAAAATATGACAATATCATGAATGAAAAAAAAACTTGTAGTGCTGCGTGTAAATCTACTTAATATATTCATTCTCAAATGAACTCGAACCTTTAGTGCAGGTCGCAACATTGATACTTCGCTAATCACCATACGTCATGGGTAATTATAATTAGCGGCTTTATAGCCTGTTCTTTTGTGAGGATGATTATGCTTTGAACACAATGGTGCATCGCAGACGAACAACTTTAAAATCGGCAACACGGCAGTCCAACAGACAGATTAGTGATTGATTTTCCACCAATGCATACTACGCGGAGCATCTGCTTCACAGTTATTTATACTCAAATGTTCCAGTTCAATTTGTAAATACGACAGACCTCGAATATAAATTCAATTGTTCAAACTGACTTTGATTTTGAGTAAAATTGATAATTCCATTTGCTGTTGCCAATAATTGTCGGACGTCTGCAGTAGGCTATAAGCAAACACATATGTACTACATTGTTATATGAGCTAATGTAACCTTCAAACATGTTGACTGAAAATAGATGCCGATATTTTTTCCTATAGCAGGTAAAATCAACAACTATTTTATTTTTCAATGAGGCTGTTTTGCTCACTAAAAATATTTATGTAGTGCAAACACATAAAATGACCTTAATTTAACAAAAAAAAAGACAAAGATTGCAAGTTCCTGTGTGCACATCATTTATCATAATTATATTATTACAGGATAATTGTTATAATGTACAATATTCAATTTATATTTCTTGGTGAATAGATTAATCTAGACACAATTATTATAAATAGTACATATTTCCTGCGTCAGCTTATAAACATGGATACCAAGGAAAAAAATATGCAATTAACTAATTTTATAGGTAATATAAAAATAATTATATTTGAAACACAGAAAGAATGTATTTATAAATTATAGGTTTTTGATATCATCTTCTGTAATTTGTCTTTAAAATCAATAATACTATGACATAAAGTAGGCATTTAATGCAATGTGTAACTAACAAGAATAAATAAATAAATGTACGAAAAAACATTACAAAATGTTTTAAATAAGCAGAAATAAAATATTAAACTTCATTTTTGGAACTTTGTATAAAAAGAAAATCATGCAAAAATCAACTACTCAATAAATGACAATAGCACATATTGTTCAACACCAAATTTAGATTTTATTATAGCCAAGATCAGGCAATGATAAACTATAATTTTATTTTTACTATTAAATATAAACAGGCATTTAATTAATACTATTAAGTAAATCCAGGTTATTTCTGAGAAAAAATGGCTTGACCAAATATTATTACTTGATATGAAGTTTTGATAAGTTTTACTTCTTACTTCAGAATCCGAATACTTCAGAATCTTTTTTTAAAGGATTTACAAAATTTTAGAATAATAATTTAAAACAGCATCATGTTACAACTTTGAAAATAGGAGTTACTGAAGATATACGTAAATGCTGTTGAAATTAAATGACTAGCAGCAAGAATTCTAGGCAAGTACAAATACTTACTAAATCCAAAGGAAGACCAATTCTATTGGACAGGAACAGAAAGAGTTTGCTCCCATCATAATAATCGTGGTATATCTTCGCCATAACAAGTCTTTCTTGAAATTCAATCTTAAAAAAATCAATATTAAATGGATTTATTATTTATTACATTATTGGGATAACCATATTTTAGTTTACTTTACATAAGTATACCTTAAAAATTCCTGTTGAGATTTGTATCAATCGCAGTGATTACTGGTTACTATTTAACAAAAAACATCACATGCATTATCAACAGCACATAAAATTATTAGAATGTAGCAAATATTTCTACTTTAATTAACTTTTTGTTCGTCATTTGAGTACGTTATTGTTATTTATACAAAAGAAAACAGACACAACTTTACGACGTACCACAGTAGTGATTGACTCACAGACTAAGATTGAGTTATGAGTAGAGAAGTTTTAAGTTTTAACCAAACAGAATACATGTATATTTCCGTCATTAAATAATCGTGGACGGTGTAAAACTGTGGGACTTATTTAACTTTTATTAATATCGATGCATCAATATTTATGCAACACACGTTTGCAAAAATATTACAAACATTTAACATTAAATGCGACTAAAACAATTTTACCGTGTTTAACCCACAGTTTAACCGCTTTAAAGTAAAAACAACTAGTAAAGTGATCAGAAACTAGAAAGTACATAATCCATAAAATTCGATTTCAATTCATGACAGAATCGATATTTATGTATAATCGATTAAAAACAGTATATAATATCAATCAAAAAATATTGTAAATTGGTTCAAATAAAAAGAAAACTAATACTAGGGGTCGCACAGATTACTTAGTACTACTAGGTAGCAACTAGGTGTCTCTTTTCTTTCGCTTCGGTGACCATAATAAAACCTTATCTTAAATCTTTTCTTAATTTAGATCTTAAGCCTAAACCTTAACTTATCTTAGATCTTAGTGTGGGGGCCTGCCATGTATGTTGTGACTGTTGGGTCTGTGTACACAAACAAATTATTTAATTTATTATGGTCACCCTATTAGCGCGGGACACAATCCTCCAATCAACATCTCTCGCTTGGCTCGTTTTTTCGATCAGAGTGTGCAATCATAGACGAAAAATCTAATAGACTGCTGTATAGTGCCTATTCAGTCCCACAGAAAGAGATGCCGCTTATAGGTTTTGCTATAAGATAGAAAGAGATCGAAATATACATTTTCTGTCCTGCACCGCGTGCCGGTTTTTTCAAGGTCGGAATTGAAATTGCTAAACTTTTGACATAAGACTGTCGTATCGTGTTTTTGTTTAGTGTCGGAAGTTTTCAAAGTGATTTATAATTGTTTAAATTCTAAAATGTTTGCTAAATCCATCACAAAATGGTGCGGTGTAGCGTACTTGGTTGTAAAAGCGACAGTGGTGTGAAAATAACAGGATTATCATTCCATGGGTAAGTAAATAACTTTAGTAACAATTAATAGTATCCAGCAGTATTTAAATTAACTAGTTTGCTATAAAATCTTATTAAAGAGATAACACTGTAATACATTGTAGTTATACATTTGTTTATCTCAATGTAATTGTAATTATAATAAACACGTAAACTTTATAACCTAAAATGTCAGTGTGGCAAGAGTGAGATTGTAGTATTACCCCGTACTCTGTATAGTAACCCGTATAGTTATATATTGTTGACATATCATACGTAATTTTGTACACTTTGTAAATATATGTATACAGTAATAAATAAAACAATCCTATCAAACTGTTGCATTTTTATTTATCCTTCCTTCTTCCTTGTTTGCAAATTTTGTATCATTCTAAAAAGCCGTTACCTAATAGTGGGTAATTGTACCATACTTGGCAACCCTAAACCAATTAAGTACTTTATTTGTTGTCCCTTTCGGTGGCACAGGGTCACTACGTCTATTAGATTTTTCGTCTATGTGTGCAATCCTGTTTGTATAGGTCCATGGTCTATGGTCAATTGTCATTGTCGAATGTCATTAGTCATTGACAAATGCCAAATTTCCACTGTGATTTCCACACAAAAACACAAAAATTGCACTTCTTTCAAGTTTATAATAATTCATCACTTCACTGCTACCTATTGATTGATATTTTAGCTCTGTGCTATCCACAGCGAACACTGTTATATATTGCTAACTGCGGTTACTATTGTTTGCCGGAATATTTGCAATCCAAGTATTACCATAAAAAACAATAACAATGTCGATAGGTTCCGTGTACGAAACTGCGTATAAAGGTGACTTTAACCAAGTCAAAGTAAAAATCGATGAAGACAAATCCTTAGTGAAGCGACCAGATGATGTATTGTATTTTTACTTCATTTCTTTTGTATTCCAAGACCTACTTGGTAAAAGTATACTATAATAATTTATTTATATTCCAGAACAACCGGCTATTGATTCATTGGGCAGCATTAGGAGGAAATGAGAACTTGGTTGATTTTCTAATAGATTGTGGTAGCTCCATAGATCCTGTGGACGACACTGCCTCAACACCCCTCATTTTAGCGTCATCTGGTGGAAGGTACGAAGTGGTGAAACTACTTATCAGTAAAGGGGCAAATGTAAACCACAAGACAAATAGGCATCAGACTTCGTTACATTATGCCAGTTCGAAAGGACATAAAGAGGTAAAGTGTCTTTTTAACCTATAAATGTGTTAATTTATACACATTAACCAACTAACTAACTTCTTAAAACTACTGGTTTCATACTACTGTCTTTATATTTGTGCTGATACTTAATTTACTCTGATTTTCGAATCTTTTTTATAAACAAACTTATTTGTATATGAATCAAAAGTTATAAATAACACAGAGTAAGATGCAAAAAAGACAAATAAAAAGAATAAGCATATAACCTGTCTTGAATATTACAGATAGTGAAACTACTGATAAGTTCAGAAGCAAATGTGAATGATGCTGATGTTCTTGGTGCAACACCACTGCACAGAGCTGCAGCTCAGGGCAGAACAAACATTGTGGAACTATTATTAGCTTGCCCGCAAATACAACTAGATCTTTGCGACTCTACAGGATCAACACCATTGTGAGTATCTATAATATTTCAGCTGTATACTTGGCAAATAAAGATACACCTTTATTTATGTAGGTGATAAAGCTGCAAGGAGTTTTTGTTGGACTCTGTTTGTCTAGAATTATGAGATATATATATATATATATATATATAACTATTCATTGTAAAGGAATTAAAAAAATAAAGGTGATTTATTTTAAATCATTTTCAATTAGTGTGAAAAATATGGAAATAGGGAAAGCCAGGCCAGAGGGCTAATTAATAATGTGCATGAACTATTCTAACTTATGATAATTGATAAAGAAATAATACAAAATATCCTAATATGACTTTGTATAAGTATGGTTGATGTAATATATATTTTAATTTTAAAATTCAACAATTATTTTGGACTGCAATGTTTATTTTAAAATTTCAGGCATTTAGCTTGTGAAGAGGACAGGGAAGCAGTTGCCAGTGTCTTGGTTAAAGCTGGTGCAGACACAAACATAGCAAATAAGGAAAAGAAGACTCCATTGGACTTATGTTCTTCCAAATTGAGAAAAACATTGAAAACCATATTGGAAGAACAATTGTAATTTATTGTAACTATAAGGTGCACATGTATTTTATGTATGAAATGTAATAAAAAATCTTTTTTTATACAATTTTGATTTTATCAGCATTCAGCACTATTCTGATTTTACATTTTGACAGTCTCCATGACGCAGTTGGTTAGATGCCGGCTGCAAAACGAGGCCACGAGTTCGATCCCCATACTGAAACAAATATTTGTGTGAACTACAGGTATTGGTTTCTGGGGTGGGTGTTAGTGAGACCGAAAAGTCTCTCGTAGTTTCCGATACCCACGACACAAGACTCGATCTTAGTGTGAGGTCAGGACTATGTACTATGACTATGTATGTGACTGTTGAGTGTATTTATTTATTTATCACCACAGAGTACATTATATAATCTGATTTATCATTTTTTTATGAAGAAGCACCAAAATAATAACATCAATACCAATGACACACCTATTATTAGAGTTAATATCCCCTGTACTTTAAAACCTATTTTAATATTAATCTGTTTATGGCTATATTTATTACCGATTTGTGTATTAGTCTTTCTTCGCCAATTTTACAATTTTTGTGAGAAAAATCATAGTATCGATATGGTATAACTACCGGCACGAATCTTGAGCGCTGGCCGTTACTTGCGCATATATTATCTATGCTATATTATCTATGCTATATTATCTATGCTATCTATAATCTATGCTTGCGCAGATGTCGATTTTTGGGTCTCTTTAGAGGTAGATGAAGAAGGCGGGCGGGGGCATTATCGCATCGGCCAGTGATTGGTTCACTACGCAACGCCATATTGTTGTTATGCCTAATTCATTCATTGCGTTTGTTCAATTCATTCATTTATTTTGTCCATAAGTTCACGATGCGCAAAGCTATCCCCACTCTGTCGCCGAGCGCTCAAGATCCGTGCCGGCGGTTATACGAGTATAAATCCTCATTTTTTTTTTTATTATTAAATCATATTACCTATCTGAAATAAAACGCTCAAAGCTTTGAGTATTTTTTAAAATTTTATTTGTAGTTCCAAATTCCGCCACACGCCAATAGATTTTAGTCAATTTATACGGATATTAAATTGATTTCGGTTGTCATTATCTGTGGTTATCATTTTATTTTGAGTTTTGACCATGCTGTGTCGACTTAGAACAATTCTTATATTAATATTCTAATGTATGGAAACTAGCGCCTCCCGACAGACGTTCATTGAGTTACTTGTTTAATTGTCAGACACGAAAAATAAAACGGAACAAGTTTTTTTCGGATGGCAATTTTTCTACTAAACATCAAACACATAATGGCCGCGAGTCTATTAATACTATTAATTTATTAATTTAATAGTCAAATCAATTCATGTTTGCTGTTCGTTGCGTACACGCACGTGAATTTTGCCCACATTTTATGTGACCATTTTTCAATAAAATATTACTCGTAGTGCATTCCCCTAGTCACGTCGAATTGAGAATTAAATTTCTCCTCCGTGCTAGTGTGAAAACTTCAGTGGTGTTTATATATTTTGAGACAGGACTCTATTATTTTGTGAAAGTGTTTTGCATTTTCCAAAAACATGTCGTTTTTAAATTGTTGTGTACCTGGTTGTTCAACGAAAGTCACTGACGGTAAGTAATATTTTTCATTTTATTGTACTTAGTATTGCAACCATGGTATTTTATAAAATAGCCATTTTAAATTGTAATGAAAATAATTGCGTTTAAAGTTGAATTACATAATTATTATGTTCAACTTCAATGTTTCTATTTAATAAAAGTATGGTTAACACTCCTACAGTGTAAGAATATTCAAATACCACATGTGGTATTTATTTAAAATATTATTGACACTCCTACAGTGTAAGAATATTCAAATACTACATGTGGTATTTATTTAAAACATTATTGACACTCCTACAGTGTAAGAATATTCAAATACTTCATGTGGTATTTATTTAAAACATTATTGACACTCCTACAGAGTAATAATATTCAAATACTACATGTGGTATTTATTTAAAACATTATTGACACTCCTACAGTGTAAGAATATTCAAATACTACATGTGGTATTTATTTAAAACATTATTGAAACTCCTACAGTGTAAGAATATTCAACTACTACATGTGGTATTTATTTAAAACATTATTGACACTCCTACAGTGTAAGCATATTCAAATACTTCATGTGGTATTTATTTAAAACATTATTGACACTGCTACAGTGCAAGAATATTAAAACATTATTGAAAAACCAGTGTCAAATCAAACTATTAAAATCTTTTGAATGATAATTAAGATATAAGCAACATAATGTAATTTGTTATAAAATATCAACTAATTATATTTAATTAACTTAAAATTTATTATTGATAATTGAATATATATACTATAATTTATAAAAAAATAATTTATTTCAGGTATACCGTTGCATCGTTTCCCTAATCCAGTTAACAATATGGAACGTTTTCGTGCATGGGTGGCAAATGTTGGAGGTGAAATTTACACTTTTGATGACAATTATATTTTTAAAAATAGAAGAGTTTGTCATAAACATTTTCATGCAAAATGGTTTTACATGAAGAATCGTTTATGTCCTCTGGCTATACCAGTTCTGCATCTATCAGGTCAGTTGATTATTTTATTATAATATTTATATAATATAATTTATTGTGCATATTAAATCATATTCTTCTTCTGCCTACCTTTATCCAGACTTACATGAGGTTGTCACAACATATTTTTTCACTAATATTAAGAGAATGAACCAGTGACCACCGGTTTGGCAGTCTGATCATCAACAAATAGAGCTATCACTCACTATAGTATTACATAAATTATGATTGAAGATTGAATTATGTTGTAATAATTTGTTAATTTTTTTATCAGGACATCCAACTTTCCAACATTTAGAAGAGCTAAACTCTTCAACATCAAGTAGGATAGTAGAGAATGCCAGTGTATCCATGGAATCACTGTTAACTGAACAAACTCCATCAACCAATTCTATGGCTCCAAGAACACGTACACAACAGAATCAGTCTACAAGTGAGTATAGTTTTTTTAATTTAAAAAAGACAATAAGATAGGTCTAGCCAAGTGGCAGCATCTAATAGAATTGGTGAGGAAAAGTCCAGGGTATAGGGGGATAAGACTAGTACCAAAACTTACAGAAAAACATGTAATGCCACATTTAATACCGAAGATGAGAGTGAAGCACTGCAGGTGTTCAGTCGAACTGTGTATGCGGCTCTAGGTTTCATGGCAGGTTTGTATATTTTTTAATATCATCAAGTATATGGCGATAGGCTCGCCCCCTATCACATCATGGGACGAAACATACAAGGCGAAATGTGGGTGTCCTGGTGGCGCCTCTGCCTACCCCTTCGGGGATAAAGGCGTGAGTTTATGTATGTATGTATGTATCAAATATTTAGTGCCACAACAAAATTTTAACTGTTTCTTGATATGATTTATTTTTTTATAATCAATCAATATTATGATTCATGTTTTAACTATTTTAAAATTAATGTGGCACCCGAATTTCGTAATTTCGTCATCTTAATTTCTTATATCAGGCTTTTAATTTGTATATTTATGTTCATTTCTCTGAATTTCAGAAGCAGGCAAACTTCCAGAAGAAGCGAAACAAACAGCGGAAATATTGTTATTATTTGACAATTTGTTTGATACATTAAATGGAAGTTACAGTAAGGTTAAATCAGGAAAAATTTATAGGACTGCTGTAACACCCACGTCGCCCCATCATCAATTATGGCGAAAAAGTCTACCGGTTCTAAGGACAATGACTTATGTGGACAAAAACGGCAAAAATTCTGTGGTTCCCACAATCTCTAGCTGGATTAAAACTATCGAGGGGTTTAAAATGTTATGTTCACACTTACATAAATTAGGTATGAAATCAATATTACCAAGGAATTTTAACCAAGATCCCCTCGAATTTTTTTTTGGAGCAATCAGAGCACATGGACATAGTAACATCATGCCAACTGCATTAGGATTCCAAGCTGCATACAAAACGTTGTTAATTAATAATATGGTTTCATCACACTCTGTAGAGGCAAATTGCGAAAAAGACAAAAGCAAATGTCTGCAGAACCTTAGATATTATTTGGAAATAGATAGTTCTGCAGACAATAATCAGTCCGAATACACAATGTTTGAAGATCATTTGAATATCATGCATAATAATATCGAATTATTGAACAGCAATTTGCCCCAAAACATAGAGAGGTGTGCAGCTATTGGATACTGTAGTGGTTGGCTAGTAAAAATGCAAAAAAGTATGTATACAAAAGTTGTACTGTTTGCTCTAGCCAGTTGGAGACTACAGAAAAACAATCATTCCATAATTTAATAAAAATATCGGAATACAGTAATAAAGATTGGTTATGTTACCCATCAAGAAATATTTTTGACGCTTTTGCTCATATGGAAGTCATAGCTATGGAAATAATGAAACATCAGAGCCATAAACAAAATGTTATAGAATATATCAAATTAATAATAACTACAATTGTAAATTTTGGATTTCTCACTTGCAATGATCATAGAATGAAGCTAATTGAGTACCTGATTAAAAAGAATGTGTATTTCTGTGTTAATAATTGGTGTAAGGAAATAAACAATATAATGTCTGGAAAAAGCACAAACTGTGATGAAAGTGATCCAATAAAAATAGTGGCCCAAAACTACTATAATAAGAATAAATTAAAAAAGAAAAAAAGGGCTACACGGGTATAGATGTGTAGTAATTATACCGGGTATATCAAGACTGCGACCGAAAACGAAGTCAGGTGATAGTATTAGTGGTTACAGGCACAATGCAATGAAAAATATCGCAAAAAAAGCGGCAGATTTTTTTTGCAATTTTTTAAATATCATCGTGTTGGGCGGTAAATATATAGTTTTTGGGAAAATAGTCGTTTAAACCCACACGTACTATTGCGTCTTTAAAAATAATAACGTATACATTATTATTTTCGAAAAAATATGTATTTATCACCCAAATACAACGACGAGTAAAAAATTCCAAAAAAATTGTCAATTTTTTTTGCGGAATTTTTAATTGCGTTGTGTCTGAAGTCTTTAATACTACCACCTGGCTTCGTTTTCGGTCGCAGTCTTGATATACCCTGTAAATACTAAAATGGGAGCCTATGGTTAAAAACACAAATTATCGGGTTTTAGCCTAATTGTGAAGATTGGGTTATATTACACATCTATACACAAGGGAATCTGTTTCAGTAAAGGTGTCTTTTTACAAACATTAATTTATTTCTTGATAATTGTTATAGCCTAATACATCCTCAGTTTTTAATTTGCTGCATTCATGCAAACTATCGTATATTTGAATTATTTTATCGCATTATAATGTGCAATTTCTCCTAGTATTGTGAAATATTATGGTTAAAGTATTATAATTATTTTTTTCTATTATTTTTCGAAATAAATCCATGCAATATCTTAAACACAATAATAAATGGAATGTTTAAATACAAATAACTAGACGGTTTTAGCTTGTTATATTATAATTAAAATTATTTTGATAGATTCAATATGACCTAACGAATCATTTCTCATGCATTAGTAATACTTCAATTTATACTATATCTATTTTTGATGGCAAAAGTAGATACTTTTTCTATCAAAAATGCATTTATTTTTTTTAACGAATATAAAAATATAATTTATGTTTCTTTTTATAATTTGTCGAAAAATAATGCAAATATAGCGAAAATATGCGTCATTATGTATTACATTTGAGATGAAATATGCAATAGTCGGTTAGAATGCTTGTATTCCGGTTTTAAGCTATAACCATTAATATAAATTAAATACCTTACATAAATTTGAACAGAGATACACTTAGGTACTCATCTTAGTAGTAGTCATTGCAATAGAGAAATCCAAAATACATAATATTTTGTGTTTCGGAAATTTTAAAAGGGCCAGGTTTTCGATTTCAGTAACATGTGATTGCAAACTCTGGGCAATTATTTGAATTACGAATTAAAAATTTATTTAATCTTTATTCGTTATTTGAATACTTACTGTTATATTATATATTACTCGTCGGAAATATCTGTGGACCTGAATAATTAACGTCACTGGAACATAAGTTCAGCAAATTTAAAATATAGGTTAAACAAATTGAATTAAAACAGAAAAACGAATAAAAAATTGAATTCGCATCCATCTCAAAACATAGTAGATAGGGAACACAAAAATATGAAATGTGAACTGCATTCCAGCTAGGTTCACTGATATTTCCGACGAGTTATACAAAAAATATTCGAATAACGAATAATTCCTTATTAGTTTTTCAAATAATGAATAAAATAAACCAAGGAATAAAAAGATATTGAACCAGTAGTAATTTTTATTTAAATAAATAAAATTATTCCAACGACGAATAACAAATGTATGTTTACTGCGATAGGGTTGGTTACTAAAAATATTCACTATTTATAATTATTGCTGAGTGATCACCTACTTGTCACAGCCACGACGTGCGAACTTCTTCTTTATTTCTTATTGTTTTATTTATTTATTTTTATATATAAACCTCTGTATATCTGTTTTTGTACGTCGTTTTAATGCTCGTGGCAAATAAATCTATTTTTCTTTCTTTCTTACTTTTTCTTATTTAAGTTTGTGGAATAAATTGTTTACAAGTATTCAAAAATACACCAATGCGTTTTATTTTTCCCGCCAGAAATCTTAAAAATCTAAAAAGAAATACAAAACATAAACATGCTACTTAAACCTATATGTATATATATCGAGTATTGAGTTTCCATTAATGTCTACTTGGGGCGCTGTTGCTGCATGGATTCAAATAAACCGCGAAGTCAGCACTCTATTTAGTACTGTACTCTTTGGTTTTGACATTGCTGTGTTGTTGTGTGATTTTCAGTGAATATTGTTACAATCACAGATTACTTAGTACTAGTTACAATTAATATGGTTACAAATTACGAAAGGAAGACTGCACGTAGTTTTGCGGATTACGTTAATATGATGTGCTAGTTTAATACTAAAATAACGCCTTAACTCTATCAATTTTATTTTATCCAATAATGGGCAGTCAAATAAATTTAAATGATGTTTTTTTTAATTACTATTTTTTAATAGGGGGACTTTTTTTGAGCTATTTAATTTATCGTTTCCTTCATTCTCTTTTCGGGGACAATAATTTTATGCAAACGAAATATAGGGATCGCGGTCATACGTGGAGAAGTATTCAGTGCAATAAATCTGTTCCTTACAACATTCATGTAAGTACTGTTTAGTAATTTAAATGTAACAATATATCTAAAGCATCTAATTATCACTTTCTAGTTGTTATTTTATGGTTCCAGTGTACAATATGTTTCAAGCTTATGTTACCTGTGGTGGGCTTATTCTGTGAATGTTGTGGAGTAAGCGCTTGTAAAAAATGCTATAGGGTGGTGGACAAAAAGCTTACATGCAAGCAAGTAACTTGGCCAGCTCATAAGCCATTCCTACATCATTGGATTCATGGTTGGATTTTGATTACTTAATTATATAATATTTTTTAGCTAATTGTCTACTTATTCCAAGAGCTTTATTATAAACATTATATCCAATAAAACAAGGAGTTAAGAATTAGGCTAGATATTTGTCATCAACTCATTCAATAATACACATGTGGGATTCAATCTCAAATATGAACTATAGCACTATTTGAAAGTAATTCAAGAGCATTGAAAACCATTCCATATTTTTCCTTTTATTTAAAATAAAATATGGCAAATACTCCCTGTTATCAAATTTAATTTATGTTATTTCAGTGGGTGCTGCAAGAAGTGAGAATGCAGAGAGTGAAGATAATGTTAAATACTATTTCTGCTCTTGGTGCCAAAGGATAAAATCATTCCTTGATAATGAGGAAATAAAACTTGAGGTAAACATGTGGTTTAGACACTTACAAATGGCTGTTGAGTGGTAATTACTAATTACCATATATTGTAATTCAATTACAAAACAGGAATGTTTTGATAACTGATTACATTGGTGGATATTTTTTAAACAGGTCCTACAAAGTGACTACAATGTTCCTGGTGGCCAGTGCAGTGCATTCCATATAAATTATCTACTGTTGAGAAATGATGATCTGTGCCTCATTTTTATTATGTAATGTACTTAGAAAATACTGGTGGTAGTACTCACATATGTGAGAGGTCACCTAGGTAGATACTACCGCAATGTCTATTTCTCCTGCCAAACAGCAGTCTAAATGCTCTTATTGTGTTCCTGTGTAAAGGACATTGTAACCAGATTAACTACTGGACATAATGAGACTTATCATCTTACATCTCAAGCTGTTGATAATCAATATAAAAATTATAGGAGTTAGTTTGCAATGTGTTTAATGTTTATAAGTGCAATTTCTGTCTGTTGTAGGAATGTGATTTTCAGAAATACAAAAATTTCATTATTCCTCCTGTGTGTGTTCAAATGGAGAAAAAAGTTATAAAGAATATAAAACCTTTAACAGCTGAGAACTGGGAACCCCTTATAGTCATAGGTAAGTGAAGGTCATGATAAGCAGTCATATTATAATCATTAGTGTAAGCCTAAATTGATATAGGGATGACATACATTTATAAGGCTCCCGGGTAGTGCAAGAATGCCTTTCTTACTTCTAACAGTCTCATATGGGAGGTCTGTAAGGTTACGAGGTCGTTACTGGTTCCCTGCAATCGCTTTTATGTAGGTCTGCCTCCGAATACAATTATTTTTAGTGCTCATATCTTTTCTAAATTTCTAGCAAATCGCAATTCTGGAAGTAACAGAGGAGACGAAGTCCTTTCTCTGTTCAGAGGGCTTCTAAACCCTATACAGGTAAAATGTAGTGCTGGTTTATAAGTATATTACAACATTTTATATTTGCATCAAAATTATGTTAAAAAACATAAAAATATCTAAAACTAATTTAAAAGGTAATAAAAACAAAGTATTATAAATGCTAAATAAAAACCATGTAGTTCCTAATTACAATTTCATGAATTTTCATTACTGCTGAGCCAATAACCCATATAAATACTTAACGAAAGTAATTTCGTAATGCACGAAGTTATTGAAAGAATGCCTGTTTATATACAGTGAAACTTGGTTAAGTGGGACCTGGATAAGTGAGAAACCTCCATAACTGGAACTCATGCTGAGGTCCCAACACTTTGGCACTGAATTACCTCTGTTAGTGGGACGAGGTAAACCTCTATATCTGGGATTTGTTTTTTCGATTTATCATCATAGATAACATTGTTTGTTTACTCATTCTTATTCTACCCACAAATTCCACACGTAATTCCAAGTACGTAAGTAAATTTTGAGCTTCAATTACCTTCAGTTTTAGTTTCGCTTTACTATCATACAGATGTTTATTTGAAAAATGTCAAAACGAAAGCTACAATCGTTATCATTACGTGAAAAACTGAAGTTAATATCCGTTTATGAAAGTGGGAAGACACGCGAAGAAGTTTGTGCCGAATTTAATGTGCCAAAATCTACTCTTTGTAGAATAATTCAGAGTAAACATAAAATTGAATCACAATGTTAATGGAACCCTCTGTAAATGAGACAGATATTTATTTATACCTGTATATCTGAGACACTGGGTAAGTGGAATACCTCTATAAGTGAAACGACATTGCAGGTCCCTTGATGTCTCACTTAACCAGGTTTCACTGTATTAGGAAATAGAGCTTATTTTCTGCTTTTATTTTACAAGCTTTTTAAATTGAAACTGTTCATAAACTAAAAAGGACATAAATCTTGCTCATAATCAATTTTATAAAAATATACATATATTTTTTTATATATTCTTTGCTAGTGCATTATATAGGTACCATCAGTTGATTGAATACATAAAAAATATTTCAGGTGGTGGATATAAGCGTGTCGACTCCCGAGAGTGTGGTGCGGTGGCTCCCTGCGAAGTGTCGCGTGTTGGTTTGCGGCGGCGACGGTACGGTGGCCTGGGTGCTCAACTCTCTGGCGACAGCCGAAAATGTCAAAGCAAGTTTTGAGTTTATTTTTTAATTTGGTTTGACACATTGACTGCGGCACTGAACTTCCACCAATGCTGTTTTCAAATAATATGCTTGAAGGGTAAGAGTCGTATATGTTGCGGTAAAAAATATAACGTGTGTGCTAAAATAAATAACTAACTGCGGCGAAGTTAGGCTGAAAACATATTTCGAATTAAAAGCAAAAAAAGGTTTGTTTAATTGCTTAACAGGGTTACGATTTAAAAACACTTTTTTGATTTATTTTTTAATAAATTGGTTTTGGCTACTCAGCTTTGTGTTGCAATGCTTATAACAGGCAGCAGTGGCGATACTGCCCATGGGCACTGGTAACGATTTGTCCCGCGTGCTGGGCTGGGGCCCGGGTTGCCCTTCACATTTGGACGCACATGCTATCCTAACTGGAGTAAAACAGGCTTCGCAGCAAATGATTGATAGGTAACATTACAATATTATTCGTGTAATTGTTGTCTAGTCATGCATGAATCATTATATAATAAAATAATAGTCCTCGTTGTCCTCATATCATGTTTAATTACGTGGCAATATTATTATAAATTATCAACTTGTTTATATTACTGATCACGATTACATATTGTTACATAATGCATTTAGTTTTGTTAAACTTTTTAAGGAAAGTCAGTTATTGTATTAAACATCAATGATTATGAAAGTCATAAGGAGAACGACGGCCTCTAGATTCCCGCTTTAACCATATTATTGTCCTTTCGAAGTAATGTTTGCACATATGGATTACATAACCAGCAGATAATCCTTACATAGTATACTATTAGAAAGTCTTATAAGTCATTTTTATTAAAATCTTAGCACCATCTGCTTGTATGCACTGCATGTTAATTGTAACGTCATATCTTTAGATGGGCGACTTGTACGAAATGCTGGCGCTAATTGAGCCCACGTGTTAGAAACGTTACAACGACTTATAAAGCGTATAGCCCATATAGCCCTATCAAATAAACAAGGTGTTTATTATTTCAGATGGAAGGTAACGATAAAGCCGCAGCGCTCCCGTCTAGGTCGATTACGTGCGGACCGCGTGCTCTACGCATACAACTACGCTAGTGTCGGCGTCGACGCACAGGTGGCGCTCGACTTCCACCGCGCCCGGACGCAGTTCTTGTATCGATATGCCAGCCGGACACTCAATTATGTGAGTGATGAGACAATTAATTAAAATCAGATGCGTAGTTTAGCAAAAATTATTGTGACTAAAAAAATGACATTCATTTGAACATGTTACCAGCGACTTGAACTCCTGTTTTTAAGGCACGAAGTGTTTAGATTAGATGTCACACGCCTTGCGTTTAAGTCACAGAAAGTGGACTGTGGATTGATGAACACATGGTTCCGTCAAGGATTTCCATAGTTATTGTTGGAAGATCACGAACCATGATTTTAACTGCAAAAGTAGCGGCCGTCTAGAATAAATATTTGTATATACTAGCAGCAGTACATTTGTAGTCTAATAGGGTATTTGACTAAAATGTTCAAATACTATTAAAATAAAACATTTCTACCAAAACAGTATTAAAGTAGCAAGTAGTGTTGAAATTGTAAAATCAGTAAAATATTAGTTTTTTAAAAAGAGTGGGAGCGTAGTAGGTACATGTTCCCGTCTCTTTCACTCTATATTATAAATACTCGTAAGTACGGGTAGGCATTTGTTAGAACGAAGCCATTGAAAGTCCGATCTCGTATCGGACTTTACCAAGGAACGACTCCGTATTTACGGGTCGCTTGGATAGACCACACTTAGAGGTCTTAAGCCTAGGTAGTGTTTCCACAACGTGGGGCCTCTGCAATCACAGAGGACCCGTGTTTGTGAAGGTCTAAGCATTAGTATAAGACGTGTGCGTGCAGGCGGCGTACGCGTGCCTGGGCGTGGGTCGCGCGCTGGACGCGGGCGCGTGCGATGCGCTGCAGCGGCGGCTGCGCGCGTGGTGCGGCGCGCGCGAGCTGCCTCTGCCGCCGCTGCAAGCGCTGCTGGCGCTCAACATTCCCTCCTGGGGCGCCGGCGTTGACCTCTGGAGTAAGTACCTATTTACTACTAGGTTAACATTCGATGACTAAAATATGTTTTAAATCTGTCTTATAAGCCCGTAAGAATATAAGCTGAATATAGCATGTTGTGCAAATTAATTTCATATAATATAAACAATTTAGTTATGTGCGTTCCAATAACTTCATAACCAATTTCAGGAATGGGAGAAGAAGGGGAAGTACCGGATCAACACATTGACGACGGAAAACTAGAGGTAATTTATTATTAATATTTTAAATCTTATATAGGTTTTTAGGTTTCCTTGAGATTATTTTTTAATTACTACTTTTTTATTTTAAATAATTTTGCTAAGTAACAGGAGGATGCAGATGACGAATTATATGTTGTTCTTGTTGAGGAATTTGGTTGAAATCTTCTCCTTAATGATAATTACTGTGGGTATTATTCACCCTCTCTACAAGAAACAACTAAATAAATCACCTAAATTATATTATTCCTTTCTTCTACTTGGCGTTATCCCGGCCGGTGCGAGGGTCGGCCTTCCGGCTGAGTCTCCCCCGTTTTTTTTCTACATTTAATTAATACATACAGGGTATCTCAAGACCGCGACCGAAAACGAAGCCAGGTGGTAGTTTTAGTGGTTACAGACTCGATACAAATAAAAATTTCACCAAAACAGCGACAGATAATTTTTTAGATTTTTTTAAAAAATCTTCTTTTTTGGGTGGTAAATACCTAGTTATTGCGAAAATAATAATTTAAACGCTTACGTACCATTGAGTATTTAGAAATAAAGAGGTCTACATCATTATTTTAGGAAAGCTATGTATTTATCACTCAAATACGACGATATGTAAAAAATAACAAAAAAAAATAGACGATTTTTTTGTAAAATTTTTACTTGCATTATGTTTGATATCACTAATACTACCTCCTGGCTTCGTTTTCGGTCGCGGTCTTGATATACCTTGTATATTTATTTTAAAAATGATTTTATTTTTATTAATTGTATTTTATACAGGGACGTCCATACTCACCAATATAATAATAATAATCATCATGTAGTATGTAGATGATTTTAAAGGAAATAACAAAAATAATTTTATTTTAAATATTTATGTTTCAAATACATTTGCAGGTGGTTGGCATTTCATCATCGTTCCACATCGCGCGGCTGCAGTGTGGACTGGCTGAGCCGTATCGATTCGCACAAGCTTCTAGACTTAAGGTATTTTTTAACATACTTAAACAGAAAATATCTAATCAGTGTCGATCAACATCGTACTCGTGTTAGTTAGAATTGTGTCGGGAAATAACTAATTATGAGCGTAATATCGTGGTCTCCCGCGATTCAGGTTCGCCTAGTGCGGGGACCGCTGTAAATGTTACTTTTTAACCCTGTACCTGTATTAAATAAATAATTTGAATTTGAATATCTTCAGTGCCTATTGTGATGTTGGGCTAAACGCCTGTATAAAGTGTATAACATTGAATGCCGGTAGTCCAATGAGACGAGTATATTTTTATTGCGAAATTTATAGTTGAATTGTGTCTGTAATCAATCAAACTACTACCTGGATTTGTTTACGGCTGCAGTCTGGATACATGTTACAGTATCATCATCACCATCAATCAGGGCCTATGTGATGATCAGAGGGCTCCACAGTGTCTCCATCTCGCATATATGTATACAATTACAATATAATAAAATGGTGATGTTCCAGATTGAACTGCAAGGGTTCTGCGCCATGCAAGTGGACGGCGAGCCGTGGATGCAGGGCCCCGCCACCATCTACATCGAGCCGGCCGGACAACGCCGAGTGCTGCGCGCACACATATAACTGACAGCCTCCGTGGCGCAGTTGGTTAGGCGCCGGCTGTGAAACAAGCGACTGCGGATTCGATCCCCGTATCGAAACAAATATTTGTGTGATCCACAGGTATTTGTTTCGGGTCTAGGTGTTTGTGAGACCCAAAAGTCTCTCGTAGTTGCTGATAGCCACGACATAAAACTAGATCTTAGTGTGGGGTAAGGATATGTATGTGACTGATGGGTGTATTTATTACAACTATTATCTATAGTTAATGTGTGAATGAAACTGAAAAAAAAAAACATTGAGCAAAATGTTGAGGCATACGTATTTTACCGAAAATGTAAATTATACGTTAAATATAATTAGTTGAGTATTGTGGTACTTATATGCACATTGGATTTTAAGTAAATAACCAAATATGATTATACAGTTTTAAATTATTGGCACTTTAAACTATTAAGATGTATTGCGAATTTTATGATGTTTAATTTGTAAAAATCGAATATAAAGCTGTATTGGAAATTCTTCGGTATATTTTCCAGTGAATAATATTATTAAACAAACCAGGAAATTTTAATAAAGCAATACAGAAAATTCAAATTACGTTATATTATTTAAAATAATCCCTACAATGATTTACGCTTAAATTGCTACATTTAATGTATAAAATATTTTACATAGCGTTTGTATTAATGTGATTATCTAAGTTTAAACAAAACAAGTATTTATCAAATCAAAATATATCAAAATATTGAAATAAAACTATTTTATACGGATTTTATCGCGATTTGGTTTAATTTTTACATTTTTTAACTTCCCGACGTTTCGATTACTTTACAGCTTTCGTGGTCACGGGGCGGAGTTTTATTTCAATGTGTAACATTCGCGTAAATCTAAGAAACCATTATATCAAAATATTCTTTATTCAAGTAGTCTTTTACAAGATCTATTGAATCGTTAATTTCTGCTACCACCGCTTCGGAATGTGTTGTAGCTGTGAAGAAGAAACGGCGCAAGAAACTCCCTCAGCAACACGAACTGTCTTCTTTTGTTTTTTCTTTTCTTTTCTTTCTTTTTTTAAAGGCCAGATTAAAATGGTTGATTTATATAACAAGGTTTGTGTCACAATATTCTCTGTATATATAGTTTTATTATCAAAATCAAATCAAATCAATATTTATTTCAGAATAATAAATTTCATAGAATGTTAATTATGTCTATTGTTCTAATTTTAGTAGAAATTGAGCAATTTATTCCCAAGCAGTTTTGCCTTCCATATAGTCACGAGATACTATAATATGCCTTTTTACACAGCTTTACTTTAATAATATATTTTAACTTGTTGATTGGAAGTTCTCTAATACAATTGGGAAGTTTGTTAAAGCATACACTTTGACCCATAAAGGAACTATTTATCTTGTGGAGATGAGTAACATGGGAGGCAACTGTTTAGGCATCTGTCCGAGTGTTCATGATAAGACTGTGCATATTTGCGTCTTTTTTTGAATACAATTAACTTCACAAATTAGCTCAACACCTTTCAATTCTAAAACCATAAACTAAGAACTTCGTAAGATGGAATACTTACATATATCCACATCTTCCTTGGTTTTACACAAAAGGAAAAAGTTGGACGAGGGTAAAAAATAAAATGTTTAGATAACAAGTATTTTAATATACAACCACAATAGACATTAAACATTGGAATTTTCAAAATCACTATACTAATATAACATGGTCTCGGCATTATATGGAACACATTAATAATTCAGTTACCTACGTCACCGGTCGGACATTTGTAGACATTCCAAGAAATGTATTATGTTGAACGACATCTACTTGCTGCCAACGAAATTAATGAACGTTTTGTAAACTCACAAAACGCGTAATTCGTGCAGATCTATTAATCATAAGTTTATCCTTGTGTCACATAATATAGAATTTGTCAGTAACAAAGTAAATAAAAGCGTGTTTTTTATAATAACCCAAAATAATAATAATGAGTGACAATCACTCAATGAAAACATTTATACATATCACAAAACTGAATTTTAGAGACAACTTCACATAGATGTCTAGCTCTATGAGCAAACGATTGTAAGTTTGTCATTTAGAGAAATAAAAATAATCTGACAATTTTAAAGTGCAGTAAACACTGTATATTTTAAATAAAATATAAATGACACATTACAGGGTTGTTAAATTAATAAGTAATTTCACAGTAACATTTATAGTAGAGCTCAACTTTACCTACTTTATAAACATCTTAGGCTGATTACATTTCTATTCCGTTTTACTCCTGCAGCAACATGATTACTAAATCACTACCAACATTTCATTCTACTTAGTGTATTCTTATGGACTAAAATTTAACATTTTACCAATAATTAACTAGTTACGTAAATTGTTTTTAATAGTGCCCACGTCTAAGACGCTAAACATAATATTATTTAAAAAATGTTATCAATAACTTCTGAATTGGATTCATAAAAGAATCTCCTTATTAACAAATTATCCAGGAAATACGCCAGAGTAGGGCAAACAGTTTCTTCCATAGAAACCATTATTAATCAATAATAGAACAACAGTACAATATATACTTCAAAAGTATGCTAATAGTATTTGTATACTTACAGTATAAAGTGTTTTGCTCATGAGGAATGTATAACCAATAATAAAAGTATATAAAAATATCTTCCAAATATTGTTGCCACATAGTGTTGTAATAAGAGCACATTTTTTAAAATAATTCTTGTTACTAGACTATTACATTTTTGGCACAGTTAATTCTTTTATAAAATAAATAAATAATGTATTTATACATAATTATGTTCACATCACACATGTCACGTAAGTTAAATATGCAGATCAATCTCTATTCAATTAAGTCCCAAGTCAGTATACCTCCAAACATGTCATTTTCCAATGAGAATTCCTAGTACAATGGCTTACACAAAATATTGATATTATAAAAATAAAACAAAATTATATAGTTTAATAAATTAAATAAAAGTAGAAAAAATATGTTTTCATATAAATAAATAATAAATATTAATAGTATGTCATGACTTAAGACACTCTTAGGAAGATTTTTCATGGTGAGCTTTTGTGAAAAGTGATGACAATACTGTATTAGTATAGACAGTACCAAACAGGAAGACTTGTTGTTTAAGGCAACATGAAATATTAAATACCTTAAAGCCCTCAGAATTATTACTTATATAATAAAAATTGTAAATTTTCCAAAACATTTAAGTAAAAACTATTTGCCAAACCAATATCAACATCAGACTAACATAATTTCTTATCAATTTTAATATAACTTTTTAATTTATCTGTGTGGTTTATATTGTATTATATTATACTATTTTATTATGTTACTGTTACCATTTTAAATTAGATACACTGGTTGAAGATGTTTCATTTTGCCACATGTAAAATATTTCACTATTCAGTGTAAGATTTTTTGTTTTTTGTTCTTTTCATAAATTAGGATAGTTTCGTATGTTTGATTTCGGCAATATAATTCAAATATTTCCATTACTACCACAATTTTAAAATAGGTTGTAAAATGAGCCAGAAATACCAAAAATACCTAGTAAAGTAGGAGTGTAGTGGGAATATCTTTGTGTCACATTTACTCCTGTAGTGTAATGCTGATGTCACTGCATTTGTATACGATTTTTTTTGTTACTTGTCATTAACCCCACCAACAGAATCTAATGTTTCCAACTTACTTTATTCTGTATATATTTATAAAATTATTTACAACATGTTAAGTATAAGGTAAACTTTAGATAAAAACAATTAAAAAAATGGAGTTAACTACCCTATTATTGCAAGTTGTAAAAAAGTGTACTATTATATTTACATGTGGCAATTTAATATTTTTTGTTATTAACATTACCCACTTATCCACACTGCACAGTAATATAATTAGTATTGGATAATGATTTTTAAGAGAGTATAATGTAAGCTATTAAATGTTAAATGTTCAAGTGCTAAAAACTAAATGCAAATAAAAGAAAATTGCAACAAATTAAACTAAACAATCAACATAATATACAAAATAACTACTTAAATACTACTGCACTTATCACTAACATTAAACCTTTTTAATTGTACCAAAATTCATTCTAATTTGTTCCAAAAATACAAATGTAAGAATTGTATGAGGCGCAAGCCTCGCAAATGCCGGTATGTATCCTTTGAAAAATGCTAAAGGACCTTCTTTGGCAGTGCTTTTGACTAGTTTCATAAGGCTTTTCACCTCACCTGGTTTTGCATTCATAGCTCGCGTTTTTAGTACATCCACTGGCTGTGTCATAGTAGTTGCAATCCCACCCTGAAAATAATCACTCATTGTTTTACATATAACAGACAGATTGATTTGTAAAAAGTTCTAAAGGAAAATAGAAGTTTCTTATATTTATTTTTGACCAAGATTTTAAGCTTTGCAATGTTAAAATGATTGCTAATCAACAGATAAACCACAAGTAGGCTGGTTTAGCTGTTGGTTTTATAGAATACCCTGCTTAGAATTAGTATTGGAATATATTACATGCAGCATTGTATGACATGTTTTTGTGTCTTATAATAAGGTGTTCTTATTCAAAGATTGCTTGTAATACTTTTTAGATGTATGAATATCATTTGATTTCTAATTTAGTGACCTGTTATAATATTGATATTATGTACATTATTTTTTGGAATTCCTTTAATAAGAGAATAATAATAATATTAATAAATGTTACATGCAACATTTAAAAATAGATTAAAAGAAGAAGCCAACTCACAGCTAAGAGACTAGAAGTAACATGAGTTACAACATTGTCTCCAAAGTATGAGGTCTTAAGGAGCAGTTCTTTAATTTGGTCATAGAAAGAGAGCTGTCCAATGGTCATGAGCACTGCTCGACTGCATGTCATGCTCGCTCCTGCCCAGAGTCTCAGCACACCCTCATCTGCAGCCACTCTCCACAATCCATGGATTGCATTCTTGTAACTGGAATAAGTATGTATGTTCACTTATACTAATACATATACCAAATATGATAAATCTAATTTATATTCTAAATTCTTTTGTGAATTAAATTATAGTTTTGAGTTGTCTATTTTTAAATAAAATCTTTACAAACTTTGGGAATTTATAACACAAATAAGGAAATGTGGTGAATAAAGATCTACATTAGCTACATAACTTAACTGCAAACATTACAGCAATTTCATTTTTGAATCTTGTACTTATTTTATTGTTGTATGATGTGTGGTAGAAATCAATTACTAAAATTTTTGATATGATATATTGACTATATTTTTTTATTGCAATATTAAACCTATAAATATTTAGAGATGCACATATTTTGAATTTTATATCTTTACAATACCTGATACATATAAATAAAATATTATTATATTTTGACAAAGCCTGTAATAACTATCTCTAAATCCATATCCATCACAATACTTACTTTCTTCTCTGCTCTGGTGGAAGTTTAACATCATTTTGCATTCTGACATTAACTAGATCTGCAGGATTACCAACAAATCCACCAGCGAACCCACCCAGCCCAGCTATAAATGCTGACATGTAGAATGGAATTGCACTGCCCTGGCAAAAACAAGTCACATATTACAGTATCATATACATGTAATAAGAAACTCATAAAGTGTTATATTTATTGACTAAAATAATGGACTTTATTCTTTAGAAAAACCATTACTCAAAAATATGTTTTATTACCAATTGTAAAACTAGTACCTACACAATATTTTCTCTATAGAAGTTGAGTAATATAGAAGTTGTAAGTTATTATACACATTTTAGATAAAATATATATGAATGCTTGTTATAGCTGTAGTATAAAAATAATAATAATGAGACTTACATCTTTTGGAGTGAGGGCTTGTTTAGCCATTTCATAAATGCCAAACCTGGCTGTTGAATATGTAAGCTGGCGGAGCAGGGAAGCTGATATACCATTATAAAGCCCAGTAATACCTAAAACAATATAAATGAATGACTTAAGGGTAAAAATGTATGAAAATTGTTTTATTTCTTGAAAAAAAAATATTCTTTTATTCTATTATTGCAAGAGGAGTTAATAAATAATTGTTTTCTTAAACCATAGCGCCTTGTAGGATAGTTATGTACATATTTATGACAGGAAAAATGAATATTTTACACTCTTACCTTGGTTTCTAAGTACAATCCCGGTCAACTGGAACATGGATATATTTTTGCCCTTTTGCGTCTGCATCTGTACTTTCAGCAAGTCCAAGGGATGCGTTACACATGCTGCGCCAGCGGACGCTAATCCTCCGAAATACCATTTGGATATTCTCACTTCCTTGGGTTGCGCCATTTCTGCTACTTGGACTGGCTAAACTGGTTAATACGTGTAATTAAATTGGACTCGTCGTGTTATCTTCGCGATTTTTTTTGCAAATAACAGTAATCTTGATTGACCGGACAATATTCTCAACCAACCGGCACAAGTTCAATTATAAAAACTGGTAAAAATCTTTGAAGTTATTATTTGTATAATTGCTTATATATTTGGTTAAGATCTAGAATCGTTTGGCACGAAATGGGAGTTGGGAGGGGGTGAGGGGGGAGGGGGAGCATGCCTACTATCCTCCGGTACTACTCCCATGAAAAGGCAATGCACCGTTCCTGAGAAAACCCAATTAAAGTAACCTAACCTCAAAACACTTGTTTTCAAAATATACTTGCTTCTGCAACGTCTCCGGCGCTGCGGGAAGTGCAGCCCCTTCGCCCTTGCGTAACAAAGGATAGGCACCCACGCTCGCCTCCGCAGCTTCGGCTTGCTGGTCGCCTCCGGCGACCAGCCTCAGCCGCTACGGCTCGCACGGTTGCCTATCCTTTGTTACAGCGGGCGGGGGCTGCTCTCCCTCCGCGCCTCCGGCTTTTTATAAACACTCTAGGGGTGGTAGCCAAGAGACTACGTGGAAGTCGGGGTGCTCCGAGTCGGTTTTGGGGCAGATTCAACCTATTTTAACCATAGAGTGGATACACAAACTTGCTTCTGAACATAATTTCTAGGTCGTTATAAAACATGTAAAACAACAAAACATGAGTCTATACACTATTGCAGATGCGTAAACTCCGCAAAAAACATAAACAAAACATTCTAATTACACTGACTCATGACGCAAATCGCGTAGTTTTTACGTTCCGTTTAACGGTATTGCACGAAATTTTAAACCACAGACTATATACTTGACACAATAATAAAGATTTAGTTGTCAATCGCCCATAAAAACGTTCCGTTTTACCTAATACCTGATTTAAGGTTAGAAACTTCATTAATTAATTTCTCGAAAACTATAAATTACCTTTTAATAAGAGTGATACGTTATAATCAGGGAACCAATCCCTACCACCTTTAATCATTTTAGCCCTCAACTCGTGCCAAACGATTCTAGACCCCAGCCATATATTTTAGCACATGTTGCTTTAAAAATAGTAACTATATAATCATTATTACTTGTTTGGACGATAAAACTGGATAGAACCCATAATTGAACATGTCCGCGCCTTGTGGCTGACAATGACATTATGACATTGACAAGGGAGGAACAACTCGACGTAGACCGTGGCCGCGTTCCACTAACTACTAAGCGTTCACGGCGCGGCGCGGCGCTCAAAAGTCAAAACACTAATTTCGACGTTTCACTTGATGATCATGATCGCTGTGGTCGCGGCGAAAACGTCATGTGAAGAGTGGTGAGTGTTGAAAATATTGGCGGGATTTTGAAGTTTCAAAGCAAGAAAAATATTGACATGGCGAAATATTTTAGTAGAAGTGAATGTTTCTGCAGTGTATGCTTAACGTGCATCTATTTTTCATATGAACGGGATGGGTGACTACTTTTTAGAACATTATTACGACGCATTCGTAAATTTTGACTATATTCGAACGTAAATTATAACTTGGAAAATAAGAGTACGATGCGGTGAAAATTGGAACTAAAGAAAAAACTTTTGGAAACAATTAAAAACGTCACTGCCGTGTGTGCGATGAAATTTTAACATGGTTTTCTGTAAATTCTGGTACGATTGTTGCTTAATTGTTATATTATAATGAATTAAAGGCCCATTAACAACAATAAATAAAATATTATTTTTTTTAAATTGTAGTGTTTTGGGTTGCAATATAAATATTATATTCTATCTAAGCGCCCTCGTTTAATCTATAATCATTATTGCCAATTTGTAACTAAAAAAACACTAAAATAGAAAATGAAATTATTTATTTTTTCCAGTAAACATAAATTATTTTGATCAATAATGATTAAAGTGTTTTATAAACTTTCTGTAGTTGATACTAACCTCTATAAAGCTTTTGTTTTTTCTATCTCGCCATTCGTCAACGCCTCAAAACGCCCCATAAACCGTTTCACTTGGATTCGCCATCGTAACGCAACCAAGTAAAAGGAGAAAAATCGCGTCGTGAGAGTCGCGTGATCGTATGTCCTAAAGTTATAAATGACGTTTTCGCGGCGATCGCAACGCCGCGCCGCGCCGCGCCGAGCGCCAAAATTTTTGAGCGCCGCGCTGCGCTGTCCGTGAACACTTGGTGGAACGCCCGGCAAGTGGAACGGGGCGAAATTAATGTTTTTAGCGCCGTGAACGCTTAGTGGAACTCTGCCTTTATCATAAGAAAAAATTTACTGTCTGTTATCAACCCAACAAATGATTTCGACTTTCGTGGGATAAAAAATATAAAATGCTATGATATACTATCGTAATTTACAAGATGTGTGTAGAAAATATATGACAATTATATTAATAACATAGTCATATAAATTATGTTGTTTCTATATTATGTTTTTTTAAAACGTTTGGATGGATCTAAATTTTAATGAACTGTTTAAAAAATTTGACAAGTGACGTATTAGTAAATTGTTGTGTCCTAACCAAATAAAACATTTGCGTATACATACATTTTATAATAATTGGTACTTTAAACACCACACAATTTAAGCGTAAATTATAAAAAGTGTGTATAATTGCTTGATATTACATGTTGTAAAAAATAAAAACAGTTTTATAACCTATAAGACTTAACCTTCGCTAAGTTTCGTGAAGGTCTACTGAAACGATACAATAATCAAGTTCTAGGATTTTTATTTTATTTGTGATTCATTGTATACACAATTTAAACTGAAGTTATAAATCTCCGGAAGGTACGTACCTGCTAATATGCAATAATAATTTTCGGGTTGTGCAATTTTATGTCCTGTGATAATCCTCGCAGAATTTATAGAAGTGTGGTCAATTAAGTTTTAATAAACTGGATAGCATACATTGTTATAATACTAAAATGTTACATAACATGTTAGTTGGGAAATGTAATTACCGGTAAACTAACGAACGTCGAGTAAGGTCGCGCGCGAACGAGTTTGTCTTTCATCTGCACGCGTAACGGATGTTATAAAAACGCTTAACGATTCTATAACCCTTATCGCGCTCTGCATAAAATCATGAGAGTATCCTAATCCTCAATTTTGTACAATCTATTTTATTTGTTATATAGATGTTATTTTTTGTTTTTCAGAATGTCATCTGATATTATAACATATCTCCACTTGGACAAAGAGTTATCTCACAGAGTGATTGTTGTTAAGGAGATCAATGGGTGTGATAGCTCATTTATTGTAAGTTGTGTACTAAGTCACTGTATCAAAAACAAACATCCAGTGTTCATAGTATCAACACATCACTCTCTACAGCACTATCAAAATGTCAGTCTCAAAATGAATTACAATTTACTAAGACATGTTCAATCGGGGCTGGTAGGATTTTACAATCTAGGAGAAGATGCTGTTAATAAATTATATAGTGATGAAAATATTTCACTTGAGGAATTAGTCATCAAATTAAAAGATAATATGTCTAAATTAAAACACGAGACAGTCAACATTATCCTCGATGGAGTTTCACATTTATTTGACCTGGGGTATAGTTTGGGCGATGTTAACAATTTTTTTAAAGATGTAATCAAGCTTACATATGATAGTAATGCATTTATGCTATGCCTTTGTAATGCTGCAGAAGATGATGTCACACAAACAATCTCCAATTTGTTGGCTCACAAAGCTGATACAGTACTAGAAGTTGAAAATCTTTCATCAGGTTTAAGTGCAGATGTCTCAGGTCATTTGACAATAAAATATCCAGGCAAAAAGTGGCAAAAAGAACACATGAATACATTAGAATTCAAACCATCTAAGTATCTTTTTAAATTATTTGACAGAGGTGTTAAATTGTTAGCGCCTGGTACTGTGTAATGTAATTTGGAGTAAATTTATGTATAAATGTTATCTAATAAGAAATTATTAAATAAATAATGTAAATACATTTATTTGTTTTTTTAAACTACCTTCAATTTTTAAGAGGAAATCATTTATATGGCATTCCTTACATAGGCTACCTACAAAAATCTATCTTATAAACATATTAGAAATTGTCATAATCTCATGATATGTTTGCTCTGACAGCTATATATATATTGCTCTATTTTAGATATTATGTATTGTAATAATTCATTAAGAATATTAAATAAATGAATGAATATTATTAATTTAAATAATTTGAATAATGTACATAGGTAAACAGTGGTAATGTGTGGGTATTTGTACCTAGTTTATAAAAAATAATTTATTTACCCATAGTGTTAATAATAATAATGATTAACTCAAGTACTTTATTTATAATAAAGAGGGAGTGCTGATAGGTACTTGAAAAATTAAGAAAAAATGGTGGTACCTGGCTACCTTTTGCTGCCCTCCTATTGGCTGACATTTGACAGGTTGTCCAACATGCATAAATTATTTGAAAAAGAAAAAATATAATTTAGGATTATTTAATTCCACTTAAAGTCGTTTTAGATGATTAATAATTAAATATACTTACAGTTAGCAATGGAATTTATGGCAATTTGTTGTTAATTATTTAGTACAATTTTCACTAATATAGCACTTCGGGATTACTCGTTTAACGCAATAAGATTTTGGGATTACAATAAGTTTTTCAATGATGTCAGTCGCGATAAGTAAAGGGACCCTAATATATTTCGTTGTTGTTTCTTTTCAATCAAACCGAAAAATAAATCTTAGATTCGTCTAATAGAACTTAAATAATACCTCTATAATATCGACAGTTTGAAATAAAACTATTTTATACGGATTTTATCGCGATTTGGTTTAATTTTTACATTTTTTAACTTCTCGACGTTTCGATTACTTTACAGCTTTCGTGGTCACGGGGCGGGCGGAGTTCGCCCGGAGTAATCGAAACGTCGGGAAGTTAAAAAATGTAAAAATTAGACCAAATTGCGATAAAATCCGTATAAAATAGTTTTATTTCAATGTGTAACATTCGCGTAAATCTAAGAAACCATTATGCGTATCGACAGTTGTATAAAGCCACGGACCACTTATATATAAAGCTTTCTTTATATGTATATACCATGATGATACCGAAGGAAATTAAGAGTAAAAAGATGTAGAGCAATGATCTAGATTTTTTTGGAGTTTTTACAGTACATCTGCCATCATGCGATCAACGATTTTAATAACTGGCAGCTCGATCAATCGATGCGAAATAAAATAAAACAAAGCTATTGGGTACATTGTAGAGGCGGCCGGGATAAGGTTCTCTCGGATTCGCATAGAGCACCTGTGATTCAGAGGCGGGCGCCTCAGGTCTGTCGATGCAGCCACTGTACCTAGGGGGAGCTGGCACCCAAACTCCTTTTCTTTTTCCACCCGGGAGTACTATCTTTGCTAGCTGAATGGAATCTCCGCGTCTCAGGTTTCGAGGCACGAGAGCAAAGTATTTGTATTATTTTTGCTATATACGCCGAGGCATGCGCACGAGGGACAAGGAGCCTTGCGGGTCAAAGAGTCCCGCACCTGAAAATTATGAGCACTTAAGAATTTACTAGAACCGTGAGGTCGAGAAAAATTTTAGTAATCACGTGCATTTCAATTCAACTGAGAATTTCAACATTCTTAAACGTAGCCCACGTTTGACAGTGTTGAAATGAAGAAAAAGAAATCCTATTACTCTTTTATGGAGCCCCGCAAAATGCATCTTGCTTCCTGTTTCGTCTTGCGCCGCAGCTGTTTAACGGGTATGGTGTGGTATGGTGACAATAACAAGTATTGCGACGATGAACCATGAAAATTTTATTTGTGGTGATTAGCTGTTGCCCCAGCGACCGCCCAAAGCGGGGGCTGTATTTTGACCGCTTCACTCCACGTGAACTCATTAGGACGTGAACCGAGTAACCCAACACTCGCGTTGTTATAAAATGGTAGAAGCATTTCCTACATCGTTTCAGTGTAACAAAATTGTTTGCTCTTGAATTATTTAATTTTAATCCGCTGAGTGATTGATTACTTTCGGTTGTTTTCCGGGGTGTACTTTTATGGTTTCCAGTACCTACCTTACTTGGTGCTTTTCCGTTCGTCAGTATTGTATTTTTTGTTAGATTAAACGGAGTGATGCCATGACTCAAAGCAATCTAACTACTCCTGACAAGCACCATGCAGGCGTGCATACCGTTACAGAGGAAAAGTTAATGGTAACTGCTTTGTATTTTAATCTTAACATTCAGATGAAGAAGTTTGTTTAGAAACCTTTAAAACCTAGAAATAATTTGCAACGAGTTATTATTATGTTCACACATATTGTTATTTAAAGATACAGAACATTTGTTTGGTGTACGTCATTCTAGAAGAGAAGTAAAAATAGATATTATTTATGACAGGTGGCAGTGCGAGTACGTCCGCTCCGCACAGATGAAGGTCCTCGCATCATTCATGTGGTCAGCGATAAGGTTGCGTAATATTTCTATTTTCAGCAATATAGTACGATTTGTTAATGTGCTACGTATTTCATGAAATGATTCATGTTTTACCTATTAATTTATTGCAATAACTCTCTAACTCGGGAAATGACCGCGACATTGAAATACAAATTTCTGGCGAAGTTTCAAGAGTAATCACGTTCAAGAGTTCACGTCAGCACTCAGTTGTCTACTCCCACTTAATTGTGTAATAACGAGCCCCTCGACGCGATGCTTACGTTGTATTTACGTAGTTTATTATCTACCGTTGTCTTTTTGCGTAATCAGTCACTTTAAATATATGTAAATATTATGTTTAAATATAGATAAAAATGTCTTACCACAATGTATGCTTAAAACCAAGACATTAAATAGGTGTATTTAATTCAACTACAAATATAACAGTGAGGCATATTGCTAATTTAACATAACAGCATTTGAGAACCTGTATGTTAGTTTTTTAGTAAGTCTATACTTACATTTGCTTATGGAGATTTATAAAACTGTTATTTATGTAGATGCTAGTACTAGAAGAAGAGGCAGATAACAAGCGCGATGTTCTCCGGCAACGTCGTCTCAATGACAAGAATTATGTCTATGATCGTGTGTTTGGCGAAGAAAGCACTCAAGTGAGTTATACAATAAAATTCGTTTAAATTAAGTAATTTGATTACGTATGCAACATAATCTCACAATGTTCTATTTCACCCTTGCATTGTGGTTAGTGATGGTTAACCATGAATATTGAATACACACGCAATTAAAAAAAAGTTAGTTTTGGGTACTTTGGTTTCGATCCTGTGACCTTTTTCGTGTAAGTCTGCTTCGTTACCAACTACACCTCGTCTTAGCGCAATCAGTTGAGATTCTTACAAGTATAAAACACGTCTCGATGTTTAATCTCATATTATTGTATGAAGTGAAATATACATATGTTAATGTATTATAAACAGATATTATAGATATAATATTACACTTAAAATAAAGATAATAAGTTGAGAACAATAATTGGTAACTGAACATGGCACGATCGATATTATAAATTAATAACGGAGTGGAAATAACAATAAGTGCTATAGTTTTCGATTCTCATCTTAAGACCAATTTATCAGCTAAATAACTTCTTAATAGTGTGTGGTGGCCTGTTGGCAACAGCTGGCAACATGTTCACAGTGGTCGCGGGATTTAATCCCCGAGCACACTTCTGACTGGTCATAGTCATGTGTGTATTGATAATCAATCACCATGCACTATAACGGTGAAGAAAAACATTGTGAGGAATCCTGTATACCATAGCAATTTGAAAGAATTTCTATGGTATATAAAGTCCGCCAACCCGGATTAGGCCAGTGTGGTGGACAATATGGTCTTATCCCTCTTAGCCGTACTCTTGATTGTAGAAGAGGCCCGTGCCCTGCAGAGGAACGTTTATGGGCTGATCCAGTATGCGAAAGGTTCTATATTGACTGTGGACTATGATTCTAGGTTCAATTTCAGTGTCAGTCAGTCCACTTTGGAATCGTAATATATTTTCTTGTCGTTACACTTCTTGGCATCTCTAATTATATGACGTAGGTACAGATGTGGGTACAAGAGTCAGGGTAACAGGGTATATCAAGACCGCAACCGAAAACGAAGCCAGGAGGTAGTATTAGTGATATCAAACACAATGCAGGTAAAAATTTTACAAAAAAAAATCGTCAAGTTTTTTTTTGTTATTTTTTACATATCGTCGTATTTGAGTGATTAAACATAGTTTTTCTAAAATAATGACGTACATCGCTTAATTTTTAAACACGCAATGGTACGTAAGGGTTTAAATTACTATTTTTGCAAAAACTAGGTATTTACCCCTCAAAAACCATGATTTTTAAAAAATTGAAAAAAAAAATCCGTTGCTTATTTTGCAAAATTTTTAGTTGCATTGTGTCTGTAGCCGCTATTACTACCACCTGGCTTCGTTTTCGGTCGCGGTCTTGATATACCCTGTATAGGGTGGTGGAAACGTGAAGTTATTAAAATGTAACACGGTCATTATACTTTCTGTCTCTCTTCAGCCACCATACTACATAATTTAAAATTGTTAAATTGGATGTCCCATTAAAACAAAATAATACATTCATACAAAATATATTAGGAAATAATCTATCGAAAGATTGTATCATTTAAAATTATACCCATTCTATTTGAAATCATATTATTATGTAATATGATGTGTTGGGGTAACACCGTCATACAAGGAAGAACGTAAACTGCTACATTATATAGGAGTTTACGTTCTTACCCCTTCCATTCTTGTATGACGGTGTTACCCCAACGGACCTATTGTATTCCTATACAAAATAACGTGACTATGATGATTTCCCGTTTCTCCTTCATCTTGTGTATTCTTCAGAGATGATTTCTGGACTTCATAATATACGGATAAAATCGACTCATTATTTTGTTTCGTTTAGGAAGAAGTGTATGATACGGTGTGCGCACCGCTAGTGGGAGATACGCTCAAGGGATTTGCTGGTGCAGTATTCGCATACGGCGCTACCGGAGCTGGCAAAACACACACCATGACTGGTCTCATGACTCGCGCTCTCAACCATCTCTTCACAAGCATTGCAGAGAGCGGCGAACCCATGTCTTATGAGGTAAGTGTAGATACTATGATCAGTTTTTTTTCTGATCTGTTAGTGCTGTTTAAGTAAATTCCAAACCATTTAAAGTGTTGCCAATTAATTATATTTGATACCACTCAACACATTTTTGTAAATCGTACAAGGTGGTATTGTTTAGGTATTTGCCGATCATTCTATTGCAATTATTACCCATAGAATCGAAATGTCGGTTAATTATAAAGTCGATTATGTAGGTAGGTACACTTTCTTTCTTTAGATCAAAAGGCTCTTCAACCAAGGCTACGTTGAACTACTTGAAGCAATTTGACTAAAAGACGCAAGGCTTTCACTCGACCTTTCTTTTGTTGTCTCCTATGAAATAACTTGCTGATATTTTGTTGTAGAGATTTTTTTCTAAAGCTTTTTTTTTTTTTTTTTTTTTTTTTTATTGCCGTTATAGGCAGACGAGCTAGCGGCCCGCCTGATGGTAAGCGGCTACCGCTGCCCAGAGAACTTCGCAGTGCCAGGGGTCCAGCACAACAAAATCGCTGCCTACCTTAAGGAGAGTACTCTCTTTAAGCCTCTTTTGAAGAAGGACAGGTCATAGCGCTCAGGGAACACCGATGCAGGGAGTTCATTCCAGAGCTTGCACGTACGTGGTAAGAAAGAACGCTGAAAACGTACCGTTCGGGAGCGGTACGCTTCCAGGTGGTAGGAATGAACTCTGCTGCGGTGACGGGTGGTGCGATGGTAGAAGGGCGACGTTGGTACCATCTCAAACAATTCCTCGGAGCACTCCCCATGGAACAGACGATAGAACACACAGAGAGACCCGAAGTCTCTCCGCAGTCCTAACGGTTCCAATTTGTCCGTAAGATTGGGATCATCGACTATTCGACAAGCTCGTCGCTGTAAGGAGTCAAGTGGGTTGAGCTGGTATTTTGGGGCACCTGCCCAGAGGTGAGAGCAGTACTCCACGTGGGGCCGGATTTGTGCTTTGTAGAGCGTCAATCTGTGACCCGACGTGAAGTACCGCTTGGCTCTGTTCAGGATACCCAACTTTCTGCTCGCCAGTTTGGCTTTGTCCTCCAAATGACTCCTAAAGTCGACATTGCTTGATATTTCGACGCCGAGGATCCCAATACTTTCGGATCTTGGGAGAGTAACTCCTTGGAATTGCGGCGCCATGACAAAAGGGTCCTTCTTCGCAGTGAATGCGCAAACTTGTGTCTTCGAGGGGTTAAATTGAACTAAGTTCAATTCACCCCATTCGGAGACCCGCCCCAGAGATCTCTCGACTTCAGACACAAGTTGAGACCGTCTTTCCTCAATGGAACCTCGAGAGAGACTCTGATGGCCGATGTATCGCGCGTCACACGTACTATCATCCGCATAACAATGCATGCTGTCGGTAGACAACATGTCATTGATATGCAGGATGAAGAGTGTAGGCGATAGCACCGATCCTTGTGGAACACCAGCGTTAATGGTCTTGGTCTCGGAGCAACAGCCGTCCACTACGACTTTTATGCTCCGACCATCCAAAAAGCTGGCGATCCACTTGCAGAGTCCCTCAGGGATACCATACGCAGGTAGCTTCGCTAGAAGGGCGCCATGCCACACTCGATCGAACGCCTTCGCTATGTCAAGGCCGACCGCAATCGCCTCACCCCCACTCTCCAAAGCCTCCGCCCAACGGTGCGTGAGGTACACGAGGAGGTCACCAGCTGAACGACCGTGACGGAAACCGTACTGGCGGTCACTAATCAGCTGGCGGTCCTCAAGATACCTCAGGAGCTGAGTGTTTATAACTCGCTCCAAGACCTTGGAGAGTAAGGATGTGACAGCAATCGGCCTGTAGCACAAAGGGTCCGATCGGTCACCCTTTTTGGGTACTGGGTGGACATGGGCGACCTTCCACGAAGCCGGAACCCGGTTGGTTTTGTAGGAAAGACGGTAAAGGCGCGTTAGCACGGGGGTCAACTCAGGGGCGCACGTCTTAAGAACCACTGCGGGGATACAGTCTGGCCCACTCGACTTATGGATGTCGAGAGCCATGAGCTCCCGTCTGACAGCACGCTGGGTGATTTTAATATCAGACAGGAGACTCTCACACCAAGGGATGTTCGGCGGTGTGGCTCCCCCGTCATCCAAAGTCGAGTTCGAGGCAAAGAATTGGGCCAAGAGATCGGCCTTCTCCTTTGCACTATGGGCCAAACTGTTATCAGGTTTACGCAGTGGTGGGAGACTGGATAGGCAGAAATTGCCCTCCACAGCCTTAGCGAGCGACCAAAAAGCACGGCTCCCAGAGGGATATCTTTGGAGCCGCTCGCCAATTCTGCGGATGTGCTCCGCCTTGGCCTTAGCTAAGGCTCTTTTGTTGGATCTAGAGGCGGCATTAAACTTCAGTTTCTCCTCCTTCGAATTTGGATCCCGACGCCTCCTGGCGTCTTGCCACGCCGCGTATGCGGACTGCTTGAGGCGCGCAGCAGCAGCGCAGGCACGATTGTACCACGGCTTGCTGCGACGCCCTGCGGGTATTTTTGAGCTGGGTATGAATGTCTCCATACCCAAGCTAATTGTCTCCGCGACGCAGTTCGCACAGGCGTCAGGATCATCAGAGGAGAAGCAAAGCCGCCTCCATGGGTAGGACGCGAAGAATTCTCGGAGTCCGTCCCAATCTGCTGACGAATACCGCCAAACCGTGCGAGTTCCAGTTATTGAAGAACGACTGGAACTCGCTGCAGGGGCCCACGAACGGACCAGGCAGTGGTCAGAAGATCCCAGTGGAGCATCAACCACTATCCTGTATCCGTTCGGGTGTGTCGTCAGCAGAAGATCCAACATAGAGGGCTCATGGCTCTCAACATCTGGAACACGGGTGGGCTGTGTTACCAGCTGCGAGAGACCATAAGCCAAGGCCATCTCGTAAACAGCCCGACCGGGGAGATCAGTGGTCCTGGATCCCAACCACTCTTTGTGATGAGCGTTGAAATCACCGAGGACCACCACCTCCGCGGATGGGAACTGCTCGAGAATCCGGTCAGTCCCCACTTGGACGCTCTCAAATAATTGAGTTGATCCCGTATCACTGCCGTGGGACCTGTACAGGCATGCGTAGACTCGGGTCTTACCCTTGAATACTACCCGCAGCCATAATAAGGACAGGTCCCGACGCTCGAAGCCCCGAAGGCGGTGACAACAGATATCACCCCTGACGAAGACGCACACCCCGGCTTTACGTAAGAATTGATGTTCCAACACGTAACCGGGGTAATTTAAGTACGATACATCGTCAGGGGTGGATATTTGCGTCTCCGTTAAAAAGAGCAGGGCAGGCCGCGCCGTCTCTAGATGGTGGTGGACGGCGTCGAGGTTGCTGTGTAGACCCCTGACATTGCAGAAGTCCACAGAAAATGTGGATGCATTTCCCGCCGTGGAGAGCCTTCAAGCTCAAGCCGTGGAGAAGCTTCCAAATAAAAGATTGTAAATCGAAGCGCAAAATTCTAAGTTAATTTCTAGCTACTACAAATCACTTCTTTGCATTATGTATATCAGATAATTCAAAATAAATATGCTAGTTCTGTGGGTTTTCCCATAACTTTCGATAGGAGGTTAATATGTGCCGTACCAAAAGGCGGAAGGAACCGGAAGCACTTTCATAGAGGATTCAAAAGACCTTCTTATTTAGGAAAAGGGGTTAAGTTTATTTATGTATACCGTTTGATGTTTTAAAAAATGAGCGAACAATGTTTGATTTTTATTCATCAAAATATGGATGCAAAATTAATATCATATGACTTCTTGGAGGTTTGTTTCAAGAACGTGATGTTTAAAACCTTGTGTTTCAGTTTTGCTCGAAATAGCTACTTGACACTGTTGTTTGTTATATAATGGTAGTGTGAATTGCAAAGTCACCTCTAATACAGAAAAGCGTACAATACTGCGTGACTAATGAAATACTGGAATATTAAGTGCAGTACGTATTTTTCCTGAAATTATTCACATGATATTTTTCTAGAAAAACCATATTGGTCAATAAAATGAAAATTGTTAATATGTAAGTGGCCTGTGATATTTGCGGGATTCGTTTATACAATTTTATTGCAGAAGGTCGGGAAACACTACTCAAGCTTTAAATTGGATTTAACCGTGAAAATGCCGCGTATTTTTCGTAACTATAGGTAGCATTAACTTACATATCAAACCTCATTATCGAATTAGAACTGTAAAATATTAGAGTAATTAAAGCTTTTCTATTGACCTATATATTTGTAAACTTTAACCACGTAAATGTGATTAGTTGCTCATGATTAAGGTACCTAATAAAGTACTTTAGTTATATATGGGTTTATATTTGTAAGGCGTGCAGGTAAGTGAAAACCTTGACCGATCGTGATAAACTGCTTTCTTATGCAAATACATGTACGTTTATCGGATTCTGCACGAATGGATTTTCGCGACCGACTGACCGTGCGCTTACTGAAACACGTAGGTATTGTATAACACAATATTTCCATGTCAACTATTTTATTTCAATGCAATTTCGGTTCGGAAATTGTTTGTCCAATATAATGGATGTACTATTTCATATATTTTATCGTATTTAAATACAGGGAGTGCACAGCTGAATCCAGCCCTCATCCACGATTTTCCATAGGAACTCAGAAGTGGCCTGTATTCAGCAACTTCCCGACAGACTGAAATTATAGTGCTTAATAAAGATGTTAGAATATTGCGTGACTTATTGGCGAATATGTATAATCGTTTTAGTTTTTTGAATACATTCGGTAGAATGTTTCTATGTTATGGTACCAGGTGGTGTGCAATATCATCCAAATGACCACTTAGAGTATGGTTGGCCAAAGTACGGTTATCTTTTTCTATTTGATACGGTTATGCATGCCTGGCCAATTGTGTCTTCACGCTTTGCTTAATAGAATCAAGGTTAAACGAATGACAAGAATAAGTTTCTCGGCATGATGGATATGGTTTTTGTATAATCGCCTAGTGAAGATGTTAATTAGTTAGTTTAACTGATAACTCAGTTATTACAAAGATAAAGCCTACACTGTGTAACGTTGCCACGGTCATGTAGATTATCGCCGTTGCGCTTATCTGGCGTCATTATATCAAAATACTATACTTTGAAGTATAAAAACATCCCTGGTAATGACAATGTTCATCAAGTACACGTTTATGGTTTCGGAGAAGGTCATGAAGGCTCCCCACCCGTGCAAGGTCATTGCCGGAGTCGATGGGGTGGCGTGTCGACTTGCCTTCGACTTTTGACACCTAGCTACAATCTACACAGAGTACGTACTACCTTACCTACCTACTCAATCCGCTACAAGTACAACGTAACAAAATACACGTTAATAACCTCTACAAATATTATAATTGATTTTGTTTTAGAACCAAGGTTGAAACGGAATGGTGAATATTTTCTAACATGTTTTTACATTACGTACGTAGTTTGTTTTTTTAATCATTCTACATGGTTTGTTCACATACTTAATTTTGAAATTTGTTTTACCCTAATTATTGAATAGGTTTAAAAAGTAATTTATATCCCACATAATATACAAAACTGAGAAAAAAGCATGAATATCAAACCCGGAACATATTGTAAACAATACAGTAGATTGTTAGTAGAGTTCAGACTTCAGCCGTCAATTAGAAAATTGGAAAAGCAATTGTAATTGGAAATACAATTCCAATGCAAAATTCAAGGGAATCCGTAGTTAACCATGTTGGTAATTGGAAGCGTGAGTTGACCTTGAAAGCAGTCAAATCTGCTGACGTCACCGCCTTTCGTAGAAGAAAGAGTCGTTTAAATATTTACCACAATTGTTACACATAAGACGAGCCTTTCTTTAACCTTTAGAACTCAACACGCTGTAGTGTGATAATAAGCGAAATGGAGTATTCACATACATATTTAAGTAATGTGTGCTGTAGTATTAATGCACAATAACCGATGTGCCCACTGCCCAATTACTTAGCTACCTATGTCCATCTAGGCATTCATGTTCTCAACTTCAAATAAGTTGTTTGTAATCGTCATTATTAGTGTAGGTAATTATAGCCTATAGGGTACGATTTTACCTAATGGATTGATACAGCATGTCGCATATTGCAGATATTAACTATACTTAGATACTTATATATTATGTACAGATAACTTGTTGTGAAAATAAAGCATGCCTATAATGTTACAAGAAACTCAATCTTCACAACGCGGTTTGCATTCATGCTACTTTACCAGAAGCATCAGTAACCGTTTAGATATTTTCAAAAATGTAAAGTGTTTGTCGTTTTTGCTCTCTTGTATTTTATTATTTAAAATAATGTGACTTCATGAAAGCTTTGAATCTTGCAAATAACTAGGTATTATTTTAGTCTGCAAAGCTAACACGGCGATAGGTAAATGATGATAAGTGGCGCACCGTGTGCCGCAGCGGGCCGTTTGTAGCGTTGTACCTAATCAGTTGACGGCAGGCAGGCCACAATTCAGATCTGATAATGAAGTGCACCAGCACTCTTTATTACTTTCCGTAACACGGCTTTCATTCTGATATGTCGTGTACATTTATGCGACAGCAGCCGGAGTTTGGACTGAAGTATATTTATGCATACCGATAAGAATTGTTTCTAAGATAAATTTATTTTGAATTTTGAGGATATATCAAATTTTAAGTATACCTATTATTTGTTCTACTGTTTTACATGTAAAGTAATGATTCACCCAAAAACACAGTTATTCACACACGTTGTTTTCTTGATTTTATTTAAACCTTGAATTTTTTAAAATTACGAATTTAACTTTTATTTGTGACATAAATAACTTTACTTGTAATTTTAATCTGAACGTAATATGTTTAAGTCGTTATAGTTTAATAACTATTGCGTCTCCACTTCCTGGCATAACCATTTTAAGCTTAAAAGGAGTAGCCAATCCTTTTTGAAAATTCATTAGGTAACGTAACTACACTGAAAAAAAGTATTTTACTTTATTATTATTAGTTATTACTGTTGGACACCCATTTGTTTTCATAATGGCATGACAAAGTGAGTGTTCACTTACTTCTGGTAGCAAGCGCAGTCCATTCCAAAGAGTATTCACGGCAACAGATATTTATCAATAAGTTCTTAATATTTCGGGCAGTTCGAAACCGGATATGATTATACAGGCTGATCCGGAAATACTACACACTTACCATCATGAATTTTTCTTCATTTGTACGTAGGTACTTTCAGTTAGAGGAATTTGGTCTTCGGCTCTTAATATGCCACGTCAGATTGTAAGCGAACTTAAGGGGGAAAGTTGCAATTTTCAACAATCATCATGTTAGTGTTCTTGTTGTGTACTACATTGATAACTTGTTAACTTAATGTGTGACTAGATACTGAAATTCATAGTCGTTGACCCTTGATTTGTTTTGGATTCATGTCTTTAAATAAGGAGGCTAATTCTCTATTATTCATTATTCAATCACCAAGTTTCACATTTGAATAAAAGCAATCAAGAAAAATACTATATTTCTTCATAATTATTAAGTTCAAAGAAAATAAACGGTTAAGAAAATTGCTTTGGAATTGAATGTTAAAAATGTTATTAACTCGTATTGTAGAACGGCGTATTGTACCTACTAGGTGCGTACCTACTATGTATACGTTTATTAATTCGCTAATGTTTGGTGAGAATTTTAAAAAGTAGAAATGTGTAGGTGTAGTGTTTGAATGTTTATTTTCTTTTTGTTTACGCTACTACAACTCACAACTGCTATTTCAAATACGAGTAACTAACTGTGAGACCGAAAAGTCTCTCGTAGTTTCTCATACACACGACACAAGACTTAATCGATCTTAATGTGGGGTCTGGTCTATTTATGGTGACTGTTGGGTGTATTCATTTATTATTTATTTTTATCTAAACTTAATTATTTCCCACACTGCTCTGGTTTGATGTCGCAACAATTTGAAACATTTACGACACATGACAATGATGATGATGATTGTATTATATGTTAATTAAAAAAATATCATATAATTAACAGATAAGAAAGATAACAAGTTTAATATACGCACTAGACAACAATAATATTATCAGGAGGATAACATTATCTCATGATATGTAATCAATAAGTACAGTGTTTTATTACCAACGAATATAAAGTATTTAACTTATTTCCTTAGTTTATCTTTCAACTAGCTTCTGCCCGCTAACTTCGTCTGCGTGATTAACTTTGTTTAAAAAAATATACATGTATAGATTATTTGGTATTTCTCATCCCGTCCCGTCCCGTCCCGTTATATCCCGCCTCTCATATCTCATTCTCACTCAAGGTATGTAATCCACGCCCATCGCATCCCTTTGAGTATAAAAAGTAACAAATATATCGGATTTCCGTCCTCATCCCACGGGAACACTTAATTTATCTGGATAAAATGTAGCCTAAGTGTTAATCCAGTGTTAATATGGGGAATATTCGTTTTTCTCATTTATCTTCCATAATACAAAAAACACCCTGTATGTAAATAAGACATTTACCAGTTTTTAAGTTGGACTGGTACCTATATAACTGTGAAACCGCAACTCATTCCGTCTTGTAGTTTTTGCGTTATGCGCAAGTAAATAAAAAGAAACACCCTGTCTATAAATAAAATATATACCAGTTTTCAAATTGGACGTGCACCAATATTACTGTCAAAACTGCATCTCATTTCGTATGGTAGTTTTTGAGTAATGTGCAAGCAAACAAAAATAAACACCCTGTATGTAAATGAAATATATATACCAGTTTTTAAGTTGGACCTGCACCATTGTAATTGTCAAAACTGTATCTCGTTTGGTGCGGTAGTTTATGAGTAAAGTGCAAGCAAACAAAAAGAAACACCCTGTATGTCAATGCAACATATACCAGTTTTTAAGTTGAACCTGCAGCAATATAACTGTGAAAACCGCATCTCATTTGGTGCGGTAGTTTATGAGTAATGTGCAAGCAAACAAAAAGAAACACACTGTATGCAAATGCAACATATACCAGTTTTTAAGTTGAAGCTGCAGCAATACAACTGTGAAAACCGCATCTCATTTGGTGCAGTAGTTTTTGCGTGATGCGCAAGCAAACATACAGACAGACAGACAGACAGACAGACAGACAAAAATTCTAAAAAAAATTGTTTTGGATTCTGTTGCTGTTATAAAGACCCCCCGCGTTAAAATTTCTCAAATATCTTCCATGTACAGACATCGACCATTTACATTTTTATTATATGTATAGAAGATTACTTAGATTTGCTCCAGTTGTACCTCCGTCTGGTGATTTGACTAGAGTAAAAACTTTTATTTGAAAGTAAGTCATTGATTGATTTTATCAATATTCCCAAAAATTTCGAAAACTGCACCAAAATATTAAAGATCGATTGCGAATAAACGATACACTTCAAAGAGATGCGAGTCAATTTTTATCTATTCAAAAAAGACAGCAAAATTTTTGCCGTCTTCTTTCATATGCACGTTAAAGCAGAGGAGTTTTTATGGTTGGGGAAATAGTTTGTATGATTTTTGAAATCTGTATTCTCGTTAACGTTAAATTACCTAACTAAAATAAGAGTATATTTCTGACGAAATATTTTTCTATTTATCAGCTCGGAGTCAGGAATTTGTGCCCGATATGGCGATAGGCTCGCCCCCTCATGGGACGGAATCAATCATGGTGAAATGTGGGTGTCCTGGTAGCACCTCTGCCTACCCCTTCTGGGAAAAAGGCGTGAATTTATTTATGTATGTATTTCTGACGAAAAGTATACCTAAAATTTTGTTGCTATTTACTAAGCAGTGGCTACGTATGTATTTTCCTTATCATTGTTTATTGATATATCAATAAATAGTATTTATAGTGGTGATGTTAAAAGCGTGTTCATCATATATTCCTGCCATGACTGCACTGTGCACACATGCGCCACTCGTGTTACGTTATGCGCCTATTATTGCATAAAAAAATCAATTTCAATTTATGTAATGCATGCACGATCCATGACGTTTTATCGGTCCCGATTTGACTTGTTTGAATATAAATAAACCGAACAGTCACATAGGATGACCCCACACTAAGAACGTCTTGTGTCGTAGGTATCAGAAACTCGTGACTTTTCAGTCTCACAAACGTCCAGACCCGAAACAAATACTTGTCGTTCACACAAACATTCGTCTCAGTGCGGATCGAACCCGCGGTCTCTTGTTTCACAACCAGCGCGGCGTCCAACTAACTATGCCACGGAGGCTGTCATGGATTGTACCTAGCCTGAGTAATTAATCGTGGTATGAGTTGAGACTAAGTTTAAAAAAAATCTAGGTAGGTAAATTTCGACAATTCGTCAGTAATCTCATAATACTCGTGATAAAAAAGGATGTGCGTTAGTATTAAATATTGGTTGATGGGTAGCAATTAAAGTACTATTAGTAATTGCTACAGCTATCGGTATTTTCTGATTATGAAATAAATATACGTGTATTTCAAGTATCAAGTCATCTATTGACAACTTTTAGTCTAATATTAGAATAAAAAAGGATGAATTCAGACTTGGTAGAGTAATCGCAAAGCATCTAGTGCAGTGTGAAATTGGAACGCGAATATAGTGGAACCCCGCTGACGTTCTTTATTAATAGCGCAGCATTACGCCTCTAGTTCATAGCGAACAAGTCTTTAAGGACTGTACCTAGCTTCCACTTGAATCATAAACAACCCTTACCATTCAAAACATGAAAGAAAATGATATATTACTGGCATGTAAATATCGTACACCAGTTAATGCTTGAGCTGTGTGTACGAATATTTATGTGAAGGTGTTTCCGATAGTGTATAGCTAATAGGCATTTAATAACAGTGCCAGGTACCACGAAACAGAATCAATAAGTGTAGGCGACAATGTGTGCCCGCATTAAGCTAGCGACTGCCGACTAACGACTCATAATCACCTAGCGAGCGTCGTCCAAATATTTGCTTATAAATGGTGTTTGCTTGTAAACATTAAGACAATGTTTACCAGTAGCCATTCCGTGAGGTCACTCATGAGTACATGTCACTATGAATTTAATTTAATATGTTTCCCACGGAATATAGAAATATATGTGTCAACATTTGCATTGTGCCTATTTCTTGTAATGTTGAGAAAACTGATTTCTACAAGTTGAGTGCGATTTTTATATTTTTATTTTAACATGAATAGCAATTAATGAAATTGTCGCCTGTCAGTCCAGAACAGATAATTTGAATTTACGGTGACAAAAACACTATTTAGGATCGAGATATTTCTGTACAGTAATAGACTAATTTTAATATTCCTGTGACAAATCTTCCTCTGTTATATCCAAAATAACTAAAAGGAATAGAAACAGCAGACACCAAATAATTGTAAAGATATGTTATACCTACATATGTATAATATGATAGATGCCCATTACGTTACATGAGCAGATTTCCAATATGTACAGTGTAATATTTTTGTAGTTATCATCATTATCAATGTCTATTTAAGTATTCATATTTGTACTGAAGCCTGAAATAATGTACATATACGCAAAGTTTGCTTGGGACGTTACAGCAGTCTTCTTTATTTAGAAAAATTTGTCATTGCTAATGTAACTAGTACCCATATCTTATCAAATAAATACTAGTCGGCAAAATGCCAGAAACCTGCTCGCTTCACTTAAGATACTTAATATTGTATGGTGTTGCTACAACTGCGATTAATAACCAGATCTGATGGTATGATAACCCTTATTTGTTAAAGGTGAAAATGTCGTATATTGAGATATACAACGAGAACATTCGGGACTTGCTAAACCCGGGTGCAGGGCCTTTAGAGCTCCGCGATGAAGGGAGTAGTGGGGCCCCGGTGGTGGCGGGGTTGAGCGAGGTTCGTGCCAAGAGTGCTGGTCACGTCGCTGAGCTACTGGCTCGCGGAGACAGAGCACGCATCGCAGAGCCCACGCATGCTAATCAACATTCTTCCAGAGGGCATGCGCTACTCAGGTAGTTTTATTATTATGATTTACTTTAAAACCTATAATATCTGTGTATAAACTAAAACCAGTGTTAACTGCACTGTTATTAGTCTATTCAAAATACTTAGTCATAAGATATTAGAAACAAGAAGAAAATAATTCGCGATACATGGCTCTACTCTGCATGTAGAGTCTACATTGATGTCAGATGACAGGCTTAAATAAAATTTACAAGCTTTACACAATACTATAACGAAACAAAAACAAAGATAAATTTTGTTTGGCAGTTCCATTACTATTTGGATAGGTAATATTTAATTTTGTTTGAATAAAGACTTGTGTGTTATCGTAGAACAAATATTTATACCTCCATGAGATACATCATACATCTCTATAATGTATGTGAACGGTGAAGTATTAATCTGTATTGTGTATTATAATGGATGTGTTTATTGTAGTGTTACAGTTAGCAAGCAGGTGGACGGGTGCACGCAGCGCGGCCGGTTATTTCTAATTGACTTGGCGGGGTCGGAGCGCGCGGGTCTTCGCGCGCGAAGGTTAGAGGGCGCCCATATCAACCGATCGCTTCTGGCGCTTGCCAACTGTATTATGGCTCTTTCTGGTGGAGCTAGGTATATACTATATGTTATAAAACTATCATAGTATTATAAGATATTACTCTATTATCTCCTCAAGGGGAAGGTTCATTTTGTTGTTACCTAAGAAGTAGAGTTATTTACTATTGTGGATTAGATTGGTATTATTTTAGAAGTTCTTTTTCTCCGCGACGCAGTTGGTAGATAGCCGGTTATGAAAGGGAGGCCGTGGGTTCAGTCGACTTCTAAGACAAATGCATGACAACAAGAACTGTTTTTGGGGTTGGGTACTGTGAGAACATAGACTCTACGTAATAGTTTCAGACAACCGATACCAATGTTAGTATTCCCCGGATTACCATTGATTGTATGATGGTTGTACTGTAGGTACGTGAACTACCGCGACTCGAAGCTGACGCGGTTGCTGCGCGAGGTGCTGGGCGGGCGCTGCCGGACCGCCATGGTCGCGCACGTGGCGGCGGGCGGCGCGCACCGCGACACCACGCGCTCCACGCTCCACTACGCGCAGCGGGCCTCCGTCATCACCAACAGGGTACCTTATACTGACACAAAGTCTCTATAATGTGATGGCCAATAGCCATTGCAGTGAATACAAATACCCATCGAAGTGACATGGCTATCTCTGCTGGTCAACAGTTTCGTGGGCATCATTGTATTCGGGTATGCCCAGAGTGTAGAAATCCGAAATGCGTCGCTATCCGGGGAGATACTTTCGGGATCGAGATCGTACGGGATCTTAGCCTGTGATGCTAGTTCAGCATATGTTTTTTGGTGTGGTGTGAATATTGGTAACCGTGTCTACTCATTTCAGGACACAGAAGTTAGTGCATGTATGTATCAATCGCTCAATGATTCGTACTATCTCCCTCTACTTTAAAAGGTATGGCAAAAATCTACAAATATTGTGGGTGCCCCGTAGCGGTATCACCGATGATATCGTCCCGTACGTCAACAAAGAAACAGTTTTTTCTCAAAGATGCTTTATTGAACGCTGCCGTATTTATTACAGGTTGAACGTGATTTAGTAGAAACACCCATGCAGCTGTCGCAGTACCGGACGGTTATCAATGACCTACGTGAAGAAATCGCACGACTCAAAATAAAAATGAAAGATTCAAGGTAAATTTTGTTACTTAGTCTTACTTTGCTGTCAATATCTGATAAATGGAATAAAATTGATACTAAGTGGCATATTATCTATCTTTATAGATAGCTTCACAACAAATTTTAAATAGCTATAGTATTTAAATGGAAATGATAATACTAGCTGAACTTTAAATTGAAATTCTACCTCTGTCATGTAACAACCAATCTTTATATTTAAAAGGTCAAGAGAAGACATCCGTGCGGTTGAAACAGAACTAGAAGAGAAGCAGCCCGAGAGTGCAGAGCATTTGAAATCTCTGCGCGAAGCTATAGTGTCGACGTTTAAGCAGCAAATGCGGCTGAGGCGTCGGTTGATGGAGCTGGACAGTCATCTGCTGGGATTAGCTCTTGATGCTGAGAGGCAACACGCAGCCATATCTCACTGGGAGGCTCGGTTCAACCGCCTCTACAAACCTGTCAATGTAACTGGCTCCAGGCTAAGCACGCAGCAAAGTTATAGGTAATATTTAATCTAATACTAAATCAAAATTATAAAACAGTGACAAACACGTATCTGATGTCACTATTTAGATATGTTGAGTTCCAATATTTCCTATAAAGGCGTTATTATTTTTTGTTGTTGTATTTTAGGAATCATCGTATCTTATCTTTAACTTGGGGATTTTCTTACTCAACGATAATATTGTTTGGTGACTACTAACAAGCAAGTTTCGATAATATGCATTTAGCTGCGTTGAGTATTGAATTTTTTTTGGAAACTTATTGTTCATTTGCCGTCAGATCCTGGGTGTCGATTCTTATTCCCGTTTTTATTGTGTTTCTTGGTTTGAAAAATCTCATATGAGTACACGAAAACAGAATTTGTGCATGGCAGGGTTAAGTTCAATCCCATAACATCTTTAACATAAAGCGGAAAATCAGTAAATCGAGAGGGGGATAGCGTGACTATCATATAAACAGAAATAGCTTTATGGTACCGTTTTCGTTACATGCACAGCTTGCAGTATTCCCTGTAGTTTTTAAGATGTTATACTATAGGCGACATGGCGAACAAAATGGGTCAGATCTATTTCTGCATCCGTCGCACCCACGTATTTCCACTATGTTCCCTCTCGCTCCAATAGTTTCGCGCAATCCTTGTTATCCTTGGAGCCTCCTCTAGTATAGCATGTGCATGTGAGCAGGGGTGGTACAGGCGCGTCAAGCTTGTCGGGCGGCAGCGAGCGCGCGGAGGCGGAGGTGGCGGTGGAGCAGGCGTGGGCCGAGCTGGCGGCCGTGGAGCGCGAGCAGGAGGCGGCGCGGCAGGAGCGCGCGCGCGTCGAGACCCATCTGCACCAGGTGCGCCTGCGTGGCGCGCAGCTCGAACAGGTACCAGCTTCTTACTTATTGACACTTTTGGACAATGTTCTACTATGCACTAGTGCACATTTATAGCATATTGCAGCGATGAGAATACATAAAAAGATTGATGAAAGTGGATGAGGCAAAAGAGGCAAGTGTGTCAAGGCCTATTATAATGGAGATCATAAATAGTACCTGTGCTCCTTTGGAATATTTGCGTGATAGGTAGGTAAATCTGTAATTCAAAAACATAGATATATTGTATTAAAAATAATTATTTTTATTTGAAGTACCTAATTTAATTAACCATTATTTATGTCAATAACGGCTGGAGTAAGCGTGTTCTGGAGTGGAGACCGCGTCTTGGAAAACGTAGCGTGGGACGTCTTCTGGCCAGATGGCGGGATGACTTGCACAAGAGGACCGGCAGCGACTGGATGCGTAAAGCAGCAGACCGGGCTCTGTGGCGTACCTTGGGAGAGGCCTATATCCAGCAGTGGACTGCAACGGGCTGATGATGATGATGTCAAAATCAATAATAAATGAATTTACAAAATGCATCAATTCACAATTACGGGACGAAATGTAACGCCAAGTAATTTGTTGTAATACACACTACACGAGCTCGTAACGTATGTGTGCAGGAGTTGCCAGCGCACATCAGCAGCGGTCCGGAGCGCGAGGTGCTGGCGCTGGTGTGCCGCGTGCACGAGCTGGAGGCGGACAAGCTGGCGCTGCAGGGCGAGCGGGCGGCGCGCGCGCACGAGCTGCGCCGCCGCGACCTCGCGCTGCAGCGGAGGGACGCGCAGCGCAGGCTCTCCGATGAGATCATTACTAGGCAGCGCCGGGCGCTTGATGGTATGCGCATTGCTATTCAATAACTACAGGAGTTTATTTCTATTCAGGCACGCAACGAGCAATCTCATTTCTAGCATTAACAATGTTCTAGGGTGAGATTTGTCGACAGTCGGGATCGATGGTGTGATGATACGGCAGAAGCTGGTGAGAGGAGGTGACAACCCTTAGAATTGAAGAGAACGGAGTTGGATGCTACAGCAACTCTTATCTGCCACCCCAACATAACAAAAAACAATTGAACTTTGTCTTCGGCGCTAGACTGCTGCTTGATTGTACCTTACTGTAATACCTATATTGGCAACAAACAAAGAAAATAATTTAATATATTTGCGCACTTCTAATTTTAAAAGATTTGCGCCTGCTCTAGCAATGTGACCATGCCTTCACATAATAATAATAATTTATTAAATACTTGTAGAGCTAGGCGTGGCAATGCCGCCGGAGCTGGCGCAGCTGTACGAGCTGTACCAGCAGGAGATCCACGCGTCCACCTACACTGAGAACAACGACGTATACACGCCGCCTTATCGCCTGCCGCCCATCTCTTCCAGGTTCATAAATTACTAGTATTGTATGTTGAATATTTGTAGGCTGATTCATACATTATTCATATTACTCCTTGACTATTTCTAGGCTCCTTACCCAGGTTCATACATTACTACTATATTAGTTATTGCTTATTGAATATTTGAAGGCTCTTTTGTCATACTGCATATATTACATAATTGGACATGCATGTGTAGGTAGTGTTACCTGTTGACATACAAATCAGTGCAGCAAATGGTCAAAAGTTCACATTGGGATAGTTGTTTTGCGTCGACGTATTATGTTAAAATTATAATAATATACAGGGTATATCAAGACCGCGACCGAAAACGAAGCCAGGTGGTAGTATTAGTGACTTCAGAGACAATGCAAGTAAAAATTTCGCAAAAAAAAAAATCGACAACTTTTTTTTGTAATTTTTTTCTTATCGTCGTATTTGGGTGATATATACATAGTTTTCCTGAAACAAAAATGTACGCCTCTTTATTTTTAAACACGCAATGGTACGTAAGGGTTTTAATTAGTATTTTCGCAAAAACTAGGCATTTACCACCCAAAAACGATGATATTTAAAAATTTCTAAAAAAAAATTTGTCACTGTTTCAGCGAATTTTTTATTTGCATCGTTTTTTTAACCACTAAAGCTACCATCTTGCTTCGTTTTCGGTCGCAGTCTTGATATACCCGGTATAATTAATTAGAATACAATTATGTTACTTATTGCTTGTTGAGTATTAGTAGGCTCTTTGACATGGGAACTCTATGTACTTATTAAATGCATTAAATGTATTAAATATACACTTACAATAGGTTACAAAATTTTAATACAAAAAGAAAAATCATTTACAACTAAACTCTGCAATTTCGGAGGGTTTTGTTTTCCATTTTGCTTTGTGAACCAGTTTTGGGTAATTAATTACCTATCTCGACTAAATGAACATTTGCTTGGTGATTAATGATTGCCAGCAGATATCGATTGTCATTTGTTACTTTAGTTTATCATTAAGATATCTACACTATCGCTCAATCGGTCAAGTATATGATTACTCAAAAGTACGAATACATGAATATTATTTAACATTTTCAACCTGCAGTTGTTTATTTTGATTATTTAACTTTTAACCTTTTTATACGAATTATTGGAGACTTTAGGGACTTAACATAATATCTACTGCTTCTTATTAATTTATATCACAGGGTTTTATTCGTTTAATGAATATCCGCGTCTCATAATAAAATGATTAACTAAGTAACAATAATGTATTATTGGGAAAGGCTCTGTTTATGGACTGTGACATAGAGAAAGTAAGCAGCCTTTAAAAAGCGTCTCAGATTTAATTTGCTAGGAATTCTCTGCTGTGTCGTACTTCTGTTATCCAAAGATGTGTATATATATCTATGTTGGTCAGTATGTCGGAGCTGACGTGGTCGGAGAGCTCGAGCGGGTCGGGGCGCGGCTCGAGCTCGGGCTCGGGCGGCACGCTCGCGCTCGACCAGCACCTGCCGCGCCTGGCGCCGCTGCCGCGCCCTCGCACGCGCTACAGGTCAGTACGAGTACTACATCTTACCTGTTATTTTATACTTCTAGAATGTTCTTGACGCTTTGATCATGCCAGGAAATTTTGTATATTGACATTACGACTTCTTGCAAAAACGCTACTTATGGGGAAGTTTGATAATACTAATTATTATTATCTTTTACTTATAATAAGTCAGATAAACGAGCAAACAGGTCACCTGATGGTAAGTGATCACTGCCACCCATAAACATCAGCAACCCTTGAGTCATAGATACGTTGCTGACTCATTAAAACGGGGAGCGAGAAGGAAAAAAAATGGGAAGAAGAAAGAGATATTGGGCATCCGACAATCTCACTCACCAAACGAAACGCGACAGCAAATTTGTAGCTTCACGTCGATCTCCTGTGAAGCAGCGGTTCCACCCTGGATGAGCCTGTCCATTCATGCTGAGTCATGACTGACAACAGCGTGGCTCTACAACTTTTAGAAAATCTTTTTTTATTTGTTATGATTTGGCCACATGTTCTCCAGAAAACATTTCGCAATTTGTATTACGAGTGATTTGATTAATTTACATTTAATTATTTTAAGGATTTAAAGCTATGAATCCTCATAGGCGTTCGTCATAAATATTGGTTTTCAAATATGTGTTTTTAGTGTTTAGGTTCATACTCTAGTGCTAGATATCAAAATGTCAACGTGCGATGGTTGGTGAACCTCTATCGGTGACGAAATTTCAAATAATGTGTCATTGACCACCACAACCTGATGTCATTGTAACGATCTAGTCAACGAATTAGGCTCATAAACTTTGAGTGGCTTGAATAACTCAACACAAATTGGCCATTAGTCTAATAAACAACCAATTGCCGTTTAGGCTGTTTTAGGCCAGCTTGGTGGAATATAATGTAAACCCTATCACGCGAGGAAAGACGCCTATGCTTAACAATGATATATGTATTATACACAAGCTTATATAGACACACAAAAAGTCATTTAGTACACATTATTCATCCGACCTCGACAAATCGAGTACTTTTTTCCTATATGTAAAATGGGTGATTGTGCCGCATTAGATAAATGACTTTTACCAAGGCCCGTAACGCATCAATAGACTCATCAAGGTTCTTTAGAATAACTGATTGTTTACAATCTTATGTGCGAATGTCTTTCGCGTAAAGAAAATTCGTCTCTACCAATTGACTATTATTTATTTGTTTATTCTTAAATACCGGGTATATCCAGACTGCAAAAAGGAAGCGCGGTGGTAGTTTTAGTGATTACAGACACAATGGAACTAAAAAATTCGCAAAAAAGCGACAGTAAACGACAAGTAAAAATTGAGAAAACAAAAATTGTCGTTTTTTTTATTTGAAATTTTTAGTTTCAATGTGTCTGATTTCACTAATATTTTGTACGAATAACTAAAAATGTGACGTTATATTCATAGCTTTGATTCGCTGTGTAATATTCTCAGCTAAGACCTTAGTCTTTGTTGTTAGGTATTATTTAGCTCATCATAAGAAGCTCTTAGGTAATTAAAATACTATGGATAGAACGCTAAACGAGATATCAGTGGCCGCATTTGTGTATAAAATACTTGCCCCCCTTCTTATCTTTAAGAGTTTTCGAGATGTTTAAACTCGATTGTTTCAATTTAATATTGCGTTAAGTAGCTCCTGAAGAATTTAAAGTGATTGAAATATTATTTAGGGCACAGTTACGTTTATAGATTAGGGTTTATAGATAAGAGTGGAGGTGGTGAGGTGACATCACTTAAAATTATTAAAAACCTAGTACTTAAAATTATTAATTACATAATTATTCCATTACCTATTGCGACGATGATAGTGTAGAGATTGTGTTGCAGCAGTATTTCCCTAAATTAAAACTACCTATTTGGCTCATGATTATTTTTGTAGAATTTAGATACGACAATATTGGTTATTGAGGTAGAAACAATATAATAAACAAAACAAAAATTATATCTTATCATTTGTTATCGAATTGGTTGCACCGATCTAAAATCAATACCACTTTTAAAATGAGTCATAACTGTCCCCGGTGGGGTAATCAATTACAATGAATGGTTGATAAGATCAATATCTACATTTCTTGATATAACATTGTTACTGTTATTGAACTACTCAGATATTTTTTAAAACCGAATTCAAGTCGACTCTTAGTATATCAATGGCCTTTCAACATCGTTATCCTTGGAAATAAAATGACTGATTTTAATGCCGTTTATATGTTCAAAATCACATAATTGTCTTATGTCCAGCATATGTCTTTCATGCCTTTCAAAAAAGTGGTTAATTTGCTGCAAGTTAATTTAAATCGAACTGCTAAAGAAAATAACGAGCTGACATAATTATACACAGTGAAGAGGACGATAGCTGTCATCATCAAAAGTAATTGGTATTATACATTAGATCTGAGTACGTACATACAAGGAACCTAATTGACATCGCGTGGTGCAATCAATACCAAATACCCATTTAAGTAGTATCACCCATCAATCAAATAGGCCACCTGTATTTAATATAATATTTATGTTATTTTTATATTCAGTACTATAATAAATGCTCTAGAAAAAAAGTTATAGCACTTACAAAAAGCGATGCCATGGCGGAGCGGAATTACAAATCAGAAGGTCCAAACGAGCGCAAATATTACGCAGCTCGGACTTTTTAAAATTCCCACATGTGTGTATTGTATTCGTTATTTTTATCGATTTAATGATGAAAGAAAAGATCCTTATGAAATCTGCATACTTTAAAGATCTCCACGATTTCCAAGTTAAATAAAATCTTATCGACCTGTACTGAGGCAGCGGGATGGACTATGGCCTAAAGTCCCGTCCTTTGGAAGGGGTCGAATTCCGTAGTGGGCGTGCGCCCATGTATATTGATCACTAATAGCTTCTTAAAAAATGGTAAATAGGTACTAGCTCTGAGATAGCAAACAGCTTCCGCTGCGGATTAGACGAGACGCAGGCTGTGAAACAGGGGTCGCGGGGTACAATCTCGAACAAAAACAATTACTTGTGCGGTCCACAAGTATTTGTTTCGGGTTACATACGTCCGTACGTACACCCACGAGAGACTGAAAAGATTTGCGTAGTTTCTCATACGCACGACACCTTTGAACTTTGACCTGTGTATGCTACTAAAGGGTCGCCCGGGAATATTTATGTCACTGTTGGGTGTACTTTTAATATATCTCTAAGCCCTTTACTTGCTTTTTCCTTGTTGCAGTCAAGCCAGCGCTACGTTGAAGAGATACGCGAGCGACGACAGCCTGGTGATGGCGGCACCTCGGCGGGGCGGCGGCGCGGCGACCTGACTCCGTCTACAATGATGTGCGGATTTAAAATATATTTCACTACACGTTGTGCGTTTCGCGTGGTTTGTTTGTATTCCCACAGCTAGTGTTGGCGTACAATTTTGAAGAGGGAACTATTCGGAATTCCTAGTATTTATTATTCGAGGATTTCCATGCCCTTTTTCCAGGGTTAAGGGAGGGATATGTTTAGCCCTTTCTTCTGTTACGTCAATACAGGACCGTGATGGGATTAGGCCAGGATTAAGCAATATTTTCATTCCAGTGAAATTGTAGCGATTTTATAGAATGGTGTGTTTAAATATATTTGAAGTTCCTACTACTACTGTCGTCTTTTATTTTCTAATCTGAATCTACATTTAGCAAATTCTTACTATTTTTGCTTCATGGATACAATTTCCTTTTTTTGGTAGTTTCCTGTTATTTTTATGAATTAGCTTATGATTTTATAACTGAATAAAGTCTTAGTAATTTATTAAAACTTACACTGTGTGAGGTGAAATAGTAGAGTATTCCCGCACTGGAAATCGGACCTGAACCTTATGGTACACTTTTTGAATGCTGTAAAGGCTGCAATATTACAGCTAGTATAAAAATCATTATATTAAATTAATAAAAAATACATGACAATAAAACAAGTATTAATTAATTCGAGTGTATATTGAGATTGACAATGGTATCTACAATTTACTAGCTATCATTCTTATCGATAAATAACCTTACCTACTTGTAAAATACTTATTATTAGTTAATATTACTTATTACAAAACAATCTCTTATTAAGGCACTTGTTGGATCGAAATACAAAATATACACATATTTACTACTTAGAAAAATCTAAATTGACTACTTTTTATACGTACTCGCTACGTATTTTTGATATTTTTGTTGTATTATATTTAGGTAATTTTCACCAACCCGCAGTAGGTGGCTGACTATTACCTACGCCCAAAAACTCAATTATACAAATAATGTACTTTACATTACATTGAGGCTCCTGCCTCGTGAACAAAATTTGTCAATTAGGATATGTGTATTAGCCCTAACTGTATACTGATACAATTCAATAGAAAATTATTTTGACCTATGCTCAAATTCCAAAGAGCTGGCTATTTTATGTACCTAAACATTGTACATATTGGTATTTAAAATAATCATAAAGATCTATTTTTTAACATAAACATTTCTATATTATGACACTTAAATAATAGTAACTATTTAAATAGTTTACGGAATACGTGCTACGTAATCCTTCGTCAAAACTTAACATTAAGAAAGGACGGTATTCACATAATGAAATACGTTGTAAATAATTTATTAAATAATTAATAATCTCATTGTGAAATTTTAGCTAAAATATTAGCTATCTTACGCAACTACTTGTATTCGACACAAAGTGTAGAATACTTATCGCTTTTACTTTGTTGAAATATATTAATGTGAACCTAATTTATTACAAAACATCATACAGAAACACGTCATCAGCTAAACATTTACGGAACAATTACCAATTGTAATATTATTGAATGTTAATCTGGCAAGCTATAAGTTTGTATCAATTAGGTTTGTTTATTTGTTCTTACATGTTATAATAATTTGTCTTTTAAATATAACTAAATAAATATTTATGTGTACGTATTATAAGTTATATAAATTACTATAACAATATTTTATTCTAGGCGCGGTTTAAGTATTTTTAATTAAATTTATATGGAGTATACTTAATGCATACATAGTATGTTTAAATCAACTGGATCATGTTAAAAACGCGCAAGTTTTTACAACAAAATAAATATAATATAATAGTTTGAGGATTTTTCTCCAATGTAATTGTTATTTCATTACATAACTATTTCCTTTGATATTATCGTTTTCAATTTAGTGATCAGTTTCAATGTCTATAACCATACGTTTTACAATATAATAACAAGACAGTAATCATTTAGTAATGTATTATTGTCTTTTTCTACGAATGATTGGTCTTTATAAGAGTAACACCTGCTTTCTTAGCATTCCTTCGAGATTACGTTCTCAGACAGCACTTCAATTATTATGACTAAGCAACCACTAAGATCACGTGCATGTTGCAGGCATTGTAAATATAATCTCATTTGCTAGAGATCATCAAGGGTATGGTTATAAAATAGGCCGCACTAACCTTGGGCAGATCTGATCTGATTTCATTTGTATGAATATTTTATCCTTACAATTTATAGACAATATACGAAAGTCCAATAGATAATGTTGAAGAATATGAACATGAGTGGGAAGAGAACCCTGGAGCGTTTGTCGATCCAGGTGGCGATCTCCTGGGGAGTCATGGTGGTCCAGGTGTGGTGTTTGGGTGGCTCGTCCGACCCATCGCTGGCGTTGCTTTGCGCCTTGCCGCCCGGACTTGCTATCAAATCGTCGAAGCTCTGTGTCGTAATCGTTGGCAAGTTTATTGCAGACGGGAAGCTCTGAAATAGCACAAAATTAAATTAATATTAGGTAAAATATTTAATTAAGATATTACACAATTATTTCTATCGTGTAAGTAACGATTTCTATTTATATAACTGCATGCAAGCGTGCGTATTCTACAGATAAATCATCTGATTGGCATCATTAGCGGCATAGTTTTATCCGGTCGCCTTATAGAGCAAATACCTATAGCAAATATAGGTAACAATTTACCTCGTTACTCCAAGCGTGATTGCATTAAACAGAAAGGTACAAATGTATAAAACTTCGGTTGAAGGGGAGCTATAAATATGAGTAATGAAATGTGACGTACATGGACAGTAAGGTAGTTGTTGTATCCTGGGCCAGCAGGGTCGTTACAGCTCGTCTCCTGCTGCAGCGAGGAGCAGGAGCGGGACTTGGTAAGCTGCGGCGAAGACTCTTGCAATTCCTTCTGTAGTTCTTTGCGGGCCAGCCGCGGAGTCAGCGTGCTCTTCAGTATGTACTTGCTGTTAACCTTCTTCAAGTTAACAACCTTCCTGTAATACATAGATATTTATTTATTACTAAAATTTGTTCTCGTACCATTAGTTGATTTGAAAAGTTCTTGCACGAGGCTGGAAGTAGAATCGCATACTGATTCTTGTAAGGGAATAAGTTCATCAATTTGTAGATGGCACTTCTTACCTCTGTGACACAGTTTTATGTTTATTGCAGCTAGGTACCTTTGTTTTACTTTTTGTGCAATGATTAGGTACCTAATATTGCTAATTGTTAATAATGTCAATTGGCAATAAAATTAAGTCTATATTGCGGTTAATATGAAATCATAATATGAAGCTGAGTGTGCATAGGTATTCTTTAAAGGTCAGTTATAGGGTGTAGGAAAATATTGTGCAATGAGTATGTAGTACCTATACCCATACACACGAAAATTCATTCTGCTTACCATTTAAGTAATAAGGATAACGCCATGTATTTAATATAATAAGGCAAAATACAAATCAGAAAATTTCAAATAGTGTAACCGTCAAAATAACTTACTTTCTACGCCAAATTGTGTTGACAAAAGCGAACTCCACCAGCGCGGAGAAGATGAAACCAGTGCAGCCCAAGAACCAGATTTCACTCGCTTTAATATAAGATACTTTCGGTAGCGTTTTCGCCTGAGACGACGCCAGAGTAATAAATGATAACATTGTGCTTGTACCTAGAACAAACAACATCCATCGTTATTAATTATAACTCACAAGAACTGTGATTCACACTTTTATTACTTAGTAAATAAGTTCAATTGTTTACCAAGTGTAATTCTTGGTGCCGAAGCATCTGCTTGCAGCCAGAATGTTACCCACGACATGGCCACTATCATCATAGATGGAATAAAATAATCCATGAGATAGTAACCCACTTCACGACCAAGTTTGAAAGTGAATTTTAAGGCACTGTAGTTGCCCGCTGTAAGAAAAATAAAATAATTTTTAGTTTGAAGGAAGACATCATTGATACATAGCTATATTTTGTAAGCAGGGTCACGATAACAACACTCATATTGAAGGACATTACATCTACCTCCAGCCTGCCGCATATTGACTATATCTCCACGAACTACAGACTCGTTTGTCCAGTAATCTATAAGAGAATACTCAGTCAGATGCAGTTCGGAAGATAAACGAACCGGATTGTCTTTTTCCCACATCATGCGCAATATTGAAGCGTTGTATTTCCCTAAAAGTAAGAAAAATATGTTATGCAGTTTTAAAACAGTCATCATTATGATGATTCAAACGAATTCGTCAGCGGTATTTACAGACCGCAAGGTACTTACAGCTTTCTAAGTTCATCGAGCATGTTTGATCATCGAAGGGGAATTTCTGTAAGTTCATCCAGCAGTAGAGCACTGCTTGCATGCGCCGGCTGAACAGCACTTCACCGTCGGGTGCTATCGAGATGAGCACGTCTTTGCTGTCGGTGCCCATGAGGCTGGAAGACTGCTCGTTCGACATGTACAGGTGAGGTACCCATATCCGCTGCCTCAAGTCATTCTCCCCGATGATTCTCGAACGGTCCGGTGAATATAGCGCGTACGCCAAACGTGGGTCCGTCCAACGCAATTGTAGCAGGAAATGAAGTTTGAAATTCTGAAAGACATTAAATATTGGACATGTTAATATCCAACACGTTTTTTTCGTTTTCATGCACACATACAAAAACACACTTTTTGATTTTTGGCGCTAATGTGCGAATAAGTCTATTTCAGTTTGATGCATATTTTTACTGTCTAGATTTAGATCACATAAAATATGTTTCATTAAAATTCACGACTCGTATAATATTGTACCTTATCTGTCATACAATTACTTAAACTCAGCATTAATTTAAAAAAAGGCAAGTGCGATTAGGACTCGCGCACCGAGAGTTCAGTACAACAGTAGTTCGTAGGACACGAGTCCTAGACTATTAGTTACTGTTCAGTCCACAACTCACTGCTGAAACTTTTATAATCCAGGATCCAATTTTACAATACTTTTTATAAATTAAAGGAATAACAAATCATTTGCAGAGAAAGACAAAATATAACTTTGCAGTTAAAAAACAATTCACAGTTACATTTATGTGACTCATGATTAATTTCCAAATTCCAACTGAAAACTGTGTACGTATACCTATTAATGACAAAAGAAGATTAAAAGTTCATTGATAAAATTTAAAGTATAATTAGGTGTATTTCTCAATACGTTGACTTAGAGGCTTGATTTGTTTACGTCACAAAGGGACTAAAAACATAGGAATGAGTGTTAAAATCGAATAATTTAATATGCGTCATGCATCCTGAGAAAAGCGGCCTTGACAAGGGAAACACAGAAAGACGACGAACCCAATAGAGACTCGTGTCGTTTTAAAGAGCGGAACCTTAGATAAAATAGGTCTATGCTTTTAGCATGCATATATTAGTGCATTTGAATCGGTTAAAATTTTCCTTCAGTAATATTCCTAGAATGACTGATTTTCTCATGATTACAGGAAATAAGATGCCTACACCGTCTTGGAATTGATCGAAATTGTTCTTTAAGGACAATTGGAGTGTTTGTAGTTCAATATTGAATTAAAACAAATACTAATAGTAAAACCTTACCAAGTCGTGTGCCTCGGCTGGTTGTATGAAGTACACGTAGGCGCTCGCGTGGACGTACACCACGTCTCCAGTCTGGTAGGTCGGCAGCAACAGGCGGTCATACCGGCACTCGTTCGCCAGGCGAGACAGGAACTCCGATTGTGTGTAAGAATCGCCCTTCTCTAAACTCGGACACTCTGGTAATTGTCTGAAATTTATATAGGCGCATTTGTACTACTTATGGTAAACTGCAATGTGTAGGTGCAAAATGATGTATTAAAAGATATTCCATTGTGGTTCGTTTGGAATGTACCTATGGTGAACACATAGTGACTAGCCAATTTAATTTAATTGTTACAATAGTTTAATAGTCTTCCTACATAAATAAATATAAATAAAAAAAAATAAACACCAACAATTCAAATCGATCAAAAATATAAATTAGTTTGAGTCGAGTTGGTCACAATGCTAGGTGATTTGGCGATATAGTTAAGCTTCTTATATAATATGCACTCCATCACGCGTATATATGATGTGCCGGTAATGACGATGTTAAATAAACTCTCTTTTCTCTAACAATGGCCAGGTGTTTACATAGATACAACGTCTCCTATCAGTATAATATATGGATTCAGGGTGCGGCAAGGCCGTAGTAGGAGCTGCTAAAGAGAACAATGCTAATATTTGTGGTGTCTGATAACATTATGAACCAATTCTTTTAGATATCAACGAGATTTGCTCTTAGATTAACGGTAAGCCGTTCGCTACGTGTAATTAAATATGTTTTGGTATTATTCGAACTGGAAGTGCCTAGGTATGCTGTTTCCTTTCTGCACTGGCACAAATAAACGGCGGGATAATTGTTTTGTCATTATCTTACACATATATAGATAACGTTCTACTTTTCATAGTAAGAGTTTTGGTAAATATTTCAATGACGTAAACCGCAGAATACGCAAGTTAAGGCATGATTAATAACCAAATGACGCCAATATTTTTCAGAATATCGCTGTGCGTCTGTTATGTTTTTTTTACATAACAAATGTAAGTAGTTAAGTACGGCGCATTCTGAAGATCGTCTTTCACGAAAAACTCATACATTCAACATACGAAATATGACTAGACACAATATAGAGATAGGATTATAATTACAAAATAAGTGTTCTCTGTTATATTCCAAAATTTTATTTCCTTTGTCTGGAAAATATTTCGAATATATCATGATATATGCCTCATGAGGCATAAGAAACTATTTAAGTCAAATATTCACAACTTGAGAAGTGCAATTTTTGAAATCGCCTATCGCTTATTATAATAGGTTCACGTTTGCTTAATGATTGGATATTTGGTAGAATTACAGCTATTATGGAGTTAGAGAATTATTCAGCAGTGTGGTAAGTTATTCATACTGTAGCATACCTATTAAATTTTCCGTGACAAACAGGTTGTGTCTGGTGTTAAAGTAGTCGACCTATATCTACCGTACTTTAAATACATGAAACGAATGAATTACATGAAATTGAACAATATAAGTATTACAATAGATTTCTAAATTGACAAAGAGAATTGATGAAATGCTGCGAAAAGAATTGCTACGAATGAACTATAGGTAGGTACTTTTCTTTCATTATCACCATTTAAGTCACAGGTTATTCACTGCTAAATATAGATCTCCCCTGAGGATAACCATAACAAACTACTAGAAATGAATTGCATCCAGCGAAATCCTGTAGTCTTTTTTAGGTCGGACACTTCACCTGTCGGTAGAAAACCACCACTTGACAATGCATTGGCAACATTAACTTCATCGGACTACGTGCCCTGCCCACTGCCATTTTTCTATTCCGCTAGGCTTATTCGGTACCTTTTGGTCTCTGAAATATATCCTTATTTCTTATTTAAACAGAAAACATTACGCATGGTATCTCCGTCATTCTTTGTTCTTGAGCCTCTTATGGGTAGCAAGTAGCAATAAAAGAGGTGTCTTGAGGGACTGAGTTATTTGAGACTAGACGCGTAGTTTCCTGACTATTGCCTTACTTTTTGTATTATTAGTAAATATTATGTAGGTATAGTTGCCTACTAGATTTCTTTTCATTGTAGAGTACAAACTATGAAACCAAAGAGCACATATGTACTCAATATACTGCTGGCATTGATATTTTTTTGTTTTATGATTTATGTATTACCCCTAGCCTTTTCTGCAATGTAATATTAAATAGAAAGCTAATCTATGCAAAGACAATAATATTTTATCAGTGACTACTGTTTACACCACATTACCCTTAGTAAATGCAAACACGTTGTGTATACTAAAATACCTACACTTAATCTAAGCAGCATTATTCATTACTTAGAAAAGGCTTTTCGTTAACAATCTTTCAATTGACGACAAATATAGTATGTTTTCCTACATGCAGTAAGAGCGGGAAGGCGCCTTGCATGTACGTGTTTATCGGTAAGTAAGATGCAAGGAAGAACAATTTGCGAATATGTTTACGATAACTAAATTTCAAGGCTTAATGTTAAATACGCTACAAGAATACGAAATGAGTTTTAACATATTTTCTAGTAAGGTACCGATTCGACCATAATAAAGTGTTTTTGTTGCAGTACTTTTTAACAAAGTAAAAGAGTGAGTTTAAAAAGTAAATTGTAACAAATGATTTAAACGGAATCTCCGATAGTTGAAGCATGTTGTAATTATTATACTGGTACCGAATGTCTGCAATAATATCAAAATGTATATTGTAGGTACGCTTACGCTCAAATACATTCTGTAGCGGCGTTACTACAGTAACTTGGGAGAGGCCTATGTCTGGACTAATACGGGCTGGTGATTATGATGATATTGATCTTGTCCAGAGCAACGTTAGTGTTAAAACCGGCAATATATAGCTTTGTTTTCTTCTCAGTGCGCTGCCCATAATGAATAGGATCCCAAAAGAATACACTTTTTACTCTTTATAGCTCATTATTTTATAGTAACTAGATCATTGAGTTTAACTTAAGTATTGCAATTGTGATGCAATTCTATGCATTGCAAAATTACGTGTTCTTAAGGAAATACGGTTCTAAAAAGCAGGATATGGTGTATCATCGTCACATATGTATATTGTCATAAGCACAATGCGATTCTCTTTATTGTTTCCTTGCGTGCATGAGTGTTTACATACAAATATGTTTGTTGTTTTCACTCTCCGTTCCGATGTTAGGTACGTGATGTTCAGCTGATTGTCGAATACTACGACGGCCCCGAAAATGTTTTAGAGGATCCTTAACCTTACCTGCCCTTAAACATATATTTACATGAAGATATGTAAGCCTATCAATACCTAATCTCGAGATCCCATTTTTTATAGGTGACAAAGCCTTTATAAATGAAAAACGTAGAAAGTTAATTACCTTTAGATTGTAAAACGTGACGGTGATATATTCGAAAAAGTAAATGGGATTGGAAAAATGTAAGGTGGACTTTTTTGAAGATGCTATGCGTCCTACTTCCTGTCTACCACAGTAGACGTAATGACCCAGAAAATGACGTTACATATATTTACGTATATGGTACGCATTATTATGATATACCTACTTTCATAATTTATTATTACGATCTATCTTCGCTTGTTTGCAAATTAAGAGAAATAAATTTGTTTAAAACTACATAGGTAATTATCTGTCGACCGACATCGCGATTTACGATTAATTACCTTCAAAAAAAAAAAATTTATTCGTTACCTAATATGTAACATTAATCAAAATACGTAAATTATAAACTTAATCAAAATACGTCTGTATGATGCTGACAGCATTACGTTCAATAGTTATAAATCTACTTAGATGTATATAAGCTAGACATATTAATAAGCTGCGGAAGTTGTTAATATGCCTGTGTTAAAACCATCCAAGCCCTCGATGTATGTTAAGCAGTATTTTTCTTATTCTCGGAAACTTCGTTGATTTACAATTTTCATCCTCACTTTATTCTTAGGAAATATTTAACAGGCAAAACATTTCAAATAAACATTGAAGGTCTAATTCGGTCTGGTAAATCCATACTCAATATATAAATTTCGTATGAAACTATTTATTTATAACCAACAAACATCATATATGGTCAACGAGTAATTTGCACTACCAAAAATATATCACCATCGCTAATAAAAATGCTGCATAAAAATGTTTAATCGACGTAGTTGTGAACTGAGGTGTCTTGCTGTTTGTGTTTCTCGGATATGGCTTTTGTTTTACAACTGTATTTTATATATGTTTGAGTGAAATAACAAATGGCTAAGGTAGAATTTTTTACATATATTCGAAATTGAATAGTCTTAGCAACGAAACGATGCATGATTTAGCAGCAGTTGCCGTGGCTAGTGTGAGGGCGAGATATGCTCAAGGGATTAGTATTTTAGGTATGTAGTACATCAGTAAATAGCTGGCACCTATCCCAGGTGAAAGTTTGTTTCTTATTCACGCTCAAACGGCTGGAAGAAGTTTGATGAAATTTCGTACGGAGATAGCTCATACCTTGGTTTAAAAAGTAGGCTACTTTGATGTAAAGCAGATGAAATGGGAGAGAAGAGGACAGGATTTTATGTCTTGAGTCAAGCGACAGAAAGTAACGGGATGAAAAGGGATGGGACGGGAAAACCTGTATAAAAGACGGCAGTTTAAATATAAAACAGTTCGAGTAATAGTATGTTTTCTAATGTGGACTGGACTCAAACAGTTTCCACGCCCGGGCGACGCCGGGTCAGGCCCCTAGTTATAAATAAACAAAAAAAAAAGACGAGTAGTACCTACTTCCCATTTAGCATGGAGCGAATGTATTGACTTTATAGATTAGGGTGTGTGGTATCGTCTTTATTTGACTCTGCGCTATCATCACCGCACTTTATTTGTAAGTTGCTACAATTATACCGAGTTTGTAAAATTATATTTAACGTCAACCGTATACCGGGTATATCAAGACTGCGACCGAAAACGAGGCCAGGTGGTAGTATTGATGATTTCAGACACAAACCATGTATTTATCACCCAAACAGGAAGATTTTAAAAAAATTGCCAAGAAAAATCTGTCGCTTATTTTACGAAATTACCACCTGCCATCGTTTTCGGTCGCAGTCTTGATATACCCGGTATAAATTTTATTTATAGAATGGTAAAAATAAGATACCCAGTTATACCGTATATGTAAGTAAAAAACTTGCAAAATTTTTGCGGAGTTAGGTAGAAGAGTAAACGTTCAATGCTTCTTAACGTAGACCTATGCAAAACACATCAACTAATTGTTCGTTAATTTAGATGTAAAATCAACCAAATCATATAAACAACCTGATACCTATAGTTTCACCTTGTAGGTACTCATTCTGTCACATAAGATGACTGATCTAAATTGACTTAGGTACAAATTTCCGATTAATCTACATACATACATACATAAACTCACGCCTTTATCCCCGAAGGGGTAGGCAGAGGCGCCACCAGGACACCCACATTTCGCCTTGCATATTCCGTCCCATGATGTGATAGGGGGCGAGCCTATCGCCATATCGGGCACAAATTCCTGACTCCGGGCTGATAATGAATAGAAAAATCCAATATCACTTTGCCCGACCCGGGATTCGAACCCGAGACCTCAGCTTTGTAACCGTACTGTAATACAACTACGCCACCGAGGCAGTCCGATTAATCTATTCTTTGATTATATCGTATTATTTTCCATAGTTATACATGTATACAGGAAATTAAATTTTTATATGACTCTCTGACAAATAAATTTACTCAGGTTTGTATATAACGAGGCGATTACGACAAGTCTCACAGGAGTGATAATATTGTAATTAAAACTTATTTGTAGACCAGTCAAGCGATTGTTTGTACTTCTGCCTTATTCAAATTAATAAATCATTACTTTTGTTTTTGTTATTAAATGTCAATTATATAGCCGTCCTAGATATTAAATCTATAACACAAGAAACAATGGTTAACATTTCTATTGTGACCGAAATATCCTCCTCCTTGGAATATAAATTTTTAATGGCAACACGTGATTTGCGTTCATTATGATTTAATTGAAACTCTGCCCACACATGTCAATTGAAATGGTGAAAACATATATTTTACTAGCTAAATTGTTGTATCAGTATAATTATAAACAAAAAGCTTCAAAACTAATTCATTGGTGCAAAGTTTGCTCGTTCGATGCGTTGAGCTATCGGAAAAATAGAATAACCTTAAAAGAAACTATTAATTAATGGTTTCTTAGATTTACGCGAATGTTACACATTGAAATAAAACTATTTTATACGGATTTTATCGCGATGTGGGCGGACTGGCCCCGTGACCACGAAAGCTGTAAAGTAATCGAAACGTCGGGAAGTTAAAAAATGTAAAAATTAAACCAAATCGCGATAAAATCCGTATAAAATAGTTTTATTTCAATGAGAAACTATTAATTACTAGTAATAACTATTAATTCTAGGGGCGGCCCGGCTCAGCTCCGCCCGGTTGCAGATACCTTTCGCGTCCACCCCACGTCAGCAACATAGATATTAATTCCCGTACCGTTTTACTTACATATATTCAAACTCAATGACGTCTTCTGTAATGCTTTTTCCACTCTGCCCGTCTCGTTATACCCCGTCCTCCCATCTCATTCTGTCCCATGACTCAAGGGATGTAATACTTCTATTTCCTGTCGCAACCCGTTCCTTTGAGTTTAAAAAGATAACATTGATATTTGAATTCCTTGCACATCCCATGGAAACATTAAATTTTTTTGGGATAGTGCCCCTATGTTAATCGAGAGTGTCAGCTCCCTCCATACCAAATTTCATCGAAATACGTTAGCCATTTCTGAGATCATCGCGCACAACCGCACAGACAAAAATTCTTAGTCATTGTTTTGGGTTCTACCCATATTGGTTTTTCTCATTTATCTTCCATATAGACACATCGATTGGTTACAAAATTATATGTATTATGTATAGATTTGCCATGAAAATACAATAATTCAATGAGGCATCATACCGTCAGCCGCTGTTTATATCTTAATTTTCCCCATAACGATTATCCAAAAAATATTTGAAGGGTATCAGGGTATTATAAAGTAAAAGAATATTGTTGTCATTAAATTCTACGTTTAAGCAGGTGATGTAAATTGTCGTTTCGCCTATGGTAACCCAGGTAAACAGGTTTCAATTTATAATTAAGGTATATAATATTATACAGTGTCCCATTGTGGCTAAAAGAAGGCAGCTGACCTCTCTATATCCGCTATGGTTCGCCCGTAATAGCCCCTTGAGCACGAATACGACAAACGACGTAGTTCACTTATTTCGGACTAGGTGTAGCCCGTGGCATTGTCTGTGTGTATTTACAATATAGGTATTCGCATTTTACTAATTATATTTTTTTACCTATAAAAAACCATCGCAGTCATCCATGGTGTTGGGGTCCACTTAAACCAAATTTATTAATTCTGTATTTATTTGTTTCATATTACATAGGTCCGGCAAATGAGCCAACTGCTCATCTGAACATAAGTTATTAGCGCCGCCCAAAAACGTCTACAACACTAGAATTGAGCTCCAACCTTCCGAAATGACACTCCCATATGAGATAGAATTAGGACTGGAGGAGTGAATGGGTATCGGGTCTTGGGCAATCTAACTAACTGAACGTCGCTGGCAAAAGTCGTCGCGTTTTCTGTAAGACAGTGGCACTGCCCCGACTAAACCAACACATTCCTAACGTACTTCAAGGTATTTTAAGCAGACAGTCTTTTCAAACAACAAGGACCGAATGTAGGAAAAAAAATTGCAATCCATCCAGTAGTTGCCAATTGCGCACACAACGACGGAACTATTATTTTTTTATACAAATGTCTGCTTCGAGTAAACAAAATGCTTTGTACAACTTCCAGGCTCACAGAATTTGAATATGATGATCACGAAATACGCGGTGTGTACACACAATAACTAATCATATCCTATGATGAATAATTGTTGAGTATACACACGATATATAACATAAATAAATATCAGCTATCCTATACGTACCTATGTCATTATTTGTGCGCTAATTACCGCTAATATGGTCCGTACACTTAAATTACAATAGCTTGGCACCGAAGTCACGCACGATTAGTCACGAAAAAGTTTATGAACTTCATTTATTAACATTAATTATCATTTCATAATTAAAACAAGGATGTAGAAACTAGAAAACATCTCATCAACAGGTCATTTTACGAAAATATTTAGTTTTTAATTATTGAATAGAACAATTGGTATCAACACACAGATAGGTACACTATTGAAAATATTAAATTAGGCCACACATATTAAATTAATTTCATACTTAGGTATTATGTTAAGAGTTACTGAGTTATAAAGCTTCTCATATTATATTGACATTCGGCAAGTTATCTGGTATCCAAACCTATTGTTTTAGTAAAAAAAAAAACGCGAAACAATCTGGGTGTCAATTCAATACCATAATTTGTATAAAAATAATATTATCGGAATATGATTTCTATTTCACAAGGCGATACATCTGTAAATATTTTTGAACAAAAGATGCTTTTATTTTTATTTTCAAGAATGGGTTACTTAAAATTCATTTACAACAAAGAGTGAACGTTGTGCATGGAATAATATATTTTATAATATTCATTTACCTTGTCTGAGATCACGGAATAGAGGTAATTCGGCCTGGAAATTGGCAGATGGATGTTATTTGTTCGGATTTTCTTGCATTATGAGTGTCGTAATTTTCCCTTGTATTGGTTTGCAGTAGTAAGGTCGATTAGTTAAAAGACATCGGCAACTACAAACTTGCGACCGAGTCCAGCTGATTCAATTAACTGAGAAGTCCATATCACAAAAACATATAATGAATCAACATTAACAATAATTTTCAATAACATTTATAAAGCTTCCAATCCACAATTTTCGAAATTATAAAAAATATGGTAGAAGTTTGATCGGAGGGTAGAAGTCTGTCTTTCAAATACATCTACTTCACATAGTATTAAAGCCTTCAGTCGGATATATTATGACAGCAGGATAGATCTTATTATCTACATACAATACTTTTAAACCACCTTCAATGTCTATCGTGAAAGAATTTTGATCAAATAAAAATGCGTTGATACGAATGATGATGAGGTTTGATTCGTGATCGGGAAAGTAGTACCATTAAATGTTGTAACGTGTATCCTTCATTTGAACATTATCATCGGTTTCATTTTAACATTAGGAATAGTAATAGATGTCAAATAGGCTTTAGTGTTGTTAGTAGCTGCGTAATTCATCTTGTTTTAATTGCTACAATCGACAGTGATTATCGATTTATACTCGCAATTGGTGACGCGAAGCACCTTGAACTTTGACGAGGGCAGCTACTCTAAATTACTTCTGTTTTGATTATGATGCAATGTAGTCATGTGAGGTAAGGAGAAGGTGAATAGGGTAATAATAATCTGTGCCTTGGCAACTTCTTCGCAAACCCCTCATTCAACCAGTTTTTGTGTTCCTCATTAGCTTGCGGCTACTAAAAAGAAGCATGCAAAGCGCTCAAAGCAGATTGATTTATGTAAGTAAACCAACTGCAGGTAAAACTGCAATCTCCATTCAGAAGATAAAGCTTCTTAGCTAAGTATGTATAGAAATGATTATCAAGCCCATGTTATACATACTACTTACTGCAGGGTATCGAACCTCGTCCACTTTATGTAACTCGTTGTAATTACTGATAGTACATGGACGGAGGGATTTTATTCAACCAGTAACATTTATAATATTCGAATTTTCCAACCACTTAGGTCTTAGAGGATTTCGGATATAAACAATGGACCGTGGTCAATTGAAAACGCCAAACAGTAACCTTGTTAATGTTGAAAATTGCAAACGGTATCACAAGAGTTATTATTCGTGGTGGAAACATCACCATCATCATGACCAGTTCGTTGCAGTCCACTGCTGGACATAAGCCTCACCCAAGGTACGCCACAGAAAAAAGGAAACAGCTTTTGCATCTGCAGTTTATACTACACCAAGAAAAACTTTTAATTATATTTAACTATTTTATACTATGGTGGTCGTTTTAATGACCTCAGACATAATGCAATAAAAAAATCCAATAAAGGCGACGATTTTTTTTGTATTTTTTTTCCTATGGTTGTGCTTTGATTGTGAATGCATAGTTTTTCCTAAAATAAAAATGTACACCCTTTTATTTTGAAAGTCGGAATGGTACGCAAGGGTTTAAATTATTATTTTAGGAAGAACTATGTATTTGCCATCGAAAAACGATGATACGTCGCTTTTTATTTATGAATTTTTAGTTGCATTGTGTCTGTAATCACTAAAACTACCACCTGGTTTCATTTTCGGTCGCAGCCTGGCTATACACGGTATTATATTCATATGTATAGTTAATGGATAGTTTCAAAAGTAAATTTCAATTCTCTTCTGCTAAATAGCAATTAGAAAAGTATTTGTAATAAGTGATTACGCTAATGTTTTGTTTGCCAAAGTACTAACCTCATCGTAGGGTTTTAATTTTCCTGGTATGACTATAATAAATTTTCCCAAATTCGTATTTTACGTCGTTAAGTAACTATCGTTTAAATATGTTTGCAAAGCAAAATAACCAGTACGTATCTTCTAAGCACTTACGTATTAGATAGTGAAAAATCCCATGGGTAGGTAAATTATACTTTGCGTGAAGACAAATTCGTGATACAAATGAGACTTCCTTCCTTCAGTGCATGTTGTGACGTTTATTTTGTATTTTTTTATTGTAAGTAAAATTTGTAACTCCCACTGGATGTCCTAATAAATTAAATTAAATAACTTCGAACCCTATCTTCTATGGCCTATTACTAAAATTATAAATGATAATAAATGCTTTAATCTTTGACTAAAGGTCGATACCTATTATCCATAAAAGTAATATGCTACGGTTGGTTATGGTAAGGTTAGATTCTATTATATCCTACGATAACAAGTAATAGGACATGGATATAGGCACTTATAATTTGCATAATAATGTGAAGTTTCGTTATATTGATAACTTATTATCAAAGCTTTAATATTGATAATAATTTACGTTGGCACATGCAAAGGAGGTAACATGAAGTGATGGTATTTGAGTACAAATATACCTTTTTTCGCAACCTGCTTTACATAATTAACACTGACATTTGATATTTTTAAGTTATCCTCAAACAGAGATAAAAATACGTTGCTTTATAAAAGTAGTCTTCTTACGCTAATTACAAAAACAATGAATTTCAGGATCACACTTAGTGCATCCCTGTCTGAAAATATTCTAGAATAAAATAATAGACAACAAACTAATTACCCAGGTACTAGTTAATGGCTTTCAAGATATACTTGATTGATAACAACGATTCAGCGACATCAATGTGCCTTGAGCAGTAAAAACTTGTAAAAGGTCAAACCACTGCTTCCTCGCTTAATCGCACCAATTAGCTAAAACGTAATTGTTTTTAGTACTTACTACATTATTTATGACTACAGTGAAAGTGTCAAATTTGCTTATAACAAATGGAATTGGGTATCTTGAAAAGAACAAGTCAACGTAAAATATGCGCTTTTAAAGAACATAATATGGTTATAGATAAATTTAGTTCATTTAGCAAGATGATTAAAATGTGTAATAAAACAAATATTCTTTAAGCAACTAGTGTTCTACGAGATCATTTCAATGGTTGATCAATGCAATGCTATCACCGCTTCGGAGCGTGTTGGCAACACGAACTGCCGTCGAGAAACATTAACTTAAATATTGTAAAATCAATGAATGTAGTGTAGCAAAACTACTTTGAATAAGTAAGAATATTTCATTTCATTGTAAGCATACGTTGGAACAAATTCGGGAAAGCTTATGTTAGACCTCAGGTCTATACCTAGTAGGTACCAACAGCATCTGTGCACTAACTACATATTAAGTTTATTTCTATTAGTCATTATTTTAGTTCTAGTTAGTTTGACGCTTTTTACAATAGGAAAAAACATTACAATAAATCGGTAAAATTATGTTTCACACCAAACCCGCACGGCGCGATGCGGCGAAGGGAAAAAAAATCCAGATTGTTTACTGGCAACAGCCTCCGTGGCGCAATTGGTTGGATGCCGGCAGTCAAATGAGGGGCCGCGATTATATACCCCGCACTGAAACGCATATTTGTGTGGCCCACAAGTATTTGTTTCGGATCTGAGTGTTGTGAGACCAAAAGTCTCATGTAGTTTCTGGTACCCGCGACACAGGACTTGTATCTTAGTGCAGGATTAAACTATTAGGTAGATTGATTTATTTTTGTTTATTTAATAATTCATGTTGTTTAATTTCCCATTTACCCTATAAGGACGTTATTTATTACTTCCATTTAGGTTCCATGTACTTGACTCACATCATAATATGACGACAAAAATTGCTGTCAGTGTAGGTATACTTACTTTTATTGAAGGAAATATGGGTTTCCGGCAAAAACCCCATATTGAAAGGTACGCATGATTCCCGTGTACTTGTTCTTAAATGAAATAAATAAATAATTTGTAGCGTTTAGGCAATACCTAGCTATAGATACAGGAAATGTCTATAAATCCAGGTAGGTACTATGTAACAATTTCTTTAAAAGTAATGTAATGGGATACGAGTATTGATGCAGAAAATGCATTTACCTATATCGACACCGAGAATCACACAAAAATGTAATATTTGTTTATTGCACTACATCGACTGTTTCGGTGGCGTAGTTGTTCCACGCTACGGTTACAAAGCTGATGTCTGAGGTTCAAATCCCGGGTCGGGCAAAATTATATTAGATTTTTCAATCGGGAATTTGTGCCCGATATGGCGTTGGGCTCGCCCCCTATGACATCGCGGGACGGAAACACTAGGCGAAACGTGGGTGTCCTGGTTGTTACCAAGGTAGCCTTTGCCTACCCTTTCTGGGCTGAGTTTATGTATGCATGCATGTAAGTATGTATAGGGTAGGCGAAGAAATAACGGTTCATTTTGTGGTTCACCCGATAATAGTGAGAAAGGTGTTCATTATTAAGTCATCAGATAGTAAGTGATTACAACCGCCTATGACCATCTACATCATTTATGTAAATCGCAAAAACGATAGGTACCTTCCAAAATGGGAGGAAAAAGTGACTGAAAAAAAAACAGGAAGGAAGAACGGGTATCGGATCTGCGACAATTTCACTTACCGAAAGAAATACGACAGTAAAATCATAGCCTCTCGTCGGTTTAACAGATTTGAATAAAGTTAAACTTTATATGGTACCGTTAATTAGAATGAAGTCGGTTACAAACATATCATATCACTGCGTATTGGTAAATAGATATATTTTCTAGATAATCATAATTTACTGATAGGTAAAAATAGAATTTAAATATAATTAACGAGTCTCTATTAAGATCTAAAGTCATTATAAAATCATCATACCAATATTGATTTTGAACACGGAATTTACAAACGACGCGACGTCTGATACGCGGTCACGGCAAATTAGCGGAGCGTGTCACACAAACGACGTCATTTTTATCTATTTAGATATAAAAAAAATATATCTTGATGCAATGTTTCATCTTTTAAACACCTATCATGAAGCTAGTTTAAGAAATTGTCTTTACGTCCATTTCGAGTGTCATGATAACCGCAGTATTTAATAATGAGGACTGTATCAAAATTTCATGCGTTTATCATTTCATCAACCTTACAAAGACGGTGCGACTCACAAGACATTTGACTGCATTAGTCGCCGACATTAGCCCGGGTAATTAAGAGCTTAGCTCATCATACGATAGATAATCTGTTTAACAAGCGGGGAAATTAATCCTCACACATATTTTTTAAATGTGAAAAATTTCTCCTTTATTTTCTAGTTTCAAACCTTCTGTACAAACTTATGTGAAAGTATCTTTGCATGTATTTACACAACAAAATAGAGTTCTGATTCTACATGAATTACAAAGGATTGATAAAACCATTCCTGTAATGTCTTTTATTTTGGCTTTATCTTCTCTATAGAATATCAGTTTAATCCTCAACCTCCATTTTTAATAAAGGTTATTACTTCAATGCCTACGCGTCAATTGCACACTTCATGCAGATTAGAAGATTTCTACAAGTTTTGTTATTATTCTTAACTAGTAATGTTGTTATCTATTCATTATGAATCTGTTAATGAGTGGTACTCGTGACCACGGATCGTTATGGTAACAATAAGAACAATGATATGACTCGACACGACGACCATTTCGCACTAGTAGCTACAGGATCGCAGTGTTCATTCGAAAATGTTACAAAAATGCAGTGTAAATATTATCTTGGTCCAGGTATCGCTTTGCTCTTTGAAATGTTTTATTTTTCCCCACAAAAATCCCGCTGCCTTGAAACTTCATTAAATTATGCTATTTAGGATAATCTAGTCATACTTAAATAGACGCGTTTCGTAAAACTAACACGTACACTTTATTGATTGCTTAACTAGATAGGCATGATTCCCCAACGCTGATATGGTAATAATGCGTTAAGTCCTCAAATAAAAAAAAATATTGATTTTTTGATGGTATTTAAAATTTGTCCTTTAGTAACTTGGGTGGCGATATGCCAGATAATATTGAAATTTTAAGCTGCTTGCTGAATGAAGTAATATGAATTGCTATATCGAAGATAAGTCCGCTATTCTGTACTTATGATTAAATCCCTTATAAAATGCCATGTATTGAATTAAGAACTTCCTCCATATAAGAAATCGGTTAATAATTATAAAGATGAACATATACCTACCTACGGTCTTTAACATGTACGTATGTGTAGGAAGTAGGAATCTACTTACTTACTACTTACTACATATTGTAAGAACGGTACTACACCTTGAACGACGTAACAAAATTAGATATTGCGCCCTTAAAACAGGCAAATAATTTACTTTCTGATTAAACTTTGTCCCCTGATAAAAAAAAGTTAAACCACTAAAATATTCTAAACACATACTTATTTGCTTTCAAAGTAAACGTAAAATATATATATATATATATATATATATATATATATATATATATATATATATATATATATTTCTCTTTATCTGCATGATTTTCGGTATGCAAGTGACCATGTAATTTGCCACATGGCTGAAGAAAAATAAAACAACTGATTTTGTGTGATTAGCGCTTTGATTTTGATAAATGAGTATTTTAGATACGGTCACGAGTTTCATTGTTGAATATCATAAACATGAAATGTGACTTACAATATGCGCTGAAACAATAATGATCTCCTTAGTTATCCATCCAGGATAACGGCGTTAAGAAGAAATATTTATTTGTTTCATATTATTTATTTATTTAAAAACAGAGGTGGCAAGATATTAATATATGTATAACATGGCATAAATATAGCAAGTACTACTTTATAATATTAGTAGAGAACTCGATGTGGCCGGATTTGGAAGAAAAATCGTGGATAATGGACCACATGGACCAAAATTGGGATATTTTTCATATGACAATGAGAAACTATTATTCAAGACACCACGTGCGACACTAGCGTATTTTTGCGCACACATATTGGTGAAGGCTTTCCTTAATCCACGTATAGCCTCTCATTTATAAATTTCGTATTTAGAAACCGATTTAAAAGTTCCTGTGTTACCTACGTAAGTACGGCATAGACCAGTTCAAAAACGGTTTGTATAAAAACCCATAAATACAATGTCATTATCAATAATGTAACAGCGCATTATCGCATATTCCTGAGCATGGGACCATCTATAATCAGGAGTTTGATTGAGAGCTTGGGCTCCTTCAGTAGAATTATTATTAAAAATAACATAGATAAATTATAAGATAATAATTATGATTAAAACTTTGCATTACACACTATAACAATAAGAGATATATTTTATATAAATAATATAAATCGCGTGTTCTTCTTCTTTTTACAAAATAGATCTCAAAAACACCTACAGATTATTCCGACCCTAAAATTATTTAGGTTTCTTAAGGCAGTGCGTAACGCCGGAGCTGTTAAGTGCAGTCACTCACGTACCTTAACGTACATCTACAACCTATTGTTTGCTCATTTAAAATTGGACTCGTGTATCAATTTGAGGACATTAAATTGTCCTCCGGGTAACAAAAATAAACGGCAGACAGAATGAAGTCGAGTGCGAATATTTAAAGTTTATCTTTTTAAAATTACTAAATGACGGTAGGTGTACGAAAAGATTTAACTTGATTTTTATGATTAAGACAATAAAAAAGTTTTTGAATACAGTTTATCGTTGATGATTTTCTATAAAATATTATAGTATAAACATATGAACCTCGTGATATTAATTTGAAAATTATATGAATTAAATCTGTAATAATACATATGTAATTCATAAAAATAAAAATAAAAACACTTCCTATTTAACTAAAAAATAGAGGAAATTATAAAAAACTTACACTTGCGTCTTTTGTCCTCGTGCATCTTTACAAACTAATATAAGCGTGACATAAATTATAGCGGCTTTTACAGTCATGATTAAAAACTAAACATCGGCTCGCGGGAGACACAAGCACGGAACCGCGACCGGTCCGCTTCGCGTGATCGATTCGCTACTACTGCATGTACAAAAGACTGGAAGCTGTTCTCTATGCGGACGTCGGCGGCGGATAAAGGCTGCGTAAGAGTCACTTGCTAGCGGCATGTAAACAAATGAGCTTTTACATACATGTTAGGTAAATTCAGACTCGGCTGGTATTATTTGTAAATTGACGAAACCGAGTATCGTGCGTCACAGGTAACGGCTCATAAAAGATAACCATATTAGCTTATTACTCAGTGTTAAACCCATTTGTATTATCACCTATAATTGTACTGAAGAACGTGCTGTGATAAAACAAGGCGATTTAATGAAAATTTAATAATAAGGTTTAATCAACTTTAATCAAATATATTTACAGATTTTTAAGGGCTGGTTGCATACAGTTCACTGTATATGTTATGAAATTTAAGTCTTGCAGAAGTTTCGTTAATCTCTCGAAATGTCTTTCAGTATATGGTAGCGCACCTTCGATGAGATTTGCTAAGCCCGGAACTTTGAGATTCCCCGAAATAATTTCTGGTGATAAAATATTGAATACTAGTTGAGCGGCATGGCAATTTTTATTATTAGTATTCCATTCGGCTGCAAACTTTAGTAAAGTTTCTTTTTGTGTATGATTAATCTCTTTTAATGTAGAATACAGTTTTTCGTTCCCTCCTTTTAAAACTTCGTTCACAATTTTCAATACATGCATTGGCCTTTCCATGCGTAAAGCTAGTTTTAATGCTTTAATCAACTTTTTGTCGTGCATTAAATTCATTAACTCTTGTTCTTGCAAGATCATTTCCTCCCGCTCTTTCGCTATTTGCTCGCGTTTTTCTATAGTTACATCTTTTAATTTCACCAATTTTGAGTCTGAACCTCCAGTGATAACTATTGATTCGTCTTTAGTGATAGCCAATGACCATATTTTACCATCATGGTTGTCTAGGGACATTTTGCAATCTGATGACTTTATATTCCACAATTTTACTAAGCCATCTGCCCCACTTGAAATAATTTGTTGTCCTTTACTGAGGAACTCAATTTTCAAAACAGAACTTTCGTGACCTTCTAAGGTTTTCAAGCAACTGAGATCAGCTATAGACCACAGTTTTAATAGACAATCAGCAGAAGATGTTAGAACAACTTGATCTACAGGTGAAAACTTCACACACCATACTCCTCTTCTGTGTCCTTTTAAAACACCCAACATGGTGAGATCCTCTGTCCACAGTTTTGCAGTTTTATCTTGTGAACCAGTTGCAATCATTTTGTCATTTGGTGATACAGCAACACAATTAATATCCATTTGGTGGGCCAATTCAGTGTGGCTAGACTTTATTTTGATATCTGCTTCATTTATATTATTTGGCACAGTCCAAACTTTAAGGCAGTTATCTTGACTAACTGAAGTAAAAAAGTTGTGAGAAGTTTGTGAAGTGTATACTGATCCCACTGATGCTGTGTGTCTAGTTCCCACACCAAGACAAACAATTCTATTTTCTGGAGTTTGAAACCAAATTCTAACAGAGTTATCCTTGCTTGATGATACAAACATTTCAGGTTTAGTGGGGAAACATGCTAGAGCAAGTACAATGTCAGTATGACCTTTGACTATTTGACAATCCATGCTATCTAGTTCATAATATTTAAGATCTTGGCTGTTTGTTGCCACTACAATATGTTTCTCATCTTTACCAATAAATATAATATCCAAAACTTCATCCGTAAAACCAATCATTTGTTTAACAAAATCAAATGTTTCAAGATCATGCAGGATAATGTTATGATCAGCAGTTACAATTACAAAGACATTTCTGACATGGTTAAACATTAAATGAGTTATTGCTAATCCACCCTCTTCAGCAGCTGCAGACACTAGGCTGTTGTTCTGTTCATACATTAGACGGCTCATTGATAAATTCCATACTTTCACAATACCTTTTTCACCTGCACATGCTACATAGACACCCTCAGTTTCTACCTTCTTCTTGAAATTAGGAATTTTAAATGTAGAAGGCAACAGGAAAGTGTCTTCAATACTTTCATATACTGGTATAACTTTTAATGCTTTGCTTTCATTTAGCTTCCAAAGAATAAGTACTCTGTCTCTACCTGAACTTACCATATGTTCACCATCAGAGGTAAATTGTAAAGATGTTATTTTGCTAAAATGTCCTGAATATATCTGATTTTCTTTGCCAGATTTGGAATTCCATGACCTAATTTTTGTATCATCTGCTGCTCCAAAAATCAACTGTTTATTTGGATCAGGATGATATTTCAAAACTGAAAAAACTCCAATGGCTCCTCTTAAGCTACTTGTACATGTATTATGTGCCAGATCCCATAACCTGATATTGCCATCTGATCCTCCAGATGCCAAGTTTTCATTGGTTGCATCAAATGCTAATTGTGCTACAGGTCCTTTATGGCCAGATCTCCAAATCTTCTCTTGTTTACCAGTTTCTCTGTCCCATAATTTGATTAAGCCACTTTTATGTGCACTTACAATCTTCTCATCATTATGACACATTCTGAATGTGTAGATTTGATCAATTTCTTCATCTTCTGCTCCTTGCCCTATTTCATGAATAACAGATAATGTATTGATATCAACAACTTTTATGATATCATTGCATAAACAAAGTATGTGGACACCATCTGAAGTCCACTGTATATCTCCACCAGTGTAGAACGCAGTAAATTCAGCAGTTTTCTCATATCTGTAACCATAATTTAAAATACAATCATATTGTTCATAAAAATGTTATTTAATTGAGAATCTTGTCAAATGTAAATATATAATCAAAGTGTCTAAACATACTAGTCAGCTTTGAGCTATTAGCTTGTGTCATTGAGAGAATGTATGTGGTAAAGTTAAAACAATATTTACCTACATGTTTAAATTTGTTAAAAATAAGCACACACTTGGACACACTACATTGTAAATATAAAAGATAAATTAATATATACACCCAACAGTCACATACATAGCCCTGACAAATACCTGTAGATCACACAAACATTTCTCTCGTTGCGGGGATCGAACCCACCGCCTTTCGTTTCAAAAGTGGCGTCTAACCAACTGCGCCATGAAGGCTGTCACCTCTAAAATTTCTAAATAAACATTTACCACCCCCATAACTTTTTATATTATTAGAGAGTTAATAAATATAAAGGTAATTTTGGAAGAAAAATAGTTCATCGTCACTTGCTAGTTGGTTATGATGAAGATTAAAAGTGTCAAGAGTATCACAATTATATACAACAACTTACACTTCTTTCAACGAAGCCATGGTATCTGTTTAATTATACGTCGATAAATACGTAAGTTCATAATATAATTTCAAAACAAAACTTTTGGTGCACCATGCTTTCTTGACATAGCGGCGTGAACTTTGACGTAATATCATTTGACATTTCTTAGGGATGTTCTGCTACATCGATTAAGAAACTTACTAAGCTCGAAAAAGAGCATCGATAAGTAATTTTAATCAATAGACCTTTTAATCGAAAAAAATGTTCCAGATATTTAATTAAGATTTAAACACATTTCCCAACTTAATTTCAGTTATCTTTCTTAAAAAATATATCGATGATTGAATGTTAATCGCTAAAATTGTTAATCATCTCTTGCACGTTGTTGTGCTTAAAATTCAGTTGAGTACTATATTAGTTTCCTTATTACAATATAAGTAAAGTTTATTTTTGTGTGATAAATAAATGTGCCTTTCAAAATGACAGTGTACAAAGAGAGGTTATGTTTTTAATATTTTCAAAACATGTAGTCCTGTAGGAATCTCATACTGGATTTTGGATTTTTGGACTAAATACATTGTTTTTAATTCATAACGATGATAACTACCCTTGTTACGAAAATAAAGAACTATAATATTGTATTCAGAAGATGGAATACAATAAAAGCCGCAGACCCAGAAATTACCAAGAAATTTGAAACAGTGTTTTCTTTACCATATATAAAATATATAGCCACTTTCAATAGGCTTAAAGTATACCATGGAATCGGTTCATCGGTCGCAGTACCCTGTTGTGGGATCATGGAAATGCTTACTATATTCCCTCAGCATACATTCTTATCAGCTTCATATGTCGGTAAGTTATATAATCTTGGATAGGCTCATTATATCCGATATTTTTTTAATCAGTGTGTTTTTTATTGTTTTTAGGTATTACTGGACTACTCGTGCTATCAGTTGTTACCATACCATTTCGAAACATTATAGGATTTTTATATATAAGTGAAGATAATAAACAAATTAAAATAGCATCAGTAGATTTTTGGGGTAAAAGAGTAGATAAAGTAATAAAAACAGAAGACTGGATCCCTCTTTCAGACATGTCTCCAAAAGTGATTGATGCTGTATACTTATCACCACAGCTAACTGATGGTTCAAAATATAAATTGCTAGTTAAGTTTGGTAAAGTGTTAAATAGTAGAAAAATGGGACAAGTATTAGAATAAGTTGGATGTTTTAGGATAAATACAATAATTTGTGTATCTATTTCATAAGAGAAATACAATATTTTAAGTCAAGAATTTTTATTTAATTAGTTTACATAATGGTTACACTGCATGCTTCATTTCAATGATAACAATACAAACAAGTTGCAGTGTGTGCTCTGTTAACAAGCAAAATGATAATATATATTTGTTCAACCGGTAACATGTTGGGATTGATTTTCATGTATTGCCTACTTTGTGGACAAGCAATTGTTTTGGCAGTAAAGGTGTGAAAGCAATACAAAACCCATGACTTCATGGCTACTACTCCTTGACATTTCCTACTTAGTGCTTGCAAGATAAGAATAATGTTTTATCTAACCTTTAGTACAATTTGATTTTCAGACCTTAGTCTGTAACATAACATAAACATCTACAATGTTCAGACTGGCATATTATAAAGGTGTTTAAAAAGTTGCAATACCATAACAACTCACATAACAGCAGGTTTTTATGATTATCTATTTTGTCAATATAATATATACATTTAAAAAGAAAATAAAATAAATGATATTTAACATGACAACTTCATAACTTTATTCTTACTTTGAGAACTGAACATAATATCCATACTATTATTCAGAATAAAAAATAGTGATACAAACTACTTGTTTGTACAAATTTTACCTACTTGTCCTAATAACATATTCTACCTGAATTTACACAGTAAATTAGTTAATATTAAAGTTATATCTATATCAATATGTGATATTGCAGTATATATGACAGAAAAGTAATATATTGTTTTTAAATCAAGTCCATGTAATCCAATAGTAAAATTAGGTAGTATTGAGAACTCGGCATACTGCGCAGGATGCACATGGGGATTCATATGCGACTCTCGATCCACACTAGTTTATTAATTACTATTTCATTAAAATGCAAAACTTATATTAAAATATTCAACAACGTGGCATTATAAGTGAGCTGACAAATTTTGTGTGAATCAAACCTTCATTCAAAGATCTCACTTGCAAGATATAAAAATTGCCTATGTGTAACAATGTGAATGAAATTTTGCAAACCAACTCTTCACGCAAATTACATACTATAAGTTAAAATTACTTTCCAACTAATCCACCCAGGCTTGCGCCGGTTGATCTGTTGTGAATGGACTAACTCCATTGCGCTCCATGGCTTCTAACACTTCACACACATACGCCGCAACATCTGCCCGACTTTGGTTAATACCTTTAATAAATGGATGTTCCAATAGTCTATTATATTTAGGACGCTGAGTTTCTTCTTTTATGAGGCTGAAAACACGGAGAATTTGTCAAATTATGTATTAAATTATTTAGTAAGCACTAAGAAGATAGAACACTCACCAAGTATTGACAAAATTGACGAAGTTATTGGAGAATGCATTATTATTGTTTGTTAGCCGGGGTGGGTCTCCCTGAACAACTTGCTGCAGCTGCTCAAATACCGACCCCCACCGAGGATACGGGAAGGCGCCTGTAGCAACCTCCATCAGTGTGATGCCTAGTGACCACACATCCGAACGTACATCATATCCTCTAGCACGCCCCGGGTCAATCCGCTCAGGCTAAAAATGTTTTTAGAGTTTGGTAGATCTTAACAAAACAAAAATTGTTACATCATAAGTATTGCACCCAACTTACGGCCATGTAGGGTCTGCAGCCAGCGTCGCGCGTGCGCGCTATAGAATCCACTAGTTTTCCCGATATCCCAAAATCACATAATTTTATATTACCTCTTCTGTCTAACAAGATATTGGATGGTTTAACATCTCTGTAAAAATAAAATGGTGAAATATTAAAAACATAATAAAATAAAATTGTTGTTCATAAAAATTAAACCCACTTACCTATGAATTATCTTTAGTTTTTCTTTTAAATAATTTAAAGCCTTAACTGTAGCAAGGGTTATTTTAGCTAAAATATTTTCAGGTATTCGAGTTTGCATTCTTTCACATATAAATTTATAAAATTTATCTAATGATGTATCCATTAATTCCATGCAGATCCAGCAGTCACCCTGCAATTATAGTCAATATATTTAATTTAAAACAGATTGAACAAAGACAACAACTTTATTATTTTTTGATAGAAATATTAATTAAATTACATTAACCAGGAGAACAACTGATGTTATTTTGTAGGTAGCACATAACTATATTCAATTAATCAAGCAAATTTTTTTATATGTTGTATGTACACAAAATTATTATAGAGATGAATATTATGCATAACAAATTAAAAATGAATGTTGTTGTGATGAAATATGTTTGTTTTGAATATTTAATGAAAGTAATCAATTTTAAAAATAACTCACTTCCTTAAAAAGGGCTCCATAGAACTCCACAATGTATGGGCAATCATTACTCTTCATGACTACTTCTAAATCCATGAGCAATTGCTTTTGCTCCTTTTCATCCACTGTTGAACGAATGCGTTTCACAGCCATTACTCTGTTTGTCCTGTAAAATATTTATCATTGTTTGTATTATTTATAATAATATTTATTCATGTTGTAACCAAGTGCATTGAATATGCAATAAGATAAACTCACATACTTTGCATGATTCTAGAATAAGTATTAATAAAAAAAAGTAATGTACTTACTTCCTGTGAACCATCTTATTGACAGCTCCGAATGCACCTCTCCCTATCTCTCCAAGGTCCTGCAAATCGTCTGCAGTGAAGTCATACACTTCCGTCGCTGATAACTGCAGCTTGCCTGAAGACTGCATGCTTGGATATATTCTGCATCGGTCTCTGTCAATTGAACTGTTTATGAAACAGCAGCCTAATAATATGCTACTATAATTATGGCAATAAAGCATTATAAGTTAGAGAAAAAAACATAATTTAAGACTACCCAAAATAGAATTGTAATCTTATAGTAGCAGAAATAGGATTTGTTTTAATATTAATTGTCTTTATATGTATAATGAACATTATCATACTAGGATACTAGTAATGTCTATGCTTACTATTTCTGTTTTTAATCAAATCTCTTAGTTGTACTTACTAACCACTAAATGGAAACAGAATACATCATACATATTATATAATGTTAATCTAATATATTGTTTGAGTTAACAAGGGTTAAATAAAATTTCTCATACTATACTCCTCTGTCATCATAAACTATCCACATATTTATTTAACAATTTGCTTGTTATTGACATTAGTGTTGGGCCACAACATTGCAAGTTATTACCTTGTGTTTTCAGGCAGCACATCTCTGATAGTACGCGACGGAACACGAGGCTTCTGTGGCTGCGCCGAGGCACTTGACGAAAACGGTATGAAAGCCACTCCATCAGACGGAGCTGCTAACTGCAGGTCTAAAATCTTTCGTTTATCAGAACTAAACAAATTTAGGTCAGGTTTTGGCGGAGTCGGTCTACTTGGCCCTGAAACGTACACAAAGGTCATAAACGTTGCAATGTTCTTTGAAATTAAAACAAAAACAACACTGGAAATCTCCCAGCTTTACCTTGATTTGGTGACACTTCGCCATTCTTCGACATTTTTACCGCATATAATAATAGTAATATTAAATTGGTTTCCACTATTCTTTGGTGCAGATTACGACTCTCAAATTATCCATTTGAGTAATCAATTAGAAAATGGTCACGTTTTCATAATAAGCGATGTCGATTTATTATTCAATTTGTGCATCGTATCGACACAACACACGATGTTTTACGTTTGCTTGACAATGACAATTTATTTGACAGAAAGTTGACAGTGTGGTTGACAGTGAAACTCCGAAGTCACTGACGTAGAAACAAGGAGCAAGCCATAGACGAAAAATCTTAGAATAGAACGCGCCCTTAGCGTTCCATTCGGCGTTCACGGCGCGGCGCTCAAAACACTCATTTCGCCGTTCCATTTGTGATTTGACGACTACGATCGTCGTGGTCGCGGTGAAAACCAAGGAACTTATACTCTAACTATAAGTTCCTTGGTGAAAACATCATTGATGACGTCACGACACAAGCTCACGACAAGTGGAACGCACTGTGAGTAGACCTAGACCTAACTACCACAGCTTCCTACCTAGGACTCCTAGGCCAATATTATAGAAAAAACATAATATGTTTGTCATAAGCTCGGACCCAAAGAGTGGGTTTATGTATTTATTAGGTTAATGAGTAGGCAAAAACAGAATATAAATTATGAAAAATATTTTTCAAGACTAATTGGGTATTTTACTATAAGAAAGAAAAAATCTAAAAACTATAAATGTATATAGTAGAGCATTAAGCAATAAGTATATGTTAATTTCAGTTTTTAATTCCAAGGAATAAATTTTATAATTCGTTTTGAAAATTTCAATTTTTTTATCTGTCCTAAAAATATGTGAAACGGCTGCCGCCATGATGGATAACGATTCTACGTCATTCCGTAAGTAGAATACCCCCTCCGGTGTCCAAGAGCTCATACAAACACAGGTTGTTTACTGGTTGAGTGACGTATCATTTTAAAGGAACATGGCGCCTAGCGTTTTCACATATTTGCGCGCGTAAATTTAAAATTTAAATTTTAAATGGTTTTTTATTGGACTTGCCGAGCGAATAAAAATTTGATATATTTTTAAATAGTTTGTCTTAATCTTAGGAACAACTTAAAAGACTTTTTGAAAATGGGTAGAATACCCAATTATAATTAATAGATAGTAAATACTTGCGGAAGTCATTCTTGAGACATTATAATGAACCGTGCAGCTGACAAAACGTCGACGCCGGCCATGTTAGCCTGTCCGGAACATATTAAAGTACTTGCAGTCGTGTAAATTGCAACCAAACGTTTCTGATAGCTTAGAGCATGTAGACGTTGCATTGGTTCAAACTGCTACTTCAGCCAGCGTGTACACCATAGTGTACACCAGGCATTACATTAAAATCTATGGTTTTCGTTTGTACTCTGTACCGAGTTCTGTGTGTAGGGATGAGCGATGATTATCAAACATTCGACATTTATATCGGTTGCTTAATATCGATACTATGTTATTAATGAACCTGTAAATAATATTTTGAAATCATACGGGCTATTTTGAAATTGATTCTTTAATATCAGTTGTTAACATCTTAACAATATAATGCATTTCGGATGCGTCACCGCAGTCCCAATCGGCATTCCCACACAAACTACAAATCTTGTATCAAGCCCGTATCAAAAACTACCAGATATTTTACAATTTTACAAACTCCTAGATCTTAAATAAATTCTTGTGGTTAGCATAAACATTTATCTCGGTCAGAATACAGAAATCGTGCGCGTGACCCATATATTCACAGTCATCGTCTAACATACTACGCCATGTAGGCATGTTGCTGTAAAATCTATTGCAATTATAATGGTCTGTGGTTCTTGCTAGTGATGCGACTCGAGTAGGATTTTGTGACTCGAGCCACTCGTGTAATTTTACTGCGTCACTCGAGTTCTACTCGAGTTTTCGAGTCACTCGAGTAAACAACTTACACTCCTTCAACTCGAGTGAAAATTTATCACTCGGGCTGAGTTTAGATTAACACTTTAACAGCCGACCACGTGCTCAGTACGGTATTGATTTTCTTAGTGTTTGTTTTAAAATAACGTCCGTCTGAGAAGTGAAACCTAGCGTAGACCGTAGCGCTTCGCTAACTGAATTTGAACTCGGCGCGTCGAGTTGACTCGGTCACTCGAGTGCAAACGAACTCGAGTCAAATTTATTTTTTCACGAGTCCGAGTTTTAAAAATCCACTTGTGTAAAAAACAACTCGAGTCGCATCACTAGTTCTTGCTCTGTCAGGCGTCAGCCGTCGCCCGTCAGCCATTTTAGTTTTTCCCGATGTGTCTTGAATGTCTCGTTGGCTAAAAGAAAATAATTAGTAATATTAAGATTTATTTAAGTTACATTGTTAATGGAGTTTATTTTTTTTAGTTGTCAATATTAATGAAACTCTATTAAATAATACTTTTCGTGCGTGCTGAAGATAAGAATTATTCAATTCAATATGTCCGCACACGAGCAAATGAGGGCAATGTTGGATCAATTGATGGGCACTGCGCGAAATGGTAATATAGTTTTATTTTAAACATAAAGATAATACATATGTTGTTAGTAGTTTTGGCTTAATGTGGGGCATTAAAAAATATATCTTTACTGAACTAGAACATATTTTACCTACCCCAAGACTTTACATTTTACAATATTGACTCCTATGAAATTGACACCAAAATATATAGCGTAGGTAGATAGGATATGGGTTAATTTAACCACTTTAATTTTTAACATAGTATCCTTGGATTTAAACAGCAGTGTTTGCTTATGAGAATAAAATACATAATATTTGAGATATTACACCTGTACACATTTTCCTTGTAATTACAGCTGTAAGTGGTCTTTGAATTTTGAAATTATTTATTCCATACAATTTGGCATTAACTCCATATGGTACTGAAAAGAAAAGTAATTCTTTGCTGGTTAATACTAAGTATAATTTAGGCTTGGTGGTATTGACATGAACTTATTTGTCCATGTGTTTTTCAGGTGAAACAGATAGACACGGGGTAAAGTTCTATGATGATGCAGTGTGCAAATCATTTTTATTGCAATGTTGTCCACATGAAATTTTATCATCAACGGTGAGTTTACTTCATGGGTTTTTCAGTACAACAATGATAGTTTCTGAGGTTTCATTAAATATCACATATTAAACACTAATTGCAAATTATCTTTTCATTATACTAAACAGAGTGTCCAAATGGCTCTGTAATGTACTTGACAGTGTGTGTTACAGTAATATAATATTACCATCACTTGAAAATGAAATAGGTCATAAAAAATTTGCATTATGTTTCTATACATAAAATTTTTGACAGAATATCTAAATGTAGACATTTCCAAACAGAATGCATATTTCAGTATTGGTATTTTATTATTGATATAAGCAGACGCTTGATTGCGTAAATTATGATTTCATTCAGAAAAAAAATGATAGTGGATAGTATCCAGATTGTGGTGTTTAGTTTGATGAAAAGACACTTATACAAAATAACATTGAATTAATAAAATTATATATTAATGACATCTCAGAAAAGTTTTTCTTTGGGAGTTGCAGTGTTCTCTATATCTTCACATACACTAGGATACTAACATGAGATATAATTTAACTGTAGATTTGTGGGTGGCCTGTGGGATTATCCTATTGTATGTGATTAATTTTCATTCTGTCATACCTGTTGCCATATGATACTGTAGTGACAATGGATATTTCTTACATCGGAGTGGCATTAACTGTGGTGAAATATGCTTTTCAGAAAATGCCCAACACTAGTCTTTATTGCTCATCACAATACTTAACAGATGAGGGATAGATTGTATGAGTTAGGCTGTTCTGTAAGTACCATGATGTACGTATAAAACATTTATAGTTAGCTGATTGTATTCTTACTGCTATGCAGGATTTAATTTAATTTAATATGGCCTTTGAAATAATAAAAAATCTACGGTTACTAATGCTGCTTCGGTGAGTACATGTGAAAATTTTAGGATCATGAAAAATGTTAAGCTGGGTCAGAGATATTTGGTGACATACATTCTTACTACTTTGGGTACGTACGGAGCTGTTTACATGGCTAGAGTATGAAAAAAATTGCATGTAAAGAAAAACCATTGAATGTCTTAAAAAATAAAAATTTACTCAAATCAAAATGTTATAGTAAATTTTGTATATTTCAAATGCACAATTCAAGGTTAAAACACACAAAATTGTTACTTATTTTCCATAAATGCATTCTGAGAATGAAACTGTATTCAAAAATACATGTTATAAATGTGTAGCAGTTTATTTCTTATGGTAATCTAATTTCTATAAAATAAATATTTCTTAATTACATAGAAGTCAAGGATGCAGTAATAAATTGTATATGTATATGAGAGACAATCAAGCCCTTAATTCTATAAAAGGATTTGATATGCTCAGTATAATGCAAATCTGTTTAGATTACTTTTATGTTACGCAAACTCCATAACAATTATGGATATAAAATTAAGTATTGTGATTTTTTTACATTTAGATACTTTTTGATATTATATTTTTGATCATTTCATGCAAATTGTAATTTAAATGGAACATTTGATATGCATCAAGTAGGTCACATGCCTTAAATATTTACATCTGTGATAGTGTCTTGTCTAACAATTGTTTTATATTTAGTGTGATAGAAAGTTATGGTTGTAAAAACTGCTTATGATGCACTGGCTTTGAATATTAAAACAAACATGTATACATTTGATTAGTACCTACAAACAATTAGGGGTTTGATTGTTGTAATTATATAATGGTTTTCTTTCACATAACCTCTTAGGGCCAATTAGGATATTCGGGAGGGTGATTCCACCGCTATTTGTAAGTATTTGATAAATTATTATGATGGAGCCATTGAACTGGGGCTGTGTGGATATGTTGGTGTTTTAGTATGTATCTTGAAAACATTTTTTTTTACTATCAAACCATTTTATGTATTTAATGTGTACAAAATTTAATGAAATATGTGCTGTTGGTTTTATGTATATTATTTGACTTCAGGTATTCAAGCCATTTTGGCTACATGGAATACTGATAGCCTGGGTTATTCTACAGACACATCAGATTAGAATGTAGAACATTTATTTTTCATGTGATTTAATATTTTTTACAGCGTATGGATTTAGGTGAGTGTCCAAAAATACATGATCTGGCCCTACGAGCGGATTATGAGCTAGCATCCAAAACCAAAGATTATTTCTATGATATTGATGTAAGTATAAACAGGCAGTTCATTTTCCATGAATATACCCAAGCATCGTAGTTTTTCTTTGGAGCAAGCATTAAGGATTAGAAATGTTTGTATTCCATAGATGGCTTACTCAAACTCTTTTGCTTTCTCTATTTAGTCTAAATCTTGGGCATGTTCAAGTTTTTTATTTTTTTGTTAATGATAAATTATTTTATGTAAGTGCATTATTTACCTTATAAATAAAAAGATGATGCACATGTTAGGTCTATATAAGTTTGTGGTTCAGTCCAGTTGAATAAAGTTGATTGTATCCTGATCCAAAGGCGACAGAGCACTTGGAAGCGTTTATAGCCGATTGTGATCGCCGCACCACCGCGGCTAAACAACGACTCGCTGAAACACAAGAAGAGCTATCCGCTGAAGTGACGGAAAAAGCTAACTCTGTGCATGAATTAGCTGAACAGATTGGACAAAAACTAGCCAGAGCCGAAGCACTCGGAGAAGAGGGAATGGTAGAGGAGAGTGTTAAGCTTATGGGAGAGGTAAGATTCACCTATATCTATATTTAACTTTATACCACATTTTAAGTAATTATGTACTACGATAGTATGCTTTATTTGAATTCCTCCGAATGTATTTGTAGATCGACGAATTGCGCAAAAAGAAAGCGGTTGCGGAACAGGAATATCGCAACTCTATGCCGGCGTCTTCATACCAACAGCAAAAATTAAGGGTATGTGAAGTATGCTCTGCGTATCTGGGTATTCACGACAACGACAGACGGCTCGCTGACCACTTTGGAGGAAAACTACATCTCGGGTTTATAACTATTCGCGAGAAATTGTCAGAACTTAAGGTAAGAATTTTATTTAATTGTGTGTAATATCACCAAGATTTTGAACACATTTCTTCAATAAAATACTGTGGTTGTTGTATGGAAAAAAAGTTTAAGAAATTTTATTATTTGTGAAGTGAAGCGTGCATATGATGTATTTTTAGAAAACAGTGGATAAGAGGCGTGAAGAGCGTGGCGCGTCGGAGCGCGAGCGCAGCGGGCGGCGCCACTACGTGGGCGGGCGCGAGCTGGACCGGCGCGCGCGGCGCCACCGCGAGTCCGCGCGAGACCGCGACCGCGCCTCCGACAAGGACCGCGACCGCTCCGACCGCGACCGCGACCGCGACCGAGAACGCGAGCGCGACAGAAAGTGAGCACTACATACACATTACAAACCTCACCTTTTTCATCATCATCATCATCAGCCAATTGCAGTCCACTGAGGGACATAGGCCTCTCCCAAGGTACGCCACTGTGCCCGGTCTGCTGCTTTATGCATAGGGTCTCTATACATTTCATGAATATGAACAAATATAATTAATTAAATAACCAATCATTAATTAATATCTGTTAATTTTTACATTTTAGAAATGATAAACTTATGTATCCTATGTATTATAATGAGCAATATGAAATTGCAACGTTGCAGACGAAGTCGTTCTCGCAGCAGGAGCAAGCGCGAGGGTTCCCGCGGGCGCGGCGAGCGCGGCGATCGCGACGCGCGCCGCAGCCGCTCCTACCGCTCCACGTCACGTGAACGCCGGCGAGAGTAGCACGCACACTCTACACCATCACTTGTGCAAACAACTTGTTTTAGCCAACATTTAAGTTTAACGAAATAGGTTAAATTAAATTATACGAATTGGGTTTGACACTGGAATTTTATTGATTTTGCACAACCAGGTGTTTTATGTTGTACATATTAAAATATAGCAATTAAAAAGAGACTTTAGTATATTATAATGGCCTATAATTAACAGGTCTCCATGCATGACAACAGCGTTTCTGTTGATAATGAATTGTATATCTAGTTGATTTAATTAGGTGTTCCACTAGTAATGCCGTATGCCTTATATTCAATGAAGAGGGTTTGTTGTGATACACTTTGTCATCGTTTTGGAATATCTTGAGATTTTTGTAATGTACTCGCCGTCCACATCTACTTTAATAGTACTAATGTTTCTCGAAATAGTATCGTGAAATTAACCAAATAGTTATCTTGAAAGTAATAGAAATCGATGAAATTATGCCTCGCGCATAATAATAATAAATCTTTTTATGTTAGTATTGTGTCATTTAAGTTAAAAGTAGCGCAGCGATAACCCTTTGCTGAATAAGAGGCGGCAATTAGCATATTATGTACTAGAATATAATATATTGGAAATAAACGAGTAGATAACACATAGACATTACCTGGGGATAGAAGACTTTGACAAAAATAAGTAGGGTAGAAGTTTTAATCTCGCCTCATTAAAATTTGGATATTAGATGTAAGGACCTATTCTGAGTTATGTGATATAGGCGAAGAATCGACGCAAAAATTTTATATGAAACTGGGCAATCCTGCTTTTGTGTTACTTTTGTTATTCTAATAAAATATAATAAGATTATTCTTGTTTTATTTGCTTAGGCTGCATATTTTTGTGAGCATGTTTTGCTTATCTTACTTTAGACGTAATAACTAATACGCATTTTTCTGTTGTCGGTGCCTGAGACACCACCAGTAACCACAATAAGGATCGATAATTTTAATTTATAGCTACAGCCTTCACTAATCTTGGTATAAGCTATACTAGTTGTCGTTAAGCCCCTTTTTGTATTTTAAATCCAAAATCCGTTTTTGTTCTTTAAATCCACAGGCCGCAGCTTCCATTACGCATGTGTGTGTGTGTGTGTGTGCGTGCGTGCGTGTGTTGAGCTTGTTGATTGATGGTTCGAAATATATATTTTTTATACAACAGGTCCGGCAAACATGGTAAGTGGTCAGTGCCGCCCATGAACGTCTACAACCGTTGTATCATAGATATGTTACTGGCTCTTATGATCCATTTATAATCGGTTTTATATGACCGATTTTATAATTGGGAAGGAAAAGGGATAGGAAGTGGAAAGGGTTATTGGGCATACTGCAATCATGTGCGTATGGACTCTTAGCACCGTAGACAGAGAATACCTTAGCACTTTGATTTTTCATTCCAATTGAAGTTGCAATGTACCTATACAGTACAGTATAACTCTGGTGTTTTAGAGGCAAAATATGGAATAGTAATTTGAGTATCATCCTGCACCCATATACGTCCCACTGCAGGCAATCCTTTTATATCCTTGCTTGTAAAAGTATAAAAACTACTTGCACATATGACTATATAGGTATTACTGAAATAAAACTACCATTGTTTCTACTTGTATAGTATTTATTTTACAATCAACTATGAATGTCGCATTTCATGCTAACGTAAGTACCTATAAAATTCATTAACAATAGGTAAATTTTGTCTTTCTTCCATAAAATACTAACAAAACGGGAGCACCACAATAGTGTCGTCTGCAAAATACTTAATCTTTTAATACACTTCGACGGACAAAACCTGTTATGTAGTCAATGTTAAACTCTTCATTTATGTCAATCAATATTTATTTTTATTGTAATCGATAAAATGGACGTAGCTTGTAGTAGGTAATGCACCACTATGGTTCTCAGTATATTTTTATTAATTACAAACACTCCAAACATCCTTAATAAAAATAAAAATCTCGGTATGCATAAAGTGAAACAATATTTTTGTAAATTACAACTTATTTATACAAAATATAAAGGTAAGTAATTCTCGGATGTCAGGCATGGTACAAACAAAAGTCGTTTTCGTTCCGTCTAGTCTTAAACGCCATTTACACGGAGAGTTTCTCGCGGCGAGAATCGTATGCGATTATCGTATGACATAACCGCCATAGATTATCGTGTTTTGACAAATGTTTACACGTTGCTACTTTTTTATATCCTTACGGTAATCATATCTTCGCGGCAAGAAACTCTCCTCGTGTAAATAGGGCTTTATAAGGCTTGTCAATACTCTTCAACTATTGGTATGGCGAGTATGAGCATGCTGTGTAAATAGCAGGAAAGTCGTAACTTGCAAAGTTAAATAATAGTAGAACAAATGGTCCTATAACGAGGATTTGTGTTTCAACCGTACGGGCAGGCAACTCATACTCATAAATATCAATATAAACGAAACTCGTTCACACCACGACTGCGTCACAGTGACTATAGTAATTTGTACGGTACACAGAAAACTGTATAAACTTGTGATTATATATTTCAATTAAAATTCAGATTCAGAACATTTTTGAATCAAAATAATAATAGAATATTTTTTTACAGACTATACTCTACAGACAAACTAAATACCGACATGCAATATATTAAACGAAAACTTTATAGCGGCTCTGAAGTTAGTTGACGGTTCACCCGCCCTCTAAACCTTTCGTCACTCTTCAGTCTCTAAGAACAATAGCGTTAGGGCAGTCGTAAGTAACTTCAGACCCACCACAATGTTTTGGGCGAACAATATTTTTGTATTTATGAAAAAAGAAACATATTGTATTTGTAAAAAATCATGCCTCATGTCTTTTTAGTATTAACAAAACTAAAACTCGTAATTAACATGTAATATTTTACCACTAGGTAGAGATCTACACGAATTATTACCTAAACACATAATATGAAAATGTTGGCGGATCGTATTTTCCTGATATAATATTAAATACAACTTTTAGAAACTAAAGACAGCGCAAGCCTAATTTCACTGTTTTTAGTAAGGGTTTGATCTACATAGATATCTCTTCCGTTATAACTTAACTCCACATTTTCCAATGCATTGAAAGTCCTGTTTGATTGCTGCATGGTCCTTGAAATGTAGACAGCACCAGATACGTATTAAAATTAAGGATTAATAAAATCGAAACTGAAAGGCGATTACCAACGGATTTTAGACATAGGGGTGCCGAAATATAGGAACTTAATTCTATATAATAATATAGCTGAAAGTTAGGATGATGTGCGGCCTACCAACTACAATACGCTAGTATTTTTCTATAACTTAACATGAGATCATAATTATAAAAAGATTCAAATTATCGGTTATTTGCAATAATTTTCAATAGTGTTGAGATTTGATATACCGTAGGAATGTTTCTTGACAAATACGATACAACGATACACGTGTATGCACTATTTTACAACTACAAAATATCAAAAAAAGCTGGTAGACCTAGTGGGAAATTAAGAGTTGTATATTACCGTGTATTTTTTTAATATCTATCACAAATTGATGGTTTGTTATTAATATATTAATTCCGTTGAATTTAGTTTACGCAACGGCCACCAGAGGTTTTTGAGACAATGTGTTTCATTACATTTTGTTCTGTTGTTGAATATAAATATTATATTTTTATTTATTGTCAAAATGAATGGAAAATATACAAATTATATCGAATAAATATGCACAAAGTTCGGGTTACTTTTGGCACTCACTCCAACACCTACAGTAAAAAAATATCCACGTAATTAACATATAATCATAATTTTATATCACTAACAACATTGTTACAACTAAATAGTAAAAGTTTATTGCATATAAGTAAAAGGATATAGTGTAAAACGAAGTTTAGAAGTCAATATGATAATATACTTGATAGCAAGATGCTAATAGAAAGAAAAACTTTTACCATTAATCGTTACATAATTTGAAGGTATAAATTCTAATAATTAATTATAGTACCATTTAAACCAGTTGCAGCGACTATAACAACAGATACTATCCATGTTTTGATATGCGGGAGTATAGTCAATCAGCACGCTCGTTATTTAAGCGCTAACTTCGTCATCTGCTATTGGTCTATTTTCGGAATCGATCCTTAGATAGGGATTAGGATCGCTTTTTGATTTCGGCCGTTAGTTACCCGTTACTGTTTAGAAGATTGTCGATATAACTTATTTCAATGGTGTCTATATTTACATAAGTGGGTACTGTTTTTTTCTAATTTAGTTATGTGCTTTCTATACGTAACTGTTATGGGAAGTGTATAATAAAATTAATTAGATCTACGGAGTAATGAATATGTAAAGTATTTTTTTAATTCGATACATATTTATTGTAATTAGAAGAGGAGGTAATATACAATTCAAAATGCAATATGCGTTAAGGAATTCCTTGTTCGCCAAAATCGTGACTGACAATAGTAAACGTGCAGGATTTGGGGCAAAACTATCTACCGAGCTATATCACAATATAGTTAAATTCTACGGGTTTATTATTACCAGTGCTACTAATTACCTAGATCTCAAGTTTGACAGAAGAATCCTGATTCCAAGAATATTTTCAAGTGTCTTCTTAATTATGGACTTATTTTAGAAATTACATGAATTTAATAAGTCATAAGTAGTCAGTAAGTCAGCAGGCGGCGTAATCAATATTTGAATTATTTTTTAATTCTCAAGTAGCTGTTTTTTTATTCGACATACGGTTAGAATGTATCGAATGCGACTTATACATTTTATGATAGTTGCTATGAGCAAATATCAACGTAAGTCGTTCGATAAAATATCGATTTAAAATCAGCCAACTTTTTTTCTTATTTATTGTTACTTATCTAAAAGAAGTAGATCTTAACATACAGTAGAAGTCAGAAGTCAAGAAATATGTTTTTACTAAATTTTAGTAAATTATAAAAATACTATTGTTATCGACATCACACAATTGTGGTTTTTATATAATGATCCAAAGTGCTAATGTTCATCGACTTATTTGATTTTTATTTTATGCAGTTTTAGTTTAAATCCTAACATTTCTGAGAGAACGCCTGAGAGTGCCGACAATATGACCACTTTCGTTATGGTGTAAAGGTAATGGTTTGCACATATCCCAGATATCTTGAACGGTGCGTCGAGTTCCTGAAATTAATACGTATACGTCAATTCGTTACAATTTTGGATGATACAGATTAAAAACCGAAATTATATTTTTTCAATGGATCACATCCCTGATGAGTTTAAACTTTAAATAAGACAAATGTATTATTTCTTTTTGGAAAATATTTTGCGTTTTTTACTCTACATGCCCAAAAACTCGAAGTGCGATGCTTGATACAATTCATTGCCTATTATACCCAGGTTTGTTGGTCCAGGTACTACCAACTAGTAATTTTGTTAAGATTAATACTACTCCAACAATATTAAAACATCACCTACCTTCAAAAGATCAGCAGCCAACTTCAGCACATTATTGGCCACCGTGAGTTGTTCCTTGCTCTCCGGCCTCTGTTCGATGGCGAGATGCAGGTTGATCTGCTCGGTCAGGATGGCGGACAGGCAGCCGCGGTACTTCCTGTTCACGTTGCTGCCCAGGGTTAGAAGGCGGAGCAGGTATATGCCCAGGCAACAACTCCACACCATCGCTTCGAGGAGCCAACCCCGCTCTAGGGTTACTGAGTCCTGAGGACATATTAGGTGTAATGGGTGAAGGGTTTATTTAAGGTTTTCTTTAATTGTTTTCCATTGATAAATAAGTAGTAACTGTCGCGTGTTTAAATAGTTCTTGTTTGAATTTTTACATTTTATACACGTTATTTACAAGTGCATACACACACAAAATACATATAAAGGGGGTATATTATAAGTTCAATTAATAATACAGAATTAGAGCAAAAAATCTTAAGAAGTGACTGTAATAAACTCAACAAAAAGATATGAGATGTTTTTCAACTTACTCGAAGCAGCTGTGCACTGACGCAAGCGAGCAGGATTATGGTGAGCATAAATCCTGATGATACAATCACATCCACTGAACGTTGTGGCCCGCGGCGCTAAAATAATAAAACAGTCAAATAAAATTTCAAATATTACAATAATATTGTGAGACCGAAAAGTCTCTCGTAACTTCTGATACCCACGACACAAGACTCGATCTTAGTGTGGGGTCAGGACTATGTATGTGACTGTTGGGTGTATTTATTTATTTAAATATTTAATGCCTCAAAATTTATGTTCTTTTTTACCTTTAATGCTCGAGATATTTTCTAGAGTCAACCTTATATGGTGCAGAGAAATTGAAATGAACTTACCCGTAAATAAGACCGAGTTGACAGCCACGTCTTAATATTCCTGACAGTGTTGAGTCGGAAGTGTGGCAGCTCTGACTTCCTAGCTCTTCTAGCAGAGGTGAGATGGGAGAACAGCTTCGCGTACAGAAACCTCTGTTTGAAGGCGCGCTCTGCTACTGCTAGTAGGAAGAACACTAGGCCGCTTAGAGCAAAACGGAGTATACAAGACAGCACGCTGGTTGTTATTTCCCTGAAAAAATATATTATTTTTATTATAAATTGCGCATAACTAATAATATTGTCATCAAATAAAATTCTGAAACGCTTTTCTAAATAAATATTAACTTCGAACTAATTGTATTAAATACAAAATAATGCATGTCGAATGTATGATTTTCAATGGAAATTTATCAATATTTTTATAATCTTTAATCTAAATTTACTATGGACTTTAGTAATATTTTATTGACGAATGTATCGTACCATCCGTTGTCCCCGAATGCGCCATACACGACAGCGAACAGTGAAGTGCAGCTGTAGTTAACTATCACTTGTATTATGTACGTGAATAGCGACACTGCCTGCAATTCCTCGTCTGTTCTCGTGTCTTTTTCAATGGCTACCTGAAAATCAAAAAAATATTTTATCTTTTTATACTAACTAAACATTGCAACTATAAATGATGGTAAGATCGGAACTAGGGGCTGACATACCGGGTATATCAAGACTGCGACCGAAAACGAAGCTGGGTGGTAGTTTTAGTGGTTATAGACACAATGCAACTAAAAATTTCGGAAAAAAGGCGACAGATTATTTTTCGCAATATTTTAAAAATCATCGTTTTTAGGTGGTAAATCCTTAGTTTTTGCGAAAATAGTAATTAAAATCCATACGTACCATTACGTCTTTAAAAATAAAAAGGTGTACATCATTATTTTGGAAAAAATATGTATTTTTCACCCAAATACGACGATAAGAATTTTTTTTTAGCGAAATTTTTAGTAGAATTGTGTCTGAAGTCACTAATACTAACACCTGGCTTCGTTTTCGGTCGCGGTCTTGAGATACCCTGTATATTTATTTAGGTATTATGCTAGAGCGAACATTGTGAAAAAAATAGGACCGCACTGCGCATCCACTAACCACCAGTAAAAAGGCCGAGGTTCTAAGTTCAATGGTACGCATATTTTATGTATGTTCACCGATTTCGTTATTTGTTTTTTCTTCGTCGTTTCATTCCTTTTTCTTCCACACATACCGTTGACAATGAACCCCCGGCCCTCTACTGTAATATCTATGTTTATTTATTTATAAGGACTACCAGTGCTAGTTACAAATTTTACATACACTAGAAACAATACAAAATATATTAAAATAAAAGTAAGTAGTAACACCTGTTTAAGGCCGTCACAACATGCATTGTTAGTAGAGAAAAACATCAAATGAGTTTATTTAAAATAAAAGAAGTTATAGTTAACATTGAAAAACAACCGAATTAAAATAAAAAATAAAATAAAAAACAAGTGATCTAACAGCTGGTATTAAACAAGATTTACTTACATAAAACCAAAACTAATTCTAGAAAACAAATAAAAGAAAAAAAACAACAAAACACACAAAGGTTACACATAGTATATATGCTAACAATAATACTACTGTAATGTATTTACTATGTAAGTAAGAGTACCTGCATGAACCGGAGCGTGGGCGAGAAGAGCGCGACGGCGGCGGCCATGGCGAGCGGCGCCCAGCCCGCGCACGCGCCCTCGGCCGCCATGGCTCGCTCGGCGCGCGCCACCACGCACCAGCTGATGTCCACGGCCGACAGCTCCGCGCGCAGCGTCGAGCCCAGCTCCCACATCGTGCACTTCACTACGCACACACACCACCAGCTTTACTAAACCACTACTGGCTCCCCTGGACCGTCAAGCGACGGCCGAACGGAATACGTCTAATTTTTATAATAAACTTTATTCAAACTGTTATTACTTACCGGTATCACTAGTAGGATCCAGGATAGCGAACGGATCCCACGAACTGTCGGCGGCGTAGTGAAATCCCACATCTGAATTTCCACCTTCCGATTGTGAACCGTAACTGCTCTCTTCACCTAGCACATATTTAATAGAATTTAAATTCGTGTAAAGGATGCCATAGTATTTACAAACAAAACAAAATATGTTTAAAGCGAAGAAAGTAATTTGACAAGTTAAGATCTTTTAATAAATGAAATAGATGATAGTGCAGAATAAATAAAAAATAAAGTTTGCAATAGTGTTATATAAGAAAAGATTAAAGCTCAGTTGCAACAAGTAACTTTGACCGTAGCTTTATTTTACTGCTATACAACTGAAGATAGCAAATGGGATGGACATTTTTGAAGTTAAAGTTATGATCAAATTTACTCAACCCAACATAGCCTTAGAGACGAAACAATCGAAGCCAAATAAACAAATAATTAATGCGATGGTGAATGAAGTACAAAACGATGCTTACTGTTAGTAGTTTGGCCAACCCAGTCAGACATAGTATGGTGAGATGGCAGAGCGATGGAGGGCGCGGACGCAGAGCATTCCCCGTCTGATGATGACGACTGGTAATTCTCTAATTTCTATACAAATCAATATATTTTGTTTATTGATTGAAATGTAATATTTGGTGAAAATAGTTTTGAGAGCAGTGAAATTATTGGGAAGTATCTCAAGTTAAGATCAATAACTATTCATAAATATTTTTATATCTATGTATCTAGTACTAACATCGTTTCCTACGTTATTTATGTGATTATGCCAGTTCATAATGTATATATTCTTATTATAGGAAAGCTTTGGCTTAAACAACGAAATGAAACTAAATTTAGCATTCACTCGGAGTTTGAAATACATTTATACGTGACATTTTCTTTGGCAAAGGCACCAAGTTTGAAAATAGTTACTGATGTAACAATTTAAGTCGTAGAGGTTTACGAAAGTAGATGCTTAAAGGACATATTGATGATCAGTTAATATTGTGAGTAAAGAAGGCACCAGAAGCATCTTAGTGTTATTTTAGGATAGTTAGCACACAGCGAACACAGATCCATGCTATCAAAATCTTTGTAAACGATAGCTACCTGTATCGTCGTGCTGTAAAGTCCTTCCATCAATCACCTATTGTTACAGAATTAATATGTCAATAAGGTGTCCACTTGGTGATTTAAGTGCAGTTTATTAATTAAGTAATATTATAACATTGAGCATGCTCTATAGTCTATATTATATTATTATTTACCTTTTGTTTCTTCTTGATATTAGCAAAGTCGTCATCAGTAGATTCTTGCCGCATGTTTTCTTGTATCCATGAGTTTCTAAATCTAACACCGATCCTTTTTCCCGTATTAGGACTACTGGTAGGATTCGCATCCGAATCTGGTTCAAGAGATTTTTCTGTGTCTTCTTCTTTATTAGTACTTTCTGGTGTTTTACTTTTAACTTCACCATCAATAGTTGATTTTGTGTCGTCATTTACACTGTCTAGCGATTCAGATGGCTTAGAAGTTGCAACGTTGTTGGACTTGTCATTATGAGCTTTAATTTGCTCACTTTTTTGTTTGTTTTCAGCATCACTCCCATTGGAGTTGTATCCATTGAGACTTTCAAAGCCATCGTCGCCGTCGGCGAAGATTGTCCTTGCTATATTTATTTGCGGATTATGTTTTACATTAAAAGATTCTAAATGCTTTTTCGTCAGTACATTTGACTTATATCTAAACGACGAGCTAGGCGTAGCTTCGTCTGGAGGCGGAGTGAACGTGACTATAGGTGCGTTCAGATCAGGTTTTTTCCAAGCCATATAATCCTCATCGTCAGAGTCTTTCGTTTTCAATTTTATCATGGACTTCTTTTTGGCTTGAGGTTCTAAGTTCCTTATTAAATGTTCTTTCGGCAATTCTTTTTTGCGTTTTCTGAAAAAGAAAATCGTAATGTGGTACCCATTTATTTACTTCCCTGGCAATTCAAATGAAGCTTAATATACTTACCGCAAACCATTTTCTACAATTTCACTTCTAGATTGTCGTCGTCTAAACTTGGAATGCTTGTTAGTTGGAACTTTACTCTGGCTGGAAGTTGCACCACTCTCACCCGACCCACCGCCGCTGCCGCCGTCGCATTGTGACCGAGAACGTCTACAAATGTTATCGATTTAAATTGAAAAAACTATTGCCCATTAATACTTTATTCGTATAAAGTTAAAAAATAACCTGAAGTATCGTGGTAGCTTTCTGCGATACGTAGAGCGTGGTCGAACTCTGCCCAGTTCCATTTCAGTAGTGCTTACGATTTGCGAGTGTACTATGCTCAGTACCAACATCAATCCCAGAGGAACTAACCAACAATTCGGCTGTAAAAGAAAATGCCGCTGTTCTCAAAATGTCATATCAAATTAAATAAAGAAATATTCATCAAAGCTTACATCAACATCCACAGTGTCTGGTGTAATAAAATATACTATCATATTTAGGATTTGCGTGAGCCATAGTGTGAGTAGAAACTTGGCGCAGGCCGGCGAAGTTTGCTGCGCCCACCACTGGTACAGCGCGGGTAGGAACACGAGTCTGACTAGAGCGAACCACACGACGCGGCGCATGCCCAGCGTCGGCTTCGCTTTGGGAAACGAGGAACCTGCAATGTATCCATATTAAATACAGGCTGCAATTAATTTATGTACTAGTAATGTTTTCGATGCCTAATATAGAAACAGATGGCATGATTAAGACAAAGATTACTCCATGATTGGGGGATCACGACCCTCAGCAATGAGGAAAACGATGCGAGGATAAGGAAGGTTTTCTAAAAATAATATAACTATGGATTGCATTATATTGTATTCTTTTGTTTACAAATTTTCAGTTAGTCATGTTGAGTTATGAATTTTTGAAATAAAAGGCGAACGTGATATGAAGCACGGTGAGCGCGCAGCTTGTTTGGTTATTTTATTAGGTAGGCACTATTAGTTCTTCAATAGGATTTAAAAGATATAATATTTTTTTAATAGGTCAAATTAAAGTGTGTATAATTTTAGAACACTTGAACAATGTAACCTTATTAGGCAGTTCAGTTTGCACAATAATACAATAGGCTTGGCACAACATACCTCTGACTAAATCAACGTCTATGAGATAGGAGCGAGCGTGCGTGGAGAAGTCGACGATGCGTCGGCGGTACGTGCCGCGCATGAGTAGCTGCTCCACCATCGTCTCCCATTCCTCCTTGTCGTACGAACTTATTTTCATTTGGTACCTGGTTATACACACACCATAATATACGTATTTTGGACACTATGATTCCCAATTTATTTCTTATTACATTATATTTATTCACGAAACTTGCAGCTAATACAAAAAGTGTTTTATATTTTTTTCAGATACTCTCCCGGTTTTTTATAATTTAATTTAAAAAATATAAACTAAGAGATATAATTAATGACCATGGAGATATTGATTTGTTTAAGTAAAGTTTATCATTAAATAATAAAGCTGTCTCATTATCAGTTGTATCAGAAGAAAGGCTAGGTTTAAATATATAAATAAATTGAACAGTATTACAAATAATTTCGACACCACCGTAATATACTATGTCTTTTATCATGAGTATCAGATACAACAACAGTTGCTTTGACTAATTGTTTAATATTGTGTTGAAATTCTGAAAAGCAACTATTTTATGTGGAGTTATTGTTTATCATACCACAGTGTTTTATTCGCTTTTCTGAATGTGACGTTCAATTATTTTAATAAAAAAATCAGATTTCATACAATTAATATGTAATTGAAAATATCATAATATTTATATGAAGAATTGAACACTGAATCACAACATTTACAATAGTGTAATGTGTAAACTTACCATGCTGCCAATTGCTTCATTTTGAGATATAAATTTAATAGATCTTTATAATGTAATGTCAATATTACATGGAAGCTGAAAAGAAATGTATTCATGTTTAAATATTGCGCCATTGTACAAGGCAGTGTGGTGGACTATAGCTTCAGCCCTCCAAAATGAACTATTGTCTGTGGAGGAGTATAAGCCCCACAAATTGGTAATGTGCAACTTTGTCACATACCAAATTAACGTCTATATGACATCAGTTGCTTATTGTCATTAAGGTATGGCTAAGTATATAATATAAATATAAAATATTTTATTCTCATTTATATTGAAACATTTTTTTTTAAATGAATCTAGTGATACATATGTGTTTTCCTATCATTTTTCATAACTACGTTAACAATCACAAATAATATCAAAACTCAACAACAATGGCATAATACAAACTATCTAGACATGCTACCATTGGGCATTGGATGATGGCTACATACAGATGGTGCTCTGCTTGTGCTTAGTTCTTCTAGCGTAGAGCTAGCTTAACTTTACTTGTTCAAGAATATGTCACTTTGATGTCACCCTTATGGCTGCCAGCCGTATTAGCAATTTGCAGGGCTTATAACAATTAACATGCTCAGCAATATGCCATAACCAGCTTACAAAGTATACAGTTATGTATTACAAAAAAAATGTGTGTGTGTATTAGTGTACACGCGTAAGGAGTGAAACTTCTTTATGACATCATTTTTCGAAAAATGATCTACTATTTATAAATTTACAGAATTGGTAAAATAAAGCTAAATTAAATAAAGTTTAAGTTTAGGAGGGGGGAAATTTTTGAGGGAATTTGGGATTTCTATCGGGGCCAATTTGTAGCCCTCACCGAGACGGTTCCGAGGATACCAAGCTCGGTGGGTCCACGACCTTTATTGGCCGAGATAGGTTTAGGGGGGGGTGAGGTAAAAATTTTAGGTGGGGGTAGGGGCGGGGGGGGGGTTAGGTTTCGTGGTGAGGCTATTGGGCACCTTAAAATATTTTTGGGTGGGGAAAGTTGTGGAGGGGGAATTCGGGAATTCTGTTGTGGCAGGATTGTAGGCCTCACCGAGCCGGTTCTAATGAACCCAGGGTCGATGGGTCCACGATGGATAGAGGCGGAGATAGGAATAGGGGGGGTGAGGTAAAAATTTTAGGGTGGGGGTAAGCGGGGGGGGGGGAGGTTTCGTGGGGAGGCTATTGGGCACTGTTTTGGATTTAGGGTGGGGGAAGGCCAGAGGGAGGGTAAGGATCAAATTACAAAAAAGTGGGTGGGACTTAAAATTTTGGGTGGGGCTTGGAAACGGTTGGGGGTGTGGCTTACTGAAGTGGGTACTAATTTACTAAATAAAATAAAAAAAGATGGCGCGTAACGGAAGAATGTGACGCGTAACGAAAAATTTTTTCCAACCCCGATAAAGAAGTTTCACTTCAATTATTATTTCTTTATCCTTAAGGCCAATTACATGGAGTACTATATATCAATTCTGTTTTGTATTAAGTAATTTATGGTGATCCATAACACTTTCAATCTGGAAAGATTGATTGGTGATTAAAAGGTTTAGTGGTTCAATATTGATGATATAATAGCACCCAACTGCTGAACTATTATGTCTTCATTGTGATTTAAAGAGCTTGTAGTGCCAATAATTTATTTCTAAGAATAGGTGTTTCTTTTATAATATGTTACTAAGGAGCATCTACGCGTAAATTGTTTAAAAAAATCTGAGTTGGTCATTGAAGACATATTGAAATTGAAATAAATTGTATAAATTCTGGTTTTCGAAATAATAAAAAAAAAGGCTTACCATCTGGCCTTGATACACTGGCTTTGTTTTTAGGGTGCCACATCAAAAACAAACTCCATATGCACTAAAGAGACATCTGAAAATGAAACTCACGATAATACACTGAACAATGGGTGAGATTAGATAAAATATATTATGCTTTCAACAGTTTCGTAATTAAGTAAAATGTTATACAAAGGTCTACACGCAAAGGTCAATACTAGGATCCTAAACATTAATTAACACAGTTACAACACCAAAATTGTACCTATCTCTCAAAGACTCACTTTCAATTTACCGTTATTTAATTTGCGCTACATTTTTGTGTTTCTTTTTTCTTATCACGAGTGTGTCTTCATTTATTATTGTTACTATTCACTTTAAGACGCGACAACAACAAGGAACTAAATATAGTTGTATATTAATAGAATTATTATGATTTTCATAAATTAAACTTTTTCTTTTGCGTCAATCTGACATTACACTGACAGTGAGAGCAACGTTTTATTTCTACTTATAAAAAAAAATACGTTGTTGCATTATTGATGAAGATACTAAATGATATCTGACAATAATATACGTAAAAGCGATTATTATTATGAACTTATTATCCTCTTTATTTATTATACTATTATTTTAAATTTTTACATATATAAAAAAAATCAAAATACATATAAAAATATAAAAAAAAAGATTAACCCAACAGTGGCGAGGCTCGAGACCCAAGCCACCGGTGGTTAGGACCCCAAAGTGCCTCAAAGTGACCTCCTCACTATTCGTGCCGTGTCAAGCAATACTGCCTTCTGAATCTGGCTCATGACCCAACGGCCCATTGAGAGCCTCTGGAGATGTTGGTCAAGGCTCTTTGGTATCAATCCATGAACTTATTTATTATTAATTTATTATCCTTTTTTGTTCTTATTGAAGTCGTGTCGTCTTTTATAAATATTACAGTTCTGTAATATTTTTGCTATTTCATCTATCTATACATAAAATAAAATCGTTCCCCGCTGTCCCTATAAAAGCTTTTTCTTTTAACTATGCAACGGTTTTTAATAGTTTTGTGATTCACAATGAAACTTTATACGAAACGCATTTTTTATAAATTATTATTACGAAGATTTCTGGTGTGGATTGCGCTTGCGATTGAGCTTCGCTATAGGTAGGTACTTGTATTTCTTCTGGTGAATGAGATTGTTGAGGAGTCAAAAGCTAGTGGCCCGTTATAATATTTTTGTGCCAGTATGAAAATAAATGTTCACTCTTTATTTATACTATATTCTTTCACTCTACAGCGTACCTCCGTAGCGCAGTTGGTAAGACATTGGTTGTGAAACGAGAGGCCGCAGGTTTGATCCCCGCACCGAAACATATGTTTGTGTGATCCAATGGTATTTGTTTCGGGTCTGGGTGTTTCATCAACATCATCATCATCATCAGCCCTTCTGCGTCCACTGCAGGACATAGACCTCTCCCATAGCATGCCACTGGGCTTGATCTTCAGCCCATCGTCTCCAACCGCTACCAGCCACCCCACAAATATCGTCGCTCTACCTGGTTGGAGGGTGTCCTACACTACGTTTGCCGAGGCGATGTCACTACTCGAGCACACGTCTACCCCAACGGTTGTCGGTTCTCCGACAAATGTGACCGGCCCACTGCCACTTCAACTTGCTAATCCGCTGGGCTTTGTCGATAACCATGGTTCTCTGTCGGATAAGTTCATTTCAGATTTTATCCTTCAGAGAAACACCGAGCATAGCCCGCTCCATAGCTCGTTGAGCGACTTTGAATTGGTGGATCAGTCCCACCGTTAGTGTTCACGTCTCGGCACCGTATGTCATTATGGGTTGGACGCACTCCAACCCGTATGTGCGTTGTCTTGTGTGACAAATAAATATACCTTTCTTTCTTTCTTCTTCTTTCTTTTCTTTCTTCACTCGTTGAAGACTCTGGTCCGAGTCTGGGTGTTTGCGTGACCAAAAAGTCTTTCGTAGTTTCATGACACAAGACACTTGATCTTAGTGTGGGGTCACACTATTTATGTGACCGTTGGGTGTATTTATTTATTATACAACATTTTCGTTGTAAAAAGAACGGTACCATACCGCTCTTTCGTCCGTCTTTGTCAATCCTATGCATTCACATTATCTTTCATCTCGTTTCACTGGTATCTGGCGTGAATAGGTACCTGCTCAGTACGTATATGTTATCAGTTCATGGAAGTGCCAAGACGAACTTAATAAATACCTAGAGTAGATACCTATTACCACAGCTATTACCTACTTTTTGGAATGATTTCATCTCATTTTTGATTCAGATCAAAATCAAAGTCATATGAAAGTCGTTAAGTGTCATTTATCTTGCCTTTGTATTTTAGATTTCATTAATGCATAAAATGCGTTTATTTTACCACAGACAAAACTTACTTACCTACTACTGGTGAATGGTGATAATAAAATTTCTAGGGCACTTAATAAAATCCTTAGATTTGCACGAGGACTATAACAAAATTAGGAAATCTTTTACTCTTAGATCTTCAATTAAGGGGGCAGCAGCGATCTGTGCAAATGTATTTTTATAATTGAAAATAGGTATGTTATGTTTTCTTCACGACACAGGTAATAGGTTGGTCACACTGTTTTTACTATTAAATATAAACTACTCACAAAAATTAAAGGATATTTTTTTTGATCATTTTTTTTTGGTGTTTTTTGATAGTCTGTATCTTAGAGAAAATGTATTGTTAAGAAATTCGAAAACAAAAACTTGGAAGCTTGAAATGTCTATTTTGCAGATCTGTGCTCTATTTCTTGATTCCTTGCTAAGTTGATAAGCAATCGTAAGAAAAGCAACGAGAAAAAAAAATCCAAAATATTTCTGGTTTTCAAAACCGTGCATTTACTTGGGTAGTGTTTTTTTGGTGACATCATTATAAAATTCCCGTATATCTACGCAATTAAATTATCATTTAATTGCCTTTAATTTGATATACCAGAAACCTCCGTGACATGATTTGGAGCTAACTTATGGTAAATCAAAGTAAAAATGGCCTATCACACTTTGACATTGGATTACTCCATGAATATCAATCATGGGGAAAACAAAATCAGAATTTTAGTAACTTCAAAACATGGTCTATAAGATGGTATTAAAGTCTTATGATAATAAATAGTATTTCTAAGTAAAATTGTTGACTGAAAAAAAGGTACAAAAACAGTTATTTATGGATATTCGGAAAACACTGCATATCTTTGGATAAAAGAAACAAACGAAGGATATCGTCGGTAACTTTTCAACCTTAAAGTATTCTAAAGACACACTTAAAATTTCAAATTGCTCCGATTTGATTATCTTAGTGTTCGGAAGGTTTGAACTTACTGTATTCGTCAAAATTGTCGTAATAAGCATTTTTCGTATGTGATCGATTTTTGTCACTTCAGAATGCTTTTTTAGTGATTATCCATATTCTTTTAGTCAAATCATTTTTTCTTACGTTTTCGCTATTCTCCGCAATTGTAAAAAAAAGACTGGCAGTGTTTTACTATAAATCCGACCACGCAACCTCCCCGTAGTACGCTTTGGGTAACGCTAATGCCGGCGGTAAAACAGTGCCAGTATTTTTTTTACAATTGCGGAGAGTAGTGAAAACGTTTGAAAAAAGGATTTGATTAACAGAATATGGATAATCACAAAAAAAATATTTTCAAGTTACAAAATCATTAGCATGCGAATGCTCATTACGACGATTTTTGCTGAATACAGTAAGTTTAAACCATCTGAACACTAAGATAATCAAATCGGAGCAGTTTGAAATTTTCAGAGTGTCTTTAGAATACTTTAAGGTTGAAAAGTTACGCGGCGACGATATCCTTCGTTTGTTTCTTTTATCCAAAGATATGCAGTGTTTTCCGAATATCCATAAATAACCGTTCTTGTACCTTTTTTTCAGTCAACAATTTTACTTAGAAATACTGTTTATTATCATAAGACTTTAATACCATCTTATAGACCATGTTTTGAAGTTACTAAAATTCTGATTTTGTTTTCCCCATGATTGATATTCATGGAGTAATCTAATGTAAAAGTGTGATAGGCCATTTTTACTTTGATTTACCATAAGTTAGCTCCAAATCATGTCACGGAGGTTTCTGGTATATCAAATTAAAGGCAATTAAATTATCTACGGGAATTTTATAATGATGTCACAAAAAAAAACACTACCAAAGTAAATGCACGGTTTTGAAAACCAGAAAAAATTTGGATTTTTTTTTCTCGTTGGTTTTCTTACGATTGCTTATCAACTAAGCGAGCAATCAAGAAATAAAGCACAGATCTGCAAAATAGATATTTCAAGCTTCCAAGTTGTAGTTTCTGAATTTCTTAACAATCAATTTTCTCCAAGATACAGACTCTCAAAAATCACCCAAAAAAAATTGATCAAAAAAATATCCTTTAATTTTTGTGCGTAGTATATATGTATTAGAACCCATGGAGAGTCAAACCACTGGGCACAACTCTACCAGATCTAACTCTAGGAATCGATGATGATCGATATTGGCTGTGGTTTATAAGGATGATTTATTGGTATAAAAAAAAAACACCGAGAACAAAATATAATTATATTTATTCAACAATCTTAAAAATTGCTACATTAATAACAACAAACTACGAAGATCCTAGATACCTGCGCATTTAAATTGAACGTTATTCTGTACACATGGCGGCAATTTTAAATATGGTGGTATCTATCAATATATTACACGAATAATTATGTGCAAAATATAATTAAATTAGATTTTTAATATGCCTTGCAGTATTATATACTATATACGTGTCTAATTAATTTAAACGTACCTAATATTTCGTTGTAAGAATCATTGGTGTTAAGCTATGAAAGTGTATAGCTACACCATGTCATACAAGTACAAGTAGGTACCATTTTCGCATAAGACTAGATCTATATTATTTTCACTATTACATACCTACTTTGGTTTAAAATTATACAACGATGTTATTGTTTTATTTCCTTTATATCGAGCAGTGTTGGATATAATAAATAGATTGTGAAATAACAGATTTCATTTATTATCAATTTCTATTTATTATTTGGACTACAAATAGCAATCGGCAGTGCTTTAATTCCTCATAATTTGACGTATTATAGTTAAACACTGACGTATTTTCCAGCTGAACAATTGAAGCGTTGTTGTTGTAGGAAATTATGAGGCTATGGCTCTTGCGGTTTTGATACTAAATAGTGTCGTGTGCGCGATGTGTTCATACTTCATACTATTAAAGACATGCAACATGTTTGTTGTTTTTGTCCTTTTAAGTATAATTATGACTCTACATCATTCTAGCGAAATCACTGTAAACAATACTCTGAAATATGAAGTCACATTTGTATTTAATTTTGTTACTTCAATTATATTAAACTTACTTGCGTAAAACCACATTAATTTAATTGCAATGTTTTCCTAAAACAACTTCTACCTCGACTGGTTTTAAGACCATGAATCATGTTAGCGTGAAGGGATTAATAAAAAGCATTTGTTTAAGGGCACCATTAATTACAGTTAGCGTAGAACTAAATACATGTATTTTGTACTTGTCAGACTTGGAATGGTGTATTGTTAAGCTTCTATTCCTAGTATTATAATTCGGTAGTTAACTCATCTTGAGGTCGTTTAGTCATTTCGAAGAGTTCGTCTTCGAGCCAAACGCTTTCCCGCCTCACGATAGGTCGCCGCTCCCAAGGATCGGAGAGAGCTATGATATCTCTTTCTCTCTCTATCTGGGAGTAGCTCGGTGGTCTGACGTCATTCCACTCACATTGGCTCTCGGACTCCTTGTCTATGTTGCTGTCGTACGAGGTGGGGGAGTAGGAGGGCGGCTTGAAGGTGGTGAATGATTGCTGCGTGGTCTCCGAGTCGGAGCTCTGGCTCGGCGGTGCGGGCAAAAACTTCACCAGTTGACCTTCTTGTTGTTGTTGGCCTACACCCATACGACTGTATCGCTTGAGAATTCTGAAAGAAGGTAATATAAAATGATTTATACTTATAATAACAATATTAAACCATTTATGGTTATTGAATATCAACTTCGTCTGAGGTTACGTAAAAAATAGGTCACGAGAAAGTAAGAGTAGATATACAAAAACATAATATTAATAAACATTAATATACATGGTTTCTGGGAAATAAAAAATGCTGTTTATTTTTGCGAAGGGATCATAAAAAGATTAAGAAAAAACCTTACAGAACTGGTGCGCTAAGAGAGGTCATTAAATAAATTGCATATTGCAAAATCAGTTGTTAAACATAGTTATAGATGCAATATAGTGTACCTTTCAGCCCAGCTCGCGAGTCGTGACCATTCCTCGGGCACAACGGGTACCTGTTGTTTGTTCAACAGTATAAGCAGCTTTGCCAGATCGCTCAGAATGCAACTGTAAAGAAACGAGCTAAGAATAGACTGCCAGCACATGTGCTTAACGTAAACAAACATAGCTGATATACTCCTACACGGAATGTTTTTTTTGGGTTACTAAGCCAGATTTACTTTTAACTTCCAACTTGTTCACACGAAAAAAACATACAAAAACTGCAGCTCAATTGTTCGAAGCTGCGGGATATTCAGACAAGTGCCGTTATATTGGAAAAATAAAGAAATTACAATGGAGAATTGGCTTTCGATTTCTAGGCCGCGGTACGCATATTATTGTAACATGGATTGAGTATCTTAATAAAAGAGAAACGCAACTCAACGTTTTTAGTTTTCTAAGGTAAAAATGTCAATATTTTATACTGCTATACAAACATAATTTAGTGGGTATTTATTTAGTTCTGTTTATTAATATGTACATAAAAAGAGTTTTTGCGTTTCTCTTTTATTAAGATACTCAATCCATGTAACTACAATAATATGCGTACCGCGGCCTAGAAATCGAAAGCCAATTCTCCATTGTAATTTCTTTATTTTTTCCGACATTATTACCCACATTATTACCTATGTGTATTAAATAGAAGAGGTAGAATGGAAGAAGAGTCTTTTACCTAATTCTTTTGAAGACATACATAAATAATTGTCACTGCGACTGGCTCATAGGTTTCCACAACCTTTAAGCTTTTTTTTTAAACTAAACATTATTTTAAATTCGTTCTTTAATCGTTCGATCAAGCACATTTATTTAACGAAGAAGTTTTTTTTTGTAACAATAACAATCGTCGAAAAAATATATTCATCATATAAAAAAGAACGTTAAAAGGTAATAAGATTAACTTGCCTGCGACAGATTTAATTAGGGATATTTTCTTTACCGTATTTTTTGTACCTTCATTCATATTCATTAGTGATACTTGTCAACTCAACTCAAGCCGTAGCAGGCCCTACCGTAATACGATGTTTTCAATTTAAAGTAACATTGTTGTAGATCTAGGTACCTATCTACATCAGTCATCATGTAGGCTTTCTTTATGATTGATAGCATAGGCTTTATTCCATCCACCAAAATGACCTAGTGCTAGTTCATAGAAATCTAACAGACACTCAGGCTTCTTCAGTCAAATTGAGCGATATTTAACTAATGTACAATAACTTTTCGAAAAGCCAACCGTAAGTACTCTTATGGTTGCGAAGCTTTTCAACCAGATGGTTAGCCTAAATACTGGCCTAATGCATGTTTGTGAATTTCACATACATTTGAAAGCCAAAGCATTAGTCCAGCACACTGGTTAAGTATGGATTTGTGAACTTCACATTTGAAATTCTTGTCGGAATTTCACGTGTTATTGACGATTTGTAGAATATGCAGTATATTGAGATGTTAAACTAGAGCCGACATGGCAAACAAAATCTGTTCGTATTATACAAGTATCAACAAGGACCGCGGGATCATAATGGAAAGAGAGTGAAGATAGTATGACTCCATAAGGGTGACTGAGACATAAACAGATCTGGCGATACTTGTACCAGTCTTCAATTACGTAAATTTTGTACGCGGTGTCCTCAATTCTTGGCGAATATGTGGTACTGATTTGTAAACTTAGCAGTAGGTGGGTTTATAGATCGTACCTGTAAGCCATGGCCGCGTCGTTGTTCCCGAGCTGGTAAAGCTCCCGCACCTGGTGCCTCGTGTGATTCAGTATCGCCAGCAGCGTGTACGCGTGAGGCTGCAACAGATTATCTCTTATCGAAACCATTGAGAAATAAGTGTAAATAAATTACCTATCGTGTGAATGCTGTGTAATGAACGGTTTCCCAACATTGTACATTTTCTTGCACACCTTGTTTATGCAATGTAATTAGTTTCTCTCTACTTTTACCTGAGATCTCGTTTCTTGCTCCTAGTTAATTTTAGCTCAAATTTAAATATGAATTATAACTCCGTTAGCATGTTTTCATTTGAGGGTTTATTTGTCTATGATAGTCGTCATGTTAATGCTTTCGAATGATGAACTGTTTTCCAACCTGTTTATTTCTTTGGATCATTATCATGATTGATGCAATGGATCTGATCTGATGAGAATGATGAATATTGTAGTGCTTACTGCATTTGCAGATAAAATATTACCTGGCGAAGAGTGATCCTCACTATCAGTTTATCATAGTAATATTTACATGGCCATCTTTCAACCTCTTCTTAAATACTCTTAATAAACTATACGTATTAGAATATTAAGACTTACTCATGAAGCTATTGTTTTAGTTCTGTTTTTATGAAAGAGCAAGCAAACTAGCCGGCGGCTCTCCTCATAGTTATAACTTTCATAGATAAATACGTCAATAGAGTTATTTATTTTTCACACAGATAGATGGCAACTTACACGTAAACAATCAAGTTGCTTGTGAAACTCTCGGAGCTGTGCGTCGTCGTCGTGCTGTGCGCGTTGCGGCAGCGGTTGCGCCTGCGTGCGCGCGTTGCTGCGACATCGAGCGTACGCCACACCAGCTGCCACCAGCGCTATACACGCCACCGCACCGCATGCACCGCCTACTAGAACCTGTAATATGAGTTTCTGGTTAACATTTTTGAAGAGTGAACGTTTTCGGAAGGCAAGACGAATCACCAACATGGGTCTATGGACGCGCCGCGACGCGCCGGCCGCCACCAGAGCAATACTCGCCACTGTGCCGCATGCACAGCCTACAAAAACATTTCCTAGAAGCTTCTAGTTATCATTGGTGACGAGTGTTCACTCTTGCCTTGCCTTCTGAAAATGTTTATCTTCAGAACGCAAGATGATTCAACTACAAGTCTCTTTGGAAGTCCTTGAAGAAGGCTTATATTCAGTAGTGAGAGAGAAGTCAAAGAGAGAAGCATAATCCTAATGCAATTTAAAGGTGAATAACATCGTGAGGAAATTTGCATAAAAAAAGATGTTTTTCACGAGTTTCTTTGGAATATGCAGTCCCAAGTGCACAGAAATAGTCAATTATGGACTGATGGAGTAAGATTGGATATCGCGGCATTTAAAGGTGGAGTGAAAGACAACAAAATTAAGTCCACGATTGAATATCACCAAAATAAAATAATCGTCGATTATAATTAGACGGAACCTAACACTTACTTTACTTACAACCAGGTCTATTAAAGTTCTCTAATATACCATTCCAAAGATAAACCGAATTCAATGCATGCTCACAGCTATATTAGAGTTTCTAATGTTTATATCGTGTTTCATGTATAAAGAAAATCAGTTTCATTTTTCATGTCGGGCTAAATAGAATTATACACATCCGTCTGGGGGCTCTCTCCTCCCGCGTTCCATTTCCATTAAGAAATTCAATTTATTGGTAAAGATTGGATGGCACCACGACTATTCAATTAAATTGATAAAGCTATAATGAAGAACAAATTTAAAGCGCACGTTATGATTAATTCTCACAATACCGCACATGTAGCACAAGAAATCTAAATACATGCCGATCCATATGAAGCAAATAAAAGTTTGATTACACTTGTATGTCGTAATGCATATGTAGTGAGTTTTCTATTGTTTGTAGGTGTACATTCTCCAGTTATACGATTTTTAATGATTCCGTTGCCTCATCTATGTTGCGCATAAACCACGTTGCATCACACCTGCGTACTTTCATGCCATGACAAGATTAATTTACGGTGCTATGACTTTCTAAACCAAAACTTTGTATGCACAACATTTTTGATACACAAATCTGAATGAAATAACCATAATGTTATAAGAGTCGAAAAGGATTATGCTTTGTTAACGATTATTAAGTAACTAATAAGGAAGTTGCAGTCAGTTTATAGCTCATAAACTACGATGGGTGTTGAAAGTTTTTGTTGTCAGTTTTTAAAATGAACTCTTATTTATTCTAGTGAGGTATGCGGAAGGAACGGTATGTTTTGCTATACTTTTATTTTGTTTCGAGCATGTTTCGTCACATTCTTTTGAAGTCTACGCCAAAAATAGATTGTCATTTTCGATGATACACTTTTTATACATTTTTTTCTGTTGTTGTACTATTAATCAACTGTATCATTATTTTGCACATCTTGGCGTATTTTTGTTTACAAGTAGTCAGTAATTATTGGGTTACATTTAAACACATAATTCAATGGGAAAATACTGTTTTGCGAATATCTACATAAAGACATACATAAGTCATAAATTCACGCCTCTATTTTCCAGAGAGGGGTAGGCAGAGATGCCACCAAGACACCCCTGTTTCGCCTTGTGTGTTGTGTCCCACGATGTGATAGGGGGCGAGCCTATCGCCATATCGGGCACCCATTCCTGACTCCGGGCTGATAATGAATAATAGAATCATCCAATATCACGTGTCCTGGCCCGGATTTCGAACCCAAGACCTCGGCATTGTAATCTTACCGTAGTTCGATTGCACCAACGAGGAAGTCTTGCGAAGATCTTATCATCGTTAAATTGAGCAATGGTTTCATTCATATGAAAGACAAATAACATCGGTAGCTTGGTTGGCAGTCGTCTTAGTTTGTCCTGAATGAATGTAAAGTATAATATTCTAATTTCTAAGATGTAGTTTACAAACCACAGAATATTGTTACGAACCATACAAGTGCCATGGATTGTTAACATTCTTGTAATCTGATGCAAGTCATATTTTGCTGAGGTGTATAAAACTACGCTGGAATTGTCACTATACATTTATAGTTATATAGGTATATTTGATCGTCACAAATTTAGGCTGAGGCTTTCCTGTACCGACCAATTTGATGCATTTCGTAAAAATACCTAATAACATTTATCAAATTATGCCTAAAATAACTGCACCTCATACAAATTAAAATAATTTGTGCCTCAAAACCTGGCATTCTTTCTGTTCTTACCTAAAACGCTTAAGAGTCATACTAACCATCCTCAACACGGCTAAAACGGTTAGAAGAAACGAGTATTCACAATAACGAGCACTAAACCGGTTCGCGCTAAACGTTATTCATGCTTTAGATATTCATATTCTCATAACAAAGGTAAACTACCAAACGGAAACTTGCAAAATTATTACGACTATAGTTTTTATTAGTTTTATTGATAGTAGAACTACTGTAATCTCACAAGGGTCGCTAGATTTAGACGGCTTCTCAAATATTCCTCTATATTGCTAGATTTTGTTGATGCTTGTGTCCGATTGTAGTTGGGAAATATTTGTATGCTTGTAGCACAATAAATTATCCAAAATACATTTGCAGAAAACAGCAGTTAAATGAGTATATGAACTGGCTGAACCTTAAACGTGACACGCTTGGCTCAGTATGTAGGGATTGTCTATCGTTGTATATAGTTTCATTATTCGAACAAGCTAGCGTTATTGTTTTACTAGCGAGAGATAGTCGCAGTTCCTCGCTAGTTACTCTATTTGGATCGCAATTCGCAGATCAAGTGTCAGAGCGGTCACTTTACTATGCCAGGATAAAAAATGGTGGTTGTTATTTGTTGTTGTTGGTCCGTGCTCTGTGGGACGTATGTGGGCTGATACAGGCCCAGATACAGGTCCATCCAGGCGCTTCGCATTATCTTACTATATATGAAAAAAAACATATATGAACTATCTCTATGGTATTCGGTGCAATTGGGACTGACCGAAACATTTTTACAATTGAACCAAATTGTGATTACATGTTATTTTGTCGTTCCTTGAATTCAGTTTAGCTAACTAAAAGACTTACCTCGTTGTAAGTGTGAGCGGGGTAGCAGATCCGGCCCATGAGGTGGTCGTCGTGGGCCCAGGACTCCCGCGTGCCGGCGGGGCAGACGTGGGCGCACGTGCCCCCCGGCCACACGAGCAGTCGGGCGCACTTCACGCACCCGTCCGCGGCGCAGCGGACGCACTCAGAGCCGCATCCTAGGGGGCAATTATTCATTTAAATATAGCTGAGTAATATCTAAAACATCAGATTGCTTTAGGATTGCGAAAGTTTTGTGATAAAGCTAGGTATACGAGTTAATTGGTGTTGAAAAGTAGAATGAGCATGTTTATTTTTTTGTTGAATCTTTGAAAGGTAGAGATGATTACAGTGTAAATCTATTGAAAATATATTAGATTATCGTATTATTTTATGTGACTTATGAATTTTCATTTACCATTAATTTTATAGGGAACAGGTACAATACTTTTTTGTATGGAAATTTCAGTCAAGAACATATTGTAGATGCGCCATGTACCTACATGCTACATACCTTGTTACGTGTGAATACAATTATACAATTGATCTCAGAAATGGCAAGACTTGAGATAATGCCAAGGCTCTATTATAATGTTGCTTACATTAGAGGTACCTACTTCAAACTATTGGCTCTATTATCTTGATGGTAGTGTTCTTTAGCTGAGATGGAAAAGGGCTATAAAAACCTTATTTGAGTTGGAACTATCACTCCTACAATTATAAAAATACTAAGAAATTATGTTTCCGTTGCGTTATCTGTATTATTTTCGAAATATTAATTTTGGTCGAGACTCCGAGATCAATAAAACGCTGGTTTGACTTAGTCAATCATGATAGGGTCTTACAGTCTAGGACTTCAAAGACCGGATAAAATAGTGTTGGTAGAGCAAGAAAACGAAGCTTTTTCATGACCAGAATTGAATCTAGGAAGAAGAAAAAAAATTAAAGGTTGCCCAATTTATAATTAAATACAAACAATGTGTGCTAACTGAATTCTTTTCAAAACAATTTAAACCCAAATGAGAACCTGCACAATGCACATGACCGGCGCTGTTTTGAAAGAGTACTGGCAAAATTTATGCGCCCTGTGCACCTCGTAGCATAATGGCTTCCACATTTGCAGAATGTTTTTATTTAATTATACCTTACAATTTAATAAATGGAACCTTGCTTCTCAATTGGAAGTACCTACGTAGAAACAGATACATGTCCTCGAAATGTTTGTTACTTAATTGTGTTATAATTTAGTTGCAATTTCTTTTTAGTTTTTTTTTTTAATTACGAAAGATTTTATGTTCTGGCATCCAAACAAGGAACGTGCAGTTTCAATAGTATCTAAAATTCGATGTTATCCCATATTATGGAGTAAGGTAAAGCTTTCTTCAGAAAGAAAAAGGTAGTACACATTTATTTATAGCAGAGCATAATTGTTACATAATAAGACTATTAAAATACGTTTAATCGGTGAATGACTTGTAACATTTAAACAACCGAGGTCAAACACGAAATAATAAAGTTAGAACAGCATCGTGGATACGAACTTTGTTTTGTTACGTCGAGCCTACGTAATTCAATAGTACGTACGCGAGTGCCTAGAATTCCTATGCTAATTATACGAATAACGATTGGGCGTAATATATGCACGGGCGATGCAATGCTTTCTCTATTACCGCCCGCGGTCGCGGTGAATGGTGAATGTAGTTTCATCACACCTACGTTGCATGTTCCGATAGTTTCACGAATTAGATGTATCACCATTATCGTAAATTACTTTTATAAATACTATCATGTAAGCCGAATCTTGTATCATAAACATAAAGCTTATGAATTCTTAATTTAAAAATATTATGCGGCGTTATGTTTACCCGAAAGAAGATGTTGATGGATAAGGGTTGACATCATACAAACAGATGTCGATAATATATTACGTTACCTTTTTTACGGCATCGGATATCCGTCACGTGTATAACTGGTTTTAATTTACGAAATTGATTACATCTAAGTATTACCCAGTTGTGTAAAAATGAATGTAGTTTATCGAGGATATCCACCATAGTGCAATATATATTGAAATTGAGATTCTAAGATGGCGAAAACTGATGTTAAGACAACTTCACCGTTGATTTATTCATTGCAGTACTTTCTAAGGGAAAGCGCGCGTAATACGCGATTAGTACGCCACAGTTCAATTAACGGGACTGACAGAGTGGACACATTATTACCTTCCTCTACCATGCCATTACTGTAGGCTATAGTCTATGTCCGATAAGAAATCATAACATGAATCAAGGCGAAATGTGAAAGTGCACGTTTTAAACTTTGTGCTTAGATAAATCCTTAATACAGTATTGTCCTTCCAGCATTTAAATGCTAAAGTACGTAGAGTTTATATTTCGTGATATTTTAACTAATCGACTCATTTTCTTGAAATTGACGGCTAAATAATTGGTTAATCCACCAAGGATATGAGTCACGAAATAGATCCGTGAGAAATACCTTGTACATAAGATTACAATTTATTAATGAAAGTTTCACACCATCCAATTGATCGAGCGCAATAAAATAACCGATCAATTAAATAGTTTGCAAACTGTTTTCGTGCAGCGTACTGTCATTGTTCACGGTTGCATCACAATAAAGAAAGTTTAAGATATCCGCTTCAACGAGTCGTGTGGTGCTAATGCAAATGTCTTCCATCATCGATTAATTATCTTACTGAATTTTAATCAGACCGTTGTCTAATATGTAACAAGAAACTCTTGCGTAAGCGACGTGCATTTTATCAATATTGTTTATATGGAAATTAAATTGATTTGTTTTAAAGTAGAAATGTTATGCAAGTGTATTTTGTAATAAAGACATGTGAGGTTTTACATTTAAAATTTTAGATTAGGTTTTAATTAATTTTAATTGCACTGTAATAATGAACATGATATTTTTTAAATTATTAAATAATCAATTTACTTGTTTAGATGTTTGTTACTTTAATCTATAACAAAGTTGAAAGGAAAGTAGCTGTTGTAAGGGTTTTGCTCTCTGAATTTACAACAACGTTTATTTTAGAGCTTGCTCTAAACTTGTACTCGCTCTACGAGGTTTAGCCGCTATTGTTATTGTTCTTGACGAAGTCTTGTGCTATAGCTTTGATTTTATGTTGTCTATAGTTGCGATAGTTCGGTAATTTAATAGTTTAATCTTTGTTAATGTTCTGTAATGTATGATATGATCGTTAAAAGAGAGTGTCTACGCCTACAGCGTGGCTCTACAATGTGGCCTGAAATCTTTTTAGAACGCAAACTGTGGAGGGAGACCTCTGCCCAATAGTAGGATGACATATTTTAGCTAAAATATGGTGGTACAGGAATAGAATACAAGCGGGGACTCACTCACGTGTGTCGTTGAGGGTGGGCGGCGCGTCGGCAGGGCGAAGCTGCGCGGCCGCCGCTCCCGCCGCCGCCAGCAGCGCCAGCCCCACCAGCACTGCCTTGCTCATCACCTGCAGGTGCCCATTGTGGCACTACTGCGGACAAAACAAATACATCAGCCCATGGCTTTATTATTTTCTCACTCTCTCTCACGCTTCAGCTATAGGAAGTCCACTGCTGTACATTGCCTTCACCTAATATTTTCACAAAGACCTGTATTAAGCGGCCAGTATCTAGCCACTTCCTGCAACATTAGCTAGGGCGTTATATTTTATCACTTGAGTATAATAACCTACATCTGAATAGGTATTTTATCTTATTTAAGTGACAAAAGCAAGGTTGTTAAATTAATAATTAATTGATGTTGAAGGACCGTTAGTGCAACCATGCGTTGTGTGGGCCGGTATCAAGTCTTCCGACATAATCTTTTCGACTTTGTCCGTTTTGCGTCCTCAGTTGTAAAACGATTGATATTCTTATCTACTTTAAAAACATCAAGCTACAACCCTTTTTGGCCAACCTCGAGATCTTAGTCCCTTTATGTGAAGATTTAGGTATATCTTGTCGAAATACGCCTATGAGTTACTTACACCTGAAACTATCTTTAAGTAAATATACGTTTCCATTAAATTCTCTTTATGCTTGTTATGGCTTACAATGTACGTGTAGCTGAGGTCCCTTTGAAAATATATTTCGAGCATCCTAACCAACAGACCGATATTTAAGGACATGGTTTACGTCCTTGTAGCCGCGCATTGGTGAACAAATCCTAATTACGCTTAATAGAGTGCTGTCAGTTATTTCAAAACTTGTTCCACCAGGCTTTATCAACACAAACATGAAAATAAGGCTCTTGTATAGCCTATTGTTGCGGGTTTAAGTTGTAGTCATTTGCACGTGTTCATTACGAGTGACACATGACACATGGATTGCTGGTTCCAGATTTAGAGTCTTTAAACCCATTGGTTTCCAACTTAACGGTTGCTTGCCGCTTTTAGACACCCACTGGACTCGGAGCCCAACATGTTCCAGGCACAAACACCACTTAAACGGTAATTATAGCACACGTTGCAATAGTTTCTAACAGTAGGTTCGGAACACACTCCGTATCATTGTCGTAATGGAAGTTTATGGTTGCACATGTTTCTCCCAGACGCATTGTAAACTTTGATACCCGTATTTACTGGAATATGACGCTGCACTAACTGCGCGCTTCGTATACAGACTTACAGTTTAGCTACAAAATACTGGAAACAGTATAACTTAAACGCTCGTGAATAATTTTGGAATCGAGAAAGTGATAGATGTAAACATGTTTCGCGTCGGCCAGTTGCGAAAAATATATTGGTTTTTAATTACGATGCTCGCGTACCCTGTTTGTAGGTCAGACGGTCTCGTCCAGCGGTCTCCGCTTAGGTTCACCGGCATAACAGTACGACGGGTTTGCAAATCAGTTGACATTGGCATTCGATACCCGCCACCGAGCGAGCCTTTTCACCCACGCTCACCACGTGTTCAATATTCAATTACGCTTTGTTTGCTACCATAAACATCAAAGTCCCTCCCCTCGTGTTTGTTCGAAATAAATTAAATTATAAATAGATTCTACTAGAGCTCAACAACCCTATAAAAAACGACGCCGGTCGGAAGGTGAGATAGAAAACACGTGGAATAAAAACTAGAAATATATCATGTTTATAAAGCAGTTCCTGTTGCGTTGATACAATGTGGTATTGTTTAGATGCCGTCGTGTATGCCACACCTAGATATATTCTCATAAGAGTCATGATCTAACCAAGGTCAAGCTTTAATCGACATACCACATGGAGCTTAGTTGAGTTATTTGCTTTGTGATTTATACAAACACCAAATACAAACTATTATGATACTAACATAAATTAAGAAAATATATGGTAATAGCCGTTGCGCCCTCATAAATTGAACACGTATTTCATTTCCATGGAACTGTATTTTATAAAGAAAAAGGTGTTAACAGAGGTCAAGCGTTATTAACGTGCGTATGTATGGTATTATTTTTATATTTGTAGGTAGTATGCGCCCTACATTATGTTCCATGAGCTATGAGCAGCAGACATTAACCTACATAGTTATGAACTAGTTGCGAATGCAAAATTTCTTGTAAATCATGCCCCAGTGCGGACTAATTAATTAAATTATTACAACTTCGTACGTCGTCGTTGCGAAACTACTAGATTAACTAATAGCTAATTAAGATTTTTCAATGAGATAATGGGTTTGAATGTGTGCTACAACCTACATATTAAAATAAGTACATAAACCGTTTTTATTTATCCACAATTCGTTTTGCATATGCTGACCCAAAAAGCTAATGTTATGGTTATGCTTGAAATCAATACAAAAATAAATATTAATGGTTACAGTTTTTATTAGCACTTTATAAACATATTTATATTTATTGAAATACGTGCACAAAGTGTCTAGTGTGTCTGTGTGTGTTTGCGTGTGCGTGCACCCACAGCTTGCCGCACTCCGTACTCTGTAGTACCTAAGTCGCGGTGAAAGTTGCCGGTGACGCACTTTTGTATTCACGCAACTCACGGGCGCGAGTAATTTACGTTACCACTCTAATAAGACTCGCTCCGCCCTTCCCAACTAATTTATCCGTTACGTCGTCGATGTAGATTCCAATTGAATTCTGGCAGGTCATGTTATATTTGTCGTGTTTGTAAGATAAATCGACGGACGTGGCCCCTGGCACATGTGCGGTGATTTTGGGCCCTTATGCGGGCTTTCTCAGTACAGTAATTATCCAATATGACTGATGTTACTGGTATAATATTACAATATGAAAGCAATATAAGTATATTTTATGAAATAAAAAATATAAAATTTATTTATTAATGGTAGTTAATGGTGAATTATGGAATTGTAAGATTACTAGGTGTGTGGCTTTCCATCTGACGTAACTCCTCATTAACCATTTTGAAATATTCTTCTTCTAACTGTCTTTCCATTGTTCCTTCATCTAGCTCCTCATCTTGTGGTAATTCTTCGGCTGCCACTTCTTCCGTACGAGCCTTCAGGCGTATTTCTTTAAGACGAGTGTCTAAAAAGTGTTCCCGTCTGGTTTCGCGTTCGTACGTTTTCATCATAAGTTGTTTGTCATCTTTTCCAGGAGTAACCATGTTTTCTGACAAACTTAAAAGGAACAAAGATCCGTCATTATCTCCTATAGCGACTAGTTCCCCATTGCGATGTGGAGTAATTCGTTTTAGTTCACTTTTCGACAGCCGTAACGTTAGTAAGGGGTCTTTGTATATACGGAGAAAATCCCAGTAATAAAATATTCCATCCGCACACACTACCATGTAGCTTGAATATCGTAATGGTGCCCAAACGGCATCAGCAACTTGTTGTCGATACGGTTTTGTTACTATAATTGGTGCTGTGCGCACTTCTTCGCTCCACACTCGAACTGTCCAATCGCCGCAAGTAAGGAACATTCTCAACGTGCAGTGGCTCCGATGTACAGCCCGTACTGGACCACAATGCGCGTCCCAGTACGAAGATAAAACTTCAGAGTGACTTCTACCCATCCGATTTACGTTTATTATAAGTCCTGATTCAGTTCCACAAAGGAATTTTGTCGGTAAACCTGGATCGAATTCCAAAGATGTTACACCTTCAGAATTACTTAGGCTAGGTTCTTCTCCACTGGGAATTCTAATGGACATAGTAAGGCGATCCATAGGTTGGGAAAGATTTCGACAATCCCACCAAATACATTGGCCATCAGGAGACCCGGTAAAGAATTCTGTATGCGTTCGTGAGTGAGTGTAAAGTAGCGCTGTGACCGGACTGCGATGTGAATTATAAACGGAACTGCTAGACACAGCTTTTGCGGATTCTCGAATGTCGAATATATTTACGGTACCATTCTCTAGACCCGCGATCACAACTTCGGGGTCAATAGGGGAGCATGCCAGTTGCCAACAAGGTTTCTCGGGATTAAATTCATGTAGAGGAGCAGTTTGTCGATTTACGTCCCATATGTAACATTCATTTGACTTTGAAATGTCCGAATCTGGAGCGCACTTATCGAGGTAAGCCACGACCAATTTCGATTTTTTTTCGTTTGTCCATTTTATGCAAGATATAGATCTTTGTAATTCATCGCGAAACACGTTAGTGACTCTGACACTGTATTTTTCGACAGGGCTCTGAGCTTCCATGTCATCAAAGTAATTTTGGTACATTTCAATGGCATTGTTTTGATCAACGTAATGTTCCATTACTGGCGCCAGAGACAGCACGGTATGTATATAATTATCATCATGCATAACCCGGCGACAGTGTCGCAGTACATGATCTTCGTTGTAAACATGAACTTCGCGCGGCCAACCACCTTCTGTGTGGTTAATGCCTTGTTCGTGAATTACCACTTGCTTTGTGTTCGTTTCATTTTCTGATTGCGGCATTGTTGCCTGAACTTCACGATGAACAGGATTCCTCAGTATATATTGTTTTTGATCTTCTTCGCTTGGGTTAATGGAGTCTAACATTTGAGCGGGACCCGCTTGAAATAAAAGTTGCCTTCCAAAGTTTTTTCGGAGCTTAGTGTATTCGTAGGTCGATTTCATGTAAGGCATTGTTGTTTATTATAATATTTCCAGTTCTTATCTTATATTTTTAACAAACTTGTATTGTTCAATACTGTGTCAACGACAAATATCAGATCAGCATGGCCATGGAATAAAATGTATATTGATCATGGAATTATAATATCAAAGGTGAGTAAGACGTCACAATTGCCGGGAAACATATGTGGCCTTGTTTGGTTATCGAGTTCTTGTCTGTTACATTATTTAATAACTGCTATTTAGCTGCAGAACAAAAATTCCATACAACTCGATATAAATGTTTGCCGGACAGGTCATATGCGTTTTATGTGCAGATGACGTCATTTGTTCTTTAGAATTTAAATCTTGGAAGCGTGCGTTGGAAGGGTCTTTATGGGATTTGATAAAAAATAAAGACTCGAAATTACAATTTATTGTTATTTTACTTTCCACTATAATAATTCAAAACGAAATATCTGTACTCTCAGATCTAAATAAGAGTTTTAATGAGTGTAATCATTACAATTATGTGCGTGGTTATTGTTTATTTACACCAAATAATACCAGGAAATGTTGCAACAACATTGTAGGAGGCTAGAAGTTGTTATGTGATCTGCATTAATATGCATTGAGAACATATGGCAATAACAACGGACAAAAGGAGAGGCGACTCTACGCGCTGCGATTTACAGCGTGTGTACGACGTTTCATACACCTTAGTATTTTCTTATAAAGTAATATTTTCAACATTTGCACTATTGTATTCTATTAGTATGTAAGTATCCAAAATGCAGGTACATATCTAGTTGTACATAAAGAACATCGCGTAAATCATTTAGTTTCAATTTGTATAGGTAGAGTAGGTACAATATATTGCTATTACCTAACTTAATAATTTACGATTAATTAATGCTAATATACATAATCCTTGCAGAATTTGTACGTATTCTCTTTAAGTTATTTAAAATTCTACGCACATTTTAACAGATGTGCGTACGGAAAAGTAGAAATAACGCAACATTACCTACCGTGCGATGAAAATGATTCAATTGTGATCACACATGCGAACCGTTATAATGAAATATGCATATTACACTTCATACATAACATTGTGCATTACATCAATTGTTCAGCCCTTTGAAAGACAGCAAACTCATAAAACACTCATACTTCCTTACCATAAAAATGTGAATGCCGTCTGCACAGCCAGTAGCGCACAATATATGTTCACATATTTTCACTGCACTTTCATAAAATTTCTCATAATTCGATGTTAACACGATGTTCCGTCACGATTTAGCACAACACACACTTATGGGTCACGTTTAGAATTAATCCGGAGTGGTTTGTGGATGCGCGCGCGCACGTTCGCTCCGGCCGACGTTTCACCGGTGACTGGCGCGTGACGGCCGACTACGTGAATAGTGAATACTGCAATAGTAAGCTCAGGTTGTTGACGACGTACACTGGTTTTATGTGTGAGTTCTTTGACAACTGATGTGCACATTGATTAATGTACGGCATTGACAGTTCCCTACATCAGTAGTGGACTTTTTGTTTATGTGTAACTGCAGTCGACGACCATTCAAACGCAACGATTGTCGGTGTCGCCAACGTTGGAATGTACAATTTAATTGACATTTGTAAACTCTATGTTTTAATAGGTGGTTGAATCATTTATTACTTGAGTACAATATTATTTACATCGTTAAGTTTCAAATGACAAAGTTTATATCTGCTTGAAACAAAAGCTCTCTCAAAACACAAAGGTAGAGTCTACTATGCGTATTGGTAATACAACCGGATATTGTTGAATGCATGGAAATTGCAAATAAATAATACACAGCATAAACCCGTATTACCATTACTTATATTTTGAAACTATAGCTGCTGCAAGATTTATCAGAAATGTTATGGGTACAATGTACATATTGCCGTACCAAGCTTTGTTTTATTTCTGCGGTTCTATGCGTGCAATAACAATGTACTAAGCGCTGAGGTAGGCACAAAGTACTAAGGTACTAAACATTGTAGGGAAAAGTGTAGTTCGCAATGTGGGCCAGCGGTAATGACCAAGTCACGACACCGCCTAGCACTCAACGAAAGCGACGAGTTTTACTAACAATGTGCACGTGAGACGGATTAATACCACCTGACTTCGGCAGTTTTTGTTAAGTAAATAAAAATAGCACCGAGCTTCAACGTGAAAACCATGTAATCGCCGGAATGCATGGGAGATTGATGAATGAACGAAAATAAAGAAGTGGCTCTCAATTCGCTCTTTTAACGTGGCATGTTGATAAATTAAGTTTGCCTTTGTGAACCGCCTTTTCATGTTTCCTCCAAACAATTTAGTTAAATTACACCGTTCATATTACTCAATAAACCAATACGCAGTGAAATGAAGGTAATATAGTGAGGCAAACTGTCATTACAACGTAATTGCAGACAGGTACTTAATTTATGTGGTAAACAACTAGGCTAACAGGGCAGCCGGTAAAGACGCCATGATTGACTTATACCTTTAGCAATAAAATAATTCATCATCATCATCATCATCATCATCAGCCCTTCTGCGTCCACTGCTGGACATAGGCCTCTCCCATAGCACGCCACTGGGCTCGATCTTCAGCCCATCGTCGCCAACCGCTACCAGCCACCCCACTAAAATAATTAATCTGCCTTAATTATAGAGTTTTATAGACCAACAAATAAAATCACGTTTTCCGTAACATTACTGTTGACAGCGCTTCTTTGATAAAAAATAAAGCGTGTATAGAATTGCAAAATTTCGTACAAGTCACATTTTTTGCGTATGGCACTGGACGTGACTAAAAGAGGTCATAAAAAATTAGTATACACGTGAGAGCGAGCGGCACAGTAATACAAACTGAACTTCGAAACCGGGAGATTCCTAGAAGGCGTCTTCGAATAGATTAATCGGCAAATGACTTCAAATGTGCCTCGGGGCTTTTTGACATTGTTACTTGGTAAAACATACAACCGTCTACCTGTAACATGTATATTTCCAGACGGCAAAATAGAAGCAGCTGTATTAAGAAGGGTTAAATAAAATTGCTGTGGTCAAGAGTTAATTGGCATAATTGGTCATTAGATGGTCAGAAAGCAGGCGTTTTTCGAGTTGATTAGTAATTGACCCGAGCTCTGGCCTTGTGCTGCTACCGTGCCACGGTGCTGAGTGCTACTCGTCTAATCAGTGTCATGGTGCTCTATCTGTAATTATCTTTTAGTGTTGTAAGTTGATATAAAAGTAAAAGCAGGCCCTAGACGTGAAATATGGTTAACCTATTTCATAAAACATTAACATGCAAATTCGCACAAGTATAAAGTCAATTTTGGTCAATAAAAATAAACAATTTATTGCTTTCCATTTTTGGTTTCAAATGTCTCATTCACCCGTCCACGCTCGGCCGTGCTCGGTACCGTAATATTGCCAGTGCTGGACAATATATTTCTATGAAATTATAATACTGCATTGAGCTCGTTTGATCTGTAACCATTGCGCATTCAATTATAGGATTAATCACGTTGCTCCGTGCATAATTAAAAGAGGCCGCTGGTGCGATTGGTCACGTACAATTTGTTCAAGACTTATGTTCGGTTTGCACAATGCTGCGGATGTGTATTACTCTCATTTGTTGTTTATTGCCAGCAAAGGTAAAACATCATTAATGTTTGCCAATTTCATAGATTCGTTCTGCTGGAGCTTGCTCTTTACAATGGCAACAATACACCACGATGTTTGTATTGATGCATCGGAATGGTCTTCATTTCGCGCAAATGAATGAATTCTTTGTTGATACAATAGACAATGAGCCGAGCCAATACGAGCGAGTGATGTTTGGCGAGATAAGCTTTATAAAAAAAGAAATTGCAATCGCTTTTGTTTGGCTTATGCTCTTTCATATTGAGTTTAATATTATCCTCGCTATTATATAACAATCGTAAATAATATTTTCCATTTAATCACACATACAAACGGACAGCAAACAAGATTATTTTAGCTCATTTTAAGCGGCCAATTGATCATTACAGTGACTTGATTACGCTTGTTCAAACTTACATGGCAGGTAATTTGGAAATTGTGTTTCGACACACTACAATTTATCAACCACGTTTACGACTTACCGCATTTGGGGTGTCGCCAAAGGTTCCAGCGTTAGCTATTGCAGATTCGCATGCAGTTGTACATAGTAGAAGATTTCAGTACAATCGTTATAATGAGTAAATTTCTTTATACTATTACGGTCTAATGCTGTTATGTTTTCAGAGGTATCATAATTTCTGTATAATTATACAAAAGTCAGTGGTTTCGTAACATTAGCTAGTCATGGCACTTCAAAAATGATGTAATAGGAATCAAAATTCCGAATTTTCAACGTACATAAATGTTTTAGTTCACAAATATTATTTCTAAATCTGAATTTAAATATTTAGACCTCCAAAAATGTTAGAAGAACGTAAACGTCACTTCCCAGTCGTGATCTTAAATACTGAAGGTCGCATCCCTGAAAGGCCATCATGGCTCTATGAGTTTTCTTCTATATAATTTGTTCGGTTCTCAGCTGCTCGTAAGGTACATAGTTGTAACAGACATCCCAGTGAGTAATGTCACTTGATCCAACCAGTACAGCGGTTAGGTGCCCGGCCCTAGGTCTTTTTCCTTCCATAATCAATTTGTCAATGTTATGTGCTTTAAGATGGGCAAAGTGACCAAAATAAAATCCAATGCAAAGAGATTTAAAAAACGCGTAAACGACGACTAAAATAATTGTTTATAATATTCTAAGAAAAGGTATGGTGTATGCTGGCCTATCAATTTGAGATCTCAGGTCGACGAACTTGTCCCGTTTTATGGTAATCCTGATGTCAAAAATAAACTAGTAAGTATGGAAACGACATGCGACTATCAGATTTTATATTTTAAATGTAATTACTACAGGTTGTACTCTTTATTTATTTTTATTATTTCATGATGTTTTTCGGTATGGAAAAAAAAAGACTTATAATTTGTCGTAGGAGTACGAACCATAAAACAACATTTGCAAGGCACCAATTTTACACATTAGGTATACATATTTATAAAAAACTTCATAAAGATCTAAATATATCCCATCTAAATAGATACTCGGTTAAATGTAAAATAAAGGAATGGTTACTTCCTCAATTGTATGAAAACGTTGAGAGTTTGCTTGCATTCATCACCTAACTTCGTATATTTGTCCGTAAAACTAAACCGAATATACTCACATCCCTAACATACATAATTTGCATTATGATCCTCACACAACGCACACAATCACACAATCACACACACACACACACACACACATAGACACAAACAACTAAAACTGTTACTATTACTATTATTTTGTTTTTATTTTTTTTTGTTTCTTGTTATCATCTCATTTTTTTTTTATTTTTTTTTGCATTACTAACTATCTATTAATATGTCGACACAGTTCACTTGTGAAATTTGTTTGTATCATTGAGCTGAACACTGTCTCTTAAGATACAGGCTTGCCTAGTTTAAGAGATAGGGTTTACATTCTGATGTACAGATCTCTGTTGTGACCAATAAGATTGTCAAATTGTTAATACACTGTTATATCTGTCTTTTTGGTAATAAAGATTATGTTATGTTATGTTATGTTATGTTATGTCGTATTTATTAAAAAATGCTAAGGCTATATTTACGTTTATTTTCATTTATTTAGATATTTATGTCATCACATAATTTTTTAACCTTCTCTATTATTACATTAATAGCACATAAAAGGCACAGCGTACTTCAATCCAAAGTTAGACATCTTAAGTTCGAGATTTAGGTCGAGCCGGCTCTCGGAGCAGTGCTCAGTCAGCGGGCGATAGTCTTATTGACCTTGTAGTCCGTGCCACCCCTGTAATTGGGCCTTTGTAGTGGGAATCAAAGCGACATATCCTTCACGGATACCTGTGCCCCCACTTTCAAATTTCCCTTTGGTGCGCGCTAGACGTCTGAGCCCAACCAACATTGTTAATCTCTCGATTGTTTGCTGTGATGTGGATTTATTGCTTTGTAGAACGGACACGTAGAGTTGCAAACATAGATGTTTTAGAATGAAATATACTAAAGTGGATAAGAATAAATATTAATATTTGCTGGTAAAAAAAACTTAACAGTCATTTTCAGTCAAGAAAATATAATTGATCGAAGGCTGGTATGCAAGAATATATTATTTTTGAATAAAACTCTACTTGTACTGACTTGTATAAAGATATTTATATCCTTCAGAAAAGTTACAACCATGAACCGTATATTGCGGTGAAAAAAATAAGTAAATATGGCTCTTGTAAGTTTTCCATTTCTACTGTATATAAAACAATGTCGTCGACTCAGTATTGTCAGTTAAAAAAAATAAAAGAAAATGTATTGGTCGTCTAATTCTACAGAGCATTTGGATGGCAAAAATATTTGCAATACTTTTCATTGATAGTTTTATTGATTTTCGGGTTTGTTTTTCATTTTCATATATTACCCACATCTCTTTGTTTAGATTTAAAATCACAACATCTTACGTGTTCGTAACGTTCGTACTTGTAGTCTGGAAACCATTCATCAAACGCTGTCAATGGAACATCGACTCATTTTCTTAGTACGAAATTCGTGGAAGGTGTTATAAAGGGCAAATATTTTTATCCAAAAAGAAAATGTGTTATAAAAATATTTACAATTGATTAATATTACATTAGATGAATATTTAATTTCTTTCATTTTCATTTTTTATTGCACTTCACAGAACATAACATTATGATCTTATTTTAAAACATGTAATAGAGACTATAAATTAGTATTTAATGACTGAACTGTAGCAAAATTAACAACGCTTTTGTAGTTAAAAACGTGAAAATACAACGTTGAATTTCCATTTGACGAATACAATTAAAAATTAAAATCAGTTTTACCATGTTGCATCCGCTAAATGGAGTGTGGTGGGAAATTTGGTTTGGGGAATGAAACGAGAATTAAAATACATTACTAGAGAGAATTCAGTCGCCACAGGGCATGAAGTTTGTCCATAAATACAGCTAATTTTGGAATGCCGATTGCGAGAGTTAATACGAGCAAATGAAATCTAAAATGCAGTTCGAAAATATTTGCTGCTTCGTGGAATTTTGAATGATGAAGTTACATTATCATAATAAGTGGGAGTCTGTTTAGCACTACATTTTATAACCCATATTTTTTTTTATGATGTACCTTAACGAATAATAGCCAAAATAAATAAAAAATTCTGCTATGATATCGTGACATTTCTACTTTTATTTAATAATCATGTACCTATTTTTAGGGACTCGTAGGTGTATCCCAATGTTTATTGAAATAAAAAGGTGGAGTTTTGGTTTTGCTGTCATATCGTCAGTCTTGATTGTTATTTTGTGCCAGAGACTGTAGCTGTTATGCCACATGAGTAATGCAGGTGATATTGAAGTTGTTTATTGTTATTAAAATTACTGCAACGCTCCGGAACTTGGGTTGTTTGTTTGAAATCTTAATATGTATTGCGTACATATGAAATGCAATTAAAAATAAAAAGCAGCGTTCGGAATACACGCCAAAACACATGTATCCGTTAGATAATTGTCTTTAGTACAAGTTGAGCATTTAAGTATCGGAATTGCGCCATCGGAAATGTTGAGAATCGGTCGGCTTACCGTCAGATTTATCAGTGCGTTGGGGAATCGAATGCTTCCCTCGCTGTAAGCGTGCCAGACCGGCAATTTTATTGTTTCCCATTTCAACAATCCATAAACGCGTCTGCAAATACTTACGTAAGTGATCTATACGTTTAATGTTTTAATTGTGTTCATTTTTTCGCATTTAAACAGAAAATTGTAAAAATGCGATATGTGTTTGTTGATTTGTATTCATTTTGCTAAGCTATAAATTGGCATACTTTCTTGTAAATAAACACAAAGATTTAAGTAAGCGAGGTATAAGAATGTTTCTTTTTAACTCGGAAACATGCACACAACTCTTGTCGGATTTAAAAACGTTATTCTACGCGGAAGGAAATGTACTGTATTAAAGCTTTTGAATTAAGATTTACAAGCGTACCTCATTAGTCCGAACATAATATCAGTTATAACAATAGACGGTATTTATGTATAAAATCACAGCCTTACAAGACTTATATACCAACATAGAGGTCATTAAGTCAATTAAGAAAATAAATAATTTACATTTGCATCTTTTACATTTGCAGAAGCCGGGGTGCACAGCCAGAGGGAATATGGCCCGACGCGACGTGTCGTTACCCTTTGACACGAGGATAATTTTCTTTCGATTCAACTGTCACTTGGTTGTAAAGTAATTTTGTAAAGTGTATTTTTACTGGCATGCAATTAATTACAAACATTATAAGAATATCGATATATGTTATTACACATAACTAATATTGTCATGATTTGGCTTAAAAAATAATAATATTTGTAACCCAATAAGGACCAATGGGTTTTGTTTTTCAAGTCATATAAATCTTATCCAAATCCACCAAGAAGCATTTCGTATAGGGAACATTTAGAACAAGATAGAGGGAGTAATTAAGGAAAACCAAGCTAGCGCGTCCAGGCTAGCTGTGTTTGGGAATTGGACCGTGCTGGCATCAAGTTTATCAATATCCATTCAAGCGTGGAATTGTTTTCGAGCCTCGCTTCTGGCGCGGTGGAATGCAAAATTGTACCTCGTGCCCCAGTTTTAGTCAATTATCTGCTAAACATTCATATTTGCATTTAGGCACTGAGATAGGGAATCACTTCGCAACATCAGCGCAGATGCTGGAATCGTTTTTGTAGGAAAGAAGGCATGAGTGGATTACTTGATAAATGTGACCACTACTGCCCAGAGTAGTGCATTCAAGGGGCTTGCTGCAAACTGGGTTTATTTCAATGCGTGCCGCTGATCATTGCTGATAAGAGATGCAGTGGTTACCGAGCAGACGGTATAGTGTCTGAAAAGCCTTCGAAGACACTTTTGTGTCCTGGAAAATTTAGAGTGCGTTGCCATCAAGGAATGAGTGATACTTTTTTCTGAAAAGTACCTAAGTGGTGTCAGTTCGAAAAGGTGATTAGGGCTCGTGCGAATGAGAAAATACCGCATGAAATTGATAACTTTTTGAATACTGAAGTTATATGACATCTGTAAATAATATCTAGGTATACACTTGTAAGTTATTTGCGGTTGTTTGTCTGATAACTTTAAAGTTATCCTTTGACTATTTATTACATACAACTATTACAGGAACAAACTTTTATCTGGTATCATATTTTTTTTGTAGCCTATATTTTGTCCCACTGCTGGGCAAAGGCTTTTCCTTTTTTCCTCCATTCGACCCTGTCCTCTGCCAGCTCTTGCCATTTTGGCTCGAATGCATCCAACTCGTCCTTCCACCGCATCTTCGGTCTTTCGCGTTTTCTTCGGCCATTCACATGAATACAGCTTGTTGCAGCCTGGCCCAACGATTTCGATGTATTCGAGTTCAATCATATTTTATAATAATAAATTCCTCTTCGACACATGTGTAGGTTATATAATCTTACTTTTTATATACACAAGCTATTGTCTATATCACTAAAAAAGTGAGCAGGCGGGCCACTAGTGCCTCGCGCAGATTGTCCAGTTTATTTTCTTCCCAAGTAGTGATAGAGAAGACTCTGTTGCCATGACTGGTGCAGACGACCCTGAGCAACTTGGAAGAATTCAGTACGTACAGTGCCAATTTATACCACCTTTATTGGAGTGATAGAACATTTTCAATTGAAATAAATACATTGCCATACCATTTTCTGCGACAAACAACCACTGAAATGCATAAATTATATGTTGTTAATACATTGCTGTCTATGAACACGCAACAAAGAGAACGAAACTTATGTTTGCGCAGCCGGAGCCTTAACACGTAAGTAACTAACTAGCATATTATCAAGCGAGTAGCTATTTCAATGGAAGCTGTTTACTTTATCGTATTTACCTTTACGTTCAGTTAGTCCAGCACTGAAAATAAAAGGACGCGGAATTTGTCGAGTCGCGCTCATAAATATCCGTAAGCGACATCGGGGTCCGCCATTTTCCTGTTGACAAAATCGCACCCACAATACATTCAAACTTGTCTAAAGTTTCCATTGTTTATTGCTCTTCCGCAGATTGTTAAATGGTGCTCTCTCCGCGGCGCTTTAGTTCAATTAGAATGCGTTTACTATTCAGATTAACGGGCATTAGGATATTGAACATTTCGATTAACAATGCCTTATGATTTAACTTCTATCAACTGTAAATGTAGGGATAAAACTCGCGTTATGCTGGCTCTTAGAGGATTAGCAGCGTTTATTGAAGCGTCGGAATATCGTGGAAGGTTCGAAAAGAAAATAATCTTGATGAAATGTCCGGCTATAAAAAGAGGACATTTTGAAGTCGGCGTTCGATGTTTTCTTTGAAATAAACCGGGACATCGGGATGTCACAGCTAAAACTTTATTTTCATACCAGGCCCTATCAACGTTATTGTCTTTTTTAATGGCATCACTACATGTAATTTCGACGTTCTTATATTGGCTTTTATTTTGTAAATGGTTTGGTTTATTCTATAAAACTATCGCGTCTGTTCCACATGCGTTGATTAAATGTATGGCGAGGGCATTTCATTAATCGGAAAATAAATAAAGCGTGTTTGATGTTTACATTTCGTGTTTGCGCACAATTTCATATCGATATTGATTTTGTACACATTTCTTTTATGCATACAATATAAATGATGGGTTGATTGGTCTATTTTAGTATTATTTTCCTTTATAAGCTTATGCTACATTGTTATTTTAATCGCTTCATCGAACATTTAACCGATACTTGGAGCATTTTAATAAAAGTTTTATGCGTGTTCCAAATTCAAAATGAAAGACGAAAACCTGTTGCTAACGATTTTGAAAAATTATCTCGAAAATTTTAATTAACGGGTACTTATTAGTATGTATATTGAGCGAAAAATACTGACATACAATAAATATACAACAACCCTTTATACCGAGCTTTTCCTAATAAAGATGGTTTTTTTTTCAGATTTTCGGCGCAATAAAGATGTTTTTTTTTCACTTTGTTATAAAATAAATGTAGATTCGCAGAATAGACACGTCGAGACAGATTTTGTCAGCGCGATAGTCCCAAGAATAAAACAGTTCAGCTTCTAACATCAGCGGGAAGAAACAGGGCGGTTTCAACTATTTCCTCCCGTATCTACATTACTTATCTGTGTCGTGATAAACTTTACGAGGCAACTTCTGTGTTATACAATATTAAAGAGGGTACGGTTTCAGTGTGTACTTTTTCGTGCTTCTTGGTAAATCTATTACTTTTCATACGAGAAATAATACCGACTTCTTTATTACTGTTGTGTGTAATTTTTCGTGCTTCTTGGTAAATCTATTACTTTTCATACGAGAAATAATACCGACTTCTTTATTACTGTTGTGTGTAATTTTGTTATTGAAGTGAAACTTCTTTATCGGGGTTGAAAAATTTTTTTTCCGATACGGAAGATAAACTGAACTCACAACTTTTTTCCGCTGTCATTTCTATGAAATATATTTTAGGTGTAGCCGCCCACTGAGGCATACTGAGGCAGTAGTAATGTTTTAGTAATGAAGAAAACTTAACGGTTCTACTGTTTTTGTTATTTGTTTGTTTAGGCACTGTCGAAGATGTATTTTTATAACATTTTTAAAATTTTATTTTGATGACGACTTACAGACTAATAACAACAATAAATACACATTTTAAAACATAACAACTGTTGCTAATAACAAGCCTCCATATTTAAGTAATTTGATCCGAACATGTGATTGCAATGCACCTTAAAGTAATCACAGTGCAAACTAAACAGAGTATCCACCGATTGCCTAATCTAAATCGGATATACAAAGGCTGAACTTGAAACGGAACACACTTGCGTGTGCGAATATGACGGGTACACCATCGTGTGCGATTGTCGCGATCCGGGAGGATACAAATTAGCATAGATGCAAGAATTGCAAACATGCTTTTCTCAGACCTATTTTCACGGGACCTTTCTGTCTAAAAGTTTTTGGTATCGATAAAGAGCATGTACCTATTAGAAGTCTTTGTATTGTGTCGATTTTAAATGTGTGCAAATTACAAGTGCGTATTTTCTGATCTCGATCTTGCAAAAGGTTTCAATTTGCTTTCAACTACGCGTTTCCTTTATTGCTTTGTGAATCAGTTTTCACGTCTTTCAAAGTATCAAAGTCATTGTGTGTTACATAAACAAATCAAAGCGCGTGTTTTGGAGTTGTTCGTAAGGTACGTATGACTTACGAAGTATTGTATTGATTTTCTATACACTCACTGTACGTGCGCAATTTATTAAATAAGCTTTGTGACTCGTCTGAATTTATAAGTGAGTACACGTATTGAATGTCTTCAACAGGTGTGGTTGATAACACTTCTAGTTTCATTTTGCAAAATTTCAACACTCACGAGTCACGATGGCTGAGTAACAAAGCATTTATATGGAGATATTAACTAAATAGCAATGCATTTTTTTTGTTCAGAGTGAACTCAAGTGATGGTATAATAATCATAAAATTGTCATTTTGCAAGTAATCTGCGTATATTATTTAATAATTATCAATTTACTGGTTGTAGTTCTCTCATATGTGAGAGGCCGCCTGGGTAGATATCACCGCAATATACAGGGTATATCAAGACCGCGATCGAAAACGAAGCCAGGTGGTTGTATTACTGACATCATACACAATGCACCTAACAATTTCGCAACAAAAAAATCGACAACTTTTTTTTTGTAATTTTTTACTTGTCGTCGTTTTTGGGTGATATACCTATAGGTAGTTTGCCTAAAATAAATATGTACACCTCTTTATTTTTAATCACGCAATGGTACGTAAGGGTTTAAATAAGTATTTTCGCAAAAACTAGGTATTACCACCCAAACATGATCATTTTTTAAAAATTCTAAAAAAATATCTATCAATATTTTGGCGAAATTTTTATTTGCATCGTGTTTGTAACCACTAAAACTACCACCTGGCTTCGTTTTCGGTTGCAGTCTTGATATACCCGGTATATCAGGCGAATGGCATGCTCGTCTCGCCATTCATCGAAATAAAAAAAATATGGTCAAGTAAATAGCCTTGCGCTTGTTAAAGCTTTACCATGGTGTAATGTGGAGTATGGACCCACTATAATATAGAAAACTGAATGTCAGTAACAGCCTTGCCGGTGAGTTTGTTTCGGCGAGTGAGCTTGCCAGATACCTTGTAGCTAGTTGAAGGATATTCGTATCCGCCCGGATGGAGGAAATGGTGGAAAACCCGTTATAACCACCCACGAGTGTATGTAGCGTTTTGGGTCGTGCTGGTTTAGTAGCGACTTTATTCGGATAGTCTAAAAATATTATAGTATGCGGAGTTCTAAGAAAATAAGTTTTCTTTTTATTTTAAAGTAACTAAGTAATTTTTTTTTTTTGTTAAAGTAAGATATTTCATCTTCGTTAAGAAAGCGTAATTGTTTTATTAGATATTGCCGTGTACACTTTGTGGGCTTTTAGTTTGCAGCAATAGGCTATTAGGGTTAGGCAATGTTACGCCCACGAAAAGGTTGAGGTTGAAACTTTTAGTAGATAATATGAGCAATTCGGCAGGTACTATTGTGCAGATGTGTAATGAAAATGTCACTGGTCTAATGCAATTCTGCAATGATTCGTTTCACAAGCAAAGTTTCATTTTAATAGTAGTTAATTGAGGTGGAGATCTTTGGGGGAGACCTATGTTCAGCAGCATACTTCCTGTGGCTAAAGAGTAGTTAACGAATATGCCATCTGTAAAATGAGAGGTAGCAGATTCGATGTCATCGAGATAAGTATTTAAGTATCAATTTTGGACCTGGTGGTTGGTTGTTGTGAAACTAACAACGATGGTTGTTTCTGATAGATTATAAATCCTACTTGTAATTATGTGGGTTCAAGGCAATGTTGGATGATTCGGTGTATTTCTGAATGTCATAACATGACATGTATTAGGAAAACAAATTGTGGAATTATAGGCACTATTTACAATTTAGAATACAAAGAGAAAGAGCTGGCTAGATCGGAGTGGTAGCACTGTTACACGTTGCAGTTTGCAGGTGAGTTTTATTGGATCTCCGAGATTGTTTTATACCTAACAATCCTTAGTCAGGCCGAGCCTTCTCTGTTTTTGTTCTTTACAAGTCTTTTTTTTATATCAATGGGTGCTTTCTCATAGTGTGGAAAAACATCTAACTACCTTTTTTTATTTACCTTTAAAGATGACCATCTCTCGCGGGTCGAGACAGCTATGACACCCTGCTTAATTCTGAATATACATATGCTGAACTCAACATAACACATTTGCGTACTGACGCAAACGTGTCCCGTTGTCGGCGGAAAAACCATAGTAGTGACCCCACTATAATGGTTTTACCGTCATTGTTTTGGTGGTCGCCATCCAGGTGTACACAAATATGGGACGTGAATATACATTATAATTTAATAAGTCTTCAGCTCGTTCGTCAGTCTTATGGTATTAAACAATAAATATACTTAACAGTCACATACATGGTCCTAACCCCACATTAAGATTAATTAGGTATTGTGTCGTGGGTATCAGAATATACAAGAGACTTTTCGGTCTCACAAACACCCGGACCTGAGACAAATACGCCACGGAGGCTGTCAATCTCGCTACACTCATCGATGTCGTAGAATATTTGTCAATGGCTACAATCAAAGTTTAACGGCAAATTATTAAGGAAACTTTTTGTGAGAATATAATTCGATTTCGATTCACAATAGTTAACATTGTATATCCTGTGATAATTACTACCGCTCTAAATACGTTTTACATAGCGAACAAATGCTCTAATATTCAAAAGGCGACATGTGAAACGTTTATTCAAATGTAACTAGTTAGTAAGTACGGCTTTACAACATCTAGGTTACCATAACAAGAGTGAATTCATAATTTAACATTAATATTTGTGCTACAGCTGAGCTAGTTGAATAGTTATACCATTTCAATGACGCTGCATGCGGAAGACGAGGTTTAGAATTCTGGCGCGATTCACGAGTTTTCGAAACTTACATATTTAAACAAAGTGCTTTAGCACAGAATGAATATTGTAGAGGGGATATTTCAACTAATTTATCATGCAAAGTATTATACTTTAATATAGTCTATTAATTTTACTGTTTTGTAGATGAATGATTTTCTCCATATTTCAGAGTAAACTTAAATCTAAATTCAGTCTCATCTAGTACTTGCCACTGGGTTTTACGATTGTGGTATTTATGGCCTACAACATATTACACAATGTTGCGTTAAGTACTTCTGTTACTATGGCATATTGTCCCACAAAATTTCAGCTTAGTAGGTGTACACCGCATGTTGGGAAATATAATAAAACAATGTTTGTGATTTAGGACAAAAATCTTTTTTAATTATCAAAGATCTATTGCCTCACCTGTTCAGGTATTATGTGAAGATTAGTCGGGTACAGATAACCACGAGGTATCTGCATAACTTAAGCATAACCCTAGGTTGCTCTATAGATCCCTTGCGGTCGACCCATTCGGCACTGGGCCAAGCACGTACACAATTTACTTAACCGCGCTTCTACCGACACACCGTGATTTGAATACATAGAATTTACAATTACAACATTTTTCGACTATCTGCGGCCAAGAACAATGATCGCTGTTTTAAAATTTTATCGTTTTATCGCACTCGCAATATAAGGCGCACTTTTCAGTTTGCATGTAGAAAGTCTTTAATTTTTTCCATGTGTTTGTGAAAAGGATCGTGAAAAGCGAAGCTAGTAGATGGACTTTTAAGTGTTCTTTAAAAGGTTTATTTCTATTTCTTTAAAAGGTTTTAGACTTGTGTGCACACAAACATAAAAATTTGATGAAATAAGGTATCTGTTTCATAAAACATAATTACTTTCAATTATTCATTACCGATGTCTAATAAAGCGCAAATCAGATCCCGGAATTTCACAAAATTATTCCTGGTTCGACACAAACAATGAGAATGAAGGGCTGGGAATCGCTTAATATCGTAAATATTTAACTCAAGCCAGCGGACCTACCTCAGCCGGAGTTATGCTAACGAACTGCTATTATGTTCCCCTCGTGTCACTGTGTGAAGGTTTTGCACTCTCGACCGAGTTATGCCGAGGGGTTGTTTCAGAAAATCATGTGTTGCTTTGGGGAAAAGCTGGCAGTTTCAATGCGCTCGGCGGCGGGGCCAGTCGCGTCGTATTTTCCGCGCGGGATAAACTACGAACAATATTCCGAAACGGACGGGACTCAGTCTTATCCTGTTATCTAGTTCGGTGAACAACAACGCGGGTGTTTATTAGAAAAATCCAATTAATGCGACTTTGTTGTTTCAAAAACATTTGCATTATTATAGTGAGTGGAAAATAGTATGGACACCCTCATAAAGCTTTAAGTGGATAGTTATGATTTTCTGAGGTTTAGAATGACTGTGATAAGTAAGTTTTTGTTATTAATAGTAACGATGTTAAATAAGTGGTAGATTAGTAATGTGAATATTAATCACTGGTCACGTGATTTGAATGGATTGAAATGAAATGAAATGAAAATATTTATTGAACCCATGAAATGTCATACATTATTTAGATTCAGTCACTTTTTTCCACTACCACCCGGTTCACAAGGCTGTTTTCGCCAGAGAAGAACGGGCAAGAAACTCTAGCGTTGCTCTTTTAAAACAAGTTTACAATACAGTATTTATACAGAGGTTGCAGCGTTAAATTCAGAGCAGTTCATAGATAATTTAGAATAGTAATGATGAATAGGGTAATTGGTCAAGTGATTTTGTACGGTTGAGTTAGGTAAGTAAAGGTAGGATTGGGAGTGCACGCGGGATATTTTGCTCTTGATTTTTGCTTTGTTGTTGATTCAATTATACGCTAGAGTTTTATTCGTTTCCATATTTAATATTTTATCGGTAAATAGTTTCTATATCATTATCTGTACTCACCTACATTTATTCATACGTTTCTGGATTTTCGTTGCTCGATTTTCATTGATTAATTAAACTGATTATATTATCAAAGAACTAAATTTGCTATAAATTTTCCTTCCTCCTAAAGGGGAAGAAGGCCTGTCTGGAGACCCTCTTAGCATTATTATGCAAAAAACATATTTTTTGCCTCAAATATTTTTTTCTTACTATAATATTTTTTTTTGTTAAAGCTCCGTGGGAGCTTCTAGTCTTTTCGTTCTATTTAAGTAGCAATTATAGAAGTATGCTTGCCCTAATTAAACATTTCTTTACAATCTTAAAATCTACATAAATATTTGCATCTACTTACAGATTGTACTATAAGTTCATATCTAAAAGGATTGACTAGAGGCATCTCTTGTTATGAAACTTTGTTATCTAATGATCAAATTGAGGACATTAATTAAATTAAGGTTAAAAAAATAGCGAAAAGACGGTTTAATTAAAATGAATTTAGCCGAGTACGGTAAGGAAATGCGGGTTCTGCTATCTTTGGCCACGTTCATTTTATTATGATTTTTATTGGACCCATCAAATAAAATTTTCATCAAATTACTTAGCCTGATGCTACGACAGCAGCGTGCTGAGGGGCTGTGGTTTGCTTAATAGAATATTCCGGCCTTCCATCATTCTAACGGCGCCATAGAGTTCTAAATTGGTTAAAATCCATCCAAGGTCTTCTTTTAACGATGGAAACTACTTTCATAATGAATATTTTGAGCGTAATATTTGTCGTTTATATCAGATAAAAGCGATCCGATTAATAGTCGTACATTACATCTACTGATGGCAATTTTTATCCTGTTTTTCCAGCATCCTTTCTCTGGGAGGGGAACGACATCATATTTACGCAAGTTACAGAAATATTCAGTTTACGGTACGCCGTGCGACATCTAAAAAAAGTCGAGAAAACCTTATCTCATAAATGTCTGTTATTCCTGTTAAACAGCAGTGTAAATGCACTGTTGTGTTCCGGTTTGAAGGACATTGTAACCAGAGTAACTGGACATATTGAGACTTAACATCTTATGTCTCAGGATGGCCAGAGCAGTGTAAAGCCAATCATTGCTTTGTAATGTATGGTTTTGTTTGGGTTTGCTACTGTCCATGAGCGGTCATATCGCTTATCATCAAGCGAATAGCTAGTCTCGCCATTCATCCCAATAAAACTCGCTATTGCGAAACACTAATGTGTGCCGTGTTTCAGTCTCAGTCTATGTCGTTCCCGTTTGCAGTTTGACATACCGACATAATTCTGACGATCAGCATAGGTGTATGATAAAACTAAACTTACCATCATTGTATTCAATAAATGGCATGGCTAGCCGAAATATGCAGCCATTAGACCAATAAGACAAAGACCATCATTGCAGTCAATAAATGTCATGGCCAGCCCAAATATGCAGCCATAAGCGATTCGACCAATAAGACAAAGAACAATGTGAGACATTCGCATACCCAACAAAGTCACGTTACACGAACTGTGTCAAAGGACAGCGCAATGTTCTTCAAGTAATTATACTGATTTCCTCGCTGGATTGTTGTGTCTTAGTTTGACGGATAATTTTAACTTTGTGCGAAGTGCATCTGATAGCGTAGCAAGTTAAATTGCCGCAAGTAGTTCGACTCGGTCGTTCTCAATTAACAAATCTTCGAATTATGTTTGAGATCGACGGGGTAACTGTAACCTGCATCGACAATTTCTATTGAGTTCTCATAAAGCATATAGACTTCTATTGTTTGTTACTTTAGATAGACAGAAAGGCTTTGAGTCGCTTAACATTTCACAAATTTTATGAATAAAAGGAAATGTAGTCACAATATTTCACGGAGAGACTTTTACTGAAATGATGTCACGCCGGGGATCTTTTGCATCAAACTGGAAACATTAAACGAATAGAGCATTTATATTTCTAACATTAATTTCTTACGATTTCATTTTGAAAGGTTTTTAATATTTCAGTGTTACATTATTTTCTACTACGGGTATTAAGTTTTCATTATTCTAGTCTGGGAGTTTGTATTTCATGTCAGTGCATAGCTTTACTTTTCTTATTTGTAATTTCTTTCTGAACCTTAGGCTACTATTAGCGCCGTCTTTATGATTAGCGCGTCCACTTTTCCAGATTTTTGGTATGTTCGGTTGTATGTCCATTGATTGGGTCTTTGATTCATTTTCTGTCTCATAGTAATACAGCACGGGCCCTTTCTACAATCGACAGTAGAGGGATCATATACCCATGTTGATCAGGCCATAGTTCAACACGTTAGCCTAGAGCGAGTTGGCGTTTGAGTAATTGACTTTCAAATTTAAATATATACATTATACAATACAATACTTTTTTTTGGAAACCAAAAACAAAAATAAAAACACAAACACAGACAAATAAAATATAAGAACTTATGGTATTACAATCGGCGGTCTTTTCGCTTAAAGCGATATCTTCCAGACAATCTTTTACACACATGATTTCGAAAATGCAGAGGTGTGCTCTGAGATCCGAACCCGCGACCACTACTTCGCCACCCGCGATAGGCCATCACCGACAATTTTCACGCATATAGCACACTATGCCTTATAGCGGTTCTCATAAAATTAGTCATCGAATTAAGGTCTACAACCATAACACGCAGAGTTTAACGTTACGTACAACGCATTACAATTTATTCATTATTTTTTCCCACGACGTGCAATAGGTTTTATCGGCTACAATACCGCAACAGTTAGCAAAACATTGTAATATAAATAAAGTAGCGTTGTCAAGTGAATATATAATAATATCGGCACATCGAATGTGGTGAGTCAACCATAGCCATCGCGGCCCGTGAGACTACATGTCTCTGAATTAAATATCACACGTATACCAAACAGTTTTTTATTCCACATGTTAGTAATCCCGGTGGCAAAAAAAGACATTTGGCATAACCCGTAGAGAATTAACTTGTGAAATTTTTATCGAGGTCCTTGTTTACGATCAATATCGTGGATGAGCGAAATGTTTTTTGTGTTATTTTATGAAGATGGTTATTATTTCCATCATAACATGACTATTATGATGTGGTAAATATTCGGCACTTATTACAAGTCCCTCCCATGTGAATACGTTAAGAACTACTGGAACTTGGTAAATTATAAATAAAGTTAATCATCCGTGTCTCCTATAATGGAAGGATCAGCAATGGTTTTGTGCGGGGCGGTTACGCGGACGTAAATCGGGGTGCTCTTCACCCTGGGATGACCAGCGCCACCCACAATGCGTGTGACAGTCATGTAGGGGTTTTTAGTCAGTTACACTGGAAGGCCAGTGACACTGACATACCCCTTTCGGGGTACCTCCCAAGGTACCCAAAGGGAAGCTCAATAGCTATTCCTCTTGAACAAAAAAGAAAAAGATACTTTATTAAGTAAAATGTGTTTTTATTATGTTATATTTTATTTTAGTCATGGATAAAGACATGTCTAATTTTTACAGCCTTCGTAGCACAATTGGTTAAGAACCCGGCTGTAAAACAAAGAGGCCGGTTAACCGGTTCAGTAACACAACAATTAGTGTAACACACAAAATATAACATTTGTTTCGGGTCTGAGTTTTGTGAGACAAAAAATTCTTATAATTACCGATACGACTTCCAAGACTTTATAAGTTACGTTAGGGTCAGGAATACGTGTGTGACTGCTGTATTCATTCATAATCGCACAAACAGCAAGTTGTCGAGGCACTAATACCAATACACGTAGTTGAGGTGAATAAAACTTTGTCAGCGGGCGAATTCGCAATTAGAGAGGTCACCCGCCAACAACATTTACATTTTAATTTAAATTTCGCCAAACCTGACGAGATTCAAGATAAATTGGGATGCGTATTTAGCGCTATAATTTGAGACTGCCGGCTCCTGGCCTCACAATTTAGGGGTGAGATAATTGTTTGTGTTTTAATTAATATTATACATTAATATTGTGCTCGCAGAGTTCGCGTGTACGTGTTCAGTTTACGTTTATTTAGCTTCGGTTAATTAATTTGGTTGGATTAAAGAGTCATGCTTTGTCATTTAGTAATACAATCAATATAGAGAGGACAGGTTTATATAATAATTTGGAGGCTATACGAGTAAGAAACAAAATTCTTTGTCCTATTCGGAGAAAATTTATTTCGAGGATAATTTATTATCTGGCTCATTATTCAAGGGTACAAAGATAAATAAACGTCTTTAATATAAACAGTTCCTCGTAATAGTTAGAAATCATAAATTATGGATACTTTGCTTTAATAATATTGAGTGTTTAGATTAATTCTAAAACTGTGTAACTACAACCAAATTAATATAATATAAGAATTTAATGTACCTAAACATTCAGATTAATACTGATCATTGGTGTTTTAACCTAAAATGTTGTATCTGGTTTGATCCTAAAAGATTGGACCGTGTGAATGCGACGTGTGCTGTGCTTTTATAATGGCACGCTATGATAATTATAAAGCGTGACTTCATATTTGTAAAACCCTTACCATGTTATAATATGACAAACTCCGTGGCGCAGTTGGTAAGGCTCCGGCTGTAAACAAGAGGCCGCGGGTGCGATCCCCGCATCATCTGGGTGTTTTTGAGACCGAAAAGTCTCACCGTAGTTTCTGATACCCACGACACAAGACACGATCTTAGTGTGGGGTCATCAGAAAACTGGTACTGCTCGTAAGGTATAGCAAAATAACTATTACTCGATAGTTTAAAAAACCGTATCTGGGAAGGACATGAATTAATTGCAACTTAACGTCTGAAAGACAGAAAGGGGATTTGTGGTATCTTTGACGAAAATTTGAGCACTTGAAAATAATACTGTTCCCAAGTTATTTTAAACATACGGGCGAAGTTGCAAGCTGCTAATAATTTGTCATTGTTACAACTAAAGATAAACCAAAATTATAAAGGTATTATAGACTTTTTGTATGCACATAAAAATATCCTTAACGGGTTGATATGCGAACACATATATTACTAGAGTAACAAAATCCATTCTATTTCAACGGTAAAAGAAATGTTCTCGAGTAGCCGCCAAGTTTTTGCACTTACAATAAAAGCTATCCATCTTTCGCTTTATCTTTAAGATACTGACGGCTTTGTTTTCCTCGCGAGCCATTGCACGATTTACTTCTTTTAAACACTGCATCTTTATTTATTATTATCAAATGTCTTATAATAAGAGCGAGTCACATTAACCATTTGGTTTCCAAGTTTGCTCATTTTCCTTGCCGACTAATTATAATTTATTCGATGATCGTGATTGCATCACATAAATAAAAAAACTTTTACAAACGTTTTGCAAATACAAAAGACAAATGACATTCAGTCGTTCACTAATCAAAGAGTTGAAACTAATAATAAAAAGCGTATAAAAATTGCAGAGACCAAAAATGATTCGCCATTCTCTGTGTTAAACGGATTGCTGAATCGGTTTTGATTTTAATTATTATGCAGCACAATCGCGGTCTGAGCCGGCGCGCCGACCAACGACAACACAATCTACGTTGCCACGACTCTCAATATCGACATTGAAATACGGATGAAACATTCGATTCGTTAGTCGAAAAAAGAAAATAATGCAAAATACGATGCCACGGGACGGGAATGGTTCTCATAGTCGGGGATAACAAAAGGAATGCAATGGAAATATCGTTCGTTTGATAGTGGCAGCAACTCGTAGCGTCCGTGCCGTCGGCTCAAATCTCCTACCATTGTGTTTGAATTGCTTGCCTCAGGCCTATTATTGATTAGATCAATGACCTCTCACAATGTTTCAACAGAAATATTAATTAACACGTCAATGTTCATTTCGCAATTCATTACAATCTGTTTAGCGTATCATGAAAAGTGTTTATAAACGCTGGTTTGAATCAAGGTCTTTTTAGTTTTCAGGGACGTTTTGTGTCACCCAAATACATATAAATACACCTAGATAAAGTCTTATGTTGTGGTCATCAGAATCTATAAGAGATTTTAGGTCATACAGTACCCAAAATTATTTGAAATCTATGACTTAATACTAATTGGCTGTAAGGAAATAATGATAGGATGTTCTAAAGTACAGAACATTTCTGATTTTCTGTACGATTCCACAAAAATCAACCCTTTTTAAAAACTCTTTTATAACATTTTCAATTGACTCATGACGTTATAAGTAGGCATAGCATGTATATTTAAATTATCCAAACAAAACTGCAGTACCATCTGCGGCTAGGGCATGGCGGTCGGCTGCACTGATTTAAAATTAAATTTACCTCTCCTGAAAATATTGAAATGTTAATTGCGTAGTCCTTACATCTCGTTCATTCAAAGTTTGTCAGGGGATTTGTTTACAATGTGCCTAATGGCTCTCGGTGTCGAGATAAGCTATGTAATGACCATTCAATTTGTAATTTTCTTAATCCGGTTCACTTGGACAAAGTTCTAGCGGCTTCTTATACTTAGTTTTGTAAAATTAGTCGCGCTATTTCCAAAGTAGGATTATAAGAAGAATATTCGTTTAAAATGATAAACTAGGGGAGTTTGTCCACAAATATATTAATAAGCTTTAATATTATGCATTAAAGTTAAATTAAAAATTTGCATATCTATCTTTTTCAATCAATCAATCAATCATATAATGAAAGAGAAGGAAAAAATACGTGATACAGAAAACTATACCATGCCTACTGTAAAACCTTAAAATGTACTAAACACTATTTAATTAAAACTTACATATCGTGCACTTTGAAACACGAATATAATTTCCGGCGGTCACAACGTAACAGTAAGGTGTGGCCCGACACACGTCTGCTTCACTCAGGGAGATGTATCTAATCCCTCCGTGAATATTAAGTTTTCCCATTACGCCACTCCAATCTGAAAGCATTTAAACTGACTGCCCTCCCTGAATATACCAATAAGACCTGCAATTTCATAACTGCAATTTATAAAACTGGGATTTTTGGCTGAATTGTTCAATTAATTGATATGTACTTCCAAATAAATTGATGAAAAAATACAGCGGTTTTAGTAATATGGATTTCAATTTAAGTTACATTACTATTATATTTTTTTAGTTATTGAATAGTCGCTGCCCAATATAAGCCTCTCCTAAAGACTACACCGAATATTACGAAAAAGTTAGGGTAAACATTAACCTATTCTGTTTCGTAAAGAACTCCTAAAAACCGAAATGGAAATTTCCTTGAAACCTCTCTTATGTAATATACCAATTACCAAACATATGAAATAAATCACAATTTGGTGAAATCAGGAAGTGTATTATCATTAATCTCCAATAACACTGTATTTCCAGCACAAAAGATATAGCTCGTGTTGAGGTAGGAATTAAGACTCCTGAGGCGGGAGTTCCGACCTATAATTATATTCAACGGTGGTACTTGTCTTTCGTTACAATAACTATCTGCCACTGCATATTAATTCTGCTTTTAAGTTTATGTAGCCTTTATTTTGAAGCTTGCTGAATTTCATAAATATATATATTATATTATATCAGTCTTTAGGTTCGGTGAAGTAAGAGCATGTGTGACAACAGAGACCAACATTATTTTTGGGAACAAAACGATGTTTTTTTTGAACTGGCTAAAATTATTGCATTGACGCAACTGTAATTCAAAATTAAAATAATATGATTGGGGTCCTAAATTATTAGATTCAATAGATTTTTATGATAATATCGGATTTATAATAAGATCCTTTTATGATTATACCCACGGATTATACGCAGCGCTGTTATAGAAGTAAGGCATATAACGTGAAAGCATTTTTATTATATTCGCTTCGACCAAGCCGAACGGTGATCTTTGCCAGCGCTTTTATTTCACAGCGAAAATTTGATGAAGTCGTTACCTTCTATAACAGAATGGAACTGAAATAGTTTCTTTATTTGACTCACAATGTTGGGATCGAACAGATGTGCTATCATTTTGAAACGTTTTATTTCATCGGGTTTTTGTGAAAGGAAAGAAAAGAACCGATAAATAAATTATTCATCAGTTATTGACGTCACGAGCAGTCCGACAGTCAGTGAAAAAATATCAGCACCATGCATTATTTATAAATGAATATTCAGAGATTGACGCATCTTGATGATTTAAAAGCACTTTTGGGTATTAAATGTAGTGAAATAAAGAGAAACAACGGGTAAAATATTTTTTTATTTTAAATAACAGATTTTAAAACATTCTCTGGCTCGGTGGCGTAGTTGTACTACGGTACGATTACAAAGCTGAGGTTTCGGGTTCAAATCCCCAGGGCAAAATTATATTGGTTTTTTCTATTCATCATCAGCTCGGAGTCAGGAATTTGTGCCCGATATAGCGACAGGGTCGCCCCCTTTTACATCGTGGGACGGCACATACAAGGCGAAATGTGGGTGTCCTGGTAGCACTTCTGCCTACTCCTTCTAGGAAAAAGCTAGAGTTTATGGATGTATGTATGTTTAAAGTATTCAGGCGGAAGTTTAAGTGAAATGTTATCAGATATCTCTTAAATTTTTTACAATAAATATTACGAGTATTATATAGAAAATGCAAATCCGTTTTTAGTCTTTCATTTAGAATAATGTAACCCAAATTTTCAATCTAATCGGTGTTAAATAATAGCGTTTTATATACTCACAATATTTATCACGAGTTTTAATTTACCACAATTTTCTTATCTGCAAACTAGACTAACAAATGCAGAGGCAGTATACACGTCGGCAATTTCAAGTAATAGGTTTTCCAAAAGGTTTATTCCCAAAGGAATGTTCCACTAAACGCCGCCTAACAAGCCCACCTAATGATCAAGGATACCCTACCAAGAAGGCGAAAACTCAAAAGACAAACGAATCGAGCAGAACAAAGAAATCGCTTTCATTCTTTTTCCTCAATTATGTCCGGCCGTATATCGTAAAGAACGTACGGGAGGTAATATCACATATGCACTTATAAATATAGATTCGAGTTGTGATAACTCAATGATTTCGGCTTATTTCTCCTTCGTATTTCGACGTTGAGCCATTTTATATCAGGGAAGGTAAATATAAAAGCTTTATAACGCTGAAAACCTTTACAATATCTAGGTAAGTGTTTGTTGACTTGAATCTGATGTCGACGGGAAATCTAGGTCGGAGGACGTTCGCTTTAGTTTATACAGATAATAGTGTTTACACTGTTAGACTTTTTTAAATAATTTATTATTTAATATACTATTTTTAGTCTTAGTAGACATACTATTTTATCTCAAGAGTAACTACAAACTAGAATCCCCGTTTGCCGTTCCTAAAATCTTTTTCTTTACAAATCCTTTTATATGGACAAACACTCCATTGGTATCTGATTTCGAGTACGTGAAACTGCATTTGTGAAGAAAAGTTGGACGATAAAAGTCTTGGTTACACGTAAACTTGGGATCGACGCTAACCCGCCCGGCCGATCGGGTCGCTTGGGATTAGTGTCGCAAATAAATTGTTACGGATTAAGATTACTTCGGATTTAATGCAATTATGTCTGGTGGCCGTAATAATGATCTGCTGAAATGGCAGTTTCCGCAAGACTTGTTCCGTGGCCGTAACAAGGTTTCGAAGATTTTATTATACGGGAAAAATTTACATCGGTGAATGCTTTTACTTGAGTTTACTTAGTTAGATTTTCATTATGCGATGTGTAGATGTTTTTAAGTAGTTCCACTTGATTTGATATATAAATGAACTTTAATTTTTTCAAGGTATTTATATAAATAATTAGTACCTAATCACTAACAGACTTAGTATAAAAATATTTAATTGGAACGATATCTAACGCAGTAGGTATTGGTTTTTTGTTGAATACGTGATTTTAGTTTCGTAATGTCGGATTAGGATCTCTTTTACGCGATTACATTTGTGTGAATTTTCGATGTTCATTATAGTTGTCTCACCCCTAGATTTGATAAACCTGAGGTTTATTAATGAAACAGAGAGCGCGTTAATCTCTGTCCAGAGCACGGCCTTGTGTAATGGGCCTTGAAATTTCAGCTTTATATTTTTACGTGGACTGGAAAACTTGGGAGATAAAGGTCAACATTTTATTTGCGCCACTGCAAAGATTTATATGAATTCAAAATTAAAGTGCCTTTGTTACATTACTGAAAGTATTTTTAATTAGAATGAGAAATGTTACAAAGGCAAATGTTTTTTGTATTTTAATATTTTAAGTAGACGCCAAATAAAGATCGTTGAAAATATTAGTAATTTTAATATTTTCAACGATCTTACAAGCAGCAGAAAAAAATGGCTGACTATTTATCTCAAAAACTAAAACTTATATTACTGAAATTTGTAAATAGATGTAGGGCCAGTTTCACCAGTTCCTGATAAAGTCCCTGATACCCTACCTGGCAGTTAAAATACCCAATTCGGTTTCACAAGTTCTGAATCTGTGCTTGTAACTTATTAGCCGATTCAAGTGGCTATTAAAAATATTAATAATTTTCGAACGCCTATTATTATTAATTAATAGTATTGCATGTAATTGAAATTTTGAAATGTTAATTGTTGTATTAAACGGATTACATTATTATAGTGTAATATTTTATTTTTCTTATGGTGGCCTAGTTTACATACATTGAAGATTGTACAAATTACCGTCCACAGTCTAGTGGCTGCGGATCATTAGGGAAAAAAAATGATGTACTAAATAAAAACTCTAATGAAGCTGTCCCAGTTAAAATACTATGATAAAAACAATCTGTAACAAATACATAGCAAGTTAGTTTCACTTTATTAGAGGCTACTAAATTTATATTTATTTATATTTATTTATTTAAATTGGTATACCACCAGGATAACACGTTAAATGATTTTGATAACATCACCTTTTTCGTAGGACTACTTGATTAGACCAACTGTCAACTATACATGTACTTTATAGGACAGTAGATAAGTTAATTGAAGTCCATCGATTAATAATGTGGTGTAAAATTGTACGAGGCGCGCCGTCCGCATTGTAGATTTATTGAAAGCAATATTCCGACAATTTGACGTTATCTGCGTGCGTCGGTTGCTCGCTGAATGCGTAGATAGGGCGTGCTCTCGAGTTTCGTCATTGACATTTCAATTATCGGCAGTTGTTTCAGCCGTCAGTCATCACTTTTGCCGAGTAAAAACCATGTGCATTTACACATGTAAATGCACATGGTTTACGCATACATATGCGTTTTTGAATCAGATTTTTACGGGGTTTTGAAATAAAATTCAGGTAACTATATAACGAACTGGGGGTCGTTATACTCTTTACTTTCTATGTAAAGCCTTTTTATAAATACCATTATCGGCAGAGCCCCGCTGTCTTGAATAAAGCACGTGCTGGTTTGACCGGGGTGAACTTGTTATTTTATAGAAAACCGACGTAAAGTGTCAGCTTAGTTGTTGCTTATCGCCCAGTAATTGAGATTACCGGAGACGCTGTAGATGGCCGCAAAATATTAGTATCCGCCAGAATGGTGACTTCCATAAAATATGCTAATTGTGAATTGTATTCTTCATTCGAGACAACCTATCAAGATACCAACTGAAGCTTTAGTTAGCTGCAACAAGGCTTTTCACCATCTTATATTTTCTATTAATATAGGATATATACCAATACAAACACGTTTACACGGTGTTCAACACCAGAGGCGCAGGAAACACTCCGCATACATTAATAATAGAACCGTGCAGAAAGTGTAAAAGCGTCTTTAATTAAATTTGTCTGCGTCGTATGTTTAAAGGCAGCGATTAAGATCTCGGAAGTGGTGCGGTTGCCGCGAAGACGGTCGCTTTGACGCGATCTCGGCTCACTTTACGTGACTCTCAATATTCTAAAAAGCCACTCTTATTGGCAACAAGAGAAGGTTCAGCGTGACAGGCAATCACGATGCGTTTCCTCCGCGCGCTGTCTCGCGCTAACGTAGTGCTTGTCTAGACATTTATTGCTTGTGCCTTTTTATTTAAGTCATTTCTGCGATGTTGCTGCTATTGAACAAGCTTTTTACAGAGCCTTGGATAGACAAATTGTGATGTTATTTTAGATTATAGAGTCGATAATATCAAAATACATTGAACTTATATTTTTTATTGCAATGTATGGCGCGATAAGTATGCCATTCGCCTGATGGTAAGCGACACGACCGCTCATGGACAGTAGCAAAACCAAACAATACCATGAATTACAAAGCAATGCTTGGAATTCCACTGCGCTCACCATCCTGACACATAAGATGTTAAGTCTCATTATGTCCAGTAGTCTGGCTACAATTTCCTTCAAACCGGAACACAACAGTGCATTTACACTGCTATTTAGCAGGAGAAATAGACATTGCGGTAGTACAGACCTAGGCGGCCGCTCACCGTCACTACCACCATTATATGGGCTTCCAGACGCATTATACATTAACAGTATTTCCACTACTTATATATCTAAAGTAATAAGATAATCCCAAATGATTTGTTTGTGGTGTTTCCTCCAATTTATAAGGTATAAAAAAGTTAAACATTCACCGTTTAACCATTAAACATGTTTTCAAATTGTACATTACAATTTTATAATTTTCAACGCCATTCATTTCCAATACAAGAGATTTGAGCACGGAAGGGTCGCCTTTAACTGTATCACATTAAGCAGATTTGGCAATAAGATATCGACACTTGGGTTAATTTACCAAGTTGTTTTGATTTCTCCCCTTTGGTAATAAACGAAGATAAGTTATTCATCCAAGTGAACAATAACGTTGAATTGAATTATCGCAATAAAATAATTTTATTTTATACGTTAAAAGCGGTCTCTTTACATCAAAAATATACCTGCGTGTACTTTGATAAGACTTTTACGTGCAGTATATTTATAACAAAATAATATTTAATATTTGTTATACATTTTCACTACAAAAAAATAGTTTTATTTAATAAGGAGTTATTCATAGATTGGTTACAGGATGAAACCAAACTTAAAGCACAGTTAAACTGAGTTAATAGACAATAAAGGCCAATTAAAAGAGTACTTAATATGCCTTCTGTATGACGCAGTGTAATTTTTCGAGCTCCGTGTTTATTATCTGAGTGAATGGGCCGGCAAAGGTAAACGCTTTGTTTCCGGAGACACCCTCTTACATTCAATTAGTCGGTTCCTTTTTATTCGAAGACACGTTTAGAAACAAGCTGTTTTTAAATTATACGTTTTCAAGGAATATTACGTTTTCCGTTTTGATCTTAAGTCTTTAAGTGTTTTCTCTTTATACTCGTAGGTTTACAAGTGGTTTTAAATTTTAAAATGTAAAATGTTCCGATATGGTACTTCATTCGGACAGTATACACTTGAAGGTGTATAACAAATATGTTATTAAGTTTTAAATAATTCCATTGATTAATTAAAGGTTTAGGTTTATACGTTTATCCTTTACATTAATGGATCGGGATTTAGGTTTTGATTAAAGAAAAGTGCCTTCATTTATTTAAACCGAGCTCTTAGTGACAAAATGTTAACACAATTTGCTTATTCCGTGAGAGCTCTTAGTTAAAATTAAATACAAATCTTATTCAACGAGGGAAATATATCTCTCAAGATTAAGTTAGGACAGGTAAAGGATTAATAAAGTACACTATCTCGATTAAATTTACCTACATCCGCGGACCTCGAGTTACGTAGCCGTGATGCTAGTTCCCGGGTAATTTCTTAGAGCAATTAGTTCAAATATATTGTATTTTCTTACATCTATAGCAAATTCATAATTAATTATATATGATTTTTGGAACTTCGCTTATATGTTGTAAAAATAACATATTTCTATGCATTTTGCAGAAATATTTGGCTTCCGATTCTACGAATGGACTCCCGGCATGAAATCAATCCGTTTAAAAATTATTAACTCCTCGATATTCCTGAATTGTTAGCTCGTAAAACTCACCGCAGTAGTTACGCTGGCTTGAAAATCCTATTATGTGGCAATTCACTGTCAATTATTTGTCGAAGCTGTCAATACATTATCCTACTAGACAAATGAATCAACGCGAGACGAAATATAATTGCCGAATAATAAAATCCACCTCCACTGTATCTCGAATAATAACTTTTATCATTTAATCCCCATCCACAATTTTGTAATTTAAATGTAAAGTCTGTGTGCGGATACCTATCTATCCTCACTGAGAACAATTAGATCCCCTCTGTCGGGTCCCAGGCACCCCACACGCCGGTGGAAAAGGCGACTTTTTCTTTTTATTGTCCGTTAATTGCTCTGATTGGTGGGACGGAACGAAATAAAGCCGCGTTCGAGGGGATTTGTAGGCTCAGCCGCGTTCAAACTCGTCACTAATTTAGGCTCGATTGTAAAACGGCTTCACATAGGCACTTCGATGCGAACGGACTTTTATGACTATAGCTGTTGTATTACAGTTTGGAAGGATGTTCAGTTTCTTATGTTAGTTTAGCGTTTATAGTATAAGCTCCCAATAGATGGTTTTCTATAGGTAAGGATTGTACTAACGCAGCTATATGAGTGTTGAGACATACCTCCTTTCAACAATGGTGCCTTGCAGTTCGAAGTGTGTTTAAAATTAGACTTTAGGTTATTCTTAATTTTAATCTAATAATGGTAATACCTACAATTAATGACATCTCACAATCATAAACAGTCCATTGCCAAATTGTCTTATAAAATAGAAATTGAATTATATCTGATTCGTTCATGAGTCTAGATGCACTCCACTTAAATTATAAGTTTTTCTTTACACAACATTTGTACTTTTTGGTGAATTATAATTCTTATAAGAAAAGCAAGATTGTGGAACCAGATGATTATTACTGAGAACACCAACGTGGGCCAGTATTTGCTGCACCGTAAATGTTTATAAAAGCATATTTAGCGTTGATTCCCTAGCCTGATTCCAAAATAAACCATTGGCGCGCCATAAAAATCCTTCGTTGCACTTATAATAAAAGTAAAAAGTGTAATATGTTAGAAGTTAAATGTGTTATTTGTGTATTAAATTAAGCAGCTAAGATTATCCTAAGCAATGAGTGAAAGAACGATGTTGATAAAGTTTAGCTTTTGGCGCAGTAGAACGCTGATAGAAATCTCTATCGCTACAGAAATCTCTCGGCACGTGCCCTAACTACTATTAACAATGCCCTTTAATATGAAAACAATATTCCTAAGTTTCACCGATCTATCCGAAAGCAATTAAAGTAGACTAGAATCTACAAGTTATGAATTGAAAAGTTGCAAAACGACGTTAAAATTTCAGTTAACCGCGGCGTATCTCAGACAGATATTTAAGAAGTTGATAAATGGTTCGGGGAAGAGTTGAACTTGTATAAAATAGTTTTGGAATTTTACTATCAACGGTGATCATTTATCAAGTGACCGCACAGATTGCGCCGGCCGAGCTAATTAATTGTGTGAATCCCTCGCTCCAACGGAAATATCGATTTAATCATTACGAATAGCTTGCCTCGAGCCAACACTTGTGTGCAAATGTCTACACGTTCGAGCCCACTTACATTCATTATGCTTATGCATACTGTTGCATGAGTTTTGATTAAACTTACATACAACGGTTAATTGAATTGTAAACTGGCTACTGAATTCCTCTTTTTAATTCGATTCCGACACTCGATTAAGCGTCGTGGTCAAGTTCCCTCCGACTTAATAGTAAATCGACACATTTCCTCGCTTTACTTATTGGTTTCTGTTATATAAAGTATAAGCAACATGGAGTTTATTCGTTTCTGTGTAACGCTTTTATAGGAGTAAAAAATAAATGTGAATTTGACGATAACTGTTTAGTGTTTAGTTTGACGATGTTAAGATACTTGATATTTCTGAATGTGAATTAATATTTTAAGTTGACTTATTCGTGTAGCTGATTTCTTATTTAATTGCATCTATTTTATCACTATGCGCAATTATAAAGTAAGTAGCATAGTAAATAAAAAATCATAAAAATATGAATCGCATAGTACGCGTCCTGTTTAATAACAAATTAAAGTAGAGCATTAATATTAAAAGCCATAAACTGGCCGAGCTAATGCAATTTGATGTATGTGTGGCGCTAGTGAGGTAATGGCGTTATTAGTGCGGATATAACCGCATTAATATCTCCAAGTAATTAACATCAAATGAAGTGATTATTCGCTCAGCCAGGTATTGGAATTGAATTTCAAATTTATTTGGTTTACGCGATGATAAATGTAAATGCACTGTACACTGTCTATAAATTAAGGAATAACTTATTTCAACTCCAAATACAGTCATATTGAAGCTACATTGTACACAATTCAATTTAGTCACAACGCCATACATTGCATAGACTCAAAAAAAGCAAAATCATAATTTAATTGTATTCAATTCTGTCGAATACGACATCGGAACGTCGGCTGGCCTCTCGAGAAGTTTTCGAAGCCCCGCAGTACTGCAAACTATTGTTATAAATTTGCAAAGTTACAGTATCTGTAGCGAGTATTGTGACAGTACTTCTGGTAGGTCCAATTTTCGGCATGAGGTTGTTAGTTGAACGCGACTAATGGCTCCGGTAAGTGCTGTTTCGACGTCAGTATGTTCAGGTAACTTAGTTTGTTGCCAATATAACAATGCTAGACTAGGCATAGCTACAATGCTCTTTGGTACTACGGTTGGACAACGTTCCGTTTTACGGATTATTAATTTTACTTTGATTTGTGAATTTTTTAAACCAATAGTGTTATAGAGGAACAATCCTTTAAAAATAGAGGTCTTTATATAACTAAAATATGTGTTGGTAATTGGTAGGAAGTGGACCTGGCAGAGCCCCGATAACGTGACGAAAAATGAGATCGACTTTATCATGACGGATAAGAGGCGTATATTCAGAGATGTCTCTGTGATCAACAGGTTCAACACCGGAAGTGATCATCGACTTGTACGAGGCACTCTGAATATAAACTTCAAGCTGGAACGCACCCGTCTGATAAAGTCCACGCTCCGGCCTACGCTGTTCCAAACCATTGCCGGCTCAGAAAGATTCCAAATGGAACTTCAAAACCGATTCGATGTGCTGGAAACCGAATGTGACGTTGACGAGGACTTAAGTAAAGTAGTAGAAGTCGTGAGGGATGTGGGTAACAGGTTCTGTCGGAATAGGCATGCGGGCAGGAAGTCCAAACTTTCAGACGAGACCCTGGAACTCATGAGGGAGAGACGCATCAATACGGAGGCCGCAGCGGCAGACCAGCGAGCACTCACGAGACGTATTCGAAAAGCGGTACGGCGGGATCTTCGAAGTTCCAACACACGCCTTATTAAGGAGGCAATAGAACAAAACCGAGGTTCCAAAGTATTCGTGAAGCGTCTTGGGAGGAGCCACATATCCAAGCTGACTGCCTCCGATGGTCGTCTCGTCTTCTCTAAGCCAGAGATCCTCTCAGAGGTGGAAGACTTCTATAGCCAGTTGTATGCCTCGCAATCTCCGCTACCAGAGCCTGTCCCTTCCGATCCCCGAGCTGCTTTAGTCCGACACTATTCCGACGAATTTCCCGACGTCAGCATTTATGAAATTGAGTGCGCCCTCAAACAACTAAAAAATGGAAAAGCCCCGGGCGAGGACGGAGTTACAACTGAGCTCTTAAGGGCAGGGGGAACACCTGTACTTAGGCAGCTGCAGCGTATTTTCAACTCCGTTCTCCACGAAGGGAGAACTCCAAGAGCGTGGAGCAGGAGCATGGTAGTTTTATTTTTCAAGAAGGGGGACAAGACCCTCCTCAAGAACTACCGCTCTATATCGCTCCTGAGCCACGTCTACAAATTGTTTTCGAGGGTCTTCACAAATAGGCTGACGCGACGGTTGGACGACTTCCAACCACCGGAGCAGGCCGGTTTTCGCGGAGGATTTGGCACCATAGACCACATACACACTTTGAGGCAGATTATACAGAAGACCCAGGAGTATAATCAGCCTCTGTGTCTCGTTTTCGTGGACTATGAGAAGGCCTTTGATTCCGTCGAGACCTGGTCTGTTCTGGACTCCCTGCAGAGGTGCCAGGTTGACTTTCGATACATCGAGGTGCTGCGAAGCGTGTATGAAGCTGCAACGATGTCCGTCCAAGTACAGAATAGTCAAACAAGACCGATTTCATTGCATCGAGGAGTACGACAGGGGGATGTGATATCCCCGAAACTGTTTACAAATGCATTGGAAGACGTTTTCAAGACTTTAAACTGGAACGGGCGAGGCATCAATATAAACGGCGAATACATCTCGCACTTAAGGTTTGCCGATGATATCGTAGTCATAGCAGAATCGCTGCAGGAAGTTCAAGAAATGCTGCACAGCTTAAATGAAGCCTCCAAACGAATTGGTCTCCGGATGAACCTAGACAAGACGAAGGTCATGTTTAATGACCTCGTCGCTCCGGGACCGGTTATCATCGATGGCACGCTTCTCGAAGTTGTCAAGGAGTATATCTATCTCGGGCAATTAATGCAATTGGGTAGACACAACTTCGAAAAGGAAGCCGACAGGAGGATTCAGTTGGGCTGGGCAGCGTTTAGGAAGTTGTACCACATATTTTCGTCGGATATACCACAGAGCCTGAAGACAAAAGTGTTTAACCAGTGCGTCCTCCCTGTAATGACGTACGGAGCCGAGACGTGGACACTGACTGTGGGGCTAATCCATAAGCTTAAAGTCGCTCAACGTGCTATGGAAAGAGCTATGCTCGGAGTTTCTCTGAAGGACAAAATTCGGAACGAGGAGATCCGCCAGAGAACCATGGTGACCGACATAGCTCTGAAAGTTAGTATATTGAAGTGGCAATGGGCTGGCCACATATGTCGCAGAACGGATAACCGCTGGAGTAAGCGTGTTCTGGAGTGGAGACCGCGTCTTGGAAAACGTAGCGTGGGACGTCCTTTGGCCAGATGGCGGGACGACTTGCATAAAAGGGCCGGCAGCGACTGGATGCGTAAAGCAGCAGACCGGGCTCTGTGGCGTACCTTGGGAGAGGCCTATGTCCAGCAGTGGACTGCAACGGGCTGATGATGATGATGAATGGGTACGAAAAAGAGGAAATTAATTAGATTTTGATCAGCATTTACTATTCAAACACGCAATGAGATTGTTCTTTCATAAGAAGAATGGTTATTTTAGACTTTATATTATTCGTAAATCTAATCTCCCTAGCTACAATTAATAAAATCATAATAATCTATAGCAATTCGCGCGATACCATTTGCAATGACGTAAGGTAGAGCCGTAGCCAAACGAGTATAGCGGTCTCTCGAGGCGGGTGTACAAGTGAAACGTTTTCCCGGTATTGGAGTGGTGTAATAAAAATCCCGACGCCGCGCCGCGCACAATGACTGACACCCCGGAGGCTTACGACACAAAAGGTGTCCGCCTATCTCAATCGCACATTAAAACTAGTGCTGTTAATCGACGTAAGTATACAATCAATAAGTATTAGGCGATCGTGGACCCTCGGGAAATAAATCTGCTATTAAAATTTATTCAATGCTTTTTGTGGATCGAATAGGGAATGATTATACGATGACTCATAAAAATCCTTTAAAGATTAAAGTACTTTTTTTCCACTTAGCGTAGGACGTCCATTTGCAAGGTGGGTATACAATCTAATAAATTTTGCAAGAAGCCGTTACACGTGAATCCTTCCAGTGGTCGCTGCGAGAAATTACTAACTTTGGACTTTTGTGCCTGAAGATGTGTGTTATGAATATTATCAATTGCGATATAAACATTTATTTTATTTATTTATTAACCTTCATATATGTTGTATACAAGGCGGACTTAACGGTGTGTGGTCGTAAAAGCGGTCGCAGTTTCATAGCAAGGTTTTCGCTAAATGCGCTTCATAAGCTGTTTAGAAGTAGCACGCCTGACAAAAAGTCCATAGCAACAATAAACTGAATGATGACTCGTTATTCTGGCGGTGATGCACTTCAACTGTGATCAATGATGAAGTCAGAGTTTGTCTGTAGTAAAGTATGTGCTATTCTCCTCTTTTCTCGTATTTTCTAACACTGAAAACGGACACTAGATTCAAAGTGTGATTGGTGACGTAAGACCGCTGCTAAATAAATCCGTGCTGCGGTCGTGCCTTAATTGATCTAACGACTAATGCTATTTATTTTAGTTTGAATACTAAAGTAAATTATTAATTAATATTTCCCAGCTTGAAACTAAATGTATAATACACTCAAACGCAGCGAAAGTCGCGACAACAGCGCTACTGCCGCATGACTACGGAGTTATTGCACGACAAAACGCCTAGTTTGCAAGCACCTTAACTTATACTATTGTTCATAGTTTACGGTCACAGCTGTTAAGAAAGTCAACAACCTTATGAAAGCTGTATGAAAACGATATATGTATAGCTACGGAGTTAGCAAATAACCAGCAAGGAACTCTTAAGGCTTGATTTCCATATGATTTTCGAAGTACAAGAATCTAGAGTTTCCATAATCAGGAAAAAGGTTAACATCAGAAGACAGGGAGGGTTATGCAATCATGATTTGAATATTATGGAGACGATTGCACAAAATTGTAGGATAAGGGTAGAAATGTATTACACACAAAATCTCACGCTAGTCAAAACTCCACATCAAATAATTAGGTTTGGGACATGAATATCAGAAACTACGAGCGATTCTCCAATCTTACAAAACCGAGGCCAAAAACAAAAATGTGTGATGTTATCTTCTCCTCTAGTTTTTCAGCCGGATTTCAACTGGGACATGGAGGCTGGCAAAATGAAAACCCATCGAAAGAAACGTTGCGTTGTGAAATCTGTTGAATATCCTAATAGCGGTATTTCTCATTGGCGTAAATGTACTAACCCACACTCTCAATCGATTCCCTCGATTGTAGAGTAGGCCCGTGCCCTGCAGTGGGACGTATATGGGCTGATATAGATATAGTAAATGTACTACGGCATGATTACATAACTGAGGTCTCGGGTTCGAATCACGGGTCAGGCAAAGTGATGTTGGATTTTTCTATTAATTATCAGCCCGGAGTCAGGAATTTGTGCCCGACATGGCGATAGGCTCATCCCCTATCACATCATGGGACGGAACATACAATAAGAAATGTGGGTATCCAGGTAGCACCTCTGCCTACCCCTTAACTGGGAAAGACGTGAGTGTATGAATGTATGTATCCTAATATTCGCAATAAAAACACTTAAAACACCTGATAAATAAAACTGTACGTAAAATACGCGCATAAATTGTACACGGTTCGCAAAGTTCGATTTTCCATTTACAGTTGTCTTTGTAGTAAACACTCGGTAGTGTATATTTATTGTCTGCTCTCGGTGCGTACAGCGGGCTGGATTTACGGTCGGTATGCAATGAGCCCGGCCACCATTCACAGCGCCGCCCGGCCTTCATTTAGCATGATATTAAACTCGGAAAATAAAACTCCGCATAAAGGAAAACTTGGACAGGGAATTATAATGAAAAACGAGAGCCATACTCTACCTGACCAACCTTTCCATCAAGGATTTAAAGTTGGAATTCTTATTTTAATAGTTATTGTTGGCTGAACTTTATTCGACATGTTAAAAGTCTTTGATAAGACGAGGTTACAAAGGCATTGTAAATAAACTTTTATTACCGTAAAATTTTTGCATTATATCATAAATAGTTTTGAAGAGTGCAGTAACTAAGGAAATAACGGTAGTAGTTTTCTTTTAGTTTTTCTTGATGAAAAAATAAACAATCTTAAAAACACGACAGGCGGTCTAAAAATAAAACAAAACAATTGTTAGCACATCCAGAGGCATTTCATTAGGGAATATGGTAAGAACAAATGAAAGCAGACTATTCCGTTCTGGTTGTGGAATTAATCAGCCCCCTCGAAGCCGGTGGGACGGCCACTCCGTCTTTTTATTTTTCATTTCTTTGAAATACGCAGCCAGTACCGGTATATATTTTTGCAAGGACTTCTAAAAAGGTTCAATAAGCTCATTGTGCCTTCATAAGTTACATTTCGAATTCAGTTTTTCGAAAGTACACCCTTTTTTACACCTGAAATAGGAAATCAAGTCGATTTCACTGAGATAAGAATGTAAGACGAATATTACACATCAACTAGTCCCCCGGCTAACTTGTTAATCCTTTAAGCTTCCTTTGCGAATTTATATGTCCTTTTGGTTTTTACAGAAAAGTTTATTTTCATTTTTAAATGTACTTCGTTCTTAACCCTTGTCCTTGTTACTTCAAACAGTTAGTGAACTTTTTCACCTTAGACCCTTTTTCTCTTATCAATTAACTTATTTAATTATCCTAAAATCAAGCACTGCACAGAAAACAAGGATCCGTATACATGTTGTGAAAGAGACACTTGATAAAGATTGATTGTAAGATGTTATATCAGGCTAAGAAGGATTGTGAATAAGTAGGTACTAGGTATAGGAATTGTCAGACAAAATTGTTTTTGTGCGATTAAAGTTTTTGTGTTTTAGTAACAAACATTGAGAGTCTACTTACATAATGAAATCATCACATAATTCGCTTCAGTGAAAAATTAAAATTTCTCCTATCCGGCAGCATATACTGAGATAAGCGTGCAGAAGCTCACAGATAAGTAAATAGAAGTAAAGGTTCGCAGTAATTTGGGTGTTCTTCACCCTTCCCTATAATTTGGAGATGTAATCTGGTGCAGATACGAGACTTGTCTCGTGATTTACTTCATTTGTCTCTGTAGTTAACGAGGGAAACTTTTTGCCCCTCCAAGTGTGAGGGAATAAATTAGCCAAATTGTACGGGCTAGTCGGATTACAGGGCTTCAGTGGGCGTCTAATCATATTAGCAATGATAATATCAAAAACTGGGACGAGTCAAGCTGGTTTTCTATTTCAATGACGTACCTACATATCTGTGTTTTTCTTATTGATAAAACAATTTATATTATGAGGTATCTAGAAAAATAGTAACTACGAAGGTACTTAAGATTGATCTTAGTAATATACGTATATTAGTATTTTTAGAACTTACTAGATCACTTAGTAAAAGAAGAGAAACGTGATTTCTAATACAAAACGTGGACCAACAATTTAGATAGAAATTGCTCTTAAAAAGGCCTTAATCTTCGTTTGATATTTCAGTCTAGATACCACGTTGAAACAAAAGTAAGAAATACGAAATATAAATAGTAGCAAGAAAACTGAAATAGTCTAAGAAACTATTATGAAATAGAAGTGGTTGTTAAGCAACAAAAATAGGGGGGGAGGTCTTTTGACCACACATCATATCAAATCCAACGTGAAATAGTTTGCGATTCAACGTATCTGTAAATACATAGGTAAATACTAACATGAATTTCCGCGGGCACTATTAAATGCAAATGCTCCGCATAGTGGAATTTTATGAATAAATGTGAAAATGTTTTTAATATGAAGCCAGGCTATCCAGCTTGATAATGACACCATTCGTGATGAAGCCAAGTAAAGACGTAATGCAGGGGTGCGATGCTCATTATGTTCAGCAGACTCTTGTGTGCCTCCGGAACATACTAATGACGCTCTTTGAAATATACTTACTCCAGTATAGGCGTGACTAGGATTAGATTGTCGAGGAAAAGGGCGATAGAGCTGGGTTAGAACAAACCTCCACTGTACCATTTTGCTGGGTTAATGCTTGATAATTTTCCGGTTGCAGGCGAGGGTTTCAAGCTCCAAACCAACCAACTGCCTACACCTATAAACACTTGAGCTATATATTGTACTTGTGAAGAATAATTCTGCATTAATCGTTGTAGAGATTTAAATTTTTATTTCGTAGAAATAAAGGCAGAAGAGAATAATATCGAATTATTTTTGCATCTTATGCTCATTTATTATGGGCATTTCAACTAGAAGAAGAAGGGTCAGGTCGAAAGTATCGACGAGAATGCATGAAGAGACTAATGAAAGTGGATGAAGCGAAAGTAATATGTCAGGATCGAGCAAAGTGGCGATCCATAGTCTCTGCCTACCCCTATGGGATATAGACGTGACGATTATGTATGTGTGTACTTTAACTAGACTCATAATTTCAAAACAATCTTTAAAAAAATTGTGTCTTTCTAGTTCAGTTTGGTATGTATTAATCTTCATTATCTGCTGGCATAACTCAAACTTCCAAACAAATTGACGTCGATAGTTCATAAAACGACATTTACAATTTAATCGTTGAACTATTAAAAGCTCAGGTCAGAAACTAGGTTAGAGTTCGGAACTAGGATATTGAAGACGTTCGATTCTGAAATGGAGGGTAAAACGCCACTCAGGCCGAGTCGTCTATTGCGAGTGGTTAAACTGGCTGGGGATAGGTATATCTAATACGTATGAGCTATGAGACCAATACGTCGAAGATCTACTTGACCGTGTTCCCCGGTTCACGTTCAGGTATGAGGCTTATTATTGAAAGATATTGGTTTTTGTATTTGTTGTAAAAACGTTTAATATAACGTTTATTATTTCGATTTTAATAATTATCTGCTAATTTGATAAGATTGTTTGATTTGGTCATAAACAGGTTATGTAATGTACGCTATTCATATCGACATAAGAAATGACTGTTGGTAGTTCTTAATAAGCTCATAACAATGTCATTTGATGAGGAAAATAGGTCGTATTTAAAATATCATTATTTTACAGGTGTTTATGCTTAATTAAACAGCGCTTCGTGTTTTCCCGTAAATACAAAATGAGTAGATGCCCTAGAAGTTGAACTGATGGATGAAGGGCAATCTCATATTAATCAAGTTAAGCGCCAGAGGTCGCCACTCGCCGTTCCGATAGCTTGTTGTGTGTATTGACCTTAATAGCCCCGAAGGCTTATTCTCCGCGAGGTGAGCTTAATTTTAGATAAGCTTAATAATCCAGACTCACTTGTTATTCATTGATATAAACACTTTTACGTCATAATCAGTCTGAGCTCTCTACATACAGACGATTTTAACAAGTAGGTACGTGTTTATTATTCGGTAGGTTGTCTTAGGCGCAAGAATTTTGAATAATATTAAATTTCTCAAATAAAAACACTGGCTCGAAAGTTGTAACGAAGTTTGATATACTTTTTGCGTCTTTTGTGTGTTCCGGCGCGTGGTTGTCATTGCGGAACTTTCCTGGCTCGCTACTAAGTTTTGCTTGTTCTGACTTTTGCGGTAGAAATTCTATTATTCTTTATTTAAAATATGACTTCAATACAAGAATAATTATTAATTCAGCCGGGCAGCTCGGTAGCTCGGCAGTGCCGCCGTGAGTTGGCACGAGTGAAGCTTGCCAATACAATTTGTAAGTCGTGTCAGGTGCTAAAAACTCTACTGGAGCGAAGCGAACTAGACAGTAAATCTGGCTAAATTCAATCTGAAAAACTTTTCCACGCCCGGGTTCCGACCAACTTTCGTGATTCAGTTGGATTTGTACCGACTACTTAATTAATGTTACTTGCAACGCTAACGTCTGTACCGAAACAAACTTCTGATTTATTGTCCTCAGTTTTCTCATGCACACTTAACGCTGGCTTACAATTTATGGTCACGTAAACGGTGAAGTATTATTTACGTGTGTTAATTCCAAAGTTGTACAAATGTAGTCATGACAGTATCCGGATGGTAATTGGCTATTAAAGGTTTATGCATGAGTTTGTTGCAATTTTATATCTATACGTTTCGATTTTCCCAATTTTTATAACATGTGGTCTCACCTTAGTCACATACATTATAGTAAAAAAAACAATAACAAAACTCAAACCACGTAGCATCCCCGTCTTGAAACATAAAGTAACGGAAATAATATTTAAACCAAAACATCTCATTTCTGCAGAACCACATTGAATATGTTGAAATAAACGTTTTCTAAAATTCCTTTTCATATCTGGTCTAGTTTCATTGTAACTCCATTCACAATTCTAAATGGATTTCATCCCAAGGATTCAGAATTTCAGATACACGAGTTGTAAATGTAGGTAACATTGGAAATTAAAAAACAGAAGATAGATATTTATAAAATTCTAATGCTGAAAGTAAAATGATTTAGGATAATCAACGACACCCTCAGATATAAAATTTTAATTACAAACAGCATATAATAATTGTTTGTAAGGTTTTATATTGGTCTTACTTTTTTTAAAGATTACACATTAAATTATTTCTAGGCTTCAAGCGCCTGATAATTATATAAAGGCAACAGTTCAAACAAGTTTTTGCTCCTCTTACTCTTAAATTTTAATATGTTCTTATGATTTCTCTCTTTGTTAAAATAAGAAATAATTAATTTAATATACAAAGCTATTTTTACTAAATTATTTCATTTTAATAAACTTTCTGTGTACTCAGTTTTTATGAGGGCTTTATTCAGCGGAGATTTTTTGACCGTGTTTAACCCGTGATTGCCATAATAGAAGTGACTTTGATATTCTGAACTGGCTTATCAAAACACCGCTTTCATAAAACGTTTCCGATTCTTACATAAAAATGGAATAGTCATGAATGTAAAAACCACCACTTATCGAAAAAGGTTCGTTATTTCATACCCAAGAAAAGCCACCGGAGCGTATAAGCAGACCCTTTAGGTAGCTTCTATATAATATACGATATCTTGTTATTGTATTATATAGTTTTTGTTTTTACTGTTTATTTATTTTCGTAGGGATTTTAGAAGTTCGAATAGTATTTGCTCTGGTGACTACTATAAGTAATAAATAAGTAAGTAATAAGTAAAAATCCATTTTATGGATACCGAGAATATATCCTACGACTTCTATCACTCTCTTAACCGTTTGGTTTTCTATACACGAAATCTGATTTCATCGTTTCTGACGTTTTAAGTTTGATTTTTATCCAGAAAAGGCGATCTGAATTCACCTCATGTACTTACCTAACTATATATTTTTAAATATCTTTAAAAAGAAGATTATCTTGAAACTTACGGCTTGACATTGAGCAAAACTTGAAAAAATATATTGTTTCTCTTGAAACTTACGGCTTCACGTTGAGCAGGCGGCCGGTTCTTCAATGATATTAACCAAATCAAGTATCAAGCATATACTTTACGCTAATTCTAATACGTATTGTATATTTGCATGGAATAAAGGCAAGTAACGTATGAATCCATAAAAGCGTTATCAACTGAAAAAATATTGTTCAATCAGATCCACCAGTTTTTGCGGTGAGTAGTTAAGTACACAGACCTAAAATAGTAGGTATCTATTCTAAGACACAGTCTTTTTTATTCTTAGGCTTACTCGTAAGTCGTATCCCTCCCGAAAGAAAGGATTAGGTGTGGGTCGGCGGGGTTGTAAAAGTAAAAGGATCGAAGATTCTTAGAAAGTCCTTTTCATCATATATTTCAAAGTTTTTATACATTTTAACTTCAAGCTATTATTTTAAAACCTGACGAATTTATTACATATGAATTATTTTATTTTATAGTTTTATATTTAGTGTTTATGTTAGATAAAATGAAAAAATATGTATATTGAATGTTTTTGTATTAGATGTATTGTTATTACAGTATGTGATTAACAGTTTCAAATAGAGCAAAAAATATATGGGTGTAGTGTAATGTCAATATCTGATAATCAACTTCTTTACTTATTAGACTCATATTCAAAGTTCTGTAATTTTAATTTTAATATTAACTATTAGAAATTTTATTTTTCATAATGTATAGTGAACTATAAAGTAGAAAAAACACAGTGTTTATAGAAAACATTTAATATGTATTACATAGAATACAATTTTCAGTAAAAGTTGATTTAGATCATGCATTTTTTTTAAGTTCGTTACTCTATGAAACGATAGATATAATTAGATATGTAGATGGATGGTTCTCAGCATGATGGGGTAGATGTATTGTGTGCCATGAATACAAATACGATTTGGAATACAAATGCAATTAATCAAGCTTGCATGACTGAAATACCACCCCTAAAAATAGGTTGCACATCGAACAAAGCACGTACACATATTTAAAATATAATCTGCGTTCAATATTCCAGCTATTAAGAAGGCAGTTATAAATTCTACAGTTAATAAGCTAATTTCATTAAGAAACATTTAATTAAGCGAAAAGTTGTCAGCTACAACATAATACACCAAACACAAGTTGACTGAGACTGAAATTAAACTCTATAACTTTTCTGTTTGTTCAAATGCAAAACCGTGCCGCTTCTCGAACTGGCAATAACAAAGTAATGTCTTGTCTCGTTGCCTCGTACTTCGTAGTTTGTACTCCGACGGGGACTGATTCTCGCTGAGTCGACATTCATGTCCGGGTTTTTTGGCGTTTTATTTATTGACGATGTTGTTGATGAGGTTACTTTCGTAGTATCTTTTTTATGACACGTGGGAAGGACTAGGATAGAAGGAAATCGATGGAAAGGAGGCGAAATTATGATGACGATAAGCATTTACATTTTACATCGTGCATATCTGAACTACTGTTTATTGTGATGTATCCTGAGCTACTATTTTTGTAGCTTATTGTTAACAAAATAACAAAATATAACCAGAAAATCTCTACTAAAGTATGCCACCCACATTTATCTGCTTTGGGGCTTTTAATTGCAGTGAAAACATTTACAGTTCAAGAATTTTAGCCATTCCTAATTACGATATGAAAAGGTTAAATTTTCTCGCGTACCACAAAGCATTTTTGAAACGAACGCTTAGTATTTCGACGTGGCATTTATATTAAGAAATCCGGCATTGTTCGTGCGTCTGGTACAAAACAATTTCGCTGTAAACAATCAATTATATTTCTGCCTCATAATTACCAGGAAGTTTAAGTGATACAATTGGAGACTATTAATTGTCGGCGATTCATGCCACTCTGCTCGTGTTTGAGATTTTAGTAGAGCCCTCGCTGTGACATCAGACAATTAATATGGTTGTCATAATAATCCGGTCTAGGAGTATACGTGATTGTAACAACCTTGATTAAATTGACATTAGTACATCCTTGTAAAAACTATGTGTCCGATTATATCGAACGAGCAGAAATCCGAGCTCTGGTTGTAGTCACTAGAGATCCGTCCCCAAATTATTTGTGTTCGTAATTACCATTGCGCATTGCCGTCTGATCTGGGAAATGAGAAAGGAAACCTGTTTACAAAATGAAACGACTGTCTCATCTGAATTTGTCGTGTTGATACTTTGATATAATTTGTTCACGCTGTTTGTTGATTTAGTTTCATTAGGCTACACGGTTAAAGATAGTATGGAGATTAATGCTTCAATTATACTATTAAAAATCAAGTATTCACATAAATAAATTAAAGTTTTTACAATTTGATTCTATAAACATATAATATAAATAAGTAATTTATCGCAAACATAACATTTTATGGCGGTGCATAATATTATACTTTTAATTTAATGTAGCAATTTGTGAGCTATTAGTAGAACAGGATATTGGTATTTCCTTCCGTTCTTTGAGTATAGGTACCTATGGTTTATTAATTCAAGTTTAATCTATAAATATATTTTTATACAGTAACATACACTTTACAATACAACGATATTCATTCGTCACACCATAGTTTACGAGTTTTACTGTAGCTTGCCAGGCGACAGTTATAAAATATTGCTCTACGTTTCATTTCTACTATAGTGACGTCAGACATCTATATTTAAATTTATTTATGTTTCCGTTTGCATGTATACGAGATTTTTAAGATGTAACTGTATTTTTCTTTGTCAACAGTGGCGTAGGTCGAGTTTGTAAACGCGGTGAAAATAAAATAAGCGAAATAGCGCAGCGTAGTGGGAGAAAGTGTGTTGGTAACAAATGGATTTGCCGAGTTGGTGATCACGGGTTCGAATACTATGACACACCGTAATTTTTTGGAGTCATGTGTGTATTAAGGGTCAATTTGCATGGACTTCAACGACGAAGAAAAACATAGTGAGGGAGCCGGCATACCATTGAGATTTTTACAAATTATTCTTTTGTGCAGGCCCCAGTTCAGCGGTGGTTGTCGAGTGTCTGAAGAAACTCGTAAAGTAAACATTTCTGCGTGGAGCTCTCTCAATCGAAATCTCGATTGCAGAGGAGTCTTACAAAAAAGTTATTACCTATATTATGATGTAGAGTGAATTACAGTGGATATTTACCCCATAACGTCGGTGTTCCACTGATAGCCCGTCCTTATGGTGTTCCTTATAAATTTTATATGATATTGTTTGCACTTGTATCGGCGGGGCGACTGTTGACCCTGATATCCGTTTAATATGATAATCCGCATGCAAACAACCGTCGGATTACCCGGTTAAATTATTTATGCACCCCGCACTGTGGCTGATGGCTTCACTTGCCACGACCGGGGTTTTATCGAGCCCCGGGGCTTTAGGACAGGTAACGTCGACCGCCAGCGTTTTTACCGAGTACTATCAAAATAAATCATCAACGAATTTACTGTCTGAACAAGCGCTGAAGTCGGTGCGGTGAATTTAAAATAATATCAAAGATTTTACCGTGAAACGCAGCGGAAATAATTTATACACTTGTTATGGTGCGTCTGAATGCTTGAATATTCCAGCAAAATATTTCGGATAAACGTTTTCTATAAGTGTTGCTGTCACGAGCAATTTAATTTATGTACTGTAAGTAAAAAATTAGAAGTTGTTCTTATAATTGCTAATATACATCCACACATACCTGATAGTATAGGTACATCCGGCCCATAAAATGATAGGAGCGAATGTATTACCTGCTATAGCGAGGATAGTTCAATGCAGGGAAAATACAAGAGCCTCGATATACCATTAGTAAAAGATTCCGTATTCTGCAAATTTAACTCCACACCTCATGTGTAGTTTTCAATACTTTTTTTGTTGAAATAAAAATTAGTTACGGATTTCATTCCATTTTTTAACTTCCCGACGTTCCGACGACGATAACTTTACACTTTGCGTGGTCACGGGCCGGATCGAATCGTCAGGAAGTAAAAAAATTCAAAATTAAACCAAATTCGCTATGAAGTCCGTAAAAAATAGTTTTATTTCAATGTGTAACATTCGCATGAATCTAAGAAACTGTTTTACTGTTTTTTGTATTATTAACTTAAGATATTGAATTTGTTAAATGAATCCTACTACATACTTTCTGCCATAGCTTCTATAACTATCAAGATTAAACGCTTGGAACAATCACATGCAATAGTAGGCATCCTGATGATGCGTAGGAAGATGGAAACCTCAGCTTAGACAGATGGTAATCAATTTGCTAGTAATTGAATCTGGTCAGGCGTACATGCATCATCCGATACAGACGGCAGGGCGGTGAGAACGTCTTAATGAAATAATACGCCATGTACATAATTCGATTTGCGTCTGTAGGGTTTCATTACTGAATGCCTGTGACGTCGATCAGCTTCTGCATATTGAGTGCTATGATTGTGTGCAGGTGTAAACATGGGCTTGTGATGTTGATTACCTGTTGTTTTTTAAGTCTAAATGATTGTGATTTTTTTTATGCATAAGAATGGTTTCTTTCCAAGGGATTGACAAAATTTGTATAGAGAATTTGTATGGCATTGAGTTGTAATACCTCAATGTACATATATCGGCTATCGTAAATATCGTCAGTAATGGACATCTACAGCTTTAGGTAAATATTGGTGTTCTTAGAGTAGAGCATTGATATAAAAAGGGGTAGGGGAATATAAGGGCAGCGTGTACATTTAGGTCGCCTGCTATTTTACAAACCAAAGGAAATTCGACAGCGTTACTGTTATTTCACGTTCCATTTCTGTAAGACACTGGTACCGTTCCAATTAAACAGGCCGTTTCATACAATAAGCCATAATAAAATATAACATTCTACTAGACTGTAAAGATTTATTCTCAGCGAATCTATTTATATTTAGTAATAACGCACGTGTTTGATAGATTACATAAATATTGTTCCCGATGAGGGATCCGAGCCGGCGACCTTTCGCGCATCAGTTAGCTTTTGAACTGGTATACCACGAAGGTCGGTGTAAATACCACTTATATAGAACTATAAACTTTTTGCTCAATCTATTATTAATTCTACTTGGTATTTTATATTTACAGGGAAATTTGTTCAATGTTTTTTCTTGTAAAAATATATTTTGCCATTTTGGAGATAACCTTTCGGAGCTTTGAGCTATTCTTAGCGCCCCGCCCGTCTTGTTATGATAAATAATATCGATCTTCGTGTTTTAGAGCTGCTCAGAACTTAGTCTCTGAAAAAACATTTATTTAATGATTGTGTTATTACGATTTCTTTTCTCTTTTAGAATAAAACTATATTTTTGCATCATTAAATCGATCTATTTAATAATATATTCTCAAAAACAACCCAGCTGTGTGTAAGTTTTGTTCACAGCGAAACCTACGCGGCGGTTGTATATTTTACTGTTGTAAGTACCGGCTACGACCAATTTACGATATTTATTTGGACGACTCAGAAAGCAGAAAAGTAATAAATCAAATCGCTCCGATGGATCAAGTAATTTGCGGTCAGCGGCGGTACTGCCAGTCTCATTACACTACACGATTCTGTTCCTGTTGTGGTTAATGTTGAGTTCCACTAATGAGTGTGGATGACGCGCAACGCAGGTGTGGATATTAACTCAATTCTTAATAGCTTGTGATAAGAACTGCCCGAGTATGACGAAATATTTTTTATTGAACACCACATAAATCAATATTAAAACGAAAAAAATTAAACTGGTTGAAATAAAGGTGACAATCGGCGGTCTTATTGCTTATAGTGATTTCTACCAGAAAACCTTTAGATGGACTAAATTGAGAAGTACTAGGAAGAAGAGGGTGGTCACAGCTAGGCAAAGAATAATGATAATAGTAAATAAAAAAAGTAAAATGTACAAAATATGAGGAGTGCAAACATATATTTTTATTAATTATACATAGACTACATAAAATAAAAACATAATACACTACATAAACTGTGATATATAAAATCTTACTGTCGTTTTCGCCTACATTTCTTTTCATGATTAGGGTGACGTCAGCCTAAACGGAATATAATTCAAAACTTGAGAAATATGGTATTTTTTCAAATCAAACCGATAATAGTTAATCTTCAGAAAGTACCACAGACTGCGTGTTTTGTTCTAGTATATCTAATGATGCCGGGCCTAGGCTTCAGCGTGGTTCTACCACAAATCCATTAAACTGTCTCCGTCATTTCAGAATCAGTGTGTCCAGTTGTTTGGCACCCGGCGTAGTGATTGTGACTGATGAATCTTTCAACACTAGTCTTTGGTAGTTGATTGTAGGTGTAGCTCGGACTGGACATCGTCACGTCATTAGTATTTCAGGATGGGGCGTAGATTGAGTTAGGAAGTCGATGTCGGTTAACGGTTACTTGTAATGGAATTACTCTGTAAAGAGACTGAGAAAGAATTACCACATATTACGGTATGTCGTATTGTATATTGTTTTGCAAATAATTTGCATTTGTAGCACTATTAAGTTCTATGCTTTTTACTTATTATACGTGAGTGTGTTTTATGATTTTGTCACAATAATAAGAACATATTATATTTAAAGAATTATACTTGATTCTAAAAATCAAGCTGAGAGAATAAAATTATACTTTAGCTATTCAATTTAGGTTACCGCACAAGGTTTCTACTCAAGTTTACAATGTAGTGTAATACATGTATTTTCAAAAACTCTCTAGCACGTAGGATTTTCAGTAACGCCTCCACGATGCGTAGACAATGGCTCGGCGATTATCTATGCTCCCGCATGCAACCCGTGATTGCAGGTTTGATATTTAGAAAATTATATACTTCAAACAACGCTCAAAGTATAGAATACGCAACATTTTGCGAGCTTACTCGTAAAACAAAACTTTTCCCTCAACGCATAAAATATGATATATTAATATTTAATACGAGTTTTACGTGCACTTGAAGTGAAAAACTGGTTTAGAAAAATTTATGTTTAGTATCCAAAGTTGATTTGTTCCGAAAATATCCACGTTTTCTTATTTTGCTTATAACTGTAAATTCCGTGACAAAAACTGTAACCGTTCATCACGGCAGCCGGTACTCGTTATTAACCTTATTAGAAGCGTCGCTAATTAGCTTTGCCGTAATCTTTCATTATCCCCATCTACTTAAGAGCTTAGTTAAATCGTGTTATGAATTTACGATAGGCCAATGGACAGCGCAGGCCGTATGCTAATGAGGATTCGCCGACGAACAAGATTGTCGGGTTTATAAAAATAACAGGCGAATCCACTTTCATTTTTATTCAGAGTTCCGGCGCCGCTATTGTTGTTTATGCCACAAAGGGAACGCATTCTGTTTTATTTCTCAACATAAACTCCGATTTGGAGAAAGCAATGCATGAAAACAACTTGACACTGCACGTCTCTTACGCAATCGTGCTCGAAAACGGTGCTTGGTGGAGGTCAAAGTTTATTCATTTTATGCTTAATTTTTGTAACAATAAAGACTAACATCTTTATCGCTTATTTAAGCGTTGTATATTAGAAATGACATTACATAATCGTGTTCAAATGTAAATTGTGCTATACTGATATTTTGATACCATGCAAAGATAACACTGCCTCGGTGGCGTAGTTGTATTACGGTACGGTTACAAAGCTGAGGTCTCGGGTTCGAGGCCCGGGTCGGGCGAAGTGATATTGGATTTTGGTATTCATTATCAGCCCGGAGTCGGGAATTTGTGCCCGATATGGCGATGGCATCGCCCCCTATCACATCATGGGACGGAACATACAAGGCGAAATGAGGGTGTCCTGGCGGCGCCTCTGCCTACCCCCTTCGGGGATAAAGGCGTGAGTTTATGTATGTATGTATGTATGCAAAGATAACATTCTGAAATGTTAATATAATCGTATATACAGGGAAAGTAAATGATAAATTCCGCTAATTTCATTTTCAAAAGTTTCACGACTGTGTACTTTGCGTATTATTACAGCGTTGAAGTCGGAACTTTACTGTTGCCGACGGCGCTGGGAACTTGCTATAATTCTATTTTTAACATTGTATTTTTTATTCACGTGTTCAACTTTTCTTCGCGAATTTTCCAATAACATACACCGTGAAAGTGATTTATTAAAATATCATTTGCATATTTGTAAGTTATATTGAATCCGGCACACTTTCGTGGGTTATATTCGTTTTTAATGCAAATTATTGACCGCTGGCACGCTGGCTTTTATTAAGCTGTTTTAACATCGAAATGAAATGTGTTCTATCGCTTTGAATGTGGAATAAATAGTTGACAGCTGCTCTATGTACTCTACATTAACCTGTGTTTTGAGGCTGACCTCTTTCACGTTATGTGTTCCCTTTAGGTGGTTTTGTAAATGGATGGGCTTCATTGGAGTAGTGGCCATTATGGCATTTACAGATCCCCAAAGAGTTCCTGATGTGGTTTTACGACTGCTGTCATTTGAAAATAGATAGCTGGGATTCTATGGCGGCTCAGCGTGCTTTTCAAATTCGAGAGAGGCTTTTTCTTTTAAGCGACCAATAGTAAGCCATTACCAAAATTAAATTCGATGTGAGCATTACTGTGGTATAGTAGTATTATGGTGCAATTTTATAACTTTGTTTCCAACCCTTAAAAAAATAATTGGTTTGATGACAACTCGTCTAGAATTCTATGTCGTGTTTCGACTGCATTTAAAAATGACAAACATAATCCTAGTTCACTCGTCAAGCTGGCAGGCCTGAATAAAAAACGCACAATACGCGGGCATCAGCCTCTGTAATAATTGAGTTACATTGTACGACCGGCCATTATGTTACCTTCGCTCGGTATAAAGGCGTTCGCGCGCCTGTTTCGTTGTTCACTTAATAGACATGCGTTTGTGAGAAATTGAAGGAAATCAGCACGATGATTGCTGGTTCTTTTGTGATCCGATGTATGAGAACTTCTGCCGTTCGAAAATAGATTGTTTTGATCGAAGAACATAAAATACTAGGAATTCATTGGTTGTGTTTTTTACTTCTTATGCCCGTAGTTTATTCTATTTCCTTGATTGATAAGATTACCTTTGAATACATCCGACAAAGTAAACTGCAATAATGATTGTAAGCTATACGATTATATTTCATCATAGCACATTAAATACAATTAGCAACTTATTTCACTAATAGCTTCGCACACACCGGAAAGATTAATCACACAAATAGTTGCTAAACAATTTTTAGTAATTGATAAATCGATACAAAAACACAACGTGTAACCGCTTTTAAAACTTGGCAGAGCATAAGACACGTATAGCGCCGACTTACAAGTTTTTATTCGGGGCAAAAAAACTTGGACTGTAATTACGCATTGAATATAATGAGATGTGAATTCATAAGCGGATATTTATGTAGATTAGCGGTGTAAGTGTCTTCATAATGCGACTCTAATGAGTGTCGGATTAAACGGTGGACATTTGATCGATATACTCGACGTGTTAACATTAAATGAAAGTCCGCCATAATAGTTTGTGATATAACAGTATCCGCTTATTTGTTTGTGTATGATTATGGTGCCATATGTGTTATGTGGTAAATGTACAGTATAGCATTTTGTTGTTTGAGTGAAGTGAATAACGTAGAGCCATATTGTAAGGCGCCCCAACAAATACAGTAAAGGTAGAAGACAATATTATCTATATGTAGTGCACCTTGCTAGTCAACAAACGGAATTCAGACTTTTGATAGTGGAATCGTCATCGTCGACACGGTGTAGTCAAGTGACTGACTGACGAATAGCAACGTTATCAAGGCAAATATATTATGTAGAAGCCCTGGGTCGCCATCTTGTCTGCCAAGCGTAGCGAGTATTAGCAACACACATTATAAATGATCCTTGAAGGAGGCTTATGAGTATACGGTAGTTATTTAGTATTGGTAAAATAAATATGGACATTTCTGTGGGTTCGGAAATGAATTTCAATTTAAATTGTGTCTAACTACTATACGTCTGTGTTTATACTTCAAATTGTCTTTGAAGTTTCAAAAAGTTCAAAGTAATTAACCTTGAGAAAACGTAACAAACACAAATAGGCATTTGTAACATTAATACATTGTTTTGATGTTGAGTAATCATTTAGTGTGATGAAAGCAAAATACTGCTACAACGTAGAAACTGCTTCACTAAAACATAATATTATATGTACTTCTTTGGATTCAGCCAGTTTCAACCAGTCGAGAATAGTACGGAACCATATTCTGAACATTTGATATTTTATACCACAATCATTTCTGATGTTGGGAAAATATAGGTAAAATACAATATTCATTTTCTTGTATTGTCAGTTGTTAATAAGTTCGGGTAAGTATTTAAATAAGTCATTACATAAAATAATGAAACAATAATTTCACAACCATTCAAAACTATTGAAAAGAAATAGAACATGTACTTTAACCAATGAACAGAAAAGGTTAAAAATTGAATGTAACTGCGACACTTACAGATATTTTAAGAAATAGATCCTTATTAAAGATTTTCATCGTTAAATGTAACATAAGTATATTTTACATCAATATTTTATTATAGGCCAAGGCTCAGTAGCTTGGTGTACAAAGGCTTTGGTAGAATAATTGAAGAACTATGTATAAAACAATAATATTCAACCAGCCCCCATATTATAGCATACTACAGTGCTATCGAGAGTTCGGTTAAGGGTTTGGCCATAGCAATATGATATTGACGATTAAAAATTCAGGCCTGAGACAGTTATAAATACCTATGCAAATGTTAAAATATAAAACAAGCTAGCGATCCACCTGTACTGTGTTACTGTTCATTTCTGACGTGGTGTCGTAGTGGGAGGCGCCGGCGCCGCTGCCTTGGTGAAAGTGCGCTTGTATCTCGAGTGCGGAGAAACCGCAGATCTCAGAGCCTCCTTGCAGCTGATCTCCCTGATGTGACGTCACCGATATCTCTAACTCATTGAAGTCACATAACATTTATATTTTTTTGTTTTGATTTAGGCTCTCTGATGGGTGATTAGTAAGTAGTAGGCGAATAGTTTTGTGGTTTTTGGTACATACACAGTGCATCTATTCTATGTTTTAATTTAACGTTCTCTTTTTGTGAATTGCGTAACATAAATATTAATTACTATTAATAATCGAAGATGATATTAATTTTAATACATTCAATAAATTCACGTAATCCTAACACCGTTTGGAATTACATAACAATATCTTTGTATGTTGTCGTTTCTAAAAGAGAGAGAACTTTTATTTATCTATTGTTAGGATCGTTTCACATCCGCATTATTATGTTAGAATTTGTTATTATTTGAATCAATATTTTCCTAAATTTTACTGTATTTTTTTGATAAATATTTACGCTAAAATACATAATATTTTATTCACAAAGTAAATCAAGTAGTATTAAACAAATAATTATGTAAAGTCTACGAGTTTATCAGCTTGAACAAAGAAACTTATATGCAAACATTTTAATCTACCGTAGATTGCTAGTTAATGAAACATAAGCTTACAGATCCGTATTTATTTAGCATTTGTATATGATTTGACCGGTACAGTGACGGTGTCGTAAGTATGAGGTTCGTTAACATTAGTTGTCACTTCACTGTCGTTGAAATAATTTTAGCGTTAACATAAATATTTAAGTAGCTTATTAAGGTTACTCCTACGGTCGGTGAAAATCAAGTCTGGTACCAAGTAAACTTTATTTGTATGGCTTCTTCCAAGAGCTTTTAATTTGAGATCAATTGTACCGCAATGAATTTTTGATTGTAGAAGAATCTCGTGATTTATAGTAGGTGATTATTGACTGATAAAATCTACAAAATCAATCCCCTCTCAATCGTAATCTCGATTGTCGATGAGGCTCGTGCCCTGCAGTGTGACGTATATCTGCTGATAGTCAGCTGACAGTTCAGTACAGTAGAATCTACAGACGTCAAGATGAAATACTGAAACATTTAAAAATAATAAGCGAATTTATTGGGGATATCAACCAAAACGAGAGCTGTTAAAGGAAGTCTCAAAAGTAACACGATGATAAGAGAGCGCTTCGGCGTTAACGGCGCGCGCGAACGCAAAGTTACGCAAGGAGCCACTCGACTGAAAGAAACTTTTTAATAACCATCAATAAGTTTGTTCCAACTTCATCATACTCGTTTATTTTGAATCTTCAAATAGATATTAGTTTAGTGTAGAACACTAGCCGCAGTACTTTACTGTCTCGAGTGCAGTTTTGTGTTTCAGAGGGTAAATAAGCAAACTGTTGCACTTTTAGAGAATTTAATATGCTAAAAGAAAGATGTGTTGTTGAAAACATTTGTCGATAAGGTTATCGACTCTATTGGTTTTGGTTTAAAGTGACATTTAGACAAATTTTATATTTTTGCATGGAGTATTTTTCTAGTAGGTATTTTCAAAATATGATAGATGCGAACTCTTTGCCTCATGCTGATCCTCATAACTTTATACTGTTTTGCTCCTACAAAACAAATTTTGCTAGCTGGGAGTCTATTATCTGGTCTAGGCTATTGTTTGGCCTTATGTATATCTGAATCGCATTTTTTATGTTGTGTGCAGGTGCCGGCGGCGGAGGGTGGCGGGTGACGGCGTTGTCGCGGCAGCGGAGCACGGTCCCGAGATGAGCGAGCTGAACGCGCTGCCGCCGCCCACGCCGCCGCCGCCGCCGCCAGCGCCGCTGTCCGCCGCCGAGGCTCTCTCCTCGCTGCTGTGGCAGCCGTACGAGTGCCGCTCGCCGCCCCTCGCGCGCTCCCGCACCGATGGCGCGCTCGCGAGCTCGACTCGCTTCGGCTTCGGCGGGGGGGACGCCGCGTGCGCTCCCCAGTCGCCGAGCGGCGGTCGTCATGCGCGCGCGTCGTACCGTGCGATCACACTGCGCCACGAGATGCGGCTGCCCGTGCCGGCGCCAGCCCCGCTGCGCAAGTCGGACTCGGTCTCGGTGCGCGTGTCGGGGGAGCCGAGCCGACAGAACGTGTCCAATGTGAACATAGTGCAGGTGCAGGATGCGCCCCCCAGTTGTAATGTGAACAGTGCCGTGCAGACCGACCGCGAGCGGAGTGTGGCCAGCGCGGAGTGCCAGACCGAGGAGCCGGCGCGCAGGCGGCGCGTGAGGCGAGCGCGCCCGCCTCGCGTGCCCGAGCTGGTGGAGAGCGTGCCGCCGCCGCCGTACAGCACGTTGCCACCGCCGCCGCTGCCGCCGCCGCTGCCGCCGCCCCTGCCACCGCCGCACGCCGTGCCCGTGCCGGTGCCGGTGCACCCTCCGCCCGCGCCCATCATCGCGCCGCATCCCTCCGCGCACCGATACCCCTTCCAGCCGATTCCACTCAGGTGCGGACACACAACACAATACAACCCAAATCTAAAACGGCGATTTATGCTTCTGCTGGCCGTATTTACAGCGTTTGCGCCATTGAGTTCACTCAGCCGCGTAAATTATGGCACGGCAAGGTAAACCAATTAGTGAATCGGGTATCTATTATCCTTTTATGTAAGACATATAACTTGTGTGCCGCTCGTGATTAAGCTGTAAATAGGTTGTCGGAGTACCGTGGATGTGGTAACATCACAACTCAGTTGAGCAGGTGGTATTCGGTGTAGGTACCTACAAAGGCAATGTTGCAGTGCCGTTCGTTGAAATCTTTTGTTTTGGTTTTGTTATTTTGAAAAAGTATTATGTTTGAACGCTTGTTTTTGCAAATTCGCAACACTTAACATGTAACCAATTAATTTTGCATAAATATGTTTAATAGCAACACTAATGTGTTAATAGTTTCATACTTAATGGTCGTCGTGCATGTCTAAATGAGGAGACGAAACTCGCACATCACGTAATAGTATAATCAACTCATGCATTTTAATACAATACAAAGACTCGCCAAGTTCCGTACGGAAAGTCCGAGTGAAAAGTAGAGCGAATCCGCTACGACGGCCTTGGGAACGAAAGTTGCCGAAACACGGCCACACATGATGATTAAACACATGTCTCTAACAAAATCTTACAATAATATCGTGTTTTCAAACAACGAAACAGCTGAACCTTTTGAAATTAGAACACCGATACATAAAAGGATTGAAATTGGTGCAACAAAGTTTAAAATGAACTTTACGGGTGGAGCGAAGGTTTATAATGAACTTTCAATAGGTATTTCAAATTTCTACGTAAAAGGTGAGCGGAGTGACAAAAGCTATCATGCTAGGTCTGGCTATAGATCGCAAGGCTATCTACGCATGACATCGTCAGTGAAGCAATGTTTGTATGTAAAACAGCCGCAGACCAGTTACTGGTACAAAAAATTACACATTCACCGCACGCAATACTTTTTTTATTTCGAATCGTAATTGTTTCGGTCATGCCAGCTTTTAATAATGGCTGCTAACTAAGCCGGCCTCGTTATGTAATTAGATTGTTTACACATACATTTATTTACTCAAGGTCGTTCGGTGTAACTTACCGTTGCGATACTTTATTTTAAAGGGTTTTGACGTAATTACGTTTCGTGGAATATTTTTGAACTGACTTTGTTTATGACTCAGGAAAATTAGAGGGAAAGGATTAATAAAATTGGGATTACTATGCTGAAATTTATAGAAATGTAATAATGGAATATTTGTGAATATGCTTGTTTTACGTTGTCCTCGGAATTTTTGAACAAATATTACCTTTTACTTTGATTAGTGGTCATCCTTGTGTAGGTACCTTTTGGTATGAAATAAAAATATAAGTATTAAACTTTTTAAACCGGTTTTAACTATTGAACTATGGTTGCTATTAAAGAGTTTATTCGCTAAACAAAAGGCAGTAATATCACTTACGACATTAATGCCGTTTCGAAATGTTGCTGGCACCTTGTATGTTTACAACAGATTTGTGTTAACCGCAAATACAACATACTGACTTGGTACGTGCTTAATTTGCTTATTTTGATATTTGTTGATTAAAGTTATGAACAAAAACGTAAAAAACTTATTAATTACGGTGGTTCAGCACGAAAAATAATGAAAATAAATTAAATAGCATATCATTTTTAATTTTCCCGCCATCCAAAATATTTATAATTTATTTTGTCCTCAATAAATATAAATATGATATTTTATTCACACTTCAGCCAACAAAATTAAATTAGTAAAATACTCTCAATTCACAAGTATAAACTTTATTTACGTTATCGCATACAATAACAATAACAAGCATCAATTATGTTATTAAATCATTAAAAACGACATTAAATCAAAGTAGCCGCCGTAATTTCTTCCCTCGGTCGAGATGCGCAGATAAAGTATATTGCACTGAGCGGTCGCGATCAAATCCGAACCGGTTTGGTCAGCCACATGGTGGAAAGTGGCGACATGTAGACTGAATCACTCGGTTAAATAAAAACTCCACTTACTAGTTAATACTATGTAACTATTTAATGGTTTAATTACAGGCGGTGAATGAAATAATTGAGCCCTGATTATTTTTACGTCTTAAACTTGTGTGATACTGAATATCAGGAACACGCTAGTTATACTTAGATACACGATTCTAAGTAAAGACATTGACCATTTATCGTTTCGCATATTGGATGCCAGTGCAGTATTGTATTTAATAATGTGACATCCTTTATCGTAGTAAATGTAATTTTCGATCAGGGTCATTCATTGTTTTATTAAATACATTCATATTTGGCAACATCAAAACATAACATTATGAAATAAGTTATTGATGAGCTTTACAATATAAAGAAATAACTGAAAGAAATAGTATTAATCTATAAATTGTAGTTAACAATCGAATCAGTATGTATGTGTGCGTTCCACAAATCGCAAGGTCCGTGTAGGCCGACTCGGCACTCGATTGATTTTAAACAGATGTGGGTCGAAGCAAACATATATGACTTATTTACCTATACGTACACCTCGGTGATGAAAGCCGCCACAAACTGGTACATATCCAATTATTTCCACTTCACAAACGAGAAACTTTTAATAAATGGAACCATAATTACTATATTTAAAGATAAAATGAACTGGTTCCAAAAGGTCCTGATTTATGTCAGTGTGCAGAATAAATCATGCATAGACTTGCATTCCCTGCGGAAAATATGTTATCTCTTTACAACAAATAATAAACAAATAATTTATCAAACAACGGTAAGCTTTGCCAACTTTTATGGCGAGATTTATTGTTCATTTATTTGTTGTTCATTTTTGTTTTAATTGTATATCAAAACATGTAAAACAGCAAATATATCATGATGTTTTATAATAGGAAAGTTTGAAAGTAATCGTCAATTTTATCCATCAGTTACGCGTTTTAGTGCATTATCAAATCTTTAATCGTTAGCGGATTCGCATTTAAGGTTTAAACATTTAGAAATTGAAATGATAAAGTCAGATATTCGGTATTCAGAAAAGTCAAACCTTTCACTTCCACGTTTCGCTTCGTCGGTTTATCGAATTCTGTATTATTTATTAGCTATAGCATCGGTAAAGACATAATTTTTTAATCATATATGTATTTTCACAATTGACATTCGTGTCATAGGGGAAATTTGCTTGAGCGGTAAACAATTTTGTCCTCCAATCGTGTTTTGTCGGTCAATATCGCTCGTTGTGGCGAAACCTCGTCGCGTACGCTGCTCGCGATGAGAATTGGGCCTCGGCTCTAGTGTATCCGCATATGACGTTTAACGTTGTTGCAACCAGTGTGTGTTGTATGAGTATTCTGTTTCTGCGGCTTACTGTCTTACATTTGAGCAATATCAATGAACTGGCTGTTATTTCGCTCTGTAGTACGGTTGGAGAAACTCGTTACCATGTTTTACTTTATAATTGTACTAGATTTGAATCAATTTTGAGGATGTTACCTATTTCAGACTGTACTCTTCATCTATATTTTATTCCTAAACTAAAATGCTAATCGTTATTAATAGGTAACTAAGTTGACTTTTATAATAGCTGAACAAGATTTTATTTTAAGAATAAAGTAATGAATGGAAGCACGTTAATGTGGACGCCTTAAAATAATTGTGTGTACAACACTCATGCGTAAAATATTCCATTATAATAACTCAAATAGTTTATTTTAAAATCAATAAATATTGATTGTGTTGTGTGCGGAACGTGTCAATTCACGTGGATTCTATTCCGGGACTATAATTCCTAGAATGTTGGGCTTACAAATAAATACTTGCACCTCGAGCGCGCTTGGCTCGCGGCCAACATCCTAATGGCTCCGGACTAGCATTAAAGCCGCCAGAAAATCTTCTATATTGGAAACTAAACTTGTAACTGAAAGTGGATTGACTTAATCTCCACTTACTAATAACTGAGGCGATGGCGATGCTCCCAAAACAACTTAGTATAAACTGTTTGTAATTCCAAGTTTGACGGTATTATTGTTGGATTGTGATTTGTTTGTATTGGATATGTCACAGTTCAGTGAGTAGCGGCTGAAGATTGTGCTCAAACTCGTGACAGGGCCGAGCTGAGTGGCCAATTACGAACTGGCCAGTGCTCGCGGCAGCTGCAATCCAATTTGCGAGTGCATTGTCCGTTGCTTTGCACAAATCTTTAGTTTTCTCTCAGCGTTCTCATCTATTATGATATAACGCTTCTAATGATTTAATTTCAATTTGTTACCACGGTTGCATAATTCACTTTTATTACGATCATATGTTTTACAGTTATGTGCTCATTTACTGCAAATAGGACTGTGATTGCGTAACAACTTTATTAACGCTTTATTTTTTAATAACTACGATTTGATTGTATAACTTCACATTTTAAGTGGCTGTATCTATATTTATTGATGGATGAAGGTTCGTCCATACTACCATCAACCATGCCGATCAGGGCTTGTTCTCAGCCAACTACAATTGTTGATTCGGTCGACAGTGGAATATACCGGATCTTGACTGTTCAGGGTAGTATGAATGCAGAAACTGTTTGTTACTTTATAATATTAACAGATGACCAAATCGTGATAGGAGTGTGGACTAACTCAAGCACTTCTATCGTTAATTATAGTTCTTGCGATATATTAGTGGTTATTAATATGTAAGTATATTTCAGCCCTCATAAGTTCATAAGCGTGGCGGATGTGTGGGGTTGGTCGCTTCCTTGTCACAGGTCTGGGGTGCCCGATCGATAACTCATAAAAATCATTCTTGCATGAACTTATCTATAAAGAGCATTATAAAAAAATAGATAGCAACATGCACTTATATATGATTTATACAAAAACGAATAGTAAAAATGGAGATCTTTTACCACATAAATATTGATGATACTTTATTGCAAATTATGAATAGACAGTTTAAGCTACTAATCAACCCGGGCCCAGTCTGTTCGAAGTTTGTAGACTTTGAAACGGATAAGTTAGGTATACGTTGCGGCGCCTGTGGTCGCTTGCGAAACATCGATAGTATTGTATCAAACACACCAGAACCGTGTTACAAGCCGTTTTATTGCTATAATGTTACATTCACTAAGAGTATAGGTACTAACAGTTTAGTAATGCTTATTGCTCAAAGAAAGTCGATTAATATCTGGAGTTCAATTTGTTACAGAATGAAGAGGCATTCTTACTTATTATGGTGCATTATTTCGACTATTACTATTCTGATTGGTATACTGTTATATTGGCCTACAATATTAGTGCCACAGTTAGGAGATATGCCCTCCAAATACCGATCAATATGAGTAAATTTCTTTCTGGACTTCAATTTATTACACATTTAAGAGACATCCTACTTACTTACTATCGTACATTATTTCAACTATTGTTATCATATTTCTAATACAACGTCTTATTAACTTAAATCCATTGCGTTGCTATTTGCCTGCAAAACATGCTATTCTATCGCCGAAATTTCTCAGAACAACATTCATTTTTTTTGTTTGTATTACCGAGTGGATAGTAGATAGAACCGTTATATCGCACTTTGTAAGTTCTTACTAACCATTATGGTGTGTTTCGAAGATTTAAATTGATTTTAATTTTATTGGTAAAATTGAAATTCTCTTTTTATGGACTTTTAGTTGTGTTTCAATATCGTAATTCCGTAAATTAGTGAATTACGGCATTTCATTCGTACGATTTTGTATCATACTCAAACTTTTACTATCAATGCTGAAGTTAAGTGTCCCCGTACAGGTTTAGGCAGAAAGGTACGTTACACAATTTTGGGAAACACTTTCGTGATTTATATACAATCGTTGGATAATAAAGTGCATGTAACCTCATTACATAGTACGCGTTAACACGATACATTGAGAAACAATACGCAAATAACCTTGATTGCATGTTTCCTAATTTATTATCACAGTTCGCCAGGGATATTTCAAGGCCGGACTAGCATAGTAACCATTGGCCACGGCATCTTTGACAGTCTCGGTTGCGCAGTTGTTTAGACGCCGGCTGTGAAACGCGAGGCCGCGGGTTCGATACCCAAACCGAGACAAATTTAATCAGGTTCTAGGTGTTTGTGAGATCGATACGTCTCTCGTAGTTTCTGATACCCACGAAAAAATACTTAATTGATCTTCATATGGGGTCGGGACTATGTATGTGACTGTTGGGTGTATCTTAACAGACGATATTTGCAGTTTTTATGAAATTATACATTTATTGCGTAAGTGTAATAGGTAATTAGGATGCCTGTACTCTGGTGCTGGCTCATTTTCTTCTGTGGTTTACAAGGCCAATGGCAGCGAGGCATTTAACACAGTAACCATGAGCTCAAGTACAGCTGTAGTAGACGCCACATCTCAGTAATTTGACGGTTTCGCGCCACTCGGTAAAAGTTGTTGAAACTAACGTCGAACTGCCAAGGTGACCGTTGAGCCTCGATTGTGTTTGAACTTATTCAACATTATGGCGATAAAAAATATAGGCATAGAAATAATTAAATTTATATCAGAGTATGAATCGTTTGTAGTTAGGAGCGTACGATTCTGTTACTGATTAAATTTCACGCAATAGGAAGCATTAATGTTATTTTGAAACATATTTTGGACGCAAAAACTAAAGACTTCAAAAATGGGTATGTAGCGATACAGAATTTTTTTTTAATAAAACGAAGAAGAAACTAAATAAACACAGCCATTGTAAATTAAAAATTAACATGTGCTTACAAAATTCACAATCGTCAAAGATAGTTTCACTGCATTCTACTTGCAGAACGAAGTCAGGTCTTTGCTAAAGTGGGTGATCCCCTTATTACTTTACACCCACATTTTGCAGGACAAAGGACATTCAGATGCATATGCACGTATAGACGATTTACAATTGAAAGACGAGACACACGACACGCGTTTATTTCATTGAGCGTATAATTGGGTCCGTGTCGCGATGACGCCACGCGATGTTAACATTTACATGAATACGCGATTAATGTGGAACACCGCTATATGAATTGTCATAATAGATAATTAATTATTACTTAAGTTTGCCATTATGCTAATCTACTTAATAAAACAAGAGCACAAAGCGGTAGCAGACGAGCAATCATTATTATTAATTTATTTCATTAATAAAAGTGTATCGCGTAAAACTCACAGTTCTTTAACACTTTTGTCTTTGACGAGAAGTGTCTCCTGAGTTTTAAGCGTATTCATAATTGCAGTAAAAGACGTGAGGCTAAGAATGGGCGATATTACGTATTTATGAAAGAAATCTGTCTAGACCTTCAACCCAGACATTGCTCACAATTTGAGTCTGGTTGGTACTCGCTGCAGAGGATATGAGCGTTAATTGCGGATGTGTTAAATCAGACAAAGTGGAATCAATTTATTAAGGGAGATCATTCTTAAACAATGCGTTACTAGACGACGCGTAGGACGGCGCCGTAGTGCCAGATCTAATGACTCGGGGACGACTTTACTATCCATATAACTAGATTTCAACCATGTTCATCGTGTCTGGATTACCTTTTGTTTTAAAAATACACAACTGGTATTTTGTCTTTGGTTCTGAAGTTTTATCCGCTCGCTTCGACGCGACGGACAATAGTCAAAGGCTTGGAAACTATCAACAGAATATCTACAAAGAAAAACCAACAATACCGTGTATCTCCACTTCCAAAGAAGACAAAGACGGTGTTGCATGTAAGACAGCACCTGCAATACATTAAATAAAGACGAGTAACGCTTATCGGAACATTAAAGTGCTATTGAAAATCCGTGGCTTACTTTAGCGTTACATACTTTATGAGGAACAAAGCAATCGTATTGGTGTTGCGCAACAGCGGTGTTGAGTGAATAGAGATTTCTACGTTCCACATAACGCTTTTGGCTTTATTCAGCTCATTCCCATTTGATAAATAGACGCGTTGCTCAATACTCTAAACGCTTGCATGCATTATGCCGACATTCATGGGAAATTTAAGGGGATGTGAAACCAGTTCCCTGAAGTTATCTATCTCGTTTGTGTTTGTTTTGCTAGTAAATAGTTTCATTTTAATATTAATTAAGAATTTGTGATTTTTGAAACAGTATATCTTTGTTCAATCTAGTATTTAAACACTATAGGTAAATAAGTATAATATATAACTGTCTTTGTATGTAATACTTTACAAAGTAATTTTTAATTATCTGTCTGAATAACACTTTGGTTTTTGTGGTGAGGAAAATTTTATAGGAAACATATTTATGTACAAAGTAACACAGTACATGTACGAGGCAATTAATAGGTATGTTTAAAATTGAACGCAAAATTATTACAGGACCATACACCGTTTTCCTTGTTCATTAAAACTTTGTATGCGTAATGCTATCAGTATCTAAAGTTGTTTTCCCCACAGCAAGTGTATAATTCTGATATTCATTAAAAAGGTGAATACGAACTCAAAACCATGTCGAGCTATCACAACTCTTTCATAATCACATAAAATTTAACGTGAATTACGTTAGCGCAGTTTACGAGTACAGTTATTAATGTAAAAGCAGCGTTTTTTTCCTGTATGCCATATCTTTCACCGTCATTCGGTAAGGTCATTATGTAAATCGGCGTCGTTCACAAATGCTCCAGCGTTGGTAATGACGGGTCAGTGATGGAATGACGCTTCGTACGGAACTGTCAGCCTAATGGTTACAAACTTTGATCTTTGATGGTCATTAGTGCAGTCAAAAATTGAGGCGATGGCTGTTACCACGCTTTTCTCTACGTTAGTTAACGGGGCAGTGTTTTGTTTGTATTGGTATGTAGGAATTGTACTTAAGTATCTAAATACGAGTAAACATGGTATTTCATAGAGTAATTAGAGAAGAATAAATATAACAGGTTTTTAAAAGTAATTAAAATTAGCTTAGTGGTAATCGTCTATGAAATACCTGCAATATTGATTGATAAGTCTAAGTTGCTAGTACATTAAATATTGAATGATGTATTATCATTGTTCTAATGGCAGTGCAATCAGAGTTTAACGAAGCAGTCGATTATTCTATCGATCATAAACAACAATGTTATGCCAGCTCGATATTTCGATATTTCAACGACAATCTGTCTTCCCAGAACTAATTAGGGCATATCAAACTTATCAAGTGTGACGCAGATTGAAGTGCAATTATGGAAGCAAAATACCAAGCACCGCTGATCCTATATATCAAACGATGTCATTTACTCGTTATGATTTATACTTTATATCTATGCTTAATAAAATGTTATCGTACACATACTTTTCTTTGGTCCTAGTTTATGGCGAATATGTTACGTTAGTTAATGTTTCTAGCAGTACTCTAGAATTGCTTAAACCATTATGACGAAATAATTGTTTTTTAATTACTATCCATCATGTGTTTATGTGTGAATTAATTCGTTCGGTCATAAAGATTACAATTTAATTGAAATTCATTTGATCAGTCAAATAAAGAAATGTTTAATGTATCAAAATGGAGAGCTCTAAAGTAACAGCCAGATGCTTTAATTTTATTTATTTGTTTACCAATTGAAGATGTTTTGATTTGCTTCAGGGGCTTCGTCTCGGATTTACAACAGTCTATTCGCTTGATATTTAATTAAACGGTTGTTACACTGTAATGCAATACTCTTGCCTATTATATCACCACTTGAGACTTCTCAATTCTGTTATATTTATTATATAAGCTGTCCTTGTATCTTTTGTGTTTTTATTGGATAATGCCAACCAATACAGTTATTATGTTAATGTTAACTTACATCATTGTGTTCTGGCAACAGTCGATAACCTCGATGCAACATTTTGTCCTAAATAATCTTTAAGCATGTATGCATGCATTAATGAATACGTAACAATGAATCTATTAACCGGTTGGCAACATTTGATTTTAATTCTAGATTTGCATAATGTAGCCACAAATAGCCGGGAAGCAATGACTAATCTTATTTAAATTTCAGCTGGTGTAAGAACAACAAAGAACTTTGATGTGTTTCTATTGGATAAATATTTAGAAATGCTAATTAGAGTATCGAAGTGAGCAGTAAGGAGTACGACAATGAAACGGATCTAGCGGCTTGACATTTTAGTTTTGTGGCCTCGGTGCGGCTGACCTGCACGCTTGCACTTTACATACCAACTCATATTTACTTTTGCGATAGCCTTTATTATTTTCGTCATAAAGTTGAAAATATCTTGTCCAAATTACAAAAGTGACCGCACCTTGTATCGAACGCCACTCAACGTGTGCAATTTGTATCTATGACGAAATGTCTTATAGCCGCTGATATTTCTGTTTTCTGATAGTAATAGATGTTTGACGTTTGCCTATTATGTATGTTCCTTGGTTGTTATGCTCCTTACTCTACCTGTCTTGATCCCAGTCTTATCCGGGGTCGGCGGAACAAGATTTCTATGCTGTCCCAAAAGGATTGGCTTATGATTTTACGTCCGGCCGTCTCTCAGGCCTTAACCCTTTCGGAAAATTATCCAACGCCGGGCAAATAATTTGCAAACAAAAAAATCACAAATTGGGTTTACTGATTTAAGTATTAAATCTTTTACAGTATATGCATTGTCACGCTAATGAGACGCCATTATAACGTATCGTCATGAGATATAATTAGAAAACTTGTATATCAGGTTATGTAACATTTGTTAGAAAGTGAATTATCGGGAAGTTGTCTTGTTGTTCGGAAATTACTTGTATCCTGTTACGGTAGACTGTTTGATCAAGATAAGAAAGAGTATCACTAATTATAAAATAACTGCAATAAATAACATGTTAATAAAACAACTTAATGCTGGAACAAAATACCTAGGTTCGTTAATTTTGTCCAGTTCCTAATCTTACTACCAAGAATAGATACTTTACTAAGTAATCTGTTGATAAGTTACTAGAAAAACGTCGTGCTACATCAACTCTAAGAAGTCTGCTGACTGATTTAACATTCTCCACTTTAATTTTTTTTATTCTGAATGCACAACAATACCGTAACATTGTGTATTTACCTTGAAGATCGTGTCCGTGGCTTTACAATGTAATTCAAAGCGTCATAAAATAAAAGAATACGTAAACTTCCCGATTGAGCTAACACAAATAAATCGTAAACGGGAATAGGCGAGAGTTTTACAGAAACAATGTGCACGAGTATGCAGTTACGAATGGCGTCAAATTGTGAAACAATTTTGTTTTGAAAACGGTATGAAACGCAGCCATTTGTTTTTGCTTTTATGAACCAACTTTGTTGCTCTTACAATTATGATTTATGTTATTGTTAGTCAATTAACATACTTTCGTATGTACAGCTGTTTTCACGTATTTTCTAATTGTGGTTGTAGCAATATATATTCGGCTGCGATGCTTTCCAGTTCAATAGCTGGGTTTATCACAGAAATAATATTTTTCGAATGCAATATGACCTCCATACTCATCTCCACTAGGAATTAATCTACATTTTGATTGAGTTCATTCGATTGTGAGGTTGACGTGCATTCATTTCAATATGTTTGCACTGTGTGGGAAAATCACAATGTTGTTCCATTATTATAATTCTACTTTAAATATACTATAGGTATAACAGTACAGAAAGGAAAACATTTTTAAATACTGGAATTCGGTTGCTGATTCTATAAGTATAGATAAACTATTATTGCATGAAGTAAATCCGATAGAAAACATCAAAATTTCTCAGAACGGTTTTCTTTTCTGTTTATTCATTCGTAACATTTAGTGTGGATCGATTTCATGGTTCCAAATACCATCCTCTTTTAACCTATCAAACGACCATTATGCGGATTATAATATGTACTATTTTGCATCATAAACTATTTACAAAAGCATATGTTGTTGTTCTCTTTCTGCGTAAAAGTACAAACCAACCAAACATCCTCACCAATACTACCCGGGATATGTAAATATAAAAAACTTGACCCCTGCCTATTTAAAATCCACATCAGAATGTTTATAATGCAACTGCATGAGTGTAGTATCATTTAAGCCTGGCGTGGGAATACGTTCGACAGTCCACTGGGGCTTTGTGATGCATCCGAGCTATTGTTTGGCATTATAACCCCTCGAAACAGAATAGCTCGTGGCGACAGTTCCTATCGCCGAATTAGCAATTAACTTTCTATTGTGTTTTAGTATTCAGGATATAAAGCACGAGTGTGGTTACATATTGGTTTTGGTTTATTTTTAATCAGCTTACAAAATCCCAGGGCTGGGCAATGACCTCTTTAAAACTCCTATTTCCTTTTTTACTGGACAATTTGCGGCCATCGCTTATGTTTCTAGGTCATCTCGCCATTATTTTCGAGGGTATATAATTATTTTAATTGTTTAACTTTAATAGTGTAGTACTAGGGAAAATATTAGTCACTATGGCGTAGTTGGTTAAGAATGGTTAGGAGGCTACGGGATCGATCCCTGTATCGATACAAATGTTTGTGTGATGCACAAATATTATATTTGTTTCGTGTTTGGTTGTTGTAAGACCAAAAGTCTTCTATAGTTTCTGCTATAGTCAACACAAGACTTAAATTTAAGCTTTTAAACCATTTATTGTAATAACAGATACCATTTTTTTCAACAAAACCTCTACCGTATACGATAGAGCACGTTTCTATTTTATTGCAAAATACGCGTTGTCTTCAATTGCCATCACAATGTTAATTTATGTGTGGTTTGTTGATTGATTAACTAGTGCTCACATTTAAACGAGCAGTTTTCATTACCAAAGACAACAACATAGTCACTGACACTACAATAGAACTAAACGAAGTGCCGATGCGTTCTAATTTATTTCTAGGAAGTAAATAATTCATAATATATTTTACGATCAAACGTCGGCTTTTATTTCTGCGTACGACACTAATGATGTCCATCCCGCGAACGAAATATTATACTCTCGTATAGAATATTTACAGTATCGTCGGAAAGATTTACGGCCATATTAATTGTTGGGTCTCGTTTAATGGGAGGGGAACCTCGGCTCTATTGTGTCCTATTATTATTTGCGCAACGTTGTAAATTATTTCAACAATAATGTTTCGTACTAGTTTTCCCATACCATTGATCCTCTGGGCATTTGGATTAACCGCCACCAAACGATCAAGCCCCGAAATCAATTAACTTCTGTGATTCCCACTGAGGTCGAGTTTGCTGAAGTTTAGAATTCAATTAAGGACATTTTCCGGTGAATTTAATTTTGCTCTATGGTCGTTAGTGATTTAGTGCTATTTCAAGTTGCGCTGGTTTAATAAAGTATGGACGAAAAGGCTCCTAATGGTGCAGTTATTCCAGTTTTAATATAAATACGGCTTTGCTCGTTAATAAATTGGAATTGAGAGTGGATAATTTATTGTTTGCTTTGATTTAGTTTTGGCTAGGTGTCAAACTTGTCTAGAAGAGGATTTGATATTTTAATGCTATAAGCTGTTGGACATTGTGATCTATTTGCAGTTAGAAACAATATGCTATAATATTCGTCTAATAAGTTATGTTGCAAGAAGCCATTTATTCTGTTGGTGGTTGTGTTATTAAAAAATGTGATGCTAAGTCAAAACATCTATTTATCTATCTATATCTTTTGCAATACAAACCGATGAGTAATCTTCACTTTACCAAACAAACAGAGACATAGTCAGCTTTGTAAACTTTGGCCAAATCGGTTTATGCTATTAGTATTATATGGACTTATTGAACAACCCTCATTTATTTCATTCTAGGGGAAGGGGCATCAATTGGCTTTAATGGCGCATACAGAGCTTCATGTCGTCTCTATTGATTAACGCTTTTAATACAAACTGATCTATGAATTTTATAGAAATATCTTGTAAAAATCCATCGTTTTTACATACATACATACATAAACTCACGCCTCTTTCCCAGAAGGGGTAGGCAGAGGTGCTACCGAACACGCATATCGCCTTACGTAACGTCCCACGATGTGATAGGGGGCGAGCCTATTACCATATCGGGCACAACTTCCTGACTCCGGGCTGATAATAGAAAAATCCAATATCACTTGGCCCGACCCGGGATTCGAACCCGAGACCTCAGCTGAGCAATCATACCGTAGTACAACTGCGCCACCTTTTTTTCCTTCTCACAAAATGTAACTAAATGTATTATGATTATGAAAATTGATATAGAGGATCTAAAACACATCGTTAATAAATTGTTAATTTACTTGTTAATAAAGTATCATCAATTAAGAATCAAGTGGAACGAATGTTATGACCACGTCTGCAATTAAATATCAAGGTGATGTCAACTCGGTAATTTTCTGTGCAATCGCATTTAATGTTTGTGTTCTGTATCTTTATTGATAATACGTCATCATAATCATTGTCTTCATCATTAGCCACAGGTTGCCCTCTCTTCAAAACTCCAATGACACCAAAAATTACATATCTATTTCGAAACATCTTCTAACAATCAAAATGTGAGTCTATATGAGATGCTTTGTAATCCAATCAATTAAACAGGATAAGTGTATCTGAATTTGAAAAATAAATAAAAAATCTATAAATCACACACATCTTAATTTTAAAACCTTAGGAGCAACTTTTAAATTTTTCCATAGACCTCGGTGGATGGTGGTAAAAAAATAATAGTCATAGTAACATGGATAATAACATTATAAATAGAATTGAAACTATCAGTATATTAATGTACAGGTCGCCTTGATGATCAGACAACTTTCGAATGAACGTAATGAAATCGCGTAATACGGAACATATAAGTGAAACCTTGGAGCCATCGCACCATGCACTATAAATTACTGAAAATAATAAGATAAAACCTGGCGAAATAAAACTATAAACAAGATAAGCGATGAATGCATTAACTATGCAATTTTTTTCACTCTCAAAACTATCCAAAAATATAAAGTGAAGCTTGATATGAAAAATTATATTATCTCAGTGGAACAAACCGATCTATTTTGATTACGGGATTATGCAATTACGATAGACGTGTTATACAGAACGTGGTTAACCGTAATCCAAATACTTTTACCGAAATATAAAACATTAGGTTAATAAAGCGGCTATTAATCACGGAATTTGGTAAACATAGCAACTCACGTGTTTCACTTGTTGATCGACCGGTAGAAAGTAGCTTACCTCCTGTGCCACTCTTCATTCAGCCACAGTGAACAGGTTACGACTTGTCGACGCACACACACAACCTGACGTAGGTTCTTGACACACACACCCAAGTATCAACTCACACCGCGGGAGGTTCGTAAACTTGCGGGAGCGCAGGTCAGCTTGGCGTATCTTTTTTTTCGTAGACTAACTGGTTTTTGGAGCGATAAAATGGGTATGACTCAGGAGCGTCAGGTAAACCCGACTTCTCAATGTATGTTTGTGTGTTTACATAACATTATTTTCGGTACAGTTTTACATCGGTAATGGTTTGCTGTTGTTAATAAATAGCTGTTTATTACGTTGGAAATCACTCTTCTGAATACAGTTGCATGCGTAACAAATGTCTTCAATCCTATTAATGTCAAACTATGCTTAATTGGACTTCTTAAAAAATGACCGTTGTAAAGAACCACACAACAGTTGAATATGTTAAGAACCGTCAGGGTACTTTCTATGGCTGAAGAGGATGTTGATGATAAACTCCACAATTCATTTGCAAAAGACTTTCAAACAGTGCGTATTTAATCGCGAAATAAGGTTTGCGGTTAGCACATAGTAGGTATGTTATGCAAGTAGCGACCAGTATCAGTATTTGTCAATTATGTCGAATGAAATAGCGTGCAGGTAGTGATTTATTATTACAACGAACACGTGTGCTGCCGGGGTACTTGTGTCCATTTTGACGAGGGATATCTACCTGCGATAGAAATGTATCGCCAGGGAGGAATCGTAAATAAATATTACAAAGGTATTGGAGTTAAGAATCCTATAATAGATTCTGATGCACCTACAAACAACCACGATAATGAATGATTTCAGTAGTGTTCAATACTATTGCGAAGGTAAAATTGAACTTCAAATAATAAATAAGGTTTGTCAATTTCTTTTATTCGTGGTACTTTGCACCGGTTATGTCATTTCCGTCCTCCGGCAACTGATTACCATTACAATGCAAAGGGTCTACCTGCTTCGACTTTTTTGGATACAAAATGATTGGATGTCTTTTATATTGCCCGCACTTACTTAACATAAGATCCAACATTTATGTTTAGTAAATTCTCATGTTATGTTTAAAAAATGTGGTTAAAATTCCAGATATGTCTGAAGATATGGAGCCTAATTATCTACATTGGTTACTGGCGTTTTGTTGTGCATATCTATGTGGTAGCTCGAGTATTTCCGGTCGTGTTTTATACTACGTAATTACTACGCTAATTTGTTTTCACATTTATGTAAGCACGTGCCTTATTATGTTAACCACGTTTACACCGCGATGAACATCACAATCTTAGTTCTTGATAAAGAATTTGAAAGTTTGATACAGGAGTAAATCGGGAGCCTTGACATCCATTCTCGCATTAAAATCTTGCTCCTCCAGGACGCCTTTCTTTATCGTTTTCCAGTTTGACACATATTGCCCGTCCTTTTTACTCTTATTTACAAAATTTTGTAAAGAGTGAGATAGCGAATGAGGTTCGGGACAAGTTTCGTCCGTCGTGGGAAACTGTCGATACAAGGTTTCTGTCAGACCTTTCGATTCATGGCATATATGATTGGTTTTTAAGTATCAGGCGATTGTGTTCCCTTAATTTAAGATTATTGTGTTTAAAGCAGCGGTGGGGGTAAATGTATTGAAAGCCACATATGATTTTTGTATGCAAATGAACAATATTGCAAGATATCCTGAGTAAAAATCGCATGCAACTTTTGAGAAAGTGTGAATAAACGATAACGGGTTATTATTTTCTACAGTAACAGACTTGAACATTACGTTTCAAGTTGTCTAGGACGTATTGCAATTGACTTTGGACTTGTATATTATCATTTTTAAATGCGTACACTGACGGCCTTATTCATAGACAAATTTAAAACCTATTTTAGTTATCGAATGTTTTGTCTCTTTCGAACGACTTTAGAATTAGTTTGAGCGAAGAAGACAAAAAATTCTTAGAAACGGTTTTAAATCTCTCCATGAATACGACCGTTATTCTATAATACCTAATAAAGAACACTGAGAATATAAAAGAAATATTCTATTTCTGATAATAAACATTACGACGTTGAAAAAATGTTCTCGATTTTAGAAATCTCAATCCGCTACAAGATAATCACCATCACTGTCGTTTTATTTTATTTCAATGCGATTATAAAACGTATGTAATATGTTATGCAAGATGTTTTCTTGGTATTTCGTAACGCTGAGACGGTAAATAACTGGAAATTAACCTCTGGAACGAACACGCGTCGCTTCCCATACACTGCGCCAAAACACCGATCCCCTTGTAGTTGCATTACTACACGTAATTCTTTTAAGACTTTCTTAATGCCTCTCGGAGATTTCATTTTAATAACACAACGTTTTAGTTTAGGCCCAATTTTGAGTTTAGGCGCGATTTTTTTTCCTACATTTAGATAATGAATTTGTATTTTTAACCGACTTCATTAAATACAAATTTGTATACACAAATATTTACTTTTCGTTTAAAGACAATATTTTCGTCCACATATCTTTAACTCGATCTTACTTGGGTTCGACACCCTCCGTGGTGCAGTTAGTTAGACGCCGGCCTGTGAAACGAGAGGCCGCGGGTTCGATCCCCGCACCGAAACAAATATTTGTGTGACCCACAGGTATTTGTTTCGGGTCTCGGTGTTTGTGAGACCGAAAAGTCTCTCGTAGTTTCTGATACCCACGACACAAGATTCGATCTTAGTGTGGGGTCAGGACTATGTATGTGACTGTTGGGTGTATTTATTGATTTATTTATTAGTGCTCAACACATTTTTGATACAGCTTAAAGAACGACATTCAGGGAGAAATTTCTTTAAAAATACTACCATATACTATAAATTCTCCTTAATAGAGTGTTAGCTTTATATTATGAGCAACGGGATGCAATCCTCAGGTCGGGCAATCTACTTCGTGTGAGTTTCCTGATTTATTCAGAGGAACATGATGTGCTCGGAACTGGCTTACCTATTACAGCATGGTGTGGGAATATTCTTAATGAGCTTTGGGTGTATTATTGTCTTTTCATACCGGGTATATCAAGACCGCGACCGAAATGAAGCCAGGTGGTAGTTTTAGTGGTCACAGACACGTTGCAAATAAAAATGTCACCAAAACAGCGATAGATATTTTTTTAGAACTTTTTAAAAATCTTCGTGTTTGGGTGCTAAATACCTAGTTTTTACGAAAATACTAATTTAAACCCTTACGTACCATTGCGTGTTTAAAAATAAAGAGGTGTACATCATTATTTTAGGGAAGCTATGCATATATCACCCAAATACGACGATAAGTAAAAAATTACAAAAAAAAAGTTGTCGATTTTTTTGCGAAATTTTTACTTGCACTGTGTTTGAAGTCACTAATACTACCCCCTGGCTTCGTTTTCGGTCGCAGTCTTGATATACCCTGTATACTTAATACTGACATTGCGGAATAAATGTAATGAACTTGATGCTATGTAGATAAAATATTTATACATACATAAACACACGCCTTTTTCCCTGAAGTGGCAGACAGAGGTGCTACTAGAACACCCACATATCGCTTTGTATGTTCCGTCCCAAGATGTGATAGGGGGCGAGCTGATAATGACTAGAAAAATCCAATATCACTTTGCCCCACGAACGAACCTATAATATTATAAAGCCCTTAAGACATTTTAAATTCCAGTTCGAAGGTAATTTGCCTTAAAAATTTAAGTCAGCATAATTTAAGTCCTTTCAACTACCGAGTTTTGTGTGTGAAAGCCTTAGCTCAACCGGTACTAGAGGTCGTCGCACGTCCGCCAGATGTCGCTCTGTCGGGACCACACATTACCCTCTATGGGCCTACTCGTTTGTTCACACGTCATATTAGAGCATACATGTGAAATACCTTTTCGCTGCCCTTGACATAAATCTACGAATGAAATTCCTGTAGATGAATGTAATGTTTTTTTGGTTAGTAGTACTTACACCCAAAAGTTAAGGTTAAGGTTGCAGGAAATCGCTGGATGCAGGCCGGTTCCAACAGATCGATGTGAAGATCCTGGGAGGAGGCCTATGTTCAGCAGTGGACTTCCTGTGGCTGAATAGATAGTATACACTGTGGGAAAAATGTGTTGGCTGAAACGGGTACCTGGTACTTTGACATTGGTCTGTCGAAGTGGTGCAACTGTGTGGCGATAAAGCTATCGTGTTCCGCTGCGTGAGAGTGATTGTCCGAAGTTAAATATTCTTTTTTCCCTTACGTCGCTTTTCTTTCCGTTTTCCCTTCTGTTTTAAAAGGCCGAGTCGATGTATTCGGGCTAAACCAGTCTGCTTAATAATTCAATGTGCTAATGGTTTCTTCTGAAAAATAAATGGTTATAAAACAAAATTCATGAATTTGCTAGTCATTATGTTTTCAGCATGAAGTATTTGTGTAAAATTTACGCACCGTAATCTAATTAATAATTTAGGTTGCTGCTACACATCAGCGAAATAATCACAAAACTTCATAGTAATACCTAATCATAATTAAATAAATACACCCAACAGTCACATACATAGTCCTGACCCCATACTAAGATCGAGTCTTGTGTCGTGGGTATCAGAAGCTACGAGAGACTTTTCGGTCTCACAAACACCCAGACCCGAAACAAATACCTGTGGATCACACAAATATTTGTTTCGGTGCGGGGATCGAACCCGCGGCCTCTTGTTTCACAGGCGGCGTCAAACCAACTGCGCCACGGAACTTTTATAAACATTGTGTAAACAGTTATTTAATTATAATGTATGTTATTTTTCATTTTAAATATGGCAGTAATTTGTAACAGGTCAGCTAATGGCATCGTGGTCAGTTTAATTAGAACGTCATGGCGTAAGTAAACCAGTTTATTTTGCTAATTATCCTTATTGTTTCACTGCCTTTAGTATCAGTTATACCTAGCAGCTTAAAAGTATTCAATATAATTGAATCATGATGACGATCATCTTACGCTTTTTATTGTCCACTGCTAGACATAGGCCTCCTCCAGATTGCGTCATTTCACATAATTTAATATAATATTTTAATTATAATCACAATTTACAATCAAATTCCAATCCCTTAAAAAATCGTTGACATGGTTACCAGTGATAACGGGGACCAAAAACTTAACATTTAATATTGAGATAAATAATAAATAATAAATACACCCAACAGTCACACACATAGTCCCGACCCCACATTAAGATCAATTAAGTCTTGTGTCGCAGGTATCAGAACTACGAGAGACTTTTCGGTCTCACAAACACCCAGACCCGAAAGAAATATTTGTGGGCCGCACAAACATTTCTCATGGATATGATGTGTCGAGCTCAATGTAGTGACAATGCTTGATTGTTTTTAGTCGTGTTGCTCCTGTTTATGGACAGGCGTGAACCATCAAAGAAAACGAATAGCTCATTTTATCATTCTGGCTAAAAAAATAATACTTTGAACTATTTTTATACTGTCTATTCCAGCTGGACGAACTGGCTTTTGTGCCTGAATCGATTAATCAATTGACGAATAGTTGGCGACCGGGGAACACACTCGTATTGCACGTTTCACCCGCATCCCGATCTTGTTCGGACAATGAATATTTCTTTTTCTTTGGCAAATACACTAACTTAGTTTTACAATAAAATAAATTGTTATGAATTGTTGCAATTTATACTTCTTGACTAGGAGGTTTTAAATAACTCTTGGTGTTAAGTTATTTGCGTCAAAGAAATCTAAATAGTTTGAATACAAATACCTAGGTATTCTACACAGAAAAAATATACTTTTTTAAAATTAAATATTATGCTCATAATTTTTATTTTTTTATTTTACATATTAAAACTTTTTTATTAGAAAATGTTCGTGCCCATCTCGTTGTTCAATTGGCAAGCAGCTTGGAAACGAATCGCGTGTATGGCATGTATTGGAACGTTCGAAAACCTTAAGAAACTTTTACAAAAGAATGTAAAGTTGAGTATACGGGAGCCGAACTAAAAAGATCAACGTTCAATCACGTTTGGGACGAATAAAAACATTGTTCATGCTCCCGAGTTTTCATTAACTGCGCGCCGGTTAAGTTTGCTTCGCTCACCGTATTTAAACGTTTATAATTATTTATAGTACTAATTCTCGTATTATGTCACCCGTGGTACAGAGCAGTAAACAGGAATATTATGGAAGATATCCCATAATACGTAGAAATATAATTAATTGGCGCGTAGTAAACTGTAGTTCATATTAATTTCGATTTTATGAAAGGGTGGCATAGCGCTGAAATATTAAAATGTCAATGTGATATATGGCCGCGTATTTTTCATTTTTGCAAACATGCAGCAGTATCGTGAATTTAAGCTCTGTGCTTTTAAATACGGATATATCAATGTGTTACTATTTTTAATTATTTATTTGTATTTTTGCTTTGTGAAAATCGAGGGTTTTTTGTAGCATTCATAAAATTCAGCAAGTGGAAGAGATTTGATCAATAAGATAAATAATATAATATCTTTATTATTATTTTGCCAAGTGCAATAACAAGTATTGTATAGGATACATGATGCGGTTTAGACGTCTTATAAAATTCTATTATTGAACAGACACGTTGCTAAGCTAAAAGCTGGCAGAATTTGCCATTAGGTACTGATCAATATACATATTTATACACATAATACCAATTACAGAAACTGTCAGAAACCATGGATTTATAATACCAATTACAGAAACCATGGATCCAATATGCAAGAGTAATTTCTTAAAACAGATTTTTGCATAATTTGTATTACTAGGTTGTTTACTGCATGTTACAAGAATCCAGTTTACATAAGTTATCAACAACAAAATAGCTTCTAACATTATTGAGAAAATGCAAAATTACGTTGAGATTGCTGCAGAATAAATCCTGCACTACATTATATTGTGATAAACAGATTGGAGAAGGCAATTTCCATTTTTATTGACGTCTATAACAATAGGTCGCTGTCGTTAGCATAGATTTTTCCTGCGAGCGTGGCGAAGGCGGGCAAAAGGTCGCTTACTATGTGAAGTACTTACTTCGTTCACTGCACAAAGGCCTTTGACTGATCTTGTGACGTTTTGAGATAAGTCTTGTCCCTGTTTCACTTGTGTTCATAGTTTTATACAAGAACCGTCGGCAAATGCTAGGAGAGTGAAGATGTGCGCAACGCCTAACTTTTTTGTTGTAAAATCTAAAGTCTCGTTGTTTTACATTTAGTTTGTATGTGTAAATTCTTCTAAAGTAGTGTTTATGGTATCGTGGAAGGCATTTAGCCTTCACTTTCTAGTTTTAATACTTACCATGTAAGTGTGATTGTGCATTTCAGGTATCTAAAAATAATATTTCATACTTTTCTGCACTAAGTGTGCCATGAAATATGAAAAGTGAAACCGAAACGTTGGTGTCACAATATGTAAGTAAAAACTGGCATTACAGAATTCTTACGCAAATCGAAATGTTCGGCGCAATGGTCACGGCGAGAAGAAAGCACAAAGCGGCTGCCACGAGATGAACCAGACAAGCGACGTCACGTACTAGCTGACGGTTTATTCCACTCTCCAGTCTTCACCCAGTGAATAATAAATGATAAAATACATTTTTGCTTCAGTTGTACCCGTCAGCAAAGCGAACGCGTACCGTTTGCAGATGTTCGTCGGTGTCAAGCGCGACAGGTATTTGAATTTTTTATGGGGAGCCTAGATTGAAACTAACGTTTAGCTTTTTGTTACTGTGTTTAATCAACCATCAGTTCGGCTTGACAAAAAGTTTCTACCGTGCGTCATTTAGGCGATTTGGAGTAAGGTTAGGGATTCGTAATCGACGCCCCGAGGGAGATGGGCCGCAATTACTTTATCCTTGTATCTGAGATGTTCGAATGACGATTATATATTTATCGTTATCGATACTAAACATCGGTATATATGAAAATTTACTATTGGTATTGGGATGCCAATTGACATTGTTAATGTAATATTATTAGATGATTTATCATTTACAAGGAAAATAATGTTATCGAAGGGAATAGCAAAACTAGCTAGTTTCAGCTAAAACTGTGAAACGGAACATAAAAAGTATGTATTATCCTTTTCGAATATCAAGTGTCGATAAACTCAGCGTGTCGAGTTCGAATCAAAACGATAATCCTTGTAACCTTGAGAAACTCATTACAAATTGGTTCTAGACATAAGAAATGCCAATTAATTCTTTTGCGAGTCAACGTTGGCAATTTATAAAATACGTTCGACAAAGACGGTGAATATTTTAGGCGTAAACGAGTGAGGGCCGAGCGGCGGCGTTTGCGTGAAAGCGTCAGTAAATCCCAAGGGATCCAATTTACCCTACCGACTTGTAAACGCCTACCGGGCTAAGCCTGCACACTACACGCTTTATATCCCTCAAATTTTGCTGAACTTCGCGTGCGATAAAGAATAAAATGGGCGAAAGATTTTCACACGGAAACTGAATTACTTACGCGTATCTCGGGTATTTACTCGTGCTAGTTAGATTAATTTACATCGACAGCTGTTCCATTCTTTTATCAGGGAAATTACTACACGTTTTTTGATGGTTAGTTCAATGCAGAACGAGAGGATCATTTTTTATACTTAATAATAGCAGGTCGTTCGCTAAATACTATGTCTGCATATAAACAAAAGGAACACAACTCAAAACTAAAAATATCTAATAGTAAATGAGGTGACTGATTCTTGGTTTGTCGTATTTGCTACAGTTCAAAATTCTATGTACGTACTATTGATAGTTATGGAATCGTTCCAGCCGATGGTTTTTATAATTGAATTTTCACCATATGTGGTGGTTATTATGTAGGATGCTTAACCCTACCATCAGCAGATGACGATGGCAATTTCCGATTCACTTCGATCGAGCAAGTGAGAAAAGATAAATTGTATTTTATGAAGTCCGCTCGGCTGAGCTGTAAAGGCGTTTCTCGTTAGTCAAATGATTTTCCATCGACAGCTGTGCTTTCAGCTTTCATATAAAGTTGAATACAAACAAGGGTTATTTAAACTGTTTGCCGGCTCCACGTAACCACCGGTACGGTATTACAATATCTACAGCTGTTTTAACAACGTCGGAAGCGGCTTCCATTGTTGCCGCTGTATCAAATTACTTGCCGTGTTGATTGAAATCTGAGCGTACACCATTCTGTTGAGTAAATTTTTATTTTTTATACTTTATTGTACACAAAAGGTAATTAAAAGCAGATATTATAACGTATGTTGAGAGTCGGTGGTCTTTAAGCTATTGGTGAATCTTAAGATGGTTTTGACTTACTTGAAAAAATAGAAAAAAATTATGGTCATGGAAAAAAGAAAGTGGTGATAATCAATAAGTTATAGATCAAAAGTTGGTGGTGAGATATTCATATCCTGCATCATGAATAGTGACACCATTAACGATGGTGGAAATCCTATAATAGTGGCACAATATCTATACCTATATCAGCGGTTCTGATCAGGATGACAAAATTGTATTGGCAGGGGAGCAATATTGCACTGAAGTTACCATCAGGTGCATTGCGGTTTCTTCGTCATTCCAGTATAAAAATATATGCTTGCCTTTTGTTTGTATTCTACATTTACCCATATATTGTGTATACAAAATTTACTGCTGAATTTTTAGATTTCGCTGCCATCTGGCGAATTGAAACTTGGCAGACCGGGTCGCCTTGATCTATAAATGTGAAGATTACTATAAGCTTCGTGTGTGCATTAAATGGCTTGTTTTGTTCACGACTCTTACAAGGTTTGCATGGACACTTGATTTTAATTATTAAATATTACAATACATTTGTCTAAACTAATATTATAGAGAGGAAAGATTTGATTATTAAAAGGCTCTGAAGCTACTGGGCCGATTTGAAAAATTCTTTCATTATTAGAATCCTACATTATCCCTGACGAACATAGGCGATAGAATATTTTCAATAAAATGTATCTGCACCCTGGCGGAGCCGGGCCGGTCTGCTATATTGTATAAAAATATGTCATTAACCTGTTCCATACTAAATGCGTATTGTTTGTTCCAATCAAGCGGTACGATGCATTACGATTATTTTAAGATTCTCTACATACAACTTTTCATAAACAGTTTTAACCTTGGTGCTGGAAATTTAATGAGGATATTGTCTTATGAAGTAAAAATCAAATAAAGCCATAAGTCATAATATATTGAACGTAATATCAGTTATAATTACGTTAGGGGGAATGAGGAAAACATTCCACATTTCTTCCGAAATATAATAATGTGCCTAATATCGGAAATGCTTTAATATAATTTTATAAGATCAGTAGCATTCTATGCTACACAGTACAAATGTGCATAAAAATTTAATGTATACTGTTTCATAAGAGGTTTATCATAGAATTTATAAGATTAGATTGCAAAATACGATTATACAATTACATTATGTGAGCTTCGAAGAAGACTGATATTATTCAGTGAGCAAAATATTCTAAAATATATAGCCATAGTAAAGAAAATTGAGGAATTCTGGCATCATCAATAATTATCATTGTCACTAAATAAAGCATTTGATCTACTCGAGCAGGGGAATGTACTTTGTATAACGCAGCTTTTTGTGTCAAATCTTTGTCACACCTTGCACATAGTATTAGAACCTGGCAGGCAACAAGGAAAAAAATAATCCAGAAAACCGGAGAAATATTGTTTATAAACTGCCACAGTACTAATATTTCACATTCGCAGCTATTCTTTTTATCGTCCAGATTTCATTGTCGTGTGCTGGTTCGTAATGTAAGCTTATTAAATCTGGGAATTTATAACATTCCTCCTTCGTTGTACTGGTTTTCTCGATGTAACGTTATTTAGTAGTCTTTATTTCCTCTCTTATTAATGTGCTCTGACTTCACTTATCACTTTTGCATGGTTGTTTGAGGTGATATTGTTCTTTCAATTATTTCGAGTATTTAGAATATTCCGTGTCTCTGATACACAATAACTACTTGATTAAAATTACCATATTCATTGATTTTACCCCTCGGTTGTTAGTCGCTATTTCTGGTGCAATACTATTCAATACCGCAATTTGTGTCATTAAATTAGTAATCCATAAAACTATACTTTTTAAAGATGCTACTGTCACATTTAGCTAAGCTGCAATGTAAGAAATTCATGTTTATAGTGTAGTAAATGTGGTAGATTTGGAATCATTTATGTGTACGTCATTAATGTTAGCCCTCGCTGTAATTACGGCACCCATCGAATAATTTATGTTATGAAATAAATTCGCCAATAACGTTAGGAGATAAATCGAGATCTTCACTTAAGTACGGTCTACCCACACCTAAACCTGTATAACAATAATACAGAGTGAAAGGCAAACTACTACCCACGACACGAGTAGATCCGCTATTCTCAACCCCAAATAGGTGTTCAACACTATTACCTGAGTCTTAAAGTTCAGTTTCATTTGAATATGTATCAGAGTTGTGGAAAATGACAACGTTAAGTATTGTTTCAATGTTGTGTAGGTCGGTTTGTAAGTCCTTAGTCATAACATGGATTATCTCGGACAAGTTGAGAAGGCTTCTACTACGCCTTGGTCCCTGGAGGTTGTTGCAATTGCACAAGTTCTGAGTATAGGTTATATAGTACAACTGGATCAAATTTTCCATAAAAAATGGAGGCTACAGAAATTACGTATTTTTGTATAAGTAAAGCTCTGATTGTATCAGTTGAAAAGCTCATTAATTGCCCGTTCTTTCCATGTCGAATTACTGGATATATTGCAGCTGATAAGTGGAATTATTTCTATTATTAAATATATAGCTCTGTGTAGAGTCACAAACCTGTATAATCTATGCATAATTTTATGTTACGTTCTCTACATTTTTCATCATTGTTATCTGGAAAAAAAGAGGGACAAATTTCCCAATTATTTCTGTTGTGTCTTGTTACTCGATTTCTGATTTTCCATATATTTATGTTATTAAATATAAATACAAAGAATACTCAATGCACAGATGACCGAGTTGATAATGATGAGTATACAGCTGAGCAGGAAGTTATAAAGGCCGGTGATGGCGTCGTCGTCGGTGCGAGATCTCGCGCTTTGAGGTCAACACCTGCTAGTGCCGCAATTAGTGCATGCACACTCCACGTATCGCGCTTGATGACACATTTTACTCATTCCCTCCTATAATAACTCACGTCAATATAAAGTATTGCGTGCTTTTCATTAGCACCTGTTTGATATAATATTTGGTACGACGCGAATTTACCGCTCTATCAGGCATGATTGAATTTGAAAACGTAAGAAAAGGTGGCATGTACGAACTGCGAGTCAAAATCTTTTAATCTTCAATCCATCCTTGCTGCAGCAAACAAAAACTTCAGAAGAAAAATGCCCAGTAAAATGTACTTAAACTATTCGCATTCCTGCCTATGGTTGCGAAGATAGAGGCTTGAGCCTATGTACTATTGTAATATTTGAAGGGGTGAAATTTTACACTGTGAGTGTGATATACACAAATCCAAAGAGTGACTAATTAAAAAGTTATAAAAATATCCGAGTCGAACCAATTATGCGTTTACCTTTTCCATTCGTTTAATTGGTAGAATTATTTTGCAAACTAACTCTATTTCGTCCCAATCCGGCGGTGATGAGCAATACAAATATTCAGCGATTTTAACCGGATAGTTCGATTTTGCTACGAAGCAATCACGTGAAATATTTTGTCAGCAAAAAGTGTGACGCCAAATTTTCATCCAGTGAAACGTAACGAACATATTGCAAGCCTTTCAAATTATTATCCGAAACAATGGTCACGTTAAGGCCGGATTTACTGTTTTTATATTGTTTAGTTTCCATAAAAAATCATATAGTCCTGACCTCAAGTAAGATATCAAATCTAGTCTCTTAAGTATTAGAAACTACAAGTGGCTTTTTTAGTCTCACGACAGCTGAAAAATCAATGTTTGTGGGTTCACAGAAACATTAAATATCGGTGCCACATGTACCAAAGTATCAGAACGTTCATGTACAGTAAATAAAAGTTAAGATGTCTACATTTTTACAGCTATTAGGTACGTATACGGTCTAATAACTTTCCCGTGTCACGGAATGTTCCGAATTCTTTGGGCGGTGGTTGAAATGATTTGTTAGTTCCAGGCCTCACAATACGCCATTCTTTTATAACTCGGTTCGTAAGTCACTGAAGTATTTTCTTTGGAGCATTGCAGTAGGGAAACTTTTAGCTGAAAATACGAGCCAAGTTTCCCCTTTTACCTTGATAAAAAAAAATGCTTCTCCCGGCGGCCGTGCATCCAGACACGATAAAATTTACATGTTTCGCTTTCCGCCTTTATTTTATTTTAAAGGGTGAAATAAGACGACATTACGCAAAGAGAATATTCAATTAGAGACTTCTAAGATTTGTGTTTGCTCTCCCCAAGCCGTTCCAACTTATTGTAGATCGCTTTGCCCTTTTATTTGTTTTGTTTGTTACTCATGTATTGCGCCAGTGATCTTAAGTTTATATTCAACTTATAGTTTAAAAGGCTTTATTAATTCAATCTATTATCTACGAAAAGATTAAGTCCAATGAAGTCAGAAATGCCTTGTTTTAGAAGTAGGTCGAGGTTAAAGATAGTAGATAGGTATTTTCATTTTAAAAGCTCAGAAATAGCAAAGTATAAGAAATAAGAGAAATATTTAAAAAGCTGAGGGATTAAAAAGACTCGGCGTTGACCTTGAATTTAAGCGGATTGTAATGCGTGATATTTGAAAGTGCTGACGTGTAGTTGAGAATGTAAATTCGTAGCATTTTTACATCTTTGGTGATCGCAGACCAGTTGACACGATCGATGACGCAAGTAGAATGCATTTTAGTTATTTATCTGTTGTTTGGCATAGCAACACAAGAGAATTGAGATATACATATAAAAATAGCAATCTCAAAACAGAAGTCAATAAATAAATTCATTTCAATGAGTGACCCTTAGATTGACTTCTTTACCAGAGTAGTTATTACACCCTTCATTGACATCAAAGCTTGGTGTGATATGATTATTTCAATATTTAATGTCAGTGCTGCCATAAAGTTGTTACGGTTAGCTATACAACTGTAGTTCGTAGTGGCTAAGGAGACAATCCAGTTTTAGTGCTTGTTATTAAATTTCATGTTGAAATATCTATAAAATTGTTACGTGGATGTTGCGGAGAAGAAATTCCATTATATTTGACAAGATTGGCTCGGTGGCATTCAGGAACAAGCGGCTCGACAATGAATGTATTTATAACATTTTTCCCCACATCGCAAGTACCACGTTTATTCCGGAAGATTGATTGGAAAATATTGCGAGGCAGCGTGCCGCTTCAATAATTCAATTTCCACGTCTTTATTAAAAATGTCTCTAGGAGCCTGAATACAAAAATGATAGATGACGAAAAATTATGTTTATTTTTGTATATTTTATTACGAACAGATGTGTCGCGCCTCAGAAACTGTTCAAATAAGTTTTAGTGAGATCCTTTGATGTCCTTTGGAAGTAATTTTCTCGGTTCATATTTATACATGTAATAAAACTTTGTACTACAGACTGTGTAGAGAATGTATTGGGAAATAAGGGCGTTAATAACAAGTTACAAAACCCATTAATAACTTATATTGACTGTTATGTCCGTACTATGCGGAACATTAAATTACTTTGAGCACCGATAAGTGAGTTTTAAACAATGTTTTGTTTGATATCATATTTTTTTGCAGCAGCTTACTTAGTCCATATTATTGGGTTGGTACCATGCTGTTGACATTATTCGGCGTTAATGAATTGATTAGCGCTGTCCATGAAAATGCATAATACAATTAAGTATCGTATGAGCTTTGCCGGTCTGAAAATGAAGGGTGGAAAGAAAGGGAGCAATAGAGGCGAAGTTAATGCGGTCCTTGATTTGATTCTCATGTAGGGGACTTCATTTGTGCGTTTCTCAGTCTGAGAAATCTCATATACGTTGCCCGATATATGTCCCCAGTATTTGTCGTGGAGATGGGCTCACTCCCTATCACATTGAAAGTCGGAAATAAACTCGGCAAAGTATGAATACTATTAGGGGTATCTCTGCTTACTCCCTTGGGAATATAGTCGTGAGCTTATGTATGTGTTATATTTATCCTGGATAATAGTCTCCCGGAAGCCAATTATACACTGAATGATTATTTCTTCAGCTAAAAGGAGATTAGCATCTTTGTGTAAGCACGATCGTTTGAATAACAAACTGCATAAATACATATTCCACGCCGAAGATCAAGGTGGATTTCTCCTAATGACATTTCGAGAACTACTGCTTCTGTATAAATGGTTGTCTTGATTCTCTAGTATAAATATTATGGGACCGCTCGCATAAACACCGAGAGAGCGAGCGCCGCGCCGCGCGCAAACAAATTATCACCGCCATTGGTTGTCAAACTGTCGGTGTATTTGCTTAATCCTGTTTGTTTACGAATTATTGAAATTAGACGGCGCAGTTGTGATAGCGAATTTGTCGTGTGTTAACTTTCAGGGTGTTTGCCTTTTTGGTTGGAGATATTGCGTGCCATTTAGGTATTGAGTATTATAATATAGGAAGTCTTGTGTACTGTGTAAGGATACTTGGAAATTGGAAGATTTTACTTCAAACATGAAAGTTTTGTGTGACGTAAACAAGACCCTATGTAAACATAGTGCATGTAACGATACAATTTATAACATACCACATTTAATTGGTCAGACTTGTGCACTTTACCTTTAAGGCTTGTATAATTCGGCTCCGTGGTTCGTTACGCTAGCTATTAAGCTATCACGAAAAATAAAAAAATCTAATCCTTTCACTCATATTTTTTCTACGCCCAATAAACTGCGATACTCGTTGTTGTGACATAATTGGGTCGCAAGTGGAATTCATTAAGACGGAGTGAAATATTACATCCTTCCCGTAATGAAACGACGGGCGGCCAGATAACGTTTTTAATGAAAAATAACTGAGATTTTTTTAAAGCCAATTTATTAAAGCTCTTCAATGTGCGTTATATTAAAGTTTTGTAGCAACGTTAATATTTGTTTTAAGTGTGTTCTAGAATTCGGGAGCGAGTTAAAAGCGTACTTAGCGTTTGTGAAATGTTGAGGAGCGCTGGTGTCGGGACCGCGGTGACGTTCACCTCGACATGTGGTTTTAATGGTGTGCACTCTAATGCAGAGATGCTCTACTTCTCCTTGCCGCTTTTATTCATAAGTGCCTCGGAAATCGTGAATCGCTTTTAAAATATTTCCTATTGTTCCAAAGAACAGTGAAATACATATAAACGATATATACAGATCGAGACCAAATGTTTGTCGGAATGTTTCCGTAAATCCAAAGGCGGGCTTGTGTTGCATCAATCTGAGTCTGACAAACTCTTTTGGAAAGTGCGCGACACCGCGCTCGATTAGTGCACGGCCGCGCCGGTCGGGGACGGCTGGCGGAAAAATAAAGAGTGCCCGAAACTAATCTACTCCCACGACCTGCCTCGTCTCGCAGAATGGCTGCGTATTTTAATCAGACATTCCTAAATGGATTTTTTTATTAAGTGCCGGCTGTGAGCGGACTCTTTCCTTTTAATTTTTTACGGCACGTCGAGACTCATCGAAACAACTGTACCTGTTAGGTCTGGAATGCGCAGAATGCTCTCCGCTACGGTTTTACCATTGTGTTGATTAATAACGCTTAAATGCACGTGTGATAAAGGCATTGTTCTCGCTGCAATAACTTTTTTTTTACTTTATAAGGTTTATGTGTAAACATTCATTGTACGTTGGGAGTACAGGCACGTCCCAGGGAGAGCTACTTTCTTTTCAGTGCCAGATGTATTAATTAATGTGAACATTTGTATTTATTGTACTTCATTATTCTAGTTGTTTGATGGTTGTCGTATTCTTATCTAGCAAAAGCTGATTGTACACGAATCTATGGCAATATATCCGTTTAATATCATTGTTGAATTACTGATTATGGAGATTGATTTATAATTTATCAATCCAATCTATGAATGGTTGTTTATTAGCATTATAATGCTTTCGCTTTTCCATTAGATTCATGTGTTCCTAATATTCTTATTTTGTATGAACATAATAGTCATTATTCACTGAAATAAAAATATTAAATGTTTGTATATGGAGTAGGTATATTTGATAAACATACATTATTTTCCTTACAAGTGTGTCTCCTCCACGCATCAATCTTTACACCCCACAATACAAACATAAAACATCGAAAAGTACCACCGATTGATACGAATGTAAAAAAAGAAAATCATTTTTCGTTCCAATACTTATCAGCCATAACGCTCCAGTGCTTTCATTGCATCGCAATGCTCAATGTATAATAGGCTTGCGGAGATCGACACGACCTATTGTCTTCAGTTCCGCTGGATTTGATAATTCGATTACATGGTACAGTCGTGTATAATGTTATAATGCCTTTGTTGTTTTAGGTTGTGATTTACTGTTGGGTCAGTTTTGATGGTATAGTTTTATTAGTATGAAATAATGTGGCTCGGCTAAAGTTATTTTCGGACGCCCTTACATCAAGTGAAAGAAAGAAAGCTATGAAAGTGGACTCGTGATCTTCGTAAAACCGTTGGCTAAGGGTACATGGTTTATTGGCTGGTATGATAGGAACACTATAGTGGAAAGTCAGTCTAGTGACACAGGAAAGTTCGTCGCGTTCCGGGCTCAGCTTGCGGTTTCGAGTTTAATTTTATAGACCTTATTGTGGATACGCTATTTGGATTGGACCCATCGTCAAGTACATTGCTGTCACTTTGTCGTGTCAGCATATACTATATCGATCACTGAACAAAAAACTGTAAATCCATAGTATTAATTATAAGTGTAAACTTATGTCTTCCTTCAAGACGTTTCCATGCTCAATGCGGTGTCCAGCCGCGCGGGTTGAATTTTTCTCGTGCTCACTGACGGAGTTCACAGAGGCAGGTAGTGTACTTATTAGGCTTAGTTAGTCGTAGTATTGTATTAACTTTGTGATTGATTTCGCTGCGGGTTAAAGACAGGTTAGAAATTCCCGGAGACTCGCTGAGCTTCAATGCTCAGTGTCATTAAAATGCGTGCCACTGTTGATCCTGGCTTACAGGAGTTGCAGTGGCGGGTGTGAGGGCGGGACAGTCTCCATAATGTAATAAAATATCGTACTCTTCTGTATTGGGTGTAACCTGTAAATAGTAGTATGTTGAATAAATAAAATAAAAAAGGAATCGAAATTCGTTTCTTAGATTCATATCCGTTTCGCTTCAGGTTTCTTTGAACTAACATTTTCGTATAATTTTATAAAATGTTTGGCGAAGAAAATTGACGAAACCGATTTCATTATTTACGGCAGTGTTTCAAATGTACTTCGATATTCATCGGAACTTGTAGCAATACCTATTTATCGTTTCTGAATTGAGATACTAAAATATCGGTTGAAAATTGTATTAAATTTTTAGATAGATTTAAATTGTTTGATGAAATTAAATTATATTGATTTTACATTTCCTTTAAGTAGCATCGATAGATAACATATATGTAGCATGCTTTTCTGATCTCTATATAAGAATGTACTTATTATTTTTTATCCAACCGAACACCAATAGTTAATTAAATAACCATACTGAAAATCAATTCTAACTATAAATGACAAATTATTACTCAGTATTATTTACCACATAAACAGGTAAATAAATGCTCCGGATTTAACTCATAAGGAAAAATGACTTATTATCCTTTATAATTAATACGTCGACAAAGGAAGCACTTCTTAAAGCTTACAAACTGTTAGCTAATTTTAAGCTAGGAAGGCCCGACTAACGACCGGATATTTTCGGATCAGTCGTACGAACGGAATAAAAAATAAAAGCTACGACGTCCGCGCTCACTTCATAATTTATGGACACCCTACTTTATCGGTTTGGTAAATTATGTTCCTCCTTAATTAATTCTTGTTTTTGTTGGACGGTGCTCTTAGTTGTCTCGCGTATTAAGTTGTAAAAGATGTTATGAAAGTTTCGATTATGTTTGGTCTAAAAACGTCAGTTTATATTCATGCGTCTGTTAAGTATTTTTTTATCATAGCTGTAAAAGGTTTTATGAACCTTGCCATTTGTAAATCAGTTTTTTCATTATACGGTTAGGACTATGATAATACGAGCTTTGTTGTTGCAGCCATCGTGGACTTTTAAAATAAATAAAGCTGAAGGGACATGAAAGCAAAACTAAACCAAATGTGCATTTAAAACTGACAACAATAAAACTTCTTGAGTGTATAAATAAAACGAGTTGTTGTTCTTGTATATTTTCAACGTTAGATCAAAAAATATTACTTTTAGTTCCTTATTATATTATTCCTTGTTATATTATTGCTTTTCGGCATTTGGCTGCCTCGGTGTCGCAGTGGGTTAAACGCCGCGCCGGCTATGAAACATAGAGTGCAGAACCGAACCCACCGTAAAGCAAACTGGTAAAAATTTTGAACAAAAAGTTAAATTTCGATTCCTAAAATGAGTCTTAAATTCGTACAAATTTATTTGGGAATCAGAATTTACGTGATAGATTATAGTCTATACACCCTCATTGTAACCATACCAAAGAGATGAATCTAAATTCGCATTTAAGGCTTTCTTTTTAATACCCATACATTGTAATTAAACCTATGGAAATACACTAAAAGCCTTATTTACACTAGATACTAATCTAATACCGGGAACTATATTTAAATACGATGCAATGCTCCGATTAAATAGACTTAAGTTATCTACCCAATCAGCGAGTATTTCCCCATGCGTAAAACCTGAAGTAAACTTCATAGTAGATCATAACCACTACTTTCCGTATAAGGTCGTTTGACGAGATAATTCTGCAGGTGGTCCTCCCCTTTCCTATAGTAAAGATTTCCTTTGAAGCAAATTAACTCCAACACTTCAACAACATTTAAGAAAGTTTAATAAGCTAGTACAAACTTGATCTTACTCGCAGAGCTACTTTGATTACGTAGTATTTATTTATTTAAACGCTTATAATAACTGGGTGGATTCCTTATTTCTAACTGGTTTACTAAACCCGAGCTATGTCTTGTTTTTATTTCACTAGAAAGATGGATCGAAAATGTATTGTTTAATGTCACCTACACCAACATATCGGAGTATTTATAGCGTAATTCCAATATTGAGGCTTCTCCCCATTTTGGATTTGTGCTAAAATGTATCGTAAGCTGTGAGGTACCGCTGATTTTCAATGGAAGGTCAGCGTGATCTGACCGCCTAACCAGCTAATAGCTTAACACCTTGATATTTTATTAAATTTCGTATATTATGCAGGTTGTTTATGTATTTATCCATTCACAAACATAAACTTACGCCTGTATCCCTGTTGTAGTAGTAGATTAGTACTTACAATAGTAATGTGATAGAGGCTGTGTATAAATTTCATTTACAGGAAACTCATATTATCTTATCGGAAAATTCCACTTAAAATAGAGTACCTTTAAATATAGACTTTAAAAATGAAACGGGTGATATTGTCAGATAGACTATTACTCATGTGTGTTAAAGCGAATACAACACATATATTTGATGTAAAATATCTAAATATAAGCGCCGGCATCGCTTAGTAAGTAGAAAATTCTGAACTTCTCTTCAAGAGTAAATTGAACAGTTAACTGACAGCACATCCCTGCCCGTTCTAACTTGAACTCATTCGCTTGATAGAATATTCAGTACTAAATGGCAATCTTAATTTATCTGCATTAAATAAATTATTCATGTCCAAGTCCACTCCCTTAAGCGACACATAAATATTTGTTGAGGAACAAAATTAATTTTCATATTATTTTGGTAACAAGTTACAGTCGCGACAGGAAATGGCTAAATATGTATTTTGTTTCTATTACTTAAGGAATGTGAATTATGCTGTCTTATAATATAGGAATGGTTATTGAGTTCAATAATGCCTACATAGAAGAAAATATAAAAAATATTAATGTTATAAATCTGTGCAACATCCATAAATTACATCAAATTCTGGTGATATATTTTATACACACATTGGTATCATTGCATTACGGGCAATAAATATGTAAGGCCTAATGAAAATATTCTTAGACAAATGTACGTATACAAGATAGAAATAAAAATCACTATTTAGTTTTAGTATCAATCGAAGATGGAGTGTAATGGAAACGGAGTTAATAAGCTTATATCAATGACTCCAGTTATATGGATTTACATCCATTGTTTTTTTTTATTGCAATTAATGGCGAGACGAGCATGCCATTCGCCTGATGGTAAGCGATAAGACCGGAACACAACAGCGCATTTACACTGCTGTTTGGCGGGAGTAATAGACATTGCGGTGGTACCTACCCAGGCGACCTCTCACATATGCGAGACCTACCACCAGTAAATCCCTTGTTTTAAGGCAGAGGTTTGTATAAAACATGGTTATTATCAATTGCGAAAAAAGTTCACCAAAGGAAAATAACTATATAATACAGGTAGGTAGGTTTTCAAATAAGGAATTTATACATTACATTCTTAATTACTTTAATACTTTGCCATGACTTCCTGAATATGCAATGAGATGCGACGATGATTTGTTCTGAAAATGATACTGAACTATAAGCACTTTGTATAACAGTTTCAATTGCAATATGTATGGATATTGATACATACATACATAAATTCACGACTTTTTCCAGATGGGGTAGGCAGAGGTGCTACCAGATCACCCACGTTCAGGCGAAACCAATGTTTGTTCCATGGGTCGTGCCTATCGCGATATCGGGCACTAATACATGACTCCGGGCTGATGATGAATATAAATATGCAATATCACTTTGCTCGACCCGAGATTGGAAACCGGGACCTCAGCGTTTTAATAGTACCGTAGTACAACTGCGCCACCGAGGCAGTCTTTTTTTTATTGATATTGTGATTTTTGTCATCATATTGATGTGACAACCACGTATGCTTAAACATAGATAGTAACACATTTCTACACATTTCTACTCGTAACTACTTTCCGATCTAGCTCTGACCCCGTTTCGTCACCAATTGCGTTCAAATAACAAGTCTGCTTATTTTACAGTCACTTACTTTAATCGAACACGAATTTCTGTACCTTTGATCTATTTTCGGCTCATTTGTCTGGCCTATTTCTATTCGGTGGAATGAGGAGACGAACATTCTAATTAACGAATATTTCTTCGCTTTACACTTGAATGATTGTTAGAAGCTTCTTGTTCTATTATTGCTTGATGAAGTTATATCGGTCTAGTAATAAGGTATATGCGTAGTTATACAGGATATATCAAGACTGCGACCGAAAACGAAACCAGGTGGTAGTGTTAGTGACTTCAGACACAAAGCAACCAAAAATTTCGAAAAAACAAATAATCAACTTTTTTATTATTTTTTTTACTTTTTTATCTTTACGAAACCACTGGATTTTATCAATAGGTCGGTTTTATAAAAAAATATCGCTTCTGAAACGCTTATGAGCCAAAAAAACGATGAAGGTCTCTTCTCAATAAATATCGCCATAGAAGAAAAAGGTAAACATGGTCATAATATTATGATAAGCCAAATTATTAAGGATCAATAAAGTGAAATGAACACAGTAAACAATATTAGTGACATTACAAAAATGGAAACAAAAAGATTAGAGAAGGTTTTAAATAACGAATAAACTTACTTTAAGTGCAATCGTGAGCTTTAAAGCACATATTTTGCTAAGACGGAACCTTTTTATAAGCATAAAGCTATATTTAATGCCTTATCTATACACATGCTTATAACCATGCACTATCTATTACCAAACACGTTGCGCACTGCAATCGGACCTGCGAGCTAAAATGATATTAATTTAATACTTAAGGCTGAAGGTGAAATTCCTTTGCGTAAAAAGAAAATTGTATTTATGTCACGTCCTTAAAATTTTAGGCGCGGAAAGTTGATACAAGCCTCGCGGGGGATTATAAGTGAATTTATTAAAGGCACTGAGAAGACCTGCGTATTACGAGTTAGCACTTCGTTAACTGGATACAAAGTAATTAAGTGTGGAGTAGCTTTCCTTACAGGTCGGAAGTTGCCAGGAACTCCTTCGAGAAATTTATTGCACCTTTCTCTTTACGACTGTTGTAAAAATTCCACTTAATTATGAAGATACAATCTCTTACGCGACGCGGACAGGCTTCTTGTTAATACTTTTTATGTTGATTTGATTTGAAATACATGAAATACTGTTTGTTATTACTTATTATTTCTCCACTCTTATGATACATTTATGCGATATTGGCTCAACATGATTTTGATATATTCTATAGCGAGAGCAAAATGCTAGGGTTCATTATTTTATATTCGAAAGCTTCTTTAACGAAAGACCGGATAATCCAAACCTATACCTGAGAAACTCACTGTATTCAAAGTGGTTTATCCGACCTAAGAATCGAACCCTCCCACAGCAACAAAATAATAGAACCTCTTATTCCCACAATAGAAAATAATAAACAAGCATTATTTAAAACCTTCAATGTTTACAAGGAAAATGCCATCGCGCAATAAATCTGCGTACTTTGTATTTGTAGAAACATAACGACAAGTTCTGTAGATGGCATCTAACGACCGGTCTTGTACTCGGTCAGTTTGCCCCAACATGGTATATGGGTCACGGCGATATTACCTAAGAGGCTAACACACGTTACATTACTTTGTTATTGTAAATCACTCAAAAGAATAACAAAAAATAACGTCTTATTTTTTTTTAATTCTCTTGTCATTTCTTATAACTATCTTCATATGTCAGCCAGTCCTTGAAAACGTGAACCACAAATATTTGTTTCGGGTCTGGGTGTTTTTGAGACCGAAAAGTCTCTCGTAGTTCTTGATAACCACGACACAAGACTTGATCTTAGTGTGGGGTTAGGACTATGTATGTGACTGTTGGGTGTATTTATTTTATTGGTTATACATTTATTCACGTATCTGTTAAATTGAAAAATTCGTAAATTGAGAGCCTCAAAACTCTTACTTTCTAGCTTTTTGGATTTGTATACACCGTCCAATGAAAGCGAATCAATTTGTTTTAACCGACATCATGATTGCGACTGAAGTGCGTTTCTATCCATTAGTTGATGTCGTTTTAATCTGGACTGAGTGAGTATCGATTTAAAAATTATTGTCCATCAAGGATCAATTTATTTCAACGATGTTTATTAACCTCACAATCACATTGACAATCAAGTCTTTTAATATAATTTAATCGATATAGTACAAGTTATAATTTAACCAATAGTCGGAATCTCCGCACAAACTGTAAATGTAATCCAGTTTCCGGCGATTTCGCTAAATATGAGACAATATGAAACCAGGCCAAGACATTACACAGCTGAATGAAATCGCCTCTTCCCGTTATACCGGTGTTGCTACCCTTGAAGCCGTTCGTGCTTATCACTGTAGCCTTGCGATTGACCTTTAGCGGTTATGCAAGCGTTAAGTAACTTAATCATCTTAAATGCACGGAATTGCAGCACTTCGATTCGACATCGAAGATTTTCCATGATTAAAATTTAAAATTGGAATGTGTTTTTTTATAGCATGTTTAAATGTAAATTAATGTTGTAGGTAATCTTATCTACATACACATTTACATACATAAACATCACATACATACATACATAAACTCACGCCTTTATCCCCGAAGGGGTAGGCAGAGGCGCCACTAGGACACCCACATTTCGCCCTGCATGTTCCGTCCCACGATGTGATAGGGGGCGAGCCTATCGCCATATCGGGCACAAATTCAAAAATTGTAATCTTATTACTGTCTATTTTTTATCCTCAAAGGGCTAGCTATAAAACTATATTGATGTCTAATTAGAATTTAAAGATTTATCAACATGATCTGTCATTTTTATTGACAGTTAAGCAAATTTTAGAAGAATTAAAATAGTTAGGCAATAGCTATAACTTCACTGAGTCTTATTTAAAATACAATTTACGATAAAGGTCTGGAAATATGACAGAAAATTATCATTTAAATGAAAAATTAAAACCTAACGGAATTGAAAATTGCATTTGCATGACTTAAAATGCTATTTTTGAATACTTTTTAAGCGAATATTTTAGTAATTCAATAAATATCGACTGTATATTTTTTGTCTTTTGTCGCTTTACCCATATAAGTTATACCGGGGCAGTAAATCTTTCATTGTTCCAAAATTGGCGGTGCGTGATCATTCTTTTTTATTTTATGTTGTGAACGCTGTAAATACGTGCTTTATTATTTTAAATGTAATTTTATTTCGATATCGTAATAGAGCCATAAATAATAATGAGATTTTTATCATTTGAAAGGCGTAATCGACTGTAATACGGTCGCGATTGTAATGTTTCAATGAATATTGAATTCGGTGATCGGTGTTTCGTAATGGATGAATTAACGTAAAAAGTATTCTTACACTTTTTAATATATACTTTCATTAATTGTATTATATTATTTGTATCTGTTTTTTCACGAATATGAACTATGATTAATTGTAATATTCCATATTTAGACTTGCACTAAAATAGTTTTCAATTAATTGAACTATTGTTTAATTTGTTTTAGCGATCAATATTTTAACCAATGAATTAACAATGTACTTGTATAAATTAAAATGATAATATCATATTGATTTATTTTTAATAACCCAATTCTCGCATTTTTACAAGGTTAGATATAAGCAGATTAACATTTGAATAATGTGTTAGATAATCATTATTATGTCCAGTTATAAATTGGTTTTTGTTATTTCATTAATGTCGTCAGCGATTACGGTAACGATAATCAAACATTACATTATTCACAAGGTTCTTAACTATCTCAATGAGATAAAATTACAACTCCGAGTATTAAGGGTGTACTTAATGCGAATCAATCATTATATACTTAATCATTTACTTGATTGTATTTTATAAATTGCTAGTTTTTCCTATATCAAATTACTAGGTTTATGTGGTTCTTTGTGACTCGAAAAATCTATTATATTGTATCGCGAAGGAACTGCGATTTTTTTTTATAAATAATAAACTATTTAAATCTTGAAACCAAAAAGTATATCTAAAAATTATTTCAATACGTTGCTCCTTTGTTGCTTGTAATCAAATCAATATGGTTACTTTTGCATTCATAATCTTAGTAAGTAGGCTATCAATTTATGATTAAAAATAATGTTATCAAGAATTCTCATACAAAATAATCCTGGATGTTATAAGAATATCGTACATACTGATGTATAAAGCGCTTCCTGTTATAATTTTAAACTCAAACTTGGCCGTCTTGGCGCCTAAACAAACAATGTTGGAGAATGGAGTACGACCTTTTTGAGTATATTTATCTTTAAATATTTATTATCTTTCGAATACAAAGTAAACAATATTAAAGTAAACATTACGTATCGACTATTGAATCGGGACATTTTGGGGACATGAAAAAATAGACATCAACTCAATGCAATCATAGTATTGCAAAGCCCAAACATTGTGAAGGCTGGAGAGACGATTTATTGCCATATTTGGTTTATTCAAATAGGCTACTTTATAGAAGGCACTACGTCAATCTATTAGGAGTTGATGAGGTGACGATGGCAGGAATTCAAATCCAGAATAACGTACCTAAATGTAATACTTTTTGTGAAAATTCCATAAATTTTGGTGACAAATAGTCCTTATTCAATTATTCCTTGCTGGTTTGACAAGCTACTCAATAGTGAAAAAATGTTCAGTACAGCACAATTAAATACCACAACACAAAAGCCAGTAACCCACAATAGTTGACAAACAGACCGAAATAAATACATACATAAACTCACCATGCTACCAGGACACTCACATTTCGCCATGTATGTTCTGCCCCACGATGTGATAAGGGACGAGACCATCGCCATATCCAGAACAAATTCCTGACTCCGGGCGGGCTATGTATAGAAAATTTTCAATAACACTTTGCCCGGGATTCGAACCCAAAACCGCAGCAATCCGAACAAAAAAGCAATCCGAAAGTGCCACAAGTAAATAAGCTACTTAATTCGTAAATAAAAATACAACAAAAGCTAATGAATGGATAATGCAAGCGGAAGGACCTGGATTGTCACGGCACGAGACAACAGGCCACCAACTATAACACCGCTGGAAAATGGATTTGCCTCGAATGCGAAACGCGACCCAGTTTCACTTTTACCTCTAATAATTCTACGTCGGTATTGTGACTGATTTGATTTACGCAGCTTTACGAACGTATTGGGTAAGAAACGGGTAACAAAAGTGTTTTTTTACTCGTACATTTTGTTCAAGAACGTGTACAAAAGAAACTAAACTGTCTGAATTTTGTATTGTTGCTACAATGGAACGTTTTTGCCGTGCTTTGATTGTTCTTGTAGTTTTTTGCGAAGCTGTAAGGTGATATGAATGGAGAGCAAAAAATCAGAGCATTGAGCGGTGATGCGTTTTGATTAAATAGTCTTTGAGAGTTGGTTTAAATTAATCTAGTGCCATCAATAGAACTATCAACTGATCCCACGGTTAAGTATTGTTTTAGACTCCAACGCAGTTAATTAAATCATTTATTTCCCACTCGTTACACAGAAATATGTCGAGTGAAAAGTGTAATAGTGAAGCATTTATCAACAAAATGAGCTATTTTAACCCCAGGAATTTGTTTTTGAATTAATTGATAAGTGCGCATAAACTGAATTGCGGAAATGGCAGTATTTTACTTTTTATAAGTATGTCAATTTAAAAAAATAAAAATAAATAATTATTGATTTTAAGTCAGTCTTATGTATATCTACCGGTAAAAAACCACTAGCGCCATCTGGATTTCACCAAGTTTTCGGTGAATTGTGAACGAAACCGTTAGACCGTGATGCACGCATTTAAGCTTTAAAATATTGATGTTACACTTTGGAACTAGAGTAACTTGGACATGACTTTTTGAAAGTATTACAATTATTGTAAATAAATATTGAATTTTGGCAACTGTTATTTAAATACAAAGTTTCCCAACTTAAGATAGATAAGCAGATTGAGATGTAAGGCATTTCATCTGCATACAATACGAGTATGTGAAATGTGTTGATCAAAGCAGTTAAAAATGCTGGGATGTTTTACTTTTCAAGGTCAATACGCGGAATTTTCCGTATTTTGTTATTGTTTCTGGTTAGTTCAATAAAGTTATTTTTCTTTCTCCTATTTTATGTTCGGGGTAAAGGAGAATACACAGCCAATAAATTAAATACTAAGCTCTGAACAAATATATTTCATCATTCAAGAGTCAATTTAATTGTAATACAAAGAGGTAAAGCTCTCAAAAACACATAAAAAAGCAAACCTTTTGCAATAGAAAATGAATGCGAAGTATTGACCTATAGTCAGTTACAGACAATCACAAAACGAGGGCAATTAAACAATATGGCTTACGTAGCGAATATCCATTTTCCCGTCGGGATAGCAGTTAGCTATATTTCTGTTTGCTCCTGCTAACAGTGTTTAATAGGAATCGACTTAGCAAATAACCATAAATAAATAGCCTCTATGTGGGTTGATTTATAATATACATATGTATATATAATGATATATATACATAAGGTATAATATTATAAATATTGGATTTTAGAAGTTTGATTTAGTACAGTGGTATGCAGGTGTAGACTGCGCAGAGATTATGACTCGTTAATTATTCAGTGGTTGATATAATTTCGCCGGCCTGTTCGAGACCGGATGTCAACTGAATGTTGCAGGAAGGCGTCGTTTTCAAGTGTCACAAAAGTTTTCAAGAATAACGAAATGATCAGGTTTTGGGTAGAGACTAGGATAGGCGCAGAATTGGATATCCTAGTATAAAGGTATCGGATCTGATCAAGTTTGCCGGATGGAAACTGCTACGGAAATCGTTATAAATTTACGAATAACAATGAACATTCTGTAAGAAATGAAACTTATAATAGTAACGGTAGAATATTTTGACACTACACGTTGGTAATGGAGAGAATTATCATAATCGAGGCTACAGACTCCAGCGTTAATAATTATGCATATGTATTGTTTGAAGCGCCTAACATAATCAAGTGGTACGTGCGGTGCGACGCAAATCGACTGCAATCTGCGTGGAGGCAATCATGCGTCCATAATAACAAGGTTATTACTACTAGCCAAAGGACGAATGCATACTGTTGATGAAATTATTACTGACCAGGTGGTTATGAAATCGAGGTGGCTTACATTCAGAAGCATATTGCGACTGAAATTGATTAGGGTGGAGAAGCTGAAATTAATCTATCTATACATTTAATAAATTTGTAACCGATAGTTGTCTGTATATGGAAGATAAATGAGAAAGACTAATATGCGGGGTCTTTATTAAGGTAATAAAACACAAAACAATGTTTTCTAGAATTGTTGTCTGTTTATGTGTATGTCTGTGTGGTTGTGCGCGATGAACTCGGAAACGGCTTGACGGATTTCGATGAAATTTGATATGGAGGTAGCTGACACACTGAATTAACATTTAGGCTACTTTTTATCCGGAAAAATTTAGTATTCCCGTGAGATGAGAAAGGAGTTCCGATATATGTTTTACATTTTGGTACTCAAAGGGATGGGATTGGACCGGATTACATGCATTGAGTGAGAATGAGACGGGATGACAAATTCCAAGCAAAGTAAATTTCAAATAAAGGTTATCACGCAGACGAAGTTTGCGAACAGAAGCTAGTTTAGAATATATTTCACCTCTCTAAGAGTTTGTTAGTAACACCTAAAAACTGTAACCTCTAGAGTCCCGATCAAACAATAATTTATTTAATTATTGTTTATTTCGGAAACATACAATCCTTAAATATCAAAGGCTAAGTTGTAATTATAACTTCAATTACAATTAATGTAGAATATTTTACAAGTAATGAAGAAAAGTCATTATCTAGAATGAGATTTGTACCTCTTACGACGATAGGATCGCTTCCTTTCACATTATAAGTCGGGAATGGGACTAGATTGTGTGGCCTTTCGTAGGATACTTGGCCTAAATAGTTTGAATACGATGGTATTTTCACATAGTATACATAGACCAAGATTGTTCTTCATTAGTAACACTTGAAGTTGAATAGAAGCTTGATGAAGAAATCAGTATTTAGTCATTTGATGACGTCACGTCACGAATATGCTACATCGGACAACAATACATATTATATGTAAAGCAAAAAAATAAATTAAGTAAACATTAAAAATCGTGACGAGGTATGTCGCAGAATTCATGCCGGCTTTGTTAATCAGCTTAGTATAGAAAACATATAAAGATACTCTTATTTTTGTTATCAATAATGGTTCGATTTCGTATACATGGTATCGAGTTAACGACGATAAATCGAAAGGTCAGATCGGCAGAGCAATTTGTTACAACCAATGACTTTGCAAATGGATTGTGCCATGCCTTCTTCCTAAAATGATACGCTGCGAATCTTCTTTGAATTCAATACCTCTCTATAACTGAACAATTTTAAGTATTGTTTCGATTAATAATACAGTTTGTTTTTCGATTTAGAGAATATACTATTTATGAAATCAAATTAATTAGGTAGGTTTCACTGCCACGGTATTCGGGAATGGTATTAATGAATTAATAATGAATGTTTTTTTAAAAAATAATTGTACATCATTGGTTGAGGATACCATTTCGCCATAAAAACGCATAGAATGTCTGTCTTACGGATGGCCCAAAAATTTTAAGTTTATACGTAGCTTTTAGGCTAAATCGATCGTTTTAACAAACAGAAATGGTTTCATCTGGCAGACTGAGTTCTATAACATCTGCCATATTGTGCTGTATAGAAAAATAAATATAGACCTCTATACAAAAGAGTATAACTGGGGGTTTTTCATGACTCTAAGCTAGCATTTGACGTTCACGTAGACGAAATTATAAAAAAAGCCTCTAAAGCATTGGGTTTCATAATACGACTCTCTAATTCCTTTTCCGAAGCTAAAACATTTAAAATTTTATACTGCACCTATGTCAGAAGCCATTTAGAATACGCGTCGCAAATTTGGAACCCCCATTACAATAAATATACATATCGTATTGAAAACGTCCAAAAACGGTTCATTCGATATTTATGTTTTCGCTTAAAAATACCCTATAGCTCTAGCATTTACTATGAGCTCTGTAAAAAGTTCCATCTTCTCCCACTCGAAAAACGTCGCGAAATAGCGGACAGCACTCTATTTTTAAAATTAATATCTGGTGAAATTGATTGTCCAGCCCTTTTGGATAAAGTCTCGTTTAGAGTCCCACGTAAGATAATCAGGTTCATTCCTCCTATCCAAGTCCCACCAGCCTCTTCTAATCTCAGACAAAATTCCTATATGGTGCGAGCAAGCAAGAACTTAAACTCAATTTGCGAAAAATTCGATGTAGACCCTTTTAATACAAGCATTGTTTCGGTACGACGGTTGCTAAGCCTTTCTTTCTTTTCGAACTAGTTTATCTTAAGCTATTTTAGTGTTACTCTTATGTTTTAAGTATAATTCAATCACATAATCGTGAAAACCTGTAATTGGCTATCTATTTCTTACTCTTTTACCTATTGTGTTGTATGTAAGCTGTTGGTTTTCCAATAAATATAAAATAAAATAAAATAAAAATAACAATATTAGTTTCAGCTGTGAAAGATAACTTTCACATTTGTTTATGGTAACTTTTTAATGTTATTTACATAAAGAAATAAATTATATCGAGGCTTCCATATCGCAATTGCTGTAAAATATTGCTTGCATTGCAAATATATAGTAACGTATTGGTGAATGGGTAACCGCCAATCACGTGGTACAATTGTATGAAAATATTGACCGTATATTTTTAAATTAGCGGTTATTGTTTGACTTTGTGACTGTGTAAAATGTACATTGATGTTCTGGATTCCATACATAACGTTGTGCGATATGTACATATATTAGTATCGATTATATGCATAAATGAATTGCCTGTCCTCTTCCTGTTTTTCTAGGCTTATTTATTTATTCAAATCTTTATAAAAAAATAACATACAGAAATAGAAAAAAAGTAAAAACGGCAGTCTTATCGCATAAAGCAATGTCTTACAGAGAGGCTTAGTTATGAATCCTACGAATTTAATTTTTATTTTCTTATTTATTTATTTTTCATTAACGAAGAATACAATTGACAAAGTAGTGTACATTTACATGAATATAGGTTCATTTCATTGTATCTCTTAGAAGCGTATTAGTTCACAAGTGACAATGTATGTATATTTGTTACTTCTTCAGGCTGTAACCATTTATCAGATTTCAACCAATTTCGGAATCACGATCGCTTATATCGTGGGCTAAGACATAGAGTAAAATGAAACTATCTGCTTGTGTCAGTAAATGCAAAAATCCTCTAAACGGGTGTAGCATAAATTGCATGCAGATTTAGTCAATCACCAAGCACTTTAACGGTGAAGGAAAACATCGTGAGGAAACCTGCATACCGTAGCGATTTTAAAGAATTTCTACGGTATGTAAGTCTGCCAACCCGCGTTAGGCCAGCGTGGTGGACTATATGGCCTAACCACTCTCAATCGATTCTCTCGATTGTAGAGTAGGCCTGTGCCCTGCAGTGGGACGTACATGGGCTGATACTGACTGACTGAACATCGGTCTGGTCCAATAGTTTAGAAATAAATAATAATTGCGTTCAAACTATTAATGTTGTAGAAATATAATTTTATATTATATATTAACGTTGTTTTATCTTTGTTCCAGGTAATACGCGTGTTTTTTATTATCTGATCGTGAAACGGCATTATGTGTGAGCGGTACTACGACGGAGTAATCGAGGTAATAAGTTCGTGTACTTAATTATCTTTTGTGTTCGTACTCCTTACAAGTTATTATAGTAACTAGTCCTCTATTAATGTGGGTATTTGATTTGGAATTGGATTTATGAATATAGCTCTCATTAACTTTTTTTGTACCTTCATCTTTGTCTTTCTTGTTTACTTAAAGCTGTAATTGACTACTTTATTCAGCATCGTATCTCTGGTTCAATGTACTCATTAGGTACAGTTAATACACCTACGTCGAGGTCCAAAGGGAGGCTCCGACACATTGATCTGCGAGTCATGTACCTAACCTATAAATCGAAATGTCCTAATTCCATTATGAAGCCGATCAATTGATATTGCTTTATATTTAGTTTGATAAACATGGCTATTTAATACTTTTTTGAATTTCAACATAGAGTTCGATTCTTAAAATCGCTTGATAGAACCGACCATAATTAATATCAATAGAAACTATTAGCGCTGATATGAAAAAAGGCCAACATTGCGGTATTCCTTTCAAATTGTGTGATGAATGCATGTAACCCGAATTTATTTGTATGGAAAAATCCGGTAAATTTTTCATTGTCAGTATTCTGTTATCTTTGGTTCGGACGAGCAATTAAGCCGTTGTAATTTAGGTTTATTTTGCAAAGATTAGGACCGGGCTTGCGGCCCATCTGATTACGCCACAAAGGGACGTATGAACAGGTAATTATTTCTAATGTTATGCTTTCGACAAAGGAACATGAACAAGCAAAAATACTTGCTAATTGGTAATTTTACAAAAATGTAAAACTAATTTTTGTTCATTTCTGTTTGATTCTTAAATTCGATAACATAATTTATTGTATTGTAGATTTTGATATCAAGGCCTTTCAAAATTTTAACCGCTTAAAATCACGGATCTTCTTTTGTACAGTCAATAGAGAGCGGAGAATTTTGAGTTAAATATTTCCAGTCACTTTCTTGTTTATTTTTACATCGTATGTATTTTTTGATATTATTGTTATGTATAATTTAGGCCCACATTTAGGCCACAAGTGACAAACATGTAGAATAATGGAATATATATATTTTTTTATACAATACTTTACTTGATCGACATATTTGTAATTTGCATGCCCAGTCAGGGTTGAATACAGTGAAACTTTCTACCCACGGAACATCTGTACCAATTTATGTAACCTGTATTCTGCAAATAAATGAATTTGAATTTGAATTTGAATATGGTTTTCCAATTCGAAACTGCGTTTTTGAGACTGTTTGGCTTAAGGGCTTAAAGCAGGCAGGCGGTCGTTTATAATTCATTTATTGTTCATCTGGCGCTGACCCCTTTTTTAAATAATTTAACAGAAGAGACAATAGTTAAGGTTTTAATAATACCCTTTTTAAAATTGCAGTGGATCCACTTTAATTGACATTTATTCTTCTTCATTATCGAGACAAAATATTAACCATTTACCATTGTAGGTACTCATTAAGGACCCAGTATATTTTACACTTATTCTTTTCCTTTATCGGGGCAAGATATCAACCATGTATTTCTTATTAAGGATTTGATAAAACTATAAAAGAATACTCCAGTGTGTGTTCGTAATCCCAGCACATCAAGTGCAAAGCGACGCTGCACTCATATAAAATAAGTTACATTACAAACCTTGCTCCGCATTTGTTCTATAATATCATTAGAATGCTATCGACGATCCAATCTCAATAAGGAGTTGGTGTGGACATCTGATTCCGATTGTGATAGGTGAAGGTCGCCGCATAATGCGATGTTATTATTCAACGCACTGCTGTATAATTACAAATCGAGTTTTGATTGTAATTATTTATTAACTCTTCGTGGCTCGCTAACATTGTTAATATCGATTAGCGTTATCGATTTTATCGATGATCAAATGTTCGATAATTGCGTTTGCGATGGTTGTAAACTGTTGGTTATCATATTTTTGGACTAATGCACAGAGTTATTGTAATCATGAATCATGAAGTGATTTTTCTGCGTCTTATTAAGTAACTCTTGTCCTAATAATCTCTATCCTAAAAGGTTTCGTAAAAGAAACATTATATTAATATGCTCATTATTATTTTAAAAACCTAAAACACGCCACTTATGTAAAACAATAGGATTTTAGAAATAAAACTGGTCGTATGAATTTTATTACTGTTTTGTTTTAATTGTAACTTCTCGACATTTCCTCGCGATAAATAGGTAAAACATGATTCAATTCAACGTGTTGGATTCGCGTAAACAAAAGGAACTGTTATGCTATAGACTTTTTCTGTGAAATCTGTTAATATAATTAATTGAAAATTAAAAAACAGTTGACTACTATTGATCTGAATCGTGTTTGTTGGTGTTACGTCAACAACTCTACAGATATAGATGTGTTAAGAGCAATCTCTTGGCGTTAGGAAACGCGTTTAATATTGATTGTAATCGGTTCCGATCGGATGTGGTCGCGCCGTCGGTGTGATATAACCTGGGATTTGAAAGCCACTTCAATGAATAAGGCTTTTTATTCTCGGGAAGAACAAATAAATAGAGGTTTTTAATGAGCATTTTCTTATCGCAACAGCATAATTAATTAGAGTCATCGTGCATTAGCTCATATAAGCTGCAAATTTGCGATTTTGAGCTCTATTGGTAAAAAAATCATAATCATCATCATCAAATCATAGAGTGATATTTTAAAATGTCCAGCATGGATTATGCCCAATAGTCCCGTTGGGAAATGATAAGCCAAGCTTGCAATAGCCATAAAGTCGCGTCAATGCTCAGTGTCATTAAAATACGTGCCACTGTTGATCCTGGCTTATAGGAGAGCTTACTTGCAGTGGCGGGTGTGAGGGCGGGACAGTCTCCAGGCATAAAGTCGCGTTGTCCACTTACAGCAATCGGGATAATGACAGCGAAGGAATCAGAGGCTCCCTAGGGATATGACGGTTTTACCTTACATATCATTCTTCTATCATACCATTTACTCTTCAGAATCCCATAACTGAATTGTTTATACCCATGGTAACTACATTTTAAAATTTTTGCTTGTGCAAATAATACAATATTAGCATTTAAGTTGCAAATTGAGATTTTAAGCTGAGTCTTTTAATTTACATATTTTCGTGTGTCATTCGTGCATGGTTGTGCGATAAGCGCATTCATATTTCATTCGCATAGCATTTTGCTTATGAAGTTGTAAATAGTAATGAGGCAATTTAGACACAAACATTTCTGCTTTCTATGTTTTCAGATGAATGAGTGAATTATGTAAATGGTCTAGACTAGAGCTATCATACGTCTTTGTTATGATTGCTTATTGCCAGTTTTGTGTTGTCATTGTATTTTAAAACATTTAAATATATTATCTATACATATAATAAAAATGTAAATGGTCGATGTCTGTACATGGAAGATATTTAAGAAATTTCAACGCGGGGGGTCTTTATAACAGCAACAGAACCCAAAACAATTTTTTTTAGAATTTTTGTCTGTCTGTCTGTCTGTATGTTTGCTTGCGCATCACGCAAAAACTACTGCACCAAATGAGATGCGGTTTTCACAGTTGTATTGCTGCAGGTTCAACTTAAAAACTGGTATATGTTGCATTTACGTACAGAATGTTTCTTTTTGTTTGCTTGCACATTACTCAAAAACTACCGCACGAAATGAGATCCAGTTTCCACAGTTATATTGGTGCAGATCCAACTTAAAAAGTGATTTATATTTAATTTACATACAGGGTGTTTCTTTTCGTATGCTTGCACATTACTCAAAAACTACCACACGAAATGAGATGCAGTTTTCACAGTTATATTGGTGCAGATCCAACTTTAAAAGTGGTATATGTTTCATTTACATACAGGTTGTTTTTTTTTGTTTGCTTGCACATCATGCAAAAACTACGACACGAAATGAGATGCGGTTTTTATAGTTATATAGGTACAAGTTCAACTTAAAAACTGGTATATGTCTTATTTACAAACAGAGTGTTTCTTTGAACTATGGAAGATAAACGAGAAAAACTAATATAGGGGTCTGTATTAACGTAATAAATATAATGATTTTTAGAATTTTTGTATGTCTGTGCGGTAGTGCGTGGTGAACTCGGAAACCGCTTAACGGATTTCGATGAAATTTGGTATGGAAGTAAGTGACATCCTGGATTAACACTTAGGCTACGTTTTACCCTGAAAAAAATGTTCCCGCGGGAAGAGGAAGGAATTCCGATATATTTGTTACTTTTTATACTCAAAGGGATGGGACGGGATCACATGGCTTGAGTGAGAATAAAATGGGACAGGCGGGATATAACGGGACGGCACGGGACGGGATGGGTAATTCCATATAAACTTAATCACGCAGACGAAGTTTGCGGGCAGAAGCTAGTATAAAATATAAATGTAATAGTTACATAAAGGTCAAAGCTGTTTGTTCTGAAATAATTGCACAATTATTTACTAGAACAATTTATGTTTATTAAAAAAAAAATCTCCACATAAAAATTTAACTACACACGTTAAATATTTCCCAAGTAAATCTAAAGGACAATATATGAATTTACAGGCAACGTTTACAAAGTCATTTCGCATTTTATTTTTAACTTAGTTACTTGCTTCATATCGCCTTTTTTAAAAGAGGAATTTTATTGAAAGATTATCCCGTAGACTGCGACACAAAGGCATGTCGGATTGGCCTTTCTTGTATGTTGTAATTAGATTGTTGTAGCGTCTAAAAATTCTTGGTATTTATTTGTCCCTTGTAAAACCAATAGGCATGCGACCGATACATACTTTCAGTTGCTCCTTTTTATTGCAGTGATTGGCGAGACGAGCATGCCATTCGCCTGGTGGTACATACGACCGCTCATGGACAGTACCTAATCCAAAAAACACCATGAATTACAAAGCAAAGCTTGGAATTCCACTGCGCTTGCACTCCTGAGACATATGATGTTAAGTCTCATTATGTCCAGTAACTACTCTGGCTACAATTTACCTTAAAACCAGAAGAGAGCAGTGCATTTACACTGCTGTTGGGCAGAAGAAATAGACATTGTGGTACCTTCAACTTAACTCTGGGAGTCATGATCGGCTATATCGATAAAACTATAATAACGAAGTACAAAATGTTACAACATTATATATTGCCGTCGTTTTGCTACAATATAACCCTTTACAATTCAGTAACCATCATAATCAGTTCATAGCCATCAATTCATTCATGCACGAGGGACCGCGCGCCCCAATGCTGTATGCAATCGTGTATGTAAGGTTCATAGTGAACACTCATTACCGCCGGAGCGCATACATAATTCATCACGATAGTTAATGGTACTCAAGTAAACGCCGGAGCCAGTGATTGCCGCGGATTTGTCAATGGCACATTACCGTGAAAGCCGAGCAACAATCGACCGCGGAATCACGCTCGGGAACGCGATGATTGCGCGAATCATTTGGCCGAAACAGTAAGTAGGTGACTCCAGCGCATGACGGTAAATGTCAAACAGCGGAGCAAACATTCCGACTGAATTGAAGCTCCGTGTTATTTACATTGCGTAAGATATTGGCATTGGAAGGATGTTTACGTATAGATATGATTATCTCTGCGTTTTTGTCATTGATAATTTGGGTAAAACATTTTTGAAATATTTCCCCGGAAATTAGCAAAACAATGTTATCGTACCCAGAGTATTATTAGTAAAAGAGTTTCTTTGTTGTTAATTGGTTGTATATTTCAAGTTGGCAACAAAGGCTGAATGTGGTAACTGTCGAGCTAGGCGCACGCGTGGCTCGGCTCAGTCACGAATGTGTCGCAACATCACTTTGGGATAGTTCCCGCTCTCGCAACTTGGTGACCCGCTCCGAAATGAGCACCGCTTTTGTTCCAATCAGCTATTGTGAAATTGATGAACGTCCGTCATTTATTTTTATGATGCGGCTTTTAGTTTAACAGCTTAATTTGATGAGCGTGTTTTTTTAAGTATTGGAAGTGACTAGCTCAAGGTTTTCATTGTGTGTTCTCAAGTGTCATGACTTACTTACTTACAGTACTCAAAGCAATAGGGTAAGGGTCTCGGGACTTATCGACACGCTTTAGTTACGGTGTTTAGGCATTTGATTATCACAATTTGATTTGGATAAGTATTAGGACAAGATCGATGTTATTTGACAGCCTCCGTGGCGCAGTTGGTTAGACGCCGCCTGTGAAACGTGAGGTTGCGGGTTCGATCCCCGCACCGAAACAAATATTTGTGTGATCCACAGGTATTTGTTTCGGGTCTGGGTGTTTGTGAGACCGAAAAGTCTCTCGTAGCTTCTGATACCCACGACACAAGACTCGATCTTAGTGTGGGGTCAGGACTATGTATGTGACTGTTGAGTGTATTTATTATTATTATTATTATTGCAATATACATAGGTATGTTCGTTTTACCCAGAGTAGAATATCAGACTGATCTTACTCGACTCAGAGGGTGGCGCTGAAAGAAAAATCTCATGTGTCAGTCTCGTAGATAGACCCATAAATACACTTGTAAGTTACACTGTTCGTCCGGTGTATGGGAGCGCAATCGTTAAAGTATACTTTATTGTCACAATGTAGAAATACTCTTTTACCCGAATTTTATTGACTGGTTTATTCCACTGTACAGGGTCCATTTACGATGTCATGCGCGAACGTAAATTTTATAGGATTTTTGACTCCGTTTTAATAGACTTTTCCTCTACCTACTGACCGCGTTTATGGCCGGCGAATAAAGGTTTTTTGTGCGTGTATCTACTTTATAAAACTAAACATTACCGACAGTCTTTTTACAACCTCAACTTACGAGTCTAGAAGTCTAAAACTACATAGAAATTCCTTATGATATGACAACGCCAAAAATGGATATAGAAAAATCATCCCCTGGGCATAAAGGATTAAAAAAATAGCATATAAGAATTTGTATGAAAGTTTGTAATTTTTAAGTGTAATTGGTGGTCATATTTATGAGTTCTTGACGGTAGCAAATCGGGCACACGACTAGTACATGAATAAAGAGCTAAGCAAGGCTAATTTTCATGCGTGTGTAAAAATCTTCGTGGTCAAAGATAATGTGTTGTATACAACGTGTATATAATTAGAGGCTACACTCAAGGCTATATTATTCAACAATGAACCATTAAATGCTTAAATAACCAATAATCAAGGAGCGTAATGTTTTACGTGCTTCCGTGGTAATAACCAACAAAAATCTAGACTAAACACTAACCTATTGACTTTTCGGACAGATGTCAATAATTTCGAAACCAGAAACGAAAGTGCTTGCGTAAGTTTAAACTGAATACATAATCAAAAGCAATATTGCAAAAAGTTCAACACAGAGTATTTTTTTAAATACTTTGGTAACACTTATTATCAATATTCTCACGAGCCATCATCGCTTAGGAACTTTGGTAATGCTTGAGGCACAGTCCTACGGCAGCTTAAGGATATTACAAATTAAATAGAAATTGTAAAAGTGATTTTAAACATAATATATCCTATCTATATTATAGGTACGTGATAAAACATTATTCCAATTTTAGGTACGTAGTTCTAAAACAAGACTTCATATCTGTACTTGAGTCTTAGTTTCAATACAAACATACCCCATACATAAGACACGATTTAATAAAAGAAACAATTGCATAAACTCACATTCTTTTCTATGTTATTTGTAAGTCTTTACTTGTGAATATATGCTTTAAATTTGTATGCAAATTATGAACTAGTTAAGCAGTAATCATGAAATGTACACGAAGCGTTTAGTACGAATCTTAATTGGCAATTTTAGTAACTTAGTACGATGTATACGCACGCTATAAATGTTGAATATTCGAGTATTATATGTTCTTAACTATTAATTACTGCGCCGCTTAGCCTCGGTGAATACATGAATAAACTAAATACATACATACATTCATAAACTCACGCCTTTTTTCTAGAAGGGTTAGGCAAAAGTGCTGCTAGGATAACAACTGCAAATATTTGTATGTAACGTAAATTTTTGTCCATGCAAACATCGAACCAACAATCTTAGGCAAAGAAAGCTATGCTTACCGGTTACAATAGGTGATCACTTTTAAAATATATTTTAGCATTTCATAAAATTAATTACTTAACTAAAATACATAAATGAGTAACAAATTGCATGCATATTGTACTAAGCTAAACATATTACGCAGACGATAATTCATAACCTACAAAGGACTGTGTTACTAAACAAAAGAATGAAGGAAAAGTACACAAAAACGTATATGAATAATAGTAACAACAAGGCCACATGTTAAGACAATTCAAGTATGGGAAACTAATACGTATTGCTTTGTTCACACGGTCTTCAAACGTTTTCCTCAGTCATTTACGGGTTTGTTCAATGAAAACGGTTCGGCAGCTTTACAAAGCGGTTTTGGTCCATTATGAACGCTAACTTCATTACCTAGATCGGAAAGTCTGGTCTGAAGGTTTTGAATGGCTGAGATATCGAAAACTACCCTGTTATTTAAGTGCCCTACATATAAAAATTGTCTGAAAAGGTCAGCTTTGTTAAGAATATTGCTTAATTATAATTACAATAATTATTTTAAAAAATTGGTAAAATGTAAAGGAAAAAAAAGTCAAGAGAATAAATTGACTGTTCGTGTTGCTGAGGGAGCTTTATTTCCAACAAGACATTTCCAAGCGGCTGTAATATGAATTCATAATTTAATAGGTCTCCTAAAAATAGTTTAATCAAAAACATTCTAATTCTGATATGTAACCCGGATTATTTGTTTAACTCAAAACCCCACACAATCTGATAGCAGCAAAAGTACAACGTCAGTAGATTAACGACACGGCGAAAAAAACAACATTCAGTTACACAAATTATTTTTCCATCGTTCGCAAATAGATTTTATAAATTGCTTTTTTCACGTCGTCTTAGACAGCGTTGTTACGTTTTATGAACAGTTTGCAGGTAGATTAATGGACGATCATAACTCTCGTTTTTTGCGTCGCAACTCATACTAACACAATAAGGCTACCTCACTTAATGTTTTTTTTTCTGGTAAAAACGTTTGACAAAATGCTCATCGCAAAAAGTTTGAAGAAAAACCAAGATCAGTATCAATGGCGCGTCTGTAACCGCGACTAAGGTCTCCGGATACAATAATGTTTTCATAGAAGTTATAGTATGTTTTATTAACACTATTCAAGGCTGTCGAAGTTTTGTGGCCTTTTTTCTTAATATAAGTAAGCAATAAACCTAGGGAGCGGAACGGATACTAAACAGATTCTTTATAATATTTTTAAAGTTGGTCTACCAAGCTGCAATAGATCAGGTTGGTGGGTAAAGGATTCATCATCATCATCTTTATCAGCTTGTTGCAGTCCACTGCTAAACATAGGCCTCTTCCAAGGTACGCCACTGAGCCCAGTCTGCTGCTTTATGCATCTGGGTAAAAGATTAAACTCCTTTAATCGCAAAGTGGTCCGCCATCACCAGTAAGGAAGTTCAAGCACAGAGCTGACGTTATTACTATTCTTAGTCCAAACCAAAATTCGATGTGCTTATTTCTATCCTGCAATGGGATAATATGAGAGAAAATTAATCTAGATCCAGTCAACACCTAATATAAGATTTTAGATCCTAAAACTTACGCAAAGCGGACTACCTGGCCTAGGATACTCGCGTTTCTTCTCAATATAATTGTAATAATATTGAACATTGTAGAGAAAGTAATGAAGTATTACATAACGGAGTCACAACTAGTTGACACTCTACTGACACTTGTATGACCAGTGAGTGGAGTGAAACGAGTTCTAATCTCGGCCGGAGATCAACGTTTGAACTTGCGCTTCGAGGCGTCCACTCAACATTTAACCATTGAACATTGCCGCGTTACTTTATAGTTATTTATTGTGGCACTCGAGTGATAATGTTATAAGTATTCATCTTACTGTTAGCATAGGCCGGAATATTATGCTTTGTTTATGTCTTAGGGTGGTTCCTTACTAGGAGCATTTTCGATGATGTAGAGCTTTGTTTTCTTTATCAATACATACTGGAATGCCATGGGTGGTATCGGACAGGGTTTTGTATAAAAGCAACAAGAATAGTCTTTCGTTCCTTTTCAGTATGCGTCGCTCTTGACAGGCATTAATGACGTTGCTAATACCCAACTATTTCGATCATGATTTCAGAGCCTAACAGTTCAGAATCAAGTGTCATATCAGTGAATGAAGAGATCCGAGTATTGGATTTCAGAGTGATGATACAATTTGTAATATTACATTAGAGAGCGACGAACCGATGATTAAATCGATATTAATCGAATATCACTCCAAGTCGGATCTTTGATTACTGCTTCAGAGGCGAAAGCTTGCCATTGCATTGACGCAAGACTAACGTAATGATCAAGTGGAATCTTGGATTGTAAGTACCGGCAAATGTTGAGGATGAAGGTTTGACTTAAAAAGAATAAGGTTGATCCTACTACCAGTCAATTATAACTTATTATGAACTGAAGAAATAATCAAATAGACTCATAGTATCCGTGCAGTCCTTATAAACACCACTAGAACACCGCTCAAGTAATAGAATTCACATTATGAATGAACACATTAAATTACCCCGCAACACAAGATGAATGGAATGAGTTCTCGCCTTTCGAAAGTCCCGAAAGATCCGTGACAAATATGGGCGATTCATCAATATCAGAGCGAATTTGAGCGCGACCCACCTCTCCCATTATGTCGGGATAGTGTGACGTCTCCGGCGTCGTAAATCGATGGTGAACAATGTGTTAGTTACAATGTTGTGGACAATAGAATATCGGTGTCAAGACCGCTGGCCCGCCGGCAGTTCTGCCACTCCCTTTGTCTTCTTTGAGGGCCAAATGTCAAACACATGGCGGAGACAAAGCGGTTGTACGGATAAAAACATCCTACACTCCAATATTAATGGGAATTGTAACTGGTAGGTAAATGGTGTAGAAATAGTATAGTGGTGTCGTGCCCAGTTTATACTGCTTTGTGATTGGCTACCGTTATATATAAAACTAGCCAGAGTAACTACTGGACATAATGAGACCTAACATCTTGTGTCTCAGGATGGCGAGCGCAGTGGAATGCCAAGTATTGCTATGTAATTCGTGGTATTGTTTGGTTTTGCTACTGTCAATGAGCAGTCATATTGCTTACCATATGGCCAGCTGGTCTCGCCATTCACCGCAATAACAAAAAATCAGCTATATTGCAATATGTTTCAGCATTTCATTTTACAAACAATGGCCTATCAAACCTTTTGGTCTACCACGATAGCCCAATGCATAAGCAGGTATCCCCATGATATATTCCTTTAGCGTTAAAGTAAGCTATAATTAACTAGGAAATAGTAATTACTTAATAAACATACGTAAATGATGTAAATTATTTGCGGAAATATACAGCGTATAAAATTAAATATTATTTTTTGCTTTCCTCATTAACGAAGCTTGTATTCCCAATGGTCAGTGTTTATTTATTACAAATAGGGTGAATAAGGGTGAATCATCGAAATAGTCGCGTGTTCAACTATTATTTTAACAATTAATTATGGGATGTGTTATTTCTATGAGTCATAAATATGACTTATCGTTTTTACCATAGTCCACCACACTAGCTAAAAACTGCTTTATTCACGGATCTTTTTAATTTAGCATGTATTTCATCTAGTGTGAGATTTATGAACCATCCATAAAATATCAGACAAGACTTAACAATGCTACTATTTCCTTAAAACACAAATACTGGGACTAACCGCTTGAACTGTTCTAAGAGGTAGACAAAGAGTGTTAATTTTGCTAAGTGGTAATTTCTATCTCATCCTAAATATTCCACAATTGTGGAGCGTATTAGTAGCACATAAATGATTTTAACATTTTAAACTCCGAGCCTGAGGCGCTTAATAAACAATACATTGTGTTTAAACCTGAACAGGAAACATTTTAATTAGCTGAAAATAACGGAAGACGTCTGTAATAATTACGTATTTCTTTTCAACCTGATAAGGAAGTGCTTTTTTATGAAGATAAAAAATTAATTCTTCGGAACAAAGTGTTAATGAGTAGGTGCTTCGTAAATATAAATATATAAATTAAATTTTTGCAACAAAGTGATAATGAGCCGGGAACAGAGCTTTATTAGCGAAGTTTGTACAACGTAATGTAAACTCCTGTTCGGCTCCTACAGCTAATTATCATCAGCGCCAGTTTACATTAAAAGTGGACTTGGAAACTTCAGAACTATTGTACAGAACACGGCTGAATTAATTTTACATTTAATTGTATTTGCACTGTGAAACGATAGCTTGTGCTTATGAAGATACAATATTTGCTGACGGACAATCAATCCCTTATTTAGGAACCATTCGTAAGACGTGGTGAAAAATCTGTCTCAGCCATAGAATCCCACAATTCCGGATTTGGGAGCAATAAATTTATTTATTTATAATTACTTTATTGTACACCATACAAATTAACAGAAATAACATAAAGATTTATATTATTTATTACTACGCCGCGCCAGCTGGAATAATGATTATATTTTTTCAGTAAAATTTAACGACTTTAGGATTAATTTTCTTATTTGCGTTGGGAAATAAAAATACTTTTTAACAACATTGTTATTTAAAAAAAAAAAATTCTCGAAATATTTACAACAACTCCTCGCCCTTTTTTAAGTTTGAGGGTCGATAGAGGTTTTTATAACAAATGTTTTTGTTTTTTTTTTCTCGTTACGGTCGAGTGGTTGTTTCGGCACCCAGCAGGAAGGAAGGGTGGCGTCTGTGACCGCCGGGAAGTGATGTCCTCGTTTCCACTCGTCAGGATGTCATGCTTTGACAACTACTAAGCCTCCGTGTCGTAACATATTTCCTCACCTAATTTTTAATGTTGACAGCCTCCGTGGCACAGTTGGTTTGATGTTAGCTGTAAAACATGATGTTCGATCCCCGCACCGAGGCAAAAGATTGTAATATGTTTGTCTCGGGTCTGCGTGTTTGGGAGACTGAAAAGTCTTTCGTAGTTTCTGATACCCAAGACACAAGACTTAATTAATCTTAATGTGAGATTTACCGCAAAGGGCGCGGACAAAATATGATTAAAATAGGTTTACAATTATTAATAATTGCTACGAATTCAATTTAGTTCGTGCTTTATAGCAGTTATTCAAAATTTTTCAAACGCCAAAGTCAGTACAAATTCAACAGTTTGAAATAGTTTGGAGAGAACAATAGTTTTGATAATTTAGCATCATGAAAATACAATATTTGGAGGTTTTAACTTAGAATAGACTTATTAATACTGTTTCTAATTAATACAAATTACAACGACGTTCTAAAAGTTATCATTAATTCTTCTTCTTTAGCATATAGTCACTCTTACCAGGTATAGGCCTCAATATACACTGTATCCCGCTGCCCCATACAATTTACTTAATGATTCTGTATATACAGTGAGTCAATGAGGAAATGAGACAAACTGCGCAATTTCAATAGCAATTCATTTACAATAGCAGACCTTGGCTTCGGCCGGGATAAACGTCAGGTAGAATGGTTCACAATAGCTCGGTATCGCGATTCATAAAAGGGTCTAGGGACGCCTTTGGTCATTGACTACGGACTAATATGATGGATCGAATGGTGATTTATCGGTTTATATCAAAACTACACTTACATTTATGTCGCACATGTAGTCTAATCCACGTAATAACTAATACGTATAACACTACATTATGAAATATAAGGATACAAACTAAGACGAGAAAATCACTTCGAAAATATTTGAAACAAAACAAGGCACTAATCGTATAGTTTATGGAATAGATAAACAGAAGAAACTTAATTTAATTAAATAAAATAGCATACCTAATGTAGCGGAGAACAGCACAGTGGTATTGTAAGGGAAAATATAAAATCACACCATACGCACTTCAATACTTTATTACGTCAAAGACCTCAAACAAGAACACCAAAACTGTCAATACAATATTCTATATATGAATAAAACATTTTTAATAAACGACCAGCTTCAATTTATAGTTTGTATTCTTTAACACGCCCCTTTAAATCGAAGCTAGGTAGTTAAATACACCAAACACAGTTTCAGTCCGCATTGCCTTTCTGATTAATAAATAGAACGTTTTCTGTATTTCCTTCTCGTACTTCGTCATGCCCTCTTGACTCGCACTCCTCTAAAATTTTAATTTTTAAAATATCGGGCTTGGGCAACTCATCTCTAGATTCGATTGCACATCTGAAATTCTCGAAGCTCCCTGGTAGACTATACAACAGCATAACCAATAATAGGTCATTATGTATTACTACATTCATGTCTGACAATTTATCTACAGCATCAAAAAATGCATCCATGTGATCTCGAACATTTTCAGGTTCTTTCATTTTGTGCAACATGAGTCTTTTTAATAATGTGGCTTTCCTCGCAGGACCTTTCGAAGCATATACAGACTCTAATTTCAGCCATACATCTCGTGAAGTTGTGCACCCTCTTACATGCCGCAACTCACTCGCACTGATCGACAGAATAAGATCAGCCTTGGCCTTTTCGTCTTCTGCTTCCCATTTCTCTGCCTCGGGTGGCTCATTTGGTCTTTGACACTTTCCGTTGACATACCTCCAAACTCCGTCTTTTATTAAAAACGCTTGCATTTGGATTCGCCAACTCTCAAAATTTTCTTTCGCCAGCGGCTCGAACTTCATTATTGAATTCATCGTCGCAGCTCTTGATTATGTTAAACTGGGCTACCTGGCTACCTGGGCTACGTTGGCTATCTGGGCCCATAACCAATGTAGCGGAGAACAGCACAGTGGTATTGTAATGGCTGCCATACACGCTACGGTCCATCGGAAAGGTCCACCTGTGCAGATATGCCTGCCCAGGTATACCGTAATGTGTGTGGGAATAGACCTGTGCAGTTTTTTGAGCCTGTGCAGGCGACCGGCGCAGAATCGAAAATCAATTCTTTCGATTGACACCGTACGGCGTACCTGTGCGTGTGTGCCTGTACTCCGGTCGTCTGCGCAGGTCGCGTCAGTTGTTTTCTAGCATGATCGATCAACGTCCCTTAAAACATTTACGAACCTTTATAATCAATGCTTATACCATTACATGACATTAGCAACCCCCATACATACCCCGCAAAAAAATTACATCGATTGTATTATTTTGCTATTTTTTTATGCATCACACTAATGTGTTACAAAGAAATTGGCAAAATAATAAAATCGATGTAAACTTAGAAATACTTTCGCCTGTGGCAAGGCGTTCCAAACAAGGCTGAATGCCACCACCTTTGCCTGACCCCGAACAATGTTAAAAAAAAAAGAGAAATGTTTTTGTTTTTGCATCTTTTATCTTTAAAATTAAAGCAAGGCCTAGCAATGCCAGTGCGTCATCGTCCTCATTCGATGCCATCGCAAAAAGAACTGAAGACCGCTCCGGTACACCGTAACATTCCCATACACGGTACCGATGTTCGGTCTACCTGCGCAGGCATACCTGCACAGATGACCTCTCCGGTAGACCGTAGTGTGTATGGCTTACATAAGGGAAAATATAAAATCACACCATACGCACTTCAATACTTTATTACGTCAAAGACCTCAAACAAGAACAAGATAGAAAACAAAATAAACACCAAAACTGTCAATACAATATTCTATATATGAATAAAACATTTTTAATAAACGACCAGCTTCAATTTATAGTTTGTATTCTTTAACACCTAATGCATTAATTATGTAGATATAAAGGTGGTAAGAAAGTAGAACAATTTATGTTAAACAAACAAAAATTTCCATCAAATCGAATTGACTCTAAAACACTATAACATGAAAGGTGCACGCAGTTGTGTCATTGCGTTTAATAATATGTTTCTAACACAAATCGAATCGTGATGTGTTCCGACATCAGCGTTAGCTGTTGCTGCCAATGCGTTTGAGCAATCAGTGCTGCACGAATAGAAAATACTTAAACCGACATGTAATGTATTAACTATATTGACATGATTATTTCTTTGTACAACTATTGAAAGTAAAGTTGATTTATTATTCTATTAGTATTCTTTATTTCGTCTCCTACGATTCCATTCGATCGTATCATTGTATATGTATGATAATATGTAGAATTTGTACGATCTCAATAGAAATTACACAATATATTGAATGATAAAGAGATGACTAGGTATATCAAAATTTGCTCTTACAATTGCTTAACCCAAAGTAGCACAAATGATTAGTCTTCAATATTCATGGGTAATGAAGTTATACATTTCAATACTCGTAGTTTGTGTATTTAATTAAAGATTCTAGAGGGAATTTCACCTATTTTATGTCCCGTATACAAACAAACCAGGTAATGACGGTGTTTTCGACGTGACAATCGACAAAGAAGCAATAACAGTGTTTTAATTTATTACACAGTAAAACGGAATCCCAACAAGCCACGTATTTCCAAACAATACCCGACTAATTGAAGGAAGTGTACACCCCATTGTGGAACTGGTAACCTCGTTTCCATTCGATAATATTGATGTCTACGCTTTACATTACCTTATAAGTCTCATTGCCGTGCCTTCTTTGCAAACCCAACCCATACACAAGCTTCTTCCGAAATAACACCGTTTTAAAACATCGCTTTGTGTCCTTGTGTTTCTACGTGATATTACTAGAAAGTACTAAGACCTTCCTTGCTTTATGTACATACCCATCAGCCTTATGTTTGACATCGCATTAAGGTAATTTTAGAACTAGTCGATTACGCTTCTAATGCGGTGTTTTAGAAAATTGCCTTTATTACATTAGTGAAGGTAAGGTGATAGGCTCGCCCCCTATCACATAATGGGATGGAAAATACATGGCGAAACGTGGGAGTCCTGGTTACACCTCTGTCTTCTCCTTCTGGGAAAAAGGTGTGAGTTTATGAATGTATGTAAAAAATTGGATACAATTGAAATTGTAAAATCTGTAGTCTATTGCATTATCGTTATTGGAAAACGGATTTTTTCCATTTCATAATAAAACAGTTGTAAATTTAAACAGGCTAACGCTTTGGATCTTAAAATATGTTCAAGACTCCATACTCCATTGCCGTGGTTATCAAATATAATAACAAGAATACGAGTATGCAGAATAAATTATTATCGTATATTTAGTAGATCGCAAATTTCATACTATTGTCCAAAATATATTTTTCAATTAATAATTTATGGTAGTTCTTTTACTACTAATTGCATTGCATAAGATTCCTTTTCCCATTCTTGAATCAAGGTGAGAATGAAATTATAAAACAAGATTATATTAAAATCAATGCTACAACAAAAAACAGTATAAAATGCAAACTTACTGAGCGACTAAAGAAAAGATAAATGAAATTCCACTAAAAACATTAAACGAAAAGCGTGTGGAAACTGAGCTGACACTTGATATAAATGATGAAAATCTTATTAAGCGATTTTACATGGCATTAAATTTATTTGTTAACAGGCTTTCCTAAAATATCGTCATATATCGTCGCAATACGTCCGCAGACTTGTCATACATATACGTCTAATGTACCACACAGTGTTCCTACAATTTTCCATCCACAAGACAAAATGCAGACGTTTTTACCCCGTTTTAATGTCCCAAATCTAACACGCGTTCCTAATGTTCCTTCAGATGTGTTTCGGCTGGTTACGTTTGCTTAATGGTTGCCACGCCGTTTACGAGTTTTGTTTTGTGATTCACAACTCGTGTCTCACATAACACTTGGTAATGACTCGTTTAATGACCGCGTGTTTATGGCCGTTAATTATTTTTTCAGTGCTTTGGCTTAAGGACCCTTCAGTATAGATTAGGGACCAGTTTAAAGTTAGGAACATTAAGTAAATGAAAATACTTCTTAGTAACTTTAACTGCAAATAGAATCATTGGCTTCACATGCTATTTTAAATTCGGATGTGTCCTTAGTGGCTTAAGTTAATTACATGAGTTCTATGTTATATTACCACACATGATAATACCCTCCTAGCAATAAACGAGCTCTAGATCTCTAACTGTTTACTAAGTAATACAGTTTACTAAGCCACGTGTTCCATAATTGTTTGAAAGCTTTTAAAAAAATACGAGCGTCAAAAATTTTTCAATTTGCGGAAGAAAGTAGACTCCGGGGATTGCGGGATTTTAGATGTTAGTACAGGTATATAATCCCGGGGATAAGAGGCTCGAACCCGTCTGTTGGCGATGCCGATGCGTCAATACCAGGATGATTAATAGTACGAACATAATCCCTCGGGTGCTGTTGTTTGTTTAATGATCTCTACGAACCATCGTTCTCATTGTGGTCGTGATGGAATTCAATACGGCTTTGTCTTAATAGATCAATGAGAGACTGTATCGATAAAAAATAATGACTATATTTTATTTATCGACAATTGGGGAGTGTGCTTTCATTCTTTTTATGAAATGTTAAAATTGGACAGGATAGTACGTGCAGTACTGTTCAGATGTAATATCAACTAGTGTAAATTCCTTTCTTTGATCTTCCAATTGATATATTCGTTGTCTGAATTTTTACATTCAAAGTACGTGATTTGACTAGCATTGGATCTATGCCAGATGACAGTTTTACACCCTGCCAGAACAGGTAGAAAGAATATCCCGCCTTCAGACCCGCTATTTTAACTCACGTAAGACAGAATCAACAACGGCACGCGTTTTGATGACATCAAGCATTTAACATCGGCCAGTCTTTAAAATTCTAACGTCTCTAACCAGGTATCAATATATAGTATAATGAATACAAGGCGTTAGATATAAATTGTTGTCCAATATCACTGTCAAAGCAAGTCACAGAATCACTGTAATCTTAATTCGTGTAAAGAAATCCAGGACGTCTATTATATCATGAAAATGGCAAAGGAACTAGGGGCTTGCCTAATAGTAAGTGATTATACCAATGAGAAACTATAAGATGGAACTTTGAAGGCGGAGGAAGGAAAGAGAACGTAGGATGAGTCTGATTTATTGGAACCCAGCAATACCATTCACTAAATGAAACAAAACCAACAAATCCTAGAACCTACTTTAACTCTGTTTGTAGTTTCCATTCATTTCATTAATGTTTGAGTAATAACGCCTCAGCTAACAGTGTTATAAACTGATGCGTACGTTAATCATAGCATATAAACGTACAAATATTCCATTAAATCTATTTAGCGAACCACATTGCTGCAGCCATTAGCATCGAGTTCACGCAGCACTAATTAGTCAGCCGTCAGCGGAACCGCTCGTGGATCACGCCAGTACTCACTCTTGCTTACGTCAATGTTTAATCTTTATTGAAACCAATGCACTGCCAATACCATCGATATTACGTTACATTAGACGGTTTATATTGAAATATTAATGGGACCTTGGTCTCTAGGAAAATGAAATTGTAATAGCTGATGTAGCAAAGAAGCAAAAGATATAAAAGCTCGTCATAATATTTAAATGAAAAAAATGTAAGAACCTGAGTGATGAATCGCTCTGCAATACTACTTGCCAAACGATTATAGGTAAAATAAAAGCTATAAACTGGAAAGTCTCAAATTATTTTAAAATGAAACAACAACGTCAACTCAATTTCTTCGCCCACCTGAGAAGTAATATAAAGAATTTGATAAAGGAGGAAATAAATTTAAACGTAATTAAATTGATGAAGCGCGTGACAACGGTATCAAATTCATAATTTGAAAGGGAAATTTTTCATCACCCCGAAGCGTCGGGAAAATTGAATTGAGGGCTGCGATATCTGGATGGGTCGTCACCTCGGCGCCAACATTAGCTGCTTTAATATGTAAAATTACCACGAACTCGCTTACAAAATATGTATAATTTAATCGCGAAAGCACCGTTCAACATTTTTTCTTTTTAGACATTGTTTAGAATTTATTCTTGCATAATTATAAACTAAGTTTGGCGTCTAAATTATTCGTTTTCCTCGATTTGACTATGCTCCTACACACGGTCGTTTTTCAATCATATTTCAAAGACTAAAAGGACGTCACTTTGTGCCGTAAATACGAATTTTATGTACATGACTGGTTATTACCGACGTGGAATTTTCCAATCGAGCGTTCCGTAAAGAGTGGTAGAAATTCGGACATCTTTTTCCACGGCTTGTGTGGGGTGGCCCAATAAAAGAGGGTACCTCAATTTGCCGAGATTTATACGGACTGCGATACCGTCCATTGGTTCGTAATTTACTTACCTCTAACTGCATCGCAAAGAATTTTGTTCAATCCTTTTTGATCCGAAAAGTTTTCAACGTAATCGGACATCACTTATTTACTGATGTGGCTTGTATGGCTTCTGTCTTACGTATGATTCATATTAAAAATAATATTTGTAAATATATATAATATTTGTGATCTATTTGAGATCCAAATCTAGTGATTTTGATTATAAAACTATTGTATTGTATCAGCCCATATAGGTACGTCCCACTGTGCAGGGCACGGGCCTACTCTACAATTGAGGGTACGATTGAGAGTAGTTAGGCCATATAAAACATTATTAAATAAAACTATGCTAAATTAAAATAAATCTGGGGAGCATTTGTCTGACTTCCCACTCTTATAACCTTTTATCTTTTTGTCTTTCCAATTGTTCACCCTCTGCGATTCCTCATATTTTTAGAGTCTCCACGTGTGGCAGTTACTTTTCATCAAGGAAGCATTTACTGGTTATATAGCACGAAAAAGCTTTTTTTTTACATACTAGCATTTTTTATTACTTCTACCATAACTAAATCCACATTACCATTTAAACCTTAATTTGTCTGCATTTGATTAAGTTTAATATACTTTCCAAACCCCCATCACCCATCGTGTTTATGAGATTTACGACAAATTTTGACTGAATAGACCTTCGGGGCACATCTGGTTTCGGTTGTTCAACAGCTGCGTTCAAATTGTGCCTGAGTGAAAAAAACGCTCAAACAACCTCAAAGAAACCCAATAGAAAGCGTCCCTCGGGTTTGTATTGAACAAAAAGTAGGTAAAGGGACATGTCTTTACTTTTTTTGTGTATACGCCAACGTATGGACAAAAAATTATGTAACTTTACCTGAAATGTAATGTATAACTTCGAGTAGTGTCGCTTTGTGATTGAATATCTGGTAGAATGGACGCGTAATAATGAATGCGGTCCATTGTGAATGATATTTAGTTGCTTCTTGTACTCTCCGAAGGTTTTGGACGTCCTCAATAAAAAATATTCGTCAGGCGTTTCAAACCATTTGTCGTCTATATAGCCATGCAAAGTCTTTTTCATTCTAATGGTGGTTTCCAGTTTGGAAGATTTCTCGAAATGGTAAAAGGATATGGGACACATTTCTATGCAATAACAAAACTATATTAGGAGAGTCTACGTTGCCCAAGTGATGTCATATAACAGCTTTCATCCGTTTCTGTATAAATCTTAAAATCTAGGTTACAAATGACTACCAGCAATTTAATTTCATTACACGCATGAGGTGTACTGAGAAAATTGCAATAAAATCCTCTGGATAGAAAACCAATTATTTGAATTAAACTGCCGAGATAGGTTGTGGCTGGAATTTCTAATTAAATGAAATCCAATGGTCACTAATTGACCTAACCCCCACGGTACGGCGGGATGACCCTGATGTGATGTCAAAAATCAAATAACCTAAATGTCATTGTGTGTAAATTATTAACCAGACAAAGACCCCAAAATGGCAGCTGATCAGAAAATAATTTGAGTATTATTATAAATTAATTTTCACCTGATACGAACATAGATAAGTCAATACACAACAACAATATCAAACTCGGTAAGCTCATAAATCCAACACATTTGTTTGCAAAATACATCCCAAGTGATTCAGGTTGGAGAATTGAGCAGAAACAAATATTCGTATCAATAGAGTATATTTCCTGTAAGAAATTCAAATGCGTTTCACCCTGTTTCCTATGGAAATAGGTACGAATGAATAAAGAATGAATCGAAAACTTTGCTCCAACACAAGCCCGGTAAGCTGGCGACTTTAGTGGCTTTGTGTTTACAGAATTTAAATCTTCAATTTACATAAACATTTCAACGAAACGGAAATTAAATAGATCATTAAACGCTAATTTGGGTATTGCTCAATCATCGCCTGCGATGCGAATGCCTATTACGGTGAATTGAAGCACGTAATGCAACGTAGATTAAACTGTTGGTTAACTATCCGACAGAATCACTTATGCCGCTGGAGACGTGAACGATCATACACGTAAACATCCTGTGAGTAATTGTGCACCCCCGTTCTGGCGCGCCGAGAGAAAACAGATGCGCTAGATTTATCTATTATGTTTACAAGACTCTTCCCAGTTACCGCCGTTGGAACTTTGTTCGTAACTATGTGTAGTGTTTTGTCTTCCTCTAGAGTGGATACTTAAAGGACGGCACGTTCAGGTGATTACGTGCACTTGTGTTTTAAACGTTAATTGATAAGTAAATCATTAGTACTTGCAATCATAACATATTTACTTCCTTGCAACGACATTGCTTTAACTACACCAAAAAGCAGATTACTGCAAACGCTGTTTTATAAAGTAACTTGGCGTACAGTGGGCGTGGAACTATTACGTCGAAAGCTATTTCTCCAACCACTTTGTAGATCATGTGTGCTATTGTTTCGATTGGTATTATTAATAGAATGTTTTGTAATAAATACGAGCGATTAAAAATGTTCTATCCGTTAGTTTGTAAATGTAAATAGTAGAAAGTATCCTTAATTGTGATTTTGACACCTGTCGCAGTCCACAGCCACTCATGGTTTAGGTGGATTTGGGATAAATAAACGAGCCGACGTGATTTAGCAAGGCTTTGTATTTTTATTTAGCCCGACCCGGCGCAAAAAGCAAAAATGGTTTTGAATATGCGCACAGCATTTATGAAAAAGTTTTATTGTTAATCCGCCAGTCGTTTTTAACAAAATATCAGCGATATTTTTTCGTCAAACAATAGGACATCCGTAATGACATACAGTTTCGCCGTGAAAAAATTGGAATGGTTCCAATGTGTGATTTATACTTGCATGAACTTATGTAGAATTGACATTTTTTTTTTAATTCTGGCATGGCATAGTGACTGCATTGCACCTGATGGTAAGTGCTAATGCCGTCCAGATAGAGTATCGAATGGTATGAGACTACCGTCTGATACCATTCGATACAATCATGCCGGCCCGCTGAGATGCCTCTTCACGCTACGTCAATTTGCATCTTAGAACCTTTTTTATATTGTGGTTATGATATTGCTATATTATATCACAGTGTTTCTCAGCAGTAAACGAGTATGATGTGTATCAATTGGTATGAGTATATTTGAAATATCAATAAATAATTAATACATCCAACAGTCACATACATAGTCCTGACCCCACATTAAGATCAATTAAGTCTTTTATAGTGGGTATCAGAAGCTACGATAGACATTTCAGTCTCACAGATACCCAGACCCGAGCAAATACCTGTGGGCCTCACAAATATTTGTTTCGGTGCATGGATCGAACCCGCGGCTTCTCGTTTCACAGCCGGTGTCTAACCAACTGCGCCACGGAGGCTGTCAAATATTATTTATTATCATTTTAAAATAATTTTCATATCCAATGCAGGTTTAGTGAAGACAGCCGTGAATTTAACAAACCTCTCTTGCCTATTTCACTGTGTGTGGTCGCCATATGCTTGTGTAGTAAAGTTTTAGCGTAATTGCTCTTCGAATGCCGACAGCATGGTGTCAACTCCTCTTAAGTATAGTCTTTGACTCGCATATGGTCAACAAAAAAATTACACTTTGACCAAAATGCAAAATATGCATCTGCACCATATGGTCAATATAGAGTACAGATTTTTCATGGATGGTGGCATTGTGTGAACCATAGGTACTTAATATATGTATAATAGAATGTGTTTTTAATAAAATTATTAATTCTTTTTCATTTTTAATTTCTAACATGTAGGTTGTAGGTGTACTTAACCACATTCTAGCGGTGCTGTACAACTATCTTATTATGAATGTTGCTTCATAACGACATACGATCACATATTACTTACTAACTGTAAGATAGAATTATCGTTCTTGCGGCCCTGTGTTCAATAAAGTTTAATTTCAAATGAGTTTTGGAGACTGTCTCGCCCTCACACCCGCCACTGCAACTCCTGTAAGCCAGGATCAACAGTGGCACGCATATTAATGACACTGAGCATTGAAGCTCAGCGCGTTTCCGGGAATGTCTAACTTGTCTTTAACCCGCAACGAAATCAATCAAAAAGTTAAATTAAAGTTGGAAATAAATTATTGTCCACTTCCCTCCCTAATAAAGCGGGTGACAAAACAATGAACTAAAGAGGCAAACAACCTCGCATAAAGACATTTACAGCCAGAGAAGCCAGCTGTAAAGCACCACGGAATAGTGATTATTACATTTAAATGGGACCTAATATGTAAGCTGTTATACTTGATTCCAATAATAGGTATGGCAAAATCGCCGGAAAGCACGGAAATTCTTCCTAGTCTCCACAAGGTCCATGTAGTATACAACACCAGATGTTATTTGCATACTATCTAGCATGGTTTTACGCTCATTCTGCCAAAGACTACACTCCCAAAGTACATGATGCGCGGACTGCTCATATTCGCAATAAGGTGTTGAACATGAGCACGCAGGCGAATCAACGAGCTTAAATGAGTACAGTTTAGACTTAAAGTTACCATGGCCCGTAAGAAACTGTGATACGTAATAATCGATATCTAGCCAAGTCTTTGTCAAACGATCACGCACGCATGGAAAATATTGGTATAGATGCCGACCCTTTAAAGATACATCCCATCTATTCTGCCATTCATCTATTAATTCGTTATATACAACTGAGAGCGGCTTAAATAATCTGTCTACTTTTACAAGTTCACGTGAATTTAAGAATCTTTTGTCCATATTCTCTCTAGTTGAGTAATACATCGCGGCGCGACGTTGTACCTCCAGGTCAACTGGAAGTACACCCGCTAGGACAGGCAACGCTTCGGTACTAACAGTCCTATATGCCTTACACAAGAATATCAACGCCAAACGTTGGCTCTGGAGCAATTTCCTTCGCACAGCACCGATAGTAGCCCTATCGGCCCATACGGGGGATCCGTAAGTAATACATCCTAAGTAAGTAGCTCCATAGATAGTTTTTAATGTATTGAAAGATAGCCCCCACGTTGATTTTGATATTCTTGTCAAAGCAAAAAAGTTATTTTTCGATTTTTCCCCGACTTTCTTAATATGTTCAAGAAAGGAAAAATTCCTTTCCAAAATTAGACCAAGATAACAAACTGATTCTTTTTTCTTTACGGTGATATTATTAAATTTAATTCGCGGCGGTGATTTTAGAATTCCTTTTAAAAGTAATTGGAACGTTTTATGTGGTGCGAACTGTAAGCGATTTCGATCGCCCCAATCAGATATTAATTTTAAACACGTCTCGGCCATATTTTCGAGTCCCGACCTACTGTTTGACTCAATAAGCAAGAGGCCATCGTCCGCATATCCAATCAAAGAACACCCTGACGGTAAGGGAATTGTAAGAAAATCGTCGAAGCCCAAATTCCATAAATAAGGACTCAAGACCGAGCCTTGTGGACAGCCCATCGTCAGTGGCTTCGACACGGCATGGTGTCCAAGTTTAAGTTTTGTTGTTCCGTGCGAGAAATACGAGTATATAAGTGAATATATATTTTTAAAGCAACCTCGCAATTTCAACTTAAGAAGCAGCATTGGCCACCAAGCATTGTCGAAAGCACCGGAGATGTCCAGGAAAATACCGAGTACATATTTGCGTATCGATGTACTTACTCTTCTCCTAACCGAAATTGCCGCGTTAATAGTCGACCTACCCATAGTAAAACCGAACTGTTTTTCATGGAATTTTGGTCCACCTGGTAGCAATCGAGGGACGGTAAGACGTTCTAAAAGTTTACCTAGCGACGGCAAGAGTGTAATGGGTCTGTAAGACTTAGGATCTTGAGGAGATTTATCGCCACTCTTGGGTATTATCCGAATGAAACCGGTACGCCAGACTCGCGGAAATACCCCTTCAGCAATACATCGATTAAAAACAGTTAGTACTGCATTGCCGGCCGATTTATTTCATATGAGTTTATAACGTAATATGCATTTCCTAAAATTACAAGACATAACAAAAAAATATCGTAAAATGAATCCAGGAAGATCACGTTGCGCCGACCCCTTATAAGTTTCCAACCTTACAGGATCAACGCTATTTGTTACTACGAATAAGATTTCGAGATCTATAATACAACAGAATCTCTATCGTATACTGTAAATACAAAATGTTCGTATGTCGCCCTTCGTGAGGTAAGCTCTCATTTTTCACAACCTAATCCGAAGACAGGGCTCGTCAAAGGGAGCGCTTATCTGTACCCTAATTTATTACCGCGGGATTTCAGCATGACGTTTCATGATGCCCATATGTTGACCTGGCATATTGCCACCCCGACTTATGTTTAGACAATATTTAAAATATTTCTCGTTGAGACAAGTTATTTCACATTTTAATCCTACTAATGAGACAATGAAAACTATTGTTATGTTATTTAGTAGGTTTGATGTAAGAAATAGTTGAATTTATGTACAACTTTAATAGCGTTTTTCAGATTTTCTTTGTTTCGTTATAGTTGGCCTTACCTTGGTCGGTGCTAGGGTCCGTTTTTTTATTAGGTCTCTTCTACTATGTCCAATTTTACATAACATCGCAATTAACATTTACTGTCCTACTTAAAAGGGCTTTATTGTGTCATAAAAACAATACAAAGCGTTACAGTTTTCCTGTAAAATTCAGATATCGAATTTTCGTATTTTAATATTAAAAATTTTGTTAGACTTGCTGAAAATTTTCAATAAGCATTTGCTGATATTTCAAGCTTGTATATTAAATATGTTTTTATTAATCCCATTCGTAATATTGCAATGAATTTCATAAATGTTACATCTGAATGCTATTTGCTCATTTATATTTGCCTCTTGGCAATTCAAATGGAATTACAGGAAATAAAATCATTTACCTGATAAATAAATAATATGTGTGATGTTCACGTTACATAATATGAACTTAATAATGATATTATTTCAAATACTGATATCAATGTTTCAAATAGTCGTCTTCAATATTGATGCCAAGTTGAAAGGATGTATTTAATTTTCAGTATTTCAATCAAGATAAGAACGCTGTTAATGCAAAGTATATTGACTTGAATACATAAACAAATCATGCATATTAAATAGGAAAGATACGACATTTAAAGTAAGTCTTTCTAACTTCTCTATCGTTTGTGAATTACCTACGAGATAGAAAATATTTTTCGTAAAAAAGAGGACCGCAGAAATGTATTTCCATTAGTTTAATACGTTTAGTTGGATCAGAAAACAAAAGCTTTTCCTTATTATGAGAAATATTCACTTGGCACTGAACTTTTATAAAATCTCATTCGGGCAGGCTTATGTAAATAAAGGATTATACCCATATCAACTGTAAGCGGATGAGGAAATTTCCTTTTAAAACACTTTGATTGCGATATGGGCATTTCCTGACAACTCGGTAATGCTTTTTTATTTATTATTGGAATATATTGTCCCACAAATCACACCATAGCTTTTCAGATTAACCATATTTTCCTTCCTTGGTATAACTTATATGGTGCAGAATGGAAAAGTTGAGGTTAATTATGTCCATGAGGCTATCATCAAAACTTGTACACAATGATAATAAGTTATATTCCGCTAGAAAACGGTAATAATTAACGTAATCCACATTTTAACCTGTAGCACATCACACATTGTTTTAAACTGGACTACACAGCAATTCAGAAAATTCAATACAAGTCGAGACGTCATTGTTTTCATACAAACGAATGCACGAAAGGTAAGTACATATATTACTTTGTTTCTCTCTAAACTCAATATCTATACCAGCGAAGATTTACAACTCTACAATCCATGATAATACGGCAATAATCATGTACTATCAGGCCTTCACATCATGTTTGCTCGGTAGCCGTACTAACGCAAAAAAGTCGACAGTGTGTAAAATTCATAAGCTCAGACCAATCTAAAAAATCAATTGTAATAGAATACATTGTGTTGTAATCATCTGCTTGGAAACAAATGATGTTCCACAATGTTACCTGCGTACGGTTCGATGACTAGCAGGGCGGACGGGGCACTAATAGAGCGAACACGCGTGTCAACTCAGAACATTGATCCATCTTCGTGATCTGGTTCGCTTCCTCTTCCTTGTATCTGGTAAGTTACTGTAAGGTTATTGACATGTTTTGTGTACCGGTTACTAATATTGAGGTTTTGCACAATTATTTTTGTGACAACCAATATTACATATGGTATTGTAGTCGACAACATCTTTTGCATTTTACCGACCACTAATGTTACCTAAATCGAAGAAATGTATGTATACTTGGTTATCGTTGGCAAACTAAGTTAGTTTTTTTTGAAAAAATAAGAAGAAAATTTAATTGAATTTAAATCAAAATGAATTAAAAATGTCGTTTTGGTCTGTGTACTGCATACAATATTGCATGAAAAAAACTTGCAATTGCAAATCACAATTAATAAGGCATTGTTAAACTTTAAGAAGTCATGTATGTAGCCATTATGTCAATGTAATTTTATTCAAAAAGCAACTCAACAAGGATGACGACATTTCCAAGCACAGCCTGCAATTAAAGAAATTACAGACTCTTATTAACCATTGGGAATAACCGCTCGTTCGATTAACTAGACGTCACAAAAGCGTTTTACGATATTTGTATAGGTATATTCATAAGCAATCTTTCAGAACTACTCAACTCAATATTGAATTAATGTTTACAACCGCTCTATATCCCTCCGGGTTTAATTAAGTGGTAATGACCGCAGCGTTTACTCATAAAACGCAAACCCTTCGTATTAAAACATCCAGCCTTATAATACTTATTAAATATTGGCTTAAATGAAATGAAAGTGCCTTAAAGCAGACGCCATTGAATCGCTTCAGTCGGCTTTCGACGTTTGATGCAGGGCATTTAAATTAATGTAGATTATTTTTATGCATTCACATCGAGGTGAATTCTGGGGAGGGAGATTTATGCAAATATTGGCAAAACATCCTGTTTGTAGTGTACTGCAAAAGCGAAATGTATACACGCCTTTCATATACTTTTGTACATTTATTATTGGAAAAAGGTTTTGCTCTAAGGAGCATTATAGAATTTATAAGATAAACTGAAATAATAGTCATTATTTTTTTAAAAATTGTGGTTATAAGATACTTGAGGTTGTGTCAAGATATAATTAATTGAATAAAGAAAATAACATTGTCGAAAACTAAACAGGCAACACTGGTACAAAATAAAGTACGATAGGATAGAACAACGGGCGTGCAACGTTTGTTTTACAACACTCGGCTCCATTCGAACAACGACAATCGGCAGTATTATGTTTACACTAACTTAAAAGATTGAATCTTTTAAAGTGCTCTATTTTTATTTCAAAGCGAACGACAGCGTCGTTTGTTGAAATATATCGTACCATTTCCAAGGATTATGTTTAGTTCCAAAGGATGTCTTAGATATGGGATTAATATTTAGATGGATGCAGTTTCCAATTTTCTTGCATCGGAAGATCGGAGCGGTCGTTGCCATTCGGTCGTCCTTTTAGGACTTCATTTAATATCGTGGGGATAAAATTGGTTCGTAATAAAAAGTTAGCGTGGCGAAGCATGTACATTTAAATATTATTTTATTATAATCATCATTATTTGGAAATTTTATGTACCACATTTATTGTTATAGTTATTTGTGTATTCAACAGAATTAATTAACCGCAGAAATCCACGAACTGCCACAACGAAGTACCTTCATATAACTGTTATAAATTGGTCATACGTATGATCAAATAATAACTTACCTCAAACCATACACTGTGTTCCTATAAACAATTAGTATTACTACGAAAACAAATTAAATATATTCCATACGTATTTAAAAACTGTTGCGGTTTTCATACTTCTCACGCGCCGTCACGATTGTACCCTGTTGATAGACAGAAATTGTTGAACGCCAAATACTTCGTTCTAACCGCGCCTATTCCGCTAACTCAATTATCACTAATCACTTGCAAGGTCGCTTACGCGGTCTTTAGCCTTGGAAACCCCATAAATAGCTTTGAATCAATAGTAAAGCGAGATTTGGGTATAATAGATGTTACAGTTGACGCCGGCAGTAAGTGAAATGTCTAGCTGTCGAGCCAGCGATCTGTTTGAGCGGCCGAGCGCTCGAGCGGTAAAGGCGCGGCCACACCACGCAGGATGTGGGCCGGGAAACTGACAGACATCGTGATAGGGTACGGTTCATGTGTGTACGGGCTTATTTCACACCAATGTAATATTCTAGAAGAGGCTTTAGTGCGTGTATTGGTAAAGTATTTTTTTTTGTTTCTTTGATAAACAGTAGAAGTAGCCGGGGGGTCAAGGTTTCTAGGTCGATTAAAAAGCGCTGGCTTTATGTCATCAATGAAGACGAGAGTGACATGACCCAGATGGCAGTCATAGCGGTTGCTACTGTTATTGTCAGCACGTATATTTTTTTTCTAAATAATTGCTGAATCAGACAACAGTATGCACGAATGGATACATTGTGAACGAATGATGAATGATCTATAACATTCCGGAGCCGAATGAATGTTGAAATAAAGATGCTCGGCGTTTAAATGGCCGATCGCGTAACGTGACAAATCCATAGAATGGAGATAGGATAAACTGATTTATATATAATTAAATTTGTTTGGACACAAAACATATTATATATCAAAGACGATAGGCACACTAACAAAACTTTTAAATATTAACATTGTATTTCTTACGTCTAGAGCTGTCTAGACACAGCTAGGGCTTTGGCATACTGACATAACGACACAAAATATTCCATATATATAATACAATACAAAGCTACCATATAAGAGCAAACTGTGCCACAACTAAATAAACTCAACAAATGAGGTGTTTGAACTCCATGGACTTAATGATACATCTATTTTAACGCGTCAGGCCTGCGTGCCTACAATAATTCACATAATCATAGGACGAGCGATGTTAAACACGATTATATTGAAAATGATCTATAGTCACATCCTTTCATCAGCGAGGTAGGACACACTAGCTGAACAATATATTAGTTTTTTATTTCCACGTTATATGGACCAGTTTATTTATTTTTCTTTAAAAATGGAGATAATATAGTTAGCGTTATTTCTCAGAATTGTTGAAATCAAGTAGGAACTACCGTATAATCTAACGTAACTTAAAATTTACAGCGAAATCATACCAGTATTATAACTGCCTAACTAGGTTTTTTGGTTAGTAAAGGACTAACGCAAGAATGTAGTAACAGAGCTGCATTTTTGCATACAAATTGTATACGGGCTGAGGAATATTAAAATCATTTTAACGCCTAACTAAGGTACCTAGTGATCGTGTTTGTTGAATCTGGGGTATGTTACGTGGATTAATACTTTATAACTAAAAGTTTCACCAGACTTACGCAGGTAACTCAGGACAGAATAAACTTGTTAATAACAGCATCGTCTGAACGTGATATTAAATTCTTGTTTACATCAGTATTACACTTTAGGCGAAGAAGAACATGGTGAAGAAACCTGCTTATTATAGGATACAAAGATTTCTATTTATGAACTCCGCGGTAGGCCTGCGTGGTGGACTGCGGCCTTAGCCCAACCAGAGAGGAGGGTTTAGGGTTGGTGCCGTTATATCAGGATGTCGTATACGTTTTTTGACAGTCAAACGAGAGACCGCGGTCCCCGCACGTCATGTTTCTGTGCTGATTTTTTTGGTATTTGCATGATTGAAAAGTCTCTCGTCGCAATCAATCTTCTTATACCTGCGACGCAAGATACACAGTGTTGGGTCACGACTATGTATTTACTCTTAGGTACTACCTGTAGACATTATTTTTTCATTCCGAAATAGACATACTGATCGTATTACAAAGAATCAGGCACGTTCTAGACCTCAATTGTATACGAGTCCTGTGCTCTACAGTTCTCTAATATGGTTTCCATAGATATCAGCATCGCATAAGCATGCTGGCTTTGATTATGAAGATCGCCGTGCTAGAATATGGGCCAATACTTATACAGTTATAAAATGTTTTAGTTGTATTTCACATCCAGCGTCATGCCATAGCTCCGCGATTATTAGGTTTCATACGTTCTAAGGTTGATGGAGCGTGCCTGTGCCCGTCTGGTTGCGCTCGAGGGGGACACGCTTGTTTGTTCACTGAATTGCCATTTTTATGGCACACGCGATTCTCATATTGTGCCATTACCCGCTTGTCATGTTGCGACGGCGGGCGCGTATATATTTTCTCTTTGAAATCTCTCGTGAGGGCTTATTAATTTCGAATAGCAGCATTGATTTCAGTAGCTAAGTTTTGTTTCTTTCCATTTTGTAATTGAAAAATGTAGATTTAAACTTATTGCGTCGAGATAACATTATTTATTGTATTATATAATTGACCCATTCAGAAAATTTTACATTTGACTTGAGACAAAAGTTTACATGTATTTTGTTTTATTTTACAGTAAGTACTACAATAACTGCTATAAAAGCAGTGGGTTTTGTAAATGACACATATTATGTGTATATGCAAAATTTGAACTACCATTCAGAATTGAAAACTCATTCAAATGTAGGTTTTTATTCATTTTTTTGCAAAAAGTTACTTCGTAAAACAATTTTCGCATGGTGTATAGATAGTTCCGTTATAAATTTAGCGGATCTTGATATGGAGTCTTAAATGTGTTGAATTGATTTAAATCAACACTTTGGCGGCTTGATTGTGAGTTAAAGTGTGCAAATCTTAAAATATGAACAAGTTTTATTTATGCATATAATCACTTATTATTTTGAGATGAGTAATAACATGGCAATATCCGTTTTAGAAGTAATGTGAGTGAGAAGGTTATATCAAGAATTTCCACAATAAGTCGAGGGCTATTCTATAACAGAGCTATGATCTAGCAGTAGTTTAACAACATAAAGTTATCACATCTACGACTGCGTATGATATATTTATGTCGTTGTAAGTATGAATGAAGTGAGCCTTTAATAATTGCCACAAAGCGTATCTAACACATTGCCTTTTATCATTATCAGGAGTCACAACGTCAGCCCAAGAGGCCATTAAACTGTCAATGACAGGTCTCATAATACAGCGCGCGTCGCCGCACCGTAATATGGGCAACATAAATCAGCTAATTAGCCCGTAGCCCTTATTAACGACATAAATTTTGCCCTCTATAGCACACTCGAGATGTGATGTGGGTTTAATGCTCATAACCCTCTCAACGGCTAATCTAAGGGCGAAATAATACCAGCGAGCACAGCTCTTATACGACTTGAGCACGCTAATCCGACTCCCTTTGAAACGCCATCGACGCATGTAATTTTATTTTGAATTAGAAAAATTAACGCACGGCCACGTCGAGCGCTTTTCACGGGCCGTCAGCGTTTAAAACTCGTATTTCATTCCCGGCTGTATGGCGAGCGTTACAAAGCGAGTAGTAAAGTACCCCAATCACCTAGTGGGAGTAAGCATGTATCAACAGTGTCGCGCGGAGTGCCCCGCATCGCGTGGTCAGACCCATTTACGGGGAACATAAAATAGTGAATCATTCCATCCCCCGTTTATCGAGGCCGATCGTGAGCGCAGATGGCGTTGCTTAATGCACTATACTATATTACTATTTACACCCCATCCCACCGCCCGATGAAGTTTTCTATTCAAGGCGAGTGTGTCATTATGATCGAAATAAAAACGTGCTCTATCATATTCCGTCACGGATGGCCCGCAACGGAGCTTGGACACGAAAATCCTCAACGGATGAAAAATATTTTTCAAACTCCGACGTTCGAAAATGACTGGTCGAATTAAAACAGAGAGGAGCGAGCAACGAAATGAATGTTATTGTGGCGATAGTAATTTATCAAAATCACCGAGCGCCGCCCTCCGACAACTATCGTTTTATAAAAACCAATGAGAAATCCGTTCGTTTTGCTCTCACTCGAGATATAGATCTGTTAGGATCACTGCACTGGAAAAGATAAACGTTTTGTCTTTGACAGGTCGGGTTTCTTGACTCAGCCGCGTCACATCCATCGAATACTAATGTTAGCTTTTTGAGAGAATTTCTTTGAATTTGATTATTCGTCTTCAATGGAAATTAATGTTATTTGACTAGCGTTGGACGAAGCGAGAATATTTTGACACAATAGTAAATTATAAACTATTGAACGACATCAAAAGATTAGTCGTGGAGCGTGACAAAGATAAAAGCGGCTAGTTTTATCTTTGTATGATGCTATTAGCCATTAACATTACAAGAACCCTCTTCCTTTGGGGCCAGATGACACGGGGTCGGGCAACTCATGTGCATTCAGCCGTGTACGCACACTGAATGACGCTCATTTACCATACCCATTGATATCCCCGACAAAAGACGAATTAGGACTTCAGAAGAATAAAGTTATCTAAACAAAATAAGGCGCTTTCAAAACACACGATAATCTTAACTAGTTTAAGTAGTTGTTTGTATAAAAGAGCACGAAAAACAGTGGAGACGACGCTTAGTCAGAGAATGTTGTGCGAGTGAGTGCTAATTAGCGTGTAAAACTAGAAGCAGCTTGACACGCAGCGAGCAAAAATGTCAGAGGACACAGAAACACCATTAGCCTGTATAGAGATTTGTGTGCCAACTTCAGTCTAATTAGTAAGGATCGCCCTACATTATGCATAACAGTGACCGCGCGAGAGAAAATCCAAATGAAACTAGACGGATGTAAGTATATTGGATTGCTCAAAGCGGGTCAAGGGTTTTTATAACTTTCTTACCTGCAACATTTTTAATTAGAAGCTAAAGTTTGTTGGTTGTATTCTTCATCCCTCGGATTCAGTGCAATTTCTACTTTCAACCAAGTTTTATTCGCCAACACCCTTATGAATGTAAAAGCAGCATAATCTTGTGTTGGCAATTTCCCTCGCAACTATAAAATGGTAAATATGCTCGGGATGGCGTTCTTGGGTGGCAATCGTCATTGGTTTAATGGAATTTAGAGGAGACGTAAGCTTCATATCATGTGGAAACACGCGCGCTGTTAGGTGCATGCCTAATGGAAAGCCCGATCCACTTGCCGTGGATTCATAGTAATCCCCTTAGCTAGTGATGTTTTTAAAATGAACATTTTAAATATTTGCAATATAAAAGTGCATTCGTAGGATTAAAGCCGCTCAGTAGCGCGGGCTTCTGCGATATCTTGAGGAGAAAATCTTTGTTTACAAATAGCATACAATCATAAGCTTACTGCTTTATCTCCTAGAGGTTACGAAAGGTCCCTCTAGTGCCATTCATAGTTCACTGAGCTTGATTTCGTTTTAAGATCTGATGTCACTAAGAGTAAGCTTGCCGCTATTCCAAATTCAAATTCGATTCCCAGGTTAATCATACTAGTTTTATTATAAATACATTAACTGGTTTAGCTTGGCAAACGAACCCAGGACCTCACGGTTCGAGTTTCATAAGTACTGCAACTATGCCAAGAAGCAAATGTAGAACATATTATTATAATAAAATAATCAAAATAAACTTGATTCATTCAGTTTTTCTGAAACTAATGAGCGCCATGTGTTCATTCAAAATAATTATGTTACGGACTGCTTCACTAAACCAGCGTTAAAGATATTTTTTTTGAACTACTTTTCGATTTTTCTTGTCTCCTTAAAATATTAAAACGGTATTCTATTTCGTTGTTTTAACAGATGGATTTCAAAGACACTGAGTTTTAATGGGCCGTGAGCAAGTTTTACTCGATGCTGTAGTTTAGAAAATTATATTCTAAATCTGATCCCTTTCTATAAATATGCTATTTTACTCTTTGTACTTGTTTATAAGTGACAATATATTATATTGGACTTAATGAAAACCTGAGTCACCAGGTCACCACTAAGAGTTTGAGGAGCTAAAGCATCAGTCCGCCGCATTAGCGATTTAATACATATTAATCTATGGGATCAATAGTAGATTTAGGTATTTTGATTGATCATGAGTATCCTCAAATAAATCTTTTATTATCCTCATGAAAGTGTGTCCTGAATCCTACGTTCTTAGTAATAAGAGACTGTATTTTTTTTGTACCGTGTTATTAGATATTAAAGGTGAATTATTTTTACCTCACTACATAGGTATGTACTATGATTGTATTATTGGTAGGTACCAATAATACAATATTTTTAATTTTAGTATTCCGCGCACTAATGAATTTGCGTAAAGAAGCTTTATAATTTACAAGCACACATTTTACACCGCTTTATAGTTTAATATGCTCATGCACAGCATAATATTTTTTTCTCCTATTTTTGAATGAAACATTTCTCTTGTGCTGAACAAAATATAACAAAGAAATTTACACAGTGGCAAAAAATGAACATTTTAAACAAGGTACGGGCAGCACTAGTAACATAACATAAATGTAATATTCTCGCGATAAAGAGAATATAAGGCTGCACAAACGAGAAGTAAGTTGTAATGGGATTATTAGATGCTTGGGGAAGTAATATGCCACCGTATTGCTGCAATAACGTCCCACTGTGAATGCTACTTTAACACACCGTTTTACGTAATTTAATCATTTGAAAGGAAGAAAAATATAAAGCTAACCCAGAAATACAGGCAACCGGTTACAAAACCGATAAAAGTGCTATTAGAAATATTAAATTAACTCGATTTTTTTTTTGATCTATTGTTTTCGTGATCCACAGGAAATCGACTCTTTGATCGTAAGTCTCTTCAAAGATATTCACAGTGACCTGTTGAAATCCATATACATAGGTACATATATCTATATTGTATAAAACAAATTGAGGTTAATGAAATCGTATGTATTACACATAAAATATTGTCGTTTTAAATTCACTATGTGATACAGTCAAAAATATGATAGCGTATTAATTAATATTACTTAAATTTTAGAAGCCGAAAAATGTATACGATATCTACTATAAGTTGTTATTATATGTACTAACAAGACATCAGACAATATAATTATTAAGATCATAATCTTATCTCATAGATTTAAGTACGTTTAACATTACTTCAGTTATCTTGGATCGCAGCTGGGTGATCGTCTCCCACGGCGGTGACACTTTTTTCCAATCTCATTTTATGCGCTCATGATCTGATCCTTAATACGAAAATGATGACTTATTCATACACTCTAAGCGATTTATTAAGTTGCTCAGCCTATTTTTATATCTTGGAAACTTGCTGTTCTGCATAGACTATGAATTCACTTTAACATTTTTATTATTGTTGTATTATTATTTCATACATTATGATTGGCTGCACAGATTGGCTGTCTGTATTTAGAAATAAAGTAGGTACAATATAAACTAAGATAGCGTTAAATAAATTAGCTTGGTGTCGCTTAACAAGTTGAATTATCCTATTGACTAACTATTATTAGGTACTTTTATTAGAAAAGTAATGTTTTGAATATCGATTCGACACTGTATCAAAGATTTATATATTACTAGCTTCTGCCCGCTAACTTCGTCTGCGTGATTAACTTTGTCTAAAAAATATACATGTATAGATTATTTGGTATTTCTCATCCCGTCCCGTCCCGTCCCGTCCCCTTATATCCCGCCCGTCCTATCTCATTCTCACTCAAGGTATATAATCCACGCCCATCGCATCCCTCTGAGTATAAAAAGTAACAAATATATCGGATTTCCGTCCTCATCCCACGGAAACACTTAATTTATCTGGATTAAATGTAGCCTAAATGTTAATCCAGTGTTAATATGGGGAATATTAGTTTTTCTCATTTATCTTCCATAATACAAAGAAACACCCTGTATGTAAATAAGACATTTACCAGTTTTTAAGTTGGACTTGTACCTATATAACTGTGAAACCGCATCTCATTTCGTCTTGTAGTTTTTGCGTTAGGCGCAAGTAAATAAAAAGAAACACCCTGTCTATAAATAAAATATATACCAGTTTTCAAATTGGACGTGCACCAATATTACTGTGAAAACTGCATCTCATTTCGTATGGTAGTTTTTGAGTAATGTGCAAGCAAACAAAAAGAAACATCCTGTATGTAAATGAAGTATATACCAGTTTTTGAGTTGGACCTGCACTAATGTAATTGTGAAAACTGCATCTCATTTGGTGCGGTAGTTTATGAGTAATGTGCCAGCAAACAAAAAGAAACACCCTGTATGTCAATGCAACATATACCAGTTTTTAAGTTGATCCTGCAGCAATATAACTGTGAAAACCGCATCTCATTTGGTGCAGTAGTTTTTGCGTGATGCGCAAGCAAACATACAGACAGACAGACAGACAGACAGACAGACAAAAATTCTAAAAAAAATTGTTTTGGATACTGTTGCTGTTATAAAGACCCCCCGCGTTGAAATTTCTTAAATATCTTCCATGTACAGACATCGACCATTTACATTTTTATTATATGTATAGATTGCCTTTAACTATATTATTATTATCCATCATATTAGATACTTAAAAAACGAATAATTGTTGTTCATTTGTTCTAGATCTGGCAGAGGAGCGGCATATGCGTGCTCGGAAGCGGACGGCAATGCGCCCAAGTCGTGTTGTGGGCGCCCACCGCTGCGGCTGTGCGTCTTGTTCCTGGGCGTTGTGGGCGCCTGCCTCGTGGCCGCGGGCGCTGTGTTGGGGGCGCTGAGGCCGCACCCTAGAGCCCCTCTCACATTGTTGCTACTCATGATAGGTGAGTTCTGCTATAAGCCGTCATAGTATACTAGAATAATGGATACTGTGATAGTAAAGTCACAGCATTGCATGTTGTATGCTGAGTAAGTGTGCATGTTGTATGTTGTAAGTGAGTACAAGGCACTTGATAGTTACCAATTGCAGTGCAGCGTTTAGATGATGGTAGGTGAAAAATATTTCGAGACGATTTCCCCAAATTGGATTTTAGACGAGCGGCCGTGTGATCAGTAGTCAAATTATTCTATATCTGTAAAGCATATGTATATCTTGCACCTACCCCAAGTAGATGTAAGATGAGAAAAGCTTTGTTGCCTATAACGAACTTAATTGAGTTGCCCAAAGCCGCAATAAATTCCAAATAACCTCCAAACTTCAAATAGAAGACGACATCCCATGATGATAATAATGATTGCATGTCGATATTTGGTCACACATAAAAACAGTAGAATGACGGGCAATTAAAGAAGCTACCGGCGTGACCATATGGAACTATCAAAACAGATTTCCAATTTGACCACGCATTTGTCTATCATGGTCTCTAAACACCAAATCAGTAAAGTAAGAGCTATATAATAGGCGAAATCTGCGCTTGTAATCGGTGGCGTCACATTTATATAAGCTTTATAAGATTGTTAGAAAGTATCCACTAAGGTCACAATACTTTCACGGTGATGTCATCTCACATTGTAATTCGCGTTCGAATTCGATAAAAAAAATTATAATGAAGATTGCTCGGCACCATCTGCCACTATAGCCGCCGTCGCGGCTATACGAGAGTGACTTAGTAAAACCGTCCATCGGAACAAAATCCTTTTATAATCGAAGTCTTTGATCATTTAACACTTTGCAACTCATTTCATGCTCAAGCGTATTTTTTCTTCATAGCTGATTAAAGTTATCCGCTCTGATGAACGGACCGGCAAAATGAAATAGGCGATAATTCCGCTCCGCGTCCGTACAGCAGATGAACAAAATAACCTCAGTGTTTTCATGTATTTTACCGAAACACGGTCGACGTAGCAGACGGGAATAATTAAGCGCCAAACAATTCGTGTTATCTCATTTGTTATTCGCTATGCATATGACAATAACAAGTCGGCCCGAAAATGGCGAAATCTCATTACATCACCCGCGTCAGCTCCGCCCTTTATTGGCCAAAATTTTCAATTAAACTTCAAATGAGTTTGGGAGCCGAATTAATTGGATTTTCATTAGCGTTAGGGACAAATGATATTGTTACCGGCAAGCGATCTATTGTTGCGTCGAGAGGGCAATTTGTACACGTCAGTCACTTCTAACTTCAGCCATACATGCCGTTAGACACATCACACAAGCCGCAGCCCACAACGCAACCAGATAACCGTTGTCCCCTATCCCGCAGTTTGTACGCAGTGCCGACATATAACACGTATATTTTTACACTACCAACACTTTTGACGTCCGAACAAAGTTACATATTGTGTTTAAATAACTTCTTACGAATATAAAAGTTAGAGACATAAATAAAACTTTTCTTTTCGATACAGTTTTGTGTCATGTACGCGTCGAAGTTTAAGATTGTGAAATATGAGGATAAATTGTTGCTAAAACTTCGGAAGTATTCTAAGCATTAGTCGTTTTTTTTTTGTAATTCTTTAAAGCAACTTTTTATGAGCCCACAGAACACGGATTTGGGGATACATTATGTTAACTTCTGAATTAAGAAAAGCCTGACTAAAAAGTCAGTCTTTTAGATAACGAAATCTTGTTCAAACATTTTTTTATTTACTTATAATTTTTGCCCAGTGTTCACCCAGCATATGGTTGGCGTTGCCCAGTTTAATTTAAGCATGACAGCTTTATAATTAACATGACATATTGCGTGTGATGCTCGTGCGGGAAAAGTGCAGACCCTTTGCGCCTTAGAGACCGCATTAAGCCTGCGGTTCCGGTTGTCATCAAATGACAAATAATGTTTCGCTTTGTTGGCAAACGTTTGGACGGATCAAACACATTAAAACCATTGCATTAACAGATATTGACACGTCTAGCATTGGTGCGAATACTATCCAGCTTTAAAAATATATAGACATTAGAAACTTTCAGTAGTAATAAGATTCTGACAGCATATCTAAATAGTTAGTTTGTACTATTTTTTGTTATTTACGACAATAAACATATTTCAACCGGTAAGCTCTTTGTTGCTTTGATACGACATTAATTTATGAGTTTTTCCGTGAACTTAAAATTTATTAAAGCAGAAATCCTTTTATTTCTATCTACAGCTATGCCGACTAGTGCCAGACTTACTCAACCTTCATCATTTAACCCAGTCTTTAACGTCCTCGTCTGTTATAGATACCAAAATCTCCTTACACTATATACAGACACCTATCTCGTCAGCCTGCATCAATATATTGCTATGCATAAGCCCCTCTATCACGCCTTTCTTTATTATTACCTTATTCCAATTATCACGAGCGGTCGTATCGCATAACCTCAGGCCAAATGCATGCTTATCTCGCCATTCATCGCAGTAAAAAAACATATATTCGTAACGAAATAATTGTTGCCAGGAATAGGAGTAGTGTTAGTAACAGCGGCGGGCTTGGCGTGGCGGCTGGGCGCTCGCGACGCCCCCTGCGCCCTGCTAGGGCTCCGACGGGCGTCCTGCCGGCGCCTGGTGCCTCGCCTGCCGCCCAGCTACGCGCGCCCACACCACCCCTACGCGGCCATGCTGTACCCTGAGTTCCAGTACCGGCCGCCGCCGCCCACCTACCAGGCTTCCATGCAGGAGTATAGGTTGAGGTTTGTAGTTTTAATTTCTATTGAATAAAACATTATAAGGTTTTTAATATAATGAGAGAGGTATGTAGTTCATGTGATGGTAAGAATCAAACTTATCCGTAACTAGCAATATGATTTAGATCTAAATATTATGCACTGCGTTTGTATCCCTGAATTATTACCTATGTTCCAAGTCTCTCGATCTAAAGTTGATGCTGTAAATTGGTCATCAACCATGTTTGTAACCGTATTTCAAAGCATTGGTATGTTTACTGTTGGTTTGTAAAGCAAAGTAAAAAAAATCAGATTGATTTTCTACACACAAGCAAGTCGTTTATTTACCAATTTCAAACGCCCAATACTGCCAATCTTCTTTTGCGTCCGTACCGCGTATTCGGTTCGTCCATACCTTCATGCAAAAATATTCAGAACACCCGCAAAATACAAGGTCCTTTATACGTCGAAGTTGTAACTGAATAATAAAATGTAAACTGGTTTGCATCCTACATTCGAGTTCGACATGACATAATTTTTTGACCCGAATAAAATACGGTGCGTGGAATGTATCAAATTTGCGATGCGTGCAAATAGAAATTGCAGACGGAATGAATTTAGTAAATCGTGTTATTTTAGATATGGTATGACGTATTTCTGTATCTCATTTCTGTTCACACAAGATGTGGGATTTGGACTTTCATTATTATTCAATATTCTAACCCAAATTGATCTCGCAAAGGAACGCGCTAATGGACTTATATTCAGTACAGATTCAGTTCAACAGCCTATTTTACTTGTGTCGTTCAACAAACTTTTATTAAGCACTAACTCCTACAGAGTTCTCTACTAAAACTACGACACTACTAAAAGTTTTCAAGCAATCATCTCAAAAAGCAGTTTCTATTTATTTGGCGAAAAGTGAAATGAAGCTCAAGATTTGTGGGATTTCTTATAAGGTTTTTGTAATTTCTGTTGCAGGTTGCTTCTGTTAGACCGGAGCGCGCCGGCCGTGTCCCCACCGCCCACCTACCGGTCCAACTCCGCCAGTCTAGTCAGGTACGTTATTACACGCTAAACATACTTATTGCAGGATTTGTCTGATTTGTTTCCCAGACGTGAAACTTTTCCATTCACTTAGCATAAGAAACGGTTCAACTCCAGCTGCTTCTGCATACCCCTTTTGATCTGATACTTTTTTGAACTGTTTATCTTCCTGTTTTAAGTTAATTGTTGATTATTTTGTTTATTTTGCTTTCATTACAACAAAGTAGTGATCTATACCTTTACTTTTTTTATTCGCCTACCATGTTTTCTTCTTGCTCCAGCCAAAAGTTGATAGGTTGAGAATGCCTCCTTTATGTCTATGTATGAGGAGCATAATACATTTAAAAAAAACGTTTTTTTATTTGAACAATAATCTGATTTTATATTCAATTGAGTGCATTTTTATTTGATTATCTAAAAGTTTAAGAGCCTCTTTCGCGATTTCCATACGCCAGTAATAAAACTTTTTATATTCTTACATATTGTATGTATTTTTAGCAGAGGGTCAACAGGCGCGGCGTGGTGCGGTTCGGAGTACAGCGGGCCGCCGTCGTACCGCGCGCCTCGCGTCGACCCGCCCATCACCGTCGCCGACACACTGCCCACCATTACGCCGCTCGACCTCAAGTACTCCGACGACACCATCGAAACGCTACCCAAGCCCACAGAACAAGAAAAAGATCCCGACCACCACCTCGTCACCATCGTGCACACAGACGCACAACCCGTCATAGTCACAGTCTCAGGATCCACAGCGCTCAACGAAACACACACACAGCACACCTCAGAAATAGACATACTCGCGCACTTATAACGAACCACGTCACATAGAATATAATGATCAAATCACTTCCAAATTACTGTCTTTCCCAGAGGACAAGACAGGAATTGATTGATAAAAGTGAATGAATTAAATGGCTGGAACAGACTGAATCAATCCGGGGCTTACATCGATCAAGCCGATTTCAGATTGAATTCTTTCTTTTGTCAGATACAAGCTATAGGCTACGGAAGGCTTGTGATTGCAACAACGATTAGCGTGATTAATAGGCTGAAGATTTTCGAGTGTGGTGAGCAAAGTGATTTAACGTGAGTGCTCACAGTGAAATAGGAATGGTGCAAAAACTAAAGGTATTAGAGAATGTTCGTTGCAAGTTATACAAAAAGACAATATTGTTTTACAAATATTGAAAGAAATATTAGATATTAATCGGATTTTAAATTATGAAATGACGTAGCAAAATGAACATGTTCTACAAATATTTTAACGTAATGGTTTTGAGTACCTTATTTCTTTGTAGTTAAGTTGTGTGTAAATATTTAAAAGCACTGACATGTTATATTCGTTTGCATAGTGATATTATTTAACATATGTGCCGTGTATATAAACGATGATACAAATTACGCTAGTATGTAAGTACGTAATAATTATTGCTGTTGCAACTCGTACGAGTATATCGATTATACAAACCAAATCTTTCACCGACATGTACAACGTATTTACCTGTTATACCGTAGTGCCAACATTTAATCTGTAAATACATTTATTTTGTACGAATAATATTTTCTCTTGAGCTTATTCATTCAATATTCGTTAATGTATTTTATTTGCCATAAATAGGCTACCAAAATTTTATTTTCAAACTTTTTATGTTGTGATAACTTAATAAAGTTAATAATAGATTTCCAGTAGATATTACTTTTGTATTGTTTTCCCATTAAATTAATAAAGAAGTTTTATCATCAAACATTGTCCTCTGAAGATGACCGTTCTACATTTGAGCTTCTCTGACTACTCCGCAAACTACATATAATAAAGAACAGTTCACTAAATATTTTATGTATTTAATAAAATCGTAGCTGCGACGAATCACGCGTAAAGTGATCACAGTTAGTATTGTAATATAATTAATAGATATAACAAAAAATGTAAGTAATATGTACATAACTTTATATGTAATTTAAGAAATAAAGATCTTTAGTGAAACCAAAAGCGTATTTTTGTGCTAAATATTCCGCGCATACATTATCATAATTCAAATGTTACTCGGAGACACTATGCGAATGTATATGGAAATTATCTAGCTCTGGGGTTTTGCATAATCAGATTTAGTGGATCACGGGCGGAGTTTCGTGGATGTTTCGGTACACTTTCACTTTTAAATATATTACAAGTGTAAGTAGCTTCTCTACGGATTTTTAAACGCCTCATTGGCTTAATGCCAAAGTGAAGACCTGGGCTTCTTCAGGTATTTTTTTTACTGGATCGACAAAATTACCATCGTGCATCTGGTGGACGGACGACCTGGTTAAGGTTGCAGGAAGTGGCTGGATGCAGGCCGCTTCCAGCAGGTCGATTTGAATATCCTTAGGGGAGCTCTATGTTCAGCAATGAACTTCCTGAGGCCGAAGAGCGAGAGCTTTTGGGATAATAGTAACTAAATGGGTGGAAAAAATAAAAATGTAACAAGATAATCCACATTAAATACTATTATTTCGCGTGATTACACATCACTCATAAAGACAAGACAAGCCTATGAGTATGGGAAAAATATTAATTAATTTATTTATTTATTTAAGGCTTTATTGTACACCGGATATACAAAAAAGGTAGACAATATACATGAAAAAAAAGTACAATTGGCGGTCTTATCGCACAAGGCAATTTTTCAAAATACCTCCTTGGAAAGACAATTTGGAAAGCAGCGTGCTTGAATTTCTAAGAAATTTTTGGTCGGATAAAGAGAATATTTCATAAAATATTTTTCTCAAAGCATTTTTGTAATATACTGGGCTATAAGAATAAAGCAGGTATAGTAATAAAGACAGATATTTGAAAAGCTGTTTTTACCTTCACGAAGATGGAAAGCGCGCACAACTAATAGATTTATTATGGAAATCAGATTAAATTATTTAGCCTACCTAGGTACTAAAAATTACGTTCAATTCTTTACGCATCCTTATACCTCCAATATTTAAAATAGTATATTTAGTACCCACTAGAACGCAGTAATTACTTTCTTTATAGTAGCCACTAAGTTTAGTTCTACAATGTGGTGACATGTTTGTTACGATCCGTACACGATCAGCTATAAGTTGGGTCGTTGGTACTAATCTGCTGGCAGACGCTGACGTTTCACAGTCTTGCGTGTGTTAATAATAGTCATCTACCACGCACTATAACGGCGAAGGAAAACATCAGAAACCTGCATAATATGTAAAGTCCGCAATATGGCAGCGCGGTGAACTATAGACTATGGTGGAAGCGGTATCTAATCGGACTTCAGGTTGTCGATCAGTTCCGCGCTCAGTATCGGATTATGGACAGCTACGGTAAGTTCTACAAATCGAGCTTTTTCTGTTTAATAAATTAGTTTTGAAATATTATTTATTTATTTATATTTATTTATATACACTTTATTGCACACACACAAAAATACAAATAAAAAGAAAATCACATACATAAAAAGTACAATTGGCGGTCTTATCGCTCAAAGGCAATAAGTAAATTACAACGAATTATTGCCATTCAGAATAGCAAAAAAACTGAACTTTCTATTGTTAAGAAAATTCTTAACACGCGAATATGGTTCGATATAATTGGCATTTAAAAAAATGCAATATGTAAAATGGAATTTTAGCTAGATTTAATACAGTAATCTAGCTTACATGTGGCCTCGTTGACCTAGTGACACTTTATGGGTTTTGAAGTCTGAGATATAAGCTGTATATTATTACAGTTGCAGCTCATGATATTGTTTGATTATGTTCATATTATAAAAATAACAAAATTGTATTGCATGATATAAATGTAAGAGTAAGACCACTAGATGAGAAAAGATTTTTGAATGTTTAAATCCTTTCTGCAAAATTCAAAATAAAAGAAAAAACTCTCACGTAGGGTTGGAAATTTAAGTGAAAACAAGCCTTGTTAAACATGCTCGTATTTTTTTTTTCATTATTTGTAAAAAAAAAACTCATCTAAACTCAGGACTAAAACCATCAAGCCAAAGCTGTAACAACAACAATCACTAGCATTTGTTTTTATCGAATTGAACGTTGTTTGATGAAATTCCGCAATGTTAACAAAAGCAAAATTGTTCCCATTCTAAATGTAAATCGAAGCAATGACAACGGATTCCGGAACAATGGTGTCCTGTAATTATATTGTAAAGCAATTTCGCAGCGGCGCCGTACAGCGGTGCGAAAATGAAAATCAGACGGGCATTAATAAAACGTTCGCCATAATGGCACCCAGTAAAGTGAATGTAATAAACTTAAAGATATGAATTACGTTTTTAATATGCGCCGATAAGATTCAGTTACACTTCTGAAGTTCGAGAATATCGTTTCTGTGTCTATGTACTCATCTAAATGATTTCATTGAAAGGTTTCCAATTATGCTGCACGTATTTGAAGACGAGCATGGTGCACATCGTGTATTACCTGAAGGCCGGATGGTTTTGATACATTTGAACATCCTGGTCTAATGCGAGTTGATTAAGACATAATTATGCAAACTTGGTACCAATCACCTCGGTATGGTCAAAACTGGCTAAAGCGTGGCTCTACCATTTTTAATACTTCTATTGATCTTACAAGGATTCATTGTTGTTTGTTTTTTGGAATTCTCACCAGATAGGGTTATATTTAGAACATATACCCCAACGCTGCGCATGGGGCTTCTCTACTATTAAGAAGAGTTACATCTTATCCCCCTTATTAATATGGTATGGTGGGATAAGATGTAGCTTTAGCAAGACTTAGTAAACTTATCTTTGAAATTTTTGTAGTGACCTCACAAGTTTCTCCAGGTAAATAATTTCAGCAAATAATAAATAATGGCCAAGAAATTCTTGTATTTTTATCTGTTACTCCAAACTTTTCAGCAATGTCGGTATTTCAAAGGAAAGTATTAGGGAAAGGGCCTACGTCAAATCGAATCCGCGGAATGTATCGGGACATGCGGGCAAAAGATCCGATTACGCGATACCGGTGATGGATGTCCGTTCTTTACTGCGCCCACCAATAAATTCAGATTTTGACTAGTTTTACTCGTGGGACGAGCTATTTACTTTTTGTTTCGGATATTTGCAGATAGAGGGAATAAATTGCGACTTTTCTGTTGGATTTTGGTGGTACAAATTGAACAATTTCTATTGGTCTGGCATTATGGATGGTGATACAATAAATTTTCGAAGATGTGCAGAAGTTGTATGAATAGGTTTTCTTAATAAATCAGAAATAAAAGTAGCCTTTTTACAAATAAGAAACGATTTTCTAAAGAACGTTTATCTTTAAAATGTGGTCTTTGATTTTTATTTATGAATTCATAGCGCCTGTCGACGCGTGGCTTACACCGCAAACGCGCGGAATATATGCAAATTGCATTTGGAAATCTTTCTCCAATGGGGATTTTATTATAATATCTGTAAAGTGGAGCTTATCGAAAGTCTTAGTATTAAAGTTTTAAATTGGTTATGCGAGAATAAAATAACAATAAAGTTAATATTTTAAAACAAATGATCTTGTTGACCAACTTTTGTTTTACAAGCCTTTCGAGAACGTAATGTGTTATGTCAACGTAAAAGCTAAATACACGTGTAGACACTGCCTCTGCCGAATGTGCGAAGAAGTAACATTTTTCATAATGGAAATAATTATTTATATACCGACGCACGCTACAAACTCGTTTGTTATAACCAAATTAACTTAAAAAAAAATAACAAAATTACATACATATTACCAAACTTATTTATTTACGGTAAAAGTTTATTTAATAGGTTAGGTAGGTTGTCTATCTGTCTTTATGCTAAACTTACTTGGCGTCAGCGTGACATACATTTTATTATTTATAAATATGTATAAAATATAAAACGAATACCATTACATATTAATTTATATTTTGTAAAACTAATGGACTTGCTTCCGACAGCAAAATGAGCAGTTATACTTGGCTGGATGCTGTGACGTGAAAATCTGTATTTGCATACACAGAGGCTGCGGTAGACGTAATATTTCTGACTGGAACGAACATTCCGGCAAATATGCAAGGTTTGAATATAAAACGAACAGAGGTTAAGTCACTTATGTAAATGAGAAAAGTTTTCAAACTCGCTTTGATATAGAGTTACACATTTAACAGTAGGATAAATGGGACGGATTCGTCATATATCTTCATAACGCGCTTTGCTGAAACAAATATAAATGTTAATTAGTTCATTTTGATTTTGAGCCGAATTGTAATCTTGATACAGCACAAATGATTTAAATAATAAATAAATACACCCAACAATTACATACATAGTCCTGACCCCACACTAAGATCGAGTCTTGTGTCGTGTGTATCAGAAGCTACGAGAGACTTTTCGGTCTCACAAATACCCAGACCCGAAACAAATACCTGTGGATCACACAAATATTTGTTTCGGTGCGGGGATCGAACCCGCGGCCTCTCGTTTCACAGGCGGCGTCAAACCAGCTGTGCCACGGAGGCTGTCAAATTTAGGTCCACCAGCCACCAAGTGGAGATAGTGAACAGCTAAACCTCGAGATTGCTTAAGTCCAGGTAGTCCATACTGTTCCCTCTTTCTTTCCCAAACACTGATTTCTCTGCAACGGTTGGCTTGCGACTCTTAACTGCCAAAAATATACGTACATGCGTGGATTGCCTATGAGTATATTTGGACTGATGTTACTATAAATACGGATTATAGTACATATTTAAGGACAAATATATCTTAGAAAATACCACGCTAATTTATATTAATGAGTCTTAATTATAATAATTATTATAAGAGATTAGATGTAAAAAGTTTGCCAACTCCATCACATCGTCGTTCGCTCCACGGCGATCAGTCATACATCCGAAACACCACGACTGTTCCTCATAGGTGTTGAAAGACATTAGTTTCTTATTTCTCCCATAAATAATCTATTTTTAACACTGCATAACTTCATGGATTAGGCAAATGCGAGTGCTAATAAGTAATAATAAAACATTTGCTACCTGCTCTTAGCCCACACTTGCTCGGAGAAGACGCAACATCACTTTTGGCATAATGTAGAATAATTTTGCTTTGAGAATGCTTTTGAATTATGATCATACGTTCCTTAGCTAAGTTTAATCATTTTGGAATTATTGTTAACGTTCAGTTTAGCACGACAGTTTTCACTTACCTTTGTGATTCTTATAGATAACTCTTCGACATTATCATCACTATTTTCTGGCACAGGAAATCCACTATCAGTCTAAATCTGCGCTTACTGAAATCATCAGCTACATGATCCATCGGCCATCCGTTCTCAAATTACGCCATCAGAACTCTTAACTCTCAGGCATCCTCGCGGCATTTTCAAAATAGATTAACCAAAGTCTATAAATAGGATTTGTGTTTTAAATAATAAATAAACAAACAACAAATATACTTAGAAAGGATAAAATACAGACGATGCTACGTTATTATATGGTATTTTATCCGGGAATTGAGTCGAACTCTCAAGGGACGCCGCGTGGTCCGACAGTACTAGCTGTGGATAAATACTGATACACTTCAGGTGAGTTCGCAGCAATCGAGCTGAATTTTCCCACATTGATAATAGTTCAAAATACACTATTGTGTCTTGGGAGGATTAACTAACTTTCGTAGTCAAGCCTCAACTTTGGACATTGGAGATTCCAGTAATCTAATGCCAGTGCTTTGAAAACTATTATGGAATGTAATAAAAATATCTTTCCGTACATGTTACGGATGAAATATTATTTAATCTCCTGAATGAAAGGAGAAATTTCAGAAAAACCTAATAAGGAATAGGTTAAATGTGGAGGATATATGAAAAGATTGTCATGATAAGACAGTTGATGGAATGAAAAAGGGATGGTCTGTATGGATCTTGGCGGTTTATACATATTCTCTACCTACCCCAGGTGTCCACTTACAGCGGGAGTTTATGTGTGTAGTTTCAATTTAGCGACACCTAGCGGCACCTTATTGAGTTACACCCTGTTAAACCTGAAGTTGAAGTGAATCGAATCCCATAAATAATGCCAACATAAATTTATAGCATTGTTTGCAGTTCAATTTGATGTGTATACCGACAATCGAACAGTAGTTATGTTGTTATGCTTATCTGAAGTGTATTGTCCTAAAACTTGATATATTGTTTTGTCAAATGACGGAACTGGGTCACAAATTCACATTCTCGTACTCTTCAGTAGCATTTAATATATCATTAGATACGCTTATATGTATAAACCGAGTTTAATTTATTATGGCTCTAATTTTTTAAGCTATCAAGACAACGTCAACTTTGGAAAAATATTTTTCAACGCCTTTTACCGTAATTATTCAAAGTGAAAGATTAGCGCATGCGACGATAAGAACCTCATGACACCGCAGAAACAGAAACAATTAATTATAAAATAATAATCCTCAGAAATTCATCAGAAAATTTAATCATTTTACGTTGGTAATATTTTGACGTTTCTCTTTGATTTTTCCTCACTTTTGTCTTTAATCTGACTCAAAAAGAACTGAAGTAAGCCAAGATTGAGGTCACCTAGTTTCTCTTTGTCACTGTATTTGTATAGGCATAGGTTGTGAATTCTGAAAAGCGATTAATCATTCCGTATAACCCATTTCGTATTACTATTTCTTATTCCCATTTCATATGGATGAGGACTACCCTGGTCAATGGACAGGACAACCAGGCATGCATTACAAGAGGCCTACACTCAGCATTGGATATATAGGCTGAAAGAGAAAGAAGATAACCCATTTCGTAAAAGTATTTTTAAGTATCAGTGTTTAAATTATAGACGTTCTCTGTACTTATTTTTAATATCAGAAGTTCTAGCTTTTAATACTTATAAGGATTAACTTATTACGATACTAGTATACTAAGTTTTCATCCATAAATACTTTGTGAGTTAACTCATCTTTTGCTCCTGACGATACTTTTGGTACCTACCCTATCTCGTCGCGGTTCATGAGCTGCGAAAATTTACTCAGTACATTGAACCCAATTTATATTACCACAAAAAACCGTACTATTGAAGCATATCAGAGAATACCTACATTAACCTGACATCTACATCGCATAACGAGTTTATACAAACATTTACGATTTTCGATCAAAGCGCGGCGCATCAATTGGCTATTTTCACCGACTTCCTGATTGCATAATTTTCTTTTATTTATCGCCGTCTATTGGAACAAAAATAAAGCAAACATTGGCGGATGCTTATTCAGCCACCATTAGCGAGAACGGGCTAGGAGGCGAGTCAATAAATCATTTCTCCGCATCGGCATCGGCATCTCTTATCGATTCTATTCAATAGCGATTTATTCACTCGATGCTTAATCGTCGCTGCTCGAATATGAGTGGGATTTACTTAATACTTTTGTAAGAACCGCTGGTAATATGTCGTGTTGTAGATACTAAATCTTCTTCGTTAAGTTGGGTAGACGTGAATTGATAATCTAGTTGTTCTTGTTACTTGAAGGCTACTATGTTAAGTTTAGGCACGTTGAACTGATAAATGATTCAGGCTGAAGGTGAAGGACAGTTTTAGTATTATTAGGGCATCCAAAACTTTCTTGACGGTATGAAACTTGATTTAATTTCATGCAATAAAAGGTGATTATACATTACATTAAGCATATAGTGTTAAATAAATATTACCTGGGAAAATCATGTTTTGAATTCGAAATATAGAATAGTATCTTACATAAGAATCAAACCAAAGATCCAACAGCATACCTTTCACAAGCAACATAAATATGATAACACCACATAACAACCTATGTAATTTAATATAAAGGATAATTTGTCTATTATATTTATTTTCGCGTTGTAATAACTATATATTTATTATCCCGGAAAGTTTTCGCGTTATAAACTAATATTCTAAAAATAAGGAGTAGCGAAGTGAAACGGAAGTTAAATTTGTTAGTGCGTTTGCCAGGAACAAATAATGTTTAAGCCGGCGCGGCGATGGGCTGACTGGCTCAGCTACTTAATGGAGCGGATATTGGTATAAGTTAGGAGAAGCTATTTCAGATCTTCAACACTGAGAATTCTATAGAATATTTAGTTGTGCACGCTGTAATAGCTATTAAAGCGATTTTGTGCTTAATCTATAATTATTGAATTGAATGGTGAAAGTTTCATAGTAGGCTTATACTGTAATAAAATTATTGTGCTGATGATGATGATGATAATGGTGCTATAAAAATATTATGTTGTTTGATTCCCTTTTCAGGCGTTGTAAGCGTTAGATGACAGATCTCATTATTTATCACAAAGTGAAGCATGTTCGCGTTTACTGATCCTTTAAAAACAATCTGCCCGAAGAATCTAGATTGTCATTAGATTTAAATGCAACATTCTCAATAATTAAGTTTCAATGAATGTTAACAAGAAACATACGTCACTCGTTTTCGAATACTTAGAATATATGTATGTATTTTGCAATCATCACAGACATTTCTTTTTCATTTAAAAGACGCCCGCGGCTCACATCTGAATGAAGGCCTCTTCCAAAAATACCCACAAGGCACAATCTGGTCGTGTCACTTGCGCCACCTACACGTGATGTCATATTGTCTATACCATGTGGATCTAATGAAGTCTTCCTACGCTGTTTCGTTGAGTGAGGGTTATATTAAACTTGGAATAAGATGGTTAGTACGCCTACACAGCTGTGGCAATTTTCCTGAAGTGGATTTCAAAAGTGTCAGACCTAAACCTTCAGCTGAAATAAAAATTTTAGTCAAAGATAATAAAAAAAGCTTTTCTTTGACATCGTCAAGGATGATATTAAGAGAGTGATCTTACCAGCCATGATGCAAAAGACCAGCTAAATGAAAGAGGTTGGTAGTTGGTGCAACTAGGACAACGAGTAACATTAACCTTAATACACTTAAACTAGCAAAAACTTTTCACATCGATTCTTTAATCTACCAAATACAGCAAGCTACAGCCATTAAATGGAATAAGACGAGCGAGATGAGAGCCGCGGAACCAAGTGTAGTTGTACGAGGGCCATAAACCGCTGTAAAGCGCTTCGGTCGCGATAGGTGAACCCGGAGCAAGCGGAAGGTGCGTGAAATATAAATCAGCTAGCTGTGATTTACGTGAAACCTCCCGGAAAGTTTTAATTCTGTTTGGCCCGAGCTCTCGGCCATTTAATTTATCTATTATTTATTGCGCGGCGGGAAACTTGGACACTTTGTTTATTAGCTATTCAATTAGACTGTTTGATACGTTCATTAGGAACTCTAGTTTGTCGCATAAATATGGCTGTAATTTGAATAAATCTCTTATCTAATTACGTCTTTGTTGAGAAATTATATACTATGATGGAGCAAAATAATACATTTAAAACAAGAATTCCTTAGGATTATCTATTTGATATTACAATTAGAATTTCTCGTAAACCAGAAATGTAATTCCTGATGGAATGACGGTTTGTCATAAAATCGTAAGACAAATTCCTTTCTACATATTGACGACCTCACTTTATTACTTAATAAAGTGGGAAAGACTAATGCAGTTGCGAGAAGAACTTTCATCAAATTATCATAGGAAAAGAAGAAGAATAAAACGCTTTTTGTAAAAATGTATTATCATTTTCTAACTTGACTGACAAAATTCTTGTTCTAATTGAGGAACTGTGCACTGGATTAGAAAAGTATTTTTCTTAGAAACGACCACGGGTATCATTTTCAAAATAATTTAAAAAAATTGTCAGGCTGTGTACTGATACATTTTTTGCTGTTTTTTTTTATACAGAAAAATCAAACCTCAAAGTCATTAAGTTTCTTCTTGTAGACACTACAATTCGATATTGCCTGTTTTATTGCAAAAAAATACATTAAACTACTGACTTGACTCATAGTCCAGTCATTACGTCGGAAAAATCGGGAAATAAATGAAAATGAACCGAGAAAGCCAAATTTTGGATATTACGTGGGGGATGGCAAGAAAATCTTAAGTTCAAATTGTCGACCAAAATAACCTTGTGCAATTTCCGCCATCTTGAAAAAAGGGGATAAATTCAGTTTTTTCATCATAACTTGGTTCCCCGTTGAGATACGAAATTTTTTATAGAATACTTTTTTGTTGCTCTTTTTGCGATCTACAATTAAGGTTCCATGCATTTTTCACGTATCGATCGTCGTTTTCGAGATATCGATCAAAAATATCAAAAATTTGGGGAGAATTTTTTTTTTTCGCTATTTACTTTTTTTTGGTGAAAGATATCGAAAAATGTTTAGAATAAAACTTGTAGAGCGTGTCAAGACCTACAAACTCGGATTTTTTATTTTTCATTTCCGACAAAAATTACGACCTCTAGCGCGCCACAAAGTCAGTGAAACTGTGCCCGGTTTTCATTTAGCCGCTCGCTCGGTTGTATCCACGCGTCAAAATAGTTGGAAAATGGTTCAGGGAATTATTGCAATACAAAAAAAAATCATAAACCAGCCAAATTAGAAATCAAATACATGAAATTTATTGATGAAATAATTTTTATTTCATCAATAAATTTCATGGTTTGTCGTTTGGATGGTCCTGGCTGTTCAAGTTCCTCCTCCGTAGACTCTTCGAGTCGTGAAACCTCTTCAATCGCAGGAAATGATGTTGTGACGGTCGAAAAATCGTAATCATCGTCATCGTCGTGATCGTCGTTGAATAAAATTTCGACTCTGGCGACATTATCACATGTCTGTCCACTGCAGTGCAGGCAAATAACGGAGCAATGGATTCCTGCTTTCCTGCAGCCACAAGCAGCTCCACACTTTCCTTTGCATTTGCACGAAATGAGTTTCAAAAGTTCAGGTGGAGCGGGTGCGGCTGTGGTGCAAATTGGTTCGAGCCCGTTATTTGTTTGTCGCCAACCCCATTCTTGAGGATCTTTAAAAATTCCGAGCCACGTTTGTACTTGTAAATATGTCCGGAAAACGTGTTGGCGGACTGCACTTTCCGTTGGTGGAAGCAGTGAAAGATTATTCGTCTTGCTTGTCGTCATTGATTTTGCGAAGCGATGGAATCGCCAAATATCCATCGTCGTGTCCTCTTTACGACCACCATAAAGAGCGATAAGGAACAGCTTTCCCGCGCAAGCTAGCATATCCGGATCGACATCTTTGATATTTATTATATTGGATATTTTTGATCGATATCTCGAAAACGACGATCGATACGTGAAAAATGCATGGGACCTTAATTGTAGATCGCGAGAAGAGCAACAAAAAAGTATTCCATAAAAAATTTCGTATCTCAACGGGGAACCAAGTTATGATGAAAAAACTGAATTTAACCCTTTTTTCAAGATGGCGGAAATTGCACAAGGTTATTTTGGTCGACAATTTGAACTTAAGCTTTTCTAGCCACCCCCCACGTGATATCCAAAATTTGGCTTTCTCGGTTCATTTTCACTTTTAAATGTATATAATGACTGGACTATCAAGGGATTGCACACACGACATCCAACCAATACCCACACAAGTTTCAAAGCCATTTCCAGGAATTCAACATGCAGGAAATGTAATTAGTTCATGTTTTGTATACTCGGGGAGAACATTTCGCAAAACGATTCTAGTCGGGGATTTCACTGCGTGCATGCAAACCAACCGAATTTATTTTTAAAGCCTCCTTCATTATACTGACCTGCGTACGGAGCTCGTAAAAAAGGAAATATGTGTACTCGTATATTTTGCTTCGACGTTGTGTAAGTAGCGTTCGGTAAGGTTTATTACGGGCTCAGCACGTTCATCGCGCCTAATTGTGACCAGGGATCTTTGAGGAGTATCGAAGGTTTCGACAGCGAGGTTGCAATTTATTTATCAATCTGTTGCAAGTAGTGCAGTAAATTTATTTAAGTATTTCCGAAGAATATAAGACGTAAGACAAAAATTTCACTGATAGTAACGTCTGGGAAAGGGAAATTCATAAATATCGTATATTAAGTAATATAAATTTTGTTATGTTATAGGGGATAACGAGCATACGGTTCACTTAAATGAAAATAGTAACTAATAAAAATGTAAAAATAAATTCATTGATCTTGTAACTTTCCAGCCGTCAATGAAACAGATTCCGCTAGCCAATGTATTTTTACAATACCTATAACAAGTAGTAATTCTTTTATTCTATATTTTTAGTAAACAAAGATAATTGTGCCAGCGATAAATAACCGGATTAAATAGCGCAACAAGGCACATTAATATGCAGAAGGTGCACAACAAACGAGAACACGCGTTACCATCTCAAAAACATTTTGTAAAATGCAAATACGTAATCAAGCATTTGTTCTTTTTTTGGCTAACTTTTTGGCTAGACTGTACCGCACGTGCAAGCCGCGACTGGGGAGATGTATGTTAAATTAGCATAGTTTGACGGCGAGCCTCCGGCACCGACCACCGAGGGCAACGGTTTAATGAGAATTTACAGCTTTTACGGATGCTGCCGACGTATTCAGGTATTCTGGGCCACACTTGCGCTATGTACCGTGCCCGATAGCGGCATAAGTAATGTTCAACGAACATTTTAGCAGCGTTTGCTCGGGTGAGCCAAAAGTCAAATTAGATTATGGAGTTTTGGCACGAACGCAGGTCTCACCTGACAAATTATTTGTCTAGAATCTAGATGATAAGCTGGGCTTCAAATGATTTTAACGATCGGTGATCAATCTTCTTATACATTTTATTCTGCAATTAATTGAAAGGGCCGTGTCATCAGATTTTTAAATAAATATTACAAGTATAGTTTCTCTTTGAGCTCTGAACACAATACATTTATCAACGTAAACTCTATTCAATGCTTACGTTGAGTCGAATAGCTTCCTTTTATTTGGTTTCGGTCGGTGGGCAAGTTAATCCCGTGTTCGGCAAGATTCGTCCCCGTTTCGGCGAAACGTTAACAAAACAACTCCGGCTTGGATCTAAACTTGATAGTGACTGAGAGCCAGATTAGCGCACCGCATTGTTGCTTAGTGGTATCTTCATTTTATTCGTTGTATAAATGTTTTTTAATTTATGATATTTCGGGAAGACAATTCATCAGTCTACTTTCATAAATCACGAATATCATAAATACATACACTCATACATAAACTCGCGTCTTTATCCCAGAAGGGGTAGGCAGAGGCGTTACCAGTACACCCACATTTCGTTTTGTATGTTCCGTCCCATGATGTGATAGAGGGCGAGACATATCGGGCACAAATTCCTGACTCCGGGCTGATAGTTAATAGAAAAACCCAATATCACTTTACCCGACCCGCGATTCGAGCCCGAGACCTTAGCTTTGTAGTCGTACCGTACAACTACGTCACCGAGAAAGTCATATCATAAATAATAATATAAATAAACTAATACGTAAAACTGAAAGTGACTTTGTTTGTTGGTTTGTGAGGCTTGCACGCTCACAGAACAGAACCACATTTAACTGTTCTATGTGCACGCTTAATAAGCTTCTCAATCGATCATATGAAATCTTGCACACACGTCAGGGATATAGAAATATTTTGGACATAGGGTATTTTTTACTTAGAAAACAATTACTGTTCTCGAGCTATAGACTAGTAACCATTAGACGCTGGTCCGAAAAAAATGTCGTCCTGGATAAAAATGCCTGAATTACTGAAGTAGGGACTTGCGGCTAGATAGAAATCAGATATCTACAAAAAAACCTGTTACCGAGTCATCTAAGTACGAAAAAATTCCGAAAAATGCTGTGAAAAAATTGTATTTCTTTTATGAAATGTAATACTATCAAAGGGCTGAAACTCGATTGATTTAATTTGCGGTGAAAAAAATATTGAAATAGGTTATACGTAGCTTTTAGTAAATTGGAATTTATAGGGTGTGTTATGCATTAAAAAATCAGCGGTTATTTCACCATTTCCTATTTTTCTATTATTTTTTACCGCTTGTTATAGGTTTTCATTATTAAATATTCATAAATATAGATTAATGTACAACGGTCATCAAACTTTCATACTCTATAAAACTTCGTCACAACGCTAAGTCATTAGCGAATCTTTGACAAGGCGAAGTTCATTGCCTCATTTAACTTTTACTACACGCGATTGTTCAGTTTAGAGCCGGCAGTATCCTCGAACGATATCATCATTCACGTTTGAATACCTCCATTAGTGCAGGACATATCGCCGGTCCTTCCGCTTATCTGCTCGACCAATTCGACAACACCCTTGTGTTACAAAAATTGCTGGGATATCTGCTTCGTGCTCAGGGTGAATTTGTCTGATAAGATAAAAAGGTCTAACCTCTAGAGCGAATTGTGGTTGTAGTTTTTCGGGATTTAGGCTTTGGTGATGCAACAGTAATATAAAAGTTCCTGAATAAGCAAATGTATTGTTCTGTGCTGCATGAGCCCATGTACATGTCCCATCGCAGGGCACGAGCCTCCTCTACAATCAAGAGTGCAATTGACAGAGGTTAGGCAAAATAGTCCAAACAAACATACAATGTATTTGCAGTCAAAAGTGTAAAAGAAACTCTAGCTTTATTTTCCTACTTTATAACCCATAAGATCTGGAGAATCGCAAAGCTCTTAGTGGTCTTCGAGGATGCCGGATACTTGGAACAGAAGAAGAGTAGTGCTGCAGCCCGACGAAGTACACAGACCGGTTAGGAACACACTGGTGACGTCTTTGTAGATAGCTCATAGCTAGTAGAGACCGATCTACTAATTTAAATAATAAATAGAGTCACACTCCACCACAAAAATACCACCTGAAATTCACACAGTAGAAATAATTTCCCGCTAAATTAACAACATAAAGTGTCTCACATATGCGCATATTAAATAAATGAGGTTATATGCGAGTGCACAGAAATCCGCGCGTACTCTGGTAAGACGTGCAAAATTTATGTTGTTAATATAACCGCTTAGATTAAACGAACGAGCGCCACTGCTCCTGGCAACAACCTAATTTGACATCATAAAGGCAAGGTTAAATGTTAAAACTAACGGCAATCACTAGTTCGTGCGCCTGCCGCATGCCATGACCTGAATTAGTGGTTTTCGTATTTACGTTGCAGTACTAATTAAGCCAGGACCTTTGGGCGAAATTGTGAAAAACTTGCGTAAGTAAAATAACTTACGATATTAAAGATATAATTTTCACAATTACTGTGGCTCAAAATAAACACAATCAGAGTTCCACATGGAATTGAGTAGGTATTTACAGAATTATTATAGATGTTGTAATAAATAATTTCTTTATCACCTTTTAAATAATTATGAATTAATCAATAAATTGCTCCAACTGCTGCCGTGCTAGATATCGATTTGGTAAAACTTGAAATGGCCAAAGAACTACATACAGATACAAGTCCGATAGTCAGACCATGTCACGAGGTATACCGGCAAGCAGTGGATGAGGCTCGCAGAGGACAGGCAAAATGCCGTGATCGAGAGGACTCTTGTCAGCTCAGTATGAAAAATATCATGAATGAAAATAACAAAAGTAATATCTATATAAAGAAATAATCAGAATGCCTAAATATTTAAAATAGATACCTATCTATGATCATGTAGGTATTCTTACCTACCTACCTACTTCAACTTCGGACTCAATACTCCCAACTTGACTTGCATGCCCTCCGAACATTTTCCTAAGCATTCAAAGTAGCACAATTTATGTACGGAATTCATACAACATATTCTAATATTGCACATAAAAAATACATGTGTTATGAGGTACGCACTAGTTTACGGGGTCACGTTAATATGCGCATACATCTGGCGGTATCGCACAACGCAACATTACCCGCCCTGGGAATAATGATGCGTGAACTATGGATCCGCATTACACTTTACGCAAATGCACAGTGTATGTCATCTTGTTTTTGATACATTATTAATAGTCTTATATTAACGGTGGATATAAAGAGGGAACTTGCATTACGCTAGCTAGTTTAAGCGTAGGTTCGATCGCCGCATCGAAACAAATGTTTATGTGATACACAGATATTTGTTTCGAATCTGGGTTTTTGTGAGAGTAAAAGTCTCTCGTAGTTCCTAATATCCACGACCCAAGGTGTCTCGTGCTAAACAGTGGACGAGAGATATTTTTGAAAGTCCTATTATTTTATTAAATTATTTAAAAAACAATAATAAAAACACCAGTCCCTTACAGTGCTGAGCCCATTGTAAACAAAAAATAGTCTTGTAATTGGAGCTACAAGAGACTTTTGGAGCTCATAACACCCACACTCGAGACGAATACCTATATGTAGGTACCTAAGTGGATCATAGTGAAATATATGATTCGATGTAGGGATCGAACGCCTGACCTTTCTTTTCACATGGCTTGTTAACTAACTGTGTCATTGAGACTGTATTAAAATTATTTATTACTAACCATTATCAGGTCGGGGAGCTACCTTATTTAGCGGCAAACATCGGAATTTTTACGAGACTTCGCGCGGTATCTTTGGCAGAAACCCGCAAGATGGGAATACATTATAGGTTATTTCTCTTAAAAAATAAGGCACAGAACTTAGAAGTTAATGTAGCCAAAATCTATACTCATAACAGGCTGGGTTAAGGGACTACAATACACAAAAATAAAATTCTAAAATTCTACCTACAAGTAGTTCTTACGAAATTTTTGGATTCGTAAACGATCCACCGCTTTGGAAAGTGTTACAGCTGCAAAGAACTAAGTAGAAACAGACCCATCAAGCAACATGAGCTGTGATTTTTCTAAAGGTAAGTTTTCTGCAATTTAGAACGAGAATTTACCTATAGTGAAACACAGATCTCTTGATACGTAAACGATCCACCGCTTTGGAAATTGTTGCAGCTGCAAAGAAGAAAGACTCATTAAACAACATGAGCTGTGGTTTTTATAAAGGTAAGTTCTTTGTATCTAGAAAGAGATATTTTATAGTCGTACACCGATCTTCTGGAAATGTGTATACAGTCTGAATTTTTTATACGGTTTCGTGTCATGTGACGAGTTTTACACCATTGCGTACAGTGATCACTATCCGGACGCATACGGATGCTCAACACATTTTTTATCCTCAAAAAGCATTAGACAATGTTATTGCCTCTTGTTTTCCCAAGTTATTAGTATGTGCATATGTAGTAGGGTGCTATCCACGATACAATGCATTTGTATTTTGTTCTACGTTCAAGTTTTCTCTCAGGGGAGCGCATGTACAGCGTGTTTAAAACTTTTTCTATTTAAGTTTTAGTTTAATATTTTCGCACTTTTATTCCAATTCTTCTGTGCGAAAATGCAGGAAGCCCTACGTAACCAACAACAAAAATAGGTTGCTTTGAGATTCGCTTCTTTTCGCGACGTCTAGAACGAAGGTCTCGAAGAAACGTCTCGAGGGTGCGCAGACGTGACAATGTTGCTACCAGTTTTCAGAGCTGATTTCCAATTTTTTTCATGGGACACCTAAGACTATAAAGTTCATCACCTATAGGTACATGATGCCAACCATAGATGTAGCATAACATAGATCGGCAATGTGAAAGAGATAGAATGATTCAAATCATACATTAAAGCGAGACGCATGATGCGACCATGCGTTTACACGGAGAGCTTTCTATAGTGATTTGTGTGAAAATATGTCATTTAAGCGAACGACAAATTTCGCTTATTTTCTTGATTTATTTAATATTTCAGAACTGAGCTACTTTTATTAAATGTAATTTATTATGGTGAGTTGTCCAGTGCCTGGATGTGATTGATTTTAGTGTAAAAACCCGAATAATCATAGTTTTTCATAAGATCGTATCACTTTTTTCAATGTTGTTTAGTGACAATATTGTAGAATTGTAAGACAAACCTTGTATGTATATCGGTAGAACAGAATGTCCTTATTTATTATTTAAATGCGTAGAAAGCATCCATTGCCTATATAAAATGATATTATATACGTGAATTTATAATAATTTCAACCAACATTTGCTAGAGATTGATTGACAGTTTCGATCAATAATATTATGTCGATAAAAATAGTCAATGACCATAGAGGTTTCACTTCATTTTATAATCTCGTAGTATAACATCAATTCTATAATAACAGTTATCACTTCACTTTATTTATTCACTACTGATATTTGCTAAATATTAATTAATATTTAGTGTGAGTAATTTACCATTTCTGAGCCGGTTTCAAATTAACTGTGCCACGGAGGCTGCCATTCTAATAAAACAATAGAACATTAGATATTATTATAAGGAATGCTTTACAAAACTTGTGAAATAAAAGTATTCTCAAATATGACGATTTTTCTTTATTTACTTGTGTTTACCAGTGGCGTGCCTAGGGTTTTGGAATAGGGCAAGCCCAATATTATTTTAGTTTTAATACATATTTATTTAGAAGGAAAAAAATACTAAGAACGACGAAATCGAATTTACGGCGCGGCGGCAGACCTACCACACTATCTGTACAATATTAGGATTAGGTAATACATATATAGATAGCTTGTGGTCATGCAACCGTAACTTTTTAAGGCACTAACTAGGTACTGAGCACTTTGAATACCCGGCATTACACTAGCACAACGATAGCTACTATGGTCCCGTGTTTGACTGCGCAGTTAACCAAAATTGTGGACAGAAATTGTTATAAATACATTAAGGTTAAGTGTTTACAAGTAATTTTAATTACAAGTAATAGCATGCCTTTTTGAAAGGACCACAAACTCATTGAAATCATTAGAATTAATTCAAACATTCTAATACACAAGTGTCCCTTGAAAAATATAATATGTAACACGACTGTTTAATAACCTATATGAAGGGGAGCATTTAGAAATCGAATAACGTAGTTTAGTAAACTGAACCGCTAAAATGCCTCTTGTGATTTACCACGAACTTAAGAAATGCTCAAACTCGGCGTAGTTTTCGCGCCAGTTTCAATATAATTAAATTACCTTTATAACGGCAATGAACACTTTTACCATCACACTTAAACCATTACAGGAAACATTACAAATCATTTTCGTATCAAAAAGTTTAAATAACATTAAAAAACGAATAATTAACCTACAACCGAACTATTTACAATTACACATTGTCACAAATCACAATACTTATGAAGTTAGTAGTAATTCGTACAGTATTGCTACTAAACGAATAAATAAACATTACAACATGCAATTATAATTTATGAAATAAATATAAAAACCTCATTATTTGTATTTAAAAAATGATTAAATAATTTTAAAAAAGAACCAACATATAACATATAACCAACATATAACAATAAATATAATTTTTTAACAAATAATGTTACACATGACGACCTTCAAACGTACGATGTTCACTCAAAACAATTCTGTGGTCAAAAGCTGGGCTTTTGGTTTAGTACTTTATTGCTATATATAAATATCTGTAGCTATAGATTCATAGTGCCAGAGTGTAGCATTTCACCCGTCATTGTGAAAGAGATAGCATGCGTTGCCAAAAGCCTCGTAAAAGCACACGAGAGAGAAAAAGACAGATATATATTTTGCGCGTACCGTCTTTTAAAAAATGTGTGGAGCTACGTTCAACGTGAGAGGTAAAATTATTGAATGAATTTATTACAAGCGCTGCGCAGCGCGGGCGGCGCGGCGCTTCGGCTCGTCATCGCAGGCGCTTCATTGAAGAGCGCCATGCCGCGACGAAACGCGGTAAATTCAAAAATGGTAGATGTTTCGTAATTACTGTTTTGTATTGAATGTAATGGTTTCGTTCAGAATTTAGTATATACGTATTAAGTAAGGCAAGCCGGGCTTTTGGGCTTGTATGGAAGTACCGCCACTAGTGTTTACGTATCTGTGTTGAAATAAACACAATCATTATTTTTCTGTTAAAATACCATGAAATGTCTCATATATATCTATAAAATTTAATTTTATTGGTTGGCCGTAAGGTATATCGATATGATAGTATCGACAGTGCATGGCGCAGCATTATCTGTCACGCACACATGCAAACTTCACGCACACTATCATATTCTCGTTTTGGTTTCACTCAAAATGATACATTGCCGATCTATGTTATACTACATCTATGATGCCAACAGAGCCGTAAAGCACACAATAACGAATACATTATACAACTAACTTTCAGTAACTGTTTTAAGATCTAGCATAAAATATGCGATTGTCAAGAATGTTCCTGGATGTATGATAAAGTAAAAAATAATGGAATAATTTAAATTCCGCAGGAGTTCCATATGTTTAATATTCCAATATGTTCAAAGCTTTTTATGATAGTTACGTTAGAAGTTTATATTATGAAAACAGAGATCAACCTTGGAGAACAAATGAAAACATTATTAGGCAGGACTTCTGTCTGTCTATTCATCCACAGGAAGTCCACTGCTGAATATAGGCCTCTCCCAAGGATTTCCATGGCCTCCAGTCGAACTTCTGAACGTCATATTTTTATTTTATAAACAATCATACAAAATTCTTAATTGACAATTTCGGTACTAAAAACTGCCCTCATATCGGCAGTTAGCCGTTTAAATTCACTTCAAGGAAACCTAAATGTGTAGTTATTTAAATAAAACAAGTCCATGAGGAGATCATTTCCAATTTTTATTGTATAGATACATATTATTTGAATTATAAAAATTGTCTAGTGACACTTTTCAACAATTATATCTAAGCAAATTCATACATTAACATGTGACTATATGAAATTACCATTGTCGCCTGCCCTGCAAATTCAACTCATTTTGCTAGACGTCCACATATGCTGCATTAAAATCTATTCAGCAGTTACAATGAAAATTTCATACAGTTTATCGGTGGAACAGAATTACTATAGCATACCAATTTATTAAACTTCATTACACATTTCTCATTATGTTATAATACATTCACTATATTGTTATGAAAAACATTGCTTTAAAATATTAATAAAACGTTTTATTTAATTAACTCCAAGATAAAAATTACAAACAATTTCTGTGGACTTGATAACTCATAGATTGTATGAAGAAAATTACAGTTGTTAATAATGTTCAACCCATGAAAAATATATCTTTATATTAACATAAAATCACTTCATAATTCGCTAAAATAAAGTGTAACTCTATATTTACTTGTGCACCGGATACAAAAAAAAGGAAAAAAAAAAAGGAAGAATACGTGAATAGATGTAAATATCAAATCCTGGTAATAAATTGTCTAGTTCATGTATAGATAAAAAATAACAAGAACATATAGATTTATCACTCACACCCGTTTCACACACTAATAATTGGGGAATATTGCTTCGACAGCTAAATATATTGAGTTTAATTTCATTCGTCCATCAATAAATAAATGTTACACACAGGCGTAAAACATTCATCTACTTTAAACTAGTATAACGCTAGTATCCGGAAATGGGAGTATAAACAAATTGAATTATATAATGCAGAATTAGAAAAAGTTTTAGCAATAAAATAAAAGATCTGTGTGGCAGCTTTAAATAGCTGACGACTTTGAAATTATTACTATTATTTAGTAATTGAATAAATACAATCATTTTATTTTATGTATGTTGTGGGCGTGGTCATTATTAGGGTTGCTATCTTTAAATAAAATTAGTTTTCGTGCTATCTTATTTCATCATTCCGGTTTATCATACTTTCCGCTTTACCCGTTGTAAAAATGAGTAAAATTAGAATTAAAACAATTTCAAATTTCATCACCATATTAATGTTTTATTTCATCTCAAAATATTAAAAGTAATTTTAAAACCTGGCGAACCTAGGCGTCTAGGTTTATCTCCGGATATTTTTATCTTCATAATTAACCAAATTACGCCATCGTAGACACTGTATATTCGATATAAAAATACACGTCATTGACCAAAGAGTTGTTGATGCTGCTTGTTATTTTGGAACTTGTTGTGCAGAAGTTATCTATCCCACTGGTTAAAATTAATATTATAGATGGCAAGCCATCAAAAACGATCGGTATTCTCGTGTTATTAAGATTCATTTTATCCTGATAAATAATTAAAGAGTATTTTTAAAAATCACAAGAAAATTAAATTTTATTTAAAATCGGAATAAATAAAATATTTGTTTGTGGCTCGATACATTTCAGCACAACAGCTCTATTATGCACTACAAAACAATTCCTTCTTGCGCGGATTTAATATATACTGCATTGCTAAAAAATGTGGAATAACCTTTGAATACTTATTATTCATATTTTTCTTTTTACTGGCAACATGTCACTAAAAAACGGGACGCAATGTAGTATATGTCAACAAATATTATACCACATTGATCAGTAAAGCTCTAAATGAAATCATTCCTGAACATACTGAGATTTAGACATTTTACATTTTATATTGAGATTATCAGCGTGCAAAACAGTAAGTTGGAACTTTCTCGTTACAGTCTAGCGTCATGGAGTCATGGAGTCTACCTGTAATATAAATATGAAATATTTTAATATCAATAAAACTTAATATTTGTCTATAGTGGAGTCTATATCAGATTATAATATATAGAAATAAAGAAAGAGCAACAGAGGGAAAATATCAAGTAAATATTAAAATGGATAATAATATAAACCGCATATCATGAATATGAGAAAAACTTTTCTGTATCGCCGAAATGAACCTGCTATCTCATTAAAAGCTCAAAGAAAGTCGAGGTATGAGTGCTTTAGTTAAGTTTTAAATATCCTTTTAAGTGTTTTATGTCAGTATTCACCACAGTACCGGGTAGTACACCACCACGGGTTCGCCAATATACAATGCAAATCTGGCTTGTTTTGTTAGCAATATTTGTTACATATTTAGTTGTCGTTACCTTTTCTTGGTAGTGGTATCCTCCTTGGCCTTTTTCTCCTGTTCCCTACGCTTGGCGGCCTCCTCGCGTTGTTGGCGGATGATGGCGAGGCGAGCCAGGTCGGCGCGCGCCTGCTCCGTCTTGCCCTCGGCGTGGAGCTTCTGGTACGCCGCCGCCGCACGCTGCCTCTCTATTTCTTCCCTTTCACGCCTGTAAGTAAAATATTATTGGGAGTAAAATCTAAACTAATATTATAAGGAGGAAAGATTTAATTGTTTGTTTGCATTGAATTGGCTCTGAAACTATTGGAACGATTTGAAAAATTCTATAACTATTAGAATCCTACTAGAAAATGTATGTATAAATGTACCCGGACGGAGCCGGGCCGGACCGGGTCGCTAGTTTACTATAATTTTTAAAGGCCGCAGGTTCGATTCACGCACCGAAACAAATATTTGTGTGATCCACAGGTATCTGCTTTGATTCTGGGTGTTTGAGACCGAATAAGGCTCTCGAAGTTTCTGATTCCCGCGGCACGAGATTCGATGTTAGTGGTTTTTCGGTCAGAACTATGGATGTGACTATTGGGTGTTTTTACGTCAGCTTGTTTATAAACAGGTATACTAAGGTTGAATGTGAAATGCGACGCACTTGCTTGGGTTAATATGACCATAATGTAAGGTCATTGTCCAGGTAGATATTAATAATTGTTGCTATTAAAATATGTTATAGACAATTCTATTTAATGCTTTAGCATGGCCTTTAGCATTTCAAGAAGTAGATTTTACAAAGAAACAGAAATAAAATAATGTATAATCACCTAGATAACTGAGGTTTCTCTCCTTCGCCTAAGTTACTCAAGTTGGTCAATTTCTTGTTTTTCTTCACTACCCGGTTTGGATTTTCTACTTCAATCAAACCTGATACACCCTTTGCTTTCGTGGGATGCTGTGAACAAATGAACAATAATTTTACATAAGCATACATACATAGACTCACGCCTTATTCCCAGAAGGGGTAGGCAGAGGTGCTACTTGGACACCCAAGTTTTGCCTTGTGTGTTCTATCCCAATCCAATATCACTGCCCAATCTGGGGTTCGAACCTGAAACCTCAGCTTTGCAATCATACCGAATGCGCCACTGAGGCAGTAATTTTAAATACCATAATGGTAAAATTACCAATTAGTATCACCATTAGATTTAGGCACGAAATGTCCACTGCCATACATAGGCCTCCTTCAATATTTTTTAACATGTTGGCTTACCATGAAGGTATGTATAAATGTTCACAATCCAATTTGTGATTACATAGAGCATATGTATAAAATGAATATTGGGCAAACTTCAGTACACAAATTTTCAAATAATAGTTATATTTACATCTTCGTCAGAATCACTGTCATCACTGCTGCCGGAACCTGACTTTTCTTCCGCGGATTCCTCCTCACTAGAGCTCTCACCACCATGTTCTTTTTTCCACCTAAAAAAATAAAATGCCATATACAGGTTTATTCCATATTACATTGTATATATTTTTTATTTCACTTAATGTGGAGAATAGCATACCATTTCAATGATGGTAAGCAATACAACCACTCATGGACAGTAGCAAAACAAACAAAACCACAAATTACAAAGCAATGCTTGACATTCCACTGTGGTTGCCATTATGAGACATAAGATGTTAAGTCTCATTACTCTGGCTACAATATCCTTCAAACCGAAACACAACAGTGCATTTACACTGCTGTTTAATGAAAGAAATAAACATTACCGTGGTACCTACCCAGGCAGCCTCTCACATATGAGCGACCTACCACCATTTAATATTACATAGATATTGATTCAAACCTGATGATTTAATTATTTTAAATGCTGTTACAAATGACAGTTAAAAGGCAACAATCATACTTTGATTTAGAGTTCAGAAATTCTGAGTTTGCATGACTTGTGTTTTTGCAGAAATAGTACACTATATGCTGTATCAGAAATGCAACACAATTGCAAGGATGACTATGATATGTTTTTCAGGTATGAATACTATGTCATCAGCCATTGGGTCTTATCTGGACAGAGTATCATATCTGTTTTTTTTTTTTATATTAAGCCTAAGCAGGCAAATAAGCATGCCTCCTGCCTTATGGTAATCGGTCACTGCTGCTCATGAATGTTTGCAATGCCAGGGGCCCAGCACTACCAGCTAGCTGCCTACTGTATGAAGAGTGCTCTCGCTCAAAGAAGGACAAGTCATCATGCTCAGGAAACACTGACTTATTTTATCCCTTTGTAAAAGTTTTCAGTTCCAGAACATGGAATCAATTTTAAATTTACACAAAGTTGATATCATAAAATGAAACCAAGGTGCATGACAATGCAGTAAAAATGATAAAGTTTGTGGGCCAATCACTTGAATATTGAAAAAAAAATCAAATAAGGAAAGATTACACATAAGAATAGCCAGCAGTTGGAGAAGACTATGAACATTTTATAAGGGGTTTAATCATGAGCATTGACAAATATTTATTTTCTAAATTATAACTTATTTTGTCTAGACTACGGTTTAAAACTCTTATTTTCTTACAAGCCACAAATGCTTCGGTAGTTTTTGTTTGTCATTACAGAATTGCAACCTTAAAATAAATATATTTAACTCACTTCTGTTTCTGCTCTTCTTGCTTCCGTTGTTCTTCTAACTCCTCTGGACTGGTGAACTTGCGGTTGCGACCTTTGTGATTCGTGAATTTTCCTGAAGAGTGAGTGGTAAAATTAGCCAAAGCTCTGACAAATTGTGAAATATAGGTTAGGCCAAACAATCAATAGCGACACAAGGTTTCGACTTATTTAAGAAAAAAAACCTTAAAAATCGAAATTATTCACAAATAAACATGCTATTTCATTTCGTATTGGACACGTTTATAGGGAGTACTGACGAAATCTCATAACATTGTTCGACATTGAGAAAAAACATTACACGCAAACAAACACACTTACCACGCGGCATATTGAAGATAACTTTGCTACTACTTTTTAGATAATTATTAAACTAAAAACACGTTTACACGGTAGTATTTGAGGGATTATTAGGTGAATTAGTGGTAAAAATTGGATAAATTTAGCGTTGACGTCTTGCTTGACGGAACCGGATCTAGGGTTGCCCGCTTCTCGAATTTAGGGCACCCTTCTAGCCTAAAGTTGTATCTACACAAATTGTGTAACACAAACGGTTGGCCCAACCGTTGGAAGTGAATATGTCAATCAGTTAAACGTGTTTAAGCCACAGAGTTTAAGCCATGGATACGTATTAATACGTCCATGGTTTAAGCTTATTTTTTAAGGATTATTATGAAGGTAAGACAGTCTAAGGATTGGTATTATTATCTGTAGATATAAACCCAGAGAGATAAAAAGGTAAAACTAAAATTCGGTTGCGGATTTGTATCAGAAGATTTGTGACTTGTGAGGCTGTGTAATGAACAGTTCAATTTATCCTTTTGGCCAACCCTATTATTCATACAGAAGCCAGTTTTCAATATATTATTAATGAGACGATTCATTTAAATAATCATTTTGCTGTGGTTTTTCGTTCGGCCAGTCACTGTGATTGCCGGAGGCTCTATAATGCATTTCCTTTGTGTATCTTTTCTTCTTCCACATTTTGATTTAAAATTATTAGCTACTTCAATGCAAGGTAGGTAACATAGACGAAAAATTTAAGTAGGTAATTCCCCGCTCCCCGGGTTTAGTATAGTACAAAGAATATACCACTAGGTTCCTACCTTTATTCGCAGCCAAACGATGACGTACCTAATTAAAATATAAATTATTTTTGAAGAAGTTGATATCTATATTACTGGAATCGATTCCGAACCCAACAGTCGAGGTATCGCTTTTTCGCTATCCTAAATGACGTAATCTCCTCGTACAATTTATTAACCTGCCCCTGCGTAATTCAGAGAGAGTATAGTGGAGAACTGGAGACTATCTTTAAATAAAATTAATTTACCAGGCTAATGATTAAAGACCGGATTATATGCCGGGTCGGAAAATATGCATGAAAACCAATAAAAACAGGTAAAATATGCAATAGGTATAAATGTTAAATTTTAGGTAAGTAAAAAAGAAACAGAATATTTTTTTATAAAGCATCAAATTAGAAAATTACTTACTTATTCATCAACCATAAATAGTACCTACATAATAGTGAGCGGGTGAGTGCGCTTTGCAAAACTTGTGGTTTAGGTACGTGCGTATAGATTTGACCGACAGTAACGTATTTTTTATTGTATGTGTACGGCATGGAGATAATATAAAGTAAGTACTTTCATGTAATACTAACTCTATTGTATACGGAAAAAATAATAATTTTGAAAGTTAATATTTTCAAATTCATCAAGGAGGCATCGTACCGAAAAATTTAATAAATATAGCGAAAATATGCATGGTCACTAGATTTTAGACAAAATATGCAATGATCGCTGAAAATGGGGCAAATATACAATTACATATGCAAATGCATATAATCCTGTCCTTACTAATGACCAAGCATAGGTATACCTACGATGACTCTTTTATAATAATAATAATAATAAATACACCCAACAGTCACATACATAGTCCTGACCCCACATTAAGATCAATTAAATCTTGTGTCGCAGGTATCAGAAACTACGAGAGACTTTACGGTCTCACAAACACCCAGACAGTGCGGGGATCCAACTCGCGGCCTTTTTTTTTTTTTTTTTTTTTTTTTTTTTTTTGGTATCGGGTTGGAAAATCCTCATGGACATCCTCCGCCCGGGGGAGGCGCGGAGGGGACTGTCAGACTCTTACTGACTAAAAACCAACCCGTGTTCCTCTCGTACCCGTGTGTCGGAGGGTCGGGTATCGCCGAAGCATTCGTCGCAACCCCCCGACGGGTATTGGTCCGCCATAGTCGGGCGGGCCCCGTCACCCACTGCGGCCGTCACCCCGGCCGCAGGACTCCACTACGAGGCGCGCGCGGAACACGACGCCGCCGCCTCAAGGCCTGCTGCTGGTCGGACGACAAGACGCCCCGAGTCTGTCGTCCACAGGCCGCGCCCTATGGTGGCCGGAAGTCGGCCACCCTACGACGCCCAGTGCGTCTGCTGCGGGAGGGGAGAGAGGAGGCAGCCTCTCTCTCCCTTTCCGCCACCTCCTTTGCGAGCATCACGAACTCGCAGAAGGTGGCGACAGCTCTCCACCCTGACTTGCTCCCGACCATGGTTGAAACAATGGCCGGAAGCGAGAGGTTTCCCGCAGCACCTACGGCCGCAACCAAGTCACGGCGCTGCTCAGCCCAAGCTGGGCACTCCGCCAACGTATGCAACGCCGTGTCGTCGCGGCAATCACCACAATGGTGGCACTGGGACGTCGGCTCCCGGCCTAGTCGACACAGGTACTTCCCGAAACACCCATGTCCGGTAAGCACCTGCGTCAGCCGGAAGCTTAGGGCGCCGTGGCTCCTATTGAGCCACTCCTCAAGAACGGGCCTTACCGCCGCTACAGCGGCGTGCCCCGCCGTGGGTAGCGCTAGGCGCGTCTGCCACTCCGCCACTAAGACCTGGCGGAGCGCTGCCCTGCGTGCCTCTATCTGTCGAGGCACCAGGCGCTCGCCCCTCTCGACCGCCTCCACACGCCACCAATAGAGCGACGTGAGGAGCTTTGCGTCGAGGTCCCAGGGCGAGGATCCGGCTAGGAGGCTCGCTGCCTCAAAGGAGATCGTACGGTATCCCCTTATGACCCTGACGGCCATCGCGCGCTGCGGCCTTCTCAGCGCGGCGACGTTGCGGGCCGTCAGGGAGTCCGCCCACACTGGCGCGGCGTATAGCGCCATCGACCGTACGACCCCCATGTAGAGCCTCCGGCAGGAGGAGTTGGGCCCCCCCAGGTTGGGCAGCAAGCGCGAGAGCGCAGAAGCGGCGCCCATCAACCGGGGGGCGAGCCGTGTAAAATGCGGCCCGAAGTTCCACCGACTGTCGAGGACGAGTCCAAGGTACTTCATCGTCGACTCGACAGCGATGGAGACCCCTCCTACAATGATGCTGGACCCCGGAGGCGGCTTCGTCCTCGGCCCGTGAAAACACAGGGCCTCAGATTTGTGCAATGCCACCTCTAAGCCCAGCCGCCGGATCCTACCCACGACGTGCGCGACACCAGCAGTCGCGCGTATGGCCGCCTGCCGGTACGTCTTTCCACGCGCTGTCACTAGCGTATCGTCGGCGTAACAAATGACGCCGACGCCGTGGATAAGCGCACCGCGCAGAGCCCAGTCGTACCCCACGTTCCACAGGAGCGGCCCCAACACCGATCCCTGCGGAACGCCGCACGACGTCTCTCGCCGACACCACTCTTCTCGACCCGGGTACACCACCGATCTTTCCGACAAATAGGCCCCGACAATGCGTTGGAGGTAGCGCGGCACCCCGTGGTACCGGAGTGCCTCTCGAATGATGCTCCAGGGCAAGGTGTTGAAGGCGTTGGCGATGTCGAGCGACACCGCCATGACCACCTCACCCCGAGCGACTGCCTCCTCCGCGAGGACCCTAACGCGCATGATTGCGTCCACCGTGGAGCGCCCCTGGCGGAAACCAAATTGGTTGTCCGCCAAATCCGGGCCTACCCTGGTCATGTGCTGGACGAGGCGACTAGCGATAATCCGCTCGAAGATCTTACACACCTCGTCCAGCAACACGATGGGCCTGTACGCAGATGGTGAGTCTGCGGGGCGCCCCTCCTTCTTGAGCAGGACCAGCTTTCCGGTCTTCCACCGGCTTGGAAACTGGCCCCGCTCCAAACATGCGCTCAAGAGCCCCGCTAGTCGGGGCCAGAGAGCCTCCATGGCCAGGACCCATGCACGGCCTGGAATGCCGTCGGGCCCTGGGGCGGTGTTCTTGATGCGAGCCACCGCCACTCTCAAATCTACCCGGGTCACTTCGGGCACGTCGTCGTCAATGTCGTCTTCCGCGTCGGGCACACTGCGAGGCGGAACCATAGCCGGTGGTGTGTGCTCCGGTCTCGTCGGAAACAACGCACACACCACCTCCTCCAGCAGCTGTGGCTGGAGACTCCGGGACAGTGGGGGAGCCCGTTGGCGCAACTTGCCCCGCACCATAAGGTAGGGGCGTCCCCACGGCTCTCGGTCCAGAGTCTCCAGCAGCTCTTCGTTGGCCTGGGCCTTTGCCCGGACAATGGCCAGCTGGAGGGCGCTCTTCGCCTCTCTGTAGCGATTGTACAGTTCCGCCTCTTCCTGTTCGGCCGCCGCTGTAAAGGGGCGGCGGCGTCTTCTCCTTCGGGACCTAGCGTACCGGCGTCGCACCTGCACACAAGCGATGCGCAACTGCGCGATCGACTGCGACCACCAGTACACTTGGCGCCTGGATGGTAACGGCCGGACTCGGGGCATGCCAGCGTCGCAGATGTGCGACATGCTCTCCCGGAACCACTCCGCCTCCTCGTCGATGTTAGTTGGCCTGTCTGGAGAGTCCAGCCAGGCCTTGACGATGGAGGCATCCAGGAGAGCCTCCCTGTCCAGCCGCTTCAGTGCCCAACGCGGGCCGTCTCCAACGCCCACCGGGGCCGCTTGGACCGGCCCAACCGAGGTCTGGGCGGAGACGCTAAATCGAATATATCGATGATCAGACAGCGTCTCCACCTCCTCCAGGACGTGCCAGTCCTGGACGGTGCGCGCGAGAGCGGGGCTAGCGAACGACAGGTCCACTATCGACCCACCCCGCATCCGCACGCACGTCTGCACGGAACCCCGGTTCAGGAGAAGCAGGCCCTGCTCGACCGCCCACTCCTCCACTAACTCGCCCCGCGCATTCGTAGTTGGGGAACCCCAAGCCGTAGATTTGGCGTTGAAGTCCCCAAGGACGATCACGGGACGAGGACGGCTACGACTGACGACCGTGCCCAACTCCAAAATAATATCCTCCATGTCGGCGAGAGAAAGGCTGGGGGCGAAATACACCCCCGCGACCATAACGTTACCCCAAATTGCCGCGACATAGCCCCGCCCTCGGGTGACGGCCTCGAAGGGAAGGGTGTCGGCGGCAGACCTCACAAGCAGTGCCACCGAGCGGTTTGTGTCGCACACCCAGTCATCCCTGGGTGGCACAAAGTACGGCTCGGCGACAACTGCCACATCGATCGACCACTGCGCCATGCTCTGGAGCAAGAGATCCTGAGCCCTGGCACAGTGGTTTATGTTGGCTTGGAGGAGACGACGTTGGGCCATTATTGTATGTCCATGGCCGTTGTCTCCTCCCCAGCCCTCGGCGGATGTTCTGCCGCAACCGGCGGGTGAACCGGCTGCGAGGAGCTGGTTGCCTTCTTCGACGCATCAGCCGGTGGATGAGCCGGCTGTCTCGTGGCATTGTTCCTCTTAGGCCTGGGCCTGGCGCAGGCCTTTGACCCGGTCTTATGGTCGGCTGGCTTGCCAGATGCCGCACAGATGACGCAGTGCGGCGTGGCAGTGCAAGTGCCAGCCTTGTGACCGGGCTGACCGCAGCGGAAGCACAATTGGCTGCGGTCTACCCCAGCGGTGCACCGTGCCCCCGCATGTCCTTCTTCGAAACAGCGGTAGCACCGGTAGGGCTTGGGCGCTAGGAGCGTGACCTGCGCCGAGACCCATCCCACCAGAAGCCGCTTGTCTTTGATCTTTTTGGCCGCCGCTACGGGACAACTGACAAAGATTGTCCCGAGACCAGAGACACCCCGGCGTATCGTGCCCGCCTTGATTTGATCCGGCGGGCATCCTCCGGCCTTGGAGATGGCAGCGGCGACCTCTTCCACAGTGACGGAATCGTCCAGGCCCGAAATGCGCAGATCTGCGCACTTGGTTGGCCTGGACACTTTTACGTCATCCGGGCCTAGAGACGCCCTTAGTTTGTCGGCGAGGGCGTCTGCTTTTGGACCACTAGTGGTACCCGATATCTCCAGTAGGCGACCACCGGTGGCAGTTGTTTTGCACCGGATGCCCGTTATGCCGAGATCACTCAGCGAAATCTCGGCTTTCGCTTTTGCCAGGATCCTGGCATATGTGAGGCCCCGCTCCTCAGACCCTGGCTGCAGGGTGAGAACCACTGCTGTAGAGCGGGGGGTGCTGAGTCTCGCAGTCTGGCGCTTGGCCGCCGCTTTTTCCTTCTGGGCCTGCTTTTTGGCCTGCTGGCGCGCCTTTTTAGATTTTTTGGCTGCGCCCGCAACCGTCCACTCCGCCTCAGGTCTAGTGGCGGGTTCGCGCGTTACTGGCCTGGTTTGTGCAGGCGCAGCAGCCGTGGCACCTGCCTTTTTGGCCAGTTTGGTCTCCGTTTTTGTCTGCCTATTTGACTTAGGCCTTGCAGTTTCCTTTTGCGAGGCGGCAGCCGCTTGTGCCGGTTGGGCGGCACGGGGCGCTGCTGCGGTTTGGGCCGCATACGTCGGCGCCGGAGTGCTGCGTTGGTCTGCAGCTAGAGGGGGCCGTAAAATCCTCCCCTCAAGCACTGAGAAGCGCGTGTTAAAACTCGCCATCTCCTGACGGATCAGGCGAGTCAATTCCGTCTCTTGTGACGGCAACTGCGGTTGCGGTTGCGGCGTTGTGTACGGAAAGCCCACCTCACGCCTGAGGTGCTCGCGGCGGAAGTTGGCCATCTCCGCCTTAAGCTCATCATGCTCTTTGCGGAGCTCCGCCATTTGCGCTGCGAGCCTTGCGTTCTGGGCCCGCAGCAGCGCCGTCTCTTCAGTTGTGGTGCGGGTCAGCAGCACCTGAGCACTCTCCATGATAGAGGTCGTGGCCTCTTTCAGTGCCTTCTGGCTGCAGCCGCTAAGGCCCTTTGAGACCTTGCTCACTCTTTTAATGGCTGCAACCGCGTCGGCCACTCTCTGGTTTAGGTCGGAGGCAGGTAGTTCCTCTGCCTCGACCTCCATATCAGAGACGGCAGACGACGACTCCAACAGGCGAGTGACTCTCCCTTCCGTCACCCTTTTCGTCAGAGCCGCAATCTGCCGCTCGTCCTCCTCCAGTTTTGCGGCGGCCGCTGCGGCCTTCATTGCAGCCGCAGCCTCGCGCCTGGATAGACCGATACCGGCATATTTGCCGGTGGTAGCGGGCCTGCCTCTTCCTCCTTTTTTGGCACCGACCTTAGGGGCCGGCACCGCTGTGTCGCTCAGGGCCGAGTCCGACCCTGAGTCTGCGACCTCTCTCTGGCGTTTCCGTAAGCGCTGTGAGTTCACGCTCGCTACACTCATGACGCTAGACGCGCTGTCGGAGTCCGACAGCACGCCCATTCGCTTATTTAGTACCAGAGGTACTTTATCACCCACTACGTCGTGTTTTGGTTTATTTAGAAAGTTATCCATTGTTAGTCCCACGAGTATGGGGGAAAAGAAGGTCCACCCAGGCAGTGCCCCCTGTACCTGGGTAAGCCTAGCGTAACCCGTCAGAGGGTCGGCTGGTACTCTGACGGGGGTCGCACTAGAGACTGAACTTCCCATCAGCCATGCATCCCCTCGCGGTGCGCCGCCGCTTGGGATTCGGGGTACTTTTTATAGAGGCATCCTCCCTCGCGGTCCGGGCGTTTAAGCCAAGACCCTCGGTCCGGTGAGAATGCGAGACATGACCACAAACTTCACAACCGGATTACGATATGCGACGGTGACCGTGAGAGGGACACTCCCACAGCCCGCCCGGCGGCGGAGTCAGCGCACACCGGGCCCGCCGAAACCTCCGGGACAGAACCGGAGGGTGGCCCAGAGATGGGCCCCACCTAAAATAACGACAGATGGAGGCGGCCGCCACAAAAGACAGCGACCGCCAAACCCCCTGCCCTCCCCGTCGGATATTTGCCGTCGGCCATTGAAGTTGCAAAATCGCAGCTACGATGACCCACGTTGCCCAGGGTGCACCACGTGGAGGTTCCCGACATAGCACCCCATCCAACTCGCGGCCTCTCGTTTCACAACCGGCGTCTAATCTACTCCACTACGGAGTCTGTCAAATTTATTGTCATATGTACTTACCTTCATAGGTAATTTAAACATACATACAAAACGAGATAAAGACAAATGAAATAGTAAACATACTTCTTCCAATTGCAAACCTTAAATAATAACACACCGGAGTTAAATTATTTTTCATTAATGCAGGATTTTGGCACAAAACAGTGTTATGAATAAAACCTGACGAATACTATGATCAATCATTACCGCGCAATGCGCATGCATGATCGGCGGTGATGAATCAGGAAAATGTAAAAAAATGCATTTGATTATGAAGTTCGTGCGTTGACGTGCGTCGTGACTGATATGTAAAAATACACTCACTGCGCTAAAATGTCCCAAATGGACAGAGCTCTTTAGCATAGGGTTAGCAGGCGCCTTTCATTTGAAACCTGTTACTATACGTTAGATATTTGAATTGCCTACTCAAACTACTTTTAATTATCCTCAAGAAAAATATGGTTTCGTATGCACTCGTATTCAGATACGGAAAAAAATCGCTTTGATTTTTTTGGAAAGTCAAATAATCCCTATATTAAACTATGTAAATGTATTACAGCTTCATGAAAAATTATTCCATGTCATTACCTATGGATGTTCCAGTGGCGGCGTATACAGTGGTGGATGATAATGGTGATGATGATGATTGATAAATGAAATTTAATGCATCATCCAATGTGATGCACTATATTGACATGCCAAGACCAGGTACCTATACACAGACTAGATGCTGCTTTGGTCTGATGGGTTATCGAGTTCCGAATTTTGATGATAACTATGGTTTTTTTTGGTAAAATATGTTGTACCGCATTTCAAGTATTGTGTCCATATTCTAAATCAATAACATTAAAACATCGTTTTCCAATTACAGATTTTTTCTCTAATCTATATTTAGGTACCAACCCTGATTGAAACAGTTAAGTGGCGTGCACATCACGGAACAATATCGACTTGATTCATGACATTTTTGGTCACAGTTTAAACGTGCAATAAAACCACAGACACAATTTTGCTTCTAATCCAAATCTTCCTTTTACAGTTTCGATTACCACAGCACTTAAATATTTAGGCTTATAAGGAAAATAAATATCCTGGGCTGAGACATTCGCCTGAATTTGATATTAGCATTAGATTAAAATTATTGTAGCACAGTAATCGTAATAAAAAAAATGAGGCACCTATTCTCATTTCTGCCGTTGGACTCATGTAAATGTTTCTGTCCGCTAATTCAGAAATGTAAGCGTGATTATAGCATAAGTATTTTTACAAAAGAAAAAAAAAATATATATTATGGATGGACTGGAAAGTTGTCGAAACATTATTATGTTCAATCACGATCCGTTGTGCAATAAGTATTTTAATTCAAAGCCTTCAACGTTGATATCTTCATTTTTAAAGTAATGTTAAATTAGTTATTAAGTTTGTCTATCAAAAAAGGACACAGGATAACAAATAGTCATGAAATAATGTCATATAACCCAATTCTATCATTGCATTATCATTAAAATAGCAGCTAAATTGTATGTATAAAAATATGGGACCTTGTTATACCTATACGTAAAAAAAAGAAGTTAAACAGTTGATTCATTGCACATTAGTGGTGTCATTAAAACTCTCATAATTCATTGACAGCTATCTCTACGGTGGACTCTGGATTCTTAACGCTTTTTTCCCCAGGAGGAGTAGGCAGAGGTGCTACCAAGATACCCACGTTTCGCCTTGTGTGTTCCGTCCCATGATGTGATAGGGGTGAGCATATCCCCATATCAGGCACTAATTTATGTCTCCGGGCTGATAATAAATAGAAAAATCTAATATCACTGTGCCCGACCCGGGATTCGAATCCGAGACTTCGGCGTTGTAATCTTATTGTAGGTATTACAACTGTTCCAGCGAGGCATTCTACGTTCTAAGAACACGTTGCATTAAATTGGAAAATTCAATAATTTTCGGTGTTACGAAGTTTGTAATGGTAGAGTTTCCTGTTGGTCGTTAAAGGTACGACGTATGGGTCAGACCGCCCAGAGTGGTCTTAATCTCACAGAAGTAAAAGATTTGCTGATAAAATGGTGAAAAACCAGTCATAGGAACTTACGCAAGTGTGTCGCGTTTTGAGTTCAGCTTATACTCGTAATTATTGCGTCGACGATGACAGATAGCCATCTGGGTACTCCATTTCGATTGCGCTGCATTAACCATCAGGCGCATTGTAGGCAATTTGTTGTACCCACATAGTATGGAAGACTTCGCTCAATATTAGTCTTAAGACTATGAGAATCCTGGGTTCTTCCGTCGTAGAGTTTGGAAGAAATTGCGGTGACCGGGATTTGCCCGGGAGACAACTGTTCGTTGCCAATTAATAATTAATTTATCCGTACCGTATTTCGCTTACCATAAGGTGCAATGCAGTCATTTTGACAGTCTCCGTGACGCAGTCGGTTTGACGCCGACTGTGAAGCGTGAGGCCGCGGGTTCGATTCCCGCGCCAATACAAATATTTGTGAGGCCCACAAGTATTTGTCTCGGGTCTGGATGTTTGTGAGACTGAAAAGTCTCTCATAGCTTCTGATACCCACGACACAAGACTTAAATGATCCTTATGTGGGTTCAGGACTATGTACGTGACTGTTGGGTGTTATTTATTATTTATTTTTCCGAGCCAGAATAAAAAAGAAACAAGATCAGTGCCCACCAAGAAGGCGATAATAAGCTAGTTAATTACACCGCATAAATAGAATGAGGCAGTCAAAACAAAGCAACCATAAACATAATACTTATTATTCTTAACTTTTTTTCTTTTTTTTGTTTAGTTGGGTTCGAGATTTGTTGTGTGTATGCATATTTAATGCCGGAATATGGCTTCGTGTGTTTCGTTACCATAATTTTGGAGCTGCGAAGAAGTTACATTATATTTTATGAGGGACTCGTTACGCGGTCTTTTTACATTGCTCTGTCAATTAATGGCGCCTTCGGCAAACCATGCCAGTAAAACGGAGTAAAATTATATTATTTTAAAGTTAGTCGTACCTTGTTTTATAAGTTCAATTATCTGATTTCATCAGACATTACGTTAAAATTTTGTTTATTTTTACTTTTTTTTGTGTTATCTTACACACCGGTCTACACCTACATAATATGTGTATTTAGTTCAGTCGAACATTGAAAATAATAAAAATCATAAATATAAGAGGCCGAGTCTATAGGTACCACCGCTTTGTCAATTTTTGCCTACAAGCAGCAATGTTTTAGAAATATAATTTTACTGTTCAAATGATACTCTAGCGAGAAATTACTAAGCATTATGAAACTTAATACCCAATGTCTTGTGGTGACGAGCGCTGGGGAGTACCATGTAGAGCATAATAAGAATAAGTTTGAATCACAGACGAAGAAGTAAAGTTTGAATGAATCTTGTTTATGGGCAGGCGCGAGGCTTATCATTACACAATAGGTAAGGGACTTCTTCGTCTTGTCATCCACGCTAATGAAAACAGGAGACACACATGGGAACTTTTGCGAGAAAATGATGTATTGAAATCTCCAATAAAATACTGAAATCTAACTAATAATATGTGGAGATGAGTTAACATTTTTACAGAATGTAAAATTAAGGACTATGATATGAAATGAAATGAAATTCGTTTATTGAAATGAAATAGTACCTAGTTCGTTTTGGTGTTAGAATGTTGTAATATATGGAATTTCAATTATTTTTACTTTTGTAAATATACTGAATATATATCTTTCTATTTCTTTTGGGGACGATTGGAAAATGAGAGTATTTTTTTTTGACTGGTGGTTACCGCCTTAACAATCATCAACTCTACCTTTACCTACTGTTCACCGAAAAAAAATATTTGTAACAAACATACATAGGTAAAGGTGGTAGAGTCACATAATACATTCCAACTATTACCACTATTCCAACAAAATAACATAGGTACCTAATCGACAACAATCCCATAGTAAGAGTTTTAAAAGTGACACAAATTACCTAAATGTTTTTAATTACTCCCCATACACGGCTCGCAAAACATCAGCATGATAAATTGCGGACGGCCACGTAATTTGTCATCTTATTCGATAATGCTTATTTCAAAACAGCAAGCGGGATCCTAAATGGCTTTACAAAAAATAAACAGATAATATTAATAAGAAATTGTGATATATTGAAGGCAATAATGTGATGTAAGTAATTATGTTTATACTTTATGTAAGCAGATATTTTCGTCCATATTTTTATTGGCATAAATGTTAGTTCCTTTGCTTCGTTTCTGTCGATAGAAGTCATGTATCTATGTCATTGTATCACATTGCAAAATAGTATTGTGTCTGTGGTCGTATCATACATCTGATGAATAGTAGGCACCTGTAGAGCAGTGGACAAGAAGTCGACCGTGAAATGAGTGGCCGCGTGTTCGATGCCTGGATCAAATAAAATTACATGTTTTCTATAAATGTTTGTTTCGACGTTGTCTGTGTTATTGAAGAATAATTTGCATTGTTAAAAACCTAAATGAATGGTTGTGGCTACATTTGTAACTATTTTGATATAAATAAATATTAATGAAAACTACACCTTAGTTTAGTTTAGGCTTATTGCCAAAATGCCTAGTACAAAGGGGAGTAGGTAGGTAATTAATTAGAGACTGGTTTTACCAATGGAAATAACGTCAACATTTAGGACAAGATTGTGTGGATTCCATGAGGGGACATTCAATTTGTTTATTTAATATCTTGATATAATATGTATTATGTATTTAAAAATTACACATTTCCATTGACATATCTAGCGTACAAGGCAAATGACACATCCAAACTCCTGTAAAGTGACGACAGAGGTGAACGGTAGGCCTGTACTCGGCGCAATAGGAACTGGTCCGGGGATGACTGGCGTCATGTTCCAACCGGAGTTAGTGGTTCCGCACTAGCGAATCCAGAGATGGACATACTTCAAGTCACCCGAAAAATACGTTCCAATTTCAAAAGTTTTGATTTTTAAGAGGAAATTTAAAAAAAAGTTAAAAGAGAAATTAATTTGCAAGTGGTGAGTGATATTTTAAAATGTTATTAGGACATATTTTAAAATTGTCAAATAAAATACACAATAAACAATTGTAGACATACAATTATAGATATATTAAAAAAAAATATTATTAATATGATACTATATAATATGATAACTTATTAATGACGCTTAAAACTTCGGCCATTAGTGAAATACACTTTTTCATCATTTTTGGAGACATATCAATTTTTTCCGGTTTGCTCATTATTCCCGCAGCATGAATATTTGACGATTTAAGTGATTTTTAATCTTAAACCGTGACAGATCGTGCCTCTGAGTGTGTATCAATGCGATAATATCCCATTTAGACTACCTAAAAGTATTTGTTTGTTCTTTATGGGTTTAGCTTATTTAAGATATCCCTTGATGAATAACTGCGCTATATAGTAGTATACGTACATAAATAATATATTCGTATTTTAAAACAACTTCTCTTTTTGTAGTTTGTAGCAATTGCAAAGTAAGCCATATAAAACATTAAGTAGATTGATAAAAAGAATGAAATGGTGTCAGACTACGTAATTATATTATATTTTTGTTACGAAAATTGACTAAAAAGCATTTCGAGTAGCTTAAAGTCAAGTTTAATTGTATAATGTATTTTCAATAAGTCATTGTAACATGAGAACGAGTGTCGATCTTCTTAATTGTTCTTAATGTCGTCACAGATAATTTTGGATATAAAGAATGTACCCTAAAAATTACAGTAAAATAAATCGTTGATACACGTAGTGGGTGCGTAACCGCGATAAGAATTCGGTTAGTCTATCATATGTAAAAACGTACGTCCGTCGTGTAGGTATAAGAAGCGGAGGATCGCAGGCTCGCTTCCACATATAGCCTCGCCGAGACCTTGTCCGCCTCGCAAGGACGCGCGCAGCCCCTGTACGAAAAACCTCCCGCCATTTTCGAACGAACGCGACCGCGGAAAGTCCACTCTATTGACCTATGTACAATTTTTTAATTGGCGACACCGAAAATGAAATAGACATTTAAGTGGCTGTAATAATAAGTGCTCCTTGCTTTGCATTTTAAAAGTGTTCTAATTTTTCAGGTGAGTAAATGATTTTTAATTTTTCAAATTCGGAATTCTATTTTGTTCTATTAATATACTAAAATATTTTATTTTATTTTTTTAAGTTAAAAATAATAAATTAAATATGTGAAGAGAAGAAGTAGAGTCAATATTATATTTTAAATTAAATTAGTATTGTTGATCCCAATTAAATAGTTAAATCAATCTAGGTTCGTATCATTAATATATCCACTATAACACGATTTTTAAATCTAATTAAAAAAATAATACGAACAATCAATAAAAATGCTTTCAGTTAAGTTATATTCGTAATGTACGGTTTCATAAATACAAAAAAACTAAATAAAATATTTTATATGTATGCAAATTAAAAAAGAAACATATTTCAACGATGGTCAAGTAATTTCTATAGCTTCTTTTACAAGTCATGAGTTTTAAATCTAATCCCATTACACATTCAGTCGTGACAGAGAGCTTTGTAAGAAGATATTCATTATATTACCGAGAAACACCCGCGGGATGTGATCATAAAATCCTCTATAAATCCCATATTGAATTTCATGTCAATTGATAACATCAACGAAACGATTAAGTCCTTTTTTATTAATATTATGTGAAGTGATGTTGTTGAGAACATTTAGACAACCTAAGTACTGCTGTAGATGAGGAGCCTACTATTCAACGATAAGACGCGGGTTCGATTCTTGCATTCAAACATTTGTTGATTGTGTTAAGTCTAGGTGCTGACTCCGAAAAATCTGTAGTTTCTGATTATTACGGCTCCGTGCATATTATGTCATTACGTATATTATGGTATCGGAACTGTGTATATTAATTGTTGGCTAAATTGCTTTTAGTTATTCTTCAGTAAATACATTTTATGAGGAACAAATGTTTAGATAAACCAATCAAACATAGCGAAATATAATTTAGGATTATTTGGAAGACCAGTTTTCCACAAAACATATCTTAGTAAGTATGTTTTATCTATAAATAAACTCAATCTGCAGTGGTCCCACATTTTTCACTGACAATTTACTAGTACAATATTTTCTTCAAGTTTATCCGAGGCGAAATCTTCATCCTTCGCGATATACTAAGAGCATTGTTTGCTTAACAAGGACTCGATTCTCTGATAGAGCGCACTGCATCGCGATCATGTTAATGCTATTGATGCATTGAATAGGCCGTTCGAATAACATAGGGTGGTAGAAACGTAGTCATCAAACGATTGCACGATCGCTACGAGGTGAAAAAATATACTTTAAAATTGTTAAATGAGGTATCGAAATAAAACTTTCGTGATCACGTCGCGGAAAGCTGTAAAGTAATCGAAACGTCGGGAAGTTAGAAAATGATTATTAAAACAAATCCGCGATAATACTCGTAGATATTAGTTTTATTTCAATGTGTAACATTCGCGACTCGCGTAAATCTAAGAACCAAAATGAGATGACACTTACAAAAACAATCGTTTGTTATCTGGATGTTTGTGAGAAATCGTAGCAGCATAAATAATACCTTGAATCACGCGGCTTAGAGTACGATGCCCAGCTCGCGTAATGTGGGATGTCCCTTGATAATTGACGTCAGGCAGGAAACTGATCATTTCATCATAAGTTAAATTCTGTTTGATACAGCTAAAACATTGGGAATTTGGCATCACCGGATTAAGAGCCCCCGCGATTGTTGAGGAAGCTCGTGCCCTACAGTGGGACGTATTATAGGCTAAATTTATCGATGATTATGCATATGTGAGAATAATAAAGCAATTTATTAACTCTGAAAATTGTGATTTTTTTAATGATTATAAACATTTCTGTACATAGGGCAAAGAAAATAGGACAATAATACACCCAACAGTCACATACATAGTCCTGACCCCACACTAAGATCGAGTCTTGTGTCGTGGGTATCAGAAGCTACGAGAGACTTTTCGGTCTCACAAACACCCAGACCCGAAACAAATACCTGTGGATCACACAAATATTTGTTTTTCGGTGCGGGGATCGAACCCGCGGCCTCTCGTTTCACAGGCGGCGCCACGGAGGCTGTCAAACTGTCAAGGACAATAAGATAAAAATATTACATAACAAAGTATTTTTAATCCACATTGCAGAAATGTCTTTTGTAAATACACGTAACAATGAATTGCATGATAGAGGAAATATTTATTGCTTGAGGCTAATTGTGATGCGATGTTTAATTGTTATTGACTTCACCATTGCGTTTCAGGATCTACATTTCGCGTAATTATACCGTCTATAGAATAATATGAGAACTAGACAATAATAGGATTATTTTGAAGCAAAAACATGCCTTCTACCATTATAAGTTGGTATCGGAAAAACCTAGAATTTTACTTTGTTAATATTTGACTTTTATGCTCACAATCATACAGGGTATATCAAGAACGGGACCGAAAACGAAGCCAGGTGGTAGTTTTAGCGGCTACAGACACAATGCAACTAAAAATTTTGCAAAATAAGCGACGGATTTTTTTTTACAATTTTTTTAAAAATCATCGTTTTTGAGGGGTAAATACCTAGTTTTTGCAAAAATAGTAATTTAAACCCTTACGTACCATTGCGTGTTTAAAAATTAAGCGATGTACGTCATTATTTTAGAAAAACTATGTTTAATCACTCAAATACGACGATATGTAAAAAATAACAAAAAAAAAAATACGATTTTTTTGTAAAATTTTTATTTGTATTGTGTTTGATATCACTAATACTACCTCCTGGCTTCGTTTTCGGTCGCGGTCTTGATATACCCTATATACATTTATCAATATACTTATACACAATATAGTGTAAATCCAACATTAAAGGAAAAGTCTTGTGATCAACACCCAGATCCGAAACAAATACGTAATTGTGGAACATACGGTGCAGGGAACGAACTATCGTGCACTTGTTTCATAGCCAGTCTTAAACAACTGCACCAGGGTGGCTGACGACATAATATTATGTAGTTTTCAACCAAGCCTTTCAATATTTTTAAATTTTTAAATGTTTTAATCAAAAATCTCTACACCGGCTCTTTGTAATCAAATGATATTTTTTTTAATATCAAGTATTTTGAACTTGAGATACTCGTATAATATAATTAAACTTTTACTTTGTGAATATCTCAACTAACATACAGTCGTAGCGAATATTTATGCGTTTTTTGGATAGTGGCATTTACCGTAGCATTGACAAGGCGGAATTTAATATATGTTTTTTCACTCGGTAAATCATTCAACTATAGTGATTTACACATTTTAATATATACTCGTTGGTATCTTGTACATAGGTGTGTTACCTAGACATATAATTATGTACATACATAGTTGTAGTACTACTGACCGGATGTTATAAATTGTTTTGTTTATAATCCTAGTAACATAAACACCTAATCGAACTAGCGGAATAAGCCTCGTCACTTCAATTATGATCACTGCGTATACAATAGGAATATTTCATCATCATCATCTTTACGTTACAAGAAGCATTATAATCTTGCTTATCATCAGCTAGTATATTTCTTAAAGTTATTTAAATAAAGCGAAAAAAGTTAGGATAAACAAGATTTTGCGAATAATCCTAAGAACTGGTAGAGCCGTGTTGTAGCTCGTTAAAGTTACATACAATACCATGGTGTTCAGGTGGCTCTGCCTTATAATAAGACGGATTTGCATTACCTATTTGCTTTGCTTCCGCTTTTAGCTTCGTGGGTGATCTTGCTAGAGACCTTATAACTGCCATAAAAGCGGCCTATGTTTAGTATAATCGACAATCCATCAGAGGTACTCAGGCAAGTATGTCGCATTCGGTTTCAGCCCGTGTAATTTCGATCAAGCTGCCAAAATTGTGTCGATCGGCTATTGGTGACTCTATTTTATTTGGATTGCCTAGAACACTGCCTATTTTCAGGTCTGCTATAGTTACTTTATTGAGTGAGTACAAAAACACTTGCTCCTGCGTATTTGCTTAGGAATTTTCATTTGAAAAATAATGATTTTTCCTTATCTCGTCAATAGACAACTGATGCGCGCATTCAGCGCTGCGCCTCTACCATATGCAGGAAGAACTAATACATCCCTACCATCCCTACACAAATAATTGCCACTTCAATGAGAATACTACACGTTTGTGATAGAATGTTCGTTCTTGAGGCAGATTGCGTGTCAATTACATAGGTATGCGATTGGCACCACCTATCGCAGTTCATTTGCACTCCTGTCCCTTCGCCTTGCAGATCATTGTCTCTGATGACAAAGAAAGTGATTTAAATGAAGGAACTCGCCCGTTTTTATCGAGACTGATGTGAATTTAATTAGCTCCAGTTGAATGCGCTTAGACGTGACAACGATAATCATTTTCAATCAACGTTTTTAAATAAACACTAGTTCTTTTTTAAATGCTTTTTTTTCTGTAAATAATTTAAAGCTTAGTAATTTAAAAACATTTATTGCATATCAAAGGTAGCACGAAGCGTACTGTTTGAATTTTAATTTATTTATAACTTAATAATGTCGCAGAAAGTGGCTTCATGCATATTCTATGTTGTTATTTCAGTATTTTAATTTAATGGAATTTTAATTAAGATTCACACAAGTAACATTTAACAATGTTTGACGGGTTATTGAATTCGCGGTGTAAAGATCTACGTACCCTTGGAAAGGTTGTGAAAAGACTTACAGTAATAGATAACGGTCGTAAGTTTTCCCGCTATGAAAATCTTAATAATCACATGTATTTCTTATAGATATACATACACATAGGTAAATAATACTACGTATGATCAGTTGTTTCAACAAACTCACGACGGTAGATTTTTCAACAATAATTCAGTGTTTGTTGGAAGGATGGGCGACAGAAATAGCTTTTCCGCTCACTTATGCAGTTTAATGTTTAATTTCTATCATTTATACCTCCTTTCAACAACAAAATAGCGACAATACGGTCTCGCAACACTCACGACTGTACTCTAATGAAATAAAATGCATTTTTATTGCGATGAAATATAACCAGTATCAGATATAAAGTAGCCGGGGATCTTTTACTTTTTTTCACAGATCGGCGAACTGTTTTCTTGGTCCTTGAATGTATAATAGAAGTATGAGTAGTCAATAATGATGCTAAAACCAGTTTCACGGTAGTCGGTACGAGGCTTCATTGAACCGAGTGGTATCAAGCTGTTACTATTGAGGTACAGTTGTGTGAATAATCGTAAAGAAATAATTGTATCGTATTTTATTAATATTTCCCTGTTATGATTCGATTTGTTGGGAATAATAATTACAGAAAGTATTTCAGTAACAAACTATGTTAAAATAAGAAAACATCGTTAAAGACTACGTTAAAAATGCATTTTATAAGTAAACTTTTTTAATACTCTCGTGATAAGGCAGGTGAGAATAATTATGAGCGCGTCAATGAAACACGATGAATCGAAAGAAATCTCGTTTCAGAAACATTAAATTTACTTGCCCTTTCAGGACGCCACTATTCTAAAAATCTAAAAGGAGTCGAAATATTTTAACTACAAAATTCGTTTTGAATAAATGTACCTCGTCATCCTTAAAGAATAATCCTTCATACATAATACATATCAGTTATCGAAAGTTCAGTGACACGATTGTGTTTTGACTGAGACAATGTTCGCATTTGGTAAAGTGTATCTAAATCATTGGCAGACACTTTGTGGACAATTCGTAAATATCACACCTCAAATGCTATTAGTAAACATATTGTTACTAGACCAGCATGAGATATAGCTTTCAATAGAAATCACGTGATGGAAATGAAAGAGCAGATCCAAAAATTATTAGAAATAGTGGCAGACGTTCAATATTATTCAAAAGATACTATGTTAAAATATCCCTTCTAGAATCATGAGACAAAATTTATTGCGATTTTAAAATTGCATAGAAATAAAGGACTTGCAGCTAATATTAGACACCAGAGTAGGTATCTCTGACTATTGATCAGCTCGTTTGATCAAGTTTATTATACCATAAAATATTTAAATTGATGTCTTAATCTTAAATTGTAATTTCTTTGATTGTAACGCCAATATGAGAAAACTAGATTTAAAACAAACAGACAGCTGAAACAGCAATAAAATTCCTTCAGCAAAGCAATCAATACTATGAAGCGACGATCGTATCTAACAGGATTTAAAAGCAAAGTAGATCAAAGAGCTACAATGAACACAATGCCAACATCCTAGTTTTAAAGGATCAACAGCTGCGTTATTACGCGTGCCAGATAGAGATCAGCAATAACCGCATATTTGAATGTATTCGGTACATTTGGCTGTACGGCCAAGTAGGACTGGTCCCAAGTTCAATGCCAAGAATCCGCTACTTCTTCCCTTGTAACAACATATTAAATTCAATTAACTATTATTCCGATCGCGATCTCTTATTTACATTTTACGTAAAGCCTGCTAACCTTCTTGGCACTGAGCAAATTCAATTCACAATTTTCACTTTACGACGTGTATTCTTTTACATTATGTTGTTTAGTAGGTTATTTGCTGTTATACAATACTATGTTGACGTCACAAATACTATGAACCTGCAGGAGTTTATTGATCATGGTCTTCTACTTCCTGTCATTGAGATCGTCATTTTTAATTGTCAGTCTTCGTTAGGTATCCGTGTTTTTTATTCATATACATTTTTCGATGTCGACTGCTGCCGTGGATCACTTTCAAAATTTCTATAAGTATTTTGCAAATTATGTTTTGAGGCTTACACGAAGCATGTTTAGGGTTTAAAATGTATTTCTGACGGCTGATCTACTGTTGCGGTTACCTTAAACGCAAAAAAGTCACTTCAGCATTCTTAGTGTTTATTCATCTAGCTAATACCTATCGGTGTCGTGAATGAAGTCATTTATTACACGATGAAGCCGAGTTGAGGAATAATATTAAGAAGACCGTATAACCTGAAGCTTTGGTTTGGCTCTCTTCAATTTTCAAAATTAATCATAATAGGTACCTAACTAAATAAATACACAGGAAATTTATGAATGGGTATATTATAATAGCTGTTTTCATAAAATGACTATAAAGATATTTTAAGTGTCATTTATTTCGCATTAAAGTTCTCGCAATTTTTATTGTCCTTTATTCCCATCTTAATAACTAATTACGATATAATAGCTTCTAAGAAACTTGTCTTAAGGTGTTAAGGGGAGACAAATACCATGGATGTTTGCAGTAGCTACTTAGTACTTAAACTGTAAACCTATAACTTCATATTATTATTGCTCCATGTTGGATTACAGTTTAATGCATCATTGTTTTCTCAGATTTATAGACATAAAACTGTTGCATACAATAATTATACTTATTTCCTAAAAAAAGCATGCGGGAAATTCGTAAGCACATACTAAGACGTAAATTCACATCCAAACAGTAAATTAGGTGGAAAATTTAAGCTCTTTTGTATACAACTAGTAAAGATCTGTTTAAAAAAGTGATTTATGTATCGCTTTGTTGTCTTGGGTTCTAATGCCATAATCATAATTACAGCATACTTAGTTAAGTTCTGTTATTAGTGCAATCGGTTTTTTTCGTTTCCTTTTAACCATAATTGTACATATACATACATATATGTACGTAGTTGCAAATTTCTTGTATAGCCTACCATGCATTGAGTTTGCTCTTGATTCTTAGTGGGATAATGGGATTGCTGTAGTTTTTTTCAGAATTATTAACACGTTTCTATTAGCTTGACTTAGACTGCCTCGGTGGCGTAGTTGTACTACGGTACGACTACAAAGCTGAGGTCTCGGGTTCGAATCCCAGAGCGGGCAAAGTGATATTGGGTTTTTCTATTCATTATCAGCCCGGAGTCAGAAATTTGGGCCCGATATGGCGATAGGCTCGCCCCCTATCTCATCATGGGACAGAACATACAAAGCGAAATGTGGGTGTCCTGGTGGCGCCTCTGCCGATCCCTTTTGGGATAAAGGCGTGTGGGTAATGTAAGTATGTATGTTAATTTACGAGCAACTATTTTCATTTGATAAAATAGTCGTGGATAGAGTTTATTAATAAAATAAAAAAATAGTTTGAAAAAGTAAAAAACTACGCTTTAGTAAAAGACTTAAAAAAAGAGGAAAAATAATTAAGATTAGAAAATGGAATGAAAAACATTCATTTTATTACAAAGCGTGGGTGCTAACAACAATAACTTATTCTTAAGCACCCAAGCAGCATTATAAGTAGCATAATCTACATATTTTCGAACGAAACCTTCATATACCAATGTTATAGCTTTACCCTTAGATTAGCTAGTTTAATCAACTCTTTTAAAAAACAGTTATAAACACTATTACGTACCTAATGATCCAATAACAGGTTATTTCAAAATCATAGACAATTGATGTATTTTTTTTTATAATTTCCTTAATTTATTGCCGACATTGTATCGATTCTCTCGATTGTAGAGTAGGCCCGTGCCCTGCAGTGGGACGTATATGGGCTGATATAGATAGATAGATAGATTGCCGACAAAAGAAATTATTTAACACCGCGTATCCTCTTTAAGGAAAAAAGATTAATAAGGAACCTTGATCAACGAACAATGAGTATTCACAGCATTACTTTTGATAGGCGCTACGGCTTACAATGCAGGATGGTTTGTAAGGGCATATCATTTTAATGTAGTCAGTAGTCACGCTATTACAAGGACGGTGTAACGAGGTCCCCATAGGTTGGTAGGTGACGTAGATGGTTTTTTAAGTCATGTTGCTTAAAGAAATTTTGACTATTAATTTAACTTTAAAAATGATAATGCTATACGTTAAAATTCCAGATGTTCCCATCGACGATACTCGTATTAAAGTTTTGATCAAATTATATTATTACTCTAAATTATATTTTAGTTTTAAGAATACAAATGTAATTTCTCATTTGAGTGAATTTGTAATTCTCTTGAGAAATAAAGTATCTTACTGCCGTACTCAGAGACATCTAACGTCAATTAAATCATTACTAGGTGTAGATTTTACATAGAGTATCTATACTAAGGATTAAGGAACAATTTAATTGACATTAAACGACTCTGAGTGCAGCCATTAAACCACCACATCAAAGTTACTTACAACTGGGCCTTAGAGTACAAACATGTCAGTCGTTCTTCTGATAGTACATAATCTCTTTTTACACCTATTGAACGAGAATAAAGCTGTTGGGGTCCTTTTCCGGTTCCCTCGGAAGCCAAAAACAATATCCCAGTGTCATTACCATACTACTCAATTTTATGCTATCGGATAAAGCATATCGAAAACAGTAACACGATTTATTTATATCAATACAAAAGTTAGGACTAGAAGCGGCCTTTCCTGCCAAGTAATTTCAAATCCAGATTAAGATAAAAATTCACAGTAAGTCAAGTACGTAACCTTACGGTTCAGTCTCTCCGGGTTGCCACTAGATCATGGGGTCTATTGAAATGTCACTCATAACGGCAAAATATTATAACACATCAACGGTACATGTTAGTGAGACACAATGGCGTGAGGTAGTCATCATAGTAATGATTTCGCGTCTGTCATCTCTTGTCACTATGCGTGTTCCCGCCCTCGAATGATTTGCGAGATAATAAATCTATTATATTTAACTCGCTGTAAAAAATTTATCGTGATTATTGTATATAGATACCTACTTTAACATCGTCTTGTATTGTTTTTTTTTAAGTTGTTTCGATTTTGTGGTCTTTTTGACTGAAAATTATGGAGGAATATTTACCGCAACCTTTTTTCATTACCAACACGAAACTGGGGCTACAGGTTGCTATTATTTTCAGATCTAAATATGAGCGATTTTTTTTTAAGTTAATTTGCTGATTTATCTGTATTATTGATCTTTTTTTTACCAAGTAAAGTAACTAAGTATGTAGTTTATTTTTTGAGTAATTTCATTTTTATTCTACATAATTGTTTAATTGTCTTTTATTAGAATGAAACCTCTATTAGGTGCAAAAACTGTTACACATTAAAATGAATACATCTACATAAACAATTATTGTTAGCAAAAAAACTTCAAGGAATTCGGTCAACTAATGACAGTGTTGTATCAAGAAAAACTTGATGAGTCGACTGTGTAATGAAATATCATCGTTGAAAAACAATTAGATTACATCTCCGTAGTAATTAATTCTCGGAGCATTATGAAACACGGTAGTTCATTATACAAACGCTATTTTAAAAGAGGCTGCGGAAGGCACTATCAATGGATTTATTATCCATTTTTTTATAATCAATACATCTAAATCAGAGGCTTTTGATGAATTAATACCTTACAACTCGAGTTTTGACAGGATATTGAAATTAAATTTAAGATTCTACCTATCACCGTGTAGTCTTATTATTTATTTTTAGAAGTAGATCATGAGTCAGTGCTGAACTTGACCAATAGTGTGCTATTAAAAAAGGCCTTTAAAATTATCGCATATTTCCAAAAGAACTATTGAGAGATTATTTATTCAGAGATCGGGACTATCATGTTTTTATTTCATTTTCGATCCCAAATACGCGCAAACGATTACCTCTTTTCCAAATTTGGGTACATTTGTACCCCAACTGAATAAATTGGCAATCGGACAAATTAAACACATCCTATAATCCGTCATATCACATTGTTACTCACGATATGGTCATTGAACTCTATATAATTTCGAAATATAATTACGTCGAGATTACTATCTCAATCCACGTACTAAATGAGGATGTTTTGCTTCTCGTGCGTGCAACAATGATTGTTTTTTAAGCTGACTAAACCATGTAACTTAAGGACCTCTTTGTTTTATAATGGCGTGTTATAGTTTTGCCTTAAGGCGCTCGGGCAGTACAGATGTCCATAAAAAGCGAAATGTTCTCTGTTAACAATAGTAACAAGACTGGTTGAATTGTTTGTGACACTGAGTTGGGCTATCTGTATAATAAAATTTAATTTGATATATTTTTTCAAATTTTTTGCGGAGGTAGTAAGGTGTGGATTATGATAAATGGACTATTAGTACACTCACACTGATTGCTCTTGGGTTGATGAATTTGAGTGTATTCAGTAGATATCAGTGATACGTGAACGTGGTAGACCAATTATGTTCCTGTTGGACTGAAATCATTGGAAAAATTATATTCAGAAACCGAAAACTTTAAAATAAGTATACATAAATATAAGTATATAAAATTGCATTTTTTAATATACTCAAGAATTTAGGTGTGAATTAAAAAAATGAATAAAGATTCCAGGGTAAGAAAGAAGTATTCTACTAGTTTGTAACACAGTGCTCTACCATCATTCTAGTCGAATTAGCTTATTAAAACTATAGTCAAACTTGTTACTAACCCTAGCTTTATCACCTGCAAAGCCTAAAATTACAGATTAAATAACGGCACACTATTATATGAAATGCAAACTTTATCTGGTTAGCGGTATTCTTGATTTTTAATAGCCCAATTATATGTCTATAATTCTTCATAACGTTGCCTAATTATGTACAGTATTATTTTATTATATTCAAACAAGTTAGCAATAAATTGTTAAAAACGGAATTCCAAATAAACATGTTTGATTAGTCTATTACAATCAATGTAAATCCGTTATATGTTTAAAATCGGAAAAAGACAATAAAATCGTGTCGTAAAAATGTTTATTTAGGTTTGCTAATATTAAAGTTTGTAGATATACACAATAACATATAACTTTAATTTATTCTAAACGCAACGATTACGTTATTAACAAAATGAAATTATTTACATGTATTCAAACTGTGAAGATCTTATTAATAATGTCATACGGTTAATAAAATTATAATTATGACTAATCGCTTAACTATGGACAATGATATCTTTCACACAAAGTTGAAACATAAATTAATTACCGCTGCAATTAAGCGTTGTAAATTTTACTGTGGGTCATAAACTGATTTTTTAAATTTCGAAGCAAATTTTCACAAAATATTGAGTTGAATGCCCGTTCTTTGTTTTTGTACCTTTTATTTATAGGGTAAATACCTAAGCAGATACACATAATTTAATCATATTTATTAATCTTGTAATGGGATAAAGATTTCCCTAATCTCAGTCATTACATTCTTTGACCTTTAGCCCACGGTACTGGCCCAATGTTGGTTAGTGTACTAGGTCAAACTATAGCCATAGAATAAAAAAACAACCCTTCGCTTAAAGTCTCAAGGGTAAGACTGTCGGTGTAATAGCCACAGTCGAACACAAAACAGTGGCTCTAAAGTACATTGAAATTTAAAATAGTGCATTCCTTAAGCTCCCTTTTTGGAATTTAATGTCACTGGAACGCCATCATGCCCTACATGGGGCTGGCGCAACATGTTGTCGAACATGTTACAAAGTGCAGAAAGGCTTTGGCACCAACATTTATGGAAAAAGAAATAGTACATAGCGCTGTGGTCTTACAAATTGAGTTGTGAATACTTCGAGCCATATCGTGATTTAAAGGTAAAGATTCGGTTGAAACAATTTATTTATCTATCTTTCTTATTGTTTAATCAAATTTTCTCCGATTAGAAACCTTTCACAAAGACAATATCCTCCTAATTAATGTCGAGAAAATGGTTAATTTAAATTAAATTTACGACAATTCGATTAATAGCCGACACATTATCAAGAATAAAAAATAAAAATACCTTTTGAATTGAACATCAGCCGGAGTAAAAAGTTGTTTAAAAACTTGTCGCAGGATGTCGTTTAATTCCTTTCGTCGTTTAATTCGTTTAGTTGTATAGCAGCTCTGTAACAGTAGCGAATCCTGTTTTCTAGCAAATTACTTTTGAAGCAATAACGGTACGTATGTAAAATGACCGCGGTAATATTTTCGGGATAAATATATTCAGCTCAAGAAATCCTAAAGTTTATGTATTATCATATCAAAGATAATGTAAAACAACATCGCATGACCGACATGTTTATTTTGAATGTCTTTAATATTAAATTGAATTATCTATATGCTTCACTTTACCTAGAAACTGTTAGCTAGATACACCATACATTTATTTACGATTATTATTATGCAAATAATAATGTGACTGCCTCGGTGGCGTAGTTGTATTACGGTACGGCTAGAAAGCTGAGGTCTCGGGTTCGAGTCCCGGGTCGGGCAAAGTGGTATTGGATTTTTCTATTCATTATCAGCCCGGAGTCAGGAATTTGTTCCCGATATGGCGATAGGCTCGCCCCCTATCACATCATGGGACGGAACATACAAGGCGAAATGTGGGTGTCCTGGTGGCGCCTCTGCCTACCCTTTCGGGGATAAAGGCGTGAGTTTATGTATGTATGTATTATGCAAATAGTATTAAAATAAAATAATTTGTTATATATTTCACCTTGCCACAATAATCACTTACCATTGAACTAGATACTCCTCTTCACCTATATTTTTAAGACAAAACAATAAGAAAGTAGGCAGATAGGCGCAGGTTGCACAATGATAACGCATCAGAATCGCCGGATGACCGCGATACCATCGACTCCCGGCCCGTGAACAGTTGCTAAACAAAAACGATTTATTTATTGCTGTGGCCATTATCTGGTAAAAAGATTTGAAGATTGTAAGCACAACTGTATCTTTAGAAGCTGTAATGGTGCTAAGAATACGCTAAGAATTTTTAGTAAACTCCAAGGCGTTGTCGGAAAAATTCGAGGGCAAATCAGGCCAAAAAGGCACAGAAAATGGAGCCTTATATTTAAACTTTTTTGGCATGGAGAAATATATGTTTACGGTGTTCTAGATAGTATTCCGTCGTAGGATATCCACGACATGAGGTACCTATATCGTAATGTATACCCGAAGCTATGTACCTATATATGAACGTTGCGTGTAATAAATCCCCAACGGGCGTTTTATGTAGCGTTCTCATCGATTCAGTTGGAATCCAGAATAATTAGTAATAAACCACGTTCCGCGATCGACTGTTCATCCTAAAAAGATTAAAACGTAAGATTCATGGCTTACGGCCTTCGAAGCTACTCGACTTTAGATCATTACGGCGATTATGAGATTCTCCTATTTGGTTGCATGGTTGTCTTTAGGACATTGTGCCAATTTTGACCATATTTGGTCTCTTTTGTTTCGTCGACCTCGAGCTGCTTTTTATTATTTTATGTCTTGAAAATATACTGGTGAACATGGCCGTTGCAAAGTATTTTCACTGCAGTTTTAGGTCCTGTAACTTTCTGTGAGCTGTACTATTTTTTTTAAATCTACTCATCGTTTTAGGTACCGTTCTTCTTACATTCCATATGTATAAATACATATTCCATATTTGAGTGATATTTCACTACAGCACCACCCAAACAATGTACAGTAGCAAAATTTTTAAAACAAATATTTGCGATAAAATTACCTGTGATTTTTACACCTTGTTACGAATTAGACACATAATGCATCTATACTGTTTGAAAATCAAATTGAAAGAACGGTTTTTTATTAACACTATGTTGCTCGGTTAATATACTCTTAATAATCTCGTAAGCAAATATTTATATGGAATAGTGTTCGACGGTAAAATTATGCATCCTAATTACTTAACGGTGTAGCAAATAGTTCGAAGTGTGACGTCATAATTATGATTGCTCACGCTTTAGGTCCAAGTTATGCTACGAAATCGTGATTGTGAAGGAAAATATCTTACTCCTAATATATGTACAAAGTTGGAGTCATCATGAGTTTGGGTCAAGGAACAATCTTGGATGGAAGGTATTGTTCTAAGCTAAGTTTGATATAACCACGATGGATAAGTAACTTTACGAAGGCTTAAACTATAAAGACATTTATAATGTTATGTAGCGACTGTGAACAACACGAAGTTTGAACTTAAAAGGAAAAAAATAGTTTGACTTATTTTAAATTTAGATAATTTCTACGACACAGAACATGTATATATCTGTTTGAACTTGAAACTCGATGACTGTTAGATGTGTGTTTATTTTTTTTTTCTTATACAGGGTGTATCAAGACCGCGACCGAAAATGAAGCCAGGTGGTAGTATTAGTGACTTCAGAAACAATGCAAGTGAAAATTTCGCAAAAAAAATCGACAACATTTTTTTGTAATTTTTTACTTATCGTCGTATTTGAGTGATAAATACATAATTTTCCTAAAATAATGATGTAGACCTCTTTATTTTTAAACACTCAATGGTATGTACGTAAGGGTTTAAATTATTATTTTCGCAAAACCTAGGTATTTACCACCCAAACAACATGATATTTAAAAATAAAAAATACAAGATCTGCCCTGCTTTGGTGAAGTTTTTATTTGCATCGTGTCTGTAACCGCTAAAACTACCACCTGGCTTCGTTTTCGGTCGCAGTCTTAATATACCCGGTATTTTATTAATTGATTTATGATTCCGAAATTAAAATTAGATTATTGTATGAATTCATAGCGTATTAATATTTTTTTTGAAGCGTTACGTTATAAGCACAAGTGTATAAGCACAAGTGTAACTGAACCATTTCAAACGTCATATGCTCCATGACGTTTTTTTACCAATTTTTTAATTTGCATACATCAAGCAGGAAACATAAGACGAATAAAATTCTCGTAAAGTCTTCCTCTCGGTACATTTATGCAAATAAAAAACTTAATAGCTAAACAAGATCATAAGCGATAACGATTAGTCATAAGAATAAATTCCTTTGTGAAGTGTTACATTTTGTATGAATTTTATCTTAATTAATTACATGAATACTGTTGAAGGAAATTACGACATCTGTTTTGCTCCGAACAAAGACCAGTCCGCGATAAGCATCGTGGAATTAAGTTTTTGGCTTCATAAACATTAAGTTTTTTGATAATGGAACAATAAAGTTGTAACCTAGATTGTATAAATCATTGCCAGAGGCCGAGCGTGTGAATGAGCTTGTATGATATCATTTTAATTCATGATTAATTTTAATAACGCTTCATTAGTTTTGTGGTAAGGCACAAGAAAACAGCATTTATAGTTTGTATGCATTTTTGAATTGACAGGTCGTGTAAATATTTCATAAACTAAACTAAACTGGTATCGATTTAGTAGCTGATACTGAACGAACTACTTTCGGCTTTTACATTTAAATGTGTGACAGGTTGTATACAGAATCATAGTTGTGACAGCCTCCATGGCGCAGTTGGTAAGGTGCCTGCTGTGAAACGAAAGGCCGCGGGTTCGATCCCCACACCGATACAAATGTTTGTGTGAATGTACATGATGATTGTGCAGTGACTGAGAAGTAAACAATTAGACTTGGGAGTTGACTTTCTGCACTGAAGATGCGATTCCAGCACCAATACATAATTATTTGTCCGTATCTATGGACTGTTAAACTTACCATGATAATTTTGACAGCTCATAATCGAATAGATTAATTAACGATTATACACAACCCTCATCCCTACTGCGAGCTGTCAAAATTATCAAGGTAAGTTTTACAGTCTATAGGTACTTATGAAATTTATGTTCAAATGTTATTATGCCAATAACAAAATTTAGCAGAACAGGGAATAGGTTAAGGGCGGCAAAAAATGACATTTTCTTAGTCTCCACAGTTATAGTTATCGTTATCAATTTACCAAGTCCTATTTCTGCATCATTTTTATATTAAAAGCAAGTACATTTTTAATAAAATACGTTATCTACAACCGATTACTGAGCCTCGCCAAAGTATTTTACTACCTCGATGCAATTTCACGAATGTAAAATAAATAAAGGTTCTTTTCGTGGCATCGGATCGTTGGCTATCTAGTTAACAAGTTGCTTACTGGTTCAACATATAGGTACATCGAACCTCTGTTGTAACTTTATCTGCTTACAATGTTAATGTAATCGGTTTTATTCTCGAAGTATTTTAATTTAAACATACGTAGACGTAGCGTTGCTGGTTTTAAGGATTCGTAATTTTTAATGCAGTAACAACTCCGCGAATAATAATTATGTAATTGTAATTTTACTCGTCCAAGTTACCTACTTTAAGGGTGAGCGCATCAACCCAACTGTTCATCATCAGCCGATTACAGTGATAGTCTGAACATAGGTCTCTGCAATAGCACGTTATCGAACTCAATCCTTGCATTCTTTCAATCACCCCTTCCCAGTTCGCGAAGATCTTCACTCCACCAAGTCTCAAGGGTAACCTTTGTTTTTACACTCTGTTCGCTGAGAAGTTGTCTCCGCTCCAGAATATATTTTGCTTCTCAGTCAGGAACCGATTTTCCTTTTCCATATGTAACATATGCTACGAATTACGAAGACCATGCCATTCCTATCTGGTGCCCTTACTACCGCCTCTTAAAGCAGTAATGTTTTAACCTTACTTAGAAATTACGTACCATGACGCCCTTAAAAGAAGCTTAAAACCATCATGTTCATAATTTTCGTAAGCGCTGAAAATTGCCCCTTTTTCATGGCAATATATAGTAGGTAAATAGTATGATACAGGCTTTTTCTCAACGCAAGCCCACCGGTACATTTTTTGACATAATCTTATACTGTCCTTAGTTACATGTTCTTAGTGTTTAAACATGTTTGTGGGGTAAAGGGAGGCTCGCAACGTTTAGATATGCTAATTGATCATACGTTTTTTAAATCTACCTATGTATAACTTTATTAGTCCATACACCATGTTTAACATTAAAGTTGCTTTTACAAAATGTAAAAATCCAATTAAGGTTCGTGGTTTTTACTATAGGATGGCAAGTCTGAAGTATGACTAAGATCATTTTACCCACATGTGTTAGTAAGAACAACAAAAACAAGTTTCATCCGGTGCAATTAACAGTGACCATTGTCCCCTATGGCATAGGAATGGTTTAATTGTAATAATTGTATTCAAATTGCATAGGTAAATAATATTGTCAGGAGAATTTTATAGCAATAGTAGGTATGTATAAATCGTACCAAGATTAAAATGCATCAATATGATTCAAAACATCTCGATTATGAGATAAAATGATTTGTAGTTTATTGGGTTAAGTCAAGCTCTGCTTTATTTTCGGATTACTCTATAAGGCTAATTATAGAGTAATTCTATCGCAAAATATTATTATTAACTAACTTATTAATGCAGTGTAATGTTTAAATAAAAATAAAAAACAGAACAAAAGATACAAAAGCATGACACAACATACTTATTTCATGAATATACCAAAGCATTGCATATTAATTTTATTATCGACTTAAAGGTTTAAAAAAAAAACAATATTTTCAACTATCTTTAACCGTAAGTTCGCATTCGTATTAAATCGTAATTATTTTATTACATTGTCTTACGCATATTTCGCGCGCGTTGTAGTAGCACGGTAAGGCTGCGTAGACCGTAGCCTTGGCCGTGAACCTCGCAAGACGCCCGCTCATACCAACAGATGGCGCTAAAAACAAAAATAAATGATGCGAACGAACATCAACGGTGAATTTATTTTTATTGGGCACACAGAAACGGCCAAGCTGCCCAGATACCGAGCGATTATCTTTGTCTACACAGTCAAATTGAGTTTAATTTGTTTAAACGTTTTAAATGTACAACATTAACATAAAAGACAAACAACTCATTGTTACTAATAAAGCTTGGTAGTATACTTTATCGTCTTTTTTCGACAGCCTACGGAGCGCAGTCGGCTTAATGCCGGCTATAACGAGAGGCCGCGGGTTAGATCCTAGCACATATAATTAATGTTTGTGTGATCTACCTTTGGGATCTGGGTGTTTCTAAATCGTGTATGGGTTGTCTGAGACCAGAATTTGTACCCAGCTTGAAGGTAAACTCACCTATCATATTATCTTAGGATAGAAATGAACTTGAAGATCTGTGGATGCCCAGTGGTACCTCTGCCCACCCTCTTGGGGATACAGGAGTGAGTTTATGTATGTAAATAGAGAAATATTAGTTAGTACCTACCTATATAGCCGTAGTACTCAAATAAGTCGTCTACATTAACATACATTATATACCTGTAATTGGCTATTTATATCATACTCTTTTTGTTACCTATTGTGTTGTATGTCAGCTGTTGGTTTTCCAATACTTATAAAATACATAGAAAAAAATTGGCGTAGACAGACTGGCATGTGCAATCGTGCATAATATATCTGAACATAATCTTTACAATACTAGCTGCACTCAAGCGGCTGTTACAAGCAGGTTGCCACGACGTAGCTCTCTGGGTCAAGTCCATTAATGCGTACAGCGTCCGGTGTGCGTAATCGGCGGCAATTATTAGACATTTTACTCTAGTCCTAGGACGTAGAGTATTTACTAGATCTTTAAGTATATATCATCTATTCAAGAAGACTGTCGCCTTTAGATTCATGATTTCATTGTGAATAGATCAGATGTTTAAAACATACTCCCATTGCTACAAAGCATTCGCAATTTTAAAGGCATTTAATAACTCACCATTCACTGATATCTTTATTACATTAAAATTACATATGGCTTACTCGCGAATATGATGAAAAAAAGAAAACAACCACAAAATATTTCAGCATAAACATCAGCAATTTATTGGGTACGCCCAAGATGCCTACAGTAATTTATTCCTAGCAATATCAAGGCTCAATCGTTTCGCCAGCCCAAAGAATGCAGGGCTAACTCTTGTACTGGATAGGGAGTCAGCGGGAACCTGTTTTGTAAAACCAAAAACAGATGACGCTGCAGACTCAACCATTATATTTTATGCGTAACAGCGCCACGCACCTGTGCGTGTTGCGCGCCAGAGATCTGTTTATCAATATTTTATTTATTCTTTTATTTCAAAGCGCCGTGCATTGCCATCCGCTTTTAACTTTATACATATCATTCGTAATGAATTATCGAGCGATAATACAATTTCACTTTCAACCAACAAAAGTAAAAGTGCAAGTTATTTATGTTTAATGTTATTGAAGTTATTATGTTATTCGGTCTTCATCTCACCCAAACTATACCAAAACGAAAGCGACCATAATTGCAAGTAGATGAACGTAAAATGATTTATTACGCACAGCGTTTTTATAGTCATTAAATTTATTTGTGGCGTTCATTGGCAAGTCCACTTGCGCTTTAAAAAAAGAAGATGACAACATTTACTTATTTCACATAATACGCGTCACAGGCCACCCTAGTAATGTCGGTGCATCATTGGAGTAAAAAATAAACTGGCCGAGCGGGGCAGCATTTTTGTTCTTGCTTATTTTTAACATCACCAAGTTGTAATTATTCGTGGCAATGAACCATGTGACTGCGAGTCGATTTGTTCCTACGAAGGCTGGTTGTTCACTCGTGACCTTTACAGGGGAACTAGTGAAGATACGCGTTGCTGTCGTAAAGAATGACGCCAGTTGCGACGCTTGGAAACTTTTCATAATTGTGCCAATGTCAAGTTCAAGTGCATTTGGTATTTTTATTGGTAGAAATTTATTTTAATAAATTATAGGATTTTTATTGCTCGTCTGCGGAGGTTGATGTTTTCAGCTCTACATCTAAGATCTATAGTTTAAACAGCTTCATAGATAGATACTTATATAATAATAAATAAATAAGTAATAAATACACCCAACAGTCATATACAAAGTCCTGACCCCACACTAAGATCGAGTCTTGTGTCGTGAGTATCAGAAACTGCGAGAGACTTTTCGGTCTCACAAACACCCAGACCCGAGAGATATAATGAATTGTTGGATCCGTCTTAATTGTCGGAATAACAGGGTGTTGTTTGTTTCGAGAAAAAAAAATAATTCGTAATTCGTATTATAATTTGAATGTACTTAAGTAAGTTATGGACACAGATCACTCCCAATAGATACCGCATTACAATAGTTTTGTTTTGAACTGAAAACGCCAACGAAGGGAACGGTGCAGGGAAGTGGGCGGGTTGCAGCGCTGTCACGTGGACTTCGATCGAGAGATGGGGCTTGTCGATAAATAAAATAAAAAGTATCGATAGTTCGATTTGCCAGTAAGTTTAACGTGTTATGACCGCTTTTATAACTTGATTACCAACTTGTTAAATGTTTTATAATATGTTTTCACTGGCCTGATCTAATAAATTATACCAACCGCTAACACGAATAAAGTAGGATTAAGATTTATACTTTAGTATGTAACGGTTTTATTTCCATTATTCGCCGTTAATTTTTGTATACCATAATGCTGAAACACCCGAATTAAGTGTTGGGTTAAAAGATCAGATAAAAATATGAAATATTAAATGATTAAACCTCACGCCGTAAAGGGCTACAATAACTTATTCTGTTTCTTGAATTCCGACGGCGGCTGTAATAGATGGTAGGTAATATCGATAAGTGACAATGAAACCCACTTGACGAATTATGAATGTTTTTGGGATGATAATACAACGTATGTTGAAATTAGTGCAACGGCTTGTACTACTCAATCTCAATAAATTTAGTATACTAATAGTTATGTTAAATACCTTCCCATGATATTTGACAAAAGGCGGTTCTAACGCCACGCATCAAGCACGAATTTCTAACATTACGTTCTTAGTAATTAAGCAGAAAACCCCAATATCACTTATATCAGTCAAAATAAAAATGAATGTATTAAAACACATAGTCAGTAGATACTTGATTCGAGAAATAGGACCCGAAATACCATCAGACGAATACGCTTAAACGAGCTTCATCTCAAGGCTATAAATGTTACTCTTGGATGCTGGACAAAATCAATATAAAATTATAATATTATTTGATAATCATATTATTCTATCCACACAGAACTACGAAATTATAAATTTTTAAATAAATAAAAATGTACCAGAATTGGTAAATATTCTGTCGGTACAGAAGTATCCATTAAACGACGACGATTTTTCTTTGGGAAAAAACATTCTTGGGTAAAATGTCATGAACAAATTACGCTATTTTTTGTAGGCCACCACCAATCGTCATCTCGACATGTTGCATCTACGCATATTTTTAACTTTCGGGACATGTGGGGAATCTAACATAAAAATGGTATTATTCAAACATAATGTTATATACTAACCCACAGTTTTTACCCGACGATAGCAAAGCAAGAAGAAACAGAAAAGTGCAATTATTGAAAAAGTACCTAGTTAAAAGCTTGACCTTTTTCAAATTACATTAAATGACGTCGTCATGGTGATTTGCAATTTTTATTTAAATCAATATACATTTCGTGACATTGTCATTTAATCAAATTATTTTACATTAATGTTTTAAAATATCGATATTGCTTGGAATTATATTATAAACATGCGTCAAGCACTAGAAGAACGCGTGATTTCACCAGAAAAAGATGGCTTATTATGGTTATTGCTATGCGAAAAAGAGAAGGCTGATTTTCGATTCAAACTCGACTGTTTGACATCGATACAATAACCAGTATAAATTGAGCTCGCTCGTGAGCAAATTAATTTAAAGAATATTAGTTACCGATGAAAAGTTAATCCGTTTTTTTGGATACTTGAATTTTTTGAGTTTTTTCCACACCATTTTATTGAGCAAGTCATTTTTAACTGTAATATGATATTTCTAAAACTTAATTTTCGCCAACGCTCAACGATATGTGCGGGTCCACTACTTGGATGACACTGATGACGCGACATTTGGAATCGGTTTATATCAGTCCGATAGCTCATACGTGTGGCGCGCAACCGCTGCCTTGCATTAGGTATCTAGTGGGAGTGATCTGTGGGTGCGGGGCAGTGGGCGGGTTGCAGCGCTGTCACGTGGACTTCGCTCGAGAGATGAGGCTTGTCGATAAATAAAATAAAAAGTATCGATAGTTCGATTTGCCAGTAAGTTTAACGTGTTATGACCGCTTTTATAACTTGATTACCAACTTGTTAAATGTTTTATAATATGTTTTCACTGGCCTGATCTAATAAATTATACCAACCGCTAACACGAATAAAGTAGGATTAAGATTTATACTTTAGTATGTAACGGTTTTATTTCCATTATTCGCCGTTAATTTTTGTATACCATAATGCTGAAACACCCGAATTAAGTGTTGGGTTAAAAGATCAGATAAAAATATGAAATATTAAATGATTAAACCTCACGCCGTAAAGGGCTACAATAACTTATTCTGTTTCTTGAATTCCGACGGCGGCTGTAATAGATGGTAGGTAATATCGATAAGTGACAATGAAACCCACTTGACGAATTATGAATGTTTTTGGGATGATAATACAACGTATGTTGAAATTAGTGCAACGGCTTGTACTACTCAATCTCAATAAATTTAGTATACTAATAGTTATGTTAAATACCTTCCCATGATATTTGACAAAAGGCGGTTCTAACGCCACGCATCAAGCACGAATTTCTAACATTACGTTCTTAGTAATTAAGCAGAAAACCCCAATATCACTTATATCAGTCAAAATAAAAATGAATGTATTAAAACACATAGTCAGTAGATACTTGATTCGAGAAATAGGACCCGAAATACCATCAGACGAATACGCTTAAACGAGCTTCATCTCAAGGCTATAAATGTTACTCTTGGATGCTGGACAAAATCAATATAAAATTATAATATTATTTGATAATCATATTATTCTATCCACACAGAACTACGAAATTATAAATTTTTAAATAAATAAAAATGTACCAGAATTGGTAAATATTCTGTCGGTACAGAAGTATCCATTAAACGACGACGATTTTTCTTTGGGAAAAAACATTCTTGGGTAAAATGTCATGAACAAATTACGCTATTTTTTGTAGGCCACCACCAATCGTCATCTCGACATGTTGCATCTACGCATATTTTTAACTTTCGGGACATGTGGGGAATCTAACATAAAAATGGTATTATTCAAACATAATGTTATATACTAACCCACAGTTTTTACCCGACGATAGCAAAGCAAGAAGAAACAGAAAAGTGCAATTATTGAAAAAGTACCTAGTTAAAAGCTTGACCTTTTTCAAATTACATTAAATGACGTCGTCATGGTGATTTGCAATTTTTATTTAAATCAATATACATTTCGTGACATTGTCATTTAATCAAATTATTTTACATTAATGTTTTAAAATATCGATATTGCTTGGAATTATATTATAAACATGCGTCAAGCACTAGAAGAACGCGTGATTTCACCAGAAAAAGATGGCTTATTATGGTTATTGCTATGCGAAAAAGAGAAGGCTGATTTTCGATTCAAACTCGACTGTTTGACATCGATACAATAACCAGTATAAATTGAGCTCGCTCGTGAGCAAATTAATTTAAAGAATATTAGTTACCGATGAAAAGTTAATCCGTTTTTTTGGATACTTGAATTTTTTGAGTTTTTTCCACACCATTTTATTGAGCAAGTCATTTTTAACTGTAATATGATATTTCTAAAACTTAATTTTCGCCAACGCTCAACGATATGTGCGGGTCCACTACTTGGATGACACTGATGACGCGACATTTGGAATCGGTTTATATCAGTCCGATAGCTCATACGTGTGGCGCGCAACCGCTGCCTTGCATTAGGTATCTAGTGGGAGTGATCTGTGGGTGCGGGGCAGTGGGCGGGTTGCAGCGCTGTCACGTGGACTTCGCTCGAGAGATGAGGCTTGTCGATAAATAAAATAAAAAGTATCGATAGTTCGATTTGCCAGTAAGTTTAACGTGTTATGACCGCTTTTATAACTTGATTATCAACTTGTTAAATGTTTTATAATATGTTTTCACTGGCCTGATCTAATAAATTATACCAATCGCTAACACGAATAAATTAGGATTAAGATTTATACTTTAGTATGTAACGGTTTTATTTCCATTATTCGCCGTTAATTTTTGTATACCATAATGCCGAAACACCCGAATTAAGTGTTGGGTTAAAAGATCAGATAAAAATATGAAATATTAAATGATTAAACCTCACGCCGTAAAGGGCTACAATAACTTATTCTGTTTCTTGAATTCCGACGGCGGCTGTAATAGATGGTAGGTAATATCGGCAAGTGACAATGAAACCCACTTGACGAATTATGAATGTTTTTGGGATGATAATACAACGTATGTTGAAATTAGTGCAACGGCTTGTACTACTCATTCTTAATAAATTTAGTATACTAATAGTTATGTTAAATACCTTCCCATGATATTTGGCAAAAGGCGGTTCTAACGCCACGCATCAAGCACGAATTTCTAACATTACGTTCTTAGTAATTAATCAGAAAACCCCAATATCACTTATATCAGTCAAAATAAAAATGAATGTATTAAAACACATAGTCAGTAGATACTTGATTCGAGAAATAGGACCCGAAATACCATCAGACGAATACGCTTAAACGAGCTTCATCTCAAGGCTATAAATGTTACTCTTGGATGCTGGACAAAATCAATATAAAATTATAATATTATTTGATAATCATATTATTCTATCCACACAGAACTACGAAATTATAAATTTTTAAATAAATAAAAATGTACCAGAATTGGTAAATATTCTATCGGTACAGAAGTAAACGACGACGATTTTTCATTGGGAAAAAACATTCTTGGGTAAAATGTCGTGAACAAATTACGCTATTTTTTGTAGGCCACCAATCGTCACCTCGACATGTTGCATCTACCCATATTTTTAACTTTAGGGACATGTGGGGAATCTAAAATAAAAATGGTATTATTCAAACAATGTTATATACTAACCCACAGTTTTTACCCGACGATAGCAAAGCAAGAACAAACAGAAAAGTACAATTATTGAAAAAGTACCTAGTTAAAAACTTGACCTTTTTCAAATTACATTAAATGACATCGTCATGGTGATTTGCAATTTTTATTTAAATCAATGTACATTTCGTGACAATGTCATTTAATCAAATTATTTTACATTAATGTTTTAAAATATCGATATTGCTTGGAATTATATTATAAACATGCGTCAAGCACTAGAAGAACGCGTGATTTCACCAGAAAAAGATGGCTTATTATGGTTATTGCTATGCGAAAAAGAGACGGCTGATTTTCGATTCAAACTCGACTGTTTGACATCGATACAATAACCAGTATAAATTGAGCTCGCTCGTGAACAAATTAATTTAAAGAATATTAGTTACCGATGAAAAGTTATTCCGTTTTTTTTGGATACTTAAATTTTTTGAGTTTTTTCCGCACCATTTTATTGAGCAAGTCATTTTTAACTGTAATATGATATTTCTAAAACTTAATTTTCGCCAACGCTCAACGATATGTGCGGGTCCGCTACTTGGATGACACTGATACCGCGACATTTGGAATCGGTTTATATCAGTCCGATAGCTTATACGTGTGGCGCGCAACCGCTGCCTTGCATTAGGTATCTAGTGGGAGTGATCTGTGGTTATGGAGAAAGAGTTCAATAATACCAATATTATCTACCAGATGATGTTGCTATAGCATTAAATCATTGTAGGATCTATATTCCTATTCACAAATGACTTCATTCAAGAACTTCATTCAAGAAGAGATAAGGAAGAAAAAGTAATTGTAGATATTTTTTAAATCCACACACAGTGTCGCACCTCTACCTACCCCTTCTGTGAAAATGGTGTGTGTTTATGAATGTATGTATCGCCACTCTAACCATTTTGCACTCGCTATTATTTTTAAATTAAAAAAAAGAAGTATAAACACTTCATCTTAATGTTTATTTAATATCCTATGGGTGACCGGATGCACAAAGTTTTTCACACGTTTCACTCAATAATGGCTGTTATAGCGATCTTCGCTGGTAATTTTTATCTAAGAATTAAACTAGTAGATTTGTACCAGATTTTAACATTCCTTTAATATTCCGAAAAATGTTGGCATTTTAGACATTTTTCCAGCGTGTTTTTATAAGGGTCAGGTATTTGCACAGGGTATTAGGAAGTAAGCCAGTGAGTGTTGGTGTCGAAGGCTCCAACAAGGCGATAGACATCGATCTTAGCTACAGACATTAAGTATTTCGGGATTATAATAAAAATATAATTCCACGGTTTTTTTATTGCGCTGATTGGCGAGACGAGCATGCCTGATGGTAAGCGATACGACAAGTCACGGAGAGTGACAAAACACCACGAATTACAAAGCAATGCTTCGCATTCTACGTTTATTAATCGAGACCATACTCTAGGTTGTTCTAGCTTAAGCCATTGTCCACTATATTCAACTGTTCTGTGGTCCACCTGGTCTGGTGCTGGTTGGCGGACTTTGTATAGGTGCTTAGATTTTAATGTAATGTCATAATACGATATAAAGGCGTCCTCACCATTTTCTTCATAATTAAAATGCGATGTAATTGATCGATCGATTTATCTATCCACATATGTCCATTATTACTAAATATCTGACGTGTGTGCTTTTGGGTTCCAATCCGGGACCACCCTTTCGGCAGTCGCATCCAGTCCGTTACCCACAGGCCACCAGACACCAAGTTCTCATACCACGAAAATAATAAAATTTTACTCAAGTTTTTTCAAATTTTATTAACATGTTTTTTTTTTCAGGTTTACGGCTGGCGCTGTTGAAACATGCTACGTTTGTTATAAGAACACTCGAAATAAAGCAGCAATGGACTTAAAATTAACTAGCTACTGTTTGCACATTTTGATACTTGTCTGTGTCATTGGAGCCAATAATACAAGTACGGATGGTAAGTAGTGAATCTACCTCGTTTGCATATCATTTCAACGATTTTTAATAACTTATCTCATCGGTGTATTTTAAAACACGTTTTATACGTGTTAAAAAAAGATACATATTTAAATATGTTAAAAAGATTGAATATTTAATAACCTAAAAAAGTTCTACAAAATCACATTTTGTATTCAGTGTTTTCATAATGTCTTCATGGAATTTTATTGGTTCACACTATTTTGCAGGTGAGAATAGACAACCCCGAGGGAGTGGCAGAGTAGTTAAATTATATTCAGGAGTTCGTCCAGACCCTATCGTCTGTACTGATGAAGGTTTCAGAGGCGATCCGAAAGACTGTGCTGTATTCTATAGATGTATGAAGTCTGGAAGAGGAAAATTCACCGCATTTAGAGTGAGTTGTGTTTTTCTATTACATTTTATTTATTTATTTTATTTAATTTATTTATTTAATTTATTTATTTAAATCTTTTTTGTACACAGTAAAATAACATACAGAAACAGAATTAATACATTTGAATAAAGAGATATTGTCCCGTAGTACTTAATATTTATCATTAGTAATTCTAAATCTACGATTAAAGTGTTACCGTTTTTGTATAACAATGCTTCACTGCTAAGTATCGGGGCAGACCACCATAAACACCATCTGTAATTATTTCAAAAACTACAACTTCCTGAAAATCAATAAACAATTTTGTAACGATGTGTGTAAAAATATATTTCTTTTATTTTCAGTTTCAATGTCCACCTGGGACAGTTTATGATCCAGACACCGAAGTTTGCAACCATCCATATAGTACGAAGCGTACCGAGTGTGGTGGTATTATAGAACCTAGACCGTCTCATTATGGAGTTAATGAAATCGAACAAATAAATGAACTACCTTCACCCATTAGTACTAAGGAACCGTTCTACTCAACATTATCAACGTTTAAAACATCAGTTGTAACACCAATGAGCCCATTGTTTACTCAGAAACCCACAAATGCATGGCAAAGTACTACATCTTCGATTCATCCGATATCTACTTCTACAAAGTATCAGGAATTAATGTCACATCCGTGGTCTTCAACAACACAAAATCATTTATCATTTATATCTCCCATTAAACCTGTTAAAGAACAACAGAGCAATCCTGAAGATATTTGCACTGTTGATGGATTCATGGGAGATAGTGTGAATTGTCACAAATTCTACAGATGCGTTGGCAACCAACATAGTGGATTTACCAAATTCGAATTCTCATGTAGCGAACCTACAATTTGGGATGATGACCTAAAGTCCTGCAATCACCCTTGGGCTGTTAAAAGAAGCAGATGTGGCAGAACTTTAGACGATACTGAGGGCCTAAATGAGTCAAACAAAATTGCAGGAGTAACCACAACAGTCAAAGCAGTAACCACAAATGCAAATAAAACGATCCAAAGTCAATTACAAATCGCATATGGTAATAAAGTACATCAGACACAAACACAAATCAGTAGCAATGCGGTAATACAGAACCAAACTCAAATAAATTATGGTGATCGTGTGCATAAAACAAAAAATATTACAAATACACAAAATCAAACTCAAATAAGCTATGGTTCAGCTGTCAGCCAATCGCAATATCAGTTAGGTTACGGAAATGAAGTTGTACAGACACAGGTACAAATTGATCATTCCAAACAGTCAAGTCAAACGCAGGTGCAAATTGTTGAATCGACTACACCAACTAAACCAAATACCCATCAACAAGACGTTACCAAAACACCACAAAACCAAAATAATGATTGTTCACAAAGCGGTTTCATGGGTGATTCTAGCGATTGTAATAAGTTTTATAGATGTGTTGATAACGGTAGAGGAGGTTTTACAAGACATGAATTTTCATGTGGCGAAGGTACAGTATGGGACCAAAGTATAGAAGCCTGTAATCACGCTTGGGCAGTCAAAGAATGTGGAGGTAAGCCTTCCCCTCCTGTAAGTCAAGAAAGTACAACGAAGTTGCCACTGTCGACTACGACACAAAGCACACTTACAACTTCGAAACCCACTGAAATCTATGTAACAAGCACAGAAGTAGCGCACAGTAGTGACTTTGAGGACGTTGGCTATATAAATAATCAAGTAACTTCTTCTTCTTTGGGTCCAACACAATCTACAACAGAAATTATACACCAAACTGGAACTGAATGCAAATCGAGTGGTTTTATGGGTGATGCTACAAACTGCCAAATATTTTATAGTTGTGTTGAAAACGGGGACGGCGGTTACACAAAATATGAATTTAAATGTGGTGAAGGAACATTGTGGGATACTGATATCGGCGGGTGCAATCATGCGTGGGCTGTAAAAAGATGCGGTGAGAATGCTACACCGACTACTTCGAAAATGCCATCAACTACTACTCCTAAACTGACGACTGCTGTCTATTTAACTTCTCCTGCAACTCATATGACTACACAGAATGATGACTATGACACAGGTTATGGTATTCATAAAGAGCAATCATCTTCAACCACGCTTAAGGCGACTGAAGTACTACAAGATGACCGAGTTACTGCTAATAACGATTGTAAATCTAGTGGATTTATGGGAGATAAAAACGATTGTAAGAAGTTTTATAGATGCGTTAATAATGGAGACGGATCCTACACACGTTACGAATTTACTTGCGGTGAAGGCACTGCATGGGATTCTCAAATTGAAAACTGTAATCATGCATGGGCAGTTGATAGTTGTAAAAACAATAGTGCTGCTACAGGTGCTGAACCAACAACATCCAAAAAACCTACAACAATTCACGAGGAAATTGACCATGGCTATAACACGCCAGAATATAAAGATCCTAATATTAGTACTCAAAAAACAACACCAAGCACAACTACATTAAAAACAACTCAATCTGCTGAACAGAATAAATGTACTAAAACTGGATTCATAGGAGATACTACAGATTGCAAAAAGTTTTATAGGTGCGTAGATAATGGGGACGGGTCATTTACTCGCTATGAGTTTTCTTGTGGTCAAGGTACAGTATGGGATCAAAAGATAGAAGCATGTAACCACGCATGGGCGGTAGAGAAATGTGGTGCTTATTCCGAAACAGGCCATGAAGAAGCCACTACGTCAATAAATAGTGTAACAATGAGTGAGGAAGAACCAGTCCATGGATACCCTACCCCTGAATATCCCATACAAAATGAAGAAGTTACGCATAAAACAACACAAAGTACAACAATTATTTCAACATCGGTAATACTATCTGAATATTGCAAAAAAGATGGGTTTGTTGGTGATGAAAAAGACTGCAAGAAATTCTATAGATGTGTTAATGATGGCAGAGGAGGCTTTATCAAATATGAATTTGAATGTGGTGAAGGCACGGTATGGGATCCGAATATAGATGCATGTAATCATGCGTGGGCGGTCAAAGATTGCGGAAGTAGGAATGAAACGGTGACTATTAACAATCAAAGTACTACACAATCAATGTCTTCCCCAGAGCATTCCACAGAGAAAACGTCCACTACCACTGATATTGCACCGGAAAATGAAATATCCGGCGATTGTAAAACAGAAGGCTTTACAGGAGATGCAAAAGACTGTAAAATATTTTACAGGTGCGTAGATAATGGTCAAGGAGGTTTCATAAAGTATGAGTTTAAGTGCGGAGAAGGTACTTACTGGAATCAAAATATCCAGGCTTGTGATCATGCTTCACCAGATCACCCTTGTAAAGAATATGGAAATAATGATGTCACAAAAGAACCCACACATGTGCATGACGAGACGCATGTTGAAACAACTACAAGAACAACAACCTTATTAACAACTGAAACCCAGGAAAATACACCATCCACTAAAAAGCCTCAAAGTTCCGATACAATTTGTAGTTCGGAAGAATTTTTCGGTGACCAAAATGATTGTCAGAAGTTTTATCGATGTGTAGATGATGGTAGAGGAGGCTATATCAAATACGATTTTACATGCGTGGATGGCACTGTTTGGGATCAAGAATTGTTAACTTGTGCCCGTGAATCAGAAAGTAATGCCTGCTTAACTAATATAACAGCTAGTTCAAGTCCTCCACTAAAACCAACACAAGATAATGAGGGTTCATTTATTTCATCAACTACTCATGTTTCACATCCAACATCCACGGAAACAGTGTATCAACCACAACAACCGCCATCTCCAGATAATGTACCTGGCGACCTTCAATGTACGACAGAAGGTTTTCACGCTAATCCGACCGACTGCAGAAAATTCATTAGATGTGTTAATGATGGTAAAGGAGCTTTTACAAAATATGATTTTGCTTGTGGACAGGGAACTATTTGGGTACAAGAAATACTGGCTTGCGATCATGATGACGGTACTGCATCTTGTCATAGCCAAAGCAACTGGACTTCCAAGCCTCAGACAGATTTCGCAACATCAACTCCTCCTAACATTGCATCTAGTTCTACTACTGCAGAAAATCCAGTCACAAACAAACATGAAGATGAATATAACACAGAAGCAACTAAAGCTCCTCAGGTTTTAAATGAAGATTGTCACTCAGAAGGTTTTTATGCTAATAAAGATGATTGTAAAAAATATTACCGGTGCGTATCAAATAATAACAATGGATACATTAAGTATGAATTTGTTTGTGGAGAGGGTACAGCTTGGGATGCAAACTTACAAACTTGTAATCATAATAGCGTTATTAATTGTCAAGGATCAAGTCAGGTAGAAAATCAAACGGAATCTGTGGTGCATGATGATATATCGGAGGCAACGGAGAGCTCATCTACTACAACTGTAGCATCGACCACAGAATCCAAAGAAAGTGTAAGTTCTGGTAATGAAGATGTATGTGATAAAGAGGGCTATTTTGGAAGTACTAAAGATTGTAAAAAGTTTTATAGATGTGTTGATAATGGCAAAGGTGGTTTAACCAAATATGATTTTACTTGTGGAGAAGGAACTATATGGGATCAAGATTTACTAACATGTAATTATCCTCATGACGTTGCTAACCCTTCATGCAAACAAAATACAGGAGAGTCTTCAGAAAATACAACATCACAACCTGAATCAAGTACATCTTCGACTACGAAAACGACGCAGAGTTCAGGAACAAGTTCAACTTCGTCTTCCTCAACGACACAAAATTCTCAGTCCACATCAAGTTCCACGGAGAGTTCATCAAATTGTTCTCAATCAGAACCGCCCAAAAACTCCGGTACTAAAAATGTCACATGTACGAAAGCCGGATATTTTGCAGATCCAAATGATTGTAAAAAATTCTATCGGTGTGTTGACTGGGATGGTAATGGTGAAAAATTTTCGGTATACTTCTTTGAATGTGGAGAAGGAACTATTTGGGACCCAGCACTAGATACGTGTAACCACGAAGAATCTGTGTATCCACCACGAGATTGCAGTAATTCACAATCGCAGAATACAAGTACTGGGCCGGAAACCACAACTACTGAACAATCTACAACTCAACAATCAACTACAACTGAAAAATCTACCACTGAGACAACTACAAGTGAGAATACAACTCCACAAACCACCACTAGTGAAAAAACTACTACAGAACAATCAACTACTAGTGAACAGACTACAACGCAACAATCAACAACAAGTGAAAAAACGACTACTGCGCAATCGACCACTAGTGAACAGACTACAACACAACAATCCACAACAAGCGAGACAACAACAACCGAACATACAACAACAACTACGGACGGAACCACAACACAGCAAGCAGAGAATACTACAGAAACAACGACTGAGCAAGCAACAACTACAGAAGCTGTAAAAGAATCTACCACAACCGAGAAAACAACAACTCAGGACACTACCACCATTAGTAGTACTACCACAGAGGAATCGTCAACTACGGAAAGTACGACTCAACAAACGACTAGTGAACAAACTACTACTGAAAGTGGAAGTTCCACTGAGCAAACAAGTAGCACAACAGACTCAACGCAGCAAACATCTACAACTGAAAATCAACAAGAAACTACTACTGAGCATAGTTCTTCATCTTCATGCCCAGATACTGAAGACGATCAGTATTTGTTTGTATGCCCAACATCCTTCAGAAGACACCCTAAATATTGCAATCTATTTTACCAATGTACTGAAGACGACGATACACACGAAGTTAAAGTTGCAGTATTTAATTGTCCTAATAATACAATTTATGACGAAAGTAAAATACAATGTGTCGAAGAAAACAAGGCTGAGAAGAAATGTGATGGGGAAATTGCCGCTAGGCGCCGGGTAAAGCGATTAGGTGCAGACTACAAGGAACCCGTGAGTACTATTTACTTATAATTAATTGTTTTTTTTTTATAAAGTTACCTCTTTGATCTATAGTACTTATGTGTATAGTCTACGGACAGTCAGGTCTAAAGATTATTACCCAGATCGAATAATCCACGTTTAATTTTTATAACGAATTTAAATTACTCGGCATTGCAATTTACGCTAGACACAAGCACGAGACATATCACATCTTAGGACTAAAATGAGCTCGGCGAGTTGTGGCAGGCGCTTCTAACACCTCTACATACCCTTCAGGGATACAAACATGCATGGTGTTAATGATGTGATCATATCAAGTCATATCTAATTGTTCATCATGTAGTCTGTATGTCATATTATAGTTAGATGATTGAATCATCAGTCTTTATTAGGGTAATTCGTATTATATTTGAAATGCCTGTTGCCTCGTAGAAATACATATACATACATAATATTGTTTCATAGCTAATATTAAAATAACTACTTACACAACATTCACATAGCATTATTCAACGTATACAAACGATAGTACTTCCATTATTTCAATTGAAATCTGAAACGTAATAACATCATGTACAAATTATTATTTAAACTAATTGTTTGTAACACTTAAATTTCTGCTTTTCAGATCGTCGTAACAAAAGACACTTATAAGTGTACAACGACTGGACACATGCCTTTCGAAAAGAATAGCGAATGTTCTCCCGCTTTCCTTATGTGTAAGAAAACTACACATGGAACTCTGAGAGGCTATGTGCATCTGTGCCCTCAAAACTACGTTTATTGGTCAATAAGCAGAAGATGTGAACGAGAGGAAACCGTAAGAGACTGCAGACGTACCATAAATAATTGGAGCGGTCGATGGGAAATACCGATCGATAGACAGAATGTAGCGTGGTGAAACTCTTGTAAAACTCTTTAATAATATGAGTATACAACAAAACAGTGCCTTGTGATAGTTCATAAGAATTTGTGCAATGATGTTCAACTAGGATAAAGTAATAAGTTTTAAGTGTATATAATATTTCTACCATTGCTATAGTGTATAAGTAAGGTCTTGTTATAAATATCAGATTGTTTTCATGCTACAACCAAGTTGCAAAATAGTACGAAAGTTGAAAATATTATACTTATTTACATCTAGTCTACATGCTTTTGTGACAAATAACATCTGATATTTAACAATATAACTTGTGATCAAAATATTGTAAAGCATGAAACAATATTTTGAGCACGATTTTCAGTATTAGAGTTGGTAAGTTCAATACAATAAATTATTTGGAAGCATATTTACTTTTATTGTTTCGGAATATAAGAAAATGAAAAAAAGTGACGAAGAATCATTCTTTGTTTATTCTCGACTTCAAAGTGACTATGTAACAAAGTAATAATTAAGTAAATACAAAATATAATTTAATAATTAAAATTAACAATATTTATTAAAGACATAATATCAACAATAAATTACAATAGAATTAAGTTTATACCACTACAAGAGGATAAAACTCCTTTACAAAATATTGACAACTCCCTAATAAGAAAGTCTGTTAGCGATTCATCGTGTCCAGAATGAATTGCGTCTGTAAATATAATTCCCAAAAATGCGTGACAAGCTGTTTTAGTTGCTAATAAATTGCCTTTCAAATCAATGGTCAAGCGTTGATCGTTATTTTCGTTCCCATATTCCTGTAAAATGTCTGTTCTCGTTTCATTTATCGCTATCTTCACCTCTTTTGCCGGAATAATCATCGGTACATATGGACGTTGATCTATTTTTGAAATATTCTTAATAAATGGATTTGTAATATTTTTACCTTCTACAACCAAATCGGTATTTAGAACCTTATCATTTGATCCATGTTTTATATTTTTTTTAGTATTTTGTATACTTGAATCTTCTCTGTCATGATTTATAGCTTTGTGATGAAATAGATATTCTAAAAACGAAGGCAAAATAGTCAATGAAGAAGTATTACTATTGTTAGACAATGTTTGTATCGTCTGAGTCGTCTCTATATTATTTTCATTGCTACTTAACGATTTTAAGAGTATGCTCCTCTTAGTCTTGGCAAACTTGGTAGTATGAGAGTTTTCAATTTTTAAACTTCTATCTCCATTCACAGCTGCATAACCAACATTTTTGCTTTCTGCTTCTATTAATATTTCATCGTGTCCAATATTAATACTATTATCATTTTCTAAATTGTTAATTATATCACGAATATTATTCACCTTTTGTTTGAATTTCGGATTATCTTCATGTAAAGGTTGTTTGGTTGTTTTGTATGAAGGTTTTATCATCTCAGAATATCGAAATGATTCAAAGGTTTTTTCTATTTCTTTTATATACGCAGAATTGGATGGCGTAGGGCTTAAAATCATTGGATTAATTGTTATACCGCCTTTATCCCAAATAGATACTGCACGTACACAAAATTCGATCAATTGACTAGGTAGCATTCTCCAGTATTTACCAAGTGGAGAATTATCTAAATATTTTGTTAAACTTATGTATTTAATTTTAATATTGTTAGCTGTAGTTTTGCCAGTCTTAATAATATCTGTACTCCAAAGGGACTTAAGTGCGTTTACATTATTTTCTTCAGCATTATATCGCGTGTAGTCTGTTAAGGTGTCATTTACGACTATAACCAAATGGTAATTAAAAGTTGGATGTTTATTTGCCATTGCTTCGATGTATGGTAGATATTTAATCACATCTTTATCTTTCTCGTTGTCAGTAAACAAATGCATGTAAACATTAGAAAAAGCTGAGATTTCTGGTGACACATGCTGGGCAGTACTAACGCTTGGTACTTTAGATTTCATAGGCTTCAAATTGGCTGTTGGAAGGATGGATAACGCAAACAAGCTGTTGTAGAGTACGAATGTCATCAGGCAGATCATGACAACACCTACCCACCAGTATGTCAGAGAACTCGACCAATGTTCTGAAAATAATAAAAAAAACACTTGTTTAAACAACGCGATGCACAGTACACAGTGCACTTATAGGGTATTTGGAAATAAAATAAAACAATCTAAACAGTGCGTGGTGGCCTGTTCGTATCGGACCAGACGCAGCTGCCTACATGTTCACGGTGGTCGCGGGTTCATATCCCAGGGCACACCTCTGACTTTTCGGAGTTATGTGTGTATTGATAGTCAATCACCACGCACTTTAACGGTGAAGGAAAACATCGTGAGGAAACCAGCATACCGTAGCGATTTTAAAGAATTTCTGCGGTATGTCAGTCCGCCAACCCGCACTAGGCCAGCGTGGTGGACTATATGGCCTAACCACTCTCAATTGTAGAGTAGGCCCGTGCCCTGCAGTGGGACGTATATGGGCTGATATAGATATAGATATAGAAAGGAGTCGATAATGCCCATGGTAAGATAAAAATAGGATCTTGCTAACTAAGGAGTTGATATTGCTGAAAACGTTTTTTCAACGGTGCCTTTATTATGAGCAGGGCATTCGCCTTGCTACGCACTTAAGAACATAATATTTACTAGTGAAATTTATAGTGTGACCGTTTTTAATCAACATAGCTGTGTTTGCACTATAACGTTATTGTTTTTGTTCATTTGTATTTGACAATACATTATATTTTTCTGCTATGCCTTTCGTTCAATTCATGTGGACAATTATTTGTTTTCAAATATTCATTTTTGCTTTCTGATTAATTTCGATGCGGGTTAAAACAACCTAGTATTCATAAGATATTCGTCGACCTCCGGAACTCGGTGCCCTTCTTTACGTGCCCCTGTTGATCCTGGCTTGTTGGAGTTGCAGAGGTGGATGTGTGGGGGAAGTATTGTTTTTTATACTTCAGGGGCAAACGAGAACAGTTCAACTGATGATAAGTAATCAACGCCGCCCATGAACATTGCAATACCATTTTTAATTTATTTCAACTAAGGTAGTTGGTATAGCGGTTACCTGGCCAGCGTTTGATGATGGCAACAGCTCCCTTAACGTTATTCCTGGAGCGACCTCTGTATGTCATTTGACGGTATTGTCGGTGGTACTGAGGACTGTAGTGCTCCTCCTCAGACAAATCATCACAAAGCAACGGGAACTGTTCGCGGTACGACTCACTCATTACTTTCCATTAGTTCACTGAAAACAAACACAATTATGACATTATGATCGGCTCTGTGGTAGTATTTTTATATCTATCTTTAAACTGGGACCGGCAACTTAGCGATTTCTTAGAGATTTCGGGAATTTAAATTTTACTCCGTTTTGCATGTAAATTACATGCAGTTATTCGCAAAATTATGTCTCCGACTTCTACATAATATACACACACAATAAATGCAAATATTCATATATTTTTATTGAATTATGCTTAATACCTGTAAATGTATATCATAACAAACACGGACGCTGTTTTTTTGAGTTTTCAATTTCTTTTTGACATCATAAGTCGTCTGTGTTTTTTTTTTTAACGATGTCAATTGACATACTTAATACTAAACGTTAAGCACCTCTTTGTTTTAAATGTGTGTTATTGAGAGCATAATTTTAAATTATTAATTTAATTTTTTTTTTATATTTATATTTAAAACATAATTGCTGATTAGCCTATGGGTAACCAAGAGGGTCTTTTTATAACCAATTAAGGAAAAATCCTTAAATCAAAATCTAGTACAACGATTTATACATAGGCCTTTCTAATTCATAAATATCTTACTGAATAACATTAGTCACTGCACACCTGCAACCTTATAAGTTAAAGGTAAGTCCTTTGTATAAATAAATACACTGAAACGTCGCACACACAGTCCTGACTCCACACCAAGATCAATTAAATCTCGTATCATCTATTCAGAAACTAGGAGAGACTTTTCGGTTGCACAAACACCCAGACCCGAAATGAACACCCGTAGGTTACAGAATTTATTGTCTCAGTACGAACCTATGACCATTCGTTTCTCAGCCAACGTCTAAACGACTGCGCGACGGAGGCTGTCAAACGAAAATGCCTCTGTGAAAATAAAATCTGAATGCCGTTTAAAACTTCGTAAAAATTTATAAATACACATAACTCACCATTTGGAACAAAATTACAGTTAATTAAAAATCCTTTATCGTTTCAGATAATTTTATAATCTTTTTTTTTATTTTTTGCACATATATTAACTGAAATTATTAATTTATAATACGATCGCACAAGGGACTGCAAACTGCGTGATAAAATAAAATTAACTCGTGCATGCCGCGAGGATAACATGCAACACTACTATAAGAAATTAAAATTAAATTGTCTGTCTGTGCGTACCTAAATATTTTTGTGGGGTGCCGTTCGATATTAGTGTTATTTATTTATATTCTATCGCCTTAATTAATTTTATTTATCAGTATCTTACACGTACAATTGGCGCAGAGGCTAAAAAAGTGACTTTGAAACATTGCAAGTGCGTTCCCCGCTCGGATAATTTGCATGTATTTACTACGAATATTTTTTCTGTACTAGGTACTATAATATAAGAATAAGTGTTTTTCGTGTAAAAACATGGAGCAGTCACTATGCAGGTCAATGATCTTAAAAAGTAAGATTGGTGTCTGATAAGGCACTATTTGTAGAAAACTGATACTGATCTAAAAATTACTAATTTCTATAAACTTTAATCCATTGTTTGTGCAAGTAAGTCCGCGGGAAAAACATTGATAAAATCTACATCTGACCGTTTATGTTTTCCGCTATAATTTTGTTGATTCAACACCATTTCGTTTCACGTACAGACGTGACTATTGAAATGTTGAGTTTTGATGAACAAGCAGAAAGTTATGTCAAGGCAATACGTAATCAACGATGCATCATTATTTTTATGCCGGCTTCTAAACGGAGTACAGTGACCAATGACGAATAATGTCGTTAACAGATTCTTAACTTGTTATTGTCATGTCCCACAACAAAGAGAACAAAAACAAAACTAAGAAAGATATTTATCAGGTACTTGACGATAATGATTATAATATATTTAAAAAAAATAATGTGACAGGTTTTTCTTTATTGACTTTTTTTACAATTACGTGGAATATCGACCAAACATTTTCACTGTATTTAAATGTCTGGCGGCTGTGCAACGAGAGGTCGCAAGTTCAATCCCTACACCGACACAAATGTTGGTGTGCTCCACAACTTATTGTTTTGAGTCTGGATGTTTGTGAGACTGAAAATTTCTCATAGTTTCTGATACCAACGACACAAGACATGTATCTTAGCTTGGGGTCAATGTATGTGACTGTTGAGTGTATTTATTAATATGTATGGAAAACTTTAAGACCATCATAATTTTAGAGGTGCGCTTGTATACCCTTCTTATAACTATAATACATACATACATACAAACATAATCTCAATGCCTCTTTCTCAGAAGGGGTAAGCAGAGGTGCAACCAGGAAACCCACGTTCCTCCTTTTATTTTACGTCCCAGGATGTGATAGGGAGCGAGCGTATCGCCATATCGGGCACATATTCCTCACTCCAGGTCGATATATAATGAATAGAAACATCCAATATCACTTTGCCTGACCCGGGATTCGAACCAGAGACCTCAGCTTTGCAATCATACCGTAGTACAATTGCACTACCGAGGCAGTCTTTAACTATAATTATATTTAATAATAATAGGCCAAGCCGTACAATCAGTTATCGCATAGTATAGTTCTTTTTATTTACATTGTCGTTAGCTGTGTACAGCAAATATCATTTGTTGTGAGTCATGACATTGAATAAAATTATAAATATTAAAATAAATTTACCTCCAAGCGTTAACCCACTATACTGAGTGCATTCAACTAAACTAATACTGAATGTGCAATATTATATTTTTATTTATTTATTTGTAACACTTTTTTCAGACTAAAGTAAATAATATCTAAATAGACAAATATGGAAGAGCCTAGAGTGGGCCTTTGCCCAGCAGTGGAATCTTTTAGGCTAATAACTACAATGCAACTACTCTCGTTTTAGAGTAGATCATACTTTTTTGTAACATCAAGGATCTATTTGATGATAAGTTTTTGGTGTGGATATTATAAAATAAAAAAAAGCCGTCATTCATTTTAAAATTAGAATGACTTCAAAATTTTACGCATCTGTCTAAAGCGTCGTGTAAGAAAATTCCCCACGCTGATCTGTTACACATTCGCACGAGTGCCTTATATGTTCATGAAAAACCGCAAATAAATAAGGTACCTAATTTCTAATAAATTTAACTTTCATTTGAAATATACCAATGGTTGGTGGCTATAAAACTTTTTTCCATCCAGGATGGTGGAACAAGTTCCTCAATTGAAACAAGAAGAGCAATACCCTCTTCTTAAAGTGGAAGGTGGTGGCGGGGATGGAGGTTACTCCCACAACCCTTCAACTATTGTCGCACCAGCGTGGGGTGTCAGCTGTCATCCCAAACATTCATGGCTTGTACGGTTGCCAGGTGGGTTTATCAGTTGCACATGATGTTGCCGATGATGGCATTATCTAATTTTGCTGTAGAGTTAGATTGGTAGCTTATAGTTATTCAGGGTTTGATCCTCGCACCGAGACAAATGTTTGTGTGATCCACAAGTATTTGTTTCGGGTCTGGGTGTTCGTGAGGCCGAAAAGACCCTCGTAGTTCCTGATACCCACGACACAAGACTCATAGTGTGGTGTCAGGACTATGTATGTGACTGTTGGGAGTTATTTATTTATATAATATTGTTTTATGTAAAGCACGATTATAAATGAAAACATTTCATAATCCGTAAAATATGACCTTACTTGTTTGTGAAATGCCTACTGGAGCATTTTCAGTATTGAGAAAATTTAATGGTCATTTTTATTTACAGAATTATTTTCCGCTTGCTGGATGACGTTGATGCTGTTGGGAGTTTCGTTCTTGATATTCTATACATTGGGCATGAGTGCGTATAGACGGCAGCCAATCATTATAATCAAATGCAATAATACTAAGCCGGCGAGTGATGTCTACTACCACAAGATCATACAGAGAGGTGCATACGTCCCTTTCTCGCAGTACTCTGACTACATTTCTGCAATGGCGACGCAGTACCCATATTTACGGTTTAAGATCATCTTTTTAGTAGATGATTCTGTAACCCCAACCTTCCAGGTTTCCAAACAAAATCGATTGATCAATAAGTTTATCCCGTATAACGCTGCTTTTAAAATGAGACTCGAAGAAAGCAACAGGTGGGAGCTGAGGGAATTTCAACTGAAACATCCAAACGTCAATGTTAGTTTTATGCCACTAAGTCGATTTATGGCAATGACACCTTTGAAAAATAAATGGAAGACTATTCCCTCGGTGTATTTAGCGTTTTACGCAAGAGTATTTTCGGTATGGCAAACCGGTGGGATTGGCGCAGACCTAAATGTGTTCAATAATCAATTCAACAACCGCCAATGTGTAAATAGAAAGATCTCAACAATTTTGACGCAGCATAACAATGGAATAAAACCAGAAAACTATGCGAATTCCCTAAATGACATCGAAAGAGATGAAGAAAAAGAAGAAAATGAATTCTTCAGTGTATTCTACACAATTTTCCATCAGATAGTAAATGAGACTCGATCATTTCTCAATAGATCGTTATCTTTTAACCCAATGACAAGTGATAATGAAAAAAGTTCGGCTATAGACGCCCCATTGATTCGTATACACAGAGATAAACGAGAATTGTCTCAATTTGACGCTCCTGAAAGTAATAATTCATTAGTTAATATGGATTTTGAAAACATAACTAATCAAAACATTGATAATCATCACAATAGATCAGATTTGGATGTGATACCTAGCGTGGATATAATTAAATCAGAACAGACGAACACATCCACAAGTGATGACATAAAAGTAGATCCGAAAACCGTGAAATTGAATGAAGAAAACACAAATAGGTCTGGAATAAACAAATCGGATGCAACACAAATTGTGTTCTTCTATGACTTTTCAATACTTTCTGATGGATTGGGCCCGTCGTATATTTTTCCTGAGCTCCCCCTGAGATCAAATTTAATAGACTCTCCCAAGAACTCGGGAGTACCTCCACCTCTAAAACGTTCTAAAGAAGCATCGCATGTTTTATCAATAAATCTTGACGGAGTATTTCTAGCCGCGTCTTCTCGTTTGCATCCGATTTTAGGCCATATTCTAGCGAGTGGTAGTCAAGGCATGCATCCTAAGTTTGCAATACAAGACGCACTTTTGTCACAATGTCCTGGTACGTTTGAAGATGACAGCTACTGTAGTAATATTTATTTATTGTAATTGTTTTCTTTTTGTTTTAATAGTTTGGATATTTCAGTGTAAAGCCGATTTTGTTGTTATTTGGTTATTTAGAAGTAAAGGTTTATTGTTTTAAATTTTGTTTATTATTTAATGTACAACACACAAAAGGAAAATTTACGCCGATGGTTTATCTTCTGTCGCCGCAAGCGCTGTTGTGCAAAGTACCTAATAAGAATAGTTTTTCTCCCTTCACATTTTATTACATTGCTTAAGTTATACCTTTAATAAATAATAATAATAAATACACCCAACAGTCACATACATAGTCCAGACCTCACACTAACATCTAGTCTTGTGTATGAGGAACTACGTGAGACTTTTCGGTCTCACAAACACCGACACCCGGAACAAATGCCTGTGGATCACACAAATATTTGTCTTGGTTCGGGGATCGAACCCGCGGCCTAATGTTTCACAGCCGGCGTCTAACCAACTGCGCCACGGAGGCTGTCAAAAAAAGAGTGATATATATTTTAGTGAGGAGTATAAATGCTTGTTGTTTATATATATTATAAAATTATATCTCAAACCATTTATGTCGCAAACACAGATATTTTTTAATTTTATTTGGCACCACCATCTTGTGTTAGATGACATATTATAGTTAATGTTACCACCTGACCTACCCACAATTTTAACCTTCTTGCGCCACTAATTCCGTTTCAGAACGTTTATTTTATGACAATAACGTGGTGTCAATTTTCCTAGTAACTAAAATGTAGACAGAGAATACTACAAAAACGCGAACAGTACGGTTGATAGAAAGTAAAAATAACTGATAAATGCTTAACAAAACAAATAGATAATAATTTTCACGTCATCTATCATGAAATTACCTTTCAGCATTGTCTTGGGACCTCTGTTAAAGCCCTATTTGGGTAATACTAAAATGTTTTGTAGACATCCCACTTTCGCCATAAAAACCTTTTATACTTATTTTTACGGGATACTTGGTTTGGTAAGATAATTTCGATTTATTTTCTTTATCACATTGGCAGACGAGCCCGTGGCACACCTGATGGTGAGTATTCGATGATAATTAAACATCAAGTATTCGTCGAAGCTAATGGATTTTGGTAATTCTGGCTATTTCGTAAGTCCATATTCTCGTCTTCTTTTTGTGTAGAACAAACTTATTACTACTCTCATACATGTATTATTATTTATTTCCTTTTTGGTTTGGTGATACATATTATATACATACACAAATAAAAAACGATGACAAGCTAGGTGTGCCGCTTAAACATTTTTTGTAAGCGCTAGAATTTTTTAACATACAAGGCGAAATGTGGATGTCCTGGTGGCGCCTCTGCCTACCCCTTCGGGGATAAAGGCGTGAGTTTATGTTTCTATGTAGAATTTTTTAATTCAATTATAGTGAGAAATTATTATTTGAATAAATTTTATATCTAAATAAGTTTTTGTGAATTTTAGGTAAGAATTATTTTATCTTGCAGTGCCTCAGTGCAAATCACTTGAGAAAACACTTTGGAGAAACTCCAGTAGCTGATACTAATTTAAAAAACGAAGTCGATACATATCACCGCTTTATGATTGTTCACGATTTGAAGATAATATCTACTTCAATGGGCTTTGTGCAATACTTTTGCCTTGTCGTTGGTTGTGTTACTGTAAGATTTTTTTAAATACCTTTTGTTATAGAGGTAGGTGAAAGTATTTTTGTTAGAGATATTAGAGAAGATGTTAGAGATTGGACATACTTTCTCGCATAGAGATAGTTTAAGATCCGATGGTAATCCCTGGGTGAAATGGGAAAAGTTGAGCAGGAAAGCAAACTCGGGAGTCCACAAAATAACTATAAGCAGGTAGAAAAAATAAACATTATAAATGTTGTATGCTTTAAGATGAAATTGCAATTGACAAAATTCTTTTGCCCTAATATAGTATATAAGTTGAATTATTTCTTTTCAGCAAAATCCAGCGCTTTTTCTTCCACATCTCGCAGGGCAGCTGCTCTTGGTTTTCACAAAGATATTTCATATTTTTCTTTCGTTACCACTTATCAATATCAAGACTTTCATGGGATTGTTTCACAAGATAATATCGTTAACCCTAATGATATTTAATTGTCTGCAAGAATTTTGTGTTTTTCGACAATATTTGTGTCTGTGTGATTTGTAATTGTGTCGATTGTTAGTATTTACAATAAATATTTCTTATATTTTATTATTTTTTAATGCATTGGTCCGGCAAACGAGCAAACAGATCACCTGATGGAAAGGGATCACTGCTGCTCATGAGCATCCACAATGCTTGGATCATGGATGTTTTTCCGGCCCATCAAATTGGAGACCAGGGAAAAACGATAGCATAAGAAAAGGGTATTAGGCATTCGGCAATCTTACTCATAGATCAAACAGCGAGTAGATTTCCTGTAAAACAGTGGTACCGCCCCGGATGAACCTGCCCGTTTATGCTAAGTCATGGCTGACAACCGCGTGGCTCTACCACTCTCAAACATACTGTTACATATTTTGACTACCTATTTTAAAATGTTCTCAATTCAACACTTCTGTGTCATGATCATCTGTGTTTCAAGCATAGTAAAGAGTAGAATAAAGAACGATGGGTGTAGGACATAAGTAATCACTAAAAACTGATAAAAAAATAATAATTTGTCAATGCATGCGAACCTGTGGGTAAGCCGTCATCGTCCCTCATAAACTGACGCAAGGCTAGAGGCACAATAGGTACTTCCAGATCGGTGCTTACCTCTACAGTTTACTCTGTAGTGGACTTTGTATGTTTCTCTTATATGAAGCCCGTCGGAGACTATAGCGATAGAAGTAGGGAGCTCATACCGACGCTTGTACATGCGTGATAGGAGTAATCGCTGGCATTTGACAATGCACCGAGCGTAAAAGGATTGTGTCCAGGTGATTTGTATAAAATTTATGATTTATATATTATATTTTTAATGGTAAATGGACCCTGAGACCTATAGTGAATGGCGCGGCGTGTTGACGATGTGACATGCTCCCCGAACCAAATCTATAAGCAAGAGTTTACTCAAAGAAGTGATAATTCTTTATTTTAAAAATAAATAAATAAATACACCCAACAGTCACATACATAGTCCTGACTCCACACTAAGGTCGAGTCTTGTGTCGTGGGTATCAGAAACTACGAGAGACTTTTCGGTCTCACAAAAATGAGTTGGTACTTGATACCAGAGCAAGGTCACTTCGGATACCATAAGTAATTATGTTTTTGCAAATAACCTACAAGCTAATTGGCCATGCTCGAACAATACTGGCATGTAATCGTCGTTTGCAATGTCAATGTTTTTATAAAAATAAATATTTTTTGTTGCCATTCACTACAAGGACCGAAGATGTGACAAAGTTACCGTAAATGCATATAAAAGGCTAATGGCGTAAAGCTCATGTAAACAATATTTAGTACTCTCAGATCATGAAGTTAAATTGGCTATAGCGATGCAGTATGGAGAGTGATAGTATTACCCTGTTGAATCAAATTCATGCTAACCATGAAAATCACCGGAATACTGTAAGTTCCTATCTTAGTTATATCTTTTCTTATCATAGTTTTCGGTCTTGGACAGAATGATAACTATCGGGTTAAGGTAACATAGGTATAGATTTCAATTTGAAAATAAATACACCCAACAGTCACATATTATAATATATTCCTGACCCACACTAAAATCGAGTCTTGTGTCGGAGGTATCAGGAACTATAACTTTTCAGTCTCCAAAACACCCAGACCTGAAACAAATATCTGTGGTTCACACAAACATTTGTCTCGGTGCGGGGATCGAACTCGCGGCCTCTCGCTTCATAACCGACGTCTAACCAACTGCGCCACAGAGGCTGTCAATCTTATGTTCTCTCCTTGTTCGATATAAGTAATAACATTTGATTAGTGCGTTGCTGCGGTTTTTCTTCCATTGCTGCACTTACTATCTTACAATTACTTTAATATGCATATCCTAACGATATCACAAGCCCTGTTTTGTAATTGTGTAGTAGTAACAGCGGGACAAGGTTGTTAAGACTGTGGTCGCTCTTTTGAATTTTCGGACTCGTGTGTATAATGAACTACGCACCTTAACGGCGAAGAAAAACATAGTGAAAAAATCTTTATACTATAAAGTTTTAAATAAAAATGTTTTGTTCATGAATTACGGCAACCCGCACTAAGCCCGCGTTGGGTGAACACTCTGTTAGAAGAGCCCATACTGGACGATTATGGGTTGAAATAGTACAGTGTTAAATCGAGGGAAGTGAACAAAAATACTTTCAACACCTCCTGATTTTACTATTTGACTAATTTCGTTGTAGTTTAAAGACAAGTTAGATATTCCCGGAGTCACGCTGAGCTTCAATGCTCGGTGTTATAAAAATGCGTGCTACTGTAGATTCGGACTCGGGAGTTATAGTGGCGGGTGTGAGGGTGGGGCGGTCTACAGTATATTATAATTTACGTCTTCTACGATCGTCTGTCGCCCGTTAGCGCTGTTGTGCAAGGTAATAAAATAGCTTCCCTTCCCTCTATTTCCTTTTTATTACATTGGACATGTTTTTAGGTTCTATGAGTTTACGTGTATCGTGTATATTCTGAAATGCTCGTTGTTTACAATAACAACATTATATGAAACAATGCGATAAATAGATTATCTGCCTCCACCGGTATCTGTCCAGCGGGTTTGTGGAACTTTGTGGACGATGAGGCTTTCATTTGGTCAGCCCTTTGATTGGTGTACGGTAGATGACATATAGTGGTTTATGGTTATACATACATCCAATATATGGTTACAGCGTTTGCGCGTTGGTGGTGAGAGTTGCGAGCGCGTGCGCATGAAGCTTCGTGCGCTTCTGGTAGCGTTGCTCGGGGTTTCCATGTCTGCGTGCGCGTTCGCCTCCCAGCCCGTTGAGTTGGAATTGGACGACGACGATGTCGCCCAGAAACTCAACAATGTCAGCTTTGCCAGAAGGTAAACGGTTATTTGCAACCAACGGGTAACTATCAGAATTAAGAAGAGGGATCTTAGCGGGCCGGTAGTCTAAGCTTGATTGTATCGAATGGCATAGCACCGCCGTCTAATGCCTTTCGATATTCTGTCTGGACGGCATTTGCGCTTACCATCAGGTGAAATGCAGTCACTATGCCGGGCAAAATGTAAAAAAAAAAAATTATTTATTTACACTTCATACAAATACATTATACAGGTGAATTTATTGCGCGATGCATTGCTGCAGTCGAACCTATGTAAAGTGATGCACTTAGTTTACATTTATACAGGTGCCTGAGGCATTCTCTTCAGCCGTACCTAAGGTGATGATTTAGCTTTTGTTTTTAACCAATGACGCAAAAGAACTTGATTGTAGGTACTAGGTAAATAGCACGTTTTATTAAGAACCGAGATATTGGTAGATATTAATGGTAATAGTCGCAGTTAAATCTTTACGTAAGGTTTCTTATGCAAGATCAGAGACATTTTGGATTTTTAAGTGATTTTTTGCAGGATAACAAAGCCGACAATTCGTCTAGTCATCGGTTATGGAAAACTCAGCGCTTTCATCACCGCTGCCACGTCATTGTTGCTACTAGTTGCCGTCATGTCAAAGGTATGCCTCGTGTATCAAGCGTCGATGTATTTTAGACTATAATACCTAATTTTGAGCACACGGTTAAGAAAAATTTAATAAATACACCTGACCGTTTCACACTACATACATACATAAATTCACGCCTTTATCCCAGATGGGGTAGGCAGAGACGCCAACAGGACACCCACATTTCGCCTTGGTATGTTCCGTCCCACGACGCGATAAGGGCGAGCCTATCGCCTAATTCCTGACTCTAGGTTGTTAATGAATAGAAAAATCCAATATCTATACTTTGCTCGCCCCGGGATTCGAATCCGAGACCTCAGCTTTGTAATCGTACCGTAATACAACTTCGCCACCGAGGCAGTCGTCTTATACTATCCCCACCTTGAGATACAAATCTATTGTGCGTATCAAAAACTACGAGACATGAATGTCTGACAAAAATCAAGACTCGAAGCAAATATTTGTGGATCGCACAAACATTTGTTTTGGTTCGGGGAACTAACCCACGATATAATATGTATAACTACTTTTGAAACTATTCTTAATCTCGAAACTACATAGTCTACAGTTCCAGTTCCAATTCCAATCCGTAACTTATTAGTACCTACTGTTGTAATGTATGAATACGATCGAGAAAACTTGAATTATTTTGAATAGAAAATTCCACCCAGTTCGAGTTCAACAAACTAGTGTAGCATCCATTCAATAGCACCAATGACAAGTAATCAATCCAATTCCAATACTTGATTCTAGTGTGAAGCGTATCACTGTAGGCACTTTTCTGTTGCAGCAATCGTGGTGGCGTCGCGGCGCTCGGTGGCTAGCGGCGCCGGCGCTGCTGGTGGCCGCGTTAGAAGCAGCCTCCGATGCCAGCGACGCCATGCTAGCGGCTGCCCTGCGCGGCTCTACCGAGCCCAAACAAGTGCTCGTACAAACAGTCGTCGCCGGAGTATTAGTCACTGTCGAGATACTCGTTTGGTAAATTATTAAAGTATATTTTTATTGAATTATATTGCTCGCGGCTACACCTGCGTGAAATACTTTATCTGGAATAAAGCCTTGCTCGATTAATTGACTATTTATCACTATTAATTTTTACATTTGAACTAGTAGTTTTTTTTTTAATTAAAGCGTTTAAACCAAAGAGCTTTATATACTAGTATAGATGGGCCAACGAACAACGGGCAACTTGGTAGTAAATAGTCACCGTCGCTTACCCCTATAACACCGAGGTATCATCGGTTATCGCGGCGTATAAGAAAAATGTATGCTTTATTTCTTGAAAGTTTCAAGTGATAATTGTTTCGAGTTCATCTGTGTGTGTGGGGTATACAATGAGATAAGCATCTCACGTCGGTGGATACACTGTTTATACTGCAATATTTTTATAAAAGCGTTGTAGTCTCTCTGTTGTAGAGCTATAAAAGCAATATCACTTTTTGGAAGGAAAGCACCTTGGTGAAACCTGCCTGATTGGGAAAACTTCAAATGTGAACTCTGCCAACCTATTTCAAGTCATCCTAGTGGTTATACCTAAACCCCTTTTGATCACAGAGGAGAACCATGCTCAACAGTGGTCCGTATATAAGCTTAGTGAAATTTCAAAATTAATATTTTTTCATCTCCTAATTTCAGGTACTTCATAGCAAAATTTTTCGAGTACAGTCCATCAATATCTTCAGAAGAAAGAGAGAAAGAAACTTCGACTAAACCACGTCTGTCTCATATATTAACGGATTGATTGTATTTTGAAATAAAATTATACTTTAAATTGTCATAAATTATACAATATGGAGAAGATAAATAAATAAAGGACGTTTTATTCAGGTGTTTTATCTACTTACTAGCACACAAATATTGCGAGTGATTTGTTTAAATACACCTAATCACATTCAAACTTCTGATCTAACACTAAATTACAAGTCTAGTCAATCACATTTTTTTTCAATTCAAATTAAAAAAAACTGTCGATATGGCAAAGAATTCTGTCACCAGCCGGTATAACGCTAGGTAGAAAAACGATAAAAATGTATACACTCTGACCCAAAGTGCAGAGTAGAACCAATAGTAAGCGCATCTACCAAGCTAAAGTGTCGCGGCGAGTGTTCGGCGGCGCGAAAAGTTCCATCTCGGGTACTGACCGGTGTTACATGGTGTAGTGTAACCAATGATTAAGTGTAACACGTTACAAAGCTTACATTTATGCAGTCATTGAGAGCATTGTATCATTATGGATCGTCTACGGTCTTTTCGTTCGGATGCGTTGTTGTTATACTGTTGTCAAAATATTAGGGACAGTTTTTCTCTCGTCACAATTTTTTATATTGGACATGTTAATACAATTAGTTTACGAGTATAAATCCTTGTTGTTTATATTATGAAAACGTATTATCTCAAATAATATAGTTTTAAAATTTTAGGTTTAGTTCCAAATGTCGCCACACGCCAAATGAATTTAGCAGAATTATAGTAATGATTTTAGTACACCCCGTAGATACGATTATCGTAAGGATATAAAAAGTTGCATCGTGTAAACATTTGTCAGAACACGATAATCTATGGCAGTTATGACCATCGATAATCGCATACGATTCTTGCGTAAATGGCGTTTAACACCGGGCGGTACCTACACTGCGACAAACTTATCTGGCCCGGGGGCCAAAAGAAGAAACTAACGACGCCATTTTGAAATGTCAATCTGCTTGCCATTCGCTGACATTACGCCAACATTTTATCCAAGTACTTTCTTTCAAATTGCTAGGTGTTTAACGTCAAGTCCAGATACTTAATATGTAGTGTGTGCATATTCTCATATTTTTAACGAACTTTAAACAAGTAGGTTATGATTTAGTCACATATCAATGTATTATTAATGAAACTGCACTATATATACATAATAATATAATAGTATTTTGGATAATATTTTTAATTCGACGACTTATTTACCCACTTTGTTGCTTAATTTATTTTTACTGGCATCACCAAATGCGATAACAGCGACTCTCACCGGGTCAGAAAAGTTTGTTTCACTATACTACTAAATAGTGGACAGTTCACACAGTCAGCCATCGATGTTAACACTCAGCGTTTAACTATGAATTGAGGCATCGCTTCCATTTATACTGGATCTACATTACACATTGATTGTACATGTTTTGAGCGGAAAAGTAGTCGATAGCTAGTCCCTTTCTCGCCGGCGGTAGGACAAATGATATGCCTTGCAAATACAGTATGTCAACAACCAATTTTATCTTTCCTTTCCAATTATGCCTAGATGTAACATCTGTAATTGCTTCACCGGCATAACACAGAGAATGACCCTAAAACTAGATTTACCATGAAGTTTGATTTAGTAATGAAACAAATCTTTATACTCGTATATACGTAAATATATTAAAGGGTTCTCATAAAAATTAGGTGAGGAAGCATTTAAGTTATACATTTAGAAATAAGTTTTACATGTTTAAGGCACTGACATCGGAATAAATTTAATAATAAATAATACTACCATATCACAGAAAAGTGCATAAATTTTCCTAAAGCGTTACATAGTTGTATTTTTGGTATAAATTTATAAAATATTTATATTGATATGTCTGATGATGCGGAATTCGTACTTTTTATGTAGAATATTAATGATACCCTAGGTATAATAATTTAAAGAGTTCAAGCTTGCTACATTCACATTATATTATACAGGGTGTATCCAGACTGTGATAGAAAATGAAGCCGGATGGTAGTATTACTGATTTTAAACACAATGCAATTAAACATTAAAAAAAAACGACGGAAATTAATTTAAAAAAAAATTCACGCATAATCGTGTTTAGGTGGATACATACATCTTGTTTAATTTGCGAAAATTATAATTTGCATAATTTCTTTAAAAAATACGTAATAGTACTGCGATAAATATATTATAATCAGCTGACGCTAGGAGTCAACGCACGGCCTGCTACCGACTCGGTAGTAAAAGTTGTTCCATGTTTGTAAATGCATCACTTTTTATGCGATTTTTTTAATTGCACTGTGTTTGAAATTACTAATCCGGCTTCATTTTCGATCACACACTCAATACACCCTAACATTATTTTCCTTTAACTATTAGCCCTTATAAATGGCCTAACTACCCCCAGCTATATATTAGACATATCTAATGCCTTTGCAAGACGCGCATACAGTCTGCTTTTTATTAGGATTGATTCTGGACCTACGGTCGGTTTCCTCCTGCATCCATCTCAGCAAACGATCCTTCAGGCTAAGTATAGTTTCTTGACGGATCTTGCCGTCTTGGAAGAACTCTTTCAACACAGATTGTATGCCGTCGTCTTGGTCAGTCTCCCCAAAAGGCCGCTTGTGCTTCATGTAGTTGAACACGAATTCAACGACTTGCTGTATGAGGTCCTGGTCGGGACTCAACAGTTTCAACTTGGCGATGTCCTCTGGCACCAACTTGGACAGCAAATTGAGCGAGACGTTCATCAGATTATCGTATACGTCTTGGCTGAGGTTCTCCAACAAGGAGGCCACACCTTCAGCGCCAGAACTGCTGACTCTGATTAGCAGACTGCCCAGTCTCAATATTTCTCCTGGTTGGATGCCAACGATCATACTTGGCTCGTCTTCATTTTCTGCTGCATACGAAGTTACTGTGGTTGATGGCGTGAGTCTGGTCGGAACGTTTGGAGGCCCACTGGTAGAAGGACCGATGTTGGTGAACAGTTGGGACCGTTGTTCTTGACCTACGCCGTACAAATCGGACGGGTTGAATTTGTACTGCCCGTTCAAGTTGACTTGTCCGTCTGACGTCATCGAAATCCTCAACTTGTGTTGGTTCACGTCCTTGTTAATCTTCAAGACGTCGGCGAAGTATTGATCTTTGTTGGCAATGTTCTGGATGCCTCTGATTACTTCAGTATTTCCTTGGACGGTGCCCTGAATTCGACGCGACTCGGCACTGATCTTATCGAATATTTTCCTGCAAAAATAACAATATATCTTTCGATTTACACATTCTATTTTAGAGATAACAATCACTTGATTCATCTAGAGACTGCTTTTACAGATAAGTTGATTTTATAACGACGTCTACCGTACCGTATCAGCTTGTTATCGTTTACTACTAAAGAAGAGACTTTTCTACAATCCTGAGGTCCATTGAAAGGCGAATTACAAATAAACAGAAGAGAAATTTATCTATTTTTAACATCGAGTGTTCATAATATATCTTTCTTGTTTGCTTTTTTGTCATCAGATGGGTTTAAGTTTTTGAGCTTATGCTTAATTTAAATATTTTGGGTTTTTGCAAAGGTACATCACATTTAACCCTACCTTTTGCTTCGCTGTAATAAGGTAAAAAAAAATGTTTTTATGACTTTAACGGACTTTATCTCGCAAACAGTACACTTGACAATAATATGATGTATCAAAATCTTCTTTAATTTTAAATCCCTGTTCAATGATACCACACATTATGGGGTGGGACGAAAAAAAAATATCTTGTCCTCGTGCCCCCTAACGACACCTCAATCTCAAATTTTGAGATCAAAAGAGATTAGAAGTAGTAAAGTAGATTGGAAATTTTGAGGGAACAGATAAACATACACTCATACCGATCAAAAACATAGCCTTTTTCTTCGTCGTAGTCGGTTAAAAAGTCTTACTCACCGATGCCTGTTGCTGCGAAGCGTGGTGCGGTATTCATTGATGGTGTTCGCTTGTGCCTCTTCTATAATGTTCTGAGCGGTTCTGTTGGAAACCACGGCGTTGCAAAAGAACAGCGTCGCCGACGCGAATTGGAACAACTCGAGCGGTGTGGGGTTCTCGCCGTGGTCGTGGTACTGTCGAATAATGTCATTATTCAATAAACTTCCTACAAATATTATAAAGGCGAAATTCTGTGTTTGTTACTTCTCCACGCTCAAACGGCCGGACCAATTTTGATGGAATTTAGTTTGGAGGTAGCTGACACCCTGGATTAACGCATAGGCTACTTTTTATCCCGAAAATTTAACGTTCCCGTGGGATGAAACCTTTCAAACTCAAAGGGATCATTTGGGATAGAATATAGGGCGGATGAAATGGGATATAAGAGGACAAGATTGCATGCCTTGAGTCTTGGAACAAATTAAGACGGGACGGGACGAGAAAAGCAGGACTGGCTTATCCCAGGAACTACTGGTACAATAAAAAAATATTTTTGTGTTGGAAAGTCCATTTATTGATGAAGGCTACAGAGTAAACGTAGCCGTGAGTCATACTAGACAGTAGTCTGATAAATACTAATAGAACGTTACCTTGAGTATAATGTGTATCAAGCTGTTGAGCACCCCCGCGCCGCCCGTCACCAGGTTGGCGTGACGCAGAACCTCTACAGATACAGCGAGAGCCTGACCCGTCTGAAATACAACGCAATTTATTTCTTGTAGAAGGGTTGAACCTAGTGCGGGATGTCAGGTTCCATATATTAACCCTTCTCAATTGAACTCTCGACTGTAGAGCCCCTTGCCTATTGGGACGGATATGGGCTGGCTCGATCATCATCATAAACTAATCTATATATTATTTTCATCTAAAAAATCATCATAAACGCTGTAGTGTACTGTATCAGCCCATATACGTCCCACTGCAGGGCATGGGCCTCCCCTACAATAGAGAGTACGATCGAGAGGGACTAGGCCATATAGTCCTAGCTGGCCTAGTGCGGGTTAGCGGACTTCATATAAGATAGAAATTCTTGCAAATCGGTATGGTATGGAGGTTTCCTCAAGATGTTTTCCTTTACCGATATATGTGGTGATTGACTGTCAATACACACATGACTGCGAAAAGACAGAGGTGTGCAAGGATTTGTACCTGCGACCACCGTATATGTTGGAGCCGCGTCGTGTTCATTTATCGACAAGCCACCACGCACTTGAAGGCTATGGCGAAAGAATGGTAAAAGAATCCATATCAATGTTAGTTATATTACTTTTTATGATATAATGTGGTCCCTTGTCTCGGTTGTCTGGAAGAGATAGCTCTTAGCGATAAGACCGCTGATTTTTATCACTTAGCTTTTTGTGTTTAGCATTAATATTTTATTTTGTACAGGTGTTTATTAGGTATATTATTATTAGTGATGTAACGAATGTTCGCATTCGCATTCGCGAATCGCGAATATTCGCATATTTTTTGGCATTCGCATTCGCATTCGTATTCGCAAGAAACGAAGCGAATGTTAAGCGAATGTTTTTGACAAATAAAAAGGAAATTTATAAAAATTTTGATGGTTCTGGAAAAATAATACAACTATTATAATTAGCGTATTTTTTAATTATTTATAATATTGATAATATCTACGCCTCGTAAGTCTTTTGACTGTACTTATTAAGTTATAGCTTCTATTTTTTTTTAGCAAAACCAAATGCTATTAACAGTTATAAAAAATAGTCAACCAAAATTAAACATTTAATATCCAAAATGTTATATTTTTAAAACCTTCATTTTCAATTATATTTCAATGCAATTAATAAACATACTCAAGAAAACAAAATAATAAATACCTACATACTTGTAAATAAAATTACAATTTCTTCCTTACAATAATTAAGAAAACAATCTATCTATCTATATCAGCCCATATACGTTTCACTGCAGGGCACGGGCCTACTCTACAATCGATTGAGAGTGGTTAGGTCATATAGTCCCCCAGGCTGGCCTAGTGCGGGTTGGCGGACTTACATACCGTAGAAATTCTTTAAAATCGCTACGGAATGCAGGTTTCCTCACGATGTTTTCCTTCACCGTTAAAGTGCGTGGTGATTGACTATCAACGACTAACTAAATTGACTTTAACGGTGAAGTAAACAATATTTATTAATAACTACTAAATTAGTTCATTCAACCTGTCAAAGCACGGGCCGGCTCGACATGCTCGACTATGTTCGTTTTAAACATGGCTGGCCCGAAATGTTGCGCGCCAAATTTGAAAAACAACATTCGCATTCGCATTCGTATTCGCGAATGTTAGATATGAATATTCGCATCCGCATTCGCATTCGCGAATGTGAGAAAACTAACATTCGTTACATCACTAATTATTATTATTACTTTGGTAAGATTAGTGCCAGCGGCCGCGGATTTGGAGAGCAGAGTGCTCGCCGCGCCGGCAGCTAGACCCACGCTCGACGCCGCGATGTTCAGCCAACTGTTGCGCGCCTCTGAGTCCGTCGGACTTATAGTCTAAAAAAACAAAAATTAAGGTATTAAAACAAAACCTAAACTATAAGTTATAAAGTCTAATGCTGGCCGCTTCCGAAAAATCGCTATGGACATGTGTGCCTATATTTAAGAGTGGATTTCTTGTGGCCAAGGGAAAGAGAATAATAAAGAGCGAGAAAAAAAAAAGTTTATTTCTCACCACTGGTTAAATACAATAATTTTACATACAAGAGATTACAAAATGTGTTTTAATTATATGTGGCTGTTAAAAGGTTTTGACAATAGTTGTTTCTATCTCCTGAAGTAAGCTAATGCCTGTATCTCTGGAGATAGTACTCGACCATGAATTTTACTCCAAAAACATTTCACGTGCCACAGTCATTACACATTCTCTGTTGTTGTAATTTAGAACTAGTTTACTTTATTATATTATTTTAATTTAATAGAAAGAGAGAGCAATATAATAATCATCACTACAACCTTCAGACCCAGTTCTACTCCAGTGTTGGGTGTATACCCAAGGAGTATTCCTACCCCAAAGAATTTGCCAATTCATGACTGATAGGTAAAGTAAACTAGCAAATGTGCAGTGAGTGAAATATCAGACATTGATATTAACCATACAATATTATAAAATAAGACCACCGATAATTATTTTTTTTTAAATTTAAAATGCGATATAACATGCGTTGGGAACGGATATTAAGTACTATGTGAATTGTCATAAGAGTTATTTCATTGCCTGCATGACCAAAAAAGCATTTTCATTTTATTTAATTATTTGTTCATCGTGTTGAGTGTATTTATTTTATCGTCCGTCTCCGGGGCGTGTAATATGGTACGATTACAACGCTAAGGTTTTGAAATCGAATCCTGGGTCAGACAAAGTAATATTGATTTTTTCTATTCATTATGTGGCGATAGACTTGCTCCCTATCGCATCAGGAGGGGGGAGGGGGGGTACACATAGGACGAAATGTGGGTGACCTGGTAGCACCTCTGCCTACCCTTCCTGGAAAAAAGGCGTGATGTTTGTGTACATACAACATACATACATACATACATAGCCTTACTTACAGGGGTAGGCTTTAGTTTGTTTGTGTGTGTATATTACCTGTTCATGCGTGCGCCTGTCGTGTAAGTGCAGCGAGGATCGGACGAGTCCGTACACGCCGGTAGTGAGCGTGGCGACGACAGCGCCGCCCAGCACGACGGGCGCCACGGGCGTGAGCGCCGCCGCGCCCAGCACGCCCAGCGCCGCCATCGACGCCAGCGTGTTGGCCGTGTCCGCTGTACTCAGCACGCGCGCCTTCAGCCCCAGCGCTGGCGACCCCACCACTGTCAGCTTCACGGAGAACGATTTGTCGCTCTGGAATAAACAAACTCATTAAAATCACTATACTGAATAGTCCATAATCGTCCATTGCTCACGGGAGTCTTCTACACTTAGCGTTGCCAGGTCGCCAAACCTAATAGCCGGACAGACCAGCCAGTTTGGCCGGACATTTGGTTTAAAAAGCCGGACACCCTATATTATTGAGGATTTTGTCTTAGTATTAATAGGTACGACAATATTTTTTTTATGTAAAATCAAGTCTTTTTGATTATTATATCATAAATCTCGGCTACGCTCGGCGGCGCGGCGGCAGTGCTCGCTTGTTTGCGAAATTTAAAAAGCCTAACAAAAGCCGGACAAGACGGACACCGTTTATTTTAGCCGGACATGCAATCAAAAAGCCTAACTATGTCCGGCTTTATCCGGACGCCTGGCAACGCTATCTACACTGAGTTCGATTGAGCGCAGTTACCACGCTGGCATAGTACGGGTTGGCGCATATAAATACAACTTTTCGAATTTATTCCTGTTTTCATACTATGACAGAGAGTTAAGCGCATTACATACCGAAGCCGCGGACTCGCTGGCATAATTATGTCAGCAACTTTTTGTTGGCGGGCTAGTCGGCGGCTTTAATCATTGCAAGTCAAAAAAAAATTTTTGCCAACATGACATTATGATGTTGTTGAGTGTCGCCGGGCAACTGAGCTATCAGGAGAGCGCTTGACATGACGCCAATATGTCGGCGGGCAACATATGCGGGCATTTGTTGCCGACATGATTCTTTTCTTATAGGCCGCCGGGTTTTTACGGTGGGCTGTGGCTTTAGTGTGTAGTGCGCTTTAAATTTCATGATTCTAGATACATGGCGGGTAATCTATAGGTTTAACAACATCATACAAAGACAATAAAAACAGTAAAATATACGATATTTTACTTATGTATATAAACAATAGGTCGTGTATCTTTATATAATTGAATAACTTAAAAATAATAGTTAGGTACCTCATTAAATTCTCCAGTGTACTCTCCATTAAGAGGCACAATGGTAACACATTTTGGAAGTGTGTTGTTTTTTAAATAGGAATCCCAATCGTTGTAAACTCTTGCATTATCATCTATGTAGACACGACAACCCTTTGCTGTAAAGAAAATTTATCAAATCAGCTAGATGTTTTGTTTCATAACAGTTTAAAAATTCTCAAAGTGTTTAAAAAAATGTGGAACAGTGGAAAATGGTTATTTAAATCATCTATATTCAAGTCTACATCTTCGAAGAAGAAACAGAAGTGAAATTAGTGTCCCTCACAATTCACCAAGCTTATTAACAAGCTGGCCACAAACTCCAGTTCCGGGCAAATTATGAGAGATTTCAAATTAAAAAGCGTGAAGTGCCCAACTTGGAAATGAATCTCAGGATTTCTCTCAATTCACTTAAAACTGAATAACAGCAAATAGACAGCCTCGTGGCGCAGTTGCTTGTAGGCCGGCTGTGAAATGGGAGGCAATGGGTTCGATCCCCGCATCAACACTAACGTTTGTGTGATCCACAGGTACTTGTTTCGGGTCTGAGTAATTGTGAGACCAAAAAGTATCTTGCAGTTTCTGATACCCACGTAGCAAGACTCGATCTTAGTATGGGGTCAGGACTATGTTACTATTGATTTGCATTAAGTTTATTTATTTATTATTTGACTTTATATTCCTTACCTCCAACCGTAGTAGGAACACACTTCCTAACTCTAAACACAGCGGTGCACCAAATGTCACAGTCAGTTCTTCTGTGTAGATCCCACCAGTGCTCAGGTGGCTCGATTTGATAAAACTTCAATGGTTTCGGTCTGGCACAAACAATCAGCAAGACTGACATGACGATGTCATCGTTGTAAGAATATTTACCTGGAATGATATTTGTAATATTAACAATTATTTGTAATACAGCTCATGATAACTTTTATCAGAAATTTGGCTTTTGAAAGCAAAAAGATTTTTTCAGTGACCGGTAATTCAAGAGATTATCTCATACATAAACTCACGCCTTTATCCCCGAAAGGGTAGGCACAGGCGCCACCAGGACACCCACATTTCGCCTTGTATGTTCCGTCCCATGATGTGATAGGGGGTGAGCCTATCGCCATATCGGGCACAAATTCCTGACTCCGGGCTGATAATGAACAGAAAAATCCAATACCACTTTGCCCGACCCGGGACTCGAACCCGAGACCTCAGCTTTGTAGCCGTACCGTAATACAACTACGCCACCAAGGCAATTCAAGAGATTATCTCAATCAAAGAAAATATTGTACTTCAGATGTAAACAATTTTTTTTAGAACGGAAATATCATTATACCATATTTCTTCCCATAATTGCATTCGCTCATCCATATTTTTAATGTTATTTAAATCACAGTTAAATTTAAAATTTGTTTGACACAGCAAATGATATCCCTAAATCACTGTTATGAAACAACAGTAGATAGCAAAAAACTGCCATACTTTGTTTTTATACATTGGGAGGGACTTGCATTGTCTATTAGATTTATGTCTGTGGTTCATACACAATACTGATATTTTGCATCAAAATGTTTACCACAATATTATTTTTAAATATGTCTTGTATGTAATAAGAAAAATTGTATTGCAAGTATTATGATGTTCTTTTCATTAAAACAGCATTATTTAAACAAGTAGATATTTGATGACAAATGTATGCATGTGGTTAGCGAAACAATAAACAGCTTTGGCTATAGTTGCTGTATGGGGCATTTGGCAGGGATATCGAAATAATACATACTTTGTTCACACAATTTTTCAAAAACTTTCATTGCCTGGTCCGCTTGCCTGGTTGTGTAACCTTCCAAGTGAGGATGAGTGGTTTTTTTTGCATTATTAAGGTCACCCTCAATACTTGGGCTTCCAAATAAAGCGAATGCCACATTTTGCAATAAATAATATCTTTGATTTTTTTCATACCTGAAAACATAGGGATATGATACATAACATTTTCTACATTAGTTTAATCATTAAGCATGTTATCTTATCAATAAATATTTTCTATAAGTAGGTTAATTTATTTAAATTATTATCATGTGTTATCAGTTTTATAAAAACCAGTATGAAAAATTTGGCTTATTATTACTAAGTAGGATCCACAAATACTTCAGCATCTACCAGTTTTAACTACTGTAATTGTGTACTATGGATAGTGGTGTTCTGTTTTTGTGTTAGTTATTTCCAACACTCAATAGTCACCACAAAGTTACTTATAGAATGATTTGGCATAAAGTTTGACTACCTGACTGATTTAAATTCTTTTTGGAGTATTTATACTTTATTAAATATCTGTGGAAGGTCTACATGGTTGGACCCACCAACCTAATGTGCTTGTAGCGCTTTAAATCTGTGTATCCAATGGCTACATCTTTTCTTGTCACCATCCCCCAATGTTCCTTGTGCCTCCCGGCAAAACTAATTTATGTCAACCCACTCCCTTAATAATAGGCTATCAGATTTTTGTTATTTCGAGGTATATTCATATATTTAGTTGTAACCTGCCAAAATTTGCTGAAGCTGCTTATAAGTAAATAGAACATAGCTTATGATATTGTTTGTTTATAAATAAAATATAACAATTATGTATTACTAATAGCATTGCGTTGCTGGCAACTGTTAAGATCTTGTTATAATTATGTAAATAAAATAAAATATTTTATATACTTACTTGACCCAGTCCGCTTCACCCAAATTTTCAAAGTATTCTTGTTGTATCTGCACTGGTGTCATAGGAATCTGTTCCACTCCATTGTTATCCACATGGAGAGCAGATGTCTCATCATATGCATTTAACGGACTCTGTTCCAGTGGTAAATTATTATTTACAAAAGCCATATTAAGTCTGGAACAAGTTTAAGCAATAACATTAGTTGTCAGCTGTCATAATAATTATCTGGATGAAATTTTATTTTTAATTATGTAAGGTGCAGTCACATTATCATCTATATCTATATCAGCCCATATACGTCCCACTGCAGGGCACGGGCCTACTCTACAATCGAGAGAATCGATTGAAGTGCGTGGTGGCCTGTTGATAAACGGACCAGACGCGGCTGCCTACATGTTCACGGTGGTCGCGGGTTCAAATCCCAGGGCACACCTCTGACTTTTCGGAGTTATGGGTGTATTGATAGTCAATCACCACGCACTTTAACGGTGAAGGAAAACATCGTGAGGAAACCTGCATACCGTAGCGATTTTAAAGAATTTCTATGGTATGTAAGTCCGCCAACCCGCACTAGGCCAGCGTGGTGGACTATATGGCCTAACCACATTATCATGCTATGTTTAAAAAAATATTTGTGTTTTTATGGATCAGAGAAGCAATTAATGACTCAACTGGGATGTCATAATATATTGTGATCATTTGCAACCTCTACACACTTAAAAACCCTATGGCTTGCAGATATTTATTTACCTTTGATGATGAAAATGGAAGGTATTGTATTTTCCTTGTAAATGTAACAAAGAATATTACGTTTATTACGCATTAGAGCATCTAATAAAATAGATAATAGATGAGATGTTTACAATATCCCTAAAAGATACAATGTGCACATAATATTACATCATTTTCAAATCCATAATTATTTAGTACTTACTGCATAATTTTAATAAAAACTATATTAATATTAAATAATGGGTAAAAATTATTTAGACATAGTATATACTCACTGTTTGTTTGCACATATGCTTGGACCACTCACTATATTTAAGAAGACATAAATACGTACTTACTCAACGAGTGGAAAATCTATAGTATAAGATTATTGAAGTTTGCATTATATCTATCGTATTTATTCGTGATTCATCTTTCAGAAAATCACCATTAATAAACAAACGTAGAGCACTGATCCAGCAAAATAAACAAATATAAATTAACACAGACTAAATATACTTTACTCCTTAGTCTGTGAACGTAACTTTTACACGTCACTGCACCAAAGAACCACCAATTGGGTATTTGACTGTTGTGGCAATAAATTATAAAATGTGTTGCATATGATAGCTTTTTGGTAAACAATAATTATAGGTATTTTTATTTACATTTATCTAAATTATAAATATTTAAATAATCTAAAATAAGTTTGCCATTTTTTATCTGTTGATTAAATGTAACAAAACACGACAAGCTGTCATTCAGCCGATGCCAACAATCAATCAAAAATTTTAGATTGAAGTCAATCCGGATTGGTTTCTACTTTTCGATTGGTCGAATATCTTGTTGCCAATAAACAAAACAGGCGACAGTCGATTGCCTCTGTTGATAGATTGAAAACAATCGGTTCCCTCTTGACAATTTAGTTTGACGCAGAATATTTCATTGCATATTTATGCACTTTCAGCATTTTGTAAATAAATAATTTGTGAAAAACAAAAATTAACATTAGAAATAATAATAATTGCAATAAAAACAATTCAATTTGTCCCAATTATATAGATTTTTACAGAATTGTTGTGTTTCTGGCCACTGAAAAATAATATAACCAGTAAACAACGACTTATCACTTGTCATTCTAATAGAAATATTATGAGAATATTGTGGAGAAAATTGCGAAGTGTGATTGAACATTTCCGTGGAAAGTGATCACTGCCGCCCATGAACATCCACTACGATTGAATCATCGCTGTGTTTCCGGCCCATCAAATCGGGAGGAGAGCGAGAAGGCCATAGCCTGCCCATTCATACTGAGTCATGGCTGATAGCAGCGTGGCTCTACAACTTCCCATGATCAAAATTTGATTCCCTTTTCTATTATTTTTATTCTTTCTACTATTTTAATCTCGGCTGAGGAGCCGGTTAGTAAAATGCAGACGGACCTAAGTCAAGTCTGCACCTACATTGGGGTTGGGAGGGTTTCCTGGTCTGTCTGTAGAAATTTTCTAACTATGCGACAGGTATTAAGTATCACGGCTTTTTGGAGGGCAAGATACGTAAACTTCGGTAAATTAAGAGTCAATAAAGAATTATGGAGCTGTATGGGAATGACACCGGTTGTTGATAAAACTATTGGTACTATAGTTACTTTCTGAAGACGCCACATTCGAGTGACTTCTTCCTTGAGTTCTATGTATTTGGACATTTTTTCAGCTATGGTGGACTGTAAGTTGTGTGTAGTTGGTACTGCAATATCTATAATGTGGGCTGATTTTTGTGTTTTATTCACAAGTATAATATCTGGTCTATTGAAGTGTATAGTTCGGTCGGTAAGTATGGCACGGTCAAAATAAAGTTTGTAGCTAGAGTTTTCTAGTATAATTTCAGGTGAGTACTTGTAGTAGGGTGTTGAGGAAGATATAAGATTATATTTAAGGGCTAGTTTCTGGTGTATGATTTTGGCCACCTGATCATGTCTATATTTGTAATCTGTTTGGACTATGGATTTACATGCGCCTGTAATATGTTGAATGGTTTCAGAGGAACTATTGCATCTTCTACATGTATCCGATATTAGATTTCGGTTTTTAATTATGTATTTCTGGTAATTCCGTGTTTCTATTGTCTGATCTTGAATAGCGACCATGAACCCTTCCGTCTCAGGAAAGAGCTCACCCCGAACGAGCCATTCGTTCGACGCATCCTTGTCGACGTTGGGTTGGCTCAAATCAAGGCGATGTCTCCCGTGCAGTGACTTCAGGGTCCACTCTCTTATTTTAACCGAGTTTTCAGTTTGGGTTTCATTTGATTGGAGGGTCATATCACGTAAATTAAGGGGTGTAAACTTATTATCATTGAATACTATGGCTTGATGTAGTGGTGAGTCATTTTGTTTACTATGGAAATAGGACCAAAGTGTAGTTATTTGTTTACTGTGCAAGTTGGATATATCAATAAGGCCTCTTCCTCCTTCTTTGCGCGGTAGTGTCTGTCTCTGAACGCATGCTCTTGGATGATGTTTCCTGTGTTTTGTCAGAGCTACATTTATATTGCGTTGGAGGTTTTTTAATTCGGATTTTGACCATCCAATCAGACCAAATGAGTATGTTAAAACCGGAACAGCGTATGTATTTATTGCCTTAAATGAGTGTTTGGAATTCAGTTGAGTATTCAATATAGAATTTATTCTGTGTTTAAATATTTGCGTTAGTTTCGTTTTGGTTTCTTTTACTAGAATTTGGCGCGCTTGTTGAAAACCTAAATACTTATAAGCTTCGTTTTCGTTTAAAGGCTGGATAATTTGGCCTGTTTGTAGCTGGTATGGATGGTTATGGTTCTGTCCCGCCCTGATCGAGTTCGTTTTGCACTTATCAATACCAAATTCCATATTTATGTCTTTAGAGAACTGTTCCGTGGTGTCTATGAGTAAATCTAAGTCTACAGGAGATTGGGCGTATAGTTTAATATCATCCATATACAGGAGGTGGTTTAATGTAAATCTTAGGTCAGTCTGTCCGTCTGTTTTCTTATGATTAAGCACATATCCTCTGTCTATGGCGTTTAAAAGATTAGAGAGTGGGTTTAATGCGAGACAGAACCATAGCGGGCTAAGTGCATCACCTTGAAATATACCTCTTTTAATTTTGATAGGGTCTGTGACTAGAATTCCGTTAGATGAATTCATTTGAAGGCGTGTTGACCAATGTGTGGATGTTATTTCTAAGAAAGAAATTAATTTAGGATTTATTTTATAAATTTGCAATACTAGAAGTAACCAAGAGTGAGGGACCGAGTCAAAGGCTTTCTTGTAATCGATGTAAGTAGTAAAAAGATCAGATTTATTTTTTTGTACCTGTTTTAGAATTACCGTGTCTATAGTGATCTGTTCCTTACAACCTTGACTGAACTTTCTGCAACCTTTTTGTTGCTCAGTAAGAAGCTTGTGCGCGTCAAGATGATTATAAATAAGCTCCGATAGACATGCTGTAATTATTTTATAGATGGTCTGCAGGCAGGTGATGGGCCTGTATTTTGCTGGATTCGTTAAATCGTTTTGGTCTTTAGGAAGCATGTAAGTTATACCTGATGTAATATACGGGGGCATTGTTTCCGGATTTTTAATGAAATTATTTATATGGTTGTAGATATATGGGTGGATATACGTGAATTTCTTATACCAGTAATTATGTATGTGATCAGATCCCGGGGCCTTCCAATTATGAAGTTTCTTAATAACAGTATGAAAAATTTCTATTGGGATACCTTCGTATTGCATAGCTGGAGTATTAACATGTTTTTCTTGTTCAGTGTGAATCCAATAGGTTTCGGAGTTATGGTTTACAGGGTTAGACCATATATTGGCCCAATATTCTCGCAAATCAGACGGATCAGGTGTTAAAACTTCTGTATTAGGTTTTGCTATTTGGTTATTTGTTATAGACCCTAAGTTACGATAAAATTTCTTTTCATTATTATGGAAAAGGCTATTTTGTTTTTTCCTCAGTGTACATTTCGTATACCTACTAAGTCGGTTACTAGCTATTGTAAGTTTTTGTTTCAAAGTGTCAAGAAAGTGAGTTAGCTGTGAGTTAGGCTGTTCGTGAATAGAGTGTATTTTATATTGCCTGCATATATTTTCTACTTGCTGATTTAAATATTTACTCCTAGTTCCTTTCATGTAATGCGTTAGTTTGCCGATTTTAGAACGTAGGTCTGCTATCCTCCTTTCTAATCTTTTTTGCCACTGCGGCTTATCACGTTTGGTACGATCACTGGAAAGTGTTGCGGAGTTAGTTATATCTAGCTTGCTACCATTAATTTTAGCCGCAGCCCATGCTGAACAGTATAAAACTGTTTGTAAATTTTGGAATTCTGTATTTTCATTAACTTGTTGTGGTAATATGAAAGTGTTAATATAGTTTATGACTTCGGAGAGCTTTTTAGAAGGTTTCTGTTTCGGAATAAATGGTCTATTGGTTGGTTCGGTATCCTTAAAGTGATCGTAAGCGCGATGAAATGTTTCGTAAGTTTTTTGATTTCTTTCTTCACCGGGTTGATCAATAATATTAGTTGGGTGTCCTCGTATTACAGAATTTACTTCTATATCGTTCAAGAAATTACTTTCAGTATTCAATATATTGCTGGCTAATTCTATACTATCCTGACCTACTTCTACAGTACTATTAACTTGTGGTTCATGGTTACATAATTGTAGCTCCTGGGCAACTTGATCTTTAATTTCTGCAATTCTGTTAGGTGGAATCAAACCATTGTTTATTATTACTCTTCTTTGGTCAGAGATACGCTGTTCACTAATATGTGTTAGGTGGGGAAAAGCTATCAAAAATTGTTCGTGTAAGAATTTTCTATATGATGTTTTGTCTCTTTCTAGTTTTGTTACTTTAAAATATGTCTTAATAATGTGTTCATTGTGTTCTTTAGTCCATCTCATTCGTTGTCCTGATTGTTTTGTGGCCTGTATATGTGATTGTGATAAGTTTTGTGAAGACTGGTTTTGTATTTGATTATGCGTGTTTACTAAATCATCTCTTACTTCTTTGTATATGGTGTCTATAGTTTCTTGTGAAAGTAGTTTACTGCGTATTATTGCTCTTCTTTGGTCTCCTAACCTTTGTCTGCTGACTGACATGTTTGGGAATTTTTCTAAGAATTTAGTGTGTAATGGTTCAAGATAGGATTTGGTGTCAGTTTCCATAGATGTTAAGTAGAGATATGTTCGTAGGATAAATTTGTTCATATCAGAGCTCCATTTCCTACGTGTTCTCGAATTTGTAGTGGTGGGCGCTGGGTTACTGACGGATATTGTCTCCAGTGCAACACCACTCGAGGTTACGGAACTGATTGAAGATGGTGTGGGTGACGTCGGACGGAACGACTGGTCAGATATTGTGACCTCTGAAAATAATGAGTGGCTTGATTCTATATCGTTGTCGTCGTTCTGTACTTCGGCGGTAACATGTTTGTGCACAAGAGCCCGCCGGTTAGAACTCTCGCCGCCGGTGTTCGCACTGCTGCTACATCCAGCGCCGGCACTGGATGCGCCCCAACGACCTCTGGGCAGCGGCTCATCGGCTGTAGTATATTTATCGACTGGGACCCGCCTGCTCAATCCCATGTCGCCAACGTTACCCGAACTGTAGCACCCAGCGTCGGCTCCAGGTGCGCCCCGGCGACCCCCGGGCAGCGACCGTAAATTGTATCTCTTAGGTTCCATTCTCCATTATTGGGTTACCTTAGCCACGTTAGCCACGCCAGTAGATTTTTTGTCGTGTGTCCGCCCCCCACGTGATCTGGTGGTCGATCCGGACGTGTGGTTGGATTTTAGGGGGCTTATTCTTTCTATTATTATTGTAAATTGTGAGTAATAAAGAATATTTCATTATAAATGTATTTTTCACAAACACACTGAACAATTAAATAAAAATACAACTATGAAATTAAGAAACATATCATAACAGAAATCATATTTATCAAAGTAAAACAAAAAGTATCAATTCGTTCAAGATAAAATATACTCAACAATACAATAATTTAGATCTAACTGAAGAAATCGTTAATAAATGTTGTGTCATCTTCTCTATATTCGTTTCTACTTTCTAGTTTCATTGCTGTTGGCAAATCTGCATGAATAATCCGTAGAAATTCTCGGATTGCAATATTGGATTGTTTTGAACAATCCATCCAAACGTCAACACTGATAATTGTTTATTGGCAAGCCTAAACTGTCATTTTCATACAGAGGACAATCCACAAGCAGGGATTGGCCCTCCCAAAAGTAGATTGATTTTTTAGATAGTTTTTTCCCTACTGAGATTCATTATTGGCAAGCTATAATCAGAAAAAAGATTGAGCTGTCAATGTCAAACAGCAAATTTTGGATTGGGATTGATTGTTGGCATCGGCTGATTGTGCAGCGTGTGATGTCACGATTTTCAATTTTCATTCATCTCTGCCACTAAGATCATTCACCATTTATAAAGCGTGACGTAACTTTTTCAAAGTCACGTGACCTACCGTTTTGGTGACATATATGATGATAAAACTGAAAAATATGTTTATTCGTTATAAACAACTCTTTAAAAATAAATTAATAGTTTGAAGAGGTATAGAGTGATTATATCTAGACTTTAAAACACTTTTCAGAAATTAGTCAAATAGCCAAAAAGAGTAGAGTAACTATTGATCACTAGTGCAACAACAAGACCAAAAGAAAGGTAATGACTAATGACTGATGAAACATTACCATTTTTTTATTTGTTTACATTGTTTTCGCTACCTAAGGAAATACAGAGTCCAGAGATAATTATTAAGTTGTTACAGTGGAGTGGGGTAACTTTGACCCAGTTTGTCAATAATAAGGATATTATTTTGTACCTAATCAAAATACCTGTCTATTCTTTAAATAACTTTTAAAATAAAATAAATGATTATTTTTGCAGGCACTGAGTATGCGAGACTGTGGATGAAACGATTACACGATTACATTCCAATTTGCCGAATTAAATAAATAAATAAATAAAATAAATACACCCAACAGTCACATAGGTACATAGTCCTGACCCCACACTAAGATCGAGTCTTGTGTCGTGGGTATCAGAAACTACGAGAGACTTTTCGGTCTCACAAACACCCAGACCCGAAACAAATACCTGTGGATCAAATGAAAATTCTTATTGAAGTTTCATTAAAGTTTGATCTATATTTTATTGATTGCTTTTTGGTCTGAAAATCACCGTGCTTCAGAAAATAATATAAGTCATGTTATAATATCAGAAGATTTGTTGATATGTAATAAAATCTAATCTATGTCACCGAATAGGATTATTCAGTGTGTACTTGGGACAAATCGATATTGCTTCTTTCAACACAAAGTTGTTGTTAAATGGGTCTAATATATTGAATCATTTTGTACTCAAACATTAAATTTTATGTGATATTGTTTTATGTCTACTTTTCCCCCGCACAATAGATTTACTATAAAATTGTTCTCTAATATACCTAGCTTTACTTTCCAAAGACCCTTTTCCAAAATGAGGTATCGCTTCCGTCCCACCTCTTGGTGTAGCGAGGACCGAGGTGGTGTCTGAACTCACAGGTCTTAAAACTAAATTAATGTCAAGCCACCCGGGAAAAATGATGTCTTGCGGGTGACCGCAGGACCGAATTCTTATACCCCAACGGGTATAAGACCGAGTATCGTCTTTCACTTACCACCGACGTGTTTAGTAAAAGGCGCTACAACAACCTTTCGGGGATCGATTTCTATAAGTCCTGTTAATCGTCACTTGCGACGGACAGGAGGATACCGTCATAAGGCAGAAAAACCCCAATTCACATCGTGTTCTTTAAATGACTCATGTCCACTAATCGCGTTACACAAAAATGTCCCTTTACATTATATTTAACATCTAATTTATTAACATTACTTAATGCATGCGTTTATACTACTTCCACGGCCTTATTCATAGACAGTCTAAAAACCTATTTTAGTTATCGAATGTTTTGTCCCTTTCGAACAACTTTTGGATTCAGTTTCAGTGAAGAAGACCAAATATTCGTTAATTAAAATACGTTTATAAACTGACTATGAATATGATAGATGAACTACCTATAATTCAAGAGTTTTCTTATTATATGACAGACGCCTATTTCCCAGACAGGGTCGGCAGAGGTGCTAGCAGGGCCCCACGTTCCGCTTTGTGTGTTCCGTCCCATGATGTGATAGGGGCGAGGCTGTCACCATATCGGGCACAAAATTCCAGCCTATGTCTCAGTGAGTACAATTCAGTTTTTGGCTAAAATTTGTATCACTAATCCATTTCACTGAAATAAGATACAGCCTTCGTAATTCTTGTAATAATGTGTCTTTTAAATTATGTTTATATGTTTTTCAAATAGGGTCAATAGTACCTACTGTTTATATTATTAGCATACTACATAAAATTTTATGGGGAATGCAATGTTTTCCTATTTTAATAAACATCAGCATAATGCTTGCATAAAATATGATCTCATCTAGTTATTACTCATCTTAGTACCTATAATTGAACGTTTAACGTTTCCTTCCTTATCTCAAGTGTAATATGATTTGTTTAGTAAAGAGAGTCAGGTAATACCTCTTACTAGCATTATAAATGTGTTATTAGGTTTGTTAACTACACAATCAAACCTGAAATAGCTGATAAAATACGTATCTGTAGGAACCTGGAGTGATGGAGAAGTTGGAACTAGAATGGTGGACCTACATATATCCTGGATGGAAAATTTAAGGAATCTGAGGAAACTAGGGAACTCTTTTGAAGATCCTGCATCAAATAGTTAGCTAAAGCAATAGGTAGGAAGGACCTGTTGCATGAACTCAATTTTACCATAATTTTAACGTTAGCTATTGCAACGCCATGCGACTGACATGCCAAAAGTTTATGAATGACATCGTCAGAATTAAAGATCTACTTGATGCAAATCATGTAGCATAGCAAATCATGATGTCTTAGAGATAAACCATGGTAGAGGTGAAATTCTCCCTATTCGTGCATGGACAATAAAGTAAACCGCGTTCGAAGCATCATTATTAAACCGAGTTAAAATGGATTACTAGCTACATTTGTTTTTATCACTGCAAACATTGAAGCATTGTAAAGAGTTGTAGTCCGAATTTGTTATGACAAAATTGCTATTACGTGCTCGGTCGGGTCAATTAGTAGTCAAGGATGAAAAAGCCAGCTGTTTGAATGTTGAATTTTTTATTTAATGAATGTTACTCGAAAGTAAAGCGATAGTTAAAAATTTAAACCCGACTTAACATTATTTAAGTGGTATGGCCCGATCACATTTGAATAAGGCCAAGGTTTAGAAGAAAAAAAAAGAAGAGAAGTATCGTGAAAATTAGGCCGTAATTACTACTAAAACTAGTTTTAAATAATGCCCGACTGTTGGCTGTTCATTTAATAGATAAATGATTAGCATGGGACAAAACCTCTAGTATGAGCATGGGAACAAACAAACTAAACCCATACCATTAAATTCGTGTATTATGGTTGTTATCACGCCAGCATATCGATCAGATTACGAACGTCCTTGCATCAAAATTGAAAATGATTTCAGTTGTCACCGGCACTGCGGCGTGGCGCGTCGGTTAGAATTTCCAAAACAATGCACGATTTTATCAATTACTGATGTCTGTGTGTAGGTAAACATACATCGAAACTACTGGTTGCTGAAGTATTTTAACGAGGAAACTGCTCATTGCGCAAGGGGATTGTGGTCGAACTAAACATTTTCACTATAAATTCTTACGTGATGAGACAAAAACATATTTCTTAATTTAATAAACAGTTGTGACAACATTGGACGGAATAATTTGGGTTTCATATACGATTCGAAACGTAGAACTAATGTACCTGTCTAATAGGTCTGGATTTTTTAAATTTCAAAACAACATTTTTGTCTGCGTTAATTCGATATTTGTGTTTAAAACGATAAGAAGATAATCGGTTCTGATATATTGATAGATAGCTAATCTGGTGCTTAACTAAATCAATCTTCAGTAAGCGTTAGTGGGGGATTGTGTTGGTTATAATGTATCGCAGTCGTTTTTTAATAAAACAAAAGCAGTTTAAATTCGTGGTTGTAGTTTGTATGTGTTTATTTGTATTGTTTGTGTACAGTTATAAAATCAATAATGTGTATGGACAAGTCAATGAGGAGTTTGGACGGGATATATCCTTGTACAGAGACGTAATAATCGATCACAAATACATTGTTGATCAATATTATGAAAGACGAAAGGTGAGTTGGAACGTTTACTTTTTTATTTTTGTATTTTGTTCTGAAATTTCCAAAGATATTTTTTTTTTGTAAAATACTTGGTAAATTAATCTCGGTAATATTAAAAAAATATACATTTATTTTAGCTGTTTTTTTATTTTAATGTCTGACCAGAAAAAAAGTTACAACTTCAAATAGTGACCCAAATAATGATTTGATGTATTTTGAAGTTCATGTTCTGCCCAAAACATGTTTTCTGAGACAAGAATATCGACCAAATATTTAATATTATGTTTAGCTAAAGGCATACAATAGTTGATACTTACTCATCAATTGGTCGCCTCACTGGTCTTGTACTATCGTACAACGTTTTTGAAACGTGAATTTCTAGGTTCAATTCTTTAGTTGGGCAATCAAGTTCATGATTATGTAAGGACACGAAATATCACCTTTTTGAACTTCTTGAGAAGGGCGGAGAAAGCAGTTTCTCGCCACACACATTACAAAAATCCATTTTGCTTCGATTTCGCGTAATTGTAGTATAATTTTGTATTAGTTTTAGGTAATTTAGTACTTGTAGTTTAATAACATAAAAAGATCAAGGGCTATACATAGGTCTCATCCTTGAAAAATAAATTTTAGCTTTAATTCAACAAGATAAATTAAAAATATTTACTTTGTAGGATTTGAAAACTTCAAATTTAGGATCGATTTTATTTAAAAACCAGCCCCCGAAGGGTGGGATTAGAAATAAAACGTTCGTAATACTGATATGGAAGCAGTGGGATTGGCTGAAGAATCGACACGTATACAACTACGGTAATACTGAGTAAGTATCTAGATTCTAGATTCTAGTGCATGCATTAAGTGTTTATGTTTGTGGAAATCTAAATAGCCAATTCTGGTTTATCACTCTTGTGAAAACAAGAAATAGCTCTTAAATTACATTGCTTTAACTAGATATGAATCTAATAAGCACGATAAGGATTGAAAGATAACGAAAGTGTTGATAAAATAAAAGCTGTTGTAGTTAAAATTATTTGTATCGTGTAGACCATTGCGTCATTAGAACACCCATATCATATAATTATACGAAATATCAGGATATCAGCTTCACTTGTTACGAACCATTTAACATAATACGTAGGTAACATCACGTCTCTCTCATTAATATTGTATTATGCGTTGTATAGTATATGCATGTAGTAATTACTTAAAGCTGTAAACCATTGCTTGTAACAAATAAATGTTTCTTTCTTTCTTTTCTTTCTTTCTTTCAAGTAATGAATCTCAATTTAAAAAAATGTAATAACTCATCTTTTATATACATATTTACTGGTGGTAGGTCTCTCATATTATGCGAGAGGCCACATGGGTATGAACTATGAACCACCGCAATGTCTATTTCTCCCGCCAAACAGCATTGTAAACACAGTGCTGTGTTCCGGTTTGAAGGACATTGTAGCCAGAGTAACTACTGGACATAATGAGACTTAACATCTTATGTATCAAGATAGCGAGCGCAGTGGAATACCAAACATTGAAATGAAATGAATCCTCGTCACGTCAGTCATCGTAGTAAAAAATAAAAAAAAGTTATATTAGACTAGTATTGCTCGCGACGTCACCTGCGTGAAAAAGTTTTTCCTGGATAAAAGTCCCGCTTTATATGTTATTTACCAGAAAACGGACTGCCTCGGTGGAGTAGTTGTACTACGGTATAATTAAAAAGCTGAGGTCTCGGGCTCGAATCCCGGGTCGGGCAAAGTGATATTGGATTATTCTATTCATTATCAGCGCAGAATCAGGAATTTGTGCCCAGTAAGGAGCTAAGCTCGCTCCCTATCACATCGTGGGATGGAACACACAAGGTGATTCGTCCTGGTAGTCCTCGGTCTACCCCTTCTGGGAAAAAGGTGTGAGTTTATGTGTGTATATATCCTGAAAATTTAAATACACAGCATGAACACCCTTACGCGGATTACTGTGACAGGTCGTTAACCTTTAAAGTTAGTTTTATTTATCGTTTTGCACCTATTAAAGAGGTATCTACATAATATACCCGATATGCAAGTTTTAATTGCGACAATTGAACGAAATAAACTAAGTTTTTTTACGACATAGGCGATTAAAGAGCACTTACGACAAGAGAAACAAATAGATTAATTATGGAAATATAAAACCTACAACCGCAAACAGGCTGAGTATTGGACTATTTCAGCGCTATGTGGTAGCTTCTATTATCACACAGCACAATGCTGAGATGATAACCTGTTCCCTCGAGTGAGTCGCGCAACATATGTACCTACTTTTTATCCTTTATTTTTGTATCTTGTTATACCTATTAATGTATTGTGTTGTATATGGATAATTTCGCGATAATAAATTAGTTTTCGTTCTTTCCTTCCTTTCTATTTCAGGTTAGTTTTAAATACAATTTTTATTACCAATAAAAATATAGATAGGTACCTAAATATTATGCAGTTTTTTTAATATTAGCGGTGTGTACAGGGATTCCAACCCACGACCAATGTCTTGATAGGCGCGTCCAATTTTCTACCAACATACTACTACAGACCAGCTTAAGATATAGCTTAAAACTTAAAAATAATAAAATAAATTTGTTTGCAGACAAGATCCGCTAGATGGATGCAGTGTGAAAAATTGCAATTTTACAGGAGATGATAAATTATTGGCCTCAGCGGACGGCGTCGTGGTACATTTGCAGCGCGGTCTGATCCCGGACACGGCTAACAGAAATCCACGCCAAAGATGGATATTCCTAAATGATGAATCGCCTTTAAATGCGTTCTCTTTGGCGCAAAAGCGTCCCAAGTTGTCCGATCTTTACAATGTGTTCAACTGGTCTATGACTTACAGGTATGCTGTGGTATTTTGTATTATTTGTTTTATTAAAATATTGTTTAATTCTAATAAGATCACGTCAGGTATGTCCTCTAGTGGTAGATCGAAGTGCCACTTGTACCATCCATAGTTTGCTTTATTTTGCCTTGAAATTTATAGACCAAAACGCATTTTATTTATCTATTCTGTTGAAAATATTCCGTATTGAAATGTAAAAGTGAAAATCTAAACATAAATCAGATGGTCTGTAAAAAATATCTAGCGTAGAGCCCGCATAGTAGGGGAATGTCACTATCTAAGATTTATAATAAATGCGTTGATATTACAGAACGGATGCTGATGTGCCTGTGCCATACGGTCGTGCTATACCCTTGTTGGAGCCAATATTTGCCCATACCTCAGCCGAAAACATTGCCCAGTTGATACCGCACTACGATAAGAAAAGACGTGATGTGCTAGCCGCCATACTTATATCCAATTGCGGCGTATCCTACCGAATGAAATATGTCAACAAACTGAAGATATACATGAACGTTGACGTACATGGACGGTGTGCTGACAAAGCACATATCAACAGGTAAGGATTTGGACTAGAAGTTTCCTAGTCTTAAAAGAATACCTATTAATTCAAAACTTGCCTGATTTGCAAATAAAAAAATAATGGGTACCAGGCACGATTAATAGGGTCATTGGGGAACGCAACATCCTGATAGATGGAGAGGGCGGTCTACCTAGACACGGAAAACGGCACATAGATCAGGTTAGGGCTAGACAGTCAGTTTCTCTATTGGCGTACCCCAGTACTGGAGGTGCTAGCAACCGGGCTTTCGTAGCAGATAATGCTTCTACATCGACATATCCCTGCTATTTTACATTACTAAGGGCCCTTAGTAACGCACTATACGACTTCATATGCGAGAAGAAAATACTCGTAAGATGAAACTACAGAAGGAAAATATTTTTTTGTCTAAACATGCGACGTCGCAGTTCGTTTATGTAAAAAATCTAACTTAAATTACATTAAAGCGTAAGCTCGGAAAAATACTGTGCCACAAATATTTATTAACAGTTAATTTATTTTACTTTTGATGACTAAAACTAAATCACTTTTCCTTTGAAAAGGAGCATCATAATTTTGATATAATGGTTGATAATGATTATCTGGTGGCAGAATTCAGATTGTTTTTACTGTGTCTAGACTCCAGAATAAGTCATACTTGGGATAATAAATTCACGTAAAATATAGGCAATAGATTTATATCAATGTGAAACATTCACCCATTTATAAAAAATATGAGTAATATAGTACTATACATGTTAAATATTTTTGGTTCTTTAAAATCGATTTGTTATACCATCATTTACATTTATTGACCATTACAAATGTCCCTAGCAACTATTGTTCTCAGAACCAAGGCTTAGACATTCGTGACCACGCGTAACTAGCACATGCATACATCACTCAAACAATGTGTTTTATTTCAGCTGTCCAGGACACTTCAGGGCCGACTGCAAAATAATATCTGAATATTTATTCTATTTAGTACTAGAGAACTCAATGTGCCGCGAATACATTACGGAGAAGATTTTCCACCAAGCGTACGCTAAAGGAGCTATACCTGTTATTATGGGCCCACCACTAGAAGACTGCGAAAGATTGCTACCACCAAATTCGTTCCTACACATTGAAAATTTTAAAACACCCAAACATCTGGCAGAAGAAATTATAGCGATAAGTAAAAATGAGGATAGACTACTAAGCTACCATGTTTGGAGAAATGACTTTGTCGCTGCAAATGAGCATGGATATTTTGGTTCCAAGTCTTATCATTTCTGCAGATTGTGCGAAGCTATGAATTACAATGACGAAACAGTTTCGGTGTACGATGAAGCTAAAATAAAGTCGTTTTTTGATCCAAAAGAAACATGCGTTATAAAGTGAAATGATCAACCGTATACAACTTAATAATATACTTGTTATTCTATACAATCATTATATTAAGATCGTTTCCATGTGATAAATCTATATCATAACATACAACCCTTTTTTCCTTGTTTGCTGAATTACCATATTCATATTATCTTTTATTCAAAGTGAAAGAAGAAATAGGAATAACGAGTATTTTATAATTATTAAGGATTACACAAGCTATTCTCTTGCCTGATGGTAAGTGTCACGTTTGCCCGTCAACAGGAGCAACGCCTTATTCATCCTTAAAATATCATGACTATTAATTACAATTATTATCTCGGGATAGCAGGTGTTGAGTCTCATAATCGTTTTTAAATTTTGAGTTTATATATAACTATAACTTATATAAATTAATTACTTTTTAATTGGTTAGTATGTTTATAAACTGCTGTTTGGCGACAAAATTAGACAAAGTGAAGGTAAAACTCAGAAACCCTTTAGTTTTTGGCCAAATTATTACTAATGTTTTGCGGCAAGTTTGTAAGTTATTGGTCGAAACAGTATTTCTATACTTCATATAACTTATAATTGGGTTCGTTTCAATACAATTTAAAAGGAAACTTTATTTTTGAAATTTAAAGTACAATAATACACAGTTGAGCATTAACATAAAGTAAAGCAGAAAACAGTTTCAGTGCTACTGCGAGTTTCGCGTTGAATTACGATACTTTTACAATACTTACAAAGAGCTTTAAGAATCTGGAATCGGAACTGTAAAAATTTAAACATTTGCTATGGAACTTGAAGGACATTAAATCGTTTTGAATTTGGAAGAGCCCTTTCGACCGCGATTAGATTATCATCAAATTGCGATCAACACAAATACAATTGCCTAACGTAGATTTCCATACCGATCACCTGGTACTGATGTTACAATTTACATAATAAATCATAAATACACCCAACAACGTGCCGACCGAACCGACTGCCTCGGTGTCGCAGTGGTAGGTATGATTGCAAAGCTGAGGTCTCGGGCTCGAGTACCGGGTTGGGCAAGTGATATAGGATTTTTCTATTCATTATCAGCCCGAAGACAGGAATTTGTGTTCGATATGGTGATACGCTCGCCCCCTATCACATCGTGGGACGGAAAATACAAGGCGAAACGTGGGTCTCCTGGTTGCACCTTTGTGTACTCTTTGTGGGAAAAAGGCGTGAGTTTATGTAAGGAAATACACCCAACAGTCTCATACATAGTCCTGACCCCACACTAAGACCGAGTCTTGTGTCGTGGGTATCAGGAACTACGTAAGACTTTTCGGTCTCACAAACATCCAAAACTCAATTATAGGCTGGCTGATAAAAACACAGATGTTGTTTGAATGAACAATGCGTTTATATTTATATTAGCTCTTATTGTTAGAGACAAATATACAAACACGATTACCATAGTCCATTTGTTGAAGGCACTTCGGTGAGGGCATTGTACCTTTCGTAATGCCAAGATAATGAAATATAACATCATTAATAACATGAATTTGGTTAAACCAGCTGTGTTGATTATTTGCTTAATATACGCAGTGAGTGCTGAAAAGATACGAACTGTCTCTGAAATCAGTAATGCTCATACTAAGATCGTGGATCGATATTACCAAAGAAGATATGTAAGTTTTTTTTATTGCTATAAAATTATGTTTTATGACCGCCTCTTTATTGAAGAGTTTTATCTAAATTATTATTGTTCGTGGGACGGAACATACAAGGCGAAATGTGGATGTCCTGGTAGCATCTCTGCCTACCCCTTTTGGGTAAAAGGCGTGAGTTTATGTATGTATGTTATATGTGCGCAGATTACTCTTTGCATCGACATATACAATTTTATTCTGTATTAATTTTGATATTTTCTCTCTCAATTTAGCCACAGAAATACGAATACTCTACATAAGGTTTTTTTAGATCCATAGAAAGTAATGTCTCCTATCAAATTAACTTTACTTAAATAAACTAATCATGAAGAGGTTTATAAAAATATACATAAATTAAACATACAAGGCGAAATGTGGGTGTCCTAGTGGCGCCTCTGCCTACCCCTTCTGGGATAAAGGCGTGAGTTTATGTATGTATGTATGTACATAAATTACAAAGGTCAATTTGAGATGGATTTCCGCAAAGGAGTGTATTAATAACTGTACCCAACGGTGAAACAAAAAACGAACTTCTCATTGTTATTATATGATTATCAAACTTTCATTTAAGCATTGGAAAACATCGTACTTGGGTGAAATATTATTCAAGAACAGACGTGAATATACAAGGGCAATACGAAATAGAACATTCACAATAATTATATATAGATACTACAATGATTTCACAAAGCGACATTTGACGGATCATGAAACTAATCGGTAAGTGCACAATGCTGGCCAAGTGAGGTTTGGCAGAATAATAAACAAAATATTATAATGTAAATAACCATTAATGTATTCTATTTTACTTAATTTTTTCACGGTTTCTATAGTACATACACGGAGAGCTCTCTATTGTGATTTTCTTTCTAACCAGTTCAGATACAGCTGGAGTTTTTATTATTTTTACTGCCCCAATTATGTCACAGTGCAGAATAATTTGTAACATTTACTATTAACGATTTAACGAATATAATAAAAGACTGGCTCGGTGGCGTAGTTGTACTACGGTACGATTACAAAGCTGAGGTCTCGGGTTCGAATTCCGGGCCGGGCAAAGTGATAATGGATTTTTCTATTCATTATCAGCCCAGAGTCAGGAATTTGTACCTGATATGGCGATAGGCTCGCCCCCTATCACATTGTGGGACGGAACAAACCTACCCCTTCTGGGAAAAAGGCGTGAGTTTATGTATTATTGTTAATAGAAGTAACTTTTTAACTTACATTTTTGTGCAATTGATACAATGAAGTTTGCAATGCTTTTACCAATTTTTGTCTCATGTTTTCATCTTCCAAAGGATACATATAAAATGCCGACGGTGTTACCTATTAAGACGAAGTTTAGTCAACCTGCGCAATTATATATAAGGCTTATATAAACAACTAAATAATGCCTCTCAAAATATAATTTCATTCAAATTGTCCACGATATGATTACAGATTTGCTCCATTAAAGGATTGTCCGGTCCAGAACTGCATAGTCACGAAAGGTGATAATAAACTGCACACAGCCGATGCAGTTATAGTGTATCTGTTTAGAGGACGCATACCACGCAAGTATAACAGAGATCCAAATCAACTGTGGGTTTTTCTAAGTGACGAATCTCCAGTGAACACTTTCGCTGGCACAAGACATGCGCCCCTTTTGTCAAGCTTGGCCAATAAATTTAACTGGTCAATGACTTACAGGTAAAAATAAATACACCTAATAGTTACATACATACTCGTAGTTGAAACCCCACTAATACGAGAGGCTTTTTTGTATCACAAACACCCAGACCCGAAACAAATATTTGTGGTTCATACAAGCATATTATGCCGCGGTGGCCGCTGGGGGTACCAAATCCGCAGCGTCTCGTTTCACAGACGGCATCTAACTAACTGCTCCACGGAGACTGCTAACTCTATTTAATTTACAATTTAAATCCTTTGTTTGAAAAAAAGCTGGTGGTAGAATTTCCATGGTAGTGAAAACCACCCGTAAATAATATGTAGGTTTCATCGCGGTTTCGACCAAGGAAGTACCTACTTATATTTGTGTTTACCTACAGATGCCCTGATAGATACATTAATTGAATTGCACTACACTTACAATAATATGATCTATCGTAGTCGCTTTGTTTATAAGTAATAATAATCCAGTCGATACTTTATTTAGAAAGCATTAACACCAAGTGTGTGTGAATGGAGGGGGGTGCTGTGGCGATAGCAATATGCCAACTTAGAGTTAGCGTTTAAATTAACACGCTTATTATTTGTAAGTTTAACTTTATTTAAACATGCATTTAATTTTAAGATATGACTGCAGATGTTTAACCATAAAACATTTGCGAGCCATAAAAATTCTTACTCAATCACCATGCTCTATAACGGTAAAGAAAATATTGTGAGGAAACCAGCATACCATAGCGATTTGTAAAAAAATACATGGTATTATAAGTCCGCCAACACGCAATAGGCCAGCGCTGTGGACTATAGGCATCTAACACGTCTCAATCGTACTCTCGATTGTAATCTCAGTATGACGTGTATGGGCTGATACAGAAATAGATAGAGAAAAGATACCTACAGATAACTAAGTGTAACAATATCTGTAAGATAAGAAAACACTATAGATAAATAAATGAAGATTATTTTTCTTTCTTGTCTACACCTATAATCTAATCTATAGATAGATTACTTATAATTTGATACTAATTACTTGCAATCTTTTGTAAAATCTCCAAACGCATTCAAGTTATCGTGCTTTATCATTTCGTTGATTATTCCCTCACCTTCTAATTTGGCTTCAGGCAAATCGTGATCCACGGGATAATCCATCAGAACGGATTTATCTAGATGTGTATGTAGTTGGTAAGACATACCTAAATACATACAGAAACTCACGCCTTTATCCCAGAAAGGCTAGGCAGAGGCGCCACCAGGACACCCATATTTCGCCTTGTATGTTCCGTCCCATGATGTGATCGGGGGCGAGCATATCGCCATATCGGGCACAAATTCCTGACTCCGCCCTGATAGTGAATAGAAAAACCCAATATCACTTTGCCCGGGGTTCGAGCCCGAGACCTCAGCTTTGTAGTTGTACCGTAGTACAACTACGCCACCGAGGCAGTTGGTAAGACAGATCTCAAATGAAGCTTATAATGCTTTCAGGAGCGACTCAGATGTTCCAATACCATATGGGCGGACAGTGCCATTGCGTAATCCCATATTCCCAAACAAATGGAACATAACCTACTCTAACATTGCATCACTAGTGCCTTACTGGGAGAGGAAGAGACGCGATGTCCTAGTCAATATTCTCATGTCGCACTGCAGAACACATCGACTTAACTTCTTTAAGTATTTTTCAAGATACATTGATATACACTTTTACGGCAGATGCTCTCCTACATATAAATTTAGGAAACGGTTGGTAGATTTACTTATTTTTTAAAATATTTTATTACTAGATTTTGCGATACAGCGAATATATTAGAGCCTTGGTGTATCTCGGAGTCTAAGTAGGCACATCATCTTTTTGGCCATTCCTCAAGTTAAGCGTGACGTGCCAAATGTCGAGCATTAAGTCTTGAAAAAAAAAAAATCGTTGAAATATTCCGACAGTTACGGTATTTAAACAAATTTTATTTTTCTGCCTGTCCGCGTTCATCATCATCTTGATCAGCTACGGGAAATCCTCAGAGTAAAGGTCTCCCCTAAGGACTTGCACAGTGACCTGATGGAAGCGGTCTGCACCCTGAGACTAAAGCGATGTATTAGTTACACGAAAATAGTATTAATAGGCTTGAGCTATTCTATAAAATAAAGATTCTTGTGTTTTCCAGATGTCCAGGACATTTCCACCAAGACTGTGATGTCACGCAACATTACTTATTCTACTTAGTATTAGAAAATACTTCATGTCGCCAATACATGACAGAAAAGGTGTTCTACAACGCGTATCTAAAAGGAGCTATACCTATCATAAGAAATCCGACCCTTCAGGACTGCGTGAAACTGTTGCCACCGAATTCGTTCTTACACGTGGAACAATTTAACACACTAGCTGAAATGGCTGCCTTGATAAAAGCAATGGGGAAGGATGACGAACTCCTGTTATCGTTTCACGTCTGGAGAAATCACTTCAATGTTACCAACGAACACGGATTTTTCAATTCGAAGTCGTTTCAAATGTGCAGGTTGTGTCAAGCGTTGAACTATAACGATGGAAGCCCGATGACGTATGATGAAGACGATTTAAGATTGTTTCTGGATCCTAAGTTGCTGTGTACTGGCATAGGAGATTATGTTGTGCCTCCCGCTACGAAAAAACCCGTATTGGACAAATATGGGCGGCGTATACGGGGATAAATGTGTTTCTTTTACTAGCTCTAGAATGTTGTAACAGTATGAGATTAAAAGCGATAGCACTACTTGTTTTCTTGTCCTAAATGTCCTAAGTTCCACAAGGTTTGTAATTTTCGTTAAGATTAAACAAATAAATAGCCTTAAAAGTGATCAACATAAGAGATATAACTCCACTCTAACATACTTGTCTTGTCTTAGAGTATATTGACATAAATTAGTTCTGCCTCATTCATATGTCACTCGATTTACAATAAGTAGGGGACACCAGAGACAATTTTCAATTTTCTTTTAATATGTCACAAACCTTATTAGATCACAAAAAACTAATTACTACACATGACGTATTGGTTTTTTGGCTATCTATTAACATGAAATTGTTTGCAACAGATTTTGAGAAAAAAGACCAAATAAAAACAATGGAATTTGTAACATGGCGTATGTTATTTTTGATATGATTCTAAATTAATATATGTAGATGCACAACGCCCCTTTCCTCTTCCATACATAATCGTCACGCCTGTATCCCATAGGGGTAGGCAGAGACTATGGATCGCCACTTTGCTCGATTCTGACATATTACTTTCGCTTCATCCACATTCCATTTTAACACCTATATACCTATGTGTATATTAATATGCGTATGTATCTGTACATTATATTGTACTGATAAGCTGCTAAAATGCATTAATAGCGGGTACATTGAGTTTAATAATGGGCAGTAACTTTTAATTAGTAGTTAACCATTTCGCTTTATTATTCATTTGAGTGCGGCGCAGTGCAAACTTGTGCAATGAATATATTATTTTTTGATTCACTATCGGTATTATGAAATGGCTAAGTGTAAGTTAATACAATAATGTTTAATTATTATTATTTTAATAAAAGTAATACCAAATTCTGGAAAATAATTTATAGTATTAAACCTCGTGTTTTTTTATCGGAATATTTTATATAAATACAAAAGCGAATATTATACGTGGATGATTGGTCGGCCGATTCTGGCATGTCAATGTTACGTAAATACGAGTATAGTCTTACATTTTTCATCTACGGAGTTAATATGAAGCCTGAAAGCATTCATTGGAAGTTGGGTCTAGTCATGCATAGTTTTATTAACTTTTGATAATAATTTACCTGATCTGTATACCATAACTTATTTGAGAAAGGATCAACCAATAATCAAAATATTTTTTCAGTTACTTTATGTGTACTGAAACTTATAATCATAATTTTAATGAATTTACTCGCATTTATGATATTTACTTGCAATTTCAACGAAATGGAATACATGAAATATAGATGTGTAACTACAGGTGCTACTCCAAATCAAGTAAAAGTAGCGCAACACGAAGACATCCTAGAAGAATATTTCAATGACCGAAAGGTAGAATTTATTAACTGTATTTAAAACAAATTAATATTTTCAAAAATGTTATTATGTTATCATAATTTGTTAGTTTAACCTGTTTATCTATAAGTCTATGTAAACTCTATTTACAACAATACACCTTGACATTGGCAAATTCTCCAATACTTCGAGTGAGCCATCCGATACCAAAAGGAGAAGAAATTAAAAAAAATCTACCTACCTTTTTATATTTTACGGGAAAATGAGGGTACGCTCCAGCCACGAATTTTTAATACCCATAGTATAACGCGTAATGTTTGTATACTCAGTCTATTGCACACCTGATGGACGTAGGCGTGCCTAAGTATGCGCCAATTATCCTGGTCTTGACTTTCCCGCATCCATCTGCTATCCGCTATCCTTTTTAAGTCGTCGGTCCAACGGACGTCTTAGATAGAAAGATAACACTTCATTGTAGAACATTTAAAACAAAACCACACAGATTACATTTAGTATTTCTATTGAGACTGTAACAAATGGCGGATTTCTTCCAGACAACCATACGGTAGTGCAGGGTTCAATCCAACACTTGTCTCGTCCACCAACCATTTATTTGTTTATTTTATTTATTTATCATTTAGTGCACCATACAAAAACAACAATTACAATTAAGAAATAACATTGAAAAAAAGTACAAAAGACGGTATAAATGCACCATATTGTATTGACCTAGCAAGGTCTCGACAAGGGAAGGGGGTTTAATCATCATAACACTCATCTTCATTCAATACGATATTGACTATAGAAAGAGCCTTCATGCAGTACCTAATAGCTTTTTTGGACAACAAAAACATCTTATAAACAATAAGATCACATCGAAGTTTATCAGGCGCAAAATAAACTAACGACATAGATACTATTAACCGTTAAAAACTTGGTAAAAGTAGGTAAAGTAAAGGTAAAGGGAAACCGGAAAAGTAGTAAGAAGGAAAAGGTATCACTCAGCCTTTGAGTTCTTTACTCACCTCCGTTAAATCTGTAGCTTAGCGTTGCTTAGACTAAATTCTACTTAACTAAGTATTACTTAATTCGTTGTTGACTGTGAATTTACTTAATTTGAAACAATTTTTAGGACTGGAAAACCTCTATGTTAGGTGCAATTTTATTTCAAAACGAAACTGTCTACTATGGGTCAGATAAGTATCAATTCCTCATATTTATTTGGGGTAATTGGCATTGGTGGAAATCTCGGCATATGTATTCCATTGGAAAAAAGCCGTGAGTATAATAACATATTACTTCTCTTATTTATTTGTCGCCATATTTTTGGCTCCAGTGCAAAGTTTTATCGTTGATACATATGAACATCTAGCATTAAAGTTGTTATATTATTATACAATTGAATTGGTTGAATAAATACTTGATTAGGGATTAGAGTGCAGATTAATATAATTTATGAATCCCAGTCATTGATATTGTTAGGATAATTTTTCTTCAGGTTGCGTATAATATTTAATGTTTGTATAATTACAGGCACTATCCACTTATGGACTGCAGTGTGAATAATTGCCAATTCACAGGCAAAAGACATAGGTTTGAAGAAGCTGACGCTGTTTTAATGCATTTGCCACGAGGCTTGCTTCCAAACGTCACTGAAAGAAAACCGTATCAAAGATGGATATTCCTTGACGACGAATCTCCGATAAATGTGTACTCTCATGGGCCAGGAACAGTAGATTTATCACAAATAGCGAATGTTTTCAATTGGTCAATGTCGTACAGGTACTAAGGACTTAATAAAATAATAATAATAATAAATACACCCAACAGTCACATACATAGTCCTGACCCCACACTAAGATCGAGTCTTGTGTCGTGGGTATCAGGAACTACGAGAGACTTTTCGGTCTCACAAACACCCAGACCCGAAACAAATACCTGTGGTTCAAACAAATATTTGTTTCGATGCGGGGATCGAACCCGCGGCCTCTCATTTCACAGCCGGCGTCTAACCAACTGCGCCACGGAGGCTGTCAGCTTGGAAAATCAGCTTTCTTGTAAAACACAATTCAACATTCCGAAAGCAAACAAGAACTTTGTAACAATTAGTATCTGTCGTTTGTACCTAAGGCAGACATCTGAGTGGCGATTTAGAATTGTTTTTGAGCTCCCTCAACTTGAAAGTCAGGTTTTGTTTTGCTAGCCATTTCTTGGGTTACTAAATGTCCTACAAATATTTTGGTTGATCGTCGTTTGAACATAGACGGTTTGACTTTGATACTAGCACTAAAATTACTGTATACCTGAGTGTTAGATTAGTGTTATCCCTACAGCATATAGAATAGTAAATACATATAATTATCTAGAATATTAATATAGGTAAGACCACCATCATCATGAGTGGCCGATAAGCTTGTTAAAAAATTGACCCTACTAAATCTGGTAGCAGCTTGTACATATTTTATGTAAAAGGTATGGTAAGATCTCAAATCCTAACACTTTTAAAATAGTATAGAAATAGGGTTGTGCATAGCACTCCATATTCAATTGTTTTGTGCCTAGCAGTGGGCGTAGATAAATTGAAATTGGAGACATATTAAAATATACTAGGTCATAAACAAACGTGTTGTTGTGAGTGTACGGATCTTAATAATAAGGTATATCAATCAGATTTATAGGATAATGACTCCCGACACATTACTTAATTTGTTAAGATCTTATAATATTTAACCAACCTTATTGATATTTCAATATTAATTATCACACTGTCTTTTCAGAACTGATTCGGACATACCCGTGCCTTACGGTCGGACTATACCTCGGTTGAATGCTGTATTCCCTGATCCATCTTTCCAAGACATAGCCGGTTTAGTCCCACATTGGGCGAACAAAAGACACGATGTGCTGATAACAGTTTTGATGTCCCATTGCGCCCCGCCGCACCGAATGAAATATTTGAATGAGTTGAAGAAATACACACATGTTGACGTTTATGGCCGATGCTCTGATAGGAAGCTTGCTAATATGTAAGTTGAAGAGAAGCATAATAACTCAGCTGGAATAATTTGATAATTACTCGATCAGTTTAGGATCAATAACCCATCGTTTTGGTTTTGACGGGTAGTGTGGCGCACGATGTTACTTTATTTTACTTGGCTGTGATATTAATTTATTTAATTTAATAAAGACGAACTTAAGGCCTCAGGCATTCTATGCCAGTCGACCTTTGGATGGTGAATTTAGTGAAATTAAAATAAATAAAGTTTCAAGAGTTGTCCAAAAGATTGTTCTAGTACGTAACAGTAAACTATGACGTTATGTATGAGTTTTTAGATCCACTAAATTTACTTTGCCAAGGTTACGATGATTTTTTATGTCAGTTTGAATAAAATACCATAGTGTAGTATCCTTTGGTTTCTATGGAGTTCTAGGATGAGATTTGATAAAGCGTGTCCAAAGACACAGATATTCTGAATTTACCGCCACTGAGAACGATGTTTAATCCGTACTGTAATTGTTTACGTAGATATTAAATAGAATCAACAATTTCTAAATAGTATTATCTGTAAATCGTATTTTAAAGAATAAAATTAGTCCATATCGGCAATAATAATAATTACCATAATTTTTTCCGCATTCCAGCTGTCCCGACTACTATAGTGGCAATTGTACTCAAATAGGCCAATATCTGTTCTACTTTGTGTTCGAAAATTCCATGTGTCGTCAGTATTTGACAGAGAAGCTGTTTTACTACGCGTACGACAAAGGTGCCATACCAATTATAAACGGATCTCCAATACAAGACTGCAAAGCATTGCTCCCTCCAAACTCTTTCATACACATCGAGGATTTTCTTACACCGGCTGATTTGGCAGAAGCAATTATAAACATAAGTCAAGACGACGAGAAACTTCTCGCTTACCATCATTGGAGGAATCATTTTAAAATTGTTAATGAACATACACATTTTGGTTTGAAATCGATTCATTTGTGCAGAGTGTGTGAAGCTTTGAACTATAATGATCCGAGTTACAAAGTATATAGCGAGAACGACATAAGGTCGTTTTTGGATGAAGATTTGCTGTGCAATAATGTTTTATCTCCCAAGCGTTCCAATACAATACAGAAAAAGAAACAAATTAAGAAAAATTGAATAAATACCTTTATTTATTACGTTTATTTATTTTAAAACTTTTGTCTACATAATGCAAACACAAAACACTTATGACATTGAATGCAGAAACGGACACTCCACAAGCATGTATACCATTTAAAAAGTATTATTTCTCAAGCATTAGATAACGTAACACAATAAAATATATGACAATTTTAGCTAAAATATTGTTTGTAAAGTATTGGGATACTTATGAAGAAAAATATAGTTATAAAGGAGTAATAAGCAAATTATAATAATATCCAAATATTATAATATGCCAACACGTTTGTGCTTGACTGTATTTTATTTCCTTATGTGGCAACAAAATTGAAGAGTTAAGTATACAATATATGTACGAGTATATTACCAAGTCAATAAAATTCATAAGACAATATGGGTTCCAATTGCAAGAAAAACCTCCGAAATGTTTGATATTAGTAAATAATAGACCATCAAAAATTGCTGAGGATAGCAGCGTCCCAATGTGCAATGAATTTAGTTGAAAAATACACCGAGAGATGTCGCTGTTTGAACGAAATTGTTTTCAATGAATCTTTATTACTCAGCCCAAAATATCTCCTTGAATCTAAATGAATATTTATTAAATGTACTTTTCCATAGTTTACTGAATTCAAAATGTATAACTTCATCTGTGACAAATATTTATTATTGGGTTATTTTTTACTGTCTTATAAACACGATACAATAAAAAGAGACAAGTGCAAAGCAAAATACACAAAGAACCAAATTGTATTGTTTTGCTGAGGAAGTTTTTAAATTAAGTTACGATTCAAATAATGTGAACTATAATATTATCTCACGTTTGCTTAAATTGTTTTAATTATGAAAACATACTACATAAATAATGGAATCTAGAAACCATCTGGGTGGATACAACGGCTTATTTTATATCTGCCGCCAAGCAGCATTGTATTATAAATATAAGCCAAAAAACGTTTTAGAAAACCATCTAGTTAAATTATATTGGGATAGAGAAATAATCACAGATAGAACAACTAACAATAATAGACCGGACATAACATTACTAACTAAAGACGATAAAACCACATATTTGATAGATATCTCCGTCCCTAATACCGATAACTTACGACAAAAACATACAGAAAAAATCCAAAAATATCTTCCATTAGCCGAAGAAATATAGCAAATGTGGCACCAAAACCAAGTCAGAATAATTCCGATCATCATATCCTCGATAGGTGTTGTACCTGAATCTCTTTATAATAGTCTAGCCGAACTAGGTCTCCACAAATTTAGTTATATACCTCTCCAAAAATCCATCATCCTAGATACCTGTGCCATAGTACGACGATTCTTAAATAACACAATGAGTTTTAGCCAACCGCAGTCTCAAACGCAATCCACACGACAGTAGTTTAAATTGTGAAGTAGGTTCCTTGGCAGTATGCTCGTTCCTACAACACAATAAAATACCAGGTAAAAACCTGAGATCACCAAGTGATAAAGAAATAATAATAATAATAACTTGATTTGAAATAAAACATAAATGCTTAAATTACCAGCTATTGGTATGAACAATGTTGTTTAATCTCATGCAGTTCTTAATAAGAATAAGTGGTGTGTTTTGTTGCTCCTGTTCATGTACAGGCGTTACGATTACCATCCGTGATTATCGCAAAACAAGTTGCTTCATGAAAAATAAAACGCTTTTGCATCTAAACGTATTTTTTGGGGACTAACATAATACTTTAATTAAAATTACACGTCATATTTGTCTTCCCTGAAAAACAGTCTGCAAATCATTTAGTAAACTTTTGGAAGTTCCTTCGAAGGTTTCTTCGTGAGGTATATAAATCTAGTGTTCATTGAGTAATAAATTTCGTCGCATTGTTATTCAGAACGGGAATGGTCGTTTTGAATTTATGCCACAAGTTTGTTTTTATTGCTGTCTTTTACTAAGAGGTGTTAAACAACGTTTATGTCGAAAGAGTAGGAGTAATGGCAGCAAATGGCAGCAAAGTAACCGCAAACCGCTTTCATTGTAAAATTGAAAAACAAATTTCATTAAAAGTAAGGGTTCGAGATATACAACCTATTTTGCTTACTAAGGAAAGTAGGTCTTGAAATTGTACCAAATAATTCGCCCATATAATAGTCCCAAGGTTTTATACACATTAATTGGAAGATTTTTATCTGTAATTATTTTTTCTGATTATATTTACCTACACGTTTATCAATAGAATTTATGAGCACAAGCATTTTGCGTGCCCGGATTCGTAGGCTTGTCTTGTCATATTTTAATAATGATTATACGTTTTATATTAGCTTTACTTATAACCAATCTTTGAATCTACGTGCGTAATGTAATTTTCAGCAGCTTACGAGTTGTCTGGTTAACTTAACTTTTTTATATGAAGTTTTAGTCTCCTCCGGTAGATGCGATGTATGCGCGCGTCCATAAATTTTCATAGAAATCTTGCGAGAAAACTTCTTGAAGCAAAATTTATGTTTACAACAAATTCTTGTTATTAGATATAAATAAGTTTCTAGAAGCCAGTTAAGTTTTATAACAAATTTCTACTACACATATGAATGAAACAATGAAGAGCAGTAACAGGTCTCGATTCTTACCGCCATAATTTATCTTTGATTATTTTATAAAATACGAATATATAACAATTTTATATTCCCACATAGACACACTTACGTACTCATTTTTCATACATCGTTTTTAGATGAATCGTGGCTTGCATTAAAACAGTTTTCAACACTAAATATAATTAATCAATAATTGAAATGAAATGAAATGAAATGAAAATATTTATTGAACCCATGAAATGTCATACATTATTTAGATTCAGTCACTTTTTTCCACTACCACCCGGTTCACAAGGCTGTTTTCGCCAGAGAAGAACGGGCAAGAAACTCTAGCGTTGCTCTTTTTAAAACAAGTTTACAATACAATAATTATACAGAGGTTGCAGCGCAGTTAAATTCAGAGCAGTTCATAGATAATTTAGAAGAATAATGATGAATAGTGTTATTGGTCAAGTGATTTTGTACGGTTGAGTTAGGTAAGTAAAGTCACCCAGAACGCGGAATCAGTGCACTGCTTCACCAAAGCAATGAATAGTAGTAATAGTTTTAAAGCAATTAAAAGTTATCATTATAAGCAAGTCGAGCAGACCAGTCCACACAAGCAGCACTCGTTCACGAGTATGACGCATGTGCCAGCCATCGGCCTCCTCAACCATGTTACAGGGAAGTGACCGACCCGGCACACGACGCTGCCGCAAGCACAGACGTTTTAGCGAGCATGACTTACTCAAATTGCTACCTAAATTCATTAATTAATAGAAAAGAGTCCATTTAATTTCCAAAAACGTCCTAGAAATTAATATATAAACGTTAATGCGTATATCTACATATGCGTTGGTTGAATAACATGTAGCTCCGTGTCTCAGGCTTATCAGTTCCCCCATTCCATTGAATTAAGTTGCTACAAAGCTTGTGTCGACAAATATTACTGTCGCAACAACACTAACAAAGTAGTTTAAGCTAATCGGCCAGGGGAACGACAGCCATGTTAAGCCGTTACGAAAACTTCCACTGCTATTACATTGTTGTGGAGCAACGTTAATTGTTTTAAGAAATGAATTCGCCTTGCGAGGCTTCTGGATTAGGTACTTCGGATTACTGAACAGTTGAAGATTTGAAATGTCTTATTGATGCAGTGAAAGCGCGTCTAACGAGATGACTCACGTTAGAATCTTATTTGACTCAATATCGCAAAAAATATCTAATTTTTTTTTAAATCTTTTTTATCAAATACGTACGCAATTGATTTTTCATTGTAAACCTGATTTTCCCCAAATGAAAGCGTTTCGCACAGTTTTAATTGTCCATTTAATCCATGGGATAATTTTAATGTTAGACTTGGCGTGAAACAAAAGCTCAGAATATAGGCTAGTGGACGCCGTGTGGTCGTTAAATGATACCACCGGGATTTACGTTCAGATTTAATTTCTGCATCCCAGTTTCCTCAATTTGGTTATATTAACTTTTATTAAGTTACGGCAATACGGGTATTAATTAACTCCGCAGCTTGCGTACGACTGTAATTGGATTTGATGGTTTTTATCTGCAGGTAAATGTTATTGGATATTTTGTTATTGTTGCAAAACGATTTTGGAAAAAGGAGGTTCACAATTATAGCTTATTGGCATATCGCTTTTGCGTTTGATTAACTGTAGCTACAAGGTAAATCTATTTTATATACATTGGTATTGGATCTTGGACTAAGCAGACTCAATAAAAACATAATTATACATACATCACACATTTATGTTTTGTGATCAAACTTGGTGACCTCTTGGCGATTAATTCCATTTCGACCGGCAGGAGTAACTGTTGGTAGAAATTAAGACTTCATTAAATGGTTTTTAAGTGTGCGTGTGTGCGTGTCCAAAAGTGCGTGGTGGCCTGTTGGTAACGGACCAGACGCGGCTGCCTACATGTTCACGGTGGTCGCGGGTTCAAATCCCAGGGCACACCTCTGACTTTTCGGAGTTATGTGTGTATTGATAGTCAATCACCACGTACTTTAACGGTGAAGGAAAACATCGTGAGGAAACCTGCATACCGTAGCGATTTTAAAGAATTTCTACGGTATGTAAGTCCGTCAACCCGCACTAGGCCAGCGTGGTGGACTATATGGCCTAACCACTCTCAATCGATTCTTTCGATTGTAGAGTAGGCCCGTGCCCTGCAGTGGGACGTATATGGGCTGATATAGAAATGGTTTTTAATATTTCTATCCGTTCATTCTCCAAAATCAACCATAAAATAATATTGAAAATCCAGTCATATTTATAAAAGTTAGAACCATTTCAAACTTGTCAATTGAAGTAATTATATACTTAGCCTGTCGCCGTCCACTGCTGGGCGCAGGCCTCCCCAAGTAAGCGCCAACCATCCTGGTCTTGAGCAGCCGTCATCCATGCTACCCGCCGCTCTTTTCAAGTCGTCGGTCCATCGTGCAGCAGGACGTCCTACACTACGTAGTAATTGAATTGAATATCAAGACAAAAAAGGGTGCACTAAAAGAACAATGACGTCATTATACTGCTCCAACATTGTGATATATTCCCAATATGCCCCCTATGTTATTTGTAATAAAAAAATCTTTTACGACTAATTTTAATGCTGTTAAATCAGAAATGTTTTAACTGTGTTTTCGTGTACAAAATAATATACAAAATTAAACATAGCAAAGTACTTTATAAACTGAAACAATCCAACAGAAAGGAGTATGAGTCTTGTAACACGATTCGCTGTATTTGTTTTACGTAACTCACGTTGTATACGTTTGAAACAGAGCCACGTTGTCCTGTTTCCATATTTCAGACTGCAAAGTTTGATTACCTACCTAACTCATTTTGCGAACTTCAGCCGTTGTTAGTTTATACGCTTAATACGTGAGACGGGAAACTTCATTGGAGCATTCGGGTATCAGTGTGATTACTTTCGTACCAGTTACTTAAAAATTTCTATACGGCTTCTCAAACTGTCTCGGAATTCTAAGGATTGTGGCTTGTGGGCGTATGGAGTTACGTAATACAAGAACGTATTATTAAGCAGAATTTCCACGAGTTTCTTTTAAACTTTTCATCTTATATTTTTAGGGTTAGAAATTTGTAACAGACTAGCGACTTGTTGATGAAAAATTATATTTTAATTTCATAACAGAGTAGTTCAATTCAAATACGACACTACATACAGATAACATATACCATAAGTCACAGTATCGCTGACATCATAGTTGTGCAACTGTATTAAGTATTAAGACAATTTATAATGTTAGTACTTACAGAAAGTCTTAAATGAGAATTGTTTATGAACTCAATCAACAGATTCATATCGGGTAATGTTTGCTTTCTTAGAACTAGGATCCAAGGAGGTCATTAGGTAGCTTATTTATTTATTTATTCTTTATTGAACACCAGGAAAAAACAAAAATAACTTTATATAAAAAATAGTACAATCGGCGGCTTTATTGCATAAGGCAATCTCTTCCAGGCAACTTTAGAATGGACATAGAAGAAAGGAGAGAGAAAGCTTATTATCAGCGGAGGGGAATTAATAATTATACTACAAAACATCATCCTACTCCTACTAATATAATAAAAGCGAAAGTTTGTGTGTTTCTTACTTCTTCAAGCTTAAACAGCTGGACTAATTTTCATGAAATTTGCGATGGAGGTAGCTGATACCCTCTAGGGTAAATCAATTGTTGTACAATACCAGCATGTTTAAAGGGCTGAATATTGCAGCGTTACGAGGGTCAGTCAATCTTCAGATGCGACCGAGAGATTTTATGAACTAGCTGACATTTTGGTTTGACGAGAAGTCACCAGGACTCGGTGACTAAAACTAGCAAAGAAGCAGTCCAGGTTATACAAGTCAGACGAATTAAAAAAAATAGATGGACAAATAGATGAAGCACAATAGATTTACCACTCAATTAAATAAAAAGTCGTTTTTGGGATAACCGTTCGCACCATTACAAAAAAAAATCTATGAAGGTTTTTGAGGACTTTTAGACAAGTTTAAACTTCGCTATACTCTTTCTAAACAACATAATTTATTCCGTACAAGCAGCACACTTCTTTCGAATGCCAGTTAAACACGAACGTTAGCAATCAATTTCCCTAAGAGGGCATTAAACCGCTATTTCCTATAAACTTTTCGCCAAGTTACGAGCGATGCGTATTCGTTGAACCGATTTGCAAAATTGCTCTTACAAGTTCTATCGGAATACCTGCCCCGACTCCACTTGTTATGCCAAAGAATAATGCTCAATACTTGGAGTTTTACAAGGAGTTTATAACTTTGAAATGATCGCTCATTTGTTGCTCTGAAGATCGGGTGGAATATCCGTAATATTTATGAGTTGGGTCTTTATAAGCAAAGTTTATGTAAGTGCGAATCGCGAATGAGTTTCCCTTCAATTATTGTTGGTCTTTAACATTAATCTTTGAACATTGTTTTGTACCTTTAACGCTACTTCGACAGTGTAATGTAATTTCGCTTCGGGCTCAGTTGCTGCAAGAATCATGCTGTGTAAAATTACAAAGTAGCAAACACACTTTCGTATTTATTGATACTACTTTAACTTTCATATAACTATGAAATACGAATACTGTCCCGGTGTCGTAGCTGCACCTACTACGATACAGTTATAACGCTGAGGTCTCGGGTTCGAATCCCGCGTCGGGCAGAATTATATTCGATTTTTCTATTCTTTTTTGTGCCCGATATGGCGATACGCTCGCCTATCACATCGTGGGACGGAAAGGCGAAACGTGGGTGTCCTGGTAGCACCTCTGCCTACCCCTTCTAGGAAAAAGGTATCATATTATGTACGTAGGTATGTTTATGTACCAATAGTGTATTACTTTTTACTTAAGCAACGATTTACTTTTTAGTTTGAGTGTAGTATGATTCGATTTGGGAATGTACAACAGGACACTACTCTGACCTTTACAAATATTACCTTCATGGGAAGTCATTTCACAATTGGAAATTCATCATGAGATCTAGCTGCTACTAGACAATTTTTTTTTTTTTTTCCCTGTGTTTTATTGTGTGGGGGTATTGTCTGTGTCTCTGTGAGGTGTTGTGTTTAGGTGTGTGGGGTGTTTTAACTGACAACAGGGAGAAACCTCGCTATTTGATACGATGGTTCTCCCGTTGTCAGTTTTATGTGTAGGTGTAGGGGGATCTTCCAGAAGGACAGGACTACGGCATGGCAATGTTTTCATCCGCCCCTCGTCGACCCCCCTGGCTAGTGTTAAGGGAGTGAGTTGTGTGTTAATGTTGTGAGTCAGGTGTGTGGTCGCAGGAGTAACATTTATTAATTTCGTTGAATTTTAATTTTAAGGCTTATGACTAACAAAATATAAGGCACATAGGAACTATAATGTTATAGGCTAAAATATAAAAAGGTACAGAGGACCTATATCTATATACACGCAGGATACAGAAAGTTATACAAACACAAGGCAAAGCGATACAACATTGATCGAGTTATATATATCATAATCATTTATATAATGTTAAGTTATGCATTCGGTCTTATAACTAATTGTACAAGTAAGGCGCACGCTTTAAGGTGCGTAGTATGGAATACATATTTATTTATTTGTTGAAATCCTTAAGTCTACCGTAGATGGAGTCAACCAGTTCGAGGAAAGAACTAAGGGTTTTCTCCTTCTGGGCAAGTTCGGTAACCTTGTAGGGCGCAACACTAAAGCGACTGCATACCATCTCATGTTTCAGGCGAAATGCTCCGAAACGTGGGCACTCTTCTAGAAGATGGTCCGGGGTTTGATCGTCATGTCGTCACAAGGGCAAGTATTATTCGATAGGATTTTGAATCTGTGGAGATAGGCCTTATGGGCGCCGTGCCCCGTTAGATACTGTGTCAGGTGAAAGTTGGGTGTGGTTTTCTTCCACAGCGCTCGGATGTCTCCGAGGTTGGGGAAGAACGTCCTGGTCCGTTGGCTACTAGACAATTGTGAATAAGAATAAATAAGAATGACAGCAATAAAAGCAGTTTCACGCGAGTATAATGCAGCAAGTTTATAGGCACCTAGGAATCGTGGTAATTTCTACCCAGCTGCTGGTTTTACTTTATGGTCGCGTAATAAAAAGTGGCTGCCATACACTCCTCGTTTCCGAAACAGGCGGGCGATACGTCCATTTTCACGTGGTCCGTACATCAACGTCAATGCCTTGTGACTTCAGATATACTGCCCTGTGTCCGGAGGGCAGAGTGGCTCTATTTATTCTGGACACACACAATAGTGAATTACACCTACGCTGGGTGGAATTATTAGGTGCGTACTCATGTCTTGAAGGAAACTATTGGCCTCACTGCGGCGAACATGAATGATCTTTGCTATCAAGTTCAAGTGTCGAGACCCTGCTGTATTGATATTCGTTTGTTTTTGTAATGTTTAGTCAGATTAAAAGTACCAAAGCTACTTTTAAATATTATGACTGTTGGTGATAACCATATGAGGCATCATAATAAGATATTTTCCAAGAAACTGGCATTAATGAAACATGAATTATCGCAAATTCACTCCACATTCCACAATAATCCTTCACGAAGACGTACAGATTACATACTCAATTGTAATATGCAAAGGCCCTCTGAAATTTAATTATGGTATTAAATATTACGGCATTCATATACTGACATTAAAATTCATGTGTATTTTAAGCGAACTTATTTATTACGTACCATTATCTTAATTTTAGTATTACGAACCTCTGTAAAATCATATCACAAGGACACACGATTAAATTAAAATTTACGTGATAATATAAATTTGATGTTGTAATATAAACGAATTATGGCAATTTGGGTTGGTTTATTTCATGAGAGGTAAAACATCTATGCTTATTTTCACATGAGTAAACATGAATCGCGACATTGTCTCCTTTTATTAGTTGATAACCAAGCCTTTACTAGACATTGAATGGATTGTTTTCTCTATCCAACTGTTAATTACAGTCAGAAAAGTGAGAGAGACGACACACACTACCATGCTGTCAATAGTGGATTTTTACGATTCTGATGTTCACATATAAAGCTTGCACAATTTGATGAATTAATTATAACTAAGTTATCATACGGAAGAATGATTACACTCACAGAAAAGAGAGTTATAGTCAGGTCATTGTTTCTTTACAGCGAGTGGTTAATTGACATAGGGTTTTGCTCAGTCCATTTTTTTTAATTGAGTTTAATAAAGTCGATGTGTTTTACCAATCAGCTATTTTTATTAATAAACTATCGAAAAATCATACTTTGAAAGCAAATAATTTATATTTATGATGATAATTTTATATTTAAATGTTTATAAGTTTATTGTCGGATGGGTCGAAACTTTGATCCTGTTTTTAATGTGAATGACCTGTTTATGTTAGTACGTCCTGGCGGTTCATCCAAGCCCGTTGGATTAAATTCCCAGCGGGCTTTCCACTGAAGCACTAGACTGTCCGCTAATTAATTATAAATATTATTGAAGCAACTGCGCGTGCCTCAACCGTTTATCATCACAATATTCCGCAGCATAATTCACTCAAAATGTTTCTGAGCTGCATTAAATGAAAGATACATCATACGTAACAAGCATAATGGAATTCTGTAATGGAGTCATCAGCATCGAAAAATCCACTTTTTCTCGTTTAAAGCTTAATAAATTATGATCATGGCGCCGGCAGATGGTGCAGTGAGACAATTTCAGGAGCACGCTGTTGTTTTTCGATAGGCGATCAACCTTCCAGCGATAATATATTGCTGACCCGATCCCCTTACCGTTTTCAGCTTTTTAATCCTGTGATTTATGGTACGTACAGAAAACGATTTTTGAATACAATGAATTTCATTTTCGCTTCGATCGGCGATAAATTTCTCTCTGTTTTCATTAGGGTTGCTGTTGTTTGCATTTGATTCGTGTGTGGAGTTGAAGTGGCAAAATATTTGTGCGTTTATCTTTGATCATATGTGTAATAGCGTCAGTGAATAGATGCGTTTTAGATATATTAGCGGCCCTTGCATTCGAAACATTGGGCTAGATGTATAAATTAAATTCTTGCAAGGTTTAGACTTAATATACTTCTTCATCTTGTCGTGCTTTTCCAACTAGTGAAGGTTGGCAGTCAGCTCAGCATACTGTATTTTGTCTCTTGCGAGGCGAAATAGTATATAATATAATATTATAATTTTATTACTGTAGTTTTTTATACTGTATGGACTCCTAATGGTAAGTGTTGAAGGATTTCTTTAAAGAGAAAAGAGAAACGAGTACAATTGTCCCTCACCAGTCGATGTAATTATATTGGCCTATTTGAAATCGGATATACATCGGATCTCGAAATGTTGTCATTAGTGAACTTATATAGTTGCTTGAGTCACTATAGCTAATTTTAGGTGTATCTTTTGTGTCGCACAAAAGATACACCTAAAATTAGCATACATAAACTCACGCCTTTGTCCCCGAAGAGGTAGGCAGAGGCACCGCCAGGACACCCACATTTCGCCTTGTATGTTTCGTCCAATGATGTGATAGGGGCGAGCCTATCGCCATATCGGGCACAAATTCCTAACTCCGGGCTGATAATGAATAGAAAAATCCAATATCACTTTGCCCGACCCGGGACTCGAACCCGAGACCTCAGCTTTGTAACCGTACCGTAATACAACTAAGTCACCGAGGCATTTGATTGGTTGAAATATAAATTACTAATAACGGTATCAATTTCAACCAATCACATGAATAAGCAACTCTGCATTTAATAGTGCTAGGAAAATATCTCTAACAAATGTAGCCAGATATTAGAAAGAAATCATTTTTGCCGTACAGACGGCTCAACCTGGTCTAGAGGTCCCGAGAGGATTATGCGCCGAGTCACAAAAGGAATTGCAAATCCTAGATTTGAACGTGTGTCACTTAATCGCTGCAATCGTAAATATAAATTATGTAAATGATTTCCTTCATTAGAAACACGTTTCAGTCTAAGCAGTTAATTATACACTTTTGTAGTTTTTATGTTTTGTGAAGACGTAGTTAACTCGCACTAGGACAGCTTGGACTATAGCCGAACCCTACTAGAAATTTCGATTGTTAGGGGAGGCTCGTACCCTGACGGTGACGTATAATATGGGCAAAATAAAATTATTGTATTTATTTATTGTAATTTTACGTTTTTAGAATATTTCGGATTGGAAGAAACTTTTAGGAATTGTAATGTTTTTGTCAAAAAATATATGCTTATTGTTTTATCTGGAATCACACTTGGAGTGGAAGAAATAGCACGCGCAAAACCCGTCCGCTAATGCATTAATAAGGCATAGCTTCCAAGAAAAAACGCTAGACACTCCATGCCATTTGTCGTAAAATTACAACCGTAAGCCTATTAGAAAATGTATTATTTACAGGCGTACTCTAATACTCCGCTCTACTAAAAGGGCCGAAGGAAACGTAAACAAAGCTTTTTGTTAGCAACAATTAATCAGCTTAGTGGGGACTAGGTGTTTCGAAGTGGTTGCGTGTGGAAACTTCTTAAGAATTCGTTGGTGAAAGATACTTGCCACTTTCCTAAACCAGAGCACGTATTTCCAAAGCATTTGGTAGTGTTTTTTTTCTTTAAAGCTCTTTTTTAGGTTAAATATATTTAATATACTTGTCGTAAACTACATAAAACTTTGCTAATTACATCACAGCACCCTTTACACAGGTGAAACGGAAGAACGCGTGGAAACGCAGCGCGCCGCGGAGTCGGGACTTGATTGCTAATCGATACCAAAGTTTTGCATACGGCAAGAAACGCTATGTGCAAGTCATGTCCATTCAAGCGATATCGCTTGCTCTAACGTATGATCTGAATCTATTTTCCCGACAAGACTGTTTAGGCCTCATGCTAATTTAGCACTATAATCTGTGAGTGCTAAATCCTGTAGGTCGTATGTGACGGACGAGAGTAGATAGCGCTGTTCCTACGCATTTGCATTGCAAATGGTCCGCATCGGAATTCTGTACGTACGCTTTAGCCTTGTGACGGACAAACACTTTTGTTTAAAAAACTAATTGCATTCGCAGTATCAAGCTACTTGTAAAGAAGAGTCGGAAGCAATTATAATATTGTATTATAAACAACCGGACAATAAACTTGTACATTATTCCGTACGAAATCTGTTTCAGCGAACTTTTATATAATTAAAACTGTGGATTTGCGCCGCCGCCGTTGCAGGGGCGAATAATTCATAAGAAGGTTAATTAAATTCGTTCTTCCGCTGCGGTTGGGAGTACGTATAAAATTGAATTACGGCCATTAATCTAATCTCGCACATTGGCTCTCAATTCTGCACGGTTATGGGCACGCCACTAAACCGTTTCCAGTCTCAATTATTATATTATATAGCTAGAAGAGGCTTTACATTTAACTCCATACGAGGATTGCGAAATCCTTACGCTAATTCTCGGGTTTAACTTTAGAGTCACGATGGGACTAATTGCAATTTAAAACGAGCTTATATTTGATACTATTGAAAGTGAAATAAAAGTCGTATAAGTATTAAAGACTGAGTTTCATTGAATTCCAACTATCTTAGCACAAAGCTAAGTTTTACTTTTACAAAGATTATTATAGATCACTTTATGATTATATTATAAACGTACATACATAGGTATAATACAATTATTAAACATAACAAAAGCAAAATCATATTATAATGACTGGTTCTAAAAAAATTAAGATTAAATTTAAGCTAAACTTAAAGATTTTACAATTCGCTCTCCGAAATTGTTTTTTATATACATAAATAGATACTAGAAAGCGCCGATGAGAATAATAATATGATGTCTAAAAATTATTGATGAAAATGTCATCGTTTCATTATTGTTTGAGAAGGGTCTTCTCTGAAAAGATTATATTTTATAATGAGCAATTTCACGTAAGCCTATTATTTCCGAATAAGGCTTTGTTTTATTAATGTATTTATTTATTATTAAGTATAATGTCTTATTTAGGTTATCAATTCTTATAATTTTATTTGTTTGCCTGTTTTTGTCTTTAATTGATTTCAATTACAGTATATACAGGTACAGTGTATTTTAGGTCAATATAAATATATTTTTATGTTATACTTGTATTAAGCAAAGCATGTGTGACGCATGAAATCACGAATGCATCAATATGAGAATTTGTAATTTTAATCATCGGTAATTTTGACATAAACTTTTTTTTTAAATTAATTTTAACATCGGTAATAAATATTTATTAATACAACCTTAAAACTTTTTACCCGTTTAGAAAACCAAGGAAAAATAATTGTATTCTAATTGCTTACTTGGCTCCCTCATAAATCATTTTTATTGAGCCTTCATTCCAATAGGCTACGGCAAGTTACGGCCAATTTTCTTAAGAGCATTGTAATATAGATTGTCAATAGCCACTCGGTAATCCACTAAAGCAGCCCAAAACAAAGGGGTTATCTGTAAAATTTACGAGCAATAAAATTGGCGTGGAACACCTTTACAGAAGAAAATATGAAAATATTCCATTTTGTTCGGAATAAATTACCCCAAATTGCTTGAAATTTGGATTGTGGCCGCACCCTTTAAATCGGGAATACAGATTATGGCGCGCCGTCAATGAAAAGATAATCCAGTTATTCAGAATGATATGTTTATGACGGAAAACTTGCGTGGCCTAAATATCCGAATTATACTTTATTGGGCGTAATTGAAATGAACATTTTTTTTTGGAAATAGACCGAATTTCGTCGATTCGGAGTGTATGTGGTCCACCAAGAACTAAAGATCAAAGCCAACCTCACCTGCTCGCGGTACACTCTGCTGACCTTACCAACGAGGCAATGGCGAAACTTTGGTTCCCAATTTTGTGGGTTGTGGGGGTCAGACGGCGGGTCGCCCCACGTAATACCAAAACTCCGTCATATCATGGATGGCACAAAGAAACGTTGTTGGTACGGCTAGGGCGTCGCCGCATAACGACGCGCAGGCCCATCGCCCTAAGCCTGTGACAAGTGGGCAAGGGCTACCGCGCACGGTTTCGCCACATGGAACATTGGCTCTCTCACCGGTAAATGCCGAGAGCTCGCAGATGTTCTCGAGAGACGTCGGGTGCATGTCGCGTTTCTCCAAGAGACGCGATGGAAGGGTGGCAAGTCTCGGGATATCGGGCAGGGTTATAAGCTGATTTACAGTGGATCTCCTACTGGCTGGAACGGGGTTGCCGTAGTGTTGTCGCCGAGCGTCCGGGAGAGTATTCTTGAAGTCGACCGACGGAGTGATCGGCTTGTGCGGGTTAAAGTCATGATCGAGGGGGTTGTTACCAACTTGATCAGCGCTTACGCCCCGCAGACGGGTTGTCCGGAGGCGGAGAAAGAAGCTTTCTGGACCCTTGTCGACGACACTATGCGCAATTTGCCCCAATCCGAGAGCATTGTGGTGGGTGGGGACCTGAATGGGCATGTAGGTGAGGATCGACGGGAGAATGAGCGTGTTCATGGCGGCTATGGTTTTGGCGCACGTAATGCAGAGGGGGACTCAGTTCTCAGAGCCTGTCTCGCGTCAGACCTGGCCGTTGTGAACACGTTCTTCCAAAAGAAACCCGAACACCTCATTACATACAAGAGCGGGCCCCACTCAACACAAATCGACTACCTGCTCCTAAGGAGATGCCACATCAGCAAAGTGACCAACTGCAAGGTTATCCCGGGAGAATGTCTCACGACACAGCATCGTCTTCTTGTTTTGGATGTCAAGGTAACACCGAAACCCAAAGTGGCCGAGTACCGACCACCAAGGATAAAGTGGTGGTTGCTGGATGGACCTGCTAGGCAGGGTTTCCGCGATGCTTTGATCCCCCTACTGGAAAATAGTATGGGGACCAAGGACGTGGGGGAACTGTGGGGTGGGGTTCATTCAGCAATCACCACCCTTGCGAAATCCAAGCTCGGAACCACTAAAGGTGGCCGCATCCTTGGCAGGGAGACTTGGTGGTGGAGTGGGACAGTTCGGGAAGCAATTCTCGGGAAAAGGACACTATTCAAAAAGTGGCAAGCGACTAACTCTCCTGAAGACCGCGTTGCGTACAACCTCGCCAAACGCGCTGCAAAGCGAGCCGTGGCTCAGGCCCGACACGAGTCTCTGTCTCCTCTGTATGAGAAGCTAGAGACCGCGGAGGGTCAAAAGATGGTCTATCGGCTCGCTAAGTCTCGGGAAAAGGCGACACTCGATATTACCAAATGTCGATGTGTCAAGGATTCCCGAGGCGCTTTGGTATGTGAGGTTGGCGCGGTGAAGGAGAGGTGGCGCTCCTACTTCCACGATTTATTTAACACCCTACATTTGAGAGTGTCCTATCCTGAATTGCCCCCGAACCAGGGTCTTGTGCCGCCTATTACACCTGACGAAGTTCTCTGTAGTCTTCGTCGCATGAAGAACCGGAAAGCGGTGGGGCCTGACCTTATCCCGATTGAGGCGTGGAAGTCGCTGGGACTTCATGGTGTGGACCTTCTCGCTGCGTTATTTAACCGCATCCTGGATACCAAGCAAATGCCTGACCCTTGGCGGTTGAGTGTGATTACTCCTGTGTACAAGGGAAAGGGCTGTGTTCAGGAATGCGGCAATTATCGTGGCATTAAGGTCATGAGTCATACCATGAAGCTCTTCGAACGCATCATCGAGTCCAGGCTCCGCCAAGAGTGTGCTGTCTCTGAGTGTCAATATGGCTTCCGACCTGGCAGTGGCACTACAGACCCGATATTTGCCCTTAGGATGCTTGGCGAGGCATACAGGGCGAAGAAGACGCCTCTGCACATAGCATTTCTAGATCTGCAGAAGGCCTTCGACTGTGTGCCGCGTCAGGCAATCTGGTGGGCATTGAGGGCAAAAGGGGTACCAGAAGCCTATGTTGATACCATTAGAGACATGTACCTCCGATCCGAGTCCTTCGTTCGGACCGCCGTTGGCGATACTAATTCCTTCCCGATTGATATTGGTGTGCATCAAGGCTCGGCGCTGAGTCCATTCCTCTTCAGTGTTGTGCTCGACGTCATCTCGTCGGACATCCAGGACCCTGCGCCCTGGTTGTTAATGTACGCCGATGACATAGCACTGGTGGAGGAGGACCGGCGACTTTTGGAGCGCAAGGTCAATCGGTGGAAGGAAGCGCTTGAGAACGGTGGTCTGAAATTAAATGTGGCGAAGACCGAGTACATGGCGTGCGGGGGTACGGACCCGGAAAGCATCATGATAGGGAACGAACTTGCCGTGAAGACGGACAGGTTCAAGTACCTAGGGTCCGTACTGCATGAGTCCGGTGACATCGACCTTGACGTCAAAGCCCGCATAGGCGCTGCTTGGTCTAAGTGGAGGGAGGTCTCGGGCATACTTTGCGATCGCCGGATGCCGATGAGGCTCAAGGGCCTCATCTATAAAAGCATCGTGCGCCCTGTGCTCCTGTATGGTACTGAGACGTGGCCTGCCCTCAGGCGACATGTGCAGGAGGTCCACGTCGCGGAGATGATGATGATGACGAAGATGCTGCGGTGGATGTGCAACGTTACGCGTTTAGATAGAATCCGTAATGAGCACATCCGCGGCAGCCTTGGTGTCCGCGATGTGGCAGATAAACTCCAAGAATGTCGCTTGAGATGGTATGGTCATGTCCTGAGAAAGCCGCAGGAGTACGTCGGCAATGTGTGCCTGAGACTCAACATTCCAGGACCTCGACCAATGGGTAGACCGAAGAAGCGCTGGCTTGATGTCGTCAAGGAAGATATGAGAGTCAATGGCCTGACTATTGAGGATGCCGAAGACCGGGCGAAATGGAGGAGACTCAGCCGGAAGGCGGACCCTGGCACCGGCCGGGATAACGCCTAAGTAGAAGTAAGTAAGACCGAATTTCGTCGATATTTTTAGCCATTCATTTGTATGCCAGGTTTTAAGTAGCTCACTATTTAAATTTCTATTAGTAAAAAACTCAATACTATAGTACATGATAAAAATAAAAGAAATACTGCACATATTCAAAGTATGACCTTAATTGATCAAAATATATTATTTTTATTTATTTTATTTTATTTAAGTTAGGTGTAAAACCATTTAAGAAATTACAACTTAATGTTAACTTCTTCATGATATTAAAACATGTTTGTAAGCTTTACTCCACTTTTCGTGTAAAAAAAACAACAGACAATGTTCCCTAATAATATATGTATATTTTTAATAACAAAAAGGGCTACAACAATATTGTGTTTAGGGATATTTATTAACCACCTAGGCACCTAGGGACTTCAGGTTTGCATAAGTTAAAATAAATTATTTCTTAACGTAATTATGGAAAAAGACTATTCTATTTACGCTTTCGCTTCGTCTAATGGCCGCCACATAACATGAAGTGCGTTTGCACAAACGCGAGTTTGCAGCAGTCTCGAATCGAAAATTGAAATGAAGTTTGCGCAGTTATTTGCCCACACACGTTCCAGTATACTGGTGCAAAATCAGACTTGCGCAGTTATACGTATCAAAATATATCCGTCAGTGGACTGTCGAAGCTTTGTATGAATGAAATATTAACCTATTTACTAAATATACACCATAACATCACCATCTATTTTCATTTTCCTTCAAATTACTGGCATATTTCTTCACGCTAAAATTAGAGTGAATTTGCTAATAGACTTGTTAGGAATCTTAACGAACATTTTTATCATCTTAATAAACATTTAACTCCAAGAATGTTTCTATTTACAAGTTTTTTATTTATTCTACATAAGCTGTGATTTTTATCGTAGCTCTGCCAGTGTATAGGAGTTGATAGTATCTATTTTATACTGGCACGGCAAAGTGACTATAATTCGTCTGATGGAAAATTCCGTGCAGTGAAGACAGAGTATCCATCTCTCGCCGAGAAATGCCTCGACGATGGATAATATAATTATTTCAATCTATTCGACATCGAGCATACTCTCGATGACCCCGACACGTTACACTCTTTGTAAATTAAAATAATAGATTTACCACCACTGTGAACCGATATCTCATTTTTTTTTACTGTTTTTTTTTTTGCATTGAATGGCGAGACGAGCATGTCATTCGCCTGATGGTAAGCGAGAGGACCGCTCATGAACAGTAGCAAACCAAACAATATCATGAATTACAAAGCAATACTTAGCATTTCATTGTGCTCGCCATCATGAGACATATTAAGATGTTAAGTCTCATCATGTCCAGTAGTTACGGCAAAGCAACTCTAACGCGCCTTATGATAAGTGGAATGCGGTATACATTTGACCATTGACACAATAGGGTATTTAAGTATGATCGGTTTATGGTATTATTTTGCGTCCAAACATAAATAACATAAACATAAAATATTTCTGTCAAAACAGTATTAAAGTAGCTTGTAACATGAGGCAAATATGACTATTTAAAAAAAAGAGTGGGAATGTAGTAGGGACATCAGACTGGCTCTTTCACACGCGTACATTGTAATGCATATTAAGTGACGTCACTAGTTTTGTTATGCATCCCTTTTCTTTTACTCCCACTACAAGATTTTAAATGTTTCTAACTTGTTTGATTCTGAATAGATTTACAAAATTCTTTGTTTGGTAGATTTTGGAAATGGATACCTTTTGATATATATACGTATAATCAAAAAAATGGAGTCAAATACCCTATTGTGCCGGCTTCGTCGACACCGAATATCTATATCTATATCAGCCCATATACGTCCCACTGTAGGGCACGGGCCTACTCTACAATCGAGAGAATCAATCGATAGTGGTTAGGCCATATAGTCCACCACCCTGGCCTAGTGCGGGTTGGCGGACTTACATGCCGTAGAAATTCTTTAAACAGACACGGAATATACAGGCGAGTATATCCTACCACAAGCATCCAAGTACGACACTTGTTTATAAAATTACAACCACAGGAGTGTCGTTAATTCACCAAAAATATGCGAATAATTGTTCATTAACGTATAATGGTTGTACGCTGTACATCAAAATTGTAATTAGTGGGTACAGCCGACGCCAGCGATCGTGTAAAAACTGCAATTTATTTCACCAGAAGCCACCGGATGAAATATTATGGGCGAATAATGCTTTTTATTCGAATTTCGCGAATGCTGCCTCTTAAATGAGTTTACATTTTTGTTTATTTTTATTTTATTTTGTCATATATTTTTGTCAACAAAATGTGTTTATTTTATTCTGTGATTGGTATACGAGTTAACCTTGTAATTGAGTGATAGCGAATAGAGGTTATAAGCGATACCTAGCATAAGTTTCCAGGAACTGAAATTGGTGCCTGGCATGTTCCTCATCCCCTACCACAGCTGGAGCGAAAATAAGCTCGGTGAACTGTCGGTGAGATTATTGCCCTCTTTGACCATCGGGGACATAAGCATGAGGTTTTTTTGTTGCGATGAATGTCGACGCCCGATGGTAAGCGACATGACCGCTTATGGACAGTGGCAAAACCAAATAACACTGTTATAAAGTAATGCTATGCATTCCATTGCGCTCGCCATCCTGAGACATAAGATGTTACGTCGCATTATGTCCAGTATGTTACTCTGGGTCCAAAGTCTTTCAAACCGCAACACAACAGTGCATTTATACTGCTGTTTAGAGGATGTTATGTTTCTGGCCATTTTATGGCACCTGAAAAACAAGTTATAAATAAATCAAATAAATACACCCAACAGTCACATACATAGTCCTTACCTCACACTAAGATCGAGTCTTGTGTTGTGGGTATCAGAAGCTACGAGAGACTTTTCGGCCTCACAAACACCCAGACCCGAAACAAATACCTGTGGATCACACAAATATTTGTTTCGGTGCGGGGATCGAACCCGCGGCATCTCGTTTCACAGGCGGCGTCAAACCAACTACGCCACGGAGGCTGTTTTCAGTTTTGTTTACGATGACTTTAATCTTGTCAATTCTATTAAAAGATTCATACAAGAAATGCAGTTTACTTACAATTATTAGTATACAATAGAGGAAGAAATAGCGGTGGTTCTAACTACCCAGGCGGCCTCTCACATATTAAGAGAGATCTACCACCAGTAAACTTATGAATGTTTTATGTAAATACTCAAAAACCTTTTAATGCTATATTAAATGTATGAGCTGATTCCTAAAGTACTTGTAAGTATACGTGTATATTTACGTAAAGGTTTAGAAATAGAGGTCATGCCGCAAAGTGGAAAGTCAATAAATCTTTAATCGTTCTACGTATTCAGACCCCAGAGCTGACTCAATTTTCTCAAGTAATTGAAGCTAAATAGGAGACTTTTGTGCTTTTCGATGTTAATTACCTCGCCAAAAATAGTTCTTTGTGAGGTTAATTAACAAACTACGGCGCGTCGCTTTAAATATGTAGGTGTTTTAGCTACGAGGCAGTAAGTTAATGGCTATTTAAAGCTGGTCATAGTTAGTAGCTACGGTCAGTAGTAGTTTAATGTTGATTTTTTCAATTATTTCAGTCCGCCCCGTGACCACGAAAGCTGTAAAGTAATCGAAATGTTGGGAAATTAAAAAATGTAAAAATTAAACCAAATTGCGATAAATCCTAAAAAATAGTTTTATTTCAATGTGTAACATTCGCGTAAACTAAGAAACCATTTTTTGAGCATTCAAATTTGAAAAAGGGAATGGATGTTATTAATAAAATAAAGTATTTCTGGCTAAGTATCTACAAATGTACAAAATTTTAAGCCGATGGCAATACAACTGGCTACTAGAGTAACTACTGGGAAAGATAAATTGAAACAAAGGCAGGCGGAACTTAAGTCTAACCGCAACGGTAGTGTTTCAATGTAAAAGCCTCTGGAATATTTAAATTTTCTTTTGCTTAGCACAACTTTCCCACAATGACTTTTCTAATTACATAAGTAAAACGTGGACGATAAATCTCGGGTAGAGGAAACTTGGGAGTGAACTTTCTAAAATGTTTTCGACTCGTAACTTTAACCCTCACAAATCGATGTTACGGTTACATCTTCGTACATTCATCAATGGATGTTTGAAGTTTAGTCACCCGAACGATATAAAGAACCTATTTAATATTGGATACATCTGTATTTGTACGATTTTTTAGTTTCCATTAAAAATAATTTTGAATATTTTTTAAACAACATCAATTCCAATTTAATGCTACATAAAAATTATAAAAGAAAAAAAAAGATAGTATAATTTACTATATTATATTTTATTAATTTAACTATATTTGTTTCAGCTGGATAGTGACCAAGGTACTCAAATTGAAATACCCACCCACACAAGTATCGCCTGTCGATTCTATTCCATCCATCCATCCATCCATAAGCCAAAGGACGTCCACTGCTGAACATAGGCCTCTCCCAATGATTCTATTATACGGTTTCAATTAATGCGGCGTTAAATGTGTCCATTGCAGATAAATTGTCTTCCTCCATCATCTGATATTCCAGCTGGTATAACCAGAGTAACTACTAGACATAATGAGACTTAGCATCTTATGTTTCAGCATGGCGAGCGCAGTCGAATGCCAAGCATTGCTTTATAATTCACGGTGTTGTTTGGTTTTGCTACTGTCCATGAGCGGTCGTGTTCCTTACCATCAGGCGAATGGCATGCTCATGTCGCCATTTATAGCAATAAAAAAAAATTGGCACTGCACTTCATCAAGAACAATGTAGTTAAGTTACTGTGCTAGTATAAAAATATAATTTAATAATCCTTTTTCAAATTTTTACATAATAATTCCAACTGTAGAATCATCATCATCATCCACAGCCTGTCGGGTTCCACTGCTGAGTATAGGCCTCCCTTATACTATGCCACTGACAAAGGAGAAACAGTAGAATAGTAACGGCAAAAAAAATCGTTTGTAAAGGATAGTGTTGATTGTAAATTACCTGTGGAGTCTGGAGTTCTCTCACTAGCAAAAGTTTTGTAAAACTCTGTTAACATGAGTTGTATATTTAGACTATGCTTGTTGTAATTGTTTTCGACGTTTTATTTTCACAATATTTTTAATTTTCTCTCAGCCGGAGTTGAAATTTCAACTCCAATAAGAATAAATAGTAGTATTTTTTGAAAACTTCCTGGTATTGAAATAAAACGATCCGTAAAACAATTTTTTTAAGGATTATAACGCGGTGTGCGTCTGTAAGATGTATTTATTTTGATTATGAAACTTTCAGTCCAATAAAAAAGTCTATTCAAAGACAATCATTAAATAAAACGCATGCAGCACCATAGCACGATTTACTTACAACCACGCGTAATCCAAAACACATGTCTTTATAAATGTTCCTTCGGCGGGACAATGATTGGCATTTCAATTTGGAACGAGTTGCACATACCTAACATCGTGGGCCGGAATGCGATTTATACTGTGGCAGCCAAGGCAACAAACATTCGTTTATCTAGAGCCAACCGCTAACATTTTTTGATTCTCGTAAATTACAATCTGATCCAATTTGCTGGAAGTGTTTTGGGAATCTGACAGAATAAACCGGATAAAATTTGGTGCCTTTAAGCCGAAGTGTTTGGCGAATTGGTGGAGAAAGGAGGCTTATAAAATCTATTATTTATGAGAATGGCCTAATCGTACTCTCGATTGTACAGGAGGCTCGTGTCCTGCCGTCAGACGTATATGGACTGATACAGTACATTATAAGAATGGCGTATAAATTTTAAAATGGTGATACTCTTAAATGGTTATTTCCCCATTGATGTCGTTAAATACAAAATATACTATGTATTGAATGCTTTTATTTTATTATATTTAATTTTGACGGGACACATCGTTTAAACGGAGAAAAGGTCATTTCAAGTCAAATAATTATTATTAAAATGTTATTAAAATATGTCACGCTGAACGTGCTTACAAACAGATAATTTATCGACCGGAAAGTGTCAACTACCTATTGTCCTCTAAATCCAAAAAAGCAACAGAAGCCGCAGAACACAGCCAGTAATATTTGTATGAAGAACTCCATTACAGCGAGCATGCGCCCACCACAAACTTATTACAAACATTTATTTCGGCCAAAAACCGGGGCCACGTAAATTACTTCGGTATCTTCCGAAGCAAAAACATAATTAATGTTGCGCTGTTTGTAATCAGAGAACTAAGTGGCACACAACGAGCGCCAGATGCTGTTCTCTTATTATTTCCACTACGCCTTTTATTTTGCGATATAAGAATTTGATATATCACTGACAAAAATACTTACGACTTTATATATTTGTGCTTCTTTTTTTACAACTAATGCATGTATGTTGAAACTAATCTTTGAATTTAAACATAAACCGTCTTCAGAAAACCTTGAATGGAAAGCAAAATTTTTGTAATTAGTTGGGTGACATGTTACCTGCGTCAGTCGGACAAAAGTAGATAAAGAATCGATGAGCACTTAAATTATTTAAAAAAGAGTAGTTTAATTGGCACTGTGCAAATACTCAAATTATAATATCGGTATCTTTTTTTCTGGTTTTCGGCGCTATCGGATAAGAAGGAAGAACTTGCTGCACATTAACGTGTCGATAAAAAAATTATTTTTTGAAAATATATTGCAGCATAGGTACTCGGATCGCCTTCTATCTGTGTTACAAATTAATGCTTCCACAGTAAAAAACTACCAGGGTAAATAACTCTAAAAGCACATTAATCGTAATTGTATTCAGGGCGAACAAACAAACAAAATAAAGATCTATTATTCTCCGTGCACACTGTTTTCACTTCTAGGTAGAGCGACAAGTATTTCCACTATTCAAACGAATAGCGTTAGTGTACGTGAATTTAACACATACTGAGAAATATATTTACATTGAAAAGGATGAAATCATCAAAAACAAAACCCTTTCGCGAATCCTTAAGACGTCAGCCTTCCTTCCGTTGGCAATTAATCAACCTCAGATTATGTTTTTAGACATGACGCCGTTTTAAATTTATTTATTCTCAGCACTTAATTGCGGTTTTCAGTTACGGGCTCTTGACGCAAAAACCGGTTTGTTTTGATAATTAATGGATTCAACGCTCGTTACGTCGCGAACGGAGCAAGCATTTTGGTCGGTTGTTTTACTTTTCACTCAAGTTTAGACACAGAAAGAAACCGTGTCTCACTTGTTGGGATAAATAAGAACGATGATGGATATGAACACGTTGCGCTGACTTACAGATCTTTTAACAAGAAAGGATTCTGAGATACACAATATTCGATGTTTTGCTAAAAATTGTCTACAAAGCATGATCAATCCCAGTGCCATCACATTCAATTATGAAAAATGAAACTTTATAGTGATATTAATAAAAATCAATTACCAATAGGTATTAAAATATTTTTGTGTGGCCTCCGGTTTTTTAACTTTCCCGTCAAACACATATTATGTAATTTTACATAAACTCACGCCTCTTTACCAGAGGGGTAGCCAGAGGTGCTACAATGATACTCACGTTTCGCCTTGTATGTTCCGTCCTACAATGTGATAGGGGGCGAGCCTATTGCCATATCGGGCACAAATTTCTGTCACCGGGCTGATAATGAATAGAAATTTGGCCGACCCGGGCTTCAAACCCGAGATCTCAGCTTTGCAATCATGCCGTTGTACAACTGCGCCACCGAGGCATTCGATCTACATAATATAATAAAAAATATTGTGTGGTTTAGATAAATAAAAGTTGACTAATATATAAATAATATTAAGACCCTAACTTAAAATATATGAAATGTTATTGCTTTTTATAATTAAGACGTAAAATGTATACTGATCTGTCCTTTGAGTCCTTTAACAAGATACACCACATTAATAAACAAGCCTACATATTTGACGTGCTCTAAAATACCGAGCGGAAATCAAATCGTTAAGAAATATGGGAATTAGAATAATATAATGAAAATGTAATGAAGCCACAATATGTTTCATTTCGTTCAAAGGCATTTTGAGAAGACTCAAAAATATAATAAAAGAATAGGTAACGTCTCAGTTTAATATCATTTCAATAAGCCGTCACATCCAATATGTTACCACCTGGTAATACGGGTGTATGGCAAAACGTTATTGAAGAAAATATTGGATTCGTATTAATGTAATGAAAATTTTCTTTGATTATTGCTTATAGACTGACAAGCTTTGTGTTATATTTATGAGGAATATTACTGTTTTTTAGACTACGTATAATTGTATGACCTTATATAATGATTAGGTAACTTTGCTGTTGAAATATATAGGCTGATTTGGCAAATAGATGAGAGATATCAATACTTGTATGGCTAAAGGCTTTACTATTTTCCAGCTCCAATACTTTTAGCAAATTGTGTACCTGTGTAGGTAGGTAAATACCCTGTGGTATCAATCTCTTAGTAAAAAATTGAACCTCCAACACGGAATCACATACAGACACAAACAAAAAAGGTTCGTACCTATGAAAACGGACAGGTGAATGGTTCCACATATTGGAATCGTGAAAGCGATCCGATTGCGCGATGTACGTAGCTATCCACTCCTCTTTATTTCAATCCCTGAATTGGATCACAGAATTGGTGTAGTTTCGAGGGATAAGCACCGCCATATGTCACAAGGGCGGGATCCACTTGGGATAAAAAGGCACTTGTACCTTTTTAGAACTATGCTACCTCACTTTACAACTTTACTAATTCATGAGATAATAAATAGCCAATGGCTAGCTGCTTGCCACGCTATTTCCTACTCAAACGCATCGCTTCGTAGAATACATATGGGGTAAAGTTGGTAATAATTTGCGAGGGTCGTCGATGTCTTCCTGTTGCAAACTTTATGTTTTTGTGTTACCCGTGCTGCCTGAATTCTAAATTGGCTGGTAGTGGTCTTTGTTTTCCTTTCGACTTGTGTTGGTGTATGAGAGAAATCTAAATTAGATTTTCGCAGGACGGTACTAGAGTATTGGGGATTGGAATAAAGAATCGTAACTGATAAAATTAAGGTGGTGGATAACGTCATGATCGATAGATTTTATTATTTTAAAAGTTAAGTCAGGCAAAAATGCTAGCAAAATAAATTTAGGTCAGAAATATAACATAGGATGAAATATTAATATAGGATATGGGTTTTGTGTGTTAAAAAAACTAATTAGAAGAACAAATTAATAAGAGAGGATATTTGTGCAATTAATTTGAGACAATTTGTATTTATTGCCGAGGAAAGATCAATCAAATTGAATGCTTAATCAGTCAACATCAATATAAGTAATAGATCTCTGATATCAGTGATTGACTAACATTTTAAAAGGCGATGTTGTTTTCGTATTAAAATAGGTTATATAAACTGGTAAAATTATTGCTTCATTAATATGGAAGTATTTAAATATCTATTTATAGCTCAAAACCTGCCGCAAGAATCGGGTCATCAGATGCAAAAGAGATTTACCAAATTAGATTAGTACTTCCAAAGTTTAGCGAGGTCAAACGAACTTTTCAGCTTCAAAAACCAGCATTACCTTTACGATTTTAGTAATAAGGTGGTCTTTACTCATTAAGAGAGCTGCCTGTTTATGTGCAGTTGCTTTTGTATAAAATTTAAAACAAATCCAGAGTTAATAATATTACTATTATGTATCAATCGAAAATTATATTAAGCCGAGTTTGTGTGGAATTCAGATAAGACTTACAAAAAATACCAAAGTACAAATATAAGTCAGTGTATTTTGTTCATAATAATATAAGCTAATCTGGCGTTATATACTACGTGAGTCAAATTAGATATGACGAAATAACAACGTCGACAAATATTTGTCTCTCGGGACGGAACAAACTTATTTATCTCGAAGATATTTTCACCTTCAGTCGGGGCTTAGGAGTTGGAATTTATGAGCACAAATCAAGACTAAACTTGAAGATGCGCATATTATAGATATTTTTGGTACAATTAAAAATATAATTGACTTATTATTAATATTATAACGTGCAAAACGATCATCAAAAGTTTCTTTTTGTACTGGCACGACATGGCGACTGCAACGGATGGGAAATACAATCACAATCCAAAGTTATGACGGTATGACCGAAACCGTATGAATGTCTTTCGAACCCGAAACACTTGCGCAAGTTGCTTTGAACTATGAAAGGTTTCCTACAATCATGTTGTTACGCGAAGCACAATTTCAAGCTGTTTGAAAAGTCCGCTTCTGTTTATGAGCTCACTTTCCATCAGGCGAAAAAATCATCTCTTAATCATCTCGTCATTCTTCTGACTTATAAAAAAACCTAAACTCTTCAAAGATCTCGAAGGCAACTCCAATCGATGCTTCTGCAATAAATTGTCTTCAGCTAAAGTTTCAAAAAAGTTTGTGAATGATTAGCGTAGACGGCACCTTTGAAATTACTTGTGACTTTTGCCACATTAAAAGGCTTTTCGAAAACTATCTTGGTTGGCACCATCTGTCTCCCTATCGCGTCTCCACAAACGATCTAAGTTTGTTTCGACATTCCCTCCGGTTGACTCGTTATTTTGCCAGTAATAGTTTGCACAAGTTTGTACTTCAACATGGTAGGCGCTTTGTGAAGATCCGCATTATAAATGTAATTATAATTTGTTTATGAATTATGTTCGAAATTAAGAGTTATGCGATTGTTCTTCTGTTGAATATATTTTGCTGTTTATTTTGAAATATTTCAACATAATTGGCACGTAAAGAATCACCTATCCTAGTTTAAAGCTGATGTTTGAAACACTTATCTCATTATTTTCAAACAGCTTCAAGAACAACAGAGTCTCTGTTGTTATGGGTTTTCATGGGTAACTAACGGTGACTGCTCCATAAGGCGTTACCATAAGGCGCTCCATTTGCTCGTTTATTCATATTTCATGTATAAAATATTGTTCGTTTTATACAAATGCAAACCAAAATGAAAGTGTATTATAATAAGATGCAAATGTGTAAAGTACAAAAGATGGAATTTCCAAGGAGCGGCATTTTTTCCACTTCAATGAGCCGGCTAATTGATAGGCACTCCGGTTTCGGCCAATTACGCCTTCCAATTCTTCAACTGAGCCAAATTATTTTTGGGTATCTTGTTTTAGAAGTCCAATGTTTTTATGCTGCTCATTTTAAAAGCGATATTCGATACTGAAAAGTTAAACTTAACGCTTCATTCATATATGCTTTGTTCATATTCAACTTATAAATACATTGAGTTATTGGAATTTTGTATATATTTTTAAGGTGGTATTTATATTGCATTACATCATGAGCAGAAAGCACAAATGTTGGATATAATATTCAATGCAAACAGCTAAACTATAAGGGTATACTTTCGAAGTCTCTTCCCACACGCCGTTGTTTTTGCAACTACAATTACAAATATTTTTTTTATTGCGATGAATGGCGAGGCGAGCATGCCATTCGCCTGATGGTAAGCGATACGACCGCTCATGGACAGTAGCAAAACCAACCAACACCATGAATTACAAGGCAATGCATGGCGTTCCACTGTGCTCGCCATCCTGAGGCATAAGATCTTAAGTCTCATTATATCCAGTAGTTGTTATCTGATTGTATTCAATTCAATGCTTATCGGATAAGGTTATAGCGAACACTTGTAGTGTCTCTACAGCAAGAGTTGCGTCTGAATGTTTGAATTCTCCGAAGAGACAATCGATAAACGCTTGAATTCGTACAAAGCGTAATGAATGAATCAATTACTGAAAAGTTCCTTTAAGACAGTTGACAAAGGGGTCCGGTCTTAAAGTCTTGAATAAGTGATTGGTGCTAATCACCTAACTTTTAATTAATGACCTCGCTTAGGTCATGAAAAAACTGAGTATTGAATCTTTGGAAAGAATTTTAATTGTAATGCTTGGGATATTCGAAGTGCGGAATTTTTATTATATTTAGGACAATTTTGTCAACAAGTTAATGGATTCGTCGAAGAAACCTCAAAATATCCAAATTGGCAATACAGTTCTATTAATAAAAAAATGATACATTACTTTTATATTTATTTACTTTTTATGATGCATTTAGATGCTTGTCGGCTTGGAATATTCTTATCTATGCAAACATATATTATATTTAATTATTATTATCTTCTGCCTCTTTTTATTTTCCATAACAACGTAATGCTTTTAGTCTTTGTTACGCGCGCGTCACTAATGTTATTAACATGCTCATATCACAGGCAATATCCTGCCAATCTCAAGTGTCTTGAAGTTGCTAAGTACGCGAATATGAGCTGTGATTACAGTTCCGAGACATAGCAGATCAATCTAAAATATCAATATACTTATGGTCATAGACAGCAGAGCAGAACAGCCACTTTGCCGAGCTAGAATATTAAAAAAAAAACTAATTGACCTAATTTTGACAGCCGCCGTGGCGGAGTTGGTTTGACGCCGGCTGTGAATCGAGAGGCCGCGGCTTCGATTCCGGCACCGAAACAAATATTTGTGTGATCCACAGGTATTTGTTTCGGGTCTGGGTGTTTGTGAGACTGAAAAGTCTCTCGTAGTCCCTGATACTCACGACACAAACTCGATCTCAGTGTGGGATCAGGACTATGTATGTGACTGTTGGGTGTATTTATTATTTATACTTACCTTCTCATATTCCTATCGTCTCCTCTTAAGATTTCGTTTTATAATTTTTTTGACCGCAGATGTGTTACAGTCAGTCCACAGCCAATCATAAGGTCATTTCGGATAGATAACTCGAAAGAGGGTATTCATTGACATACTTCATTGACAACTTGCAAATGTACTAGCTTTGCTGTTATGTTTCGTTATTGGTAAGATTGTATGATTGTCACGAATCTATTACTCATTTTATGGATCGTAAATTAATGCTGTATATATTATGTAGTTATAAAACTAGCCGTTAAGTTTTCTGGTAAATATCCAATTCCTAAAAAGTATTTTGTATTGAAAAACGCCAATAAATATAGCTAGAAGGAAACAAATTCTACAGAATTTTCCCAGATATTCTTATATTAATATTTTATGTTCTTCGAAAATACGATATGCACTTTACTATTTCCACTAATCAATTTATTATTTACTGCTTCTACCAAACAGAATACACGTGAACCAGAACACGTCGATTGCGCCAACGCCGCGTACACTTCAAGTCCTCGCCTGAAACCAATATCTAAAGCATACCTAGAAACAAACGTGGTAAAAGGGCTTACCGTAATTGAATTCTGCGAGCTGGATGTTTCTCGTTAGCCCCTGTCGTCACATCGAATCATTTCAGTATGTACACAATGTATAACAGCACAATCCGAACGTCAATCTATTTTGGAGTTACGGTTTCACACTAACTCTACACGGGTATTACACTCGTCCCGATATAGAGGTTAGAAAGAAACACCGTAATGCAATTTCCATTAGCCGATTCAGATTTCAGACGGGTCAGTTTTTATAAAGGTATAGATGCTCTTATTTATAGTGTTTGTATTATACTCGTATTATGTACATAAAAATCATGTGCATCATCAATGATTGTGTAAATTTAAACTAAAATCGTCTGTATCATACGTAAATTATTCTTTTTTTTTATTGCGATAAATGGCGAGACGAGCAGACCTTTCGCCTAATGGTAAGCGATATGATCGCTCATGCACAGTAGCAAAACCAAACAACACCATGAATTACAAAGCAATGCTTGGCGTTCCATGCGCTCGTCATCCTGAGATATAAGATGCAAAGTCTCATTATGTCTAGTAGTTATTTTGGCTACAATGTCCTTCAAGCCGGAACACAACAGTGCATTTACACTACTGTTTGGCGGGAATAATATTCCTCATTAAAATAGTCTTTTACAAGTTTTTGAGTGTCTAAGTAATACTCTCACATTTAATTTAATTCAATTACCGGTATATAAATGGCAGCTATGTCAATTGAAGCCAGTAGGGACTCGGAATACATTTCTCAAACTAGGAAACGAGTCTTCCGCGTCGCTTCTCGGAACTTTGTGACCTTTAGAGAACACGTCCAAAGTTACGCTTCGCGGAATTGTACAGGTATGAAACTAAGAAATGCTGATGAAAGATATAATTTTTTCCAAGTTAATAATATATTTGCTCTTTAAGACTTTTTACTTATTTATTTTATTTCTAAAAAACACTAAAGGATATGAAAAGGTTATATAAAACTAAATAGTATGTTATTAGATACTTATTGCCTAATAATATTATTGGGGGAAGTGGTGTCGAGTTTTTTATTCGCCTGATTGTACTGGTTGAAGTAGAATTGTACTAATTTCGTACAGAACTTGATATGTAAGAACGGCAGTGGTTCTATTATTAACAAATCTAAAAGTTCTTGGAAACAACATCATGTTTTAAACCCCAAACACGCCAGCACTAAACCAATGGGTGGATTTACCAATTCGCAAATTCTGTGGAACAATAAGAAACCATATTAATATTCCAGCACTTCAAACACAGCATTCATAAATTTTATTCAAATTTGTCTATAGGATTAAATCGAGGTCGAATAATAATACAATGAAATATTACGTTACCATTGCCTTGGATTCAGGCATTCAATTTAATATACAAAAGAAAAAAAGTAATAAAATAGATGAAAAAGCTCAGAGATGTGTCACAATAGGCGCATGTTATGTTATTACGTATTCGCAAACATAAATGTTTATTGCGAAAGATTTTTGAAGGGTGAGCCAAGATTTTCGGTTTGTAAGCTTCTGTATAACGAAGAATCGATGTATCGAAATGTGCCTATTAAGTGTTGTACCGTGTCAACCCATAATCGCCGACTGTGGAGCAAAGAATTACTATATAATTGAGAGTTCAAATCAGACGGTATAGGCCATAGACCACCACGACGACCTATTGCGTGTTGGCGGAGTTTATATTAATAAAATATCATGTAAAAGTTTCAATAAAAAAACACACCCAACAGCCACATACATAGTCTTGACCCCACACTAAGATCGAGTCTTATGTCGCAAGTATCAGAAACTATGAGAGACTTTTCGGTCTTACAAACACCCAGACCCGAAAAACCTGTGGATCACACAAATATTTGCATCAGTGCGGGGATCGGACCCGCGGCCTTTCGTTTCACAGGCGCCGTCTAACCGACTGCGCCACGGGGGCTGTCTAGAAAAACCTTCAATAATAGAAATGTGATATCTCAGGTAATTCTCGTAAATAACATTGTCGAAATTAGTGTTGGCAATCGGCATGAAAGAACCCAATGTCTCTCCCATGTCATATTAAAACGTGCACGTTTTGTGGGTTACGTCTCTACGGCTACGTCCAACCTTTTTGACAGCTCAGCTGGCCTACCCAACTGACACACAGAATGGATAAATGTGCCAAATACTTTTAGTATCAAGGGTGGGTTCCATTACAGGGTAAGTCAATTATGAATTGCATGCAGTGTGTGAAGAATTAACGGACCAAATAAAAATATGTACAACTCCTGTAAAGCCAAATCCTTAAAACTGTAACCCGAACAAGTCATATCGCATTCACCTTATTTATGTGGACAATAAATAATAAACAATCGGTAAATGATAAGATATCGTGAGAAAGATCGTGCGGCGAGCAACATCATATTCAGAGAATAAAACATAGTGACTACGACCGTTCCGCCAGGAGTGTAACGATGAAGAAGAAGATAAAAATAATAATCCCTGCATTAATCCAGTGGCAGCGTGGGTGGACCGTGATAAATTTCCATTCTACATTCAGTATTCACCAGTGAAACACTGGTATCCACGCGTTGCCTTACAAAGTAACAAGCTGTCGAAGTTATTCGGATAAGTCGGTTATCCGTTAATTAAAACTTCTCGTGATAGCAATAATTCATAATAAAGGAATTCATTATAGACCGGTGCCGTTATCACTGGTCTGGTTCAGTATAATTAACATATGGTTTAATTTTCCGTCATATATTTTCATGTTAATTTCTTTATAACCGGGTTTTATCTCTATGAGATCGCGATGTAGCATGTGCGACATTATGTTTTTTAACTTGTAGACGCTGATGCTCCGAGTCCATTGTGCTTTATAAAAATATTTCCTTGTCAAGACATTGTCTGAGAACAATGGCCGAGTTATTTATTCTTCCCGGCTTCCTCGCGATGGCTAAAAGGCAAAAGCTCTCGAAATGATTACCGAATCTCGTGCCCATTGAGACTATTTTGTTTTTATAATGGTTAAAAATTTTATCCGGAATTTTTGTAAAAATGTAAGCGTGTTTCGTAAATGATAGCTTTTATGATACAAAAACATAAATTGACGTGTTTCAAAATGAATTTTGTGACTGGGAATTATTTATAAATATAACTGAGTAAATATTAAATTCAAAAAAATTAAATAAAATTCTAGGTCACCTCTTTACACCGTCATAAACTAATGTCCAATAATCCTCATAAAAATGAAAGGAGACGTAAAGGAGAGGTGATTAGCAATTGAATACAATATCTAGGCTAATACGTATATAATTATTTCATCGTCACTACTTTATCTAGTAACAGCTGACATGATATGCAGCAAACGATTTTAGACTTCGATGTCCATTAATCCATTTCATTTGCATTTTTACATCTATTTTGCCAACATATGTACATAAGCTCAAGAAGTATCAAAGGGAAAGATTTCACTATGTCTGCCACAAATTCTATTCCTCAGCAACGAAAAACCATAATAATTCCACGCAGAAAAGAAACATCCTTTTTAAAATTATTTATAAATGAGTTAAGTCAGATTACAATATAGAAGATGCAAATAATATAATATTAATTGCTAACAGAATATAATTGTAATGGACCCGTAAATATATGTTTATCCATTAGTGAAATTAAGTGAAAATTTTAAAACACTTTATTACACTCAACCACATTCTCAAATAGAAAAAAACTAAACCTACATTCCGGGTTGTTCGTTGCTTAATTGCAGTATAATGTGTAAGCCGCTTAGGAAGTAAGTAGTTCATATCCGACAACAGTGTTCATTATGGAAGCCAAAACAGCTTGAAACGGGAGTAAAACCGCTGTGCTGGTTAGCATATTAAAATTCACTCGGATAGAGTACTCAGATATAGCGTGGTCAGCGCTAATAATGTGAAGCGTCGTCGTTTTTAGGCAGGCTTTTAATCGATTGCCTGTAGATCATTATATATAAAAGCAGCTAATATGATCTGATATAGAAAAATTGTTGTTTGTTGTGGTATTGTCTTCTGTATACCCTTGCCTTACACTTAAAGTGCAAATATAAAAAAAAATGCTTTCGGATTTCTTCATCAAATTGTTCGTTGCGGATATTTATTTATTCACGATCCGACAATATTTTAGGTAGAAAATACTCAATAATGTTTGAAAATAAACCTATTCCTTTTTAATTAAAAAAATATTAATAATCAGAAAAAAATCAGCCTATATTAGAATTATTTTGCATAACACTGTTCAGGAAATTGTTTTGATGGATTAGCAGCGTCTGTTGGAACAAATGAGCCGTGCATAGATAAGGTGGAGTCATCATTCACTTAGTTCGGTTTTGCGTTTTAACTTCCCTTTATTTTTACAGGAAAATATAAGATCAATCTTTGTTCTAAATTTGTAACATATTTTCAATGCAACATACCATCTATAAAATAATCTTTTATTTCGATGGGGAGACATAAAATAAATTTAATGGTTTTAATTTACGAACAAAATAAACGGTTTGATTAAGCACGTAAACATTGAAAATCGATTTATGAACACACTTATCTTTAACGTGTTTACCCAATAGTGTCTTGTAATTAAGCCATGAGTGTAATGACACCAAATAGGTACCTCAACCATTAAGTTTCACGAGGGAAGGTTGGTAATTGATACCCGCTTTCTACCGTCTACCCTCTACCTACTACCCGGTACCCACTAGCTAAGTGTTTAAGCAGTCTGTGTCAACATTTGTCGAGTTAATACATGTGGGACGAGCTTGTTACGTGTTTGCTCTGTCGTGATAGTGGAAGGAAGTTTCCGTGTAAAACCTCCTTAGTTGACCTTTACACTGTAGTATGCGTGTGGAAAGGTCAATCTGTGTTTATGAGGACCGCAATGATTTTTAAGACTAGCTTATTGTTTTTAAAATAAGAAGACGGTGGGATATGCATTGTGTCTTTTGGATTGAAAACACTTTTATTATAATATGTTGCGCAGCACTGGAATATTTTCCCAGCATAGCAAGAGGCCCGCCTTCTATCATAAAATTTAAGGAGGCAAATAAGTTCGATGAACTATGGGTGGCACTAGCGACACGTCTATCTACCTTCGGGGATACAGGCGTGGGATGTAAAATAATAGAGGCACTGCCACTGAAGATTTTTCGCGTTACAGGATTTGACAATGATTTCGTCACAGGTATTGCTCACAAAACAAAACAAAACGCTTAAAAATAAATCACTCATACTAAAAAAATGGTCTTATCTCTCTCTGTATTTATTTTCCAATGTAAAGTATATTCAGCTTCGCCAATATTCGATGAGGTAGCACTATTTTTTTTAATTTTTTTTATATGTAAATACACCCAGCAGTCACATACATAGTCCTGACCCCACATTAAGATCAATTAAGTCTTGTGTCGCAGGTATCAGAAACTATCAGCGACTTTTCGGTCTCACAAACACCCATAACCGAGACAAATATTTGTGGGCCTCACAAACATTTGTCTCGGTGCAGGCATGGAACCCGCGGCCTCTCGTTTCACAACCGGCGTCTAACCAACTGCGCTACGGAGGCTGTCAATTATTATCAACTGCATAGTATTTAATATTATTATCAACTGCATATTAATCTCTTTTTAAAAATATACGGAACACTTTTAATAAACAAACCTAACAATACGTTATTCAAAGCTGGCGTAAACAAGGATTACTCAAGATTAAGGTTTCATGTCATTGGAGCTGCGAGTTGATTAGTTTGCTACTCTGTACACCTGTACATTATCCGATTTTCAGATTAACCGCCGTTTAATTATGTTCCATACATACAATGATTGTGTTATTAATCCTAGTTCGATTAATACATTTAATATGTATGGCCAGCGGAGGAATCAATCACGTTATATGACATTTCCCTTTGAATTGGTGGTATGGAATAATAAATAGAAAGAACTACGTAATTATATAATTTAATGACGCACTTTAGAAAAATAGTTGTATTCGTACAGTGCATATACCATTAGCTATGAATAAGTATTGAAATAAAGTTAATTTTTACATTTTTTAACTTCCCGACATTTCGATTACTTTATAGTTTTCGTGAGGTCACGAATTAGTTTTTCAATATGTTACATGTACGCGTAAATCTAAGAAATCTTATGAATGAGTAGTCATTGTTATAAAATTCGACTTTTACTACGGCCCAAATTCGTCTATTAAACTAAAGTGTATAATTAATATCCAAATTTCACTTAAAATGCTTAATTGAAAATGCTTAAATTGTATAATATTATTCTTCATAATGTACCTAATTTAGTTCATGCGAAACAAAACACACGATAAATGTATACCTACATCCATATGTAGGTAATTAATGATCTGGAGTAACACCCACCGATATAAAAGAAAGATTCTTGCAGCACGATACCATTAATTAAGGCGATAAGATGAAGCTATATCATCTCCAGTGGGAATCCACGTTTGTTTTTTAATTACAGGAACTTAAAAGAGAGACGTGTTTAGTAAGCGCAATAATTTATGTTGTAAGTTAATTAGTAACGAAACAGAGTTTATCCTTCGGGTGACGTAAGATTAGCATAAGTAAATTCGATACTTTCCGTCCAAAATCCTTTTGGGACCTGTTCTAATTCAGATCGCGTCTGAATATCTACCGAATCGTGTTACATTTTTATCCTTTTAGAATTGCAGACGCCTATTTGAATAAGTGGGGAATACAACCCTTTTTATTTCATTCCGCAACCATAGAATGTGCGAAACATTCATTTGAATTGATTCCGAGCGAGTTTCAATAAGTTTCGCCAGTTCGAACAGTCGTTCCTTAACGCCCGATTTGGCGATGCCTTTATTGCGAACCTAATGAATTGTACTTGTTTTAAAGTTTCTTGTATCACAGGCTGGTATCGGATTCAGATCGGAGCGAGGCCGGGGCTAATGACGCCCGACAAAAAGTTAAGTCTGACTTTTTCATTGCAACTTCGGTTTTAATTAAAAACCACCATGTTGGGCAGATCCGAGGCGAAGAACGACTAAGTTACTGTATTGATGTAGGGTAGCCCACCCGCGTTACCACTGTCCTAAGTTTTGATAGAGCGGTTTCTTGATAAAATTAATACATAGTATGTTGATTGTTCCGTGACGCAGTTGGTTAGACGCCACCTGTAAAACGAGAACCCGCGGGTTCGATCCCCGCACCGAACAAAATATTTGTGTGATCCACAGGTATTTGTTAGTGAGACAAAAAAGTGCCTTGTAGTTTCTGATACCCACGACACAAGACTCAACCTTAGTAGGGTCAGGATTATGTATGTGACTGTTGGGTTATTTACTTAAATAATTTCAGAACTATTTTTAGTATGTGAGATTTAATTATTTGATTATTCTTGACTATGCTCCAGAATTGTGCTAATACAGTATTATTTACTTGACAACTATTCTAGAAAATTACTGTTGAGGATTTGTACGAACTTACGCCATCTATCGAAACGTTAGGTAGTCGCTTGCGCCGCGCCGTCCTATGAAAACGGCGTGGCGACCAGCCAATGACGAAACCGAATTATGGCGCGATGCGGGCCTGCGCCAATGCGCAGTGCCGCTCGCGGCGTGTACAGCGCCATCTACATCGCACCGGATTGGTCGGCGTTCGCGCGGCAACCAACCAGCGCGGAGGATTGTGGCGTGATCGGAGCGCGCCAGGAGCTGCGATCGGTGCCCAAGCGCCGCCACCCCCACTAGCCAGAACTCGCTCGCCATGACTCCGTATAGTTGTATAATGTACTTATTATAATTGTAAAGTCTAAAATTTGATTAAAGTTTGATTTGAACAGTGTTTAAATTAAGTAATTTCTAAAGTCCTACGCGCACACACCCACACATAAGTCGCAACATAAAAATTTGGACCTACGAGCCGAACGACTGCCACGCTTCCCTGACCAGAGGTACCGCACGCCAGAAGACGAAAGTTGGACAGAGGACTGCCAAACGAGAAATAAAAGACAACGGGTGGTTGACGCTATTTTGGTGAGGTGATCCAACCAGATTCCCCTCCAAGCCCATCCTTTTCGCATGTCTGATACTGTGCTTATGTTCAAATTCCAGTGCTTGCAATATCCACGCTTGTGCCTGCTTGCAGAGGTGTGCTTGCTACTCAGCCAACTCAACCACGTGTGTCTACGTGCGCGTAAAACCGTAAGTACCTGCCCATACATCACCCAAAATGGCTACCGATCCTAGTGCTGACATAATTATTAAAAATTTAAAGAGAAAACGCGGTTCTATTAAGTGTCGATTAACACATTTTAGAAAGTTTGTAGATTCATTCGAAAATATTAATCTATCTGAAATCGAAAGGGCGGAACTAAAATTACGCGTAGTAGGATCACAAAACTTGATGACAGACTTTAATAATGTCCAAACACAACTCGAAGATATTAGTACGGAGTCAGAAATAGAATCACAGCTTATAGCACGAGAAGAATTCGAGCGCGAATACTATTCCATATTAGCAGTAGCCGAATGCCTCACGACGACGGCAAAATCATTTGAGATCGAGTCGACCAACACTCCCGGTGCAAACACGAAATCAAACTGCATCAAGTTACCTACGATAATGATTCCTAGTTTCGATGGTTCATACGAAAATTGGTTAGAGTTCCGAGACACGTTCTCATCATTAGTTCATAATTGCAATACAATTACAAAAATACAAAAATTCCACTATCTCAAATCGTCACTCAAAGGCAACGCAAAAACGGTTATAGATTCCTTAGAATTTTCTTCAAATAACTACGACGTGGCCTGGGAGTTACTCGTAAACAGATTTGATAACACAAAATTACTTATTCAAAATCACGTAAAGTCTATATTTTCTATTCAATCCTTAAATAAAGAATCTCCAACTCAATTAAGAAAACTTATTGATACCATTTTACGTAACTTACGTGCGTTGAAACTTTTAGGCCAGCCCACTGAGTACTGGGACACGTTAATTATCTATATTATTGTGACAAAGTTAGACCAGATCTCTGAGCGCGAGTGGGAACAACATAAGCTTACCTTGTCAAAAAGTGAAAGGGATTCTAAAACATTGATTAGGCTAGACGATTTGTTAGAATTTTTAAGGGGTAGAGCCGATATTTTGGAAACACTAATCATATCGCATAACAAATTAGGCTCACAAAGCTCGACTGACACCAAAAAACATACATTCACATCCCATAATCAGTCTAAATACTCACAGGTACACTGTAACGTAGTAACAAACAAAAGACACGCAAAAACAACACACAGATTCAAATCTTGCATGATGTGTGACGCGCAACATCCACTATATTCATGTCAAAGATTTTTAGACCTAAAAGCAGAAAACAAGTTAAAATTCATTAAAGATAAACAGTTGTGTATAAACTGTATGCGCTCTGGCCACACTGTTAATACTTGTATGTTCGGGCCATGTCGGAAATGCGACAAAAAACACAATTCATTAATTTGTGACGCAATTAAAGAAACTAACGCGCAAACATTAATACTCGCGGCTAACGAAACCACGAGTAGTCACACTACAAGTTCAGATAATACACAAGTTCACTCGTTAAAGGCACAATCTGTTCACAGTTATACTAACACAGATGACACGCCGACAACGAAAGTAGTTTTATTATCAACAGCTATTGTCGAACTGTCCAGCCAGTCGGGGGTCTACTACCAGGCACGCGCCGTCCTCGACAGTGGTAGTGAACGCTCATTTATCACACAATCTCTAGCTAACAAGCTAAACACGCAAAATATACAGTCCACTCAACAAATACACGGTGTAGGTAACTCAATAACACAGTGCACTAAATCCTGTATTATTAATCTGAAATCACGTAATGGTAGTTTCAACGCACGCATTCAATGTTTAATTCTACCGCAAATTACATCACAATTACCTACAATATCATTATGCAAGGGCAGGTTCATTATACCCGATAATATTAATCTTGCAGACCCGAACTTCTATAGTAGTCAGCCTATAGATTTGTTGATAGGTGCAGATTTGTTTTGGGAACTAATAAAAGATGGAAAAATGCGCTTAAAAGCGGGCCCGTTCCTCCAAAACACGCAACTTGGTTGGATTGTGTCTGGTTCGATTCCTTATATACATAAAGTGATGTCAAATATTAACTGTCATTTCGCGCAATCTATAGTCAATGACGTAGGCTCATTAAATCAGATTTTACGCAGATTTTGGGAAATTGAAGAATTACCCAACAGTTCCGACAACGTAGGCAACCCTGAGGAGCGTGCGTGCGAGGAACATTTTACGCGATCAATGAAACGAGAAGTTGACGGCCGGTTTAGGGTTCGATTCCCATTCAAACACTCACCAACACTATTAGGTGAATCTCGTCAACAAGCTGAACGCCGGTTCTATGCTTTAGAAAGGAGATTTCAACGTGATCCTTTGTACAAGAAATGCTACACTGAATTTATAAATGAATATATTAATTTGGAACATATGAGTCTTGTACACACGTATGGCACGCCTCATTATTTTTTACCCCATCATGGAGTGTTTCGGGAACACTCTATCACTACCAAATTACGTGTAGTATTCGATGCCAGCATGCCTACCACCTCTGGGGTCTCTCTAAACGATTTACAAATGGTTGGACCTGCTATACAAGGCGATTTACTTGCAATTTTACTCAGGTTTCGCGAAAATAGGTACGTTGCATGTGCCGACATAGAAAAAATGTACAGACAAGTGATTTTAGAAAAAGATGAACGAGATTTGCAACTTATTTTATGGCGCGACGATCCATCGGAACCCCTACGGGTGTATCAGTTAAATACTGTAACATATGGTACCACTTCGGCACCCTTTCTTAGCTGCAGGTGTTTAAAACAATTAGCTATAGAATGCGAAGTTCCATATATAAAGGAAACCATAAATAATTGTTTTTTTGTTGATGATTTAAGTTGTAACAATAATGATATCACTCAATTAATTCAAATATGTGAAGGTACAGCAAAACTTTTGAAGTCAGGAGGTTTTCATCTTCGTAAATGGATTTATAACTTCGACCGCGCGAACTCTTATGATTCTGACAATATGAAACGTTTAAATTCTGATCGCAATGATATTATGAGGCCGCTTGTCATTGATAACAAAGTTCAAAATAAAATGTTAGGTTTAGGCTGGAACAATAAATCGGATTGTTTAGTGTTTTATTCACAAACTAAGGACGAAATAAATGACGTTATATTTACTAAGCGAAATATACTATCTAGAGTATCACAAATTTACGACCCATTAGGTTTAATTAGTCCAGTAATCACAATAGCAAAAACATTAATTCAAAAATGTTGGTTATCGAAGTTAGACTGGGACGAACCGGTTCCACACGATGTCACGATAGTTTGGTCGCGATTTATTAGTTGTTTGCCATATTTTAGCTGTATACACATACCGCGTCATGTTATGTGTACTGATCCTACCGCTGTAGAACTACATATATTTTCTGACGCTTCACAAACTGCATACGGAGCTTGTGCATATATACGTACTATTAATAGTGCTTCTATAGTGACAACGCGCCTGTTATGTGCAAAGGGCAAAGTAGCTCCGACAAAACCTATTACTATACCGAGGTTGGAGCTATGTGGCGCATTATTAAGCGCGCGACTGTTTAAACAAGTAAACGAAGCGTTGCGTAGCAGGTTTGATAAAATTGTATGTTGGACGGATTCTACTATAGTCTTAGGATGGTTAGGCATGCACCCAAATTTACTTAAACAGTTTGTTCAAAGTAGAACTGCTGAAATTCATAGCTTAACAAGCGATTGTTTGTGGCGTCACGTAAGCGGCAAACAAAACCCTGCGGATTTAGTCTCGCGAGGCTTGCATTTAGATGCGCTTAGCACATCGGAATTATGGTGGAAGGGCCCCCAATTTCTACACGATGCTGATTTTAGCGTACCGGGTGTTTGTGACTCTAAGTATATTTATGATTTACCGGAAATAAAATCAACTAATGTTTTGTGCCAACTAGTTAACCAAACAAACGATGTAGTTTTATTTCCATTTTCAAATTTTTCTCAGTACATGCGAATGAAGCGCGCGGCGAGTTATATGTTACGATTTATATACAATGCTCGAAATAATAAAAATAGACGTACAGGCTTATTGACAATTGACGAACTAAACAATGCTGAGTTACTTTTAGCTAGGTTCAGTCAACAAGAATCCTTTTCCGATAGTTATGAAGCCCTTCTCAACAAGAAATCTATAAAAATTCCACAATTGTTAAAGCTTCACGTATTCTTGGATAAGGGTAATTTGATTCGCGTTGGAGGACGTTTACAGAATTCACGGGAATTTGACTACGACAAGCGGCATCCTATATTGTTACACGCTAAACATCGCTTTACTTTTTTACTATGCCGGTATGAGCATCAACGAATGATGCACGCTGCACCACAGTTACTTCTATTTACGTTAAGGGAGTGCTGGTGGCCGATAGGAGGTCGCAACCTTGCTAAAAGGGTCGTACATTCTTGCGTGAAGTGCGCACGACACCGTGCAATTATACCAAACCCACTAATGGGGAATCTACCAGAAGAACGCTTAATGCCCGGGTTTCCGTTCTTGCGTTGCGGAGTGGATTACGCAGGACCCATGTTTATTTTAAATCGGAAGGGTAGAGGCGCTCGGCTATATAAAGCTTATATCTGTATTTTCATTTGCTTTGTGTCACGCGCAGTACACATAGAGCTGGTGACTGATCTCACATCGAATGCTTACGTATTGGCGCTCAAACGTTTCATTTCTCGACGTGGGAAACCTATAGAAATTTATTCTGATAATGGACGCAACTTTGTCGGCGCTATGAATGAATTTGCAAACTTTTTGAAATCTTGTTCGGAAAATATAAGAGAGTATACTATTTCACAGAACATTCGTTTTAGAATGATACCTTCTTATTCTAGCCATTTTGGAGGTTTATGGGAGGCAGGCGTAAAGAGTTGCAAGTACCATCTGCGCCGTGTAGTAGGTAACGCGCATTTAACATACGAGGAGCTAAGCACGGTATTGTCACAAGTAGAGGCCATCCTGAATTCTCGACCTCTTTCCCCTATGTCCACCGACCCACATGACTACCTTCCTCTTACTCCAGCTCATTTTCTGGTCGGCCGCCCACTAACTGCACCGGCAACTGACGACCTTCAGGACGCCCCCGCCAGCAGAATTACCCGATATCAAAGGGTAGAACAGTTACGACAACACTTTTGGAACCGTTGGGCAAAGGAGTATGTCTCAGAGATGCAGACCAGAACCAAGTGGTACAAACAAGAGAGCGGTCTAGAGGAAAACATGTTGGTGCTTATCAAGGAAGACAATTCACCACCACTCCGATGGAGTCTAGGACGAATAATTAAAATTTATCCTGGCAGGGACGGCATTTCCAGGGTCGCTGATATACGCAAGGCCGATGGGATCGTTAGGCGAGCATTTTCGAAGTTATGCCCGCTCCCGCTTCACGATTAACTACGCCTACGCCGCTTCATGCAGATGCTACGCAATCCTGCCACATCGCTCGAAACTTTTGGAACCTACTGCTTCCAAGGCCGGGAGTATGTTGAGGATTTGTACGAACTTACGCCATCTATCGAAACGTTAGGTAGTCGCTTGCGCCGCGCCGTCCTATGAAAACGGCGTGGCGACCAGCCAATGACGAAACCGAATTATGGCGCGATGCGGGCCTGCGCCAATGCGCAGTGCCGCTCGCGGCGTGTACAGCGCCATCTACATCGCACCGGATTGGTCGGCGTTCGCGCGGCAACCAACCAGCGCGGAGGATTGTGGCGTGATCGGAGCGCGCCAGGAGCTGCGATCGGTGCCCAAGCGCCGCCACCCCCACTAGCCAGAACTCGCTCGCCATGACTCCGTATAGTTGTATAATGTACTTATTATAATTGTAAAGTCTAAAATTTGATTAAAGTTTGATTTGAACAGTTTTTAAATTAAGTAATTTCTAAAGTCCTACGCGCACACACCCACACATAAGTCGCAACATTACTATTATAAAACTTTACTTACAAGTATAAAACAGAAAGATACTACCAATTCCTTAGAATCAGGATAAACAATGGCACGCAGAAGATGGCAAAGAGCACCGACGCTTGGAAAATCTCTGGGGGTCACTAATTTATCTTAGGCCCGCAAGGAAATTAAACAGAAATAAAATAAATAGGAGTTTACGCCAGCTTCAGTTACGGAATGTTGCCTGGAAAAATCAAATGGTAAGCTGATTAGGGACAATTGAAGAAATCAAATTCGGCTACATTAGTATTGTATTGTATTGTATCAGCCCACATACGTCCCACTGCAGGGCACGGGCCTACTCTACAATCAAGAGTACGATTGAGAGTGGTTATGCCATATAGTCCACTACGCTGGCCTAGTGCGGTTTAGCGGACTTAAAATATCATAGAAATTCTTACAAATTGCTATGGTATGCAGGTTTCATCACGATGTTTTCCTGCACCGTTGTAGTGTGATTAAATATAAGTACACACATGACTCAGAAAAGTCCAAGACGTGCCCTGGGATTCGAACCCGAGACCACCGTGAACAGATGGGCAGCCGCGTCTGATCATTCACTTTGCTACATTAGTAAATGCGAATCATTTGAATATGAATTGCTTTCATTCTTTAACAGTTAAAACGCACCACACATCCAGTCTGTATAGACACCACATTTACCCCGTCAGCTCTTCAATAGTTATTTGTTTTATTCATAAACTTCGATACCAACACACAAATGAAGTACATTCACGGAGTCTGCAGTTGCTAAATATGTATGAAATTCGAAACGGAACTCAAGACCACAACGGCTCGTCTAGCTGCGCCGCAGCAATCCACCGGATTGACTTTTGAGGTTTTTGTTACAGTATGTAAAGGAAAACATGCCAGTTATTTATTTTATCTTTAAGGATGTGTTTTGTACGGATAGTTTTTTATAGGATTGAGGTTTTTTTTACAAGTTTGATGAAGATTCTTGGGCATGGCTTTTATTTTTAGCAATGAAATTCCAGCTGAATAGAGAAATAGAAAATTTGCGTCCGAATGAAATAACAGATTAAAACGAGATTCCAGTGTTACGTCGCTCAAATGTTGAAAGTGAAATACCTGAAGGCGGCATTTGCCAACGTGCCAAATTATGCCAGCGGAAAAATTGCAAATTATGCCAGCGGAATAAATTCACAGAGCCGCCATCTCGCGGTCCTGTCCTGCACGCATTTTATAATTTCGAACGAGCGGAGCAATTTCGTTGAAGAGCTCATCAATTTTTTAAGTGATGAATAAAGTTTGCTTTATGGGCCCTTTGACGGGATGTTGGAATTGGCAATTTTATTACTTAGTAACACACTTTAGTGCTCAGATATGACAAATTAAATGGCCAACTCCAGAGTGGCTTTGCGCGTTGGTACTGCCAAAGCCTTTGTTCATACCCTTCGCTCACAAATTTGTAACGTACAAATTAATGTTTGCGAATTTAAATATTGAAATATGTAAATAGTACCAGCATGAAAGATACGTACGTGTAATTATTTTTTTCAATCGTGCTTGTTTTGTAATCAATTTGTGTTTCATACAGTTTAATTTTTTGCTTTTTAATTAACGACATCTGTCGACTAGAAAACCGATAAACTATCGCAATCATAACTTTTATTCATTATTAAAATTACATTTAAAAGACACATTAAAATACATATTTGTTACCAGAATTATTAAGCATACATTCAAATGTAAAAAAGATTTATTCTGGCATTATTATTAATCGAATATACTCGTAGAATTGCATGCCATATAAATAAAAAAACAACCGATTAATGACTCTTTTGTGCCAAGAATATTAACTGGAATAATATAAAAATAGAACCGATCCCTTTGACGTTTCCATAATTACATTATTACAGAGCTGCTACGACGTAGCTTATGTGCTACGTGCATACTTAGCGCGTCGCCTCAATTGGTGACATCATGTGGTGCAATTAAGTCATTTACTGTAAGACCCACCTATTGGGTGATGTCATTATTGTGCTTTTTAATTGCTCTAATAGGAGTTTCGTAAATATTGTATTTGTGACGTCACCACAATTGCGATAAATTGAAAAATTGTAGAATTTAATTTTAGCTATCCAATTAATCTTCCTTTCTTTTTGTATCTTTTCTTGTCATTGTCTGCTTTTCGAGAAAATATTTTAGACTAATGGCAAAAAATATTAATAACAACTAAAATGTTCTGCTATAATTTTAATACTGAAAAATAAACTTAGTTTTTCAACGTTAAGTAAATTATTTGTAAGGTTCATAAATTGTTGCCCTAAGCTTTTATTATTTTACGCTTGAAAGATTGGATCTATTGTTATCCGAGTCAGGGGGGTTACTCTGTGCTCCGACACGACGTTCGAATGTTCGACGTCCATGATGATACGAGTGTACCTAGCTCTAACAAACATCCGAGTCGTCTATCGTACGTCATAACTATAGACTAAGATCGGAGTGAATGATGTGTCATAGGGAATAGTATTGATTTTCAGAAGTGCGAAATATACGTTGACGTAGAACGTTCGAACATTCGAACGTCGGTATCGGATTATAGAGTAACCCCACAGAAAAATACAGACCTTGTTTCACTTTCTTATTCAGCTTGGAGAAGAGTGTCGTACCTAATCCTGTTTGAAATTTTATCCGATAATAGCTTCTTCGTTATTGAAAATAAGGATTATTATTAAAAAATCTGGTTTGTTGAGGCAAATCACTTTCTGTTGTATGATTTATTATAGACCAGGAGCTATGAGATGTGGCGATAAAATTATCGAGTGGATATCTTGGAAGTAGCAAGTAGTATCTAGGAAGTAGAAGCAGTGGTGATCTAACGTGCAATATATATTTTATACCATGAACAGAGATCCGTAATCCTTAGTGGTTAAATAATAGACTTACATTGATTGAGACAGGCTTCAACAATGTAATCTTTTCTTCTAATGCAATGATAAAAAATAAACCTCTGTAGGATCCATAGCGTTAGGTATATCTTCAGTGAATGTTTCCCATTATTAGAAATCCATTTTCCTCGTAGTTTATCTAGCGTAGCTGACGTTTGTTTTGTAACATGATTTAATAATTCAACAGTAATCATGTCTGAGAGAGTCTGATGGAGAAAACTACTCTATTCTCAGACATAAAACTATAACACGATTTCATTATACTATGTAACAGATCTCCATAATTATATTCCAAATTTTGGGACATGACCCATTCAAAGCACGTTTCGTGTGAAAAAAATATTTCCAAGGTTTTCGTTTAATAGATATTCGTAGAAGCTGGCAGCGGATTTGTTTCATACCCAAATGTATTCAAAAAATCTGTCTGTTTTTAGGTCTTAATTTATCATGGAAATGTGACCGGAATATTTTGTCGCCCTTTGTCGTTTTTTGAAGAAAGATTTTTATATGACTTTACCTTGACGTAAATTGTTTTCTTTGAACGTTAGTGTTTTATTTGTTTTACTCTATCGACTCTGATGTCGGGCTATATCAAAGGTATGTAAATTGTAATTATTTATTATTCTTCAACCGTAATTTAATACAACGCCGATAACGTGACGAATTGAAATATTGGCAGAATTAAGTTAATGATGTGTTTGAGCATATTTTGCCAACTTTGAAATTACATGTAAATGGTACTCACATATTGTGTCCACTTATTTTTAAATGAAAATGAAATATATGAACATAACATTAAAGGCTATTATTGTACAACGCTCTCCACTTGATTTATTAACCACTAATTAGAACGAGTTTACAAAGTGAATAAAAAACAGACACCACTTTTGCCACCAAAGGTAAGGTTAATTAAAATTTCACCTCAATTTACTCATAATTTAAAAATCGAAGCCCTGTATGAGCTAAAACTATTTCTTTCATACCCTCGTGTGTTTAATTGAACTATTCATATAGCATAATGTGCGAGAAATATCGGACTGATTTGTATAATGATGATTAATGTAACACCCGTGAATCATTCGCTTTATTGCGGCGGCGAATGTAGTAATCATCGCAATTAGTTAGTTCAATACGTGATGTACACTGTACACGAATTAGTAGGCGTTTCAGCTATTTCAATCCAAATTGTTACCAAAATTTGATTTGTAACTTTAAAAATCTATCATTATATAATATTTTAAGGGGCCCTCATGTGATATTTGCGTCAGCACATCAGCTCGCGCCGATCACGATCGTTCAGAAATTTCAATAAGCTTTTGTTTTATTTGAGAATGTCACTTACCCCATAAAATTTTACGAATGCACTTGGCATTTCGAGAATGTCCCCTACACAATATACTAGTAAAATTATTAGTTTTTCACAGACTAAGCAGGCTTATTCAAGTTACAGCCAATAAGTTTCAGAATGGTTTCCCACTTGAATTGCATTTTCTAAAAAGTTGCGTGAGATGGGAGGTATGAATTAAGTTTGAAACCCTCGCAAAAGTCTTAATTACAAAAACGATATTATTATCTGAGCATAATTCTTAAACTGGGTATAACATACTGTACTTAAAACAATACACCGATGCGATTTAAAACACGAAAAAGTTTCATAATAAATCCTATTTTTTAATCTAATATATACATAAATACATAAACTCACCCTTTATCCCCGAAGGGGTAGGCAGAGGCGCTATCAGGTCACCCACATTTCGCCTTGTATGTTCTGTCCCACTATGTGAAAGGGGGCGAGCCTATCGCCATATCGGGCACAGATTTCTGACTCCGGACTGATAATGAATAGAAAAATCCAATATCACTTTGTCCGACCCGGGACTCAAACCCGAGACCGTACTTCGTAACCGTACCGTAATACAACTACGCCTCCGAGGTAGTCGAGGTTTTTTAATCTCACGAACAACTAATATGAGAAGGGGCTGTCGTCGATAGCCATGACAAAACCATTTACGTAAGGGTCGGCGAAAAAGAATCGCCATTAAGTTAATTGGCGAAAGGTCTGCCTTATCAGTTTTCCGCTTGGCCTGATTAACGATTTACGAAAATAGCTTTGGTTACGCCGTACGATATTTAACGCTATCCGCTGACAATCGACGACAAAATTTCAACGTGCAAATCGCAATTCGTCTCTTTTGAATTGTGATTTAATTAACTCATACAGACTTTAGTGTATTGAAACTAGTAATTTATTAGGTTTTACTTTTAGTTTAGGTTGTACTCTTACAAAAGTTTATTTACTATTTGTATTGACGATAATTATGAAACGGATTCACTGTGTATAGTGCGGCAGGTATTGTAATATTGACTTTTTTGTTTGGTTCCTTTAAGTGAATCAAACGAGGTTAAAGCTGTGTCTTTATTTAAAATATTTTACTGCTAAGTCTCTCACAAACCATTATTATTAAAAAAATGAAGAAAAATAACATCTATACGCCATCATTTTCAATACATTTAAACAATATAGCTTAGCAGACCTCGATACTATAATCAAAATCTGTCGAAAGCCGCAAATTCAGCGGTAATAAAATTGGACATAGGTACAATCTTTGGTCCAAAATCTAAACAACTCTTTACATAGAACTTTTATCCGCAAAAATATTTTTCGTAAAAAGAATATTAAGATGTGATCTCCAACGTGTATTGAACACATCGCCTAAACAAAATTGCGTATTCATTAATTAGCATATTGCTCTCGATGTTACTTTCAAATTAGCTGTAGGGTTCGTTTTAAACTCTTAGCTGATGTGAACGGATAAAAGGATTTTATAATATGTAAAAGCTGTATGTTGCAGCCTTGCCCTGTATTAAGAGGCACTTTACGAGCTCGGGACGAAGCGTGGGATATTTCTTACTACGGTACACACACTCTATAGGCTTCAAGCACATTTTTCTTACACTTCACCCCATTCAAATAACACTCGAGTTACGTTTTTAGCGTATGTGGAAGCCGTGTAAAAGTCGAGATGCAGTTGTAATCAGAGAGATTTTAAATTCGTGTTGTTTTTCAACTCATATGTTAAAATTTTATCTTAATACCTTACTAGTTTTATGTTTCTATTTTATATCTCGAAATTCATAATATTAAAGTAAATGATTTGGGGACTTGGTAGGATAAAAATATCTTTTATATCCGTTCTGAAGTGAGGGTATGAATAGTCATAAAAATTAATGCAGGGGACGATATATATTGCTTTTTTTCCTAAGGAAAATGTACTAATATATACATAGTAATAACTATGTAGTAGATTGTTTGATGATGGTGCTTAAATTTGGATATTAATCTAGCTCCTTTTAAACCCTTACGTTTTTTCGTAACATTTTTTAAAAGCCATATAAAACGTAATATACTCTTTATTGCCAATAAGCTTTTATAATACCACAATGCGATAAAGATAATTCGCTTTATATAATTTAATTTACAAAAATCCGCAGTTTAGAGGATTACTTTTATAAACCAATAATAAAAACAAAGCTTGACATTCAAAAGGGTTGCTCTAATACACGTTATTGCAAGGACTGTGCTTAAACGATTCCATTCCGTTGAAACCGAAAATACCTAATCTGCCTAATAAAAGCAGACGGAATGAATAATAAAAGCTCAGATTAACTACATAAAGAACAATGGAGCTGATGAGACCTTATTTAAATGCTGTTTGTTGCCAGGAAATTTATTGAAATTTCGCTTTGTGAAAACACTTTATTCTTTTATTGTGGCTGTAAGTCGAACCGCTAGGGATTTAATGCGCGGATTTAATCTTTCAAATAAATAAACACGTTCGTTATATAGTTTATTAATTGATTAAAATACTAAGAGAATCTGTTATGCAATATATTACATGAGCGAGATTGGATGTTGACCAATATTATTAACAGGTAAATAAACGATAATAAGTAAATACTAAAATTCGTATGCCATATTGTCTTTACTACGGCAAAACAAGTTGAAAATAGACAAGCTGAATCATACAATTTTCCAAATTTTCCCATTTGTGTTGCATAAATAAAATTTCTATTTATTTTAATTATCACACTATTAGCTCAAATTATTCTAGTGAATTCCACATCAAATACCTATCGACTCAGGTGGCAAGTGATATACGATAGGTTTAGGTAGAATGACAGATCCCCGTAAGCCGATATACATCAAAGGCCAAAGACATCAAACACAGCCATTCATTGAGGTAGGTCATTGACCGCCGTCCGTATTGTTGTTATCCGCATAGAACACCTGCAAGTTAATTAACGTCCATCGGCTATACAAAGCAAAGGTCAGAGCATTTGATTGAAAAGCCTTACAGTGATATACAAGTCTAAATACACGGGTGGAGAGGGGCGCACTTTTACTGTATTCTAAAAATTGGATGGTTTTTCGACGCAAATTCTAGTTTAACATACATTGCGCGCTTGTCCTTATAAACCCCAAACGGTGTCTATATAAAGCGGTAATGTATATCAACTATAGCGGAGCGTGCAAAGGGGATGTGTAGAAGGGGCTATGGGACAACGGGTTTGCAGGCTACAGGCTTTCGAACTGGTAGTCGAGTCCGGTTTACCGTAAGGGCAGGTCGCGCTCCGTGTTTCACTCGCAGCGTACACAACAAAGTTTGTGAACGGAAACTAAACTCAGTTTGCAATCTACATCAAGATTCAAGACTATTTGTTTGCGTTTGGTGTGCGTGACTTTTGCAATTAGGTACGTACTTTTTAAACTCCCAATATAAAGGTTTGATTTCTTTAGTAATTCGGGTGTTTATAAAGACTTTTATTTGCTTATGGATTTTTTATTATGGTGCGATATGGATAAGGCTTTGTTCTATTCAGTTGTAATTTAATTTAAAATTCATGAAGATATATTTATTTTACCGCCCCATTGTCCTCTCTCATGAGCTTTTAAATACTAGGAAGGGTTTTTTTAAACGATTTGATTTTATATGTCCAAATTCTCGTCATTAAGGAACATATTTCGTTCTTTATTTTGTAATAACGAATTTTCAATAACATTCTAAATCAGTATAAGAAAATTAGAAAAGATATCCTTGTGTGCAAATTTGTGGAAACCCCTATCGAACAATATTAGATCCTACCTATAGTGTAATTATTTTAATACTTATTTTTGACAGTTAGTTTTTTATATTACATTTATAAAGTGATTTTTTATTTTTGAAAGCAAAATATTCTAATGAATTATAAATGTAGTTACGTTTTCTATACATTTTATGATGTTAATATAAATAAAAGTAATATTATCTAGACCATTTATTATTTAAATGTGGGGGTAGCGTTTACCATGAGTAAAAACCATTGCCACTTTTATAAAGAATATTCCAGGTAATATACCATCACAATCCATTTCCTAAAAGTACCTTTATTATAATTTAAAAACTTTTCATTTATTTCTCACTTCATAACATCGACTGAAGTTCAAAGGATTTTTAATTTATTTTGTCTATGAGTTCAATAGAAAATTGAAAAAGCATACCTGTTATACAGGTACAAAAATCTTTAAAATTTTAAAAAGGTTTATCCACGAAAATGTTCAACTTCTTCAATACTGAACAAACGTGAAAAACATGTCCATTATATAGGATGAAATGAAATTTAAAAGCAACACTTCATGATAAAGTAGCTTGCAAAATGTTCTAACATTTAAAAAAGGCAAATAGCAAGAGTTTTATTTCATTGTAATTTGTTGCAAAAAGTCAGGAATAAGGTTAGTCAGTCTAATTGCCTTACCCATTTGCGTCTCGTAAACATAGCCTTCAGTTTCTTTTTTCAAACTAATGTACTTAGTACTTAGTGTAATGGTGGCTACTTAGTGAAGTGACTGTCTAATTAGCACTATTAAAATAGGCAGGTAATGTGTGTAGTATATACCCAGACGGTCCCATGCATTTTAGGGACATACGATACAGTAAACGAAGATTTAAAAAAAAATAAAAAAAAAAAATAAATAAACCCAACAGTCACATACATTGTCCCGACCCCACACTCAGATCGAGTCTTGTTTCGTGAGTATCAGAAACTACGACAGACTTTTCGGTCTCACAAACACCCAGACCCGAAACAAGTACCTGTGGATCACACAAATATTTGTCTCGGTGCGGGGATCGAACCCGCGGCCTCGCGTTTCACAACCGGCGTTCAACCAACTGCGCCACGGAGGCTGTCATGAATGATTATATTGTTGGGCCTTCTATTTTCAGGATTTTTCATGTACTCTTAGACTTTCTTGACAGAGTGAAACGGGAGGCCACTGGTTTGATTCCCGCACCTGGAATAAATATTACTGTCTATAAGAATTCGTTAGGAGTCTGGGTATTTGTGAGACCGATAAATCTCGTAGTTTCTGATAGCCACGCTCAATACTTGTGTCTTGGTGTGGGGTCAGGACTATGTATGTGACTGTTGGGTGTATTTATTTATTCTCCGTACTTTCTACCTGCTGCTGTTGTTGTCACATAACAATTAGAAAATGGGCTTATCAAGATTTTTATGATACTAAGATTGTTCATTAACTAGTTGTTCATTAATAGTAGCTCTCAACGTTCAGTTTCGTGAACACATACATACATATCTCGAAATAACCACTCACTATTGATTACTATCATCGTCTATATACAAATTTCATAATAACAAATCAGAAATATTATTTTGCATAATTTAAGATACATATATTTAATAATTACCTACTTCGGGAATAGGCATGTTACAAACATTTGAAACCTATTGGCAATTGATAGAACAGGTAATTGTCAAGTAATAGAATAAGGACGCGTATTTCACTTGGGCACGTCACTGTTATTACAGTGTGGGCGTACGTAAGATAGTAAGATGTTCCCACTATACCGCCCACTTGTGTTATTTATAGTTACTTAATACTAATTCTACAACAAAAGTTGCTCCGACAGAAGATTTTATAAGTACAATGAATGTGAATTTACTTTCGCGTATACAATACCAAACCTAGAAAACGAGACTATTATTCACTCATAGTCATAACTATAAAAATAATTGAACCAATCTCACATTATTCACCAATTATTATGCTGCAAAGTATAATTTCGCTTCAAATAGAACACATTCAAGAAATAAATGCAGAAAATGAAAAGGCGCGGTGAATATCAAATAATGAAAGAGGAACAAAATATGTCCGACGCGCCGCACCGCGATGACGCGATGTTTTATTCAACTCGTTATTTAGCTATATGTATATTAAGTACATTTTTAAATCTAGGAATTTAAACAGTACAGTTCCACTTATTATTATATATTTTATCCAGATTTTTTTATAAATAATACAGGTATAATTTTTAGAATTTCAATATTAATAGTTGTTATGATTTTTGCCATAGAGAAAATTTAATGAAAACGTTTTTGAACACAATCGTCCACGCATAAATATGACCGAGATCAACACACATTTGTTCGCTGCTTTAAAACATACACACTTGGTACAAAAACTGTTTTAAGAAATATATTTTGACTAGGTACAGCGGCTTAAAACCTTCGCATCTTGCACTAAATACATAGACTTAACTAGTACGAGGGCAGCGTGTGCCCAAAAGCCCCTTGAGCCTGTACTCGGCAGTCGCGTAAATAAATTGCGAAGAAGGAACAGCGTGACAAGTCTCGTTTATCTAATTCATTTTTCTCTGAAACAAATTTTCAAGGAAGCGGGCGTTGGATTCTTTAGTCGTGCATTTTCTTTGTATTAGCCAGATAAATATTGTCATAATGTTGCCGCTTTGCTTGGTTTTGTATTGTTCTTAAATGTCTTTTTAACGTTATAAAAGATATGTACGCTTGTTTTCGTAAGATGTTTTTGTGGGTTAAATATTTATATTACACTAATCCGACACTTATTGAAACGTTTGAAGATGGAGAAGAAAATGTACTTTTATTTCATACAATCGCAAGGGTAAAATTGTCAAATAAGAGATTGATCTCAGCAGATCCCTGCACTGTCGTGGACTGCTTTGGTTGCGCAGTTGTAATACGGTACGGTTTTAACGCTGAGGTCTCGGGTTCGAGTACTGGATCGAGCAAAGTGATATTGTATTTTTCTTATAATTAATTATCACTTCGGAGTCAGGAATTTGTGCCCGATATGGCGATAGGCTCACCCCTTATAACATAGTGGGTCGAAATACACAAGATAAAACGTGGGTTTCTTACTATGGGTATGACTTAAAAAAACTGTTTAAATAATAGTATTAAAGTGAAAAACAACTTAAATGGTAAAATCATTACTTCGTAAATAATTCTAGTCATTAGCCCGGGTAGATCGCACACACTCATGTAGAATAAATTTCACCTATCCATTCTCAGCAATTAGCGTGCCGTGCTGGAAGGCCAGTGACACTAACATACCCCTTTCGGCCTCTGCTGGGGTACCGAAGGGGGAGCTTGACAGGCTTTCTCGGCACAAAAGGTATAAAAGATAAAGGTAAAAATACCCCGGTTGACTCTTAAATATTTATTTTATTTTATTTATTTATTTTATTTTATTTTCTGCTAATACACCCCCAAATAATATTCAACAGCTGGCCATTTATTCGCCTTACTACATAGTACTACATATTACTACTAGTAGTTGTAAAGAACACAAAACCATCTTCATTCACGACCTCTCAACAAAATATTCATTATTCCGAATAAAAACCCAGTGAAAACTGTAGCTGCAGTTGCATACACGCTGTTCTGAATAAACTCATAAGTTTAAAAGCGCCTTACGGTTAGCCTACGCGGGAAGTAGGTCATACATAGTACAACCATGCATAAACTCACGCCTTTTTTCCGAAGGGGTAGGCAGAGGTTCTACCAGGACACCCACGTTTCGCCCTGTGTGTTCCCTTGATGTGACAGAGGGCGAGCCTATCAACATATTTATATATTAACATCATCATCATCATCATCATCAGCCCGTTGCAGTCCACTGCTAGACATAGGCCTCTCCCAAGGTACGCCACAGAGCCCGGTCTGCTTTACGCATCCAGTCGCTGCCGGCCCTTTTATGCAAGTCGTCCCGCCATCTGGCCAGAGGACGTCCCACGCTACGTTCAACATATATCAACATATCGGCCACAAATTCCTAACTCCGGGCTGATAATGAATAGAAAAATCCAATATCACTTTGCCCGACCCGGCATTCGAACCCGAAACCTCAGCTTTGTAATCGTATCGTAGTTCAACTGCGCCACCGAGGCAGTTAATAAGTAGTATAGAAGTAGATATATATATATATATATAAGATAGAGTAACTAGGTTATTCGGTACTAATAACCGTTAAACCGTTAACTCAGATAGATGGGGTCGATTCATTGTATCTGATGACAAAATAAACATTTCTCTTTAGCCAACTACGGAGTCAGAAGGTTTATGCGCTGCTAAATTGGACGGAAGCTCTTTTCAAAAGTAGCTGTAGTTTGATCGTTAAACACGTTTTGACCGGTGGTATCTCATGTCCCTGTGTAATATTAAGACAAATATGAGCTTAAGCAACTAATATATTTATGATCACTCAGCTTCTTATATCTTTTTTTTCACTTATCTGTCCTTATAGCTGACTTACATAGGGTCAGCATAACATGACTTTTTATCCAAGCCTTATAAAGACTTGTCTCAATGTTTTATGGTAGCCGCGCGTCTGGGAATCCTTATGGGAAAGTGTATTTCAACCCACTGCTCTTGCATACACATCTCCATATCTCCGAAACGGGCTGTATCTCCGAAATAAGAAGACACTAATTTAACCGGTCGTAATCGCCTTGTTGGTTCATTATAGCTACAGAAGTGATATTCTGTGTATATAATAATGTGAGATTTTTGAATGAAACGTATATTAGGTAACGTAACGTAACGTACGTTAGGTTATCTATCAGATATTAGAATGGAAATAAATTTGGTGAGCTGTGGGTAGCGCTAGTTGCGACGAAGGATATTGGACTTTTCGGAGACACAGACGTGGCCTAAGGCGTGAATGAATGCTGACATAAAGTTGATAAAATGATATGTAAACAGCAAATGTATATAGTTTTAGGCATCACCGTGTCAACTTACTACTCCACTACTTTTTATTATTCACATAATTTCCGAAGTAAGTGGCGCTTAGACAAACGTTTTAACTTCGAGTTATCTATATCGATTGCGACTCAACTCTATTCCTCAGATAGGTATCGAGGTCAACTGGCTATCAAGATTGACTTTAGCAATGTGGCTGTTCCCCGAGACTGCGGTGAACTTTATCACTCCGTCGCAACTCGCAAGCCTATTTATTAATTGAAGTTCAATGTGCCCCTTAGGTGTACAGAATACTATTATATTCATTCACTGAATGATTAATAAATAATAAATACACCAAAGCCACACAGAATACAGATAATGAATCAACATTAAGGTGACATTAACTAATTTTGTGTCGTGGGAATGACAAATTACGATAAATTTGCGGCAATAAAACTTAGACCCAAAATATCAGTAAGCCGTACAAATATGTATGTCTCGATCCGGGGATCGAACGCGGACGAATCGCTTCTCTCTCTCAAATATGCCACGGAGGCTGTTTTAAATGGTGGCTTGCTGATTTATGTCATTGACGATATAGATTTTGCTAACAACAATAGTTCTTAACTTGTTCGGTTGTGAATGCTAGATATGCTAAAGCTCATGCTTATTTCCCCAAAGGAGCAGACAGAGATGACAGTAGTGCTACATACAATTTGTCAAGCCTATTTCAGTCTCAAGGTGACCTAGCAGCAAACCTGACACAAATTTCAATCCCAAAGGACTCTAGAAATTTATTAATAGTAGTTGGTCGCTACGCCATTTTAAAGATATTGCTGAGTGAAACTGTATGGCAATTAGATTGCCATTATGTAAATGTTACATCCTGAACGCATTTATAGTATTCACCCAGTCAAGTATTATTACGTACCACGTTGCTCCAATACGGATAAGTTATTCTAAAATAAGATGTAAAATCTATATCAGAATGGTATGTTTAGGTAGTAGAATCATGAATAATTACAAATACATTAATAATTGAGGTTGGTACGATATCGTTAATCACCTCACTCGTATTTTGCGTAAACAAAATGAACGAATAATTAAAAAAAGAGTAAAGCGCCAGGTGTGAAATATTGCAAGGGCACATTTTAATAAGAGGCAATCTGGGCGCAAAAAAGATTGAAACAAATTAAAAAGTCGCCACATCTTTCAACTTTCTGCGCTGCCAGGGGAAATTTTCATAAATCCAATTTTAACAGACCGCCTATGACGTTCTCGTCGAAAATATGCTAAGTTTGAAAAAACTTATTACCTCATTTCACTAAGATATTAAAGGTTTTTTAGTCTAAAATATTGAGTATATTATCAAAGTCGGTAAGCTCTTCAAAGACCTTCCTACTTTGTAGTTTTTTATACAATAAGGTTACTTGATGTTAAGTGATCACTGTATACTGCCTGCCTCGGTAGCGTAGTTGTATTACGGTACGGTTACAAAGCTGAGGTCTCGGGTTCGAGTCCCGGGTCGGGTAAAGTGATATTGGATTTTTCTATTCATTATCAGTCCGGAGTCAGGAATTTGTGATATGGCGATATGGCGATAGGCTCGCCACCTATCACATCGTGGGATGGAACATACAAGGCGAAATGTGGGTGTTCTGGTGGCGCCTCTGCCTACCCCTTCGGGGATAAAGGCGTGAGTTTATGTATGTATGTAAATGATCACTGTCGCCCATGAATATCCACAACGCTTGGATCATAAATGTGTTGCCAGACCATCAAATAAGAGGGGAACGGGAAGGGAAAAGGCTGCGAAGAGTAAAGAGTAAGAGTAAGAGTAAGAGTTTTCTAGAGTTTATTGACATAAATACCAAAGGTTTGTTAAGTTAATCCCAAAGAGACATTTCAATCTTCCAAATTTAATCTTGCTCGTAGACCCTGATTGAGACGAAAATTCACCCTTAATATTATTGCCCTCTTTTTACGTTAGAAGTAATCTGAGCAAACAATTCGATCTCCAACCTTTGTCTAATAAATTAGTTATCTTTACGTTCTTTTTTTCACTTTAATAATACAAGCAATTTTTCAAAGAAACTTTTTTTATAAGAAAATAAATTTCTAATCATTTTCTTGGCGTAGTGTGGGTATCTTAACTGCATTACCGTCGCGTTTTGTCATCTCTCCCTAACCTTTTCACCCTACACTTCCGCTTTCCGCTCAGACAGTGGCGATAAAATATTTAATTTAATTATTACATTCACTACGAAGGGAATGCTTTTCCAAGCTTTGTTCATTGCAGTAAATGGCAAGACGAGCATGCCATTTGCCTGATTGTAAGCGATACGACCGCTCATGAACAGTAGCAAAACCAAACAACACCACGAATTATAAGACAATGCTTGGCATTCCAATGCGCTCGCCATCCTGAGACATAAGATGTTAAGTCTCATTACATCCATTAGTTATTCAATTCCATATTTATCACTATCTTCATCATCTTGTATTAAAAGACATCCACTACTAAACAGTGCTTAAACTAGGAAAACAATTCGACATTATAAAGTAGGTTTTATTTATATATATATGTATAGTCCCGCAATAGGTATTTTGGCCTTTGATTCAATCCTCTCGCTCGAACTCGGGATTGTAAAGGAATTCTGTGCTTAGCACTGGGCGATTATGGGTTGATATAATGGGGATGATTATTACTCAATTGGTATAGCCACGATAGATATCCAAAGCCATTATGATTTAGATCATGATACCATGCCCAAAGTTCAAGGCTTATTGCCACTAATCGTTTTTTAATACCAAAACATATAAAAATCAATATTGTAACGCAGAGCAAAGTTTTAATGGCCAGAAAACCGAATTAGGTGAGAGCGCCGTCGTGAAAAACAAATGACGCTTGCCTTCTTTTACAAACATTGTGTGGAAAACAAAGGGCCAAATAGCATGAGCTTAATAAAACAAAAACTTACAGTTTCATAATCCTTGTTAATTTTGGTCAAACGCTCAACAATGTTTTAATACGTAATTATAAAAGGGTTTGCTCGCATTAATAAGTTAACTAAGGTATACAAAAGGATAATACATGTGTGTAGAGTATGAGGGAATAGAGGAAATCGTTGGCTGTGATCTATTTTTAGAAAACAATGTATACAATTGAAATGTTGATGACACCTTGGTTATGTATAAGGAAGCTCCGTCTTTTAGGTACGGTTCTGTCGGTTTATGTTGATAGAATCTAGACATTAGACTGTTTATTATACATGTACAATAACTCATGATATCTAATAGGAACAAAATAATAATCTTACAGACTAAAATTTTTTAAACTTTTAATTTAATCATACTATTTTTAAAAATAATTATTTTAGCCTTTTAAATAAAGTGCCTTGCAAGTTGCTCACAGCTTCCTAACAAAATTCACTTCGTTTAAGACATTTATGCTTGTATACTTCGCCTTACCCTACATATAAAATATTATAGATATAACATCAAATTCGACCTAGATAATGCTTTTAAATTTTAAATTCAACGATCAAGATTCTAGTATGAGTAAAAACATGCTCTTTCTATCGCTTGGAATACAACGAAAACAAGTTTCTTATGGACTTATGAAATGCTCTGGGATTTCGTGGCTGAACGATTTCTTCTTCGACAATCTGGGAGGGCATTAATATGAATGTTTATTGCTAATTTATAAATAATATTATTCGTTTGGTTATCATTGCCCTTTACACGTTAACTATGTAATTCTAGTGGTGGCGCTCGAACCGAACGTGTGGGACGAATAATTTTACAAGTACAATAATTTATACTATAATTACCTAATTCCTACAAGGCAGTGAGATTTATAATAATTATGTTTCATGAGCTAAAACTCCATAATTCTAGAGGTGTGATCGCGCACGCCTTACTCCGTTTCTAAAAAATATCTGAACTGGAATGCAATTACCTCCAGAGGCATACTAACTCAACGTTAATTAGCACATTTTATGACGTCATAACAAAATATTTACTACGACGTAACAAAGTGAATTCCTCTTTTGTTTCAGGTACCAATTACAGCACGCACACACACAATGCCGAGAAGTATACTGCAGAATGCGTGTTATATTATTATCCTAACGTTGTGTGTAGGTGAGTGTATGATACTTCAAACTGACTTTTCTGAATAGATTTTTAGTCTGTTTTGTACTGGCTAGACAAAGTTATACTTTGTCTCATGGCAAGTGCAGACATCCCTACTTCGTTTATAGAGAAAATTATGCTGAACTTCTTAAAAAATTATGTTTTATTCTAGGATTATTTCCTAGAATAAAACATAATGTAAAAGACTTACGTTACTAACTGTAGATCGTTTTACGCCTTCTACAGGATGAATGCCATCTAAATGAATACTATAAAAATAACGAGTATTTCGTGATCTATTTAATGAATTCATTAATCAAACTTAGTCCATAAATTCAACTATAAATTTCATCTAAATTGTACAGCGGTAATTGTATTGTTCAGCAACATACATGAATCTAAACTTTGTCATTACTATGAATATAGAAACAACCGTCCCAACTCCTATATTTTATATGAGATATTGCTGGTTTGCATACCCATTTATTTTTTGCTTGGTCCCAATCTAATGCTTTATAATATTGCGTTTTATAAACTCAAAATCCATGCATACATTTTCTAAATATTATCATATAAACGTTTTATAAATTTGCGTTTTCACAAATTCCATGAAACAAAAATTCTTCCTATTCAAAAGGACACAAACATCAACCGACATTGAGCAATAATATTTAATTTATTTCACACAGACCGAGGGGATGGGCATTGGAAGGAAAATGACAGAGAAAATCTTCGACGTGACATCGAATTGTATCGACGAATGGCAGGTAGAAATATTTCGATATAAAATATCCATAGCTACCCGAAAAGGGCAAAGGGATTTCTTTAGACGGATTAGAATGTTCACAAAGCTTTTGTGCTGCATTTATTTCGTGAATGCAATATTTCGTCGCCTTTCTTTCCTTTAATATCAACGGGGCGAACATTTTACAAATTCTCTTTCTCAAGATGCTATTAAAATTCTTTGATAAATTTTAATGAGATTATTACATTTTGTATTTTGAACCTTACGATTTATAATGTATTTAGTTTTGTGTATTTACAAGTTCGGTATATATGTAAAGAAGAGTAAAATATATTCATGTAATTACATTTTTGTATATGACACCTAATTGTAATAGTTTACTTAAACAATGTAGCTTAACCAACCATTTCCGTAATAACAGTCCAGTTTATCAACTTTTAATCATCCTTTTGCAAAATGCACGAGGTATGCCAATTTTTAAAAGAAAGAAAACGTTGGACCCTTGCCAGGCATGAACAAGGCTCTTGTAAACGCTAGTTTTTATTCGAAGGTCAGGTGGAAATTGTATGGTGCATAATGAAAAAACAATTTGAGTAAATGATGAGATGTGCTGCTTGCGAGCTCACGGAATAACATCCTTTGAGAATTTAAAATTGAAACTGCAATTTCCTTTTACTTAGAATTTATCCAAACAATGTTTTGGTAATTACATGTCAACGGTAAATTTGTACAAAATAATTTGTATAAAATTGAAAGAAGTAGAACGGATGAATATGACCTATTTTCGACGTATTATTATTTTCAATAAATGTTATATCTGTAATATCTACTAACTTATTATTATGTTGCTGATGTATTTCAATTTCCTTTGCAGAAAAAATCGAGCGTGAGATAGAAGTCTTTTACGACGAATATCCGGAAGAGCAACTCGCGAGAGATAATGTTGACGTAATACGTTATAAGCACGTAGCGAACACATTACACCGTCATGCTGAAACGAGTAACGTTAAATCAGAAAATCTAAAGAAACATAATAGTACTCCAGTCACTAATATAACTAGTGATATAACATCAAAATACGATGAACATTCAGAAAAACTTGGTGTTGAAAACGTTACAACAGAAACCAGGAAAAACACCATCCCTTGGCCCAAATTCGAAGAGATCTTGCTAGCAATTGGAAAGAAATACGATTGGAAGAACGACAGGTGGATAAAAGTTAAAGACAAAATAAAAAGTACCGCAGATAAAGGTTTAAAAGATCTAACAAAACATAATGAAATTAACTTCGTGCACGAGAAACACAAATTTTACTATAAATTTGTAAAATTAAATAGAAGTAAGAATAGGAGAAGCGTTGTGGTGGCCGTATCAGCAGTAAGATAGGTGAAACGTGCAGGAGATAAGAATATATTTTTTGTAAGATACGGGACCAACCGGGGTACTAAATGACGTTAGTAGTACTGCACAACCGAGGTGGACTTGAAAGCATTTACGAAGAAAATCAAATGCTTATGAAATAAATAATGCCCCACATTCTGCCTAATCCCCAAGAATATTGTATAGAATGCCTGTAGAATTCATTAAAATAAACTATAAATATGCAGCTGTCTGTTAAATGTTTATGTAGCTCAATAGAAATATTTTTATTAAAGAATAAAATACAGTAAGATAAACAATAAATTCAACCCGTATTCAACAAGATGAGTTCAATGGATCTCGAGTTCACAATCTGTTCTTCTAAAGTGTTTAGCCACTAATAGCCGTTGTTAGTTGAAAAGTTTGTCTTATTGTATTTAACAAAGCCGCTATAGATAAATTTCACGATGAAAATGTTATAAATATCATTTTTCATGCTGGTTAAGACAAATTGTTGATAAATAAAGATCATCAATTATAGAACGTTGTTTTATTTTTAGCTTTAAATGATTCAGTCTTCTTTGACAAGATAAATTGCCTGACTTGAGCGGCTAGGAACTGTCAGGGAATGGATATTCAATTGAGATATAAAATCATTCGATGTGTTTGCGTGTAGGGATGAAAAACTCGGAGTCGTTGTTTTAGTATTGTTAGAGATTTATAGTAGTAGTGCATCAGTAGTGGGTATTAATGCAGACTTTAAACTTTCTTAATAGGTAAAATCACCCAAACTACAAATAGATTTAAAATGTTAGACATAATTTTTATTCGTTAAAGTGGATAACCAACCTTCTCTTTAATTTGAAGAAATGTTATTAAACAAGTGAAATCTTCAAATGTTTACGTGTAATTGATAGTATAAAAATTAGCTACATCCCTTAGCCTTATCAATGGCTAAGATGCAGCCTTGTGGATGGGGATTGTTAAAACCTACAAAAAAGCAATATCTAAGTAAACTGTGAGTATGTAAAATTATATGATAATATTAGGATTTACTAAATATGAACCCGCAAACAAGTTCTTGTTTCTTTGAAGTGAAACGTAGCTAAAGTCTTTGTAGTTGTCAGGATCATGTTTTGTTGCCTATGAACATTAAGGAATAGGTTAATGATAATTTTATTACATGCTGGAATAAAGAACGCAAACGTAGATAATTACAGTTCTGGTTTTGAAACAATTGTGTTTTGTATCAGAACAAGTATTCCCAAGGTGTTAATGTATACGATTGCTCATACAAAATTACTCAAATAAATAATTCATGTATACAAGTAAACAAATACTATTTTCACTTTCCCAATACTCCTCAATAAAAACATGCATTTACAATTATATTTATATTTATATTTACATTTACATAAATGATTTATGAACTGCTCTGAATTTAACTAAGCTATAAGCGACTGCTGTATAATCACTGTATTGTAAATTTGTTTTGAAAAGACCAACGTAGAGTTTCTTGCCTGTTCTTCTCTAGTGACGACAGCCGTGTGTGCCTTGTAGTGGAAAAAAGTGACAAAATCTAAATTATGTATAACATTTTATGGATTCAATTAAAATATTTCATTTAATTTGTTCAGGAATTTCCAGATCTATTCCTTGTTTATGAACACACCATTTTGACTGGCGAATATTAAGTAGAGTCGAGCTTTACTAACTCTTCTTTACACACATTACACTTAAAATAGAATATCATCCGCTAGTAAATGGTATTCTCTCGACAGCCAAGCTAATTGTGATGATTATGTTGTGTTTGTATCTATCAAATAGATATCGTACATTGTCTCATATACACCACCACTAGTGCGGGTAGTCGACGGTAACAAAACTCTGGTATAAAAAAAGGAGAAAACCGGACGTTCGCCCATTCTTGGGGTAGTGGAGTGAGTAAGGGTGATACTGACTGTATTAGTTCCCTTTGTCCTAATTATAGTGATCAGTACATATTACTATGACGAGTTTTTTACCATTGGCGTTTAATTTTCCATGTTCCAGTTTCGCAAAGCTCTCAAATAACCTTAACATTCCTTTTTGAAATCTGGTCTTTAACGTCATTTATTCCAATTGCAATAGATGTAATGAAAACATTTGAAAATAAACCATATTTACACACAGTTTTGCAGCTGAAATTCTAAACGTTATTTTCAGTGGTGCGTAGATAAAGGCAACTTGGCAAAATATTTAACATATTCACACATCTACACGTTTACGTTTTACTAAAATTTCCACTTCATTATAACTTTACACCCAAAACAGCTTTGAGGTTGGATATTAAAATAAAAATTTACTGTAATGTTGTATTCGTAGGTACGTACTTGTTAATTAACAGAATAATTAATTTTGCGGGTTCGATCCCCGCACCGAGACAAATTTTTGTGTGAACCACAAATATTTGTTTTAGGTTTCGGTGTTTGTGAGACCGAAAAGTCTCTCGTAGTTTCTGATACCCACGACGGGTCTGAGTGTTTGTGAGACCGAAAAGTCTCTCGTAGTTCCTGATACCCACAACACAAGACTCGATATTAGTGTGAGGTCAGGACTACTCGTATGTATGTGACTGTTGGGTGTATTTATTTATTTATTATATAGAATTTTCAGGTCTATTTTTGGTCTGTACACACTTTGCGAATCTAAATGTCTACAGAAGGGCAAAACAAAATCGAAATAAACGATACAGGCGAAAAGTAAATTAAGTCAAGCCAACTCAACGGAGTCCAGTTCCCGAAGATTGGCGCCGACGATAGTGATTGGTTATAGATCCACCAAACACCGAATATTTCACGATACACAAACCAAATAGGGGAATATTCAGCTTGTCGGCGAAGCACGCGCCTTGCGTTGGCAAGTTCACACGAGACTCGTTACAAAATAGTATATAGAATTTAATGAATTATAAAACTACAAAAACGATATTAGTGTGGAACTGTAGCTATACAAATAAATAATAAATACATACGATTTTAAACCTAAAATGGCGGATCCAACAATTTTAGTTAATAATTTCTATTAAATCGATTCCGGTATCCCGTTTTTAGCAGGCATGATTTTGTCAATTAGTGAACATTATCATGACACGTTGGTAGATGTTGTTATTGGATAAATACAACAGATACCATCAGGTGTATTGTAGTCACTGGCCACCACTTTTTTATTACTTTAATCGACAATATTTTGGAATAAAATTTTAGGCCATAACTCCTTCTTTTCTTTCGATATAAACTTATTGACTCAATAAAATATTTATATATACTAGTTCTTTTTAATTAGGATTACCTAGCATTAGCTAAGTAATTAGCTGGGTAAACCTCGAGACTATTAATATACAGATGGCTTGCAGAACGCACTCCCATGCGACCAGAGTAATTATTGATATGTGGTTTAGCTTGATTGAATTATGACTTATTTATGAGTTATGTTGCCCCTAGACGTGAATACTAGACATTTTCCTTAGACTTTTCATTAATTATAACCTTGTACGACCAATAACAATAGGTGCAATATACTTGGGTGCGTTTTTCGCTGCAGTGGATGAACGACATTTTATACTGCCACGAAATAAGGACAACAATGGAGTTGATGATAATTGCAGCGCAGCGCAGAAAGGATATCCACAGATGAGAGACGATAATCTATCGTCTTTTATTTAAATTATGTCCACCTGGTCGATCCCGAATGTCACAGGCTGACATGAGACGTCCCGAATGTCTTGACGCACGGTAATAGGAATTTTACACCGCATTTCTAGCGGTGACCACTGTCTGGATTAACATTAATATTTTACCACTGGCTTTTGGGTTTTGACACCCACTTAAGAAACAGAACTGCAAACTGACGTCGATTTTCTCTGAGGTAATTGTACAACTGTGGGCAAGTTGGATTATTTGTACCGTAGATTACAGAAAGGTGCTAATTCAAAGTGTTAACTCATTCACATTAAGGGTGACATTAATTGTCAGACAAAAATGCGCTTTAGTTTAAAAAGTAGCGTTATGCAACCGCAATACTGTTACTTGTCACTAGAAATAAAATACATACATACCTAAACTCACGCCTTTTCCCCTGAAGGGGTAGACAGAGGTGCCACCAGGACACCACGTTTCGCGTGCTCCGTCATAGGCTCGCAAGTAGAAAATACATAACATTGCAAATATTATATCGTACAATTTAATCAAACTCCAAAAGACTATTCCTCATATAAAAACATCGCAAAATCTAATAGGTTAAATTGATTTAAACCCTCTAGTCTCACAGACGTGACACTGCAATTTGGAATGAGAACAAATTGTTTGTTTATTTTGTTGCGGTGGAGCGGAGCATTTATCTAATTAATTCCAACAACAAAAATTAATTTGTTTGTTTGTTTCTCTAGATGTCTTAACCGTCATTTGTTTTCGTAACCCCAAAACGTAGGTGTCATGGGATTGTTTGTTCACACAGTCTTTGAATTGTATTTGCTTTGTATCAAATTGTTATTCTGTCATATTAGGTTATCACGTGTTATAAATTGGTTATTGTTTTTGGGTTTCATTGAAGGCAGTATTACATACTCGTACTTATTGACATAAATTCTATACGAATTATATATATTATATAGAGCACTTAAACCAGCTCTTTTATAATTAAATGCACAGTAATACGTGCTCACTGTTCAAATGAACTAAAAAATCTAGGTTGAATAATATTTAAATTTGGAATAATTTGACAGATTCCACGCTGCTTAGTGATGAGTCAGCCTAATCGTGTAGGCTGTTAGGACCGCCCAGTCTAGTGTTGCGTTGTCAGCGTCCTGTCAGCGGATTATCGTTGATGAAAATTGCACATTTGGATACGAATGACCTGCTTTATTTGCTGATGTTTTCGCCGGTTACAGCTGTGTAAGTTAATCAATTAATGGAAGTAATAATGGACCACTAGTTAAAATCAAGTTGGGATCTAAAATGTAACATTTTGTTGAAAAAATATTTAGTTTGTGAAAATGGAATCGGAGTTAGATCAATGAAAAGTTTGATAAACACTAAATAATTAGAATTTAAACTAACGCCATAATATTTTCAATTTGTTGAAGTTAAATTATTCCATAAATTAGCCGTTGTAGTATACATTCTATAGGCGAAACCCTAACCAATTTCTCTAACTATATTTACATCCCATTAATTCCCAAAAAGGAAATATTTTCACTTTAATATTTTCCAGGATCTTTGATCGTAAATTAAACCGAACATTGGGAGCAATTATTATTTTCACTCAAGGCGTTTGAAAAGATCTCAAACTAAGGGTTTGTTGGTGTAGGACTGATCTCGGGGTAAACTCGTCAGCACCTTTCGTACACAACCGTATTTGCGTTCGTCCGCGGAGACCTGTGCAAACAGTAATATCCGAGGCTCTTAAGACAACGACGCTTGTAAGGCCAACGCTTTTACCCACTGCACACAAGGAGTCAAAATATTGAGTTATTGAAATTGTTTGGTTTGGATGGTTGATGTTTTTATTAAATTGCGGAAGATTTTTTAATAAGGAAGATTTTTATGTACTTTTATTTCATAACAATATAACGTTTCTGCTCGTACACATGCCACTGCATGTCACGGGCCTCCTCTGCAATCGAGAGTGCGATTGAGAGGGATTAGGCCATATAGTCCCACCACGCTGGCCTAGTGCTGGATGGTGGACTATATGAAAGGTAAACACAACATATGAATATGTACAAAATACTTTAATATTTTACTGCTAGATGGACTGTTTGGTTGAATTTCATACAAATTACTATGGTATGCAGGTTTTCTTATGATGTGTTCCTTCGCCGTTATAGTGCGTGATGGTTGACTATCAATACTAATGACTCCGAAAAGTCAGAGGTAGAGTTGGGAGTCGAACCCGCGACCACCATGAACATGTTGGCAGCCGCGTCTGGTCCGTTAACAACGCCACCACCCACTTTTATATTTTAACATTGTTATTTTAGGATAAAATAATTAGTTCCTGCATGAGTATGTAGAATTTTTAATTAACCGAGTACTGTGAGGAATTTCCACAAAGTTTCAGCTCGTGGTAGGTACCTATAGATTTCAAAAAGTGTATTAATAAGGGAATATCGAGAGCCTCCGAGGCATCGTTCGTAACGGCTGTGAAACTTGAAATTTCGCATTAGGTTACTGCACGAGACAAGGATTTATAAGATCCACAGATATTTGTTTTATAAAAGTTTTGTATCTTAAGCTGAGGTCAGTAGGCTAATTCACGTAATTTATTGACGCACCGATCAAGTTCCGATGCAGTTTCGATTAGGTTTACGTCTTAATGGTACGTACGTCAAAATGGTATTCTTGTAATTGTTTAGCTGCGCGTAAGGTATGCGTAAACTGCGCATGTGCTGCACGTTGGTTGGACTAAACTGTCATTGGAGACGTCAAATGAATAGGTAAATACCAATCAAGTTGCAATCTGAATCACGCATGTTTAAAACGCGCAGCAGTAGAATACGCTAAAGCGCTCGCGTGACGCGAACTTGATGCGAGCGTATCTGACAGCGGTTGTCTAAATTACGAGAATACGAAAAGGGCCGTTTTGATCGAAACTTAACTGCAACTGCACTGCAACTGAACTTATTTAATTACGTGAATAAGCCTACAGGTCAATGAATGTCGCTGTTGGCGATATTCATTTATTCATTTCAAGTCAACACGCTTTAAAAATCTGTAAATTACTAAACATTTGTACTGTACAATGTACATTGTACATCTTGTCGCTGGTATCGAAACGACGTGCCACAAAAACTGTCAGGAAAATCCACAGATCAATTTTTCATGGACATGTTTTTCTACAACTGCCGCGAAATTCAGCAATTTATCAAGCCCATATGTGGCGGGTGTTCAACAAAAAATCACAGACTAGGTCCTTACAAAAAAAAAGAAACAAAGGGAAACGTGATCTCGGTCGAGTACGTGACTGGAATGGTGCGAGGCAAAAATGTGAAGTTTATGATTTTTATACGACCTCCTTTGTGTTTGCGAATGGCCTTTGCAATCTCGACAAGTAAAGTGATTTTAATTCGTAGTCGACACTTTTGGCTCGTTAATACGGCGAATTCAATTTAGGACTTCATCCCAGAGGCACGTAAAACAATGAATTTTGAGTTGATGGATATTTACATTGTTCAGTGTAATCTTTAAATTAAAATTTAGCCTGCGTTGTAAAGTATGTAAGGTGGTTTGGTTGCTCTAAATGTCAAATATCTTTAGTGTTATCAATTGTAAAATAATTGTAGCATATTTAAAGTGAGCACGTTGCTCTAATAGAATTATGGTTATTGGTTAATATCATTTACTTTCTATCGATAAATGAAAATAATTTAAAAAATGTTTATGCGTTTCAGTCTATCCAGCCAAATACGTGATAATATTAAAATTATCCAAAAAAGAATTCGATCACAAAAAACATACTCGAGCATAAATTCAAAACAAAGCATTTGGATAGATAAACGAATACAATTCGGGGATAGAATTGGCTTGTATCTGTCTGGGTATCGTCCTGTTTAGATGTCAACCTACATCGGGCGCGGTCGCTTGTTTTGTTTTTGTACATTCGTTTCAATTTATGTTTACGCGATTCCAATCTCGAGTGAGCACCCGCAGATTGGTTTTGGAGTAGATAACAATAAAATAACAAACGTCTGTACGACAGAAATATATGAAAATATTGCAAGTGTTTTCATTTGTGTAAAAACTTTCAATAATTAATTGAGGTCTAGTACAATTGCTAAGGCTATTCTTATTATAAAAATATACATTTCTGTTATACAAAAAAATACTTTTTATAATAAAGTAACAGATCCGTTGATGGTAATTAATCACCGCTCCTCATTAAATTGTCAATACTTAATTAGTAAATGCATTGCCGTCGTGCGAAATTGATTAGCACCCAAGCAGCTTTTTTGTCATAGCACCAGGAGCTGTATGCCAATTTCTGGTCATTACATCATAAAATAGGAATATCGTACCACTTACACTGACAGCCTCCGTAGCGCAGTTGGTTAGACGCCGCATGTGAAACGAGAGGCGGCGGATTCGATCACCGCACCGAGACAAATGTTTGTGAGAACCACATGTATTTGTTTCGGGTCTGGGTGTTCGTGAAACCGAAAAGTCTTTCGTAGTTCCTGATACCCACGACACAAGACTCGATTATAGTGTGGGGTCTGGACTATGTATGTGACTGCTGGGTGTATTTTTTTTATTTTTACTTGTTTTAAAGCCATGCTTCAACAATCAATACGTTAATTGACTGGCAACACAATCGAGAATTTAAGTCATCCGACATCTTTTATGTTCCATTCAGTGATTCACAGGCGACGTCACAATAAACACGAAATAGCGAATGTTGAGAGGAGCAAAACGTAGTCCGTCTTTATTGTTTCCTGCAGACAGAAATACTGTAGTTATGTGACAGCATTCATTGTTATTTGACTTAACCCTCGCCTCTGTCTTGATTTTATGCAGTGATTAATGCAAGAATATTAAGTACAAGAGATGGATTTTTGTATTTCGGGTATGCCCCTTGGAGATTTTTTTTATTATGTAATCAGAAATTATATTTTATCCCAAAACAAAAACACACAAAAAATCATTGTTATTTAAAAAAAATTATTAAATATCATGAAATTTCCTACAAGAAAAAAGCAAACTCACAGTTAAAAAAAAAATGAAAACATAGAGTAAATATTAGTGATCTGTGAACCCTCTTCATGCTAGTGAATTGTCAATTCATTAAAGTTTGTAAGGGACATCAAGATTTGGGCCAAGTCAAAAAATTGGGTCTATCCCTTTATGAAAATAAAATTGTAGCTATAAATTAATCAACATATATCTAGTTTTATTTATATGTAATTATAAACATAAATATGCAGTATAATAGCAGATAGCCAATGATTCTACGGTCAGCAGCCTGAATGACGTCACCTCGTAATGCTTGTGGAATGCGGTCTAGTCGGCCACTGCCTCAAGATGATTGGCGGGTTAGGTTTTCCGGGGTACCTCAACAACTCGATGTTTATAAATATATACATATTTACATTGGTATAACAAACGTATTGCCAAATACCTGGTTAAATTTACAGTTGAATTAAAATAGAGAATTGACGATAAAACCATGCCGGCCTACACGAAACCACTACACTACAACATGTCTCAGAGTGCTGCAAACTTAGCTTTTTATTTTTTATTGCGATGAATGGCGAGACGAGCATGACATTTGCCTGATGGTAAGCGATACAACCGCTCATAGACAGCGGCAAAAGCAAACACCATGAAAAATCAACACTTTTTATCCATGCGTATGCGAACTGGACAACCCTAACTTTTACCATTTTTATACTTGATAGCTTGTTTGTTCGTGTGTACTCAGTTAAAATCGTTTCCATATTATGTTGCGGGCCTTGACGTGAGCGATAGCTAAACATTTACCTGCCTGCTTGAGGCAATAACATATTTGCGAGCCACGTATATTAGGAAAAGCTTTTACCTGAAATGAAACGGGGAAATATGGGAACTCATGTGTTATATTGACAGATGTGCGTGCTAATGAAAATGGACCTTAAAAATAGGCATATACTGTCGCTTATACCTTGCATGTGACAAATAAAAATAAACAATTTGGAAAAATGTTTTCCTCATTATGTTAATGCTGTGCTGTATATTTCAATATTAATTACTGGTCTCTGTAACTCCTTGAAGAAATTGACGAATACTTGAACATAAAATAGTACAATTAGGGCAATTTTTTGTGTATCAAGCTCTTTTAATCAAACTTTCATTATTAGAGGAATCTCGTGCTCACCAGTAGATTTATGGGCTACAGATTAGAGTAAAGTATATACTGATTTTGGTAAATATTTGCTAATGTCAAAGTATGCTAAGAAAACTGATCCATAAAACACTGTATAGTTTACTACAGTGGTGCATATCAGGAGATGGCCGTACGTCAAACATAACAGAATGTTTGAATGCGCACACTCGATGCGGTCACGTTGCATGTAGCATTGTACCTACGCTATATTTCATACGGTATTGAATAATGTGGTAAACTCGACGCTCTTCCGATGTTTGCGAGGATCCTTCGAGTATTCTTGTATGCTGTTTATTTTTGAAGGTAGAGAATATTTCGAAGAAATCAAACGTTTGAGGAATTAATAATTTATCGTTAGTTACAGAGCGGTCTCTGTTGGACAAAGGCTTTCTCCGAGAATTTCAATAGCGTCTTGTTGGAAGCGGCCCTTATCGAGCGACTTACTGCTTCATTAGATCGTTGGTACTTCTTTTACAAGGAAGTTTGAAGCTCCACTTACTGATACATGGCCATAATTTTCGGATTTTACCAATGAGACCAATTTTGAATTAAGGAGTCCGAAATGGCAGTGGGAAAGACATATAGCGTGAAAGTAAGCTCAGTAAAATATTTCAAAACAATATATTTAATGGTTGAATGGGGCAAAAGATTCTAGAATAAATCAGTCAATTAAAATTTAGTTTCAAGGTGAAATTCACTGAACCAACTAACAAGATGAGCTTCGGTGTGAAGTAGAAATGATTATTTATTGTATAATCATAGTCGACCCATTGGTCCACAAACGTAACAAACAACACCGGCATAAGTGTTAGACGGAGTTTAACAACTTTCCTCTACTTCAAAAAAGACAACCGGTGATAAAATCAGGAACCAAAACGTTTCGCAACATAACCCGTATATGGATACGGCTTTTTTGATCAAGCAATGCATTTTGTATGAGTTTTTCGGTCAGTGTAAGGAATTAAATTTTTCCGTGATTGGATTTGCGCCTACGGCTACAAGTTCGCATCCAATCACATCACGGCTCGAATCTACCGGTAAAATGCGCCTTCATTCATGAAACTTTGTGTGTACGTACCTACAAGAAAAATATAATTTAATACCGCCAATCGCCATAGAAACAGTTGTGGTTTTGCTATTAACACCAATAAGCGACGCCTCCCAATTTCATCCTGTTGTGTTCAGTAAAATATTTCAAGTTATTGTAATTATGATTTACGATGTAGGAAGATACTGACGTAATAATACGTGACGTGTTATCTTCTGACGTCATCAATGACAACATCACGGTTCCGAAAAAGTACTTAGAAACCTGCTTTCTCTCATCTAAGAGCATAACATTATTAGACACATTACGATAGCCTGCATTAGCATTTTTTTATTTGAAATTTGAATTGTAAATAAGATATATTTTTCTACCCTACTTCATTCGTCAGAGCTTTCTTACAAATATTCCGTTGTCTTGAAGCAGCTTGAATGGAAATATTGAAGTGTAAAATACAGCGCGCATAGAAACGTTGGTATTCTTAGAAATAGTATTTACAGAACCTTCGCCGCGTTTGATATATGGCTGGAGATATTTCTGCAGTAGTTTTTGAGTGTGTTTCGATCCCATCCATTAGATTATATAAATGAAGTGCGGTTTTTGGGTTAAATAAAAAAAAAACAGTCCAATTTTCCTCATTGGCTTACTCATTACTTTTATGTTATGGAAATGCGTTCTATTAACTAACTTATCAGCTGTTAATATTGACCTAATTATCTAGTTCTAAATTAATTTACATCATAATTAGCATAAATTACTTTAAAATGTAAACTGGATATGTACTCGTATTACGCGACTAAATTATATGAGCCTACCAGTAATTAATGCGATAAAATAAAACAGGCAGCTTGACTTGGTTAACTTTTATTTTTAAATATTATGGAATGTATTACCACCCCTTTGCTTAGCGTACCTAAGAGGGTGCAAAGCTAGCTTCATTAACACTGCCTTAATTTAGAAAATACCATTTCTTATTACTGACAAATACAGGATGTTGAATACGTCTAATTATGCATGTGATAACACCGAAATGCTACACTAGGTTTCATCAACAAAAATATAATTTTTACAACCGACTAACCAGATTAGCTTGATGAAAAAACTGTCAGTTTTGATTGAACGCGTGTAACTTAATAAACAATGCACCGCCTACCCGACGAAACTGGTGAACAAAGAAAATTACCTCGTCAGAGAAACAGCTCCGCACACAGAGCCGAGTTGGATAATGAAATATTTTCATTAGACCACTACCGACGTCGAGTGGACAAATATGACAATTGCCGGGCTCCCTCTACCGGAATAATACGTGTACGTTGTTACCCGCAGCATTCGTGTAGAAATGTGTGTCTTTAGCTTGTTATCGTCAAGATGTTATTGTCTAAAATGTTTTTGAATTTCCTGGTGGTTCTTTTTTTTTAACGAGAATGACGATACGAGTATGATGCCTGATGGTAAGCGGCACGCCTAAACAGAAACAGGAGCAACACTATTGTCAATACTCCTATATAGTAATTTTGGGATATTAGTCAAATTAGACATGCCATAGGACTAATTTCTTAATTCCCAGTAATCGCTAGCTATGGTGTCTTTGAAATAGAATTAGATAAAATGTTATGTACTTTACTAAATACTTTAAACGTATATATTCCACAGTTGCATGTTCAATATTTGCTAGCGAGACTTCACGATTCACACGACGTACCTTGTGTTCCACATGAGGCATAATATGTAACTTACAAATAAAATAACAACAATCGAACTTCTTTTTTAAATTCACTTTATATTACATATTTCATTCTACAAATTAAGATATTTAATAGGACAGGATTGTAAAGACAAGGGCGTATTATTTAAAACAATATGCACGGTATGGTGATAGTTCTACCGTTACGTGGTTCTACGTACGCCAAAAAATATTGAATCATAGTATAAAAGCTGAGCTTTCTCATGTAGTTGTTTTCAAACTTAGATTTTTGATGAGACACCTGATTTCATGAAGTTAAATTGACTGTAGTAGTCGGACGTTCAGCTACGTTCAGCAGTGGACTTCCTGTGGCTGAAAAGAAAGAGAGAGAGAGAGAGAGAGAGAGAGAGAGAAAGAGAGAGAGAGAGAGTCTCGTCGTAGTCTTATAGTATCATCATATTTTTGCATCCACTATTCTGTATTTCACAGCGGCTCTAAACCTTGGTCGATCTATATAATACCTAGTGCTGAATTCCTTTTAGAGGATATCACTATAGGAATTTACATTTGTTCTCTAATAAATTCCAAAACAACAACGTGTTTATTAATTTGTAATACGTATTGAAACCACTTTTATAAAAAAAAATTACACAAGTATACCAAAACCTAATTTTATGCAAATTATATTCACATATTTAATGATAAAATATTTGATGATTTTTAAAGCAAACTTTATGATGGGAAGGCAAATAGATAATTTAACTTGCAAAGTCGTAAAGAGGTCTGAATTTTTTGTACGCGCAGTAATTTCCCATGGGCTGAATTCTTTAGAATTTATTTATCCTGGCATCCGCGAACTTGAAACGTTAAATTAATTTAAATGATCTAGTACTTCAGAGCATTCAAAAGTGTATCAGAAAGTACAGTTATGATTGTTTTCAAAACATTTCTTTTAATTTGTCAAGTTATCAAGATGAAAATATTGGTAGAATATAATATTCCTATAAAACATTTATTCATAGCAAGCCTCAATAAACGCTTGTAAAGTAATAAAACCTTTTATTAAATTTAAAAATATTATCTTTTCTCATAAAAAAAGTCGTCTATTTATGACTTTGTCAAAAGATTCAGTTTCTATTTGCTTCTATTCCCTGTAGTATTCTGATTATCATTGATATTCCAAGAAACGTATCCCAAGTCGCAATGGAAAATATATCCTTCGATTACACGAAGATTCGTAAGAATTTTGGTAGGCAACCAAGATTTTGTGAAGTCGCCCCTCATCAAATAGATAGTATTGAGCCCAATCGTGAACTACAACGTTTATACTGTCTACGTAATCCCATGACTCGTTCTGTTCAAGCTACAGAACCGCAGACAGAACACGAAGCTAACACTAAATTACTTGTTCGTGAAACTAAAGGAGTAAACCATAGCGAAGGCGGGTGGCCTAAAGAAGTCAATGTAACTGACGAAGAAGCAACTTCAAGATATCGTCGTCGTATCGAACGAGACGATTCTTACGTTGATGCCGTATTAGGTCTTTATCCGGATTTTGCACATTATATCAATCAGAACAATGGAACAGAAATGTATGAAATGTATTTTAAAGGAATGCCATCAATGGAACCGTTCGAGAAAGGGTCATTACGTGTTCAGAGCGTGTTTAAAGACCCAGATAATCGTCCGATAGCGTGTATAGGCTGGACTCAGGAAAGTGATTCCAAAATAGCATTGGCATATTGCAGAAAAGAATGTTCTTTGTCAGAGCCCGTTAACGAAAATGTTTTGTGTTATATTTGGAACATGGAAAATCCGTATAGTCCATCCGATGAATTTCAACCTCCCGTCGCTTGTTGGCAAATTGCTTGCTCTCCTATACACCCTGCTATTATTGTAGGAGGATTGGCGGATGGCCGAGTATGTATTTTTGACATTCGAGCACAAAAGGAACCCACTAATTTGAGTTCAATGTATTTTTCACATAAATGTCCTGTAACTGCGCTTCAATTTATGCAATCAAGGCTTAATTACGAATTTTTTACCGGATCTGCAGATGGTACTTGCAATTGGTGGGATGTACGCAATTTGTGTGTTCCGATTGATACTTTATTAATGTGTATACGCTTTCCTGAAGGACCGAAGCCAAGTTTTGCAAATGCGGAAGGAATTACTGCGCTTCAGTACGATCGTTCATTTCCAACAAAATTTATATGTGGTACCGAAACTGGCTTTGCAATCCACATTAATCGTAAAGGAAAATCGTTCAATGAAAAATTTGCCGCAATTAATAATGCTCATAAAGGACCTGTTAGGGCCGTCCATCGTAGTCCGTGCACTACAAAGATGTTCATCACGTGCGGAGATTGGACTGTACATATCTGGAGTGAAGATGTTCAATCCTCTCCTATAATATCGGGTATTTCACACCGCCATGAAATTCTAGACGTGATTTGGGCTCCTCTTAAATTTTCCTGTTACATGACGGTTAATGCTGATGGGAAATTTCGATACTGGGATCTTCTGCAAAAGTATCATGAGCCTATACTTACATTTCCTGTGTCGGAATATCCTTTGCAGAAGATAAAGTCACATGAAGAAGGAAAATTAATAGCCACTGGAGATTCAAAGGGTGGTTTATTTGTATTTTCTTTGTCGGATAATTTGGTGGAGGCTGGCGATCGAGATAAGCAGTTGATGACACAAATTTATGACCGTGAGACTCGTCGGGAGCAAATATTAGAAAACCGCGTGAAGGAAATACGCGTGAAGTTAAAAGCTCAGCAAGACGCAGCAGCGGTTCCAGAAATAGCTGTTGTTGATGACGAGGCTCTTGTAAATGATGCTGATGTTGAATACAATAGGGTTGTGGCAGAACAATTTCGTCAAGTTGGTAATGCACCAACGATTAGCCACACTAGTTCAATGCGCAAACGTTAAAATTTTACTACAAGCGTAGCCGTCTTCATTAACATTAAGAAAATTTAATATTTAAACTAATATAAGAGGTATTTTTGTTTTTATTTAAGAAAATGTAATTATGTTTAATAAAGCTTACCTATTACATTCTTTAATTAAAACTGTACGTGACTTACGAAGATGTTTTACTGTGTTGTTTACGCCGTTTTTGTAGGAAAAAATATCGTAAGATTATTAAATTTTTTGTGGCATTAGGTAATTTTTACATTATATCGTAATGCGTTATGAAATCAACATATATTTTTGCAGCAATTTAAATACCAGTTCAATAACATGTTAAGTCAATTTGAATAGAATAAAAAATTACGTACTTATGCCTGTTAATATGCTTATTATTTTGTCCATATTGATGTTTACTCTCGTTCATATTCTTTTTGCTAGTAACAGTAATGATTAAAACATAATATCAATAAGAAGGGACATTAAATCGGATACTTCGAAAAATATTCCATGTTCTTCAAATACCAAATAATATTTATATTTAAAGAAAATATAAAAGAATTAATTTTACAGCCTCTGTGGCGACGTTGGTTAGACGCCGGCTGTGAAACGAGAGGCCGCGGGTTCGATGCCCGCACCGAGACAAATGTTTGTGTGAAACACAGATATTTGTTTCGGGTTTGGATATTTGTGAGACCGAAAAGTCTCTCGTAGTTCTTGATACCCACGACACAAGATCTGATCTTAGTGTCAGGATCAGGACCATGTACGTGATTGTTGGGTGTATTTATTTATTATTTATATTGCTAAAAAATAGGCATTTTTTCTTTACACATGGTTCACATAATAAAGCGACGCAACGCGACGGTGTGAAAGTATGTATAAATTAGTGATGAAGACTATATTTAATTAAAACTTTATAAACATAATTAGCAGTTTTGTGACGACAGCAACTTCAAAAAGTGTTTTCGAAACAATTCCAGATGTTTTCATACAAAACAATATTTCCTATGTACAAAAGTATTACAAAGCTATTAATTTGCTTACGCGACCCAAAGTTGAGGCGAAAATGTTTCAAATATTTTCCTTACAGCGGCAAGTTTGGTAGACTGACTGTTAATAAATAATACTATAATTATTGTATCGGAAATGTTCAAAATATTTAATTTATACAGGGTATATCAAGACCGCGACCGAAAACGAAGCCAGGAGGTAGTATTAGTGATATCAAACACAATGCAAGTAAAATTTTAACAAAAAAAAAAACGTCAATTTTTTTTTGTTATTTTTTACATATCGTCGTATTTGAGTGATTAAACATAGTTTTTCTAAAATAATGACGTACATCGCTTAATTTTTAAACACGCAATGGTACGTAAGGGTTTAGATTACTATTTTTGCAAAAACTAGGTATTTAACCATCAAAAACGATGATTTTTAAAAAATTGTAAAAAAAATCCATTGCTTATTTTGCAAAATTTTTAGTTGCATTGTGTCTGTAGCCGCTAAAACTATCACCTGGCTTCGTTTTAGGTCGCGGTCTTGATATACCCTGTATATGAAGTTACTTTCGTCGGAATTGTCACGAAAATACAGTGAGTCAATAATGAATGAGGGGTGAATATTTTTATATGTATTTGTATCTAATAATTAATTGGGATAAAGCTGTTTAAGTACGTAATAATATAATTAAATGGAAACACTTAAAGAATCATGAAATACACTATCGCGTTATGTGTAATTTAATACCAAAATATAAGCAAAAATTAAACGTAAAAGTTCACATGTAAATTGACGGCGCGTGAAATACGAGTTTATAAAATCGTTGTAAATGCATGCGGGCCGCAATACAAAGGAAGTTTATTTATTTCAGGCCAATAGTACGACTCAATGGGTGGTTTGATGAGGACTTCAGCGTTCAAAAAACGATGACCCATGGGAATAACTTGGTACACAGTTACTCTATCGTGGAACGTGGCGGTAATGCGTCGTGCTTTGTGAAATTGGCTTTTATGCTGATAATTTTAGTGTTGCAAATCTGTTTGATTTATTCGTCAGAACTGTATCCGTGAAATACGTTTGATATTTGGATCGGTATGGTTATAAATAGTTTGCTAATTTCTGTGTTTTTCGGTAATCGGATTTAAAAAGTAGTTTGGGTTTGTCAATTCTTATTGCGGTGTGATGCTCATCCGCTTATCTATAGTAAAATTTGTGTGAATCCGTTGTATACGCTAAAATGTAAAATGTTATCAAAATCGGCCCAGTAGTTATTATTTCCAAGAGTTACATACAACCTCAAAATATTTCATTAATCATATTACTACGATTGATGGAAGAGTCGGTAGGAATGGACCTCACCGAAACTACACCATCCAAATCCGTGATACCCTAAACAAGGGTCAGGTCAAAAGTACCCTGAACCGACGTGAATGCATGAAGAGATTGATAAAAGTTCATGAAGCGAAAGTAATATATCAGGATCGAACAAAGTGGCGATCCATAGTCTCTTCCTACTCCTATGGGATACAGGTGTGACGATTATGTACATATGACCAAAAATAATGGCACTTAATTATCAAGACGTATGTGTATTATACATACATACATAAACTCACGCCTTTATCCCCGAAGGGGGTAGGCAGAGGCGCCGCCAGGACACCCACATTTCGCCTTGTATGTTTAGTCCCATGATGTGATGGGGGGCGAGCCCATCGCCATATCGGGCACAAATTCCCGACTCCGGGCTGTTAATGAATACCAAAATCCAATATCACCTTGCCCGACCCGGGACTCGAACCCGAGACCTCAGCTTTGTAACCGTACCGTAATACAACTACGCCACCGAGGCAGTGTGTATTATAACTTAGAAAATATATTGTTAACGGTAATAAATCTTTCCCTGATAAAACTAGAGTGGCCAACAATAAGGTCTAATAACGAAATAAAAGGAATACGCGATAACAAACACAATGTTTCCCTTGGAATTGTGGAAGCGTGTAATAAGCTACCTGCTACAAGATAAATAATAGATATACCAGTTAAGGAAGCAATTCTTTTACCTTTTTCCTATTTGGAGGCAAGGAGGCAAGAATTTCTTTATGAGTACCTGAACGAGGCTTCAATTATTTTGGTTTCTAAGCTAGAGGTTTCTTATAATAATAATGTCAACTGTTGTTAATGTTATTATATTGTTAATGCATAGAACAATGATTTTATGATATATTTTAGTTACATCTCATTTCGATGTCCACCCGCAGTAATTATAGTTTTACTCGTATGTCTCACTCATACGTCTCTCTTATTAAACTACTGACACGATGTCATTGATGCAGCGAGAAGCCAGCATAATGATTTCGACCTATAGCTATTGTGGATTGTATTACAGTTAGTAATACAATCCACAGCTATAGGTAAGTTGTAGTTATTATTACGTCATCAGTAAAGAAAATATATCGAAATTATTCTAGTACCAATCAATGGAATTTCAATCCAATTAGTATCAAGTAATTCTCAACTACATTTCTACTTCACAAACGGTGTCGACCAAACAGTTCATCTAGCAGTAAAATATTAAAGTATTTTGTACTGAATATCTTGTATATACTTTTCATATAGTCCAGCATCCTGCACTAGGCCAGCGTGGTGGACTGTAATATAGCCTAAATCCTCTCGATTATAGAGGAGCCTCGTACCCTATAGTGGGCCGTATATGGCGGATACATACATAATTTTCATATATAAATAAGCAGACTCATTATTATAATATGAGCAACATAAACTTTTAATCAACCGTTAATGCTCATGTTAAATATTTGTTTGTTAACATAAAGCACTGCAATAAATTAATTTAATTACCAAATATGTAAGTAACGTATTTATTATTTACTATTCCAATAATAAGGCTGATAATAATTTATTGACACAACAGTAAATTAATAGAGCCGGTGTATTTTGGCAATTACATTTTTATTTGTATTCCTTTTTCGCAGATACAATATAAATTATGGTTTATTTTAATAAGTTGCATTATAAATAAGAGAATACATAGCTCTCCAAAATCTCGATAATTGACTAAGAATTGACTGATTTTTATCTTACCAACTTATGATATTATTGAAATAAGCTGCAAAAGAAGCTACGTCAGAAACTCAGCATTTTAAATCGACACAAAGAGGAACGCTTACTAAGCAAAATATAAAGTAAATAGTTACTTAACATAATGCAAGGCGTTCCAGCTCTATTTTCTTACATACATTTACTGTAACCATTAGCGAAAAGCGTGGTTTTGTGTGGAGCAGACAAGAATGAATATAAATAGAGCTCTACTGTCCCACCACTTCATTAATCTTTCTGGTATATCTTTCTTTTTGAAAGGAAAATGTAGTACGTTAAGTTTGTAATTAAGGATATATCATATGACGTTCACAATGTGATAAAGGATAGAAAAAAATAATCACCGCACACTTTAATGGTATATTAAACTAGTTCTTCTTTGGATTTTCCGTATCGTAGGATCTGGTTAAGTCATAGAAATCAATACCGTTGTTCTACCTCATACTAGAATATTTTAAGAGAAACGAAGTTGTGGGTTTAGGTTCCATTCTTAATCCGGTGTATATATTTTATTCAGTTCAACAAGATTTGTCTGAGATGCGGCTTAAATCTTAAGCCACGTCTTTTTACAAATTAAGGGAATATAAGAGGGCGAACCCAGTGAATAATAATGCAAATAAAAAAATACATAACTTAGCAAATACAGACTAAAGTTACCTAAAGTTAATTATTGTCGACTGGACTCGCTTACTGCAGAACTGAAATATGTCTTTGACAAAAAATACCTTTGCATTTGTTCATTGAAAGCCTCCCAAGCTTGCAAAATAACCGTTTAACTTGCAAAATATTTTTCTCTAGTCGATGCAATCCGGGTCGCTTGACAACCGCTCACTTCCATAAAAAGCCTGAACTCTATCAAGGAAATCGCGTGTCGCAAACCGCTTTAAAGTGTCGGCTTTACAAAATATAAATGTAATTACACATCGGCCGTATTGTAATGGAACGCTTCAATAAGGCAAGTGGCAGCCACTCGCTCCCCATTTGGCTTCCTTTGATCGTGTGCTCGCGCTAATTTATGCAATTACGTCTTACTCGGCAAGTTGGCTTGATATCAAGAAAGTGTGGGGAATAATAATGCTGAACATTTGGATAGTTGTGAAAGACTCGTGTTCGTTGGGAGCAGTGTATCGTGCTCATCAATTTCCTTTACGGTTCAGTTGAGACGTGAATAATTAAGTAGGAAATTATTATGTTGTGACAGGAGCTATTAAGCGTGGGCTGTAGTGCTTTGTAACTTTACCTTGAGAATATCCTACATGTTAAATAAGTTTGGTGGGTAATTAACTAGTGGAGTTTTTTTGGCGCAGTTCGTTAAACGCCGGCTGTGAAAAGGGAGGCCGCGGGTTCGATCCCCGCACTGAAATTAATATTTGTATGATCCACAGGTATTTGTTTCGGGTCTGGGTGTTTGTGAGACCAAAAAGTCTCTCGTAGCTTTTGATACCTACAACACGAGACTCGATTTTAATTTAGGGTCACGACGGTATGTAACTGTTGGGGGTATGTATTTATTGTTTTATTGTCGGTTGTGCAAAAATTTCTAATCTATAATAATCATTATATCATTATTTTGGGACAGTATCACGAATTTGACAAACCTAACTTATTTAACAAACAGTCAAGGCTTTTGTTAAAAAGTTTTACGTCTTTCCTGTGTACGTTTATGCTATTTTGGGTCACTAATTCGGGGTTCATTAAAGTATCAGTGTTGAAAGCTAAACTCGGTCAGTAATTATGAGACTGGAAACATTTGACGTCATTGGTCGGATAAATTTAATCATCTGCTACAAATCAAGTTACCATTGAGAGGCGCTATAAAAGAAAATTTAAGGTTTTTTCTAAATGTTTTGAAATTCAAATAAATTTAATAAACGGTTTGCCGTTCGTACCATTAACGGCGAAGGAAAAGATCGTGAGGAAACCTGCATACCGTAGAGATTTATAAGAATTTCTACGGCATGTCAAGTCCCCCAAACCCGCACTAGGCCAGCGTGGTGGACCTATGTGGTGGACGTATATGGCCTAACCACTCGCAATCGTACTCTAGATTGTAGAGCACGTGCTCTGCAGTGGGACGTATATGGGCTGATACAGGTAATTTAATAAGTGCCAAAATAACGTGGCTTTTAGTTAATTACGATCTAACTCACGTCATCTAGCTGATTATTGCATTGCACTAACACAGCGGAATAAAAGCAGAGTCGTCTTAATTCCTCTTAAACCCTGCCTGACGATTTTGATTGCAGAAAGTATATTTTGTTTTTCGAGGAATTAGGCGAGAGACAGAGAGAATCTTAAATTGACTAAATAAATTAGACTGATTAACTTTTGAATAAGTATATAACCCTGGATTAGAGGATTATACCTATGTTGTTTTTTTTTCTTTTTGGAAGGTTTTTTGCGAGGCAGTATGAACCGTCGAGCAGGTCGTTCGCTTGATAGTAAGTCAGGCTGCCTATAAACAGAAGCAGTACTCAAAAAATATTATTAGGCACTGAATGATATTGCACTGCGCTCTTCATCCAGACATCGACTGGTCTCTTAACTTATGGTAAATTAATAAATACACCCAACAGGCAAATTAAGATCAGATAGAGAAGATACAGTTTTGTATCGTGGTTATCAGAAACTACGAGTGACTTTTCGGTCACACAAACGCCTAACCCGATACACATACTTGTGGGTCTCGGTGCAGGGGTCGAGCCCGCGGACTATCGTTTCACAGCCTGCGTTGCGGAGGCTGTCCAGTCTATATATCATAGGATGATATTACAAAACTACGTCAGATTTCCCAAATCTGGAATTTAGCTAAACCCAGAACATGAGCTTTCCTGGGCTTCTCTAACTAATTTTCAATTTATATCTGCTCACAGCTCTGCTGCAAATACCCTATCACTGAAAATAAATATGTTTCCAATATTTATTGCACTGGGGAGTAGAGGCGAATTTTTATTCAGTCGCTAGAGCGTCTCATGGGTTGTTTACTAAAGCAATTATTGCGGTGGGAATTGGATAACCCCATCGCTTTGATCGTATAGGCGGCGACGGACTTGTCACACAAATTATAGCCGAAAATAGTCTCACTACTGACAGAAAAGATTTGCAATTATAAGTAGAACACGTACAGTAAATGTATAAACTAAAAATATTTACCATTTATATATTGTTTTCGTGGTTCGAATATTAAGATACGGACATATTAATTTTATATTGTAACAATATCGATGCATCAGATGTTAAGTGCATTGAACTCAAGATCTCTAGTTTCCGGCGGCTTTGTGACCATCTCAATTACGCCGATCTGCTCAAACCCGGACATACACTGGCTGAATCCGGGAGGCGAAATATTTGTATGGTTCATCACCAGGGATTTTCCGCTGCTGTGTTTGGTCATCGCTACCCACGTGGATATGAATATCCACACTATTACTGACAATTATGAAATAGTTCTATAGTGTGAAAATAATATTGTTAGCCGAAGATATCTTGAGCCTAGTATGAAATGTCAAACGCAGGGCATATCGCGAATACATTCAAATGAGTGACGATACTAAAAGTTGAAGAGGCAAAAAAGCCCAATTAGGTGGTGGCGTTCGACTTTATTCTTTCTACCTATAACCTCAAGATAGATAGATAGAAGGAGTAGGTATATAAAAGTACCTATAAGTTTCATAGCATTACTACCATTAGACCGAACAAAATGGTAGTCAATAAAAAACCTTGTACAGAATTTTTAACAAATGTATTCACAAGAAGCCTCCCATTGAATTGGGCCGGCACTTCCAAGATAGCGAGGTAAACAACCACTGTCATCGTTACTTTAGAGCTCATTAAGGCCTCGTTTTATGTTCGGACGATGGCGCCCTTTTCACATCGTACCGGACAAATGCTACCTATTTAGACCCACCCTTTCAAACTTCTATAGTGAGTCGTAAACTCAAAAGGATGCAAAGCGGATTATGTATTGGAAATACAGCATGTCTTTTGTACGTTAATGGATCGGGAGATGTTTTATTCGTATGTGATTCTGATAAAGAAAATTCCTTTTTGTGTGGCCTGAATTAATTCATTGAGAATTTTAAAATTGTCTTTAAATACAAAAAAGATCTTCGTATTTCAGTCTACAGCGGCAAAGCAACTGAAATCAGAGCGCCGATTTTCAGTGGCAAGTTGAGTAAAGGGGAGCTTTTACTGTGTATTCGAGCTATAACAAGTAGCTTATGCTCAGATAGCATAGAACACAAGATTTAGGTCAAAGCCTTGAAAGAAGAAACGAGCTATTACAAGTAGCTTATGCTCAGATAGCATAGAACACAAGATTTAGGTCAAAGCCCAAGGCCTTCTAAAAACTAATAACAGGTAAGTTGATTCAAACACTAAACAAAATAATTGCTCGAAAAATGTTTTTTAACTGGACGATAAGATCAATATAGTACCTATAATATTATATGTACCAATATAGTTATAATGACCTACATTTTTGAGGAAAGACACTCGCTTTATAACAGTTGAATTTTCGACCCTATGTCAAAAATAATAAGTGATAACAAATGATGAACTAGTTCATATTTAGATTCTATTAGATGATAGCTTTCATTCAACAACAACCATAAACGAAACATACCATTCAAGAAAAATAATCTACTTGAAAAACGATAGACTAATTATATTATATGTCTACTTGTTTAGTTATGGCAAAATATCCATGTATTTATTTTTTATCTCAAGCAGTTCTAATTAAACAATATCATCATTTTGTAACAGATCTTCTAATGAAGGCTGTATTCATTACAACAAAAAGACGAAATACGATTTGCTTTTTTCCTCATCAATAAATGTATAGCTAACCAAACACGCAATCATAACTTTATTGTTCTAATACGAACGGATACAATGGCGAACTAATTAGTCTCTTTTTATTCGCTGTGTAGGATGAAAAACGACCGGATGCCGTTTTGTCAGACGTAATTATTTTAAAAAACTGTTATTCGAATGAACGGATTTTTGGATTTAGCGCAAAAAAACGTCTATTCATTTTATTTTCATTCAATATGTCTCGATAATAAATATTATAAGGTTTTATTACATTTTTTTGATAGTAGTTAACCAAGATACGTCGATGAAAAAATTTTACCCAAAAGTCTTATCATTGTGGTAATATATCACTAGGCTATATTTCATTATAACGAAATACCCGAAACGTAGCTCCGAGATAACAGTATCACCTCATTTGAGCCTCAAATCCATTATCGTGACAAATTGAAATACTAATTGGGCCATTATTCAATACAGTAACGAAAGGTAATAAAGGAAAATGATAGCGTCGCGTTTTCAAGCTCCAGCCAAAGATATTCTATAAAAGGCATTTTTCCAGACAAACTACAATAAAACAGCGTAGTTTAAAAATTAAGCCAACTCAGGACGAATTAAAGTCGTGAAACTTCCCTTTGAGTCGCGGGAAAAAGCGTCGCAGAAAGCATCTAACTTTGGCGTTTAACTTTTTAAATTAGCACACGGACTTCATATTTTAAACTAATAAAAAAAATATTTTAATAAGTACTAAGATATTAAAATAATTTCAAAAAATAAATAGTATAATTTCAACGATTTTTATACAAGCGCGACAAAAAGTCCACTTTATAATAAATGCAAAGGCGTTGCTTATATTATACATATTTTTATCAAACCAAAAATATGAAATATCTGTCCGAAGAATTTCGGCATAAACATAACACAACCTTATTGCCAACCCATTTTCCTTCACCCACAAACAGCGGAAACAATCGCATATACGGAACAAGAACATCCTTTTCCAAAGAATATTGTATTGAAATGTCTCGATCCGGTCAACGCGTTCACTTGTTACGCCACAACGCACCGACATGAATTTATCGTTCGTTCCTGTAGCAATTCACGCGCACAAAGGATGTCCTAGCCGTGGGCTAGGCTTGCATATTGTGGAAAATGTATAGCTACTGAGGCTACCTGAAGTCTATGGCTACGTTATTCTATGCTTTACTTGCTCATATTGTAGGTAACTGGTTTCCATTATTATACCGGGTATATCAAGACTGCGACCGAAAATGAAGCCAGGTGGTAGTTTTAGTGGTTACAGACACGATGCAAATATAAAAATTTCGCCAAAACAGTGAAAGATATTTTTTTTGAATTTTTTGAAAATCATCGTGTTTGGGTGGTAAATATTTAGTTTTTGCGAAAATACTAATTTAAACCCTTAGGTACCATTGCGTGTTTAAAATTAAAGAGGTGTACATCTTTATTTTAGGAAAACTATGTATACATCACCCAAATATGACGATAAGTAAAATATGACCAAAAAAAAAAGTCGATTTTTTTTGCGAAATTTTTACTTGCATTGTTTCTGAAGTCACTAATACTACCACCTGGCTTCGTTTTCGGTCGCGGTCTTGATATACCCGGTATAGATTAACTACCACACCAGCTTAGTGAAAGATTTTTATTATTTAATATGTTTGGTTATTATATTTAATATTGATGCATATATTATGTTATAATATTTATATAAGTATTTTTCGTACACCACATAATACCCTGAAACTGTCGTTCCCTCTTATCCATTGTATGGTTGGTTGTCTGTATGAGATCGCCTCGAGCGATAAGACCGCCTTTAGTACGTTTTTTTTCTCTGTACTTTGTAATTTTGTATATCACAGGTGTACAATAAAGTTTTAAATAAATAAATCTATACATATAATAAAAATGTAAATGGTCGATGTCTGTACATGGAAGATATTTAAGAAATTTCAACGCGGGGGGTCTTTATAACAGCAACAGAATCCAAAACAATTTTTTTTTAGAATTTTTGTCTGTCTGTCTGTCTGTCTGTATGTTTGCTTGCGCATCACGCAAAAACTACTGCACCAAATGAGATGCGGTTTTCACAGTTGTATTGCTGCAGGTTCAACTTAAAAACTGGTATATGATGCATTTGCATACAGGCTGTTTCTTTTTGTTTGCTTGCACATTACTCATAAACTACCGCACCAAATGAGATGCGGTTTTCACAATTATATTGCTGCAGGTTCAACTTAAAAACTGGTATATATTTCAATTACATACAGGATGTTTCTTTTTGTTTGCTTGCACATTACTCAAAAACTACCATACGAAATGAGATGCAGTTTTCACAGTAATATTGGTGCACGTCCAATTTGAAAACTGGTATATATTTTATTTATAGACAGGGTGTTTCTTTTTATTTACTTGCGCATAACGCAAAACCTACAAGACGAAATGAGATGCGGTTTCACAGTTATATAGGTACAAGTCCAACTTAAAAACTGGTAAATGTCTTATTTACATACAGGGTGTTTCTTTGTATTATGGAAGATAAATGAGAAAAACAAATATTCCCCATATTAACACTGGATTAACACTTAGGCTACATTTTATCCAGATAAATTAAGTGTTCCCGTGGGATGAGGACGGAAATCCGATATATTTGTTACTTTTTATACTCAAAGGGATGCGATGGGCGTGGATTATATACCTTGAGTGAGAATGAGATAGGACGGGCGGGATATAACGGGACGGGACGGGACGGGATGAGAAATTCCAAATAATCTATACATGTATATTTTTTTAGACAAAGTTAATCACGCAAACGAAGTTAGCGGGCAGAAGCTAGTAATAAATAAATAAAGATTATGAACATAAAATATCTGAAAGTGACAGTCTCCGAGTACAGTAGGATAGACGCTGGCTGTGAAACGAAAGGCTGCGGGTTCGATACCCGAACCGAGACAAATGTTTGTGGAAGCACAAGTATTTGTTTCGGGTCTGGGTAGTAGACTGAGACTCTCGTAGTTTCTGATACCCACGACACAAGACTCGATCTTAATGTGGGGTCAGGACTATGAATGTGAATGTTGGGTGTATTTATTATTTATTCACAATAATTGATCTTATTTTGTTGCCTCCTTTTTTTAATTATAATCATAAAGACACAAAGTATAGATATCAATAGCTTAATTTCAATACTTATGTTATTAGGTAACAGTATTTTAAACAGTATATTGTAAACTGATGTTTAAAATAGCCACACTATAGTTTCTTGCCATTTCTCTTGTGGTAAAATCTGCCTTCCGAACCGGTTGGTAGAGAAAAAGAAGACACAATTATGTACCTATATAAATTATGGATTTAATACAATCATTCTCATTTTCATTAAGAATTTTATCAGCGACATCAAGTATTTCCCAGCATAATAACTAAGTGTTAATGACGAAACTTAAATAAATAAATAAATAAATACACCCAACAGTCATATACATGTACATGACCCCACACTAAGATCGAGTCTTGTGTCGTGGGTATCATCAGGAACTACGAGAGACTTTTTGGTCTCACAAACACCCAGACCCGAAACAAATACTTGTGGTTCTCACAAACATTTGTCTTGGTGCGGGGATCGAACCCGCGGCCTCTCGTTTCACAGGCGGCGTCTAACCAACTGCGCCACGGAGGCTGTTGAAGAATCCACTAACGCCAGTCACTTCAATCTAAACCCACATAAAAGCAAATGCCATGTAGCATTATCAAGTTGATTACATGGACGTTACGCCGGCTATTTGTCACGCAGATAAGAGCATCGCTAACAATACTCAGGTGCGTAATAATTTCATGCGAAAATGTAACAGGATAATTTCAGCGCGGCATTACGTTCGTATGTTACGCAACCAGTATATGAAGAGACGTCGAGGGTAGTGTTAGATTGGCAGAATAAAGAGGAAAAATATGGATGCAGGTGTCACTGGATTCTGGTTTTTATAATAAAACTTTTAGATTTATTTCATAACAGTTGCGGACGTAATTATGATGATGGTAATAGAATGCTTGATATTGAACAGAAGACACATAATGCAGTGAATTCTGTTAATCCGAATCTCAGTTGGATATTAAGTGCTGACACTTGGTCGATCTCTGAAAATATAATGAAACTTAATATAAAAAGCATGAATGTGATCAGCTGAAGTATGTTCGTGCTTTACTGAAATAGTGGAATATTAGCAAGAAAAATCAGGTATAAACTACCGCTGTAAAACACAAGTGCACATACCGAGATATATTCTAAGGTTTCATCAAAACGTAATGTTGTCATAAACCAGGGGGGTTACTTCATGATCCTAAACGAAATTAAAATCCCAATGTTGGGACGTTCAATGTCCAAAGCAACAGTTTTCTACTTCTAAAAATCGAAGTTTTCTTCTTCTAAAAATAAACTGCCTCGGTGGCGTAGTTGTACTACGGTACGACTACAAAGCTGAAGTCTCGGGTTCGAATCCCGGGTCGCGCAGAGTGATATTGGGTATTGGGTTTTTCTAATCATTATCAGTACGAAATCAGGAATTTGTGTCCGATATGGCGATAGGCTCGCCCCCTATCACATCGTGGGACGGAACATACAAGGCGAAATATGGATGTTCTGGTGGCGCCTCTGCCTACCCCTTGTGGGATAAAGGCGTGAGTTTATGTATGTATGTATAAATCAATACTATTCTCTATGACATTTATCTTTCACTCTGAATTCAGACTATGGTTACGACGTACGACGGAGGATTCGAAAATTTTGTGAAGTACCTAGGCACATTCACGCAGTTGTACATACGACGTTCGAACATTCGAATTTCTTTTTGGATCATAGAGTAACCCTGAACCGAATTACGAATGCGAATGTATGTTTAGTTGATTTATGACCGTCATATTCCAAATACCAGTTACTTTAATACCAGGCAACTTTGTCGTAAAAGTAAAATTTATATAAAAAGTATATGGACGTGAGCCATTAGCGTTCCTACCATACGTGCGGAGAAATCATAACCTTCATAAAATTATTGACATTTTGACGACGGAGTCGACACGTTTACGGGGCTTGGCGTTAGTATTGCATACATTAAACTTTTATAGTGAATTTTTAAAAGTAATTTATTGAATTAATTATATGTATTATAATTTCGATTGAGTAGGTACTTGTACACTAATTAACTTGAAATTAAAATTCTTGAAAATCCAAACCCACTCTTTTCATTGAGTACCTTTGTGTTTTAAACGATTCAAAGAAGGCATTTTATTGGAAAGCTTAAAGAGAAGGTGATATTTTATTGCTGCACCAGACCGCGAAAGCCACATTAGTGTAAGTGAACACGTAGTTTCTCAGAATAAAAGCATTGTTGTTAAATGTGCCGTGAGTGAGGATTCGGTATCACAAGAGGGAAAAATCGGGCCAAAAAATTTTACACAGCAAACCCATTCTGGATTCTATATCTATCTATATCAGCCCATATACGTCCCACTGCAGGGCACGGGCCTACTCTACAATCGAGAGAATCGATTGAGAGTGGTTAGGCCATATAGTCCACCACGCTGGCCTAGTGCGGGTTGGCGGACTTACATACCGTAGATTTTTTTTAAAATACGGTATGCAGGTTTCCTCACGATGTTTTCCTTCACCGTTAAAGTGCGTGGTGATTGACTATCAATACACACATAACTCCGAAAAGTCAGAGGTGTGCCCTGGGATTTGAACCCGCGACCACCGTGAACATCTAGGCAGCCGCGTCTGGTCCGTTACCAACAGGCCACCACGCACTTTTTGGATTCATTGCACATTCTGGATTGCTTGTTCAGTTTTATTTAATAAATTCGTATTCAAATATTAAAAGTAGATACGTTAGTCTTTCTATCTAGTCCAGTTTGAAACGAGTGCAATTACTACAAATATTTGTACACTTATTAACAAATATTGTACGTATTTCTGGCCAAAAACATAACACATTTTAAATAATATCTCCTTAGGAAACGAGTTCCAAGTTTCGTGGAATTATGTTAAAAAATAAAACCTACCTCAATAATTAATTAATCATATACATACACACATAAACGTCATGCTTGTATCCCATAGGTGTAGGCAGAGACTATGGATCTCCACTTCGCTTGATCTTGACATACTACTTTCGCTTCGTCTACTTTCATCAATCACTTCATGCATTCTCGTCGGTTCAGGGTGATATTAACCTGATAATTAATCAATTAATAAAAATAAATTGTCAAATGCGATTGATGGTCCCACAGATCAAAGCGTTCAAATAAACTATTCAGCTATTAGTGTTGCATTAGTGATCAACAAACTACAATATATTGAAATATATTCCAATTTGGCCGGTTTCCCTAATGTTACTGATCGAGTTGGCAAACATGAATGAATTATAAAATTAGACCGTCTATTTGCCAAAGTATGTAATGAATGAAAATATGAATAACAATTTGGCTTTAATAAAGTTCTATCACAGTTAAGATAAATGACTTTTAATATCATAAAAGTACAGTGAGTAACTTTACGTGAATGGGTAATTCTGGAACGAAATGTACACGTCTTATATCGCTATATTACATAAATACACCCAATGAATAGGGTACAACTACGTAATTATAGTTTTCATTATCGTTTTGACTTGAGATTGAGATGAATAGTTAACTAGCATTAAGTATTAAATCTTATTTATATGTATACTTTTTAAGGTGACAAAGAAAGTGATTACGATATATATGATGGTAAGTGCAGGAAATAGAAATAGAGTGTCCACATTTGAAAGATGGTTATGTCGCGCAGTGTATTTAGCTGTTTTCTGGGCGAATACGATCGATACCTGGAAATATTAATTATACATACATACATACATAATCAACACGCCTGTATGCCATAGGGGTAGGCAGAGCTTATGGATCGCCACTTTGCTCGGTCCTGACATTTTGTATAAATATGTATTTTTATGTTGTATAAATATGTACAGCTAATTAAGCTACAGATAAATAAATATAAGGATAAAACACATGCTATGCTAAAGTTTCATTCCAATAAATATTACAACAATATCTATAAGAATGTCATAATTGAATAAAGGTACGTTCTACAAAATAATGAATACAATTCCAATAACAGACACCATTCAACCAATAAAGAAACTAAAGAATATATCTACATTGTACTAATACTTGGTATAACTGATAGTTGCAAGCATGAATCCGCACTAATAAACCGAGCTAGTCCGAAAAACGCATCACAATCTTTATTTAAATTCTGTTCAATTCACATGTTCATATAGAATACAAAAATAAGATAGACTGCCTCGATGGTGCAGTTGTACTACGGTATGATTGCAAAGCTGAGGGTTCGAGTCCCGGGTCGGGCAAAATTATATTGGATTTTTCTATTCATTATCAGCCCGGAGTCAGGAATTTGTGTCCGATATGGCGATAGGCTCGCCCCCTATAACATCATGGGACGAAAAATAAAAGGCGAAACGTGGGTAGCCTGGTTGCACTTCTGCCTACCTCTTTTGGAACAAGGCATGAGTTTATGTATGTATAAAATTAATCGTCTGAAAAAGCAATACAAGCAGCTAATGATGTACAATAAGAGCTTTGCTTTTTATTAATCGAAATACTAAAGTACTAAATTACATCTACTGGTAAATTTGATTTAGGACTCTTATAGCATAACCCACTAGTCCACTTAAAAAGTAATATATAAAATTAAAGACATAATTTATGAGAGTCAGTAAGTAAACATGACTTTTATAGGCACGCTACCCGTCGAATAAACACTTGTAGCCATCCAAACTCATAATGATACATAATCGTTAAAATAGAAAGCTAAGGTAAATAAAGTCCTACTGTGCAGTATTCCTCGTTATATCGACTTCACGGGGCGAAGTGCGTGGCCCCAATCAAGAACCGCAATCTTGTCCGTCTACCCTTTCACACTCCTGGGAATTCACTACTAATTCTTTCCATCAAGGAAATTTTGGCAAGCCACCATTAACTTTAATTAAAACGCTCCAATTTACTTTCGGATATGGGTTATTTTTGATGAATGCGCGTTTTCCATATTTTTTGCGGTCGTTAGTTCTGAATTTGTGTTGGGCGCAAATTTTGTGATTTTCTCTTAACTGTGAACATTATTTTATGGCGAATATGTTTTTATAAAAAAATATTTATTTTTCAAAAGTAGGTTGGTTCTTGACTCCCGCGGTGACGCAGTTGTACTACGGTAAGTTTACAAAGCTAAGGTCTCGGGTTAGAATCCCAGGACCGGCAAAGTAATATTGGATTCTTCTATTCATTATCAACCCGGAGTCAGAAAGTGCCCGATATGGCGATAGACTCGCCTTGTATCACATCGTGGGACGGAACACATAAGGCGAAACGTGAGTGTCCAGGTAGCACCTCTGCTTACCTCTTCAGGGCAAAGCCGTGAGTTTATGTGGGTTAGTTAATCACACTTACTAGTTCAGGTTTTTAATTTATCTAATGTACGTCATATTCCATACATAAATCATCATTACTGCTACGTTTGCTTTTTGGTGTTTATATTACGGAATTATTAGGTATAGGTATCGTTGGCATTGAATTCTGTTTAATTATCTACCATTGTGTTGGTACAATGTCTGTAGATTATGTAAAATACCACGAAAGGACTTAAAATTTCGTCTTTTAATTTTACTATGTTATGAATGAATAATAGTAATTGGTTTGTCGTTCAAATACATAACTACGATAGCGCTACCAATGTTTTGATACGAAAGTGTGGTTTAATATTTATAGGGCATACTGTTTAAAATTGACACATAGTATTTAATTTACCCCCATTTGTTTCATCACCCCAGGTGACAAAAATATCGGGTGGATTTTTTGTCAAAAATTGTAATTTTAGTTTTCATGTTTTTTGACCAACCCGTAGGTATAGGTACGAGTATTCTTAAAACTTAGCTGATCTTCGGTTTGATTCGGAAACTTACCTGAGCGGTAAAAAGATTCATACCTGTACAGGTTTATCAAAAGTACAGGCAGTTTTTTTTTTCAAACTTGGTATAATGTTACCTGGAAAACATATTGTGTAATTTCCTGTAAGAAACATATTGTAGATTAAAATATGAAATACCATATATCAATATTACCCAGTATAATCTAAAACTACACTTTTATACCTAAACAAAAATAAAAATGTCAAACCAATGGCTAAGTAACCAACCAATAACTAAGTAAAGGATACATAAATTAAATATCGTTGAAATTAAATAGTTCCGATAAATGATCGAACAGCTCACCTGGTGATAACTAATCTCTCTCTCTCTCTCTTCAGCCACAGGAAGTCTGATGCCCATAGGCCTCCCCATGGATCACCACATAAACCTGTTGGAGGCGGCCTGTATCGATCGACTTCCTTTGACCGTAACCAGGTCGTCCGTAACAGTTACTAATTGTATCCCCAAAACAAACACTCCAACTTCGATGATCAAGCAAGGAGACGTTCAAGTTGCCGATACTATAACGAAGAGCGCAAGGTTAATATAATTAGGATCGGCAAGTAGTATCGGCATTTGCTATTCAAGAAGCTTTGGTAAACTTGCACTTGCAGTGTTCGTGTCCAAGTTGATTCAAACACCGAACTTTAAGTGTTTCTGCTACTTTATCATCAAGAGAAATATTCATGTAAATTGTTTATTAATTCTTGGTGTTATGAGAATTGCTTACGCTGAAACTTTATAGAATTGTTGTCGTATTAAAGACATATATTATATAGAAAATGGGTTGTATTGTATGCTTATATTTGAAATTATATTTGTAGGAAGATTTATTACGAACCTTGTGGATAAACTAAATAAAATTTAAATTCTATACATGGATTTTTGTAATTCTTGCTTTAATATCTCATAAAATTTATTTTTTAGCTTTAATATTTTTTATTTTGTTGTTATTTATAGTTATTATTATTGAGCACGGGTACAAGTGAATTATCTAAAAAATTGTGAACTTTTTGACTCTAAGTCAGATCGAAAATGAAATATAATTTACGAGCGACCGACGACGTCGACTACGAACCGAGATAATGAACATATTTTATTAATCTTTATAAAATCACTACCAAACAACACTCAAACTTACATTTAAAAACATTCCTTTCTAATCCAAATGAAAAACCCGAAGTCACCTAGATTACGTCCAAAAATAACTCGGAACGTAGCAACGTAGTAAGCGATGACAATTGTCCCGCGCCCGGCCGACAGACAAAGGAAGTCTTACAGGCATGAGGAAGAAATTAGTGCCAGAAGAGAGACCTATATGTAACGCGGTGGCAGTGTTCCGAGAGAGGGGGTAAGTCTACCACTTCTTAGTGTTGCTACTGTAAACGCTATTTTAGGAATTAGATTTTGAATGAGTAAGATTTTATGCTTGGCAGACATTTAAGCATCGTATTTTGCTTTGGGTTTTGTGAGGAATAAATATAAGACGACTACTTCTGAACTTTGGTTATTCTATGTTATAAATTCATAATTCCGAGATAGTCGATGAGATATACATTATACACTCATGTAATATAGATATTAAAATTTATGAGTATTCACTGCATGAAATGGCAATACAAGTAAAAAGATAATTCAATCTTTAAAGTCGTAAATAGTTCTTACTATATTAGGTAGAAAACCAACTAGTTATTACTGCGAAATTTACCTAAAAGAAAATCTTACACCTAGTTCCTTTAGATTCATAATCTCATAGCTGAGTTTGTAAACCTTGTAAATTACTATTTCCAATATTTCTATACTAGAATTTGTATGAAGTTTTGGGCAACACTGCCCGACGAACGAGTCATATTTTTCACTTGATGCCGTAATTAGTTAAAAGAATATTTAATCCTCAGGAAAAGGTTTTAAATTAAATTCCTTTTATTTTATAATGGTTGAAAGTTTCTTTGGCTCGATGCTACGTGTTAACATCCCGTTTGAACAACTACAAGATACAAATCAACTTAATTAATTTGTCTTATTGGTAAAGGTGGCGGGACGTCGCTGGATGCAGGCTGCCTCCAACAGGTCACTGTGGAAATCTTTGGGAGAGGCCTATGTTCAGCAGTGGACGTCCTTTGGCTGATGGATGGATGGATGATGGATGATATTATAAATACAATATTTGAGTATCATGACGTAGTAAATGCCAGCCTTATAATTGGATTATTTTGACTTATGTTTTCTTTATGATATTCGTAGAAAAAATATGATATTCTTATAAGCTATAGTACATCGCTTCTATCAAAACGTATTTCTAATCATGAGGTGCATGTTGCCTAAACAATGGTTCAATTACAGTATGCTATGCTAGACCTTCCGTTGCGAAAGTATTGTTCTATCTACACTCAGATTATAATATCAGAAAAAGAAATAGCTACAGTACATTTAATATAAGCAACAATGATGAGCTTAATAAAGCTCAACACTAATTCGGACAATGTTCTTCCAGCAATTACTTGCAACGGTTGGAACAATTCGAGAAAGCTATACAGGCGTACAACGAAGCGCTTCGGTGGAATGTGAGTTACTGCAAAACAAACAGCTTCAGAATCCATTTCCAGTCGGTAAACATGCAATTAGACATAGCCTACACTGATAATGTTTGTATCCAGTTTGCTTCCCTTTCTTATTGCGTCATAAAGTGAGAATACGGTTTGAGGTTTGGTTTTCGAACGATGTGTAAATAATGGAATTGTTTTAAAGAACCGGAATGTTTACAAGGATGGTTAATTGAATGTATCATATAAATAGTAGAAGTACATTTTAGTTCTCTTGATTTAGTCTGAATCATTCAAATTTGCACATAGTGGTAGTTTTGTCTCACTAAAAACTATCCCAGGAAATGCGTTGAAAATGTTGCGTGTTAACGTGCGAAATTTTCGGTAACTATATTCTTTGAAAGATGAGAATGCATCTCCAATATTTATCAATATATAATTACTCGTACTATGAATTCATATATAGGCGAAAATGTATACTCGATTTTTAACAAAATGTAACCTTTGACTCGTTTATTTTTTTATATTTATTCTTTGACTCTATAAAGTAAACTGTATAATATTTCAAGCTAATTGTCTTGTAATAGCGCTATCACAATATTCAAAATATTATTTGTCATGATAACCCTAAAGCATCATTTAAAACGATTTCATTCCGTATCTGCTAACCTTCTTTTCCTAATCTTTGACGCTATGATATAGATAGTAACTCCAAATACAGAAAACATTGACGTGTCGGACAATCCTCTTGGCGCTTCCACCCGATAGTTTCCAATTACTCTGTAATATTGCATCTTATATGAGGACTCAATTAACTCAAAGGGTGCGTTACTGCGACTGAATTATTAAGATGTCACGAGGCTCTGGAGTGTAAATAATTACAACACAATAGTTATTGAACTTAGTTAACATTGAATATTTCATTTTTCGGAAATGAAATGTTCTTCATGCTTAATTGAAGTATGTTCGGTAAATAATATGCTGGTTTATAAATTCATGGACGGCTCTGCTGTTGGACGAACATTTGGCTTGCTTTTTTTGTTTTTTTTTTTATTGCCATTATAGGTAGACGAGCTAGCGGCCCGCCTGATGGTAACTGGCTACCGCTGCCCATCGACCTTCGCAGTGCCAGGGGTCCAGCACAACAAAGTCGCTGCCTACCTTAAGGAGAGTATTCTCTTTATTTATTTTGCTGTTGTATTTCGTTCGGTAAGTCGGAATGTCAGAGATCCAATATCAGTTTCGTACTCATGTCATTTTCCTTCTTTTCCCTTCCAAATTTGAGACTAGTAATATCTACTATAGGTGATAATAAACTTATTATAAGTTTATTTACGTAAATAGACCATTAAATGAGCCGTTTGCTAAAACTAGCAGTAAACAGTCTACAGTCAGTAAACACTGACCTATGGTATCTAAAGTGCTCTAGCAATAACCTAACACTGAACAAGACCAAATGTCATCACATAAAATTCACACGTAAACACAACATATTCTCTACTGATTATAGTATAGATGGTACACCCCTACAGGAATGCGATAAAATAAGAGACCTAGGAATACTATTTGACACCAAACTCACTTTCTTGCCTCATATCGACAATATAATAAGCAAAGCGTCTAAAATGCTTGGATTTGTGATCAGAAATGGCAAAATATTTAAAAATCATAAGACAAAGATTATACTTTACAATTCATACGTTAGGTCAACCTTAGAGTACTGCAGTATTATCTGGTCACCACATTATACAGTCCATCAACTACGCATAGAACGGATTCAAAAAAGATTTACCAGACACCTTGCATTCCACAGTAAATCCCAAAAGACATTAAATTCTTACCCAATACGTTTAAAACGCTTTAAAATGAATAGTCTGAGTGACAGAAGGAAACTCCTGGATATGAACTTTTTATACAAAACTTTAAGAAATCAAGTAGATTGTCCACCGTTGCTAGACTTAATAAAAATACGTGTCCCTAGTCGTTTACCAAGAAAACCCATGGGGTTATTATGTCCACCTCCATCAAGAACTAATCTTAAGCAAAATTCTACAATAGCCAGGTTATCCAGGTCCTACAACTCTCTCGGCCAAAGCGTTGATGTGTTTTATGACTCAATGGGTACTTTCAAGACTGAAGTTCTAAAATTAATTAGTGATAAGAAATTGTAGACATATTATTTATTTTCATAAATTTATTTTTGTTTTTTTTTCCTTTTTTAATTCATTTTAATTGTTATTTCTTATTAATTTCTAGTTTAGTTATTGTTTCACTTTGTATAATTTTAATATTTTATGATTATAGTATATTCCTTTATGTTTATAAAATTTAATTCTAGTATTACTTGGCAGTTATTTGTTATTCAGTGCATGTTGTGACGCCTGCAGGTAGTACATTTAACATGTTACCAATTTAATTTTTGTATTAAATATAAGATAATGTAATTACCACTGCTAGTCCTAAATAAATAAAATAAAATAAATAAAATAAAAAAATTAAAAACGTATGCAAAAAAAACCGTTATTTTTATATTAGAAGTAGTAGGGTAAACGAGTGAAAACTTGTCCCAAACTTTACGTGTTAAAATGTTTAATCCATTTAAATTATGTAAAAGCATATTTGGATGTTTGTTACGTCGAACTCGCTACAGAGACTAATTCCAAACTTTGTACACGGGTAGTTCATATTATGTTAAAAACTTTCCTCTCAGTACTACTGGTTAATAAATAAAGAGTATTTTGTACTTCTCATAATAATCTTGCAAGACGTAAGTATTGCAAATTCAAATGTTTTTTCAAACTTTTGCAAAGTTATATTTGTTTGCGTATTTGCGAAGTAAACACTAGGTTAGTGCTGGCTGAAATCAAAATAGAAATTTCTACCTAGCGTTACCATTGCTGTGATTCGCTTTACTACGTATTATTCGTTTTTCTCTCCTATCTTGGTGATGAATACTTCTCCTTTTTGCCCTATCTTTAGCATCCTCAATAATATGATCATTGGTTTACTAATATCGACAACATCAGGCTGGATTTTTTTGCTCACATGAGAGTATTGGCATAGCTGTTTTGAGGCCATTTTGTAACACGCGACCAAACTCTTACAACTGATATTTCTGTACTTTATCCGCCAAGCACTTTATGCGTGTATTAATTAAGACTTGTCTCGTAAACACCATCACCCTAAACAGGCCAACACTGCAAAATGTCAATTTCATCCCGATAGAACCACAATGAGACCAACCTGGCACTGCTCAAACTGTTATTGGACGTTTAAATCATACATTAACGACCTATTCGCAGAGCGCCGATGTCCGTTCCCTGCTGGGGCGCAGCGTGTCGCGGGCGAAGGCAACTCATTACGCTGGTGCGTTGGCAGACGCCGCCAGAGCTGCCGGTACTTATCTGTTAATTATGCACTTTAATTTACCATTTAGAACTATGACGATAAAACTATGCAGCTTGAAAGTTGTGAGCTTGGGTTTAGTGATTTTATTATAAGACTCAAATGGATGTTGTATAAAGAAACTTCCGCGTGATATTGGAGTGTGATCAGTTATTTTTAACCGACTTCAGGAGGAGGTTCTCAATTCGGTGTTTTTTTTATGCATGTTTGTAAATCGCTTCGGAATATTATGAGTTTCCCACGTTGCAAAATATGTTACTTATTTTCTCATAATATTTAAATATGTTATAACATTATTTAAGTATAAAAAAACACAAGCCTACTTTTCTTCTGCCGGAAGGCAGTTTCAATAACTCCTATAATAAGTAAGATACATGGGCAATTGTTGTAATGAGAATTTATGTGTAGCTAAAACAAAATGTTTTCTTTTCTATAATATCAGTCTATATGCGTTCCTCTGTTTAGGTCTTATTCCACAATTTTCTTTCACCGAAAAATAATAAGCGAAAAATGTGAAGAATTAAAGGCCTAATACATTTTCGAGATTAATTAATCAGTATATATCCAATAAATATTTTTCATTTCAATTTAATACAAATGACAAGGAGTGAAATGCACAACCCTGTTACCAGTCTACATTAATCTGTAAACAGTTAATGTATAAATAGAAATCCCTAAATGCCTCAACTAGATTGGCGGACTTAATTAGTCTGTCGATGCATCGGTGCATACGAGTATAGCCGATAGAATCGATAACATATGTCACTCGAGAAATTGGTAGGGTAATTGCTATACGATTGTGTACACAATATTACTGTATCAAACAATAGTCCATAGTGGCAGGTCGTTGGCTTTGCTGCCGTTAACTTCTAAGGCATTGTATCAAAGCTACAATTTTGAGTAGCTATTGAAATGTCACTCTGTAACTGGTGGTAGGTCTAATATGTGAGCGGCTGCCTGGCTGGATACCACCGCAATGTCTATTTCCCCCGCCAAACAATTGTAAATGCACTGTTGTGTTCCGGTTTGAAGGACATTGTAGTCAGACTAACTACTGGACATATTGAGACTGAACATCTTATGTCTCAAGATGGCTAGCGCAGTGGTATGCCAAGGATGGTTTGTAATTCATGGTGTTTTTTGATTTTGCTACTGTTCATACGCGTCCGTATCGGTTACCATCAGGCGAATGGCATGCTCGTCTCGCCATCTATCGCAATAAAAATATAGTTGTTGTCACGCAGGTAGCAGATCGTAAGTAATCCAAAAACTTTTACAATTTGAAAGATGTCATATCACCTTTCCCACGTAAATTATTGCATTCACTTCTACATATCAATATTTAAGTCTGGGCAGATATAGGCAAGAAGAAAAATATGACGTCAGTATGACGTATTTTCTAAGTGTCAGACTGTCGGAAAGAAAAATGTGTTTACTAAATTGTATGAAATTAACGAGACATAATAAATTGTTATACAAGAAAGCACATTAATCATTTTTAAAGCAGAATTTTAAAATGAAGTAAGGTAATTGTAGCGAGCTTAGTAAACAACAGTATAAGCTGTTTATTTCTCCTGTGTGGGAACTGGGAACACAAATGTTAAGTCTATTTTTATTACACAATTAATTACAATTTAATGTTAACCATTCAAGACATTGAACCTTTTACTTTCAAATTGAGAATTGAATTATTGTCGTTTCAGAAGTATTGTTACAAAAGGAACAAGATTCTCATTACAAATTAAAATAGAACGGGTTATAATGATGAGCTGTAGCAAAACTTAAATACCATGAGTCATTAAACATGGAGGAAACTTCAAAATGCAACGCTTGGTGTAAGTTGCCGTCTAAGGCCCGCTTACGTTAACACCAAAGTAGCGTCGCTTGTGTAATACAATGTATATATGAACATATAGGTATATACAATGTATATTTGACAGCGTCCGTGGCGCAGTTGGTTGGGCGCCGACAGTGAAACGAGAGGCCGCGGGTTCGATCCCCGCACCGAGAGAAATGTTTGCGTGGCCCACAAATATTTCTTTCGGGTCTGGGTGTTTGTGAAACCGAAAAGTCTCTCGTAGTTCTGATACCTGCGACACAAGACTTAATTGATCTTAATGTGGGGTCGGGACTATGTGTGTGACTGTTGGGTGTGTATTTATATACTCTATGTAATGCTAAATGACTTAAAAATACTATGCAGAATTAATGTTGTTTCGAAATAATTTAAGGATCTAAGTCCACTTTTTAAGTCTTACACGGATTACAATTTTTAAAGATCCTAAATTAACATACAAATATTACGTCGCTGGTATTAAAAACTACTAGAATATTTTGGTTCTAAAAACCTCTGATCCGAAACAAATATTTGTTCAAACATTCTTTTTAGAGCAGAGATCGAAGCTATGCTTGTGTTTTATTATTTTGTACATGAAACTTCTTTAAGATAATTTAAATGGTATGTGAAATTAACAAAGCCAGCATGAGGAACTAAATTAAAAACCTTCTCAATCATAAAAGAAGTGCTCGTACCCACCTGTGGGACGTATTGAAGCTGACAGAAATGGTGACTTCTTTGTTTCATTCAACAGAAATAGATGAGGATATGCATAATTTGATATCCAAGTAAAGCAATTTACTTTGTAAGCGTGTCCGATATTCGTGAAATGTGATATTGCGGCCGCTAAGGGAACAGCCTGACCCATATTGTATCAGGATACAGAAATCACACTACATAAACCGTTGCTCACTGGAAACTAAACTTGGTTGGAGTTGCAGATACTTTGTGTGAACATAAAATCGACTAATTTTCGATAAATTAGTATATTGCTAGCTCCGGTTGCGCCTGCTTGATTGAGGAGTATTAGAAGATTTATATTTATTTATTTTAATTATTTCATTTTAGCTTACAAACTAATACAATTATGAGTACCATCAAAAAAATAACTACTTAGCCAATAACAAGCTTCCACATATGAACATGCTATTTCTACTTCTTCTTAGATTTCTATTTCTTCCTAAAGATATACCGACGACACCCTCCACTTTCTTGTTATTTCTTCATTATTCTGCCCAATCTTTGGACTTCAATTGTAAGGCCATTGTCATTCATTTCGTTTTTGATTGTATTAAGCCAACAATATTTTCATAGCCTCCGTGGCTGGCAAGCGTGGGTGGCAGTTGGTTAGACGCAATCTGTGAAACGAGAGGCTGCGAGTTGGATCTCCACACCGAGACGAATGTTTGTGACGCCCACAAATATTTGTTTCTGGTCTGGGTGTTTGCGAGACCGAAAAATCTCGTAGTTCCTGATACCCACGACACAAGACTTAATTGATCTTAATGTGGGGTCAGGACTATGTACGTGAATGTCGGGCCTAAAAAAAATATTACCGACGTCTGTACCTCAGGCATAATTATACATATATTATCAACATACTCCTATAGTTTCGTGCTGTAACTAAAGTAACAACCCGCTTATTAAAGGATGCAAAACTATAATTGTGTATGTAAATGTACTGTTGCATAGTGTAATTTTATTACCTTCCATTCCATTCCGATTTAGTTTTGTTATTGACTGTACGAATGTTAATTAATTGTTGCCAGAATTGGAGCCGGAAAATTTGACGGCGCAGCAAATTCGCGCACAAACAGAATATGAAAAGTGTGTGTTTGAGCGAGCTTTGGTTTTGGCTCATCGCGGTCGCCTCGTGAGGACATATCCACCTAATTTCGCCGAATGCGCCCGTCACGCCGAGGAGACGGTAATCGCTCGTAATATTTCCTGTCATATTAATTGTAGGGGTAGAACCAAGTGAGTGATGGGGCCGATTTGGACGAAGAACCTTTTTTTTTTCAAGAAAAGGAGTCTTCATGTAATGACTATTGTGGGTGGCATTTTGCTTCGTCAATAACACCGGCCAATAAATGTTATCCCTTTTTCGTCACGAGACTGAAATTCTACTTTTATTGCAGTTGTATGCAAGTAAAAATGGTTTATTAAAAATTGGATAACCTTCCACGTAATCCACATTAATTGTTTCGCATTTTACATAATATACACATACATTTTTGTACATGTTTTAAAGAAACACGACCCTATATTTAATAAAGGTAAAATGTTTTACGCGATGTTTTGACGTAAGGCTTGGAAAATAAATGAAATACAATCCCCACCACATTTGCCTCAGATTGCAATGTCACGTATAACTACACACCAGTAGTTTCCATTCTCAGGCGTCAGCGTACGTAAGTAATGATAGAGTAAATTCTGTTGTAACATCCATTTTACATTATGGAAGTCGATGCCACACCGCCATTTCAGTATACAACCTTACAATGTGTTTTAATTGTAGCCTCCTCGTTTGCTTACAGCGTTAAATTGAATCTTAATCCTTTAACATAGGTAAGAGAATGCGTTGGCAAGTGCTCTGGCAAGGTACTCTCAACGATTGTTACACTTGAGAGACGAGTGGAGTTAAAGAAGGAATCAATAGACGCCGATACCCCTGCAGTGCCGAAACGCCGCAGCCGAATGAAAACCCAGGAAACTCGACAGGTGACTAACGAAAAGTCAACAAACCGGAACATTATACAGTACAAATATTATCAGTTAAATGTGCAGGAAGAACAGCGACGTATTTATCTGTACCACATGTTTCACTTACATTGTTAACAGAAAATATGTAGGCAATAACCGTAATTCTAGGTTGAAGAAACATCTCGTGCGGAAAAACAGAGAGCCGAACAAATCTCCCGTTTAATGGCTTCGAAATATTTGGAACGAATGGCACATGACAAATATTTTTTAACAGCTTTATGTAAGGATGAACGACTCGCCTCAGCCAATAAACGCGGATCAAAAATATTGCAGGAATTGGCAAACAATGCTCTCGCCGATGTAGAAAAACGACAGGTAGGTATTCTGTTTTGTCATTTTGCTATATTTATTCATTGTTATTTCAATAACACATAAAGTAACTTGTCTCACAATGGTTTCTTAGATTTACGCGAATGTTACACATTGAAATAAAACTATTTTATACGGATTTTATCGCGATTTGGTTTAATTTTTAAATTTTTTAACTTCCCGACGTTTCGATTACTTTACAGCTTTCGTGGTCCGCCCCGTGACCAAATCACGATAAAATCCGTATAAAATAGTTTTATTTCAACTTGTCTCACGGTAATAACACGTCGTCTCATCGTACGTCAGAAACATGTCGCTAATAAATTTATATTTATTGTGTAACGGTCTTTGTGTTTCCTTTGAACTTATTGCTTCATGTGCGTCGTATTTCTCTGTAGTTTCATAAATCTTTATTTGATGAACACATTCTGATCATTTTATAGCGTCAATAAATTGATAAAAATCGAAATTGTGGGCTTAAAATCAGAATTTGTAAAAGACAGCAATTTAGATATGCACGTGTGTACATAAATAATTACTGAAATTGTACTGGAATCAAATTAGTGATGATTTTTTTAACTTTACAAACTTGCAATTTGAAATGACGACGAAAATATATATGAGTACCTACTACAAAATATTATACAATATGACATAACCATCTAGATAATATTTTTACTCGCCGACTTATTTTGTATTCTAGTAACACTCTCGAGCTTTTTTATATTTTCCGTATTTGTGCTAGTCCATTTATACGAGAAATACAGCGAATATTATCATTTAAATTGTCTTCCAAAACGTATTGACGGAGATCTGTGTCCTGTTTTCTGTTTTTTATTACCGGAATTTATTTCACGCCTTTATTTTTAGGCGGTTCTTCGTGAACGAAGACCGATGTATGCTGCTCGGGCTACGGAGGCGGAAGCAAGAGCTAGGTTGTCAAGAGCGAGAAAAGAACAACTAAGCAATGCTCAACGACAGAACACAACTGATGGTCAACGTCTCATAAAAGCAGCAGAAGCCATGTACGACGAACACGAAACAGCCAAATGTTTAGAAAACGCTGAATTCGCCATGGAGCAGATATCGAAAAAACCTAGCAATCTTCTGCCTGGAAAGGAAAAATTCTTGCAGCAGCTCCACGACATCGTTGCCAACGCGTTTCTGGATCAAGTTCGTTACTTCCATATTTATTATAAATTTAAGTACGGTGCCATGCTCCGAAATTTGCTAGAACGTAGTTGCCAAGTCACGTAGTGTAAGAAAGATTGGATTCTCTATTTTATTTTCAGAAACGAGTTCGAGAAACTATGAGCGAGTCAGATCGAGAGAAACGGGCATTTATTCTTCTCGGCATGTCGTTGTCACGTGAGCCGAGCCGTGACTCGGTGCTCCGGGCGCGCCCCCCGGCACCGCCGCGCGATGCCAAGTAATTTGCATAGTCTCATTTTAAGTTCCACTCTATTGGAATCTACCCAATTTAACTACTCTCGCTTGCTTGTCTCTCAAGGACGTGACGATATCTGCAACAGATGTTTGTGGAACCGATACGCGGACGGAATAGAAGACGGATATTTTTGTAAAACGTAGACACTAGTGTGAATAAAATACAGATATGTTCCGCTTCGAATACAGAATGTATCTCACCGTAAACCGAGGTGAATGATGTAATACATATCCTGTGAGTGACATAATTTTATCGGTGAATATTTAAAACTCTTCTACTTCTTTATTACGTAATCCAATGCTACCGTCATCAAAATCAGTTAGGTCAAAAGATTTAAACGTATTTCGAAGGAACTGAAGCTCAAAAACTCAGCTTGTAAAATGGTTGCTCTTCCTTCCGTATTCGAATAAAGTTACTCAAACTCAGCGGTGGCACACTTCGTCGAACTGAAGGGTTACGTCGAAATATCTAACAGCGCCTGGTTTATTTAAGGATTGGCAAAAAATATATTTGTATTTATTACAAGAGACAATTTCGACAGATTGGATAGTGCTGTTACTAGAACACTAGTCGTTTATTGCATTATTTATATTTATTATCCTTGGGAAGACCTATGTTTAACAATTAACAGGTCTAAAGTGAATGACGACGATGGCGTATTCATTGAAGTTTTTGTGTAGAAATCAAGGCCGGCTATCTTATGTCATGTCTTTTGAAAAATGTCTCGTCAAGGATAAATTATATCTTTGATATTTACTGTTCGAAATTAAAAAAATCTCTAAAACAAAATCATAATGTATACGTAGGTACAACTTAGTCAGTCAATATAAAGTATTCATTCATGTAATGTCACCAACGCGTGTAACAAAAATATTCCCGAGGAACTTTGTCGTAGGCGCAGACGTTCTCAGATTTATCGTAGAAGTTTTTCCTAATGCCCCACCGTGACATGTAAACATTTACTTTAGGGCGAGTTGCCTAACTTATGTCTTTATGTAACGTAGATGCTCTTATCCATCTCGCTTTCACATTTTAGTACCATGTGTTTGTGTTAGCATTGGCAGTTTTACCATTATTTGCAATGTAACTGAAACCTGATTTTCTTCCGGTATTTTTATCAACGTATGTTTCATTTCCGTTGGTTGACGCAAAATTTTTCATACTTCTAATGCAAAATATGTGATCTTTGATTTGACAGTTTTAAAATAATGTTTCTTCCAATTTCCATGAACTTCCAGGTTGAGTAATATTATACTCGTATTGAGCATTTTATGCTTTGTTAGATTTTATTTTCAAATATGTGATTTTTGGTCGTAGATATTTTCTAAATGATTGCCGTCAAGCAGGCGCTAGGTTATAAAATAATAGATACTTGGATCAATAAATGGGTAATCTCACAAAATAATTTTATTAAAAGACCTAATAACTACTTTTAAACATCAATCTCCCTGCCGTGTACAGGCCTCATTTTATGTTAAACTAAAATTAGGTATATTACACACGGTCTGAATAACATCACGCTAGGAATTCAGTTAATTGCTTGTTAGGAATGAAAACAAGTGCAATGTGCTTTTAATTAACATACCGGAAATTTTAATTCTAAACAATTTATAGGGAATAAAACAAGTCAAAATCATGTATTATTCCACACTTCATCTAGATAGCACAATACAAGCTACATTAATAAAAAACATAATCACTTCGCCAAAAGGACAAAAAATGACTATCCTCAACCTTATCTTCTTCCGTCCCGTACAAAGTACGAACATCGTCTGCACGTAACAGAATTATAAAGAACAGCTGTCAACCCTATTTTTTGTCGGCAGACGTCGGCTTCGCTCTCTGGAACGCGCTTTAACACTAAGCACGCGGACATCTGAGCGCTGCTACCTGCTGCATGAAGTGACACGTCTGCACGTCGACACTAAGCAGTCTTTGAAGGCGCGCTTCTACGCTTCGAAATGTCAAACTGGTATTAGTCAAAGCAACGCTTTTGACAGAATTTACTATAAACTAGCTGTATCCGGCATGTGTTGCATAGTCATGTAAAGTAAAAGAATCGATAAAAAAATATTTATTCAAATTTTTTTAGGCCAGAAACTTTTGCAGGCTTCTCCTAAATACCCTACCAAAGTTTCATTATAATCTGGCCAATGGTTTCGGAACGCATAGGGTACAATCATACAAATATTGATTTTGATTCATATAGATGAATCTATGTCGATGGATTTATGGAAATGGGGGTCTTGGTGTTTGTATAGCAATTTAATAGTATGTGATGTTGGTTGAAAGGTATAGTATTATTGCCCACTTCAAGTCTTCTAAGCGGTGTTACCTGCTGTACGACATGACGCATCTGCACGTTGACAGCAAGCAGTCTTTGAAGGCGCGTTTCTACGCCTCTAAATGTTAAGCTGGTATTCGTCAAGGAACAGTATAATTAATATTAATAGTATATTAATAGTATAGTATAGTGTACTTACGACGTTTTCATATTGAATTGATAGAGTGGTCGGGTTTACGCATTAGTATCGATGGATAAATAAATGTAAAGGAGTGTCGAGTTGGATGAATAGGTCTATTTTGGTGGAATACGATTATTTAAAATGTCCATAGGTGTGTTTCTGTCCCTTATCATTAATTGATATTCATAGTTTGACATACTGCTCTAAAAATTCAATATTTCTCCGCCATACATGTGATCACATCAAGAGAATAATACCTTAAAATATTACAAATCGGTCCTTATTTTGTTAACTGTGCTAAGTTGAAGTCCGTACTAATCGTTGCGCTTCGGTAAATTCGTAAATTTAATTTTAAATCCGCCACATTCTCGGCTACGGAATAAACTTTTTAAAACGTTTTAACTCCAGAAACTTAGTTTGCTTTTTATAGCTCGTTGAATTTTAGTTTAGTTTCATTAAATGTTCTAAATCGAACTTTCCTCAAGCTACACGGAACGTTTCTTCCAATAGAAATTTACATAAACATAATAAAATATTATCGTAACATGTCGAAGGACTGCCCTTTTTGAAAAAAAATTGACGCGAAATTTAAATGTTCAAATTAATGTTGTGTACAAGTGTATTTCTATAGAACAATTATTGTTAATTTTTATAATAAAGTAATGTAAGTATAGATACTGTGTTGTTGGTGTACCAAATAAAGGTGTGACGAAAAGACAATTACAATTATCCAATATCGCCACTTTCTTTTCTAACTAATCTATATGAAACAATCTTGATAAAATAATTTAATTGGTAAACGTTAAATGGTCATTGGCAGTCAAAATTACATTCAAAAACGTTTCAACCCTTCAACGACAACAAAATCAGTATTATATTAACCCGTCCGCAACTTTCAGAGGCACGCAACGCAAATCAGCGTGTGTGGGTACTTAACGCTATATTCCTGCTCGCTCGGTGCCATTTGCTGCAGAACAATCGGCCGGAAGCTCGAGCAGTGCTCATAGAGGGCGCTGCTTTGGCCCGGTCCTATGGCTTCGATGACGTCGCCGCGTTCTTTGATACCGTATGTTGTATTGTATGCATTGTTAGGTTAGGGTTGAGTGGTGAATAGATTTATTATTATAGTGAAGTTAAGAGTAGTGTTGACTATGAGTATCGATTAGACAATATTTATTTCTGTTGAATATCGATGCAAAACAATACTGATTAATAAGACCTAATGGATTTAGTACCCGATATGTAGATCATGAGAATCTCGGGTTTATGTATAGGAAATCGTATATTATGGAGATTGGAGATATCACAGTAATACCCGAGAAAAACAGCTATTATCAAATATGTACCAATTATGTATTGAAAATTATGATAGAATATACATCCAACTTGTCTCCATAGTGTGTAAACGTCTCACTGGAAGGCGAAGTAGCTTCCACTGAGGCGCCACTCGAGAAACGTGAGAAAGACATGGTCGGTTTGATGCAAGACGATGATCTACGTTCCGCTGCACAGCACCTCTTCAGAAGAATGTCCGTCATACCGGCTTCGAGGTAAATATGGAATTACAAATAGTTATGAAATGATTTTTGATGTAACTATAGGTTTAAGGAACTAGTGACACTTGATGGCAGGTGATAAAAACACCCACAAAAACTCACAATACATTAATCTGCAATTGAGTGAAAGATAGCAGTTAAGAAAAGGATAATGGAGTAGAAAGGTAAAGATTGTCAATAGACAATACCATACGCTCTCTTGGAAACTAAACTCTAGAGGAAAGCTGTTATTCACATCAATTTTACCCGTACGTTAAACTTATGAGCTAAGCCATTCATACAAGCTGGCTATGGGCAATAAAAACTGCTACTCTAGATCCTATATCAGGTGATACAATTTATTTGTCAATTTATTGAAGTTCCATTACTTAGGTTTTTAATATAAAGTTACAAATGTTTACGTTCACATCTATTCCACGTCAGTTTCACGAACTACATAACTAACTCAATCTGACTCAACAAAAATCACTATAATGGAACTGGAAAATGTTTGTTTATCGTATTTTTCTTCGACATATCCCATTAAGCTGTGCCAGTTAAATGATGTATCGTCGATACGGCTCTTAATTAAACCCGACGTGTGCCATTACAGGCGGTTCTCGATAATGCCGGGCACGCGAGTCGAGGACGCCGTGCCGCAGACACTCGCCAACAGACGTATTTCAATAATACCGCGAGCCCAACAGCCCACTCGCATCACTCGACGGGAACAACATCCATTGGGATTCCAGGCTTTTGATATTTAATTGTGACAAAAAAATGTCAATTAGTAGGTAAAGTGTAACCAATTGTAGTGTTTCGAGATTTGTTGAAATTAGTTCGATGTAAAAATGGTTATGTTTTGACGATTTTTAATGCCATAGATCATCCATCATTCAACGGGAATAACACCCTTTGGGATTCCAGGCTCTTGATTTTTCATTATGTGAAAAAAAAAACAATTAGTGTGCTGCAATTGTAGTGTTTTTACTTTTTTGGTAAGATTCGTTGCATGAAATTGATGTTACGGTTGGGTATCAACCGACATGAATAACATCGCGATTCAAAGCTTTTGGCACTTAATTAAGTAAAAAAAACTGTAGCCCTTCTCGCTATTTTATGCCAATGAGAAGGTAGAGTGCAGCAATTGTGATGTTTTGAGATTTTTGTTATTATTTTGTGCCACAACAGTTGTTACGTTTGAATATCACGGGCTGATTTTCAATTTTCATTCGACAGATAAGTGATATCGGGAGTCAAAATCGTAGTCGGGAGTCAAGTATGTTAAAATTGTAAAGTTATTTGTTAAATAAAAATTATATGAATTGAAAAATCTTAGGTAAATTGTATTTTGTCCATTTGTCAATATTGAGAAATTTCGTATTAAACTTTTTACTGTTCGTTTGTTGAGAAAGCGAAAAGCGAATGAGAGAAAAATATTATTTTTAACAATAGGGTTCAATAGACACATTCTTCGACAATCCGCAATTTTATAAGGATTATGTTGCAGCAAATTCGACTTGGATATCAAAATAAGCTGTCTTTTGTATTCTAGAATATTGAATAGGTTACCGCAGAAAGCGATTTTATAGATAATCTCGCACAATTGAAACTCCGTGCATTGTGTAAAAATTGTATGATTTTAAAATCAATTTCAAAGTGAAAGATCTAAATACTTGTTACTCCTTTACACTAGTTAAGAATCTATAAATTTATAAAAAAATGTTGATAAATTAATCTTTGTCATTTCATTTCTTATATTTTATTTTGTTTTGACTGTAACATGAGGTAATGGTATTTCAATTTTAATACTATTGTTATTTACATAGATTGATTTATATATTTAGTTTTAGAACTATTAGTTCAAAATAAATATACAAATTACATTGTTTTCTAAAATAAAACATACTTTTTTTAAAAACCACCTAATTAGTAACCAACGCGCATGCGTCTAATGATGGTTGACAAAGCGACAAAGTGCGCTTGGACCGCACCACATGGCGCTCACTGCTTGCCCTAATACTACACAGGCGTGACTTCATTATTTGAAAAATACATCTACAATATTTTCTTGTTTGCTTTACATTGCCCACTTCGTCCTTGTAGTGGTGAAATAAACAAATATCTCAACCCACATTCTATGCTGTTGTCAGAAGTTAACAACTTTGCCCAGATAAGGCGAATATATTACTCGGGACGTTGTTTTTCTTACTAGTTGTTAGAACAAGTTGTGTTAAACAAGGTAAACATCTCACTAAAATTCTTGCCGCGTTGGAGGTGAGTCCAGTAAATAATACCCATCCCCGGCCTGACGGGAACATGGAATTAAATTCCCGATTCAATGGCGATGTCGCTTGCTCCTTTAATTTCTTATAAGAAAGTATTTGTTTTGAAAAAGTTTTGTAGGCTACATGGGACGGTGTTTAAGAAGTTGACTGTGAATCTAGTAGACTACAAATAGATTCTAGTGTAATACTAAGACATCATTCATGTTTGTTTAATGAGTAAATATTTGTTTCGGATATCGGTTTTTTGGGAATAAAAAGATTTTTGTAATATCTTATATTTAAGAGATTTAGTTTAGTTTGACAGAAGATTTCATTGGTAATTGAAGTGCAATTCAAATGTGTACCTGCAAGATTTACCTTTCACCGGTCGACATAATAAAGGTGTGGGAAATAGTTCCTTTTCGGGTCAAATAAAACGAAGATTGTTTAGATTATCTTCAATGTTAAATGCATGTCTTATTAGCTTCTTTAAATTTTTCTTCATCCGTCGTCCTCGACGTCTCCCATCGTCTTTTATGCTGTTCTCTATAATTACATCCTTCCGTACTTACACAACTTAGTCAAATATCCTCTAACTCTTTTCATCTTCTGTACTTTCATTCGTCATCTCACGTCAAATCACGTTCCATATCAGTCATTCATCTAACGTTTCATTCTACTTCTTTTTCATCCGTTTCTGATCCTGTGAGGTATGCTCAAACTGAATATCGCAGACTAAGTCCACTAATAATGCACGCTTACTACTGACCGAATGGAAACGAGAGTTTAAGCACCGGAAATGAGTTGTTGAGTATATTGTTTCATCATTTAACATTATGTTTTTTTTTACTGCGGTGACTGGCGAGACGAGTATGCCGTTTGTCTGATGGTAAACGACACGACCGCTAATGAACAGTAGCAAAACCCAACAACACAATTAATTACAAAGCAATGCTTGCCATTCCACTGCGCTCGCCATTCTGAGATATGGTGGTAAGTCTCAATATGTCCAGTAATTACTCTACATTGTCCTTCAAAATGCAACAAATCAATGCATTTACACTGCTGTATGGCGGGAGAAATAGATATTGCAGTGGTATCTATCCAGGCGGCCTCTCACATATAAGTGACCTACTACCAGTACTGTAAATTGATACTTTTGTGATCAACAATGAGACGCACTTAGAGAAAATCACGTATTGAAAACTTAATACGTTCCAACTTCCAGGTACTATTTATCCACAGTTTCGTATATACTCGTATCTAAGCGGAGAACATGTCTCATTCCCAAAGTTGTGCTCTTGGACAAACACCCACTGACCCAGATGCAGTGTGCAGTTGTGTTTGTGTGAGTTTTTCGATTCATTCAAAGTAAGCCGCGGCCCACGAGTTCTCGTTTTACATTCCACTTTTCGCCTATTCACTCATAGAACTTGTCTTATTGTATTGAACTGAAGGTATTTTAGTAATTAATTTGAAGTATAATGGTTTCTTAGATTTACGCGAATGTTACACATTGAAATAAAACTATTTTATACGGATAATTTGAAGTATTACTGGTGGAGTATGTGATGTCCGCTAACCTGTATTAGGCCAGCGTGCTGAATTATGACCTAGCCCCTCTCAATGAAACTCTGGATTAGAGGGGTTCATACCCTGCAGTTGGACGTATATGGGATAAATTAATACATTACAAATCAATAGAGAAATAGACGACAAGATAATATTCGAAGTTGATGAATACAACTCGCTTCCAACAGCTTGCTGAGGTTATCCTTGAAAAATGATTTTGTTTAAAAATTGATGTGTATTTTTCTTCAGGTACAGGCTAATGGCAATCTGTTAATTCATTACGAAAGACATTTTGAAATGAAATCACATTAGATAAAATTATATTAATTGAATCTATACTAAGTCCACTTTATGGTACGACCTTTTACCAACAGTTAAAAAGAAGTTTTATTTTTAGCCTACTAGCATGAGATTTAGTTTATTTTAAACACTCCTTGTGTTAATCAAAAAATAATCATCATCTTCACTCACAATAAGCCCACTCTTAAATATACGCTCCCAGGAATTCCGACAGAATAAACTATGTACAAATTAAATTCGGGATACATATAAACGTAACATGCTAATTCATGTATCATTATACTTAATTCGTGTTAAGACGACTTATGTTGCTTTGTACATGTCACAAAGAGCTTCTACTACGAATTTGTTGAAGTTAACTATTCTATAAGTGACTAAAGAGTACAAGGATAGTGTGATTAAGTTAGGTGCGTTTTAATAATTCTGTAGAAAGACAAACAGTTTGAATGGTACAGAATTGTTGCATACGTTATTCATAAAAATATATATGTATAGAAAGCTTTTTTATTTTTTTTTACTATAGGAACGTAGGATTGGTAGTCGATCGAAAAAATATGAAGCAAATATGGGTCAAAAAAGTTGTGCTTGCCCGTGTATACATGGGATTGAGAGAAATAAAACAAACTATGTTATTTCTAACATGCTAAATCTAAGGTAAATTTATTTCAATATTTTTGTTTTGAGGAATTAACATTTACCGTAAAATGTCATATGTTTTCAGGCAATAATTCGTTGCATTCCTAATTTAAATCTAACCATATCAAAGCTAAAAATAAATCCTAATAAAAGACCGAAATGGACAATTACATACACAAACACAAATTACCCACTATTAACCTACAATTACAGAACAATACCAGTCGATTAGAATGGCAAAGCCTCAATATGTAAACGTAGTTAACTACACAATCCATAACTCAAAGGTAGGGCCTACGTAATACCTCTGTCAGCTTATACTAAGTCAGGGATACCTTCATCACAAACACTGGTGTTTGAGTAAAACCTGGGCTTTGTTTCGGATGGGTCGGAACATTTTAACGAAGAAAATTGTGACTCTACTTAATTAAACGTGCGAGGCTTGACACGTTTCGACTTTCGTGTATCTTTCTTGTTTATAATACGCATACGTTAAACCCTATTGCTAAACAATACAGTTAGGTAGTTTTGTTATACTCTTTTCCTATTTTCTTAACAAGATTTTACGTAATGTTTTCAGTATTGTATTAGTAAATGTTTATGTTTTTACTCCATAATGGTTTCTTAGATTTACGCGAATGTTACACATTGAAATAAAACTAATTTTTACATTTTTTGTCTTCATGAAGTTGCGATTGTCGGGAATTTCGTGAATCGAAACGTCTCGTCGGGTGCGAAAAATCGAAATGTTTATATATCATTTTAAGTTACTCTCGCTATGTGAATGCTGTACACACTTTTTAAAAGCAGTTGCTGTTTTTATTATAAATTTGTAATGCATGCTGTTGGCGTGTTTTCCCTAAATTAAATAAAATAAAAAATAAAACGTCTATAGCATCGAAGAAGTTGGCATAGATACCACTAGAATAAACTTTTCATGGAAGTTATGACGATAGCCCAAGATGTGTAGCGCGCCTTAACATTTAAAATTGTAGTTACATAATATTATGATTATTGATAACCGCTTGGTGTTAGTCACAAAGATGGGTTTTGGAAATGTATTTTATTAAATATCAAAATCATAAAAAAATCATACAGTGGAATTGAGAACATCCTACTACTTTTTTGAAGTCGGTTAAAAACAACTTAAGTATCTACTGAAGAAAATTGTTACTTAGAAAACCTCTAGCGTTGGGCCTAGCAATTTATAATTTAACAGAAAAAATCTCGGATGCACCTTAATCCACGTTATTTTTAATTTTTGTGCATGTAATATTCATACATAAACTCACGCCTCCCTACCAGAAGGGGTTGGCAGATTTGCTATCAAGACACCCACATTTCGCCTTGAATGTTCCCTCCCACGATGTGACAGAAGGCGAGCCTATCGCCATATCGGGCACAAATTCCTGATTGATAAAGAATAAAAAAACCAATATAACTTTGCTCGACCCGGGATTCGAACCCGAAATTTTTAAAACTATACAGTTGTGATACGATAGTATAATCACGAGTGATGTTAACTCGTACTGGTCCATTACGACGAGCTATGCATTCTACAACAGAGCATTACATAAACCATGCCAGAACAATGTACTGTGAAACGGTTTGCCTGAATATTAAGGGGACTATCTGCTGAGCTTCGGGTTAGGTACTTACATCCGTCGGATTAGCCGGTTAACCTTCTAATCATAAACTTACGCCTAACTCTTCGAAGGGGTAGTCAGAGATGCGACTAATAATAATAAATACAAATAACAGTCACATACATAGTCCTGACCCCACATTAAGAGCACTTAAGTCTTGTGTCGAGGGTATCAGAAACTACGAGACTTTTCGGTGTCACAAGCACCAGACCCGAGACAAATATTTGCTTAATGCCTCCCACAGTTTACCAACTTTATTTTTCTTTATAGATTCGTCAAAGATTTAATAGGGTCGAACCTACTACATTTTTCATTTATTTTGCTTTGTTTTAATTTTATTTTTTGTTATTATTGTACCTACATCGTTGTTAATTGTAGTAGGTCGTTGATTTTATTCCAATATCACTTGTATGTTACATACTTTTATCCTGTGTCTGTGAGAAATAAAGCGATTTTGTTTCTTTCTTTAAATAAGATGTTAAATTAATTATAATAGAAAAAAGTAAGTTTTCGCTATACTCAAAAACGCCCAGCTTCATGGCTTACATTCATGCTGATCCATTTATAAAGCCGATATGAATGTAAATGCAAAACAAAAAAAAATATTCGAGCAAAAGCTATAGTTATCAGACTAATTTACAATGTGTGGGCGTACCGAATACGCAATGAAGAGATACGCAAAATTATATTTTACTGCGTGAACCTTATTTTATCAGAGCTTTGAAATATGCAAATGGAACATTAAAATTAATCATTGTTCAAAGTTAGAGCCAGAGCGAAATAACCCGTTCGAAATTATCGTACATTTTATTTCGATCACCTAACAATAAAAATTAGGGAAAAATAAAATGAGTAAAAAAACCTATTAACATATTGCCTTCTCCAGATACCAGCCTATACTATACTGGACACAAATGTGGGCCCTGGGCAACACGTATAAAAAAAAGCACACATAATAAAGCCCGACCCGAGATTTGAACCACTACTCACACGCACATTCACAATTCATAACACGGCATACACCTGGAAGTGGTAGTGCCACAATGTTGTCAACCATGACTCAGCATGAACGCTCGTCCGGGGCGGTACCACTGTCTCACAGGAAATCGACGTGAAGCGACAGCTTGGCTGTCGCGTTTTGTTCGGTGAGTGTGATTGCCGGATACCCAATCCTCTTTCCCCTTCCCATCCTTTTTCTTTCCTGCTCTTCTTCCAATTTGATGGGCCGGCAACACATCCATGATCGGCGGATGTGGATGTTCATGGGCGGCGGTGATCACATACCATCAGGCGACCTGATTGGTCTTTTGCCGGACCTTTCCCAAAAAAACCTGCTATCCACGAGAGAACCAAATACATACTTACTGAATAAAATTAATTCTACTAAGTCTTTGTAAAAGTTATCTAACACGGTTTAACCTCGTTCTGCCTCCGCGGATATCATCTAAACGGCTCCACGACCTTCAGCTTTGTTTCAAAACTCGGTATTAATGTAACTGCTACGTTTTTTCACTGTCTGAAGCGGTATTTGTATACGGTAATTATAAAAAGACTTACATAAAGTAAAAGAAATTAATTATGGCTTTAAAGGACACTTCGACATCTACATGTTATGATATTTATCATTTCGTATGCATAAAAAATGGTTTTAATAAAACCCCTTTTCTCGAACTACCACAATCCACATTCGGCCCCGTTTACCAACGTGAATAATTCACTTTTCGTATGTTTCCACAATTTATACATCCATCTCATAAGAACCATTCATTTTGGGAAAATATAGAAGCATACGGCATTAAAGACACGTCATAAAGTACATAAGCTGCTCATAATAAGCCAATTATCTCAATTAATTCGAATAAATTCCACAAAAACCAATTAGCACTTAAAATATTAACCATAAAAATATTTAAGCCAACGTAAATGTTTACAGCGTTAATTGGCAATCGGAGTGACGTATTGATGTGTGTATCTCGTTCGGTTTGTAATTAATTCATACGTTGGAGAAATTTATTGGAAAATTCACAAACACCATTAACTTCACTTAATAAAGTGTCAACTATCATTCAATCATTGACTGCTGTTTGACGTGCTTATACCCCGCTGAAATTTTAATCTCTTAATGACCCCGCAATCCTGATTGGATACGAGTGCCTCGTCAGTGTGATGATTTGTCAATGGTACTTATCTGTTATGTTGTTGATGGTATGTGTGTGTGTGTCATCAATTTCAATATAAGAATGGGTTAAATTGTTGAAATTATTACGATAACACATTATATTTAAGTAAAAGTTCAATATTTGCCAAAGATGTGGCAAGTTGGCGAACATTAAGTAAGAAAGCCAACCCTGACACCGGTTGAGACAACACAAGGTTAATAGATTCTGTTTGCGTTAAAAGTTTCATTCAACTGCTTGTAAAGTAGGACAAGAAAATTGTATGAAATGGCAAGGATAATAGTGTGCTACCAACCGATATTGTATCTGGACGACATTGAAATTACCTTACAGTACAGTGCAGTCGCTTTGCCGCGATGAAATAAAAAAGGAGCACGAGATTCCTATAACGCAATCCGTAAGTAGTTACTTGTACCGACGGTTAAACATCGTCCTATTTGTTAAATTTATTTATTTACATTTTGTTGAGACATCACATAAATAAAAAGTACAATTAGCGGTCTTATCGCTCAAAGCTATGTCTTACAGACAAACATGGGATGGATTTAAGAAAGGATAAATAGAGGGCAGTCTTAAGTGTAAAGGATAGAAGCTAAGAAGCAAAACTATAGTAAATGCAAATAATAAAGTTTAGAGATCATAACCGTATATACGCGAGCAAAACAGCACTAATGCTCCAGTAATTACATTGTACACCTCCGCAACGACCAAAATTATTCATCATCATCCACGCATTGTGCCACAACAATATCGTAAAATTCGGAATGCGCATTAATCATACACAAACGTTACAAATTTGTCGCGAGTCCTGCGTTCTAACACAATATTAATGAAGCCAACAGCCGAGTAATTAGGCCGTTGGAACTCTGCCATTTTTTTAATGCCATTTCACGACATTCTGCTCCCCAAAATATGGACGTCGACGTTCATCGCGCGTCTTAACGCGTTCATTTACATAAACAGACAATCGGAATAACAAAAAGATGCTGTGATGAAAACTCATTGTCATAATTCGACGTCTGCGCTGCCAAGTGTTGTTATTAGCTGTGCCAATAAAATGCCTTCTTGTAATGGTGCCGTCTAAATAAATAGTGGAGAGGAGAAAATATTTTCTACAAGGCTTCCATTGGATAGGAAATGAGGCTTCAAGAGAGATGGGAAGTCATAACGAACAATGTACCTGATATTTATTTTTTTATGCGAGGCCGGGAATAATAGGAGCTATTCTTTCATTTCTGCATCATACACGCTGTGGTCCAAGATAGGAGTTAGCTCTGAGTACGTTCTGAGTTCTCAGTGCGTCAAGTCCTAATAATTCAATTTGTCGCCTTTTATTAAAATATTTTTTGGTATATAAAAAAGTTGACTTGAAATTTTCACACCAGTAAGGTCCACGAATTCACTTTTTATTAATTGTATACTGCACAAAGGGCAATGCTTTCCTAGAATGTTATTGTGAGACACTTTCTAAATTCTGCAAAGATATGCTCTGTCTGCGTATTGTATCAGCCCATATACGTCCCACTGCTGGGCACGGGCCTACTCTACAGTGGTTAGGCCATATAGTCCATCACGCTGGCCTAGTGCGGGTTGGCGGACTCTGTCTGCGTATTCAACAAAAATCAGCTCGAAATCTTTACTACTTATTTTTAAATCAGTAAAAGGGTTCGCACGGTGTTTCAAAAGCACCAAACCTTTGAACCAAAGGAAAGCACAATATTATTCATGTTAAATTTAATTCACAGCAAAATTAAATGCGAGCTTAACCCGTTGCAAGCCGTTGGTTAAAAGATAACATCTAAGATGCATCTTGAGTTAGTAAGCTAGAACACTATTAGTGCTTCTACCTGCCGGTAATAAACTGATACTACGCTAAAGCCATGCACTGCGAATAATTACTGTTATAAAGCATGTTTTATGCTCGCGTGTGGAGTACGTAATTGTATTATTCAAATATAATAATGCACTTTGGTGTTGTATCATAAATTATGATTATGTTTTGCTTGTTGCAGTTTTTGTATTTTTTGTATATCGGATATAAACTGTCAAGTCTTAGGTTCGATATTTGGTTTGGGCAATCTTGGAATTCAGGGTGTGCTTATTATAGATAAGTATTTATTCGGTGTCTATTTTAGATATAGACTGAATTAAGTTTATAATGATAGAATTAGAGACCCCCTAACATTTCCATAAGCCAGCCTCTTATACATTATGTAGGTTAATTTAAAATGGAAATTACGTGATCGGAAAAAGAAGAGCTAGTCATAAATAAAAAATAATAATAAGCTTATTAAATCAGTATGAATAACTCAGTGGGCAATAAGCAGCTCAATGAATCGTAAATTATAAAGCAATCTATTGAAGCCTAGGCGTCTCTTCAGCTCCGCGTGATAGGCTAACTTTATGATACAACGCTGTAAAAACTGAATTCAACGCCACTGCGAACCATTAAACCTCACGCTATGAATATTGTCACTTTTATTATTATTTGGTACGCGTTTTACAAAGCATACAATAGGCATACAATTTTTATCATTATTTATATTGTAGGTTATGGTATCCAATATATAACTGAAAGGGTTTTTAAAGTTGTTTGGAAATAAATATGTAATAAGTATTTCAAATTTGGAAACAGTAACAGAAAAAGATGGAATTAGTGAATTATGACGTCATCTTCATTAAGGTGAGTGCGGGCGAAAGAGACCGCGAACGTCCCCACTATGCTTTTTAAATTATTGATTATTTCGTTTTTTATAATTCTTGATAGTAATTATTTTTACAAACAAATATTTATATAAGGTTTTTTCTATAGATCCCAAAATAATATACAATACCAACATAGGCAACATCCCTATATAAGGTACAAATAAAAGCGAGGCCACACAAACCCCTTATTTATAAAGCATAACGTTTGTTTGGGTTAGGAATTTTTCCCCGCTGTATGAATATTTGCCAGTGAAGTTACGTGTGCGGTACAAATCCGCAAACTTTAATTTCCTGTCGACTCCCCAACGAGGCTCGTGCATCGGCCAAATCGTAATACCACGCACTTCCCGCAATACAAATATTTAGTAGCTACGTATACAGGGAAAATCTCGGGTCCGTATTGCTGAGTTTACTGGACCTTTATATGAGGGCCTGTACGCAATTATCTAGATGTTAGAGAAAATCACAAATATGTCACGGTTTTAAGGTTTTTAAGTATAAAACATTTTTTTTATAAAATACGAAAAATGCCGTAAATAAATTAGGATGCTATTTGAAGCACTTCCGAAAATTAGGAAATCTTTGTTGATATACAATGTTTTTTAATTTAAACCAAGACATTATCATTTGCAGTCCTATATCGACTTTTGGAAGCACCTTGCGTTGGACATTCACTTTACTTATGCTTGTCATTTCATAATTTATTATCATCTATGTACCTTCTACGATACTGCGACTGTGGTATAAAAGAATCATAGATATAAAATTGGTGATACCATATGTCTAATCATCTAGGTACTTTCTGGTTCGATACTGACTATCATCATCATCACCATCAGCCCGTTGCAGCCCACTGCTGGACATTAGGCCTCTCTCTAGGTACGCCACAGAGCTCGGTCTGTTGCTTTACGCTCCAGTCGCTATCTTTTATATTGCGACTATGGTATAAAAGAATCATAGATATAAAATTGGTGATACCATAGTGCCAAATTATTATTGTTCATAGTGTTGGGCAATAACTTCACATTAATATTTTAAAGGTAAGAATACTAATCAACTACAATTTATTTCATTTTCTTTCCCATTATGTTTCAACAGTAACAACTTTACCTCTAGACTATGTTACTACGGTATATTGGAATAGGAAAATCGTGGCTTCAACGTCCAAATACCGAAAAACGTTTCTAAGTAAATATTTGCTCGAGGGTTCCGCGTAGGCACCTTCTTATTTATGACTTCGAATCAATAATGATAGTGTTGTTTGTTAATTTCTTTATTATATTAATATTGTTTAATGGTTTATTTATTTGTATTATAATAAACACAGTAATTTATACACATAAAAATCATTTATATCAATCTAGTACTTTAACTTCTATAAAACAATAACAACCCGAGGTCAATAATTGCATTTTTTAAAGTCAGTGCACAATTTCCAAGAATTTTTACACTCGGCCAACGTATATGGCTGAAAGGTTTTAAATAATCCTCCGCGAGCCGTCCTACATAATGAAGGGAGCGTGGGGACATTAAGGGCCTCAAAAAATATTGCCTGCTGAGTTCACACAATTCTACGGGTGTTAAGATAGCCTTCCCTTAAATAAAGGTCGCTTACCCTTCACACATTATCTCTAAAAGTTACGTGGGAAAATTTTTATGTGGTCGCAGTTTTATAATGTAAAGAATATTGCAAAGAGCCGCTTGGGATAATGTAAATGCATAGTTGTATTTTTTATGCTGAAACTACTAAGTGCCTGAACTAGACAAGATAATGCAAGAAATACATTATTAATTAATTCACCTGTTAAATTAATATTTAAAAAAATAGAATTACTTATCTTCTTATGCATTTCATTAGCATTAAAGCTTAAATAACGTTTTAGCCAGCCAATTTCAAAGACAACAAATAATTACTAATCCGTTCATGCTTCTATTAATAAAACCAAAGAGCCATACACGCCCGTCTTATCAACGCAATTTCATACTATCTGATACACGAATGCTCCTCGTAGCTGGCCAGTCTACACTCAAGATTTCAAGAAGCCCTAATAGCGGATACTTAACAGCAGCTGTTCTCCAACACACTCGAACTTCACTTTAGTAAGATGTCTTCAGTTTCGACCCAAAACATTCCCGGCTGCATAAGCCACTCTCATAAATTACTTTGACCTGAGGTCTTGTATGTGCATATTTTATTGGAAATTGCATTATGATCGCAAGTTACCTTACGTCTTGCGCATCCACTACGCTTTGCATGAAATTGTCAAATGATATAAGTAGATATAAGTCTGTGCTTGAATTTCGCGACCGTGGTGCAGTAGATATCAATTTTGTAAAATTGAAACATGACTTGGGTAGAATGCTCTTTACATAAAAGGAATGTGGAATAAATCTAGTAGCTCTAGAGAAGATATGAGAGGTAATTCACGTAACTTATTTTCTTATCGACCGATATTGACTTCGTTATTATTTTTCAAGGTCTAAATTATAACTAGAGAAGTAAGTTTATATTCTATATACATAGAGGCATGGCTCAATAACTACTAACAAATGATGCCCACATAATTGTAGAGGTAATTGATTAAATCCAAAGAAAATATTAAAAATGAGAAATTAGAATGTGATGCCAAAACATTCAATGTAATTCAAAAATTATTCGATTAAATAACAAAAATATTAAGGTTTAATACTGTGACTAATATTATTTTTTTCCTTTTACCTACTGGAAATGATAAAAATGTAATTATAAAATATTTTCCTCTATAGGGCTTTTCTGGGCTTTTTGTGTTGTAGGTTACCAAAATAATTACCCAGAGAAGCTTTACGACATAGTGACTAAGAAAACGATATCGAAAAATCTCTCTTTTTTCAAATTACTTCTATATTATAAAAGATCCTGTGGGCGGTTAAAAATTTGGCTCTAAACTGTACATTACTCTAAATAAATCCGTCAACCCACGAATCTACTGCCCACGTTTCCACTCAGAACATATTACACTGACCCGTAGATGAATAATGTATCATTCATATTAACTCTCAATATTATATACATTTGGGACATGAGACCAAATTTCGCAAATGTAAGATAACAATAATAAAAACACTTGGAGCTGTGGCTAAAAGATGTTATAAAAATACGCACATTTGCGCCACGATAAGACGACCCTGTTGGTCTTTAATGAAATTGGCCGAATAGAAAGGATAGCTCGTTTTGGCGTCTGAACAAATGAGAGTGTTTGTAGGGTTCTTTTTATTAACAAAACGGCCGGCGAACAAAGGAAGCAATAAAATTCAGTATTGTTTTTGTTCGTTTTAATAACGTTGAAAATTTTATAGAAGTTTTTAAATGCAATATCTGCAGAGTAGTTTGTCATTGCTTTGTTTCAACTTTGTTTGCGTTCTCTAAATTCTTGAACTGGTTTATTTCAGTCTTTCAATGGGTTAATACAATTTATCAAAATTTCAACAATAAATATTGAATTTGATTTCAAAATATTTCGTGAATGCATGCGGTTCATTTGTAAATTAAACGCAAATGAAATGGTTTAAATTTGGTTCACCAAGTCAGATTATCTCTTTCAATTTGAATAGGGAATATATTATTATCCTTGCAAAATATTCAATTCATCACTAAAATTGATGCAAATACCGTCTATACATTATAAATTAAAGCGTAGCATTATCGAACGGAACGGTTCGTTTACCTCTCATTCGGATTTTTCCTTCTCTCACAGAGCTAAGTAAATTTGCCTTTGGCTAAGCTCCCACAATCTGCATGGATTCAATATATCGGCTGGGTTTTATGTAACCGTATTAAAACAACGTACCTAGTGCCTAGGCAGGGAAGCTTTGCGAGAACAAACAACTGAGGTAAATAAAGATATGAAGCTGCTTTATGGGACAATCTATGTGATTGGACGTACGCTCGGGTGGAACAATTCTTTTGTTTCTTCTTTTAGTTTGTGTATGAAGTAATCAAAAGCAAACTGAAAAGGAACTGTCTGGTTTGTTTTTATTTTTTTATCTTTCTCACTGCAGTGTACTGCGGGAACCCTTTCAAGTAAATCTGTTCTTCCGCTTCTGTCACGACAGCCGTCATTTCCACGTATATTTTTGTTTGTTTTCTACTTTTTTATGTATAAACCTTTTCACTTTATCACCTTTTGTCTTATTCTTTTCGTATGTATGCTATTTTTGGCTTTATCAGTCTGTAACGCCGAGTTTAATTTTCTTTAGATATGACTACTCGAATAATGTGAGCGTAGATTTTATAGCATTGGTCCAACAAACACCAACATTTTGACCAAATCAGCTGATTAATAAAAAAATACATAACAGCTTTTGAAAATGGAGTACGAAAGATAGTGAAAGGAAATTTTGTTTTGATTTTTTTTATTACCAAAATAATTGCAATAAAACAGTATCACAATACAACATTCATAAAGTTAGTAATACATAATTATACATTTCACTGCGGTAATGCACTTGGCTCTTGGCCTGTATCGCAGGCCTGATTAGATTTACATCGATACGTAAAATAGCAAAATGAAAGAAATATGTAACTTTTGTTTGACAGTCAAAGAGAAACAATCTTTAATATTACAGTGAATTTAATTTTTTTATAATTTAATGTAATTAATAAAAATCTCATCGTTTTTGTCACCTACTATACGTGACTTCTATATGTGTTCTGTGGCTATTTTGTCAATGTTGGATATATTTCCCAAATAAATTACATTGCTCGACAAAACATAATAATTTTGTTATTCACTACTGTTTTGGCACGCGAAACAGCGTTTCATACACAAATATCCCCAGCTATGTAAATAATACTGTTTCCGCGTATTCAGCTTTGTTAAGATAGCAAACGAGTGGAGTCGCCTCTCACCATCTCAAAAACTCTCGTCGAGCTCTATTTGGCAAGCTCCGGGCCCTGATTGTTATCTTAAACATCTAATTTAACTTTATACAAATACTTTAATGCTCGCATATTTTATTTTCAAAGGTCTTGCTTCGTTGCTTTATTAAGGAAGAAATGCTAGTTCGTAGAGAAATAAGTGAAAAAGCAAGTTCATAGAGAAACTTGGTTCCATAATTATGTACGTATGTTCTAAAATATCTCGAGTCTTACTGTTTGTTTCTTTACACTGCTTTCAGTTATTAATGAAGACATTCCTTGGGTCGCTTTTGTGTATAGTATTTAATGTCATTGATAAGTAAATACAAGTATAATATAAAAACAAAGTTAAAACTGTCATAATTATTTGAAAAGATAACATAAAAAGTTAAAATATGAAAGCTATAATTGGTAAAACATCACAAGAAAATGGTATCTTACAATGTGCGCGTTTAACGATTTGCCACGTAACGATTAGGAATATATTGATTAATTAACTAACACTTGTAAATAAGCCCGAATTTCGTGTTTGATAATTGTGGCATAACTTGCCAAATAATTATTTATGTTTCTAAGTAGAAAATAATGTTTCTCAAGGACTGGTTTTATCTAATCCCAGATGATTTGTCACGAAAGATATTCCAGTCTTGTCTGTTTTGGTTGTAACTAAATTTATTTCAGTAACAGCACGTAAAATATTCTTCTTTTTTACTTATGACTTATTGAATTTTGTTATGTTCACATGACATTTTATATTTATGTTGTACATAATAGATGTATATCATGTCATACATTACTTGATTAAATAAATAAAATACACCCAACAGTCACATACATAGTCCTGAATCCACATTAAAATAATTAATAAAGTCTTGTGTCGTGGGTATCAGAAGCTACGAGAGACTTTTCGGTCTCACAAACACCCAGACTCGAGACAAATACTTGTGGGCCACACAAACATTTGTCTCGGTGCGGGGATCGAACCCGCGACCTCTCGTTTCTCAGCCGCCGTCTAACCAACTGCACCACGGAGGCTATCACTGATTGAGCATCCACTTTGGTAAATTAACCAACTTTGCACGGTACTTTTTCAGACAAAATGATCTGAAAAATATTCCGACCCCATTCCCGTCCTATTCATAGAAACCAAGTAGTTCTTTTTATCACGAATAAAACGATTAAAATCTTGCCATTTTACACAAACTAACTTCAGATTTCACAGTATCATAAACTGGTACACTTTCTAAGGTACCATTAAATAACGCATTTTCACTTAAATCACGATAGAAGCAGCTCGGCCATTTGAGAGGCCGCGGCAGGCGGTCAACAGAATAATACGCTTTTAACACAACCCAGAAATACCTTCGAGAAACCCTTGAGGTTTTAAATGGAAAATATTACACTTACGTGCCACCAAAGCGTTGTTATTGGGAGTTGGCATTATTGTAGTCGGCCCGCGCGGCGCACAAATCTTGCTTCATAACACTACAATGGACATTCCAATATAGATTTATATCGTCTATTCCTCTGCATTCCGATATCGGCAAGATACATCGGCCCGAAACAGCCATGTGGAAATATTTTTCAGTCTCGCATTACAAAGCTCCGCAACGACAAGAATAAATGATATAAATACATTCCGGTACATTTTCGCGGATGCTCAAAATTGTTGGACGTCGATTTCGCTATTTCCACGTTTGCTCTATAAAGTTTCATGTCATGAGTTTTACATACAGATATTTTTATGGGACATAATTAGAATGAAAATATTCCAGTCTAGACTGTTCGGGAATGGAATATGAATTATTTTGTTTTAGTTCGAGCAATTTTATGAGAATATATTTTACGTAACTGATTTATTAATTTAAAAAATAACTGAGCTCGGCGAATACGTAGGGAATAATTTCAGCTTACACGTATAGCGCTTAAAGTTATCTTAAGACGTGTTATTTCTAAAGGTAATGGCTAAATACAATGTCTCCAGTTTCTTGTAATCACCTACTTTATTCTGTTTAATTTTAAAATACTAACGGCCTTATTTATGGACAGTTTTAAAACCTATTTTAGTTACCGAATGTTTTGTCTTCTTCGCTCAAACTGAATTCTAAAGTCATTCGAAAGGACAAAGCATTTGATAACTAAAATAGGTTTTAAAACTGTCTATGAATAAGGCCGCAATTTTTTTAAAATCCAAGACTGCAAGCATTTACCGCTTAGTAATTAAAAAACTTTAATTAAAGCATGCTACGTCTCAGCTTAAAGTAAGATCTCAAAACTTAACATAAGACAAGATCAGCTATCCATAATAAACAGGCGGGAGTAAGAGCAGTCTTGCCATGAAAATGGGTTAATGAGTTGAATTTAGTTACCCTTGAATAATGCATACGTAACACGCTTTGTTCACACCAGCTTCGAATGGTAGAATAAAATGAATTGCTGGGAACAAGTGCCAATTATTGTTATAATTGGCAGTTTTTTTTTTCTGATTACGCGGGCCTCAATTTTGTGAGTGATTTTTAAATATTTTTTTATTCGTGCAATAATTGGTTGATTGGATGTTACTAAGATAATGAATGCACCGCGTGACTGGTAAGATTGGAGTACTGAAATATATAGATGGTTTATAGTATTTCATCTTGGCACTTTAAATATATTTTCAATTTGTTCTTGCAGTCTCCACCCTATTTACAAAAGTACATTCTTTCCAACTATGAAGGCATAAAAGTAGTATAATTTTATATTAAAGTCAAAACTTATCAAATTATTCGTTCTCTCATGGATATATTAAAAAGGGAGACGTGGGTAATTATTCCATACGATACAAATACGTATCGATGTAATTAATGTCGCGCTGCTGCACCCGGTGACTGATAATGTCCATTTGTCAAGTTCTGTGTTAATATCATTCCGGCCCGAGGGGAGAAGGGGGTTAGGGGCAACGGAATGAAATTCTAGAAAAATCGTTGTAATAACGCAAAACGAACACATTATTTTACGAAACGTATAAGGAAAAGTATTATTTTATTCATATTCAATCACTGCGACTGTAAGAAGCTTCGTTTTTTTATCTGTGTCAGCCTATATACGTCCCGCTGCAAGGGGTGGGCCACTTCTACAATCAAGAATATGATTGATAGGGGTTAGGCCATAAATTATATAGTCCACACTGGCTTAGTGCATGTCAGCGGACTTAACATACCTTAGAAATGTTACAAATCACTATGGTAAGCAGGTTTCCTCACGATGTTTTCTTTCACCGTTATAGTGCATGGTGATTGACTATCAATACAGACAGGACTCCGAAAAGTCAGAGAAGGGCCTTGGAGTTTGAACGCGCGATCACCTAGAATTCTAAGGCAGTTGCGTCTCATAGCCAACAGGCCACGACGCCCTTGCTAATATGAAATCCAGACGAAAAAATCTCCAGTTTTGTTTAAGTAGTAAGTTGCTGAATGCAGACTATTTTGTTTTTTTATCTGGCACGGAATAATGACTGCATTGCACCTGGTAGTAAGTGCTAATGCCGTCCAGATAGAGTATCGAATGGTATCAGACGGTAGTCTCATACCATTCAACACAATCATACCGGCCTGCTGAGATGCCTCTTTACGCTAGGCCGGAAGGACCCAGGATTATAGGAAGCAGGGAACACGTGTGATTAACAATGAGTCAGTCAGTGGGGATATATTTGGAAGAAGCCTGCATTCGGTTGTGGACTCGTTGTTGCTTAGGATGAGTACGATGATCACGTGACGACTGTTAATTTAATTACATACGTGTAAGCCGATATTCCTAAGGGGTATACAGGGTTTTCATTAGCGGCATGCATATGCATTCTTTACGTTACTTTTAGTATTAAATTGCAAAACTAGGCACTGACCCTAATTAGACATAGTTGTAGTCATATGTTTTTATAACATTTGAGTTGTATTTATTAATATAAAAATATCAATAAACAAAACTAGAACCATTATGTTTAATATTTCATGACATAGATAGGTATTATTAAGGCTTGTTTGTATTCTATTGTAATTTTTGTCCAACTACACAGGTTCGAGTTAGACGACAGTTGGCATTGTTATATTCTATTTATTATTCATTCCGACTACTCAGAATTGTGTTACAAAGAATAAACAAAGGACTTCCATTTGATTTTTATTATCTTACGCTGTAACAGTAAGGTATTTTAACTTTAACTTCACTCGGAAAGCAATTTAATGCTTCAGGAATCAAACAGAATTGCAAAATAAAGTTTCATGGTTGGATAGAGTGCTAGTTTTATTTACTTCGTTCTAGTTTGGCCAATTTGAAATTGTATGTGTTTTTGTACATAAAAGTATTATTCTGGATAACTTCACTGCATTGGAATTGCAACAACGATCGAATCTATCGCTTGTTTTAATAGAAACTGAAACAAAACCAGAAAACCAGATGGTGATTGGTCACCGATGCCCATGAATATTTACAGCTGAGGAAAAAATTATATTGACAAATTTTTTTTTTTTTTTACAGGATCGTAGAATCCTTAATCAATAATACCAAAGGAAGGATATTGGTTAAATCAGTCGAGAAACCGCGCAATAAACTTCCGTAGCAACTCGTCATTAATATTAGAACACAATCTTGAATCAACTGAAACAATATTAACTTCGAGCGCTTCAATCTCAACTCAAGATGAAATAATTTGAATTTCAACAATGAGCTATTTTGGGAACTTGACTTTTATTAGGAATTTTATTATCTAATCGTGTACATTATCAATGTTATTCCTAGTACAAGGTTAAAGATGTAGATGTTTTAAATAGGAAAATAAAAATTGCCTGGCGCTCATTATTATAAGTATATTTCACTTTATTATACAATATTATTTATTCTCATTTAAGTGAAACAGCCCTGGCAAAATGATCTATGATATTACTTGACTTATAAACTCGCTCCTTAAAAGTTGTTGGTTCTGATTAAAACTAACATTGAAAAAAGATTAGAGGTTCTTTTATACAGACCTGAATGTGTAATAAAGTTGTTTGTGAGCTAAAATATCGTATAGCCTTTGTCTTGGAGAGCGTAACGTCGATCGCAGTTGCTTAATAACAGCAGCCTTTAACGCGTATCATATCTCTCTATTCATAGACTTTACAAGCATATCCAATAATTTCGTATATACACTTTAGAGTTTGAATTTTCAATCATCATTAGAGAAATTGCGGCTTGTTACTTCAAGCAATCCGTCTACTTAAAAAAGCCCGGCTACATTTTTATTAAACACAATATATTACATTGTTTATTTGATTTAAAAAATAATCACATTTGGATTGTGTTTTCGTTTGCATACTATTAATTAAACAAACGCTACTATACTCTTCATGGAGAATAAATAAACCACTAATGAAATAGCAATAAAACCATATGTCAAAATAACCTGAGCTACACATAGTACTTCATGATGTAGTCCATATGCCCTGTCTTTAATCCCGCTCAAACAGGAGTGAAAGTCATATAAAATTGAGCCAAAGGTATAGAAATACATTTTAAAGCGAATAATATTCTTTGCATACGCCCTGTGTTTAAGAGGGCTGGGGATAATTTTCTGGATTTCTGGGAGCGACTCAGGAATATTGTATAAAATAAAAATGCCACGACCACGGTTCAAAGTGTAATGTCTACGTATTAATGACAGTTTAAAATTAACAAAAAAGCGCCTGATGAAAAGGTATGAACATATACGCACAATGGGCATTGAGCCATTCAAAAACTATAACTAAATAATAAATTAAAAATAACAAATTAAAATATAAAATTAAAAGAGATGCTGCAACATGCCCCCAGCCGTTGAATGCTTGCATTTCAACCCGAAGCCTCCAGTAATGGACAAATTTTTGAAGCAGCTCTCCTCACGATGCCATTTGTAGTTCGTATGTCGGCAACTCTGCAGATGTTGTCGCTGCCCGGATGCAAGGATACTACTCGGCCCAACTTCCACTTCAATGGCGGCACATTGTCGTCCTTAATAATGACGAGAGAGTCGACTTTTAAGGACTCTTTGCAGTCTTGCCACTTGACTCGCTGCTGAAGCTCCGAGACATATTCCTTGCTCCAGCGTGTCCAGAAATGCTGCCTTAACTGCTCGATCCTATGATGCCGTGTCAGGTGACTGTAAGAGGAGTCGCGTAAGTCCTCCACCGGCAGAGAGGTGAGTGGTCTTCCAATTAAGAAGTGCCCTGGAGTAAGGGGCAGTAAGTCTTCGGAGTTCGACGATAAAGGAGTCAGTGGCCGAGAATTTAAAATTGCCTCAATTTGAATCAAAGTGGAATTTAGTTCCTCATAAGTTAAGTGACAATTGCCCAGCACTCTAACTAAATGGTGTTTGGTCGACTTAACACCTGCCTCCCAAAGACCACCAAAATGCGGAGCGTAGGCAGGAATAAAGTGGAAATTAATTCCGTCACAAGCGGCACTTTCAGCCATGGAACCACAATTGCGTTTTAGAAAATTGGAAAGGTCATTATAGGCTCCTACGAATGACGTCCCATTGTCCGAATAAATGTGAAGAGGCTTGCCTCGTCGAGACATAAACCTACGTAAGGCCTGTAAATAGTTACTGCTCGTTAAATCGCTTACTAACTCCAAGTGCATTGCTTTAGTTGTAAAACATACAAAAATGACGATGTACACCTTTAAAAGCTTACATCCACGACCTTGACGACTAGCCGATAATATAGGACCAGCATAATCAACGCCAACACTTTGAAAAGGAAAGTCAGCTGGTGACAACCTATTTGATGGCAAGTTCCCCATACGCGGTTGAATGACTTGTCCTTTAAAACGCTTACATCGAACGCACTGACGATAACTCGCTCTGGCTAAATTGCGACCACCTAACGGCCAGTAGGTCTCTCTTATCGTGGCTAATAGTAATTGGGGCCCTGCGTGCATTAATCTTCGATGCTCATAAATGAATAAAAGTTTAGTAAAATAATGAGTGGACTGTAAAAGAATTGGGTGTTTTTTCTCGAAACTATATTGAGAATTATATAATCTGCCTCCTAAGCGCATAATTTTATTTTCATCCAAGAATACATTCAATTTTAAAAGATGATTTTTGTAGGGTAGTTTAATACTGTTTAATAATAAATTATATTCAGGAAACGATTCCCGTTGCGACTGAATAATTATAAAGTTTAAAGAGTTTTGTAATTCGTGGGTAGAAAAATATTCATTGTTCATAAGCTGGCCTTTACATATTTTAATAAATCGAAACATATAACAAATGGCACGTTGCAACCTCATAAAGTTTGAAAAACGCTCATAATTAATTATACTGATAAAGTGTTGTTTGTGTTGAGTATTGTAAAGACAAATATTTGATTTGAGTTCGAGTGATGTGTGTACGTTTTCTGCGACAGTAGGCCATGAAGCACTATCCTTAAGTAAGAAGGAAGGCCCAGTCCACCATAACTGCAAATTCTGCATAGTGGTGGCCTCAACCCCTCGAGATATTAGATCGGCAGGATTTTCATGAGTTGGCACATGCCTCCAGATACCAGAACTGGTTATGTCAAGAATTTCGGAGACGCGATTGCGCACGAATGTATTTAATTTAATAGGAAGCATCCTCAACCAACCTAGAACTATCATTGAGTCGGTCCAAAAGACTACATTTGAGGCTTGAGTCCGAAGTGAACTCGCGACCTTTTTATATAAACGAGCGCCAATAACAGCGGCACACAGTTCTAACCTCGGTATAGTCAGACATTTGATTGGACTAACACGACTCTTCGCCATCAGAAGTTGCACGGCGACATCACCTTTTGCATTAATGCTGCGAACATATAAACAAGCACCGTAAGCGCGTTCTGAAGCGTCAGTAAAAATATGATATTCTATTTGTCGGTATGTGTCAAGAACAACACGGCGTGGGATGGACAAATCGTTAAGCACTGGCAATGCTTTAATCAGTGATAACCAAGTGGCGACGACCTCAGCAGACAACTTGTCATCCCAAGTAAGTTTTTCAAGCCCTAGCCTCTGAAGCAGCATTTTCATTCGAATGACGCAAGGTGATAAGAGACCCAGGGGGTCGAAGATTCGTGCAATTATTGATAGCATGTCACGTTTTGTGTTATTAATTTTGTCAGGCATATTTATTGGAAAGCGTAAAGTATCCGTATGCGTTTGCCAACTAAGTCCTAAAGTTTTGTGTGTAATGTTGTCTTCTTTATTTAGGTCAACGAGCGAATGGTCAGATTGGGACGCGATTAAATAATGCTCATTAGACTTCCACTTCCTTAACGGCATGCAAGCGGAAGCAAGAGCATCTGTCACCTGACGGCGCAACATGTGAGCATCATTAAGCTGGTCTGCACCGGTCAAAAGGTCATCGACATAAAAGTCATGCAAGATGACTTCGGCGACCCGTTGATCATTGCATTCGAGCCCAACCTGTTTAAGGCATCTTGTTGCGAGAAACGGAGCACTCGCAGTACCATAAGTGACTGTTTAAGTTATATGTTTTAGGAGGACCTGTATTGTTTTCACGCCAGACAATTTTCAATAGATGCCTATCTAAAGGATGTATGGACACCTGCCTATACATCTTTTCCACGTCTGCAGAAAGCACATATTTATACATCCGAAATCTCAAAAGAATCGATGTTAAATCGTCCTGAACAGTGGGTCCTACCATTTGTAATTGGTTTAATGAAAAGCCTGAAGTTGTAGGAGCGCTGGCATTAAAAACTACGCGTAATTTAGTAGTCGTACTACTTTCGCGTAGTACGCCGTGATGGGGTATAAAATATGAAACCTTATTTTCGTCAACCTGGCACTCTGACATGTGCCCTAAAGAAAGGTACTCAGACATAAAATCTTTGTACATTTTGTCAAGAGTGGGTTGAATTTTATTTCTACGTTCAATGGATAAAAAACATCGTTTTGCACGATGGAATGAATCGCCTAACACGTCATACGATTCCTTCAATGGTATTCTCACGCAAAATCGACCATTACTTAGGCGTGTGGTATTAATAATAAAATGTTGTTCACAACGCATTTCTTCCTCGGAATAAGCAGATGACTCATAATGGCCTATTTCTTCTAGGTCCCAAAACCGCGCTAATTGGGTTTGTAAGTCATCTGATCCCGAAAATGAGTCAGTAACTGCGTTGATAAAATTGCATTTAATAGGTTGATGACATTTATTATTGTAGCCGGAGTTAATTGGGCCACTAACTATCCACCCAAGTCTCGTTTGAAATAATATAGGCTTATTATTTCCTAATATAATTTTCTCGGACCCTAATAAATTCCAAAACACGTCCGCTCCTAGTATCATATCAATCGGCGCAGGAGTGTGGTAATACGGGTCGGCTAAACATAGATCTGTCGGTATATTTAAATTGACTTTCTGATAAGGAACATTGTCCGTTATTGTTGGCAAAACAAAACATAATAAATTGTTGTTGTAAGATTCGCACATGGATTTAATATTAACGCGACACATTTTCTTCACGGGGGACAGTGAATTATTAATACCTTGTATAACATTATTAGTATTCAAAATTGGTAAATTTAATCGTTTTAATAGTTTTTCGGATATTATACAAGACGAACTGCCTGAGTCGAGAAGAGCCCGCGCAATATGTTCCTTATTGTTAATGTCATAACATCTAATTAGCGCTGTCGACAAAAGAATATCTTGCGAGCCACCGGTTTGCGGATTCGCAGTGATATTCGCCGATAATGCAACGGAGTGAACATGCGTGTTATCAGTGACTGCGCCTGCGCTGTTGTCGACCCTTAAGGTGGGGGACACCGCGGCCTGGCCGCAGCCGTCGGTCGACACATGTGTTGATCTATTGCAGTTTAGTTTTTTATTTTCGTTATGAATTAAAGTATTGTGTTTATAATTGCAAATTTTACAACCTGATCGTTTGCAATTCTTTGGATAGTGCCCGCGGCGTAGACAGTTATAACAAACTTTAAGACTAGGCAAAACAGACATTTTCTGGTCAAGGCTCAAAGCTAGAAATTGTGGACAAGTGTTGAGGTTATGGTCGCCATTACACTTCGGACAATTAGTGGAACTTTGTGACGCAGTGCTAACGTGATCGCTCATAGAAACCATAGATTTAAGTTTGGTGTTGTGTTTCGTCTGAATATGTGTAGATTTGTTAGTTTTAGTGAATTGAGCGCGTTCCAATGTCTCAATAAAGTCTGCACGTTCCTTCATAAATTCTATGAAATGCTTGAGTAGAATAGATTCATTTTTATGTAGTCTCTTTTTAAAGCCTTCCCACTCTCGAAATGTTTTAGCATCTAACTTGCGGCTAAATAAATGAATTAGCAATGTGTCCCAGCTATGAACAGGTTCGCCCAATTTTTCACACGCTCGAATATGTTTACTAATTTGATCAATCATGTTTTTTAACGCGAGTGAAGACTCCTTTACGATCGGTTCGAGGTCAAAAATTGCCGAAACATGGTTTTGAAGCAACAAGCGTTTGTTGTCAAACCTACCGCACAAAAGGTCCCATGCCACCAAATAGTTTTCTGCGGAAAAATCCACTGACTGGATTACATCAGCAGCTGACCCTTCCAATGACGTTTTTAAATAATGATATTTATTAATGTCGTCTATGTCGTCATCTTTGTGAATCAAGCTAATAAAAGTGTCGCGAAATGCCAACCAATTATCATAGGAACCTGAAAACCTCGGTAAATTTATAGTGGGCAATTGGGCGAACTTACGCTTAGTACTACCACTATTAGTAGATTTGACATCGTCATTATCTGATCTAGAAAGCATTAATGTATGTTTAGCTTGTGCTATTAATGTATAATAATCAGATTCTACAGAAGTTCTTTCGGTTATTTCGGCATCAAGAGTATCGGTAAGGCATTCTAACTGTGTTTGAATTTCGTTAAATTCCTCATAAAAACATTCCAATTTTTCTATACGCAATTGCAATTCCATTACCTGACAAGGACCTAAATCCGACTTCGGTAATTGGGATAAGTAATTCCCAAAAATTGTTAGCCTCGCTTTGTAACTGCCACGTTTCCGCTTAAGATCTTTAATGTCAGCCATTTGGGAAACGAGTGCCTCAGACCTGTAAATTTATAGTTTTAAGATTATCAATGTGATTAACACTTTGTATATAATATTAAGATAATGATTAGAACAAATTTATTTGACAAAGGCTAAGATTTATAAGTATTGTACAGCTTATAGGTATACAATGTTAATGTACCGACTTCTTATACACTATTACAATTGGCATCTAAACTAATTGTTTAAAACAATTCTAAACCCTAAAGATATGTAATTATATTTAAATAAAAACTAAATAGTTAACTAATGTAACTTAAATGTTACTGTACCGTATTAAATAGGCACGTGTTAACTATGTTACAAATATGACTTACAGAGGTCTTAGGTAATTAATTGATGCACAAATGTATTATAAATTAGTTTAAAATGTAATTAAAATTACAATAGTTGAATAATTTGAAATAACGGTACTAACCTTTGAAATTTAAATTTTAACCGTAGTCAAGTTACTAACATTAGGTACCTGATAATGAACCAAAGAGTGCTGGGTGGAATTAAATGTATACATACAAATTTGTTTTATTTACACAAATGGATTTCCACTACTTCTCCAAACCCTTACAGCGACGTGTCAGCTCACTGCCACTCCACAGTACTTTTTTCAAAAATTCTCCTTTATTCACGACTTGCACTGGTATTTATTTATTTATCCGGTTCGTATGGACCATGTATAAGAGGGCTGGGGATAATTTTCTGGATTTCTGGGAGCGACTCAGGAATATTGTATAAAATAAAAATGCCACGACCACGGTTCAAAGTGTAATGTCTACGTATTAATGACAGTTTAAAATTAACAAAAAAGCGCCTGATGAAAAGGTATGAACATATACGCACAATGGGCATTGAGCCATTCAAAAACTATAACTAAATAATAAATTAAAAATAACAAATTAAAATATAAAATTAAAAGAGATGCTGCAACACCCTGCGTATTCCGTTTCCTTGGCCGAGTAACTCGGTCACATGGCAACAGAACTTACGTTTTATCTAAGCCTTTGCTACATCACGTGAATACGTGACGGAGTGCTGAAGTTTTGAAAGAAATACGACGCTTTGTCTCGCACCACTCGACGAAGAACATAAAACCGAAAGATTAAGTGCCGTTAAATTCTGCTGCTTCAACTTTATGAGTTGTTTGTCTCTGATTTCATTGAGTAGTTTTATAGTAATATCTGAAAATACATAGATGGGATTCATTTAGAAATTCTATTTGAGTTGGTAATTCAGGTTCTCAATTAGAAATAAGCAATAAGCATGCAATCAGGTCAACCGTTCAGTTCGAAATTATATACGTTCTAATTAACCTTTAGCTATCAATAAATATTAATTATAAATTCTATTTTTCAAACCATTGAATAAAAAGCTTCTTCCTGGTATAAAGAATTTCATAATAAAGAATTATATGGAGTCATACAAATACGGAGATGGATTGTTCGCATATTATCTGTCATCACACATGAACGCATAACGGGTGAATACGAGCTAAGCCGATGTTTTCCGGGTCTCTATTATTAGATGCTACATATTATGATGAATTGACGGAGGCCATCTGGGCCAACAATCCTCCTTCACACATTTTTTTCTGTCGCTCCTGTAATGTTAGGTCGGTGGGGTATTTAATATGAAGTTATGTGTGGTGAAATAATGGTCGCCAAGTCAAGTATCTCATTTTTAGCAATAATCTTCACAAACGTCACGGTTTAGTTGTACTCTTCTATAGGTACTTATCCATATTTATTACTAACCTTTTCTAATGTATTTCACTGAGCTCTATGTATCTATAGTTGATCATATCCAATTATTAGCTGCCGTTTTGTGCACGTATCTTTCCAAATACCGGAATATCCCTTTACATCCGTACTCAGGGTACCGGAAGAGTAGCTTAACAACCAACTTATAGACCAGATAAATAGGCTGTCTATGCTACAGTATTAATAGGACAATTCATACGTAAACATACATAAACTATCACCTGTATCCCAGAAGGGGTAGGCAGAGGCGCCACCAGGACACCCACATTTCGCCTTGTATATTCCGTCCCATGATGTGATAGGGGGCGAGCCTATCACTAAATATGGCACAAATTCCTGACTCCAGGCTGATAATGAATAGAAAAATCCAATATCACTTTGCCCGACCCCGGATTCGAACCCGAGACCTCAGCTCTGTAATCATACCGTAGGACAAATACGCCACCGAGTCAGTCACAATTCAACACAGTGTATTTTAAAATATAATTATAATAGTCTTGCAAAAATAAACAACATTTTAAATCCACATCACATAAAAGCTTTTCTCAGTACATATTGAAGCAAACAAAGAGATGTTGCTAGACTTGAGTCATTTCCACTCGCTGCCGACAAAATATTAAAGACCGTACTTCATTCTGAAAGCATGTATACGCTTTAAAAGACTGTTAACCGGGACATTTATTTGTCGGGGAAAAAACATCCTTGCGGTTATTCAGCCTGTCTATATTAAAATCAGAGGTTTAACAAGAGAATTTTAAAGTTAGTAATAATTATGAAAGCGTTCATGATCCGCCTATATATTACAATGATTATGATTTATTTATTGTCACAGTAGAATAATATAATGTTACATAATATTGTGTCGTCAAATGGGAAAATAATATTTGCGTATACATAATTACTATGACATTCTTTATATTCAAGTGGCCTTGCCCGCTTTAAAAGTACAGGGTATCTCAAGACTGCGACCGAAAACGGAGCCAGGTGGTAGTATTAATGTGGTAAGTAAAAATTGTGTAAATATGTGGTAAGTATAAATTTCGCGAAGTGTAAATATTTTTTTTTTACTTATCGTCGTATTTGGGTGATAAATACATAATTTTCCTAAAATATCGATGTAGACCTCTTTATTTTTAAACACTCAATGGTACGTAAGGGTTTATATTATTATTTTTGCAAAAACTAGGTATTTATCACCCAAACAAAACGATTTTAAAAAAATTCTAATAGAATATCTGTCGCTGTTTTGGTGAAATTTTTATTTGCATCGTGTCTGTAACCAGTAAAACTATCACCTGGCTTCGTTTTCGGTCGCAGTTTTGATATACCCGCTATATAACACAACTAAATCCAAATGACGTTTAAATGTATTTTTTCAGTTTCCAATTTTCACCAATTACACCAGTATTTAATTATACATACGAAACTAAATTAGCGCGTTTGTGAAATAAATACGGATTTACAACCCGGATGTTTGTTATTTACTCAACTAAAAACAAAGTGAATGAAAGTAAATTACGTAGATTATAAATAAAACCGCAGCTATATTTACAAAGTAATTAATATAAAACGGCTTTGTGGTACAGGAGGGTATGGATTACGTGGAAACAACCACACTTTTAATAAACGTAATATGTACTTATTTAAATTTCTCGTGAAATTAATTACAAACATGTTAGCTATCCCTTTTATTAACTGTAAATTAATATTTATATATTGCCTTGACGACGATCGATAGGTTTTTATTCGTAAGAGTTTCGTATTAGCTGATGGACGTCATACATAATTATTTTGAGCCCTCATAATAAGATGAATTTTATGATGCAAAAGTGAAAACTTAATTTTCTATAGAGTAGTAATTATTGAATAATGATTAAAATATTGAGATGTAGTTCTGTATAATGAATAATAACATCAAAATTATTTATATCAATCTATGTGATACACATAGAAATTATGCATAGAACCTAAAAAAAATCAGTTAATTAATAATTTAGTTCATAATTATTAGAATATGAATGAATTGAAGATGATAAATAATATTTTTGGTGCATAAAACAAAATCAAGCGCTATATCAATCACCATGGATCACAAACATCGATGACAAAAAACCTAATTCGATTTAATGCAAAAAATAAAAAAATTATAGTAAAATATTGAAAATCAATTTCCAATTTAGTCCCAACATTATATACATGCTTGTATAAGCTAAGTAATAGCCCCTGCCAGCCTTGAGTTTGCATTCCATCAGGCTTGAAGTCAGTCTTGGCAAATTTACAAAGCTATTGAATGCGCGGCTAGTGTGTGGGAGTGACCAAACTACTCCATCTGGCAGCCAACAATGGGGCGTAATAATAACGTTTTATTATGCTAATTTATTGCCTCTTTCTCTTTTATGAACAACATTAAACAACGACTTGAATAGTTGAATACAAACATTGAAACAAATGTTTACAAGCAACATTCATCGATTCGCTCTTTCCATTCAAATTTAATGCATCATTTGTGCGCTTTGTTTAACTATAATCAAAGTTTTCAAAGCACTCAATTACTAAATCAAATTCTGTATAACAGCTCTAAATTTTGAATGGAATCGTTCTGCCAACTTAGGCGAAACATCAATTCATTTGTGCTTCACATTGGTAAAATTTTCATTTCTATAATTGGGTGCCTACACTTTCGAAATGTCGCAGAATTCTGTACATTATAACTTTATTCATTTGATTATTTGATATAACTTTTCGAATTGGCTTTCCTTTGTTCAATACTTTAACAAAATATAGACGTTATGGATTGGAAACAGATTTACTTTCATCCCCTCAAATATTGGCTTTTATTTAATATGAAAGCTACCAATCTATACAGATTAATGAGTAAACCACGATTTAATTTACCAACTTTTAAATATGTAGATAAAAATATATTCTTCTCCACGGATTTGGAATATTCATATTCCTTGTCATTTTTCTTTCATCCTTCCACAACGTTCGGACCAAACGAAGCACAATTTGCATTTCGCATTGTGCATTCTATTAAATCAACGAATCTTTTATTTAAATGTTCGTAAAAGTTTACTGCAGTTGCTTTACAGGACGAATCTAGATTTTATATTCAAAACAAATCCAGTCACATTTCTGTTCGTCCAGCTAATGAAACAAAATAACATTGCTTCTGTATATACATATGTTAACGGAAAAGTATGCAATCCGTCATTGTATACAATTCCTAGGGATTGTATACAATTCGCAAAATCGATAGAAAATATATAATTATTTTTACAATATCTTCTATTCCTAGGAAATCTTTACCAATTCCTATTAAATGATCAGAAATTACACTCGAGATTCCCTCCACTTTTAATCACGCTAACGAATACAGTGGTCAAGACAAAGGGATGGCGAGGTGAGGTTAGGATTGAAATAAATTATACAAGAACAAAAGTGAATAAAATCCAGAAAATATATATTAAAGTTTAATAAAAAAACTAACCTAACGATTGTTTCGTTGCGGTTGGTTATTTTGATTCTCAGTTTTCTAGTGCGTTTTATTTACTTTTATACACCGAAGCATTCTTTTTTATGTATTTCCGTGAATCATCTAGGAACTGCATACAATTCCTATGAAATAATACATTTTCCAAGAAATGTTTGTATTACAGAATCTACAAATCATTATTTTACACATTTCTTAAATATGCTCGGAATTGTTTACATTTCTTAGTAATTGTGTACAATTCCTAGTTTTCATACATTTGAGGTAACATATACATTAACATAGCAACGCATTGGACGCCAAAATTAGGGCACAATGTTCACGCGTGTGAATTAGTCCGTTCTGATAGCTGTTGCATACAATCAAAATATGCTAAAATTATTGTTCCATAATATTGGTCATACCATTGACTTAGTAATAGAACCAATTGAATGTTGCGGTAACTGCTTTTGTTCGATATGCGTAGAATAGTGCAAAATTACCCATCTGAACATTGTTTTGGTACTACATTGCACTAAAACATTGAGTGATGTAACAGCTGGAAGACACGCTGGCAAACGCTAGTTGAGTTGTGTACCGCGCACAGAAATTTCCATTGCATTTATTTTTGACACACAAAATCCATTACGACTTAGGCCCCACCGAAATCCCTCTTAGAATAGACAGAAAGAATCCCTCGCAACCGTTGAATATTTAAATAGGCCGTGCGTCAAAAAACCTTTGTCACAATAAATCTTTTTGATTTCCATTTATGGAACGATCGAATCCAGAGTATTACGTCCACAATTCCATTGAAATTTCCAACGGATCAGCTGACGCCGCAGCAAATTGTTGTCTGGTTAGATCCAAATCGCATTTTCATTTCTGGCTTCCTTTGTTCCACGCAAATCAATTTCTGATAAATCTTTGCCGATTGGATTTTTAAAATGGACTTCGTGTGGAGCTAATCATAAAATATTTATGGCTTTTAGCATTGTTTTTGATTGCTCAGAATGCTATTAACGTTAATAGATATTGTATGATCGCTTATATACTCCAATGGGTGAAACAAATAACGATAAGGCATTGAAACTTTTTCGTTCCAATTAATACATTCATATTGCGTCGATGCATTGCAAGGAGTTAGTTTATTTAAACTTAAACTAATGAACTCAAAACTTAAACTAACTAACATAGGTACTCGTATTTTAAATTGAACTAAAGACTTTTGGCACGCTTTCGTTCATAAATAAAACAACAAACAAAATAGTTTCATTTTGGGATATGTTTTACTAGTCGTTGATGGTTTTGATATATAATAACGACGAATATTACAATTGCATGTTAAGTTCCATCACTTAATTCTCGAGAGCTGTATTATAGCGACAAATATAAAAACTAAAATCATTGGTACAATTTCGCCTAGTAACATCGTTCACAGAAACGAGAGAATTATTATATTTTTTAGCATAGTCAATTTTGTATACAGCGTCATCAAGCGGCGCAAGCTTAAATCACTCTTGGACCGAAGCCAAGCGAGGCAAAACAGACTTTACAAAACATATTTCCTTGCGATACCAGTTTTTTCATCTAACACACAAATATTCTATTGTGTTACTTAAGTAATTTGGTACTTCAGGTTTTTGAAATTTAATGTTCAACCGCAGATAATTTGTGTTCTAGTAACAAAATATATTAAACAGATACAATTAAGACGGCAACTGTCGTATGACGAAGAATGGCCGTGATGGTCGAAACTCTATCAGTGATCAATTAAAGTTACTCTGCTGAATCTGAGTCTAAGTTACATAATAAGACATGTAATACAAAAGTCATTAGAATCACTTTTCAATCCATAAGCCTACAGCATTGCATAAAAATGATAACACACCTACATTAAAATCCTCACGGAAAACAATCATTAGCATAAGCAATTACATTTGAGTGAAGTGATTTCAACACATTCAATACACAAATGATAATATATCAGTAAGCCTCACGGCGCACACAAAGCCCCACGAATCTACGTTTAAATAGGTCTACATCAATACTATCTACTAATTATATCGTGACACGAATGGAGTGAATTAATTCCGAATATGCTTTGTATTCATATCAATACCGTGTGCGGTACGAATAAATGGTTTCGGTACGCCCTTTAATGTTCAGGTGCTATGTTTGAGTATTGTAGTAATCAATTACTCGCCAAATTTCTATAATTAGTATAAATTTTCATTCATTTGTATAAGGTGACTGGTATTCATTCGTTCTATCGACGATATTCTATATGGTACCAGGGTTAGGGTAATTCTAAATGTTACAAACTTGATAAATTTTCTTTCCCAGGGACTCCTGTTCACGTTATTTCATGTAGCGTTTCTATTGCTGTATCTAAGGAAGGATTACTTTACTTGTATGCCTGTGTCTCTTACGAGGCGCATCACAATGTATTTTTACAAAGCAGTAGAAGGAGTCAAGTACTGTTGCATTATATTGTTTATATGATTTATACCTCATTTAATATTTCATTCTTTATACATTTATCTTTAAAATAATACTTACAGCTGTCTAGCTAATAACTATCACAAATCCCGTCAAATGACTTATATCGTTATTCTTGAAATCCATTTTAGTATTCCATTAAAAATACATGCACTAAAGTAATCTTTTTGCAGGGTGTGCACTAGAATTCACAAATAGGATTTTAAGTATTGCATTTAAAATCGCTTTAACATTACCATACAACGGTATCACCACAGTGAGAATAGCAAAATGTCACGCAAAACTTGAATCTACATTCCCTAGCCTAGAAATGTGTGAATAATTAAATTCTTCTTTTTGCGATGTAATTGTTCACTAATGCTTGTGTTTTTACATAGATTCTTCTACCGTCAATTGATCTTTTCATTCAACCACGTCGTTTACGGGTCCTCTTTATTTGTCCTTTTTTTATTTCTTTGAATTGCTAAAGTCCGACTCACAAGCTATTGGCTTATCTGATGGTAAGTGATTCCCACCATTCATGATTATCTACAACATTTTGACTGTAACGTTGCCGGCTTCTTAAAACATAAGGGGAAAAGGAAGAAAAAGTACGAGAGGACGAAAAGCGTATTCGGACTCCATAAATATCACTCACCGATCGAAATACAACATCGAAGGCATCGCGAAACCTCAGTTTTAGATGAGACAGTTGTTCTACCCCGGTCGAGCTGTTCCATTTCTATAATAGTTCTTAGTAACTACAGAGTGTCACTACCACTTCTATAGCTATTTCTATTTACAACATCTGTGTCTTTGTCGCTGTCCAATTCTGGGATTTATATGAAACTATTCTTCGGTTTAGCCAGTTGCTCTAAACAGTTCCCTACTATCTCAATCAGATCCTCAATATATCTAGTTACGGCAGTATTTCACTGTATCTTTCGAGAAGTGCAATCTTGGTTTACTGTTTGTGGAAACGCATTGAGTTCTTTAAAGCTATTCGTGTTATCTTTAATGACTATTTTTAGCTTGGTTAAGTATTCTAAGAACTTTTATTTCTTATAACTTGAATTTCTTACTATTGGATAGATCAAGAGGAGTCTTATGTCCCTTACTAAGAAAATAAGAGCAGCTAATAATAAATATTGGTACATAAAAATCTGTTTGATGAGATTCTTCGTCTTGAATAAGTTTCTCGCGTAATATTATATTGAACGCAATATTATATTGAAATTGAAACATTGCCTCCGCGGCGCAGTTGGATAGACGCCGGCTGTGAAACGAGAGGCCGTAGGTTCGATCCCCGCATTGAGGCCCACAAATATTCGTGTCGGGTCTGGGTGTTTCTGAGACCGAAATATCTCTCGTAGTTTTTGAGACCCACGACCAAGACTTAATTGATCTTAGTGTGAGGTCAGGACTATGTACGTGACTGTAGGGTGTATGTTAAAATTTATTTAAATACATCATTAATGTTTAAATAATTATGGAACTCGTATTCTCTATCACGAGTCTGTAGTTTAACCCTAAAATAATGTTGAAAAAACCCGTGCACGCAGTTAGGAAATTTTAACATGAATTCAATAAACGAATATATACATAACTCGAAATCAATTCGATACTTTTAGCCGAATAACCAGTACAATGTAATTGTACGAACAACCTATTCAAAGCGTAGTATAGTTTTTGCAGTTACGTTTTACGTTTCAATTATAACCATGTTATCAATATTACAAAAGCTTGTGTGTACCCTGGCACAGTTTGCGATCCGATTTTTTCAGTCTATACAAAGGATGAAATTTCTGGTCTTTCTTCTTTATTTTTTATTAATGCAATCAAAAGTAACTACATTTTAGCTATTGGTATAGACTATAGAGTGATGAGGGATAATCTTTAACACATTTAATTCAAAAACACATTTTGCTCAATTAGTTCTTCACACCTCGCAATAAGACAACGTAGAAGGAAAAAATACATGATCCAGCAAACGGTAAATTCTGCAGGTTTTTAAGTGTTAACAAGTGCAAATATCTTTTGAAAGGCGACACCCCGGGCTAACAGCTTAACTTACATTCCGACTCGCGACGGATTGAGATTTTTACTAAAAAATACATTCACTCTATTCTGGACATGGACCGGCACTCCTGTAAAGTCTAAACACTGATATTTGTGTGTGGTACTTATGTGTTCTTATATATTAGACTCCTTGGACATTATAAATAGGAACATCGATTATGAAATATTTTTAGGCAATGAGTTTTTTTAAAACCAATAAGATAACATGCGCTTATTTGTATGAAGCTAATTAATTGGAATAGACGTATGAAGAATGCGCAGTGGAATACGAATCATTACTTTGCAATTCATGTTGTTGTTTGCGTTTGCTACTGTCCATGAGCGGCCATATCGCTTACCATCAGGCGAATGGCATGCTCGCCTCGCAATTCATCGCAATAAAAAAGTGTTGCAATAAATAATAATGTTTTGCGATCAACGATGTCAAGTCAAGTCTGTAAAACTTAGAAAAACTGACTAGAATTCCTACTTTTGTGGAGGTGGTTGAAAAATGTGATGTTTATAACCTGAAAGAAATGAGCTGATTATAAAAAAAAAATCGTACAACAGATTACAAGAATCATTTAGTTCAGTCTATCGAGGGGATTATAAAAGATCCGTCTTCACTATTACCCTTATTCTCTTCTAATAAACGATGCCCTGTCCGAACAGTTTCGGTGCGTCCGTGACTCGATTGCAGAAATACGAACACCGTAAACTTTTGCCGTCGCGAATCATTTGAGAAAATATTAGTTTGCTAGCATACCAATTGAATAGCGAGTCAGTAAAGTTTATATATTGATACAAAGAAAACATTTCAACGCTACAGTACTTATTTCCTCAAAAGAGTTGCAGCGCAAAATGTTTTCAAATACGAATAGTATTGAAATTGATGCGAGAGTTTTCTACATTAAAGACAGTTTGGACATGAGAATTCAACTGACTATATTTTGTTGAAAGCTATCTTTGTTTTGTTATACACGCTATACATACGTCCATACGTTTATGCGGAGGAGGTGGGCAGGAATACCACATGTGGCATCCGTATCTTACCGAGTAAAATATATCTGCGTCATGGTATGATATGAGATAGGCCTAGCGCCGCGCCCGCGCGCCATGCTAGGCACTTAGGTATTTCAGTCTCGTCGAGATCATATTATTAACAATGGGATAAACCTCACTTATTCGTTTTATATAAATCTGTATCAATCTATCAAGTTTACTGCCTGCTCGTTTATCTGACACAAGCTAAAAATGTATATTACAAATAGTAATAGAAACTAAAGTAGTGTTGCAATGCGGATTCAGAACGAAGCCGGACTAGTTGCAAATTGGCAATATTTTTAAGTTTCTCTCGGCTTCTTGGTCCTTCGAGCGCCGTTATCGCTCGGAAACACAACATTCTAGAAAACACTGATGTTACATAACCACTGCAATACAATTATTATCCTAATGTCTGTTTCTTACAAACGAGAAAAAGTTTGTAACAACATGTAGTTGCAGGCCAAAGTTAACAATGTGTTTTAAGTTGGCGTAGTAATTGAATTTCGGTGGCATACGCCGCTCGTGCGTTTAGAACAGCTATATGCGAAACTAGATTGTTTTAGTTTTTACGTATTTCGAATGCGATGCTAAAAGCTAGTGATTTTTGTGAATGCTCTTAGTTACATATAAACTCACGCCTTTATCCCCGAAGGGGTCGCCAGAGGCGCCACCAGGACACCCACATTTCGCCTTGCATGTTCCGTCCCATGATGTGATAGGGGGCGAGCCTATCGCCATATCGGGCACAAATTCCTGGCTCCGGGCTGATAATTAATAGAAAAATCCAATATCACTTTGCCCGACCCGGGATTCGAACCCGAGACCTCAGCTTTGTAACCGTACTGTAATACAACTACGCCACCGAGGCAGTCAGGCATGCTCTTAGTTATTGGTTTGGTTTTAGATTTTATTGCATCGAATACGCTAACACGAGGTTGCTCCATGGTAGATACATTAATAGTCGGCTCATTGACATTATTAACAGTAAAAGACAAGGAGACGGATGACAACGTATATAATTTGGGTTATAAGCTTCCCCAATCTCCCTTACTTATCGCCTAACCCATACTGAGGTACGTTTTCTGTGAGATACTGTAGGACCCAGCCATGTAGAACCAACCTACCCATGCTGAAATTAAAAAATGACCACGACCTGACTTTGGTAGCTAAGTATGAAAAAATAATAATAATAAAAATATATAGTAAAATTATTAATTTAATAATGTGTACTGTATAGTCCTACACATACACATGTAGATGGCTGATTAGCCCAGGACTCCACTACGACCAGGAGTTTCTCTGATAAAAATGTGTAACATATAAAATGATATTATAAATGTACATTGTACATAGTAAATACAATTAATAGTCTAGAAGCAATTTCGTGTCAAATATGTCTCAATTGTATAAATGGTAACCAGATATTTTCCGTAAATTTTGCAACAATTCGTTACACGATTATTTTAAAAATATTTAAACACTGTATTGGTCATAGTCCTTTAATAAGAGTGTCTTGACAAGGGTGACACGGGATATGAAGGCAAACTCGTTGACTCGACTCGATAGCACTTAAATCGTCATCCCGCGAGTGACCCTTAAGACATCCTCTATTATAGAGCAGTTGGAACGAGCGTCTGTATCAAGTTGTATTCAAAACTAGGTCGAGATTGATCTTTCATGATCTTGAATTTGTAATATCACTAATATATATGGATAAAAATATATTTTCAAAATATGGCTTAGTTGTACTTGACTGCCTCGGTGGCGTAATTGTACTGCGGTATGACTACAAAGCTGAGGTCTCGGGTTCGAATCCCGGGTCGGGCAAAGTGATATTGGATTTTTCAATTCATTATCAGTCCGGAGTCAGGAATTTGTACCCGATATGACGATAGACTCGCCCCCTATCACGTCGTGGGACGGAACATACAGGGCGAAACGTGGGTGTCCTGGTAGCACCTCTGTCTACCTCTCTGGGAAAAAAGACGTGAGTTTATGTATGTAGATCAATATCTAAATTGCAAGATCCAAAAACTAATTGAAACTGACACTCATTTAATTGGTACGTTGTATAATAATATACTATTTTTTTATATTTTTATACTTTATATTTTTATAATATGGGTATGATTATCAGTCACAGCTGTTATAAGTGGCCAACATCCAGCGGTTTTCTACTTCCTTATTACGAAATTACCCGTAAAAGCAAATTCTTGCAAAACCTTAACGTGAAAGATGAAATTTGGTCTAGTATGGTAATTTAAAAAAATAGTCAATGTAAGAGGAACTGGTCGTAAAACACACCTTTAAACACATTGTCCTTAAAAAAGTATCAGTACCTACTCGAAACAATGTATAACATAGGTATAACAATATATGAAACTAAGTTACGCAACCAATAAATATAACTGATACAATACCTGGCAATTTACCTTCCTTTTGCCTTTATATGAAAAATATTTTTAATAAAAACGCGTACAGAATATATTTCACGTAACTGATATTTAGTTGAAATGCAAAATGTGCCGTAATAACAGACTCTATTTTTCGATATGAAATCAGCTGGCAGACAATGTTTCAGCAGTATATAATATTACATTGATATCCCTATACTGCTACTAATATGAAATACGAGTATTGTAAAAGTTAATATATCTTTATTTTCTAATATTAAACGAATATACGAACAAATGTTGTACATTGCTTTGTGTGCTAATGCGATTAAATTGCGTGAATGATAATATTAAGCTGAAATATGATGAATTGTACATTTTAAATTATACGAAAATAAATTATGGATTGGATCTAAATGGTCCTAGAGCTAGCGTAGTTACAAATATAGTTCTACATACGTAAATAAACGCACGCCTTTATCCCAGAAGGGGTAGGCAGAGGCGCCACCAAGACACCCACATTTCGCCTTGTATGTTTCGTCCCATCATGTGATAGGGGGCGAGTCTATCGCCATGTCGGGCACAAATTCCTGACTCCGGGCTGATAATGGATATGATAATGGATAGAAACACCTATTATTACTTTGCCCGACCCGGGATTCGAATCCGAGAACTCAGCTTTGTAATCGTACCGTAGTACAACTACGCCACCGAGGCAGACAATTAACAAATATAGTTCTAGTCATAAAATATACGTTGTTTCCCACCAGATACATCAATATTACCTACATGGTCGTGCATTAGTAGGACGCGTAATTCCCTGTAATACTGTGGCTTCTGTACCAAATGGATGAATCGCCCACCGTGTATCGTGCATCATAGATAAGCAAGCCATGGGTGAGAGAGAAATTGAACCATGAAACTGTATTCACTATTCAGCCTGACGGTCGATATCTGTTTACTAGATAAGTTATCTAGTTGTCAACCATTCGTGCTTTGTGTTTGAAGCCTGATCAGGTTGCTAATGTGAATTAAATAACGGTTTATATAACCCAACCTACTGAGAATACAATATACTAATTAACTTATAGCAAAACAAATTTAACAGCTACATGAAAAGTAGCAAACATGTGATTATTTTACTCTCCAAATTCAGTTAACATTACATATACTCTACCTTAATTATGGCATCTAACTTAAAAAACTCAGAGAAATTTAAAATTTTAACAAAGTATATAAAGTTATTATGGTATTAGACAGAAACGTCGTACAAAAACCTCTAAATTAATTCCAAAAAGTTAAGATATTCAACGCTAAACCTAGCTTTAAATGCTAAACCGCAGCGTAAAACTGGAACTAAGCTCGGCACAACAATATGTTTACAAGCGACCTGCTCGGAGCGGAGGATCGTCACGTACGAGTAGGCCTGTGCACCCATTAATTATGTATACCCACATTAATCCGACGAGTCTATTGGCATCCGTCGTCGTCGTACCGTCCGAAAACTGAAGCTCGCAGGAATGTCACTACCCACAGACACAGTAATTTTTGTTTTGGAAACGCAGTAAAGTCAGTATAAAGGAAATGGATTTTGCATTTAATATCAGATTGAATTTTAAAGATTCATGTGATATAACAAAAAAAATTATTTTAGTTACAGACGTTAATGGATAAGTACTCGTTTAAGTCTAGGATAGACATACTAATAAAAAATTCAAAATACAAACATAATACCACCGCAGTGACGTCAAAATTTTCTAATGATATTTATTTTGCAGTATGTTTTTTTGTGATATAATTTGTATGATATTTATAAAACTAGTTGCAGGTGGTAAAAGACAAGACGCCTTTCAAGTCTAGAAAACTGTACGCATAAAAGAAATACTAACATTTTAGGTTAAAACACAAAACAACGGTATAAAAACTTTGAATGTGAATGAGCTACAAGAAATTACGAAACTGCCAAACCTCTAATTAACAACAAACATAAAGGTAAAGAAAGGACAAAAGGTACAATTGAACTAAAACTCAACAAGGTCACGATAATTAAGGCCCTAAAATAAGAACTTAAGTCCACTATCGCAGCTGACCTATGGATCTACTTAACCTCGAGGCAATTTAATTAATGCTGTGTAATCAGAACCCTTACTAAAACTAACAACAAAAGTACCATTTGAAAGATAAACAGTGGTATGAACCATTGAAATTTTGCGTATTTGTTATGATTTCGATGTCACTGGGTTCCATTATAGATACGCTTTTAATGTTTTCGGGCGCACTTTGGATATGTTACAATTGTGTATGTTTATGGTCGCTTTGATTTTAACAATTTATAGTTAAGTCAAAGCAGTTTAAATTAGTTTCAGCTATTCTTTTTTAGAGTAGTCTTTGCTCGTCCTAATTGAGCTTGTACGTGGAGCGACGACCCGTATGTGAGACTTTGGCCTTTGCTTTAGCATGTAAATACAGATTTCTTTTGTTTTTTTACTTACGAACATGAGAACGTCGATTCTTGATCGTGTAATTACGCCTACGTTCTTTATTCCTTTTTCAAACTATGCATAATACCAGACACGCAAAGGTTAATCCTCATCGTGCCGCAAGGAACGTCTCTTAATCAATTTAATTATCTTTATTATTTAGCTATAAAAATACAGCATAAGTTTACTCATTTTTTAAATGGACATGTAGCTCAGTCCAGCTTATTGACCCAATGCGAGTTGTATACGTAATGTATTTTTATTAAACCAGGGAGCTTTTGTCCGATTTTTCAGCTTAACGATTCATTGCTCTATTCTTTTTAGGTGGCTATTACTGTACCGTGTTCTGTGTAAAAAAAAATGCTGTCTCACGCCATTTAACACGTTCACGGCGGCGCTGTATTTTTAGACTTTATTTTGGGTGCGTTACAATACAATTAAAGCTTGTACTAGGAGTTTCCCTTGGTGCGTCCCGAGGCATTTTTGGCTAGTACGATAGGTTCTAAAAAAATGCCTATCAGTCGATCGGTTTTCATAGAAATCGTAATTTTTTTTAAGATTTGATATCTTTAATGTATTACCTATCACCTGGGACAGCAGGCACTAATTCGATCAATTATTTTAGAAACTATACTCGTTTTAAAATACTGATTAAATTTGTCTTGTAGCGCATTGAAAATAGGGGACAATATTTTGACTTGTATACTGGGTCTAGTGATGTGACGTGTGAAGTTTTTCATAACGTTTGTTGGGTAATGGCTTACTAGGGCTTAGGTAAATACGTTCTTTTTTTTGTTCATTGATTAAATCTATCTAATTCTACTTCTTTTCTTTTTTCCTCATTGCTAAATGGACTACTACTAAAACTTCATTTTTTTCTGTGGCAGTAGATAACGAGGACGACTCTATCATAAAATTACGGTCATCTTCGCAATTTTGACCATTTTCAAGCGCTTTAAATAGCATTTTCCGCGATCGTTTCATTTTGATGCTAAAACATTCGATACGCACGATAGTTTGGCACGCACTAATTTAAAAGTGCCACTGCAGTGAGTGCTGTACAAGACGTATCGGTACAAGTCACGACTGGATGGTACCGCACTGAGTTGCATTTGTCGTATTCTAGTGCGTACAATACTAATATGACTTGTATAGTTTTAATGATATGTTTTGTTAGTATTCAAGAAAAAAGGTATAAAAATATATCCCTCTCATTTCTACTCACGAAGGTTTTCAAAATAACGCCCCCGCACCAAGCGTAAGTTCGTAATAATGCGCCTCCGCACTGGCGGTAAGTCAAGTACAATTCAGAAATGTCTTGTAACGCCTCGAACGTGTTAAAACACCTTAAAATATCCTCAATTTTTATTAAGTACAAAAAGGAATCTTTCAAGCAAACGTTTTCTTTTCGATATTATGATTTTTAAGAAACAATAGATGTCGTTAAAATAAACATTAATGCTGAAATAGCTTTGAAATTGGTTGTTAGATGAGACGGCTGTTGATAATATTGTAAAGATAAGAGTAGAAAAGGTCGTATTGGGAACATCTTGCTATCTCACACAAACGTATGTACTATGAGGTGACGTCAGAAGCCAGGTTTAGCAAAATTTCTTACTAGCAGATTTATAATTTGAACAAATTTATTTAAAGGTCTTCTTATCTCCTATGCATGTCCCGTCACTTTGAAAAAAAAAATAACGACACAAAAATATTTCATAGCCAATCACCCAGATCCAGAAAAAAAAACTTTTAATATTTACTCGTCTCGACAATTGCTCCGAAAGGCTCAATTGGCTTTTGACTTTCATTCTTTGCCGTTAAAATCAATATAACGTAATAAGTAAAAGGCGCTGAAAAGGAACGGCAGTCGGCAGGTAATTGAATAAGGGAGCAAAGTTTGTCGAATCAAGACAGTTAATCTCTGGAGTCACTGAAATTGTTTTGAAAACATGTTCGGCCCGATAAATCAATTTATTGCTTGAAAAAAATGAACTACTGTTAAGTTTCAAGTTTTATCCACCTAAATCTTTATTATATTTAAAACAAAATATAGGTAGTTAGTTATTTTATCTCTTATAATATCTTTGGTCTGTAGGTGATAACAATATCATATTATATTATATTACAAAGGAAATATTAAAGTTCATATTGAAGTTATTTTTGTTTTATTTGGATTCATATGAAAATTAGAGTTACTGTATAATTATATACACATGATGGGCTTATTAATTTTTCGAACGTTACTCCTTTTTAGGTAGGTTCCATTCACGGTGACTAAAGGCATATATTTTTGGCCTTTCTAGATATTTTTGTGCAGCAATATGTTAGGTTCAACAGTAGACGTTCTACGGTGATGGTTATAATTTATGTCTACTTCTCGCATTTTGTCTTTCATCAATCTCTTCTTTGTTTTCTTTATAAAGATTTATAACCGTCTTTCTCTGTGGAATTGCGAGACAGAGAGAATAGGTAGTAAAACTTGCTTTTAGGGTTCCACAATGATATATCGCACGTGTTCCCTCCTTCCTATAATCCTGGGTCCTTCCGCCGTAGCGTGAAGAGGCATCTCAGCGGGCCGGCATGATTGTATCGAATGGTATGAGACTACCGTTTGATACCATTCGATACTCTATCTGGACGGCATTACCACTTACCATCAGGTGCAATGCAGTCACTATGCCGTGCCAGGTTAAAAAAAAAAAAATAATACTGAAACTATTTTGCTATAGTCTATAATGTTTGAATTCCAGTATAAAAAAAAAACAAATAAATAAACTCATCTAACGGCTGAGTATGATTCTAAGTAATGTGTCGTAGTTATCAGAAACTACGAAAGACTTTGGTCTACAAAACCCAGACCTAAAACATTGTTTTAAGCGTCAGACAAAAAAAAACTTGGTGCATGTATCCAACCTGCGGCCTGTCACAAATTACATCTGATTTTAAACAATTGCGCTAGGGACGGTGTATGTAGTTAACACAAAGTCGAAATTTTAATCCACCGTGAATAATATTCCGAAAATACAGAACAACAACAAGATTTTTTCTAGGCGGCAGGCGAAATTAATCATCGTGTTGGAAGCCTTGAGAAAGAGCATAACTTTACAGATATCGAGTTATACAGAGCACTCACGGAAACTTCCACTCGTACTTTGCCGTTTTTTATTCACCCAGCGACATATTACAGCCATATTTTATACTTTAAATGGAAAGCTATCTATTATTTCATTCACTAAGAGTATTCAAGTTTAAAAAGAATATACTATTTTGTGAATAGGGTTAGTCTCGTTTATTTGTTTTACTTGTACTGTTGATTTTTTTGTGTAAATATTCGCAAGGAATTTGCAAATAGAAAAAGTTACTCTAAAGGTAAGTGATAAAAAGCGAGCTGAAAGGACACAAATATTATTAATGCGAGTATTGGAAAAAGGAATAAATAATAAATGTATGTGTGTATCAGACACGAATAGTCACAGTTATCACCAGCCCTTAGTATTTTGCTTAATAATAGGTCTCATGCTACGCACACCACTTAAGAGGTACATCTTTTTGCTCTTTGTGTACAACCACTAAGAGTTCCTACCGTGTTCCGTAAGTCAAGGTCGATGTCACCGGACTTATGCAGTACGGACCCAAGGTACCTGAACTTGTCTGTCTTCACGGGACCTCTTCTTCTTTAACACCGCTTTCATTATCTTCCTCAGACACATGTTCCACGCTGAACTTAAATATTTGCTAAAATGAACTCAACCATACCCTTGTACTTTAAACGGTTTTAGTAATTTGGGGCGTATTTGGTCTAGCAATATCGAGATCTTGAATTTACAGTATTTGCGAAAGAAACAAATATTTGACCTATAGGGGTAAACTAGCTCCGTTTGGTTTATCAGTATGCTATTAACCGCAGCATTAGACTTGGCCCAAATATTTGTTTATAACGCAAACATTTGTTCTTCTGCAAACTACGATCTCTCTATCCAAATTTCAATTTTAGAGGAAAAATAACCTGAATGAATTTATGTATGCAGGTTTTCCTCACGATATTTTCCTTCACCGTTAATATGAATTATAACAATATAATGATTTAACAATATTTTTTATTAATAAATATGCAAAAGCAGTCAATTTATATAGAGATTGAATGAAATGGATTAAAAAATAAGTAACCTTTGTAAAAAAATATCAAAATTGGACGGTTTATGACCGTTTACACGAAATCACTAATACCAATTTAGCTTGGCAAATGTTTAAATACATTGTTATGTGTCAAAAATAATAAGTTTTAAAATTCATTTAATATAAATCGCTAGTGGAGTTTTGTTTACACACCTAGCAATAGTTTGCGCAACACAAAATTGATTGATACGATTCAGTGTTCATTCATTCCGTGTATTCAGGCAAAAACTCCGGTATGGACGAATACTATCTGTATTAGTTGTTTTTTAACAAACACAGTTTCGATGCTGTTTTTTTTAAACTCGAATAAAAGGCCTTATTCATAGACAGATTTAAAACCTATTTTAGTTAAAGAATATTTTGTCTTTTTCGCTCAAACTGAATTCAAAAGTCTTTCGAAAGGGACAAAACATTCTTAAAACAAACTCAAATTGGGTTTAAATCTGTCTATAAATAAGGCGTTTAGGGGAAACTCTTTGCTATAAATGCGTTTTCTTCAATTTTTAATTTATTTTTGATTTGTATACCAACTCTATAACGTTGAATACAGTTCAATCAGTGTAAAACACACCATAATGGATAACAATATTCTGTTAACAATCTACGTAGACAGCACTGAACTTACCAATATATTTTGCGATGCAATTAATTTCGTTTACCTACCTGGATATAATAAAAAAACCGTTAATTACCCGAATCTAGAAAAATCTATTTTATTAAGTAAATTTAAATTAATCTTTCCGATATTAAATATTAGTTTAGGTCCCTTCAGATTAAAGGCCTCCTTCAATTTTAACCAATATTTTATTATTCGGTGTTGCCGCCCAATTATCTCCGGCTATCTTATTTACTTGGCGGTACAGCGTTTCTTTGACCACCACTGGCTTCGTTCCCATTGGGATTCGAAAATACGTCACCTCGTCCATTTCTCGTTTGTCATTCTGGCTGTATATCCAGCCCACCATCATTCAAGGCAATGGACAGCAAACTACGTCAAGAATAAAAGTAATAAAGTACTAAAATAAAAACGGAGTAGGTAAAGGAAAACAAGGATAGTATCACAGAAATAAAGTGAAAACACAATAAAAGTTAATCTCATAGTTCAGAGAATTAGTACCCTAGTGTGACATTTACGTATTACGTCAGAGCTCTGGTTAAGGGCCAGACGGTTCCCTAAACTTCGCAAAAAACATTAGTCGTGGTGTTACAATAACAAGAGTCTAAAGGTTGGAAAGAAAATTGACTGTTTACTTTTCTCGTCTTAGGCCGCTCGGAAGGTTCAAAGTTACTGAAAAAACAGATTGACTTTACTTTTTTAACTACCTACCTTGTACATACACGTATCACTGTACATAGAATGGAGATCTTTTCTTACTTGGCAAACGTATAAAAAATGAATGTTCCAAACATCTAAGAATAAAGTTTATTTTACGTTGTCAATAGACGTCAACTAAGAAAAGTCTCGAAAAAGACCTACCTACCTATACAGGGTATATCAAGACCGCGACCGAAAACGAAGCCAGGTGGTAGTTTTAGCGGCTACAGACACAACGCTACTAAAATTTTGCAAAATAAGCGACGGATTTTTTTTTACAAATTTTTAAAAATCATCGTTTTTGAGGGGTAAATACCTTTATGCAAAAATAGTAATTTAAACCCTTACGTACCATTGCGTGTTTAAAAATTAAGCGATGTACGTTATTATTTTAGAAAAACTATGTTTAATCACTCAAATAAGACGACATGTAAAAAATAACAAAAAAAAAATTGACGACTTTTTTTGTAAAATTTTTACTTGCATTGTGTTTGATATCACTAATACTACCTCCTGGCTTCGTTTTCGGTCGCGGTCTTGATATACCCGGTATATTATAGTGTTGTCTCTATTACACATAGAGACTTACTTACACGTGGCCAATGTTATCTCAATCCACACTAATAATAATCAAAAACAAGAACATTGCTACGTCTATAGTACGTAAAATTCCATGATAGAAGGTATCTTTTTGAACAATGTCACGCAGGAAACAGACGTTAATTAAAAGCTTAGCTGTCTTGTTTCGTTCGGTCAGTGAAAATTCCGGTAGCCCATTATTTCCTCTCTACCATTCGCTCGCAATACTTCTCCATTGTCAAAGGCTGACGTCACATATACGATGTTGTGGGTGCTTATGGGCGGTATACCCGATACCGCATGCTTGCCTGACTTTAATTTATACCAAGAATTTAACACACAAATGTAACTTTAAAGTCGGATTACGGACACTCAAATCAACCCCCTCAAATACATAGGCGTGAGCTTATGTGTTTACTGCTAATTTGACTATCAGGTCGTTATAACTGGCTAATTTCACAAAAGCCATTAACAATACTTTACACAGACGTTCAAAGTTTACAAGCTTATATTCTATTCAAAATATAGGGATAAGTTTGGCTACAGTTGATTAATTAGAATCTGCGATAAAACTTAACTCCTACATGCTATAAACATTAGACATTAGAAACAGTAAGTTAAAATTGCTTGAAGAAATCGAGACCTCTATTAATGCGACCAGTAACCAAAATTAAAGAACATTGAAAACAAAAATTAATAGATGCAAACAAAATCACATGTTCCATCTTTCAAATCAACCAACAGCCCGTCAAGTGAATAATTAACTCCAGAAGGCATCTAAAATTCAACAACAGAATTATAACAATATTGATTAACAAATCTTTACATAGCTGTCTGACGACCACGTTTCGGAGGGAAGATTAGCCGTCAGACTTCGTTAGTGTTAAATCCCAGCGGATAAAGCCAATAAATTATGTAAGGAAGCCCATTACCAGCTTAAACATTTTGACACAAGACTGGGTTTTACTCCAAATTCATGCGTTAACCGAGCCGTATTAGACCGACGTGGTGGCGTGTGATCTAAAACTATGTGCTTTCGAGATATTTGCTATTCTGTGGGTAAAATAAAGGCAAGTTAATGTAATAATGTATTTTAGTTTACCGAGGTTTTAAAAGAGAAAGATAACTATCCTACCTATGTGTATATACGACACAAGATTCGATCTTAGTGTGTGGGGTCAGGACTATGTATGCGACTTTTGGGTGTATTTATTTATTTTATTACTATTTTATCCTATGCTGTAAAGATTATCATTCCAAAAACAGTTTGATTATGCGGGAAAGCTTCGTAGTGTGATAAATGCTGATCCACTTATTTTAACGGATGTGGAACACGAATAAGAGGACTGAATAGCAAAAAATTCGAAATAGTCGTCTTCAGATCGTTATTCTTTTATCAAAAACTATCTATTACGGCTTGCGTTCGTAGAAGCAGCATTTCAAGTCAGAATATTAAAATAATTTCAATATACTATCACTCGGAAAATAACAGCCTATAAAATACTCAACAATACTCAAACGGCCAATACTAAAACATATGATTACGATGAAATTGTTCCAACTGGCTTTGTCTTTTTAATGAACCCTTTATCAACCGCAACGCCCTTCTCTGTAATTACGTCACTAGACGCGTGCTCATTTATAATTTACCGACGGCAAAGACATTTAATCAATACTTAACTAAATAAACGTTTACTGCGAAATGAGCGTGAAATGTAATCAAAATTCCAAGTCTCGAGAGATGCCGAGTTACAGAAAATGCCGAGCGCATCCAATATACGCCGTTAGATATTTAAGACTGGGTTTTTTTGTTTGATTTCAATTAAAACGTCTAGATTTTTGTTGGATGTCTGGTCTCGTTCAAAGGCTATCTAATTAGTTTTCAAGTTTAAAATAGTCACAGAATGGAGACGAAAGATTTCGTCCCTTCATGTGGCTTAAGGTAAATGATAAATTATTTTTTCTCCCGCCAAGCAGCAGTATAAATAAACTGTTGTGTTCCTGTTTGAAGGACATTGTAGCCAGAGTAACTACTAGACATAATGAGACTTAACATCTTATAAGTCTCAGGAGTGCGAGCGCAGTGGAATGCCAAACATTACTTTGTAATTCATGGTATTGTTTTCTTTTGCTACTATCCATGAGCGGTCGTATCGTTTACCATCAGGCGAATGGCATGCTCGTCTCACCATTTATTGCAATAAAATAATAATAATAAGTAATCACTCAGGCCGCCTTTTAGGTAGATATCTCTAACAAGCAAGCGTTAAAGGATTTTAAAGTGAACGGAAGTTGTTAAGGTGACTATTAGTTATGTTTAGTATATAGCATCGGAGAGTTCTATGTTTAGCAGTACTTGTGACTAAGATGATAAAAAGAAAGCAGAAGAGTGAAGGAGAGAGAGAAAATATAGAATGATATTTATTATACATTATAAAAGTTTGTAGACTGCCTCGGTGGCGTAGTTGTATTACGGTACGGTTACAAAGCTGAGGTCTCGGGTTCGAGTCCCGGGTCGGGCAAAGTGATATTGGATTTTTCTATTCATTATCAGCCCGGAGTCAGGAATTTGTGCCCGATATGGCGATAGGCTCGCCCCCTATCACATCATGGGAGGGAACATACAAGGTGAAATGTGGGTGTCCTGGTGGCGCCTCTGACTACCCCTTCGGGGATAAAGGCGTGAGTTTATGTATGTATGTATGTATGTATAAAAGTTTCTTGAGTTATGTATGATACAGTAACATAACTCAAGCGCCTTTTATAACTAATATCATTGCGCAGCTTTCTTTTGGCCCCATGAAAGGTCTCATCTCTCTCAAGTTTATTAGGGCATCCATCCAAGGAAAAAATACTGCCAATTTATTCTCGTTAAAATTAATCCTTTAAAATATGATTTCTTGTGAAGATAGAGTGCATATGGGGTTGGCTTTAACCCAAAAATTAGGTTTATGTAAGATTAATATCGGGATATTTTATAGTGGTTATGGTTCTCATAGTTGGATAATTTTGATATCTTCTATGGCGTAGTTGTTAAAGGCTCCCGTGGTTTCACAGATAAAAATGGTTGCTTGTCGTTTGACAGGCAACGATTTTCATCCTCTTATTAAAACGTTTGCTTGATTAAGAAATTTTGATTTCGTTTCTGGGTATTTTAATCCACATTTAGAGTGGTGGTCAAAAACCAGAACCCCACATAATCAGTATAGACATTGTATAAGAAGACGAATATGAACCATCTACTTCTATCTATATCAGCCCATATACGTCCCACTGCAGGGCACGGGCCTACTCTACAATCGAGAGAATCGATTGAGAGTGGTTAGGCCATATAGTCCACCACGCTGGCCTAGTGCGGGTTGGCGGACTTACATACCGTAGAAATTCTTTAAAATCGCTACGGTATGCAGGTTTCCTCACGATGTTTTCCTTCACCGTTAAATCTTCTACACCTATCTATCTACTTCTACACCGACCGAATTCAAACCGAATTCTATTTCGATCTCCACATCGAAAACGTTAATTGTTTAACTCACGCTAAAATTTTATCATAATAGTAAATGTTTTTTGATGAAATTACGCAAACACAACTTGAATAGTAAAGGATAATCGTTCGTCGACAATACCGTGTAATAACCGTACATTTACAATTGCCACAGAGTCGTTACTATTAGTTTCAACTGGCCTGATTGTTTATGCACGGACATTACTTCTCGAAAACATCCTGTGTATTTTACTGAAACTGCCGAACTACTGTCAATATCGTTTTAAATATAACGATTCATGGTGTTACGGAAGTGCTTCTGGTGTTTTTGGTACATTCGTTGGTATTGTGCTTAAATATTGAGTTAGTGTATTGTCATGAGTAAAATAAAATGCCCTTATATTATGTTAATACATTATACTATTATTAGATAAGTGAATGCCCCAATATCTCTGTAATTATATATTTAAGCCTAAAGATATGCATTAACAAGACGAAATTAGTGTCATTTCTAGGAAATAATAGTGGCTTAAATTGCTTAAAATTTGTAGGTAAAAATGACAGAGATAAAACCAAATACCCTCTCCATACTTATACATACATACATAAATTAACGCCTTTTTCCCAGAAGGGGTAAGCAGAGGTGCGACTAAGACACCCACATTCACCTTGTATGTTGCGTCCCACGACATGATAGAGGGCCAGCCTATCGCCATATCACAAATTCCTGACTCCCGGCTGATTATAATTAATAGAAAAAGCCAATATCACTGCCCAGTGCCCGACCAGAAATCATACTCAATATTATCTTTATGGCACAATACATGTTATAAAGATATTAAAATTATATAAATATGTACAATGTACAATGGGCACGGCAAAAGAAACTCTCGATATACATATTCCTGAAGTCGAAAAGACTTGCCTTTTTATCACTCAAAATGTAACAACTAAACACACATGCAAAAATACCTGAGTACTGAAGTCTCATCCTCACCATTTAAAGTTACAGCGTTAGAGCTCTTACAAGCTTGCGTGAAACTATTACGATATTCCACATCTAAAAGACGTTAGCAAACATTTATGCCCGGGCGATTATTTACCGTCTTAACGTTTACAATCTAACCACAAAGTACAAAGCCGCATCTTTATTACGATGTGTGCCAACCAGTAAATGTGCATTCCACAGCGCACTTTGTATCCTAACTTAGTTTTGGCACGCGTATATTGCAAATGTTTATCTGTATTGTTTTGTGGAACTTTTTTGTTTCAACTACCGTATTGTTTGCTTTCGAATCTGGCTAACGTTCTTATTTATCGATTTGTTTGTTTTATGACGTGGATATAGCTTTTAGCAGTGTTGCCGTTTACTAAACCGGAATCAATTGAAACTATACTTATATGCACCTGGAAACAACCAAGCGTCAGCAGTTCTTATACCTGTTTTTCTTCTTCTTCTTTTCAGCCATAGGAAGTCCATTGTTGATCATAGGCCTCCCCCATATATTATCGCCACATAAGCCTGTTGAAAGCGGCCAGCCTCCAACCACTTCCTGCGACCTTAACTAGGTTGTCCGTCCACCCTGTGGCAATGTAGGACGCCCCCATTTCGCTTGCTTCTTCTTATGCCTCAATTAAATTCTTTTTCATGGTATAGACATTGTTTTTTACTAAGTAGATGATTTTCTCATTTGGTTTTAAAATAGAGATTTAGACATTTTAATGCCACACAAATTAATTTTAAAGTTTTATTACCATGAAACGGGATTAATTTACAACTTAGCTTCGAGTTTACGTTTCTATTTCTCTCATAGCAATAGGATAAGTACAGTTTGCTTTCCCCTTTAATACATACGGGTATTTCATCTACAATACGGCCCCAACAGGTTTTGGTAAATACTCATTCCAATATCAACATCAAATTACTATCTTGTTTATTTTAGAATTTAATTATCACCTCCCTAATCCACTCTCACGTAACGTTAATCGTGGTAAATATTTTAATTTTCTCACTTCTCACCATTTACAAGATCTGTGATTCACGGAAATGCCTTTTACTCGGCCGTTTGTGCCTGAGGCAGACAATTTAATTAAATTTTTAGCGTATTCTGCAGTTTATTTTAAGGGAATCACCCGCTACGAAGCACTTTCCCTCTAACATGAAATGTAGGTAGGTAGGTAGGTATCTATACGTATTAATTATTTTCTTTTTATTACACCGCTAAAATTCGCTTTCTAATTTTTGTGTTGCCGGGTAGAGGTGGCTTTGTGTTTGAACATAATCGCTTTAGTATAAAAAATCACTTATCCGTTTCTCTAATAAAAAACATCAAAAGAATTTAGTAATCGCATAACAAAGTTCACTGATTAATAAATTTTAAACAATTTTTCTGCAGCATCACAAACTGGATTACTCCACAAAGCGCTGCATTTAACAAAACAGAACGATGCGCTAAATTCACGTTTGACAGCCCTAAATGAATAGTGCCGTTAAAATATGACAGATGCAAAAGTAAAAGTCACACGCTCTACATATTACGAGTATAAAAATCTATTCTCACAGGGTTGCCACAAAAGTAGGTCGTCAGATAAATATTACGCGGAATCCCCATACGATTATAGTCACAAACATAAATTTAAATAGATGCCGCAAACACGCTTTATGTGTCAAAAATAAGCTTGGTTTACTTACTTCAATGATTTTTCACTAAAGCCCCATTTACACGGGGAGAGTTTCTTGCCTCGAAGACACGATTATCGTAAAGATATAAAAAAGTTGCATCGTGTAAACATTTGTCAGAACTCGATAATCTATGGCGGTTATGTCATGCGATAATCGCATACCATTCTCGCTGTGATAAACCCTCCCCATGTAAATGGCGTTTTATTCGCACTCCTTGACATTTTTTAATGTGGTACCTATGTGAATATCGGGTTCTTCAAAACGTAAATTTAAAATAGGTTTAGTACATAGCAAAAAACTGACAAATTTATGCGACATTTGACATTTGCGTCATCTATTTGGGTTTATGTCTGTGAATAATCTGCAAAATGAAAGTAGTTTCCTTCCCGCTGTAAATCCAATCGGATGTATTAAATTAATTACTATCTGTTTGGCGTATATCGAATCTCCCTGGGTTACTGGATTATAACGCTCCGGGAGTTCTGTGCCTGGCATAATTAAATAATGAAGCCAAAGTTCATGTCGATTACGTTGCCGTTTTGATATGTGTGGGATATAATTTAATTAGATTGTGTTAATACAATTATAATGGATTTGATACTTAATTTTTGAATAAATAACACTTGAGAATCTTACGAAAATTGTTGTATACAAAAAAACATTGTGCCAAATGCGATTCGGGTCTCCAATTTGGTTTATGTTAGCTGCAAATCGTACATATCGAAGTTCAAACCTATAAAAAGCCTACAGAATAAACTTATTTTACAATTTTAATGTTCTTAAATTAATGTTTGTTCTAAAAAAAAATACAAATATCCTACAAAATTGCCAATAAGTGCCTTGCAAGTGACATACGCTCAAAGCCGTAAGGTAGGTCGATAGGTCGACCATCCGTCTAAGTCACCCGGCAGGTGGGCCATAAATACGGCCCGCAGACATCACCTCACGATATACTGCCGTTTAGGGATTTACTGAATTATGCCCAGCACGCAACGATGCTCTTTGAATTATATAGTTGCCGAATAAATTCTAGTTCACGCAACAATCTTGCTTATTTATTGATAGTTTGGGGTAGTGAATAAATTATTTTTTTCTGTTGTGTATGTAAATAGATAATACTGTGTAGGGACAATAAGTATATTTTCCTTGTCCTTGTTTCTCCTCCCATTTTAACAGGGCAGTAACTCATCTATCCAAGTGTACGATTTTTAAGGACAGCGGAGATTAATTACATAATACTATGTGAAACAAAAAGAATAAATGTACTTCAATTACTTAACTTTTAAACTAACTGATCAATAAATAATAATAGATAAAAACACCCGACAGTCACATACATAATCCTGACCCCACACTAAGATCGAGTCTTGTGTCGTGAGTATCAGAAACTACGAGAGACTTTTCGGTCTCACAAACACCCAGACCAAGAACAAATACCTGTGGATCACACAAACATTTGTTTCGATGCGAGGATCAAACCCGCGGCCTCTCGTTTCACAGGCGGCGTCTAACCAACTGCGCCACGGAGGCTGTCAATAAATAACGAAAATAAAATATCTAAATAATGCATGTACAGATTCCGTATCGTACAAAATGATGCGTTTTAAATTATGTTGCAGCAAAACGCACAGCGATTGGAATATATTTGGGTTTACCAAATCACCTCGGTTGTATCGGACCGAAATAACATTCCGAATTACAAATACGTAAAGATTTTAATTTAATCCGTATATCCATTTCATTGCAACCGCCAAACCGCAAACATAGTAATTGGGTTAGTCAGGTAGTCAAACATTGTAAAATATGCATTGCCCAACGTAATGCATTACAAATGCAAGGCGGCGACTTATTATGTACCCAGCGTATAAACCCAAAAGGATATCAATATGAGGCTTGTCTTTGATTGTGAAATAATAAGTAATGAATATTTTGTTAAGCAAAGAAAATATAAAAAAATAATTATAAAATATAATTTTGTATTAATAATCCTTTGCCTTTTACTGGATAAGAAGCTTCCAACCCACGCTTTGAAAAATATAATAAAGATCTAATAAAACACTAAGAACGTCTTAACAATTAAAACAAACACAATGTAAAAACACCATTAACTAAGCCGTTAAATCTATTAGTGGGTGAACTAGGATTATTCGGTTGGGAAACAAGTGAGCCAGAGTTTCAAGTTTTACTCAGAACTGTGACGGTAAGACGATGATTTGTAATTTTTGAATGCATGTAAGACACTATACAACTTGTAAAAAAAATATATTAAAATTTAACGAAAAAAGGGTTATAATTTAAAGTATTTCATATGGTAGATAGTTCTGAAGAATTTGTTTACGGAGCCGCAATGTAGGTAAGTGATAATTTCTTAAAAAAGATTTTTCGAACAAAATTAAATCAAATAGATATAAGTACCATTTTTCTTTTTTGCCAAAGATCGGATGAAGCAAAGAAGATTGGTCACAAAACGGACAATGAAGATCGCGATAACCCTATACAAATAAAAAGGAACCTTTTCCTGACTTCAGTGAAAACCAAGCAATTTAGAAGTTTCAGATGATACTTCATTTTTCTACGGAATTGTTAGAAGTTTCGTATTTCAACATGTGGCTACGATTTGACATGCATGTTTCAACAATGGTCGCTTCCAAGTTTGCCTTCCTATGCCACGGCTTCAATATTTGCGTTCCTCTCGTAGAGATTGCTCTCATAGTTTGCGAATTTATTGCTGTGGAGAAGCATTATAGATTTCAAATTTCAGATTTTGTGCTGCATGTTTTTAAGTCTGTAACATTTATGATGCGGTGTCATGAATATGAAAACTTACAGTTGCATTGATATAATATATGGAACGTGAAAATATATAATATTATATGGATAATGATTGTGGATGCAAAAATATGTAAAAGTTGAATAAATAATATAAGTTTAGTAATATTACTAGAACAAGAGGTTTATAATAAATTGGAGCAGTTCTAAAGGCACCTAGAAAATGGTAGAAATGAAAATAATTGATGGTTTGTAATAGAATTTAAATAGCCCATATTTCTTTACGTAGTTTGTAATGTGGATGCTGTTAATGACATAAATGAGAGATGCACAGTACTTAATAATAAAAGAACTGTTTTTCTACTCAGTTCACAGCAACATCGATGATTGAGAGATCACAAATGCCGACTTGCATTTTTTTTCCTTTAATATCATTTTAAGCATTAAAAAAGTGCGCGGTTGCCTGTTAGGAATGGATCAGACGGTCCCAGGGTACATCTCTTGACATTTCGAAGTCATGCGTGATAGCCCATCACCATGCACTATAACGGTGAAGGAAAACATCATGAGGAAACCTACATACCATAGCGATTTGTAAGGATTTCTATGGTATGTAAAGTTCGCCGATCCGCACTAGGACAGCGTGGTGGACTATATGGCCACTATCAATCGTGCCCTAGATTGTAGAGTAGGCTCGTGCCCTGCAGTGGAACGTATATGGGCTGATACAATACAATACATCATTTTAAGCTAACACTATTTGTAACACTACCACATGCTCGTAATTTCATCAGACATCAAACTCCGCCAAATGTTTCTAAGCGTTACGACTCACGCGATTATGATATTCGCGTTGGTTCGCTTGAGATTGCTCTCGTAATTTGCGGCTGGTATTAATGTGTCGTGTGCATGCAATTTCCGCGGAAACTTCATTGCCACGTCCTAGCGGTCGTCCAGATTGCAATCGGTGATGTTAAGTGAATTCTGCGAGCGCGTTTCATTTGCATTAGAAATGCGAGTATTAACACCACAGATTCTTGACTCAGGATTCTTAGTGTTGGAATTTCGAGTTTAATTTGTCTTTAAATGCTGTCGTTAGGACGGTTGGCTGATTACAAAGAGATGTTGGGATCTCGTCTGCAATTTTACGTATTATTTTGAGATAGTTGCTGATGTTGTATACAAAGTTTTTTTTTACATACACCAAAGATTAAAAATTAACATACTTATATGGAAAGTATTAATAGCGATCTTCCCGCATAACGCAATGTATTTTAGACAACTATCACACGGATATGGAGGGATCATTAAAGACAAGAGAGAAAGAGTTATCTAAATTGAACAAGAAAATATCAATTAATACACAAAATAAAGCGTCATAACTCAATTATCTTTCGACATTAATTTTAACATTATTAATCGCCTAATTAAATATTGAAATGTACATTTAAAAATAATTGCATATTTGTTAAATTCAGATTCGGAATCAGGCAGTGACAGTTTAAATAAACGTATGGCAACGAGTTGCCAACGCCCGCCTAAATTGAAATTAGCATTTCATTTATTGTACGTCCAATCTGCATAAAGTACACGTCACGCCGATTTATTTACATTGGCTAATTATTCAAATTCAAGCGTACGCTTATAACGATAATCGCTTGAAAATCTTCATCTTAAATGAGTGTCTACAAAAATTGTGTTCTCATTTGTGAGTAATTCAGCCTAATATTAGATTTAGGGCCTTCAAATTTTACATTTAATGAGCGCTTACTGGAAAAACAACTTTATTGATATTAATAAAATTAAAACTAAAAATAGAGTTATAAATTTTTTTTAACGATGAAATAGATTTGTAAATTATTCATGCATCCTGATTGTTACATGATGTACCTTATATAGACCCGCATAAAATATATTTTTATCTCCGCAATACATTTTTCGGTGCACTGACAAACCATTTTATTGAAAGCTATGAAACCTATCCAACCGACCTATTAACTTATCAAATCATTAATAAAATAAACTACATTTTCTAATCGACGAACTGAATAAAAAATAAATTCACACACACAAAACAGTTTCTACACTCATCTCATTAAAACTTTCATTCGTATCCGAAGCGAGCTGGTGCGGTGTAGTGTTGTAAATTATTATTAAAAGAATTCTTATATTACAACTTTTGAATATTTTCCTTCTTAAGCACGCATTGAATAGATATTTTATGAAAGGTTAAGTAAGACTACAAAGAAACACAAGGTAGTGTCAGCTGGAAATAAAAAGCCGGGCTTAAACCGACAACGTTTATTTAAAACACTCCTTTCTTGGCTCGAGTGGTCAATTAAAGTAAAATGGTAATTTTTATGGCATTTGATACAATAATTACATACATTTGTAGCGTATGGTACACAGTAACGAGTAGGTATATTTATATTTTGTATTGTAAAAATACATTATGTTTTTGTAATTTTCGTGATGTAAACAGGGACCGAGCCTAACGCTACAAGTATGAACACTTATTCAGAAAAAATATATATTTAATGTCATTTTTTTCGTTTTTTTTTAATGCATAAAATTAACTTCTCTAATTCACTGTTATGAAACCTTCCTACGCAACCTTTCTTTATTTATGATTCTTGTAATTTACTTTATATGTATAATGCTTTTACCACTTCATCGAGTATTTTCAATTACCTCTCTAAGTTCGCTGAGTATCGCTAGACGCGACAGTTCTTCCGGACTGAATCTAAATCATCGATTTCCACGTCAGCCACCTGCACCCAATTCCATCTAGCTTCATGTTGCTCTCCAAAATATTGCTTCAATATTTGATAGTGTTATTAAAAGTAAATTTAATGTACCTACACATTCATACAAAAACAAATAAGTATGAAATCATGTCCATAAAATCTAATAATTAGGAAATTGGTAGGAAACGTATTAATCAAAGTTTGAAAAAATAAATCTTTAAAATATGGTACGATATTTTATTTTAGTGACTGGTTGGAAGAGAAACTTTAAGAGTGCCGAAACTAAGTAAAACCTTTTAGTGTAGTATTTTAATAATTTTAGCAAACCTATTTATACATTTTGAATACTCAAAGAACGGCATAAACAACTCACGTCTACAGACGTTTGAAGCAATAGCGTTTTAATTCCATGTACATGTTTATCTTGCCCACGTTCATTACGCCTATTCTATCATGAAACTTTGTGCAGATTTTCCCCATCTAAACTTAGTTCACACGTTAAATGAAAGCGAAAATACCCAAAAAATTCCCGAACCTCGTCGATACATTGGGAACATCAAACGCAAACTAAGTTAAGGCTCCTCAAACAGAACGTACAGAAAATAAAGCATCGTAAACGATACGGTTGTCTGGCTCGTGCCCATTAAAAGTAACTGAAAAAAGGTCTAGAAATAACGTATAGTTAGGGACGCATTGCACCAACTCTAGCTCACCTGTTAGGGCTACAGTTGAGGAGCCGGACTCAGTGGGGGTTCCTTTATAAACAAGGACGTGTTCGACTTGACAAGGTGGATTATTTTTTACAATATTATTACATCATATTTTTTCTGTAAAAAACAAACCAAGACTAGGAATAAATTAAACTACATATAACCCGAGTGCGTTCACAAACTTAAATTACACATGCACAAATTCAAATATCTGTAAATCATGCAAGTTTTTATCTGTCCGGGGATCGAACCTGCATCCTTAGAACCAAAAACGCAATTTGTTAGCCTCTGCGCCAATTGGTCTTCAATACTCTATTTTTATCTCAATAAAAACAAAACATGAAATGCTGACACAGTGATTAAAAAATAAATCGTTACAATCGAAATATCTGTATTTATTTTATATCGAAAAAGACTAACGCCCGAATACTCAAACACCACTTAAATATTAGGTTGCACTTAACTACGCACTTCCCACTTATTCAGTACATTTAAGCGGGACTTAAAATGTATTTAAATAAAGTAAGATATGGATTAATACACTGACTGAATAAGGCATCCTCTACCAATCGAGCTTAAAATCGTTTTTAGTTCTTTAAACTTTAATCAGTCGGCAGCTGTTTCATCCAGTATTACCATTTCTTAAATCTAATTACTATAACAGTTGTGAAGTTTCTCAAAACTAATTTAATTAATTAAGTTTATTAATTAATCAATCTCCTTTTATAAATATTGAAAATATTGTACCTTCATGGTATTAAAATGATGTATGGACAATTAGGTGCTTGAGAAAAAGCAACAAAATAAATAATATATGAATAAATACAACCAACAGTCACAGGCATAGTCCTGACCCCACACTAAAATCGAGTCTTGTGTCATAGGTGTCAGGAACTACAAGAGACTTTTTGGTTTCACAAACACCCAGACTCACAACAAATACTTGGGCCTCACACAAACATTTGTCGGTGCAGGGATCGAAACCGCGGCCTCTCGTTTCACAGCCGGCGTCTAACCAACTGCGCCACGGAGGCTGTCAAAAGTAACCATGGAGTGTTGGATAATCATTAAAAAGTACAATGCGAGAAGTTTATTGCGACTGCCCACCCTCTATTATATTCATTTTTTACGTCACGAGAAAGATTTATTGTATTATTATTTCCTACGATATTTAAAGTGTATTTTATTGGACTATGGTGTCTATTCACTATTAAACCATTAAAACATTTGTCCTTATCAAAACTTCACTAAAACACACAAGCATTAAAACATTTGTCCTTATCAAAACTTTGACTTCGCAGCTTCATACAAATGTATAACGAAACTGAGAACTAAGTACCTGAGTACCCTTTAGCAAATTTAAAACCAAAACACATACTTTTCATATTCTTGAGAGCAGCTAATAAATCTTTCATCTCACGTCGTCACGTCCGATCCTGAAGTCCAGTTAATCCTTCATTTCTGTTGGCATTTTCTTTCTATTGCGGATGACTGTATTTCCTGCTTTACGTTTTAAGATTGGTTTCATTTCATTACTGAATTTTGTGTTGTCATTTAATAAATGTAATTTAGAGAAGTTTTTTTTTCCAAATCTATTTATTTGAAAGAACGCTGATATAGGCTCTATTTACTATGCTGGTCTTATGCGGATTCCAAGAATTTTGGCTATATATACCTGATTTGTTTTCATTGTTTCTGAGTCATGACAAATTTATTTTACTTGCAATGTTTTGGCTAAAAGCAAAAATTGTAGCTATGCATTATAATGACTACTACTAGGAATTTTACTACACTTAATAAATACATATTGGGTCCCGTTAAAGATCGAATACATGCCTGGCAATTATGCGAGTGGACTTTCATGATACTAACGGTACCGACGGATTCATTTACAAAGTCAATGTTGACACAAAGTGGCGTATTTGGTAATTTGATTGCGGTGCACAGCCTTCTATGTTATTAATCAATAGGTTTTTCCATTCATCAACGCTATTATACCTCTTTAATTACATTAAAAGAGTTTTCCAGTATGGACACTTACGATTAACGAGGTTTTAAGTAAGTGTTAAGTACTTACTGACAATTATATTAAATACCTTCACGATGCCGGAATGAATTCACTTTTTCTATATATTTTTTAACATAATATACCTCTTATCCGTCTCTGCGTATCTCTATAGGATTCCGGCATGATGTTTATGTGAGTAGGTATACTTAGGTATACTGACATATCCTTTAACAATTGTCTTTAAAAATCTATATATATATAATATATAGATATATATAATTCTTTAAGCCATCGTGCAAATCAATCTAAAAACACTTGACATTTTATTTTTCGTTCAAACGGTTTTGCCAATGAAGCTGTAAACACCGGCGAGATCTAAAAGTAAAAAGCGATTGGAAAAATTAAGGCGCATTTCACTTGAGTCACGGCAAAGCGGAGCTCGATAAATCCAGCTGCGACGGCGTAAACTCAAAACGCTGGAGTTGGAAAAAATGTAACACCTCGCTACTAGTTAGAGGAACATTATAAATTAAATTTTAATGACGTAGGTATTTCTCACGTTCGCCGGCAACGCAAACGTACGTGCGGTGTGTAGGGTTCATTAATGTATATGTTTTAGCAAATTGTTTTTTTCGCATGAATTTTTTTTTAAATGTTTTTTTTTTATAAAATACATACATACATACATACATACATAAACTCACGCCTTTATCCCCGAAGGGGTAGGCAGAAGCGCCACCAGGACACCCACATTTCGCCTTGTATGTTCCGTTGTTTTATAAAATGGTTAAAACATACTTTTTTTACATGTTGCTGCATGTAGTTAAGAATTCATGTTGTTTTCATTTTTTTTTAAATATATTAAAAACTACAATAGGTAAGCTGGCAGTTATCATCTCATAAGACCTCATCAACCTGCTAATAAAACCCGCACATAAGAGTAACAATGTCGCGAGAAAATAACAAATCCCTTATAGCATAATCTGTGGATCCTTTAATCACACTAAAGGTTCGCTGGTCTATTGTATCAGGTGCTCTTAGGGATCTCGTAGGGATCTTTTGTATCACGTATATTGAAAAGCCGTTCGATTCAAAAGGGCACAAAAGAATTTGCATGCATCTCAGGGGAAATGAATTTAGATAATTACTGCGTATCTTCTTTCCTTTATTAGAAAATTGCGCGGAGGCAATGCAACACTTTACAACAATTTCTATGCGTGATCAAGAGTATTTTGCTGTATAATTTTGGGGTTGGCCGTTTAAGTGGCAAATAAAAAAGAACCTTTCACTAAATAAACGGGGTTTGGGAATTTGAAGTCGGAACAGTTTTCCAAATTATAGTTTGAAAAAAATTTTTTTTTCTTAGAGCACTAAACGTGATTTATAGTTCATTTGAGGTATGTCTAAATCCACCATCATCATTGACAAAGATCTCTTCCAATACATGTCAATGAAAATCAATTTTCAGCTATTCGCATCCAATTATTGCCTCGTCGCTTTCCGAACCCCGTCTCTACCAAACCGCAAGACATCCTATACTATCATGAACATATTCCGCAGCCAAGAACTGTATGTATTTATCCTCGCCAAGTATACAAAGGCACAAAAGAATCAATGTATCCAACCCCCTAATTTAACGTCGTTGAACACTCTATTCATTCCTATTCCACGCGCATGTCGACTTCACAGAAAAGTTTATACAAAACATTCACATAAAACAGTAAACACGGTACAAACGTGACGAAAGGGAAATAAGGGGAATACTTGCCAAAAATTGGTAGTACGGTTTTTTTTTCGTAACATTCACGCAGTATGATAAATGGAAGTAAGTGTGCTCGCTTCTACGAGGGCCTAATATTCACCGCGTTCAAAGCTGAATTATGACTACATTCACGAATGCTGTTTCTTAGTAACTCCATGCCCGGTCCATAAGCTTAAGTATTAATACTTCAATTTTCCTTTGTAGTATGTATTAAATTATAGTCTCGAACGGTTCGGAGTGCCAGCAGACACCTCACAAGTCCGATGAATATTAATTGATAAGGGTCACAGTTAGTCACTTTAAAGTAGTCGGTGCTAAGTTCTAAATTATGAACATTTCGAAGGGTCTTTATCGGAGCGAAGAAGAATACTAAGTAATAAGTCATACTAAGCAAAAAGGGATTTATTATTATACATTGATATCGAGTTGACATAGAAGTGAAGAATTGAAAAATGTTCTTACTAAATACAGAAACCAATAAAGTATTTGTAAATCATTTTGATTTCATGTGAGAATCGAAACATCTGCTAGAAAACTACAACGATAGACTTATATAAAATCAGCGATTCTAATATCTAGTAATTTAGCTATAGAAACTACCAATAAAATAGATAATCGAAATAACAACTAAAAATTGTAGAATCAAATCGTACCTTCAGAAAACCGACAGACGTTCAAGTAAACGAGTTATGGATTGGGGTTCTCACTCAAGCAAACGTAACGTGCAGCGTCCAGCCAGTTGGAGCGACAACTTACGAAAGGCATCCGGAACTGAGAAATGCAATCTCGATGCGCTGGTGTTTCCTATCAATTTTGCAAGATCAATCCCGGGTCTAAAGGCGTGTGAGGAACCCGACAGTTCTGCTTGACAGTTCACTTCACATGTAGATATGTGAACACCTATTTCTGCTACCAAATCTATATTAGAAACAGTCGGAATATTCGATAGCAATAAAGATATTGCGAAGGTTTTTGTAAAAATAGATACAATAAATTAAAAATGGAATAGTGTTGATAAAATTAATTTAAAAAATGAATAATTTGCTTCGTGCCTATGATTTTCTCATCACAACAATTTTTTTCATTAGCAGTTGCTTTTAATAAAATTTTATACTTTTAAAAGCTGTAACCCCGGTCGCGAGTGGGTGGGACGAGTTGAGGATCTTACTTTGAAATATGTTTTATGGGATCGTTATTAATTTTATATTGGTAAATTATATTTTTAATTTTTTAAACTGTAAGGCAGAGTGACTGGTATGTACTTCAATGTAAAGGCAGAGCTATTCAGATCGACTGTTAACTGGAGAACGATGATTTTTGACATTATTATGGTCTCATTGGTCTGCTAGTGACTACATACAAGCTAAGGTAATTTTACGCGATGATTCAATAGTGTCTCGACTGCCTCGGTGACGTGGTGACGACTACGGTACGATTACAACGGTGAGATCTCGGGTTCGAATACCGGGTCGGGAAAGTGATACCTATTGGATTTTTGTATTTTTGTATTTATTATATTGAGCCTCGAGTCAGGAATATGTGCCCAATATGGCGATAGATTCGCCCCCTACCACTTCGTATTCACCCCCTATCTTCCACGTTTCGCCTTGTATTTTCCGTCCCACGATGTGATAGATGTGATCCCACAAACTTGCATAAATTATAATAATTTCAGAATGGAATAACAAATTCTTGCAACTAATATAGTTGCTGTGCAATAATTTTGAAACGCCAACCAACGTTTCCTTTGAGACGCGAAACCACAAACTGCTGTAAACCACTAACTATGGACACAAATTGACTTATAAATGCAGACCACGTGTCGGAAGCCGCGTCGCAATGAACTTCCGAGACGGAGCAATGAACTAATTAAACCAGACAGAACTAGCCATGGAATAATCAGATCGTGTCCACCGATACAGTGCGCTGGTCTTTTGGTAATTTTCTTTATATAGGATTGACTTACTGCGTTTATCTTTATAAGTCATTCATTATAATTTTTTTAACGGCATAGCTTGGCCGATTTTAAAGAATTTCTACAGTGTGTAAACCCCAACCCGCACTAGGCCAGCGTGGTGGACTATATGGCCTAACCCGTCTCAATCGTACTTTCGAGTAGGGGAGGCCCTGCCCTGCAGTGGGACGTATATGGGCTTGATAGCTTGGTCACTATACTTTGCTAGGTCGTATGTGGTGAATTATATAGACAAAGCATTGATTGAAGTTCTCTTTCGATACAATTGTGATAGCCTACTTCATTATTTCTAGATTTATCTAGAATACTTCTTGGAAATATAAAAGACTGTTCTATTGGAATTTTTTCGAAAGTTCGACATTTCAAATAGTCCTTCTTCAAAGTTCCACATATTCATTCATACCATTCAGGTATCTTGTTTTTATCTGCTTTCTCTTTACAAGTACCACTACTTAAGTCATAAGTTACAGTATTTCTTTGTATAAAACTTTAATATTAAACACATGTCAGTTACTTCCAGCACCAGCGATAAATTCAAAAGAAATCTATTACCCGAATCAAGTACTAAAATAAAGATACTACAACATACATATAAAAAACTTACTTTCAACGGAGACGTAGACATCAACTTCATTCTTTTCACTCTATACAAAGTGTAGGTGTGAAAGGACGATATTTCAGCACCGCGTCACGACGACAAATGTGATGAAGGAAGATAAAAAATTAAATATGCAAGAGTGATAAACATTCTAAGCACGTTTCGACCGCGCGGATTTCATGACTTCCTAGCCGCCACATAACTACATTTCAGCTATAAATAAATTCAAGCTTGCATACCGACCCCTACTATTGTAATAGCGTTCATAAAAATGTTGACAAACAGTCCGAGAATTTATTAATCCAACCACTGTTTTACGAGTTTTCTTAAAATAAAACCGCTGTGGTGTTCCGCATCGAAAAGGAATTTATTTTGACCAACAAAAATAAAATTGAGTAATAGTTTTCACGACTGAAAATCAGATTATGAAAGTGATGTGTACATTATAAACACATTTTGCCTTTGAGTAACAAATAATAAGATTACTTTGCTATGAACTGCCTGACTCGGTGGGGTAGTTGTTCTGAGGTCTCAGGTCCGAGTCCTGGGTCGGGCAAAGTGATATTGGGTTTTTCTATTAATTATCAACCCGAAAATCAGGAATTTGTGCCTGATATGGCGATACGCTCGCCCCCTATCACATCGTGGGACGAAACATACAAGGCAAAATGTGGGTGCCCTGGTAGCACCTCTGCCTACCCTTTCTGGCAAAAAAGACGTGAGTTTATGTATGTACGTCGCTATGAAAAATACTTGGGTGATGTATAGTCAGCAGTGGACTTCATGTGACTGAAGAGAGAGACATTACAATTAGTTAACATCATTTATACATCTTCTTAGTCACGTCGAGTATGATTAATCAAAGTTAAATAGGCTACACGGGATAGTCATTACTTTAAAAGTTTTTAAAAGCACGAACATTGTATAACAAAAACTCGATGTCGTCGAAATGTCAATTACTTTTATGAAAACGATGAGTTGTTCCGCGTCCGCTCTGAGCGCTGTTTGAGCTCCGAAACATTTCAATAGTCTATACAAGCGCATCCGGGAGGCGAGTTGTTTGACGCGTCGAGGCAATTCTATGAAAGTCCATTTAACGCCTGTGATAGATGTTTATTTTAGAAGCACTGATAGACGGGTACGTTATATAGTTAATAGTGTTAAGTTAAGTTAGTGATGAAGTTTAATAATTATTTAACACAAAATAACAGAAAATTTCAAAATAATTTTATAGGAGTCTACATTTATAAATTCTTATTATTATTTATCACTTAATAATAATATTTATCCCTAATCATGGAGTTCTTCTATCCGTACATATAATAGAAAATCCCTTAGGTTTCAAATACAAGCAAACACGAAACAAGCTATGTTTGAAATCCGATATCTAAATCAGGACATCACCTCAATCGTATCACATTATGCTACTTTATTCAACACTACAATTATGAAATTAAGCTCTCAATAAAACAAACATAAATTGTATTGTATTGTATTGTATCAGCCCATATACCGCAAAAAAATAAACATAAATATTTTTTTTTTAAATAACAGCCTCAATTTTCCGTTTGCACTCAAAAAACTCGTTTGTACATTCAGCAGGAACAACTCGAAGTTATAACGAACACAGCTAAAAACTATCTGACATGACAAATACGGAGACTCCACGAGAACGGAATATAAAGTACAATTATTACTTTCATATTGAACTACTAAATCTACAGGGTGTATTACATTACACCTTTTACGATGAAAAAGGGACCCACGGGTTTTATTACACTAACTCGCTTCCTTTAAGTGTCAATACTCGTAAAATAAATTCTTACGTGTACCGAAATAAAAACGACATAGATGTGCCAATGTTATTATTTATTTACCAATATGTAATGTTTCGTAAAAAATAATGATAAAACAAAAAATAGACGCAGCTGTTGGTACAGATACAATACGATGATTCGCTCTTAAAACACGAACTGTAAGAAAATGTATTCGCTCATAAAATTTTATTTTTCTCAATATAAAAGAATCCGTACTCTCCCCTCCGATGTTACGATTACGGTTATAGATTTTACATCGAACACGACGTTGCTCAACATTTTTAAACAATAATTGAAACAAATGGTAGGTGCTCAGAAATCCATTACATTTTACGAGTTTATTTGATGTTTTCGAATACCTATCCAAATTCGACGCTTAATTACATTTAAAATTAACATTTGGATTGCAAAGTAGCGATCATTTCTTTGAATATTGAACTCTTAACGTCATAACAGTTTCGGAACATTAATCTGATTGAATAAGCAAAGTCTAATTGAGCGCTAAACTTTATATTAGCTGGGTGGAGCTCTTCTGCAGAAAGTTCGCAACTTCGACTTCTACATAGTATTATTCTTTCAGAATATCTGGTTTCTCTTCAGAGTTTGTTAACAAGGCCCTCAGAGAGTGCGTTATCTGTAAATATTAAGTATTTAGAATTCCAGACATAACCTTTAACAGAGGAAGTTGCATGCGATATTTCCATTATGATCTGGTTCAGATTCTAAAATAAGCAATCGACGTTATTAAATCGTAGAGCCAAGCTTTAGTTATTCTTGTAGTTAAGAATAACTGTATAATTGGGCCAGCCCGACCGAGGCAATACTACAATGTCACAGACCGATTTGAAATCAGTTTAACCACTGCTATTTACTTTGTTGAGTGATATTACTATAGACCTAAAATTCCATATTTTGTTCCATATTCCAACGCTAGCAACTATTATACTATTTTGTTGATATAAAAAAATGCCCGTTTTTTATGGCCAATATCTCAGAAATCCTGTGCAAAGAATTCAATAAGTTTCACAATAAGATTGCTTACATTGCAACTTTAAAATTATGTCCTTTTCAAGGGAATGGAATCAGCAGACAGGGCTGTAAAACAGAACGTGATCTGGTGTCAAATTATTTGTGCTGCCTGATTCGCGGACTGAGTCAGTCACCAATATTATATTTAACTCGCTGCGTTCTGCTTGTCTTAGAATTATATACTTATAAATCCTAAGAAAGTAATAAGGTCCAACGGGTAATATAATATATCTTTGATACGAAAATAATGTTTATTTCAAGTGGTCTATTATAATAGTGTTCCAATAACTAAAAAGGATAATATACATTATAGTTATTAAAGTTTCAAGAACTTAAATGAAAAGTGTGTTACATCCTCGGATTTATTTAATTTCAATTCTAGTATTTTGTCCCTTAAATTGCCTACAAAAAATTGCATGATTAACTACAATTTTGTGATGAGGTGAATCTTAATGTTGGGCCATTATTCAACTTCAGTTAACTCAAAACAAAAGCCTTGATCCGGAACGGTAACCCTTTTGTGCATGTTTAAGGATTCGTCTGTGAAAGGAATAACTCGAGTGATTCCCGCCTATTAAAATTCATGTCAAGGTGTCTGCAAGCCCATTATTTGCCGGCTCCGAGATATCCGCAAACTAATCCATCTTGCTATGAAATTTAACGTTACCAATGCCACGATATTACCATAATGTTGGCACAATTTTGCAGTCTGAATCACAGATACAATCTGGCAGATTTATTCCATTCGATGTGCACTATGATTGGCATTCGTGTCGCGGGTTATTATGGAAAATTATTGGCCTAATTGAATGCGCAGGGCCAAATGATAGATTGTGGTCCAATTATCTCGCCAGTTGAAGATAATTATGCCTTGTAGCATTGTGTACGGAGACACGCTAAGGTGTTATATTAAAGTGATTTCCATTGTGATATATACGGACTGAAAAGGTACTACTATCACCTAATGTTTCGCTTGAATTAGCAGTCTACGCAAATCGCCATTAACGATACACATGATTTCTGTTTTTATCAGCGTAGATAGATAGAACAACGATGACTCTATAAAGGATTACCTTCCGATCATTTTCACTCTTTTTGTTCTAGTTATAAGGAATTAATGACTACACTCCGTTCAAATTTTACTCAACCGTACACAAGACGCAGAAATATCGCTTTATATAAATCGTTGAGAAATTAGGTTAAGTTCGCTTTCAGAAGCAGCAAATACTCAGCTGTCACGTTCAGAACTAAATAAGGCTGTACCTGTGTTATACACTCCTCGGAGCTGACTGGAGACAAACACATGAAGGATGTGCAAATATTAGCCTGCGGAATGGAAACGGAACTTCGCGAGTATCTTACATTGTTGCATTGTAATGTTGGAGCGTTTGTGAGTGAAGTTTTGATAAACATTTCTAACGTTTATTTTGTTTTTAATCACAAAGTGTTATAGGAGGAGTTTGAGGTAATTTAATAAGTGTCTGTCGACATGGAATATAGATATATATTGGAATACATCACCAGTGGTTGCGAAATGTGTGTATCAAAATATTATAAAAATATAACCAAACAGAAAAATAAGTGTGAAAAAAGACTATTTTCGCTATAAATTATGGCAGTGGTTGGCAGTTTTGCACGTAAAAAGTAATCTAAACGTGGCCACGTGTAATAGAACTTATTTTAATTAAATCTACTCATATATAATGTGTATAGATTATATTAATTAAAAATATTATATTCCAGTGTCAACCGAATATGGCGACTTCTTTCGGTACTCGTTGGAACAACTTTAACAAGTTTTAATGCCGGTGTTGTAGGAAGTACTGAAATAACACGAGTCACTTGCGAGTATTAAATGCATGCTGCCGCACCTGCTTCATAAATCCTTTATGCTCTTTGTGTCGTACTGACTACATACTTACTTAAAATACTAAAAGCCTTGGCATGTTTATTACGCATTAAAATTTTCTCACTGTGTGTGGAACAGAAAGACTAGATTTTGTAACCATATTGTAAGTAATTTTTTTGCAACAAGTAAGCGGATTTGACAAACTTTTATGAGACGATTATTGACAACTGGAGAGAAAAGAAAAAGGGATTATTTAGACCATTTCGTATTCATAGCCTTTACATGTCACATTCTTATAATATCTGTAAATTTAATAAACACAATATAATAAATAAAATATATAAAACTGAAACTTCAACGGCGAAACTCCTATAGTTTTTAAATTAAAATAAACGTTGCTGATAAACCAAATAACAACAACAAAAAATTACTTCTCCCGCCATTGTTACACCCGAAAATTAAGTACACTCGCTCGTCAAACTTAAAAAGCGTTGCGGCTATTATTCCGAAACTCGCTTTGTAAACAAAATCCAAGTGTGAACCTCACGTCTGAAGTGTGAAGAAAAAGTATTGTTACTTATGCAGAGTCAGCGAAGCGCTTATAAATAATGAGCTTTCTCGTTATTGAGTTGCGTCAAATAATTTTAAGTAGACGACGCGGCTGGCGGCCATATTGTTATTGCACAATGTTTGAGAACAGTGACGTCAGCGTTTTTAAAAGCGTTTTAAACGTGTGAAATACTGTGGTATAATGATATTAAGAAAAACCCTTTCAAATGCAATTATGGACTTAGAAAGTAAGTTAAATAAGATCTTCATAAAGCTGCAATGTGCATTGAATCACTCTGATTATCTTTGAAATAATTTAATTCTAATATTACAATAACGTTTGTAAGTAGTAACCTACTATAAAATTCTATACTAAGTTCTGATCATAGTCTCGTATGGTTTTTACACTTAGTTATGTCTGATATACCTGAACTTACACGTGTCTTTAGCCCCATCAAAACTCAGCTTCTATACAATCGTTAGAAATAGTTTAACGTAGCGAAGGAAAAACTGTATTTTTCCCGCTCCAAATACTGTTCAGTACTATACATCCGACTACAAAGTGCTCGTCGGCTGTCACATTATGGTCTTGGGACATAATTTACTGCAGAACCCCAAAGCGGAACTGTGATTTCCGGGCAACATAAAAATGTTGGAATACGCAATGTAACATTCCCCTTGTAACACTATCGAAAGAAATATGCGACCGGATAAATTATGTTGCTGTATCAAAATCTTCAACATGGAAATCATAATATGATTTTCTTGGAACTAGCATATATTGCTCTCATGGAATTCTACATAGATAAGTAGTACAATATTTGGTAGTACCTAATAGTACCAATTTCGTTGAATTCAAATGTTCGAAACACGATAAACTTGAAAAAAATGTCTTAATGATTTCTTGGATTTACGCAAATGATGAAAATGTCTTATAAAAACATAATAATGTAGAATATTTTTTTATTGCCGTGTATGGCGGGACGAGCTTGTCGTTCCCCTGATGGTAAGCGATACGACCGCTCATGGACAATAGCAACACCAAACAATACGATGAATTACAATACTCATTATGTCCAGTAGTTGCTCTGGCTACAACATCCTTCAAATCGGAATAGAACAGTGCATTTACACTGCTGTTTGGCGGGAGAAATAGACATTGCGGTGGTACCTACCCAGGCGGCTTCTCACATATTATGAGAAACCAGTATTTAATGAGCTATTCCCCGGAATGATCAGCTGGATTAAAAAAATTATAATTTGTTATCTGAGTTTTAAGGAAGGTCGTGATTTACACCACTGTCCCCAGAAGCCGCGCAAAAAGAATAAAAAAAACAACCAAAAATAGAATAAACCCTCAGTACCAAAATGAAATTATTTGATGCTATATCTATGTAGAGATAGTATAGATGTCTCTAACCCCGTCTATGACGTACTTGCTTTTTTTATTTATACAATGCGCCTGGAATTAAATGCAGTGCAAGCCAGGGAGTCGAGACTATTATTCGGCCATAACTGGATATACACGGACTGAATTTGAACACCGGCGTGGGTCGTAATGGGTTTTTTTAGGGTCGTACGGGGTCTTTGTCCGAGTGGATACGAATATCGTAACATGAGGGTTTATTTATTTCATCCATCGAACGAAACGCAAAAGCTGTAACTTAGTATGAGTTTTCTATAAGCCATTGGCACTACCTCAGTCGAGCTGACACAGTAGCTTGACAAGTTCAAACAATTATCTCTCATTTTAAGTACAAAATGTTAAAATAATGTGTAAGTGATAATACTTTCAACGGAAGCATATAACATAACCCCGTGAATAACTGCATACAAACATGGAACTAAATCCAAAAATCCCCAAAACAAAATGGAATTGCCCAGTCAAACACGGGAGCCGCAAAAACTTGTAACGAATTCACTTGTGTTTCATCAAAAGTACATCCAATTAGAGTGATGTCTGCGTTGCTAAATGTTTGAAACGAAATCAACTTGCAAACAGACGGGCGCGGTTTTTTTAGTGTAACAAGTGTACTGGTGTCTGGGTTGGTGAGTGGAGGGAAAATGGAAAGTGGCCATGATGAGTTTTTGTTAGGTATTCGCTTTTGTTCGCGGTACGTGTTTTATGAGTTTTTTACTCGACTAGACATTTTTTTTATCACTCCTTAACCACCGTGTACCACCACAATAGAATTTTAGAATGCATTTTATGCGACAAGAAAATACATATATTTTTTAATAGATACGTGTAATGTAGTCCTGATACAAGTCGGTGCTGCTTTAAATTTGCTTCGTCTCTCAAATGTTTAATTTGAAACAATTCTTTAAATAGTTAAAGATTGACAACTGATATTGTACTTTCAAATTTAGTTGCCAATATTTGTATTAAAGGTGTGCGAATTATTTATAGAAATGAAATAACATTTAAGCATTTATTTTCCCCTACAATAGATTGCGACCCACTTTATGATATAATTTCATACTTTTACAATTTCTAAGAAAGGTTGCAGACAGAGAAATGGAAACACTAATCACCACTTTGTCGTTTTTTATTCAAAGCCGATATAATTTTTATTAATTAAGAATAAGAGAAAAAGTAAGAAGAAGATTACCCGATAAACATTTGTTAATAATCATCCAAAGCAAACTTCCATTTATTTTAAATACCAACAGACTAAATATACAAATAATAAACTCCTTAGAGAGTCGTGTAACTCAATTTTCTTTGTCTTTAGAACGTTATAATATTGTCGGTGTAAGCTTCCGATAATTCAAGAAGCGAACGTCGCGCCTGGATAAGACATTGTTTAAAGCTCTTTTCCATAATTGAATAAGGCGACGGATTGAAGGGAAAAGGGATCATACTTTTAAGTACATTACTAACAACGTGTTAGTTTATACTTTTGACTATTAAACTCCTGGTGAGATTTGTTTGAGTAGATTGTTTGTGTGAGCCTTTGATTGTTAATTAGAACTTAGTTCAATGTTATTTCATATCATAATATTCTGAGTAGCGTGTATTATCAAGTTAGCAGGATACTTATTGCCTGGCTCTTAAAATTGGTAGCGGTCAGTGACCTATATGGTGAAATACTTCATAGAGCTCATATGTATAATAATGTGTGGTATCGATCTGTCTGGCATTATTGTGTCGACTACCGAGAGATGGCTATTTTAATAAAATACATTAAGTCTGCCCACCCCTTCTGGGAAAAAAACGCATTATATTTATGTGTGTGTGTGTACATTATTGGATTGCACTTACCGTCTGTTGCGTTGCAGTCACTGTGTATAGCTAGAACAAAAAAGAGGCATGCTATAAAAATCTTCATATATTTTCTAGTAGTCTGTGCTAATCACAGCACAAACATGTAATACTAATAGTAACTAACGCGTCCAATCAACGGGCGAACGTGGACGCTTCAATGGGCCTTTTCCTTTGGATTCTTGGAATCTTGGACAAAATAGAAAATATATTTACTATTTTTAGATTTTATCTCATTAATTGCTTTGTGTTGCTTTTTATTTTAATAAGTATGGAAGAACAGTAGAGTTTGTTCCTCATTGTAAGAATTCCAAGTACGTATAAATATTTTTTTGTAATGAAATATTGAGTAGGAACCAAATACATTAGCATGTATACCAAAATATGAGTTTTAATGTATTTATTTTACGAAAGATATTTAAGAATGTGTAGATAATACTTAAATGTAAAATGACAACAGTTTACATGAAAAATATATTTTTTAAATCAAGCAGTAAAAATTAAAACCGCTTTTGTCTTTATTCCTTTGAAGAATGATCAAATCAGTCGGAGCGAGGTGTAACTGTCAGTCGTCCGTATCTGACATCCACCTGAGGGCCGTGACTGACGTAACATGATTGATTGAAACACGACTGAATTTCCTCTGTTACGTCACCGTGAAGAACATTCAATGCTTTATTTCGTTTCTTCGATCGCCACTTTACGACTCTTTTGTGAATCTAGTTTTAGGAATGTGGATTTTCTTCAGTGGCATAGAAGGCAAACTTGTCACTGCTGAGCATAAACACTATAATGCTTGAGGATTGTAAAGACTTTTCCAGACTTTGAAAATGATCAGAGAAAGAGAGAAAAAAATTTAGCGGGAGGAGAAGAATTTTCCAGATTCGGACAATTTCACCCATCGAAAAAAATCGCAATTTAGAGATATACATACAAAGTCCATTCATCAAACCAAGTATGGCTAGATTCAAAACCGACTCTGGTTTTAAAACTTTAGAGATTACTATTATTTAATTTGAAGTTTTGGTTTTTAGATGAAGTGACGGCAGCTGGACTGGGACTTCACAGTGATGGGCGAGGCGGGGTCACCGAACCGTTTCTCCTCCAACAGGAACGTTGGTGGAATACGATCGTATTCTTTTGATGAAATCATACGTGGGTTCTACGTAGTTTTTTTTATTTTTATTTTAAAAACTGGCACGGCATAGTGACCGCATTGCACCTGATGGTAAGTGCTAATGCCGTCCAGATAGGGTATCGAATGGTATGATAGTATTCACTGATATTTCATATTTTTGGTCAGATAATGCAAAATATTAAATAATGCGCCAACAAACCAACGCAGGCTGAAAAAAATCCGCCACCCTTATCTCATGCGAAGGCATCTTTGCCAATCAGAAAACAATTTCCTTCCGCCTTTGTCGGTGGTGTGTGCACACGTAAAAAGCAGGTTTCGGTGCGAAAATCTCATTATGTACGCCACCTGCCCGCTTTATCTATAACAAAATATTTCTCACCTCATGTATTTACCTTGTAAAACATGATTGCGGAGACGCGCGATTATTCAATTTTTATAGAATTATTTTTTGTAGCTCATGGTATTGGCATTTGGATGTAACATGTGGGTTATCAGTACAGTAACCAGGTATATCAATTTAGTACTGATTAAAAATCCACCACTAATTAATTAATTAATGAAAAGTCAATATTGCCACGAATATGTAAAACGCTGAATTTATTAATTAACTAATAATGTAAAGAGAAGTAATAATCGATAGTTTAAAAAAAATATGAATTGTCTCACAACGAATATTAGAATAAAGGATTATACACTGAAAACGTGACGTGCAAGAGGTATTTGTATCGATGAAAGGGACCGTGACCTATTATTCTCTAGACATATCAATCAGTTGTACGAATCGGTCGGCTCCAATAGCCCTCCAATCAGACCCGCATTTTTTATTGATAAATAAATTCGATGCCAGCTGTAGTAAGTGCAAAAGCATGTTACGGGAATGTAGTGATTAAGGTGACTCAAAGATTAAGGGTGGTCTGCGAAAACACACTACAAGGCATTGTCACAAAACGACTAAAGCCCATACAAATAAAGAGAAGCATAATAAGCGTATAATAACTCATAAGCGTTAGGGTTTATAGATAGTCTGATTATTATTTCTCTTTATTTATTTTACTATTTTTTTACATTTTTACATATATAATAAAAGTCAAAATACATATAAAAATATTAAAAAAAAGAGATTAACCCAACGATGGCGAGGCTCGAGATCCAAGCCACCGGCGGTTAGGACCCCAAAGTGAGGAACCTCCTCACTATACGTGCCGTGTCAAGCAATACTGCCTTCTGGATCTGGCTCATGACCCAACGGCCCATTGAGAGCCTCTGGAGATGTTGGTCGAGGCTCTTTGGTATCAATCCATGTGCAGAAACAACAATCGGGACAATAATTGTTGAGTCGACATCCCACAATTCAGTAACCTCGTGTGCCAAATCTAAATATTTTGACAATTTATCATTTTCTGCTTTAACGAGGTTATCGTCATGCGGAATGGTGACGTCAACAAGTATTGCCCGGCGCGCCAATCGATCTATTATCACAATATCAGGCTTATTGGCAACAATAGTCCTGTCTGTGATAACAGACCGATCCCAATAGAGCGTAGCATGACCATTTTCAAGAACTGGTTGGGGAACATACTGGTAATATGGCACTTCAGGAGTCACAAGTCCATATCGAAGAGCAATTTGCTGATGTATGATCTTGGCTACTAGATTGTGTCTATGCAAATACTCGCCGTTAGCAAGATACGAACAACCGGAGATAACATGCCTGATGGACTCGCCAGGACGGTGGCATGCCCGACAGATGTCGACGGTACCGTCCTTCAGGATGTATTTCCTATAGTTGTTTGTCTTAATAACTTCGTCCATAATTGCAAAGACAAAACCCTCAGTTTCCCCAAAGAGGTTACCGAAACGTAGCCAAGACACAGACGCTAATCGGTCCACATCAGGCCCATGGAGGGCCCGATAGAACCGACCATGCAGCTCCTTGCCCTTCCATATTTCCTCGCGATCCTTAACACCCATCACCAGAGGTTTCCGCCAGTTCTCATTCGCCAAAGAGAGCGGGGTAAATCCTTTATCTACCATCACTACAACCCCATGCATATCCACGTCGCTGTGAAGGAAATAATCCCTGAGATTGCACACCTCGCGATTATGCAGGTCCTTAGCATTAAGCATACCTCGGCCTCCGCATCTCCGCGGGATGTACAATCGCATTACTGACGAACGTGGATGGTGCATACGATGTGCATAGTCTGATTATTATTAGCGATGTTTGACTGATAAAAACGGCAAATATGTCGTACGGAGTTAACACGCCTACAGCTAGGCGCTGCTTTGAAAATCCATATAAAAACTAGCGACATTAGCATTTCACCCGCGCTACATCCTCGAACGCGACAAATTTAAAGGCAATGTAAGCATGAAAAACGGCGTATATTCTTTACTGGTAGAGTAGGCATTGTAGATGTCACAGTTTGAAAACATGGGTAAAATGTTCGTATATTAATAATTGACTGGATATTGAAACGAAGGTGTTTCAAAAGGTAGAAATATATCGGGAGAAAAATGTTCTTGGTCTAGGCTAGCGTGAGCAACCAGTTCTTAAATATCAAAAAGTTCCGTGCATGACATTGATTTAAATGGCCGATATGAAAGAAAAAAAGAAAGAAAGAAAGAAAGAAAAACTGTTTATTTGTCACAAGCGAAACAAAACGACGTACATAATATACAGGTGTAAAAAAAAATCGTATATTATGATCGATATCGTGTTATTACCTACATTCTTAAATGTTACTAGTTCATTTCCTATCCTCAATCAAAACATCTATTGAGCATTTGAACTAAATTCCGCATGGAAATTACTAAAATATAATTTAAAAAGAAACAAAACTAGTTACAACCGTTTTCTGTCTCTTTTAGCGGCGAATAGAATTTTTATGTGCTCCATAAAATATTTGCCCCAAGTGTTTCCTTGCGGCAGACACATTGTTCCACTATTTACGATGTATCATCGTGTATATTTATCTTGCGAGATATTAACTTTCGTCTCTCCAGTCCCATCTGGCACTCGCTTAGCGTTCTACAAAATTTATTTTGTAATGTAAATACGTGAGATTTCGTATGCAAATTGTTGGGAAAAGTCACGTGATTTATAGTAGCTTGCACATTGTGCACATTCCGCCGTTTAATCCTGGGATTATTTTAGATTGCAGCAGTTTTAGTTTGTTTAATTGGGAATTAATGTTTATTGTGTGGTATTAGTGACCATGGCAACTAAGGATAAAGCATGTTCGTCGTACAATCTATGAAAAATGTTGTACTAGCGACACGACCCGGTTCTGTCCATATTATAGCGTTGTAACTTATAGTCATTTGTTTTTCTAATGAGGTTTAATACTATGAAATTTGATCAAAATCTATTCAGTAGCTTGTGCGTGAAAGCAACAATTTTTCATCCACTGCCATAAACATTTACCTGTGTGACGTTGTAGAATGTCACCCGGATTAGTTTAGGTCTATGGCTCAATAATCATATTGTCTATGCCAATCAACGCCTCCATTGCGCTGATTGGTCAATTCAATTCTGACAGCTAAAACGTGCGAACTGTCATCGCACGCATAAATACGCGTGTAACCTCTCTCGCGTCCTCTTTCTAAAAATAAACTGCGTGCTACCACGCATGTTGGTGTACCCGCTGGGGTGAGTGTTAAAAGTGCTAACCTGCTAACCGCTTAACCGCTTGCTTCGCAGCTTATTCTGCCGCCGGCTTCTGAACTACCACGAGTTGCTGGCACGGAATGTAAACCTAGTTTGCATTCCGATTTCTTGGACGCTGATTCCAGGTTCATCCTATCTGCTATCAACTCTCTTCCTGCTTACGGCACGGAGCGTGCCGTGCTCAGGCTTCACTCCGCACCGCTTCCTGCCCGTGCTGTGACCGCACCTGCGCCGAGCCGCTGACCTGCGCACCACTACCGGCCACGTGGCAGCCAACCTTGCCGGCGAGCTGTCGTCGGAAACCGCCACGTGCAGAAGACCCGGATCAGTGTCCACAGAAGGCCAGTGACTCTTGTTGCATAACACCAGCAACAGTACCGAGTGTAAGACGGTGATGCGAGATATTAAAGGCTGAACCACGTAATTACCCTGAGTTCTTATTTTCTACCTACTCCTATCTGCGGGCGGTACCTAATCCCGCCGCACCTTTATAATATAAAAGGGATTATTATTTGTATTTGAATACCTAGAATAATTTCTTAAGAGACAATTATCGCTTAAACTTGGTGGTTCTGAATATTCTTTATTTTAAAGTCCACATAGTTTAATTAATCAGTTAAAGTTTCTTAGAAATTAAAATTCGAAGCGTCGCGGCGGGAAAGTTTTTATCTTAATAAATCATATTTTGAAAGTCAGTCCTCAGCGCACACTATAAGCCACTTTATGGCAATAGTTTAAGCTCAGGAGACTTAAGGTAAAGATTTAAAATTGCAAATATTTAATTAAATTTAAAAATCTAATGAACTAGTATTTAGTCATGCACTAACAATCACAAATCTACGGCTTTATTCATAGCGATTTTAAAACATTTTAGCTATCGAATGTTTTGTCTTCTTCGCTATAACTGAATTCAAAAGTCGTTCGAAAACTAAAGTATTATTTACTTCACTTTATTCACTGCTATTATAGTCTTTATATGCACGTCTATAAGGAACCAACCACTTCCAACACAATATAGTTATCAAGCAGCATGTTTTTAAAACAATTAAAAAGTCGCAAGCGGTATTAGCTTGCGCTGTTATCTGCGATTTATATGCATGAAAGCCTTTGTGGACTTTAAAAGATGTTAAACTATGCTGCACTTAAAAACCTCTTAAGCTGTGTAAAACCTTTTATACTCCTAATCAACTAACAAAGTAGATCAAACTAGTAACACACTTTTACCGCAATACCAATAGCGTTGTTGACGGCGACCATGGCAGACGAGACGGAGGTTGTTGGTTCGAACTCGGGCACCTAATTCTGGACTTATTGTATTATAGGTGTACTTTTATTTCTAAATTCATTGTGCATTTTAATATCTAAGGAAAACAATGTGCCGAAACATGCAGAGCTCAGAGTTTCCATAGTCAGTGATCCACCATTCCGCACTAGACCACCGTTGAAGACTAAGAGCTAATTTCCCCTCAGTGGTAAATAAGGTGCAATAACATCCTCACAGTCGTGTAGACTGTGGCCCGTGCCAAATGTGATGTACTGATAAAGGCAGACTCCACATAGAAAAGAATTTCAGTTTTCAAACGGTGCGCTCGTTTATAGCTGTAAAAATGGCGTGGCTTGTTCGAGTTCTTATTTCAATTGAAGTTCCCCGTATTCACAGGGTCCGTGTACACCGTACAATCCACGTTTTGAATTTACAGCTGCAAGTTATTTCAGCCGCAACGCGGAGCTAACGGTACGTACGTGCTGTAACTGCGCGGAAATGGCGAAAATAGTTGTCCCGATATTTGTTCCGCGAAAGAGTTTTCAGTTGATACCGATTTGGATGTTGTTCGCGTTTTGGCGATTTAGTTGGGCTGTGATTATTATTTTTGAATACGTGCTTCAGAATATGCACGGCTGGTTTGTAGTCAGTGTGTAGGTTTTTTTATAGTGAAATAAAGGTTTAAAATATTCGTTTTCATTCAACGAATTTCGGTGCAGTCATGCACATTCTGGTATCAATTTAGTCCTGAATATGTTATGATTTTAATATAATATGCAATATTTTGAAATATAACATGCAAACTCAACACAAATATCACACAGTCTGTATAAACCTTACACTCGAATTCGACATAACTTATACATCATTATTTTAGAAATAAATAAAATTAGACGTTCTTCGAAGACAGTGAGCTGAAGCAAGCTATTGTTTTCAAAATTAGGAAATTTAATGCTTTTATCGATATTGTGATTGAAAATTAATAGGAGAATTTTCCCATCGGCACAATTTGTTTTCGCAACCGCCATCATTTTCGATAACTTTGATAGCCGACCTTTTCATTTTATGAAACATAAAACTCAAAGCCTTATGGGGATTGCGTAATTCGCCGAAAATTTGCTTCATTGATTAACTATATTACCTAGAAAAAGAGGGCGCATACATATGTACGTAATTATATCATAAATTTATGTACATTAAGTTAATGAACGTAATTATACATTCGAATGTATTTACTTGTGTAGACCACACATATTACATATTTGCAACACGAAAAGTTGTGAAAACCAAACCTAAACTTGTAATTAATGAACCTCTACCAAAAACAAAAGACTGCCTTAAACAAGACAAGGGATTAATAACAACATAAGTCCACCGCAACTCAGTAATTTAATTAAACAACAGAAAATACTGAGTGATGCCGCCTTGACGACAGTGTGTGACAAAACACATTATGTCAGATGGTTTACATGCCACGCTCTAATAACAACCGACTCCATTTATCATTCAAACAATATTTCACGAGCTTCCACTTCTGTCTCCGCGTCTATATAGAATATAGAATGAGAAGCGATTAAAACTTGTACAGTCACTCGAGTAGTTCGCGAAATAAATGGTTCTTTGAGATGTACTCGTATATCTTTTATGAAACTAGCACTGTGCTACGTCTTCGCGATAGATACGTATGTATAACCACGTATAGTTGGATGACCTGACTAGCGTAGGTAGGAATACCAATTACTGAAAGATACAGTATCATAGTGCGTGGTGGCCTGTTGATAACGGACCAAACACGGCTGCCTACATGGTCACGGTGGTTGCGGGTTCAAATCCCAGGGCACACCTCTTACTTTTCGGAGTCATGTTTGTATTGATAGTCAATCACCACGCACTATATCGGTGAATGAAAACATTACGAGGAAACCTTGCACCAGCCCATATACGTTCCACTGCTGGGCAAGGGCCTACAATCGAGAGAATCGATTGAGAGTGGTTAGGCCATATAGTCCACCGTATAACTAAAATTTAATATGACCTAACAAAGAGTTTATTATTGAGTGACTATCACTATTTCCCTTCATACAACGTGCATTTACGTTTAATATTAAATATAAAATCCAACAACTGCTCTAAAATATTTAAGATAATGTTTTTACGAAATAGGTATAAATACGGTCAACAGAATATAATTAACTGCCACTATCTACGTACATCCGAAACCCAAGGAGATCATTGATACACGACCTTCGGGAATTGTCTTCCGGCAATTTATTTTTAGTGCTTAAGACGATTGCTTGTCTACATCAGCGTGTAAGTTCTGTCCATGGAAATAAATTACAATTTACGAGGCCTTTTGAGGTCCTGACCACCATGTCGGATCCATGCAATTTAATATACTTACTTATTTATGTTAAGCATGATGATCAGTAGTGGACTGCTTGGGCTTTACAATGATAATACTTATGAGATTACAGGCTTTAGGCCCCTATCACACCGACGTTTTACGAGCGGTGGCATTTCTCCAACGCAGGTCGCGGTTGTCTACGGGAATTCCGAAGAGAAACACTTCTCTTGGCTACGCTCTTTAACTGAAAATTGCGTAAAAGAAAAAGAAAGCATCATATAATATTGCATATTCTCGTATTGACATGACAAAGTTGCAGTGTGGACGCTTGCCGCAAGACAACCGCGACTTCAAAGTCCCGTCAGCGCAGCGTCGACGTTGGAGAAACGCCAACGCTCATAACAGGCCAGTGTGATAGAGGCTTTAGGCTTATTAACCTTATCGTAACATTCAATATTGAACATTCAATTTGCTACATTTAATTAAAATTAGAAGGTAGTTACTATAAGTATACGTGAGAGGTATAAATAACCATCATCATTAGTCTATTGATACCAAAAATGTTATCAATTGAAACCGAAAAGTGGAAGCTCAAAAACATATTTTATTAAAGGTGTATAGATGTAATCTTCCTTAAAATACTTAAACCAAAATAATATGTTAAGCATACAGAAATCTTTAATTGACCCAAAACATTAAAGTAACTTATTCACTTTTAATTTATGTTTATTTGGTATGTATGTAGTGTATAGTATATTTGTGTATTTATATGTTTCATTAGTATTATTTAGCTTTCATTCTCAATTTTTTACACAGCTCGCTTTCTTTCCTTCTCTTTTCTCTCTTTTATTTATTTATTTGTTTAAATCAATCCTATGGTTGTGTGTAAGACATTGCTGTAAAGCGATAAGACCGCCATCTGTCCTTTTTTGTATTATTGCTTCTGTATAGTGTTTTTGTTTATATTTGTGTACAATGAATATATAAAAAAAAAAACCCCCATAACATTTTTGGCATAAATCTTTCTTGCAGCAACACGCAGACACGCTCCACAACATAATGTGCTTTATTAAGAGCCCAGAAGAGACGAGGCGACGTATATTCGAATAGAAATTCTTACCACAAACAGCACCGCGCGGATATCCGACAAAGAAACATCATTAATATTTGAGGTGGCATTGCTTATTCTCACGACTAAAGTAGGTTAAATTATTCATAGCATGGGAACATTGAGCGTTGATAATGGCACGTCAAATGGCTGTGCTTTAAGGCCCCCGTATTGAATAGATTTGGTGCATGCCAGCACTTCTGGCTTAATGAAAACTAAGGCTTATTGCCAACTTAGACGCGGTATTGAGGGCAATTGCTTTTTCATGGGATATTTTCGTTTATTTATTCAATTTGATCATACATTTTCTTATTGAAAACTAGAAAATACTGATGTGAATGTCGAGTACTTTGTAGACACTAGTTTATTAAACGTTTATTGCTTTACAAAATAATGTTCTAGTTAAAATAGCAAGAGCGGTGATTATATTGCAGTTAAAATGATCAATAAAAATAGTAAAGAAATACTTTGTCTGTCAAGACAACCTCTTTTCAAATATGACACCAAGTCAAAGACAACAAAATTACTTTAATTGGTCATGACGTGTCAAATATCAAAAACATCATGCTATATTTCATAAAAACACATTTAAATTGCATTCTATAATATTTATGGCGTCGAACAGTAAAAAAAATACACCAAATATATACGGGCGCATCGTTACTGCACCAGATGCGAAACACATAAACTTTTGCACAGATTTCGATAAGTCCATAGTTGTGAACAGTTTCCTAAGACGTGGCTGGAAACAAGTATCGTCCGATGAAAATTGGCACATATATTGGGCCAACACGTTAAATTGCAGAGCTCTTTTCAGCTTGGACGGAGGGTGCAGACTCAACGATAATCAACTTATTAACCACTTCCCAAACCACTACGAACTGGTGCGTAAAGATCTTCTCGTAAAAAACATAAAACGATACAGAAAAGAACTAGAGAAAGATGGCAATCCCCTTGCGGAAAAAACAGAAGCGAAACTCCCGAACGGACAAGTGATCACACGCTATTTATATTTAGATTTCATCCCGCTTACATTCATTTTACCTTCAGACTACACCATGTTCGTGGAAGAATACCGCAAACACCCGCAAACGACGTGGATTCTGAAACCGTGTGGCAAATCCCAGGGGGCCGGCATTTTCCTCATAAACAAACTGTCTAAACTGAAAAAATGGTCGCGCGAATCAAAAAAATATTTGCAACATCATCTCACGAGCAAAGACACGTACGTTATATCGCGCTACATAGATAATCCGCTGTTGATCGGGGGAAAGAAATTCGATTTGAGGATTTACATTCTCGTTACGTCATTTCGCCCTTTAAAAGCGTACATGTTCCGCAACGGATTTTGCAGGTTTTGTACAATGAAATACGACACGAGTGTCGCTGAACTCGACAACATGTACATTCACCTCACAAACGTGAGCGTGCAAAAACACGGGCAAGATTACAACAGCCAGCACGGCGGGAAACTCGGCCTGCAACATTTAAAATTGTATTTGGAAGGTACTCGGGGCCGCAAAGTAACAGACAAACTGTTCGAAGAGATACAGTGGTTAATAGTACACTCGTTGAAAGCGGTGGCCCCTGTTATGTCGAACGACAGGCATTGCTTTGAATGTTACGGCTACGACATCATAATAGATGACAACTTGAAGCCGTGGCTTATCGAAGTGAACGCCTCGCCCTCGATGACGGCGACGACTGCCAACGATAGAATACTTAAATATAACCTGGTCGACAGTATGCTGTCAGTAGTGTTGCCTCCTGACGGGATACCCGACGCTCGCTGGAATAAATCGCCCACAGAAGAGGCTTTAGGGGACTTTCAGACCCTTATCGACGAAGAGTCAATATACAAAGGAAATTATGACCTACATCGTCGTGAAAGTAAATTTATTCGATTCAAACCTAACTGAAGCAAATTGTGTTATTGTTTTTAAATAAATACTAAAAATTGGAATTTTCAATTGTAATTTTATTTTTAAATTATTATAGCATCGGCAATGGATAAATAATATTAAAAAAACAAAATGTTATTTATTTGAACGATGAAATTTGTTGTACCGTGAATTTACGTCCTCCCTTTCTATTAGTTCCTCGTCTATCAAAACTTCGAAATCTCCAAGCGCTTCGGCGCTAGGGATTTTGTTCCATCTGGCGTCGGGTATACCGTCTGGCGGCACCACTACCGATACAATGTTATCGATTAATTTGTATTTCAGAATCCGATCATTATGTGTAGTCGACTGCAGGGAGGGCGAAGCGTTCACCTCCACTAGCCAGGGCTTCAGAGTATCGTCAATGATAATATCGTATCCATAACATTCGAAACAATGTCGATCGTTCGCCATTACGGGGGCCACCGCTTTCAACGAATGTACGATAAGCCACTGCATTTCTGAAAATAATTTCTCAGTTACCACGCGTCCCTTGGTGCCTTCTAAATATAATCTGAAATTCTGTATACTCATCTTGCCACCGTGTAGGCTATTATAGTCTCCGCCGTGCTTCTGTACGCTCACATTAGTCAAATGTACATACATGTTGTCTAATTCCGTAACGCTAGTGTCGTATTTCACCGTGCAGAATCTACAGAATCCGTGTTGAAATAAATAGGCTTTCAACGGTCGAAATGACGTCACTAAAACATACAATCTGAGATCGAATTTTTTGCCCCCAATCAAAAGAGGGTTGTCTATATAGCGCGATATAACATAACTTTCTTTACTGCCGAGTTGCGGATGAAAAAGGGTTTTTGCTTCGCGCGACCATTTCTTCAGTTTAGAAAGTTTATTGATCAAGAAAATTCCAGCTCCCTGAGATTTCCCACAAGGTTTCATGATCCACGTGCTCTGTGGAGATTTTCTGTACTCCTCTACGAACATGTTGTAGTCGGCGGGCAGTACGTAAGTCACTGGAATAAAATCTAAATGTATGTAGCGCGTGACGACTTGCCCGTTGGGGAGTGAAACGTCAATTTTTTCGCCTAACGGATTGCCTTCCTTTTCCAGTTCCTTCCTATATCTCTTGATATTTTTCACGAGCAAATCTTTCCGCGACAGTTCGTAGTGATTAGGGAAGTGATTTATCATTTGGTTGTCGTTCATTCTGTAGCCGCTGTCGATGCTGAAAATGGTTCGACAGTTTTGTGTGAACGACCAGTAGAAGTTCCATTCTTCCTCGGGCCCGACTTGGATCCAGCCTCGACGTTCGAAGTTGCTTATGATCACCGACTTCTCCAAATCTGTGCAATATGTCACTCTGTTTTTATCCATAAGCAACGGTGATAATCTGCCAATGGGGTGTGGTGATAATTTTCTGATTTCGTGAGTCATATTTTATATAACTTTAAAGAACATTTTAAAAATATAAATGATTAAAAAACTGTGTTCTTCGTAGACAGGTGTAACTTGTTATATAAACGTCAATGTGACAACGAGTATTTTTCGTTCGTGATGCATAGAGGAAGGTATAATCATGTCATTCAAAACAGCTTACAAATGATACGTTACTTTGTCGCATGCCACAACTAACAATTCCCCTTTTAAAAGCATGAGGGCTAATATAGGCAAAAATTTAATATGAACACTTTAACATTTTATTAGATAATTCAATTTTATATCTATGTTGCAACCGATCGACAACTAATCTCTGAGCTTTACCCCAAACGAAAAGTTTCCGTGAGATAGCCGATGAACTTTTACTTTGCCGAAGCTATTACTTTACAGCGGAGACCAAACTGCACAAATAAATCTTGATTGATGACCACGCGATGAAAGAGATTTTTTCCAAACCCTCCAACTACGCTCAACGTTAAGGTAAAAAAGAATAAAATCCATTGTGTCTTCAGTTTACCGTCCAATTTAGTGGAGGCGACTTCAATCCCCCGAGGAAATCTCCTTCAATATTTTCTCGTCTTTTGTTTGTTTGTATCATTTTCTCTAAACTACAGCGCGATCATCCACGTTCTCGTTTAAGATGTACGTGTTTGTAATAACGCTACGTAAATAACTCCCAATAAGAGTAAATATTGTGATAAGCAAAGACATAATAAGCATTTGCAAACAAACAGAGGGAATACAGCCATAAAATGTGTTATTTATCCATGAAATATTCAGTCTCAATACGCCGACCTCAATCACACAGATGTAATCAAAGGATCTGCATCAAAAAAGGATGACAGTTGTATGACGAAGGTCAGCGGTGACTGTGTAATTTTCTTTGTGTCATTCGAAACGTACAAATATTTATTTTGTACATTTCAAAGCCGGTGAAACATTGTTTTTTTGGCCAACACGTACATTGTCTATTATGTTTGGTTTAGAGAAAATGAACTGAAAACAGTATTTTATTTTTCCACAGCATTAACAGAATTTGTTTAAATATTATAGGACAATGTTTTTTTTATACGGCACCAACGGTTGATTAAACTGGCACGATAAAATGCAATCAACAGATGTGCAGTGCAGTCTATATTTATTTCTTACTAGTCGAGATAATTAAGCTAGCCTGCTCTTAATCTAATCCAAATATACTAAATTCATAACATATTACATGAGTAATTTACGTGAGTCCTAACGGGTTTTCCATCACCGAATATTCTACAAATAGGTAGCACATTCCTTTAACAATAATTGATTTTGATAAAACACTAAAAATACGAATAGAATGATAAATGTTTAGCTCACAAAAAGCTGTAGCGAAAATAAACTCATACATACATACATACATAAACTACTACTACGCCTTTATCCCCGAAGGGGTAGGCAGAGGCGCCACCAGGACACCCACATTTCGCCTTGTATGTTCCGTCCCATGATGTGATAGGGGGCGAGCCTATCGCCATATCGGGCACAAATTCCTGACTCCGGGCTGATAATGAATAGAAAAATCCAATACCACTTTGCCCGACCCGGGACCTCAGCTTTGTAGCTGTACCGTAATACAACTACGCCACCGAGGCAGTCACTAAACTCGTATTACTAAGGAATATTGCAATAATATTAAATAAAATATCAAGCTTTACACTTACAACTTCTCCAGAAAACGGAAACCGAATAAACATTAAATTTGAAGGCGTAGACGAAACGTAAATTGCTTAACAAATAATAAACGAAACTTACTCGCATTATTAAGGTATTTCTTTTAAAAACGAATAAAATAATGTGAAAACTCTGAGCAGTTATTATTCGCGCCGTACTAATGACGCTAAGGTTGTTTAAATCGTGTTCAATTTGTTTTTTTCGGCTTTCAGCCTATTCATTACTATACGTAAAATTCGTGTATGTCGGCCCTTGACCTGGTGAAATAAATAAATTCTCATCTTTTTAGCGGTGAAGTGGAAAGTCTCTGCAAATTGGGGTTCTGTCTAATGGATCGTGGAAACAGTTGAGAACCCTCGTGATTGCGAAGCAAATGGAGTGTTGTTCGATTTGCTTGTCAGCACTTTCGACCGTGTAAATAACAGGTAACCGTTTTATATATTTTTAATATGTGTTTTCTGTCTAATGAGTATTTGTGCCGGACACAGACAATTAAAAATATTTTTTATCTGCCATTTGGTGAGAAACCATTATTAAAAATAAAAATGGTACTATACACGTTTCATACCTTTCAGAATAATTTAACATTAATTCTAAATATGGTATTCAAGAATAAACGTAGTTTAAGAACACAGAATTGGGCCGGGATAGAGTCTGCATTACGTAAAATAGGAATTACATACAAGCGGTAAAATTGGTCAGGTTGAGCCGAGAACCCAAAGTTGGCCAAAAAGGAGCTGGATATATTATAAGAATGTAAATGCATAGCATTAGCCTGACGACTGAAGTAGTTAAGTAGTAGTTAAATAATGAAGTTGAAGTAGTTAAGTAATAAAGAGACACCAATGTAAATATTTAATGCTAGTTGTACTACGGTACGATTACAGTGATGGGTTTTGTTTTTAATTATCAGGCTGGTCAAGAATTTTTGCCCGATTTGGCACATCGTGGGAAACGTGGGTGTTCTGGTTGTACCTCGGACTACCCCTTGTAGGAAAATATGTATGAAATATGTATGTATTATATAGATATACGAAAACAACTATATATATTAAACAAAGCGAAATCTTTACAAAGTATTAAAATGACCCCAGTTGAAATTCCGTTGGTTATTGCAGCACAATTTCCTGAGTCAAAATTGAATGTTTAGCATTATTCGAATAACAAACCGCTAATAAAGCCTCAAATGAGATGCAGACCGCTGGCAATTTCATTTTAACTGATAATGATTACACTGCCTGTGACGTATGCTGTTTGAATGGGAATAATACAGACGTATCTACATTTTTATTTGGTAGCTTTATAGGGTTTTATTTATTTTTGTATCAAAGCATATCATTGAAAGAAATAATACTGGTGCGTAACTCATTAGGCAGGATATTGTGAATATTTAGATATTGTCTATGCTTTTATCTGTCCTAAATGTGACATAGGGCGCGCTCATCGCCATACTTGGCACAAGTATCCTATAACATAGTCTTAAGTTATTTATAAAATCGGGAAATTTATACAACCTCGCAAATAGCAATAGATCAAAAGCAATTTTTAAAGTGACGTAAGGTACATTTAATTCTACTTTACATAAACGTTACTTAGCCTCCCCGACACATTAAGCTGTAGAACGGCATTTTGAGACACCTGTTCCGCCCTGTGTACACTCTACAGTATCATGTTATTGAAGCCATTAGTCTAACTTATATTACTACATTATAGCTGTTTTTACATCGAGTGAAGTTGAGGAAAATTATCACAAATTGGAGACGATTGTTGCTACAAATACCGTTTATATTTAATACTGTCTATGCAATAACTAAATATTCATAATATTTAGCATTACTTTAAAGACAAGATAAGATAAAATTTAAACATCCATTTTATAATTATTAAACATGATATCCCTCATCTATTTTGCATATCGTCTCAAACTTTAGTTATAAAGATTGGATTTACGTAATGAACATTAAAGCTGAGTTTAAATTGACACTCATTTGAAACTTTGATTATCAAGATATGAAAATTAGATTAGCAAATTAACATTTATAATAATTTTAAATTATAATTGCTTCTACTATTACTCATTTAAATGGCAAATAAGTCTTCACGGCTAAGGGTGGAATAGAATTTAATGTCTAGTGTTTTAATATTCTGTTTCGGAGCCTTCGCTTTGGATAACTACAAATAGCACTAAGCCAGCTAGTAATTGAATTTGAAGGGCTTTTATTCTTTGTAATTGTTTATTGTTGATTCTAAGAAACAATTTCTAGGTTATTTTATTGTTCCTGTAATTAGTACAATGCGTAATTGGTTTTATGTTTATCTGTTTTTCTAGGTATCCAACTAAAGTTAATATTGTAAATTATAATTAAGTATGTATTAACTACGTAATAGTCTACTTTATGTTATTTTATGAAAAATATGATTTTTTGTCTGGCAGAACGATATTTTTTGCGCATACTGAAATGTGAATAGATACAGTTTTTATCCATAAACTTGCAAAAATATTTTTTTTACTTTATTGGTTTATCGGCAGTTGTTACAATATAAGGTTGTCTTGAAGAAATCGCCGACAGCGATAAGACCGCCGATTGTTACACATATTTATGCACTTTACATTTTTGTATGTAATAATTTGTGTGGTGTGCAATATAGTATTTATAAATAAATAAATACATGGTCGTCGTACATTATTACACTTATATACGTATTATGTAACACAGATTTATATCTCTAATTGTACAACTATTTAAGAACAAGCAAACGCGCAACAAGAAAAATTATTAATAATTAAAATTGAATAAAAAAAAATGAAAATAATATTATGTATTGTTTACACACTGTGGTTTACGCAAAAAAATCAGTAATTAGAAGACATAATTTTATTTTAAAACTAAAAGATTACATGATGTCTAAAATAAGCATTTAAAAACATATAGTATAGCTCCAGATTATATAACTGAATACGAGACAGCATCCAAACTAGAAACCTAGAAGTCTAAAAATCTAAACAGCTTAAGATCGTAAAGAAGTCTAAACATTTTCCATTACCCTTTTCTTTCGAGACAACCGCGCTGCTCGATGCTAAAATACGAAAGACTTTCTTAAATCTCGAGTACATATACGTGTTCGTATTTCATCTTTTAAAAGTAAAATCTACATTTTTAAAATATCCAAGGATTAGAGCTGATGATAGATAAAACAATAATGTACCATCACGGTCAAACCAATTATTTTTTTTGTGTTGAGAGTAAAGCTTATAACCTCCCCTTCCAGTGTCTAGGGGGAGGTCGGAAGGAGTTTTCTGGTGTCACTGACCTTCCACCCTAAACCGGTTTAATCGATCCTGTTCTTTAATCAAGCTAGAGAAAGTCTCTACCAGTTTATTAATAAACGATATTGTATATGCAATAAGAATATTCAACTTAATTGTATCTGGCTCAACAGCAGTAAGTCTGTCAGGTCGGTATACCAAATAGAATGCAATTAAAATTAGCAACTGACTAAAATTGCTTCCAATTGTATCTGTTACTAGACGGTTTATTAAGATTTTCTGTTGGAACTGATTGTACTTGAGCTTAAAGAAATAGGATATTTTTATTTTATACATGAATTCAAAATTAAGTTAAATTTAAAAGGATAAAATAAGTATAGCAAAAAAGTCCTCAAAATTAAGTCGTAAAAAATAGACAGCAATAAATATTATCAATGATCTTGAGAGAACTCGTAAAGTTACGTAAAACATAGAAATTAGTTTAAATATAAAATCCGAGGATACAAAAAAACATTATATCTACAATAAACAGCGAAAACATAAAACAAAAGAAGTGTTACAACTGAAGTAAAATGTTAATGTAGCAAACAAGTAATCGACACTTCTCCAAGCCTAGGCAGATTACGCGAGAGAAATTAATACATTTCTAATAAAACAAAGGAATTTTCATCAGTGGAACTCGTCAGCATTCGGTCAATGGACCAAATTTCGCGCTCATTCGCGAAAACATGCAGAACTGTAGTAAAAATAAAACTTTATATCTTCCTTGACGGCTTTTATGCTGGTAAATGGGGAATTTCATAATACAGTGTCTAGAGTGAATAAGTCCCGGATAGACGCATAACTCTGTTTGCGAAGTTATTACTGAATGCCGGGAACAAACAGGGGTATATTCGCAGATCGTAGGAACAAAGGATATAAGTAAGTGCCTAATTAAATTAGCCTCAAGCGATATAAGTAGATCTTGTCTTTGTGATTATGCCGAATGCAGATGAACCATTAGTTTTGAATCGTGGAACTCAACTGTGCTTTATTCCTCTCTGTGTGTAACTATTTCGCAAAATCTATTATTAAATTATAAATAAATAAATGAATAAATACACCCAACAGTCACATACATAGTCCTGACCCCACACTAAGATCGAGTCTTGTGTCGTGGGTATCAGAAGCTACGAGAGACTTTTCGGTCTCACTCACACCCAGACCCGAAACAAATACCTTGTGGATCACACAAATATTTGTTTCGGTGCGGGGATCGAACCCGCAGCCTCTCGTTTCACAGGCGGCGTCTAACCAACTGCGCCACGGAGGCTGTCAATGAAATTTTGTTGAAATTTTGTTTAACTGTGTGTGTATGTTTCTCATATTTTCACGCTGCAATGGACCTTAACTTTGGAAGAAACTCGAAATAGAAATCTATATCAGTCTATTAGTAGTCAGTGCCATCCATATACGACCACGTACGGTCTCGGTGTCACACATCCATTGAAAGTTGCTTCTCTGATGCGCTGTGAAGTTGTAGCCAAACTTTGCAATGAATGTACGACTAAAGATCGTCTACAGATCGTGCATATGTATGTGAATATCTCTCCGACGAAGTTATATGATGTTGGTAGTGAGGCCTTTAGGTCATTACACTTTGTGTTGACCTCCACGAAATATAACAGAAATGACGTATATTTTGGATTTATATAGTGATACTTTCATTTATCATATATGTGTATATATTGTTATTATTGTTAAGATTTTATTAGTGTACAATAAATAATATATAAAGAAACATATAAACTTGTTTCTGTCGTAAGATAATTGTTACTTAGCGAAGCCGGGCTACGTAACTAGTCTTACTACGTTATTATATGTTACCATCGTCCAAATTAAACCTGTCGAATATATCACCCAAAATTGACGTGTAAATTATAACACGGCCTCAATTTTTTTAACGGTAACATATTGTCATTCATTTACATATTTATTGACAACGTAGCACTTTCATTACGACGGCTTATTTCGCGTTATTTAGAAAGAACACCTATATATTTAGAATATTTTTATTTTACCTTAAGTAAAAATAATGACAGTCGATCTGGGCAGTTGCTAATTAGTTTGTAGTTGTTTGAATGTTGGAAATTTAAAAAAATACCCGTAGTAGAGTAATTCATAAAATTCTATGTAAACAGCGGTACAGGAGCGGTCGTATCGCTTCCCATCAGGGGAATGGCACGCTAGTCTCGGCATTCATTGAAAAAAAAAAACATTAAAACTTATTAAGGCTATTTTTAAAAACCTCTCATCAGTTTCAATACTGCTGAACACCATATAGACAACTTAACAGCTATCAAGTATCATCCTAAGTCCGAACTACGAGCTAGAGCACACTCAATAGGAGGTCACGTGGTCACGTGATTGCAAACGCAATCAGCATACTGACGGGTCCTTCGATACACAGCCCCCTCCAACCCGAGGTAGCAATGACTATCAACAAAACGAGGGAATACAGCAATCAAGTGGAAAAGTAATTTCAGTGGTTGAATTGCATTTGGCACGTGCTACTTGAGTTACGATTCAACTGCAAATCGGTTTATGACTATGGAAACCGTATCGACTGCGTTTTATTGGCTATATTTTGGTGAATAAAGATGGAATTATGGATGTTAATGTTGTCAATTAAAATTATATGAAACTGTTGGATCAATTTTTGATTTTCTTGTACTTGCATTAATTTATTTAAAAAATATCGTCGGGTCTAGAAACCAACAATTTGTTAAAAGCCCTCTTTAGTTTCTGATAGAAAACGCATCATATTACAACATCACCAATTTCATAACTTTTTTCAATCTTCCATTATACCTGCTCCTCAATAAAGAACGAGTATAACCCTCACTAGTATACAAATATAATGGAGAAAAAATGATCGAATGTGCAAGAGAAATTACAATTTTACCGTATTTCAGATTCACCGCACTCGTGAAAAATCCCCTTCTGCATACTCCGACAATTAAACCCAGGAAAAGTTTGCCGGCACACGTATTTCCTGCATATCGAGTCCTTTAAGCGAAGCATGAAGAAGCAATTAAGCTGGCCGACATAATTAAGGCGACCATCGGGAGATGCTCTCTCCCCTCGTTAGTGGACGGTTTTTACTGCAATTTATTTACCATTAGTTGCAGTCTGTAAATATTACTGTAAATATTTACACTGAATTCGTATTACAATATATGTTATATCATGTCTTATCACTTGCTTTAATTATGAAGGAAAAATATCGTAAGTTGCTCTATGAACCAAAACTTATACGTATACGTACATATGTATAAATACGGTATAATATAGCATGCATCAAGTCAGTATAATACACTTGAAAGCATAAACCCGAAAGGATTGAATTCAGGTATGAAATTGGTCGTTAAATTATATCTAAATCAATCTAGAAGATAGATTAAATTTTATGTTACATCGACCGTGAGTGTAAGGGCAGATAGAAAGATGAACCTGTGTTTACAAGGTACATTATTGGCAATATAACATCGCTTTAATCTATCATGTCTGGGAACTAAAATTGAGACGGAAATTGGTTTATCTCCCTCGAGTAACAGTTTACACCTTGTAGGTATGTGCGTATGTTCGTAGACAAGTATACATTTTTATGATATCTTAGATAAAACAACCCAAAAAATCTAGGTCTTTTTTTGTTGCGATATGCCAAAGTGACTACAATGTATCAGATGGTAAGTAGAGTGTAATTAAGATATAGTTTCCACTGGCCTGATCGTATCCAGATATACAAAAAAAACTGAAATGCCACACTTATTTGGGATTGGGTTTTTTGTTATTGGTTTGCTATGACGGGTTTTTCTAACTAGTAATCGCGTTGGTCCCTGCCCTAGTGGACACGAGCTTCCTTGCAACAGCATGTGTAAAATTATGTAATAAATAAATAATAAATAAATAAATAAATACACCCAACAGTCACATACATAGTCCTGACCCCACACTAAGATCAAGTCTTGTGTCGTGGGTATCAGAACCTACGAGAGACTTTTCGGTCTCACAAACACCCAGACCCGAAACAAGTACCTGTGGATCACACAAATATTTGTTTCGGTGCGGGGATCGAACCCGCGGCCTCTCGTTTCACAGGCGGATAAGAATAAGTTATGATATACCTTTTTGGTGCATCCGATCGACTTGACTTATTTAACAGAATAGAAATATTGCCTGATAATAATGGGTCATTTTCTTAATTATGTTTGGAGAATAGAAGCAAATTATTGCGGTTTTCGACAGAATGTTTAAGTTTAGAAAATTAAAACGTCAATTATATTTTGATGATTAAATGCTTTGTTTTGTTGCCGAATCTGTTAATATTTTTATTAATTATTATTACTGACCTGTAAACTGATTGTGAAAAGCGCAATACTGATATTTCTTGTCTGATGTTGCTCTGTGGTTGCTGCCTAACTACCTTTAAAAGCAATGAATGATATATATTTTAATACTGGAATAATACTCAGTCCAATTCCACTGAGGATAATAAAAAACTCTTTCTTATTTTGGTCGCGACCTGATTTGTATCTCGTTAAAAAGTACATAAACAGTTTATAAATGGAAATGTCGGGAGCAGAAATCTAAATGCCATCAAACTTTGCGAAACATTCTAAAAAGAATTATACTTTGTTTTGTTATCATAAAACTGGGCCCTAGTGCCTTTTCGTGTGATTTAAATTATTATATAATTTTATCATAGCTCATTATCACTATCCTTAAAAATTTACTTAAAGCATTATTGACGTACAATCAAGTTGTTTCACACTATTCAGAATACAGACATAGGCTGTTATGAAGTCACCTCATTACTCATGTATGTGACGTAAAGACATGAAAACTAAAAAAACTAAATTTTTAAATTACTCTACTCTTTTTGTTTATTATGCTGCACTCCGAAAGAAGTACATAAAATAATTATTAGAATATCAAGTATACTACGCGCTACGCTAAAAGTCTAATTCAACGCAAAATGCGTAGCACATTAATACGCGCTCGCTACAGCGCTACGCCGTAGCAGTGCTACGGACGTGCTCTGACGCGTTGAATGTCATTACGCTCGATTACCATGCGCTTTGTGTACTCACATACAAACGCCACGCAATAAGTGCCACTCCAGCTAAACGTGGGTGTTAATTAATGCGGTACAGATACTGTCGGCCTTTCAGCTTATCCGCATTAAAATGAATTTTAACAAATAATGATGTAAATAAAATTATAATTTATATAAAAATACGTATTGTAATACAATTTTAATTCATAATATAAAAATATTTATAGTAGATTGTATGAAGTGCGTATAGTCGAGATATTTAATATATTATATGTATATTCTAAAATTTAACAAATATATGCAATGGATATTAATTTAAATCACAACGCACAATTAAGAGAAATATTTAGATAAATATATAATTATTATTTTATAAAACTGTAGCAAATACCCACAAAACTTAATTAAACTTTATACAACTCCTACAATCCAGTATAGGACTCTTTTAGACAGGATACCTGGACAGACACAAAGAACTTTACACATTCCATGTAAATATAGATTGACATAGCTCGGCTAGTAGATATTCCGAGGCAGCTAGTATTTGTGACGGTAGGCACGGGACGGTGTCGTCAATTGAGTGCAATTTCCGGCAATTCCGCCTTTACCTTTCAGCATTGGAATGACGAGGATTGTAAATGTGTATACGCAGAGCTTAGTGGAAATTTGAAAATTTAAAGGAAATAAACAGTTTTCAAGACGCGTGCATACATCAGCCTCCACTGTCCCACTTCAGGGCAAAGGCCTCTGTACCCTCCTTCCATTCGTCCCGGTTCAGGGTTTGATCCAGCCAGTCTTTCTCCCACCTGTCCAACTCATCTCGCCATCTTTTTCTGGGCCTGCCGCGACGTTTCAAGACCGTACGCGGTATAACAATTGCTGTTTCATATTTGCGTATTATGAACTTGAAAATGCAGTTTTATTTACATGTATATAAAATAATGCGTGCTAATTTTTGTTTAAATTATCTCACCCTGGTTTGATCAATAGTTTGGCAATGACTTTTGATAGAATGTCGATTATGATGAAACGTGATCTAACATTGGTACATTGTGGTAAATGTAGTGCAATCTCAAAAGGCTATAGAGTTAATTTTTTTATGATAAATTATTTTCATAAAATAGTGATAAATATAATATAATAAACAAGAAGAATATCGTAAACCAAAAATGTAATATAAAATATCTATTGTCTTGTAAAACGAGGTTAAGTACTATGTATTGACTTGTCATAAGAGCTATTTAATTGCCTACATGACCAATAAACGAATTTTATTTCAATTTCATTTCATTTACCAGCGAGCTATTTATCACTTACCAGTAGATGCAGTTATGCCGGCCTTATCAAAACCGAATATGCAGTCAAATATGTGAATGTAAGGTTGGTGCATAAAATTTAATAAAAGAATGTCGGCGTGCGCAGTTAAGGTCCTTGTTGAATGTCCATATAACTCATTCTATTCATACGTTCGTTCACATTTACGCCATAATGGCCTTGTCATAAAATATTAATGTTTAAAGCACTACATAAATGGCACCAACTCACATTCTTAGGAAAGGGCTATTGGGAGATGTTACTGTTCAAGTTGTGGCGACCCTCCACGTACACACACCGAAGCAAAACATATAACGGTTCACCAGCTGACCGCCGGCCGGAGCTCAGGTAGTCGTGACGTCACCGGGCCCGCGCCGGCGCAGCCATTCGTCGCAGCGCCATATCAGTCGGCTTCTGCTCGATGCGCGCTTCACACCGTACCTATCGCTTTCGCTTTGCCTTACGTACCGTGCGCCTTTGCAAATTATTTCTATTTGCTATTTATTTATAAGACTGTCGCTTTCCTCTCCTTCTTAGTATTTAGTGGACTGATTTAGTGTGTAGTGTAAAGACTTGTTTTAGTATTAGTGTAGTGTATAAGATCTTAGCCTTAGTGACATTGTACTTTTCCATTTGTGACATTTGTGTGTACAATAAACTCTGTGTGCGCGTTGTGTGGAGCATTTTATTTCCGCCGCTTCCTGCATAGGCTCTGCCTACCGCACACGTCACACATCGACACGCAGCCGTGTCGATTTCAGGCTACCCGCGTATCCGACTTATCGGAGATACGCTCACCTACACCACCACCTACACCCTCATCTACATCTCCACATTGGTGACCCCTGGAGCGACAACAGCAGCGATTCTTCATATACCGCCGAGTCACGTAATGGTGACACACGCACCAGCATGACACGGCGAACAAGAAGATTTCGGGTGTGCTCGGAACAACCGACGATGACGTCAGAGGTCCAACGGCCGGATTTAAAGGTACCTGCTTTTTCTTCGGACGAACCGGAACTGTGGTTCGCGCTACTGGAAAGCCAGTTTTACCTCTTCGGCATCATCAACGACGGACTCAAATACACGACCGTCCTTTCAAATTTGGATATGACACACGCCAAGATAGTCAAGGACGTCATAATTTCGCCCCCGACCACGTGCAAATATGAGCAAATAAAAAGCGAACTAATTAGACGGCTAACCGCTTCCAACGAAATGAAGCTACGGCAGTTTCTTTCCCAGGAACAACTTGGGAACAGAAAACCCTCACAATTTCTGCGCCACCTCCAGGACTTAGCTGGACCCAGCGTTCCAGAGGATTTCTTGCGCACCATCTGGAGTGACCGACTGCCGCGCGACATCCAAACTTTGTTGGCCTCACAGCCAACCCGCTCACTGGATCAACTAGCAGACCTCGCCGACCGCGTGCTAGAAATAACAGCACCAATCCACGTCGCAGCCGCCTCTACACCCCACGTGTGTTCCTGCGGCAGCTCTTCAGATGCGATCGCCACGCTCCGAGAAACAGTGCAGCGTCTCGAAGCCAAGCTCGTTGAGCAAGCACGCACAACCAGGTGTCACCGGACAACGGGTCGTTCTAGACCTCATCGGCAAGCATCGTCTCCTTCTTCACTCCGGAGTAAGACACGGTCCCACTCCAGATACTGTCGATACCCTATTTGCTGGTACCACATCAAATTTGGAGCTAACGCACAGAAATGCCTCAAGCCCTGTGATTTTAAAGGCAGCGGAAAACTTATATCGCAATCATCAGTGACATCTTTCCGCCAACCAAGAAAGTCTAACTCCAAACTAACGCACATTCCGTTCCGAACCGAGTCTGACATCCAGCAAGCATCCAGCAGGCAGTGCAAGACTGACGTAAAAAGAACCCGGTTTAAGACTGGAGATGGAAATTTCGCATCGCGTCAAGGCTTCATATTTTCGAAGCATTCAAATCTACCCGAAACTCAGACGGAATTAAAGAAGATTACCTACTCGAACAGATCACTTGATATAAAGGAACCTGGCAATAGATTGGAAAAATTTACAATCCGGTCTAATGCAAATTGCACTAATTTAAAACCTGCTCTAAAGTCAGGGCACGACGGGACAAATCAATCCGTCGTTCAAACTTCTGAAGCCTCCACCACACCGAAAAATGTTCGGTTCTGCGCATTTGCGACCGTCCGAATAATTTAATTTTATTGTGTATATTAACCAATGACAGTAATATGTTTTTTCTATCGCCCTTGACGGTCTCTGGGGGGGAGTGATGTGGCGACCCTCCACGTACACACACCGAAGCAAAACATATAACGGTTCACCAGCTGACCGCCGGCCGGAGCTCAGGTAGTCGTGACGTCACCGGGCCCGCGCCGGCGCAGCCATTCGTCGCAGCGCCATATCAGTCGGCTTCTGCTCGATGCGCGCTTCACACCGTACCTATCGCTTTCGCTTTGCCTTACGTACCGTGCGCCTTTGCAAATTATTTCTATTTGCTATTTATTTATAAGACTGTCGCTTTCCTCTCCTTCTTAGTATTTAGTGGACTGATTTAGTGTGTAGTGTAAAGACTTGTTTTAGTATTAGTGTAGTGTATAAGATCTTAGCCTTAGTGACATTGTACTTTTCCATTTGTGACATTTGTGTGTACAATAAACTCTGTGTGCGCGTTGTGTGGAGCATTTTATTTCCGCCGCTTCCTGCATAGGCTCTGCCTACCGCACACGTCACACATCGACACGCAGCCGTGTCGATTTCAGGCTACCCGCGTATCCGACTTATCGGAGATACGCTCACCTACACCACCACCTACACCCTCATCTACCTCTCCACAAAGTAAAGGATTTATATACAAAATCTGGGAAATGATGCGTGCGTCGCGTTCATTATAACTCGAGCTCATATAATACACTGTGAATATAGTGCGCTATGTGATTAATAACTCGGAGCGTGACTCGGCTCTCCTCGGATTTTTCAATCGAACTTTCAGCAAGTTTCTAAGCTTCACGCAAAAACGTGACATTAAAATATTCACGAGGCCAGTGGCCCGAAGTCGATCGATCAGAGAATAGCCACCGCTTTGCTGGGGTTGTGATTTTTTTAAAAGAAAAAGATTATTGCTTATTAAAAAGCTCGTTGGAAAATTAAGAGCATTGTTCGAAATGTTTTTGTTAAAGCTATGGAAACCGCTGGTGATTTTACAGTAAATTATTTTTTGCACGAAAGAAAGATGTGCGGACGGTTAATGCTCGAATTATAACCGAATATTTACATATATGTAAATTTATATTAAGATAAAATTAAAAATCTGCGCGATGAAAATAAAATCCGCTTCGGTGAGATCGGATTATGAACACTAACAGGATATTAAAAATATTGAAGCAATAATTGATTTCATACATTCTAAATTAATTTACATTGTGAAGTCTCTACTATTAATTAGTAATCATAATTGTTTATGACATAATATATTATTTATTAATTTTAATGGATTATCGTCCTATGCTATAGTATATAACTTTCAAGTTAGTTTTGGTCAGGCGATTTCTTTCATTAATATGTAACAAAGTCAATAATTTACCCTGGGTTAAATTTAATCGGCTAAATAGTTAAAGCTGCAATGTAATTTCATTTTTATTTTCATTGATAATAATATTAAATTTGAATAATAACATAAATGAAATTATGAAAATATATTTATAAGTTAATTGATTTTGCTAATTGTGGATGTTATTTTTTAATGGATACCAGTATAATAATTTAGCCCTGATAAAACCAAAAGATTAGGAACGATTCGTTATTGATATACGAAAATCTAACTATCTAAAATGAATAATATTATAAACACAAATAATATAATATATTTTGTGTAAAATATTCGCAGAAAAGTGTACATATATACATAAGTTATATATTATAATTCTAATAAATAGTTTTATTATTATGTAAGTAGTTGAAGTGGATAATTCAACAACATAATCAGATTAGAGATAGTAACACCATATTCGAATAGCTCGCAAACACAACATCCCCGCGTAAACATTGTTAAGAGATAAATATTTGTGCTCCAGGCTAGATATTTGCACTCTGCTTTGTGTCCCGAATAAGAAAAAAGTAGTGTGTGGTGTGTTTTATATAAGGTTCTAAGCATAGCAGCGCTTTATACATTTTTCAGAATTTTCACAAAGAGTAATAAATTCTAAAACAAAGCGCCAGAGCTCTGGTGACATCAATTCAGAAATTACCAACTGTCCAGAGAGTAACAAGCGCCAAATTTTAAAGTTTGTTATGGACAAAGGCAAGTTTCAGCGGTGGATAAAACTTGTGCAACATTAACCGCTCGGAAGTTCTTTGCTGCTTAGCATATAGAATGGCATGGGAGGGTGGTGTTATTTTTCCACAGGCACAAACATTAAAATGCAAATATGCACCGTATGCACAACATACAAACGAGCGGATTTTTTAATGCACCTACTATGTAAGTACTAAGTAATTTTAGACGTTGCACCAGAATTTTTAAACTCTCGCCAGTGCGGCGTGTGAAAAGCAACGTTATTTATGTTAAAAATGCGGCAACTTTACGTATTTAAACTTCGCAACGCTCACTTTGATTTACAGATTAAAATTATTCTTAAATTCATCTTACTTTACTGTTTTTGGGCCGTGCTCCGTTATTGGTTTCGTCTTTCTCCAAAAGTTCCTCGTCAATGAGCAAGTCGAAATTACCCAAAGCTTCCGCTGTGGGCAGTTTATTCCAGCGCACATCTGGAACGCCATCTGGCGGCAAAACGACAGTCAAAATGTTATCTATCAGTTTGTATTTTAATATCCTGTCGTTGACGGTCGTCGATGTAAGTGACGGCGAGGCGTTTACTTCCACGAGCCACGGCTTTAGTTGATTGTCTATTATTATGTCGTAACCATAACATTCAAAACAATGTCTGTCGTTTGCCATCACTGATGATACTGCCTTCAGAGAATGAACAATTAACCATTGCATTGCCGCGAACAACTTTTCAGTTATAGCTCTGCCTCTAGTACCTTCTAAATACAATCTGAGGTTTTGAACAGTCATCTTCCCGCCGTGTATGCTGTTGTAATCCCCGCCGTGTTTCTGTACACTAACGTTTGTAAGGTGCACGTACATGTTGTCCAACTCTGTCATACTAGTGTCGTACTTTACCGTACAAAATCTACAAAAACCAAGTTGGAACAGATAAGCTTTCAGAGGTCGGAAAGAAGTGACCAACACGTAAAGTCTTAGATCAAACTTTTTGCCTCCTATTAGGAGCGGATTGTCTATATACCGGGATATAACGTAACTTTCTTTTGTAAGTTGCGGATGGAAAGGCGTTTTCGCCTCGCGGGACCATTTCTTCAATTTCGACAGTTTATTTATAAGGAATATTCCGGTTCCTTGAGATTTTCCACACGGTTTCATGATCCAAGTGCTTTGTGGAGACTTGCGGTATTCTTCGACGAACATATTGTAATCTGCTGGCAAGACGAACGTGATAGGAATGAAGTCTAGATGCGCATAACGTGTTGCTACTTGACCTCCGTGCAGGATAATTTCTGTTTTCTCAGCTAAGGGATTACCTTCTCTCTCCAACTCCTTGCGATATCTTTTTATATTCTTCACCAACAAATCTTTGCGGGAAAGTTCATAATGGTTGGGGAAGTGGTTAATCATCTGGTTGTCATTCATCCGGTAGCCACTTTCGACGCTGAATAAGTTTCTGCAAGTTTGCGTCGACGCCCAGTAGAAGTTCCACTCTTCGTCCGGCCCTACTTGGTTCCACGCGCGCCTTTCAAAATTACTCATCAAAACTGACTTTTCCAAGTCTGTGCAGAAGTTTACCCGGCAGCGCTCGACGACGGGCGCAGTCACTCGTCCGTACATAGTGTTGGCTATTTTCTTCGCCTCGTGATTCATTGTAGAGCAATACTGAATGTGTATCTACAAATATTTGCCGTACAGGTGCGTGGTACGTTGTCATGGCTTTCTGTAAATATCGCCCGCTATTGGCCGATATCCAATCTCGTTCGTTTCGCTATGACTACGTGTAAACATTACCCGTATTGATTTTCAACAGGATTTTTTATCTAACAGATTGGGTGCATAAATATTTTAAAAGCGTTTTTGTGCTATGCGGTGAAAGTATTGGAATTACATAAAATCAAATGAAGACATTTTTATATAATAAAGTGTCATTAAGTAAGAAAATAAATTTATTAAATAATGATTTTTAGTTTAATATTACAGTAAGTTACCTAGAAAGATTATATCGTCCTTTACTTTGTAAATCCACATTATATGGTAGTCTTTAATGACTATGGAAATGTATGCAAAATAAGCTAATTATATGGAATATTAAATTTTATACCGAAGTGCTAAGATTAATGCCGTTATAAAAAGGGGCAAAGGTGTTTTATGCGTTAATATTGTTTTGGCGTTTTATGGCACGCACCTCATAATGCAACGTCGGGCTTCTAAACTGGCTTGTTGGAAATAGTTATTTGTCTTTACTAGTCTGTGTTTTAATTTGATTATGATTACAATTTACATAGTTATTTTTAGTATATTAAACACCCGAAAGTAGTTTATTAAATAAATAGCACATTCCTTTGCAATTTTTAACATACGTTATTTTTATCCCAAAAACACAAATAATTCGTCAAGGTTAACGTGTTCATTAATAAAAATTCGGCGCATATCGGTCGCTCACTGATACAACTACACCCGGCCGATACAAATTTACCCTCCCCCACCCCCGCCTCCGCGCACACGTGCTTACGAATGCATTATTAAAAAAACGAGCTTATGTCACCGCGTAATATTTCATTATTATTATTATTTGATATTTTTGTCTGATCTTTTATACCTAAATCTCATTGGGGTGTTCCAGCTTTATGATATACAAAACTAACTTTGTAAAATTTAAATAAAATTTAAATTCATGAATAATAATTATTGACGTCAGGTGACGACCAGTTAAAATATAAATATATACCCAAACTTATTTATGATATGCTTAATATTATGTTATGTGACCAAACTAAAAGAAAAATAAAATAATATTTTTTATTTATACTAAACTGTGTATAATTTGCTTTTATACATCTAGTAAGCAACTACATTTGTAGTTGCTAGTAGATATTGCCACTTGTAGATGGGTAATAAAACCCACTGGTTTCCTTTAGTAATTGATAAATATTTTAGGTACATCGCAGCCCGACCGACAGCAAAACGGTTGTAACACTTGTAGGTCACCCCGAAGGTCTACTTAATAATTCCGATAGGAAAAATCTAATCGAAAGAAACGTTTGCAGAATGCTTGGCCCTAAGTCGATGTAAAATATACATTTAATAAAAGCACGCTAAATACTGACATTCAGCCTAAAATAATGATATGATGACTCTCTTCATTCCCCAAATGGACACTAATCACCATATTCAATTAAATACAAAAAGAATTTAAAGTAAAATCGTAATTATATTTTCTTAAAAAACGTCCATTATGCGACATTATACCCACAATGTCTACTACGTAAATGTTCGCATAAGTGTTAAATCCGATGTTTACCAGACTAGCATAGTGTCAATCGAATACTTTTCGAAAACAATGGCTTACTCCACAGTGCCAAAAGACAGACCATGAAGATATCTCGATCGAGTACGTTTGGCATTTTTCTTGCCTAATATTCAAGAATAAGCAAAAGTATTTTAGTAACCAAACAACACACCCCAAATGTTCCATACTCTTTGTACACAGCATTTGAACCGCTTATTTCGTAACCCAACTTAAGGGTCGGTAATAAAACACTCATTCCCGCCTTTTACATATGGCATGATTTAATAAATGTTTATTCCTTTCTCCACGGTGGGTTCTCTGGGGACTTGAGAAAATTTGTTTACTTTTCCGCCTCTGGCACCTCCGTAATATACTTAAATATTTTATCAACTTGCTTGGCAATGTTGCGGTGTGACGCTCTCTTAGTGGTTACGTGTTACTTAATTATTGTTACTGTTTGTTAGTTGAGAGTATTTATTTGTTTATTTTACATACATACATACATATATAAACTCACGCCTTTATCCCAGAAGGGGTAGGCTGAGGCGCCACCAGGACACCCACATTTCGCCTTGTATGTTCCGTCCCATGATGTGATAAGGAGCGAGCCTATCGCCATATCGGGAAATAGGCTATTATTGTTTATTTTAAATACAGGGTATGTCAGACTACTACCGAAAACGCAGTCAGGTGGTAGTATTTGTGACTTCAGACATAATCCAAATAAAAATTTCCAAAATAAAAAAAGTTATTAAAAAAAAGTTATATTGATCGTCGTATTTGGGTGATAAATATATAGTTTTCCTAAAATAATAATTCACCTCATACCTCTTAATTTTTAAAGACACACAAGTACGCAAGGATTCAAATTATTATTTTCGCAAAAACTATTTACCACCGAAACACCATGATATTTAAAAAAATGCAAAATTAATCCGTCGCTCTTTTTGCGAAATTTTTAGTTGCATTGTCTATTTAACCACTAAAACTACATAAAGGCAAATAAAGGCATGATAGTATATATTATATCAAGATTTAGATCTAAAGTCTATAATAAACACAACACTTAATTTTATAACCACTTCTATTTTCCCTCGTTGAAGTAAGTTAATAACTCGTTCAGACTCGAGATTATAGGTGTAATCTTAAAGTATCTAAGATCGTAAATCTTTTCGCCTCCCTGCCCACTTTCGAACTTGCTTTATAGAGTCCAGAGTCTAGCCTATTCTTAATGTCTAAGCACCTTTCGAAAATTTTAAGCCCTGTACTTCGAAAAGGGTCGTAAATACTAAACAGGGTGCTTGTGTCAAAGTTTTAATCAAAATGTACAAAGTTATTTATCTAATTTTCATTACATATAACTAAGTAACAGATGGTACAAATATGAAGTTTATTATGACGAGGTATGGCCGTAAAAGTTATGGCCGTATATAACGCTGTTACATTTCATTTAATAATAAAATATTTCGCAACAGTGTTGTAAAGAGATGCTAGATAAGAATGGATTGTAGATTCAAATGGATCATAAAACACGTTTTTGTTCTTTAATAAATAAATAAACATAAATACATCCAAGACAGTCTTAATACAATAACAACATTTCAAGTATTGTTTCATGGATGTCAGAAATTATGAAAGACTCCTTGGTTTTATTACGCCTAAAACCGAAATTACCTACAACCTAACGTCTCACAGACAGATAATTATGGTCGTCACACCCGTAATGATTAACTGTGCAAGTCTCAGTTTGCACCAGTATACTGGAACATGTGTAGGCAAATAACTGCGCAAACTTCGTACCAATTGTCGAAAAGCACTTGAAAATGTGTGACGGCCATTACAGTGCCACTAAGGTTGTCTTCATAAAACTGATAAATAAATTAGTCAATGAATTCGAAATTCAAACAAATCAATTCACTTTCTTACGAAGCAAATGGAGTCTAACAGCACACCCACATTGCTTTATTAGTGAGCCCGGAACCCCTTGCATCGTTAGGTGACTACATAATAACATCGGACGGCTATTAAAGTGCTTTTCTGACCTTTTCCTACCGTAAAAGGTTTCCTAATAAAGACCATAGGCGTAATATGTGACCGCGGCTCGGTAAATAAATTTTTGTCAAACGCAAAGCCCTTATTCTACCCACAAACGCCTTCATATAAAAACCTTTAGATTTAGTCTGACATTTGCGAAGATGTAACTTATTATAATAATCTAGTGTCGATATAAATTTGCTGTAAATTGTGAGGTTTCGAGGATTCACGTCCCAGGGTAGACATGTGTGGCTGAGATTGTTTTATTTGAAAATGTGATTTGCTTAGCATTTAATAATCTTGTATAGGTATTGAAATGAACGTACAAAAGACATACGATGTTTGCAGCTTTTACCATTCCAATTAAAAAAAAAGTATAAATTATTCTTCATACTCGTATAATAAAAATACATACAATGTCGTAAGTAAAATAAAAATAATTTATTATATTTTCAAAATTCTTCTAGAAAATATTTAAACAACAAAATAATAAATAAAACATGAAGGTCATAAATATAAATGACATATTGGGAGTCGTAAATATAATATAAATATTATTTCTCAGTCACATAAATTCTCACGGTCCGCGAAGCACAAACTAAGAAATTACATACGACAAATACACAGCATAATATTTGGCTTAATAATTGTGTCAGCTCGCAGGCATATGTAAATACACTGAGTTGGATTTTAAACTTTTATTATTAAGTTTAAATATTTCGTAAAAAGAATGTATGACTAATTATGTCTTTTTTAAGTAGTTACTGCAAACATGTATAAACTGTAAATAATAAGATCCTGGATAAAATAACCAGTCTGAAAATCCAAAAAATATCTTTATAAACTTTACTTTATCGTTAATAAATACCAAATCTTTATAATTCTTATTATTTTTTACTAAAGATTTTCGTTATTGTATCGACACACTTTACATCCAATAACTTTCCGTAAGCCTAAGTTACCGATGCAGATACTTACAATAAGTTTGCAGAAATGCAAATTGTATGTAAATTTCTCGGGATATATACGCTTGGTTATTGGCTGTGTAAACTAATACAAGACGACTGGAGCAATACGCTAATCAATTGCCGTATGATAGATTAAACAAATAAATATTGAATCTGCATCAAACAGAGCATCTGAGAAAGGTGAAAAATCTGGCCAAATAATAACAAGAAAGGAGGACCCCCCAGATCCAGGACGAAGGAACGTCATCATGAAATTAACTCACACAAATTGTCCATGAAATAAAAATATACCAGTGTATCCAGAAAAAAATATACCGGGTATATCAAGACCGCGACCGAAAACGAAGCCGGGTGGTAGTTTTAGTGGTTATAGACACAATGCAACTAACATTTTCGCAAAAAAAGCGACAGATAATTTTTTGCAATTTTTTTAAAATCTTCGATTTTAGGTGGTAAATCCTTAGTTTTTGTGAAAATATTAATTTAAACCCTTACATACCATTGCGTCTTTAAAAATAAAAAGGTGTACATCATTATTTTGGAAAAAATATGTATTTATCAACCAAATACGATGATAAGTAAAAATTTACAAAAAAAAAGTTGTCGATTTTTTTTGCGAAATTTTTACTTGCATTGTGTCTGAAGTCACTAATACTACCACCTGGCTTCGTTTTCGGTCGCGGTCTTGATATACCCTGTATAATAGAAAGCTATGTAGAGATATCCGTACTAATCTGTGATAGGGTGCGAGCCTATATATAGTTATACTGGCTAGAAACTCCAGCACCAGGCAGCTCACATACAATATTGAACCTGAAAATATCTCTGGGATTCAAATCTAGACACTTATGCTTTTCAGACCACTCATAGCCTCATCGGCGCTATAAATTAAATTCTGCGTCAACGAAACCATTTACTAATCGTGGGTGATTAATCAATAAACTCATCTCTCCCTGAATCATGGCTAAGATTGGCAAATCTTTACAGCAATCGACGTCTTATTTTTATGAATGGACTAAGTTAACGACTCGCTATTAGTCTACAGTACCATATTAGTCATCCAAACATTCTTAAATAGTACATTACATCCATGTAAAATCCGTTTTACCTTCAATAAAACATATCCGGTCAATATTTCCATTAATCTCAGCGTTGTCTGAGAGGCTTTGAGAGCGGCCAGGCGGGCGAAGCCACGGGTGGTTTCTAGTAAATTTCGCAAAAGTTTAATTAAAGCGCAGAACTCGGATTAATAAATCCAGCAGGTCTGCACCGCTTGCACTTTGATTTCAAATATTTAACCGAACTATTAGAAATTTGTCATGGGATAAATCAAAATTTATTGGAACTGATTCTGCTACCCACTTCGCATACATTTTTAAATTTATTAAAAGAGGAATTAGTTCATTTGACAGTAAATAATCACGCTCTATACCTTTAGTCACAGGAAGTCTAATATAGGCCTCTCCTAAGGATAAATATTATTTAATCCTTATAAATCATGAACACACACAGAATCGATCCAACAGTGTAAAGATCACACGGTTACATGCTACAAGAAACTATTCCGACCCGTACTCGCAAAAAACATTTACCCCAGCAAACAAAAGTTTCAGGCTTTCCGCCCACCCATGAGCGATAAAAAAACTGCTTTAATAGTGACACATGTACTCTACAGCCCAATGAATACATACATAAATTACACCAACTGTCCCTGTCGTAACGCGCGACTAATAGGGGCCATCGGAATCGCTGAGTGTGCTGCCCTACAAACGCTATTCGTTTACAATGAAGTCACCCTAGATGTGTATTGCGTCGTTCCACAAGTACCAGAGTGAAGTGATCTGTTTTATTGGAACTATGCGGAGAATTTTTACTATCTGGTTTTCTAATTGTATAGTCATTCTGAGTGGCAGCATTGTCTAACTAGAATAAAAATAATCAGCTAAAAACCATTCCCTGAACCTGCAATAATACAAGAGTTGTGACATGAGAATCACAAACTTTTTTGTCTTTACAGTAACGAGATCCGAAAAAATATTTAAGGGCCGCAACGTAATTTCCTTCAATCAGTATCAGTTGGCGCGGATCAAACCTACGGCCTCTCGTTTCACAGAGCGTCAACTAACTGTGCGACCGAGGCTGTCAGAAGAGAAGAAAAAAAAGGATAAAGAAATTAAAACATCTTTTTTTGCTATCTGGACTCGTTCAGTTAATGAAACTGCTAGAGATCCAATAAGCTCTACTCTTCCTTTAATCTTATATTTTCTAAACTCATTAACGGATTGACGCATCAAATCTCTAATAATCCATTTATACGAATCGTAGAGTATCATAGAATCGTATGCGAATATCGCACGACATAACCGCCATAGATTATGGTGTTCTGACAAATGTTTACACAATACAACTTTTTTATATCTTTACGATAATCATAATATCTTCGAGGCGAGAAACTCTCCCCGTGTAAATGTGACTTAAGTTGGCTATAAACTTGGTAACCACATCAAATTGTCGATGCATCTATTGAGTGGTCTTATAATATATAAAAGCCATTCATAACCAGGTATCTATTTTGTAAAACAAAATATAGTAAAGAGCATTTTCGTAGATAGAAAAATAAATACGATAAAAATAGAACACAGAATAATATCAGAGGCTAAATTGATCAATTAAGCTTGCACCATCTTTGACTATAAAACCACTCGGCAATAGTAAGAATGAAGAAATGTATTTTTTTATTATGAAACATTATATTATGGTAGAGCGCAATACCAGTGTAATTAAATTAAAATACGGCCAAAGCATTCCTTACAGTTTTAAGTGCAACTCGTTTATCAAACATAATGGTTAAACATATCTTAAATGGATGAAAGAGCCAAGCAAAAATATATTTAGTCGTATTTTTGTTAACATTGTAACTACGCTTCGAAAAATGCCTAAGGCTAATTATTTTGTGCCATAATAAAATATTTTACTAATAACTAGTCTAGACAGTAGATACTATTATACTTTTTATTTATCTGGACAATATCCATGTAAATAAAATGATCATTTTTCATAATAAAATACCCAAATATTATACGAGAACCGTAAATATTTTTGATAACCACAACACAAAGAAACTAAAACACACCAAGCCGTTTTCGTCTGCCAAACTTATAATAAGATATATGAACTAAAATTAATAGATCGTGATATCCGCGGCTGAGACACTGGCTTGCCAACATCTAATTTATCTGAGAATGGCTGTACGATTTATAGTTTTGCCTCCAGTAACTTTCTCTGGGCCGAAGCCAGCGGTCGAAACAAGTGATAACTATGGCAGCAACTACAAATTGTACATTGTGAGAGTCGTCAACAAACTACAAGCCGCTCAAGCCAATGAGTGTTTAAACATAAATTCCTCTGCCAAACACACGTTTGTGAATAATTGGAATAAATGTTGGCTTCAGTTTCTGTGTCGTCCAGTTTAATGAGGAGTTTTCGTGGAATTATGAAAGGATGTTTAGGTATGTTGATTCGGTGACGTGAGATGTATCTGTGCCCCTAGCCGGAACATTTTGAAGTAACGTATAGTAATTCTCGTATAGTAAAGTAAACGTTTCCCGCTGTGAAATTTTAGTTCCAAAAACGCTCACAATAGCGCTGTTTAAATTACCATACAAAATTTTACTATTACTATTCTATTACGATACTGCAAAATGTTCCGGCTAGGGGCACCGATTGTCAAACCAATGGTAGCAGACACATACGTAAGTCACACACAGTCGTAAGTATGTATGTATTCTTAGTTAATTAATTATCGATAATCAACTTAGAATACACACGAATTCTACCTAAAATTCTATATTTAATGCATACCTAAGCATTTAATACTAGAATTTCGAAGGCATGTGTAATTTACCGACAGGATTAGGCTAACTTGATAGATAAAAAGGCGTACCAACGAAACGGTTGGTATCCATGAGGCAGTCAAGAAATGATAAATGTATATAATATTATGTTCATACCTTATTAATTCGGTCACTTAATTTTCTGTGATATCGTTGAAACCATTTATTATATTCGTAAGTACTAAGTAGATCTTACTTGGATAACGATCTAGCCCAACTGATAATGAATAACTTAACGTAATTTACTTAATGATTACGATAGCTTTGATTTATGGAATAATACGCAACTAAATCTAACTCCAATTTCGGCATAAACTTTATTGCTATATTTGATACAATATAATTATGCTAAGTATCTTGTTAGTTAATATTATATTTTTTGGATAGCGTTTTGATTTTTTTTAAAGTAATAACTACGGTCTCTACTATTTTTTACAATACAAATAATTTGAATTTTAATGAAGTTATGAAAGAAATTTATCTCTATTAGAGGCAGCCTTGGTCACATCAATTTTAGGACCAATATTTTTTCATATTATAATCTTTATTTTTTAATGACGTTTTCTGAAAAATGTTGCTCAACGATATAATTAACAAACAAATTGATCTTGAAATAATAATGGAACGTATAATGTACAATGGTTAATGTACAATACTAATTGTTATATTATTTAACTACCTTCAACTTTATAGCAACATGACAGCACTATACAATATTATTCTAGGAAATTGTTCTAAATATAATTTAACAACTAAATAGCATAGTAGGTCCTGAATAGATAAATTTCCATTGTGCAATTCCAAATCCTAGTGGATTTGCGAATGACTACAGTTAGATAACTCTGTGGCTGCATTAGTTATTTATTACGTGCCTTTGTTACTTGCAACGTTATTTATATTCTATTATCGTTAAATATAAATCACGATATCCAACCAGATATTTTCCGTATTATCCTTGAATCCTTGACAGCCTCCGTGGCGCAGTTGGTTAGACGCCGCCTGTGAAACGAACCGCGGGTTCGATCCCCGCACCGAGACAAATGTTTGTGAGAACCACAAGTATTTGTTTCGGGTCTGGGTGTTTGTGAGACCGAAAAGTCTCTCGTAGTTCCTGATACCCACGACACAAGACTCAATCTTAGTGTGGGGTCAGGACTATGTATGTGACTGTTGGGTGTATTTATTTATTTAAATCTATTAATTTCTGTGTGTGAAGACCGCCAACCTGTATTAGATATGTATGCTGCAGGCTTAAATCAACTCAATCTAACTCTCAATTGCAGATTTGTTTACTAGTGGTAAGTCTCCCATATGTGCGAGACCACCTTGGTAGGTACCACCGCAATATCTATGTCCCCCGCCTAACATCAGTGTTGTGTTCCAGTTTGAAGGTCATTGTAGTCAGAGTAACTGCTGGACATAATGAGACTTAACAACTTATGTCTCAGGATGGCGAGTGCAGTGGGATGCCAACATAGCTTTGTAATTCATGGTTTTGTCTGGTTTTGCTACTTTCCATAACCGTATCTCGTCGAACCTTACTCTAAGAAGAATACATACATACATACATACATAAACTCATGCCTTTATCCCCGAAGGGGTAGGCAGAGGCGCCACTAGGACACCCACATTTCACCCTGCATGTTCCGTCCCACGATGTGATAGGGGGCGAGCCTATCGCCATATCGGGCACAAATTCCTGACTCCGGGCTGATAATGAATAGAAAAATCCAATATCACTTTGCCCGACCCGGGACTCAAACCCGAGACCTCAGCTTTGTAACCGTACCGTAATACAACTACGCCACCGAGGCAGTAAGAAGAAGAATACATACATATTATAACGGTTAATAGAATGAATTGCTAAATTACTTTTCCAAAACGCTTAAGCGAACACAGAGATAAGAAACAACACACCCGCATGAATAATTTTAACGCAACAACATATTTTGACTGCATTTCTATAAAAGAACCCGATATTACAATAAAACCGCAATATATTTCATTGTCATAAATTATGATAAACATCGGAGCGTCTTCGGGTCGCGTCACATTACGAATGCGCTAAGTTCAACTATCGCGATTCCGAGCCATTTAACACGGCGAGCCCGTGATGTGCTATTGTAACATATTACCACATACATTAACGGGCTGCTAAACTCCATTCGATTTATCTAGAATTGTATTTCGTTTCCTCAATTTTGTTACATAAAATTATATTATTTTTTATTTTGCCATTCCCCTGATGGTAAGCGACACGACCGCTCATGAACAGTAACAAACTAAACAAAACCATGAATTACAAAGCGATACCTGGCATTCCACTGCGCTCGCCATCCTGAGACATAAGATGTTATGTAGCATTATGTCCAGTAGTTACTCTGGCTACAATGTCCTTCAAACCGGAACACAACAGTGCATTTACACTGCTTATTGGCGGGAGAAGTAGACATTTCGATGGTACCTACCCAGGCGGCCTCTCACGTAATATGGTAGACCTACCACCAGTACCTAAATTTATCAATGTATATAATACGCCCACACTGCTGATTGTTGAGTAGTGGTTCTTGTACAATCGGGAGGCCGATTGAAGGAACTTAGGCCAAAGTCCCCGCTTGGTTGTTTATAGATTATGCCGTAATTATTATGTTCCACACCGTAGATTTATTTGTAAAGATTTATGTGGTATGCTGGTTTCCTTATAATTTTTTTCTTTACAATTGAAAACGTATTAGTCAATACACACGTGGATTAATACATCTTATCATATTAATTAATATTCACTACAGCCTGACTCTACCACTTACATTAAACTGGCAAATAAATAATATAAATTATTTTAATACACCATTGAAGTCACGAGCAAGGCTAGTATATTCAGACATAATATATTTCAATGGTATTGTATTAGACGCTTAAGCAAAAACGCTGCTATTTGTCATAGCGCTCAGAACTCACAAGTCACTGTTTTTGTGTTCATAACATTAACACTACTGTAATCATATCTTCATATTAAACAGAAACTATATTGTAGTAATTTCAAAGGATAACAGGAAGTCTTGTTCGCCGACTCGGGTCTAGTATTTGCAACATATGAGAAAATGCCAACCCTAGTAATTTTTGTAATTTCTCCGCTCATAATATTAAGAGCCTACTACAATTTTGTCTGGATATTAAAAGTGCTTTTAAAATAAGGAGGGTAAGGATTAAACTAATACTTTACAGTGATATTGAAATCCGCTCCTAGCGACCCTCCTAGCGATAAGTATAGTATCAGATACCTTTAATAATGACGAGCGGTGTGTATGGTCGCGAGGAGACTAGGGATTGTAGGTAATTTATCTGCTAGTATTATCGTGATAAACATAAAAAATATGTTATTTGAACTCAAAGATTTTTTTATAATCTTTTTGTACCTCTAATAATTTTGTTTGTAGATAGTACAAGGACTGCATTAGCATAGGTAAGGCACTGGGAATAAAACAGGGTGCCGCAAAATTAGCCTGTTGTGTGTTTCATACAAATCTCAACAATCATGCATTTCAACCACTTTATCCAAAATATACCAATCTCGGTAGAGACGCAGGTACTTTCAAAACTTGCTCTAAAAGTCTAGATTTTACTCGAGGCAAGCCTTTTGGTAGTTTGATTATAGGTAATCGAATATAATCAGTAATATTCCGGTCACGTGCCTTCGGGTAATTAGTTTCTCAGGTCGCCATTGTCTATTCAATCATACACCTAACATGCCCCAGCAATATTATGCAGTTAATTGTAAATTACGATAGTTCATAATAGGTACAACAAATTAATAATATATTAAACGAAACGGAATAAGATTTTTATAATGTTTTGTGATCGAAACTTTGTTTTTAAGTATATTTACAAGATAAAAATATCTTACATCTGTACAAGTTACTTTCCAAGAAAAAAGAAAACAAACTCGATTGATTGGTAGTGCCCGAGCAAAGAACAATTCAGGCAATGGACGCGTAATTAAATTGGACTCCGACCAAAAACATTAATTACTACTTGTTCGGCTTCTTTAAGAGATCTAAATCGCCTCTTTGTAGCAAAAATGCCTCAATCGTTACGCTTTTTGCTCTTTTTTCCGCCATGTTAGTAAAAATACCATGTTAATCTCAATACAACTATATGTATATTTCTATTTATTTAAAGTGATAAGTAGTCATGCTGCCCCGGTGGCGTAGTTGTACAAGGGTACAATTACAAAGTTGAGGTCTCGGATTCGAATCCCGGGTCGGGCAAAGTTATATTGGGTTTTTCTATTCATTATCAGCCCGGAGTCAGGAATTTGTAACCGATATGGCGATAGGCTCGCCACTTATCACATCGTGGGACGGAACATACAAAGTGAAAAGTGGGCAAGGGCCTAATAGCACCTCTGCCTATCCCTTCTGGGAAAAAGGCGTGAGTGTATGTATGTATGATAAGTAGTCATTTTTGTCAACTGATTTAATGGTAATAATACTGAAATCCTGAGATGGCAATAATTTTGATATTCAAATGAATTAATATGTAACATCAAATGTTCTGTGAGGAATATTGACCTAAAAAGCTTCTAATATAAAAGCCGCGTCGCGCGATGGAAAGTTACCTTTGAACCAATTCAAAATAATCTTTATTCTAATATTATCATTGCTTCAGCGAATATTATATTTGTGAAGAAGAGAGACAAAGGAAAATTCAGGATGGGAATAATATAATTATTCCCTTAAACTAAATTAAAATAATATATCACCCAACAAAAACTGTACAAAATATGCGACTATTTAGACGTCATGTGAACCGAAGTATTACACTAATATAACATGCAATATCTTCCCTTCTTCTTCTTGTAGTATACGAGTATAAAACAAAGTCGTGTTTATCCGAACACTTATAACTCGAGAAAGGCTGAACCGATTTTCATGGTTTTTGATTTGTTGTATTCGTCTCCGATCCGAATAGTAAAATAACTATTAAAAAAATTGGAACATGAAAGAATAATATAAATAAAAGAAAAAACATTTTTCCATACAAAATGTTCATAGGTTTCGTAGTATTTGCCTCTATCGTTGTAAATCATACTTGACAACCCCATTAAATTTCTATATTTTATATCAGCCCATATACGTCCCACTGCAGGGCACGGGCCTACTCTACAATCGAGAGAATCGATTGAGAGTGGTTAGGCCATATAGTCCACCACGCTGGCCTAGTGCGGGTTGGCGGACTTACATACCGTAGAAAATTCTTTAAAATCGCTACGGTATGCAGGTTTCCTCACGATGTTTTCCTTCACCGTTAAAGTGCGTGGTGAAATTATTTAACTACTAAATATTAAAATATTAACTAATATTATTATTATTACCATTAAATTATTTAACTACTATATATAAAGTATTTATTTTAACACACAACGCAATTAATCGTAGGTTAATATCTAGATATTGTCCGTTTTATGTACAAATGAATCTGATATCATGCTTATTACTGTCAATTCAACGTTGTCCTTTGTAGAGTATCCGATGACAGTAACTCAATACTAATTGGGATGTTAAATGACCGGATTTCCAACATCAAAGGTATCATTAGTCATCTACTGGAGTTAAGCAGCTCGCTGTATGTATATGACCCACGTCCATTAGCAATAAGAAAGAAAGAAAATTGATTTATTAGTCACATAAAAACGATAAATGTATGCAGCATACAAGACACATTGGTAATCAACTACCTACTACAATTAACAACAAAGAACAATAATAACAACTTAAAATTAAAACAAAGCGAGAAAAAAAACACACACAAAAATTATAAAAAAAAATTAAACCACCATAAAAAAGAAAACATTATAAATAGTTATTAGACACATATTACAATTATACAATTATAGCTTACGTCTGTTTCTTTTAGACCAGAAAGAGTTTTATTATTGCCACAACTTGTAATTAGAACTAAATACATCTAACACAATAAACTTAAACATATTTCAAATCCATATGTATATTTATCTCACCATCCCTATATTATTCCAACTGATTGCCTCACTTTAGTATAAAAGGAGCTACACAATAATTAGTTCCCACTTCTTTCTATCTCTTTTTTTTCTATTTAAAGTAGTTCGAGTTTCGAGTTAAAGAGATATCGTACCAAGAGACTTCGGTGTTTGATCTTATTTTAGCTTCTGCCACTAATGATATTAGATCACAAGAGTTATATTAAAGTAGTACCATGATTTCACTACTGACAATGTGACTCAAAATGAACCATAGGGCAAATCAATACCCAAGAACATCGGCCGCATATGTCTCTTAATAAAACGAGACATTTTTCAGTAAATATCGTTTTCTCTCTATATTGGTTTAACCAGCGGTCTCTGCCAAGTGTTGCTTGTGGTGTGAACGCAATATCGGGTACAATACTCAACGCAATAAGTTTCAATACCATTCAAACTTATTTTCCACGCCGCTGTTTTTGTTCGGAAAGAGCAAACAGATGTTTGAACCCGTACGTTTTTATGCAAAATAGGATTTGTAGTTTTGTGTTTTGCGTACTGTATGTATTTTATATTGAGGAAGAGCAAATTGCACATAGAAACCTCTTTATATATTCTTCTTTTAATTGTTGCATTATTTAACTACCAGGCTGAATTATAATGTATATTCCATAGAAAGGGAGTAGTTGAAGACAAACACCCAATGAATAAATAGAAATGTTAAAGTTATATTAAGTTTATATTAAACTACATTATCTGTCGAACTCCTATGCCACAGCCTCCCTTCAGTGTTTCAAGACTTGAGTGGTGGCCCAGCATACTTTCGCAATGTCGATTAAGACTCACAAATTTTACCATACATACATACATAAACTCACGCCTTTATCCCCGAAAGGGTAGGCAGAGGCGCCACCAAGACACCCACATTTCGCCTTGTATGTTCCGTCCCACGATGTGATAGGGGGCGAGCCTATCGCCATATCGGGCACAAATTCCTGACTCCGGGCTGATAATGAATAGAAAAATCCAATATCACTTTGCCCGACCCGGGACTCGAACCCGAGACCTCAGCTTTGTAACCGTACTGTAATACAACGACGCCACCGAGGCAAAAAATTTACCAGGTACCCTAAATTAAGAAGTCTCGTATTTTCAACATGGCTTAACGACTAATTTCACCAGATATGTAATGGTCGTACTATGTAATGGGCTAATGTACGTTAACAATAACTGACAACAACGTGTATCATTAGCAAAACACGAAATAAAACATCGCAAAGAATACGCATCAAAAGGAGTTTCTCAACAAATATTAAGAAGCAAACAACGATACCAGACCCAAACAAACAACTACATACACGATAACATTACAAAAAAAAAAGACATTACTTATTCGCGTCGTTTGTTACTGTAACGGCAATCTTCGCCAATAAATAATGTCACCGAATCGCTAGTTTCCGAATCATTACACAGATCGAATTAGGACGGCAGAAAATTCCATTGAAATATGACACCTGTTAGGACTGATCATGCTCCGCCGAACACGACGTAGGCCTAATGACACGGTTTTTCTATTCGGCATTTTTACTCCTGAATCGCCTTTTTGAATAATTTATGAGTGTGCCAGCTATTATAAGGAGGATACGTGGGGGGTTTCTGAATCAGTTGGTAATACACATTACCTGTGCTAAAATTACATATTCTGTGGGAACGTGTGCTGGTAAAAATATTTGGGTATGCGCGACACAGATTGAACTTTTAGCAGACCTCAAAATGATATTTATGTATGCGTGGTTAGGCGTTTAAACTGTTACTTACGAGAGAACAATAAATAAAATATAGTTAAAGATGAAAAGAAAGAAAAAAATACAGAGTAGAGGATGGAAAGGCTGGAAGGTGATAGTGCAGGGATTAGTGAGAGCTTCGACAGAACAAACTTATTATCTGACATAAGACCCACAGTACTCGAAATTTGAGATACGAAAACTTCTAACCCACTGATTTTATAAATTATACCAAGTCTACGTCACGAACAACAGTAACTAATTTGATTAAAATATCTACTCACTGAATACAGACCGCTTCTAAAATTTTGCACTCAAAATCCTTGTGTAAATAAAGATGATGGTAATCCACAATTATAGGAATTTAAAATGTAATTACCTATACATGAGTAATCAACAAGAATTTAATTATAACATTAAGGTTATTCAGTATCATTAAATATAATAATACTGCGCCATAATGTTCTAATATTACATGAACTTTACCAACGAAGTTTCTAAGTGCAAGCCAAGTGCGACCATTACAGCCAAAACTTGGATAAATGCACTTGAAAACAAACGGTTGGAACTAGTAAATTAATTGAATATTATACTGCTCTTCTAACTAGTTGAATCGGAGTTAATTAGGTAAGGATTACGTTTATCATTATGAATAAGTTAGGCGCTCAATCAGAAATTATTCTAGTTGAATGAATTTGTATATTACATTACTCTATATTTGAATATGGATTACTTATTAAGATAATATATTATGTTGATGAATGCGCATTATACACAGATTTTGAACCAAGATCTATTACTCCACCAAATGAAAAGTCGTACCAGGAGTCAATTGGATTATGGATATTCCAATTTTCAAATATGAGTTTCTTCTCCTGATTTCATTCGCTTAGAATTCGTTATCCTAGGTTAAAATGATGCGCAATTTTCATTAAATACTTTCTCTATTTACTTTTTACGAAGACTCTTAAGTCTTAATAAAACTAAATAGTTTTATTGGTGGTTTTCGTGTGTCACACGACTTTCTATTGATATGGCAAAATACTACACCTGATTGTAAACACAGCTTTATCCGAATATATATTAGAGCGAAGAACAACGCTCCTAAAAGCCGTAAGTTCCGATTGCTGTAAACACAAGGAAATATTCCATTATAAGCCTTTACGCCAAAACGTAGATTTATACCGAGCGCTACTGCGAAATTATTCAAATGACATGTCCGGAATCACTGGCATAAAACGCAGACAACAATTTCTGGATCAAATAAAATACGTACAGAGAACGCAAGGTGTCTTCCCACATTACACTACACCACAAAAGTTTCGACCAAATTAACAAGGGATGTAGTAAGCCGATTAGCGGGGTCTGTGTTCGTACACGTACATTTTGGCCTCAATTTTAAATTTTTAGGTGTAAACCTTCTGTACGGCTTTCCCATTTCACGGTTCGCTTCAGTGTCAAAGGGAGGACGGGTGTCGTTCTCAAAAGGTCGTAAAACGTCCTCGAAGGATGGCGTCGGATGCGATTTCAGGATTTATGTCTCATCCCCAACCTCGTATGGAGCGCTCGATAAAGGGTGACATACTGGAAACAAGTTTCGTTTAGCTTTTACACAGCTAACACGTCTCGTAGATTGAAGGCGTTTGATTGTGTGTTTATGGGTGTAGATGTAAGTGAAAAGTACTGTTATGTGTCTCCTGGAGCATATTTTCCAGATATTGCCTTACACAGCTATTTTTCGGAGATGTTTTGTCTTCCCACGCGTACAAGAAAATCTTTTTACATTATTTATATAGATACACAACACATGCCAGATTCTTTGACAAATTCGGTGCTAATGATGATTATAAATAGAAATAGATTTCTTCTTAAAAAATGAGTAATAATGAAAAATGGAGAAATGCAATTCGCTCAAAAAACAAATGCCGAACAGCATCTATCTATTTCAATATACACAGCAATAGATTAATTTCTTTCCATGCTTTTGTATAGAGAGGTATTGCAGACAATTTATCTACCTGAGTGTGCCAACTCGATCGACGGGAACTGGAAATAACCACGGCAATCGGCATTGCTGTGTTAAGACTTATGGCTGAGTTTTGCGTTGATTTTACAACTCTCTAAAAACATCGATACATTTATATCTTAGGGCTGTTGGCATCAATTAATGCAATGACCACAGGAGTATATCTGTATATGTTGGGTGTATTTATTTATTTACTATTTTAAAGCTAATTTAAAATATTTCTATTATATTTTGTAACATTTTTCATATCATACGTTAACATGTCTGCAGCAGAAGCAGCAATACAAACAACACCCTATATTAACTACAAAAGCAAAACCCTTCTCGTTAGAAATATACAGCAGCGTTATCAAAACTTTAATTCAATTAACCGAACAGTGTAGCATGAAAGCAATTTTCTCGGCACTGAATAGCTCGATATTTAATCGAAACTGCCGAAGGGCACACATCACTTAGCAAAATTAGAAAATGTATTGAAAAAGGTGGCTATAGTACTTTACAGACGAGTCAATCTTAGATCATTAGTGTTTTTTTCCCACTAGCACCAAGCAAGGTCATCCATCAAAAAGTCTATAATTTATCTCAACCGAGGCTCTTGGGTGACAACGGTGAGGTGACATTTAGCAAACTTATCTACTTTGGCTCCGGGGACTTTTATGCCGCTTTAAGCCTAACTTTAAGTCTTTTACAATGATTTAAGACTTTATTTATGTGGCGTGCCAAAGTGCTTTTCGAACGTGATATACGAAATAAAATAGAAATTGACATTTATAGCCAAGTAAGTCGTGAAAAATGAGTAAATTATTTTCGTCTTTTCGCCTTTGAAGTTATTTAAGTAGGCTTACGCCCGAATACTGGAACGACATTCAAATAATAAGTTGCTCTTAACAGCGCACGGCTCACTTAGCCAGTACATTTAATCGGGATTAACGTAGTTAAGTGCAAGTTATATTTAAGTTGCGTTCCAGTATTTGGGCGTTATTCTCTTAACAAAAACATCTCAAAAAGTGTATTCTACGTCGATAGTAGGTAACGCTGTCTATCTTAATTTATGAAACTATAGCACTTTTGTGAACTAGATATTAGTTCCTTGAAATGACTGATAGTAGGCTTAGTTCTGTCTAGGCATTTTAAATATTTCATTATCACTGCACTAATTATGGAAAGTAAGTGCGCATAAATACTTAAATTTCTTTGGTAAATTTTCGACCTCGCTACAATTGCTATCTAATACACGTATGTATAGAACATTAGACAATTAAATTCTTGTATCTAACAACATAACATAAATAAAGCCGTTGAATTCTAATTCTACACAAGCCATGAATCGCACAATGTATCGTCGACTAAACATCCGAACACAATAACTCGTTTCCGAGCGCACGTTGCAGTAAATTTAACTATTTCACCCGCATGTACTCCGTATATACTCTGTACTATAGTATAGTATATGTACTATAGACTACGACTATAGTCGAATTTGGACGAGCGCAGTTCCATAAACATATTAGCGTGTTCGCGAACAATTTCCTATCCATTACGTTCAAAAGTGAACTGCGCCCTCGGGACGAATACATAAGTATAATCCCATTGAAGCTTTGTTTGCCGTTCATAAACGATTTATCATCGATATTGTCTTTTAAGGGAATGTCTCTTGGGTCTTCATAAATGTAGCCATTAAATAAATCTGAACTTTTATTTTTAAAATTTAATTTATTCGATGTTGGTTAGTACCTAGGCCACATTTTTTGATGTCAAGTAGTAAGCTCTAATTGATCAATTAGAAATAATATTTTATAACATGCAAAACAATAAAAGAAATGCAAACGTCTGAAAATACTATATTACCATTCTCTTAATTTACAAAGGACTTCGTTCTTTGGTCCAGATATAAATATTTGCGAACAATCTGACCCGTGTCGGAAATAGACATCGTGACCTCTGATTTTACAGGCGTTTGTCGTGTGCCGTCACCCTAATCAATAAATAAGTAGCTCAGGATTGGAATAAATGTCCTTCTCAATTGGTCTGGATACAATGAAACACATTGTAACATTACTATATTTTCATCATCATACATTTTAAGAACGTTAATCAATACTTTAAGAGCAATAATTAATTGAAGCTTAGAAAGAATCAATAAAAAGTGCGTGGTGGCCTGTTGGTATTTGGTAACGGACCAGACGCGGCTGCCTACATGTTCGCGGTGGTCGCGGGTTCAAATCCCAGGGCACACCTCTGACTTTTCGGAGTTATGTGTGTATTGCTAGTCAATCACCGCGCACTTTAACGGTGAAGGAAAACATCGTGAGGAAACCTGCATACCGTAGCGATTTTAAACAATTTCTACGGTATGTAAGTCCGCCAACCCGCACTAGGCCAGCGTGGTGGACTATATGGCCTAACCACTCTCAATCGATTCTCTCGATTGTAGAGTAGGCCCGTGCCCTGCAGTGGGACGTATATGGGCTGATATAGAGATATATATAGAGAATCAACAGGCGGAGTCAATTTGGAAATAAATCTGATTTGAATTTGTAATATAGAATATTAATTACTCGATCACCCTACTGCTTTGATCTAAAATACTTCATCTCTTATTTAAAATCTTAATAGATTTTTTATATAATATGTCCGGGAAACGAGCAAACAGATCACTTGATGGTGGTCACAGCCGTCCATGAACATCCAAAACGCTTGTATCATAGACGTGTTGCCAGCCCATCAAATCGGGAGGAGAACCGAAAGAATAGGATTGAAAGAGAAAAGGAGCATTGGGCATCCGGAAATCTAAATAGTAACAACAAAAATTATAACACAGACACTCATGGGTATTTGCTTGCTCTACATAGTGCTATTAAACACGATAGTTTTCGTATTCTAAAATATATTTTAAAATAAACTGTCAATGAAACCGCCTTTGATAGTAGGTAACTTTATTCACGGTCTATCCCTAAATAGCATACTCGCAAACCCCAACGACTTTAACAATAAAGAAATGCTTCCACAATCCACATTTGGAACCATAAAATGAACCCAAAACAACTACCATATGAAAATATTCGGCACCCATACGATTTACATGAAAATAAAATGAACGGAAACGCCGAACAGCATTGTACGAGCTACATCCAGATAATGGCTTCTAAAAGACATAAAAAGTAGTTGGCAGTCGACAAAAGAACCACAAAACAAACGGTACGGGTGTAAACGCGGCCGCAGCTCGTTCCGGCTTTAGCTATGCAGTGTCATGCTAACAGCTAAAGGAGACTTATGAACTCTGTTTCTTAAATAAACCGCTGTTTTATTTACGATTTATAAAAGAGATTAATTGTATAGGAAACTAAATACTATACAGTGTCATGCTAATAGCTAGATTAGACTTATGGACTCCAGCTTCATAGAACCCAATTTTAATTAAGATATATCTGTTATTGGCCGTGAGATAAGTAAACCAGTTGTATTATATAGTAGTATTAAGGGCTGTGGATTTTATGCGAATAAATAAATATGTATGTACTCGTATAACAGATTGATTAGATGGGAAAGAAATAGTTGTAGAATACGGTTTAAGGACTGTGTCGTTCGTTGATGCTGAAGATTGAGCGAATATTAAACTTTTAGAACAAAGGTAATATTAAGTGACAAGAGACGGTATATTAGATGTGAACTCTTGTATTTGATTCCCAAGCCAGATAATCCTTCAAAAACTTTTTTAAATATTTAGGCGTTACTTACTTGGATTTTGAACAGTTTCGGTTTTTACCTCAAGTTGAATTAATCTAGTGCTAAGTTAAATTTTATTTTTGCTGCATGTGTGCTTAAGCTTAATAAACCGATGAAATAAAGACAATTAAAATAATTAATGAGGCAGATTATGTTACTAATAAGAGAATAGACAAACTAATTTCTCACAACCCTCAAAATGTCAGCCTTCCTTCAACAATAGCAATAAACGTCAGCAATGTTAATGAAGAGCTGATATTGTCGGTATAATGAATTAATCACGAGTGACGTTATCAATTAGTTATCCCGATATCGGAAGTCGAGCGCGATATAAATCAACCACAATGACGGCTGGGACTAGACCACTTAGTTAGTTATGGTCGGGACATTAGTTCTCCCAAAAAAAATTATATACGAATGTATGACACAACATTGAAATTAGTAAATGCTTGTTGCACATTTAGGAAGTAATATAAATAACTTTAATACATTTCTTGTTATTTAAATTTTTAATACGATATAAAAAGAAAATATCAAAATCGAAACAATTTAAAGAATAAAAAAGAAAAATCTAAATCAACGAAGCAGGTTCTACAAAAACAAAAGGAAATCACACAACTTCCAAGAACTTTTAAATCAAACATTCGCAAAAGGGCACTAAAGGTAACGATGTTTCGATTGTGTAACCGTCCACTATCACTTGAAGTTAAGGCATTTGTACAGGACGGGGACGAAGCCAAAAGGTTCGTTGTAACAACTTGACAAACCCATCTGCCGGCAGCTCGCTCCAAATTACTTTAATCTAATAACAAATCCTTTTACCCGCTCATAAATGTTAAAATCCCCTCACATTCCTAACATTAATTTGGAATTTAAATTGATTAATCGTTCTTTCAGCGGAAATAAAATAATCATTTTTTCATAAATTCTATTTATTTTTAGGTACAATATTAACGTTTAATCTTCGAGAGAAATATTTTTGTTCTGCAATACACTTTTGTGATGTTGGACGGCCACAAAAAATGATAGGTTTGAAGTGATGTATGGCAAGCGTAGGACACTACAAATCAAACTGACAGTTTTATATTGCATTTCGTTACATTTTTGATAGCACATTAAAAATAATAAAGATCGATCTTTCAATCTTCACATAACTGTACCAATCCATAAAATAAGTTATAACAATTGGATTTCTTTAATAATAACAGTGAAGTCTTTATTTTACGTTTTATACAACAAATATGTTCTATTTAAAAAAATAAAATTTCGCCATGATTCAATTTTGTTCATATTTGTGTATTTTTATGTGTAAAATTATCTGATAAGAAAATAGCGAGGAAAATTGGTGCGGAAATAAAAATTCATTCGCGTCTTAGGTGCTACGTTTATGTCGACCGTTTGGGTAATGGGAGGACCCATTAATTAGTTAAGTAGTATTAATCGCAACTCATCATTAAGTAAAAGTCCCACTTCAGTTGATCACTTAAAATTGTATGATGACCATACAGATACACATTCAATTATGTACATATGTACACATGTATAAACAACCTTATGATTACTATATCACAATGGACATTGCGGTTTAATAAGTTCAGCAATTTAATCTATGGCTGCCAAACCCAGATAAAGTGAACTATTATAGTGATGGCAATATACGAATAACACACATACATTTCTCCAGATCCATTAGGTAATTATTTTTAGCCACAATGTATGTTTTTCTTTATGTATAGGTATACATATTATCTTCTACATAATAAGTTATGACGATCCTGAAATTGAGGATAAATATTAATCGTATTAAGTACATAATATGTAGTTGTATAATAAGGCATTAAACTAGTTACTACATACGAGTAGGTATTATCTATTAAATTCACATGAATATTTCTCCAACCTAAAAACGATAGCATTCAAATTTCAAACGAATTCAGCGTATTACATTTCTATCATTCCTACTTTATTTCATTACGTCCACGGATATTTTAATTCATCAAAGAAACATTTCAACGTAAAAGCAACCGTTTCATGTCAAAGGAACACTCGATGAATGGCGTAATACGAAGTCGAATCCATTCATGTGTACAACAGTATGCTCATTGATAATATTGTGCCTGATATCATATTCATAGAAAGGGCTTACCAGAGCTTTGTACAATGTAAAACCAGTATTGGTATATATGTTTTTGTACCGCCGAATTATCCCTACTGGGAATAGATAAGCGCGTGCGTTGGTTGTGCTGGCACGGTTTAGTTAAATTATTTACCAATATGTAATAATATATTTCAATATTGCGTATATTTCGATATTTACATAACTAGCGTAGTGTCCACAATGCAAGTGACAAATAGAGCGTGTGGTGGTTCAATACTTCCTAGAATCAATAAATTTTAACGAAGACACGGCACGAGCGGTTGTAATATTGTTAACGTATCTTTTAGTTTATTTTGGCTATCTTGATGTGAGTAATAATATGCCTGTTCTGTGTGTCGATGAAGGATGATGTTCGGATTGTAGAATAAAAAGTCCAGGGTTCGTGAAGCGAAGATTTATTGCAGTACCTTCGTTTTTGTTACAAGAGTGTTACATAGACTGGCTTTAAAACGTGTGCTTGCAAGTTATATCTATTCTCAATATTTATTTTCGAGTAATCGAGGTAGGTACAGTGTCGTGCGGTAGGATGATTCATTCTATAGACGTATCGAAGCATTAGCTAGTGACATAATCAACGGATATGAACAGACGAATATACCTGAATTACATATGGTGATAGATTAATGTCAAATATCTTCACAATATTGTGGGAGACGGCCCTTGTGCAACAACAGGCCGTATACATAAAGAGTGATTGATATGGGTCAAGAAATATATAAAAAAATCGAGATTTATCTATCACCTGGTCACATTACTACAATCAAATATAGCTGATTGATGGTTAAAGAGGAGCTACCACATAAAACATCTCACAAATAAATTAATTCACTTAAAAAAATGAAAACCACGCAAAAAAGCACCTCGTGTTTTATAAAAACAAAATGCACAAACACATCTGCTCTTTAAAAATATTTTAATATAAAATTTCGATATTTCTCAACGTGCTCTTATTCTAAGAGTTTTGTGCTAACCATTTTTAATTTGCAAAGTGCTTTGTATAAATATAATGAAAATGCTGTGGTGCTGACGTACACTACGCGAGTTTTTGTGGTCACGAGATGGCACGGTCGTAATACATTGGTCCAACATAAGCTTCTTTCATTATAGACATGGGGCATGAAAGGATATAAAAGATAAACAAGATAACTGCGAGATAAGCCTGTAGTTGTAATGGTCTCGTGTAACTTTACCTTTTTCAACATCGGATTACTTAAATGGTCTGGATATTTTCTTTAGGCAAATCGAGCGAAGACCTTAATTATGTAGTTCTTTTGGTTGTAAAACTTAATTAAATTAATCGAGTTTTTCTGTTTGTCTTTGCCATTTTCGTTACGAATAAGCGTTGTTTATTAAAAAAACTGCTTAGTAAACTAACATAACTGCTATTTCTATGTTAGTTACATTTTTATTCCGGTTCTGGGCTGGAAATTAAACTCAAATCAATATGGACTTCAGTACGAAAACTTCCGTCCTTCGATGTGAAAAAATTGTAGCCTTTAGCAATTGTCTGATAGAAACATGACCATAATGCTGTTTTATCATGACTATGTTTCGATACTTATTCTGGCATTGAGTGTCACAACAAATTCAAACGCTTGAATTAATGTTATAGTAATCGACTACAACATTGCTCGTTTCCTAATCACTATCATTTCTCCTCTACTAATATAATCACCATCAGTGCCGGCGTTAGGGTAGGGCGCGATTAGGCGACGACGCTAGGGCGCCAGTGCCGAAAGGTCGCCGAATGCCGAGATTTAGAGTAACCTATAGTGTACTCTCTATGATTTGCTGTTTTTCGCTTGGATTTGGATAGTACTTATTGTGCGCCGTAGAAATCTCGCCCAGGGCGTCGGTATTGCTAAAAACGTAACTGATCACCATCCTCTTCTAAAGTATGCAGAAACTTTGTAAATATAGTTAATAATAAACGTAATAAAAGCCAATAATATTTTTCTTACGTCCGTAAATCAAATGTTAGAAATAGCATCACTTGAAAAACGCCACTTTACCCATCTAAAACTTTGCAAAAGAGCGCAAAATATGATAATGAGGCATGCCAAATTTAGTTTCCTTTCGATAAAATGCCGGAAAGTTTTTAAAGGACGATATTATAAGGGTGAATGTTGAAGTAAGAAAATAAGTAAACTTGGTTGATAAATTTTAGTAGCACGACTAGGCCGTAAATGTTTAGATAGCAGCTCTTAGCGGATGGAATTAACGTGGGGTTTTAGTTACGCATGATGTCGATAAATTAGAAATGAGAGTTACTTGAGACATAAAAAATATAAATGAGTTTTAGATATATATTTTATTTTATTATGCTTTTCGATTCGCCAATGTAATAAGATGTGGTAATGTTTTACGTGCCGGCTATAAAGTTTTTATTAATTCCTAAACTCCGAGGACGCCTTTATCACTGTAAATATTATTATTAGGCACGTACAAAACATGTTTTCATTAAAAACCATATTTTATTACTAAAAGTAGTTCTTGTAAGTATATAAAAATCATCATTTTTCTAACATAAGAATTATATTAATTTTTTAGAATGACGTAACTTAATGATATCATTTTTAAATTATTAAGCTTATTTTGTACCATATTGTAATACGCCAAATTCATCAATCACTCCATAGCCAAATAAAAGGTATTTATAGAGCCTTGAAAGCCTTTTATAAATTCAATACACCGTATCTCTTCAATTGAGCTCAAATATAATTTCAATCGGCGGATTAACCGTACATAAAATAAAAGATCTCGTCAGAAAAGCAATTTAAATTTCGTAGTATCAGACAAAATATTCATTCTACCTTTAATGAATATTCAAACAGGATGAATTCGCAAAATTGCCACCTATGAGTAAGTGTACTTTAAACTTGCTTCATTTGTATTCAGTTCAGGGCGGCAATTTGATTGGCTCTGACTGCGATGATTGCAAATTTCAAATATACCGAAAATCCATCTCTATTCCCAATACGGGCAATTTGTAATGCATATCGCCTCGTAAACTTACGTGCTTCAGCCTGCGATGCTCTTTTGTTTGGCTGTGTTTTCACGTCGATTGTACTGTCGAATACTGGTGAGATTTTGGTGCTTTCTGATTCGGCCATTTTCACTGATTGGACGTTCTTCAACGGAATTTCAATGGGTTGATTTTATATTTATTGACACATTGGTTGGGTTACAAAGATAACGTGTTGTTAGTATAGAAATATAAGCTTCTTATTTACGCGAACATTACACTAAAGTGAAACTACTTTTACCGATTATATTTCGGTTTTCGGTTTATTTTCACTTCCCGACGTTTCGAAGACTCTACAGTCTCCGTGGTGCGAACTGACGTGTTAAGTCATTCGAAAAATTAGTGTGTTAATAACCACCTACCCTCATTTTGTAAAAATGAAACCACGATAAAATCTATAAGTAAAACTAATTTTATAATACACCAATATAAAGAAACCGAAATTATTCCACTGGCCAGAATAATATTACACATCCAAGAACCTAAATAAGAACATAGAAGCGATAAATAATGACAATAAGAATCATTGTATCGGGAAAATACAGCAACTTTGGTAATCTTATTGAGTTTTTTATAGTTTTGTGTCTTATCTAGAATTATCATTACTTATCTTTTATATAGGTATCTTTGAGAAACTTTTCCTAGTTTTCCTGTGGTATATTTACGTTCCAAAGTTTTACCACACTCTTGCTAAATTATATTTTCAAGGGTGTTTCCACCACGCATAAATTCTACTGCAAAACATAAAAACATGACGATCAATTAATCACTTTTTGAATTAGGCACTGTAGTGTATGCGCGTACGAGGTTGGCGGGCATTCGGTTGCCGACCGTGGCCGAGTGAACAGCTTAACCGTTGAGTGCGCATATACCTACACCTCATGAAGTATAAAGTGTGTTTCATTGATTCCTAAAGTACTACAAGTGGCGACGAGGATAAAAGTAACCAAAATTATGCAAAGAAATATAAAAACAACAAATTATAATGGAAATAAATGCGCGACAGATGGTTCCTTGCGCATGGCTGACATGTTATCATAATAATTAGTAAGTATTACTTACATAGTAAATTAGAATTATGAAAACGTATACTACGAGTATTAATGGAAGAAGTTTCCATATGTTTAAGCTAAAACTAACATAGGTACATAGGTTACCAATGAAATACATACCAAGATTGTTAAAAAATAATAGGAGGGTGATCGTTTTTATGAAACCCTGCCTACGTGACTGCTATGATATAGGTGCATGATGTACCACAGCTAAATAAATGACAATTGATGGTCATGCCTTTATCCAGAACTTCTGGACCAAAAGATATAACACGAGCATGTTATAAAAGGGCCACGCAAGATTAATTATTGTTGAAAAGTGATTGTGTCGGTGTTCAGACTGATAGGTCACTAATATTACAATAATAATATAGTTGTGCTATATTGATATGCATCAAGAATACCTATTGCAAGGACTTAGTTGTCTATAATTGTATTAATTACTTTTATAAAGTATAAACTTATATTTGTCATGTAGGTGTGTGATTTTAAGTCAACAAATTTTAGTCTAATAAGGCGAGTTATGAGTATATGAATATAGTATTTTTAAATTACTGGGAAATATTCATAAATAACATTAAGTAATATTACGCCTAAAAGTGGTATATTACAACAATATTCATCATCATCCTGGTTCCCGCCTTCTTTCCGTTAAAGGTTTTAATTGTCGAGCAAAGGCCCATAAACTATACAGCCAACAGCCACGGCTAGGAGGAACGCTGCTCGGTAAGAAGTACCATATCAAGCGGTAAAAAAAAAAAAAAAAATTGCGAACATAATGTTCTTTTATTATTGTATGATTTTTGTTTCTATTGGTAATTCTCACAGTATTGGGCTATAATATGTACCAGTCTTATTTAATTGCAAATTGTAATAATTCATTATTGGTAAAAAAAAAAAAATTGTACTGATCGAAGTAATAAAAAAATTTGCACAGTTCATCAAATTAAATATTTTGCCCTGGATATCTATGGATTTCTGTGCTATCAAGTCCACAGCATTCGAATATCTTAACAAAGCTACTGGATTGGCGCAGTTTTAATGATTGTAGCGTATGGGACATTTTCAATAATTCACACATCAAGAACTTCTTCAGAAGACAAATTATTTTCAAGTTTTTGTTATTTGGTTGAAATTCGATTAGGAATTAGGAAGCAGTTTTGACAAAGCATTGATTATGAATGGGAAATGCTTTCTAATAAAAAAATAAATAATAAAACTGAGTATGGAAAATTTAAAACCTGAATGTTTGATGGCCTTAGAATAGGATATTTGACTATAAGTGAGAAAAATCTAAAAACTACAAATAGTATAGTATTAACCAATCAGAATATGTCAATTTTAATTTACGAATTCAAAAAATAAGTTTTTAATTACATATTCCATTTTCATTCATCTGTCATACAAATATATGAAATGGTAGCCGCCATGATGGCTAGCGATATGACATAAAACCTCAAGTAAATAGTTAAACTAGTATGTTAACAAACAAGTTCGAACACTATTCTTCCTGTACATTATTTTAAATAAAATATTACTAGAGAGTAATTCATTTTTATTCCAAATATTCACTCTTTACTAACAACAGTGTTGTTGTTTACATAGATTATGTGCTCGCAGAGTGACGTAATCAAACGACACATTGCGTCAAGTTTTTCTTACATTTACGCGCGGAAGTTTAAAATGCTAATTAATGGATTTTTATTGAAGTTACCGACCAATTAAAAAAAAAATTAGTTTATCTCAGATTTAAGATACTTGAAGATACTCAAAAATGAGTGGCGTACTCTATTCGGTCTTTAGATTATGATCATAACCCTTACAGAACTGTTGATTGATTCCGAAAGTAAAGAGCAGGGAGAAAAATCCTACTAGATTGCAAAAGAGATGAAATAAAGATTTCAGGATATGAGAACTTCACAAGACAGGTTATTACTGCTAGTTCTTCGAAAGATATTTTTCGAAAAGTATATACCTGAAAAAGAAAGAGAAGAAAAGCTCATAAAAGGGATTTTTCAGAAGTTTAACTTATGATTGAAATTAATTCTGTTACATTTTTATGTACTTACATTAATTGAAAGTGAATGTTTTGATACAAATTGGTAATCAAGAACGTAACTATTATTAATTAATTCTCATTTTACCTGTTTTTTTTTGTAAAATATGAGATGGATTTAAAACATCAACCAGAACCAATCTAACTTTTCATAGTTTCGTGAATAAAACAAATTCATAGGCTTAAAAGTATCCTAAGCCGATTTTACAACAGAGGCAACTAAACCACTGTACCAGTGTTTTTGAAAATGTATTCTATTATATTCTCAATATTTCTCATATGGTATTTTGTATACCTCTAAGTTCTGACAAATACTACTAACCTATCTAATGTCTGTAGACCGATACAATCCAAAATTAAAAGGGCAACGTATTCAGAAATGAATAATAAATGGCCATGCAAATTAAATAAGAATCTCTTTGAATTACCTCTAAGTATACAACCTACATACTAGAGACATTTAGATTCACGCAATGAAAACACTAGTCAGTGCAACTAGTAAAAGGCTATGCAAATGTAATACTATTACTGAGTATCAGTACAAGCCATGCAAATAAATGACTGCCTCAGTGGCGCAATTGTCCTAAAGTACGATTACAGCGCTGAGGTCTCAGGTTCGAATCCCGGGTCGGGCAAAGTGGTATTGGAATTTTCTATTCATTATCAGCCCGGAGTCAGGTACCCCATATAGTGTTAGGCTAGGACCTTATCACATTATGGGCGGAAAAAGGCACGAATTTATGATTGTATGTAAATAAACGAGTCTGTATGGAAATGACTCATGCATTATCGAGACTTCCCAATGTAACTTATTTTAATAACGAACTACACCTTCATGTTGTCGGACTAGCTAGCACTACAAAAAGTTTACTAGAATTTACTCGACAAGTGGGAAAAAACCTAGAGGGATTTAGATAATTTCTACTGATAGACGAGACCCATAATATAAACTGTTTATCCCGAATTTACCAAGGACAATAACGATACAATTCAATCATTTGATGGTAGTCAAAGAATAACAGAGCCTCACAGATTGATGAGAAGTTCCATAAAAAATAAACAATGGACGAAGTGTGTGGAGACGTATTGACCCGCTGATAGACTAGCCGCAACATGTCAAATTGACAATTGACAGTCTTGAAATGATACCTTGTGCAGATGTGCGTTTTAGCTCCAGTAGAACTCTGCGTTTCAACTTTATTGCGCCCATTGTGTATAAGCGATTCAATGCGCGATTAATATAGAATGCACAGTATAGAATGCCAGTATCCTGTCAAATTGAGATGTACGAAATGTTGTTTATGTGTGTAAGAAACTGATTTTCTTTTTCAATTTATCATGCCTCATAATAAATCATTTTAAAATATGTCCACCCTTAGAAACTTTTGTGCATATACTTGATGAAGCAATGACGACTATAGTATGTTAAAGAGCGGAACGTGTAATTTAACGTACGTGTAAAACTCGTTACCTGGGCAGGATCGTCTAGAGAAATGCAATAATTCTGATTGGCGATAGTGTGGACGCGCCATAAGACATTGCCTAGTCGACGATGCCAACAAATTAATGTAATATTTCGTAATGTTATGTTATATTTAGGCGAATATTACACACTGAAATTATTTTTCCGACGTTTCAAAGACCTTACAGGATTCATGGTCACAGGACACACAGGAAGGAGTATATACTCAGCCTATCGCCGTCCACTGCTGGACGTAGGCCTCCCCAAGTTAGCGCCAACCATCCCGGTCTGGAGCAGTCATCATTCATCTGCTACACGCCGCGTTTTCAAGTCGTCGGTCCATCGTGCTGCAGGACGTCGTACACTACGTTTACCTAAGCGCCGCCTCCACTCCAAAACATGTCTGCTCCACCGACCATCTGTCCGGCGGCAGACGTGGCCCGCCCATTGCCACTTCAGCGCGCTAATTCTACGAGCAATATCTGTGACTTTAGTTCCCTGGTGACTACTATTTAAGCTAGTTTATGCCCATTTGATCAACTGATATGAAGGTTTCATTAATAATATATGTCTAATATAAGCCGTCTCTCTTGCTCGAAGGGCAATTTTCTGTACGGATATGAGACAAGCAATTGTTGAACTCTCCTGGTGCTTTAATGAGCTATAAAAAAAAAACAAGACATTTGCTATCTAATTGTACTGCAAATTATATCACTTACTTCGTGTGCTTTAATAATATTTTCATTTCAGACACTGTCGGTTTGACGGAAAAGTCTTTTAAGTGTATCCAAAAGAGTGTACTGCTATGGCGATGTGGACTGAAGGATGTTTTACCAAATGTAACATTGATATATCAATGTCGGCATCGGCCTAGACGGCAAATATATTTAAAAAAAATAGACAATTATTTTGCCCCGTAACAAAGTCGGATTTATGAAATATTCCTTTTCCGTCTCATAAAGTTATGGGAAGGAGAAAAGTAAAAAATAAAAATAAACTCAAGCTGATAAATTCAAAATATTAAATGTACATAGTAGAGCAAACAATACCATATCAAATAACTAAAAAATATTTGCTGGTTGGAAAATCCAAAAGTAGATTATATGTATTTAACTTCCATGAGTAAAATAGTTTACCTAAGTTACGAAACTTAGTTCATATTCCATATCATGGTACATAATTCAAATACTCCTTGTCGGCATCTAACCAATTGGACCCAAAACGAGCCCACTGAGTCTTATTCGCTGGATATACTCAGAGTTGGGTCGCGCCGCGTAGTTCCAGTGGTAATGTAAGCCCACTGAGTTTGTTTCGCCGGGTCTTCTCAGCAGGGCCGCGTTAGATCCGGTGGTAATATTAAATCGATGCGCGTCGTTTTACTAATACTTATGGTCCACTCAGACATTTATTATCGTAAATAATGTATCTCCATGATTATTTTTACCATAAAATATTAAAGAATAAGAAATGAAACTGAAAACCAAATATCAAAAATAATCTAAGTAAATAATTAATATTACTTAAAACGTTATACAAATAGAGAAAAGTAAAAAAAAAAAAAACTTTTTTGAAGGAAAATAAGATTATAGCCAGGTTTAATACGTACAGCAATTAAATAAAAACAATAAATAAATAAAGTAAACACAATAAATACAAATACAATTAAAGTAAAGGCTGATAATATTACTATCCGGAATAATGAAACCTGTAAAGAATATCGCCGAAATATTATAGATTTAAAGATAATAAATGATTCAGGGTCTATAATTATCAATGCTAATATTCGCAATAATTCAGTAGACAAAATATAATAAATTTATTCAAAATTTAAAATAAAGAAGGGATGTAGTGTATGCGCGTACGAGGTTGGCGGGCATTCGGTTGCCGACCGTGGCCGAGTGAACAGCTTAACCGTTGAGTGCGCATATACCTACACCTCATGAAGTATAAAGTGTGTTTCATTGATTCCTAAAGTACTACAGGCACTATCAAACGTACTTAGTTTTTTATATTAATCAACAAACAATTAATTATATAAATTAAATGAAAAATTTTAATTGTGATTTTTTTATGTAGGTACTATTTTCGGATAGGTACCTATTCAAACCATTTCGATATAATTTACACAAACGATCACAATGAAATAAATATAAATGTTTAATTTAAATTTTAGATGGTTAAACTCTTCCTTACATAATCTACCGATCATTGAAATTAACACATTTTATAGTTAAAAATATGCTAATTAATCGACTTTGAGACAGCCAATACCTTTTAATTAAAAAACCAACAAACGATAAATGTTTCGCTTTCAAAGTTCTAATTGTATGATGGCCATCCTTTTAGAATTGTACACAACGGGCCAATTAGCCACGATAGCGTACACCGTGGTTAACGTAATAGTTTGATTAAACTTGCTATTATTTCGTTTAATTGGATGGCACCAATTAAACTGTTATTATTAAACAAAATTGTAAGCGAAGGTTTATGCTAAACGGGAATTTAGAAAGGAATTTTGATATGGTTCGTTAACTTAACTCTTGTCTTTAAAGCTATGTATAGGTATTTATATACAATCTACATATTACACATAATTTATTTATAAAACTTAAAAGTATGTGCTTTTTATTATTTCTGAGAACAGTACCTATTCAAAGTTTTTATATTATGTTAAGACAAAAGCAGGTGGTTCCGCCATATTTATATATTTGTATAATTATTGATCGATGTTTTCTATACATATTTCGCGAGGTTGGCAGTACTGCAATGAGTGCTGTGTTGTGTCATATTCCCGCTATTTTCCCTTTCCCTCTAACGCACGCCTGACCTAATATGTCTGTACTCCTTGCGCGTACGTCGCGCGGGAGTTACGGGAAGTGGGGACGCGCTGTGCCCCACACTTACTTCGCTTCGAACCGCCGCACGCGCCGCACATGTACTCGTAAGGACGTAAGTGTTCCCGCCGCCGCTAACCCGCATGTGCAAATGGCGTTCCGCTAATCCGCGCTAAACTGTTTAATCGCACCCCGCTTTGTGTGTACCTATTGATAATAAAGGACTGAGAACCGCAAGGTTGATGCTGGCATAGCTATTTTACGGGACAAGCCCCTGTTCGCGCGAGTGTCGTGAATACGTCGACGCCATCGCGCCGGGACCGCGTGCCACCTCGCCGAGGATGCAGATGTCAAGGTAAGGCGTGCACATCCCTTGCTCCCGATCCAACCGCATCGCACCGCGAATCAGCCCTTTGAAGGGGATGATAAAATACAGTCCACTCATTCGTACTTGCCAACTCCGCCTAGCTACCGCTTAGCATCAGCCCCTTTAGGAATCAGATAGGTACATACCCACCTTTTTAAAAATCAGGTTTACTTTAGCCTCCCCCGCGCACCGCACAAAAACGCGTTGGGTCAATTACGCACCATAAATTTGGTCACTTCGAGTCGGATTAATATCGTCTTTTGGTGCAACGTAATTTGCACCCAATTCGTTTATATAATATATATATTTCGCTTAGTTTTACCGCATACCGCCATTCGTTAATCGCTTAAGAAATTATTATTATATAAAAATGTCGCGTTCAAGGACAAAGGGCGCCGAATCACCCGTGTCCGACAGTGAGCTTACTTTATCGGAAAGTAAGCGAAACACATATTTTGCAATCATACAAAATATTTTCGATAAGTCGCAAAACGCATTCACTAGTGAGGAATGCATGGAAACATTTCTCAGTTCAGTAGGATCGATCGATAGATTATCAGAACAATTTCGAGATTCAGTTGATGATTATAACCGCGCTTTGCTTAAGTCTGATCGTACTAGTAAACCGGACTTTCAATCTTTAATTTCGTTTGAAGATTTATATTGCCGCATAAAACGCGTCTTAGCACGTGTTGAATCCACCCATTCGGGAGTGGACACGTTTCCGAGTCGCAATGTTTTAAAACATAAAAAACCATCTTTGCCGCCGATAGAAATAATGTGCTTTGACGGTGATATTCGCAACTGGCCTTTATTTTACGCAAGCTTTAAATCTATTGTACATGATAATACGACGTTATCAGATAGTGATAGGTTACATTACCTATTAAGTAAACTTTCGCAAAAGGCTAAACACGTGTTCTCGGGTATTACGCCGTGCGCAGAAAATTATACAATTATACTGCAATGTCTTATTGATAGGTATCAAGACATTCGTACACTCGCGTCCACTTATTTGGACCAAATGATTAACTTCAAAAGTATGGGTTCCGCCTCAGCGTCTAAATTCCAAGAGTTTTTAGAACAATTTATTACCGCAGCAAGCGCTTTAAAAAACTTGCAATTGGATGATTTAGCGGACTTCATTCTGTTGTACCTCGCCTTGCGGAGACTTGACACTGAGACGGTTCATGCCTTTGAAGAAAGATACCGCGATGTAGAAATACCTACATTCCGCGATTTAAATGATTTTATTCGTAGTCAGTTTAAAATATACACTAACACGCAAATAAATTCCACCGGTACCAATATCCCGCGAAATAATAATTTTGTTAGAAATAAGCCTCGTAATCACGTACCTAACCCGCAGGCCTACACGCTGGTCTCATCACCTAGTCAGAAATGTCTTTGTGATAATTTCGTTCACGCTCATCTGTTTAAATGTCCTAAATTCAACCAATTTACTACGCCTTCCGCACGATTTAAATGTGTTAAAGATTACAACGCTTGTATAAACTGCCTTAGTTTATCTCATAAATTACGAGATTGTAAGTCGAATTCCAGATGTCGAAATTGTAACTCAAAACATCATACTTTATTACATTTCAATAAAATAGTTTTGCATACTCAACGTAATGTAACTTTGCCCGCACCGGGAGTCGAATCCGCTACCCCCGCGTCCACAGCTCACGCTACTCCGAGCGCGCGCGCCACATCTCTCGATGCGTCATCGATGCCCGCCAACGAAGCGCGCGACGTTGCATCGCTGCACATCGCTGCGCCAGTATCGAACGCAACCGCTAATGATTACCGTAACGAGCGATCTACGCTGTCCACTATATTGTTGTCGACGGCTCAAGTAGTCGTGTATGACTTTGAAGGTCAGGCGCATATTATTAAATGTTTACTTGATTCTGGTTCACAAAGTAATTTTATAACATCGGAATGTTGTGCGTTGCTAGGTTTAAATTACAATAAGAATACGCAAACTATGGTACGTGGTTTCGGTGGTATAGAAAAGTGTATTAGAGGTTCCGCGCAATTTAAAGTATTCTCGCGTTTTGATAATAATATTTGTTTCAACGTATCCGCACTTGTTGTCGACCGCATCACGGATAGTCTACCTTCGGTTCCCGTTGATAGAACTTTTTTCGCGCATTATTTAAATACGTTGCCGCTCGCAGACGCTGCTTTCGCCACACCGTCAGAGGTACATGTACTTCTAGGTGCAGATGTCTTCCCACATCTGTTATTGCCGGGTACTGTTAACAGTATGAATGGCTTACCACCCGCTATTAATACAATTTTAGGTTACGTACTAATGGGTTCCGCTCCAGTTTTGGTACCTAGAAAATCGAGTTTAAAGTCGACATCGGCTTGTTGTACGGTCGTCGACCAGATTTCTTTGGACATCCTTCTTAAAAGATTTTGGGAACTCGAGGAAATCTCCGCTCCGCCCGCCCTCAGTCAAGATGACCTTGAATGTGAGAATCATTTCCGCGCCACCACTACGCGTGATGCTAGTGGCAGGTACTCAGTCGCCTTACCGTTTAAGGATGACGTTTATAAATTAGGTAATTCGTTTCAAACCGCACACAGACGTTTTCTTTGCTTGGAACGCAAGTTGCAGTCTTCGCCCATGTTGCGCGCCGCTTACGCCGACATAATCCGCGAATATGTTACCAAAGGTTATATTACCGAAATAGGACCTGTTGATAATGTCGATATTTCCGCATCTTATTTCGTACCGCACCATTGCGTGCAACGTGAAGACAAGTCAACTACCAAGGTACGCATGGTATTGGATGCCAGTTGCAAGACTAGTTCTGGGCTATCCTTGAACGAAGTTTTGCATTCAGGGCCTAATCTTCAAGGTGATTTAAATTCAATACTTCTTAATTTCCGCCTCTTTAAAATCGCTGTTTCCGCCGATTGCCGCCAGATGTTTTTACAGATTCTTATGAACGAATCCGATCGTAAATTCCAGCGTATTCTTTTTCGCTTTCAGGTCACTGACCCTTTGTCAATTTTTGAATTTAATCGCGTGTGTTTTGGAATGAAGTCTAGTGTATTCCACGCCGTCCGCGTCGTCAGACAGCTAATAACAGACGAAGGACACAAATTTCCAGTGGCAGCCGCAATCGCATCCAGTTCGACTTATATGGACGATGTGTGTTTCAGCATAATGGCCGACGATTCGTTTCAGGATGATGAATCTGTTGCTGCAGATGCCTGCATCCAGCTTATAGGATTATTTAAGTCCGGTCAATTTGACCTCGTCAAGTGGTCCAGCAATTCCGCCGCAGCTCTTCGTGACATACCCGTTTCGCATCGCGCTTCCTCTTGTCTCGAAATTGATCGGGGCGCCATACCGCATAAAATTTTAGGCACGCATTGGGATAGTTCCGACGATGTTTTCACGTTTAAGGTCGCCGCACCCAATCCGGGGTGCACCAAGCGTAACATTCTTTCCGCTGTAGCCCGTTTGTGGGATAATTTGGGTTTAGTGGCTCCCGTCATTTTGTACGCCAAACTTCTCATCAGAGAACTTTGGATGGCAAAATGCGACTGGGATGACGCTCCACCAAAACGCATCGCAACGCTTTGGTCACAGTTCTGCAATGAACTGCCCGCCTTGAATGGGGTACGTATACCGCGACATTTGGGCGTAGTTCAAGGTTGCGCTGTCAACCTGTTGGGTTTTGCTGACGCTAGCGAACGTGCTTACGGCGCAGTGATATACATGCAAACCGTAATAAACTGCACTGGAAATATTGTACTTGTCTGTTCTAAGTCTAAAGTCTCGCCGCTTAAAACTGTTTCTATCGCTAGGTTGGAGTTATGTGCAGCGGTTCTTCTATCCGCACTCATGAAGAAGGTTATCGACATATTTCAGCCGCGTTATAAAATTGCGAACGTATTCGCATTTACCGATTCGAAGGTAACACTATGTTGGATCAATTCTTCTCCGCACCGCTGGCAGACGTTTGTCGCTAATCGAGTAGTTAAGGTGACCGACAACGTTCCCGCCAGCTGTTTCCATCACATAGCAGGAATTGAAAACCCTGCTGATTGCCTATCTCGTGGCTTATCGCCCGCGGCCCTTATTGACCATCCCTTGTGGTTTTCGGGACCGTCGTGGGCTTGTAAGGATCCTGCAGAGTGGCCTATCGCTTCGTTCGATGATAATGATGTCGAAGACATACCTGATTTGAAACCGTTGATACATGCTGTCACCACACCCGCTGTTGATACGCTAATTTACTCGCTCGCGCTTCGTATTTCTTCTTGGTCTAAACTATTACGCATAATGGTTTATGTTTATCGCTTTTCGAAATTGTTACCGCGTCGACTTTTCGTAACCTCTTCTGATTTAAAATACGCCGAAAATCAAATCATACTCGCTCTTCAACGTGTTTATTTCACTGATGACATAATTAAATTAACAAAGAAACAGATTTGTTCGCCCGCTTTGCAAAGGCTTAGTCCATTCTTAGACACAGAGAATATAATTCGCGTCGGTGGCCGTTTGTCGAATGCGGTCGTCGACTATTCGCAGAGACATCCGCGTGTTCTCCCACGCCGCGATCACATAGTTGATTTGATAGTCGACTATTATCATAAAAAGTATTTACACGCTGGTCCTGAACTTCTAATGTCTATAATTAGGCGTCGCTATTGGATACTTGCCGCTCGGCGAATTATTCGTCACCGCATATACAAGTGTAACACTTGTTTTCGGGCCAAACCGCGTCCATTGTTTCCAAAGATGGCCGATTTACCCGCTTACCGCGTCAACCAGGTCGACAAACCCTTTTCGCATACGGGTTGTGATTACGCAGGTCCTATAAAATACACACCCGTGCGTGGCAGGGGCGTCAGGAGTCGCAAGGCCTGGCTCTGTATATTTACTTGTCTAACTACGCGTTGCTTGCACGTTGAAATAGCTTCCGACTTAAGCACGGTTAGTTTTCTCGCCGCACTGAAACGCTTTCTTTCTCGCCGCGGCCCAGTTCAGTGTTTGTATACGGATAACGCTACGAATTTTGTCGGTTGTAGTTCGTATTTACGCGACCTATACAAATTCCTTGACCATTATCGCCCGCACCTTGAACACGAACTTTCTGAAAGCCGTATAGACTTCAAGCAGATTCCACCTGCAAGCCCTCACTGGGGTGGATGCTGGGAATCTATGGTGAAGGTCGTAAAATCTCACCTGTTCAAGGTCATAGGACAGCAGCTGCTTTCCTATGAAGAGTTATTAACAGTACTCACGCAGGTCGAGGCACTTATAAATTCGCGTCCGCTTACTTCGCTAAGTAGCGATCCCGCAGAGCCCGCAGCGCTCACGCCCGCTCATTTTCTTCATACCGCTCCTTTATGTTCGCTACCCGCGTCTCATGCAGACTCCTGTAATCTACGTGAGAGACATTCGCTTTTAGATAAAATGGTCCAATCCTTTTGGCAACGCTGGAGGATTGAGTATTTGCATCAATTGCAAGCTCGAGCTAAATGGACCACGCCTTCCACTCCCATTCAATTAGGGACGGTAGTGGTTATTATAGTTGATAATGCACCGCCTCTTTCATGGCCTCTCGGTGTGGTGGAAGCAGTCCACCCTTCGAAGGATGGAGCAACACGCGTCGTGACAGTTAAGACGAATAGGGGAAGCTTCGTGCGACCCGTCGTCCGACTGTGCCCGTTGCCCAATCAATAAATTTATACCTCTCACGGTAGCTCGTAGGACTAGGACACCTAGTGGCTGCGAATATTAGATTCGTAGCCGATGCCGAGAGTTCCGTGGGTATAGTCGTTCACTTATTCGCTTCCGCTTTAAGGTTAGGTTTAGGGTCATTCTTTATTACCGCGTTACTTTTATTATTCGTAATTCGTAACATTTATTTTTATTATTATTATTAAAGGTACCCTTTAAGGCCGGGGGGAATGGTTCCGCCATATTTATATATTTGTATAATTATTGATCGATGTTTTCTATACATATTTCGCGAGGTTGGCAGTACTGCAATGAGTGCTGTGTTGTGTCATATTCCCGCTATTTTCCCTTTCCCTCTAACGCACGCCTGACCTAATATGTCTGTACTCCTTGCGCGTACGTCGCGCGGGAGTTACGGGAAGTGGGGACGCGCTGTGCCCCACACTTACTTCGCTTCGAACCGCCGCACGCGCCGCACATGTACTCGTAAGGACGTAAGTGTTCCCGCCGCCGCTAACCCGCATGTGCAAATGGCGTTCCGCTAATCCGCGCTAAACTGTTTAATCGCACCCCGCTTTGTGTGTACCTATTGATAATAAAGGACTGAGAACCGCAAGGTTGATGCTGGCATAGCTATTTTACGGGACAAGCCCCTGTTCGCGCGAGTGTCGTGAATACGTCGACGCCATCGCGCCGGGACCGCGTGCCACCTCGCCGAGGATGCAGATGTCAAGGTAAGGCGTGCACATCCCTTGCTCCCGATCCAACCGCATCGCACCGCGAATCAGCCCTTTGAACGGGATGATAAAATACAGTCCACTCATTCGTACTTGCCAACTCCGCCTAGCTACCGCTTAGCATCAGCCCCTTTAGGAATCAGATAGGTACATACCCACCTTTTTAAAAATCAGGTTTACTTTAGCCTCCCCCGCGCACCGCACAAAAACGCGTTGGGTCAATTACGCACCAGCAGGATTTAGTTCAGATAAACAAGAAATAACTATTTCAAACATTTTCTTCAATTTCAAATTAAATCTTTGAATTTCTTATTGATTTCACGAACTGATTTGATTTATTAAATCCAGGATCCCGTGGGCTTCAACTTGTGTTAGTCTGCCTTTACTCCTTTAGGAGATTTATTACGAATTCTTCCAGCTATAAGTATAACCAAATTGGGGCAAATATAGATACAAATCCTTACAAAGTTGTTGACTAAGCAGTTTACTTACCTAATTCGCCGCATTACACTTAAGACTGAAATATGAAGACGCAATGTAAATGTTACAAACTGCAAGCACCCTCGAATTTATTTGCATAAACTGAGCGCTAGTAAGTCTGTACAGACGTAGAAAATGTAACATGGGGTTTGTATCACCGCCTAGTTCGGCACGTATTTGTTTATTCACAACGGCCGTCCAAAGACATCTGTTTTGAATACATTTGAATAGAAATGCCTATTCTGTATAATGCTTCGATTAAGCGAACTCGTGAATGTGCGTCGTGTGTATTTGAATAACGAGCTTTAGAGCTCTTTTGGATTGTACGATGAACTCTGTGTAAAGTGTAATACATTTTCATATCTCTGTTCGGGCCTTCACATTGTTATTTTTCTTTGTCATGCTCGTCTAATCTCGACTGTGCGTCGCAGAGCATGTTAAGTTGATTATTTCGGTTTTTGCCATTCAGCAATAGCTTTATACTCGGTTAGCTTAGTTGAAACTGGGAATGATTTGAATTTAGAAACTCGTCTGACGCGTTATGAGTTCGGAATAACGTTCCACTGGTCAATTCGTCACAAGAGTGTGTGATCATGGTATTTTTATTTTATGTCTCATTGTGGTGAGTCCAAAGTCCTAGTAGTTTTTGATACGACAGAAATCTGTAATATCTTTCCATAGACCACTTTACTGTTATTTTGATAAAATACACGCAAGTAACACATAGCACTGAACTCATAAATACTGGTAAAATAAGACCGCCAGTTGTACTGTGCATTTAGTCTAACGCCCGAATACTGGAACGACATTCAAATAATAAGTTGCTCTTAACAGCGCACGGCTCACTTAGCCAGTACATTTAATCGGGATTAACGTAGTTAAGCGCAAGTTATATTTAAGTTGCGTTCCAGTATTTGGGCGTAAGTGGTTTTAATTTGTATTTTTTTACGTACAATAAATAGTAAAAAATACAATAAAAGTAAAGAAAGGTACTCTTGTGTCGTATTAGAAACTACAAGACTTTTTGGTCTCAAAACCCAGAGCGTCATATTTTTGTCTCGGCGAGGGAAATCCGGCATCTCTTAGCACATCCGGCGTCTCAAACAAATGTATTTTTTCTTGTTTAGGAGAACATTACTTTATATCTTAAGGGTTGAAACTATAAAAAACATCAAATATACATTTTATTATTTTTTATTTTCAATATACTAACTTAAATACAAGTCTTGCATAAAAAGACTAAACTAGATCATATTAGACACTTTTTTTATATTGACAAATGTTTTTATATGACAAGAATTAATAATTTGAGTTTGATACGACTCTTATTAGCGTACCTATTTCTTTTGTTTCAAAAAGACTACTAAGTAATTGAGTAGATGGGTATTTTAATTAATTATTAATTTTCGTTTAAAAAATCGATCATTATTGAGATATCAGTAGTAGTGGCGGTACTTCCATACAAGCCCAAAAGCCCGGCTTGCCCTACATAATACATATATACTCCATACTGAATACAAACTATTACATTCAATACAACAGTCATTTATTAGAAAACATCTAAAATTTTAATTTTTTGAATTTACCGCGCCTCGATTCAATGAGACGCCAGCGCCGAAGCGCCGCGTAATTCCATGCGCGTAATATTCATTCATTAAAACTATATTGAACTTGAAAAGACGGAGCACACAGCACATACATCTATCCTTTTCTCTCTCGTGTGCTTTTACGGGGCTTCTAGCAACGCGTGAATTGTATGGGGAAATGATATTACTCGATCGCTACGAATGTATAGCTATAGATATGTTATATAGCAGTTTACTCTAGACGATATGCCCGGCTTCGGCCTTGGTGATGTAAAAACATCGTGCGTTGCATGGTCGTCACGTGATTATTTGTTAAATCAATTATATCAATTGTTAATAAATTAAGTTGGTTCCTTTTAGAAATTATATCTAGTATTTTTTTTAGAACAAATAATGAAGTTTTAATATTTCTTTTAATAAATTGTATCTTTTGTATTGTTTATTTCACGTTTACTGGCAATACAGCACATTTTTCTACTAACTTCATTTGTATTATCAATTATGATATTTTATGAGTTGTGAATGTGTTTTGTTTAAGGTTAATGTTTAGTTTTTTAAGTTATTTAAACTTTTTGATACTATTATGAGTTGTATTGTTTTCTGTGGTGGTTTGAGTGCGATGGTGAAAGCGTTCATTGCCGGTAAAAAGGTAAATTCATTCAATTATATTGAAAAATAAACCGGCGCGAAACATATGCCGGGTTTGTACATTTAGTAAGTCGTGATAAATCACAATAGAAATTTCTTCAGTTCAGTATAATAAACTACGTAGGTACTTTTATTACTACATACTCCCTTTAAAGCTATTAAACAATCGTGATTCATATGTTTTTAAACGACACGTCTTGTGTGTTAGATTGTTTGGATTATAATGCTTTAAATTTTCATTAAATTAGGTGGTCCTTTCAAAAGGCAATCTATTATTTTAAATTCAGAAAAACATTTAAACATGAATGCGTTAATAATAATTTCTGCTTGCAATTTCGGTAAGCCTCGAAGTCGACCACGGCACCACAGAATAGTGACGGCAATAGAAATGTAATGAATAGTTACGGATACATGTTCACAAGTAATCTATATTAATTGTTTTAATCTTAATATTGATTGTGTGGTAGGTTTGCCGACGTATTATAAATTAATTTTCTTCGTTCTTAGTAACTTTGTGTTTCTAAAACAATATTAATTAAACGTAAAAAAATATTCGGCTTGCCCTACTCCAAAACCCTAGGCACGCCACTGATCAGTAGTAATTTATCCGCCATAAACGTAGTTGACTTTACAGTCTCTTTTTGCAACACTTGTAACAATTTGACACTAAAAAACAGTCAATTAAGTTACAACTAAAATTCATTGTAAAAAATCGACTCAGGCAGTATTTTAGTTCATTTACACTAACCCCTTAACAGGAAAAACCGTTATTTCGGAACCTTTATTTGATGAACCGGCCCTGCAGTATATACTGATAAAATATTGTAAAGGTAACCTTACGACTTATTGAATTATGTAGTCGATTCTTGGTCCAAACAAATATAATACAGATTATAATATTATGACCTTAAGTTTTGAGGAATTATCTAGGTTACTTATTTGTGGGCATTTAGCGCATGCGGTAATACAGTTGACATTCCCTTAAAATGTAAAATCCATGTGACAGAGAATCATTTTATGTTAAATGCGCCAGCCAACAACTGCACTATCGATAATAGTGTGTAGGCAGGTAAACTTCACTGAAATGCTGCAATTTAAAACTTCAATTTCATTGAAATAAAACATATTTAACGAATTTATCGCGAATTTGATTTAATTTACATTTTATACTTATTTTTACGTGACCACGAAAGCTGTAAAGTAATCGAAACGTGTCGGGAAGTTAAAAAATGTAAATGAAACGAAATCCGCGATAAAATCCATAAAATGAGTTTAATTTCAAGGTGTGTAACATTCGTGTGAATCTAAGAAACCATTACTTTAATTTCAGTTGGTGTGTGGCAGTACTAAGGCAAATCACCTAATTTAATTTAGGGGCAATATATGTAAACATTTTATTAATTATTTACTAATTAATCCTAATCCATTATTTCTATTTGATAGTCCTTAAAAACAATATTGATTTATGTACAGTCCATATAAAAAGATGTCTCTGTAACAATATAACAAATTCCATATATTTCTAAATAATAATATACTTTAGAACCATAATCCATCTTCGGCTTCCTCTTCGCTGTCAGTAACTTGTAAGTCGTCCTGAATGGCTGGATCAGGCTGTTAGGAAATAAATAATATAATAGGTTGAAATATTATTAACAAAATAATTAATTTTGTTTCCGTAATAAAATTGGTACAGACTTTATTGTTATTAATTTGTTTTGTATTTTTAAACTTTTTGTTTTACTATTATGTATTTCTTAAACATGCTTGTTGCTTATACATTATTTATGCATTTCGACATTTTCTATAAAAATTAAAATTCTTTGTCTATATTAAAGCATATGGACAAAAAAAAATATTTTACTGTGTTTGGAAACCATATCTACAAGTATAATAACTGACAGTAATATTTGTATTTCCACACCTCCTACCCAATTTATCTTTAAATATACAAGAAATATTATCAATGATTGTGTATCCTACCTGCCAGTTCTCGGGCGGTTCTTCCTTGAACTGCGGCGGCGGCTCGAGGTGTCCAGACTCCAGCATCTGCGTGTCCATGCCCATGTCAGGTTCCATCGGCTCCTCCTAAATAATCACATGTGTTAAATACAAGCTTTGTAAAAAGGGATGTCCAAATTCAGTACATTGTAAGCTCGAAATTTGATGACGGCACGTAATATTACGAAATGAGTGCCCTTTTTTAGATAATAATTCAAACTTTAAATTAAGTAATTAATAAAAGATTTATTAAAAATTGCATTTTCCAGATATTTTGTTTTAGACTCAAATCAATTCATTTGTTTGTTTGTGTTGTCAACTTTTTTGCCGGTTGATATACACAGAATTCGGCTTCTTTAGGTATAAATATTTTTACAGTAAGTATAAATAAATTATGTATTATATTATAAACACACCCAAAAGTGACCTATCCAGTATCACAAGATTTTTTAAACGTAGTTTTCGCTAAAATATTAATATAAACCCTTGCGTAGCATTGCGTATTTAATTATGAAAAGGTGTACATAATTATTTTAGGAAAACTATGTTATTATCACCCAAATAAGCCGCTTAATAAAAAATTACAAAAAAAATATTGACCATTTTTTTTGCGACATTTTTACTTTCATTGTGTCTAAAGTCACTAATAATACCACCTGGCTTCGTTTTCGGTCGCGGTCGTGATACACCCTGTATTGATATTACCTTAACAACGGGCGGGAAGGAGAAGTCGTGTTGGTCGAGGTCGACGTATTGCTGCTCGTGCGCGTGCGCCGGCTCGTCCGGAACCTCGCGCTTGATCAGGAACTCCGATGTATCGAAACCCATGCCCACATCTCCAGTTGAAGATTCATCTGGCAGTACAAAGTATTACTATAATAAATACACCCAACAGTCACATACATAACCCTGACCCCACACTAAGATCGAGTCTTGTGTTGCAGGTATCAGAAACTGTGATAATAACATAGATTGTTTCTGAAATCCTATGGTAATGTTCTAACTCCTAAGTAATTCCAATTAGAGAACTTTTCGATTACTTCGAGGCTTGAAGTATGTATGGGCAGAAATACTAGCGATATAAAAATGCATTTTTCCAACTCATGCAGTAGTACCGATAAAGTACCATATGAACAAGTAAATTTTCCATTTATGTCGCAGTATAAATATTTATATATATTGAAAAATAATTAAATATAAAAATAATTAGTGACATACCAGGTCGCACAGACAGCTGTACCATAGCCTCAGCGGCGTCTTTCTGTTCGACTTCCTCCAACTCGGAACTACCACTGTCTGAGTATTGCAGATCTGTATAAAAATATAAAGTTTACTTGACTTATCATTTGATTAAAGGGTCGAAATAATATAATTGACACGCAAATTTATAGGTCATTGTAAAATAACTAATGTTGTGAATATGTATATAAAATATTAGTTCTTACCTTCCTCCAAACTGTTTTGGTCTTTCCTTGGTCTTCCACGTTTCCTTGGTGTGGCACCTATTAAATATAAATAATATAGTTAAGCTATCGAAATCACCGCCAAGTTATGATATCTTACACACTATTAAGCAGTTACCTACATAATTTTGCCTTAACATTCTGATTTTGGCACCATACAGATCAACGCCACAACGGCTTTGTACAAAGAAGCACGTGTATATGTTCGTCACAAACAACGTGTAGGTAAGCAATATTAATACTTGAATATGTTAGAGAGTTACCATCAGCAGTGGACGTGGAAATATTAGGCTTGTGTTTCCTAGGCCTGCCGCGGCCTCGCTTCTCATCAGGCGGCGCCTCATCTCCCCCTTCCTCTGATTGCTCAGCATCCTCCAACATCTTCTGCTGCACGCGAGATATGTTCGCCTCCAACTGGCTCACGTGCTCGTCGAACTAAGTGTTTTACATTATCAATTAGTTTTATTATCGATTACTTTGCTTATCGATTAATTTACAATCGATTAGATAGATTATATATATTTTTTTAATCGATTAATTTAAAAACGTTTAATTAAATTATCGAAACAAAATATCAATTAAATTTGGCATCGATGAATTTCATTTTCAATATTTTTTTTATATCGAATAAATTTACCATCGATGAATTTCACTATCGACTTATTTTTCTATCGATTAGGATCGTGTGTTGTTATCGATATTGAGAACAGAATACGGTAGAACATATTTGAGAATAAATGAGTTAAGGATTTAGTTGAAGAAACCGAACACCGAATTCGATTGTTGCAGGCAATCTTTTCTCTGTTATTATGAGTAACAGTATAAGATAAACTTTACCTGTTCAAGGGCTTCTTGAGTGACCTTCAAAATCGCCTCTGCTTGTCGAGTAAACTGCGAATTAGGCCCATTGTATACACGGCAGTTGTCGACTAGCAGTTGTACATCCCGTAGGAACTCGTCGCGACTGTGATACTTGTGCGCTGTTAGCATAGTAAAAATAATAAATACGATACATTGTCAATGAAATAAAAACGCATTAATTCAGTTTATGAATCAATATCACAAGATTGTTAATGTTAAGTTTTGCACAGATTTAATTTAGAAAAAAAATAATAACATAATTGGCAGTAAAAAATACGGGCTAAGAAAAACATGGAAATCGATTTTTAATGTTTGATATGATGAGTCTAGATATTCGATAATAAAAACACCAATTCCCCATCAATCTAAATTCTAGGGCGACGATACGAAAATATGAAACTACATACTAATAAACTTACCTTGTATCTTCTTGCCCATGGTTTCCAGATCGATAGGCTTCTTGATGACGCTGTAGTAGTCTTTCACTTGTTTCTTGTTGACGGGCTTCAAGAACGGCCACGCCTCAGACATAACCTTCAATTTTGTCGTCAGCAGATTCTCCAATATGAATGATAACGCCACCTGTAATGAAACAAAAAGGTTTTATAATGATTTTTTATTTATATTCGTGGTTGATTAATTACTTTTTTTAGTACAAGAAGTTTGCGTGCAAACTGCACGCGTGATGATTGGCATAAATATATTCATATCAAAAATGAATGTGGATAAAGCGAAAGTAATATGTCAGGATCAAGCAAAATGGCAATCCAGCCTCTATCTAGCTCTATGGAATATATAAAAAACCGCCCTCTATGCAAATACATCGTTGTAACTTATTTTAAAAGTAGTACTTATTGTAATAATTTAGCTTTATTTTCACCTGGTCGTTATCATCAAGTAGCGGATTAATTTGTTTCTCCAACTTCATGAGTTGTTCTTCTTTCTCCGCTAATTTTTCAACACAACGCTGTAGCATCCTCTGTGCCGCCACTGTTAGAGCGCTCGTTGGTCCTAAAATATAGATTTTAATATACGACTGAATGGCATATCTTTTTGTAGTGCCTTAAACGAATGGTCTTATCTTTAATCCGTATGCTACCATCTTATAATAATGAATGGAATATCATAAAAAAAAATCGAAATTCCTATTCGCCTAGACCGGCGAGGAATGGCATGCATTCCGAGGACTTAATATTGCTAGTAATGGCGGAAAGAGAGGTAAAGAATCAAAGATCAGACAAGCTTTACTTACGTCAATTAAACTTCTTAAACTTTGGCACATGAGTTTGACTAATAAAGTTGATGAATGAGTTTAAAATAAAACTCACCGTTATACAGGGTGCTGTTCTCCACAATCTGGTTGACGTCAGCTAGGAATTCCTCCCGGCTTTGATAGTGTTTCTGGCGGAGATTGTCCCGAATAGTTTGCAGGTCCATTGGACGCGACACTATGCGGTGATAATCTGCCACCAGCTGTCGCAAAAATAAAACGATAATATAATTTACATGAGGGGGTTCTGATAACCCACATTGAACTAGCTTGACCAAGTATCCTGTTTCAGTAAATGTTGTAAGTTTTGCGGTAGGCCTTTTGAAGCGCTTTTTGTTATTTTTCAAGCATGTTGATGATATTAATTAAGCTTTTCTTGTTAGGCATGAGTTGATTGATTTTAAGCGATGACGGTAATCATCTAACCAGTTGACTGCGGCGTCAAAATATAAGATGTATCAGATAGTTCATTAGTATTAAGCACGCAAAAATGCGGGTGTGTGCGCCGCAGTTAACGTATTAATCCGACCCTTAACACTTATAACACCACACCCAGATAATTACGCCTTATTTTGTTACGTTGGTAACTTAACCCATAACGACGCAACAAGCATTACAATACAAAGCAGAACAGTGAACAATAAATGTTTTATTTATTTTGTTTTTATTGCAGAAACGTTCACCCCAATGGCACAAAGCATCGCCCCAAGCATAACCAGATCGACCTTATAATTAGTTACCTTAGAGTTGACGGGGAAGAGGAAGGGCTGTACGTCAGGCAGGTGGCGCATGTGGTTGAGCACGTCCTCGAGCAGCGAGGAGAGCGTGACGAGCGGGTCGGTGCGGCGGCGCTCGGCGGGGCGGCGCACCAGGTACTCGCAGGCGGAGCGGCGCCGCGCGCGCGCCCGGCCCTCGCCCCGGCGGGAACCGCGCCGACGCAGCTCTTCCGCTGATTGCTAAGGTGATATAAAAATGTTTAGTGTAGATGGGTTACAATTGATTTGAAGTTCGTACAAATAATTTGATACAAGGATACTGACGTAACACCACGACGTTTCAAACATGGCGTCTTAATTAACTCCTTGTCAGAGTATATTTGGTATCTATTTATTATTTATTTGCAGTGTACAATACAAAAATGCAATATTCAACTATAATATGGTACTTATCTTAAATTTACCTCTTGACTTAATTGTTTTTATTGCGTAACTCCGGGAAAACGTGTAAACAGCACCAGAGGTAAGTTATCGCTCTCGCAAAATGAGACGCGAAAGAAAAGGAAGAAGGCTGGGAGAAAAAAGAAGCATTGAGCCTCCAATAATCTCTATCATTGAATAATAAACATAGTTCCTGATATGGTATAAATAGTACAAAAACATCAATACAGTTTATGACTACAATACTCACATACACATGTACTGCCTTAGCACTTCAAATTTCGTATATAAACATACCAAAAAATCAAATAAAAATAGTGCAAAGATAACCAACCTTAATAATCTTGGTAGGCAGCGTGAGCTTGGTGCCGTCGACGTATCCGAGCTCGTCGTCTTCGGGCTCGGGCGCGGGCTCGTCGGCGCCGGGCGGCGACGCGGCGCCCGCGCCCGTGTACAGCGGACACGCCTTGTTCGTGCGCATGTGTCCCACCTGCCCGCACGCGCCGCACTGCGGAGGGGGGTTACATTCATGTAGGGAAGTAAGAAAAAAGGCGATTGAGAAAAAGATAATGGATAATTAGAAAAAAAAAAGTATTATAAAAATGCATACACCAACCAGTCACAAACATAATTCTTTCTCCACATTAAAATCAATTAAGTCTTGTGTCGTGGGTATTAGAAACTACGAGACTTTTCGGTCTCACAAACACCCAGACCCGAGACAAATACTTGTGGGCCTTACAAACAATTGTCTCAGTGCGGGGGTCAATCTCGCAGCCTCTCGTTTCACAGCCGGCGTCTAACCAACTGCGCCATGGAAGCTGTCTATTAACTTCAAATTATACTAGAGGTACAAAAATTGTGTACGGCTCTTTATGTTCATCTCTATCACTCTTATACGTTTACTCTATATTCATCTAGCTCTATTGTATTTCCGAAGTCCGGTTTATCACATGCACATTGCGCATAGTTTTTAATCACAATATCCATTCTACAACAATAGATAAATGATCTATCGTCGAAACTATGCTTGAAGGGGAATTCATCAAAAGGTCATATAATTTCAGTGTTGAGCTATATGCGTCCCCCTGCTATACATAATATATTCTCCTACTTAATTTAAATGGATTTCGGATTTAATCTACCATGCTTGACCAATGTTAGAATAATTTCATCAAACCCAAAACTAATCGATGTTCTGAATATCTAAAGTAAAAAAAGCAATGTACGATTTTAGCGCGTATAATTCGATGGAGCTTTAATACATAAAATTATACTGCATACCTTAAGTTTCAAATCTGGCTTCAACTTAGGACGACGTCGCGATGAGTTGGGCGTGTACAAATCAGGCTCCTGTTTAATCTGTCCTAGTGGAATCAAGCCTGGTGATGGCGACCCCAAGTCATTGGATGACGACAGATTCATACCTAAAATTAAAATTATTATTATTGAGTTTTGCCTTTATTAATATTCGACATGGAGTTTATAATCGCCTGATTTACGGCCGTTAGATTAATCAAGAGATTTTACCAATAAAATTATTAATATAATGAAATACGTTACACTCACTGTCATTGTTGCTTGCTCCTGGTACAGATACATTTCCAGCAAGCCTCTCCCTCTCTTGATTCCTCTTGATACGTCTTAATTGTTCCTGCATTGTAAATAATTCATTACAGATCTATAATATATTTCGAATTACTGAAATATGAAATTTGATTCTGGATATGAACAATATCTTTCTAACTGGATATTTCTATCCCGCTTTAACCTCTCTAACAGCCATTCATAAAGTGAAAACAGTACTTTCAACATTATGACTACACAGGTTTGTTTCAGAAATCACTGTGCATTAAATATCTAATTTCGTACCTGAATTCTCCTCTTTTCTCTCTTCATCTCCTCCTTCTGCGTCTCGTCCATGGACGCGAACTGTCGTATAAACATGTCGTCCTTGGTGGAGCGTATTTTGACGTACGCCTCTATGACGGCGGCTTTACGCACGAGCTCCACACGTGTGTACCGTTGACCGGATGCGTTGCGGAAAGTACGCGCGATTCGGAGTACGCGACCTATGAAAAGTGTATTAGTGTTATAAATTGTATAAAATACTTTAAGTGTTGTTTTTAAGTAAAGTACTGTAAAATGAAATGCAGTCTAGGTAGAGTTAAGACTAGCATAGCATGATTATCTCTACAGTAATTGTTTGCCATTACAAAATTAGATACCGAAACGGGAGTCGCCTGAGTCAGTATTACTCGGTAACTGTGTGCAACGCAGACGCTATCTATTAGAATGATTAAGTACTAGTTAAATTGGAGAAATTTTTGATATCATGGACCACTAGATGCCGCTATATTACACTCAGTAGTGTTTCAAAAAATGTTTTTAATTACTGCCTGAAATACCTAGGTATCCGTTTATCGCTTGTAAATGTCATCAATGAACTAGAACAAAACAGTAATAAAGATATCTTACCTTGATTAGATGATTGTTGTTGATCCGCTTGATTTATCTGCGGTTTCTTTTCAGACTGTCCCATGATCATCTTACGCAGTTCTGCTCTTTCGGCTTCCTCTCTTTCCAGGGATAGCTGCAGAAAAAACATATTATCAGAATTATTATAAACTCTAATTCATCTCGTGTTTAACGTCGATATTCTGTAAGAGTTGTACCAACTGGATATACCCCGGCTTATTCATATTTTTTTATACACGGCAAATAAAGTGTCCACATGTCTTTTTCGGCTTGGTCGAAACGAAACATACATCGAAACTCGTCAAATTCAAAACTGATTTGCCGGCCAATTTGAAAAAACAATGGGACTGTACAATTTATCTACATTATAAATCTATTTACCTGTTCAGTAGTCTTCTTGTTAGCCAGCATGTTTTCGAGATTTTTACCCATTTCTTCCAAATCTGATTCCTCACTGACAGAGCTCTCGGCTTCATCAGTACTCAACACTTCTGTACTTTGCAACACACGATTTTGCAGTTCAAATATACGTTGACACTCTTCTTTGTACCTGTAATTAATAAAAATATATTTAAAAAGTCGTGATTATTAATTTGCATTGCTGGGCAACCGATTCATTTCATGAACGCATAATTAAAATATACCTAAAAATATTTTAAACTAAGTATAGCTAAAATAACCTACCTTTCTTGGTGTTCGGCGATTGAAAATCGATTTCCTCTTGAGAATTTAGTCATGCCTTCTTCGCCAGCTTTAGCTTTCTCCGTCGATAAAGTTCTCACAACGTCGATAACTTCCCATCGTGACAATTTTTTAATCTACAATTATAAATATCACATTGAATTCCAAAGGAATTATTTCCACGTATGTATCGTGAAAAATACAAAATAATTAGATTAAAAAACCGTATTATCAATGTATAAAGACAAATTCATACAATGAACATAATAGTAGCTAAACGGTATTCGTTAGTTCTTAAAAAAACTATTGAAAAATCAAAATGTGTTTTCTGTTGATATAATATTCAAAGTTTTACCTCTTCCTCAGGCACACCAAACTTCCTCAACAGCGCCTTAGCATTGTTCAAACTCAATCTTCTCAAATCAGCATCAGTACCAGTAACAGTCCTCTTTGGCTGTTGTTCTTCATTGGGCTGGAGTGTTGGCTTATTGGGCACTCTGACATAGGAGAACCCTTCACCACAACCAGTAGGGTCCGCTGGGCCAGTCAGTTGGAGCAAACATTTGCCACGCATCGCTTGGATGTAGGCGCGCGTTGTGTTCCATGGGGCCACTTTGACCTGTAAGGTTTGTTGTTATTTTTTATCGAATATTTGATGGTTAAACACAACTGATTGGAATATTTAGAAATACCTTCATAAAGTAAAATGCTAGTGAACAACTACTTATCTAAAATTAAAGTTTGTTTATGTTGAATATATATTTTCCACAACCGTTTCTTTACTATCGATAAAACAGTATATTGAATAATTGATTGAATAGTATTAAAATAAATAGTATGCATATTTTGTCAATTTTACATCTTAATTACAATCAACATTAAAACGAAAAATGAGTATAAATTATACTATAATTGCATTTTGGATCTAGTCTGTAAAATCTATCGACCTACAATCTATCGATATCGATATCATCTTTTCTCACTTTTAAATCGACAAAAGCACTAACCAATACCTAAAAATAACCTATACAATCGCAAACAAACCTCATCATCCATCTTAAGCTGCAATTCTTCATCGTCATCCTCTTGCGGGGTGAAGATAAATTTCTCTCCATACCCCGCGTCTTTGAGTCTTTGTTCAGCGGCCGCCATACTGAAGTACGCGCAGCATTGCTCCGGAGACACCATCGCGCGGATCTCTTCCTCGGATGGGAGACGGAAGTCCGGTTTTATCACCCACCTAGGGAATAAGTAATTAAAATGGCAGATATAATAATTTATCAACCTTAGAAGGTTCATAAGGCTGTAGGGATAGTGAAATGAACCAGGTTAATATCTGAGTCGTCGTTTGATGCTGATACTAATAATATTCTTTGATCCTGCAACTCCCACCTTTGTAAATGGAAATAATGGCTCGATGTTAAATTAGAAAAAAAAAGGATTTTTCTAATACTTTTGTACCCATTTAAATAAAAAAAATAAAAACCTACAAGTTTCAATCTTAAAATATCGAACGCGCCATCATCAATCATATCATTTTTTAAGGTATTTTATTTTCAAATATTTCTAAAATTATAATGCAACAATAATACACACCAATTTGAGTCCAATCCAGTACGTTTGAAGTCAGCGCACAGCTTCAAACGTTTTCTTATAGAACTCTCAGAGTGTGAAGGGAAAGCTCTCTTTATCACATCCATTTTTATACGTCTGGGTTTGTCATGGGATTTCCAAAACAGTCTGTATATGAATACCTGTAAAAATATCGTGAGTAATCATAGAATGTGTAAGATATGGGGTAAAAATTAGACTAATGATGAAAATTAGTCTCACTTGCAAAAAGTCTCGAACAAAATTGTTGGCCCTCTTTGAATTTGGTCCCGGCACTTCGTATAGCGGACATTCTTGACCCGCCACAAAAACCGCGTCAACCTGACGTATGTAGAATGCTTGTCTGAAACATATCGAGAATAATTCAAAATGCTTTTTTCGATCTGAATAAGGGTTTTTACATTACAAATTTCGTTTGCAAATTTCACATACACGTTCAAAACCAGGTTCAATTAATGCCGGGCAATTAATGAACTAAAAGAAACGCCACAGCAAGTCGCATCAGTTTTCTATGAGAGAATGGTAGCAATTCGAATGACTTAATATATTGAGACTGTGGCTTTGATGAGCCTTAGCCCTAGCTTCTACCACTACAAAATATATAAATAAAATACACCCAACAGTCACATACATAGTCCTGACCCCACAATAAGATCGAGTCTTGTGTCGCGGGTATCAAAAACTACGAGAGACTTTCGGTTGCACAAACACCCAGACCCGAAACAAATACCTGTGTTTCACACAAATATTTGTGTACGTACGGGGATCGAACCCGCGGCCTCTCGTTTCACAGGCAGCGTCTAACCAACTGCGCCACGGAGGCTGTCAAACATTCTCATGATATTTAAATACAGTTAGCCCCCACACATTACCAAATAAATCCAAATAACATAAAATAACTTTCATACCGTGTCCTAATAATCAAGAAGTCGCTGAGCGACATGGTGTGTTCGTATATGGGCGCGCGGTACATGTTGTTCTCCACCACTGGTTGCGTGGCGCCTGGAGGTAAAATACCTAGGAACGGTGACGTATGCGCATACGCTACTTCACCATATTTCAACGGCTTTGGACCGTTATCCTGTAAAAATAAAATAAAAATATGAATTTTTAGACATGGTTTCTTAAAGGGATAACTGGTACATAAGAAAGTGATTTGGGTAATGCAAAATTATGGCCGGCGAAATGTTTCAGTTCCATTCAAAATTTAAGTTACCACAATATTTTTGTGCAGACGAATTTTTGACTATATTTTGACGTATAATACGTTTTCCTTATCTGCGCTTAATTGATTCACCGCTATTGGCTGTTTCATAGTGTCACAATAGTAACAATCGAAATAGAACGAATATGTTGTTAATGAAATCAAAACCTAAAAACAACTCAATAAGGTATATATTTCATTGGCTTTTACAATCGCTTTTAATCGGCAGTAGTGCCATGCCAATGTAATTTATTTAAGCAGTACAGAATATTTTTATTTCTCTATTTTATTGAAATATATATAAGATATACCAGACATAGGTACAGAATAGTACTTTAGTAGCAGTCCGTTTGTAATAGTTCTTGATCTTGGTGCACATGCCCACTTGGCTGATGAGCGGCGGATGTTCTTCACAAAACTCCACCAATACCAGATCACCATCTCTACCGCTCAGGTCTTCAGGGGTGCGCATGAAGAACACGTCACCACCACCAGACGCCAAACGCTCGGCTTCGCGTTGCTGTAACAAAATCATTCTTTAATTAAGTGGATTTTAACTAGATCTAATGAATATTACCACCGATTTAGAACATCTTCTATAACCTGTATATGCCTTTTAGCCTCACAGGTTAGACCTGGACTTTTTTGTGTTTCGGATTAGCGGTTCCTTTAGTCGAGGAGCACATGTACTTACTACGTTATTCACTTACTACGTTATTTCGACACCGCGCCCGTTTGATTGATTATTAATTATAGGCGTCCACGACAGAAACGAGGCGACGTGCTGTGTTGCCCAATTTGTAATAGCTATGGATGGGTGCATACCGGGACCGCAATATGCTACGACCTCATTAACTTACCACGAACATGAATTTCTTTTCGGGATTCTTACACTTCCTAACAACAAGACAGATAGCAGAAAATAGCTGCGATACCTTGGCCTTCTTCTTGATGTGTTTGTGCAAGGGTTGCACGGGGTGCGAGCCGGGCGCGGAGATGGGTGCGTTGCGCAGCTCGCGCAGGGGGGGGCGGTGGAAGGCGCGCAGGCGCGCGGGGCCCATGTGCGTCTGGATGAACGGCGCGCGCAGCTCCACCACCGGCGTCGAGTGCTGGATCAACTGCCCGCCGGATACTTTTAGACGAGGGTTCTGGGACTTGGGCTGATAGTATCTGGAAATACCACAAAACTTAAGTCCGGTGTGGATTAAAACGCACAATGCTTCAGTAGAATTCGTGAATGTATTACTTAATTTAATACTACGACCCAAGCATAATTTTTATGTGTAACGTATGATCGACGGTCACGCATTAGACGTTCTTTTTGCCAACAAATTAAACACGAGCCGCAGGGGTTGAGTTCTTGGTTTTGGCACCAAAATGGACGTGATAATGAGAAAAAAAAATACTACACAAATCGAATTACAATATTTTTATACTGCATAAAATCCTGACGGAATACTCTTTATGTCCTTCTACCATCCTATATAAATTACGATAACTTACACGTCATTGGAGATATTGAAGGGGTCTCTGTCGGGAGACTTGGGCGGCGGCGGCGGCGCGTCCTCTTGCATGACGTTGATGACGCCCGCCTTGCCCAGCAATATCTTTGACTTTTTCACGTGCGGGTGAGGAATCTTCACCTTGGGCTGCGGTCCTCTTTCTGCAAATAAAAAGATGAAAAAAAATATTTTAGTCTATTAAACTCCATTCTGTGTTTGTTACTTGTTTATCTTAGATAATTGATTGAGGATTTTTTTTTTTGTACCCGTCAGGCAAATGTAAGATTAAGGTGACATGAAATCAGAAAAATAAACACCATAGTGAAATAATAGATTTTAAGCAGATAACCTTAAAACTTGAATAAGTAATTGTAAATACCAACCTCTACTAATCTTGGTTGGGTCGACGTCATCGGGTATACCGAGTATGATATTCTCGTCATTAGGATCCAGGGTAAGTATCTTCGGCTTGGGTATTTTGGCCATGTTCTCCGCGTCCCAAATCACCTCGTCTTCCCATGTCCCATAGACTAATTCTTCGTTCTCGACAGGGAAGATACTGTACCAAGTGTTGTCTTCCCCGTCTGCTTGGGCCGCGCCGGCTTGGTTCGCCGCATTTGCTCTAAAATAAACACATTATTTTTCTATATTATTGATATTATTGTAAAGTTTATGGGGGCTCTATATAGTGACAAGCATGTACAGAACCCGCCATTTGATTTGGCGTGTTGGAAATAAGACCAAGATATTCGCCTAGGTTCAGTTCTGTAAAGAGTATATCTTTGTCTATCGCAATTACGTGACCTTCCGTTAGTCGCACCTATCAACACCAAGCTATAGGTGCACTGTGAGACATAGACAGCGGTCTACAAAATATTATTATACCTCTGCTTAACATTTAACCTGAGGAACGTCAAAATGCAGGATGACGTTATTTCCACCATCCGTGGAGCAGTTGGTAAGACGCTGGCTGTGAAACGTAAAGACGCGGGTTCGGTCACCGCTCCAAGACAAGTATTTATGTAATCCACAGGTAGTTGTTTCGGTCTGGATGTTTGTGATACCGAAAACTGTTTCTATTACCTACGACACAAGACTCGATCTTAGTGTTGGGTCAGGACTATGTACGTGACTGTTGGGTGTATTTATTATGTAGAGCTAGTTATATACATACGCCTGCGGTTTGGACGGCAACGGTGCGGGTGGTTGCGGGCGCGGATGTGAGAACTGTTGCGCCGTGCGACTCACTGAAGTGGGCACCCATCCTGCCGCGTTACTCTTGCTGTTTAATCTGGCCAGCACCTGTAATAAAAAATAATAATATATGTATTCAACTTAAGATTAAAAATTAAATGAAACAAAATAGCCTATGAACCAGTTTTTTTTGAAAAATATTAAAATATGTATTCAACTTAAGATTAAAAATTAAATGAAACAAAATATCCTATGAACCAGTTTTTTTATTTCTTAAGCCCAACATAAAGTAATTTTACGTGTTCGTATTTAATTGCGGGAAATAAAGTTATAGTCTTTCATTACACCTGATAAGTGAACTCTGGCCTTCATACAGCATCGTCTCGTGACTACCGACACAAATAAGCTCGCTACTGTACTAATCTAAATTGAGTGTTACAAAAAACCTCGCCCCGATCAATAAAGTTGTTATCACTTATCAAACATCATTAATGTGTTCAATTTAAAAGATCCGTTTCACATTGTTAAAAAAATATCCTTAATAAAATAAATTAAAGAATAGGTAAACTCACATTACACTGCTAATAACCGCGTTCGTTACAAGCAACGTCAAGTCGTGACGTTTCAGAATTGCCAATGTGTATTGTTGTTGTTAGAATTTAAAACTTTTTTAGATTTTAGCTTCGATCAAATATATACCTACTAGATACAGGGTCAGGTACAAAATCACATGCCAAAAGTGGCCGAGATTTAAACATTTGTATTTCGAACTATGAGATGTAGAAAAAAGTATTTTAATATGTACAACTTTAGGTAACAATAAACTTTAATAATTAGCTATAAGATTTATTATGACTTACAATATACATGCATTTATGATTATTTTGACATTTTTGAAAGGCGCATTGCGGCATGTTTACGCGTTGCCGTTGGTGATGATTGAAGCATACTTAATTGAAATAGAGCCACACTGACTTTGTGGCTCTATTTTTCGGGCCGTTTTTGAAGTGCTCACCCGACATCTAGTATATATTTGATCGAAGGATTTTAGGGTAATATTTATACTAAAATGTGTATAATACCTTCCGATAATTATGTTCTACTTTATTTTATTTTTATAATAGTACAATTGAGATACCCAAATGCGTAGATCAGACAGGATTTTTTGTCATACTGTATATATCAAAAAAATATAATGCTAATAAAAGATATAACACACACCTTGTGTTTAATCTCACTGCCATCCCATATAACGTCATCCTCCCACTGTAGTTGAGAAACCATGAGGAAAGAGTCATCAGGGAATCCGGTTTCAGAATCTGTGTTCTTTTCTTCACTGTCAGCCGAGACTGCTGCCTCTTCTATTGGCTTTTCTTCTCGAGTGGGCGATGGTGGCTGTAAAGAAAAACTTGATGTTTAGATACCCAAGATACTCAGTACCTTATGATGTGGATATCAAAAGCTTTGAAGTAATTTTCATAGCCATTATAATTATAGAGCACATACGTATTTTTAGGATTATTCGGTGTGCAAAGAAGAAAACATATTTAAGTATATCTAAACGAAAGAATTAACGTCCAGTGATCATTTTATTGTTCAGATTTCAAGGTTTGCTTAAAATGTTGAACATTACATAGTGCTCAAAGTGCTTTTCTATATTCTCTTATTTTATTATATCTTATCTTATTTTATAATATGTATTCACAATAAACCAAGAAATAATAACTCAATAGTAACAAAGATTTATATACAGGTACCTTCAACTTAAATCCATAGTCAAATCCCTCTCCCGTCTCAGGTACGTTCAGCATGTCGTACCACACTTGAGCGGGTCCAAAACGCCAGTGCGCAGGCGTCGGTCGATGTGACTTGTCGCCTCCACCTGAATTCTTGTCTTCTGAGTTTGAGTGTTGAGTCTCTTCCATGGGCCTAATAAGACAATACACATTTTTTTACTTTACATGAGGACATTTGAACTAGTTTAGTGTTCATAAGTATACTAGATCAATATTTTGCTAATCGTGCATCCATACTGCAGTTACATTTTATGGGGCAACATTGCGCAACAATTTTATCGACTGTTACCATATGTTAGGCTTAACATATTTTTTTTATTGCACGGCCAAATTTCTTATAATAAATGTCATTTTTTATTAGATTTTAATGACTAACATAATGAAATGTTGCTCAACAAAATGTAACTGCGGTGTGGATGCACCATATTTTTACTGTGCAGGTATAAACTTTTAGTGAGATAAAATTATTAAAACTAAAACATAACAACTGGAACTATTTTTACCAAATCAATGACTAAAATAAAGATTCTACTGTGACAATACAGCTTATATGTTATATATTGTAATAAAACTCAATAAAAAGCTCTTAGAATCATGTTGTAGAAAAATCAAAATCAAAATCCCAATAGTATGAATATTATTCCGCTTTAAATACTGCTGTGGATATCAGACATTAAGCTCAGCAGCTTAATACATATGTAAATAATACTTACTTAAGAAGTTTCTCCTCATCATCACTGGCATACTGCGGCTCCTGGTTTTCAGGCATCTGTGATGGCGTGTCACTGCTCGTACTTCCACTGCGTTTGCGTCGCCTACGCTTCTTCACGCCGCGCCATATTTGTGGCAAACTTGACAACTTACCAGGGCCGAAAAGACGGGAAAATAGGAGGACCTGAGACAAATTTATAGACATTCTATAAGTTTACTTACAGCAACTACTGTTATTATCTTAGCAAATTTTTAAAATAAAAAAAAGTGTTTTTCATTATTACAAAATATGTATATTAAAAAAGCTTTTATAAGTTACAAATGCTTCAATTATTAAACCAAAATATTATTAGCAACAAGGTGCAAAAATGCAAATACAAAAAATTGTATGCCTGGGCCTGCATAAAACAACTTGATGAACCTATTATAGTCAAAGTCAATTTACACACTCACTTTTTCAGGTCTGAAGTCTGGAAACAGCTCAGTGACATCAACATTAGCATATTTAGATGGTAACATAGCAGCCAATGGAGTCTCCAACTTCTTCGGTCTTTCAGATTTATGGTGTCTATAAATAGAAAATGAAACATATTAATAGAATAAGATTTTGTTTCAATAGAAACAGCATTCAATTTTATTTAAATTTTGCACCAGTGTACAAGACTTGTAGTAATACTTTACAAAATTAAAAGATTTTTTTATTCAAATAACATACTAGTCACAGGAAACGGACAGACTCAAACTTAAAATTCAATTCACATTTCAGTTTTATTGATTAAAACCATATCACACACAATTTATTACCAATAATTTATAAGAAATAACTTACGGGACTGTAGATGGAGGTGGCATGAGTCCACCATCCCCTTCCATGTCACCTTCATACCCTTCATCATTAGTTGTCTGCACTTCTTCCTTATAAAAATCATCACCGTCTTTCCAGTCATCAATTTCGATTTTCTCACCATCTAGCACATCTTTTGAGGATTGACCAGTTCTTTTCTCACTTTTTTCATCCAACATTTCAATGTCATCATCATCATCAAGGTTAATTGTTTCAGTCACCTTTTTATCATCATCTTGGTCTGCCTAAAATAAGACCATTTTGAGTTTATGAGACAGCATTAAATTAAACTGTATGTTATGATTGGTGATGGTGATATTACACCCTTTGGTAAACAACTATAATTAAAAAATTGGAACAGAATATTTTATTGTGGAAAGTAGAATGAGTATTAAAGAGCAGAGTTATTGAATTCTTCAATTCCAACTAGTAATTCCTAAGATTATCATGTTCAAAAAACAAACTCTTCAGATTTACATGTAAGCATTGATATTAATAGGTTTTTATTTTAAAGTCCACTAATAAAGAATAGCATCATTATTTACCAGTCAATGGCAAAATTGTTCAGTGTATACAATAATGTTTCTTACTTTTATATCTTCAGCGACATCATCAGTGTCAAAAAAATCTATAGCTGAAGGACTTTTCTGTGTGTAGTCTGAAATAAGAAAATATATATATTGAGACAATTATGGCTTTAAATATAAATAACATATGAAACGATCGGATAAAAATAATATGAAAAATAAGTTATCATTGTAACAAAATCTCTTCGTAACATTTAAATTAATTCATAAGTTGAATGACCTCTTTGGTCAAAGTGAATATGTTTCACATATGTTAATTTTCTAATCATTCTCTAACAATTTTGATCGAAATTGACTATGGTCTATTGACAAATATCTTAACAATCCTGGGAGCAATTCAAACGTTTCATTGATTTCATAAAAATAACCTTTTTCTTCATCCTCCTTGCTGGTTTCCTCAGGTTCTAAAACTTCGGACAAGATTGACCCAAGTCCGAAACGGGTCAGCGACGATAACATGCGCTTGGAGTCACCGTCCAGGAACCCATCGTCTTCCAGTTGACCGCTCTCGTCAACATTGCCAAAAAGAAAACCGATCAAATCGCCACCAGGGCGACTATGATCGCCCGGGTCGTCACTATCACACATGTTTTATCCGCTAAGCTTGCTCTTATGTGTTAAGAATTAAACGATAAACATTATTTTCCTCATAAAATTATATTTTATGTATTTTTAACTTGAACAATCTCCTATCCAATTGACAACTGCGCAAGCAAGCGTCAATCATCACTTCAAATTTGACATGTTTTTTATCTTACCTTTTCTATCACATATATAATACAGCTACGTTTCTCTTTTTTGTGATAAATATTTTAATATGGAAGTCTGGAACGTAATTTAAAAATGCTGACCACAGACTAACTAAATGTTTCGTTTCCCACACACAGATGGCGCTTCTGAAGCCATTCGCTCTTTCCTAATAAAAAAGCGGCAAGTTTGAATCGAATACGTTTTGAATCAGTTTCTAAGTAATTATTACATAGGATTGAATTCCTTATTTTTAGAAAATTTACATTCTTCTGTACTTAAGTAACCCTGAAAGATACATTACTACAACGAGTTATTAGTGTCGGAAATATCTGTGGACCTGAATAATTGACGTCATTGGAACATAAGTTCAGCAAATTCAAAATATAGGTTAAACAAATTTAATTAAAAAAGAAAAAAAATTAAAAATAGAATTTGCATCCATCTCAAAGCGTTTTTAATTTAAAATAACATAGTAGAAAGGGGAACACAAAAAAATTAAATGTGAACCGCATTCCAGCTAGGTTCACAGATATTTCCGACGGGTTATACTAACATTTTTAATTCTCGCATTAAGGAAGGTTTCTACACCAAGTGATTTATTTCAATCAGCATACCCGACCACCCGTAATGTTGTCCGATGATGGATGAAATCTCGCGTATTTTGCCAACCATACATGTTGTATAAACAACCATGCTGTCAACCTTCGCGAAAAATTACTAACGCGTATTGTGCGATTCTGATTTCATTTGGCATTTCGATTGACATTTGAGACGGTAAATTCGATTTGCATACGAATACCCTAGAATTATTTATTACTAAGACTTTGAAAAGAACTCTTTTTGTTTACTACTCCGAGACGGAATCTTATATCTGCCTGGATTTTCAAACAAGGCCAACGTAATATTAACAGCCGGTGCAGTTGATTGGAAGCCCGTTGTGAAACGAGAGGGCGCGTGTTCGATCCCCGCATGTTTGTGCGGCCTCCAAATACGTACCCCGATACGTACACCCAGATGAGTGTCTTAAAATCGACGAGAGTAAATTTGGATTTAATTTTAATATTAAGATGACTTTTGATATCATGAGTGCCTTCTTATAATTGAAGTTGAAAAGTAAAATGGTGACATATCTTGCGGGGTACATAAGTTTTCTTCAGTTAGAAATATCGTAGGGTCCCTTTCTTATAGCCATCTTACCACTTGCGTCATTGTTGTGCTCTTTTTCTTGATATAATTCCTTTTAGAAATTTCCTGGTAAAAGAGGTAGATAAGTTTATTTTTGCTGAAGCCAATGAACACCAGTTTCTAAGTTTGACAGCCTCCGTGGCGCAGTTGGTTAGACGCCGCGGCCGCCTGTGAAACGAGAGTTCGATCCCCGCACTTGTGTGCACTCGATTTGTATGATTCACAGATATTTGTTTCGGGTCTGGGTGTTTGTGAGACCGAATAATTCTCTCGTATTTTCTGATACCCACGACACAAAACTCGATCATACTGTGGGGTCAGGACTATGTATGTGACTGTGGAGTGTATTTATTTATTTAAGTAAAAGATGCACTTATCTATGATGTCATAGATAAGTGCATGTACATTAGGCAGTCATAAGAAACCTGACATTCGTAGTAAACCTATGTCACGGGATACTAACAAAAAACTTTATTATAGAGTAAATAATAGTATAGGTTCTATCCCTTATTTTGGAAATAAATAAGCTCAGGTGTAAGTGGTAGTGGCACATCTGCCTACCTCCTCGGGGACATAGAAGTCAGTTTACAGATGCATATTTTGTTACATTAACAGGCTAGTGACAGAATGCTGTATGCAGAACTTCCTGCAACATTTTTAAGTTGTCTGTCCACCTTGTGAGTGAACTTCGATCGCTGTGCTTGCTCGAAATTTTTTTAAATAATTAATTTAAGGCCATTATTCCCGTCTCTACCAAGAGAATTTAAATTACGAGCATTCAAAATTTACGAGCACTTTTCTACGCCGTGGGTGAACACGTAGGTACTAGTTTTAAAACTTTCATCATTAAGCGCCGGACTCTATGACGTCATGCACTAAATTTAAATTAAGTTTACTGTCTGATTAACACATACTTAAAGTTCGCTCTATATGGAAAACATTCGATATAATAGAACGGTTAAAAATGCATAGGTAAGCAATTAAAATACAAGGAATTATGCAAATAAAATCCATGCAAATCTATGGTAATTAATTTCCGACTTGATCAATGGAAATCACAATGCGAAGGTATTTTGTGGCGCTTGCCAATTGCGGGTAATTTATGTCGCTGTGGTAGACAGGTCGGTTTCATGTACGTATCTGCGTTTATATACAAGAGTACAATGGGTAGCGGGAACACATTCCTAATGACCGCAACATGCGTGGGCTCGCATTTGCCATTATTACCTAGCCACTTAGTCTGATACTAGCTACTATATTGCATCGTTTTCGCATACATCAGCTTGGTAATTAAACTCACGTGTCAAATTAATTATCTCTGTGTACACATTTTGTTGATTTATACCTGTTTGTAATTAACATATCTTGCCGCCATTGTGATTGATAGGTTTAGGTTATTTTGGGTTATTTGATCTTTAATGTATGAACCTAAGGCCACTTTACTCCAATTTTGGGTTGTAAACCAGAGGCTGTAGGTTTGATTCCATTATAAATTCGAACTGATATCGCTGAAGCTCATTGTTTTATCAAAATTTCATCACCAAATTTGATCTACCGACTCAGCTCCTTATAGAACCTACTTGAGATTATCCGGATATTTATCTTAAAATACTAGTCAAGTATTCGAAATTTGATCAACAATTAATAAGGGATAAAAAACCAATATTATCGCGAAATTTTTCTATGTACTAGTTCAAGTGTAATTTTAATGAATTATTCAGTGTAAACAAAATCACTCTTACATTAATATCGTACACTAATGACCGGCCCGCCTATTCATAAACTAAACATTAAATATTTCATTTATAACATGCGTATTTCTTTCATGAAAATAAATTTCTTGAAAATACTTAAAAGAAACTTTGCAGTCTGATACTGGACATAGATTTATTAATATTCCATCACATAAATTTATGTAAATTTTATTACAAATGTTAAACGTCATGTAGGTTTCCGGTAACCTATTATAACTCGACACAAAATTCAGCAAAATCATATAAGTTTCTAGTCTAGAACTATGCTTTGTTCGTTTAGTAAGGGTTCCAAAGAACATCAAACGCCTCGTTAGTGGTAAATTAACAACAATTACCGCATTCCATTGGACACTTAAAACGTAACTTTAAACTGCAAAACTTAATCTATTTATTCGATGATTTTATTTTAACTCGTATATTCGTTCCGACTATAGGCTAATCTTTACGCTTTAGCCCATCACATCAACCTAGTATGGGTTAATAAAATGCATTAGAAAGTCTTATAAACTGACTACTACTTGTACGCAAGTTTACTCGCGATATTTTCGTTTAAAATCAAAAAAATATACAATAATATATTCTACATAACAAACACTTAACCCCAAATTCGGAAATTCAAAGGCATTTTTTACGTACGAAATATGCTGTAAACATTTCGAAACTTTTTAAAGAGAGTAACAACAGTTTTTCCGTTTGCGTTTTCATCTCGCGGCCGACTGCGTTGATTGTCATGAGGGTTTTTGTTAAATAATATGTGGTTTGCAAACTTTTGCGCAGTTCAATTTCGTACAAAAACCTCCATGATTTCTTTAATAGAATTTAAATAGTACTCACGGCCCGGCCGAGCTTTGCCCCGTGTATATATTTTTTTAATCCACTCCACACCGGACATCTATGCAATAAAAAAATCTGCATGGACGTTCATCTTGATTCGCTCTATCTACTTATGAACACTTTAGTCAAATCAGTTGCGTAGTTTAAATTATCTTAGCGTTCATAGGGACAAGGGTAAGCGACTTTGTTTTTAATACGTATAGATAGGTGGTATATAGGTACATACAGGTTTGGATTTTGGCCCGAATATCTCTCAATCGAACTTTCAATTACAGAGGGGAATGCTCAATAGAATATGACTAAACCAGGACCGATACAACAGCAAATAGTTTAGTGGAATTCTTCTGCCGTGCTGTAAATTCTTTCCGAAGGAAAAATCATTCGGCCCGACGGATGTCATACTAGCTGTTTCACGAAAAACAAACCACGTAGGTACAGTACCAACTTTGTTACTCGCGATACAAGTGCGCATAGTGCGTGGATAGTAGAAAGCCTTGCATTTGTAATTCCTGTAGTTGTAACAAAAATATATTTGATTTCTTGCGGCGTTTCATTCGATGAGCATTCAAACATTGGACATGGACCTACATTTTTCGGCGGGATAAATTGAGCCGCTTACTGGTTAGTTCGCCAGCAGTAGTCAGATAAAAAAAAACTTAAAAGTCTATACGTTTAATATCCTTCCTCTATTTGCCTCAGCCAACTTATATACAACATGAAGTTAGGTCGGGGCACTCCCAACAGCGCGTTTATCAAAGGCTAGGGACTCCAAGTTTCTAGGGGATCCAATAAATCAGGGCAATTAGCGTGGTAATTAGGGATCATATAAGCCTTTTAGCGATTTCCCTTAGTTTACTGGAGAGTGGTGGAATCGCGCTTTTGTATTTTGTCTGTAAAGGCGATTTTGTTATTGTAACCTATTTTTGCCAGTGTCCTGATTATTTTTTTAAAATTCAGTATTATTTTGCATTTTCAACTTAACATAATTAAATCCTAAAATAGCATTTGCAGGAAATATAAACTCTTACCGCTTTTAAAACCGTATTCAACCAGCTCAATTATCGTACAAAGCAAATATCACAAGGGAATTTTAGACGGAATGTTAGGCTAATCCCTCTGTTACTGTAGTTTAGCTCGGCAAACTATACCCACTGGCTTAAATGCAGACGTTAGATTAGCCACAAATCGAAATCCATCGTGCTTATCCGCATTAGGCCAGTGTGGAAGTAGCCCGTATTGATAATAGCCGGGATCGTCGGCTTAACGTGCCTCTCGAGGTGTGGACCTACTTGAGAATTTATCCACTGAATGTGTTCGCTTTTCATCTGAGATTTTGGGTCAATCTACCTTTGGTTTGCATGACGGGTGGATAATTATTTCTTTGTTAAATAGGTGATGTTTAATATGGGTACTGTATCAGCCCATATACGTCCCACTGCAGAATAGGGGTCTCATTTACAACCGAGAGTACGATTGGGAGGGGTTAGGTCAATAATATGGGTTATTTATTTATTTATTTATTTATATCCTTTATTGTACATTATATTTAAGCTTAACAAATAAAACATTCGATAATAGTACAAAAGGCGGTCGTATCGCTCGGGTTACTTAATAGTATATTTAAATTAAGTAAAATTAATCTTCCAATTTTACATGAATCGCGAATGTGTCAATAAGGTTAAAAAGCCATTAGTAATATAATTCCAAAAACCATGCCAGTTATTATGTGGTTGTTTGGAATAGAAACCTAACTTAAGCAAAGAGTTTTACACACATTAGTTACATTTATATAATTAGTATCAATATATATATTTTTGCAATATTAATTCAATTACTAAGGCGTCTTTTAACTTCACTATCTGTCAAACTACAAATTCGGTATATCAATGCAGAATGTTCGTTCAACCATTGCACTTTTCCCATCCACTAAAACGCCCAAATACAAAATACGGCGCCTACAATCCTCAGCATTTCATAAAGTGTACAAAAGATTACCCAAAGCGAGCGTGTTCAAGAGAAAACACAAAAGGAGGATGCAAATTAACCGCTCCTATCCGGAAGGGTATCGGGCGAAACTTCTTTCTGAATCCGTCATGCGATTAAAGAGCGGTAGTGATTGATATACCGGTATAAATGGACAATTTGCCTTTTTTCTATGAGAATTTAACTGAGCTGATTTTTTTGACTAGGATGTTTTGTGTTTCATAGAAGGGTTGACTGCTTATTGGTTGGTGAATATATTTTTTATTATTGTGTTATGAACCTGGTTATTATTAGGTCGGTCTGGGTAGTATAAGTAGTACCTATATCAAGTGAAAAAAATAAAAATTATACATATTATGTAAATACTTTGTATCAATACAAAAGAAAGATAAAGGTTGTACGTTTTAATTTAATCTCGCAGTGGAAAAGAGTTGTTACTGATTTTACGCATAAGGGATAAGCAAATCAGACTTAAATACGCATACAAGTATCATTCATAAATGCCAATCTCAATAACGCGACAATCTTGAAAATTATATTTATTTTACGCAATTTAAATCAATTTTTCAAATCTGCATGTTACACTCAAATATATATTCGTAAATATTTATGAAACCGACTACAACAGCCTCAAAACGTAAATTAATATATTTCGACGTAAAACTTAATTAACTATTTCTACGAAACGAAATGTGCTTATTTGTATCATAGAATCTTTCCATGACATTTCTTTGAGTAAAATAAACATTAAAAATTATAATTAGCCAAGTCGGACGTTTTCTTTGATGTTGTTTTAACGAGTACGATATAGAAACGGCCGGTGTGGTTTCCAGTTGCTTTGAACCTACGGTCAATCAACCTTTCAGTCATTCGTAGATACATACATACCTACACTACCAGAGAGCTAAAATTCAAATTTCTAATATTCATACGAACGTTACACATTGAAATATTCGATAAAATAGATTTATACTAAAATTATGAGTCAAACTTTTCACAATTTAAATACTTATGAAGCAACAGAATAATGTGATTAAATATGCAAGTGGTAAGAGTAATTTACAAAGTACTTTAACAGCGCAGAAAAACACCGTAAGAAAATCTGCATACTATAGATATTAAACAAAAATGTGGAATGTAACGAACTCCAACAATAGTACCATATGGTAACATTGAGTTAGATATATTGTAAAAAGGTGTGACGGAGTTGGCAAAAAAAATTGTTGGACATCAACTCCAAAAAACAGACATAGATTTAAAAAAACCACTAGCACTATGACTTAAGATCAAATTCCTAGAGAAGGTCTACGAACTTTATAGCTACAGTTACGGGTTGATTTATTTATATCAAATAAAAAGCAACACATGCATCCCGAAAACTCTCGAGGATTAAAGTCTCGAGCAGCGATCATCCTTTGAAGTACACATAATCAATCGGTCGTAACATCGCATCCGATAACGCGCGGTTGCACATCCCAGAGCTCTACGTCTCGTATTTTCAACTGAGTTTACCAGGGCACCTTTACAGAAATAAATTTAAGTTATAGTTGATTCCTTTTTTTATAAAAGCTATTATGTAATCATTGCGTTTTTGACTACTTATCTAACTCTTATCACTTGTGTATGCATTACAAATACAAAATATTCGACATAAATATAATGTTATTACCCAAAAGTATTATAACATACATACATACATAAACTCACGCTTTTATCCCCGAAGGGGTAGGCAGAGGCGCCACCAGGACACCAGGACATGCCTGACTCCAGGCTGATAATGAATAGAAAAATCCAATATCACTTTGCCCGACCCGGGACTCGAACCCGAGACCTCAGCTTTGTAACCGTACCGTAATACAACTACGCCACCGAGGCAGTCTTATAACATGCAAATTTTATTAACTAGAAGTATCATAATCAATCTCCACCACAGAAAATCTATTACTACAAACATTGGCCTCCCTCAAAGATTTCTACAATGGACTGTTGGAAGCGGTCCGCATGAAGTGGCTCTCTTTATCATCTTTGTAAGGCATCCTTTCACCATGTTAGCTAGTAACATATTAAATAATGATAAGCTTCTCATAAACTACATTATACAGTGTTATTTACAGCTCGGTAACCGTAGTTATCTTGCTTATTAAGCTCGCTCATGTATATTTTTTCCGTAAACGTATATGGTTTCCAAGTTGTTTTTTCCAATTATTCAACTGTGACATTAATGTAAGTCTGACATGCTTACAGCGACTTTTTTTCTCAATCTTTGAACCTGCGTGGGCAGAAAATTTCCAAGTAATTTTTCCATTGTCCATTATAGAATATTTGTTCTCAAAATATTGTACTTATCATCTAAGAAAATCTACAAGCCCAATATATTGAGCGTGTGGTAATATTGATCTCGGCCTATAGCGCTTGCAAAAGTGTTATGATTAGAGTAAGTATTTTGATAGCCTTATTTCCTGTAAGCGCTTCTACAAAACGTTATTATCTACGCAGCAAGAATGAAAATCCTTCATACCAAAGCTTGTATTTTACAGAGATTTTCTTATCCTTATATTAAAAGAATATCAATATAACCTATTATTAAAAAGGCAAATGGATTGGTAAACGTTTTTAAACGAAACATTATATTTAATTTTCCAACGTTTATTTATGATTTAGGTTTAATTGTTACACAAATGTATACGTGAATTTTGTGTATTTCGTTCTCTTTAACCCGAAGTAACTATGACGCAATCTTTTAAAAATAATCATTATTTTAAATATAAATGGTGGTATGTCTCTCATATGTGAGAGGTTCCACCGCAATATCTATTTATCCCGCCAAACAGCAGTGCAAATGCACTGTTATAACTTGTGTTCCGGTTTGAAGGATATTTTAGCCAGAGCAACTACAGGACAACTTCAATAATTCAAAACGGTGAGTGCAGTGGAATGCTCAGCATTGCTTTTTAATTCATGGTGTTTGGTTTTGCTACTGTCCATGAGCGGTCGTACCATTCATCGCAATACAAAAATATATACCATACTTATATTTAAAATACGATCACAGCACGACGCCATCGGTTTTGTAAACGAATTCTCGTGTTTATTAGCGCATCTCGTTTGTTCACGTGTAAAGTTTTTCGTGCCGAAACTGCTGGGCTATTTTCACGTTTCACACGGATCAAGTCTGCAGTCAGTACCACAGAACAGAGGCAAATTGCATGAGATATATTTCAAAACTATTTTCAACTTACTCCCGAAAAAGACGTGTTCCGCGTTGAAACCTTTGCGGGAAATAGACTTCCTTTGTGTCTTTGTAAATACAATGAATATTTTGTAGCGGTTGCATATTGTGTTTAATGAAATTTTACCCCTTGGGAGTTGTAAGACAATATATAAATTATAATTACATATTTATCATATGTAATTCTGAATTGGAAATTCAAATCAATGACATTTTTTTATTGCGATGAATGGAGTAATGACAAATGCGAGACGAGCATTCGCCTGATGGTAAGCGATACGACCGCTCAAGGACAGTAGAAAACTAAAGAACACCATGAAAAAGCAGTGCTTGGCATTCCATTGCGCTCGCCATTATGTCATACTCATTATGTCCAGGAGTAACTCTGGCTACAATGTCCTTCAAACCGGAACACAACAGTGCATTTACTGCTGTTTGGCGGGAGAAAAAGACATTGCGGCGGTATCTACTCAGGCGGTGTTTCACATATGAAAGACCTACCACCTGTTAAATTTATTTATGCTAGTAAAGTAAATTAAACATCCTCCTGTACGATTTAAGTAGCATAAATAAGATTAGTCAGACAATAATATCATTAATTAATTAATTTATTTATTTATTTAATTCTTTTTTGCACTACAATAATGTATTTTTACGAACTAACGGTTCATATTGTTATTCCTTAGTCTTCACATTAATGTTATTTAGTAATTAATTCTTTCCACCATTATGTGTCTAACAAAATCGGTCTTTACATAACCCCATAATATACATAAGTTAAGCCTTACACGTAGTTAAATGTTGTCAAAATCCGAATGTAGAGGCTTATGATATAACAGAGTATCGGATACAGGATAAGAGGTCTCAGAAGGGTCAGCGTGGTAAACTGTAGGAACTAATTTCACTAATCGGCTTACAACTATTATGGACGGTACATTTCGGTAAACTATTCTGCGCGCTCGGATGATCTGCTAAATGGGCTTACTATAAATTCTCAAAGTTATGTTGCACTTTCGGATGAATATGCATGTTTTTATAAGCGTAATCTAAATGAGGTTACAGGCGATTTTAACAGGATTTGATATTGTTTTTAATTTTCAATAAATATGGCTCTTTATGTGAAATGAATGGGGTTATAGGAGCTTTGTAAACGTTCTCTTGGTTACTATTCTTTGTTAAACTAGACTGGATAATTTTATTGAGTCTATAATATCTATCTATAAGGCCCTCTTTTACAATAAATAGGGGATTGGCGTTATTGGTCTTTTCTATATTTCGCTTATAACGAGTACACATGTAATATCGAAATATCAAAGGTTTTCTGGTCTCTAAACTGCAATCTTCGTGTTTCCATCCAATTCGCTCCCAACTACACTACCGCTCAGTTTTTATTGAACACGGGAGTTTATTGAGCCTCAAAACTTCATATGATTTCAAGCGAAAAGCTTTGCAATTTGTAGTGCAAAAGTTACCGACATAGCTTCAGTTGTTAATAAGTTGAAGTGGCAATGGGTTGGAGCTGAAAATACTTTGAACACCGTTTGAGCACTAGAAAGAGTTTGAACCGATCTCGGCCAATCGTCGGCCTTAGGAATGGCGTATATGTATTTGAGAAAGAAATAGACTTGATAAGTTAAAAGATATCTACGTAAATGTGGTAAATTGCGAAAAGAATTTAAATAAAGTAAAAGCGGCAGATGCTTTTAAGGAAGATTTATCTACTCGCGATCATTTTTGTTCGAGAATCAAGCTTTCTCGTACATACACGCTTTCATTACTTACCTAATCGTACGTAAATTGTTATAAACACATTTTTGATTGATCATTTATTTTTCATTAAGTCCATTGAATTTTTATTGGGATCCACTCTATTTCATAGTGTAAGTCGTAAAAAATACTTAATGCATAATTTATTTTTATAATTCCAGTTTTTTTGCTCATAATTTACCGAGCTAATTTAATCTTTAAATGATCGGTGTACTGTATTTTTTCCAGAACCGCAGTATACAGCAGCAGACATAGCAGTCGAGTGAGAACAAAATATCTCCTTAATTATAATGTGGGTTAAACTAAGTTATAACCAGAGCGGGTTAAAAGCCAGTAACATGGCATCGGGTAATTAACTCCTTGTGAAATTGGCACCTAATCACTTTAAGTACAAAGTAGATTCTCGGCGCGGATTAAAAGTGAAGCAAAGGATAAAACATTTATAAATTATTAAGCTGAGGATTACATGACAGTTTTGGAGTGCTTTTAATTTTAATTACTCGCCTTTAGTTTTATTTTCCAACAGAATTTAATTGATCCAAAAACAAGTACTAAAGTCGTTTCGAACCAATCATCATGGTGATATAAACCACGCATTGATTTTGATTTCTGAAATGAAATTTTATGTGAGTTGAAAAAATGTTTTTTTTTCAACCATGTAATATATTCATCTGTATGTATTCATAGTTTAGTTTTTAATTTGCTTTTTTTTTATTTGAATCTCATTTGCTGTTGCGCAACTCCTCCATAACCGCACATTCCCACACATATTACTTAGCGATATTAAAGTCTTACGCCCAAATACTGGAACGCAACTTAAATATAACTTGCGCTTAACTACGTTAATCCCGATTAAATGTACTGGCTAAGTGAGCCGTGCGCTGTTAAGAGCAACTTATTATTTGAATGTCGTTCCAGTATTCGGGCGTTAGACATTGGCTTTCCTAACCCCATCTAAACCATGCATGGGAAGTAGGCGGCGCAATATCGCCCTTTGTAATGTACAACGCGGAACGCAGTAACGTCTGTAATCTCCGAGGGGCCCCGAGGTATTATTATAGTAAGTTCCAGCCTCCGATATAGTATTGTGAGAAACTTCAGCCATTTACGTGCGGATGTCCTAATTTAAAGTTCGCGGGACGGTTCAAAACAACATGGCGTGCAATTTTTTCTTTATGGCTTACGGTAAAGAAAAGAAGTACCTACGATGAAATGTGTTTCTTCTATTTCTAACAGATATAAGCAGAAAAAATACTCTCTATAGATCATGCGCATTTAGTCAGAATCAGTGGGTTCAACATGTTTTAATACAAGTATTGCATTTGTTAGTTTTAATTTGTATGAATTATAAAAAATATCTGATGATATATATCATTGAAATACTTTTTCTCAACCTCTTTAAGGATAGACGCAAATTCATTATAATGAGATGATCTGTAAATCATTGCATTATCTCAATATATATTTTTTATATGTAATACCACAAATGAGGAGCCAACCGGAACATTCTCGAAATATTTATAGAAAATGTGCTACTTTATGAGCCATTTCGACGGCAAAGTCATCCGCAAACTTCACAAAAATATGTTCGTTCTTTATTCTGTGTGGACGAAATTTGCGCCCATTGTCATGTAACGATGGTGAGATTCGTGTCTATAAACATAACATGTTTACAGACACGATATTTAAATGTGATATTTTAAATCTTTGGTGACTTGTAGTATACTTAATAAGATTTATTTTTGTCTGTTTTGAGTACGGTTTATTTAGTTTCGATTTAATTTGAAAGGAGCGACCTACCTTTGGTACCACGGATTTTGAATCCTTTGTGCTTTTGAGGGACAGAAAAATCATCGTATTAAATGATAGACATATGGAAATTGAAATAACATAAAGTCTAAAAATGAATACCTAGATCTAAAACGAATCTAAAAATAATATAATTATGAACTCCCAACCGCGTTAACTAAGTCCCAAACGCAACACATTTTGAGTCTCAACTGTAGAATATAATTCGGATAGTGACACGCAATAAACAAAATGTAAAAAAAGTATTAACTCCAGTCTTCAAAGTTTTTGTACCGCAAACCATACCTTTCAACAATGACCGGTAAATATTCCAATTTATCACGTTAAAACGCGCTATAAACTTCATCACGCAGACGCGAAACACCACAAAAAAGTGCCGCCGTAAAAAAAGGACATGAACCCATCGTTTGGAAAGTGAATTTTCACAGAGAACCGCGTGGTTTACACAAGCGGGAGAGCCCTGCAAGAACAACTACCGTTTAGTTGATTTATTGGCATTTTTGGCAATATTCGTAATAGATACTTTATTATTAGGTAATCATATACTGTAAGACTAAGTTAAAGAAAAAGTACAAATGGCAGTCTTACATAATTTTATAATCTAACCCCTTTCAATGCAACTCTCGATTACAGAGGAGGCCTGTACTCTGCAGTGAGCCGTTTATGGGCTGAAAAAGATACAGAATAATTTTACTGAAAGCAAAGACTTTGCACCAAAAACCGAACCTTGCCCCAAGAACGGGTAATTATTCCAGTTAACCACGCTCAAAAAAGTATAAAATTCGTCACGCAGACGCGAAACGACACTCAAAAAAGGACATGAACCATTCGTTTTAGAAGTGAATTTTCAGAGTACCACGTGGCTTACACGAGCGGCAGAGACCCTCGCGGGACCATAAGAACTGCCACCGTCTAGTTAAGCTAATTCACTAACTGAATGTAAACGGAATCGAGTGCTAAACAAACGGTTATTCGTTCGAGTACGCGCTCTTTAAGCCTTTGTACAAGTATTTCATCACGTATCAGTCCTATACAATGTTATTTTTAGAATATCGGGAGCCTAAAAGCAGTCTGGTTGGGATCAGAATAGAACTATTGTTTTATGTTCTAAAAATATAGCAGACGCGGTTCTATTCTGCTTGCTTTTATTTACCATGTTGCAGGATTATTTGGCTACTACTTTTCCGACTAGCCGTCTACCTAAAATTAATTCTTTCAGGGCTACGCTTTTTTGTTTTTTGACTTTTGTTCTACTAATGTTTGACCAATATACTTACAACATCCTTTTCAAGAACTCTCAGGTAGGCAGGAATGCTCACGATTAATGCCTTAAAAAACAAGCGATAACACACGATTATGTCCAGAGTTTGGACCCGCAGCCTCCTATTTGATACTCCAATCGTCGGAACAGTAAACTTACATTCAATACTATAAATTAAAGCGTCTCTACTGTGGCGTCGGTGATTAAGTCGGTTACTAACGCTATCCTTCGGTGTCCCGGCGCGCTGTGCTACCCACTTGTCACATTTGGGTTTCCCGGACGACAAATTGTAAACAACTGTATTGGGAGTAGCGGTGTGATGTTATTTTTATGGTGAATATTATATTTTCGTTTAATTAGGTGCTTAAATTGTAAAGCTAATTACTAATAACTCCTGGTATTTATTTTACTTTTCGATTAATTTTGTTGCGGATTAAAGTTAAGTTAACCCTGCCTGGAGTCTCGCTGATCCTAAATGATCGGTGTAATTAACTTGCGTGCTCCTGTTGATACTGGTTTACAGGAATTGTAGTAGGGGTAGTGAGTACAGGACAGTTTCTAAGCTCTCTATCGTTAAGTAAATTGGCTATTAAATAAATGAAAGATTAACCTGAAATATGGTTAATAAAATAATGTCACATAAAATAAATAAAATAAAAATGTTACCCCATATACAACAACAAACTAGCTCATAATTATCCGTATAAAACAAACACCTGTCTGCAAAGCTTTTCATATAATAAACAACGTCATAAATTATCATTTAGACTCGCAAACTGTGTATTTAGCACGTTTAATGACTACTATAATAAACATAATAATGTGTATACGCCATTTTATCTGCTTTTAACAATAAATGTAATGAATTAAACGTGGACTTTTGGGTGAAAAATATTTAACGTTATCACGTTGTTGCCGCCCGAGGTTTTGTTACAAAATATCAGTTTTTGGTTTGAAAAAGATATGAGTTCCCCGGGACTGGAATTTGTGCCCGACAGTATGGCGATAGACATATCACATCATGGGACGGAAATAAGCTGCGCGGAATGTGTGTGCCACTAGCGGCATCTCTGTCTACCCTGTCGGACATTTATATAAGCTTGAGCATATAATAGCCATGATATGTATGGTGCATTTATATAAGTGCACTATATTGTCAGTGTTGAAGTTACGATGAAGCCAGTTTTAATTATATGTTAAGGCTAGTTCGACCTATTAATTGATACTGTCTCGCAGGAAAAGAAAGTCTTATGTATCAACATGTTTCTTTACTGGACACTGCAATTTCAATACGCCACTTAAATTTCAACGTTCATTTTTACTAATTTCAACACTAAATAACAAACAACGCTTTTAAAATCGGATAAAGCATGGTCGGTTTTATTTTAGACGACTTCTCTAACCAATAAGACAATAAAAATAAAAATTATAAGACGTAATAAAGGACTGAGAGAATTTCTAATACTATCTAAATAAATGTCGTTTGTAGCTTTTAATTGAAGCACCAATTAGGGTTTTTATTTGTACAAGGAACGCTTACTTATTTCTGTATTTTGGAACCTTTTATGAAAGCGTTTTATTAATAATGTAGGTAAATTTATATTGAAATGTCTAGAGAATATTCAGGCATCTATTAATTAGTATTAATTTCAAACAATAATTAAATTTCATCGTCATTTTTCCTGTGGCATCCTGAACGTAGAATGACCACGTTCATCTACCAGTAATTCATAAAAATGTATTGCATTCTGGAATATTCATATTCTGCTTTGAACATGTTAAATATAAGTATACCTAACGCTAGATTTAATCATCTGTGGATAACGTAGTTAGTTGCGCATTTAATTGTATCTAGAATTATGTACCCTATATTTATAAAAATGTGTAACTGTTTGTTTTCCCAAATAAAACAAAAAAAAAACAGATCAACATAACTATCAGCTCGATATAGAAAACTCTATTCAGTCAATTCTTTACCTAGACAGCAAATCACGTGCTTTGCAGTAAAAGGCGACATGTGTGAACTCCGTCACTACTCACACAAACAAGTAGTACATCCAGCCGGTTCTTGCTATTTCAAGCCCGATAATAATTCGCGGAGCCCGCAGCTACTTCCCTTCGCAAATAGTCTGATGTAAAAGTTTCATTCGGCAACCAAAACATTTCCGTGTTGGTTTTTACGTCTGTACGCAACTTTTTTGTTTGCACACCATGTTGCTTTAAGAGAAATTTCCGTCACTTTACTTACGCAGGCGAAAATTTCAAGTTGTCTACTTTGGTACTCGAACTTTATACGTGGAAATAACGCTGTTTGTTTTACCAGCTGCGCGCTGTGTGTACTTAAACTGTTTCAAAAATGTATGATGGAGGAAAAATTGCTTCCGAACATTCTTTAACATCTTGAGAGCATCGGAGCTGCGCAATTTTCATCTTTATTTAAATAGGTTGTAAAATGTGTACTTAATTATATTTGTATGGTCCCTGTGACGTAGGTGGGTGGAAATTTGACCGTGGGACTAGAGGCCGCGGGTTCTTGTACTGAATTGAATGTCAGTGATCACACCAAGACAAACTGATTCAACTCTATCGGTTGTTGAAAAGTCCTAGTATCTTATGATATGCGCGATACCAGTCACGAATTCTAGTGTTGGAGGTTTATAATACGTCTATGTGTTTAATTATTTGTGGTAAATCTTAGTTTACATTTTCGTCATATATTTTTTTCAACTAAGCGGCCAAATAATCCAATAGATACAGACTTCCCTACAACCTTAAAACGAATCTCAAAACATTCTAAAAGTGGAACAATTTTTAAGCTTTACAGAAAATATTTTAATAAACAGCCAAATAAATAATAGATATAAACACGAAAATCGTGTTTCATCACGGAATGCGTCTCGCGTGCCGCCAGTTAGTCTCGCTAAATGTGTGTTCGCAACATTTTTATAGCTGTTAACGGCGATAAATACACAATAGCAAGAAAGCAGACGCCTCAGAAGGCTTAGCCGCTGATGTATTGTAACAAAATGACCGTGCTTGTTGCGCCGATGGTCATTGGAGAATACTTTAAGCATTGACCCACATGCTAGGTCACTGTTCATGTATCTTAAGCACATTAAATAAACCACTAATATTGCATCCTCGATGTATTATGATGAGACATATTTTACAGTATTTTTATAGCTGCTAAAGGCGACAAACACGCAATATGAACCAAGCAGACGCCTCAGAAGGCTTAGCCGCTGTTGTATTGTAACAAAATGACTGTGCTTGTTGCGCCGATGGTCATGAATGGTGGAGAATACTTTAAGCATCGACCCACTTGCCAGGTCACTGTTCATGTATCTTAAGCACGTTAAATAAGCTACTAATGTTGCATCCTTGAAAATTAGTATAGGCAGTGTCGTATTTAAATTATTGACATTTTGCTTGCATTTAACATTTTCTAAAGTCTCTGTATCTAAGTCCTGGGCATTGAGGAGACTTGTTCCCTGCAGTGGGACGTAAGTGGGCTGGTTTACTATTATAATTTATTGTACCAAAGTATATTATAGGATAAAACTTCTAGGAATCGAACAGGCTCATAGCCCATTTAATCGAAATTACATAATATCATTCGGGTTTTAGATAATTTAAAAAAAGTTAATAAAAGGCAAACAAACGATAATTTATAAAATAAAAATTGTAAGTAGAAACCACATAAATAGATACATTAAAAAAGCTCTATTTAATAGACAAAGCTATACAATTATACATGCCGTAGAGAACGAGGTCAAGAAATTCCGAAATTCATTTTTATTACATATATAACCGTATACAATATCCAACTGTTCGTTTCTGTTACGTCAAGGAGTTGGGGCAATAATTCACCATTGTGGTTAAACTCAGAGTCGGGTGTAGTATAGATTGGTTTAGGCAAGCGTTCGAATACAATTTACTAAGATTTAAGATGTGGTATACTAATAAAAAGTGTATACGCTGTATACACTTTTGTTTTTGTGTATACATAATATGTATAGTTTTTAAAATACGAAACATTAAAAAAAAATTAAATACTGCTGTTGAAAATTGAAGATTTATTCGATACAATTTATAACAATATAAGGAATAAAATAAGGTACTGTGTATTAAAAGACACTTCGATATAAATAGTGTTAATTCAATAGTCAAGTGAGAAACGACCCAGAACTAAAACTTTTGCTATTTTTAGCTTAATTTATACAATTCGTGCGTTCATACCCTTCCCTGTATTCAAGTTACAACCGTATATGAAGTGTAGAAAGATAACATTACTATTTGCTATAATAACATGCCGAAACTCCGTATTTGCCTATGCTTTGTATGAATTCAATATAAACCCCAACGGTTGGCCTGTTGAGAAAACCATCTATATTAAATGTGGGGAACCCTCATCTATTGTCTGAGCCGATAATCTGCGTAAATAGCTCAAGCCGCTTATAGAATGCGCTTACAAATGGGGAGCCTGTTGGCAATGAGCTGGACGCGATCTACCGAGACGGTGGTCGAGGGTTTGAATCTCAGGACACACGTTTGAGTTTTAGAGTCATATGTATATTGACTGTCAATTTCCGCGCACTGAACAGTGTAGGAAAAGATCGTTAGAGAACCACCAAAATACTTTCATACATAATTACAGAAATAAATGATTTTTATATGAAGACCTTCAACCCAAAAATGGCCAGCATGATGGCCGATAACCCACGTAATGAATTTTTGGGTTGTAGTTGTTGTTCCGGCCTTAAGTGTACACTATTACGGACCGATACTGCTGTATCAGCACTTACAGCACATTGAAATATTAAACATTCAGCAAAAACACGAAATAAAATATTATCATTTACTAAACACATTAAGCCGGAGACTGAAAACGTCCGCTTAAAAAGAAAATAAAACCAAATGTATTTAACAGCTGTAAGGAATTTATCTTTGCCGAAATAAATCTCCCGTAGCACACTGTCTACGGCGTAGCTTTTTACTACGAAACAGTCTCGTTTTGTGTAATTTGCGTTTTGTAGTATAATTTTTAATCTTATTACATGTAATTTTTGTATAACTCCAAAATACGAAATCTAGTGACTTTAAAAATACATTATAGACTTAATAAGTCTATAATTATTACATGTGTGTATATAATTACATTTAAAATGATATCGTCGTAACTATAGTTACGACGATATCATTTTAAATCTTAAATACTAACTATGTATGGTTCGTCTATAGCATTTTTTTCAATAATTTATTTTTATTTGTTCATAAACAAACGCAATAGGGTAAATGTAATAAACACCTCGCAAGGTTTACACAAAGCTCATTAGCCATCGGGGTTCATTAACTCTATCCGTAAAAGTTTCATTGAAAATTTTGGAGAGTCGAGAATAATTAAAAGAGTTCGGCTTAGCTGTTCCAAAGCTGATTTGGTTCACATAATATGTTCCGCTTCTAGAAGCGAGTAACCTCTTTATCCCTTCCTACGGCACCCACCGCTTTACTTCTTTACGTGCGGTTCATCGATTCCTTTGAGAGGCTTGATCTACTTTTGCGTAATACTAAGTATCAGACGGTTAAGCGATGAAAATAAACATTACACTCAGCGAAAGCGTTTCACATCAAATATAAATTTACTAATTAAAATGTTAATTTCAACACTTCTAATGTTGAAGGAATTAGTGAATAGGCTATAACCGTCAAATCATCGGCCCGTGAAAGCATTTTACGATCCTAAAAGGAGCGAAAAGTTACCGCCGAAAATTCACCGGGTATATGAAATATGAAATTAACAAACAGTGCGTAAAATAAAGTAAACAATGCGTTTGTTTACTTAAATTTGTTACCGCACGAACAAAGGTGCATTTTGCTTTGTCAAATAGTTAAATCGACGCCGCGCCTAACCATTTCATTTTTCGATGAAAACTTTTAGTTTTTGAAATGTTCAATAGTAACGGAGAGAATGGCACGAGTTATTTGATCAACTACACTGTTATTTAGTTTGGTTCGACGAACGTTTTTGTTGATTTTAACTCGTTATAAATTGACTTTTGCTTATCTCTATTGAAATATGTACGATATTTGTTGTTTGAATCGCGCGATGGTGTTTGTTTTATCTGTTTGTTTGATATATGACTTGTTATTAAAAGTGCGCTTTCAGCGTGCGATTAAACGTTTTCTTTCGTTGTTTTATATTCGTGGCTTTGCTAATAAATGCATTTTGTGGTCTGCTTTTATTTTTCCTCTTTAAAGACCAGGAGCGGTATATTTCATTGGTTATTTGAGTGATCATTATTCATCGGGCATTATTAATATAAGACTATAAAGTTAGCTGCTAAGCAAGCGAAGTATCGGGCGCCCATCTACAAGGTGGACGGATGACCTGGTAAAGATCGCAGGAAGTCGCTGGATGCAAGCCGCTTGCACCAGGTCTAAGTGGAATATATCTTTGCAAAGTATGTGGGAGGCTTATGGACAGCAGTGGGCTTCCTGTGGCTGAAAAGAAGAATAAGGTGTGAGCTGCTTATCGTCAATTGATGCTATAAGCAGTAGATTGTAAAACATGAACAACTAGTGACTGGTAATTGGTATGTATAATGTGGCCTGGATGCCCTTAGTGACTGTGTAGCATAACTTTTTCTTACCTACCTTATCTACTTGCCATTAAATCCAATATTCCAATTATTTTATACACAAAAAACCTATTCTCCCTCAGCATAAGATAACACTCTCGTTAGATTAAGATTTACCTTTAAAACGTCTACACATCCGCTGCAAAATGAATCACCACAAATAGTACAAAAACACTTCCAAATTCAGCTATTGAATGGAGTTGATAAAACGTTATTGAATAAACTGTTACTTGCTCCCTGGTGGGCCAATTTCAAGTGATGCAGTATGATGCATCACTCATCCGTTTTCATGAAACACTTGTGAGCGCGGAAATATTAAACTTAAAGACTTATGCTTTCCTTTTTTTATTCAATACTTCCGACAAACGGGCAAACATGTCACCTTATTGTATGTAATCACTGCCGCCTATAACATCTATAACGCTTGGAACATAGATGTGTTGCCAGCCCATTAGATCGGGAGGGGGGAAGAAAAAGGGATGGAAAGAGGTGGGGCATTGGGCATCCGGCAATCTCACTCACCGAACGAAAAGTGACATAAAGCTGTCGCTTCACGTCAATTTCCTGTAAGACAGTAGTACCGCCCTGGATAAGCCTGCTGAGGATAAGCCTGATAAGCCCATGCTGAGTCCTGACTAAGAACAGCGTGACAGTACAACTTGTAAAATACAATCTAAAATATTTAACTTAAAAACTTGTGTTTTATCTCTTGTTTAAATACTTTAAATCTTGTATACAGCTTAATGTTGTGTCATTAAATTTAATTCTCGACATTACGAACAATTGTGTGATGTTACTGCTAATTGAATTTGCTTCGCGATATAGCTTTTAAGTGTTCAAGTTTGCTTTCCACTGAGAAGTATTTAATATTGTTTGAAGAACGTATTAATTTGACGAGCTTGTTCGCGGTTTATAAATCTTCGTTAAATTAATTATGTCTTTTGGAATGGTCTCTTAATAAACAAGGTTATTTACTGATGCTTTTTTTCTATTATTATTTTTTAAGAGTTGCTTAAATAAATTTGGTGTTATTATTATAATTATTTTTGTGACTATTGTCGCCAACCAAGAGCTTAACATAGTTTACAAGGCTTAAGAATTAAAATGCACACTTACAAGCACCCATTAAGTAATGTATACGTTTACGAAACTATTCTAATCGAAAAGATCGACACAAAAAACTACGTATATTGAAGTAAAAGCCGAATAGAAGTAAAATTGATAGTAAATTCCCTCGTTATTAGTTTTGAACTGGAACTAACATGTTTTATGAGAAAACATTGTGTACGTCAAGGGGTTAACTGCGCTCTGGCGTCACAGATAAAACTTTAATATTGCGCACACAACTTGATAGGCACCTACTTACACTTTATTACTTTATATAGGCAATAATAGATAAAACTTTATTAAATTTGTGAATAATTGAATGAACAATTAATTTTTATGTGATTATAAGGCAAGGCCATAAAGTAAAGGCTTGCAATAATAATGATTGTTATTTTATTTTATGTGTTAGGGAAGCGTTCACGTAAGGTGAGGTAAATAGAGCCTATATCCACCCCATTGACCTAAAAGGGATTGGAAGATAAATAGGCTTTAGATATTATGATGAAAGCAAGTGACGTCAGTATTTTCAAGCATTTACGGGACGTTTTTCAATATTTGTTAAATTTTAATAAGACAGCTCTTTAAAGACCTAAGCCTATACATGTTTTTTGTACAGATAAGTAGGGTATAGAATAAAGTGTAGCATAAACGACTTTTGATTGAAATTAATTCAATTTCTTTTGAAAAAAGCCTTGTAATTCTTTATAAATAAAGCTGAAGGGAAAACCTAGTGCCTAGTGTTCAACGAAAAAGTCCCGTTGACAATGTAAAGAAAAAAATGAGACATCCTACTACTGACTGCAGTTCGCATTCCCCAGTCACTACGCTCTTAACGTTTTTATTTTATCTACCATTTGCTCAGTACACTAGATCTCTGCTAATTGATTTCCGTATCCAAATGTACATTAATTAGCTGTGCGTACAACTCTTTGAACGTGACTTGGGGACCCAATTAAAAAATATTTAAATGGAAAGTGGACAGTATTTTTTACTTTTAAATTAGCCTGGGAAAGACATGTGTTTTATAGCTCGTACAAAGTTTTATTTTTATTTTTTAATTACAGTAGCTGGAAAAAATATGGTGATATTAATCAACCACTTCAGCTTAGAATATTAAATCATTTTTATTGCTTCTGATTTTCTTGCTTTACAATCTGGTATCAAATTAGTTCGCACTTTAGTTGTTGTATATCTGGACGCCTTTGTCTTAAATATAAAAATCTAATAGGCATATAGTCGAATTGAGAACCTCCTTACAAACCATTTTTGTGTTGCTTAAAAATAGAACCAAGATTACAGGAGCTATAATAAAACATTCTACCACACATTTTCTTCTGAATTGTTTGTTTAAAACAAAATGAAATGAAATGTTTACTACAATATGTCGCGTTCAGCCAACTCCAATTTTACAAAGTATATTGACACACCAACAAATTAATCCCAGTTTGTGCGGGCTCATAAATTTTATATTAGTGAGTTTGCTTAATTCAAGTGCCTTGAGATAGGCGAGTCACTCAACTCGTGTGTGCCGAGCGATCAAGCACTTCCATATAGAATAAAATCACTGGATACTATTCATAAGGTTCATCTCACTTATTGTTCTTTCATCGTGATATTTACAAAATTGCATTTATTTAGTAGTAAACCATATCAGGTGTACATTAGTAATACCGTGGAGGCTTTTACACGAATTTCTGTAGTATGTGAAGTACGCGAATCTGCTATAGGCCCGCGTTGTGGGCTACGGCCTAAGACTTCACCGCCAAACCCTTGATTTGTGCATGAGTCCCTTGATTAACAATTGGCGTATATCGGCCGAAACATAGTAAGGTTTAATATGATTTGTTCAAAAAATGTTAATTACTTTTTAATTTTTTTTTAATGTTATTTTAGATTTAGATTTAGTCCTTTAAATGGGCCCACTAATTTTATAATTCCAATTGTTAATTGTATTTGGTATCCCAAGATACAGGCGTTGCCTAGTTTGGGTACCTTTGGTAATGCTATTTGTTTCGTCATATTTAAATAAAGATTTTTTATTTTATTATTTTATTATTAATGCCATGTTTGTAGCATGTTGGTCACATTGATATTATCATCTCTCGTCGATCGTAACTAGTTTACTGACCATTTGGATTTTATTTATATTAGTATAGACTTATCGCTATATTAGTCAGCTATTCTTGCTGTTATAAGATGAGAATAAACGAGACGCCACGTACTTAGCTATGTGCAATTACCATGACAAGATTTCATATATTGATAACATCGGTACCTATCGAGCGTAGTTATACGAATATAGTCCCACCACTTAAGCCCTGGCAGAATAGCACCAGGCAGACTGAAAAAACACACAGCAGAGGCAAAAATATAAACAGCTTACCTGAATGTAAGTGTTCTCTGTCGCCCACGAATACTCATAACTTAATAAGGCATCGTGCATTGAAGACTGTTGAATGCGTAGGCGATATCATTTATTTTTAAACTGATATATGGTATTATGTGTAGCAGTCACAGTCAGCTTTGCTCAAGTGCAATTACTTTACCCGCCCACATTTATTCAAGCCTAGTAAGTGCCAGAGGATTTAAAATAGCTTTGAAACTTCTATCGAAAACTCAAAGTTGTCCTAAAATGTTCTTTAAGCATTGAAAAGAGTAATAACTGAACTAGGAATAAAAACGCAACTTTAAAAAGTAAGTCATGTGTGTATGATTTAAGTTTACTATCTTTGTAACTATTAGATTCGCTTTCATCTATACTTTTACTACATACTAGATTATATAAAATATATTACCTACGTGCTCAATGGAAAATGATGCTTGCTTCTTTAATCGCGACATGCATACAAGGTAGTATCATTTTTTTAATAAACGGTGTTGTTGAGAAAGCAATATGTTGCTTGGAGTTGATATAACATACGTAAGTACATAATTATAATTCATATTACATAATTATTTGTCTTGTGTTACTTATAGTCAGGTGCTTGCTTACATTATCAGGGAAATGGCAAGAAATCGAAAAGTGACAAAAAATAGTTTCTAACCTCTGAAATTTTAAATAAGGCCCTTAGAGATCACAGCTTTCACATTAAATTATACAAGTAAAACGACATTTTAGTGCTCACAGAGCGACGTGAAAGTGAAGTTTGACAGCCTCCGTGGCGCAGTTGGTTAAACGCCGGCTGTGAAACGAGAGGCCGCGGGTTCGATCCCCGCACCGAGACAAATGTTTGTGTGAACCACAAGTATTTGTTTCGGGTCTGGGTGTTTGTGAGACCGAAAAGTCTCTCGTAGTTCCTGATACCCACAACACAAGACTCGATCTTAGTGTGGGGTCAGGACTATGTATGTGACTGTTGGGTGTATTTATTTATTTATTTAAATTAAAAAATCCATTTTAATACAACTGCGAAGCAATTACTTCATCTAACGCTGAGTAATTCTCAGAACCCAGACCATAGCATCTTGATAATCACCATTGTTACACCTTCCTTTTAGAAAAATATAATGAATTGTCTTACGGCATTTTTATTGAAAAGACCGTAAAACAAAGTTCAAAGAGGAAATTAAATATGTATAGCTTAGTTAATATTGCGAAGAGACACAACTTTCTAAAACAATGACATTATTTTTTAATAATTTAACTAATAATTATTATTCTTTTATGTAATGATAATTGATTTATGTGGTTATAAATTAACTTATTTTTCTTTCTTTTTTTTATTTTGTGATTAGTGGTTTATGTCCATGACGAAGTAAAACATATTTTAATACAAATTAAAAATGTACCAGCACTTTTCGTAGTAAATGACGTGTAAATAAGACAGACTGAATTTAAAATTCATAAAACTAATATCAAAGTGCGATTGTATGCTTTCAAACTTTGATATTCTCGTTAATATTTTATTACTTTTGCGTGATTTGCAAATAAATAAAACGAAAGACTTTCATGGTTCAGAATTTATTTTTCAATCACTAATACAACTTAGTGAATGACTTTCAATAGTTTTATATTAGATTTTTTACGATATTCTTTATTGTTATGATACAATATACAGGGTACATCAAGACTGCGACCGAAAACGAAGCCGGGTGGTAGTGTTAGTAGTTACAGACACAATGCAAATAAAAATTTCGCAAAATAAGCGACAGATTTTTTTTGCAATTTTTTTAAAATCGTTGTTTTTGGATAGTAAATACCTAGTTATTGCGAAAATAGTAATTTAAACCCTATCGTAACATTGCGTCTTAAAAAATAAAAAGGTGTACATCATTATTATAGGAAAACTATGTATTTATCACCTAAATACGACGATAAGTAAAAAATTACCAAAAATATTTGAATATTTTTTGCGAAATTTTTATTTATTTATTTATTTATTAAGTTCCAGAAACAGTATTATAAAATAAAAGGCACATCAAACGCCGAAAAATGTGCAATTAGCGGGAATTTGCACGTCATTTTAATATCTACGGCTGTGTCTGTAACATTGTATATTAGTGGTAAAACGTTATATGAATTTTGTAGGCAAAGATTCAAAGATATCTAGGTGGAATATAGTGTTACACAAGGTATTTTAAAACACAAAAAATCGATGAAACCACTTTTACACTAGAAGACTCTAAATACTCCAAAAGCTCTAAATTTACATTCGATGTTCAAAGTAATTATTTTAATCTAAACATTGCGATACCTACAAAGTTGATACAACAACATCGTTCAACAGAAATAGACAACAGCTGGTCCCACATGAACGCTCCATCACAAAACAATTTTGCAACAGAGAAAACAAAACGCAATCTGTAAAATTTTAGCATCTTCTGCGGTAACATTACACACAACTACGGAACCGTAAATTTATATTCGAATGGTGCTAATTAAACTCGACGCGAATGCCGACTTTGCAGATGCGCGGAGCATCGGCTAACCGTTGTTATATTATTAAGGCCCTCTACATATTTCAGAGCATTTAGAGGGAAAGAGGAATGGGAGGAAACAGTGTTGTTCCCCGTAATAATAAAAAATGAAACGCTCATTTGCGACCCGCGGTGCCTTTAGTTATTACTCTGCTTCCGTGTGTTGCGTATTTGTGTAGACAATAAATCTGAACAACAACTAATTGTATATACAGAAAAAAAAGTTTTTTTTAGTAGAAAAATAATCGAATTATATATTGTATACTCGGTGCATTTAAGGATCAACGGCCTAAGGTTATTTGAATATAACACAAATCATTTGGGCAGTTAGTTCTACAATAAATGTTTTATTATTTCAAGTCCCCTGCAAACTATTTATTGATGATTTAAAGTCACTTTAAAGTTCTGAATTTGATATTTACACAGAACTTTTAAGCCAACATACTAAAATACTAAATAGACTGAAAAAATACAAGATATCAAAATACTCAATCCTATAACTCCTGAACCCAAAGATAACCGATAAAGGCGAAGCGTCAATAACCTACAATTCAGCAATCACGAACGTATCGAAGCAATGTATTACGCGGAATGAGAACTGATTGTTCGACTGTAAACTTGCTGACTGCTGTAAACGTAATTGCAATACTTTCGTAATAATACCTGCCTCGTCCTTCTTATACGTGAATTGGCAGGACAATTAAATCGCTTTTTTAATTAGTTCATGTTGTTAGCAGATACAAAAAGTTTTCTGTTAAATAATTATTATCCTATTCTTTGAGACCAATACTTTTTTCTGCCTTAATGGTATTTTTCACACTGCACACAACTACCTCGGTGGCGTAGTTGTACTACGGTATAACTTCCAAGGTGAATCCTCGTAATATCGTAATATTGGGTTTTTCTTTTCATTATCATCCTGGAGTCAGGAATTTGTGTCTTATATGGCGATAGGCTCGACATCTATCACATCATAGGACGAAACTTACAAGGGTGAAACTGAAATGTGGGTGTCCTGGTGCCTACCCCTTCTGGGATAAAGGCGTGAGTTTGAGTATGTATATTTTTCACACTATATAAGTCACTTTAAGGAAATTTAAAATAAACCAATTGTCGATAGAAGAAGTTTTTGTATTGAAAATGAAAATGAAAATAAAAATAAATTATTGAATCCATTAAAATGTTCAACATTGTTTAGACTCAGTGATATTTTGAACTACCACCCGGTTCGGAAAGCGGTTTTCACTAGAGAAGAACGGGCAAGAAACTCTAGTGTTGCTCTTTTCAAAACCAGTTTACAATGTATGATTATTACAAAAATTACAAGTTGGTTTAAATCAGAGCAGTTTCCAGTATTCCTTTCTGCATCCCTGATAACGTGTACCTAAGCACAGTTTAACGATAAGTTGAGTAGTTAAGCGGTGATAGCGTAACAAATAAATAAATTCGACAGACAAATTGCAAATACACAGGTAACTGGTACCATGTCATTCCAATAAAGCCGTGAGGGGAGTGTAGGGGGGAGATGGGCATCCGCAAGCGAAACCGATATTAGGACTTTTTAAGCATCTCCGTTCACACCTTTTTCTGCGTTTATACGTGTAATGACTCGTGCGGCCAGCGTCAACATTTTAACTTACTGCTAGGTTTCGAATTTTTCCTACATCGAAAATTGTTCTCCGACTAAAAAAATAATTTTTAGGACATATAAACTGCCGTATTAAGTATACCTGAAATTTATAATAGTATACAATAATGGTTTCGCTTTAAAATTAATAAACAATAACAAATCCTAAAGTTACAAGATACAATCAATCGATTGACGAAAATTAGTTATCGCTGCCCATTAAAATTCCAAACATATGGGGTTTATAGTTATGTCACCTGTCTTTGGATGTGGTGAGGAAGTATGTGACAGGGAATTAAGAGAAGATATTTGTTTATTGACAAATTCAAATATATACTTAAGGTGCAAGTACACCTAAAAGATTTTATCAAACACATATTAGAGATATTGGAACCTCTGATGTTTGTTGTATTTTCAGAAATTACCTTGGAATTCACGGTCAGTATATTTGTTTAATAAATACATAGAGAGAGAAAATTCTATAGATAGAGGATATATTTTCATTAGACCTATAATTAATAGGAGACATTATACGACTCACAGTAATGTCATTATGATTTTAAAAATTATTTATCCAATAATGCGGTCACGAAATACAAGTTTAAAAACATTTCCGCTTCTCCCACTAGCGTGGTATCTGCAAAAGATAAGCCATAGAATGCATCGCTTAACTAACCGTCTGAATTGAGTGCATTTTTCGTTTACATTCCATCTAATAATTATGAGCGGTATTTAAAGCAAAAATTAGTGTGTGCTTTGTTGCTCGCTTCGGTTTAATTTTTTGTGTGTTTTTGCAAGAGATTTTTGAATAAACACGTGTGTGAAGTGAAGGCTTGTTAATTATGTATGGTAATTCGGATTGGAAAGGATTAAAATGGAGTAGGAAATAGGACCTAAATTAAAAAGAATGGTACATTTTCGACCACCGTGAATGATGGCGATAATGCCGTACACCCAAGAATTCCTTTCTTTACCCTTCCCTATCCCCCCTATACTAGAACTCTAACTACGACTCTTCAGGTACTTCGTACTTCATCGTCCGACAATCTTTACCATCTTATTTCCTATACCCTTAGCTTCTGTAAGTGTACTATACTCTGAGTTATCATAGAAATAATTATGATTATCCCCGAATTATGCCACCGTAAAACACGACGCCTCTGGGTAAAATTATTCCTAGAATTTCCGCGATATAAAATAATTTACCTTGTACAAATATATAATCTTATTATCGCCATTATTCCAAATTAATGAGCACAAAAGAACATTTCTCAACGTTCGCCCATTCAGTATTCGTATTTCGTGAAAGTAATATTTACCAAACAATTCATTTCACTCGAGAATTCGCAAAACAAATTATTTTATCTTAAACATTGGAGGCTTTGAATTTCCCGCCGATGACACAGTTTCCCTCCGAACGGACGTGGCTCATGACCCAAGTACCTACCTACGTTTCTACTATTATTTAAATATCTGTTTCGAATATCAAGGTTTTACCCTCTTTGTACAGTGTATGTTTATTTGTGAGAATTTTATTGTGTTCTATTTACAATTCGACAGCCCCGTAGCGCAGTTGATTAGACGCCGGTTGTGAATTGAGAGGCCGCGAGTTCGATCCCCGCACCAAGAAATCTGTTTGTGCGGCCCAAAAATATTTCTTTCGGGTCTGGGTGTTTGTGAGACCGAAAAGTCTCTCGTAGTTGTGATACCTGCGACACAAGACTTAATTGGCCTTAATGTGGGGTCAGGACTATGTATGTGACTGTTGAGTGTAATTATAATTTATTTATTTAATTTATAATATTATTGTTCTCTAGACATATAATTTAATGTTTGTGATAGGCGTCTACGACATTATTAGTTTTGGTTAATGTGGTGAAAAACCTGAGCCAAGATCATACTGAATTCCTAACGTGGACATTAATTAATATAATATGGAATATAATATCATCAAGCTGAATATAAACATTCCCCAATTAGGTATGATTATCCAACGGTTTCCTGCATCTATTACTATGGACTTTATGGAATGACGTCAAAGAAGCTTTCGGCCTTTGACAATCATTTCGATGCGTTAAACAAAATTGAAAACAAAAAGACAAGAAAAACAGTCCACCAAACCATATTACATTTTTACGTAATTTTATTAAATGAATTTCTACTTAAATTTCGCCCGGCTTTCAGCGTTTTGTGGTGTGTTATATTGCGGAACTCGGAATGTTGTTAGGGACACTAAATACCGCGCTTTTGTACGTATTTAATTCTTTAAAAAGACATTACACATGGCACAGCACGTATGTATGTCTTGTGAAATCGCATTTTGAAGTCCGCCCCGCACACTTACAACTTTTGTTGTATGGACTCAGCGATACAAAGAACGTAATATTTAACTTGGTATTTAAGTTGAACGTAGCTGCGCTCATATTACAAAATTTATAGTTTTTTTCTGTAAGTGGCCCCGCATTTATTGTAACAAGATTACTTCTTTAATAAGTTTATTAAGATTTATTTTAGCATTAATATTTTCTTTTATGCTAGATTCATGTAAATAGGGCTTCCTTTTATTGAGTAAAATGGAATGTTTTGAATTTACGCTATTATTTATAGACTTATAACTCGAAGCTTATAACTTATGCGCCAAGTTATAACGAGAAATGAAAGTAATTTTTGAGAAGAAAATTAGTGACATCTTTTAGTGACCTTTACAATCATGCAAATTGATATGGAATTCACACCAGTACAATATTTAAAAGACTCTTATTTTCTTTCAAGTTTTAATATTTTAAATGCATTTATTTGACTCCTCATTTACAACACAAATGTAACTAAAACCTGTATAATCCATTAGCGTGCAACGTTTTCACAAGAAGCATCCGAAACACCGTATTCTCTTAACTTTATCTCGCACACGTTGATCGTACATCGCCGTGAAGGAACTAAATCTTCGAGTCTAAAGGAAAATGTCCGCACTGTATCTAGTTTACTTTCGAACAAGTCAAGATCTTTTATCGGAATACACGTCGCATTTGATACTAAATGATGCTTCCTTTGTAGTGAAATGTAATATACAACAATTTGTGCTTACGTGGAGAATATAAATGTTTTTATTTCAAAATATTTACTGAAATCAGCTTTTGTTTATCGCAAACGGATTGCATCGACTGAACAACAGTCATGTCACAGCCTGTGGACATTTTACTTAATATGAATGGTAGAATTGTGTTATTCATTGTATCATCTACTGCAGTTCAACAATTCACTGTGACAGGAAGCTCAAAGGCAGCTTCAGGCAAGATTGACGTCAAGCAAACAACAGTGAAACCAATAATTTGTTTATTGTATTACACAGCGCCAGCGAATGTGAATAGTCTATATTGATATAAGGATTATTGACTTTCCTGCAATCTCACTGACCGAATGAAATGTGACAGCAAAGTCGTAACTTCTGGTTTTCTGTGAGACATTGGTACCACTGTTATCAACCTAGCCTTAGTCCATTCCATAGTCAAAAGTAGCTGAATTCACTAATGTCAAATTTCTGATATCGATATTTTGTATACATTAATTTTTTTTCTGTGTCAACAAGAAGTAATGTTATTTTAAATTCGTTTTATAGTTTGTTTCTCTATTTTAAACTGACGACAGCCTCTGTGGCGTATTTGTACTACGGTACGACTACGAAGCTGAGGTCTCGGGTTCGAATCCCGGGCAAAATTATATTGGGTTTTTCTATTCATTATCAGCTCGGAGTCAGGAATTTGTGCCCGATATGGCGATAGGCTCGCCCCCTATTACATCATGGCACGAAACATACAAGGCGAAATGCGGGTGTCCTGGTGGCGCCTGTGCCTACCCCTTCTGGGATAATAGCGTGAGTTTATGTATGTAAAATAAAATATACTTTAGGTTCGCCTATGCCTGAGGTATTTGAACAAGCCTTTTTATTTAAATAAAGTCGTTTAACATGAATTCAAAAGCTAAAAGCTCATTCATATATTCACCAATAAATATATAAAATATGCATGAACATATTTTTATTATACGAGTCTGGAATTACTATTCAAAAAGCAAAACCATTACAATATTGAAATTGGAATTTATGATTCAATAAACTAAGAGTGCATTTACTTTTAAAAGGCATATTTATTTTATATTTACTTCTATTGAATTTGACCTTGATATCTAGGTGTTCTATTATTACAATCTATTATTTATATAAAAACGGTGTATCGGATAAACAAATCAATTCATGTTACAATCGATTCATATTATAACGCAATAAAAAATATACAATATATACATTTTCTGTTAAAAATTTGCTGAGATTGCCTGACATCCTAAAGTTGGCATATCCGCTCTAATTATCCATCCATCCATCAGCCAAAGGAAGTCCACTGCTGAACATAGGCCTTCCCCAATGTTTTCGACAATGACGTGTTGCAGCCTGCTTCCAGCGACGTCCAGGGACCTTTACCAGGTCGTCTAATCCGCTTGAATAACGACCACAAAGGCGAAAAACCCATCTTAGTGACCCACTCGAGTGTATCGCGTTTTGACTTCAGCTTTTGTATATTTCTGGCTTCAACGGGACTGGTATAACTGTGTCGATCGGCGGGAGACAACCATCTCTTGCCGGTGGATGCTCCATTTGAAGTGTATAGTAAGACACATTGTAGTCATTTAGGCACGACAGTACAAAGAAAGACTCTCTTTCTCTCTCTCTCTCTCTTTAGCTACAGGAAGAAGATAAACATAGGTTTCTTCCAAGGATTTCCACATCACCCTGTTAGAAGTAGCCTGTATCCAGCGACTTCCTGCCATCTTATCAGGTCATCCGCCCACCTTGTAGTCAGGCATTCGACACTTCGCCTACCTGTATTCTGTAGCATCCACTCCAGGGCAAATAAAGAGCCTACCACGTGCTTTTTACGTCACGTCACAGAATGATTTTATTTATTGGTTCCGGTCGTAAATAAATTACACTAAAATCCAATATTTCAATCGTCTGATAAAAGTAATCAATCAAACAATTGACTTGACAGAATATAAAAGGCACACAATTACTCAACTTTACCTTTTTAAGTCGCTCATGATATATTTTATTCGATGATTTTTTAGCACACCATTAAACAATAGAGAACAAAGGCAATAAAATTACACATAATCAGAATCCTATCAAATATGTAACACGTGCGACCAAAGTTAAGATTTTCAGCGTCGTATCTTACAGTCGCAACGGGAATTGATAATGTTAGTGTCCGTCGTCGGAAGGGTAACTAAGGGGTGTAACTACCCTAACACGGTTATCGAGTGAACGGTTTACACCCTCAGTACGTTTGTGAGATCACATGCGTAGATATCCGAAGGCCATGTTAGTAAATCAAATTGTTTAGGGAGTGTATGTGACTTGAAGACTGATTCTGTTATTAGGTTGTTCTTGTTTTACGAACCTTGGGAAGTTAGGCTTACTTTTGGTATAAGTTCAATGTTTACAACATATTTAAAAACCTGCTCAATCTTTTTGACTTGTTTGGGTACGTAGAGTCAGTGCAATATGCTTTTTGATGTTGCGAGAATGGTCTTCTCATTTATTTAGTGGCAACCCTGAGGTCACGATAGAACTTGGGGCCTCTAGTTTCACATCCCTCTTAAAGCCTCTACGGAGATTCTCATTAAAGATGATGCCTTGATACATTTACCTCAGCCTGTTCAAAACCCGATTTCAACTTTCAATTCAATCGCAGTGAATATTACTCGAGTCCGAAGATACCATACAAGAATAACAAGCGGAATATTTGTTCCAATCAATAATCTGGATCGGAATGTTCCGACGGAGAGTAATACAGCATACTGTGCTGTAGTGTACAGTCAAACAACCGTACACGCGACCTTTAGCTGTGTCCTCAAAGTAAAGTTCCATTCGGTACTGTGAGTTGTTCAATTCGACGAATCTACGGTAGCTTTACCGATTACGTGCTCTAACTTTTGTCGTCCAATATTATTAAAAATTCGTATTGTTGAGCTGGATTTTGTATTTTATTGTACATATCTCATTGTCGGCTCATTGGTTTACAGGATATTAAATATTGAATGGTGATTATAAAATCTTAACCCAAATCTTTCTTCAACTTGCTCAATGATAGCAAAACGTCTAAAAACCTTTCACTCCGGGAAGCCTAGTCTTTTATATCAATTACTGCCCTAAGGTGATAATGCTCTATACCAGAAACCCTTCGAATTGAATAACAATTTTACCGATGCCAATGTGGTGGACTATCATTTGTCACCTCACAAAAAATAAAACCTCATACTTCTCCGATGAATATTAATAAATAATTAATAATAAATTTCGCAAGACTATTATTATAGCCATTTGTAAGAATTTCTATGGTATGTAAAGTCCCGCACTAGGCCAGCGTGGTGGATTATATGGCCTAACCACTCTCAATCGTACTATCGATTGTAGAGTAGGCCCGTGCCCTGCAGTAGGACGTATATGGGCTGATACAATACAATACAAAAAAAGACTATTACATTTTATTACTAAAATGAAAATCCCTCAACGAGGAAAATATGTCGAGGCGCTACTGAAGTGGTAAATGGCGAAATTAAAATTCTACCTTTCCAAATAGAAGAGCATTCGCACTTCCGGTTTAAGCCTTTTCTTTATACAAAATTACTGCTACAAGGAAAGAATTATGAAAACTGAAAATACCTAAAAATTACATTTTCCAACCATGTGACGTTCTTTTTGTTATTGTTTGATGTTTATTTAAATAAATGTGCTTGAATAAAATATGACATGATTTAAAAAAAATACAGTAATGTACTAGCGTGGTGTATACCCTTCTCAATCGAAGGAAAGTAAGTGCTCAGCGGTGTCATAAGTACAAGTAGTATAAGCTTGGATTAATGACACAAGCAGCGTAAACATCGCACAAACATACAACGAAGCCAGGTGGTAGTATCAATGACTTCAGACACAATGCAACTAAAAATGTTGACGTGGTCTCATTTACCTTGTATTTTGTATTATATAAATTACCGATATGGATTTTTTGACCCAACATCAAAGGTATCTTCAGAACAGTGTCTTCGTTTTCAGAAGCGTTTCCGGAACACTCTGTATATCAATAGACCAGAATCGCTTAACTTTAGACGCATTATTTATTAATGTCGTATTTACATACAAAAGGAAGTTACGTACATGTTTTATTGTTGTTATAAATTACCTTTACTGTAATGCGAGTTTAAACTGAAAACTATAATAACATTTCTTTGAAGCCTATTCAACCAGAACCTCAAACGACTGCTCTACAAAAGAACCAAAAGATTTACGCCTGTTATTATTGCCAAACTTTTTGGCTCGCGACTCGTTCTGGCCAAAATAAAGCACGTAACGACTTTATTCATCGTATTGCCTGGTTCAAAATGTAACGTAAAGTATTAATATTTTATTTTCGAATTTTTATCTTAAATGTATACTGTATCAGCCCATATACGTCCCATTGTAGGGCAGGAGCCTTGACTATAATCGAGAGTACGATTGAGAGGGACTAGGCCATATAGTCCGCCCCGCTGGCCTAGTGCGGTTTGGCGGACTTTACATATCACATAAATACTTGTAAATCGCTATGGTTTGCAGGTATCCTTACGATGTTTTCCTTCACGATTAAATTGCGTGTTGATTGACTATCAATACACATGACTCCGAGGTGAAAACAACTTACAGAACTTACTTGAAGAAGCAAAAAAATAAAGTCAGAGGGGCGCTAAAATAGCGACACCTTGCGCTATATGTTTAAACTAATTTTAATTAAAGGTGTTTTCTAACAAATTACGACCTCAAAATTAAAATTTTGACCTTTCCTTCCCACCTGTCGTCACTTTACCCCGCTCTTAGTTTTTAATATTTTCCTGTCTTTGCCACCACAAAAGAGTATTGCACACCTACATATTTCATTATTTCGACAAGCTGGCGTCTCCGCACTTAATATAGCCGGGTCAAGGCACCTGGAACCAAAAAATAAATTAATTGGAGCGCAGATTAATAAATATTCATTATATCGGGATAAAATTACTTTTCGCTTTTTAAGTCACGTGTAATAAATATTTTTATTAATGTTCGTGTTAAAAGAATTATCGCATGATGATTTCACATTCGATTATTTTAAACAACCGCATATTTATTTTATAAGAGGCGAAAACCACTCTAAAATAAAATAGTTGTGCAATATTTTTTTACTACAACTGTTACATAGTTACTTCAAGGTGAAATAAGCTCTCACAGCACCAATTTAATAACGCTGAGACCAACTTGGAATTGGATTAACTTATATTTTTATCTTTATCTCGTAGAATGGAGGTTCCGAATAATACCTTCTTTTCGCAATATGACAAACAACATTTCGCCTCTTAGCCTTTCTACGCTCTGGTATTCGTGTCATTTAAATACCATTGTTATTTTATTTTGGAGTGTTTATATAACAAATACCCCGAATGATGGTGAGATTTAGGTGTGAATTTACTGTTTGTTTATTTTATTGAAACAATTTATTGTTTTCGTTACCGAGACGCGGGAATTAATCTGTGTTGTGCGTCAAAATTTTATTGGTTAGGTATTTTGTGTTTCCTTTTTGGTCGTTCATTTTACAATTGCTTTATGTGATTTATGTATTGGAGAATTTGGATCGAACCCCAATGTAATAAGTGAAGAGCCTCTTATATTACTGAGTATTCAGTTATGAAAAAAGTTCACGTGTATTTGTGTCATATTATACCCACGGATGATACATAACTTGGTTCTCAGCCGATTGGACAGCTAACATGAATGAATTATATTCTACCGCTAGACTGTCACAATAAAAAATCGTGATACAATAAATGATCATAGGCTTTAGGAGTAAAGACATACATTGCGATCAAACCTGCATATTTAAGAACTCTTGACCAAAAATTCGAAAGCTTGTAAAATCTGGCCAACACGCAGAAGGCCAGCGTGATAATGAGGCCAATTTTCCCCCAATAACTTGGTCCAATATCCCATACTGAACAGTTTAATCCCAACACCAATATAATTACATTTTATCGCCATAAATAAAGCTTATTATTCCATTACAGTATGCTAATGATGACGTCATTTTTAATTGGACTGTTCATGTTTTCGGCGGGTGACGTATGCGTATTACTCAACGTAAGTATTTATGAAACGGCACATTATTAATAGATTTTTTAATTGCAGGAGTGACTTGCCTGTTCAAAGGTTTGGATCTGTTCAAAAAGAACGACACGTCACACAGTACGTTGGTGATTACTATAGGGACAGTACTGCTCGTGTTCGGACCTGTTGTAATGGGTATCATAATATATTATTTTACTCTTTATTAGGTAATGTTTTACTATGGAATAGGATACCAGTCCCATCCCAGGACCCAGTCTTAAAACATCTGTACAATACTAGATAAAAAACACAGCGAACAATTTCGAATTAAAACTCAAAGAAAAATAAATTAAGATACTAAAGAAAACTTATAAACCAGGTATAAATTAAAAAGAGAAAAAAAGCTTAAAATCGCGACATTATAAACTTAAATAACATGTAAGTCTGGTTAGACTTTAGTTCCGTTATTAACTATAGTTAGTTAGTAAATGTTAAGTGAAAATAAGTATTCTGTGGCGTGCAATAAAAGTGGTCTGTTTCCAACAGAGACCAATAAACACTGGTTTTAACGAAGCTAGGGGATATTATTATATGTATCTTGGGACAGGACTAGGTCCAGCGGAGCGCTGCAACGGGCTGATGATGATGAAGATAAATTGTTTTTGGGATTGAGGACTGTAGGATATTTCAATTAAAAATAAACTATGTTTATAATTATGATATATTTTCTCGTAAAATATTGGGTTGTATTTTTCTGCAGCATAGACAAAAATAACCGTAATATACCGACTCTACAATAAATAAAATAATAACTCCACACTAATATCGAGTCTAGTGTCGTGGGAATCAGAAACTACGAGACAGTTTCTTGTCTCACAAATACCCAGAACGGAAACAATTGATATTGGTGGACATAGTGTGGGAAAAGTAAAAAATAGTAAATAAGTAATTATTATAAATGACGGAAAATGTAAGCTGTAAATCGAAGTACAAAGGTCTATCTATATATAATCTATATATATATATATATATCTATATTTTGTAAAACACATAACAGAAATATGAAGCTGAAAACCGTGCGTAAAGTTTTTTGATACAGCAAACAAATACCTTCACTTCAAAACGATGTAAACTTGCACAATAGTACAAAAATAAAAAGTCTGCCAGTTTGTCTATGAACTAATCCATTTTTCATACAAACTGCAGAATCCGTTCAAAAATAGAATTCCATATTGTTCAGACGCAAAACTGCTCGATATTCTAATCTCTGTTCCATATTTAAAAATGTGAAACGGATTTTACGTATCTGTGGTTTTTAACAAACGCAAAACATATACTGCATTGTTAACCGAAATACCATATACCGTAAAAAAAAAAATTTTAATATATTGGTTCGGGTGAATTTTAATTGTTTAAATTTCTATTATGGCATACGTATATCGGATATAATTTTTCATTCGACGCTTAACAGCCACCACCCACGTTCAAGTGTGTTTGCGCAAACGCGAGTTGCACCAGTATCGAATCGAAAATTGGAACAAAGTTTGTGCAGTTATTTGTCCACACACGTTCCAGTATATTGGTGCAAACTCAGACTTGCACAGTTATATCGTTAAGTTGTGGCTGCCATAAGAGGAAGTAACTTTAATGATCCAGCTCCTAATCGGTCACTGCTAACTAGTCCTCCACAATTGAAAGACTGTTTTGAGAGCGCTTAGGCCGCAGTCCATCACGCAAGCCTTTTACGCGTTGGCGGAATCCATATACTATATAAATTATTGTAGATAGGTCTGTGTATTCAGATTCCCTGACGATATATTCCTACACAATCAAAGACAGTAAGTAACTGCAAATACAGACATGATTTTAAATCTCCTGGGATTCGAAGACCGGACCACCGTCTCTGTTAATTTCGTTGGTTTCGTTACCAACTCCAAACACTTCAACTTACAGGTTTTTCAAGGTCTATTCACCTACTAATATCAGCTTATACGAATTACGAAGGTATTCTAGTATATCAGAACCAATATCAGCTTATCCGAAGGTATTCTAGCATATCAAAAATTTGACAATAGTCTAGACTCGTAATGAATGGATTACAATAGTTTCTAACATATCGATGTCTTGGGGCCTAAAAATCGCGTGGAACCTTTTTGGGGTTTACAATAAAAACTTTGTTCTATATACTCAATAAACTTTAATGTATGTTTAATGTGCTGGAGTACGTTATATACAATATTGATAGACCTGACATTTGTAATTTGGGTCTGTCTTGTAGAACGAAAAGTTAAAAGTCAATTTTGTATTAACAATATAAATAACCTGCTGCGTGGTGAATAATGTAATATATTTTGTAACATCCAATCGGGTCAGTGCAATAATGATAACAATACATAATGATTTAATAACAGGCTAAACAGCCATTATGATTTGCATGCAAATTATTGTTACCAGCGCGCTTACTAAAACTTCAATTAAAATATTTGGATATTGACTTTTCTAGTAAGATTAGGTACAGAATTATTATCTATATTTATATATATTATTTCTCAAAAGCTTTTTTGCGTCATTATTTGATAAGCCATTTTCAACGTTAGTTTTCTCTCTATTAAATTTATTTGTCGTTTTAAAAATATTCTTTTTGCGTGTACTTACTAATCATTAATACATTATTCAATTTTAATAATAAATAAATACTCTTTGCAGTATTATCAGCGATATACTGGACGATGAGTGTCAAAAGTATGAGGGACGCCGGACAATGGTGCTGAAGAAATTATGCAAATACATATATTATATAGTAGAATAAGTACCTCAGTACTATTATATATTAAAATATTTACACCATTCTAATGTTGGTTTTATTTACATACATACATATATAAACTCACGCCTTTATCCCCGAAGGGGTAGGCAGAGGCGCCACTAGGACACCCACATTTCGCCTTGCATGTTCCGTCCCATGATGTGATAGGGGGCGAGCCTATCGCCATATCGGGCACAAATTCCTGACTCCGGGCTGATAATGAACAGAAAAATCCAATATCACTTTGCCCGACCTGGGATTCGAACCCAAGACCTCAGCTTTGTAGTCGTACCGCATTACAACCACGCCACCGAGGCAGTCGCATGGTTTTATTTATAATTTCAATTTAGGTAAAATATATTGATGCTGCCATAAGCTTGGTTTTGTAGACATCAAATCTTAAAGTCCAGATATATTTCAAATAATTAAAACCATAATTGAGAAACTCTATGTTTTCTTGAGAAGGTTGTCCGCAATATGTTGCGGTACGGTATTCTGCCGTCCTAAATTGATCTTCTATGTATTGTTATTTTACAAAAAATATACCTTTGAGTTCATCATCGAAACACGGCAATACTTAGCTTAAGAATCCGTTGCAGCCTACAAAACACGTGATAGCCACCGATGGGTAGTAGTCAGCACGCTGAGGAATAGTTAAAGACACCCAAACCGGCCACAAAATTAACAAGCTTTCTGGGCGGCAATTTCAGTGACACCCGCATACGTCTTTTGGCTTTTCCTTAGCTACTAAAACAGGAGCTCATCCCAAAATATTTTCCAAATGCCACCCGTGACGCAAGAAATATTTAACTGTTCAACAACAATTGCTTTTTTATATTATAAACAATTTTAAATGCATAAAACGGCTCTAAATATAACGTCGTTCAGTCATACCAAAGCTAACAGATCAGTTGATAAACAACGCCACCGCAAAATATATGCCGCACGGTAATACTCGACTTCAATCATGTTGACAATAGAGAAAAGTTAATTTCGGATATTAAATTTGATTTTACATGATCGGGCGGGAGCGCATTCAGTGGTTATGTAAATGGGCCAAAATTTGAGATGAGAAAGCTTATAAATAAAATAAACCCAACAGTTAAACACAGTTCTGACCCCACACTCATATATACAAGATTTTTGTTGTGCGTATTACAAACTACAAGAGACTTTTTGATCTCACAAACATCCAGATCCGAAACAAATATTTATGAATCACGCAAACATCTGCGTCGGAAAGGAGATCGAACCCGCGGCCTCCCGTTTCACAGTCAGCGTCTAACCAATTGTCTCACGGAGGCTGTGAAACGTGTGGTGTGAGTATGAGGTAAGAAAGCAAACGGATCACATAATGATAAGTCTACCTTTACCCATGAACATTCACCACACTTGTTATCATCAGCGCATTGCCGGCCTTTAAGGAAAGTGTGCGGTCTTTTCATGAAGGTCTACTTACATACATAAACTCACGCCTTTATCCCCGAAGGGGTAGGCAGAGGCGCCACCAGGACACCCATATTTCGCCTTGTATGTTCCGTCCCATGATGTGATAGGGGGCGAGCCTACGCCATATCGGGCACAAATTCCTGGCTCCGGACTGATAATGAATAGAAAAATCCAATATCACTTTGCCTGACCCGGGACTCGAACCCGAGACCTCAGCTTTGTAACCCTACCGTAATACAACTACTCCACCAAGGCAGTTTACTTACAACTATATAAATCGTACATCAATAAATGTTTAAAAATTCGACAAGATTTTACATTTCATTAAAGCACGTCTCTCTTCAACAATTGAAAGTGGGCTAAGCCTCAGTTCACATCGCCCGCTGGTATCGTATTTGTGCCCACCACATACCGCAAATTCCTGCGAGAACATTCAGGTGTGTAAGCTTGTTCACGATGTTTGAAGCATTGAGTTCGTTCATATACGTAATTTAATAAATAATGACATCAGTATCTTTTAATTCTCCAAACTGAAATGTGGGGAGGGGGGTTAATGCCCCCAGTTGTTTTCTTAGTACGCCAGTGTCTACAGATATAAAAATACTTTTATCTGTTTGGGTAGCAACATAAAGGAAAAAAGCGTTCAAAGCGAGTGCCTTAATATTCCAGATTACAGTAACCTGAGTACTTAGTGCCGTTAAAGAAACAAAGATTACAGACACAAACAACCTTTGCTAAGGGCACTCTAAATACTTACAAAACGATAAATTCTTCATTCATATATACTATTGTAAATGATGTCTCTATTCTCAATACAAACCCTATCGAAATTCCATTTTATTGCAGTTAAAGAAGCAAAAATGCGTACGAAAACGCCCAGCATTTTAATATTTTGCAAAACCATAGAGATAATTCATAAAACCCTTATAAAGATCACTTGATAACTGCAGATTAAAATTTAACCCATTCAAGAGAGCTCGCGTCAGAGGCTCTTTGTAGCGAAATTATTTAATTACTCTCCCACATTTGTAACAAAGCCTCTTCACAGTGGGTGCTATTTTAAAGTAAATTTTTCATGTCCCTCTGTTGCGCTGTTGTGTACCGTTTACGTTTTAAACGCTATCTTTTAATCATTTCTCATTTGCATACGTAGTTGTTTTGGTAGATTAGCTCTTTCTGTGGATGGATGGCTGAAGATTTGGGGTTCAGGTGGAACTCTGGCAGTTTTGTTGGTAAAGCACATACTAGTAAAGTAAAGTATGTAGTTAAGAAGTGTTTTATTGTGCTGCCTCGGTGGCGTAGTTGTACTACGGTACGATTACAAAACTAAGGCCTTGGGTTCGTGTCCCGGGTCGGGCAAAGTGATATTGGATTTTTCTATTCAATATCAGCTCGGAGTCAGGAATTTGTGCCCGATGTAGCGATAGACTCGCCCCCTATCACATCATGGGACGGAACATATAAGGCGAAATGCGGGTGTCCTCGTCCTTTGCCTAACCCTTTTAGGAAAAAGGCGTGAGTTTATGTATGTATGTTTATTGCATTGATACGACATACTAGCTATAATCTTAGTTATTTTATATAATATTATACACTTAACGGTAAGTGGTCCATATAGTAGCTATTCATACGGATAGTTCCACCATGTATTGGATCTCTGACTTTCTCATTCACCAAACGAGACAAAGCAAGGATCTTAGTTTACAACGGTTTTTAAGACATTAATAACAACCTAACCCACTCTTACTGTTGCTGTAACAACCTTAAGACTCTACCTTCTTTTTTATTGCGATGAATGGCGAGACGAGCAGGCCATTCGCTTGATGGACAGTGGACAGTAGCAAAACCAAACAACACCATGAATGTCGAAGCAATGCTTGGCATTCCACTGCGCTCGTCATCCTGAGACATAATATGTTAAGCCTCATTATGTCCAGTAGTTACTCTGCCTACAATGTCTTTCAAACCGGAACACAATGGTTCATTTACACTGCTGTTTGACGGGAGAACTAGACATTGCGGTGGTACATACCCAGGCGGCCTCTCACATATGAGAGACCTACCACCAACAGAACTTACATCAGAACCAATTTAATGACCATTTCTTAAAAATCACACGACATAATTAGTCAATGATATTCGTTCTTTATAGAGCTACAACTTCTGCATTCAACATTTAATTTTAAAATTCATTTCACGGTAAACAAGGTTATGAAAAATGTATGTTCTATTTGGCTAATGAGATTTTTAATTGCTTTCTTTATAAGGTTTTTATAAATCTGACTTTCCACACACTAGTATTTCATTGAAATTGAATGCTCAGATGTACTCCGGGCTTTATTTAATGAATATAGCTGGAGCACGCTACAGCGGTTTTAGTCAGAACTCGTATTATGAGCTAATATTTGTCGGTACATCTCGCTTCCTGGAAATCAGGGAGTTAAATATCATGCCAATTTGATTAATGATTATGCAGGAAATCTAGTTTGAATAATTTCTACTAGAAATTTAATTTATGCAGTGACTAAAATGCATCTTCGGCAGGTGTAGCGCAATCCAGATTATTATCCGCTGGCGAGAAGTATCAGAAAACAATCGCAGGTCTCACAATCCATCCACCAGTTAGAACGCCAGTTTTACATATCTTCTCCTTATTGTGAACATATGAATAACAACTTCAGCAATATTACGATGGTTTTTATTTACTCATAATACTAAACGCTTTAGAAAAAATATTATTTTTTCGACTTAGCGTTAGTAACACGGTACGCAACTATTAACATGTTAATTAAACCCTTTTTATCCGGCGATGTTTGTACGTTTTAATTATAAAGGGTACGCGATTTGCATAATCATGTTTTTATTAAAAAGCCATTTTAGAGATACTGCAAGCATGTTTGGTGTTTTGAACCGTGAAATCAAATTCTCATATTCATTTCCATACATAAATTAACATTGGATGCATAAAAAATTCTGAAACATATGCTTGACTACGTGTTGGTTTATTACAGCTTTTTTTTCGACGCGCGAAATAGGTTTCAAATACTATTAAAGTGAAACTATTTTTGTTACAATGTAGTATTCGAAGCGCTTTATAATAAAATTGACATAAACATTAGCCTGTTTTTTTCTAAATAATTATATGAAATTTGATTTCTTGTTTACAGTACATTTACGAGTATATACATTATTTGTACGTAGTAACAATGCATCTAAATGTCAATTGAATTGTTCATATTTAATCATAGACGTGAGTAGTTTACCTAAGTTAAATCGACTTACACAGCAGCATTAACAGGACTTTCCAACAAAACAGTTAAAATCGTCTTCAGCCACAAAAATCCAATATTGATTACCAATACTATTGGGAACGGCTTGCATCCAGCAACATCCAGTGACCTTTATTAAGTGGTATATCCACCTTATAGGTCGACGTTCGACCTTACGCTTGCCGATACGTGGCCTTGACTCGTAATAACAAAATACTAGTCTTATATAAATTCTACGTGAGATTAAAGCTTCACTCTCGCTTTTTATTTAGTAAATCATTTACCTTTCTCATTGCCCAAGACCTGCAAGATATCTCCGTATTACAAATTCATAGACGCCAATCTCTTACGTAACCAGCTTGCTATTTTATATGAAAAAAAGATGACCAAAATCACAAGGCCTTATGAAATCGCTTGTAGGCAAAAAGAGCCAACCGGACCCTTTTGCCTGACCTAATCTACTTGAGTAGAATTTGATTTATTTATACAAACGTATGACGAAGCATCCAGGTGTCTTACCTTCGACAGCTGCGAGAAACAAAGAGCATTTATAACAAACTTTGACAGAAACACTCCCCCGAGCCGCAACTGTTTACGTGGAATTAAACAACTATGTCGCAACTTCATAATAAGTGTACACGCGGGATATTTTACTGGTTAAATTGTTTTTAGCCAGCGCTATGTCTTTTAGTACAGTTGTTGAGTATTTAAGAATTTTATAATTAATAATAAATACAACGAACAGTCACATACATAGTCCTGACCCCACATTAAGATCAATCAAGTCTTGTGTCGCAGATATTAGAACTACGAGAGATTTTTCGGTCTCACAACCATTTCTCTTGGTGCGGGATCGAACCCGCGGTCTCTCATTTCACAGCCGGCGTCTAACCAACTGCGCCACGGAGGCTGTCAAAATAATTACGGTGACGCCTACCCCTTCTGGGATAAAGGCGTGAGTTTATGTATGTATGTATGTCATCCTAATAATAACCTATAAAATATTATATAATAATAACAGCATAAATATTACACGTAACAAAATGTATAGAGCAATTTATCACGGTTCTTGTACATTATCTCCGCATACATAAAACATTAAGTACCTACATATGTGCTGAAGATTTCTGGAACAGCCCACGTATTTTTGGATGGGTATATCGATCAGTGTCGTGGTAACGTGCCACTCAATAAACTCTTGTTTTCCTAATTGACGCTGTGGATGTATTAAGATATTACATTTTAGCCCGACGTTATTGGTATAGGGGGGTTATTCATTTAACAGTTGTATCCTTCAAGTAATTTTAAATAAGTATGTTAATCTATTTCATGCGTTTTAAACTTTTGTAAGTTTTTTATTGCGGTGAATGGCGAGATGAGCGTGATTTGTAAGCGATACGATCGCTCATGGAGAGTAGCAAAACCAAATAACACCATGAATTATAAAGCAATGATTGGCATTCCACTGCGCTCGTCATCCTGAGACATAAGATGTTATATTATGTCCAGTATTTAGTCTGACTACAATGATGAACATTTTCGTGATATTCAAATGACAGTGACTGCCTGTGAGTGCGTGTGATGGTAAGTGCAGATCCGATATATACGAGTAGATTACTGCGTCACGATATAAAATAATCTAATATCAATTAACTGCCTGACTGCCTCGGTGGCGTAGTGGTATTACGGTACGGTTACAAAGCTGAGGTCTCGGGTTCGAGTCCCGGGTCGGGCAAAGTGATATTGGATTTTTCTATTCATTATCAGCCCGGAGTCAGGAATTTGTGCCCGATATGGCGATAGGCTCGCCCCCCATCACATCATGGGACGGAACATACAAGGCGAAATGTGGGTGTCCTGGTGGCGCTTCTGCCTACTCCTTCGGGGATAAAGGCGTGAGTTTATGTATGTAATATCAATTAACAAAACTATGCTGGCAAATTCTAACAAATTTGTTTGGACAAGCGTTGGAGATCGGTTTATAACAAGTTTTGTACAGACACATTTTTCTACAAACTATTTTTTTATATTTTTTTTACCGATTACATACATACACCTCATCCCCGAAGTGATAAGCAGGCGTCCCACTACTGCCACTGCTAGTTCGCCCAGCTTATTTCCGTCTAATATTAAAGGCCGGCCATGTCGCCATGTCGGGCGCAAATTGAACTTTCGACTTTTACTCATAAAATTATATTTGCTTAGCTATGCTATGCTATGCTTATATTTGCAGTATGCTTATCTTTATTTAAATTTGTAATAATGTTATTCAAAGGTTTAAACAGGAAGAACCAATTTAGCATTTGTTTTTAACTTTCATAGTTTTGTCTTATACCGACGAGTTTTGTTAAAGAGATTAAATCAACACTACTGAAAATGATAAGTAAACCGGTCGAGCAACAAAATAAATATAGCTATCGTCTTATACCTTTCACCTAGATTGAAATTGTGTTTCATAGCCTTAATCCGAGAATCAGAAGTAGGAAAAAATATACCAAGTAAGAAGTGAAAAAGAATAATCAACTCGTATATTACATTTATATGATAAAATTATGGCTTTACTTTTAACGCCTACAAGTACAATTAAGGATTTTTTTTGCTAAAAATACTTTACACTCATGTGCATTGTAATACATAAAATTATCGTGTTATGTTTTGGGACTGCCTCGGTGGCGTAGTTGTATTACGGTACGGTTACAAAGCTGAGGTCTCGGGTTCGAATCCCGGGTCGGGCAAAGTGATATTGAATTTTTCTATTCATTATCAGCCGGAGTCAGAAATTTGTGCCCGATATGGCGTTAGGCTCGCCCCCTATTACATCGTGGGACGAACATGCAAGGCGAAATGTGGGTGTCCTAGTGGCGCCTCTGCCTACCCTTTCGGGGATAAAGGCGTGAGTTTATGTATGTATGTCTGTATGTTTTGGTACTCTCATTGTTAGTAAGGTCGCATTGGTATAGTGGAGGCCTTCAAGAGCCTTAGGTTGGAGGGTTCTCAACCTTTCGGTTCTGGGTTCTATATTATAATCAATCACCTACTATGCCGATTTTGAATCTGTAACAGCTCACCTATATACTGTATTTATCTTTGACTCAAGGGCTAATGCGGTAATTTTGTTTGGAACGAATATTGAACAATCGACAAAAATAGAAAATAAAACTTTTATTTTACTTTGAAAAAGCATCGGAATCTTCACAGCTACTATCACTTTAAAATTTCAGCATAATTCTAAAAGTCACGACGGTTATAAGCAACAATTATTCCACCTGTCGCAATCATAATATTATCATAAACCTCGTTACAATTGCATTTAATTATTCTCTCATAAATAAAACGACACCATTTTAACTCCTATTCATCATGCTGTTACTAGAATTAAACTGCCTTAGAGCGAGCAGCGCCCAGACATTGAGGGTTCCGTATTAACGTAAATTTATATTACGTCTCGACTTAGAAACACCGCATATAAAAAGATTTAAGGCAAAGCAAGATATAAGGCAATGCCTGGCTTTCCTCTTTAATGATGAAAAAATATTTCTGAATATTGGTACTACAATATGAAATCATTCTCTCACTCTCTCTCTCTTTAGTCTCTATTAACTATGCATAAATTACATAATCTCTTACGTAATATTCATAATTTAATCAGTGCATAGGCTATCCTTGCCTTTAATAACGCATTTGTTAATATTAATATTGAATACGTATAAGAACTACACCGATTTTTGGACATAACTACTAATTACGTGACTAAAACTAGAGGAATCCGACAAGCCTTTGTATTTGTATCAGAAATTAAGATAAACATAAGTGACGATAACATAATAGAACAAGGTAACACACAAGCTTATAGTCGTAAAAAACCACTTCAATATTCAATAAATAGGATTTAAATATTACATGTCATTGAGGGATCCCTAAAATTAATAGCGCTTTTTAAAACTTAGTTCTTTCACTCCTTTAGTGCACACGCAATTTAATTAAGAACCGTAGAAGTAAGTTTGTTTAGAAACGTTTAATAACGTAGTAATAGCTTTCATTCCGACATCGAGTAAATACCGCTTTATTCACTCCATTTTACCAGTGCAAAGCAAAATTTCTCTATTAACGTATTCATAGTATTTTTATAAAACTATTATCAAAATCGGAGAAAGAATGGAACGTATCTCCGTTTGCCATCTTCATCGCACGCATCAAATTTTCAAGTTTAATTTACTCGAACTGCTATGCGCTCTTTTTTTCTAGGAATATTAAAATACTTTGCAAATCATTAAAAACTAAATAGAATTACAACTACATTAGATAGAACTAGATTACAATATGAGTCTGTATTAGCGATTAATATCTAGAGTCTTCATACAATAAGAGAGCAGCTTAAACTATCCTTCTACATGGAGTAAATAACCAATTTGTCAGTGGATAAGCCGCGTTATAAACCCAAAGGAAAGTTTGAAATTTAAGTACCAACTGAACTAATTTAATCAAACCAATCCTTCCATCAAACCGCACAGGGAGGACTGAAGCTGAGTAAATGTGGACTGGTATAATAGAATTAGAAATTGTTACGCAATCACGTACCTTGGCAGAGCCGATGGGCAGAAACTAGGCCTCTTGATACTGTATATATAATTGGCTTTTAAAATTATAACAAGGTTAGAAGCTGATCGAAGAATATTCGTGTTTAAGAAATGTGGGTGACTTGGTTGCACCTCTGCCTACCCTTCTGGGAAAAAGACGTGGATTTCTGTATGTATGAATTTATCTAAGACATTTTTCTAATAATTTTTTTTTGTTCGAAACACTAAAATAGTCTATTTAAAGTTGTCTTTACTTCTAGCAGTGGTTTCATTCACAAATATATTCGCTGGCTGGGCTGCGTAGTTATTACGAAACGACTTCGCAAAAAGAGCTTCTAAGAAAGACACGAGTATTGAATAATTTATTTTTCCTTTAACAATGTCATTATTCAGAACTACACTGAACTTTCTTTCACTCCGACTTGTTCATATAAAAACCTCAGTTAATTTATATCCAACCAAAACAAAACTAAATGTTTGAGAGAATGTACCTAATGTCTGCATTTGTTCATTTTGTAAATGTATTTGTTTAATAAATGTTTAATATACAATTCGCACTCAATAGCTAACTTTAAATTAGGTGTCTACAAATACAGTATTATTCCAATGAACAAAAAGATAAATAAAATCAATTTTATTTTTTTATCTATGCAGCAATAATGCTAATGCACATCTGACACTTTTGAATGGACGTCTCTATAGTTTTGTAAAAAACGTCATAATTTGTATCTTAAAACGACCTGCAACTCTTCATCGCAAGAAAATATTGGTCTCCGTAAGTCCCGTCTAAAATATCGAGATAAATAATAATTGAATAGGGTAATTACGGGACTGTAAAGTGGATGCTCTAGTTCGATGAGCCTGCATTGACAAACTACAATCTTCCGGCGCACCAGCGCGGCGCTGTGAACGGGGACATTTTCGTGAAGCAACAGGACAGTTTAGTCTGTATGCGCTTCTCTTTTATATCGTTGCGAAGTACATGTAATAATGAAGCAAAATATTCGCTGTTTACGACTGTATTACTTTTCTTAAAATGCACAATCAAAACAATAAGAAAAACCCAAAAAATTGTGCTCATGGTTTTTTTATGTGAAATCGTGAATTGCCTTTGGGGTTATTTACACCAATATAACACCGCTCCATTAACTCCCGTTTACTTTATGGATCATTATACAAGATCATAGTTTTATCGTCATTCACCAGTCGTTCAATAAAATTCTTTGGGTTTACTCCAAAACGATTCAAAAACTCAGAATCGCAGTGCATTTACTTCTGTCCCTGCACGGTTGTAAGAAGTTATAAGTGACAGCTTGTATAAAATATTTTTTAAGTAAACTTTTAATCATATCAATTTTAACCTAGCCATCCTTTTGTATTCGTTACCTAGACCTCTGTATTCGTTAATGTTCGTACCAATTGTATATCCACAATATCCACAATGTAACAAATTTCCAATCGCTATTTAGGAAGCGTATAGCAGATTTTTTTCACACATTTCACCTTGTATGTTACGTCCCAAGAATTATTAATTGACATGAAATGTCTCTAGCACGGTACTTATAGTTTTAGTTATAACAGCTTTTTTACACCAATCACTAAACAAGGTGAAAACAAGTCATGTATATATAAGAAGCGAGAAGTTATGAGGCCGCAGTAAAAGTGGCGAGTTGTTGATGGGCCGAACATCAAACGGACCACCTGAGCACTATGAAATGTGGACCGCATTAAGCGCTTCGGCAAGGGCATTAGTTCCCCGCTTTTATTTTAAGGATACTGTTTATTTTATACACGTCTATTTGACGGCTGGCGATTTGTTCAATTATTCGCAAGATCATTACGTTAATGGGACTAAAATATTTTTAATGCGAGTAGGAAATCGTGAAATGTCTTAATGTCATTACGACTCTGAGAGGCTTCTCAGATATGCTGGTTGTAAATAAGAGGCCGCAGGTTCATTTTCTGTGACTATTGGCCTTATTCATAGACAGTTTTACAACCTACTTTAGTTATCGAATGTTTTGTCTTCGCTCAAACTGAATTAAAAAATCGTTCGAAATGGACAAAACATTAGATAACTAAAATAGGTTTTAAAACTGTCTATGAATAATACTGTATGTGTATAAATATTGGGTGTATTACTTTATTTATTACAATATAATAGGATTTGAGGAATAAGCAATTCCAGCATCCGCCGCGTATTTACGAAATAGACTTTGTATGAAAATCGAAATCCGAAAATATGGAAAGTGCATCCGCCGTGATTCTGATTTAAATGCAAAGCCTTGAAATCGAATCGCGTCGTTGACAATCCGATCATTTATCGGCACTCTCTATTGTGCAGAATCGCAAGTGAAGATTGAAATATTATCATAATTTTTTTCTTTGATAAGTGCTTAGAATTGGACCTCAAAGATAGCCTTTAAAATCGATTCTATTTGGGCTAATATTGACTTTAGTTAATAAAGGTCAAACAGAACTTATTTAAAATTACTTTGGAGAGTAATTGAATGTAAACCCTAAAAGAAATCCAATCCAGCCACGATATTTATTGATAAAAGATATTAATCTTAGTAACAGAATTTTTGCCACAATAAATTTTCCCATATCAATACTTCAACACTTGTACATAGACTACAGCCTAAGTTCTGTTAATCGAACATTCGTAGAGGAGGTCAATGATCAGCACAGAGCAATTGTGGGTTGAAACAGTACCGTAGTCCCGATTCCAGTGTAAGGTGCGCACCTAATATTTAAAAACCCTACAAAGGGACTACGATATTCGTATAAACAGCGATTGCGTACCGAGTACACAATGTGGAAAAACCCGTCATGACCCACGGAAACATGTAGTGTTTCACTTCCGCCCCAGTCACCAAAGCGTACGGACGTGCGTTTAGTACAAACACAAAATCAGTTAAATTCATTTCTAATACATATTAATCTATAAACGTAGTACCAGGCGCTCAGTAAAGTGCAGCGGGTGAGTGTGTGAAAGTGACTTACCTTCAAGAGCAGGACAAACTATTGATTGTGATTGTGCCAATTAAAAATCTCCGTGTTACTTGGACACCTTTCCTAATACTAGTTATCTGCGAGGAAGGACCAAGTTATACTGGACGTCAACAATTGAAACAAGTGACCCCATACAGTTTGAACTTGCCACTCTTCCTATTCAATTTGGACAATATGCCGAGGCTAACGAGATCACCCACAGGTGGAGAAATGCCACATACACTATCGGACTCTGATGTTACTAATATTTCTCATAATGTTTACACCTACATACCCAGCGACAAAAACGCCAGCGCATACCTAGTGAAGAAAAAATATCTACCTTAAAAGACGACATCAAAATTATGTTCGATGAGTGGAAAGATGCCCAAAGCTCACTTTTAAATAAACTGATCTCGGACGTTGCGGAAATTAAAGAACAAAATAGTAGAATAAAAGAAACAAATGATGAGATCCAAAAATCCTTGACTTTCCTTAACGACCAATACGAAGATATGAAAACAAAAGTTGATGGATTGGAAAAGGAGCGTAAACAACATTTATTAAAAATAGCATCCTTGGAAACGAAGATCGAAGAAATGGAGAGATACTATAAATTGTCAACCATTGAGATAAGAAATGTTCCTATTCCAGTAAAACAAGAAAACAAAGTTGATCTTTGCAAAATTATCCAAAATACATGCAATTTTTTGAACATAAAAATGAATCACTCAGATATTAGAGATATACACCGAATGAACGCCAAATCAGGGAAAGGTACAATAGTCGCTGAAATGACTTCTGTGCTACTCAAGAACGATATAATACACGGAATTAAATGCTATAAAAAACAGAATCCTGACCGAAGACTTACATCTACGGATATTGGACTAGCAGGAATCGAGACTCCAATTTACATCTCTGAAGCCCTGACCAACAAAGGAAGACGACTCTTTTTTCTCGCCAGGGACCTTGCCAAGGTCCAGGAATATAAATTCTGCTGGACAAGCAATGGAAAAATTTATCTTCGAAAAAATACCGACTCTCCACACATTGAAGTCAAAGACGAATCGCAACTTAATACTCTCAAAAATACAATTTGACTAGGTTTAGATATAAACTGTTTAATGTTACTTTTTTATTTATGGTTTTCGTATACTAATAGCGTAAGTCTACTTTTACAGTTATTTAAAATAATCAAACTTAGAAATCATATCCATAATATATTATCTATCAGTCTCATTGGATCTATGCCAACACTATTTTCTTTACAAATTCGATTGTAGTAATAATAAAAACTTAGATAACAGCATTGATCATATCAGAGCTGGGCCGTCATTCTCTTGTAATCCAGATAACTGCAAGTCTTTTCTAACTTCTAACCTAATGTGTAAAAATAATCTTAAAATTCTCACTCAAAACATTAGAAGCATCACTAAGAACTTCTCTGAATTTGAAATACTACTATCTAGATTGGATTTACCATGTGATGTGTACATTCTCACTGAAACTTGGAATAATAAAGTCCTAAACTTTCCATCGATAAGATGTTTTGATACTCACTATTCCAAAAATAACTACAACCAAAATGATGGTGTAGTAGCTTATACAAGACAAGGTCTAGGATGTTCCTCAGAAGAAATTATTATATCTGATGCTACTGGACTCCTAATAAAAATAAATCAGTTCACTGCGGTCTTAGGTATTTATAGATCTCCATCTCATAAAAATATAGATCGCTTTTTACATTCCTTGGATGATTTGTTATCAAATTTGAAAATGTATACCAATTTCATAATAATGGGCGACATAAACATAGATATTAAACCCTCTAATAACGATTGTAACTCATGTGAATATTTGAATTTATTGGCTACGCACGGATTTTTAACTGGACATGTGTTACCAACTCGTAATAGTAACTGTATAGATCATGCGATGATCAAATCCAAAAATCCAAGCACTACTTTAGTTATGCAAGCACCGCTTACTGATCATTCAGCGGTCATGACTTGTATTAATTTGGAGCATAAGAACACTACAGCACCTACACGACCTAGTGCTCTCAAGACTAATTTTGATGCAATTCTTACGGAACTTAAGGAAGTTAATTTTGCTGAAATAAATCAATCTCAAAATGCAAATTGGGCTGCAAATCAACTAGTGATTGCATTAAATAAAATAATTCTAAAATACACCCAAAAAGTGCATACTCCACAAAGACTACGTTGTATCAAACCGTGGATTACACCCGGTTTAATCCGTTGCATAAAAAATCGCGACATGTTGCATCTAAAGTCTAAAAGAGATCCAAAAAACGAAATTCTCAAACTAACTTATACCAGATACAAAAATTTTTGCAATGACCTATTAAAAAGACTGAAACGTAACTTCAAAAGAAATGAACTTATTAAGTACTCAACTAATCCTAAGATGACGTGGAAAATAATAGATGCTATTACCTACAGACATAATTTAAAAACATCTCCAGATGCCCTACTCAAACTAAAAAATACTCCCGATGTAGCCCTAGATACAATAAATAATTATTTTGTGAATGTCGCTGAAGAACTTGCCAAAAAAATTATATCAACTAATGGCATAACCTTTAACGGGGATATTGACACTTGTAATAAACCCGCTAACTCTATGGTATTCCTAGAAACAAATGAACAAGAAGTAGACTCTATTATTATGAATCTGAAATCGGATAGCTCAGCAGGTTGGGATAGAATTCCAACCAAACTTATTAAAATGACAAAAGAAATTATTGTCCCCTTGATGACACACATAGTAAACCTTTGCATACAAACCGGAGTTTTTCCACAAGTATTTAAAATAGCAATAATTCATCCTATTTATAAAGCTGGGAACAGAGACTGTGTTAGTAATTATAGACCAATTTCAGTACTCCCAGTGCTTTAAAAAATCTTAGAAAAAATCATGAATAAAAGGTTAATTTCATATCTCGATAAAAATAACATTATTGCCAATAACCAATATGGATTCAGAAAAGGTAAATCAACGGCGCAAGCTGTATCAGACCTTACTGATCTTATTGCAACAAAGATTGACTCCAATAATAAATGTGTCGGTATATTTCTAGATTTAGCCAAGGCATTTGACACAGTCTCTGTTCCAACCCTACTTAATAAGATGGAAAACATTGGTATTAGAGGGAAACCTTTAAAACTATTTACAGACTATCTAACTAATAGAATACAGAGGGTTGTATTATGCGGTCATACTAGTAATGAAGCCCCTATAAAATATGGTGTGCCCCAAGGCAGTGTACTGGGTCCAACACTTTTTATTATTTACATCAATAATCTTTGTCGTTTAAAACTGACAAACTGTGGTCTTTTCTGTTTTGCCGATGATACTGCCTTAAGGGCCTCTTTTACCGAGGTGTTTAGGTATTAAACGTCATCTCACTCCGCACACCCGGAGCTCGGCGCACAGCGCACACTGACATCAGCCGACGCCACAGTTCAAATGAGTACAGCATGCTAACTCACCATGCCATTTCAAAAATTTCTCATGAACGCTCCCTAGTTCGTAATAGGAATGTACATTGAGTATATCTTTTATTTAACGTGGTTTAATTATTTAATTGTTCGTGTGAGGTATTTTAAATTGTTCATTATATTGTTTGATAAAATGCTTTATTATTACATTATTAATGTGATATGTTTTAATTAAATTAAATTGCTACTTTGAGTTTTTATTGCAACGGTTGTTTACTATAGACTTACATAATTAATATACACAGTTTTTTCCATTATACTTGACGCATTCGCGACTGCTGTCCCCTACCGGACATAGCCTCACCATTTTTTCCACAGCATACAGCGCCGGCTATTTGCTATTTTCTGCAATTTATAACCAATAGTGTCCCACAATTTCTCCCAAGTCATCGGTCCATTTGATGGTAAGTCTAACATTGAACTTTCCGTCATGTAGTACTTAGTTATTATTATCTATTGAATTTCATTAATATACTGCATTTCTTCCCACCACAACCTGTCCTGTTCAATCCCGTCTGTTCCGTCACTTCCCGATCGGTCCCGTTCTATCCTTTGTCATTCCAAGCCTTTATATTTTCTCCTATCCCATCAAAAGAAATGTATCAGCTATCCCAGTAATTTTGACTATGCATTTAGAAAATCGACACTAAGAGAGGAAAATATCGATTTGAGACAAGTCGGATCAATAACAAAATTTTTCTATATTTTTTCCCAAATTCTGCCTATAAATTTAATTTATTCGAACAGAGTGTCTCAGATATAGATTTATAAAACAATCGGATTAATAATTTAAGACCACAAAATCACGGCCACCATTTAAAATTCTGAATACGAATTAAAATTTTTGAAGTACCTATAGGAAACTAAAAAAAGATTGAATTTTTTGGTATGTATTTCACATTTTCTATGCCTTGCAATAAAGGCGGAAAACCGAAGCGCGCGCTTTTGCACTATTCTTCTGTCAAGTCAGAAATAAACTAGCATCTCCTGGACTGTTTGTTTTATTGTGCTTCCACATTAATATCAATATTATTTTTTTTTCTCTATCGTATATAATAACATATGTATAAAGATTTCCCATCTAAATTATTTCTACCAATTCATTCCCGTCCCAAGCGCGGCGCGGCACTAAAAAAATTGTTCGATAAAATCAATGCCTTTTCGCCTCGTTAGGTCCAATAAAGAAAACTAAGCATGCCATTATTTTAGTAATTATGAGTTTTTGACATTAATACATTGAAGTGGTTATGTATTTTAATACAATATTTCGTCCCTTATTACACCTCCATAATATTCTTTTTTCATAATTGTTAGTCGCCATTATTAACACGCTTTTACTAGCTTCGCTTGTGTGTAATAACTTCCGAAAAATAGCAAATTTAATATAAATAATATTGCAACAAATATCTTGTAAATAGAAAAAAAGTACTATGTGTATTTGTCATAAGAGCTATTTAAATGCCTACGTGACCAATAAATGATTTGAATTTCAATCTAATAGAATAGTTCTGACATAGGTTCATTGACTCGTTTTTGAAGACGCAATTGTATGATAGTGCTCTCTCTAGATATTAGATACTCTAAGACGTAGAGATTACCTTAAATATTTTCCATACAATGGCATTGTAATACTGAATCTAATAAATCAATAACTTCAGTTTCATTGAACATGTCATTCATATTTTAAATGTCAATTTTATTAAGTACAGTATATCAAATAAATTTATTTTTACTGTGGCGCATTTACGCTATTGTTTTAATGTATTTCGCAGTGACATTTCGTGAAAAAATCGGCGTGGGTCCGACCTCGATGACGCCTCGGCGTCGACTGACGAGCTGGTTCGAACGCGTGCATTGCTAAAAATTTTAGTTTTTATTTCTTTATAAAAAATTACACCAATATTTAAAAATGTTTTCTTACAGATCCCTAAAAAATTAAAAAGCCTATCTTTTGATACAATTTTTACATGATTTTGATGGAATCTCGCAGTATAAAACGTGTTTGAAAAAGCGATTTAGACCCATATTTGAGGTGATTTTTGATCGAATTTATTATTATAATTTATGTTTCTGGCTTTACAATTCCCTCGGTTGTATTCCCAATTTTGCTTAAATGCTTGTTTTTTATGTATAAGTTGTATATCAACGGAGATACCGATGTTTAAAAAAGGCAAAAATCGGTATAACCCGCCCTTAATATTTTATGGTAATAACTGGAATGAGACTAAATCATACGCTGAAGCAGGACTCCAAACCGCAGCACAATGGTTAAACCAAAATTTACTCACCCTTAACATAACTAAAACTAAATTCATTATTTTTGGAAATACAGCACGATCACTCCCCAAAGATAATTTCGAAATAAAAGTTCACGCCGGTTTAAAGACTGACCATAAAAGCTGTAACTGTTTTTCCTTAGAACGAAGTCAAGTTATAAAATATCTAGGCGTTCTGCTAGATGAAAAATTGACCTGGTATGCGCATATTAACCAATTAGCCGGGAAAACACGTAAACTGATATAAATTTTTAAAAAACTAAGACATATTGCAGATTATCCTCTTTTAAAAACAGTTTATTTTGCTTTAGCCCAATCAATCCTAAGCTATTGTATAACTTCATGGGGTGGTGCACGAAAATCTCATCTGATTAAATTAGAACGTGCACAACGAGCACTTCTCAAAGTAATGTCATTTAAACATTTTAGATATCCCACTGTTGATCTTTATTCCGATTGTGACGTGTTATCGGTACGACAACTATTTATTACGGATACGGTTATGTCCCAACATAAAAAAACTGTGTTCGACTGTCAAATTCCAAGAAAAAGAAGAAAACACATCATTGCTCCTATAAATCGATATAAAACATTTTTCATAAATAAGTTTCAATGCTATCTGGGTCCTATTCTTTATAATAAGTTGAACAAAATTCTTAATATTTATCGTCTCAATAATTTCAAGTGTAAAAAAATCAATTGTTTCCTGGATAAAGACACAAAAATATGATGAGATCGAAAATCTGTTTAAAACTTTAAAATAAAATAAAATCAAAAGAGGCTGGATAAATAAAAAAAGGGAAAGTAAATAAAAGTACTAGTATTAAAATCCTTTCTATACATTAACCTCCATTTTGCTAATTAGATATCTTTATAATAACTATTATTATTATTTTCTAATATTCCTACAACACCAGCTTAATTTGTCCGTATATTTCCATTTGTTAAACACTTAAACATAGTATACAATCCGTGCAAATGTAAACTCGAATTATTTAATAAATGTCCGAAGTTCAGAGAATGTGTGGCAGGTGATTCACTATTTATTGTGTATCAAGCGGCCCATTTGTAATGACGGTATTTGTAATGTTGCTTTACGATTATAATAGCGAAATATTCTTTGCCTACCTACTATAGAAATAAGTACAGTCTTGTGTTTGTATTTTACTTTGTGTTAAATAACTCTTATCAGTTTTTACTAACGCTAATAAAATATACTTTACTATTCCATGGAAGAAACTAATGTCTAAAGTACAGGCTCGGCCTAGTTTAGATGTTAGTGATCACTATAATGTGTATATTTTTGTTATATAGTTGTAAATTTACATGTTGACTAGTTTTTGTAAAATATTTTGGTTGGTTATAAATAAATAAATAAAAATAATAAATAAAGAAACAAAAGCATATTCATATTCAGTTTTAGATTGAGCCTGTTTATATTTTGAGCAGATTGATATAAGTGTCGACCAACAATAGATAGTACTCGTATACATAAACTCACGCCTCTATCCCAGAAGGGGTAGGCAGAGGCGCCACCAGGACACCCACATTTCGCCTTGTAGGTTCCGTCCCATGATATGATAGGGGGCGAGCCTATCGCCATATCGGGCACAAATTCCTGATTCCGGGCTGATAATGAATAGAAACCGAATACCACTTCGCCCGACTTTAGATAGCATTGCATGTACAATCAGATGTGTCGGTCACGCTTCAACGCTTTTTTTGTATAAAAATAAATTGGAAGAAATAGGTATTCATTGTATGCTCGGCGTGGGTGGCGCACAAAGGTAGCCCCTTGTTTTGCGTAGGTTGTCAAAATATCAATTTATTCCTATAAAAAACTTAAATTAACATTTCGATACGAGCATAGCATTACATCGATATTATGCCACAGAATTAAGCAACGGACCCACGAAGCTTGAATACGGTAAACATGCTTGAGGCACTGCCAATTAGCATTCTACTTCGTCATTAATCTGCCAGCTTCGAGCCGAATGCACGATTTTATGCTAAGTTTCCTGCTTGCTTTTGATTCTCCTTTTGTTTTGCTGTAGTCTCCGATAGTTGTGACTTTTGTTTGAATTTTATTCGGACGGAAGTCATGGATTTTGTAGCGATGACACTCTGCTCTGTATCAGCCCATAAAAGTCCCATTGCTGGGCACGAGCCTCTTCTAAAATCGAGAGAACGATTGAGAGGGGTTAGGCCATATAGTCCGCCACGCTGGCCTAGTGCAAGATCGTAGACTTTACATACCGTAAAAAAAAAAAAAATCGCTACGGTAAGCAGGTTTCCTCACGATATTTTCCTTCACCGTTATAGTGCGTGGTGATTGACTATCAATACACATGTAACTTCGAGAAGTCTGAGGTGTGCCCTGGGATATGAACCCGCGACAACCGTAAGTATGTTGGCAGTCGCTTTATCTGTAGCTTATGATCCCCTCTCAATCGTACTCTCGATTATAGAGAAGGCCCGTGTCCTGTAGTAAGACGTATATGGACTCATACAGATGCAGAGAAAGGTAATATATACTCAGCCTGTCGCCGTCCACTGCTGGACGCAGGCCTCCCCAAGTGAGCGCCAACCATCCCGGTCTTGAGCAGCCGTCATCCATCTGCTACCCGCAAAGTAATAGTTAGCGTATAATCCTATTATATTTCCATATCTAACTTAAGGTGTTTATACAGATTCTACACTACTCATAACGGGTAAAAGTCTGTGGCGCTTCTCGGCCTACGACGCCAACACTGCCGCTAACATGCATTACGGTCATCGGAGATTTTAGCCAGTAGGTATTCCGATACAGTGCGTGCAAGGAATTGAGAGAGCGTAACATCTGCACACACACTGGGCAGGACGGACAGAAATACACAATGCCTCTTTGCCTCTAGTTTTGTATTTAGCTCTAGTTCCACGAGAAGTGGAGCTAAAATACGTATAAATAATTTAACTCATTGACACATGAATTGAACTACGATCTGTTTCACACTAGTACTCTCGAACTTAAAAATGAAAATAAGCTACACATTTTTTTCTCTTAAGCCATAATGTATAATGCGAGTGAGCAAAATAAAGACATCACTTTTACAAAAAGTTGTTCATAATCATCATCATCATCATCAGCCCGTTGCAGTCCACTGCTGGACATAGGCCTTTCCCAAGGTACGCCACAGAGCCCGGTCTGCTGCTTTACGCATCCAGTCGCTGCCGGCCCTTTTATTATGCAACAAAAGTTGTTCACATACTACAATCTGTATTCCGTTACCATATCTAAAACTTGTCATGCCATCTACATATAAATAATTTCATATGTTTACAAATATTTTTCCGTTATCCAAAATGATTATAGCACATAAAATCATTGAACCAAAACAGTTACCGTATTTGAAATAATCAATAACAAAATTCAGCCAAACCCACCTCATAAATATTGTAATTAAGTGCTCGTAATGCGTTCTGAATATTATATTGTGACCCTTAATGGCAATGCGCGGTGGACACAACACCAATACTCATGGAAAGGTAATAATGCCAGTTATCAAAATGTATCAGTGGCTAGCAGCTCGACCCGGCTCTGTCCGGGATTATGAAACGTCATTATTATTATCCTAAACCACAAGCAGTCTACTGGATATCTAATCCCCGAAGGATTTACACAATGACCTGCAAAATTCTATTATATTTCGCAAGCCCATTACAATCTTATAGAATCCAACTCTCGATTCTAAGGGGTTCCCGGCAGCTGCAGTCGGTATAATAACCTATTACCATGAACTACAAAAACAAAAGATATTGCTTGAGTGAAATAAGCAATAGCTAATCTGTCACTTATTTTCGATTTTACATGAAATGCTGGTAACCACCCACTCGAACTGATCGATTGGTACTATAATTTTAAATACCTAGAGCAAGGTTCTACCACTTCATCTGTCATATAAGTTTTACAGCTTTATAAAGCGACATAAATAATGTCTAAAAATTAAACTTTTCAACAAACAACTAACATTTTTAATAATGGCTCCTGGGTGTTGCCGGTATTATTCCTGACCAATTTAAAAAACAAATTAGGGACAACACGCAACTTATTAATTTTAAAAATAACAAAATTATTATTTTCAATTGCATGCTTTGTGTTTGTAATGTATATACTTTTTGATTTAATCAGCGTTTGATTTGCTTTTTATGCATTAATTAATTGTTAATTCAAATTACAGATGTATACTGCGATTATGCCTGTAATTTATTTATATTTATTATACTGAACACTAATTAAAGAAGATAAAATATATATCTAATTTTAAATTTACTGGTAAATTCTAGACTTTACCGTGCTCGGGCTTTTACAGTAACATCAGAATATATCGGCGGATTGGCTTTACAACCATGTAGTAATGTAAGCTCATCTCGACAAGCCAAAAATTGCTGCCACCGACGCAAACACCGGGCCATCGTTATGCAGATCAAATAGAGACGCACACAAACCGACGGGCGTCCGGCACCCTAATGATACGCCGGTCACCTACCGACTATTGTAGTCCTTGCTAATGTATCTAGGTTCGTATTATTTGCCTAGGCATACGTGGAGTCGCAAATTGGATGCTCTGTAGGAAGATACGGGTGAAAATGGGCGACTGCCGGTTGTATGAACGAAAAAGACCTCGCGCCTTAAAACATAAAATACTATTTAATTATTAAATTCATGAAATAGTCTAAAGATTTTAGTAATCGTCAAGCGATTCATCGAGACAGGCTTTTGAGAGTAATAAAAATGTCTTGTTTTATTAGGGAAGCACTTGTTAGAGTTGTATAACACAAAATACAAATAAAATATAATAATAATACATATTTATTCTTTATGCCAATATAATTTATTATATATCTTTCATAAACACAAATATATTCAAACACTGCTATACTTTAATTGATATACTTATAATAACACTATAATCATTAATTCACTATATTAACTATTAAAATTAGTAAAATAAATATAATCACTAAAGCAATATAAACCAACAATTATACTCATCTTGTTAATGGTACTCAGAGCCAGATTTACACTGACAGGGGGCAGAGTAATGTCCTGCTCCACGACTCGAACAACACTGTCTCACTTCAAGCAATGCTGGTCTATTTATACCAAATCGTGAACAACCCCACTCTGCCCCACTTCTGACTACCCACATCAATTTGTATTTTATTGCACTTGTTTTCAAATTAAATTGATGTTTACACATTCCATAAAATGTACTCATCTTATAATAAATGTATATCTTTTAATCAGCAACATCTCACACACTCAAAATGTTTCTAGCTTAAAATCAATTTAAGCTAATGGCTTGAGCCTCCGCTGAGGAGTATTAGTAAGTTCAGATATTATTTAAAACAAATATTTATACAATCTATACAAATAACAAAGTAACCAATCGATGTCAGTACATGGAAAATAAATTAGACAAACTAATACGGGGGAACGGTAATAACGTAATAAAACTCAAAACAATGATTTTCAGTTTTTTGTCAGTTTGTCTGTGCGGTTAAGCATGATGATCTCTGAAACAGCTTTGCGGATTTCGATAAAACTTGGTATGGATGTAGCTGACATCCTGGATTAACTCATTATTCACTGAAACATCCTTTCCAATGGCAAGAATCAAACACGCTGCTACCTGTTTATAGGCTTCGGACTATATAAATTACGATCTATTTTGTTTGTTGCACCACCAACAACTCTACATCGAAATATTGCCGTGACAAATTACATTTCGATGTTGTACAATGTATAGGAGTGAGGTAACGAACCTTTTGTGCATTGGACATAAATCATACATTAAAATTTATTATTCCGAGTACTCTCTGGATTTTCACACAATATTTGCATTTGCAGTACGGATAAATATGGCAAATCGGTGATTGGCCGAGGTCAGACAAAGTACTCTCGTGTATACGTGGCTTGAATCTTTGTAATAATTAATTCATATTTTTTACTCGGTGGCGTAGATTTAGTTCGGTAAGATTACAAAGTAGAGGTCTCGAGTTCGAATCCCGGGTCGCGCAAAGTGATATAGGGCTTTTCTATTAATCATCAACCCGGAGTCAGAAATTTGTGCCCGATATGGTGACAGGCCCGCCCCCTATCACATCGTGGGATGGAACAAACAATACGAAGTGTATAGCGAACGGTGGCGCCTCTGCCTACCCCTCCTCGAATAAAGGCGTGATTTTGTATGTGTCATATTTTTTTCTTTGTCATAATTTTTTGAACTGCCATTTAGTTGGCAACATTGGCGATAGTTTGAGGCAATTCTGAGTTTAATCTCAGAGCAGACATACATATTTAGACGACACTACCCTTTCAATCGTAAATAGACTTGTATTCCAGTTTATTCACGATCCTAAACATCTTTTTTTAATATTTCCACAAAAAAAGATAGGTTTCGTTATCCGATTTACTTTCGACAACAGGTTACCATCTCATCACTTAGTTATGTAAAGACAGAAGCCACGACACTGGCGCTGGCTTCAGAAGTTACCTAAGGTAACGACCGGAAGCTAAGCTAACTTTCTTTTAATACTGACACGGCAAAGCAACTGCACTGCACCTAAAGAGCTAATAGAAATTACGTAATAAGTTTATATTTGTATAAAACATGCATAAATGAGCATGTTGAAGCTGCTTTCATGGCAAATGGAAACAAAGCGTATTTAACAAGTCCAAACTGCAAGTTGTTTTTGTTGTTGTATACTTCCCAAACTTCAGACCTCAAATGTGTAGTTAAGGCAAGCGCTTAAGGCAGTTTCCGAAGAAAAAGATTGCAACTAAGTAACGACAGATTACAATGTTTAAAGTATCGAAACTGGGACAGAACACATGGGATATATGTTGCAAGGGGTATAAAATTGGCGTCAAATGCGTTCTTTTTACCAGTAGGTACTTCTTAAGTTTAAATTTATAAATTAAAACCCTATTATGTCATCAAAAACAATCCTAAATAAAATTGATAACATAATTTATTACATGTGATACACATTATTTCACACTGTTGACATTAATAAATTAATTTAACTTAATTAAAACTAAATCCAAATTCATCAAAACCAATACAACCCTCAAAGGCTAATGAAAAGCAAAATAATTTAACCAAACCGCATTTCACTCTAATCACAGCGAGAGGGTTGACCATTACATTTAGCAGGTAATCAGGCGAATTCGGCGGCAGGAGCACGGAAAGGCACAACATAACTCACGGACGCTGGCCGGGCTAACAAATGGCCCGCAATCTAATTGAATTATGTCACCTGGACAGTAGGTGTCGTCTTAATTTAGGTTAATTTATAACTAAACCGCACGGTAACTAACTACCGGTCGGCCGGTTTGACCGGCTAAACGTGTGTGATGCGTTAATCGAAAACAAATTGCTTGCCGAGTTGTGTTTGAAAATGGTGGCGTTTGGTTAGTGAGATTGGGGAACTGGTGTTCTATTTTCTTCTACACCTAATATTAAGGTAATTCAGAACTAGTTTCAACAAATGTATAAATGTGATGTTATATTTAGGTTGCCAATATTGTATTATCACGACGAAGTACATATTTAAATTGATGAAGTACAAAATAAAATGAAGCATGAATATTATTTAAACGAAGTGTGCTGTTTGACGCGCCTCTCTACGGGTATAAAAAGCATAATGCCTCTCAGTACAATATTTTTGTTCACTACTTTACTGCAAAGAGAAGTAGGCACTTATTTTGCCACGAATTAGGGCTCTTAGAGATTCGTCGAGTGACGGTGCTTGATGTTATGCTCTTTGCAGTTGTAGTGGTGTGTGACTCAGTGTTTTCAGTAGTCTGATTTCATTTTTTATTAGCGAAAATGACAAAATAAGACCTGATAAGCAACACACTTGCCTAGTAAGAGAAGCCACAATTTTCAGGACTTATAATTACTACGGTGTTCACTATCTTTATCACTTTCACTACAATGACCTTGAAACCGCAACCTTAAATAAAATAGACAAATGGTAGCACCTAGAAAAACATTAACTGAACGCACAATAAAAAGCAGGTTAAGTACCGAACAATTATCCAGATTTTTCGTCACGCAGTTCCATACTTTTAATTAAACGCTCATCAAGACTGAAGCGCTTATATCAAGCGGCGCAGTTGCCGAAATAATTCACGTAGCATTTTCTTCGACACTCCGCATGCCGGGTAATGGATCAAAGGTGCAATTTAGAGGTGCTCTCGCGCTAATTGTCAGGCGTTTCTTTCAGTGGCTAAGTATTAAAGTGTAACAAAGGCTTATTAACACTCGCAGGGTGAATGTTCTCACCTGCATGGAATCTATACAAATATTATAAAGCTGAACTGTTTGTTTGTACGCGCCTGTCCCAGGAACTACGGATTAATTTAAACTACGAATAATTTAAACTTGGATTTAAAAAATATCTCTTAGGTTGAATGAACTGTTTATCGAAAAAGGCCATAGACTATATAACATCACGTTATGACCAATACCCATCACGTTATTAAAAATGTTGAAAAAAATTTTCTCGGGGAATTGTTAGTATGAAGTAAACGAATATTTGCACCCGAGCGAAGCTGGGCCGGGCCTGGCCGCATAATAATAATTATATACAAATTCCCTCTGCATTTAGAATATCATCTCCCGAATAGACAAGTACCTACTTCCATAACTACTATCTAGAACCAACTAATATCTAGAACCGTCCAGCTTCCTCATTATGTTTTACATCTCCGCCTCTAATTATATCATTAAAATAAAGTGGTTACGGCTTTTATACGTTCATTTACAAACCCCAATTACTTCTCACGGATCTTACTCCGGTAATTTTGAATGCCCGACGTTGTTTGTGGGAGTTTCTGTGTATAAATTCAATAGTAAACTTAAATTTCACAATACAGTCTCGTGTGTACTAAGAACGGTTTAACAAAGGTCATGAATTGCTTTGGGGTTCAAAGTTGGTCTCGTAAATATCATTTAATTAGACTAATTTAAAAGGATCACATTACATGTAATTACTGTGTAATTAAAATAAGTTTACTTTGTACTAAATTCAAACCAGAATTCGTTATTTTACAATTTACGACTCGCTAATTCAGTTATTAGAGTTTGAGTAGTCAGATTTTTTACAGAAAATCATACAAAAGCTTGGCACATTAACATTGAATTTGACAGCAATTCTGGGGCAAATGGATAAGATCCTGGCTGTGATATAAGCAACCCCGAGCTCGACCTAATGTTTATTTCGGGTCTGAATTTTGTGAAACTGAATGTCTCTCGTAATTTCTAATACCCACAATACCAGACTTGCACCTTAGTGTCGTGTCAGGACTATATGTGTGACTGTTGGTAACATACCTACACATAAGTATTTCTTAACGAGTGAAATAAATCGTCTAAAATTTTTACAACAAAATATTAAACGAGCTAAACATTTTCCCTACATACATTATCAAAGCGTGCCATAAAACTGACATTGTTAACAACAAATGTCGTTCATGTCAACATGTACTCAACCTATTATAAAGTTTGTCAGCTGGAATTTTCGTATGGAACTCGGCGTGAGTGCCGCGAGTCCGCCCTTTGTACGCGTTATTGGCAGCCCTTTTCTCTTTAGAGTCTCCACAAACTTGGACTATTAAACGTCGTGAAGGCTCGAATTTGCCTGCAAGTTGCATTAACCGGAGATAATGGTACGACTTGCTCTAGAGGGACATTTATACCCCTTTACCCTTGTTGCTAAGAGGCAAGAATATTCAACCCTATCCTAAGTGGCTACATTTGACGCCTGGGACAGCTCAAATGTTTCAACAAGATTACAAAGTAGAAGAAAACTACGTGGAATTTTAATAAAAGTATATTTAATAGCGGTCCGGCCTAGCTTCGCCAGGGTGCAGATGGTTTTTGAAGTCCTGACCACATCAATAACCTATTATTTCGTGCTAACTGTTTAACTCAATATGTCCGCCGTCAACTATATTGCTTTTCTCGTCCCGTCCCTTTATGTCCCGTTCTGTCCCGTGTTATTCTATCCCATGACAAAAACGTGCAATCATGTCACCTCATGGGAACACAATTTTTTTTGGGATAAAAAGTAGCCTATGTGTTAAACCGGAGTGTCAGCTACCGCTACACCAAAGTTCATCAAAATCTATTCACCCGTTTTTTCGTGAAAGAGTAAGAAACATCTATTCATCCATCCATACAAACTTTATCAATTATAATATTAGTAAGGTCTAAGGATATTCAGAAGGTTAAAAATCTGATTATATTTTTTTGTGTTACCAGTGCTGTTGGAATTAGCAAGGAAGATACTGCAAAGCTTAGCTTAATTACTGTTGGCAACAAGAAAGGATAGCTTAACGGCTCCTAAAGATGCAGATATTAGATCTACTATCTTTATTTCGTTCAGACTGGGAGCATTGAACTATGCCGTTTTATTAGATTTAAGGCGCGTTTATTTCATTTAAGTGCTTTTTTATTTGCGGCCAGCGTCGCATTATTCTTTCTAAGAAATCATTAAATTTCTATAAATTGATTTTTTTTTTATCATTCTTCGTTTCACAGGCACACACATTCACAATAACTCTTCTCCTTGGCTTTTCTTTTCTTTCTTTCCTTTTAGTTTCCATACTAAACCAAACAACTTCTTTGGTTATTACGTCACATTAAATCTAACATTATTTGCTTTATATCTTGTCTACAACTGCCCACACCCGCAACCCGTTTATTAGTTAATATTATGCTTAATTTATATAGAAATGAATGAGCCAACCACAATTCCATTTTAATTGGGAGCCTGTATCGCTTTCACCGCTTACAAATGACGCTGGTTTTTGGGACGTAACGGGAAACAAAACCTTTGCAAACAAGGATTTGTTGCATTGGTGGATGCTGTCGGAACCAAATGTTTGTGTTTACAATTTTGCAGTCTTAAGCAAATAGCTTCGAACATTTTAGGAGATTTTTTAAATTACATTCCTGAGTAGCGAATGAGATAAACAATGTCGATGTAAACTGCTACGTTAAAAAGTTAAGATATGCTCCTGGTTTGTTGACATTTATTGACATATGTCTTCAAATTTCTACGTTTTATTACTGAGATAAATAAAACGTTTTATTATAAAATCCCAACTGCATACGCAACTCCTTAGACGCAACTCACTATATTTGAACACCAACAGAAAAACTGCGATTTTATAGCTAATAAAAGGCAATTGTTTAAAAAAAGAACATAATAACTCTGAATACCAATATCATTATTTTTCAATCCAATTCCGCAAAGATTTTTTTATATCCTGCGCAATGCAACCCTAGAATTATTAAAATTCATATTTAGAACGCTTTTAAATTCAATTATGGTAATAATGTCAAAGTTCCGCGAGAGCTAGTTTTCGCTGAAACTGGACCGCGCTCCCTTGCGTAATAAATATCAATTGAAATCGTTAGAGCTTCTTAAATACAATTATCTTTCTCCTCTCCAAACACTTCAATACAATACTTCACTGTGTATACAGTGATAAACAACCACGCTACGAAATCGTTGAGTTACCGGCGAGGGAATCTATCGAAACATTCTTAAGACATATTTAGCTCCGAAGTATTGGCGCTGTCTTCAAAGCTAGACATGGCTTCGATTGTTACGAAATGTAAGTATTTATTTTGAGGCTTGACTTGGCTTCGTTGTTGCCTCAATATATATATTATTACCGAAATAATTCGTATAACATAATTATCATTATTTTTCTTTATTTATTTTACTATTTTTTTACATTTTTACATATATAATAAAAAATCAAAATACATATAAAAATATAAAAAAAAGAGATTAACCCAACGATGGCGAGGCTCGAGACCCAAGCCACCGGTGGTTAGGACCCCAAAGTGAGGAACCTCCTCACTATACGTGCCGTGTCAAGCAATACTGCCTTCTGAATCTGGCTCATGACCCAACGGCCCATTGAGAGCCTCTGGAGATGTTGGTCGAGGCTCTTTGGTATCAATCCATGTGCAGAAACAACAATCGGGACAATAATTGTTGAGTCGACATTCCACAATTCAGTAACCTCGTGTGCCAAATCTAAATATTTTGTCAATTTATCTTTTTCTGCTTTAACGAGGTTATCATCATGCGGAATGGTGACGTCAACAAGTATTGCCCGGCGCGCCAATCGATCTATTATCACAATATCAGGCTTATTGGCAACAATAGTCCTGTCTGTGATAACAGACCGATCCCAATACAGCGTAGCATGACCATTTTCAAGAACTGGTTGGGGAACATACTGGTAATATGGCACTTCAAAAGTCACAAGTCCATATCGAAGAGCAATTTGCTGATGTATGATCTTGGCTACTAGATTGTGTCTATGCAAATACTCGCCGTTAGCAAGATACGAACAACCGGAGATAACATGCCTGATGGACTCGCCAGGACGGTGGCATGCCCGACAGATGTCGACGGTACCGTCCTTCAGGATGTATTTCCTATAGTTGTTCGTCTTAATAACTTCGTCCATAATTGCAAAGACAAAACCCTCAGTTTCCCCAAAGAGGTTACCGAAACGTAGCCAAGACACAGACGCTAATCGGTCCACATCAGGCCCATGGAGGGCCCGATAGAACCGACCATGCAGCTCCTTGCCCTTCCATATTTCCTCGCGATCTTTAATACCCATCACCAGAGGTTTCCGCCAGTTCTCATTCGCCAAAGAGAGCGGGGTAAATCCTTTATCTACCATCACTACAACCCCATGCATATCCACGTCGCTGTGAAGGAAATAATCCCTGAGATTGCACACCTCGCGATTATGCAGGTCCTTAGCATTAAGCATACCTCGGCCTCCGCATCTCCGCGGGATGTACAATCGCATTACTGACGAACGTGGATGGTGCATACGATGTGCAGTCAGTAGAGTTCGGACTTTACGATCCAGGGCGTCCAATTCGGTCTGAGTCCATCTGAGTATGCCGAAGGAGTACATAAGTACAGGCATAACCCAACCGTTAAAGGCGCGAATCTTGTTTCCACCTGACAAAAAACTGTTAAGTACTTTTGTCAGGCGGCTAAAGAAACGTTCCTTTATCGATTGTTTTACGTCTGCACCCCTAATACCTAGAGCCTCAGGCATACCCAGATATTTGTAGGTTTCCGTCGGCGAAAGGGATCTGAGTCTTACAGTCTCTGAGACACGTATGTCATCAGAGACCGCAACCACGCCTCGCTTTACATGGATAACCGCACATTTATCTACACCAAACTCCATATTGATTGATTTGCTAAATCTTTCAGCTATTTTTAACAACTCAATCAATTCAGATTGTTTTGATGTAAATAACTTGAGATCATCCATGTAGAGCAAGTGAGAGATAGGCTCAGACCCTCTCCGCAGACGGTAGCCTAACCCCGAATCCAACAACAGAGTACTGAGGGGATTCAGGGCCATACAAAACCACAGTGGACTCAGACTGTCACCCTGGAATATACCCCGCTTGATTTTAATCGGCTCATCATTCACCGAAGGATTGGTAGCGCCTGGATATTTAAGAACAGTTGTCCATTGTCCCATACATGCCCCAAGAAAAGTGCTCAATTTTGTATCAACTTTATACAAATTAAGCACTCTCATGAGCCATGTATGGGGCACCGAATCATATGCCTTTTTATAGTCAATCCAGGCAGCTGATAAATTCCTTCGGTTCTGACGAGCCTGTTGGCAAATGGCCATGTCAATGAGAAGGAGTTCCTTAGTACCACGGGACCCGCTCTTGCAACCTGTTTGTCCGGAATAAAGAATTTGATTAGTTGTAATATGACATTGAATTTTTGATCTAATTATCGACGAAAGTACTTTATAAATTGTGGGTAGGCATGTAATGGGTCTATAATTTTTTGGTTCCGTGGTACTACCGGATTTAAAGAGTAGGTGAGTGACACCTGTTGTCATAAATGTTGGGAGTGATCCCCCTTCAAGCGCATCCTGGAATTGTGTTGCCAATCGAGCATGCGAACTTGGAAACCATTTTAACCAGAAGTTGTGCAGACCATCTGGTCCCGGAGACTTCCAATTTTGGGTTGGACGAATCGCGGTCAGAACGTCCTCTGGACTGATTAAAATGGCCTCCATAGCCGGTATCACCTTGCAAGCTCGATCTACAACACTGAACCAGGGGGCTTCAGTGTGAGAGACAGGCGACGACCAGATATTTGTCCAGTACTCACGCATTTCATGAGCACTAGGTAGCCGCCCATCTACCACACTTTGTGGAGAATTCTCCCAACATCTATAAACCCTCTTTTGATCACTTTGGAACATACGATTTTGTTGGAAACGATCCCATCGCCTCCTGTAGCGGCGGATGCGGTTTGCCCACGCATAGACTTTTTGTTTGTAGAAGTCTATGCGTTCCGTGACGCAAAGTCTATAATTGCGAGGACTGGTGTTAGTCCCCGAAAAAGCCTGCGCCACAAAACGCATAATCTTCGGTCTACTATTTCCTTCTTTGAAGGAAATTAGCTTGCCGATGAGAGTTCGGGCCCTGTTGATACGTTCCTCAATCCTACACTGCCAGGCAGGCACAGCCGCAACATCTCGAGTGGCTCTACGTTCATTTGGGAAATTAACATGAGCCACACGACATGCTGCGACGGCTGCGCAGTAAAGGATCGAGTGCGTATCAACAAGATCCCGACTGGACTCCAGGTATATAGGTAACATGGAGTCCAAAGCTCCCATCAGCGCCAAATTTCTTCTATGCGTTGGCAAACGCGGAAGACGCGGTCTACAAGACGCCGACAAAGGCATGAATTCCGAAATCGCACGCTCCAAAGCCCCTCTCAGACGCTGTTCATCTTGGGGACTTACGTTGTCGTCCAAATTGTCCGTCACCTCAATAACAGCAATAGGTATTGGTGTTGGGTCTGCTGCTTGATCTCCACTGACGGGCTGGACATTGTTGTCCTGGACAACTCTTAAGTCTGTGCGCAACCGCTCAAGTGCTTCATCATCCAACAACTTACGCCGCTGAATAAATCGCACTTGATCCGACAATCGTTGGGATGATACTTCAACTGTTGGTTCCAAAGCCTGAAACAGAGACAGCATTTTAGCACGATACGCAGTAAGGTGAGTTCCTCCCCTTGTTGCCCCAAAGTAGGCCCGCATGACATTTTCATTTATTTGATGAGTCCATCTCATGCGGCGCACTACTCCACCGGTAGCGGGGACCGTAGGCGGGACACTCGGTCCCACTGGTCCCAAGCCCACCACTGGAGGGGGTCGTCCTCTTCGCCGCGCAGGTCTTGGTGGCGGCGGGGACGACTGCAGCTCGTCGCGTTGGCTCGACGCGTCGATGTTCGGCGTCACTTCGAATACGTCCGAAGCTGACGCCCACGACGCGGAGCTCGACGAGCTGGGAGATGTTGGTCGTGCGTGTTTGCTTCTGGCTCGTTTTTTCATCTTGTGAACATCGTTATATTAAAATATATTGGATGACATTGTCACTTTTGTCAAAATGTTTTCTTTGCTATTACGAGTACAACTATTGCTTTTAGAAATAAGTTTAACGTTTTTGTGATATGGCATTATTTAATTTGTTTGTGGACTAATTTTGTTTGATGGAATTCAAGTATATTGTAATATAAATTAAGAAAAATCGACGAAAATTTGACGTTCACAACTGATGATCGTTAGTGTTGCCAGTTTTTTTTATTTTTATTTCAATAATACACCTTCTTTTTTTTTACTTGGTCATTTGTATAAATCATTACAGCGATACAATATAGAAAAAAACTGGGTTAAAAACTAAAAATGTCTTTATACCTAAATACGAAACCTAGTAAATCAATTGATAACGAGCACAAATTCAAAACGAAACGTAATTGAGCCAAATTTCGACACTATCGCCGATAATTCACGCTCCCTACAAATGAGTCCATTCCATTCAGCTCGGAGACAATACCGGAAAAAACGTACGGCTTTTTTATCTGTACTCAAACGGAATTCTTTTCAACGTCATTACACTCGATTCTCTACGCTTCGGAATTCTATGAAACGTGTAAAATGGAAAAACATCCGTCTATAATCATCGGCTCAGTGCTGTTAGCGTTCGAAATTCTTTTGAGCGTGAAATTTTGGTAGAACATTCATTACTCGCTAATAAAACTGAACACATACTGAACTTAATAACTGACGTTTTTCATATTTATGAAGTAGCTGGTCTTCCCGAATTTACGTATAACATTTTTATCTCTGTATGATTTGTTTTTAAATCGTATTTATCAAGAACTTGTATGTGAATATGTAGAAAATGCACTAAGTCTAATTATTTATATTTAATTTTATCCTTTAAAACGCTCTGAAATATTCTGCCTAAAACTCGGGTTACTTTCACTCTACCTAGGGATTTTTCTGTATCAGCAATTATAAACTGCAATATCACCAATATAATAAAGGTTGTTTAGGCTCCTTAATCTTCTAAAACTTGTTAAAAATTGATTCAAAAAGCCACTTTTGTCTAGATTTATAAACATTTAACTTCGCAGAGAAATCTTCGTTCCGGAAATGAAGATGGTGCGGTGGTGGTGGCATTAAAGCTTCAAGATCGTATGCCCCACCTCGCGGTCGCATGAGAGATCTACTCTATCAACATTTTGAATGCAACTTAATGTTTAAAACACTTGAAGAAAATGCCTTTGGTTTCACTTTTAATGTCTTAGAATTTATAACTGGAAAGTTTAACGGATTAAGACTCAGGGAACCCTGCCCTGGTCAGCCTAAAGGCAGATTGAAATTATCAACTAACCGAAACTGAAATTCTCTAAAACGAATATTTGCATTGCTAATAAAGCAATAACTTCCAAAATATATTTAAACTTCAAAATTTACATTTCCAATATAAACGTTACAAAAAAAAATATTTCGACGCTTGTCAAACTTCAGTCATAATTAAAAAACCTTCCCTCATAAACTAAACAGTTCCCCCGTTAGTCCTTTCTAAACAGTGAAATATTCAATTATCTAATTTAGGCGGCCAAAATTCGAGGAAGAACTCGTTAGTGTTACCAGGATTATCCTCTTGGGGGTCAACCCCCCAGACAAGGTCCGTCCACTCTATCATTTATTATTACATATTTTGCTATTTAATTTTTAATAATAACATAATCTTGGTTGAGGTCGAGTGCTAGTAAGTTGAGAAGGCTATGATTATTATGACTAATCGTCTGATATAATTTGAGGGGGCTGATTACTAGCTCACGTGATGAAGAGTGATCTCTTGAGTAGATGTAAATCTGTATTTCTTAGCGAACTGTGGCGATTTTCGTCTTTGAAGAAAAAAGAGTAAGGATTTTTTATTTCCAACAAAATCACTGGTTTCTGGTAGAATGAAATATGACCTAAAGTTATAATTTTACTATTTACTAAAGGTACCTAGTACCACTACCTAGAGGTAATAATTATATATAAATGGTACTACTTTGTAATAGCATACCTAAAAAATACATCGAACGCTACCGATGCAGCCTATGCATAGTCCAAACCACTTAACGTTTCACCAGCCGTTTTAGTATAATATTATTTTCTAATTTACCATAATAAACTGATTTTAACTTTAAAAATCAGTGTCTGAATCGAATCCTAAATTCCACCGTTCATTACACATAATAGGGGAGGTCAAACCCACATTACATCACCTCCACTACAGGCATGTTCAAACTATCTGGTTGTCAGCGGTAAACCGCAAACTAAATTGCGGATTGGAGTGCACAAGATGTGTGGAAAGGCGCCTAGATAACGTGTAATTAATTTATAATGCCTTGATTTTGTGGTGGAGCTGTCGTTGGCAATCTCTGTCTGATTTATTGCGCGGTTGGCTTCTATAAAAGCCGCGTTGTTAGTGCAAAATTTGTTCAATTAATTATTTAGCTAATGAGATTTGTTACTGATTAATTTGCATTCAGAAATTATTTTAAATGCAACAAACTATACAATAAAGGCAAAGAGGCAAGAAGTGGTAAGACCTTTTTTATTTTGCTCTTATAGTTAATTCTATGCTAAACCAAAATATTCGTTGGACCTATGAGCAAATCACAACCTTCAAATTCAAAATAAAAAAATGAGTAATACCTAGATTCTATGGAAAAGGTAAATAAAATAATATTTTATATTTTATTAAGCTCCACATAAAAGGTTCAATGATATGAAACCTTAAAGGAAACAAGAAATCGTAATCTATACATATAATAAAAATGTAAATGGTCGATGTCTGTACATGGAAGATATTTAAGAAATTTCAACGCGGAGGGTCTTTATAACAGCAACAGAATCCAAAACAATTTTTTTTAGAATTTTTGTCTGTCTGTCTGTCTGTCTGTCTGTATGTTTGCTTGCGCATCACGCAAAAACTACTGCACCAAATGAGATGCGGTTTTCACAGTTTGTATTGCTGCAGGTTCAACTTAAAAACTGGTATATGTTGCATTTGCATACAGGGTGTTTCTTTTTATTTGTTGCACATTACTCATTAACTGCTGCACCAAATGAGATGCAGTTTTCACAGTTATATTGCTGCAGGTTCAACTTAAAAACTGGTATGTGTTGCATTGACATACAGGATGTTTCTTTTTGTTTGCTTGAACATTACTCATAAACTATCGCACCAAATGAGATGCAGTTTTCACAATTACAATGGTGCAGGTCCAACTTAAAAACTGGTATATATTTCATTTACATAGAGGATGTTTCTTTTTGTTTGCTTGCACATTACGCAAAAACTACCATACGAAATGAGATGCAGTTTTCACAGTAATAATGGTGCACGTCCAATTTGTAAACTGGTATATATTTTATTTATAGACAGGGTGTTTCTTTTTATTTACTTGCGCATAACGCAAAAACTACAAGACGAAATGAGATGCGGTTTCACAGTTATATAGGTACAAGTCCAACTTAGAAACTGGTAAATGTCTTATTTACATATAGGGTGTTTCTTTGTATTATGGAAGATAAATGAGAAAAACTAATATTCCCCATACTAACACTGGATTAACACTTAGGCTACATTTTATCCAGATAAATTAAGTGTTCCCGTGGGATGAGGACGGAAATCCGATATATTTGTTACTTTTTATACTCAAAGGGATGCGATGGGCGTGGATTACATACCTTGAGTGAGAATGAGATAGGACGGGCGGGATATAACGGGACGGGACGGGACGGGATGAGAAATACCAAATAATCTATACATGTATATTTTTTTAAACAAAGTTAATCACGCAGACGAAGTTAGCGGGCAGAAGCTAGTAGAAAGTAATAAAATCAATCTCGTACTTCTGTTGCTACGAGCTACAGCGGGCGTAGCGGCGCTACGACGTAGACGGTCCCTACGGCTCTACTTTATAGCAATTAGATCATTGTGCTATTTAAGACGTTTTAATTATTTTACTGAAATTAAAAATATAATCGGTCCATATAAAAGTGCAGTCTACAAAGAATTAAATATTTCGATTACTTTTCAGAAGAATTTATATGAAAATGTAAATCGAATTTAATTGAATATTTTGGTTGGAAACATCATATTGTTTGGGCAATAAAGCATCAATGCATAATATCCTCGGTAATTTTATACCGCTTTACTTGTTTTTAGTGACAAAACGTTTGCATACGTTGACATGAGATAACTTTATAACCCTGCGAGGGTTTTTACTAAAATTTTAAATTGTGTGCAATGTTATATATTGTTTTACAATGTCCATTAATACTTATTATTATTTTATGTATACTTATTATCATTATATTATTTTCCAAACATAAAATTATTACATAATATGTAGTATGTTTTTCTTAGTGCAGAGGAATAAGTTATGTAAGTCAGTGAAACATCGCTTTATGATTTGCCAAGTTCGGATCACATTATCCCACTCCAGTCAATCGAATTTTTAGAAAAGAAAATCTCATGCAAATTTATTAATTAATACACCATGTCTATTAATATGCATATACCGGGTATAACAAGACTGCGACCGAAAACGAAGCCAGGTGGTGGTTACAAACACGATGCAAATAAAAATTTCGTCAAAACAGTGACAGATATTTTTTTAGAATTTTTTAAAAATCATCTTGTTTGGGTGGTAAATACCTAGTTTTTGCGAAAATACAAATTTAAACCCTTACGTTCTTTGCGTGTTTAAAAATAAAAAGGTGTATCTTTATTTTAGGAAAACTATGTATACCGGGTATATCAAGACGGCGACCGAAAACAGAGCCGGGTGGTAGTTTTAGTAGTTATAGTCACAATGCAACTAAAAATTTCGCAAAAAAAGCGACAGTTAATTTTTTGCATTTTTTTCAAAATCATTGTTTTTAGGTGGTAAATCCTTAGTTGTAGCGAAAATAGTAATTTAAACCCTTACATAACAATGCGTCTTTAAAAATAAAAAGGTGTACATCATTATTTAGGAAAGATATGTATTTATCACCTAAATACGACAATAAGTAAAAAAATATTTTTTGCAAAATTTTTACTTACATTGTGTCTGAAGTTCCTAATACTACCACCTGGGTTTGTTTTCGGTCGCGGTCTTGATATACCCTGTATATCAGCGCCACATGATTCACAGTCTATTTCCCTTTCGAACATGAAACAGTCAAAGTATTCTTTTCATCCCTCCCCCCCTCCCTCCTAAAATTATATACTTGGAAAGACTGTCTCTATATTCTAGCGGCAAATAATGATGATACGTTTCAAATAGCGCGATAATTACAATTCAGAATTAATATTTTATGAATATTTACAAGACGCAAAAATATGGATTTACAAAGAATTCGAGAAGAACAAATACAGACACCGGCGGATAGGAATTCTAAAAATATTCTATTTGTTTATCCAACAACAATAAATATGAGCAACTGTTACATACTTATACATATTTATTTTATTAATAACATATACAGCCTTAGTTAATATGAAGAAAGTATTTATATTGCTGACAGTGTATTATTTCTTCTATTAAGGATTAATAACATTTATTCAGCATTTGACGCTTGAAGATTTCGGTACCATAGAGCAACGTGCGCTATTTCCGCCCAAATATTTTTACGTATTATAACTTATATTGTTTGATGACCGAGAAACAGAAGAATAATTAAATACCGAATAAACATAATTATTTATCGCCACTCAGTAGGTACTATCTAGAGGGCACTGAACTGTCATGTGCAATGGGGTCACTTTGCCACGCCAATATAAAAACACCATTTCAAGATAGAGCCATATTAGTATAGATTTGATTCCTGTTTCACGCATTAAAAAAATATATTTTCTTTAATTCCCAATTCCAATCTAAGCAGTTCAGATGTACAGGCTCTCGTTAAACAAACGAAAAAGAGAAATTAAATGTATCTCTAACTTCCAATCGCTAACAAGGGATCATATCTAACTAGAAGTAAATAATCAAAACTCTCAAAGATAATTCAGAAAGTTTGTTTCGTTTCTCTAACGATTTCCTGTTTGCCTTGTTCAGTCTTGTTTTAGAGATACCGAGAGTATCCAGCTTTTAGGAAAACCCGGAATTATTCATTGATAAAATATAAGGAACATAGCTCAATATATTATTCATTCGAATGTATTTATTAATATTGAACTTCTTTATATAGTAAATAGTTCGTTTTTTATGTAGACTTCGCTGGTTGGATAATCGTAACTACCCAAATGACATCAATCATAAATAAGATACGATATCGAAGATTCGAATTCGAATTCGATTTCGACCTTCGAAGTATATCGTATGTCACTATCCGCCAGTATACCTACATATACATACTTTATACGGTCACGAATCGCCGTGCAAATTGAGCGACTCTATTTTAACAATACTGTTCCTACTATGAAGGGTTTTTCATATACTTCATTTATTAAAATTCTTACTGAAAATTATCTTTATTAAGGAACTAAAAGATGTTGTATACCTATGCAGAAATTAGATAAGGATAAAAATATTTACAAAATAAAGTCACGATTACTTTATAAATATTTGAGCAAACTGCGCCTTAATAGTGATTTGTCTCATTAGCTGCCGTGGAAGGGTGGCGCCTGTTCGGATGAAACGTGCAGAATAACAGGCCTAATTGCGGTCTCTCGTTGAATTCCACATTTAGCAATTATCTGATTTATAACAATAAAGACTAGGTCTTTTGCAAATGGATCTTTTAGGATAATTCAGTGAATGTTGAGCAGGGATGGAATTTTTGCCCAGCGTTATGATCTTACCCTTTCATCACATCTTGGAATGAAAACTTTAGTAAACCTAAGACGGCACTAACTAGTTGAATTTTTTTAAACGTTTCACATAAAATACATTTTTTTTTTGTTAATATAATCGCAAATCATGTATTTTTTTTATTAAAGCGCTTTCTTAATTTAAATGACGTTCTGAAATGTTTATTAAACTTAGCCATTAAACAAATCTTGCGTACACTATTCCTAACCCATTAATTCTATTACTACTAGAAAACTTTTTAGTATAAAACATAGTTACAGTAGATGAGCCTTTTTTGGCATCAACGTTGTTGTTATTGTTTGCTGCACTAAATAAACTACAGCGTTTGAGAGACTTGTTTCAAATATCCTGTTTTCGACGTTTGCAGATTTATTGCGCGGAATTAAATCACTGGGTATTGAAACACCAATATAAGCTTAGCGCTAACTTCGGACTTTTATTGAATGAGCGCACGGAGGGACTATTATTTTAGTGACGTCACTAAAACATTTTGGTTAAATCGACAGCCTCGACGCTGACTGTGAAACGAGACCAGGTTCGATCCCCGCACCGAGACAAATAATTGTGAGGCCCAAAAGTACATATCTCGGGTCTGGTTGTTTGTGAGACCGTAGTCTCTCGTAGTTTCTGATACCCAGGACACAAGACTCAATCTTAGTGTGGGGTGTAGACTATGTATGTTGGGTGTATTTATTTATAAATGTTTTGTGATCAAAATTTTCATTAGTTGCTAAACTGTCACAACCAATTACTAATTGATTTGAGTTGATAAATATGTACTTATTTGAACTATACCACAACGGCGTATATACAAATAAGTAAATAAGCCGTTGTGGCTTGGCCACTATACATGCAATTACTTTACAATGTACAATATTGATAATGTTGGCATTGGTTTAGTAGGGCAGGTTACAAGTTGGTTTATAGATAATAATTTGTATAACCCATAGGAAAACGTTCGTCGTCACGTGTTTATTTAGTTGATTTTTGAGATGGCCAGGTCAAGTATAAAGACAAATCTTTGAAGTAGAAATGCTCAATAATTATTACCCGTACATCATTTGTAAATTTTAATTAAAATTTTAACCCAAAATAATAAATTTCACATTCAAATTTTGTTTCAAATCTGGAGTACTGATACAAAACCTAGCTGCAAATACTTAATTGGCGCTGTACATTTCTATACAACAAACCTTTTAGATGGTGCAATAATTATGTGTATAATAGCACTAGTACATTAAACAAATGAATGCGTAATGATGGCTAACCTATTCACTACCCTAACTCGCACTATAGATACAACTTTAAAACTTCTGGCGTTTTAAAAAAAATACAAGTCAGAATACAAAGAAAATTAGAAAGCTAAAATATATTCCGCTTCCAGGCATTGTATAATACAATTCAAAATCATTTGACTTGTTAATTTATGACCGACTGGTTGCCTAACATTAGGAAGTAGGTCTTTTAGTCCATCACGATGACGAAATGCAGTCTAGAGTAGAACTATGTGGGTAACTTCGAAATTCTTGTGAAAAACCTTTGGGTATCACGTCTTCCTTCAACGTTAAGGCAAATGAGTGTGAACTAAAAATACCCTAACTTAAAATAACCTTACATAAAAGCCTTGCATAAAACTGTTTTTACTGGTAGTTGGTCTATCATATGTGAGAGGCTGCCTGGGTAGGTACCACCGCAATGTCTATTTCTCCCGCCAAACAGCAGTGTAAATGCACTGTTGTGTTCCGGTTTGAAGGACATCATAGCCAGAGTAACTACTGGACATATTGAGACTTAACATCTTATGTCTCAGGACGGCGGGAGCAGTGGAATGGCAAACATTGCTTTGTAGTTCATGGTGTTGGTTGGGCCGTATCGCTTGACATCAGGCAAATGGCATGCTCGTCTCACCAATCATCGCAATAAATAATAATAAAAGATTATTTCCAAATTTCTTATAACTCTGAACAGGGATTTTTAGAAATGTACAATAATTACACCATTTACGCCAGCCATAAATACGTCAAGCGTGGAAATAATCTTATTTATACCATTCGGTAAGGTAAGTGCAATTGATAGATCGCTTCAGCATAGAATGTGTTGTAAACTCCGCAGAGAAACACACGGTTCAAATCCGTTTGTGAACTAAACCCATATATCAAAGCTTGCCGATATTTATAACGTAGTTTCGAGGCTTAACACGTACGTATGTTTGGCGAAACAACAATAAATTTGTAGGAAACAAATAACCGTTTTCAATTACGTTCAGGGAATGTTTTGACTTATCGCGCTTACAATTGAGCTCATTTGAATAATTATTCAAGATAACCGAAATGAGGGTGTCTGTATTGACCGCGAAATGATTAAGGAATACCAGATGTACAAAACAGCTTGAGAGAATCTCGTTGTGGATGATTTTATTCATTAAACAATTGAGAATCCTAATCGAGATAATTAAATAGTAAATAAAGTTATTTATTTAATTTTAGTTTTCGTTATGGACGTTAGTTTGTTAGCCGCCGGCTGTGAAACGAGAGACCGCGGGTTCGATCCCCACACCGAGACAAATGTTCGTGAAACTCACAAGTATTTGTCTCGGCTCTGGGTCACGTATTTTCTGATACCCACGACACAAGACTTAGTTGATCTTAATGTGGGATAAGGACTATGTATGTGACCGTTGGGTGTATTTATTAATTTATTTATAGACGAGCTTGAACCTCTTTATCGATTCTATAGATATTCGGTAGCATTGGGACTCATATTAAACTAGTTAATTACATATAAATTATTCTATTCAATGATATTTTGCGCCCTATGGTATTAATTAATTACTGTTCCACCAAATTGTATAAATATACCAAATTTGATGGCTGAAAGCTTTTCGCTTATTACATACACTTATGCGACCTCCAATGTATAACATAAACATTTAAATATAGTTCCATGCAGATAATAATTATAACAAATAATTCATGAATGTATGCTGAAAACAAGTTTATTTCCATGAATATCGCAACGCATAAAACACGTTGGAAGGTATAAGTAGGTTTATTCGCAAATAGTTCGCCAGCTCGTATGCCGAACTATTAAACTGTGAAGCACCCTACCTCACATATCCCCTCCTTACTTCAATATTGGGTTCTTTAAGCCAAGCGTGAAGGAGCAATTAAGTAGGACGGCATAATCAAGGCGGCTAGCGACATTCTCAGTCTTGCTGGTTAACATTTTATGAGGCTCTTTTGGAGTTTGGCACTTCGGCTTAGAATAAAACATAAAAGTCACCAACTGTTTTTGAACGAGTAGGCATTATATAAGCCTTTACGTGATTGTCAGAGATAGACAATATAGTATATTTTTGACCTAAGTAGAAAACATGGTTTATCTAATTTATTACGTCATTTTTTATATACCAATGCAGGGCTTTTGCCTCCTCCAAGTTGCAGAAAATTTATCATCATCATGACGTTCCCATAACAACAGACCACTTACAAATACGTATATAAATAATACTCGGATGGTCCTCGACTGAATACAAGTACAAAAATATTATACAAATCAAATTCAAATACCTATCCAATATGTGTATAGTTAAAGTTGAATAATGTGCAAAGAAAATCATTCTCATTTTCCGCTATCGTATTTTCCTAGCCACATGTCGAGATCAGAATAGGCAATATCTTTTTAGAGACATATAGTCTGTTTACACAGCCGATCGGCTCCCGGACGTTTTATTTCCGAAACAACGCCGACAAATTTAACTACACATAAAAAATAGCGCGTGTATCACACAATATTTTTTATATCGAACCAATATTTTGATGCATCTGTGACGATGAAGGTACGTAAAGTTCATCAAATTAGTTTTAAACATACTTTTTAGTCTTCTTTTTTTTTCATACTAACAAGATAAAATTATTACAAGTATCCACCCACGAAAAATAGTCCTTGGTCATTATAAAGGCTTTTTAAATTAGGCTATATCTTAGCCAGTTATCTGTCTAAAAGTGAGCACATTAGTAATCATTGTTGGGTGAAAAATCGTTTACGATAAAAATACAACAATTTATACTAGGCTGCATATTTGAATTACACTTAAGCTATTTCTCAATTAATAATTATACTAGCTAATGGTGTGGTCAAGCTACAATTTTGCTAGGATATGAGAAATAAAATAATACACTGTGTTTGATTCATAAGACATCCCATTTACTTTGTATAAGTTTCATAATTTACAAAACACAATTTATCAGGACTTCTTGACTTAAATTTTGTCTACTCAAGACGAAATTAATTCGCGAAAAGGTTTACGTCAGCGTAGCTTCTGCTCTTAAACATTATGTCAGATAATTAAATAACAAAATGATGCTTTCATTTCACCAAATATCAACCATATATCTAAATTATCTTTCGTTTGTTTCCACACTTTCTCTCAGTATTTAACCAACAGCAAAAGTATTCATACGAAAGTAACTCCGTTAAAATAAACCACACGTTACACTTCGGGTGTTATGAGAAAAGAATGTTGATTTACTGTTCAAGTTCCGTAAGAGAGAGGTAACTTAAGTTATATGTGAAGACTTGACGTCATAAAAACATAAGTTTTCCAAGTATTACTTTGTAATTTAATAACATTTGAAATGTTTAAATTAAAAGCTGTAATTTCAGCCCGCTCTTTCACTAAAGTGTTTTACTACAAACAGCTACTCCTTAAGGAATAATTTGTCTCTTAGATATAATTTAAAAAATATCGAAAATTTGTAGTAAATATCAAGCCATTAACTGACAAAACAAAACTTAAACCGAATTGGAAGAAATGTGTTATCCTTGCTGATATTATAAACGCAAAAGTTTGTATGTATTGATGTACGGATGTTTGTTACTTTTGCACGTAATAACAGCTGGATCCACTTATTTTTTAAGGAATATTTAAGCTTCATGCTGGTTTGGTGTAAAATAGTAACAACTCAAATATATTTGTGTAAAGATATATCATTAATATACCGGATGTATATGTGTACTATAGTAAATAAATAAAATATAACAGTGACCAGAGTGCTCACTTCAAACCTTTTTACAACACATATCCTGTATGTGTGTGAACAACAAATATTTGTTTCGATACAGGGATAGAGCCTGTATCCTTTCGTTTGATAAATACACATGTATATAAAATAAAGTAGAAAATTATATAAATGTAACTATACACGCTAAAACGCAACCCGTAGCCTGTCGTTTCATAAACATATTTAAAAATCATAAAACATTATAAAAACATGAGTATATACGAGAAAATAATACAATAACAACATGCTATTTAAGAGTAAAGGAAAATAAATGTCTTATCGGTATGCACTTGGCACAATTTCAGAACTAGATGAAACATTACGATGCTTTTTTGGCGACCAATGTATCGTTTTATGGTGGTAGATAACTTTCAATAAGAGGTCCGCATGCTGACTGTGAAATAGTGTTTCCTAATTTCATAATTCAATGGGTACAAAATTATATTATCTTATTGTATGATATTTTCTTTCATTCGTATATAAGGTCACGTCTGTGTCCCTAAAGAGGTAAAGGTGCCACTAGCTTACGATATTTTGTAAGTCTCTAAATTATGCTTTCATTCAGCACCGAAACTTAATTTTATTTACAAGTACTTATAATACATTTACATAAAAATATATCCAGAAATATTATTTACAAAAATGGATAATATGAATACAAATAGCGATACCCATCCAGAACCCATTGCGTAAAAATTTCAACACTGAATTGTAAAATTGGAGCGTTTCCAATGATCAATACAAATAAAGGGGATTGGAACAAAAAGATTACCATGCGCCAGTATTAAGCCGTTCGATTGTAGCCTGGGAGCCAAACATTCTTTGCATGCGGAATTGGGAGCTCTCAGTCGATTCTATTTACTTTGTATAAGCTGAATTATAAGATCACGACTGAATTGCCGTGAAAGTAAATGTTGTATGTTCTTTTCTTTTTTCATAGAATTTGTAAGAATGGCTTATATTTCCCAATGAGTTCTACAGTAACAGTTTTAACATAAATAATATCATAGCTTACCTCTAACACGCTTGTCGCGTGTCAAAAGTAACAGAATTTCGATCCATAAGGATCAAGTTATTAAACGACAAATTCGTTCATCATCTAAAATTTACATAATATCTCAAACTACATGAAACCGATAACAATTGACAAATTTCCAAAAAAACAAACCATTTGGTACTTAAAATTATACCTACCAAACTCCACGTATCACAGAAGTCCACAAATAAGCTCAAAACCTCGCTAATAAATATTCAACACTGGCATGAAAACTCCAAAGGCTATAAATCATTTTTATCGGCAGATGTTAAGATATTCACATAATCTAACCCATCAGCGGGGGTGAGGCGAGGCGGGGGGTAAGCTAATGAAGTATTTGAGCGGCGCCCGGTAACGCGCTGTGATTGGTCACTGCATACTAAACACGGCCCGATGAATGAGTTCGTAATCCGCGACAATTGTTTGTTATTTAATAAAAATATGGAAATGCGTTTTGGGAATACTGAGATTTTTATTTTTGCTTTAACTAAGGCGATGGTATGATAATGCCATTCGTAGGGTGATGAAGCTATTGGGTAGGCACATCACTATCACATCATGGGATGCCCCCTATCACATCATGGGACAAAACATTTTAAAAAAGGCGAAATGTGGGTGTCCTGGTGGCGACTCTGCCTACCCCTTCTGCGATAAAGACGTGAGTTGATGTATGTTTGTATAATTCCGAGATAGTCATTTATCGCCCTTAGGATACCTGGACAACACTACCGATATTAAAAGTGGGAATATCAAAAGCTTTGAGGTACCAAGTTCTTTAAATCACGTTTGAAATATAGCACTGAGAAATACTTCCATTCGCTGTATTGGTAAACCTTCCCACATAACGTCGAAAGAGACCTTTAATCAGCAACAGAAAATTTATTACGAGACATAGAGAAAGAAGGAGAGAATGTGGTGGCGGGTTAATTAATTCTGTCATGGTTTTGTTGTGTTTTAAACAGCAAAACATAAAATGCGTATTGCATAAAATCGCTTAAAACTTATTCAGGGAAATTTTCCACATCCTAATGCGATTTTCTTATGTATTATGTTATGCACATACAATAGTCTCGTCTACCTATCTATATTCTAATAACTGTTGGAACCTCTAAAATTTCAACAACAATTCAGTCAAACATCCAGATATTCTTGAACAAAATTAATGAATTAGCTAACAAGAAGCCAAGTACAATAGAAATTCGATACCCATTCAAGGTGAGCGGTGGGACGTTAATTCAAACAAATAGGAAACAAATACATAGGTACGCGACCTAAATAAACAAACGAGCAGACCACTGTGATTAACCTAATTCGAGAATACAGTTCACACCTATTTTATTGGCCGAGAGAATATAGGATTGCGTCGGTAAATGGTAAGTAAATAGGGTAATGAGGTATGTTTATACAGAAGTTGGGTACAGTGGTGGTTAATCTCTCTCTCTCTCTCTCTCTCTCTCTCTCTTTCTCTCTTTTCAGCCACAGGAGGTCTACTGCTGAAAATTGACTCTCCCAAGGTTCTCAACATTGACCTGTTTTGTGGTGCATCAACTGAAGTTAATATTAGGCGGTACATGTCCCACTGCTGCATCTGTATCAGCTCATACACGACCCACTGCCAAGGCATGGGTCTCTTCTTCAATCGAGATTAGGATTGAGAGAAGTTATGCCATATCGTCCACTACAGTGGCGTAGTGCGGCTTAGCGATGTCCACTGCTAGGCATAGGTCGTATATTCGATCGGGGGTAGTTTAGGTCTTAATTATTTGTCGACCAGTGTTTATGGGTATTTCACACGTAGCGCGGGCTGTTAAAATGGGAAATCTTTCCACATTTGTTATAAAAAAGTTATATTTTTCATACACACACTTACGCTTGTACAGGTCGTGTATCACTAAAATAAGTTTCGTCGAGCTTATTTCCGCCCCAATATGCGATAGGAGCGGCTCTATCGCCATTTCGTAGACAAATTCCAATCCCAGCCAACTCAATTCTCAAACTATTCACGGTAAATAGAACGCCTGGCCTAGAAATCGAACCCGAGACCCCACGGTTTAGGGTTTATACACGCTACTACGTGGTATTAATTGGCTACAATTTCTTGTAGGTGATACGTGAAGGCTTTCATTTACAGCAAAAAAAACGTTGTTAATTACACGCTTCCGCGCATTGTGTTTCGGACACCGTGTCCAGCTACCTCATATTCATTTATTTTTTGTAAATGACCGCTTTAGTGTCGCAATAGTATCAAATTTTTGATGGAGACGAAGTACTTTGCCTATATTATTACCTGGAACTTCTAACCACCTATCAATAATGTATCTGAAATACTGACAAAAAAAAATACAATAATGTGCTTATACGCTTAAGAAATAATTGATTTCCTTACTTACTTTATACAAGAAGGCAAACACACAATATCTACGTAAAAACTTTTTGGTCTTCAATAGTAATAACTATCTTAGTTACTGTAATAAAATTATGTTGAATAACCCAAAATCACCAGCTAATAAAAAGCACAAAGACAGACCTTACTAAATTATAAGTACTAAGAAATTTCGAGAAAACTAAATCAAATAAACCGATCAGAATATTCAACCGAATTGTTTGTAAGTTATGATAAGTTCCATTCATTAATTTAATCAAGTGGCGGGCAGGGCTGAGGCGCTAATCTCTCACGGACGCTAGTTAGCATTCAGGACGAGGCTGACCAACCGAACACTTCAAAGACATTTATTTAATATTTGTTTCGCAAATAGATTACTAGCACGTCGCGATGCTGAGCTGTAAGCATTGTAAGAGAATTTATTTATTTTTATTTATTCAACAATATTTTACATAAAACAGGTTACAATTGTTTGAAATTTGTTGTAAACGATGGTAGAGGTATAGTTTTACAGGATATTACGTAATAATGGCATTATTATGTAAAATATGTATAAGGCGAGTGCCTCTAGCAGAACTCTAAATATTTTAGCACTCAGATTACAAAATAATAACTTTTCAAACTTACAAGTTTTTTTTTGTATAGTTACTTATTTTTAATGTACTAAAGCAATACGAGAGAACTTGTTTAGTTGAAGTCTTCCGGTCTTATTTATAGCATGATTTAAAATATATTTATTCAGTATGAGCGAAGAAGACAAATTCGATAATAACAATGTCTCTCCAGAAGATACTTTATTTCGATTACCCTGCACTTATTATCAGTGACATTGTAGTCACTTTGTAGTTCCAATTTTTAACAAAACACACAGGTCGCCCTTGATAGTACGTATACTGGGTAATAATGATGTAGGTTAAGGACTAACATCCTTACGAAACATTGTACACTTCTCCCATCCTTACATAATTCCATACTACAATTCAAAATAAAAATTGAATAACCAAGTAACGACTTCTTTAGAAAAGCATTTCAAAGCACCCAACAAAAGGATAAAAGCAAAAGCGTTGGCAACTTGAGTTCTCATAGCTGAAAATTAGATTCCATTCGTTTTATAGAAAAACTTGTGGCCTTAGTTATTTTGAGGGTATGATGCGACCGCTTCCACTTACAATGAGCCGCAACGCTGTGTGCTCCAAGGCAGGGACTTTGCTAACTTTATTGTATGAAACATATTTGTTACGAGAAAATTGTGGAATGTAGCAAAAGTTTATTATAAGATAGTCTTTATGTTTAAATAAATAAAAAATAATCGCAAACTGACAACATAACATAACAACATACATTACTACTTAATATATGCGCCCATGTAACTATAAATAAATAATTTCTTATAGTTTTCAAATACAGAAGAATATGTAAGTATTTAATAATAGATGTGTTTTAAGGTACTCTACGGTTTGGACACCTACGCAATTCATTTCGGAGAGAGATATATAAAGAGGAGACTATGTTTACGACAGGAAGACTTTATCACCTAAGACATTAAGTAAATAGAGTGTTATACTTAAAAAGATGACACCGATTTCAGGAGTAAAGTATAAGCCGTATGTTCGCTTTGTCTCTTTCACACTTCAGCACCAGTTTTTGCTTAAAAGCTGGCTCTATGCCAAAGCATACTACAAGACAGATTCTCACTGGACTTAAGCAACAAAGTAAGATTAATAATACATAATCTCTTATTACAAATTTAGCACGATTAGCCCTAAGTATCAAGATCATATTAAGCCCCAACTAAGCTTGTTGTATCGAGTATTAAGTCTGGATTATTTAGGATTCCTGTCAAGCTCTAAAAACACTTACGACCAACTTTTTAAGTTGTGACTTCGGGGAGATTTTTCAAGTGACTGTTCACTTTAATTAACTCAGAAGAAAGTTTTATATTAGAACTTGTGGACCATTTGGCGGTTGCTGAGGACAAAGAGTTTAATGACTAAGTTTTGATGAGCGATTTCGAAAATAAACATAATTTCGTTAAATCTACGGTGTTAAATGTTGAACATATAATATTTCACGAATAAAAAAAAAGGAAATTACATCTTAATTTTATTTATTCTTATATTTTATTGCGATGAATGGCGAGACGACTATGTCATTTACGCGATGGTAAGCGATACGACTACTCATGGACGGTAGAAAGACCCAACAACACCATGAATTAGAGAGTAATGCTTGGCATTCCACGGCGCTCGTCATCTTGAGACCTAAAATATTAAATTATGTATTTACTCTGACCACAACGTTCTTCTTCTTCAATGTATTTTTTCCAATTTTCTTAATATATAGATCATTTATTTTACTTCAAGTACATAGTAATTGCCATTAAGTTCTCTATAACCATTGGGAAATGGCGATTACAATAACATTCCTTGCTTAAAAGCATTGCTGGATAATTCCCTTTTTTGGAACGAAAAATTTATATGATCGCGCTCGATGCAAATATTTGAGTAACGCTATTGAAAACTGCAAATACTCCAATTTCGATGGCAAAAAAAGAAACCGTTTAAATTTGAACAAAACTGCAAGAACAATGCACACATTAACTTCGGCAAATACAATATAAATACACTGTTCTTTTAGTATAAAGGTGACAAACTAATAGAAGCTTACATGAAATTAAAGTGCCGTAAAGATGCGCGTATAGAAAATATTGGGCTTCTTCTAGTCTCAGAAGGAACACTTTATTGTTCTTTAGTTTTGTTAATGTGTTAGCTAAATATAATTTAATCTGGTCAAAAAAATTGACTTTCACATCGCACAATGCACGAAAGAATTCCTTGTTGCATACTATTCGAGAAGAACATCCTAGTAGGAAGAGGGACGGTGACCCAAAATAGACGTCGAAGTTGATTCAGGAGAAGGAACTTCGTAAGAAATTCTAAGTACATAGCTAAGTTAATTGCCGGTAGCGATAACTGCAATAGAAAACGTCGTATGAGTTAAACGCCCCGCAACACAAAGCCCAAATGAAAAAAAACCGCTGTTAATTAATCGAATAATAAAACATTTTTATTCTATCTGATAGTAAAATATTTTGTATCGACACGGTGCAATTGATGGAAAAATAAAACACAAACCCTAGTTAATTAAGCGTAAACATCTGAACATGGCGGCAATACGTACTGTACACTACTCCATGTCAATATGTTTCGCTCGGGGTAACCTCGCGACCCATGAGTCCTAGCTTCCGTTCTGAATCGCATAAAATGTTTATTTAAACAAACATTCGGTCTCGGAACATATTGCTTGCTAAACTTCTATTTGTTCAGGTCTTATTACCCGCTATTTTTGAGTAAATATTCCTTTTAAATAATTGTTGAGACCAATGTTCGTTGCCAACAAATTGCATGTGATTATGCAAGAATTTACATTATATCAATAGGTACTTTGTTATATTATAATCCTTGTAAAACAAATAATTTTAAATACGTAATTAGCTAATAAATAGATTAAAGTCGTATAAATTAAAAACTCACTTCATAAACCGAAGATTATTATCAAGAAAATATTATTAGGTGAAAACAATTCCAAAACCAAAAAAACTCCTGAAGCTAAAATATCTATTTTATTTCAGCGAAAACTGAAGAATTTTTCACTATACTGAAAATCGTGAATGCAAAGCTAAATCTTAGTTTAATATGTTGCATTTCCATAACACGTTCAAATAAAAAAGCGACTCACCTGGTACTTTAACACCGCCCTCAAAAAAAAATCCAGAAAAAATATGTAGCATCGCGACCTGCAAGAAATAAAACCATTCAATCCTCCAAGAAAATGTTCGAATTTATCCATCATTAAATGAATAACTTTGAGAGATAAACTATTTTTCGTATAAGTCGACGCAGACTGGTAGAGCGTGCTATCTAGTGCTTAACTTTGCGAGTTCCTACTCATGGTCTAGTAAATAAGTTTGAATGTGCGTCGCTCGGTCGACTTGACGGATAATAGAAACTTCATCTCCGAACAGATCGTTAGGAAAACTAAAAATTAAATTGAATCACGCCTTGGGACAGAAATAAGCACGAACTTTGATTTTAACTGAAATAATTGCAATTTGTCTAATAAGTATACAATTCTTTTTCCAATTACACAAAATTTTCTATTGAGTCATTAAAAATTGAGCTTAATGGCTTTAAGAAGCCATTGACTACTAGTTCAAGCAGTTTCAGTAAATCTATTTAAGTTGCTTCTACTCTTCACTGGAAATTATTTAGCAATTAGGTACATATATTTTACTAATAAAATGCTGATTTCATTAATTTTCTGTTTCAAATTAAATTAGACGTCATTACTCTTTGTAAAATCTTATTACACTTGAAATAATGATACTAAATGAAAATAATTTAATTAAATTACATTCATGCATAAGCTCAAGCCTATGTCGCTAAACGGGTAAGTAAATATGACAGAGACTAGAGAGTGTGTGCCAGAGAAATCTGACGCCGCCCACAGTTCATTGTATTTCATTCTGACACAAATTCCATTTCCAGGAACCATATAGAAAATCCGAAAACCGCGACAACGTGGAGTGCCCGACCTGAGATTCGAATTTCAAAGCCATCACACTACATACCGCTTCTACCGGACCAATGCGTGAACTATAATTATACTATTTTTTTTAGATTAATACTACAAAAAGTCCAGAACAAAAACAATAATCTCCTGCTTATTTCTATGACTTGCACCGTCATCCGGCAAGGTAATAGTGCAACCAGCAGTTTCATTCTGTTGAAGCCGATTACGAGTTTCTATAAGGCGCTGTTACATCGCCGTCCAATAACACCCGACATGCGCACGTTCAGAAACACGGTTATACGCGCGTGCTTGTACTTAATGCTGTTTTTAAAATGATCACGTTATCGTGGTCATGTAAGAATTTGTATAAAAAATGGAAATATTTTTATAAATTTCATTAGACTAATTCATCAATATTCATTTGAATAAACAAAAGTTGCATGACTGGATCAATTAAAAAAACATGATTGAAAATAAAACAATAATTAGGGTTAATTAATGTTCAGATTACGGAACTAATATTCTATAACTCCGTCATTCAAAACCGAATTTTAACATTGTTCTAAGTTAAAAAGTTTTTAACTTTATTTAGCAGTATTCGTTGTAGTAAAGTCACTTTATATGAATTTCTCACTAATTATGCATGTAATATTCTTTACTTAATTGTACCCACCAAATATTTTTAAAGCATACACAAAACGGCGTAATGAATAATAAAAAAGCCGATGAGTTCAATACCGGCCGCCAGAAAATTGGTTATGATTTAAACGCATTCAGCGCCTCATTGGAATGCTATGAAAAGCATTTCATCTTATTACGTAAATGACGTGGTTTGACTTTCAATATAAAAATCTATTGAATACGTTAATTTTGCTGGTCGTCGTAAAATTCTTTTCAGATAAATATCTTTAGTCCGTCTGCATGAAGTCTTGTAAGATCTAATTAAAAGAATATTTTTGTCTGAATGGCGGTGGTCGTTCAACCAACCCAACCGTATGGGTTTGAATGGATAAATCGATTTAAGGACTGTTATCCCATTGAGATTTGGAATGCGATATTGAAATAGTCTTCTGGGCACATTGGATAAAACGTCGGTTATGATACAAGAGGTTTAAACCATGTATAAATATTTCCAAGAAACACAAACATGTTTTTAGAGAAGTGTAAATTGATGACATGCCCGAACATTTTCCGCTACATTTTAAACCCCAACTACACTAAAAATATTTTTAGCAAAATATGCGATAGGAATTAATACGCGATGAAACTTAACACGACAATTTTTTTTTATTGCAAATTATACAAAATCTTACCTCTAAATCCAATCAGGGACGCATCACACGCATACTTTTCTTGATACCACAATCTCAAAACACGTACTACACTTTACACATCTATAATAGTATTATTGAAGCACTCAGCGTGTTAAATCTGCAAGAAGAAAGACGTCTACCCGCGTCAACACTATGTTTACCCACTACCCAGTTATATTACCCTCTATTATTAGGTTACCCTTTTCCAAACGTCGGATAGGAGCTAGACGGCTACATTTGCGAACAAATTTATTTTTGGCTTCACATCAATGATAATAGGGTATCTTAGACCATACGTATGAGCGGATGCAACATGTGAATGATTTGGTTAATAATTTTACGATTACCTGACTGGAAATTTCGAGAAGTTATCCAGGTCCACTCGTAATATATCATACACACATACATAAACTCACGCTTTTTTCCCAGTGGGGGTAAGGACACCCACATTTCGCCTTGTATGTTTCGTCCCACGATATGATAGGGGGCGAGCCTATCGCCATATCGGGCACAAATTCCTGACTCCGGGCTCATAATGAATAGAAAAATTCAATATCACTTTGCCCGACCCGGGATTCGAACCCGAGAACTCAGCTTTGTAATCGTATCATAGTACAATTAGAGGCAGTCATAATATACCCACCCGTGAAATAAAATTAACTGACTCGAAACCGAGATAATCGCTGGCCTCGAATCGCGATAGTTTAACAGCCTCCGTCGCTTGCTGAAAGCCGGCTGTGAAATAAGAGGTCGGGGTTTCGGTTCCCGAGCTGAGAAGAATGTTTAATTGCGGCCTCCAAGTATTTGTAACAGGTTTGGTTATTGAGAGCAAAAAGACTGTCGTAATTCTAATTACCAATATACTAAACATCTTAGTGTCTGGCAGGACTATGTGAATTACTTTTTGGTACATTTATTAATATAGGTTACAATAGATATGTTTACATTGCATGTACGGAGATAACTATGAAAAGCATACATAAGTATTCCACTACAACTAGTAATCCAAGAACCTAATCCTCCTTTCACAATAGACACAATATGTAACTAGCTGAACAGCGTATCCCTCATTTGCAATGTAATCTACTGTAATAGCTTAATGGAGGTAAACATTGGATCATTAGCCGATCAAGCAATATTATATACATTTATATGAATTACTAACACTGTTAACGAATTAGACCACTTGCCAACCCTGATTAGCATATTATAGTCATAGAATCGAATAAACTGATCGTTTTCACTAAATATCAAAATATTGTGCGAAAATATCAGGACTAGGTACACTAATGCTGGTGTTAAAGGGTCGTACTTACGAGATTATATAAAATAATATATATTTTACTAGTGGTAGGTTTCCTATATGTCAGAGGCCGCCTGGGTAGGCATCACCGCAATGTTTATATCTCCCGCCAAACAGCAGTGTAAATGCACTGTTGTGTTCCGGTTTGATGGATATTGCAGCTAGAGTAACTACTGGACATATTGAGACTTAGCATCTTATGTCTGAGGATGGCGAGCGCAGTGGAATACATAGCATTTTTTGTAATTCATAGTGTTGTTTGGTTTTCTAGTGCCCATGAGCGGCCGTATCGCTTGCCATCTATTGCCAATGCCAAGCAAATGCCATGCTAGTCTCGCCATTCATAGCAATAAAAAAAATATTCCATAATATACATCCCACTGCAGGGCACGAGCCTCCTCTACACTCGTAAGTTACTGATACTGCTCAGATTCATCTATAATACATAATTTTCCTAAAAATAAATACTATTATTACCATGGCTGTAATTCTAAAGTAGTACAAGGGATAGTAGAAATAACAGGACCTGTGCATAGGAGCATTCTCTAGCTAAACAATGTCGTGCCAACACTGAACACGTAAGTTTCACAATGTGTCCGAGTGAATAAAAGACAATACAACGAATTGTTTAAATTCTCACACATTGGAGAATAAAGTTAGATTTTAGGTTTTTGAAGTTATTCTGGACTTAAACTCACGGCTTTTTTCCAGAAAGGGTAGGCAGTGTGCTACCAGGACACCCATGTTTCGCCTTGTCTGTTCCGTCTCACGATGTGATAAGGGGCGCGCCTATCGCAATATCAGGCACAAATTCCTGACTCCAAGCTGATAATGAATACAAAAATCCAATATCACTTTGCCCGGCCCGGGATTCGAACCGGAGAACTCAACTTTGCAATCATACCTTAATACTGCGCCACCGAGGCAATATCTAAACTTAATAATATTAATGTTGTATCGTATTACGTTGAAATTACATTATTAGGCTTGATGTGTTATGAAACAAAACATTAATAATCCGAGCACTAAAATAAGCCAATAAGTAGTGAAATGCTAAAGCATTATTTACGCCTTCTTCTATGTACATAATACGATGAATGTTTGAACATAAATATAAAATATTATTTGTTCGAATAGTCGTGAGTCTAGCGTATATTGAATTTTCAAGTACCTAATCTTCGAAAAATACTGGTAAAACCTTTGAATGTGAATATAGATGAAATGGCACAACCAAGGAGGAACACGAAACATAACTTTCATAAATAAACATTTACAAAATCATTGAAATATTTACGTAAAGCAATTTCCAATTAATTAGTAAATCAACGCAATATCCCCCACGTAAACTCAAAGTTTCAATGATGTGCACTCACATTTCACTTGCTACGCCGACATCCTGCCAACGCTAATTTAAACTTTGACTCAAATAAAATTACTGTTATAAAATTTCCGACAGCTGTGAGCGTTATGATGTATGTAGTAAATTTTTTTACGCTTACAACCCATGTTATTCTAGATTTTTGTTATTATGTAAGTAGATGGTGGCGTAATGAAAGGAAGGACGGGGAATTAGTAAAATATGTTCTATATATGTATTTTAAGAAAGAGTACTATATTGACTTCTTTTTTCTTGTATATAAGAATAAGATAGGCTATACATTTCCGCAACATCCAATCTTGAAACATTTTTGTTGAACGTACAAACTTTTTTTATACCTAATACCAAGATTGAATTGAACCTGTGACATCTCTTTTCTAAGCCAGCTTTCCCCATTACGCGACACAAATGTCAATTTATCAAAATTTTATAAAACCTTTAATATTCGACAGTTTTTATATTTTATGTTAGTTTAATAAATTGAAAAACGAATAATTGAACACCAAGCGAGCTATTGAAAGGAAAATCCGATTGCATGTTCATTTGTAATCTGATAGGATCTGACATGACAGTTAATGGATTAAAAAGAAATAAATCATAAATGTATCCTATTATAGATATTTTATTTACTTACTTGGGTGATAAATATTTAATGTACACTTAGGAAAGCTTAATTTTATTTGCTCTTCGAATTGTTTTTAATAGTCGTTCACTACAGAAAAAACTATTACAAATAAATAAATTATATAGATAGAGTAGTTAATGAATTGATGTCTTAAATATGTTAAGAATCTTTTTTTTAACTAAGAAATCAGCCTTTTAGCAGTCTTAATACCTACAGAAATGGAGTAAATTTATTTTATAAGTTTAAATTCTACTACGACAACATACTTCCTAGGCCATTTTCTCATAAATAAATAAAACTAAGATTCCCTACAAATAACCAATTCCTAACACTCATCCAACCAAATAAAAAAAACTAATATCGATACATTAACGAAATAACAAAAACTTAAAGAGACAATCGTACAATTCACGCGGCGAGAACTTCAGGCGGAATATATTTTATTCATGCCGCAGCGGCCGCCGTTCGGAACCAATGAATTTGTATGACGTAGATAACGCGTTTTATTGTCACAGTTAGTAAATAAATTCTCTCGCATCCACCAATCATGTACTGGGATCACGTAGCACGCCGCTCCGATAAAAAGGTATAATCCAATCAATTATTACGCTCGTGTTCCATTTCTGCACTGAAATGCAAAGGGTAAGTATTTAATCCCTGAAAAATTTTTGGAAAACAATTGTTCGGCTGATGCTTTGTGTGCAGGTTCAAAAATACGCAATAATTTTTACATTACTAAGTAGCGGTTTTAGCTTTCACTGTATAGTATTTTTTTTTAATTTTAAATAGGGGGCGCTGTAGATGATAAGTTTATTATAAGACAAAGTAAAACTAGGATTGACAGGCCCGATCACCACTGGCGCCTCGACGGCGCCCAATCGCACTCTACCCTGATGCCAACACTGTCCTTTAAAGTTTAAGTAATCACCGCAGTCCATAAACACTAACAGTACTTGAAAAATATACACCATAGAATTTTAGAAATCAATGTAACAAGATAGAGAAAGAAAACAAAAATATGAGGTAACAAACATAAAAAAACGTACAGTCGAATTGAGAAGCTTCTCCTTTTTTGAAGTCGTTTAAAAAGAAGGAATAAGAGCGACGGTAAATTAAGTCCTATTTCACATTCGTCCTCTGAGAGACTGGAGAAGCATTAAGATCGAATCGAACCTTTCGCGCTGTTTATAATAAACGTAAAACGAACTAACGCAACAATGTTTATACTTTTATAATCCCCATTTCAACGTGTAATGTCTGGCATTATAAATTCCAGTGCTAGCAAAATAATGTGCAGGTTATGGCAGGAGCTTATATATAATCTAACCCATTTGTGTTGTTGCAGAACCCCCTGGATGCAGGAGTTTTTCAGTAGTACGTTGTGGAAATTTTGGATATCCATCCAGTGAGGTCCAACAGATAAATGTATTTGGACTGATGTAACGATTTGAAGCGGTGGGGTTATACGCGTAGATACTTATAGCATAGGAGGGTTGACTTCACCCGGGTTTAGTTACACAGAAAAATAAACCCAATTACCAGCTCTGACAACCTCCGTGGCGCAGTTGGTTAAAACGCCGCGTGTGAAACGAGAGGCCGGGGGTTCGATCCCCGCACCGGTACAAATATTTTTGTGATCCACAGGTATTTGTTTCGGGTCTGGGTGTTTGTGAGACCGAAAAGTCTCTCGTAGTTGCTGATACCAACGACACAAGACTCGATCTTAGTGTGGGATCAGGACTATGTATGTGACTTTTTATTAATTATTTAACTTTTCTGTCGCGGTTAGTTGAGTTCACGCCTGAAGATCTAATTATCTTTCATTTTCCACTTTCTTTCACTGCTCTTGACTCTTCTCACACTAGAATTCTCAGACAGGGCAAATATTTCCTAAAAAATATTGTAAAGTAAAAAGTATTGTAGATGTTTGTGGGCGACGGCAGTTGAACTTTGTCTACATTATGTAAAAAAAAATATTGTAATATTCAATGTATGTTAAATACATTTTTTACAAAGTGATATTGGATTTTTCTATTCATTATCAGCCCGGAGTGAGGAATTTGTGCCCGATATGGCGATAGGCTCGCCCCCTATCACATCATGGGACGGAACATACAAGGCGAAATGTGGGTGTCCTGGTAGCGCCTCTGCCTACCCCTTCGGGGATAAAGGCGTGAGTTTATGTATGTATGTATGTAAATACATTTTTTATGGAATATAGAAGAACGAGTTAAACAATGAATAATTCGATTTACGAAACCGTAATAATGATTAGCTTTTTAAACAGATACTGCCACGCTGTGTTGCGACGATCTATCAAAGTTAAGCAGTTGTTAGTTTCATGAGTGATTTATTTTTGTAATTATATAGTTTTTATATTTTTGAATAGGTTTTTAAGAAACCTTAATTAAAAAAATATATGAGTTCACAACTTAGCACGTAGAACGCTTCTTGATAAACGATTCCACTAATATGACGTCGGTTAAACCTAGCATGAAAAGCAACCACGTTTGACGAAGGTAAACTTATTCACTCCATGTAATTATAGTTTCCGGTTGTTTTCATTAGTCAAACACGTCAGAATGCCTTATCTACTGAAAATTCTGACACTAAACACTAAACAATCTTTCTAGTAAAACACGAACTAGCATCAATATGAAATAAAATGAAACGAAATGTTATATTATTAGATTATTTAGAATAACATTGAAATTCAGTCACTTCTGATGCTGGACTAAGATAGACCCTTAGAACTAAGACGGACATATTAAAACAGGGCTTCCAGTTCCAGCAACGTTTTATATATAATTATGGAACTATGAAACAAATTGGAAATTTAAGACGTGAATGAAAACTTTTAAGTTAGCTTCATGACGTGCTCTCGTGAAGGAATAAGCGGAGTGGTTTGCCACAATTGTTACTTAAAACTTTTCTTTTAAACATAAATTTCATTACGAATGCCCAGAGGCGTAGTTAGTTAAGTTCGTTGTCATCCCGTTGCCACTGTTGGCACCGTTACACTTCGCATCTTCTGCTGAATTAATAAATGCATTCATAAAGATCTTGATCAATGTTCTATCTTAATTAAAAAATTAAGCCACTTCTCTAGTGATAAACTTTGTTCTTTAAATTGGTAAATCTTCTTTTATTTCCTTTAGTTGTTTATTATATAAGCTTATTTTATAAAATGTATCTTTTGTTTCAATGACGTATTTAATATTTATGAATTAATATGAAAATGCTTGCACATAACATAACGGAAAATTACACCCAAAATTCACTAACTTAGTTCAACGATAAAAAGAAAATCAAATATTCCGTCGTAATTATCATTAATTTAAGGGCACTTTTCGATTACAAAACACTCAAACGTGATAAAATACATAAATGTAATATGAGTTACTTCTAGATTTCTTCTTCAAACAGGTGTAATCCTTGTTATAATTTTATACATAGTTGCACCTATTAAGAGTAGAAAATTTAATATCTTATTAAACCTTAAGATAAACAATCTTAATTCTACTTTAGTTCGCAAAACCACTCATAAATTACAGCCATATTTTCACGCAGCGGACAACAAACAAAAAACAAATGCACCTGTAAACCGCGTCAGCAAGACAACCATAAAAGATATATTAATGCGGGACAAACAAAATTCACAAACCTAATTACAGGGAGGAAATGTAAGTAATATACTGGAGGCTTCGGGGAAACAAACGGCGTGCCAGACCGGACAGCACGCATCAAAAGGAGTTTTTCAAGGAAATGAGGTAACTTTCTCCAGCCCGAGTCTAATTCAACAAATTACTGCGGCTTAGAATACTTGTATTTACGCCGGTTTCATCATTATACGCGGGAAAAACACACTTACAAGGAAAACATATTAAGCGCGGACTGGGGGAAAGCAAATTGCAATTGCACCGTGCGAGATGTTAGATTTAGATTATAATTTAAACCCACGTCGGTGTGAGCCTTTAAAACTATTACTGAATAAATATTATTATGAATATTTAAAAATATCGCGTGAAATCTCGAGTCAATTAGAATGCCATTAGGGTGTTAATGCGATTAGATATTCAAATCTGGACGTAAATGCTGTGAAAATGATTTTTCGAAGTTTTTTACCGCGGTAATATAGGTCCATTAACTCAAGCGATGTTGGTTTGAATGTTAAACAGCATCTTAGCGTTCTTGCTATGATATAAAAGGCTACCTTCTACATGTTCTTATTCTACCCTAGCATGAGGTCGCCACAACATGCTTTAGTGCATGTCAAAGAAATATTTGGCTCATGGTTCTCACTGGCAGCATATTATCATATCTCACGAGAATTTTGTGACACTGAATAGTCTCTCACAGTTCCTGATACCCACGACACAAGACATAATTGATCTTATTGTGGGGTCAGAGGTATGTATGTGACTATCGGGTGTATTAATTATTTATTTATTTGTCAAATCTAATTGAGAAAATCACACGAGGTAAACAACTCTAATAGGGAATCGAAATAATGGAAATAACTCAGAATATGCTCTTTACTGTACCATGTACGAAAGCATACATAAACAAACCGGTTATAATTTATTTCCCATTAAAGCGAACGTAATCCCAAAACGACGTATTACGCGAACAGTTTTCGATCACGGCAATACCCAGAAATAAGTTTATGAAAGCGTTTACGTTGAAAGTACCAGTTTAAAAGGGGCAAAAAACGGTACCAATGTAGCATGCTTAAAAGCCATTTCGGATTCTGTATGAGGGGTCCATATGACGCATAAATGTTTTTAAAACATTCGTTAAGCTTTGCCGTATTACTTGGTGCAAACATCAATAACTCAATTAATTGGATAGTTTTTCGCATGCGTTTTACTAAGCAGAACGCAGTTTTTTGGAACTAACAAATTTTAATTTGTAATTTTATTGGGTATTATAGTACTAGGTACGGAAAACACGTAAGCGACTCCCTTTAGGATAGGTCATAAATGCCACGCATTATTATCCACAATACTTCGTAGATCCGTTGCTGGTCTTTGAGTTTGAAGGATCATCTTGACAAGTGTATTGTATCAGCCCATACACGTCCCAATGCAGGGCATGAGCCTCCTCTACAATCGGGAGCACGATTGGGAGGGGTCTTATCTTAACAATACAAAGTAGGTAAACAACGCTTGTCGGTTGTTGAGAACATAGTTAGAAATCATACAAATTTTAAAGCAGAAATTGACAATCTAGTCATGCATCCCCATAATTTCAGGTAATATTTACGTTTTTGACATATTATTGCCTCATAAAAGCGCCTTTCCCCATCACGGCCCACACAGGTTATAATATAAGTCAATAGGCTATTAGGAAATATCACCGCTTCGTTGCCATTTAGCAGGCTCGTTCCGTTTAATGTTGGAGGTTAAAAGGGCGGAGGGAGCATGTATGCGCGATTGACATGGAACAATCGGCGAGGTTATCTCAATTGAGCTCTGATGGCAGTAGTTAGTGCTTGTTTGCCTTGAATACGAGACTTCATGACTACTACATAAATTGAATGGATTTTATTGATAGTATGTGATGGAAAATGAACGTCTTTATTCGGGCTTAACACATTAACTGATGTCTGCGATAGTCTATTTGAAAATCTATTTGAATAGTACTTTCATAGATTTACGCGAATGTTACACATTGAAATAAATTGCTTTTCAGCTTTCATGGTCACAGGCCGGACGAAATCGAAACGTCGGGAAGTTAAAAAATGTAAAAATTAAACCAAATCGCGATAAAATCCGTAAAAAATAGTTTCCTTGTATTTGAAATTATATTGTATAAATTATTAACTATTACATGTCTCCATGGCGCAATTGGTAAGACGCCGACTGTGAAACGGGATACCGTGCGAAGACAAGAATTTGTGAGGCTCAAAAGTATTTGTCTCGGGTCTGGGTGTTTGTGAGACCGAAAAGTCACTCGTATCAGAAGCTATACTCTCGACACAAGACTTAATTGATCTTAATGCGGGGTGAGGACTATGTATGTGTCTGTTGGTGTATTTATTTATTTATACCTGAGTAATGATTTAGTATTTGAAGACAGAATAAAAATATAGGTAACATTATAAAAGGCTTATATAAAAAACAAATTGGCTTTCAAGTATTTTTCCGTCGTCAAAATGCAAAGAGCGCAGTAGGTAGCAGATCCCGTATCATGAACGTCAGACCTAATTTTGTTGGTGTACATTTACACCGCTAGTGGCGAGCTAAGTGTGTAGAGTCTCGATACTTTCTAGAATAGATATATCAAAGCGAAGGCAAGATGCGGTCCGTGTAAACAACGCCATTGCATCGTTCATATTCGTTCAGTAGGGTGATTAATACTTGGAATTAGCACACACTTATCGTATCATTTGCAGTTGTAATCATGGAATTTATGTTTTTTTTTTTTGGAAAATTAATAAAACGAATATTACCCACGCTTAAGTGTCTATATGTCGTATAATTAATGAGCGATAGGTTAATTGACTGTAAATCTCACTGACAAAACAAAGGTTAAAAGGTAGGTTCGTTCATGGCACACCCATACGACTTTTTAAAGTTGCATGTTGCATAGTTTTTGTAACTTTTGGGTGATAATTACATAGTTTTACTAAAATATTAAATGTTTTTTTTTTTAAGACGCAAGGTACGCAAGGATTTAAATTACTATTTTCGCATTAACTAGGTATTTAGCGCCAAACAAACCCGAAAAAAGATATGTCGCTTTTTTTGCGAAACTGCGAAACATGCCTTCTTTTCGGTCGCAGTCTTGATATACCCGGTATGTACGTCCAGCTGCTGAATGCAGGGCACGGGTCTCCTCTACTGTCTAGAGTACGATAAAAAGGGATTAGGCCATATAGCCCACCACGCTGGTCAAGTGCGTGTTAGCGGACTTTACATACCGTAGAAATTCTTACAAATCGTGCGCTATAATGGAACATAATTATATGGCCTTTTTTACCATGCATAATTTAAGCAAAATAAAGTTAATCCACCTCTTTCCATAAAATAAAGGATGGAACCTCCCCTGTCAGTGACAAATTATCTTCTATTGTAATGTCTTTGCAATTTGCAAGTAATGGCGGACGGTATCAAATATCAGTTCACTTGAGTGATTGAAAACAAAATTACGGTAGGAAGTCTTTTTTCTGCATAAATCCTTCAGATGAGCGTACAACTCACCCTTTGTAAATGATCACCGCCGCCCATAAATACTACCTCATTGAGGATTGTAGATCCGGGTTTTGTAAATGGAGGGGGAAAAGAATGATTGCGGGACCTTTGCCAATTATGGTGTATATTTTAAAATAGAATATAGTCACTAATATTAACACACTTTTATTCAAATATGACAATCAAATTATTGGTCCGTCGGAAGGAGAGATTAATAGTACGTCAGATAGATAGTTCTAAAAGAGTTCGTTCTTCCTGAGGAGAAGTTAGTAGCATATTAGAAACTCAACCTTAAATATATCATGTTCTCCGGTTATATTAAATTCTAGCCTAAAATAGTGTAGTTCACGTTCACATCACTTTTATGTTTATCGCAGAATAATTAGAATTATTACTTATATTTTCGTCCAGCTGTCATTTTAAGTATCTAATTTTGTGCTAAAATAATTTCTTCGGTAAAATAACTTCAGACGAAATGAATTGTTTTATCTGATTAATTCAATTTCCATTCAACGTTGCTTAATATTACAAGAAAATTTAAAAATAAGTCAATCACGTCCCTTCTCAAACTTATACTTTTCAATTATTATACAGATAGAAAATGTTCAGCGTTCCCGTAATTGATTAGGTGGCGGGACCTCGGTGTAAACTTGCCCATTAATTGCGAGGGCTTCGCTGGAATCGCTACACCTCCCGGCCCATTAACAATCCACGTACTACCCTATCGCGGTGAGATTAGATTTCACCAGGGTATATTGAGCACATCCCATAAATCTGGCTGTCCCTGCTTATTTAGTTCGGGATACTTGGATTTAGGATGTCACAATTTAGATGTTTAAGGAAAACCTGACTGTCGACCATGTCGACGCTTTCACATAGGAAGTTTAAGAGAATTTTCTTTTCAAATTTACGTACTTTTTTTTGTTTATTTTATTAGATTTGCTAGAAATATAGAACGGAAATCAAGCATTTTTTTTTTTTATTAAAAGCTAGCATAAATGCAAATATAAAACATAATTTGTCATTAAAACCAATTAAATGATCTTTTTACACAAAGGTACGTCGTATCTGCTACCTATCACAAATATTCACTTGTCACGCTTCAGCTATTACGCGAAATGAAATGCATAAACGTGGATATTTACATCATAAGTGTAAGTTAATGAATATGTATGTACCACACTAACTTTGTAAATTTCGGGTTTAATGTTCAATTCTTAGTTCAACATGAAAGCAAGTCAGTTTATAGGTTTTAAATACAAAATACTTCAAAGGAGATCGGTCGATTTGGTCCAACTATGGACAAGAAATTCATTACTACCAAAAAATTTGGCGTAATTTTTTAAATTTATTTCTCTATTTACTTTTATCCTACACCATTGGAATTAGATTTACAAAAAAAATGAGGACAGGCAACATTAATAGAGTTGACATCTGTCACGAGACTATTATCTGTCAAATTGGATTGTTTATTTCGTCGTGTTCTAATGTGTATTTAAAATTGAATTAATTTGAAAATCATTTAATTTCGTTTTGTGGCTGGGTGTTGTGTTTATTCTCTACGGCGCCCATTGAAGTCAATTGCTTACCTCGATTCAACAATACTATAGCATATAAATAAGTTAAAATGTTTATAATCGTCATGTAAGCAAAAGCTACGGGAAATCATTGATGCGCGCCTGAAGCCAACAACTACGAGACACCGACCGTAAAGGCGCAAAGGCTTACATGATCTGTAATGTCTGAATGGATTCATCCTCAATCATTGTTTTATTTTTTCATTATTGTGTACGGTAGCTTCACATATTTTTTAAACTAGCGCATGACAAATGTGTTTTTCTGTCTTCCTTGATAAGCTTACGTACTTTATAATAATGTATATTCATACTTATCTCAAACTTAAAATATAAGCCAACTATGACATTACGTATTCAGATAGCAGAAAATGGTAGATTTTGTAAAACTTTAAGAGGATAAATCTTAAAAACCCCGTATCCTAGCTCAAGAAGACTATGTTATATTTGAAGGATAAAAAATCCTTATTATTTAATTCTATGTCTCATTTGTCTCCACCATGTTTCCACTACTAGGCCCAATATTCATAGGAAAACGACCGATCTCCTTTATTAAACTTCTTTTTTTTAATCCGTTTTTTTATTTGGTACCAGCAATTCCAACAAATGCATACAAAGAATTAAACGTGCATAAAAACCATTACACAAACGGATAAATCGTATAAAAATCACAGAAATATTTTCTCTCTTGCATATTTTTGAACAATATGGTTGGCGAGTTTATTTATGAACTAGGGAGGTGAAATGTGTTTGTGGTTACACTATCCGTCCTGACTCACGCAAAAACTTCAGCAATAACAATAATATTTTTCGCTGCAGTATTTAACATCATTTCTTTTTTTTGTCACTAAATCTACTTTTTATTTTGTTTTCTTTTTGTTAACGTACTCTTTTTGCACGGCAAGCCCATTTTTACAATCCAACAATTCCTGATTATCCAAAAGTTGCCAGGAAGAAGTCGCTCAATGGGACATACATTTTTTTATTTGTTATATTGAATTACTATCATACTTAAATGTACAATAAGGAGTATAAATAAATATATTTTTTTAATACAGATATGACAAAGTGACTACAGCATTTGATGATAATTATAGTCGTGTTGAGACTCCAGATAGAGCATCAATTGGCGCCACAGATTACCTCGTGCTATTCTATACAATTATACTGAATCAAATTGTCATACGTTGGTTGCCGCTTGGTAATAGTATCGAACGACGAATTATAATCATCTCTCTCTGAGAACCCGGACTGGATTGCACTGCTCTTATCAAGAGTACCTAATGTCGAGTAATGAAAATGTAAAAACGATGTATATTCTAGATTTTTTTAAAGGCAAGTACATGGAAATAGATTTTTTGAAAAAATGACTTCAAAATTAAGACCTCCTGTAGCAATTTTCGAATTAATTTGTGAATTGAGTGATGTTTGCCTGTGTAAGGTCAGTTCACGAATGGGTTTTCTCTCAGAACGGAAGATCTGAAAAGGCGCCACAGACGTAATTTTTCTGTTTTTCCATGGGTTTAGATAGCAGCTAAAGGACGCAGGAATCCCTAGTAGAAATTTCGCCCACGGCCCAAGGCGCCGCTATAAAACTGCTACCTAACGCTCAACCTATAGTCTCCTTAATGGCAATACTTTCTTTCGGAATTTTCTTTTTAATAGTATCACGTAAACCGGAAGGTAACCACGGCAACACAATCTCGATATAGTCGCGTAAAATATTGTAAAGCAAACGAGATCTGCGTAAACTCTAATTTATCTGATCCTGCCAATTTTTTTCCAGAGTATCACGTATTTACGGTTTCTACGTGTTGCACGTGTTTTCTCTCTTTGTATCCTACTAACAGTCTTTTATCACTGTTAAGAAATATTGTGGCTCGAATGAACGTAACGTAGTGTACAAGGTCTCTACCAACTCCATATAAAGTAGGAAAAGTAATAACTTTTCTCATTAGGTTGCCCTAAAATAATCATTTTAGAATTTACATTTATTTGTATTACGCTTTATTACCAAATGGTAGACTTGTTAAATGAAACTACACACTGTACCGCATTAGTAATTAGCACATCAAAAATAATTCAATTACATTCACTGGAAATTGAAAATGGATATTCACAATTTTTTACATAATTAATTTAGTGTTCAACAGATTATTTACTAATTTAGTTTGAAATAATTAATGTTATAAATAATATGCCATCTTATTTTGCATCATTTTAATTAACTAAAAGTCATTGCGATGTAAATTGTAGTACACTATTTTAAAAGAGAAAATATTTCGATGTTCATCAGTTCTGTTCAGTAATGAAAAGTCTTATAAGCCAAGCAATCTCCGCCCTATAAACGGCCTGTTAAGTTTCTTTCATATACTTGTTACTTTCTAGTGTTTCATTGTTTCCCGAGACAAAGCCGCAGGATGTACTCTCTGATATTGCTTCATCAAGATTTCCTTTGTGTGTATGACGTCATGCTCGATATCATATAGAAAGTTTGTACATTTCGATCGTGATAGGCAATATTTCGCGGCCCGACCCAACCCTCCACAAGAGAACGGTTCCGCACATTACAACATAACTTGTATGTAAACTAACAATGTAAATATTTCAGCCATTGTATAGAATACTTAGTCATTCTAAACAATAACCCTGTCTAGGGAACTTCTATATTTAGGCGTTCTCTGACAATTAAGTACATGGTTTAACTAAATGATGTACATAGGTACTTTGGAATTGGGTATTTTACTATAAGAAAGAAAAAATCTAAAAACTATAAATGTATATAGTAGAGCATTAAGCAATAAGTATATGTTAATTTCAGTTTTTATTTCCAAGCAATAAATTTTATAATTCGTTTTGAAAATTTCAATTTTTTTATCTGTCCTAAAAATATGTGAAACGGCTGCCGCCATGATGGATAACGATTCTACGTCATTCCGTAAGTAGAATACCCCCTCCGGTGTCCAAGAGCTCATACAAACACAGGTTGTTTACTGGTTGAGTGACGTATCATTTTAAAGGAACATGGCGCCTAGCGTTTTCACATATTTGCGCAAATAAATTTAAAATTTAAATTTTAAATGGTTTTTTATTGGACTTGCCGAGCGAATAAAAATTTGATATTTTTTTAAATCCATCCATCCATCAGCCAAAGGACGTCCACTGCTGAACATAGGCCTCTCCCAATGATTTCCACAGTGACCTGTTGGAGGCAGCCTGCATCCAGCGACGTCCCGCCACCTTTACCAGGTCGTCTGACCATCTTGTGGGTGGACGTCCTACGCTGCGTTTTCCGCTACGTGGCCTCCATTCGAGAACTTTTTGGCCCCATCGGCCATCAGTTCTCCGCGCTATGTGCCCCGCCCATTGCCACTTCAACTTACTAATCCGCTGGGCTATGTCGGTTACTTTAGTTCTCCTACGGATCTCCTCATTTCTGATTCGATCTCGTAGGGAAACCCCGAGCATAGCCCTCTCCATAGCTCGTTGAGTGACTTTGAGCCGCCTAATAAGGCCCATAGTGAGATATTTTTTTAAATAGTTTGTCTTAATCTTAGGAACAACTTAAAAGACTTTTTGAAAATGGGTAGAATACCCAATTGGGTTTGGTAACTTATGGACCTTTTCCTCGGTACCATTCCTTCGGTTTTCGAGTGGCTAGTATAGTGGGTGTTACACCTTATCTTTGGTCATTACTAATAGTCATGAAAATAACCATACACAACATTATATCTACACAAACGGCTATCTTTAATTTCTCTTAATCTTGCAACTTCCTTGACACCACTATTTTAAAGCCAAACAACTATGAAAGAGCACTGCAATATGAGTCCCCAAAGTCTCGTAGCGGTAATGGCGAATACACCAATTAGTCCACTTTTACAGCATTATCATGGGTATATGAAGTATTTTTATTTTGGGTCCAGTGGCACATTGCGTCTCATATACGTAGTATTTCCGCAAACTTAAATCCTTATTTACACGGGGAGAGTTTCTCGCCTCGAAGATACGATTATCGTGTGGATATAAAAAAGTTGCATCGTGTAAACATTTGTCACGATAATCTATGGCGGTTATGTCATTTGATAATCGCATACGATTCTCGCCGCGAGAAAATCTCCCCGTTTAAATGGCGTGTAATTATAATCCTTATAAACGATGTCTAACAAAAATGCGTTATTCCAACTAAGCATTACTTTAAAAACAGTGTCCATCTCAATATTAAGTACCTGTCAAATGAACACCAGGGTCCAATTCTTAGATCGAAAGTTTTGTTTGATTAAAAATTATTTATGAACTTATTTCGGCTATTATAATACAGCTGTTTGACTGCCTGCAATTTGATTGCCTCGGTGGCGTAGTTGTACTACGGTATGGTTGCAAAACTGAGGTCTCGGGTTCGAATCCCGGGGCGGGCAAAGTGATATTGGGTTTTTCTACTCATTATCAGCCCGAAGTCAGGAATTTGTGCCCGATATAGCGATCACATCGTGGGACGGAACATACAAGGCGAAATGTGAGTGTCCTGGTGGCACCTCTGCCTACCCCTTCTGGGATAAAGGCGTGAGTTTACGTATGTATGTATTATAATACTGCAACGTCGTACATACATACAATAACTGTTAGTTTACATAATATTTTGTACACATATACATACAAAAGCATTTATTTATTTTATAACACCAATCATATTACTTATTTTTCTGTGCTTCAATTACTATCAAAGTTTCACTACATTAAAATACTAACCGCAAACCCTACAAGGAATTTCTTTCTTCCGCAATGCACTTCATTGCGATCGAATAAAGAATAATCGGCTTTCATTAGGATTCTGAACTGATTTCTCAGAGGAAGTGATCAACTGGCAGCTTACGACTCGAAATGGAGTTTTCAGTTTTGCCACGTAAGCAGACTTGAATGAGCCTTTCATGAAACTTACGTAGATCATTTACCCTTTAATAGCTGAGTAAACAACGTCAGCGGGTTGTAACGCGATTGCTTTATTAGCATTTTAGCGGTGTCGAATATTAGGCAGCATTTTCATCGAGGAATACGAGTAGTATGTACGAAGACTACAAACAAATGGCGTTCGAATCAAATGTTAATCGTGATTTTTATTCATTTTTCTTGAGTTTTGTTTAAGTTTAATTAAGTTAATTAGATTCATAATAATAATGTTTAATTTATGATAAATAATCATATTGAATACGAGGAAATCAATATAATTATTAAACGAACTCACCTGCTATCATACGTGAACTTTTATCCGATCCGTAGGCTTCATCCGAAGATCTTAATTTTCCTCTCAGCCTGTTCTTCGTTTCCCACTATCCAGAAGTTGTGAAATACTTTTTTCATGCATACTGAGTAACTGCCAATGGAGGGTAAAGAAGAAACAATATTATCAATTACCGCGCGAGATCGACAAGTGAGCGCCTAGATTAAAAACAGTATATAAGATTATAAGACAATGTTAAGGACGTAGGTATTTGAAGTATACCTTTATTAAATTTCCAAAAACCTTGTTTCATACAGACGGCCGGTTATAAAGACATGGGATTTCCTGCAATTTTTTTTATCATACTGCTGGCCTATTAAGATTTTGAATTCAGGGAACTGTCACCTATGTGGAAACCTATTCATAGTTCTTACCTATACTAAAAGAAATGGAAGAATAATGTTGGGTGCAAGCCGCTTTCAACACGACGACGCGGCGTGGAAACCCTCGGCGATGCCTATCTATATACGCTAACGGATTTCTTGTGGCTTTAGAAGATAATGTTCTTTATAGCTAAATATTACCAAAATCTGCCCCAGTACGAGAACCAAATCAGTGATCTGCTATTTTCAATCGGTTACTTGCGTACCTATTGCTTCGTTAAAACTTTTATTGTATTTCAGTATTACCAAAAGTATTCTGGTGTGTAAAACATGAATTTCGTACGAAATTGTACTGCAAAGAATCGTGTGTTTAAGGAAGTTTAGCTCACAAAAGATAAACGCCCGACGACAAAAAGGTATGAGCCACCGCAACGGGGAATCTGTCTTTTTTTTTTCTTGAACAGAACTCTAAAGTAGAAACTTTTTGGTCAGATCTGACCGACTTTCTGTTTTCCACGACAGTGGCTGTACATTCCGTGTGCTTTTGCATTTTTTGTAATGTTGTGCTTTGTTCCAGCTGCAACGTTAGTAAATCAACTAGCACGTTATTTTCACTTCTACTTGTGTTCTCTTTAAATTATTTCTCTTTTGTGAAACAAAAATTAAGCATTTTATAATTCATAAATAATATTATGTAACAGTTTGTGCTATTGAAAGGTTTATGCCATAAATAAAACAAAACGAATATATTTTCAATAATAATTTATTGTGTAATATGTAAAAGACTATGTCTTTTTGACAATTATACATAATACAGCTGCACCTATCTTTACCTATTTTATAATAACATTTACAATATTTTTGTAACCATAATTATTATTTACAATTTAATGTATATATTGTGTAATGTATTTCGGCCTTTTTGCACGGACCTTTTTAGAGGTAAAATGAAAATAGTTACGACGAAAATATAAACAAAACATACACAACATTATTTCAGTAGCATAGTTAAAAATTACATAATTAAGCGATATTTAATAGCCCCATAACATCTAACCCCTTATCATTTCATTACCAATGAATAGACGCGTAACTTAGAATGAGATGTGTGACCTGCATCAGTCGTGACTTACTAAGCCATCGCACAATATTAATTGACGCAAAATAATAAAACCGATAAAATACAGTGAAATTCTAAAAAAGCCGCGTTGCAAAAAGGCCGGAGTTAATGATATGTAAATTCTACCAACAGTGGCAAATAAAATGCGGGGATCCAAACTAAATAAACAAGGGTTAACTGCAGCGGGAAATGGACTAGTATGTACAATGATGCTTATATCTTTATATACGAAGCGAAATGAAGGTTAATAAATATAGGGTAATGGAGACATCGTACTAAAACTATAGTATAATGTATCAAAATTACTTATAGAGTAATCATGTCGGTTCGTACACAGAAAATCAATAATGGATACGATGTCCAATGTACATAATACATCAATTGTTTCGTATGAAAATATTGATTTTTAAAGATCACATGGCACGCAATTTAACCTTTTTTAAGTTTTTTGAATGACTCAGCGTAGTTCAATGTGATATTTCCACCACGCGACTAATAAATATTTTATTTATGAAAGTAAATAAGGGTTAAAAAATAATAAAAGAAACACGATTGATCTGTTTTGATTTAAAGACACGTGTCCCGTTTTAAATAGATAAAAACAAGGTAGTACAAATTCTAGTAACATACCAAATTAAAAACGAATATTTATTTGATAAATTAGATATTTAGATTAATTCAATTAAAATATTTTAGGACGTTTCAACAATTTCAATTATAATTTCTTTAAAGATACTTATAGATCTTTAATTAACATTTTAATAAACAAAAAAATGAAAAGAAGGTGATCTTGTCCTATCTTGGATTTTCTACAAGCTATCACAGTGTGTTCTAAGCTAATAGCGATAATTATCAAAGGTCACAAATATATTTATAATAATATATACAGGGTATATCAAGACCGCGACCGAAAACGAAGCCAGGAGGTAGTATTAGTGATTTCAAACACAATGCAAGTAAAAATTTTACAAAAAAATCGACAATTTTTTTTTTGTTATTTTTTACATATCGTCGTATTTGAGTGATTAAACATAGTTTTTCTAAAATAATGACGTACATCGCTTAATTTTTAAACACGCAATGGTACGTAAGGGTTTAAATTACTATTTTTGCAAAAACTAGGATTTTACCCCTCAAAAACGACTATTTTTAAAAAATTGTAAAAAAATCGTCGCTTATTTTTAGTTGCATTGTGTCTGTAGCCGCTAAAACTACCATCTGGCTTCGTTTTCGGTCGCGGTCTTGATATACCCTGTATAACCCCGCAAAATAACCATCACGATTCATACATTTGATGGAAATGCTGATTAAATAATCCATAACCTCAAAGTACATATTTCAATAGAAATAATTATAAATAATGGTAACCAATTATCTCATAATATTTTAATACATCAATTGTATATAACATTTTACCTTTCAAACGTTGGATACATTCTAGTCCCTTAAAACAATACTCTTGAGCAACATTAAGCAGATATAAAAACCGCTACAGTTGAAGAACATATAAGTTTGAAAACTGTGTGAACCGTATACATGAGTAACACATAGTCTATAGCAGACGTTCGACTTTTAATCGTGTCCTATTCGATAAAAAATCGAAGTCTATTTATGACGAACGTATGTGACAATACTGATCAGTACATTGGAGTTAATAGAATATAATTTTGAGGATAAATTGTATAATGAAGGAAGGTCTATTTTCTCATACTTTTTTCGAGTTTGATTATAGACTTTTGCTTTGAGGTAACTGCAAAGCTAACTTCGTCTGGGTCTTGAAATAGTACTTGAAATAGTAGTATAAACACAAGGTACTAAAACTTTGTATCGCCTAATTTCAGCATTGCTAAAACTTTTCTGGGAACTTTGTAAATTGGCTTTATAAAAGATTCGGAAGGATTGACATTAAGTCAGCGCGCCGCGCCGTTGTATATTCAGACTGTAGGCTAAATATTACTGAGACTTCTAATTAAAATTATATTGCGGCGACTTCGAATAAAATTGTTTCATGATTAGGTAGAATAAGAAAAGACTTTTTAAGAATTCAGCCATGAAAAAATATGATACACAGAACACATTTGCGATAGTCTAAGCGGGTTTAATTTTTTGTGATTCATGCGCTGGTTTTATCCTTTTAAATTCATTTTCGTTCCACTGGTGCTTTTTATAATCATTCTTACATGCAAATTTAATATAAATGAAGATAGATAAAATATACGTAAAGGATCTTATATAGGAACGAATGAATTATATGAAGTGATTTTAAAATCACGTTGCAGACCGACAAAAAGTCGGCACATAAAAAAAGCTGATAAAAGTCGTTCGTCTGCTATAGTTTTGTCAATATTTATCTGGTAAAATATGCTTGGATATGTCTTCTCTCCTATTGTTTATAGATACAGTACATTAAACATTTGGCAACGATACATCATGAGCGAAGGAGCAAAACAAGAATTGTCACAAAAAACACTCACATATGGTGTATTTTTAAGACTTTAAAACAACAAAATGTAACTTTTCCTAATATTTTTTTTTATATATTTTCAGATTATCCTCCACCTTTGTATGACACGTGACGAGATTATGGCCTAACCCCTCTCAATCGTACTTTCGGTTGTAGAGGAGGCCAGTGCCCTGCTGTGGGATGTATACGGGCTGAAACAGTACAGTACAGTTAACAGTACATATACACAAGGTATCGCATCAATAGTTAAGACACCAAATTTTTTGAATTTAAAACAGTAAAGCCACTGTAATATATTTTACTAACTACATTCCTATTGGATACGTAATTTCCTCCCTTCCAAAATACAGATTATTTAATTATATGCGATACCTGATTGTATATTTTAAATTATGATCGATTCATATCGGTTATCTTTAAGTATGTACAAATTATGTCGTCACGTATTCAATACTTTATACCAGGTTTTAGACGTTCATAACACTTCTTAATTTTTATACTTAATGTCAGTCCTTGCTTTGCCTCTTCCCCTAAAATACGCTATATATTATTTATGTACATTATAAATATAACTGAACATCATACATTATTATAAGAAATAATAACCATACGAGATTATCGGTTCACTAGTATAACTAAAATAAATAGTTTCTGGTTGATAACCGAGGAACTGTGACGTAACGTTTCTCCTAACCACAGGGCCTGATTTAGCAATTAGCATATTTCTGGATTATGAGAACTGGGCTTTTGATTTAAAATGCACTTTAGAATATCCTTTTCTGAACGGCCATATTATGTAGGCTGAATTTGGCGGGTGTACTAACTTTCGTTTATAGCACACATATTTCTGGAAGAGTTTAATATTTCGTTAGTACAACTGAATTAATACGTTTTTTAATGCCGAAAGCAAGACTACTGGGCTTAATGGTAAATGCAGTGTTACCCAGATTGATTACCATCAAGACAAGACTGGCATCCGACACAATTATTTGAGGCCTGCACTTGAAAATATTTGTTCATCCCAAATCACGCACAATTCAGCTAAATCATGCCCTGCGAACCTAATCCAGACAACTAGAAGTTTCACGCAGAACGTTCATTAATACCGCTTTCATTTAATTACGTCGGAACCAAACTTGGCGACAGCGCCAGGTGTATGGCCGACGCTGCACTGATTAGAAAGATGCTGTGTTTGGCTGTAATCCCGTGGCCTGATAATCCGCATTCTTGGCCACGGTATTCGAAGCAAAAATTCTGGAAAGGAAATTATTTTGTTAATATTTTGTACTGTTTTTTTAAGCATAGATGTTTTTTAAGTCGTAATTAATATGGATTTTTGATAGATGGATGTTTTCATCACGATTGTCTGGTGCAAGTAATGCAATAACTAGAATAATAATACACAATATAGAAGTTAGATGCTGATGTGAATGATGCTATTTGGCTATTACCGATTTATAAAAAAATCTAACAGAAAAATGCTGATCTCACACGTTCAAAGCTGAACTTTAAAATCATGAAGTAACTACTCTTGTTAAAATAAATAATATCTATAAATATCATTGGAATAAATTGCACGCTATTTTCTTAGGACGTTATTAAGAAACACCCACTTAGCGTCCACCCACAGTCACCCGCAAGTAGTAATCTAACAACTAATAGACATATTTATACATTCAGTATTTATATTTACTGAAAGAAACATATCAGTATTCTTAAAACTCTATGTATCGAACCTACTTAAAGGAAAAGAAAATCATCGCTATTTTTTATTAGCTAAAAATCTAAACACTTTACAAATAATTAGCAAATCAAAATATTTGTAACACATATTTGATGAAAAATAAAATACATTGCTTCTGACAGCCACAAAACGCAAACTTAATACGTGCAAACATTTGCTGTAGCCATTAATGGACACGTAATAATGAAGTAACCCGAATTCCACTAACACCCGCCTTTGATAAATGAACACGTATCTCCTCCATTATCCCTTGAGAAAACACAAAAAGGAATAGACATTTTAATTAAATCTTCGGCAGAACTACGCTCGCAACAAATAGTTTTTGAGTCACGAACTTAACTGAAAAGTTGCGAAAACATTTTACTTTCTTGTTTGGATTCCGAAGTTGTAATCTTATCAAAGAAATAATAAACTTTGTCGAGTTTGAAAAAGCTCTGTTCGCGCTGTCCTTCAGTTGTGTCAAATGTTTCTTTGTGTAACTCAACGTAAGTTGTGCCTTCAGAAATTCTAAACTACCATCACTCTAATTAACTTAAATATCCGCTTACAACGGGACTTTGGGTATATTTAGCAATTTTTTATTATTTAACTTTTTCAAAGATAATTTCAGATAGATAAAAAAGTATTTTTTAAGCTCAGTCTTTGATTTTCAAGGTGATTTTTGAGAAGTTTCGTAGTTAAAAGATAACAATACAAATTAGATATGATAATATTTTATACATTGCCATAGTAAAATAGGGTTTCCTCAATAGTCCTAGACTCTCAAATATACTGCATGCATATTTTATTTATCAAAACTCATTTCCATTACAGTAATTTAGTATTACGATTAAATGCTAATTAATTTTTCACGTGGTATCGCAATAAAATTACGGTGCGGTAAATGAGCGTTGTTTCAATCAAAAACATGAATGAAAGATTAAAATAATTTTATTAATTACATTAAACAAACGAATTCAAATGATGAATAACAAGATATGCATCGCGATTCGTGATTGACCAGTAAATGTAGAAAATGACAATTAAGCTATCGACATGTTTTATTATGGATGATTTCATTTAGAGAAATATCAATAATATTCGTCAATTAACCAACAAAAACATTGGATAAAATAAGAAAATGGCATAAAAACTAAATATGAGTTACGAATTTAAACTATTAAAATTGCAGATTGGCAGGTAACTAAACGAATAGACCTATTAACACTGTATATTCTTCTTATATCCCTGGTCTACCTTTTTAAAATTCAATTTATTGCCTGAAGCGTGGACTTGAAAAATATTTCTACCCTTTTCATTCGCCTTCCAAAAGCGCCTGCCGTTTTTCAACCGCAATGAACATAAACACTTCTTAGCTAACAGCCGCACTCAGAGGCAGGATGTTAGGATATTAAGAAGAAAATCTACAGTAAGGCCTAGTTGCATCAACTGAGAGCACAACTTTAATTAGGAATTATAAATTCCATACATTAACAAAGTTGAAATTATCGCCAAAATAAGCTAATGCAACTGAACCTAAGGAAAGATTTTTCGAGTACGGCAGTAACTGTTTCTACGTCTCACCTTAATAATGTTGGACGCCATGCGTTTGAGGAAAGCGCTGGTGAAGAGCGCGGCCTCGTCTCCACACGACTCCTGGACCGTCCGCTCCGAACACAGTAGGTATTCTTGGAATGAACTGGAAATAACAACGAATTTGTAACAATTTGCAGGAGGAAATTAATTACGGTTTTTATCGAAGCCTACGCCTGTGAAACGTGAGGCTGCGGGTTTGACGTGCGGTCCGTAACAAATATTTGTGTAAACAAGTATTTGTTTCGGGTCTGGGTGTTTGTGAGACCGAACAGTCTGTCGTAGTTCCTGATACCCACGACACAAGTCTCGATCTTAGGGGGTCAGGAGTATGGATATGACTTTTGGGTTATTTATTATTATTATATTTCACTGTTGACCAGACTTAAACTCGTTCCTTAAGGAGTTTTAGGGCTATAGAGAAAGTGAGTTAAAATTATCTCTGAATAACATCGATAGCAATCCCACCGTCTAGCAAATTGACTGAATATAAATTGGCTAAAAAATGTTGAGAGTAAGATTTTGATTTTAATTATTACTAAGCAGATTGTCTTTCCGAGTTTCTCAGCGGCCCCACGCTCACTAACTTAAGCTGCAAATCATAACATCAAGCTCAAAATTCCACTTCGTTTTCATACATTTTCTATGAGAACATCCCATTGGGCCGTAACGCTGTGGTACATTTTTTGCGCGTATTTTGGCTTCCAATGTTATCCCTTGTAATTCTTGCCTTGTTAGCTGTGGTGGGACAAACTTTGCGTGGCTTTCACGGTCAAATTACTACCAACAACAGAGATACTAAGTTGGGTTAGAATAATAAATCAGTCAGTTGGCTTAGATTAATTATAATTTATACATTATAATACAGCTATATTATGTGGGAATAAAACCAATGAGCAACAGTTTATTTAAAACTGGACCAGCTTTCAAATTTTTTAAATGATTTTTTAAATTATTTGTGATATGTATTCATAGTTCCCATATAAGTAAAGGAAAACATAGAACGTCACAGATATGTATTATGAAATAGATATAAACAAGTTAGTTCCTTAACTCTGATTCTAGAATATATTGTTTTACGAACCAAGTTTCCCACACTGAATTTACTTAATATTACCTACAAAAAATATTTACTACCAAACTTTTACAACATAAATCAACCCGTCACAATTTCTTTTATAGTTTTTGTCAAGGCAAAAACTATGAAACTTAATGGAAAAATAACTATCATTAAATTGACGATCGTATAGCGAAGTATCTATAAACTTGGCTTATTTCGGTTGGTGAGTTCGACCCAACATGAATAAATATTTTTATAACCTATAGACATGATGGCCATTTATATTTGAAATAATATATTAGCCCATATACGTCCTTTGCTTAACACGGGCTTCTGTAATCATATAAGGATCGATAGCCCACCACGCTGGCCCATTACTAGTTGGTAACAAATTCAGGTTAAGATCTCTCAAGAAAACAGCTTTTGTGACGTTTTCTTTCACCATTGGTGCTATAAGCAAAAGCTAATAGATATTCGTAACCGTCCACATAGTCACAATAGCAAACTAGCAAACAGGTCATCTGATGCCTAATTGTTTGTGATCACTGCCGCCAATGAACATCCAGAACGCTTGGGTCATGGATCTGTTGCCGGCCCGTCAAATCGGGAGAAAGAAAGAAAGAAAGAAAAAGGATTTATTGCGGATTGCGATTGGGAAGCGGGAAGGACAAAGGACGGAAAGAGGATGCCCAAAACCCCTTGTATTAGGCATCCGGCAGTCTCACTAAACGGACGCTTCACGCCGATTTCCTGTGAGACACTGGTATGGCCCCGGAAGATCCTGCCTATTCATGCTGAATCATGACTGACAACAGCGTTGCTTTACGAATTCCAGAGTGATGGTGGTAAACCCGTCATATTAAAGCCAGGACGGCAAAATTTCGGCAAAGGATTCTATTTGAATGAAATGAATGAATACACTACACTTATATTAAGGTGCATTGCGGTTATTTTATTCACGTTTGCTATTTAAAAATATAAATGAAGCAACGATAATTCCGTTTCAAATATCTGGCACAAGCAGGGATATAATAACTTTAGCGTACAAACAGCATCGCATAACATACGGTCATTAGATTCAGCAGGTAACCGTAGTGCCCAACTGCTGGCTTACTGCGGTTTAAACGCTTACTGCCTTTTAACTTCCATAATATCGTGGATTAGCGACGTTTCGCATCAACTGGACAGAGGATTTATTAGTGATGTTTATAGTAAAAAGTATTATTTCAGATTTAATACAGTTGAATTTCATAATTAATTAATGTTGTTATAAATCACAATTGACACGATTGGTTGGCGTCGTATTTTTTTAAAATACATTATAACTACTAAAGTCGCATCATAATACTTATATAGGCTGTGAAGCTTTGGGTTTAATTCCTAGGTGCAACCATTCGCATAACAGTAAATACTGTTAGAAGTACAATCACAGAAGTACAATACACTACACTTCAGATATTGACATCAATCTCCAACAGATGGCGTGAGCGCTCAATTGCATTTTATTTTCTAATTCATAGAACTCCGTTGGAATTAATTTTAAAAGTTTAAAATTTCTTCTGAAATTTCACAGAAAGGCTGATACATTATGAATACAAATGAGATTATTCAAAAATATTACGGGAATTAATATAGAAACATTGTTTTCAACTGCTGAATAACAAATATATTGTTTTAGACAAAATAAGGTTCTAACCGCATGCATATAGCGGGGAATAATTTAGCATTCTGAGTAGAGAGCAGATCAATTAATTATTAATGAAAGCTTATTTAATGTATTCAATTTTGCGGTGGCCAGAATAGTAAATAGTCGAAATAAATTAAAATATGATTAAATACGCCTTCAACATGTATCGAAAGACAAAAACATATTATGCACTGATATAGAGATTGTAACTTAAATTAATATATGATAGTTATATTTCGTATCTGTTGATGGGCATTCATAATGCAGCTTTCATTATAATTAATTTAACGAGAGGCCGCGGGTTCGATCCCCGCACCGAGACAAATGTTTGTGTGAACCACAAGTATTTGTTTCGGGTCTGGGTGTTTGTGAGACCGAAAAGTCTCTCGTAGTTCCTGATACCCACAACACAAGACTCGATCTTAGTGTGGGGTCAGGACTATGTATGTGACTGTTGGGTGTATTTATTTATTTATTTATTTATTTATTTTATTTCATTGTAAAAGTTGTATACAACATTAACGCCTGTACAACATACACATTGTCCATAGCTATAGAATTATACAATGATGTGTGGTGTGTTTCTATCAGTAATACAGCATTAGCGTTGTGGACGCTCCCTACAGACAGAACTCATCCACCAAGAATACGACTGAGAGATTTTGTTAATAAATAAATAATATACAACACAATGCACCATGTATCTCTGATCGTAATTTTAATACATCAACGTTTAGTATTTTTATATAAATTCTTTCGTTGATATATTTATGACTGACTATAAAATACTTACAATTCCTCTTTCCCTCCAAAACATTGTGTTTAAATCGAACAGTATCACAGTTCGCACTTGGGATAGTATTCATTTTTTCGCAGTGAAATAGCAATGTTTTTGTTCATCTTTCCATTGTGTCAGTGCAAACCCAGCGATGCATGAATCCCGTGATAGTGTAGGAATATTTTAACTAGAAAAACCTGACCAAACGCACTAACGTTAACAATGAAATTGTAGCTCGCATTTTTTGTTTCCAGTTGTAAATTTTCCTAAAAAAAACTGCTCATTATCGTGCTGTTAGCATTTTGTGCCATTCTAGTGCATACGAACTGTATGTGTGCATTTTACAAAAAGCGACGCTGCCACTACAATGTAAGCACTGTCGTTTATTGAAGACAATTTGCAGCCAGCCACGTTCATAATTGCCAATAAATAGTGCATTACCGATACAAAAACAAACCTTACATAATTCCACGGTTGAAAAACAACGGAACAAATACTCGTACAATAATTACGGTGGAGAGTGAAATTATAGATTTTATTGCACTAAATGATCAGGATAAAGACGTCGTTAAAATGCCAAAAAAACCTTAACAGCGCCAGTTAATCCGACTCGAATCTTAATCAGACTTTAATGACCTCGCCGAGAGCACAAAAAATGTCTTGCCAACGGTATTATCAGTTAGCGTTGAGAATTTGGGGAAATATTAGGTGAATCCGATAGAATTAACGAAGGCCGGATCGTTTACATTCATTATTTTGATGTTTAACTCCCGTTTTGGTAGCGTTTACAACGGATACGAGGTTTGATAAATAAAATTGTATGGAAGCCAAGATGTTTAGCTTACATTTTTAGCAGTCGACCGGCTCACTGCCAGCCAGTTCGAAAAGAAACTAGGCTCTACAGCTCAATCACTCAAACTTCAAAATGATACATTTAAATAAAAAGTATACTTTTCTTTCAAATATACAGTGGTCTTTATATAAAACCGGAAAAACATGTGTACCAACTACCGCACAATATTGTAAACTAAAGCATAACAGCATTAATTATTAATATATAAAATCAGAGGACAGACGGCTATTTAGCGGCGCGGCGGTCGGAAGCAGTTCGATTTGTTGAATATTTCACCAGCGCGGACTATTCAATATTCAAGTGCGTCTCTTTGAAGAGCCCACTTCAAGAGTTGTCTTGATAAATTCCATGACAGTTTAATTTGCGGAAGTCAGTTTCAGTGCCGGTTTGCGGCGATGGGATAGCTCGATTAACCAACACCTGCTCATCGTAAATTTAATTACGAGACAATATCTGTGTTTGATATACTGTTTATATAAATTATTTGAAAGTTAGGAATTCAGCATTAACATTATTTTCTACGACTTTATTTTTGTAGTGCCTAATATTCTTTGATCGTATTGAAGAAAGCTGTAGTTAACTAAGGTTGGAAATTGATCTCGGTACGGAGATTTGCTAGCCCCCTATTACATTTAGGACGGAAAAAAGCGAAGATAAGTGGGTCTTAATGGTTTCTTAGATTTACGCGAATGTTACACATTGAAATAAAACTATTTTATACGGATTTTATCGCGATTTGGTTTAATTTTTACATTTTTTAACTTCCGAAGCTTTTTTAACTTCCGGAGCTTTCGATTACTTTACAGCTTTCGTGGTCCGGAGTCCGCCCCTTGACCACGAAAGCTGTAAAGTAATCGAAACGTCGGGAAGTTAAAAAATGTAAAAATTAAACCAAATCGCGATAAAATCCGTATAAAATAATTTTATTTCAATAAGTGGGTCTTGTTTTATGTCTGCCTTCCTCTCCGAGAATATAGGCTTGAGTTATGTCAAATATGTTACTTTCATATACGGAAATATTGTATGAACCATCAACGCACCGAGTACACAACTCAAAAGATACAATTTTCGCGCCCCGGAGCAACTCGAAATGACAGCTTTTACGATAGACATACTGAAACGAATCTATCTCGGGTTAAATGGTAGCGAAGATAGGGTCCGGATTTCCCAAAACGATCTTGGCAACAAGGCATACATGTTTTACGACTTGCCTCTCGTCATTTGCATTGACTTATGACTTATCGGCATGTTATTTAAGCCATAAATCACGAAAATGGCCATCAACGGAGCACCGAATTTAAGTCGCAAAGTAATATTAACTTTTTGTTCTTGTGGGACTTGTTTTGGTTCTGAGTTTAGGCTTTTTTATAAAACATAACGTTATTAAATTAGCGATATACCACAATTAACTTTATCTTGTACATTAAAGCTATTATAAACTCATAATAATAAATATTATTAAAACAATGTAATATAATAAGAGTTATCTTGTCCACTTTGTGCTATCATTGACTGGCTCACTATTATTGCTTTCTAGTAAATAAAATAAAATTGTTGTCTTATCGTATATCATTTCACTTATATGTTGTTTTCATTCACGTGAATAATATATAATATTAAAAACAAATAATTAATTTAATACTCATAAGATTTTCCTATTAAACCGCTCAACATTTTTATATAAAAGGACCCTGATGCTTCATTAGTATATCATACAAAGAATACTGTTTAATACGTTCGTAGCACAGGTTTTAGAATGTTTAACAAGATTTGGGCAAAGAGGTATAAAATTAAACCTTACTTACCAACAAACAGTTCTCAAATACTCCTCATGCGTGGGTACCATGCTGTTCTGGTCAGTCTGGTATTCCGTCTGCTGACTATTACTCAAGGTAGTGAGCGTCACTTCATACTTCTTACTGCAGACTTCGTATTCAGGACGCACAGTCTTCACACAATCAGCGTGTCTCAAGTACTCATCCTGGTACTCCCCACGGCTGCACAAGTCTTGCACCACGTCAATGATCCCCGCATAGATCCTACGGAACACCACTTGCTCCTGCTTCTCCATACAAACATTCGTGAAGTTCTCTATACATTTTATACCAGCCCGCAACTCGCTGAAACAAAATCGGATTGTAAACAACCGTCGCAAATAAACAACAGCCCAAAATAGAACGCAATGGCAACAAATTGCGGATAGCGTTTCGGTTTTGCAAACGTATTTTTTTTATCTTAAAATATTTTGTCAGACACTTTGAATATTTAAGCGTAAATGCTTTTAAAATTTTCAGAGATTCACCAACTTCCTTTTTATACTTTACGGAATAAATTAACTCTTAATGTCAAACCACGAACCGGAATACATGACAGGAACTCATTCCCTTGATAACTTAAACTTTGCTCTGTCTTAAATTTTATATTATCCATTACATTAAAGGATGCCAACATTAAACCAGGTTAACCTTATACGTTGTTAGACATTTGTAACCACGATTAACTATGTTGTTATAATTTTTAATATTAATATCTCACTCTGTGCAAATATTCCAATTGGACAACAATCACAAATAGGAAAGAGTATAAATTAAACAAAAATGGAGTCATTAACCAAAAATTGAATTATCCAAACGCAAAACAGTGAAATTGCCCGATACGACCGCATGAAAACGCATTTATTGGCCATTCACGAAGCACAATGCTGAGTGAAGTTAGTGAGTCGGACAACCAGTTTCAAATTGCTATTTACCGCAAACAAGAGCACTAAATTAAGATGAGCTAACTGCGTGGCGCGCACGGCAAGGTCGGAACTTGCCCGGCCCGCCGCGACTCGCCAAGTCTTTAACAAAACTTAGCCACTTTTCGCTGTTCCCACCGGAACGCAAATTAGGGCGAGTCGGATGACTTCACCCTAATATTATTTAAGTGAAAAAGTGAGTGGATTATTCTGGCGCTGAAGTTAAAACCTATATTGTTTTTATTTTTGAATTTGCTTGTTTTGGAAGTGATGTTACGTTTTGCTATATTGGGTGGGCAGATTATTTATTTGTCTTTTGTTTAGTACCTCCTTAGTTTAACTGACCGTAGGACAAAAGCTGTGCTCAGTGGCATGTAATTTAAAAATGAATATCCATAGCAGACTATTGTACTAATAAATTAACTTTTAACAACATATAAATAAAATAATAGGATAGTAAAGACCACTTATGATAGAAACTATAGTTCAGATTGTGTTCCCCCCTTATACAGTTAAACAGAATTAACAAAAAATCTCGTGATCTTTTGTTAAAAATTCTAAAATGTAATTCAAATTAACCTTTACAAAGTTGAAGTTGAAGTAAAAGTGTACGCTAGGATGTAAACAAAACACTTGAACGCCTTGAACACAAAGTATTTAAAATAAATTAAAAATGTAATGCCGGCACTGGCTGTTGAGACCATTCCAATCATTTTTAAATATTTTTTTATGGGTTTTAGTTTAATTTGACTGGCGTGAAAATATTGCTCAGAAACCTTTCTGTGTACTTGAAATTATTTCGCTGATATAATATTTAGTCGAAACGAAATTTATAAGCCAGTCTGTTAAAAACTCTTGAAAATATTATAAATTTTTCCTTACGACACGCACATCAATATATATTCGCGTAGCAAAATATAAAACTGGAAAATAATATCCTTCAAATTACAATTTATATAATTCACGCCTCATTTGGGGAATCGTGCCGTAGGCAGATACATTTGCAGCTCATGTTAGACCGATGTGCTATTGAATGCTATGAAATACAAAAATTTTCCTGCCATAATATTAAATAAAATGACAACTTTTATTTAATAACTGACGCAATTTTAAGAGTAATAAAATTTAACGCTCAGTTGGCAATTATCGTAATACATATGTATAAGTGGCATGAAGTGTTTTGTTAAGTTTGTAAAGCAAAACTCGGTTATTCTGTACGTCATCTTTGTTAACACGGTAATAAATTCCAATGTTATACGTAAAGACAGGTGGAAGGTCTCTCATATTATGTGAGAGGCCGCCTGGGTAGGTACATTAGGTACTGGGTACATAAAATTGAGCTCATACTACAATTTGAAAAACTGATAATATTTAATCTAATTTTGGTTATGTTATTACACCCGAATTCACATACATCTAACTCATTTGAATGTTATAGTTTTTTTTTCTCTAAAATGATATAATTTACATCTAAAACGGCCAAAGCTGTTTTGTAAGTGTAAGTTAATATTACAGATGAGGTAGCAGTCCATAGCATTCTACCGCGTAACATAAGAACGGACGATCCGGAACTCATCAAATATTTAAAGGGATTTTAAGCCTTGTTTCACGTTACTAAGAATTTAATGGAAGTTCATTTTAATAACGTCATGTTACAAAAGAACAAACATTTAAAATACAAAGTTCTCTCTCGTGGTTTCGTTCATATACTAAACTTGAAAACTGAATAAAATGGATTTCAAATAATTGTTTATTCACTTTGGATAATTAAATTTTCTGCATATCGAATTTAGAAAACAAAATCGTACTCACACACAGTTTTTATCCAATTCTTCTCTTGTCAGTGCGAATGATATCTCTGGAGAGCTGAGTACTGGTAGCGCCATCGCACATCTTTGCAGAAGATCTTCATCTCTGTTGCAATGCCCTTTTAGAGCACCTGTTGACAAAAAAAAATATTTTTATATCGATTTTGAATCATACATTCGATTATGGAACTTTAGCGCATCGATTCTTTAATACAAATCTGTGCATAGTTTATAAGTAATTTAACTATATACAGAGTGAGTTTTTCGATGAGGAATATCGAAAAATCATCAAAGGAGTAACGAGCCCGATTTTATTTTGCCTAAAATGACCGCTTTCCTTTAGTTTGCTATATGACACTACTTCCCAGAACTTGGTTCTTATTAGCAACATTATCGAATGGTGTAATAATACAGCACGTATCTTTTTTCCAAAATCCTCGCTAGGAATATTGATTTTTCAAAAATCCAAGCATGCAGTTGCAGATTTCAGCAACCTATATGTAATATACAGGTTGTTTTTTTCCAAATGGGCGATGGCCAAAACCGAAACCATGAGGAATAGCTAAAAATGCTAAAAGGAGTCACGAGCCCGATTTTGATGAAAACTAAACTAGATTTTTGATAAATCAATATGCCTCACCAAGAACCGAACCCATCTGGTTGAAAAAAAAACACGTACTGTATTATTACACCATTCGATGATGTTGCTAATAAGGATCAAATGCTGGGAAGAATTCTTGGGAAAATCTGTTAAGAGAAACATCCACGCAGAGACCTTATCAAATGTTATGTTTTGACGACTATGTCGCTATCTCTACCAACAATATTCTATTATTATATTGGATATGTCTGCATGCGGGACGCCGTGACAGAGGTCGCAGGTTCAATTGCAAGTCACGCACCTCTCACTTATCTGTACAACATTTATACATGGTTAATGATTAATTATAATATGCAAACATAAACAAAGATGATGAGTCTTATCACTTATTGTTGTATATTTCCTGATTTAAAGCATACAAGTTTACAAAAAAAGAAACTATGCCTCTATCATTATTTTACAAGTTTATTAGAATTCAAGTTTGTTTTTTGGAAGTGGTAGAAGCCACGGTGTTGTCAGTCGTAACTCAGCATGAAAGAGCAAGCTCATACATACATACATACATAAACTCACGCCTTTATCCCCGAAGGGGTAGGCAGAGGCGCCACCAGGACGCCCACATTTCGCCTCGTATGTTCCGTCCCACGATGTGATAGGGGGCGAGCCTATCGCCATATCGGGCACAAATTCCTGACTCCGGGCTGATAATGAATAGAAAAACCCAATATCACTTTGCCCGATCCCGGGACTCGAACCTGAGACCTCAGCTTTGTAACCGTACCGTAATACAACTACGCCACCGAGGCAGTCAAGAGCAAGCTCATACAGGGCGATACCACTGTTTTACAATCGACAGCTGTGCTGTCGCGTTTCGATCGGTGAGCGAGATTATCGGATGCCCAATATCACATTCTCTTTCCATCCGTTTTCCTTCCCACTACCCTCCCGATATGATGGGCCGGCAAAACATTCATGATCCAAGCGTTGTGGATGTTCATAGGTGTTCATAGGTCACTTATAATCAGATGACCAGTTTGCTCGTTTACCAGTTTGCCAGAGGCCAGAGCTATGCAATAAAAAAAATCTCAAGAAGAACCTCGGAATGCTAGATGAATATGGCTGATCAATTATTATTAAATGCCGACTTAAAAATAAGGAAGAAAACATATTATTCCGGTATTTTCGGCTGGAACATATTATTGAATACTGATGAAAAATGTAATTATAAAGTAACAAATTCAGTATATAATATTGAAAACTCTTAACAACAAATTTTTTATAAAACCAAATTATGATAAAATCATTTATGAAACTGAGAATATTATCGTTTGCAGGTGCCTTCCTCGATAGGTAACCGGGGCCAAAACCTCTACGGAGAGTGGGCATTCCCCTTTAATGAATTCTAAACATCCCTTAACGTTAGGAACTATAAATAACAGTACTTAGTTACTCTTGAGCTTAAAGGTTATATCTAGGAACATTGTGGTGCAAAATAGCTGTTGACTAGCGTTATCTCGTTCCTCTTAAACGCTAAGTCCTCTACGACCAAACTTGTCCTTAGACTTCCACCTGCATTCCTGCATTGCCGGTGAAACGTCTTTGAATAAATTTTATCTCCTTTTTTTTATTTATTCCACATACTTACTATATAGAGGTTTCAACCAATACAGTAGAAAAGAACATTTTATTACATTACATTATTAAGTATTTATTCTATTTGTGGAAACTTTTAATTGACCTTTATATTTAGCACTTGTCGTTTTTACGCTAGTTGTAAGATTGCCTAAAATAAATTTAAAGAAATACATAAGCGGCTTCTGTGAACTCCGTGAGTATAAAAATATAAAAAAAAACTTGGATAAGTTAGATTGTTCCTAAAGACTAAATAAAATGTGTGAATTAGCACACTTGTATATTTTAATTTATTTTAGCAGCTGAATATATAAAAATGTTAAGTTAATATTTTAACTTTCCATTATATGTAATTAAGTGAAAATATGCAAATAATATGGCCGCTATTATTTTTTTCCGTATACAACAGCTAAGTAAAATGTAACAAGGTTAATTTGTTTTCATTTCTTTTTGGCGTTGTCCTGCCTTCCCACTCAATGCCCGCCTTTTTAACCAATTTTCTATTTCCACAGCTGCAAAATTCAAGTCTCTCTAAGTAGAAATATAGGTAATTTAATTTTTTTTTTTTTTTTTATAAATCTTGGGCATTCTGTGATCGCATGTATGATCGAGATCCACAGCTGCAAAATTCAAGTCTCTCTAAGTAGAAATATAGGTAATTTAATTTTTTTTTTTTTTTTTATAAATCTTGGGCATTCTGTGATCGCATGTATGATCGAGATCCACAGCTGCAAAATTCAAGTCTCTCTAAGTAGAAATATAGGTAATTTAATTTTTTTTTTTTTTTTTATAAATCTTGGGCATTCTGTGATCGCATGTATGATCGAGATCCACAGCTGCAAAATTCAAGTCTCTCTAAGTAGAAATATAGGTAATTTAATTTTTTTTTTTTTTTTATAAATCTTGGGCATTCTGTGATCGCATGTATGATCGAGATCCACAGCTGCAAAATTCAAGTCTCTCTAAGTAGAAATATAGGTAATTTAATTTTTTTTTTTTTTTTTATAAATCTTGGGCATTCTGTGATCGCATGTATGATCGAGATCCACAGCTGCAAAATTCAAGTCTCTCTAAGTAGAAATATAGGTAATTTAATTTTTTTTTTTTTTTTATAAATCTTGGGCATTCTGTGATCGCATGTATGATCGAGATCCACAGCTGCAAAATTCAAGTCTCTCTAAGTAGAAATATAGGTAATTTAATTTTTTTTTTTTTTTTTTATAAATCTTGGGCATTCTGTGATCGCATGTATGATCGAGATCCACAGCTGCAAAATTCAAGTCTCTCTAAGTAGAAATATAGGTAATTTAATTTTTTTTTTTTTTTTATATATCTTGGGCATTCTGTGATCGCATGTATGATCGAGATCCACAGCTGCAAAATTCAAGTCTCTCTAAGTAGAAATATAGGTAATTTAATTTTTTTTTTTTTTTTTTATAAATCTTGGGCATTCTGTGATCGCATGTATGATCGAGATCCACAGCTGCAAAATTCAAGTCTCTCTAAGTAGAAATATAGGTAATTTAAAAATGATACGTAAGTAATTAATTAATAATGTAATGGGACATCTTACGATACATTAATATTATATCAGTGAATTTATTACATTTTACTGAGTGCGTTATTAGTTCGACATAAGTACATTTACGTGAACAGAATGTAATATCTATTCCTTCTTTCATTACTAAATTATATTAATAAAATGCTGCGTGGTAAGAGTCCGAAATGTTCTCTTATGTTGTTATCGTAAAATTAGATTTTAATATTAATATATAAAGAAATAAATATATAAAACCCTAGAAGAATATAATTTAAGGAAGCATTAGTAAATTAATAATAAGCAAGATGTTTGGGCATAATTAACAATGCATAATTTATTATTCAGGAGTAACTTCCACCTTGTTTTTTTAAATGCTCTTCATCATTCTAATAGGTGTTCTGGTACGCCCTTAAATCAAGTATGTTGTTCGACCTTTATCGACGCTTATTTTGTAGAATATTTTATGATAAATAATGTTGAAACTTGAAAATACTTAAAAATATACTTTTACAAAAGGTACACTTGTTCTAAAAAGGGGGTGAAATTGGGCTGCTGATAAACCATTAATATTTTAGTCACAAGTAGGCCATAAAAGATAAAATATTTCATCCAAATCAAATCCGCATACAAATGTCAGTCCATCCGTCTGTCTTGTTTCAACTTAAAATAGTATAATTATAATCTAACTGCATATTTTTAGATTACAATTTTTAGACTAAAACAATTATTGAATACTACCAATAAGTAGCGGTTGGCGACGATGGGCTGAAGATCGAGCCCAGTGGCGTGCTATGGGAGAGGCCTAAGTCCAGCAGTGGACGCAGAAGGGCTGATGATGAATGAATGAATGAATATTATTGGACTGCAGATTAATAGTATCTGAATATCGAAAGTTATTTTTTTAAATGTTTTTTTATACTTGCAGTGTCAAAATCCCACGATAATATTATTTTTAAACTGTTGTTATCAACTTTGGTGTCATCCCGGCAAAGACGACTCATGCATACCGTAGCTACAGTGACCTACAGTAAGTACAGTACAGTAAGACACACTTAAACACTATGGAGTAAATATATTTAAAATGTATTTACTCTCACAAAGTGATGCTCGCGATATTTAGTTTGACATTATTGAAGATTTGCCGGCTGACACCTAATGATAAGTTATCTATTTCGCGAGTGTCTAGTGCATTATCAAGGACGCTATACTTCATTTATCACTACTCGCTAGTGTTTGAAATAACTCTAAAGTAAAGACTACTATCGTAATATTTTCGATAGCGGCAAAAAAATAAGGTACCTAAAGTTGTGATTGAAGCGAAATTGTTTAAAAGTTAATAATTTAAGGAATCTATAATTGTGTTACACATTAATAACTATACTAACAATTAGCCTTACTGTTTAAAACTATGGTAACAATTACCATCGAACTTTGTTTCTTTTTTTTAATAGTTTTAAATCGCTTCTAAACTTGAACTTGGCAACATATTATGCAGAACTGAGACCAACAAAATGTTGAAGTGTAAAAAACATTCTAACACTGGTTTTGGTCTATAAATAAAGTGGTATTTTCTCAACAAGATTTGTTAACAGGTTTGTTGAAATGCATGTTAGTTTTATTAAAATGCTATGTCTTTTTATGACTTAAGCGCGTTATTCGCTTTAACATGCACGTTAAAGAAATTGAAATTGAATATTTTGGCCTAAAGAAGCTGTTGTAGAATTGAGCAGTATTTAAATGGTGTTTAGAAGTGCCATATTTATATTTATATTTAAACATATGCATTCTACTAAGGAATCAAAACTGTACAACTAATATAATTCTATGCATTATTTTAAAATGACTCATGACCTCTGCAAATTTGACGTGGAAAATTCTTGCATCCTTGGTAAGTCTTTGACGCAAGAAATAATTTTTTGTACAATAATGATGTACACTTTGAAAAATCTGTTGTTGTTAGGAGAAAACTTAGCTATAAAATCGAAATCGGGTATAAATTCTTTACCAGTTATCAAAAGCGTTCGAATATACTGACGAGTAGGTATATGGGATGAAGGGCACAAAAAATAAACTCGTTTATTTAAAATAAGTTTGGGCTTTTATTTCATTCATTTTGCAAAATGATAAAACCACGCTTAAAACGCGCGTACAATTAAAATAAAATTGAAGCGCTTTATATTTTATTTAATGATCTCTATCATTACTTTTTTTCTGGAGTGCAGAAAAAGATTCGTAAATATTTAATACAATAATTGTCTATTAAAATATTACACAATGTTCTGAAACGTTTGATTATACTTATGATACATATAAGTAGTCGGTCCGTCATTAAAATATTGTACTTACAACTTAAAAAAAAATATTATAGTACAATACTCCATTGCTAAAAATACCTTTAAGTTTATTATTTTTGTCCTGTTAAAAGTGTTAAAACACCATAAATAAAACTATTATAATTATGAAATATGACAAAAAGGATATTTACTACAATTTTATAGTACGAAAATGAAGTAGAGCGCAACGTGGCGCTCTATCCTTATCTTATCTATTATTTTCCAAATAAAAATCATACTGCATTCTTTCAAGTTATTTGAATATGTACATTAATGTAAATCAAGGCTGCTAAGGCACACGATTTGCCGGTGTTGCGTTATCTGTCGGTGTCGCGGCGCGTCACACAATCACAATACCAGTTCCACGAGACCGCCACGCGCGCCCTTACCAACTCTACATGTGATTGGAAAGTTTTAATCTCCACATAACCATATAACCTAAACATTGTATCTATTGATCTTCTCCAATGTGCAAATTGCTCGACACGTTTTGTTTCTTATTCGCATGACATCATCCTACGTGTTGCAAATGCGTAATACACGTTCAAAACAACGCAATTTTTTGTGCATTCCAAAAATACTTGAAATCTAAATTTCGTGTACGTCAATGAAGGATAGGCCACGCGGCGATGTCATAGCGTGTGTCGTTTAAAACGTTGTTATTTTTAACAGTACCGTTCTGAGAAGTTTGCATTCCGATGGTATGGTGGGGAGCCAAGCCCACCACGCCGCCGGTGCTCATTGGTCGCCAGGCATCGTACGATATTTATAGGTGTGTGCGTGCGCCGCGCCGTGTACACCATACACTCACTCAACAGTGGAATAATCAAGCAGCAATATAAGAAGCATCGTTCTGTACAACCGTCAATTGTCTGATTGAATTGCTTTGATGCCTTAGGAAGTCATTCTTGCCTTGACACACTAGCTGCTATTTGTTCGTTGTGCTGACCTCTCATTATTGAACAATTGTGCACTCTTGTTTACTACTCTGCTGTGGAACGTGTTTACGTTTTAAAAATTGCTCGCGGAAGTAGGTGTGAGAGAAACGGCTGCGATAATTATTGTACGCTGAATATTTCACTTTAATACATTGCATAACACGCGATATATGCTCGTGCAGCAAACAATATGTAGTTTCGTAATACACTTTGTTAACATCAAAATTAACTAAGCAGATATATTAGCAGAGCCAAATTTAGATCAACCTTCGAATTGCAGCGACGTTTATCCTTGGAGTTTCTAACAGAATAGTCTATTTTAATACGCTTCCGTCTCTCCTAATTCTATGTATAAACGCGAAAGTTGTTGGCTTGTTGATTTATCCTTCTTTCACCCGACAAAGGAGCAGTGAATCGACAGGGTTTGTTACATAGATATAAATTATGGGGCGCACAGTGACATAAGCTGCATTTTATCCCGGAATAATGTACGGTTCCAGCATTTTTAAAATCGTGGAAGCGAAGTCGGGTTATATTGCTATTATTAAACAGACAATACCTGCCTACACAAGTTTACAAGTCGAAGTTGTTTAAATACATTTCTGTTCAATATCGTGATCATTTAATTTAATTTGTTTAAGTAGAATCGTAGACATAAGTACCTATATAAATAATCCCCGACAACTTGTAAGAGGCTGCCGTCTAAGCGTATTTGCGTTTTGAGAAGGTTCAATAAATTAGTGGTTTCGTCGACTGAATATATTCGTAGTGAGCATGAATGTAATAAAATGCGGTGGAGAAATAAAATTAGTTTGTAAGAGTCATACATACCGTATGTGGACTTGTATGACTGAGTAACCTAACAAGTAGAGCCACATTACAGGGAGTTTTATGTAACTGCATCATGAATGAACCGGTTGGTATGGAGACGGGTATGAGTTATACTTTAAAAATAAACTATAGAGTTAATAACGCTGTAGTTTACATATGTACATAAATCAAATTGATAGATAATTCGAAAAGTAAGATGTATGGACTTGGGCTTAGACCAACGATCTCTAATTTGGCAGTCCGTTACGCTACCACCGGCTAACACTTTCTGACTAAATAACTGACAAAAAATATTATAAAAACCTCCCCCAACGGGACGGAATCCAGAACGCGAACTCTTGCAATAATTACAATCTAAATATATTTTTAGATAAATCCGTAGGCAGATGAATAAGATTTACGTGTGAATCTTTAATGTAGCCTCGAGTTCCAATCTCATTTTTAGATACTAAAACTTTAAAAATTCACGCCCCTGGAGCGAAATAGCGTGGATTTTAAGCACTGTTACATGAAATGCCTAATGGACAGATAAATATATCATCGCGTCTAACAGTATATTGCTGGAATCCTGACGGTGTAATATCACATGTATTTTTATACTGGTACGATAAAATGTCGCTAATGCATCTAACATTAGGTAGGTATTTCAACTTCCATCCATCCATCCATCAGCCAAAGGACGTCCACTGCTGAACATAGGCCTCTCCCAATGATTTCCACAGTGACCTGTTGGAGGCAGCCTGCATCCAGCGACGTCCCGCCACCTTTACCAGGTCGTCTGACCATCTTGTGGGTGGACGTCCTACGCTGCGTTTTCCGCTACGTGGCCTCCATTCGAGAACTTTTTGGCCCCATCGGCCATCAGTTCTCCGCGCTATGTGCCCCGCCCATTCCCACTTCAACTTACTAATCCGCTGGGCTATGTCGGTTACTTTAGTTCTCCTACGGATCTCCTCATTTCTGATTCGATCTCGTAGGGAAACCCCGAGCATAGCCCTCTCCATAGCTCGTTGAGTGACTTTGAGCCGCCTAATAAGGCCCATAGTGAGAGGCCACGTCTCGGTGCCGTATGTCATCACTGGCAACACACAACTATCGAAGACTTTCGATTTGAGGCACTGAGGTATTTTGGACAAGAAGACGTCGCGTAGTTTCCCGAACGCTGCCCAATTCAACTTAGTTTTAAAAAATTACAAAAATAGAAAAATTGCAATAACATAAAAAATATATATTTTAATTAAGAAATGCTAGATAAAAGTGGCATTTTTAGTAATTTAAACATCAAATTGAAAGCTATCCGACTAGAAAACATTCCCAGGATTTAAAGGATGTTGAAAACTTTCGAGCTTTTTTAATAATGTCGATGTAACACATATTTGTTAATCAGCACACATGTTGCAAATAATATTTAAAAAAACTATATTCTTTATTATGGTAGAATCAAAAACTATTACTTTCCTATATTTTCTTTGTAATGGGAATTAGCACCTTAATAAATAAGCTATCTGTAAGCTATATTTCCTGTCGTAAATTCTTTGCGGTAACTTAACATTATTGTTCTAAACACCCAGCACTATTACAAGACTATTATACACTCCGAAATTAAATAATTTATGGGCCATATAAAACATTTAACAATACATTGCGTAATTACTTAAACAAACATAATATTGATGGTTTGTGAAGTGCAAATAACAATGCAATGTAGTAATAAATACTTTAAAATAACCAATGTGCACGAATTATCACATCCGCAATCTTGTCAGGTGTCCGATTGGTCAACTTTTACGGGTTTCCGCGATTACCCCTTATCAGTTAACAGTGACGGTTGTTTCTTCATTTATAACCGGAAATATGTGGCGTGATTTGTTTACATGACATATTACCTGCTTTACTTAATGGATAGGCAGAGATGTGAAGAGAGATCCGACATATTTTTGTGTAGTACGTGAACGCTCTCTTTCCCAAGCTTCGTTATTTCATCTAATCTTTGGCATGCTCGATGGTAAGACCCTTAGCTCTTATGTATTCCTTAACGACATCAAGACAGCATTTTTTAACGACCCTGGGAACTTGTGTCAGCTATTTTAAGTACTGCCAATACACAAAAAATTCAAAGAGATATCAAAATACAGTGTAAAATTAAGACTTGTCGAGTCTTGACAATCTGACTTAGCAGGAAAGGTAACAGCTCTAACAGACAGACAGTAAGATCACGTCAGCATTCTGTGAATCTAATGTCAAGCAGACTCAGCAGGACGGCTATAAAAATAGACTATGCTATTCTCTACCATATAAATAAATACAAACACAGGAAATGAAAGTACTCGTGGTATACGCTGTCGTAAATTATCATAATTTTGAAAGGCTGATTATTAATTAAGCATTGTACTATATATAAACGCTGATTAAGATAATAGGAAATCATGACTAATATTGCCGATAATAATAATTGATACATTTTTTCACATTACACAGAAGGAAATTACATGTTTATGTAATTTGAGGTAATGTAAGTATGTACTGACATAAATAAAGACATAAATAAACTCATCGTAATTAGTAGACATACTAAATCCATCTTGATATCCATAATCCATAACGTAATACGACAAAGCGTGCGTGGCCTGGTGAAAATTAACATCCTAGAGATCGGACATTTGTCCAGACGGTTCTCATATGAAAACTATATAATATATTCTATACCAATGTTGCCACAGGACGTCAACTGTTAAACATGGGTCTTCCCCAAGGGTAAAATTAAATGAGATAAATAAATCTGATATACAAAATGTGTTTACTGATTAGCGTATCTGCCCACTGCAGCGTCACTGGAGAGTGATGGAGCTGTGTAATAGGCAGCTAATTAAGCTGTCTATTAAAGAATTTTTCGTCTGATTCATAGCACCGTTTTAGTATACTAGGTTGTAGTGAGCAGTGATTCTTATTTATCACGCTAACACGTATTATACATTAAACATTTTTTTGCGTAGGGAAAAACTTATTTTGTAAACTGACAAATAAAGTACTTTTTCTTTCTCTCTCTCTCTCTCTTTTGAGCCAGAGAAAGTCCACTGCTGAACATAGGCCTCTCCAAGGATCCACATTGTAGTACTTTATAGTCAGGTAAAAAGAAACTGTAGCGATCCGTATATTGCGTACTTCTACTCAAACAAAGTCGCGCATAAGAGCTAGTTATTTCATTAATAAATTAAAGCGTAGACATTAGATAACAGCCATTACAAACAATAATTGATTGTGTAAATTTTCCGCATACGATACGATCGTCCAGATAAAACATTGCAAATATCGAGACACGGCGCGTATCTAGATTGGAGTTTCGTGTTTATCTTACTTCGTTGCGATTTTTTGTACAAGATAATTGTGTTTTTGTACTGGCTGTGATATTTTTTTGGGTCTGCGTTAAATGGTTTTTGAATATCGTCCGTTTCGGTATTTTTTTATCCTCTATAGAGGAGGATATGATGGGCTTATGCCGGAATTTACCCCAAGAAAGTTTATTAATATAATATGTTGATATTTCTTTATATAGTACCTACAATGCCTAGTTTAAAAAACATTTTTGACGAGAGGACTGATATTTTAATTTAAATTATCTATCGAGAATTGTTTGTTACAAACTAGGTATAATAATATTTTTAGTACGGAGAAGTATTCAAATACGCGATAATTTTAGATAACGGAAATTTTACGAAGATTAATATTATTCCAATGTTTGAACCCTTGTCATAATTTAGGCTAAAGTTCCGTAAGTCTAAACCATCTGCTAGTCTGTGATTATAACGGTATTACTTCGTTTATTTATCCAACCAATTATTATTGCTCAAAGATTTCTGTTCTCTTATCGGTACGTACATTGCGAGTAGAAGGTCATGTCATTGATTTTGGGAATTACAAGCATTTTTGCGAAATATAGAAGCCGTCATTATGTTTAACAGACAAGTCGCTCATGGCTCGGCAGACAAATTACAGTAACGAAATATTTAACTATTCATTCGGCGTCAATCCTTATTTGCTTTAAAACGCGAACGTCCATGAACGACACATGCAGGTAATATATTCGTCTTTGTTTTATATTCTTTGCTATACTTAGTCACGTGAAACGACGCTTAGACGAAAATTAAACATTAGGTTCTTATTTATAATGATTAATGAGTTATCCTAAATAAGCTGAGCCCTGTTAAAAATGAATATAAATTTTAGCGTCTAATAAGGCACATAAAAATTTTGGATAGCTAATTATGAATAGGACCAAAAATATAGAGACTAGCTATCATAAAACAGGCTGACACGATCAACAACAAAACCGATCTAACACGACTGACCCGAAATAAAAGCGGATGATTTACGTGTTTTCAAACGATTGAACGGAAACTTGCAGAAAGGTCAACAAATGACTCAATGAAGGCACATCCCAGTGGAATCGACGCCGGGACAATGCCCCAGCGATCGGGAAGCAAATCTTCCATTTGGCCGACGTTTCTATCCGCGCGCGCTCCCGCTCCCGCTTGTGCCGCTCATTTGTCATCTCACGCTAAAATGGGGTAGCTTTTTGTCCGAACCGCTGACTTCATCCCAACTTTTATAAGTAAATCGAGTTTTATTATCGTGGCGCTAATGTGTTCCAGCGTTGTCACTGATCATCCCATTTGTTCTTACCGAGTTGATAAAGTCAGAATTGCATTATTTACGACCGATAGTAGATGATGTCCTGTATAATTTGAGTATTTTTTTAACTGCTCAATATAAAAAAAGGACCGATTAAAGGATTTTTCTCTACGTCGACTAAGTAGTAGTTACTAGTCTTTAAATAAGGAACACTCATTACTAATTTAATTCATTTACAATTCAAGTATGTAATTAAAGAAAGATAAATTCAATTCCTTAAACGTAATTTACAGCGACGCGTACCCAAAATGGTGCACATATGTAGCCATTATTTCATTTATTTATACAAACGGTATCTGATTTCCACGGAAAATGTTTAAGCCGGCCTCCTGTGGGCTATAAATTTGGATAAAACAATTTCATCTGACTGGAATAGCACCCCAAACTATGCGGCTTACCTCATAAATCCCGATTAGGCTTCGGGTGAAAGAATGAATCAATGGATTATCCTGCAATAATATTTGTTCAACAAATAACGTATCTATTCAACATTTTGTAAAAAATACTACGCTTATTCACATTTTCAAAGCTTAAAGGAAAATGTATGGGTTTTTTTTCTCGTGTCTAAAATATATTTAAAGTTCGAAAGTAGGTACTTGACATCGTTTTATGGAATGCAATGATTCTTTATCCCGTTAATATACTTACATATCGGTATTACGCACGTGAGAAGTTGTCGCTATATACAAAGTGATTTAGCTATTGAGTTTTCAATACTCTTAAAGCCATAAACATCCTAAGAAATAATAAAATTCACATAAAAACACAAGACTATAAAATTACGCTGATAATTATTTAATTACGTAAAGTACGTATTTTATATTCCACTACATAAAAAACCTTTGCTAAAATTAACGACGGAAATTTCTACATAATTAATGGGATGTTCAACAACGAATTCCATCTGAAAGTTAAGAATAGAGTATAACCCGTTGAAAATCAACAGTGGCCCAACCTACCCCCGGGGAGTTGTTCGGTCGCTAAGGTAATCATGCACCTTTTCGGCAAGAGGGTTAGAAATATCAAGCTTCTCATCCCTTTTCCGCATACCGTATATACAATAGAGGCTACACGGCGGGTCAGTTACAAAGAAAAACAACTCAATTTCAAACAAAATGTACTTACATTTGGATAAGATTATGCAACCCTATTTATTTACACGACTGTATTGGAAGTTACAAATATTTTAAGTGTACATGCATCTAGTATTTATACTGAAAGGGCGTGCCTTTGAAAAAAGACCGTTCCTAAAATCATAATTACATATTTTCTCTTAATGTCAGGATAAATACAAAGCGAATAATTTACTAAAAATTCGTTACTGCTATTACCTATTCAATTATAAATATTTAATTTTAATAAAACTGTACTCATAATTTACCTGTTACTTTAAACTTATGACGCCATTTTACCTCTTGATTAACGTCAGCTTAAAAATAATTGGCAATGACGACACATGGCGTGAGTTTTGCGCTGATTAAAATCGTATGACGGTTTTTCCGCTTTACTAAAATAATTTTGTTTTCCCCAAAGGGTTAGTGGTAAGCGACCCGTTGGACAAAATGAAACCAACTGATTAAAATCAATCAACAATAAAATAATAGTATGGAGATTAGTAGAAATAGACTTAACTCTTCTGGCAAAGATCATGTTTTTTTTTAAATATATAATCGTAAACTTTTATATAAACGTGACAATTTGACTACACGACAGAGAATGGTATATGCAATAGTTTCCAAATAAGAACCAGTCAAATCAGCCCGCTAAAAACATTTATGTATGTGGATGATACCAAAAAGTTGTGAGTTTATATGGCGAGTTAATACATCTTAAAAGGGATTTACTTTCTGTCTCTTATATTACTTTCCGATGAAATACGAATATTCTGCTGCCAAACTATATTTTAATAACCGACCTATTTACCTTTACGATTTCTACGAAAACCTTTAAAGGTTTTCGCTAGTTATCTTAGCCTTGGTAATTAAAATATAATATTCCTTTCTTTCAAAAACTGATAATGTAACATATTCCTGGAATGTTGTTATAAAATGGCTAGATAAATAGAATAGCGTGATCAAATACCTGGTTTTATAAATTATACACGTAGCAATGGGGTAGAAAGATTTTTCTCATAGTTTATTACGCATGAAATGTAGAACCATATTAAGTTTCTTTTCATTCCGTAAAAGCAGATAGCTTCAAGCTTGTGATATTTTTATGAGTAAGATTTATATCCGGCAACATGTAACACCGCATTATTTAAAGAACCAACGTTGTATTTGCTAGAATATATCAACTTGTAATCCTCTTTGTAAACAAGTGCTTTATAAAAAATACTTATAAAAAAAATAACGGATAACCATTATCAAAACTATAACATACATGTGATGTATGTATGTGATGACTATTCAACAGAAAGAAATACACACTCAATCCAAGTTCTGTTTCGTAAAAAAGCACGATTCTCATAACCCTCTTCTTTCTAATCCAAAATATGTCATAATAATACCATTAATTAAATTTTACTAAAATTTCAGGCTCATCCGTACGCCTTAAATTCCGCCCTGTTACAATTGACATATCCAGCCTGCTCAACACTTCGTAGTTCATTAATTAGACAGCCTCCGTGGCGCAGTTGGTTAGACGCCGGCTGTGAAACGAGAGGCCGCGGGTTCGATCCCCGCACGAGACAAATGTTTGTGTGAACCACAAGTATTTGTTTCGGGCCTGGGTGTTTGTGAGACCGAAAAGTCTCTCGTAGTTCCTGATACCCACAACACAAGACTCGATCTTAGTGTGGGGTCAGGACTATGTATGTGACTGTTGGGTGTATTTATTTATTTATTTAATGTATTTAAAGTTTATGGTTTGCATAATTCAGTGCATCCAAACGGGACATCATCGATATGCGTCACGGCGCCACTGAATCGAATAGGGCATAATTGCACGCCACAGACACACTGTACTGCGGAAAAAACCACCTCGTTATATGCGGTACGATTTATTAACATCATAACGCAGCGACAGTTGTAAATATACAGATTTTATTTTCCACCTCCAGCGAAGTCACGATCGAGCACGATTTTCGTTTCAATATAATTCGCAGTAATTGGATTTATGAATAAATTCCGACGAATTATTTTTTATATTCTTAAATGACATCACGAAATGCAAAATGATTACATTTTCACGCGTACGCAATGCGCTTGTCTTCAATTATCGCAATGGAAACACTTTAATTGTCCATGTAGACCAGGTAAAGGACTTAGGACTCCTGATAGACTCGCATTTAGACTGTAAGTCGCATGTATGCTAGTTGCTAGTGAAAATGCAAATAAAATTTTAATGCCATAGTTTGGAACTCACTCACCACTCCGATCAAGATTCATTTTATGACAAGCCCAGTCAAATACATATTAAGATTAAGATATTTCAAAATAGTTATATGTAGTTTTATTTTTAAAAATTAAAATGCTAAATATTTTTAAAAATTAAATTAAATTTGTGATTTTTATTAATAAATAAATAAAAATACCGGTAGGCGGGATTTATAAATATTTTAACTAGTATGCAATATGCGACCATTTTTGCTAATTTATTAGACCTTTATAACCTCCTGTAATATAACGGCAGACTTCAAAGAAACATGTTAAGAAGTTATCGCGAAAAAAATTATCTTACAAATTGCAATCAATGTAGTGATAACTATGAAAAATCATTGATTATGTTCAGATATCTAGAGCAAAAACATATAAAAATGCGGATGGAAATCTTGTGTCGCGTCGTACTTTGAACACCTCGTAATATTGATTACAGTCGATGATATTGGCCATAAACTTAATAGGTAAATAGGGAACTCAATACCAATTAAAAAAGTCTGAGGCTCTATGGCAAACACCACGTAATTAAGGAAGTTGCGGAGCACAAAGCCTAGCCTTTATAAAGAGATTCAAAGTAAACAAGTACAAAAATAAAGTAAGAGAGAAGACATGCCATACCGATATCATCACATCACAATGATCCTGATGACGTCATTATCATTAGCATACTTTTACAACGCGTTACTGATCTAAATACGCAAGACGTTCCCAAATATATCAACAAGTGTGACGTCACAACGTGGGCGGTTGGAACGTCGCCCGGCGACACCACGCCTCTAGTTATAAACAACTGAAAAACTTGATCTCATCTCAACAACTCGATTGCAATGAACTTGCACGCCGCCAAATACATGCGGTGAGACGTGTCTAGGAAGTGAATAGCTAGTTACGCGGACGAATTTGCCCGGTATAACGTAGGCAGCGACGTTGTTGTGCTGAACCCCTGGCACTGCGAAGGTCTATGGGCAGCGGTAGCCGCTTAACATCAGACGAGCCCCTAGCTCGTCTGCCTATAACGACAATAAAAAAACATATGCCTGACGGAACTGCCTGGCATTTATGGGGGCAAGGTTACGTCCAGCAGTGGACGGCGTATGCCGAGTATATCTGCCTGACAAGTGACAGTCGGATAAAATGTAAGCCCACGGGATGATTGCCTGCTGTCTGTGCTCAAAACTTATGGGTCATAAAACGAGAATCATAACTGAGGTCCAAGATCGTCTGTAGTGAAGTTGCGGATATTAGACCTGTCCGATGTTAGTTTCTCAACGTGCGATAGCGCCCTCTTCTGACCGTTTGCAACCTTTGTTTGGGTCGGTACAAGACCTAGAGGAAATTAGGGAAAGTTGAGATAGCAATGAAATGGCTGATTACGAAATACAGTCTAAAAAGACTTAAAACGCTAATCAAGTTCTAAAGTAATCTTTAATTTTATGATATTACATATTATAATTAATTCAAAATAAATATTTATACCACTTGTGCGAATTTCACATAGGTATTTCGGTAATTCAGGAAATAGATGAAAACTGAACTGAAAGATTTAATTATTCCTTCTAAGCTTCATGTTTATTATTATAATGATATACACATTACATGCAGATAAGTCGGCTACCTTCTTTCAGCATGGGTTTGGAAACTAAAACCCCGATGAATAAAAACGTTTTAACGATTTTTCACAAATCATTGTGAGAACGACACTGGATGGTATGAGGAAATATATTAATGAGTTGATTTTTTTTTCAAACTTTCCCATTTCATGTAATGTGTCATAATACAAAAGTTAATTTAATAAAAGCCTGTAAAAATAGCAAACCTAAAATGTTTATATCAACTAATTTAAATAGCGCGATATTTAAATTAACAGTTTATCTACGCTTATTTTAACTTGCTCAGTGTCTTCAGGGCGTAATTGCATATTTATCTTGTTCCTGTCGTTACGCGTTAAATTACTCCAACATAATATACTTATTATAATACTCGTATAGACTACTTAAGGCGTTTAAATTTATTTTTATTAGATTTGGTTTTGAATTTATTAATTGATATTGGGAATTAATATTTCAATAGATAAAATAACACATTTATTCTGTTTTTGTGAATATTTCTCTTTTACTTTTCGCACATAATATATTGAATATTTTAAATTATCATCGTCTCACATTCACTACAATCGAATTATTTGCAGTTAAAAATTAAATAAAACATGACTTGGAAATAAGAAACACTTATACAGGTTAATTCTTTATTAAGTCTATATAAATTTTCATTAGTGCCTCTAAAATAAATACGGGTTTATACCTAATGTCACGCAGAAAATGAACTAGTGTCTCATTAAATTATCTTTAAACGGTACTTACATAATATTACAAATATTCTAATAAGTATCAGGCACCGTTCATCCTACGCGCCTCAATAAAGTACGAACACTTGAAAGTTTACATAAACTACCCTCTATTATTACTCGCGCAAAGGGTATTACAATATTTAGTAGAAGGCAACAAACCTTAGACAAGCATTAAAAGAATACTACTGTGGACTATTATTTATATCCATTTAATTAATGAGTATTGAATATTAGCTACAAACTGAATATATTGACAAATGACCTACATAACGGACGTATTATACTGGCCAGTCTCAATGTGAAAATAAAAATCAATTAAAATCTAATTTTTGTTTTTGTTACTGTTTACATTGCTCGCGAATGTCCTCCAAAATTGGAACTTATCCAAATAAACTTATTATCGAACATTCGTTATTTATGGACGTTGTTATTGTATCTAAAAATATTCTAAAAACGTAACACGTGGTTTATTAATATTTCCGAACTCGTTCGATTTACGTTTTAATCATATCACATACACATCATTAAAGTTCTAAACCTTACTTTGTTGTAATCAACCATGAGTGTTGTAAAACAAAACCAACACGTTCGACAAGCACGAAAGTTGTGTGGCGTTCGTCTGTAACACTTTAATCGCACGTTTCCTATTCAATTACTAACTAAAATTAACATTCTAATCCCGTTGTAACTTTAGAAATGTACTAATTAGGAAATATAAACCAACTTACCCGTAAAGTTTAAACTTATAATTACAAACAAGCTACAAAAAATAATTTCTTTGGACATCTTGACAAGTCGCTAACACTTTTTCTTGGCAATTAAACTTTAATTAATTATACTATTCCAGTTCTTGTGATGGATAACCAAGTTAACACTTAGATAAACTTATTAAAACTTTTAAAGTTATTTTTGATATATCACAATGAACATTTTATTTTACAATGTTGTCGTAATCAAATACGTAATATTTATATGAACGCGTCACGTTCAAACATACACGTGAACTTATTCCAACTGTTGTTTGAACGAACAAGATTTGTACACCGCCAAAATACAAATGGATGACCGAATGAGTGAACGAATAGTTATTTTTCCAGGCCCACTGTTCAGACTGCACTATAATCTGTATCTGCTTGAACAATACTAATTTTTATTAAGGTACTGTATACTAATTATATCAGATTTTATTATAAATTTACTATTAAAACTAGAATACATAAAATATTTATAATATAACAGGAGTTATCTACTTCAAATGAAGTCTGAATTCCACTGCGTCAAATCACAAATGTCAGCTCACACTTCACAGCATCAGTCTGTGCTTCACAACTGTCAAGTTCGTGAATCAGCTGTCAGTTTCAGCTATTTGCGAATAAAATAATTTTAAGTAATAAAACAAACTAAATAATCATGCTGTGTTAATCTTATATAAACTTGCTTTTCTGACAAACTATTTAATATTACACTTAGATTGGAACTGTAAATAACAATATAACCTACTATGGCTACGAAAATTTTGAGAAATGTTCTGAAAACTAGATCAAATGTTATGTTCAAGCGATGGGAGAGCTCCGAAAAACGCGTGACAGTCCACGATCCTTTTTCGACGCAACCTAAAAAGAATAAAGACACCTATTTGGAGGTGATTAAAATGTTTGAAGGGAACGACATCCGACGCCGGGGCCATGTCGAATTTATTTACGCTGCTTTAGCTAGGATGAAGGAATTCGGTGTACAAAAAGATCTGGAAGTCTATAAGGCTTTAGTAGATGTTTTCCCAAAGGGCAAATTTATCCCTACAAACATTTTTCAGTCAGAGTTCATGCATTACCCTAAACAGCAGCAGTGTGCTGTTGATTTACTCGAACAAATGGAGGATTGTAGTAAGTGAGCTATGGCTTTTCTTCTAGTACTTTTATCAGCAACAAAATCTTGTATTTATTTCCTTCAACCTGTATTCAACCACTACAGGCCATAATTTTTTGCAAGATACGCTTTTATATAATCTTTATCAAGAAATATAACTTTTCAATGCTTACACTTTCAAGGCTGATGAGTTGATGAGCTCAGTGCAAGTACTCATGAGTGCCATAAGATTGAAAAGACCATTATAATGTTTAATATTTTTTTCTTTTTCTTAATTGACAGAAGTAATGCCTGATACTGAAATGGAACAAATGCTGCTAAATATATTTGGTAACCGTGGTATACCACTACGGAAATATTGGCGCATGATGTACTGGATGCCTAAATTCAAATACTTGAGTCCTTGGTTTCTACCTGATGAATTACCAAATGATACCTTGGACCTTGCTAAACTGGCCATTGAGAGGATAACTTCAGTTGATCCAGGCACAAAAGTTAATGTTTGGCAGGTGAAAATATTTTTTGAACCTAAGTACTTATTCAAAAATATATTTTCTCTGATTATAAACATACTTACTAAATGTAATAAAAAAATATTTATAATTGGAGAAATTTTGAATAATAAAACTATTGGGCTTATCATTTCAAATGCATGAATTAACAATCAACCAGTTGTGATGACAGAATCATTTTGTTATAATTGCGAAACTTGTATGTATGCTTAATTACTATTGGTCTTAATAAAATTAAAGTTTTATCTTATAATATTGAATATCTATAACTTATAATATTGAACATTATAATGTTATAATGTAATTATTTTTTATCTAATAATTTTTGTCAGACAGAAGAGATAGAAGCATCACTTGATAAAACCTGGATAGTGAGTGCTCAGAGTAATGCACAGAAGATTTTATTATCGGAGCAGCCTGTTGATGAGCCTTTGGTTGTTCGTGGGCCCTATGATGTGTATTTGAGAGATCAAGTTGTTACATATTTCCTGCTACTGGGAAAAACGAGACCAGAAGTCAAGGATGACAGAGATTTGGATGGTATATTTCTGGTCTATTACCCATAATATATCCCTAATTTTTAAATATATCTTAACTCCTTAAAAAATCTGTTACATTATGAATTATTATTACTTTTTCTTGATCAACTGGACAGCTGTTTACAAAATGTTAATACTACACAGCATTTTGAAGAATGTCACACATTATTTATTAATCAAGTTTGGTTGGTTTAAAGTTATTCCATATTCATTAAGTATAAACTTACAATATGGCTAGTTACTGACAGGTTTTAGTTGATTTTTAGCTTGAATTCAGCTTAGAATATTTGCAGACAAACCAATAAAAGACTATTTTAATTAATTAATATTTAATTACAGATGTATCAGATATAAAGAAACCGCCAGGCATACCTGGTTATATAGGCAGCACTAAGTTGCCAGCAGTCAAATGCACAGTACATGAGCAAGATGATGGTACAATAATTTCTGTATGTGCTACAGGTAAACAGTTTTCTAATCTAAAGTACATTTTTACCACATTTTACTTTTATTACTTTATTTCACTTATTATTTATTTTACTTTTATTTCAACTAATAACTTCTTTACATTTACTCTACAGTTTTATTTATTCCAAATATATACTACAACAAGAATGATTTTATTTAGTTACATTATGTTACTTAGTATATTAAGTAAAAATATTTTATTACACCTTGGCTTTCTTTGGAATAGCTTCTCTATTATTTTTTTATACCAACAGGTACATCATCAAGAGATTCTCTACTATCTTGGATAAGGTTATTAGAAAAACATGACAATCCGCTGTTATCTACAATACCAGTTATGTTTACTTTGACCGCACCTCCAAATGAAGTGTCTCTGAATGAAACGCAGCCTGTGGCACAAAATGATACTAGTGAAAGGGCTAAGTCAACTGAATAGATATACACAAATAAATATTTATGTTTAATTAGTTTAGGTAACAATAAAGTAAATTTGTTATGTTTATTTGAGTTTTTATATAATCTATTAAATTATCCCCATGATATACATTTCGAACAGAAAATAAAAAAATACAAAAACTAAACATAAATTTAAATACCTACATATAATTAGAATGTATACAGTAACTTCATTGAAATTCATGATTCATATTTGCAATATGTTATGAGTTGCAGTCCATGTTTTCCTCATATCACTCAGTAAAATCACTTGAAAAGCATCACTTTTGTCCACACATAAATTCAATGCTAGAGGAAGTCACCATATAGAACACAGAAACAGTTGGTGGTATATTCATTATGTCCATTCATAGTCTTCGTCGACATAGAAGGAGATTGTTCCCCACTGTCAGGTGATGTTGTGCCAGTCAGCTTGGGGGAGCAGGTAGGTTTCATTGTCACTACGGATTACAGTGACTCCTGCTCCGTAATACGGTATCACATATGCTGAGCCATCAGATGGTCCAACAACCTGGAATAATAAAAATATTTATTTTACGCTCATCATTGTTATTTATGTTTTGAATAACACTGCTATGGACACATCCAATGTGAAATTTCTAAGTCTGCAACCTACCAAACTTGCAAAAATGGTAATGCTACACAATCCAAGTACAGAGTATAGGTCATGGTATTAGATAAAGTAATTTTTAAATCAGCAGTGCCAAGTTTGTGTATTTTATTTAAATAATATTTTTTAGCTTCTTTTTTATTTTTTACACCTCTCTATTTCCTTCTCTTCTTCTCCATCCCATGGTTGTCTCCTACAAATTGCCTAGTGTGATAAGAGTGCCACATGTACTATTGATTTTCTATTGTTTCTGTATATGCTTTCTTTGTGTATAATAAAAAAATGTGTGTGTGTATTGGTGTACACACGTAAGAAGTGAAACTTCTTTATGACATCTTTTTTCGAAAAATGATCTACTATTTACAAATTTACAGAATTGGTAAAATAAAGCTAAATTAAATAAAGTTTAAGTTTAGGAGGGGGGAAATTTTTGAGGGAATTTGGGATTTCTATCGGGGCCAATTTGTAGCCGTCACCGAGACGGTTCCGAGGATACCAAACTCGGTGGGTCCACGACCTTTATTGGCCGAGATAGGTTTAGGGGGGGTGAGGTAAAAATTTTAGGTGGGGGTAGGGGGGGGGTTAGGTTTCGTGGGGGGGCTATTGGGCACCTTAAAATATTTTTGGGTGGGGAAAGTTGTGGAGGGGGAATTCGGGAATTCTGTTGGGGCAGGATTGTAGGCCTCACCGAGCCGGTTCTAATGAACCCAGGGTCGATGGGTCTACGATGGATATTGGCGGAGATAGGAATAGGGGGGTGAGGTAAACATTTTAGGTGGGGGTAGGGGCGGGGGGGGGGTTAGGTTTCGTGGGGAGGCTATTGGGCACCTTAAAATATTTTTGGGTGGGGAAAGTTGTGGAGGGGGAATTCGGGAATTCTGTTGGGGCAGGATTGTAGCCCTCACCGAGCCGGTTCCAATTAACCCAAGGTCGGTGGGTCTACGATGGATAATGCCGGAGATATGAGTAGGGGGGGTGAGGTAAAATTTTTAGGGTGGGGGTAAGCGGGGGGGAGGTTTCGTGGGGAGGCTATTGGGCACTGTTTTGGATTTAGGGTGGGGGAAGGCCAGAGGGGGGGTAAGGATCAAATTACAAAAAAGTGGGTGGGACTTAAAATTTTGGGTGGGGCTTGGAAACGGTTGGGGGTGTGGCTTACTGAAGTGGGTACTAATTTACTAAATAAAAAAAGATGGCGCGTAACGGAAGAATGTGACGCGTAACGAAAAATTTTTTCCAACCCCGATAAAGAAGTTTCACTTCAAAAATGAAAAGTAATAATAATACCACATACCTGAGCAGCTATTAGAATTATATCCAAAAGTTGTCCAAGGAACATGAAGCCCAGTGTGCATAGTTTGGCTAACCCAATGCCTGGGTAGCCAAGGTAAAAGCGATCCAGACCAAACATCCCCAGAAATACGGAGAGTAATAGAGCTATCTCAAGGGAATAGCCATTGCTGTACAGAAATATTGAGTCAATGAAATAAAAAAATAACATTAAGATAAAGCATTGGTACCATTTTTCTTTTAATAATACAAATAATTGAGTACTTTAATAAATTTTCAAGTTTAAATTCTGAATTCCACATGGATAACAAAATAGTTTAGTTTTGCATAACATATCTGTAAAAAAAACTGGTATGCTAAATAGAAAGGGGCTGATTAAAAAAAACCACTTACGTCCATTTACATGGCAGCTTTGCATAGAATGTGCGATTTTTTGTTTCATTGCATATTAGTCCCTCAGCTGCAACACATTTGACTGTAACAAAAATTAAAACAAGATGAAATTATACAGTACAGTGACTTTTATTTTATCCTGGTACAATAGGACGACTACAAAGCACAGTACAATAGAGTATTCACTAGCAAGAGATGGTTATCTTTCCATGGTAAACGCAATTTAGTGACATTATCAAAATTAAATACACAGATTGAACCTATAATGAAATACTCATGCATGGGTCAATAAGATGGGAGCGTAATGGTCACTAATAGCCTCCCATCAGCAAAAGGTTGCTGCTAGCACTTTACAATCTGCAACAATAACTGGTAGCTATAATAGTTGATACATCACTGCCTAATGTTCATAATTTATAAGGTAATAATTTTATGAGGTATTGAAATAATCCACAATCTAGTTGGCCAAGATAAACTAGACAAGCTTACCTTCTGCTTCACCCTCCGAGGGAATCACTTTGCCCTTAACACATCCTTGAAACTGCTGGGTATTGGGATCGATTTGATCAAGAGACGGGTCTGGACAAAGATATTGCCCTAATCTTAAAGTACTACAGTCAACGAAAACACTATTCTCGCCTTTAACTTCGTCCGATGAACTAACTCTCGACGCCAAAAACAATAAACATATTTGTACTAGGTAAATCCGTTCCATTGTTATTAAAACGTAAGCGCACAACTAAATGATTTATATAATAAGAAACATCGTAATCTACATATAGTCAAGCCAAATATATTTAATAATAGTCGATAAATAACATTAATCTTTTAATAATGCACACCAATCAATGACACCAATCCACACATTCAATAACAAATGACATTTCATTAAATGCACAGACTGGAGTAAAATTAAATGACAAGTGTCAAGTTTTTACAATTAAATTTTGAGACTTATTATTGTGAGATAGCATAATCAGTTTTCAAAAACAATTTGAGTGGATAGTGGTGGGTAAGCTTAGAGGTTGTAAAGTGCGCATTAACTTTTTAAAAAATCTCTTGTTCATCCCGTTTATTCCTGTTTAGTCCTTTATGAATATTGTTTATAGTTTTGTGTCTTATATCGTATAGTGTGTGTTAAATTAGGTAAGCTATATAAGTATTATATATTATAGATTTATTATTTATGCAGTTTATAAATTAACATATAATCTAAATGATTTCCGAAGAGCCCCCTGATGGGGGCGGGGGTTTGCCTCCTGACATAGAAATGGCAATACACCAGGAAAATTCATCTGTCCTGATCCCACCAGTAAGGTCAAGTTTAAAGCGTTCGGCTAATGCTGAACCAGTTGTGCTGAACGACATTAAGAAGAATAGGTCGCCAGCCGACTCTATTCAATCTGTGTTTTGCAAGCCCGGTTTTGACAGTAACAGCAATATGTTCTATAATGAAATAGATAAAGGTCCGTTTACTGTCCTAGTTTCAAAGTCTGTGACGGAACATAATACAGCTCCTATTTTGAAAACCCTAAAATTTGCACAATTTTTATATAAAAATAACTTAAAAGGAATTGTCGAAGGAGGAATCAAATCATTGGGCCGTAACAAAATATCTATCCAGTTCAAACTTGCTACAGATGCAAATAAATTTGTGGATGACCCAATTTTGGACAGAAACGGCTATAAGGCATTTATCCCAAGATTCCAAGTAACACGTATGGGTGTTGTTCGTGACATTCCAACGGACTGGTCTTTAGAGGAATTAGTATTAGGCATCAATACACCTTCCAACTGTGGTGAGGTGATTAAAGCAAGGAGGTTAAATTACAAAAATAAAACTGACAACAGTGTAACTTGGTCTCCTTCCTCCACAGTAGTGCTGACATTCTCTGGACAAATACTACCAGAGAAAATTTATTGTTATAATGCATCTCTCCCAGTGTCCATCTATCACCTCCCAACCATCCAATGCCATAACTGCCTCCGCTTTGGACATATTCAGGCACAATGCAGATCTAAACCCAGATGTTTTCGCTGTGCACAACCCCATAATGACGTTAATTGTGATATTCCAGATTCTATGGCCACATGCCTCCTGTGCAGAGGTGGTAAACATAAGGCAACAGACAATAAATGCCCAGAACACTCTAGACAAAGAGCTATAAAAATGATTATGTCCCAAGAAAACCTTAGCTACCATGAAGCTTCAATTAGATTTCCCAACTCGAAACAATTATACTCAGAAGTTACAGACAGCTATCATCCTCCACAGCCCAACTTCACAGTCTCTTCCCAAATTTCTCCTCCACTTCATTTAACTTCGACTCAACCTATGTCTCCTAATTCTCCTCCTCTTAAATCATCCTATACTAAAACTATTCTTTCCTCTCCTCGTTCCAAGCCAGATTTGGGCAAAACATATGAAACTGAAAAACACAAAGCCATTACTAGTTCCCCTTCCTCTTCCCAACCTAATGGATGTGCCTTAAACAACCCACATATTGAGACCACCCCATGTGTGACACCTAATGACAATTTAATTGAACTGCTCACTTGTTCCCTTATCAATATCCTTTCCAAATTTAGTGATGCTGTACCGAACAATGTCCTTACACTGATTGAAGAACTCTTAAATTCGTGGATTAGTAAACATAGGTTACAAAATACTTCAATGGAATTGTAGAAGTATCCGTCTGCGAAAAAGTGATTTGCTTAATTTATTAAACCAACATGACCCATCTATACTTGCTATCTCGGAGACATGGCTAAGGCCTGATTCCCGTTTTAGGGTCTCAGGGTTTGCATGTATCCGGAATGACAGAATTGATGGTCGAGCAGGATGTGCTCTCTTAATAAGCAGATCCATAACTTTCAATAGAATTCCAATTCCTCAACCCATATCGAACTTCCAAGTCGTAGCTGCTAGAGCTTTTAACATATCATTTGTTTCTGTGTATTTCCCTCACCCCAATGTCAATATGTTTTCTGAATTCAAATCTATCCTTTCTTCCATCCCTGGCCCCTTAATGGTACTGGGAGACTTTAACTGCCGGCATTCCTTATGGGGCTCGAGTAGTAATGACGTATCCTCTTACTCCCTGCTTGAACTATTAGAGGATATTAATTTATGTGTCCTCAACAATGGTTCTGCCACTCGTAGAACGTCGCCACTTCAGAACGTTAGTATCCCAGATCTCTCTTTAGCTTCCCCCTCCTTGGCATCTATCCTCTCTTGGACTGTACTTCCAAATTCGTGTGGGAGTGATCATTTCCCCATTCTAATTACATCCCATAGCTCTTATTCCCCAAAGTCTTCCATTCCTCCTCTATTAAAATATCGATTACCTCAAGCTGATTGGGATAAATTCTCTTCTTTATTAGACTCAGAAATACAAACACTCCCTGAAATTGTTCAATCAAATTCTTTAGAGTCATATCATAATTTTATTAGTTGCCTTATACACGCGGCTGATGCTAGCATCCCTCTAAAAAATTATGAAGGCAAGTTTCGGCTGTCTCCACCTTGGTGGGATGCCGAGTGTACAGACAGCGTCCGCAGACGCAAGGAAGCAGAAGATAAATATGCAGCTAATATTAATATGCCGAATTATTTAAACTTTAAGAAGATCTCCGCTCAGACTCGTAGACTATTGGCTAAAAAAAAGAGATCTGGTTGGCACAATTTTTGTGAGTCACTTTCTCCACGTTCTCCTGCTTCGCTTGTTTGGGAAAAAATTAAGAAATTTCGCAGAGCCTGTGACGATACCGATGATATCGCTTCCAATGATTCCAGCTCCTGGTTGGAAGATTTTTTTAACAAATTAGCTCCTCCTTTCGCTCCTAATATAGATTGCTTTCCTCCCATAGACCTCTCATTCCCTTCGCCTACCGATAAATTTGATGAACCCTTCTCACTCTCTGAACTCTCGAGTGTTTTAGACCACTGTAGGGATTCTGCCCCAGGAATAGATGGTATTCCGTATTCTTTTATTTGCAAATCTCCTCTATCCAGTAAAGAATACCTCCTTAATCTCATCAACTCCTTCTTTTACTCTGGTATAATTCCAGACTCTTGGAAGTCCCAAATTGTTGTGCCAATTTTAAAACCTGGTAAGAACCCTAATGAATCTGCCTCTTATAGGCCAATTGCCCTATCTTCAATTTTTGCAAAAATCACTGAAAATCTCGTTAAGAATAGGCTGGAGTGGATTTTAGAAACTAGGGGTGTATTGTCCAAATATCAATTTGGTTTTCGTAGAGGTAAGGGAACATTGGACAGTTTAAGCATTTTTATATCTGACATACGGATTGCCTTTTCGAAGAATGAAAGTGTCATAGGGGTATTTTTGGATATAGCATCCGCATATGATAATGTCATACTTCCACTGCTCAGGCAAAAGTTGCATCATCTGAACATCCCTGCGAGGTTGACCACCTTCATATGCAACCTCTTAATGGCCCGTACTATTCAAATTCGCTATCAAGGCTCTCTTACCTCATCCCGTCAGATATGGAAGGGCCTTCCTCAGGGCTCAGTCCTGAGTCCCATTTTGTATAACCTATACACTTATGATTTAGACATATCAACTAATTGCTTTTGTAAAACTCTGCAATATGCAGACGACATTCTTCTTTATTATAGTTCCCCATCTATTCCTGCCGCTTCTACCCACATTAACTCAGCCTTGCATTACTTAAACCAATGGTTAGCAGACCATGGTCTAAGTTTATCCGTTTCCAAATGTAATGCTGTCATATTTTCTCGCAAACGCTGTATTCCTGATATCAATCTTCATGTCGATGACGAACCTATAGCTCTTGTTGAAAAGGTGAAATTTCTTGGCCTGCTTCTTGACTCAAAATTATCAGGTATCCACCATCTTGACTACATAATTAAAAAGTGTGAACGAGGGGTTAATATCCTACGAGCTCTTTCTGGTGTTCGATGGGGTTCACACCCAGCAACACAAAAAAATTTGTATAATGCCATCGTCAGAAGCCACTTTGATTATGCCTGTTTCCTCCTAGAACCGTGCAGCAAAACTGCAATTGCTAAGCTGGACAAAATCCAGGCTAAAAGCCTACGAATCATCACGGGTGCCATGAAATGTTCTCCCACTAATGCACTGCAAGTGGAGTGCGTAGACCCCCCGCTACATTTACGCAGACAATTCCTCTCGGATAGGTTTTTTTATAATATCATCCAAATTCAGTCACATCCCCTTATCCCTCTTCTCTGTACACTTTCGGCAATAACCGCATCCTCTCAATACTGGTCCCATAAAGTGTCCCCTCTTCTCGTCAACAGCTACAATAATTTTCAGAGTCTACATATTCCAATATTTCAATCCAACATTAATCCGTTGTTCGAAGTCTCGTACGAATCCCTAATATTCAAACCAGATATCCATCTAAACCTTGGTATTACTAAGCATGATCCTGCTGCCAATGTCAAACTTAACGCTATCCTGGCTGAGAAATGGCAGAATTGGCTAACAATATACACAGATGCCTCGAAACCTTCTGAAAACTTCCACATTGGTGCAGCGGTCTGGATTCCAAAATTTAAAATCATTTTAAACTTCCGTTGCTCACCATATAGCTCGATTTTTACGGGCGAAGCTATAGCTATTTTGGAGGCAATATCATACGTTTTATCTCATAACTTAAACAAATCAATCATCCTTTCTGATTCCCTAAGTTGTCTGCAGGATCTATCAAAAGGCTGCTTCCGCTCCCGCAAAAATTTTCCTCTTGTTCTAAAAATCAAAGAACTCTTATATAAATGTCATTGTTCAGGTATTCAAGTAGCACTGGGATGGATCCCTAGCCATTCTGGTATTATAGGGAATATCAACGTAGATGCAATTGCTAGGGCCTCAATCCATTGGGGTAGCGAGAAATATATTAGTAGTTTTCCTCGTGACCTTCAATGTCTTGCAGAACCTGCTATGTTTAAAAGATGGAATGTGTTATGGCAGAGGTCTTGTCTAACTAAAGGGAAGTTTTATGGTAGCATACAACCTACAATTCCTCCTAAGTGCTGGTTTAATAAATACAAACATTTGGATAAAACTGTTGTATCAACTATAACTAGACTACGACTTGGATTTGTTTGCACCCCCGTATTTTTAGCAAAAATTAGAATCCGAGACCACTCTCTTTGTGAGTGTGGCCTAGATGAAGGCACTCTCGAGCATTTATTCTTCTCGTGTCCTAGACTACTGGTTCCTCTTTACGACCTTATCCCTGTAGATGTTCCTCGTCCAATTAATATCCCATTTGTTTTAACTTTGTGTAACAAGTCTATGAATATTGCCTTTTTTAAATTTATTAGAATTAACCAAATCCAATTATAACTTCAATGCCTGTATTCGTTTCCCTTGCTTTGTGTTTGTCCCTGAAATCCCACTATATTTTTAATACATGTGTTATTTTATATATGTGTGCTGTCTTATGTAGTTGGTGTTTGGTATATTTCAGATAACTACAACACTATAAACACCGGGCAATAGTAAATACTACAAACAGCTAAAATACCGATCACCACGCCATTTTTATTCCTCTTTCTTGCCCTACTTTGACATTGGCAAAATCATCGAATGCCGATGGAGCCATACAACTTTTAAAAGAAGAAGAAGAAGAAGAATCAGTTTTTGTAATGAATGAAAGAGATAGATAGTCACATGCTTAAAATTTCATTGAGTTCCTTCTAAGTACACAGACAATCAAAAATGCAATGAATCATTCAATCATTCGTATTTTCACAACTTTCCAATATACGCATTTAATAGTCTGTGCATACAATCACAGATACAATGTGGAAGTGAAGTCCTATATTATAATAAATTCATCAAATATTTCATTAGTATGAAAAATATTGAAGACATAGGAGCTTATTTACAAAAGGAACTTACCTAGGATTTAGCAATAAAAATTCTTATTATTTCTGAGTACTATCCGCACATAAAGTAGAAACCAGGCATTAAGCGACAATTGTGGCGCAGACCGCTGTCGATAAAAATTTGGAGGTAACACGAAGGGTTGCAGGTTCGAGCCTGTTTATGGAGCCTGCACTGCATTTTGACAAAAGTTTGTCTTATTTTTCTACATAATATCCAAACGCAAAACTAGTTTAACTACCTACGCTGTGTAAGCTCAACAAGATTTTCGTAAAACGATTTTTAGTTATCACAGCACAGAGGAATATGCATAATGAAGATACCACTTATGTAGGTTTATATAGTTTGTTTTAAGGTCAATTTTATGTGGGAGAAGTATATAGGTCTCTCTCCGGGTAGCTGACTTGTATCATTAATGTCTTTTGAAATACTCATTATGTATGTTGTAATTAGAACTCATTATTTCTCACACCAAACATCTGCTAAATATTGATTTATGAAATTCATAGGTAAAAACATATTACTTAAAACCCTTAAAAACATTGCCATGCACATAAAACTATATGTGCAACTGTTCCGTGTGCCTACATATTAAGAGTTAGCTAAACATGCCATGTTTCACTTTGTAGCAACATATACCATCCGGCTAGCTCTCATTTAATTTCCGGCGTTTTCTAGAAAGTTGCGGCTTCATGACATGTAAAGTCGCAAGGGAAATGATGGCGGCTGACGACTGAATATAAGCAATATCTTGACATTGTAAATATTCCAATTACCAACTGAAGCTTTACCTTGGCTTTGTTTATTTTGCATAGAAACAGGACCTATAGGTAAGTCTGACCTACCTATATTAATACACAACATAGGGAGGACTTAAATCTACGATTGAGTGAGATTTAGATCTTAAACAATCACTGTTGTCTGGTGTGGGTTGTCGGTTGGTAGATTTTACATACATTTGAATTACCAGACGTTAATCAGAATGTTTTGTGGAGATAAATAAATATATTCAACAATCACAAACATAGTTCTCACCCCAGACTAAGCTCGAGTCTTGTTTCGTAGGTATCAGAAACTACCTATGAGATTTTTCCGTCTCACAAACACCCAGACCCGAAAGAAATACCCATGGATAACATAGAGTAAGTAATCACTACGTTCTAACACAAACATTGTCGCAGCCGGCGTCTAACCAACTTTTTTTTTGTCTAAGAGGAAAAGCTATTAGTGTTTCTTTTAATACCCCGGGGCAGGTCGAAAGGCGTATGTAAGTGTCTCTGGCCTTCCAGCCCGGCACGCTGCGAATTGTGGCTGGGCTGCGTCCCTAACAAAATCTGCGCCAACCGTTTTTGGACGCCAGCTAAAGATCTTATGGGCGTCCAAGACAGAGGCTAGGCCATGCGTTCTATCGCACATCGCGGAGTCATTATATGTAAAGGCTCCGCGCCTGCAGTGTGCCCAGCAACCCCGATTATCCTATTAGGTCGCCTCTTACGACGAGTAGGGAAATTGAAATATTGGAAGAACTAAGAAGGATACTGCCGTCACCTTTTTGCTTTATCTGGACGCCCACACATATTTGAAATATTCATGGCCTAAGAAGAATACTGTCGCTCCGTTCTTACTATACTTGGATGCATGGATTCAGATTTTTCCCTCCAGAATAATCCACATAAGCATTTTCGCTTATTACAATATGCTAATAAAACTTATTTAGCAAGTTCAACATTTTTATTGAAGGTATTTAAATAAATAAATAATAAATACACCCAACAGTCACATACATAGTCCTGAGCCCACACTAAGATCGAGTCTTGTGTCGTGGGTATCAGGAACTACGAGAGACTTTTCGGTCTCACAAACACCCAGACCCGAAACAAATACTTGTGGTTCTCACATACATTTGTCTCGGTGCGGCGATCGAACCCGCGGCATCTCGTTACACAGGCGGCGTCTAACCAACTGCGCTACGGAGGCTGTCTTATTATATATAATTTATTTCATAAAATTATACATAGTTTTAACATATTATGCTGATACACATTTGAATCTTCGCCCATGAATAAAAGTACTTAACTAAGGACCTCTAAAACATACAAAATTTGTATTGCACAATTCATAGTGATTTTCATGAAATAGTATTTGTCAAAAATTCATGACACTCGCATAAAATGTCGACCCTTAAATTGAAAGAGAGTGCTCTCGCCATCACTCCACATTTTTGTAACAGTCACTCAAATTAATTGGATTTTGTCCGTACAGCTATAAATGGATTCAAAGCTGTTACAACTCGTAACGAGTTATTTTATTTACGACAACCTGTAAATTTTTATCGCCAAGTACACTATAGTTAAGAGGCATCTTACAATTACGAAAAAATAATTACGAATAGGAATTGTTATTTTGCTATACGCAGTAGGTACGCTTCGGCCCTTTATGCGAAAACCTGAAGGAGTTCTTTACTGAAATAAATACTAATAATGTGACACTACACTATTTGATTTAATTCATAAAAGATAAAAAAATATTTACACTTATTTTCGCAATTTGTCTGAAGGAACAAATTGCGAAAATAAGTGTAAATATACTCTAAGTATACTCGTATATTATAACGTATTTGAAATTAATAATCTATTATAAATTCTATAAATAATATCATATTTAAGAGGCTTCTTCCACGGTTAAAGTGTAGTTATAATTTTATTGATTGAATTGAAAGATTTGGGTGCAATACGAATAACAGTAAGTATTTACAGGGAATAAAGGCCCATTAAGAAGTAAGGAAGGTAAATGCACTAACAAGTAAATAAGGAAATTACATTTGATTATTATTATCAAAACAGACACACAAGAAAATTAGAACAAAGAAAGAAAAAACAAACAATATTTCTAACAAGTTGGCGAGATTTAAAGGTAAATCAGCTTAATCTTCGTCGGGACGGGAGAAGCGCGACTACCCTAATTGCACCGAAGACTAATGTGCCCAATTTCGTCCATTACACTTTTGCCTTGACGACACCTGCAACTAATCCTTGGAGTGACAGTGTTGTTAAGGTGGATCTGCGCTAGACGAGCCAAGCACAACCGGAGCACGAGCCGAGCACAAATTCGTTTAGTGTGCTGTATGGGCCAATTTACAAGACTCGTGCGACATTTGACGTAGAGCGGCTTGGCTTGTGCTCAGCTCCTCTAGCGTAGACCCACCTTTACAGTTCACCTGTTTGTTACAAATGCTTATCCGCTAAGCTCACGCCTGTATGAGCCAGAGATAGACAGAATAGACTCTCTAGAGTCCCAGCCAAAGTACGTCGAAATCGTTCTCGTCAATATATACTTCTAATGATAGAAAGTCAAGCCATCGCGGTCGCATATTCTTAACATTTATTTTTTATCTCAGTTTTTGTGCTTGCGTTTTCGCTATTTTTATCTCGTTCTTGTGTGAGTACAAAGGCACATATCCAGCAGTCTATGATTGGAGCAGTGAAACCCTAGACTAAGAAATATAAATAATAAGTAGCCATATTTTCTCATTTTCAAACTGTTAAAACTACTTAACGCCAAAATACTGTGTTTTCGTATTTTTTTCTTCCCTTGAAAACACAATGGAATAATTTTTTTGGTGTTTTTTGATAGTAGTTGCGATTCTTATTCTATACTAAGCTACAAAGGACCATATTGTAGCTGTCCGTTTCTAGTCCAAGAGTCAAGACACTATCTAAAATGGGTATTCCCCTTTCCTAGCAGGAAAATTAAAAAATACTTCCCAAACGATAGAAATTCGTTTTATTTAAAATATAGCTCCTCATCTTTTTCAACGAATTATGGTATGAAGTAGTCCTCACAATATTAAGTTTATCACCAAACATTTTTTCTAAACAGTTATATTTTCGACTTGCTATGTAAGTAGTTGAAATAAAACTATTTTATACGGGCGGACCGCCCCGTGACCACGAAAGCTGTAAAGTAATCGAAACGTCGGGAAGTTAAAAAATGTAAAAATTAAACCAAATCGCGATAAAATCCGTATAAAATAGTTTTATATCAATGTGTAACATTCGCGTAAATCTAAGAAACTATTATGTAAGTAGTTCCTAGAACAATTTAACGCGGCCCTTCGATCAATTGTTGATCAAAGACGCGGTCTCAATGAGCATGCGTGATAGCTAATCTTTGTTGTTATTAAATATGTAGACTCCAGAGATTAAAAAGACACAAGTATGAAAAATAAAATTCTATAAATCAACGTTAGGTACTTACCCGTGTCTTCTGAAAAATAAAACCACTGTCGCAAACAAAGTTCAATTTCACGTGCGATTTGGTTTTGTTTACTCCGCAGTGAGTGCGCTCATTAGCGAACTGGGAAGGAAACATCAAACTTTTTCAATGGTCAAAGTTTTCTAACTTGGCACGAACTCATTATACATTCAGATTACTCGCTAACAAACCGTAGGTTCTCAGTGCGCGGACACTAGCACTAACGAATCAACTTCAGGAACTTGATAAACTCGACTTTGTAATTGAATGAAAAAACTTGATCCACTTATAAAAGTTATTATAAATTCCATTTAACACTGCGGAGTTTTAAGTGTTCAAGAGAATTTTATAACTGATTTAAAATGTGCGCTGTCTGTAATATAATAAATTCTTCGCTTGACGCTTAGAAGGCTAGCGGCAACGATTAATCGGCGCAATTACTAGGTAGAAATTTCTATCACAAGAACACAAGATAAATGTTGATTGCATTTCCTGCCTTCGAAAAGAGTTGGAGAGATGGAAAAGGAGTAGAATGAGAGCTGTTAGATCCCGGATATCTGTACATGGCCCGATAGTAACACATAAACTTTTGACCGCATAGTACGGGAGGATATTTTTCTCGCAAATCTCGGAACCCAAACAATATTTTTGGGTAACACAAACTTTTGTCTTAGTGCGGGGATCGAACTCGCGACCAATCATTATACAACTGACTTGTTAACCAACTGAGCCCCGATGAGTGTCGATAATATTATTGTGTGTCGAGATATTGTTCTCTGTCACATCCATACTCTATTCGAAACCACTGCATTTGCCATCAGGTGCAGAATAGTGACGACCAGAGTATAAAAAAGTTTAGGCACCACTATTGAAATGCATTTGTTAACACTTACAAATAGTTTTAAGAGTCTTTAGTTGAACAAAGAATGGATGCATTTCATTGACTATACAAACTCCAAAAAATAACTTGGACGAATGATTGCGAGATCTCAATATCCTGATGACGATCGTATTTATGCCATAAATATGATTTACTATCTATACAATTTCACAGCATACCATAACTACAACATTTTGTTAGCCCTTTGTTTTGGTTAAAGTATGCAATGTCTTTTAAGAAAGGATGTTGATTCAACATCCGTTCACCATTGTTGAACAATCGAATCGTCCCGACCTTGTACTTAATAAAACCCTGTGAAATGATCCAAATATAGTAGTAATGAGTTTTACTTGTGTTCTCTTAGATTCCCTCTAAAAAAAAATATTCTAGAGATAGTGAGTAATGGTATAAAATTCTTGTTTAAACCTAAAGGTATTCTTTTTTTAACTATCCCAACCCGCACTAGCGTGGTGGATTATACGGCCTAACCCTTCTCAATCGTTCTCTCGATTGTAGAGGAGGCCCGTGCCCTGCAGTGTGACGTATATGAGCTAATACAATACTATTTGTCCACTGCTCTTTTGATTTTTGTAGATTAGCATTCGTTTGGTTGTATATTTTTTGCAAGATTTACTTTGTGTGGGTTTTGAAGTAAAACAAAAATATACATACTCTAGTCTAAAATCATTTTATTAATAACATGATGTACATATATTAATGATTATAGTCATAAACAGTTATACAAGCTAACAAACAATTAGATAAACACACTATGAAACAGAATACACAAGCGATGCGACTAATGTTGCATTGGTGTGGGGTACTCGTACAATCAGCCACGCCAACCAGTGAACGATGGGGAACTGAAAAAAAGAACTTAAAATTAGACATCTCGTCTTTTAGTAATAGATATTGGTTGTGAACTAATGTATGTTGGATTTGATTCTTGGTCAAGTAATCCAATTACAGTAATTTTTTGTAATTGATTATACTGTTTTGGAACTTGAATAATCACTGACGAGATGTTGATACATTAGCAGTAAAGGAATCCAATATTTTAATCATAAAAAAAAATATATTTTGCAGTAGAATCAATAACTAATGCTATAAATACAAAAATACAGATTCTGAATTAATTTAAACACATTCTATACAAAAACATGTTTTCACATTTAATGATTAGGTTAAATATTTTCTCATTAAAAATAAGATACATGCAACGCGTACCGACTAGAGCGCTTTAAAAAGGTAGATAGTATTTTTTTGTTATATATTTTACATAGACTACATAGAAGACTACTAGAGAAGGTTAATAAAATGTATCCTTACGTGTTGAAGCTAGGGGGAGCTTGTTGCGCCGGCTGGCCAGACTGTTGCGCTAAGTTTCCAAACGTGATGGTATTCTGAGACGCTAGGCTCTCAAATCTTGCGTTCGACTGCGTTGGGGACCCGAAAGCTGCTAAACATATTTTCATGTTAATAATGTAGATATAATATCAGATGCATGCGTGAGAAACACATGCTTCCCATAAGGGCAGACATGATATATACTTTGCTCGATCCTGACATGCAACTTTCGCTTCGTCCACTTTCATAAATCTCCACATGCATTCTTGTCGGTTTTATGTACTTCTGACCCGACCCTTGCCCAGGGTATCATCGATTTGGTAGAGGTAGAATCGATGCGGTCGAACCCTAACGACTCTACCATTCACACTCGCCTTTGATGCATCCTATTTGCATGGTCAGGTATACGACTGCTTTTTATCAATGGGCTATGCTGCCATTTTGTGGCTTAATAGGTAAAACAATGAACTATCGACTCGTGTGGCTCATGGTATCAATCTAGATTCTAAACGTGCACGCCCGTACATAAAATGTATTAATTTAAATCTAAATTCTTCCAACGGTATTATATAAGTAAGTTACCTGGTGCAGGGCCTCCACCGAAGCCTTTCCCTGGAGATGTGTTGCCAAAAGCAGAGGTGCCGAATGCGGGAGCGCCTCCGAATGATGCCGGCCCGCCGAACCCACTGCTGGGACTCTTGTTGAACCCGCCGAACGAACCGAACCCGCCACCGGTTGGAGAACTAAAACTGTGTTATGTTACTCTTATTCCTTATTATATGTAGTATATTTTATTTACTATAGCCAACACAAAACAACTTGTCTGATATGAAATTAAGACGTATTGCTGCTTTATGAACAACTTTGTATGACAACAGACTCGCTATTGACGCGTTTTAAGTTCAGTGCAGTTGTGTTAAAAACAAGAACGCGTAGGACAGGATGTAGTGATCAATATGATATTTTGATTTATCGATTTTCAACCGGCTTGCTTTAATAGTCTTTGCAATTAGCGAAAGCCTAAAGCAATTTTAACACATTCAAACATTTGAGGTATTCTTTTACACCATTTTGTGGTTTGTTTTAAACAACACTATTTCTATAAGGAGGTATATATTTGTAAATGTAAGTTTTGAAAAAATACTTACCCGGCTGATTGTCCAAACATAGGTTTCGAGCCAAAACCACCAAATGCGGGAGCTGTAACAAACTCCTATGTTTAAATATGACTTTTTATATCGAAAGAATATCAAATGAGGATACACGAAAACTTGAAAAAGCGTAAACGTATTAGCAGGGTTCGAGAATTGAGAATATAAAATGGAGGAAGATGGAAATGGTGAGTAAAACAAAGGCTATGCCATAAAAAATGCCGCTGTGTTCTGGTTTGAAGAATATTGTAGACCGAGTAGCTACTGGACATAATGAGACATAACATCTTATGTCTCAGGATGGCGAGCGCAGTGGAATGCCAAGCATTGCTTTGTAACTCATGGTGTTTGTTTTTGCTACTATCCATGAGCTGTCGTATAGCTAACAATCAGGTTAATGGCACGCTGGTCTCGCTATTCGTCGCAATTAAAGTAAACACATAAACAATAAAATAATATCACCTGCTCCAAACGCGGACCCTTGTTGCGGACTACCAAATGCCGTGGTACCAGCTGGTTGCGGCGAACTAAAACTGCCTCCAGTTCCGCTGCCAAATATGGATGATGCTTGGGTTGTACTCTGTTGACCTGTGAAAATATTTTGGAGATGTTTTAAAGGTACAATAAGTAGATATATTAGCACTAATTATGCTCCTAGACATTATTGAAGAAGGTGGTGCCGCTTAACTGCCTTCTGAACGAATGTGAAACTAGTCAAATTAAACCTATTAACTGCGTATGTGATGTTATTTATTTTAGCAGGCCGTTTCTAGCAGGTTACCTCAGATAATTGGAAGAAATAAATGTTCAGTAATAAATTTTCTGTAAATGTTAATGATGATTTGATGGGATCATTTTATAAACAAAATATACATGTGATATGTATGTTTAATATTATGTATGTTTACGTCCCTCTATTTATGCAGGCTTATACTAGTTGCAATGCCATGTATGAACGCGGAATAATCTATACATGTAATTTGGAAATCAGTCAATTTTATAGAAGTATATTTACCAAAACCAGACGAGCCGAAAGCACTAGTACCAGATGCATTCCCGCCTGACCAGAAGTTAGACGCGGGTTTAGGCTGAGTGGAAGCATTGGCGCCTCCGAATATTGCGGCTGCTGTGGCGTTAGATTGGCCAAATGTAGTAGTACCACCGAATACGTTAGTATTGCTACTGCCAAACATCGATCCTGATGAGCTGTATAAATAAATACATGTAGTTATAAGACGCGTGTCAAAATTAATAGCAGTTGTATATGAGAAAAAAAGTAAATAGCAACAGTTTTGAATCTAGACTTGTTTTTTAAATAATATTTTCCAAATATTGGATTAAAAACATAAATAATTACATGAACAGCATCAAAGAAATCACTAAGGTTTACACTAAAACTAAAGTTGTTCTATTTTATTAAATCATTAAAAGCAAATTTTAAAAATAATTTTAGAATTAGGATTATTTCATAAATTGCCTACCTTCCGCCGAATATGCTGCTTCCACTCTGAGACGGCGCACTAGTAGTGGAAATGCTAGCCGAAGCGAACAAATTGGCTTCACCGCCACCAAACAGTGAGCCACTTTGTGCAGTCGTTGCGGCCGGAGACCCAAACACCGACGCTTGTGTCGTCTGAGTCGGAGTTCCGAATATCGACGTCTGAGTTGTTTGCGTCGGAGTACCGAACATAGAAGGCTGCGTTGTAGAAGTAGGAGCTCCAAACACAGAAGCCGGTTGAGACGGAGAACCAAATACTGATGCTTGAGTTGTCTGCGGTGGCGAACCCAACACTGACGTTTGTCCCGCTGTAGCACCAAATACTGACGATTGAGACACCGCAGGTGTAGAACCGAATATACTCTGCGTTGTTGTTGTCACGCCACCAAATATTGACGGTGTTGTTGTCGTTGCAAAAGCTGATGATGCAGGCGTAGGAGTGCCGAATAACGAAGACTGTGTTGTGGTTGCTGCAGTACCGAATATGGAACTTGCAGTTGCAGTCCCTCCAAGTACTGAAGATTGCGTACTGGCCGCTGTACCGAAAACTGAACCAGTTGTACTGAATGCTGATGGGGCTGTAGTCGTGGTTCCAAATGCAGGCGTTTGCGATGTCGCGGGCGCGAAAATAGACCCAGATTGTGTCTTCGTTGTCCCAAACACTGAAGACGGTGATGAGCTAGATGTACTGAATGGTAATGTTTTTGACGCTTCGCTAAACACTGATTGAGCGGACGCAGCTCCGAACACTGCACTCGCGGCCGGAGAACCACCGAATATTGATGTTTGGGAACTAAATGCGCTTGGAGTTGTTACAGGAGGTGTTGAACTAAATATGCATCCAGTTGCTGTAGTTTTCAATTGAGATGTAGCTGCAGCTGCGAATATAGACGACGATGAAAGAGTTGTTGTTGGCTCGCTTTCGGTGGTCTTTGATGATGAAACTTCAGAGGATTCTGGTTTTGGGGGTTCTACAGACTCTGATTTTGGTGTAACTTGAGGCGTTTGCGCTATAGGTGTTATAACAACAGGCTGCGGTTTGGGTACTGTAACAAAAAACGCAATCACTCCCACGTTTGAATACGCTTTAGATATCATTCATAATAAATACCAATACTCACCAGTCGGAACAATTATATTTGCACTTGCAAATATTGAGGACGCACTTGAAGCTACAGTTGGTTCTGGTTTCTCAATCGGTTTTAAAACTTCACTCTTTACTTCTTTGACTTCTGTTTTTTGAGATTCATCTAAAAGTTATAAATTAACATTTTATTAATTACCATCTATACATATAATAAAAATGTAATTAATAATAAAAATGAGAAAAATGAATATAAATATAAACATACTTGCGACAGAAGACGCACTGCTTACAACAGGCAATGAAGTGGTGGAGAATAACGGAGCTGGCACATTTGAAGATAGCGGGACCAGAGGCTTCAAAGCATTTTCTGTTTTATCAGTAGCTTGAACAGCTTTGGGGACTTCCTTATCTGGTATATTTTCTTTTGATTTTTCTGCAACTTTCTCGGGTATTTTCAAAACAGGCTTAGTTTCAGCTTTAGTAGCATCCTGATTGTGAGATTTCAAAACATCAGGAACATTTGTAGTAGATCCCAGTATGTTTGGTTTGACATCGAATAACGTATTGGTGTTATCTGCACTTTTGACTTCGAACGGTTTAACGGGCGCTGATGATTCTAATTCGCCCGTTTCATTTGATTTGGGAGTGATTGTGACTTGAGGTTTCGACTCTGATATAAATGATTGTGGTGTGAATTTAGGAAACACATTGCTTGAACTAGATATCGATTTCTCTTTTAATATTACTGGAGCTGTAGTTGCAGGAGTAGCTAAAACAAAATACGTTAGTTCCGACTAAGTATTAAATTTTATTCTAGTTTGTGTTAATTTTGTTTCAGTGTACTATCCATAACTGAATTGTTATCACCAACAACAAATTTTGTTCTTTTTCCAGCATATAACATTAATAATTAGTTTTATTAACATATACATTACATACTTCTACAGAAGAATGATGCAACTTACCAGTAAAAGACGTAGGTGAACAAATCTTCTGTCCCATGAAAGTGTTAGCATCGCTCTTAGCTTCCAAATTAGCTTGACATTTGTTTTGCAGTAGATCTTTGAGAACACTTTTTGTAGCGGCCGACGCAGGCGCAGTGTTAAGAGGTGAGAATCCTATAGGCTGTATCATTTTGTAATGGGGTTGAGGTTGCACTGGTAGAGATGGCTGTACCGGTGGTTTAGCAGGTTCCTGTTTAGGACCTGTAATTGTTTTAAATAAATAAATACACCCAACAGTCACTTACATAGTCCTGAGTCCTGACCCCACACTGAGATCGAGTCTTTTGTCGTGGGTATTAGGAACTACGAGAGACTTTTCGGTCTCATAATGACCCAGGCCTGAACAAATACTTGTCTAATACAAACATTTGTCTCGATGCGGGGGTCAAAACCGCGTCCTCTCGTTTCAAAACGTCACTTATTTGAAAATTGTTTGCTTTAAAAATACTGGTTCAACGGTGTTATTAAAAGACAATTTTAAAACCTATTTTAGTTATCGAATGTTTTGTCTGCTTCGCTCAAACTCTATTCTAAAGTCGTTCGAAAGGGACAAAACATTCGATGACAAAAATAGGTTTTAAAACTGTCTATGAATAAGGCCATAAGACACTACAAATAATAACTCTATAAACAAACCATCAGTGAAGAGAGTTCTGGCGACGTTTCCGAACGGCGTCGTTGGTTTCCCAATAGGAACAGGAGTGAACGACGCACTTCCCGGCATTGTGCCCACTGGTTTAATTGGCATGTCTTGTTTCAGTTCCACTTTTACATTGGCAGTTGAAGCTGTAAATATAACATTTTATCTTTGTTATGCTAAATTGGGCCTTTTGATAACGGACCAAGGTGGTGTAATTTGAAAACTGGTGTGACAATTTTGCTGTTTCATTAAGTGAGTAGCAATGCCGGAAATCTTACAGTGAGATATGTGTATTCAGGAAGCGAGGCCTTTCATGATTATGGAAAAAATTGTCATAATGACCCACCCAAGCGAATTTCATTTTGAGTGCCACCTGTCCGTAAGTACATACGCGAACATAGTTTTGTCCCTGTGTATATATAACCATCTGTGCCCAGTGTACTCCCAATTTAATTATATCATTTATCAGTATTATATTATCTTTATTGATCATAAATTGTAGGATTAAATTTAAAATGTTAATTACCTGGTGCTGGAACAAATTTAGGTTCCACCTTTGGCGATTCCACGGGTTCCGTCTTCACTGAGACTTGTTCGAAACTGTCTTGCTTCATTTTTTTCTCCTGCATGCTCTTCTCATAATTCAGCTTCATATTGGCCAAATGCTGCCTCAATTCAACATTAACAGGCTTGATTTTAATCGGTTTGTGGTTCGACAGCAAGTCTCTCAACGCGTCAATCTTCTGAGCCGTCAGTACGGGCTTTTTGGTTTGAGGCTCAATGCTCATGTTCAATATGTTTTTGGTTAATTTCGATAGAGGATCCCTGAAAATGGCGATGAAATTATTATTCAGTAAATCCTTTATTAAATGCCAAAGTTGACAAAAGTAAAGAAATATCCTGAAGCGACGAGAATGCATGAAGATGTTGATGAAATGAATGAAGCGAAAGTAATATGTTGGGATCGAGCAAAGTATAGTCTCTGCTAATCTCCACGGGATACAGGCCTGACAACTGTTTGTATACTAGGTATATTCAAATGTTATTATTTTTAAATACCGAAAAATAGATAAGGATGCAGCCCGTTTGCAAAAAGTAGCAACAGACATCTTTGGGAGAGGTCTATGTTAGTACTACTACTAAAGAAGTCTACACTCTTTATGCCTATAGTGATATAATAATAAAATTAACATACTTGTTTCTCAACGGTGTACTTCTCAATATGGACGTGGATTTGAAGACGGGAGTGACGTCACATTCATTGACAGTGTTTCTGAGTGTCTTCAGTACCGCTTGCTGTCGACTTACAATCTCTTGCTGCTTCACCAATAGTTGGTACACTTCGTCTAGTCTAGGACGAATCATGCGTGCTCCTGACCTGTTACAATCAATTTGGTTTTTTGGTTATTATCATGGCTACAAACTGAAAACCCTCACGAAAATTAGAAGATGTAAGCTATATTTAAGTATTTTGTCAAATTAAAAAAATAAGAAACTGAGTCATTTTTATATACCTATCAATTGTAATGAAAGTGCATTTCTTTCTCTGCAAGTAAGTTATGAGAAACATTGAATGTTGTTCTAAATTAAAATCATGTAAAAACACCATGCTAAGTTCAGGATGAATTGATTTAAATAATCTTACTTGCTATAAGAGTCCTTGGCTTCCATTTCATTCCACCTGTAGCCAAGTGTTTGTCGGGCTTGTTCCAGTTGATTTTGTACATAGTAAGCGAGTTTTTTCACCGAAGCAATGCGTTTTACTGCCAGTGGGTCTACCTGTGTCCACTGCTCGAGGTCTTTAGCTCTGCAATTAAGTACATAAAAAATTAAACGTAGAAATTAAACCAGATCCGCTGTAAAATCAGTAAAAAAATGTTTTATTTTAATGTGTAACATTAGCGTAAATCTAGGAAACCATTAATTTGAACCATGGGTCTAATCAGACAGACAGAAGACAGAAATTAATATAACAATTTATAATAAGAATTACTGTAAACCGCGTCATAACATTAATAACAGTGTATGTGGACTTTCGAATGAGGGGTAGGTCAGACACATTAATTTGTGTTTTTTAGCAGGAACTTGAACAGGAGCCCGGAATGCTCTATTTCTTGAGTTACAAACATAGTCGTTTATTTGTATAGGTAAATCAATAGATTTATGTTTTCTTTTTGCAAACTACATGTTCCAATACGCACAATACTTTTATAATAATGGAATTTTCGATATAAAAATTATATATAACGTATCGCATTATTTATTTATCAGACGACCTAGTAAAGTTCGCGGGACATCGCTGGATGCAGGCTGCCTCCAACAGGTCGCTGTGGAAATCATTGGGAAAAACCTATATCCAGCAGTGGACTTCCTTTAACTGAATGATGGATAGATGGATTGCATTATAACTTACTCGGCGTGTGTTCTTGCTTCAGCCACAACGGCGCAAGTACGCACTAGCTCCAATTTGAACTGAATGATAGTCTGTCTCAACTCTTCCAACGCACATTCCTTCCTTAATTGTTCAGTATCCAGCGAGTTGGTGTCGAAGTTCATGTTAATGGCATCAATGTCTTGTTGCAGCTGGAAATAAAATGTAGTGTGATTATATAATTGTGTACTTCCCCGTTATTTGTATATAACAAAGAATTATAAAACATACGATAAAAAAGCAATAAAATATAAATCCGAACATGCCGCTGACTAAAAAAACTGCATTGACTATGAAATTCCGACCTTATTACGTTACACTTAGATTCGAAACACAAAAACAACAGATGAATGCTGGAATAATTTGGAACATTATTTGTCATATTAAGTTTAATCCACGAATGATGATTGGCTAAATAAAATCCTCGCGTTCCAAATAATTCGCTATCTACATGGACAAATACCTGTATTTTCAAATGGTACAATACCTTAGCTTGAGTCTCCCGAGTCTTCACCATAAACTTGTACAATTCCGATTGGAAATCGTTCACTTCCTTGACAAGCATGTTTTTCAATTCCTGATTGGCTTTCTCCTTGTTGATTTTCTCTTGTTCCGCTTTCAATGCTGCGTTTTCTTGCATCTGTGGCGTTTGCGGTGTCTTGGGCAACGGTTTAGATGGAGGCTAGATGGAAAAGATAGAAAGTATTAAATTAGCTGTCATATTTTCGGTCCAGAGCATGCTCCATATGTAAGGAGGTTAGCGTCTTTGTTTTATTACCGGAATGTATGTACTGATAAAATTACTTGTTCCAAAAAGCAGCCAAAAAACTTCACCAATCAACATTAATAAAAAGAAACACAATGCCTGGATATCAGAAACTGAAGTCTGAAGTATCTTGAACAAACACCTAATATGTAGAATAGCCTTTGTTATGCATAATTCTAATAATATTGTTTACCGTAGCAGCTTGTGGTTGGGGTTGACTCAGAGGCTGGGGTTGAACTATAGGCGTCGGCTTCACTTCCTTTTGCTCCACCACTGGTTTTACTGGCATGGTCACTTTAGGCACTGAAATTAATCATATAACGGACTTAAATAAAATACTTATAGCATTTAATGAATTATATTAATAACAAATTAATTATATTAGTAATCAAATTATATCATTTAAAGAGACAAAAAATAAAATATAGGAATTTTACACATCACTATCGACATCTTTAGCCATCATTGTAAGTCAGCCCATAATCGGCCTATGCAAGGCTCGAGCCTCCTCTACAATCGAGCGTACGATTGAGAGGGGTTAGGCCATATAGGCCAGCGTAGTGGACTACATTGGCTAAGTGCAGGTCGGCTGTAGCCCGCAATTTTATTAGTATTATAAATTATCACTTACAATAAAACCTCCATACCAACAAAATATTATATTTTTGTCTCTAACACACTTTTTACACTAACCTGCAATCTGCGGCTGTTGATTTGGTTGAGCTGAATTGTTTATCGACAAAGCGAATTGACTTGGTTGACTAGCATTGTTTATGGTCGCTGCAAACGGCACTGGTTGTATAGGGTTGATTGAAGGCGTGAATTGCACTGGTTGTGGTGCATTGTTCAGTGAAGGAGCGAATTGACTTGGTTGTGGTGCATTGTTTGATGGAATGAATTGACTTGGTTTTGGCACTGTCGGTATTTGGATGGGTAGAGGTTGCGCAGGTAACGGCATTGGCTGAAAATTAATATTGTTTCCATTAAAATGAGTCTACTATACACCAATATCCTTACTTTCGTTTTGATAGGGAAACATATTTCTAAGTGGACATTTATCCTCATAAGTGGTCACCATGAGGTTGAGGTTCGACCATTCATGAAATTATAAAAATAATTTGTTTTAATACATAAAATAAATATTAATATAGATAATTTTATGTTGACAACAATCAAACCTATAACTACAAATTACAAAATGGCGGCTTCATTTTTTTTAATAACACTATAGCTCATCAATAGCTATTTACCAAAAATATAATATCAATTAAAAAACGGAGGTGTAAATAGTATTAAATGATTTTGTATTTAAATCCACCTCTATGCTGCGTGCTGTGGTGCCGCCAAAAGAAGATAAATATTGTGTCAAGTGCTAGATTGTCACATACGATTATTACTTTTCTTATTACACATAGTACAAATTTAAATATTGGCCTAATGTTTTCTTTACTTTATGTCTGTATTTCTATACAGAACCCTAACACTATTTAATTAGGATTCCTGAAAATATAATTACCTTTTGTATAGGCACGGCGACAGGCGCCGGTGGCTGGGGTTGCGGCTGAGCTGCCACATCACTCGGTATCACACTGGGAACCATACAATATATCTATATCTATACAGGGTATATCAAGACTGCGACCGAAAACGAAGCCAGGTAGTATTAGTGGCTTCAAACACAATGCAACTAAAAATTCGTCAACTTTTTTGTATTTTTTTACTTATTTACATATTTTTCTAAAATAATGATGTACACTTTTTTATTTTTAAAGATGCAATGGTACGTGAGGGTTAAAATTACTACTTTCGCAAAAAATAAGGATTTACTACCTAAAAATGATGATTTTTTAAAAAATTGCAGAAAATAATATGTCGCTTTTTTTTTTTTGCGAAATTTTTAGTTGCAATGTGTCTATAACAACTGAAACTACCACCTGTCTTCGTTTTCGGTCGCGGTCTTGATATATCCAGTATACATACTAAGTTACTTTCTAGTGTTGCCAAAAATTGAAGTCTGCCATGTATGTTCTTTATATACATTATCATAGTTTCAGACACAATGTACTGTACTGTATCAACCCATATAAGTCCCACTGCAGGGCACGAGCCTCCCCTACCATCGAGAGCACGATTGAGAAGGGTTAGGCCATATAGGTAGGGTTAGGTCATGTTTGTATTGATAGTCAGTCACCACGCACTATAACGGTGAAGGAAAACATCGTGCGGAAACCCGCATATGATAGCGATTTGTAATATTTTTTATGGTATGTAAGTGTGCCAACTCGCACTAGGCCAACGTGGTGGACTATATGGCCTAACCCCTCTCAATCGTGCAGACACAATGCAATTAAAATTTTACAAAACTAACACATACTTGGTCATAAGGTTAGCTGGCAATGCTAGTTGCTCCGGGGGAGTGCAGATTTGAGGGGCTCCTTTGCTCAAGTTGACCACATTGAAGATAGTGAGGAGACCTGACTGAGACACCACGTGAAGCCGAGGCATAAACGGCAGCACTTCGTTCTCCCCTAAAAAAATCAATAATAAATAAATAAATACACCCAACAGTCACATACATAGTCCTGACCCCACACTAAGATCGAGTCTTGTGTCGTTTGTATCAGGAACTATGAGAGCCTTTTCGGTCTCACAAACGCCCAGACCCAAAACAAATAATTATGGTTCACACAAACATTTGTCTCGGTGAGGGGATCGAACCGGCAGCCTCTCGTTTCACAGCCGGCGTCTAAACAAATACGCCACAGACGCTGTCAAAAAATAAAAATATGTATCATTGAATAAATTTACTCTGATATGCCTGATACCCAGTAAGCCTTTACTCTTCCAATCCTATTTCCTTTCCGCTCCTCTTACATTCTTGGCCGGCAATAAATAAATAAATAATTAAATAAATACACCCAACAGTCACATACATAGTCCTGACCCCACACTAAGATCGAGTCTTGTGTTGTGGGTATCAGAAACTACGAGAGACTTTTCGGTCTCACAAACACCCAGACCCGAAACAAATACCTGTGGATCACACAAATATTTGTTTCGGTGCGGGGATCGAACAAAGTCTGCACAGAATTTGAAATTTTCATCACAATGCGTGTCATTTACTCACGAATTTACTACTATCGGTTTATACCAAGAGATTTATAAGGTTAACATGATAAGCAATTCCTATGTTAATGTAAAAAAATCTCACCCCAAGGCAATTGGTTTAGTGCACAGGTATCAAGGCACATGCCCACGGGGTAATTCTCTAACTTCTTGTCAGTCAGCGGCAGTTCAGGTCTTCCTTCATCTGGCTGTAAAAATATTATTTTATTTTATTTGTCAATGTTTCATGATAAGATGCCCTTATTTTGAGGTGATCTTAATTTAAAAAAATGTTATATATATGATATAGGCATTAGTGATTTATCACAGATTATTATAGATAGACTATTCAGACTTGGTCTAATCAATAACTCAATTCAGTTCATAATTGATTATGAACTAAATTGAGTCTATCTCATGTGTACATTTACACAGGGAATCTAAAACTCTCATTGTTGCCTGCTATAAAATGTAACATATATGATTTATTTTTTATTATATTAGCCTACAAGATCCCACTGCTTTCAAATGCAAGCTGCTAAGCTGATGCATAATATATCTCTATTGAGAGCGATTTACGTTCAGACCCTGTTATATCTATAAATGAATAATTTATCGTGAATCTATTTTACCTGACACCATTGCGTCCACGTCGCACCGTCGGGTGAGCCCAGTGTCGCTATTTCCGTACTGTTTGACGACGACGCGAGAATAATGTTCCTGTCAGATACATCGAATTTTAATATCAATAAAATTATCTCTGGATTTTATGTATAAAATGGATAGTTGGTATGTGGCTTAACATATTTAATCAAACTTTAAATAATAGTATGTATATTATTTTATTTTTTAAGCCCAAGTGGGTGATATTGTATTCTTACCACTGTGCGATGCCTTGTAGGAAGTAGTACCATGGTCTGTTAGACCCCATGCTGAAGCAAATGTCTTCATAGTTGTAGCATGTTGGCTGCCCGGTCTTTCCAGCATTCACAATAGCTACAGCTAGGGAATTGTTGACAAAAAGCATTAGCTCTTGGAACTCATAGTCAAAATTTTACTCACACAAAACATTAGTATTTGGATTTCTTTATAATGCTTATTTATTTCATACAATGTCAATAATAAGTGGATATCACAATAAACAAAAACTGCTTGTAACACAAACTTAATTCAATATTATATGAATATTACTGAATATTAGGTGCATCACAGTCACTTTATTGAGTACATAAAGAAAAGTAGTGAATAAAAACAATAGTTTACCTGGGCGGCTGTTATTACTGGCATCCTTATAAACAACTGCAAACTGGAATGTTGATATCCAATAAATAGCCATAGCCTCAATAGGATCGAAGAGATTCGGCGCCATCACTGTTTTCGCCACAGTCAACTCTGGCAGATATTGGCATAGAGTGCCATCACTATTGGCAGTTACTAGTTGCTTCCCCTTAGGGCTCCAGCAAATGCATCTATAAATTTGTTTGATTAAGTATAACATATTTATTTCAATAAGTATAACATATTTTTTAAACAAATCATATTTAACTTAAATGGGATATTCAATGAGATTTTGAATAACATTATTTAGATGATAGTTTTATTTTAACGAAATTCTTCTGTTGTAATAACTATTTGTGATAAAGTAGGTAGTTTGCGGTTTGTGAACTAAAACCTTCAAATATCTATCCCGAGTATCTACTAATACCATGAAGCTGTGGAGTTTGTTTGTTAAACTCGCTAATCTCCAGAATTAATGATTCAAATTGAAAAATGATTTTAGTATTGGATCGCCCATATAACATCATGCTATGAACAATAGAAGCATAATTGAAAAATGTTTGAAAACAGGGCTTTCTTCTAATGATATTTTTGGTATGTAGTGGCTACTACTTACTAATAAATAAAAAACTAAATATGCTAACCTTGCTTTAGATTGAACCTTCTTGAGTTGGTTGGTGCTCACTTGAGATATTAACAGTGTTCCATCATAATATGCCATGGCTAAGGAGTCAGGGTTACACGGGTTCCATTGGAGAGATGACACAAATGTTGATGTACTTGTCTCAGTTTTTATAACCACTGCTGGTGATGTGCTCTACAAATAGACATTATAAATGAAAATTGTGTTTTTGACTATACTTTTGTGGGTATATGTGATTGTTTTGTCTTAAAAACAATCTTAACAAAATTGTTCAATTAGATAGAATGGTACAAATGACTCAAACACCAAGGCTTGGTGAAACTTTAACAGACACTATCTTGAATCAGCAATGAAGTCAGAACTGACTATAATTTGAGAAAATAATTTTACCATTTTCGATTCTTAAGGTGTGTAGTAATGTTCTATCATATTCTATATTCTATATATTCTATATCAGCCCATATACGTCCCACTGCAGGGCACAGGCCTACTCTACAATCGAGAGAATCGATTGAGAGTGGTTAGGCCATATAGTCCACTACGCTGGCCTAGTGCGGGTTGGCGGACTTACATACCATAGAAATTCTTTAAAATCGCTACGGTATGTAGGTTTCCTCACGATGTTTTCCTTCACCGTTAAAGTGCGTGGTGATTTACTATCAATACACACATGACTCCGAAAATATCCGTTCTATCATAAACGGTTTTTTTTACCTGGTTTTGAAAGTCAGTGACTTTATAAACACAAATCAGTTGACCGCCCGTAGCAGCCAGAAGTTCTTGGGAGCAGTTTACACCTATGTGTGTAGGCATCTCTTGAAGTTTTGTAGTTGTATGTTGAGGCTCACATTCCTTGTCAATTAATTGGTTCAAGTAATACGCTGTAAGTATCATGAGAGAAAGAATAAAAGATTATTATTTATACTGAGTTGCAGAGATGTTAAGTAGAGCTAACAGTTTAGTAGAAGTAGTGGGCATCAATAGATTTTACAATATAGAAAGCAAAAGATCAGGCAAAATTGACGGGATTTAACAGAAAGGTCTATAGTAGTTACCAGAAGAACAATTGGCTATTTGACTAATTTCTGAAAAGTGTTTTAAAGTCTAGATATAATCACTCTATACCTCTTCAAACTATTAATTTATTTTTAAAGAGTTGTTTATAACGAATAAACATATTTTTCAGTTTTATCATCATATATGTCACCAAAACGGTAGGTCACGTGACTTTGAAAAAGTTACGTCACGCTTTATAAATGGTGAATGATCTTAGTGGCAGAGATGAATGAAAATTGTAAATCGTGACATCACACGCTGCACAATGACAGCTTGTCGTGTTTTGTTACATTTAATCAACAGATAAAAAATGGCAAACTTATTTTAGACAATTTAAATATTTATAATTTAGATAAATGTAAATAAAAATACCTATAATTATTGTTTACCAATAAGCTATCATATGCAACACATTTTATAATTTATTGCCACAACAGTCAAATACCCAATTGGTAGAAAAAAAGTATACATATACATACATATACATAAACATCGCCATTTACCCAGACAGGGTAGGCAGAGGTGCAAACCAGGACACCCACTTTTCGCCTTATGTGTTCCATCCTATGATGTGATGATGTGATAGGGCGAGCCTATCACCATATCGGGCTCAAATTCCTGACTCTGGGCTGATAATTAATAGAAAAGTCCACTATCACTTTGCCCAACCCGGAATTCGAACCCGAGACCTCAGCTTTGTAATCATACCATAGTACAACTACGCCACCGAGGCTGTCAAAAAAAGTATAGTAATGAAATTACTTGAATCTATGTAAAAAGGGCTCAGTATATGTATTAGGAATTATTTCAGTAAACAGAAGGTATTTTAGTCATTTCATTCAGTTGAACAGCAACAAATTAATGTAACAATGAAATAAAGTGGAACAACAACCATTATTTGTTGCTAAGTTAAATAAAAAAAGGTTTTATGACTATGAAAACTATTTCATACAATGTGGTTACATTACAGAAAGAAATAATTCAATGCAAACTAAAAACAGAATTGAACAGTCAACATAGGCATGGGTATGATAATGCTGTATGCCTAACACATAGACTGGCAAAGTTGACAGGTAAATTATGTTTTTTACTAGGAATGGTGAGATGAGCATTCTATTCGCCTGATGGTAGGCCATAGGCGACAGTAGTGAAACCAAACAACATGAATTACAAAGGAGTGCTTGGCTTTCCACTGCACTCGCCATCCTGAGACCTAAGATGTTAAGTCTTATTATGTCCAGTAGTTACTCTGGCTACAACGTCCTTCAAACGGGAACACAACAGTGCATTTACACTGCTGTTTTGCAAAATTTCAAAACAAACAATACACTTGATGGTAAGTCTAATACAATCTGTATAGAGTATCAATCGACACAAGAAGGCTATTTCTCGATTTTACATAATTGTGTAGGCCTGACTGCATCTAGATATTCACAGGTCAACCTAAAATAAAACACGGATTTCTAACTACTTGGTCACTAATATAAGGCAGTTGAAAAATTGGTATTTACCTGTAAGTATTCCATTGGGAGCAGCAACAAAGAGTATGCCATATTTACTGCTGCTTGCCACCAAATTGTAGCCTCGGTTTTGTAACGGGTTTTGTGTTTCAAACACTTTTATCTTATGTTGTAGCTTATAGAGAAGGTTCTGTAAAGGAAAATAGTTAATAAGTCTTATATTGGATTATCTTTAAAATGTTAATAGATTACACTTTTAGATATATTATGAATTCAGTCAATATGCAAAAATTTATAATAGACAGTAAATTACAGACACAGTAAGTAAATTCGTAATAGACAGTAACATATACATTTTCGTTTTATTTTCTAGGCTACAAATTGAACTTGTTACAATAAAAGAGTTAGACAGGATGAAAAAATACGTACATTAAATTTAGGAAAAAAAATTCTAAAATAAGGTTAAAATTGGCCTATGATGATCGAGGAATTAATAATAATATTTATTGATATTTGAATTCATAATACATACCGGTTCATCCACGGAATTAGGACCATACTGCACGTTCATTTTGAACCACCAAATTCAATAACCACGAAGAAAAATCACAATACGCGATCTTTATTTGATAATACTTTAATATATTTAATTTATTTTGCTTAGATTTTTATGAATGTGCATATATTTTACTGAACTCGGATCGAAACTCATGTCAATTGTCAAAAGTCAAAATCTATACGATAGTGATGTTACTGAAAATATTCGGATAAGTCGATTCCATAATCGATTACACATGACACTTATGTTTATGATTGACGCCACAAATAAATAATATAATTGTTCATAAATATTTTTTATGCAATTAAATTTAAATGGTTTAATTTGAATCCATTCTAATTATGTGTAGTCAATAAATTAACATAAAACTAATAGCGTCTCCCAAACTTTTATGATCACTTGTGACTAGGAAAAAATAACAATTATTACGAAAATAATGTTCTGCAAAGCAGACAAACTTGTTCAATTTTAAACTAGGTGGTTTTTGTCGAACTAAACTCTAGATTTCTTATTTTATAAAATTCGAATTAATCACAATAAATACACATAGTCCGGTCTCCACTTAATGACGTAGGAATAAAAAAAAAATTATGAATGATTTTTTGGGCTCATTTAACTAATACACTGGGTATCCCGGACCCGGAACGGATATTTATGGGCTGCACGTACAATTGCCTCGGTTAGGCCTCGGGATTGAACCCGAGTCTCCTTTTTTGAAAGCCAGCTCACCACCAACTGGCTGTCAATAAATTAAAAGAGGTAATTTTGCTATAAAAAATATAATCGTGTTTATTTTACCTTGGCAAAGATTATATTACTTATTTAGTTAGTAACAGAATATTTAGTTTAATGTTTTTTTAACTGGCACGAGATAATGACTAAAGTACGCCTGACGAAGCACTGTGCAGTCCAGACTCCAGACAGAGAACTAACTGGTGTGAGATGTTCATCTCTCGGCGGTCGATATAATTACGCCGGCCTCATGGCTCATTGTACCCATCAGGGCTGGGCAAAATACATGCTTTACTATAATGAAAATACAAATTACATAATACATTTTTCTACTTTTACAACCTATACAGTAATGGAATGCAAAGAAAAAGAGAAAGTAGAGGTAAACATCTAAAGTTAGGTGTTATGTTAATACACTGGCTGTCAATAAAATCGGGCCTGTTTCTTGTGTAGCTAAATGAATTTTATTAATTTTCAAATTATTAACTTCAATAAAAACATCACAATGATGAAAATTAGCCACCATCGACCGGTATTTTTTGCAGAAGGCACCCATTAATAAGATCGTAAAATGGATTTGTTCAAATGTATTTTGAAGCCATATTGTATTTGAATTACTACAAAATAACTAAACGACAGGTATTCGAAATACCAATTACAAATTACATTTTTAAGAAGTAACTAACCACTATGTTTGGTGGTCGTTATCCAGCCGGATATGAATATAATATTACCAGCAAATTGGGCCCCTGGCAAATTGTAGACATTATAAACTCAAAAGTAGGGAATGCAAAAAAATAAAAAAATCTTAGAAAAACATAAATGTAAATTTTATTAAACTTCTGGAAAACATAAAAATTTCTTCATGATCCACCGATGAGCCAATTCTGGCAGAGGTAACTTCATTAGATTGTAGTAGAACATGTACCGCCAAGACTCTACTTTGTACAATTCCTTAGGATCATCGTTTACTAGGGCGTCCATAAACGTTTCTAGAACATTCTCGTCACGCATGGAATCAAATCGGACGTCATCAGACGGCCTTTGTCTTAAATAGTTATTTAGTGTTGTAATTTTATTTCCGTAGAACGATTTTTGCTCTTCATCCATATTTTCTAACATGACGTCTCCTGAGGTTCCTTGTGCTGATAGAATGTTACTAGAAGTGACGAAACCACCTGGAAGGCAGGAAATTGATTTTTATTTTATTTTATATTCAACCATTATGACCATCAGTACACCATAACTTCTACTAGTCCCAGTATAATTACTTAAGCAGTATCTAGTTCTTTTCAAAGGTCATTATTAAAATATCGTAATTTCGTAAAGCCCTAGGTACTATGTTTTTAACTTTCTAGCACACGAACTATAACTTTAAATACATATATCTGCATTCACAGCTCGCTGTTTAATCCTAATACCTTAAACCTTTGTCTGAGCGTATTTAAAAAAGAAAATGTGGAGGAGCTCCATTTACCGGGTACAAAAGCAACGACACTTAAGCCGTGTTCTCTGTGTTCGTGCCGTAAAGCCCGTGTCCACGCCAGCAGGCCAGCTTTGCTCGCACTGTATGCGCCAAAGCCGGGCAACGGCTGCAAACCACAGTGGCTGCTCACGTTGATTATACGGGGTTTTGTTGTGCTCGATTTCTGGAAAACATCAATAACTGTTGTAGGAAGTAGAAGATCAATCAAAACCCAAATGATAGGTATAGGTACCTAGTATCTACCTACTGAAGGAGATTGAGAAGTTAAATAGTTGGAGACTAATTCTCGAACTTCTGGATTTTAGAATTTTCGAGACTACTCTAAAAATAACCATGGTTCGATATTTATTTCTATAAGTGTCGTGGTTCATTTTAGATACGGGTAATTGTACAACATCTTGTTCTATCTTGTCGCAGACTATTTTTTCATTTCAGGTCTCATGACTCTAAAATACCTAACTGTTGATTGTGTTGCTTAATAATGTCTAAAATCTCTTAAACTAAGCAACAGGACCCATATTTGAAAACTCTGACGAACAGATGTTTATCGATTTAATCTTGCTTATAGCCGGCACGACTTGATTACTCTATTTCTGAGAGACAGCTTACAAGGTTAAAAGGACGGATCAAAATTACATAGGTACTTACTTCTAAAGCAGTTTTTCTTAGATCTGGCAAAAAGGCGGTCGCAACTCGCATGGCACCGAGTAGATTAACGTTTATGGCTTCCTCGATCATGGACGTTGTCTGCCATTCGTAGTTACCGATAGTCATAACGCCAGCATTGTTGACTAGAGCGTGAAGTTCTATAAACACAAATAAATTAGACATGTTCCTTTAAAAATAAATAACCTAAAATACAGGGATTATCCTAGTGGATATACCGAAAACGAAACCAAGTGGACTTCAGACACAGTGTAACTTATTTTTTTTAATTATTGTCGTATTTGGGTTGTAAATACTAAGTTTTCTTAAAATAATAATGTACATACATCTTTATATTTTGCTATGATACGTAAGGTTTTAATTTATCATTTTATCAAAAAATAGGTATTTACCACCCAAACACGATGATATTTAAAAATGCAAAAAGATGTCGCTTTTATTTACGAAGTTTTTAGTTGTATTGTGTCTGGAATCACTAAAACTACCACCTGGCTTCGTTTTCGTCGCAGTCTGGATAAATCCTGTATATTATTAAATTACTAAATATTTCAAAGCCTTCTTCAACTAGTACCTAATGAAGTCAGTAAAGCGTTAATCAATTTGTCAAATACGGCCGAAGGGGTACTTATCTTAGGACGACAGATTAATCATCTTTAGTTAATTAATTTATCTCGACCCTAAATAATCCTAACTTAACGCTATCATACTAGGGTTTGAAACATCTTTAGCACTAGATAGTTACGAATACGTAGTACGTGTTAACCGACTTTAACAAAAGGAGGAGGTTCTCAATTCCTCAGGTTTTTAATGTATGTTCACTGATTACTCGAAGACGTCTGAACCGATTTGAAAAATCATTTTTGTTTCAAAGCGTATACTTTACAGGTGGTCCAATAAAAAATTGGTCAAGATCATCAGATCTTTCATCAGAATATCTTTGGATCTGGAGAGTAAAATTCCTTAAAATTGAGTAGGATTCCAATGGTTTTTTTTGCATTAGGTTTAGTTAGATATGCGAAGGATTATACTGTAGACGGAGCTTAAAAAATCTAATAGTTTGTAGATATAAGAGATAAGTATAAGACTAATATTGCGGAACAAAATGTGAACAAATATATGCCCACATTTAAATATTCTCTTTCTAATTCTGTGTAGTATATATCATATATCATATCAAAACAACTTATTTATTTTCAGTAAACGTAAGTACCTATTTTGGGTCATTTTTCTTACACTACTTAGATATGACGTAGTTATTTTATTTATACATATTTAACAGTACCTACCTATGTTAAAAAAAAGAATACAAACTCAACTCACTGTAGTTAGGGTTATCTTTTAAAAGGCACTTCACATAATCACGAAAGCCAGCGACGCTCTCTGGATCCTTGACATTGAGCGGATAGGGATGCGCGCATAATTTTCTCAGGCTATCTGCGGCTTGTGTGTTTACTCCTTGGTACATTCCAGCGACTGTGACAAGCCCTTCGCGCGCGGCTCGAGACGCTATCGCCCAACCAAGGCCACTGTCGCATCCAGTTATCGCCACCACTCGGGTAATTGACATTGTAAATACAGGAAAAATAGAAAAAATAGATATTTATTTTTCGATAAATAGCACTGTTATGAATTGTTTTTAAGCTGTATAGTTCGGGTAGCAGTTCGAAGGATACTGACGGTCTCGGGTGATATTAAACAGGTTTCGGATTTCGTTGCATATGAATGATGAATTTCATGTTTTTATTGTATTTCACAGTTTGTATTACAATTTTAAATGTTGTTGTTTATGTTATCTGAGTAGGTATTCTAACACCATGTTGGTTGATCGGCAGCAAAAGTGGAGTATGAATCGTGAGGTATTCTAATGGGATTTCTAAGTCAAAGAATCTACTTGGTATACATTTTAAATTTGAAATTATGTGATTTTCCCAGTATTGAGTGTTTCCTGAAATATTCGATATCTCTGTGAAATGTACACGAATAACGGATTATTTGTACCTACGGCATTTTTCTACGAAAAGAGACGATGATATGCATTCAAATATAAATATATATTAAAAAATAAGTACAGCTTATAGGTCGAAATATTTGAGACATATCAAGCTCCAGAGTAGATACATCTTTATTCCGTGTTAACAAATTACAAATTCAGATGTTCCAAAAAGTTTTGGCGAAAACTAAAATTGCTCCGGGTGTCAGATGAAAATGTCGAATAGTTCGACAAAGAGACTCCAATAAAAGAGGATCGTTTCAGCACGAATACCCATCTGAGAGATTAGACCTATTGAACGGAAACAATCTTGTATTTTCTGGATGACTTAATTTGGGATCGGATATCGAACTAAATGTGTTTCGCTAAATACGTTCGGAAAACCTTTTTATTATATTGTTTTGTGCAAAATTACAAATTGTTTTGTCTAGTACACCACTCAAGGAATGTTCCGAATTCCATTTGCGGTCGGGACAAATATTCGTTTTAGATATGTGGTTCAATATATCACCCTTTGGAATCAATTTGTTTTATCTTACATTATGCGTAGGTACCGCTAAAGAGTCAAGCAGCTATAAGCCTATAACTAAATGTGTATGTAATCTAGAATAAAGGGACGGTATTTGTAAGGATTCTTAGATTGTTATTACATTATGCTATAAGTTTGAATTAAGACGGCATTTTGAATCAGCGATAGTCATGTGTTTTTAAGTTTTAAAACACTACAGGTTAGAATATGTCCAATTTGCTCAAACTCCAGGTCGTCTTATGTGTAGGGTATGTAGTACCAACTTCCTATATAATTAGGTGTTGTTTTCAAAACTCTAAGGGTCTCGTTCACCATCTTCAAGTAAACCGTTGATTAGTTACTTTTAAATTAACGTTAACTGCCAAGTAAAAGTGGCAAGTATCTTCTGTCGATTTCACAAGTGAAAATAAAGTATTGAGTAAAAATGTGCTCATTAAGTGAATGATATAAGAAATTGAATGAATAATCTACCGTCCTGCCTCCCGCTGAAGTAACAACGTAATATACGTATTCAAAAAAATAAAATTAAAAATGAGGTTGAAATTTTAACCATCAAGTAAATACGCTAATTTGCCGATGATGTGGCCAATAAAGTACATCATAGGTCATCATAGGATTAGTGTTAATGGAGCGTCGTGAAATCGATAAGTGAAGTTACGGGTGACTTTAACTAATGACTAGCCTAATCCACAGTTTACTTGAAGATGGTGAACGAGGCCTTAAATGTATATATTAGTTTTAGCAAGACTGTGACTGGGAATAAGGTTGTTTATCCCACTACACGGCGCTCGGCGGGGTGCGCGCTAATTGTGACACAGCGCGGTTTTACCGACACAACGTTTTTTATTTGTTGCATTGATTTAACATAAATTTGCCACCCGTTGGGCCACCGGCGGGCACATGACGTCAAACATGGTTTGGCATTGGGATTTAGGGATCAATGAGCTTTGCCCAGATAAATTTATATCCCGTTTTGCGACAGCTTTAAACATCAATACTTATTTTAATTACACTTTATTAAAGCTCAAATATCAAGGGTTAGTAGCCTAAACTCAAATTAGAATTTAATTAGCCTTTTTAACGTACTTACATATCCTTTCTCTTTAACTAGTCTGCCAATTCGATAGTATTTTCCGGGTTCATCACATTCTCGTGTAAAAAAAATCGTTCGCAAGTCGTGCGCTGAATAGCGGTCATACGACCGGCACTTTTAAGGACAAGGGCACTCTGGGGAAATCTGCACACCCTCAGCGGAGTCTTGATAATAGTGTTTGCTCATTTGAGTGTTCTTCTCCCGGATTGTATTCCGCACGCTTAATAGTAAAGGGAATCAATGTATCAATGTATAAGTGCAAAGACAACACAGAGCCGGATTGATTTACTAATTTAAGTAAAAATACTCAGATTTGAATTTTCAAGGATAAATGTTTTTAATGTTTCTTTGTGTTAGTCGAACTTTTGAGCTAGATATTTTGTTAATTAAACTTATATTAATAGTTAGATTATTAAAACTTTGTTTTAAAAGTAAAAGATTGATAAAAACTAAATCGGTATGTGATTTGTTTTGCCTCAAAAATTAGATGTATATCGAAATCCTAGAAAACAATACATCACTTTAATTAAGAGATTACTTAATAATATACACATTTCTCGGTATTAATTCGACTGCCACACATCCAGCATAGAGTTATATAAAATATGTAATATTATATAAGTATCGTATTTGAAATTATTCTGCGGAGTTACCCCAACGTGGCAGTTTCCCACAATCTATCATCATTTATCAAACCGCTTTACGCATGTCCGTCCAAATACTCGGTAATTATAATTAAGTTTCAAGGGTGTCGCCTTAATAGCTTTTAGATCTATAATTGTAGTATCGTATCATCTTTGGTATAATTATGCAAGCTAGTGGCTCGACTGCGAATCTGGCGTTGTCAAAGTCCATTTGCTTATTTTAATGTTCCTCGTCTACCTGTATGGGCGATAATAGACTCTGTTACTGTAAACTTATTCTTTCTTTGATTGAAAATTGGTGTTTGTCATTTGGTCTCATAAAAATGGTGAAGATATGATGAATATCTTCGGACTTGGATAGTAGAACTCCATAAATTGAATAGGTTTTCTATGTTTATTTTTGCATTTAGTTCAGTATAAAAGTTAAGCTACAGTTGGCGAGAGAAGAAAGGGCAGAGGCGAGGGGGCTGTAAGAAAATAAATATACATGTAAACTCTCAATATCGTCAGCAGCTTTTAATCGATTTTAGTGGATTCTTTTTCATCAGAAAGGTGAGAGAAATAGATACATCGGTACATATAACACTAAAAAGATACAAATATATAACAATTTTAATATAAAATAAACCATGGAAAACCGTGAAAGTACTGTAAAAGAGAATAGTGATCAGTTATTACGAGGTCACTGGCCTGTTCATTTCCCCGTCACACGTAATAAAATAAAATAAGGCACCGAGACAAGGATATAATTATTTAACGTTTAATGTTTTAATTATTCAGTGCCACTGCAGTTGATGAGTCGGAATGTGCAATGCTTGAAAATGTGGGTTAGTATAATAGCGGGAATAAAAACTTTGTAATAACGAAAAATTAAATTAAAGAATGTAGGAGCCACTGCACCAGGTTTTGACATAAATGTATGAGCCTGCTCGAACAGGATGTTACCACTTACTGACAAAAAAATTCACGTGAAGAAGTTTTGATGACGTGTTTATTTTTGTGTTTTTATGTTTTCCACCCTTTTGACTTACTCTTACACATGTATTTTTAAGGCTAATAAAGTTTCTGTGTCTTTATTAATATATTTGTTTATGGATGACGGTGATGACTGATCATACTATATTAGGTACAAATCGGGTTTGCGGTTTGCTTTTAAATCGGACCCAAACCACAGAAAAAAATGTAAAAAGGTAATGATTTTAAAATATTTATTGAAATCAGTTCTAAAACGAGCCAAAATTTGTGGATGTTCTAGATACCAGCTGTAAATGGCATCCGTTGTGTTATACAACCAATGTTTCTCGTCACTGACCAATTTGGAAGGCGGCACGCTGTGAACGAGCGAGCAATTTACGTAGCAAATACCCCATTTAGGCTACAATGCAGAATGTCTACGGAACAACACAACTTCAATACACCAGCTATATTTTTCACTTCATTAAAATATTTTCGCATGCAAAACTTAAAGCACTTGAGCGCAATATAGTCTGAAATCATTTTTCAGATTTATGGAGAATTTAACTTGACTTACTGCCGCCTGTGTTAATGCGCTCTTTCAGTTGCGGAGAAAAATAGGGTTAATAAAAAGAACATCGTTTAAACCATTTTATTCAAACAATTAAATTCGAATGTTGCTATGAATCCAGTCTACGTACTGGTACACGTTAGTATAGAGTGATGGCACTGATGTACCGCAAGGGACGTCTGCTCTCTTCCCACTCACTATACCGACAACGTAATACTTTTGTCCGTTGACCGTCATTAAGGGCCCGCCAGAATCACCTTTGCATGTGTCTTCGCCAGAGTAACCGACGGCGCACATTTGGGTCCTTAATAAATTTGGATAATATTTTTTACATTGTTCTTGGGGCACCAAGTTGAGGACAGTGGATTGTTTTATATTGGATTTGTAGAGACCATTGCGGCCCCAGCCGGCGACCGCCAGACGGAAGTTGGCGAAGTTTGTATCGTCTATGTCGATCGGCGTCAAGCAAATTGGCCTTATGAATGCTGAAACGTTGAAAGTTGCCATATTAACTTTGTTCCACTTTAATTAAAAATATTTTGTACTTGCATTTAAAAATATGGAATAATAATGATTGGTTCATTGCTTTTGAATTATTCTGATATGAATATAATGGATCATGTTTCATGATCATTGATGCGATTAATATTTATGAAATTGTTGTAAAATTACCGGAATAAGGTGCATTTTCCCGCAGCCGTATCAGTGCAATGTCGTGTACGAGTTGGTCATCATCATACTGCGGATGTCGCACAACTTCCTCTCCGTCTATGACCACGTTGTGTATGCACTGTTGTCGAGCTCCCACCACAGTTTTACAATCGTCTGGGAACGTGGATCTGTCGTACTCAGCTAAATATGCTTGAACTCTGAAAAGAGTAGATACACAATATTGGTCTAGCAGTTCTTTACTTTTATGGTAAATAGCAAAGTAGTGAGTTTAGAGGCTCAACAAAACTGTTGAACAAAATTTATATGTGTATCTAATATTAATTTGGTAATTAGGTCGCTATGGAAATTCTCGGAAGGAGCCTATATTCAGAATATGAACGATATGTACGATCAGACGAATATGAACGATATTTATCAAAACGTAGATGAAAATCACATGGTTCCACTTCACGAAGATATCCAACCACATAAAGATTGTATGCAAAATAATCAGGAAGTTAAAACATAACATGTACTGGTTGAAAAAGAAACAGTACCAAAATATATACGAGTAATAACAAGAAATTAAGAACTAATAAATCTGCTAGATAGGGGCCTAACATATAATTATCAATCAAATCAACCCTATGAAGACAAATATGATTCCTTACTGTACAAGAGTTCCACCTGCATCATAGGTGCAATGGCCAGCAGTGAGAACATAGCGAGTGCTGATAAGTGAACCACCACAGTCAAAGGACTGCCGACGCCGTCCGTAATCAAATGTTGATATTAGTTGCACGGTCCACGGAAATTGGAAGAAGTCTGTTGCTGATCCACCTGAGAATTAAAAATAATAGTTATTTAAAATAATGTACATTTTATTATTAATAATAAAAGAATATATGCTTAATTGCACACCATAACTACATACACTATAAAGGTAAAAGGATTATACGCTAAAACTGTTCTGTACAACGGGCGGTCTTGTCACTAATAGCGATTTCTATCAGGCAACCTTGGGATCAACAGGTATTTTAAGTAGAACATTCGGTGTGCAGCAAAAGGATAAGAACGATGGAAAAAAGTAAATACTTCTTATATTGTTTTCTACTTAATACTTATAACGTTACATTTTTCTTTCAAGTAAGTATTATACAAACTCGACAGACTCATCACAGCAACTCCTGTTTCAGTCAGGGACTAAATAAAATGCATGCTTAATTTTACTACGTGCTTATTATTTTTGTCTTAAGCCTTACTGACTATGATTTCTAATTATATATTTATTCCGATAAATAAACAACTCACCAGCTATCCGACTCTCAACAGAAACGTTAGTATCGTTAGCATTCCTGGTGATCCTTACTCCAACATTTTCAGGTGCTTTTTGCGGATAATATGGATAAACTGGAGGTGCGGCGGATGAAGCTGCGTGAAATAATGAAGTTACCGTGAACAGTGCATTATGGTGATTCGTATTATAGTCCAGGAAATACAAACATAATATTATAATCGGGGACAATTTGCATTCTGTCTTAAATCATAAAATTAGGGGATAGTCAATAATTTTTTAATGTATTTTTTTTTGTCTTCGCCAGTTTTGACCTTTTCGTCTTTTCTATTTTTCGATAGTGTTTTCAGGCAGAATATGTATTTCTCTTTACCTCGAAGATGGGGAAAATCCGAGGGGATTTTCGAGGTCATTTTATTGGCATTATTACTTGGACTATAAATGTATAATTTAAGCAGAATTTACATTATCTAATAATAATTATCATAAGATTGGAAACCCAATATATGTACCGGTATCGTTTAATTTAATTTGTGTCAATATACTTTTATCAACCAATAAATTATAAAATCATTAAACAGCGCTTAATTTGATAGTCTACGATGACTCGTTAGTGATTTAAAAATAAATCGTCAACACTATTATAAATTCATTACTTAGATATAAACCCTTTGTTTTGGCTTATGAGTTAAAACGTCATATTTACAGGAGTTTTCACCAAAAATAGTAAATAGAAATTTATGTTATTAAACTATTGGATGCTAAAGTAGCGATATAATATAATATACACGATATAATCAAATTTACGTGATTGCGGTGGCATATAATGAAAATGGCATGGCAAGTAGCGGAGCTCTACCATACTGTTAGGTTTAATTAACTTTACTGTCTATGTACCACTAATCCTGTCTTCCTGCGACGCTTCGAAGCCACAACATCCTGATTCTGGATTGGGTGGGAAGCTTGATGCTGGGCACTGCGACCTCCCACCAGCAAATGGAGGCGTAATAGTATGGTAAATTGGATTTGGTGTGGTAGCTTCTATTCCACCATTCACTCCATTTACATTTCCGTTTATATCTCCTCGTGCTGTTGGGCCGTTAGGACCACTAGGATTATTCGGTTCACTTGGAAAATAAATGGAATTTTCTCGGGGTGCTGTCGTGGTATATTGATTTTTCCCAATATTGCCTCTTGGGTATTCGTAGTTCTGGTTATTGACTCCATATCGTTTGATGAATTCATTGTAGAGGCTATCTGAGCAACAGACCTGTAAATTAAATAAAATATCTCAATTCTATGGCTTCCTAATATCCTAAATATTTTTCTGATCATTCTTAACATTATCCTACAGCTGTAGCCTTGTTTTATAGATCACACTTAGAAAACTTTTAGACCATCTTCACTTAAACTCAAAACCAATATTTTCCAATGGTTCCAAAATCAATCTATCTTGCCATGTCACTAAAACTCTCTACTTATTTTAAATATACAGAATATTGATGTTCTTATAACATATGTTTATAAATCTTGTGTGGTACTTAGATTATTACATACATATCTCCCTTTATTGTAAACCATATAGTAGCTGTTATAAGGTAGGTTCGCACATGGATATTTGCTTATCCATATGTTTTGTTCTGTGGGGTTCATGTTTCTTATTAACGCACATTGGTCTCTTCTAACGCAGTGGGTACAAACATCTGAAAATTATTCAAAAATAATAAATGAGAGTTACATTACATTATGGTTTCTTAGATTTACGCGACTATTTTATGAAACAATTTTTTTCGCGATTTTGTTGTAATTTTGCATTTTAACTTCCCGACGTTTTGATTGTAAAAGATTGAAAGCTGGAAAGCAAATTCACGATAAAATACGTAAAAGGAGTAATATAATAATGTCCAATTGTTTCAAGATGCTGAGTTTTTTTTCACCCTCGGTCTTCGCCGTTGGCGTAGACACGAATAAATGTATAAGTACAAAGCCATTATAGTCATAAGTGCTTCCTTAAGATCAGAAATATGCGCGAACTAATGAAATTATATCATTTTATAGAATGCACATGGAGTAGGAAAAGTAACTGAATTACGCGGGAAAAGGGGTTACATATGAAATTGCTTTGTACTTTAGTAGAATTATTGCTTATTAATATAAAATAATATACGACACATGCATGTATTGTATTAATATAGCGATAATATTAATCCCAAATAAATTTGTTATTCTTTACAAAATAATGCCTTGCAGCTACTTTAAATATAATTAACCATTTATCTTGTATTCTGCACATCTACCAAAAACATTTTTATTTAGGTCAAAGTGGTAATCATGAAATTAAATAAAATTAACAAAATACTCTTTTAAGATAACATTTAATTAAATTATAATGTGAGTTATTTGTAAATTATTACCTTTAGCTTGTCCTGAAGCCAGAGTGATCAACGTCACGATATTGAAAAAAAATGCTATTTTCCGCATTGTGATATTACAACACTGTTACAAAACACAATGAATCCTCATGATCACACCCTAATAACTGTCACCGAGTTGAACAAATACTAATATTAATACAGGGCTAATTGTCTCACAATGGCCGCAACCTGGTCGCAAGTATTTACTGTTTAATTGCATGTCGCATCAATAATTAGACTAATAGTTTTGATGACTAGCTCTTAGCAATCATAGGAAAAAATAACATTTCTAAGAAATAAAAGAATACTTTCAGTTCAGTTGATGAAATGGAAGATTTATTGAGGAAAATGTACTCGAACGTACTAACTTCTTTCCTTATGAATTTGTTTGGTCTTCAATTGTCTTTTTCATGCAAACACACCATGCACACACAATGCGTACACCTACTTCTTACATGTTGAATGTTCGTCAAGTCAATTATCCAATAAATATTTAGTCCAATTTATTGTTCGAGATGACAGAATTAAAAGAAATAATTTAGGAAAACTGCACTTTACTACAATATAGCATCCCACGACTGCGCCATACGCGTGTCAAAGCAAAGAACTATTCTTTGTATGAATTACCGTGGAACGTCGCCGTCCGGTCACAGAACGGTCTAATGGACAGGGTTCCATGGTAATACATACGGAGAATAGTTGTCTGATACGTTCATAGTACGGCCATAGTGTGTAATGGGAGGATTCTTAAACAATCGCAACTTGTTTTAATATGCATCTTGTATTTAATTATTTTATTGTAATTTGTAGTTTAGTTATTTGATTTCAGTTAATTTATTATTGATCTTGTACCCAAATAAAGCTCCATCAATTAAAATGTTGTATAAAATTATGTAAAACGGACTATTTAAGCACAAGTTGTACTTATTAAATTAGGACATAAGCAAGGGGATGCAATCTAGTTTTTAACTACTATGATAATATGTTTGTTTTGTGTTTGATTGTATTCTGTGTTATGTCTTATAATATAAATAAATTAAATAAAAATAATATTCATACATATTTCATGTATGAATATTTTCAATATATTTTCACAACGATAATATAGGTAAGATAATGTTATAAGATAAGCAAAGTGTAAAATTGCAAGAAAGCAAGCCGTTGCTAGAAAACCATACTGCCACATCGGATATATTAACTTTTAGAAGTTACGTGTGTATTTTACTTATTAAAATTATCCTTTGTTTTAACTATGACCGGAAACATTATATATGAAAAGAAAGAATATATAATATGAAAGAAGAAGAGAGGAGAATTTTTCACAATAATTTAGAATGTATATTGAAATCTATCAACCGTGTTAGACCAGCACGATAGATTAAAAGTAAAAGATTTCTTGAAATCTCCGGCCTTCTGAGTAGGTTCAAATTAGTAAGGCCATGCTGTAGATACGACTTCAGTACAAATGGGTCAGCTTAACCGCGGTGGTACTACTGTCACACAGATAACCAACATGAGATAATTTAGCGTTTTTTCATGAGATTTCCGGCGGCCTATTTTGCAGGCGGCTGGACATACGTATCCGCCCCAATGGTAAATACCCAGGTGTCCGTCACCCAGGTGTAAAGCCTGCTATAGTATCCTCCGCAAGTGCATAGTGTTTAAGCATCAACCTGTATATCTGGTTTCGAATAACCCGGCATAATTGTATAGCCCAATGAGAGATGGTCCTGACTTCTGTATGTCATCGGTCGATAAGACTATCTTATCTAACTTTTTTATTGCCAATAATGACGAGACGAGCATGCCATTCACCTGGTAAGCGATACGACCGCTCATGGACAGTAGCAAAACCAAACAACAGCATGAATCACAGCAATGCTTGGCATTCCACTGCGCTCGCTATGCCGAGATATAAGATGTTAAGTCTCATTATGTCCAGTAGTTACTCTGGCTACAATGTTGTTCAAATCGAAACACAACAGTGCATTTACACTGTTGCTGTTGAAATAGACATTGCGGTGGTACCTACCCAGGCGGCCTCTTTCATATGAGAGGCCTACCTAGTGTGCACTATACATATTACATACTATCAGGTAGCAGAGTGGTGACTTTGCCGTGCCAGTATGAAAAAGAGTACCACAGGTTTCAGTGTTTTGGACTACATAAATAAGGAAATTGATGGACTTTACGAGACTCAACCTCACATCTCACCTCACATCTCACCTCCTATCACCTAACACCTCATATCTCAAGGTGACGAGTGTGGTGCATTGCCATGCCGTGCATAGTAAAAATAAGTTTCGGTGTTTCTGTTTTATGGCATGGTGTGACCCGTACCAACAAGCGAGGGACTCGCTCATCTTGATATAAAAATAAAATAAAATGTTCCTACTTAGTATTGTTTTTTTTAAAGATAATTTGACAATTAATGTCTAATGTCTTAAGGTATAATTAGGGAGATATTCACATCCAGTTATCAACACACATGTAACATACGCGACCTGTATTTTTAGTTTTTAAAAAGGTCAAAACTTTTTTCAGCGTTGTTGAGACTGTGGCTTGACTTACTAACGTCAGAATTCATATGCACTATAGTGCTTCAGTCTATCTATATCAACAAGAAGCGCCATAGTGCATAATATGAAATCTGACGTTAGTAAAAATTCATATGCACCATGGCGCTTCAGTTTCAAAGCAAAAATAATTTAGTAATTATAAATAAATACACCCCACAGTACATTGATAGTCCTGACCTCACACTAAAATTGACTCTTGAGTCGTGGGTATTAGATACTACGAGGGACTATTTCGGTCTCGCAAACACCTGGATCCGAAACAAATACCTTTGGAACCAACAAATATTTATCTCGCCGCGGGGATCAAACCCGCTACCTCACCTGCCACGTAGACTGTTAAAAAAAGGTAATATATTGTTATACTGCAGATGACGTCACGAGTATAAATATGATTGTAAATACGATTTTTTCCCGCAATTTCTTTTCTGTCTCTATTACACATTATTCACGTTCTTACACCGACACAGCATCTTTCCTCGCACCCCATTGATTCTCAGTCTACCTGGTACGTGCTCACAGATTTTTAACTAAAATCCTCAAATCCTCTCCAATATTTAATAAAAAACAATATAATACTTTGAGCATTTTATTCAAACAATAATTATAATTATTATCGAATGTGGTCGAGAATCCAGTCAAGGTATTGATACACATTAGTATAGAGCGAAGGCACCGATGAACCGCATTCGACGTCCATTCTCGCCCCACTCACTATCCCAACTACGTAATACTTTTGTCCTTCGGCCATCATTAAGGGTCCGCCAGAATCGCCTTCGCATGTGTCTTCGCCAGAGTAACCGACGGCGCACATTTGGGTCCTGATTAGGTTAGAGTAATGTTCGCTGCATTCTTCTTGCAGAACCAGGTTGAGGACAGTCGATTGTTTTACGTAATATTTCTCTTTACCGTTGAGACCCCAGCCGGCGGTAGCCAAACGCAAGTTTGCGAATCTGGCGTTGTCAACGTCGACTGGCGGCATGCAAACTGGTCTTATGAATGCTGAAAAGACAACAAGAAAAGTGACAACTTAAATTTAAATGAAAAGGTGATACAGAACTCGACGTGAGATAAATAAATAAATACACCCAACAGTCACATACATAGTCCTGACCCCACACTAAGATCGAGTCTTGTGTCGTGGGTGTCAGGAACTACGAGAGACTTTCGGTCTCACAAACACCCAGACCCGAAACAAATACTTGTGGTTCTCAAAAACATTTGTCTCGGTGCGGGGATCGAACCCACGGCCTCTCGTTTCACAGGCGGCGTCTAACCCACTGCGCCACGGAGGCTGTAGATTGGAGAAGGAGGAGATAGATTGAATGATTAACTGACTGATGGTTTAAAATACTAATTTATCAAACAATGAAAGTCTCCCTGTTTAGCATGGGCCTCGTTTACGATTTAGGGGGGTTAGCCTACCATGCTGACCCTAGTGCGGGTTCAAGCACTTTACCTACTTTGAAATACTTATGCAGAACTTTCAAGTGTATTGGTGCCCTTACATCTTTGTCGGTCGCTTATAAGGACAAAAGTTTATAGTAAAATATATCCATCTACACATGCACGAACACAATCAATGAGAAAACTATTTTATCCAGAACTAAATCGCACTGTGAAATATACATAGATATTTGAAGTTATAAGTATAATTACGTGTATATGGTGCATTTTCTTGCAGCCTTATTAGTGCAATATCGTTGTGAAGTGTTTTACGGTCATAACCCCAGTGCACTATGATCTCCTCGGCTTCAATGCGAAGGTTCTGTATACACTGCTTAGCGCCCCTCACAATCCTACAATCCTCTGGAAATGTGGTCCTATCATATTCAGCCAAATATACATTTACTCTGAAAAAAAGAAAGGTTTAATTTGAACAAATAAGGAACAACACGAGTTCTATACACTGTAAGCTATGGTTGCAACCTGTTCAGTGGTTGTAACCATAAGTTTGGAAAATTTTGTAACAGCGATTTAAGCTTTGCCTAGTTAATATTTTCGATGAGGTTAACTCAGTTTACAAGTAATCACCTCTGGGTGATCGATACGTAATAAATAAATATTTATATTTGATTGCAATGAACTGTGAGACGAGCATGCAATTCGTCTAATGGTAAGCTATATGGTCGCTCATGGCCAGCAAAACCAAACAACACCATGAATTACAAAGCAATTCTACTGCGCTCGCCATCCAGAAACATAAGATGTTAAGTCTCATTATGTTTAGAAGTTACTCCGGCTACAATGCTCTTCAAACCAGAACACAGGAATGCCTTTACACTGCTGTTTGGCGAGAGAAATAGACATTGCAGTGGTACCTAGCCAGGCGGCCTCGTACATATAATGAAAGACCACCAATAAATAAATATTGGTTAAATAAGAAGAACAAAGGAAAAACAATTAAAAAGACTATTAACCCATACAATATCTACTATACAGCCAAAAATTTCAATATAAATCATTGTTTTAACGAAGACCCATATGAAAGAACAGTTTCCTTACGCAGTTACAGTACCGCCTTCATCATCTTCGACGCAATGTGCAGCCGTGAGAACGTAGCGAGAGCTGATAAGCGAACCGCCGCAGGAACCAAGTTTCTGGACATCTCCGTAATCAAAAATTACTGATACCTGCGCAGTCCACGGGAAATCGAAGAAGCCTGTTTCTGATCCACCTGAAAAAAAGTATTGATAATAGGAATAGCTATCCATGCTTTCATCAATCTCTGCTCGTGTTTGACTATTAGTTAACATTTTAGCGTTAAGACCGCCGATTGTCACCTTTATTTAATCTAGTTTTAATAATTTTTCTTTCCTTCTTTATGTATGTGGTGTTCAATAAAGAATTTATAAATAAATAAATTAAAAGAGAATCAGCTCTACATACATACACACATAAACATAAACTAACGTAAACTCACGCCTTTTTCCCAGAAGGGGTAGGAATTACATGAGGGCTGATGTTCAAAATATTAAATATTTCCATCCATCCATCCATCCATCAGCCAAAGGACGTCCACTGCTGAACATAGGCCTCTCCCAATGATTTCCACAGTGACCTGTTGGAGGCAGCCTGCATCCAGCGACGTCCCGCCACAAATATTAAATTAAATATTTACAAATCACAATTCATCGAGCTTATTTTATTCAAGATGTAATATAGTAAGTCGTTTTATGTGTACAATTTAAGGTCAATTTATACTACTTTTGTTACAAACATCAACCCATATATCATTTTACCTACTAAAGCATCTCTTCTTCTTCTCTTCAGCCACAAGAAGTCAACTGCTGAACATACAAAATTATAATATTGTCGTATTCGGAAGACTTACCTGCTATCCGACTGCCAATAGACTTGTCAGTATCGTTAGCATTCCTGCGGAACCTAAATCCCAGCTTATTTAGAAAGCTTTGGTAATCTGGCGTTGTTGTTGGTTCGGGACGCGGGTAGGTGGGATCTGCGACGAATAGAGGTTGGCATGAATTATTGCTTTAAAAAAGATTTATGTAATGGTTCTGTGACGAAAAATTTGTAAATATTTCAAATTTAGCTGTCAGATGAATATAGCTGATACAAATTCAGACACAAATTCCTGACTTAGGGCTGATCAAGAATAGAAAAATCCACTATCGCTTTGCCCAACCCGGGATTCGAGCCCGAGACCTCAGCTTTGAAATCTCAGAACTTCTCAACACCTTTTACTATGTTTTTTATTGTATATGTAAAAAGATGAGCTAGCGAACAATCTTAAGTGGTGGAAGTATCTTGTGGTGCAAAGTGTCAATTATTTTACGGATAAAATGACATTGGCGTATTCATATAATTTATCTAATTTCTATGTTTCTACCTTGTGTCATAGCTCTTTCAGCAGCAGAAGCTTCGAATCCACAGCATCCCGATTCGGGACTAGGCGGGTAGATTGACGGAGGACACTGGATTCCGCCATCGGATTGTTGAGGTTGTTGTGTGTATTGCATACGACCTGAATACGCTGTGGAATTATCTGTTTTAATATCCACATATTTTGCATCATTTCGGACGTATATTGAGAAAGAAAGAAACAAAATAATTTTATTGTTGCAGGGACAGTCGAATAAAACACAATAATTTATTTACACAATAGAAAAAGAAACATAATATAAAAATATATGCGTATGTTGCTCGGCTCATTCGCGAGAACAGACGAACATCTCAGCATTGTGCTGTCTGGTAACAAAAGCTATAATACAGCGCTGGTTTTCAGATGTAACCTTGGGTGTCGTAAAGAAGCTGACCTAACTCGGAAGAAATTACAAAAAAATATATAATAAAGTAAATGGTCTAGGTACAATAAGTGGGTATGTATAAAGATATATAGGGAGTTGAGCTGGTCTTGAAGTCCAATAATAATTGTTTAGAATTTAAATTTATTGTTTATTTCGAAATAAATCGCAATATATAACATTCTAATATATCGCAATATATAAAAATCGAGTTTAGGTATATGAAAATACTAACGGAGCTCAACTCAAGTTAGACTGTATAAAAAATCCAGCGACACAAAGTTTTGTTAAAATATTTGTTAATTTAAAAAATTGCGTCAGTATAGAAACTGTTACGTTGTTTTCTTTTGTGGGCACAGCAAAGTTATTATAATGCACCTTTTGTAAAAAAATCTATAGCATAATTAGTAGCTTAGTTTACATTCGGGGAGACATAAACATATCGCATACGTATGTACACGTATGCATATATTTTACTACAATAAAAAAATCGGGACAAATATAAAGTTTAACAATTCAAAAAATATTACCTTGTGCTGAAACCAACGTCAACACCATGAAGATATTCAAAAGATATGTGATTTCCCGCATTATGATGTTACTATCACGTCTCAAAACACAGTGAATTCTGCTGGTCACGCCCTATTGACTGTCACCGAATTGATACAATGGCCTTATATTATTCAGGGCTATTTGTGTGTCATTGAAAGGAATCTGATTGAATATGAATTTAATTGCTTTTCACATCAGTGATAAGATAAGCTTGATGAGTAGCTGTTAGAAATTAGAGGAATAAATTATATCTTTTGGAAATACCAGATTGCTTTAGTATTAAGGCACTTAATGAAATATACGTTTATGAGTTAAATACATAAGTTAGCTCTTATCTTAATTATTTTATATACAGATTCAGACTTCTACAGAAAACAAAGCCAGGTGGTAGTTTTAGTGCTTGCAGACACAGTGCAATTAACTATTTCGCAAATAAAGAGACAGTTTTTATTTTGCAAATTTATAAATATCATCGTGTTAAGGTGGTAAATACTTGGTTTTTACTAAAATAATTATTTAAAACCCTGCGTACGATTACGTCTTTAATAATAACAAGGTGCACATTATTATTTTAGGAAAACCATGTATTTACCGCTCAAATACAAAGATAAGTAAAAAAATACAAAAAAATAATAATTGATGATTTTATTTTTGCGAAATTTTCAGTTGTCTTGTGTCTGAAGTCACTAATACTACCACCTGGCTTTATTTTCGGTGGCAGTTTATTCTGTATAATTTAATGATAATAACCATGTTCTTACATGTTGAAAGCTATCTCCTCTCACGCTTTTCCGATTTCCCTCTCACTGTGACAGGCATTCAACGCACTTACGACAACCAATAGACCAATGCAATAAATAAAACTTAGTGGAATGTACTTTACGATCTAAATAAATAAACGCAGGCCATATAAATAGTGAGGTTAGCGTTACGCGGTTAATCCGTAGTCTATCCCTGTCCCACGGGCATGAATTTGATTTGAATCTATTCGCTTAAACCATTTCAGTCAAAGGAATACGAGGTTTTTGTGAATTATAAAGAAGATATTTCGCGCAAAGCCCGAGTCTCAAGAGAACTCTCGGCTTATAAATGTATTTTTGAAGAATTTACCTATTCATTGCTGTTTCTCGTCGCTTAGACTTTGTGTTAAAGAAGTTGATTTAATCAGCAAGCGCCATTATATAATGAAGGAATTTGTAGTAGCTTCTGTCGCTAATTGTCGTTTTATTTGATTATGAATAGACGTGGTCGTTGATTTGCTCATGTCGATACGTTATTAAGTGGTGTATTTCATTAACTTACGTAACCCCTATCCGAAGTACGGACTTAAAAAAAACTATATTTTATCGGGTGTACTGAAATTATTTTACATACATATACTACAGTCTACATACATAAACTCACGCCTTTTTTCTAGTAGGGGAGGGCAGAGGTGCTACCAGGACACCCACATTTCGTCTTTTATGTTCTGTCCCACGATATGATAGTGGGAGCCTATCGCCATATCAGGCACAAATTTCTGACTCCGGGCTGATAATGAATAGAAAATCCAATGTCACTTTGCCCGACCCGGGGTTCGAACACAAGACCTCAGCTTTGTAATCGTACCGTAGTACAACTACGCCACCGAGGCAGACTGAAATTATTTTGGCATTTTTGTACTCAACGAAGAGACTACAAAGGACCTGATGATAAATGAGGTGCGGTCGGGAATATAACAATCTCACCGGCTGTCCGTAATGCGAGTTACGTTAGTCGCCTCGCCTTCGGAAGGAGGTTTTTAAAATAACAAATTTAATTAGGACAACGTTTAATATAATCAATTATTACAAATTGGACTAAAACTAATTATAAGCACTAATAAATTTGGTTGTCGCGACTTCCCTCGACGGCGATTGAAGAAGAAAAGCACTGCTGCCCGGTGATGGTGGTCCGACGATGCAGGTGGGTCATCAGCGTGACTTATTCGTATGGAATCTGCCGATTGTGCAGATTCGTGGGAACTATTTGGGAGTTTCGTTAGAGGCGACACGTAACATGCGTAAAAATAATTGGGACACTATTTATTTATTAAAATCTTTATTGTACACAAATATAAACAAAAAACACTAAACAGAAACAATAATTTGTTAAAAAAGTACTTTTGGCAGTACTATATTAACGGGTTTTCCACCACCTTGTAATGAGGCTTCGGTTTTCCGTAATGCGTAAAAACATATTGGGACACTGTTTATTTATTTAAACCTTTATTATACACAAATATAAACAAAAAATACTGAACAGAAAGTATATGTGATGTGATGTGTGTATATATGAAATTAGTAAAAAAATAAAATTACAGATGTCACTACTATATTAATGAGTTTTCCACCACTCTGCAAGGTGGCCGGTGTATGATTAGATACCTTCACCTGTAGTCTCTAAATCTCACTAAGCGAAAGAAATAAAACAGCAAAGTTATTACTTTGTTAAGGTTTTTATGGACAGTGGTACCACCGCGGTCGAGCCGACCTATTGGTAGTATGGCTTAAACGAGCTTCAAGAAAACTAAGCTTAAGAAAAGTTATGTCTTTGAAGTTTAAGTACACAAAAACATAATTTACAAAATGATGCAGTAAACCTAAATAAAACCCATGTATTCCTATAATCGAGAAGGCTTTGATTGTTCCTTTAAAACACTATTAAAATTCTGCATTCAAAACTTATGCAGATGGTTTAATTCCCCCCGACTTAAGAAAGTTAACCCTACAACGTCTATAAAGTTTTTCATCCGCTTATTTTTTTTTACAACCCTACAACTATCGACCGTTGGAAGTTCCCTGCAAATATCTGGTTTAGATTTTCTCTCAATTAACTTCAGGTTACGTTCGATTCGACAAGTGCCACTCGCTCCTAATGGGATGGCAGTGAGGGGGTTTTTGTGAGGGGACGGTCCTGTCTACCCCGACAGGAAGGGTTATACTTTTATTTTGTTTGACTCGTTTTTTTACAGATATTCAATATAACACGTTCGAGCGCAACTTTTGCACAATTGTTTTAGTCGTTGATTTTTCTAGAATGTTCTTCGATCAAACTGGTCTAGGTATTTAATAAGTCAAATTGGAATTTACTGTTACAGATTTCAGCTCTATTCTTGTTTTCATTGACTTTACGGGCGAATACAATTACCCGTCAGGTACCCCTGGCAAAAAAATATTAATTCAGCTTTTTTCTTTAAAAACTCAACGTCCACTGCCTCAAAATAGTAGACAAAATAAATGAGACTAGCCAAGGCACGTCACTAGACAGACATGTTAAGAAATTCCATTTTTCTTCACCCCAGAGCAAACGTTAATAAATGGTGTGCAATGCCCCGCTGCACGTGTCGACACATCGATCATACTTCTTAGGTTATCGAGGGTGAATATATCGTTATACATTCTTCAATTATACAAGAAGGAATTTATTGATTAACAAAGAGGAATCCATGCGGTGCCGAAAATTTTGGTACGTGGGGGTATATATGAAATCCACGTATAATGTAAAATGGTTAGGTTTATAGTTTAATAACTGCTGAATCAGTAAGACCGGCTTTTCACCATCATAACATTATAAGTCGGCATTCGAGTCGGCACCAACAACCACTTTAGACTTTTCTTACTACACCCAGACGCGAAACAAATCGTATCTTCTCGCCATTCATTGCAATAAAAAAAAACATGTTTATTATATTTTTATTAGGATGCAAGACAAATATGTAGTTACATGGTGGAAAAGAGAAAAATAGTGGTATTTATAGTGGAAATGTCGGCAATCTTGCGTTCTTGGACTTCAAGCTTGGGGACTTTTTTTTATTTGTGAGCCACTATATCGTCAGCAAATCGGTCAAATAAACGCTCCGAGCAGCAAACCTGCAACAAAATATGGTATTCATAATTAGTAACACGAAAATGTAAAATGTTAGTCAATCGATCCTTATACATATAAGACGGCATACGTAACGGGCTTTGAATCTGATGGGATCGAGCAAAATTGCTCTTTGTACTTCGTTCAGACAGTAAGATTTATAGAGACTCAATTTCTCTTATATGTTTTTCTAATTCCATTTGTAAAGGTCTTCAATGCCCATACAACAGCCTTAGTGTTAAGAGCGTTTACATCGTACGTTACGTGCGCTGTTTGGCTCAAAAACTTTTCGAACCTGTCTTTATCCATCAAAACATTATTTAAAAGAAAAATTTAATAGTAATAATTTTAGAAAATGTTGAACTCTGAAGACTTGAAAGGCGAATGATTCCTTTATCACATGCGCTTTTTAGTCATGTGGCATTCTTGATACCAAAAATATTTTCGTAGTATTTAAATTTATTTTTCTTTATAGCTCGTTGGACGCAGAACTCTTAACAAATGACCTTCATAATTATAGAAATTCGACTAACAATCAATAATATTTTTAGCTAAATAGAACTTTCCACGGATTCCACATACATAAGTAATTGTTAAATATCATATTTTTTCGTGATAATTCAGTTACTTACATAAATCCCTTTTCTTACGGGAACTAAGTAGTTATCGACGAGTACTTGGTTGCAGGAATACAGGTCCGCCCATGCATCTTGTAGGGTTAAGGGTAAGTTTTGAATCAAACCACAATTTTGCCTCTCAACGCAGTTGTCACAAGAAGCTGTGAATTAAAAGATTTTTATTTTAAACATTTTTATAAACACAATATTTAAAGTTTTAAACCAAAGGATGATTTTGACAACATTTCACTGCATTTAAAAAATATAAATACTTCATGGAAAACATTGCAGTAATAATGATAAAATGGGGAATAATATATGATATCGAAATAATTTAAATACAATTATTTTTTTAGATAATTATATTTTTTTTCTGGGACATGTGTTAGCTTTTATGAACAAGAAAAAACGGTGTTTTGCCGTTTATTTTATTTTTACGAATTTGCTTTTCAACGTAACAATACACATACATTACCTTTAGTCAGTTATAAAATTAAATTCATAAAGTTGCATTAAGCAAGATAATCTAACAATTTATGCTCTAAGGTCGTAATCGTAAGCAACCGAATCGAATTATAAATTCAAAGAAAGTTCAGTTGCTACAAAGAGTTATTGAATTACTTTGGATAAGGGTCGACTTTGATTTCAAGTTTACATTATTCCCCCCTCTAAGTGATTTAATTTTATAAGAGGAACAATTAAGATAATTACTTATGTAGGTACTAGATTGTGGTTATAAGGTTGTGTTATATTCATTTTGTACCAAAATTTTGCTGTTATGACAATAATTGGTATAACTAATCTATAAAATTTATAAAAAATATTTTAATATTTTGCTCATAAATTATATAAAAGTTACCTTCATAGTCGCCCCTCGCCATGTAGACAGTTAATAATAAAACAGTGAAATGCAACATGTACTTCATTTTTTCAATTAATTACAATTCCAGTTTTTCCACAAAACTGTAATTTATTGCGATCACAACTAGACTGTACCAAATCAATGAATACATCCGTATATATATTCGACTAACGGTCCGTCATTAGTACATATCAAATTAACTTAATAGTGTGAGTAATTAGGTAAATAATTGATATATTCATAACTTGGAGTAAAATAGATTAGTACATAAGACGCGAGGTTTGTTTCTCAAAAGATTTTTAAGTTTTTTCAAATTTATTTTACTCAGATTTTTTCTTAGAAAGTCGTCTGATGGCCACATTTATGCTAAAAATAATATTTATTCCTCAGATTTATTTTTTCTTTTTTCATCAGATAATATTTTGTTCTTTTGTTTAGTACATACATACATACATAAACTCACGCCTTTATCCCCGAAGGGGTAGGCAGAGGCGCCACCAGGACACCCACATGTCGCCTTGTATGTTCCGTCCCACGATGTGATAGGTGGCGAGCCTATCGCCATATCGGGCACAAATTCCTGACTCCGGGCTGATAATGAATAGAAAAATCCAATATCACTTTGCCCGACCCGGGACTCGAACCCGAGACCTCAGCTTTGTAACCGTACCGTAATACAATTACGCCACCGAGGCAGTTCTTTTGTTTAGTGATTTAAGATACGTCGAGCTTCTAAGTTACCTTTCGGAGCCAAAATATGAAAACCTCTGTTAATATCCTTATAGTATTCATAAATTATCTATAAATCTAAAATGTTCTCCACCAAAATTTTTAGATGACAACATTTACTTGAAATTATTCCTAATTAATTTTTCTTCTAAGTAATGTTTTTATGGATAAAAACTGGTTCGAAAAGTATTGTTTTTGAGCCAAATAGCGCACGGAATGCGTATACACTCATAAGTAAGACCAGTTGTATTACTTTAAATTTTAGTTCTATTGAAGTTATCTGGCATTATCACATTATAAACGTCAATGGAAATCAAGTAATCAAGAATCCGTGCTCTTAATGACGTTAAATGGGGCTCTGAACGTGCCCCATTCGCAGTTGATCATGGAATAACATTACAAACGACAGGGGGAATGCGTGGCATCCGTAAAGTGAATTGAAAAGCGCTGGTAATTGGTCAGTCTGTAACACCGACGAAAACGGAACCTCGAACTACTCAGCGTGTCCGAAATTCAATTAGCTGCCGGACAGAAACTGTTTACCTCAACACAAATTACACGTTAGTGAATTAGCCATCTCGCGTACTTCCAGTGCTAAGGATCTGTAGAGTATTTGGCGTTTAAATATGTATAACACTTCAGCTCTTATTCACTCGTTGAGCGAAGGAATGCTCTACACACTTAAAAATTATAGTTTCCAGCCACAAGATATCCACTGTTATAAGTCTACCTTCAGGATTTCTATGACCACTCGTTGGAAACAGCGTGCATCTAGCGACTTTCTGCAACCATTAGGCTTTTCTTATACCTAATCACGACCGCTAGTCCGCTCCTTTTTTTTTTCTCTGTCTCTCTCTTTTCAGCCATAGTAAGTCCACTGCCGAACATAGGCCTCCCTTACGGATCTACACCTTCACATCCATTGAATTATAACAAATATGCGTAATTAGACTTATTCAAAAACTGATTTCATAGATTCCTTGTATTCATGCGCAGTTAAACCATTGGTATCTATTTCCTGAATGATTACTTTAGGATTTCGTCAAAGGAAGGAGGTTGAATTATAAATCGGGTATTCCGCGTTCTAGGCGCTCCCGGGAGGGATTGTCAACTTATGACTGTGTTTTAGGAGCAAATTTATTCATAGTTTTTTTCGAGAACTGTTTGAATTTTCTGCCTTTTTTGTTAATAATAATAATTTAAGACGCAGCCCTTAAAACGCTTTTTGAAGTAAATGAAATCAAAAAAGAATACGAAACCAGTTGCTGTTATACCTAAATAAAGCGTAATAACATATGTACGTAAGCGACAGTCTCACAAAAGGCTTACATTTAAAGTTAACCTTAAAGTACATAATAATGAAACAAGAGTCATTTAACAGAAGACCTGGTAGATACATATCGTAAAGAGTTAAAGGAGTCACTAGATGCTTGGCTGATTGTGAAAATCATCATCAACGCTATGATCAGGAGTAGGCTTGCAATAGCAAAAGGTCATAATAATGATGGTATGATGGAGTTGATATATCCCTATTAAATAGAAACCTGAAATATAACATGAAAATTAAAGATGATAAACCACATTGAAATAAATATAAGAAACCATTATGATAAACCACCTAAAAAGTGATAAAGACAAATATAAAATGAAAGCAAATCAATTTCTTAAATCTCACAACACAATTGGCTGGTCTGAACGAATTTGGTTTTATTCGGAAGCTGTCTTATGCTCATCTCCGGAGTAAACTCCATTTCCTTTTAAATAATATTTGAGTGATTGCCACTTAGGGAGTTCGCGGCTTTCGCGCCGGCATATTTGTTTTCACTGTTTTCTGTTTATACACTTATATTTTCAGTATTTGACGTGTTGAATATTAGCGAGCCTTCTTTATCTCATCGCTCGAATTGCGTTTCACGAATTGTCGGTTTGGGATTGTATAATTGTCAAATTAATACATTTGATAAGTGTGTGGTGTTTAGAAAATTGATGTTATATTAAATGTACACAATAAGTCATTATAATTCTGGCTTTAACGTCAAATAATTGTATTGTGAAATAATTTAGAAATTACGAACAACTATGCGGCCCACAACAACTGCAATCGAAATAACTATTTATACGGCGTACAGACAGTTGTACTTCGACGGTAACCATTTGTGCCACGACTGATATTAAAATGTATTTTGATTGGAACAGTTATGGTTGTCATTTTAGATAAATACTAATAGCGTCTAAGAAGTTTCACGCGAGGCTTCCGCCTGAGCTTCCCTCCACAGCTGTTACACATTTCGAAGCAGCGATTATATTAATCGACGATTCATAACATCTTATAAATATATTGGTTTTCAAATACGTTTAGTTAACTTTTTGATACCAACATCTGAAATATAATGATACAGTTATTATATTCGTGACCTTTTGTATTTCAACTTCTAACAACGAATAACAATTGATATTCAAGCTCCAATTATTCATTCAACATTATACTTACAAAACTTGAAATATAGGAAACAGATTCTTGGTTTTGAAGTATTCCATTTATAATTAATGTTTCCAACAGTTCTTAGACTTAGCCAAGTTTCTGTAATACCAATAGATAATAGGTGTTTCCAATATATTAATAATAATAACTTCCTTATAATAAGGTGTTGTATCGTTTCGTATTTATTTAGCATTTAAATAATTTGTTTACACAGGCACATCGAGATCGAGTCCATTATGCAAAATTTTGTCCTAAAATTCAAAATTATGCTAACATTAGGTTCTCATTCATAAGCGGGAGTGTTTTAATGAAATCAAATTGGATCCTTTTATGCGCATATTTATGGAACGCGTTTAAAATATAAATTCTACTGTGTGGCGGCAGCTGTAGGCCGACTGGATATGTCGAAAACATATTGCGTTCAACGACCGATACGAACAAAAAATTGTGCTAGTGTAAAAAGTAACTTTTATTCTGGCTTTGTATCGTTCCGTTCGGCAATTTGTTTTTAAGAAGAGTTTCGTTCGGAAATGCATCGATATTTTTAAGTTGAAATAACATGTTTTTACAATGTTTCGTAATTCTTTTTTGCAGTCTTATTTATGTTTTGTAGGTGCATTTGGGTTTCATGTTGTCTTATTAAATGCATCCAATTCCGTTGCAGTAGCCAGCGGTATACCAAATTAGATTTCTTGGTAAGATTTGATATTTTTATATAGTTATAGTTTATCTAGCCAAAACCTAGACTATAGTGGCAAGCCCGAATCTGGTGGTCGAAATAGTTTATCTAGCCAAAACCCAGACTATAGTGGCAAGCCCGAATCTGGTAGTCGAAATAATTTATCTAGCCAAAACCCAGACTATGGCAAGCCCGAATGTGGTAGTCGATTAGATAGCACTGCATCTGTAATTAACATCGTGATAACTTGTTGACATGGGAACCTACCTCATATTGTGGCTGTGATTATAAAATTGTGGGTATCGGCAGGTTCGTTAAAGAGGCTTTAAAATTCCCACGATTGCTAATATAATTTGATACGTTATTGTTGCAAAAGTTTTTCTAATCGCTTTGATATAAATTGATGAATGACACGCGTGTAAACCTATAATAAAGCGAAACTCGCTCAAAGCATTTTACTATTACGCGGTACATAGTCATAATTCAGAAACACTCGTGTATTCATTCGACTCTAAAAGACCTTCTTGAACCGGTACTCCGTCTTTTTTTTTACACTTTTGTACGTCGTCATTTCGCTGCTTTTTCGCACGGAGAGAGCCTTTATGACAATAGCCAGAAGCAGGTAACAATGATCTTTTGACGTACACCAGCCAACAGTCTAGCAAGACTTGAGAAACGCGCGCGAGCTAAAAATGCTCGTTTGAAAAACTACGAAAATTAGGCGTCGGATAATGAACTACACTAGAGCGTCGGGCGAGGAAAGTGTGCATTTTTTTGTTTCACATAAAATGTTATTTATCCCTGCAACGTTGACGTTGTAACGCTTTTGTAAATACGTAAAACTGTGAATAGTGTTTCTTTCTTCATAAAATAATAGCGCTGTGCTTTATTTATGAGTAGGTTTTGTATATTTTGTTGTTACTCCACGTTTAAGTAAGAGACAATACTATCACTACATTGTGTTTACGAGAATGCATTAAGAATTTACCGTGTTATTCATATAGACATGTGCAAAGCCAATATTACAAGCAAACATGACGGTTAAAATTGTGTTTATCCAAAACAATTGTTTTACTCCCGTTCTTTTCCTCGAATAAAGGAGAATACATTTTTCTCGCGGCTATAAAACTGGTATAATAAAACATTATTCGTTCACGTTGGTTTTATTTGTTGCACTACGCTTGAGGGAGGTGCGGTGGCAATAAGGCAAGAACACACTGGCGGCGTCGCAATAATGTTCCACGGAACTCCGTGACAGATACTTTATGCCTGCGGTTGTTTCAAAACACTGGTGTATGTATACTGCTACTGTATGTACCAAGGCTTATGGAAGGGTGCCATGATCAGTGGATGCTGGCTATGTTTGCAAATGTTAAATAATAAATGCGCTGTAGGGGAGATGACAGCAATATTTCGTTATCTGTGTCTCGCAGCGCAGTTATCTGTTCGCTTTGCGTTTAATATGTTACAGTTGCGCGGCAGATCATGTTTAGGGATGGTTTAAAAAAATAAATGCTTGCGGAGACGCAGAACATAGGTAATAATTAGTTTTATTTTAATGTGTAACATTCGCGTAAATATAAGAAATTACTAAATATTTCTATTTCCTTTCGTTGTTCCAATAGGGACCCAGTGAATGTTCTTAATTATCATCCTCTATTAGGTCTGATATTTAACCCAATTACACCTTTAACCCTCACAATCATTCCACATATTCATAATTAAAAATGATAATTATAAACATACTTTTCCTGTTTATGAATTAAGTGCAGCGAATTATATACTTACCTTGGAAGAAATTATGCGTCCGGCACACGATGTGATTAAATGCAAAAAACGTTCTAATTACGTTGCGTCGTTATCAAGGGGAAAGTTCCTCGATTTACGACCGTGGCCGGCGGTGGAGCGCAATCAAAATGTTTCCACCGCATTTAACGCAGATATGCTGGGCCTAGATAGGATACGCGTGGTGATTATAGCCCGATGTGGACACTTGTAAATCCTGTGTGGGATAATTTCAAGCTTCGTTTGGCTGATAATAACACGTTTTGATAGAATTGACTTTTTGAAAGGCTTACCTTTTACCTTAGCTTGAGCTTAGTGCCATGGATTGGGATGAATGTAAAGCTGTAAAGTAACAATGATAATGTCGAAGGTGAAGATGCAAGTAATGTCCGTGTATTTAAGAAAATATTTTTTGTTAAAAAATGTCATTACCTGATCACAAATAAGTGATGATGTCTCACTCAAATTGCAAACGGATAGAAATAGAGGCATTTGATAGTTTACGAATTAAAAATTTGTTACATAATTTCAGTATTTTGTGATGCAATAGTTCTATAGAAGAAAAATGGGTATCGGGTATTGACCCAATTAGTTCTGTTTTTATACTAAAATATGTAGCTTGTTTAAAAAATAAGCAAATATTTTGTTCGGTAACAACCAGATCCAAAATAAATATTTTTAGCTCATACGCAACCATTGGCTTTGGTTAAACCCAATATACCAATAAAAGTATTTTTTTATCAACACAATATATTAATAGAAGCTCTCATTGAATAAGCAGCTTGTTAATTAAACAGAAGCTAGTTATTTCAATCTTAATGAGAAAATATTATTCAATTATGTTTATCGTAACATCAATTACTTGGGTGAAGATTTAACAATGTTGTTACCCACTTTCCAGCTTTGTTAGTCTAGTTTCCAGCCAAGCGGTGAAATTTTCAATTCGAACTAACTTTGTAGGTAAAACTTCTAACTAACATCGTCTTGGGAATAGCACATATAAACATTGTCTATTCAAAACGTTTTATTTATTTACCTTTGTCTGGTTTATTTTAATTTGGCATTGTATTCATTGATAAATGTTTTGTGGTTGGCGAATATTCGTTTCGGGTCTTTTCGTCGAGGGACCGAGAAATCGCACTTTGTATCTGATACGTTTGACAAGGAGTCGAAAATATGACTATTTATATAATAATATTTATTAATATAATATTTATTTACATATTTATTATTCTTTTTAGATAATATCTGTCTAGGATATTTAATAACATCCAATTTAATTTTTATAAACATACGGCAAATTTTAAATTAAAGTTAATGATGAATAATAAAAACATCGAACCATAGGTAATTGTAAAACAAAACATACAAATTACTAAGTACAAACATAGTAAAACATATAAATAAAGTAAAATGATAATATAAGGACCTATCTAGAAACACTTTATTGGCAAGTCGAAAACACTAGTAAAGTTTAGAGACGGATAGATCCATTTCAAAGTACATTTCTAATAATAAATTTAGGGGGAGGGAGAGGTGATGGTTAGCGAAAGGGATGGCTAAGATAACGAAGGGGAGACTTCCTCTTGCTATTTAGTGTCAATACTAAGTCTGTGGTTGCAGTACAATTTAGATGAGCACCCAGTGGTATAATAAATCATATAATTAAGCATTTTAACACTTTAAACGCATTTCAGCTTATGAATGTGTCAATCACAACATCCGTGGCGCAGTTGGTTAGACGCCGGCTGTGAAACGAGAGGCCGTGGGTTCGATCCCCGAGACAAATGTTTGTGTGAACCACAAGTATTTGTTTCGGGTCTGGGTGTTGGTGAGACCGAAAAGTCTCTCGTAGTTCCTGGTACCCATTTTAAATTTTTTAACTTCCCGACATGTCGATTGCGTTACAGCTTTCGTAGTCACGGGGCGGACTCAGGTATTAGTTATCCGCTCAGTGACTGTTACAATTTAATAACCCTTAATTTACAACTATTAAATTAAAAAGTTAATTTAAAAAAAGGTTCAGTTATACACTGATCAATTCCGCATAGCTCTAACGGATTTGTGACTTATTTGGCAACCTACTAGAGACCCATTAACATATTTCATTGCGTACTTAGCAATCTATGTAAAGTGTTAAATAATAGACGTGCGTTCCGTACAAGCATTTATTCAAGATTGAAGGGTCACACACAAACACTCAAAAGTAGCGTAACCAGACACATACACAACATAAAAAAGCATCTTTCTTATTAGTAATTCATCTGATGTAGCCTATTTCATTAAAATTTAAATAAGTTGATGTCCCTGTAATTAGGGAATAACAACATGGCAATTATGTGTGGTGATAACGGAGTGGCGTGATGTAAAGAGATTAGCGATGCTCACATTCACCAACAATGAACCTAAAGAATTGCATGACTGTTGCCACTTTTCAGGATGGAACATAGCAAATGCAATTTTTCTATCATTGAAAAATGTGGGGAGTGTTTTGTTATTGAATATTAAACCCATTGTTAAATCATAACCAAAATCTTGCAAAACACAAACAAGGCAACTTTATAGAGGCAGTAAAATATTTATACTGTTTTAACTTTGATATCAGTAAGACTCAGCTTGTAGTTCCTAAATACATTTTAATTACTCACACGTCCTAACACGACTTTACAACTCCGTATAATAGTATATTAGATCACAGCAGTGACACGTCGGGTCAACATTCGTCCCGCATTTATCGCCGTAACGCGTCTGTTTTGTACATTTTAGGGCACCCTGTGTTGTCAGGGCCCCGGCGTGAAGTTTCGGGATTTATGTCCAGACCCGGGCAATAAAATAAAGGCTCCTGTAACGCACGCGTGTCCCGTGTACCCGCGTGTCGTCGGTCAAGTTGTATTACTGTGTAAGTCAAAATCAGCAAGTTTAAAAAATATATCTCTCTTCAGGAATAGGAAATCCCCTGCTGAGTATAGGCCTCCTCCAAAGACTTGTTTATAGCAATTTGTGGGCAGCGGTTTGATTCAGGAAACAATTGCAATGTTAACTAGATTGTATGTTTATGTAGGCGAACGTCCGAAGTTTCGCTTTGCTGATGCGTGGACGCACGATAATTTTTCAGTCTCAACAGCGATCAGTTTTTCGTGCCGTGTCTTCGTCACCTGCCATTCCAACTTGCTAATCCGCTTGGCTACGTCAGAAACTTCATTCAGAAGAATAAAAAGTGATTTAATTTGCATCAAAGCTGTTTTAATTTGCATTCATTTGTTTTCATTCGTATATTGTATAAATCAAACCGTAAATAAATGAAAAAAATCGTGTCTTGCAAATTTCCCGATCTTGACTTATGCGGTTGTAAAACTTCAACGACGAATTCTGACAAAGATGAGAAGAATTGAGAGCCTTATCTCAGTTGGGTCTTGTTGGGACTAGGAAATAAAAGTTATAAATAGGAGGCTTACATATGTGGTGTACTAAGGCTATTGTTTTGTTATAGGCTGTAACAAAATTTACGCGAAGTTGGCGTAATTTGTTTTTATAACTCATAATGCAAAACCCAATATAAATTCTTCTAAGGTTATAACTATAAATTATATTATTTAAGAAATAAGACTTAACAACACTTCGAGCGACATAATTCAATTTCAATTCGTGAAACTAAAATCATGATTTCAATAAAAAATGTCTGAAGTGGGTTGATCAATTTGAATCGTACTCAACATCTCATAGTCTATGTAATCTAATATGAAGTCAAGCAGAAGCAGACTGACTTAAGTACCAAAAAGTAATAAAATTTTTATTGAATGAATATAAAATGGTATAAAAACTTGAAGATTCCTTCAGATAAAGCATTGTTAGTAATCCTATTTACTAACGCAATAATTTCTGATAGTACTCTTAAAATATTACCATAGCCATTAAATTAAGTGAAGCCTCTGAGATTTTATGGCGTTGTATTTTAATTTAATTAAGGCGTTTCGTATTCGTAGCCCGTTCAGAGGAGAATAAACTTAGAAATATGTTTCTACCGCTGTGTCATTTTAATTAAGTAATGGGGACATCTAAAAATAAAATAAATAAATAAATACACCCAACAGTCACATACATAGTCCTGACCCCACATTAAGATCGAGTCTTATGTCGTTTGTGTCAAGAACGAGAGACTTTTCGGTCTCACAAACACCCAGACCCGAAACAAATACCTGTGTATCACACAAAATATTTGTTTCGGTGCGGGGCTCGAACCAGCCTCTCGTTTCACAGCCGACGTCTAACCAACTGCACCATGGAGGCTGCTAATGGTTGATAGTAAAATATGTGAAAGATAGTGACATAACAATAACATTTTTTAAGTCAATAATAGCCCTTATTATATTACGAAATCTCTTGAACATTTAAATTAATACGTTATATTCCTACATACTTTTTTGACCATTAGCTATCACATTACTGGTTGTACGATCGAGAAGACCAAAGTCTGGGGAAAACAACAATATTAGTTTGCAGGCAGTGTGGTTAATTCCTGTATCCAAGAAATAAAAAAAAATGATTCAAATTTAGAATTATTCACATATTTATGATGTAGGTAACACAAGGAGGTTGAATAAAACTTGTAAACAGATGTAGATCGGGATCTAGTTGGCAACGCGATACGTTGTTTATTTACAATCTCCAGTGGCAAACACTGCACATATTCAAATATCTCCTGTTACATGCAGTACGTGACAAGCGGCGTTTGTTTTCGATACTCCAGGGCTTTTACTTCGAATGTACGAGTGCATTCACATTTTATAAATTTAACATGATAGCATTTGCGGAACTTGAAAGTCTTGTTTACAGGGAATTTATGGTTTTATTGTTAGATCGCCGTATATGTCTTATGTTATATTTTTGTATTTGAGTTGCGATATCTGGAGTCTAATATCTAAGTTTACTGTGGAAAATTCATTCGAGGTATTCTATATAGCTTACCCACCACTGCAATTCTTGTGAGTCAAATCAACTGTGGACTGCAAAGAATTGACACAAAGATCTGGAAGCTTGGAGATACTCTTATGTATATTAGCTCGCCTTTAACCCGCAATAAATTAGCAGAAATATGCTCGAAATAATTCACTACTTGAAGGTATATAAAAGATCTGTCAATGATCCTACGAGTTGATAACTTAAAAATATGCGTGTATACCTTTGGTACTTTATTTTTAATGATATTTCTGTAAAAGAATAAATAAATAATATATTTTTGCAAAATATTTTTTCAGGAAAGTCATGAGATTTTTCAAATCGATAAAGTCACATATGAAATTCGACCTGAGAACCGAACCTATGTATATGCTCTCACTAGAATAATAAGTCGACTTGAGTAATTTTTACTTTAACTTAAAATAAGTGCAATATAGATTACTTCTCATAGTAAACTTATTATTGTCACATGCAATATGATTGAGCACGGATGTGACGTCACTAAGTCACTCACTCCATGTGCTTCTGTTTGTAACTATCCCGCACAGTTCAGAATACTTGTACAAATAACTCGTCTAGATGTTCTCACTCACGCCGGTGTTTTGGCTAAACATTTGGGTTATGAATTTAGGAATGTTGAGTATGGATCTGAGGTACATACATACATATAGATATAAATATTACTACAACGAATATTTTGTAAATAGAAAATAAGTACTATGTGTATTGACTTGTCATAAGAGCTATTTAATTGCCCACGTGACCAATAAACGAATGACATTTCATAAACGAATTTCATTTCATTTCAAAAACATTAACTCACGTCTTTATCCCAGAAGGGGTAGGCAGAGCACATTTCGCCTTGTATGTTCCGTCCTATTATGTGATAGGGGGTGAGCCTATCGCCATATCGGACACAAATTCCTGACACCGGGCTGATAATGAATAGAAAAACCCAATATCAATTTGCCCGACCCGGGATTCGAACCCGAGACCTCAGCTTTGTAGTCGTACCGTAGTAAAACTACGCCAACGTGGCAGTCGACCTTCAAATTCATTGTTTTAGTAATATACAATATATCGTATCGACAAGCCTTTACCGTCGATACAATCATTATTTTTTACAATAGCCCATACACACTATACGGTATACCCGCCTCAGTCAAGTGAACGCAATTTCGGTCGCAGTTACGGCTTATGTGAAAGTGCCATTAAGATCCAACTTAACATAAACAAAAGCCTAACATCCCGCACAATAGTACATTAACCCCGCTCACAGCCATGTAGTTAATTTTCCCATTAAAGCCAGTACCAACAGTATGTTCAAGGATAATATTAACTTTTACACAAAATATAACTCATGCATGTTATTCATGCAGCCAAGGGAAATAAAAAAGAATAGCGGGAGAACAGATAATTATTATCTGTTATGAGAAATGAAGACGAAATACTTCCACAAAAAATATTTTATTTCATACTATAATATTGCAAGAAAAATTAAGAAATCATATTAATTGTTCATAATTGAACCCAATGAAATCAAAAGAAAGTACTCATGGACTTTGAGTACTTTCTTTTGAATTATTTTCTTTTGAAAACAACTGATATTTTTATTTTTTATTTTATTCTGGAATACGAAAATTAAAAACGAAACACACCCATATTTTATTAGCAGCATTGACGCCCAAAGCAATTTTTCACAGAGAGCTGTAGGATAGAGGCCAAATAAATAAATAAATTTTACATAATAAGAACTTAAAATATCGCTTCATCTGTCTAGTGTCATGTCGCCGCGAATGGGCTGTAAAACGTGTATGGCCTGGGTTTGATTTCCGATTTGGGCACTCGTCGTCGACTTTAGTTTTTATTTCTTTTCATTTTGAGTAATGTCAAAAGAATAGCTAGAGTTAGCGATTGTTCAATCCTTTTCACATCTTAGGACGGAATAAAGCTTGATAATATGAAGGTGCCATCAGTTAGCATCGCAACCTACCTTCTGTATACAAGCGTTATCATATTTAAGTACTTATATTTTCATGTACCTACATAAAAGTTTTGAAAATATCCCTTTTTTATTGCAATGAATGGCGAGACGAGCATGCTATTCGCCTGATGCTAAGCGATACGACGGCTCATGAACAGTAGCAAAACCAAACAACACCATGAATTTCATAGCAATGCTTGGATTCTCCACTGCGCTCGCCATCCTGAGACATAAGGTGTTAAGTCTCAATATGTCCAGTAGGTACTCTGGCTACAATGTCCTTCAAACGGAATACAACAGTGCATTAACAATGCTGTTTAATTTACCCATCTGAATTCTGAAGCCTTTTTCCATATGTTTTACTATTAAAATCCACGTGAGTCCGATGTGGAGCGACTACATGTACCCCAGTGGTCAGCTAGTGCGAAATTGTTCAGCCATCCGAAGGCGCTGTGACGTGGCTTAACGACTGTTGGGATTTCACAACCGCCACGGCTTAACGCGGTTGTGTAGGCGGACAAACCAAGATTTACCCAACAGAATATCAAGGTAGACTTCTTAATTGAGTTGTGTGTTTTTAGTGTTGTTCTGAAGATAGAGATGAAAATTTAATGGGGAATTATATTTACGATTGAAACAAATTGACACGCAGTTAGAAAATTATTACTCATATTCAACTTAAGGACATTATGTTCAGGTCTTCGAATCGCTCGGTTTTAAGGATCCAAGTGGTACATTTTTTTGGCAGATGGGGAAAAAGTGTATTCTATCATTCCATAATATATTTTAGCTTGAAATATATAAATCGCATCTCAAATAAAGTGTAAAAGGAAGTAAATAAAATAAAGTAAGAATTTAATACAGAAAATACAGCCGTCTTTAAGTGGTTTAACTGCAGCAATCGATATAAATATCTCGAGATATATCAGAGCATGAAATTCCCGATAAGAATTTTGCGGCAAAGCGTGCACTTCCCCTGGCGGTGGATTTCTCCAAAGGTTAAATCATAAAGAAATGTGACCCGCAACCCGAGGGCAAGATCCGCCTTTCACCGACCATCTTCTTTGAGAAAAATATTGCTGTAATCGTTCCTTTAAATACACCATGTTTTTCTTTTTCGGTCTCTTTAAACGATTTGTGGAGTGCAGTATTGATGGCATTAGAATTTGGATTTATATTTTGAGTGAAATATTTATGTGAGTGTTGCTGGAAAATGGTTTGCTGTTATTTATAAAGATTATGAAGATAACTGATTTAGAAATCGAAATATTAAAGTAACGATGCCTTATTTACAGTATTTTCGATCAGATAATAGAGAGCATAGACTGTGAATGGTAATACTCTAGCCTAAGGTCCTATCGCAGTAAATGATATATCTCTAAAATATCTGACTGTAAAATTATGGAAGAAACTTTACTATACCATAAGTAAAAATTGAATTGCTCTCACACCACATTAGCTTTAAAATGAAGAAGGATGGAAGTAAAGTACCTAAATATCGACAATATTTTCAGGTAAATCCTGTTTATAATATGTACACTTATACCTATTTAAGCATGAAACTTCAAAAATCGTTAAGACCCGCAATAATCTTCGTAATCAAAATGGATTCTAAAACACTTGCGCCGATTTCCAACAGAAGCGAAATTAATTAAATAAAACCCTTTTGTCTGCAAATTAGTGCAGCTATTTGAATGTGCATGAATACATGTATTAAACTGGCTTGTAGATAATTTCCCCAGCGATTCGGACATCGTTAACGTCTATTCATACGCCTAAAGTGGGAGACGAGTAGAATACTCTTTTAATGTGTTTTTCTCTGTACATTCAGCAGAGATTTTTTCAAGAGATTCGTGCTTTGCTCGGATAAAAGATTTCTGTCGTTCCATCGGTGTTTATTGTAAATACTTTGTAATTGTATTTATTACTTGTGGCACTACGATTTTACATGATAATTTGTCATAATAACCATCTTATGAGATGTTCATTTTAAACTTTGTATTTCTAACTGATCGGCAGAATTTTGCCTGTAGATACAATCATTACAAGGCGCATGTAATTTTATTTGATTAGAAATTATAACAAGACATAGATTTGTCATAGGACAACAGGTAAGGCGCAGTGGAATAACATTTAGTCATGAAACGAAAGGTGATTTCAATCCATGTTCCGCTAGAAATATTGGCAAGTTTTTGTAGGATAAAACGATTGTTTTTGTTGAGGTTTCACCTCTGCAATGATACAAGTCTCTTGACGTAGTATAGAATTAGGACTTCGTGTATAAACATTAATTTAAAAGAGACCTATGTTCACCAGAATTTTTGAGGCTGAAGATGAAAGTTTAACAAATAATTGAATTTATGTTCTATTTTTGCATTTCACAAATACTGCCGATATATAATATCCTATTGTAGATATTCCAAGAATTATTCAGATATAAATAGGTGTCTCAAAGGTATTACACTAAGCTTGTTGTCAAAGGGTTGTTCGACGTATGAACGAAGAAAGGCCTTTGAATTTTCGTTGGAATCTCTGTGATGTACACGAGCGTGGTGTGGTTTAACTATTATCTGGAATTCTAAGAATATCTCAAAGCATTTGTGTTCCTTTAGATTATATTTATTACTGTAGAATAGAGAGAAAATTTTCCTTTTGTAAGATCAGTTTTGCGTTGTTTTGTAATATATTTCTCTGCAAAGGCAATAATTAATTGCATTTTGTGCAAATAAATTGACTGGAATCTTGACAATGGAAAGGACATTAATTTAATGAAATGCATAAAGTTGCGTGCACAGAAAAAGCGTGGTGAAATGGAATTCAATGTCTAACTAAACCCACACACAATATAAGAAGTGCGAGATGTATTGTAGTAGGTGTTTGAGTAATACAATGTAATAATAGTTTTGTTGACAGCCACAAAATTATTTATCGTTAAGGATTTAGAATGACTGTTATTTTATCCGTATTTTGCAGACTGTATTAAATATTAAGCAGCCAATGTTTTTATAGAAAATCATGTGATTATCGGTAGGACACCGATTATAGGACCATGTTTACTAATTACTTCTGATTAATTTACTACATGTAAAAACAATAGATGCAACATCTTAAACCAATATTAAATGAATAACCGATATCCTGATAAAACTATGTAGTCATTTTACGATAATGCGATTAAAATACATCAGAACTTTTAAATTAAAAATGAATATCAAACAACGGAGCCTTGTGAAACAATCTTCCTACTCAGTAAGGAATAAAACGATCTACATTGCTTTAAAAACTACGTTACAATTTCCCTTTTAAAATAAAAGAAGACAAGGTAAAGAGTTTTGTGTTTGATATTAGCGCGGTAATTTCTTCGGCACACGGTATCCTTTTGTAAAAACGTTCCACTATTCAGTTTTTTCTCAGTTAAATGAATTATGAAGCGCGAGTATCTTTTAACATTGAACAGGAAGAGGTGAGTGGGGTGAAAAGTTCCGCCAGGTGAGCTTGGTGTAATTTTATTTCCTGCGCGATCCTGTGTATTTCTTTTTATTATATTATGTTATGGTGCTTAATTGAGTTTATTTTGAGTGATACTTTCAGGAGTTATTAGCGTTTCGTCACTTCTGTTATGTTTTTGGATGTCGGAATGACTATATTTTGGTTATGGTTAGGATCTTCTACGCGTAGCAAATTATTTATCTCCCTAAATTGTATTAATCGAAATTGTGATCGTGTGAAAAGTAAGATAAATATATGAATATTCAGTGCTTAAAGAACTTTCTTAATTAGTATTTATATCTACATTATGAGTGTGACATGAGTTCGTTTCAAAATAATAGCTATTTGATACGTCCTTTGTTTCAAGGATGCCTTATCGTCTAATTTAATTGGTAACGGCCAAATAAGTGGTTTTGGAAGTTAACAAAGGCAACGGAAGATACAATAGTTAAAAGCACTATTACAGTTTTTTTTCGTTCGTCTATTTAGGTACTTGCATTGTCAGCTCGTAATGTTTGCTTTATTTGCTCGCATTAGTAGAAAAAAAATGCTTCAATAAATTTTCTTAAATCAGATGGTTGGCGAGTAAACGTACGTTTCTGTTCGTGATATTGACAAATAAAGCAATCTTATAACGTATAATATCGTCCCTCTTCCACTCACCATATTCTTCTTTAATAGTCCAATATTCAATCTATTTAAAGTTCCATCCAATACCCATTCCATTTTCAAACCAGGCACACAACTTAATTAAAACCTACTTTGTTGCATATCGATATACAACAGTATATCTGTTCTTTAACGATGCACTGCCCCGGCAATTCGTCTAATTAGATAAGGAATTACCGTCTTCGCGCTGCTTGTTTTCCTCGTCAACGAGTTCACACAGCCGCCTGATGTTTGGAAAGCGTTTTGCGAGCTAATCCGAGCTGTGTTTACAACATCGCCTTAATTACATCGTTGGATTTATACGTCGCGCGTTCCGTTTTCTTGTCGAACTGCGTATGCTGATTCAATTTGGAATGGCTGCAAATGGGAATGCAAGAAAAATTAAATGTATTTTTAAATAGGACTACTTTTTAAGAATTTTATCGTGGATTTCGGTTTTTTTTAACTTCTTAATTTTGTAAGTTTTAAATTATGGAATTTGCTTTTTTTTTAATACCACCAGTACTATAGCACCTGAGAGTGAGTGCAGTACAAATAGGGTATATATCGAAGACTACAATTTTGCCAGCCTGTTCTCTTTTGGATAAATTCAGGCTAAACTGGAAACGAGACGCACATAAATAGTTCACTGTGACGAGTTTTCCACTTAAACTGAAACATTTTTAATATTTTATAGTGGAATCGGTTGTGGTTTTGTGAAGTTATTTCTCCATTAATGTATTATATGTAAACAATGCTTAAGCGGCACTTTCGATATAGCAAGTTATTTTTATGGTTATTAAATAATGTGATGTAGTGGGTAGTTTCTTGAATTTTATCCTCGCGTGATAATCTGGTGTCGTGTGTCGCACGCTCAGCTATTGTTCTGGGTTTTTGGTTGTTTTTTTATTATAATGTGAAGAATCCAGTATGTGACTGTGTGTTGTGTATGTGAGTGAGTGTGTTGTTTGTGTGGTGTTCAGTTTTACAGACCATGCAGCTTCGGTAGCTGTGTCGCGGTGAGTTGGCTAATGAACGTTATTATTGCCTCTTAATTTACTTTTTATTACACTTTTTTTTAGTAAAGTAGACCAGGGGCCCAAGTAACACGGCATGAAAGTTAAAATTAATTTAAAAAAATATATGTTTTCTTAACTGATATGCTGTATGACTGATAAGCAGTTAATTGATAGCCAAAAGACCAATATATCATGTAAAGTAATTATTATTTTGTGATGTAATAAGGTCTGTGAGACATTACAAGAAAATTGAAAATCGTTACGTGCGTCCCTGGTCTCCTTTATAGACGTAGAATTTGGCGTGCGATATTTTAACTTACAACTTCTAACCTTCGTTTTATTTCTGTTCTAAAACAGAACGCACCGACTTGCAAAATCCCCGTATACACAATATTTATTAAAACCCAGCTTCGATTGCCTTACACTTAGCTACATACCCGTCAGTATTAAATATGAAGTTAAGGGAAAGCGCAAGAGTTGTAATAAAATTGTTAATAAATCTGAGGATAAGTACGGCGCGTCTAGACAGAGGCGCAGGGCGCTCACGATGGGATTTGTCGCATGAACACGGCTTCTTAAGCGCACTACACACCAAAGCCCGGCGACACAGCTCACCGACACAACCTGACGAGACTGGCCCGCCCTCACACCCGCCACTGCAACTCCTGTAAGCCAGGATCAACAGTGGCACGCATTTTAATGACACTGAGCATTGAAGCTCAGCGCGTCTCCGGGAATGTCTAACTTCCATCAATCAATCAAAAAGTTAAATTAATAGAAGGAGTTGGAAATAAATTATTGTCCACTTCCCTCCCTAATAAAGCCGACGAGTAAGAAAATAATCATATCAACAACAAGCGCCCACGCGTGTTGTCCGTTGACATGTTGGCGACGCAAGCGCTCTCAGTTGTCCGGCGACACTCAACAACGTCATAAAAATGTTTGTCATGTCATGTCGAGCCACTCACATGTCGTCGACACAGTTTTCAGACATGCTATGAAGCCTCCAACTAGCTCGCCAACAAAAAGTTGCCGACATAGGCCGGCGGGCCGGCGGCATTGGTGTGTAGTGCGCTTTAGTGCCGCCCACGACTTGCGAATAAGCTTATGCACTCTAACATACGTAAATAAAACATTTGTAAAGGAAAGTACGTGGAAAGGCGACTTTACATTTACAATGCGCTTCTGGCTTGGGTAGGAGGAATCTTTGTTGGAATACGTACTTTGCTAGCCCACATACGCCCACTGATAAGGATGGGACTCGTCTGCAATTGGGAGTTCGAATGAGAGGACTTGGGCTATAATCCACCAGGTCATGATTTCAAAGTACTGGGCACAGACTTAGTACATATTTTTATTTATATTCCTATCTCAGATTACCCGTGAAAGTGTTAAATCCAGGTAGATTGTTTTCTTCATAGGAATGACCTAATGTAATTGGTAGAACTGTTCATCTACCGGTCTATTTAGTACAGTATATGATACACACTACCAAACATAATAACTATTAGAAAAAGAAATGAAGGTATTTTTTGTGTACATTTAATTTTTGCGTGCGCTTGACATAGATTAGTGAATTACACCAATATCTTTATAAATTAAATCAATATTACCTACTGTAATCAAGTCGGTAGAAATTCCATCAGGTTTGTTATTAGAGCTTGTTGACATTGGCTTGAGAGGTTTATATTTTTCACCCAGCCGCCGCGTCAGGTGTGTTTGACGATGATTTATGTCGCCAATGAAATGAGAGAATTCGGCCAGTCTCGACTTGATTTTGACAAAATTATTTCTTTCAACGCATTAATAAATAACCTGTATATATCTCAAAACGTGCTTTAATTATTTCAGTTACCGTCTAATGACAATGTACGACCGCTACAGTTATATTGTACTTAATATATCTCATTTGAAGTGTAAACAAAAAAAATATTAGATTTATTTGTATTTGGTGACTGAAAACATATAAAGAATTTGTCGAGATTTCCTAATGAACATAATCTTTCATTACAAATTCTACAGCGATTTATTAAGTTGCAAACAATCACTACTTATAAGATTAGGCATTTGCGAAAAAACATGTCGACGCTTGAAAGGCATCTGGATCATATCTAAACGACATTAAGCAAACTTTTTGGTAGAGCGATATAAAGTTTTGATTTTCAGAAAAAATACATAACATTAAAACTATTCGCTATATTAAAATAACTGTAACTGTTTTGGGAAACTATTATTATTTGACGTTTTTTGTCTATATTATTAAAATGAGTCTAAAGGAGGTAAAAAAAATGATTCACCTTATGGTTTACCGTAAATGTAAGGAAATGGACTTAAGTAATAATCGAGAATTAGGAAAAATCATAATATAGTGAAAAACATTAAGAATTGTTTATTAAAATTTGCTCTGGTTTTCTCGATTGTACTTTCTGGTTTATGAATTGTAACTAAGTATGGAAATATAAAACAGATGAATAAATTTTATGTGATAAGTATTAATCGCCATAACCTATAAACAAAATATACCGTAAAATAGTTGAACGATAAAAGAAGTATCAAAACATTGCAAGTGGTTGGAAGTCGTAAATTGGGAACAAAGGCGAATTGAATGTTTGAGGAGAAAACATACAAATAAGGAAATCGAATATCGACGTTCATCTGATTTGGAATACGTGTAGGTAATAAAGTGGGGAGGGTGAGGACGCCTTCCGCTATGTTGCTAGCGTCTTATATATTGTAAATGCGTGTATGTTTGTTATCAATTCCCAGCTGAGTCTCGGAAGTTGTTTTGCTGTAATTTTGTAAAGGGATAAGCTTGAAGTCTAGTGGAGGACTTAGAATAGTTACAACTTTTAAAATCGCTAAGAGGTTAATATAAAGTGATCTAGTACGAACAAATGTATTGTATAATTACACGTACTTATAATATACAGTGTTGGATGTGTGAATAATGTTTTGACTTTTGAGCAACGGTCAAGGGAAGTTTTATAAATGGACTGAATCGTATTACAACCGCTCTTGTACAGCTGTTTGGGTGTAAACCACAATTGTTTATGCCGAAATCCTTTATTGTAATACCATCCAAACACGGAACAAGATAGCCCATCGTAGAGATAACATGCGTATCTAGTCAATTGATACCAGTGCAGCGCCTTAAAAAATCTTCTGCGATCGCCAAGACCTTTGAAAAACATGACGAATATTAGGAATTTCCCTGTCTGAATCACCCAGGGGGAGACTATGGATGTACTGTGGCTGAAAATTATGATTATATTAGATATATTAGACTAACATGAAATGTTTAGTCTTATAAATGTTATACATTTTAAAACTAAATCATAAACAGGAATTCCTCAATAGAGTCCTACTTCTATGTAAATATTAAAATGATTTACACCCTTTAATTCACAACCATTCTAAATTTAAACGAGCATACAAAACTTACATGAAAAGAGATTATGTAAAAGTGTCTTTTTGTGTTGGAAATGATGAAAAGCATGTCGTTAGAAGAGTTTAAATTTGCTAATTACGGCGTATAAAAACTTCTGTCGGGAAGTGGGCTTAAAACTTTACGGAGAGGTGCAGTGTTGCTATTACATTTTTATATATCGTCTTTCTATGATTCGTACTGGCGTTGTCCTGGCCGGAGTCCACTTTTCTGATGTATCTATGCTGTTTCGCCCGGTTTTTGGTATGATTAATAACAATCCAGCCCATATTGTGACCAACTGCTGGGCACGGGCTTCTTATACAGAGTTTGATTGAGAGTGCTTATACCGTAGCCGTAGTCTACCACGCTGACCTAATGCGTTATTAATATTGACCAAACCCCTTAATGGTTGATCTTGAACGCTTTTACAGACAGATTTTTTCCAGACAACCTTAAGATGTACTGGAATAAACAGAAGCACGGAAGAAATGGGTGGTAATTACATAGGGAAAAACAATAAGAAAACAAACATGTTTTATGATGATGTTGAACGTAGCATTTACAACTAAATAACCGATCATCTAAATTCTAAATAAATAGTATAAACCTAAAATATTTGCTATGAATATCCCGAATATTAATATACATACTCTAATAAATTACTAACATTCAATGCTTTTTACAGTTAGAATTTAAAGAGTTTTTTGATGGTTGTTATTTTGTATTTCAGGTTATATCGGGAAAATATGGTCTCTTATAATCTAGTATTTAGTTTTAAAATTACACTATAAGTGGTTTAACGAATTAAAGGATACTGGGTATCAAATGATAAAGATACAAAATATAGGTTTAAGAAATGTATTCTCAAAAAGACAAAATAAGTCACTTACATGAGAATAACAAAAAAGCTTAAGTAAAAATAATAAATCGTAGTACAGTGGCCACCGTGCAGTCATTTAACTTATAAAAATAATAAGTATTGTTGTTTCAGCGAACAATGTTTTTATTTGTATTTTTTTATTATGCTTAAAATTTAACGTCAATTTATTTAATTTGTGTAGGTATTGTAATATTGTGCTCCCTCAAAAGTTAATATGTTAGTCAGATATTTTAAAGGAGAGCACATAAAGGGCATATAAATAGTTCCAACAAATTTGATTGCAAATGTAAATGAAAGAAAGTATTCAACAGAGGATTTTAAATTAATTACCTGACACCGGCAATGTAAAATTCTTAATATACTAGTCCTTCTGTTACAAGCTAAGCAACAAAACATGTAAATCTTTTCAAGGTAATCATCCTAAAGTTGAGCGAACTAATCCGCTTCGACATTGTTTCTTTATAACAATCTACGTACAACGACACTTCAGATTATCGTCTTCCAGACCATTTATTTCTCCTTCCCAACGTCCAGTTGAAGTAGACCCCTGTGAATTCTTTCACAACACCAATTAATCAGAAGGCAGGTGAGGTCACAACGAATGGCCAACTTGTATTAGGACTAAGACATTTCATCCGTGGGTAATGGGTCTAGTTGTCTCAGTGCCACGAGCGCCACTCAAGTTCCGCAATTACTTTTTATTTTTCTCCGTTGTCCCGGCCATAAACAAGAATATAAAAGTGACGCATAAAATAATTTACATGACGTAGATATATGTGCATATATTGCTTAGTAAGATATGGCGACTGAATCTGAACGAGACAGTATTGTGTATTCTAGTTTTTATACCGAGCTTATAAATTTGGAAGTGTTGTTATGTCCTGCTTTTAGGTAGCAACAAATCTTTATGAATAAGAAGATATATAAGATATATGTATGTATAGATATATGTATATACTGTATAATATATGTGTCTGGGGAAGTTCTTAGAACTTGATACTCAAGTAGTTTATAATAACGACAATAGTCTAAATCTCCGACGTATAGATAAGTGAATTTTTATAGAAAAATGGTTCGCTGATGGTAGTAAATTGATGTTCGCCTGCGTAGCGACAACCATACGCAATGGAAAACCTGTCGGTGTTGCCACACAAATGTATTGGGTTCTGTATATGTTTCTTTCTGTAGTGTGTAATCTATCTTGATTTAACTACATTACCAGGAACATTGTACTTATTCGTTATGCCGGCATAAAAATATGGCTTATGAGGTGACGTAGGCTAAGTAATTTTGTGTGTAAGAATAAGTAGCCTGTTTAACAACAATTAACATTCCTGTAAAATAAAAATGGTTTTTTGTGACACATATTTATTCAAATTCAAGGCATGTTTTGGTCTTAATAAACTTGTCAAACTTTTTTTCATTCTGCAGAAAGATTTGATTTGAGTTTAACTATTGCTCTTCCATCGGTCATAAATTCTGTCGTTATATCATTCGATTGCTTTCAATTCCTACTTGGATTTACAGATACTTAAACCTAATATTAAACCATTTACCTCTCAACAAGATTAACCAATGAATTACTCCGCAGCAAAATAGTAGCCTTGTGCTATTATTTCACCGTTTGTAGTCACGTTTTGTCTTTCACCAGGAAGTTATTAGCTATGACCAGTATTACATGATAGCAGTTTTTTTCCACATTATTTCCAATAAAATTGAAAAAGTAAATGTACATTCTGACCTGAATAGTTCAGTTTTAAAATAAATGCTCATAGTCATCTTTTTGCTCTTCTTGCTCATCATTCTGCTTGTAATCAATCCTTAAGGGTGTTATCTGAACGAGCGATTATGATCTTAGATCTAAAACCGCACAAAGAAAATTTTGCGATCTAGGAATCGAATTTAGAACTAAATATAATAATTTGTAGTTAATAATGAGAACTAGGTACACTAATAGAAATAAAAAAAAAACGATTTCAATATCAAAGTGAAATTCAAAACAGCAGGTTATTTGAGGAGCGTCAATTAGTGTTCAAATAGTCTAAAGGCCAGATATAAACAAAAATGTAATGCTAATTAAATTTCTTAATAAGCGCGCTTCTTGTTTCGTTTGCTTCGCAAAATTTCATCGTAGTGCGGACGTCATTAGTCGAGAGTGGAAACTGTCGTTATATTTTATGGCCGTCCTGGTGAGAGTTAGTTACCCTTTAAATGCATCCACTGGGCCTTAATTGACATTATAATAAACTTTATTATTACATTGATGTATTGTTTTCAGACTAATCATGTAACATTATTAGTTATTAGTACTTACTACATTGTAATCAATCATTAATGTATCAAATACTTAAGGGGATTTTGCTTTTATTTCTCCGTCTAGTATATTGTTTAAGGTTGTCAGTTTGTCAAAGATTTGTTTGTTTGTCAGAGATGTGTGTTGGTTTGCCTCAAAACAAGAATCAATTATTCGTACTTCTTAATTTACATATATGGCTTATTTAATCTTTACTCGATTAAATAGGCCATAATGACAAAAGCAAGAATCTGAACAATACTACGTTCTGGAAACATCTAGTGTTTATTCGATTTAAAATAAGCCGAACAGCAAAAAAGTGATCTTATTCAATAATCAATTCTCTATTAGGACACATTATACTTACAACCTACCTAACCTCATTATACATACTATTAAAGACAATAATACACTTACTTTGCTCGTACTAGAAAAGTTATTGATTAAAAAATAAACAATAATTGAAGAAGTACTCTGAAGTACTAACCTCTGTCATCATTCTCAGCCATATTATATGATATGTATTCTATAATTGTAAAATTGCAACCATCAAGCAAAGAGCTTCAAAGGTTTAATATTATAATACTCGTCATTGTCAAAACATATGCATGATACAGCTTAATTAATTATTTGTTTCATATTTTAGTTAAGCGTGCATTGTAATGCCGCGCGGAGTATGAGTGAAAATAAAATTATGCACACGATTAATTGTTCAATGAGCCGGCAAAAATATTCATGTTTCAATGTGTAAAATAAAATGTCAGTTATGGAATGAGCTGTGGTGCGTTTTTATGCTATTTTTTTAATAGCAAAGTGTCTGCACTACGGCTAATGTTAGGAGCAGTATTACCTAAAAAGTGTGAGTCGTTACAAATGATTGTGTGTCGCTCTTTGAGACTTTTATTGGTCTAAAGAACGGATATTTATGTTGGTCTACTTTGCTAAGTTATCACCTCCAATTTAAGTAGGGCATGTAATATCGGATGATTTTCGATTCCGGAACTGAGTAACGATACTACTGGTTCGATTTCGGAATTCCGGAACTGGTTCCGGAATTTTTAAAAAAGTATAAAAAAAGAACATAAATAAATAAATAGGCATTAAATTGTTTTGTTAAAACAAATCTTTATTATAAAAACTAAATAAACCGACAAAACTCTTGACTGAGATCAATTAAACAGCCTTCTATTAGGTTTTTCTTAGTAAATATAACAATAAATAATCAACTTTTCAATAATAATTATAACAAAATCAACGTGTGCTATTTGCAATTGCAATGTACCTAGCTCATTAAATAACTATCCAATAAAATACTGATGAATATAAGATTCAACAACACACAATGAACAAAATTAAGAAGTTCTCCTCTTCTGAGATCATGAAAATAGGTTTAAAAAACAAAACTTAAACTTAAATTAAAAAACTCTAAACTTACACTGTCGTATTTTTTGGAAATTGAGATCAATTAAATCAACTTATATTAAAAATAAATATAAAGTAAATAAGACAAGAATCACTTTTTCAGAAAAGATCGCTCTTGTTGATAATGTGTTCTCAAGAGTATCAGAGCATCTAACATTTTGTCTGAGAGCGAGCTTCGTAGGCGATTACAAAAGTACCCGGCACACGAAAATACTCTTTCGCTCTCAACACTTGTAGGAAGAACACCTAAAATATATTTGTATGCCTGTGTCAAATAAATACCACGTTCTCCAACATTATCGTACATGGCTTTCTCAACATTTTCGAATGCAGCAAGATCAAAATATCGTTTTTGATTCGTGCGAGGTTCTTTGCATTTACTGAGTTTTTTATCCAGCTGTTCTTGCAGTGTTGATTCATTGACTTCAGCTTCAGTAACACCTATATTACATATTTCGGCATCACCTTCATCGTTGATCTCACTTGATACGGCATTATCTTTGTACTTCACTAGTTGCAGCACATTTCGCAAGAGAGTACAAATATGAAAATTTTATTATTGTGGTAACTTATCTTAACAATTATATGAGTATTGGATTGCGATATTTACTTCAGTTCCGGAATTGTAATATCGTAAAAAAACATTCGAAGTTCCGGAGTTACGAAATCTCGGAATTCCGGGATCCACGCCCTAAATTTAAGCCTATGTTAAACTACAGTTGGGTTTATAATGACGTATATATTTGTGGCTTGCGAGAAATTATTTTCTTTCTAACAGACGGTTGCCTGTTAGTAATCTTTTTCTCTCAACGCTAAAATACGTGAAAATATAAACAACACAAACAAACATAATATGTTCAAGAAAACTGTATCAAACTTTTACAATGTATTAAAATAAAGTATCAGAAAGGAGTTTGTTACAACACAACGAAGGTTCGAATGGCCGTGTATATCTTTCGGTTTTCGCAAACTTTGCACCTTTATAACCGTGTATAAAAACTTCAATAAACTTCGATCACTTGAATATACCATACAAATGGCACCAACTTCAATCCTTTCAACAGAAAGCTAATAGAATATGTATGTTCGTAGACATGAGCGCAGCACTCAGTGAATAAAGTCTGAAACAACTTATCGGCATTCAAAAATTATTCTGTGTTTTGGCGTAAATATTCTATTGGTCATAGCCACGCATGTAGATCTGACGACTTGTCGCAAAAAAGGTAATTTTGTTTCATGAAGTTTGGAAAGAAAAGAGAGTACAATTTAAATAATCTAGAAAGATTTCCTACATAAGATTTTATCGATACCTGCTGTATAAAAATCGCTTACGTCCTTATCATTTCAGAGAAAAAGCGCTGAAGTGATTTTGTAGAAGATCACTTGAGCCCAACAGAATGGTTTTCTATTATTCAATCCGCAAAATATTTCAGTTCTCTTAGGACGACTGATATAAATCGGGCGAAGTCTTCAATAAGACTTTGTGTAAAATATGGAAATATTTCGGGAGCCGCCTCGAAAATCAAATTTTGTCCTGTATTTGAACGAAACTTATCATGTTGTTTCGAGGCTTTAATGCCTATATTTGTCCCACAATCAATCTTTCCGGGAATTTGAAAATCCTATAATATTTGATTTCGAATTCACAAACTTGAGGCCTCAAAGCTAATTACTCGACAATTTAAGTCCGTATTTAACCCTTTTATTTAATTCAGCATTTAATTTATACAGAATAACATTTAGTATGATATTGTCCCGTCGCGACTGGCACCAGCTGTCTAATTTTCTGAACATTTTTGCACTATTCCCTATACAGAAACAACGACGCGGAGACACATTCCCCCTCGAGCAAGCTTTTGTACTTTATTGACATTTACTTTCCGTGTGTAAACATACCGAGAGCGGTTGTCTGTCTTGCTCCCCCGTATAATGCATTGCTTACTTGATTCACCTGTGATGCTTCAAGTTTCCAATTCTCTTATACACTTCTCGGTGTAAGAGTTACTCTGATATTAAACTTTCTATCATTTTTGAGTGATTTAAAAAGGAACTTGTCGATTCAAATCTATTGTATGGTAGGATATTTATATTTGATATCTTTTGAACTTCGAAATAAATCAATGAAAGTGCAAATATTAAAAAAAATATAGCTTCGGTAATTTTTTTGAGGTCGTTTCATGTACTTGTATTTTGCTGCTTTCTTAAATAACGTGAATAATATCTACATATTTTTTAAAGGTGAACATTTCTAAATGGTAAATATTTTTTTATTGAAATGTGACGCTACGGTATAGGCATGTTATTATTTCAGTCGCCTACCTGACGTCAATCGTTTTTTTGGAGTACCCATCCGAATAATAATATTTATTGTAAAAACGTCCACATGTCTGTGCCGAATCCGGGAGCTATTTATTTACAATATGAGCCTTTACAGTCTAGTGACGCGTGAAAATATAATATAATTAGCATTTTTAATGTCCAATTTATTTTCATTCGTTTATCATAAAACATATATTTCTTTCCGCTTAATTTCAGCTGCGCAAAAAGAGAAAGTTTGCGAAAACATAAATATTACTTCAACACTTTGACCTTTGGATTCTGCTATATATTTCGTAAGGTTTGTAATCGTTCTTTTGAACTTTCCCGAAGATTTTCACGCGGAAATCTCTCCGGAAGGTTGTTAAAACAATGTGTAGGGATTAAACTCGGTCGAGACGGCAGCTAATGCAATATGTATCAGTTTTCAAGAGTTGAGCCGCACTACCCGCTGAATCGTTTTTACCTTTTATCGGAAGATATTATTCACCTGACAAGTTATCGCCTAGTTTGAATTGATGTTTGTGCTTCGTTTGTTGTCATTTTGTACTATTCTTTAAAATAAAATTAACTCATTTCCTCAACATATTTTCTTTACTAAATTAATCTCTAAGTAGCCTAAATAGTTTTTTAGTTGTTAAAACAGCGGAGAAGAGAACAAAAATAGTTCACAAAGCGAATTAAACAATGTGAGCACAGTTTGAGCGTTTAATTAAGGAGCCATAGCCAAGTTATAGCGTAGCGTATGTATCCGAATTAGGGTTACCCATTCAGTGCGAATCTCTTTGGCTCACGAGCGGCGCACTTGGCGCGGGCACAAGTGGGACAATAATAAACGGAGCCGCCATAAAGTGGGAACGTCAATTGCAAGTGTACACTTTTTCACAAGTCTAGACGCATTAACTTCCATTCGTATTGTAGTGAATATTCCTCAGATTACCCCAAAAAATTGCCTCGTACGTCTTAAGAATGTAGAGGTTTTTGACGGCGAATCTGCGTACAGTTTGCAAAAGCTTTTGTAGGCAGTTTTTCTATTGTGTGATGAACTAAACAACCCTTTGTGAGAGGAATAAGAAATATGACATAAGCAAACGCATGCAAATGTGTCAATATCTATCTTTGGCAGTGATGTATGGTGAGCGTCAGGAAACACAGAATTTTGGCCTTTACTGACACTCGAATGTTTCCACCGATTTCGCAACTAAACTGAACCGATAAGTTTTTTCGAGTCAAACACGAGTTGGAGCATTGAAATTTATAACACTAGGCGCTCGGTGTTTACACAAGGAGAATGAGTTTGTCTTACGTGATTCCACATTTTTCTTGTGGAATTAACTAGGTATCTTTTCGTGTTACGTTGTTTGCCTACGTAGGTCTCGTCAGGCAGATATCCCTTTTAAGAATACTTTAATATAAGTAGCTCCAAGATTAGGTAAACGTTTTAAAATTAATGCCCGACATAGACATGTAGGATAAAAGTTTTTTGTGAAGCCTACCTAAGTCTATGGATATGAGAATTATCAGTTAGTGGGGCAAAAAATACTTTTTATTCTGAAGAAACATAATTTAAAATATATATTCCCGAAGCTAACTACAAAATCTGTGACAAAGAACACAGCCATTACTGGAAAATTTAGAAGCATAATATCATATCAGATCCTTACATAATCCGATTGAACACAAAGAATTGTGTTTTAATGCATGTCTTAAACATTTCTACAAAAGTTAATTGTGAGATTAAAATATAGTTTTTTAGAGAGATGTTGCTCTTTGGATATCGTACTAAATAATCGGCCACTACAAATATTAGTCCATCAATAAATAATCGATTAACACTTTTATTCCTGCTTAATAAAAAAATATAAGAGCTACGTACACACTACACACTACTATGTCATATACAAAATATCCAATGGAACAAACAGCAATATAAAAATAATATACTACCCCGTTCGCACGCGTTGACAAAATCATTTTCCTAGGAGCGTGACTTTTGTAGCCGCATAACATAAATTAGGCGTGTGAACCTAAAATAGCGGTGTGTTACGAACTCTGTGGGTTGGCATCGAAATGTGATAGAGGCTGTGCCGCTGCCAAATTGCCCCGTTCGCTTATCATGTGGATTACGTATAGCAGTGCGGCTAAAGCAACTATGTACAATATTCCCCGTTTTAAATTTGAATATAGACGAAGTTTCCGAACAAAGGATCATTTGTGGATGAAGGTATTATGGGTTTTATTCTTGTGGTTCGATGTTTCGATTCAAGTGGATGTGTCCCCGTTTAGAGGTTGAGATCCCGTCATAAAGACTGTGTATGTGTGGCGTTTCGGGTTCGCCAGTGTGTATCTTTTTATTATTATTTTAATGAATGGCAAGACGAACATGCCAGTAGCAAAACCAAACAACACCATGAATTACAAAGCAATGCTTGCCTTTCCACGGCGCATGCCATCCTGACACATAAGATGTTAAGTCTCATTATGTTGTAGACAATCAGGCCTCCATGATTTTATCGACTGCTACGAATAACTATTTAACGTCAGTGAATGCTCTATCTAAGCTGCACTGCACTTTCCCTCAGGTGTAATCTAGTAACTTCGTAATTATATAAACGTTTCGAAATAGACCTGAGAACCTTCTTTGACGGTTTTTTTTAATTCGACTTGTACAAGTTGTTTCTTGAAGTTCCTTCGTTTTTCTTTTTTGCATATTGTTTGTAGCGCTCGGAATTTTGCTTTTAATAATGTTTCAGTTGTCTAGGCAGGGTTTGTTCTATACTAGCGCACAGCAAATAACTTTTATTAATGATATTACTTTTAATGTAAACTACTTTGATAAAAAGTCTATCTATATCTATATCTATATCAGCCCATATACGTCCCACTGCAGGGCACGGGCCTACTCTACAATCGAGAGAATCGATTGAGAGTGGTTAGGCCATATAGTCCACCACGCTGGCCTAGTGCGGGTTGGCAGACTTACATACCGTAGGAATTTTTTAAAATCGCTACGGTATGCAGGTTTCCTCACGATGTTTTCCTTCACCGTTAAAGTGCGTGGTGATTGACTATCAATACACACATAACTCCGAAAAGTCAGAGGTGTGCCCTGGGATTTGAACCCGCGACCACCGTGAACCTGTAGGCAGCCGCGTCTGGTCCGTTACCAACAGGCCACCACGCACTTCGCGCACGCACGATAAAAAGTAATTAATCTAATTTTAAAGATGGATATAGGTATATATCGTAAGCTTAATTATGTTTTCGATGTATTAGTTTTAGACGTAATGAATATCATTCTTAATATTTATTGATTAATAGAATGTATGATTATCAAAACACCTACATGAAATTAGTATTAATGCTTTGTATCCTGTATGTCAAAAGAAGCCTATATTACATTTTGGACGGCAATAACTTGGCAAGATATGATTATACCCAATCCTCTGCTTACTCCTTCAGGTATAGAGGCGTGACTTCGAAACTATTTATATATATATCTATTTATATATATACCTATGTAAAAGTAAGCCTTTCATAACGATGAAAAGCAATTCACAATCAATAAATCGTACAAATATTAATATTTTCACATCGAGCCTTCAAACAATGTATTGCAGCATTAACCAGGGCTCAAACGTTACTCCTCTTAATTAGAAGCTTGCTCATGACTCCCTAGTCCCTTGAGGATAACGTCGCGGGAAGAAGTTATTTGCAACGCTGTACACATATGTGTATACACTGCAGTTATCCTAATATAAATTCTAGAGTGTGTTTGTTTGTTACGTTGTCATGCTTTAACTATTCAACGTATCATCAATTTTGCATAAACGTTATCAAAGTAACAAAAAAGGATTTACATAAGTACATAAATAACTTAAGCGTTTATGGCAGAAGGGATAGGCAGAGGCGCTACCAGGACACCCATATTTCGTCTTTTAATATCTGTCCCACGATGTGATAAGGGGCGAACCTAACGCCATATCATATTCCTGACTCCGGACTGATAATGAATAGAAAAATCCAATATCACTTTGCCCAACCCGGAATTCAAACCCGAGACGCCAGCTTTGCAATCATACCATGGTACAATTGCGCCATCGAGGCACAATAAATGATATAGGTTCTTTTAATCCAGAAATCATGTAGGTGCTGTTTCTGAGGTATGGAAAACAATTATCATAATTGTCTTACATATCTTCGACTAAGATCATGTATCTAGGAAAATCTCTATACACGGCTTATCAAGCACGCGAGTAAAACCGCGAACAAAATGCAGTGGTTGCATATATTTTTGAACAAAACTGTGAATTCTTCCAGGCCAGAGCTTTAAGGGAGTCGATGACTTGGAAAGCATCGGTCTGTCCGCTCGATTTGCACTACAAATTGATTTTTATGTGGAACCAGCTTGAAATTTTTCGATATTTGTTTGTTATAGCTTGAAAAAGAAACTGCTGCATTTTATTGAGATTATTTTGTGGTAGAGTGTTCTTTCAGCGGTATGCTGACTTTGACGTGTACATATAAAAATATTTAGTTCTGTTTACGTTGCATAATTGGTTATGAATTTTCCTTTTCAAATAACTCGATGCGTCTTCTTCTCCAATTTTTTTTTTTCTAAAGATAATTCAAAAACACTTAGAAGTGTAATAAATAAACGAGTATAAAAATCTCCATATCCCAAAGTATACCCAACGATTACGTATCAACAGACTTAATTCATCAAAATCCAAACAACAGAATAACCAGAAACAAAGTACACGCATAAACCAGGGTTCTAACAAAGTAGCGCGTCACGTACTTCGTAAAGACTTCCCGTTGAGTATAAAATCGCAACTCTTTGCGTCGCCATGTCAACCGTGGCTCTTTTATAAAAGGTAAAAGACGGTTAAAACCCTTCGCCGCCGGTATTATATGTATGTATTTTGATTATTTAGTCTGCAGCCTTTTAGAGGATAAAAGCGGCAAAATATACGGCATCGAATTATAATTAGTAAGAGGTTTTTTGTATGTACTTCATGATGTGTTATGGTTTTAAAAGTGCACCTTACTCCTCGTTGATTTAAAAACTAATGTATCGATTTATCTTTTCTACTTTAGCTTTCTGTAATCTTTCCTTTTTTAACCGACTTCAAAAAAAGGAGGAGGTTCTCAATTCGACTGTATGTTGCTTTTTTTTTTTGCAATGTGTAGATTTATTTTTATTTTGTTGTAATGTTTTTCTTTATATTTACTTCCTAACATAAGACACAAAATCATTAAATATGATCGGATTTCTAAGAACAGAAATGAACGTATCTTAAGATCAATTACCTGAATAATAAATCTAATATTGTATCTGATCATTAAATAAAAAAAATACTTAACTTTTGGCCACCATTATATCTCGAAGACAATAACATAACTATTTTTGTATATTTCATTCCCTAACGATTTAAGACAATAAAATTCTGATATACGTCGTAGGCAACTGTTACGCCGGTAAAGTATAGCACCTTTATGAACTGTATTGTAGATTTATGCTCAGCTGTCGAGAGTTGGAAACGAATTTACTAGTATTACCCGTCGGAAATATCTGTATCATTGGAACATAAGTTCAGCAAATTCAAAATACAGGTTAAAAAAATTGAATTAAAATAGGAAAAAGAAAAAAAAATAGAATACGCATCCATCTCAAAACGTTTTTAATGTAAAATAACATAGTAGATAGGGGAACACACAAAAATGAAATGTGAACCGCATTCTAGCTAGGTTCACAGATATTTCCGACGGTTTATATATTGAGATTTTTCTGTAATAACAACGGCATGCTAGATTTTCAGTATAATATCTAATTGGTCCTGTCTGTTTTCTTTCTGATTCATTACGTTTCGGTTTAAGAAAAAGCAAGCCCAATAGACTTTCTGAGATTCAATGCTCGGTGTCAGTTGCCCGCCACTGTTGATCTTAAATGACAAGAGTTGCAAAATTCAGATAAATGCAAATATATGTTCGTTACTATTAATACACTAAAAAAAATTAACCAAGCTGTGAGTGGACGTCATGTAAAATATGAATGCCAACAAAAACATCTAGTTTTTGAACCCTGTCTCGCCAATATTTCAACTTTAGTCTTCACTGTCCCTTATCAACTCCATTTTTTGCCAAAAAATACTATCTATATAATTGATGGGCGTTGATCGGACCCAAGAAACTTATAACATATCGCGAGGAATATTTCTAGTGGCAAGTGTCTGACGTCACTTCCGGCGCAAACCCCAGCGGCGGAAGCGCAATAAATCATCGGCCATTGTCGTCCGGGGCCAATTGACGTTGATTTTTCTTCCCTCCTTTTGACACCTACGACCGTGTCGTGAGTTTTTGTGGCGCTTTCAGAAATATTGTATTGAATTTTTTTGCAAAGTTTTATTTTGTGTCATTATCGAGCTTGTTTATGCAATGTATGTATGTGTAAAAATATTTAGCACTGCCTACTAATTGACGGGTTAAAAAGTTTTTGTGAATCAATGACTCGTGATTTTAGAATAAGGCTAATGGCAATTGATTTAAATAAATAATTTAATCGACAGGACAGGACTCATTGATAGGTAAATAATGAATAATGTGTTTATTGACAAAAAACATTAGAAATAAAACTACCAGTGTGGATTATTGTAAAAATTGTGATATATTCTTTGTTAAACTATGAATATTTAACTGTACAAAATACATGGTATTTCTAATTTACATTTAATTTTAATTAACAAAATAATTATAATCATATTATAATATACGTATATAAAACATTACTCGATAGCCGGGGACGAGCGGTCGTTCGTTAGCGCCTTCCTCAACTTCACCGTCGCAAATTGTTGCGGCCTGGGGACATGTTATATTATATCAGTATCCAGCAGTATATATTGTTACATTGTATGTTACGTATGATGCAAAATTCGTCATATAAAAATGCTTTTTCGGAAGGGTAAAATGATTTTATTGCAAGTAAGGCGCACCTCGTATCTTATTATTTTACAAAATGACACTCCCACAAGTCTCTATAAACAAAAATAAATCTTAGAATAAAAATAAGTTCAAAAACTCAAACACTACTACAGAAAATGTACTTGTAAGAAGCAAAATACAATAAATTACTTTAATAAAGATGCGTAAACAAAAATATATACCACACCTCTAATCATTTACTTGTAGACTGCTGTTTCCCGTCCCCACAAATCGTACCATGGTCCAAATGTATGACCGTCCTCCGGCAAATCGGTCTCGTCAACTGTTCTTTTTAGTAGTTTTGTACGTGGCAGAAGTTGCGGTCTTTGTTGTTTTAAAGCTTCATTGAATTTCTGATCGTCTGACTCACTGTAAGGACCCTCACTGCGTCTATCGATGAATCTTCTAGCTTCTAACCTCGCTTCTTCCTGGCGTATTTTAGATTTCTCAGCTTTTTTGGAATCTGTCTCATAGTCGTATCGAGATACACGTCGTTCTTGGTCACTGAAGTACGAAATGTTCGACTCGTAATATCTTTCCTCTCTACGTCCGTTGTATTGTAAAGTGCTATCGTCGTAGCTTCTGTTCGTCCTATTCTTTGTTCTGGCTTCACGTGTTTTAGTTTCAGCGAAATCTTTCTTAACTTGACGCCGGTCTAGCGAATAATCGATCCTTGGCTCCCTTTCCCGCGCTTCGTAAGATGCCCTCATTTCTTTTTTCTGGTTCCTTGTTTCAGGTTGTGGGTATTCTTTCTTATGGTTTTTATTGTTTTCAAAGTTGTTCTGTTGACGGTTTTTCTCCTCATTGTTAGAATTCTTTTTGTATTTCAAAGTTCCTTCATCGTGTCCATTGTACGCATCTTCGTTGCGAACGTCATTGTTATTGCGCTCCATAGGAATGCCATAGCGATCAGTGTGTTGTTCGTTGTCTTTGTACTTCAGTGTTTCAGATGATGCCGAGAATGTCTTAATTTCTTTTGATGTATCTTTGAATGTTTTAAACTCCATTACTTTGGGTGATGATCTTTCGTGTGAAGGATTCTTTACTTTTTCTGAAGACATTGTAGCTCGGACATGAGGTTTGATGGGATTTACTTCAATCTCCTCAAATTCCGGCATGTAAGCATTTTCTTTGCGTTTTTTAACTTCTTCTTCAACTACCTGTGCTTGCCTGCGTCGTTCAAGTTCTTGTTGCTTCCTTGACGTCATGTGATCGTCAACAATAATACAATCATACGGGTCGGTACTAGAAGCAACTGAATTGACGTCAGAGCTACTATCATTGTCATATCTTTGCAATATTTCTCTCCGTTTAACTGTCTTCATAACAAAACCTTCACCGTTTTCGTCGTTATAAAAACTGTTTTCAAAATTCGTTTTTATTGTGCTTGTATTAGTCAAATCGGAGTGTCTTGATTCGTTTCTTGGTGCAAAGTCTTCATGTTTCTCTTCAACTATCGATTTTTCCGACATGCTCTTCTTGTTTATTGTTTGATTTTGTTGATAGCTCTCGACTCCTTTTCGGCCCTTTTCAATGCGTTCCTCGGTTTGAATGGAACCCAAACTCCTAGCTTGGCGAATTCCGTTCGCAACTTTCATTTCTTTTCTGTCAATTGTTTCTTTTGGACGTGACTGTACGTTTTCATTAGATTGTGTTTTTTCAGGGCTCGGTTGCTTCCGTAAATCAGGTATTTCTGGGGCTGGTCTCAATTCTTTCTTCATTTTTACAAAGAGTTTCTTTTTGAATTCAGGTACAGTGTCAACAATGTCTCGATGTTGCCAAAGTGACATGCCTTCCATTATCTCCTCTGTGGTTGTGCGGCCAAATTTCCAGAAGGATTTTGTTCTTTTAACTTTTTGGGAATCCTTATCCATGTCCAGCATATTACGCAACATTAATTGTTGGTCGTCAGTAAGGTAACCATTAGCTGTATTATTGGGTTTAGGCCCACGTTTCAAGCTTTGGGTCTTCAACAAATATGCCTTATGTTCGTTGATTTGATGAGTAGATTTACTATAAAAAATAAACCAAAGAAAAATAAATAAAACTAGCACATCTACTTAGCAAATAAAAATAAATGCAAATAAAATATAACGGTAACTAGATAATATTAAGTGGAAAATATACCTGATTGGTACGCGCAACCGTTGAGCCTCTTCATCGCTGTAATCGACATCCGGCTGTGGTGGAGGCTCGTTAGAAAATCCAGAATCATTTGAGCTGTGTAGCGATACATTTCCAACTGCCCCTACAGCATTTACTGGTGTCTTGGCTGGCCCAGCTTTGTTCTGAGCCACCTAAAAACATTTATAATTAGTAAGAGAAAAGAAAAAAGTCCAAATGGTCATAATTATATAAGGTTTATCTTACCTGTGAGCGCATCGGAAGAGTCTGTGGTCCAAAGCTCCGGGTCTCGATCACAGCGTGAGTGGTGAAGCTGGCGGCTGATGTTGAATTCTTGATAGCATTGGTGCCGGCAGATGCGGGGGTAGATGCGTGGAATGTGGCGCTGGCTGACGAGCTAAGAGCACTGGGCGACGGAGCTGGTAATGTTGGTGGAAGACCAGGAGAACCGCTTCCGAGACGACCCTGGTGGAAAAAATATATTATGTAACAATAACGGTTTTACATAGTTGATAGAAACTAAATTTAACATACATTTAGCAAGAATCTTTTTCTCATTAAAACGTCGTCGAGTACTGTTCCCCGTTTTATTTATGCAAATGCTAGTTTAGAATTATAAGTACCTTTGTAACATGATGAGCGGTGACGGTATCTCCAAACATGCGTGCTGGTGGATGGGCATGCGTGTGCACTTGTGGAGTGCTCGGGGTAGTTTGTGCATGAGCGACGGGCGCTGGCGGCGGCGCCTCGTTTGGCGTTTGAGCACAACTCCATCTAGCGGGAGAGCTTGCACTAAAACAAAACAAAATTATGTAGGTACTTCTTTAGTATAAGATAGACAGTTTACAGTTAAAAAAAAATGGGACTTATTCGTTCCCTTTTTAAGACAAGGGATTCTATCCCAATGACACTTCCCACATACATTCCTGTACATTTATAGGGTTAAAATGGGAAGCATAGCGCACAAACCGTAAATTCTTATTTGCAACCCTAAAAAGATGTTTACGTCCTTTCGCGCCATGAACGTGTTTTATTTCTGTAAATATTGAAATTCTTTGTTTTCTGTTGCCACTTAATGCAGTGCTTCGAAAATTATTTCCATAATAAATAAATATACTGAAAAGTTGTATATTATGTACATAGCCCTGACCCCACACTAAGATCGAGACTTGTGTTGTGGGTATCAGAAGCAACGTAAGACTTTTCGGTCTCACAAGCACCCAGACCCGAAACAATTACTCGTGTGCACTAACATTCACGTCGGTGCGGAGATTGAACCCGCGGCCTGTTTCATAGACGGAGTCTTAGCTACTGCGCTACGAAGACTCAATACTCTCTCTTTAGCCATCAGAAGTCTACTTGTGAACTTAAGCCTCAGCCATGTATCTCAACATCGACATGATGGAAGCGGAATACTTTTATAGTAAAATTACTTACGTAGCTTCATCATTAGCGATAGGCTCGGTATACGCCAGAGGGAACCACCCGGCGTGGTGTGTGCGCAGGTTCTCTCCATACTGCCATCCCTTGGTCCTCTCGCCGAGCAGAGCGAGTACGTCTCCTTGCTGGAAGCTGAGCTGGTTGTCTCCGGCCGCGGCGTACGCGTATAGAGCTCGGGCGAGCGGCGGGTCCCGAGTAGTGCATGTTGGAGGAGCTAAGGATGATGGACGAGTCGTTGTGCGCGTGTCTACAACTGTGGAGAAAAAAGTATTTACAATATTTGTTAGACAAATTAAAGTATTAATGTATTGTTGGTTTTGGTCCTTCCCGAGCCGGTACCAATATAGTATTCGAATTCGGTTTAAATTATCATAAGTTAGAAGATATGTTAATAGTTTCTAGCTTAGTGCGTCTTTTATAATGAAAGAGAGAGGTTAATAGCATAATTGGGCATAAAATATTCTCAACCAAAACTGTATTTTCCACCCCAATAATGTCTTAACCTTTGGGACTAGAATGGCATCATATTTAAATCGTAACGTATGCCGCAAATGATTTAATAATGTCATCAAATAAAACAAGTGTGTTTTAACAATGTGCAAATTAGTATTACAGTGTAAACGCCTTATCGTATTATCCATATTTCATTTAAAGCGACCGGAATGAGTTATATTTAAATATCCCCAGTGCCGTAATTAATTTTAACTTATATCCCCGAGTGACGAGTTATATCCGTGCGATAATAAAATACTATCCTATTACAACAGTGTAACTTTGCTATACAAATATAAACAGGAAAATTTCTCGGTTTACTTTAATGTTTAGTTACAGAAATATAGTTATGTGAGAACAAAATATTCATATTTAAATAATTTATTTAAGTACGTTATTTGTGCCTTTAGAATACACATTTATAGACATTGCAATATTTGTACGCTAATTTGGTTACATATTAAACTTATAGTATATACGATGTACACTATAAATACATATTATGCACTTACTATGATCATCATCATGAGAGCTGGCCTGTAGATTGAAGTCGGATTTGGCCCGAGACAGGCCCTGGGCAGGCGAGCCCAGGTCTCCAATAGAGCGGACGTCCAAGCACGAAGCGTCAACCGACCTGGTCTTCCGCAAAGCCGAGCCAACTGACGCTCGGTCATCGTCGTCTCCAGCGCGAGGACTTGCGTAAACGTCTTCATCAGCCCAGAACGATACTTGCTGATAGGAAAAGCATTGCTTAGTATTTGTATGTTGGATCCAAATGGCTTGGTAGATGTTGGCTCAAAGGCTGACATAGCATGGCCTAGATGTTGGTTTCAGATGCTAATTAAATAGAATTATGTGTCTAGACAATCTCGGGGCGTAATAGGTTAACGGCCGGTCTCTATATTCTATCTATCTTTAACTAGAGCTTAACATAGCTACCATTACTATGTCGATACAATGATATAATTCACTAAACAAAGATGGACATGTATATTCATCTTACCTAGCTATCTACAAATAAATACACCATATCTATATCTCTCTATCTTTGTTTACTGAAACGTAAAATGCATCGAAATATCTAACGAAATCTCTGGTTAAAGGTAGATAGATTTTAGAAACTGGGCGTAAGACGTTTATTCCGAGTCTGGATGTTAGCGAGATCGATGATTTTCGTACTTTTTGATATTTACGATGTAAGATTTGTGTCTTCATTGAAGGACCCCGTGTGTGACCTTGGGTGTATTTATGTGTGCTTTATTTTTTTGAACCAAAAATATTCCAAAATCGAAAATTATTATTGATTTGAAATAAAACTATTTTATACGGATTTTATCGCGATTTGGTTTAATTTTTACATTTTTTAACTTCCCGACGTTTCGATTACTTTACAGCTTTCGTGGTCACGGGGCGGACTCACGAAAGCTGTAAAGTAATCGAAACGTCGGGAAGTTAAAAAATGTAAAAATTAAACCAAATCGCGATAAAATCCGTATAAAATAGTTTTATTTCAATGTGTAACATTCGCGTAAATCTAAGAAACCATTATTATTGATTTGTTTTTTTTTTCTATTATCTGGGTACAAAATATATTTCCAGAACCTTTCTCAACGGATCATAAAAATAAGTCTTAAAAATCTGTAGTATTATGTATTTTCGATAAATAAGAATATAAATGTAATACCTAAACATATTCTTACGTGATGGAAAATTAACTTTTAATATAAAAAATAACGTAAAATACATCGGATCCAATCAATTTCATGACACATAAAAATGTATTGTTTTGTAAAAGAGGAAGTAGCGGTAAACTGTAGACATTTAATTATATTCTTTGAGGGGATTCGTTCGCTCATTTAATGGAAATTACATTTAAATGGGTTACATAGGCGTGAGAGGCCATAAAACAATTTTACGTTTCGTTGGGACAGATTTTTATGGCATAATAAAGAGGTAGCCGAAACGCGATATTTTATTAAACGTCTGACAACATTTTTGATATTTTCGTCGGAAATGTAAACAGACACTTTTACAGCCACTTCAGAGCTGAAAATAATTTCGCTGCAAAATTAAATACTAACTTTAATAATTTTGTAAAACGTTATATTGTATAATAAATTAAAAGCGTCCAATTAATTATGAAATCGTTTTATATCTTGTAGGTTTTTGTTTGTTATTTGTTCAAGAGTAATAAATAAGGGAATTAGGATAAACCATAAACACTCAGACAAAGTTTTTGTGAGAAGACGGTAATTAAAACCAGAAAAAATATTAATAAAAATCAACTTTCATTATTTTTAAGTGAAATTTGGTTTCCAACTATTGTTCTAGCAAAATTTGGAAGCCAATTGTAAAATCAGTGCCACCCTAAAAATGCGACCGTGTTTTTATCGAATAGCCGGAGTGATTACTTTCGGCCATTTCTTTCTAAATTACCCTAGCATCACTTTACTACAAGAATTATTTACGAAATAAATTACTTCAATTTCAAATAAACGACCTATAAATTAGATCCACTCATTTCACCCGTTCCTTTATGCTAAAACAACCTTAAAACATCACATAGAAATCTCGATATAACCTAAATTTTTGATTCATTTATTTACTCCAAATACATACCCTCATCCTGCTAACGAACATAGCTTCGACATTAGGGGGCAGGAACTCCCTAGTCCTGGACACCTCGAGCCACTCGTCAAGGCCAGCGTTGTACGCAGACGCACCGGCGGTGTGGTACGCCAACCAGTGTTTGGCCAGGGAGCACTGTCGCTCTAGCACGAAGCCGTAGCGACGACGCTCTTGAGTCATGGCCTGGGGAATAAAACCTTAACTAACCACGCTGGCTCAGCTACCCAAAATGGGTCTTAGTCTCCGAAACCAGACTCCTCCAAATATCTCTGCCCTGCACCAACTTCTACCAATTACTGACTTGAAGTTGGCGCGGGTCACTTTTCACCATTTCACTGATTCCTGATGATCAGAATTTGAATAAAACTTTGTTTAAAATTTTTCGTAATTCGATACTGCAATGCTGGTGTTGAAATGCTGTATAGATAAGATGAGTTGGTGAGATTATTTTTGCTGGTAACTATTATGTGGATCTGACCGATAACAGACAATGGCTGATCTCGAAACCTGGTATAATGGCCTCAACTATTATAGTGGTTTTTACTCCTTGTGTGCAACGATATTGTAAAATATGTTGTTTTCTTTAATTAGGTGAGCTGTGCAATAAATATTTATCCTCGTCAAAATTACTCAAGTCACATGCCATTGAAAAGAATACATAAGCATTTATCATCTGAATAATACTTAAAACTAAACGAAAAGATTAGAACCTCACTTACATTTTTCAGGCTTTGTTCGCAAAATGCATCCAGCTTTGTTTTCTCCTCTTCTAAAATTTGCATATTCTGAAAAAGAAATTAACATTTCAAATATTTGCTTCACCATCTTGACCCAGGAAATTGCATTCATAACCATAACGACTGTATTCTGTTGAGATAGACAGAGACTATTGATCTCCACTTTGTTCGATCCTGTCATATCATATTTAATTATTTTATTTTTATTTACTTTTAACGATCCACTCATACATTCGACCTCACAGAGAATTACCAGCAATTTATACCTTCATTTCTTTGTCCATGGCCGAGCCAACTTTGGCAACGTTGGTTTTCTTCTTCCTCTGTTTTTTGATGGTGGCCGCCGCCTTGCTGTAGCTCTCGGAGCGTAGCTTATGTTGTTGAAGAAATCTCTTCTGCTCCGACTGCAATGAAAGCAATTGTAATGTACACTGTCATAGGAAGACTCGGGACAATCGGCAGGTCTTCTTGGCACATGCTTTCAATGTAGTCTCATTTCATGAGTTTTACATAATATTACTATGGAATTCTATGTAGATGTAAATATTATAATAAAATAGGCTTGATTATTCTTCAAATAAATTTTGCGTTATATACTAATTGCAACCCATGAACCTATTAACTTAATTATTACCTACTACTGGAATGTAGAAAATATAATATGGTTGACTATCAAAAGTTCAAGTATTTTCCAGCTCATTCTATCCCATTAGGGTCAATTTAATATGTATTTTTATAAGCTTTGCATTAATCGTTTCCCCTCTTAATTTGGGACCACATTTTTTGTTAATTCTTACTAATATTACCAACTTTTCAGTCATGTTCGACTGAAAAACCACATTCGGTTTGTGCAATCGAATTTATTCACACACAATCATTATGTCACGCTATTCGCACGAAATTATTTGGAGTGTGTATTTCCATCGGTTTTATTTATTGGGGACGCCAATAAAGAATCGTTAACGTTTATATTATATAGGTCTGTATTTTGTTATTGCAATATCATTGTATTGGTGCCATAAACATGATAATAAAAATATTATACGAATACATTAAGACTGCTTGGAAACAAATCAAATTACACGCCCTAGATTTATTTGGCAAGGTCTATAAAGCTTAACATGGATATAAATTAGATGGTGAATCATCTTGCGGCCTTTGTGATTAAATGAAAAATATTTTAGAATGGATTTATTTTTATTATTAAAATCTTGCGGCCAAAAATGTTATCAAGGTTTTAAATATCGTATTGTACTAGCCCTCGTGAAAATTACATATCATGACTTGAAATCTTTAAATCATTCATTCTTCTAATTTAAACTTTATTTAAGAACTTTAAAAAACATAATAATATGAAAAACTCATTTACCAATAAATTTTGATATTAATGTAAAAAAAGCATTTTTAAAATATCTTGGTGAATGCGAATTTCCTACCACCAGCTATAAAACAAATAATAAAATTTGGTACAGACGTAATATAGTAATGTAACAACCTACTTATTGTATAATTCAAATTCATGTTTGCTTGATTAGTCTCGTTGTGTGGAAAAGGATTAGCGAATATTTGCCCGCGATGTGTTCCGCCACTAAACAAATTAGCTTCTGTCGAAAATAGATGGTTAATGCTTGCTTTAGCAAAATAACCGGTTGAAAAATTTCTGTTTTCATTTTTCGCTTTCGATTTTGGAAATAAAACTGCTGCTGTCAAAAAGTGAATATAATTTTGTTTATAAAACCTGTGCAAGTGAAGCGTTAAAGCGGCGTTTAATTTTTTTTTTCTAGAAAGGTTGCGATATATAATAAGCAATTATTGGAAGGTTATAATATCGATTCTAATGCAACTACTCGTGTCTTACAAATAATAATCAATTAATTTGGATTTTTGACAAAAACATGGGTGAAACTTTTTATTAGTATGCAAATAATTACCTTTATTTCTTCTACGATACAAGATAACTAAAAGAAGTTAAAATAAGGCAAAAATCATTCCTAAATTTCACAATTTTCATTACAAGATTCATCTGTTGTTACAGGTATCTACGTTCAGGTGAGTACCTTGCTAATTAACATCTATCTACCATAACATTAGAAACACTCTCTGCTAAGAATCTTCATATATTTTTTTTGTCCAAAATAACAAGTACGAAATATACACTTCATAAACTAGCGTAACCGTACAAGCGTACGCACGTGCGGTTAAGTTGTTGGCATTGTCCGAAACTTTTTTAATAGAACTTCTTATCTTAGCGGAAGCGATGTAAGCTTATTTGAACTCCGAACCCTATTCGTTCCATACAAACACTCCCTCGTTCACAAAAGATTATAAGAAATGTTATTGACAAACCTGCACCACTTTTGTGTCCTTCTCAAGATTAGTTTCCAAGGGTACCAGCAAATCCACGTAGAACGCCTTCAGCTGAAACAAATACATCTTATTGAGCGGACCACGGATTTGCTGTTTTTGTTTACTGTTGTAATTTGGAAAATCTAGGAGATTTGTATTTTGTCGGATCAACAATGATATTGTACGAACAAAAATAAAATGGTCTGTTTGTTACTAAATCTAGATTAGGCCTTTGATGCGATTGTAGTGAAATGATGTAGCGAGGTATCTTAGGGATTAGAAATGGACACAGGCTCCTTTCAATTACTGAACTCAGTCCCCGAGGGGATAAAGGAATCGGCAAAGTTTGTAGGAGAAAAACATGTCTGTTCAAATTAACTTAAGATTTTTTTGTTGAGAGCCTATAAAGCCTATACTAGTATTTTATAAAAAGTGAATATTATTTATTTAGACGCAAGCAATATAAATATGGACTTACGATGTTCATTTGTTGGTCTTGAATTTCTCGGTAGACTTCGACCACCTTCATAAGCGCAGTCCCTGAAAACGGACAAAACATTAGCACAAAATTATAATACAATTTGTAAATTATTTATAATTTCCAATATGTACGAAAGGTGTCATAAAACTAGCTAAAGATCCGTGGTGAATGAATAATTTCAAGTAGAAAGTAGAATAGGAATAAGCTGAAATTCTATTGATCATTTATGCCTTTAAAAAGTATCATGTGACCGTCATTACTATATTTAGCCAAGTGGCTAAAATAGTTTAAAATTATAGAGTCCTATAGTTAATGCCTATATAAATTGAGTGAAATGTGTAAATAAGGAGTATTCTCTTTGTAAAGATATTATAGTCCTAAATGCAGCATGCATATCTTTTATTCTAAATGATTAAGAACAACCGAATATAATACCACATTATTAACAACTTTAATTTATAAAGGAAACTAGATCGATATACCTCCAATACAATTTCCGATATCTATTGTTTGCATCTTCCCGTAACGTTTGTTTTGGTCATTTAAATCTCTGAAAGGGTCGGTCGTATCCGATCCAGTGTATCGTAGTTAAAATATATTTTTGTATTGACTACGGAATAGACAATTGGGGTCATGTACATGTAATGAATAAGAACAGATTCGAAAGCATTGCAGATATGAGATTTTATTATTGTACTAAATGGATATCACTAACAATAGATTTTTAAAATTGAATTTCTTAACATTATGCAAAGCGGGACATTGTATTGAATTGTATAGCAAATATAATAGACTGCTGTTTCTATGACTTAATAGAGTATGGAAGTAATGAGATAGGTAATTAATTTATAAATTGCTTAATAGATGAGGAATGTGTCAATTGTATCCATTTGCTAACATTTTACATCCATCTGTGGCCTGATAATAGTAATGGTGTAATTTAATTCATTACACATTATAATATAACATCTACAAAACTATAGCAATATAGTTATATATTAATATTTTCCTTGCGTCTTTAAAACAACCGCTCTAGCTTTTGACGTCAAATAAAACCCAGACAAGTCTAGACAAGCCACTAGTCAAATAGAATCCGTTTGTCCGTCAACCTCCATCAAACCTTATGACAAAGTCTAAGGAGAGATATGTGCCAAGAAATAAGACGTATATTAGGTACTCAAGACCGGGTAATGTTCTTTTTATAAATGTTTTAATGACTTATATGTATCAGAAGTATCAACACAAAAAACATTCTAGCCACCATTAACAATTGAATGTTGTAAGTTATTTTTGATTAAGACATACGATTGTGATCTATCACGTTGTTTTTCATCTGCAATGATTTATAGCAAAAACTATTTCACCTAAATTCTTTGATGAATAAAGACCGCTAATATTAATATACAAGTTTTTATTTCATCATAGCGTTCTTAAATGAATCTTTGGATACAAATGGAGTTAAGGTAAAACTATTAATATCAATCGGAATATACAACAAACAAATTAAAAAACTCGGACTATAAATTTATTTATTGGTAAACGCAAAGTTTGCCTTAAATCCGCAATAAGATTAAATATAAAATAAACACGAGGGATTGAATTCATAAAATTAGTGTCCACATAGTTACTTAGCAAAGTGATGTACAAAAATTAACTAAAAAGTAACAGCCTACAAGTGATGCTAGAAGTATACCACATGCGAAATCCCATCAACAAAATAATAACACATCAATAAATTTTCATAACAATTCCACTGCAATCTTTGAACTCCATATCCTTTGTATAATAGTTACCTATATCCGCACAACCGCCCCATGTTCCTTGTTGCGCCTGTCTGCCCAGCTTCCCAACTGCGTCTACGTAGAGTCTCGAAGCCGCCGCCGCACCTAGGCAGACAAATTAACTTTATGAGCTGAGTTGTCTGGGAATGCTACGGAATGGTCGTTCGAAATTTGAATTTGATTTTTTTTTTGTAAGTGTGTAAGGAAATTGTTGAATTCCTAAATATAATTGTAACTGGCCACGTGTAATTTAAAAAATATTTAATGAAAAAAAAAACATACACATTACACCACACTGAGATCATTCGAAATTTATTTTTTTTAGCCTATAAAAGGAGTTTTACTCATTGAGTCTTAAAAATAAAGAATTGTAACTAGCAATTTAAATACTTAAAAAATAGGAAACAAAAATAATCTTTATCATGCTTAGACAGATTCTCAACGATTTAATTTTAAATATTTTTCTACCTATAGGTATATTTTACTTCTAAATAACGTGTCTAATGTTACGCTAATAAGATTAGTAGTAGAGGTCAACGACCTGCGCGAGGAATTTTTACACGTTTGGCATTGACCCTTTACAAAATTTCATACCAGTAAATTTATAAAATAGTTTGCCACAGTTTGTCTATGATGGATAATAATTACATAATTAGAAAGTGCAGTTCATACAAATTAAAATTCGCATTTATATGAAGAATTCATTTAATATATGTTAAGTCTTTCAACATTAAGTAGATAATTATTAGATTACTCGTATAATATACTCTTTTAAATTAAATGTCGTTTATCTCTAAAATGCAAATTGTGTACATTAGTGCGCAGCTTAGTGTCTTTTATTATTATTTTTTACAAATAAAACTTAGATTGCAACATTTAAAAACGAATTGATTATTTAAGTAGATAAATAATTAGTTACGCTTTCCTAAATAGTCATTTTTAATGCCACATTTTAAATTAAACGATTAATTTAAAGCAATTCTAACCGTTATTTAAAGTAAATATTATTTAATTGCCAACTTAATTCCAAAAGAAACATGATCGTCTAAGTATTTCTTATTTAAATGGTTTCTTAGATTTATGTGAATGTTACACATTGAAATAAAACTAAGTTTTACATATTTTATCGCTTTCGTGGCCCGCCCCGTGACCACGAAAGCTGTATAGCAATCGAAACGTCGGGAAATTAAAAAATGTAAAAACTAAACCAAATCCGCGACAAAATCCGAAAAATATGTTTTATTTTGCTTTATTAACTTAAAACAACGTTTATAAATTCAATTACTCTTAGGCAGTTCTGTATATCTGAATTTAATAAACATTTCATTTACCTCAACATCTAGAATATTTTTAAACTTTCTTAGAGACCAAGGTTCATAACTGTAAAACGCATCATTTTTGTATCAGTCGAAAACGACTTAACTTCAAATAGTAATTAAGTATTAAATACATCCGTATTCCACATAACTGCCATATGTAACAGTAATACGTAACAGCACGATACCAAGCTTTATTAATGTAATATTATTTAATAGTGAAAGTATGAAGTCTGCTTCGTAAATGCTAAAAGGAAATTGCAATGCACGGAGCGAGCTTAGAAAATGTTTACGTTCGCACATTAAGCCTGCTTGTTACGGAATATAAAGCATGTTGTTTGTGCTTAGTTAAGTTTACGTGATTTTTGAATAGTGGGGAATTATGAATTATGTTAAGTAATTAATATAGTAAAACTACAGTTCCAAGTATTGGGTGGCATCTCAGCGTCTTAGTCATAGCTATCACTTGACATCTCATAATAAGTACATGATTTTGGAAATTAGATAGTCTAGGTGGTCTAGTATTCTAGTATTACAGGTGTAGCAGTATTAGTCTAGTATTACAGGTGTATGGCCTAACCCCTTTCAATCGCTTTCTCGATTGTAAAGGAGGCTCGTGCCCTGCAGTGGGACGTATTTGGGCTGATACATAACAGGTACAATATTATCCAGAACCATCGATAAGTCTTTAAAGAAATAATAGTAATATTTTTTTACGAAATATCTCATGAAGTTGCTCTTAGTATAATCGACCTTGACATTTGGATAATTTGTGGAGGGTCATAAAAATATAAAGCACCTGTTTAGGAGCTATAACGGGTGATAATATCCACTAAGGCCTCATAACTTATGTGACACGTTGGTTTAATTCGTGCTTTTTACGCTTAATGTAACATTATGTGACGGAAACCCCTTTATTCATTCAGGGTAAAGGTATCTTAATGGATGCAGACTTCAATTGTTTTCTTTCGATGACGTACTTAGGCATGACCTATGACCTTAATTAATATGACCTTATCTTTATATTTTCTTTGAATGTAGATTGGATCAAATTATCTTACGCAAATGACTAGAAGCAACTCACTCTTACTAGGTATCTTTGAAAAGTTTAGAGGTGGGATAGGGTAGTGGTAACGCGATAGTCAATATTTTACTTCAGATTGTTTTTAGGCGACGGTGACATCTTCCGGATTTATCAATCTTCATTATTAAAAAAATTCCGTAAATTCTAGTGCAGCTTTACAGCTTTAAAAACTAATGTTTGAGCGATCGAATGTAAACCTCATAATAAAGCAATCGTGGATCCAACTTAATAACTTTCGTCTTACATCATACGCAAGTTTTTATAGCTAAGTCGATCGGTTTTATATCGTTATATACAATATAATAAAGCGTAGTGTAGGCCGCCCTCCAGCTAGGTGGAGTGACGATTTGCGAAAGGTCGCTGGCAGATGTTGGATGCGACAAGCCGAAGACAGGGTGAAATGGCGCAATTTTGAGGAGGCCTATGTCCAGCAGTGGACTAATATAGGCTGATGATGATGATGATAATGATGATATACATAATAAAAAAATATATTGTGCCATAAAAGCAATTTGTTAATGATATTCGAAGATATCAGGCGCTACTTTACGAATTAATATTCGTTTCGCGAAAGTAATTTATTTTTCTTTGCTCCGATTTTATTATGGCTATTCAGAATCATCTTAAGTGGAATTTCTTAAATATGACTTTGGATGTTTTTATAAGCGAAGTGGCTTTTATAACAAACTACGATAGAAACATTTCCCTGCTTTATCATTAATTGAAACATTGAAACTTATTAATGATATATTATAAGACATGTTTACACTAACATTGAATGTTAACTCTCGAATTATCTTGAAAAAAGACACTATTAAAATAAAGTAATCATTAAATAAATGCTATCTTACCAACCCGGATCATCTAAATACACAAAAAAATCATTTTCTCATACAGCAAAAAAAGTTATGGTAATTTAGCACCAAAATACACGAAACTGGAATCCGCCGTCAATTTATTTACTCACCGACCTTGACACAACCAGTTCTATTCTGGATTAAGCAAAAATTAGCTGCGATACAAAGCTTACGGAGTAAGAGCCATGCATCGCGAACAATGCCCAAGTTTATTGCTACTCTAGCGGCGGATACAATGCTTTAGATAAGCTACCAGAGACAATTTGGCACAAGCTACGCTCCGTTCTCCGCCAAGCGAGCGCAGCACCCACGCCCTGAGGTTTTGCATATAGATGCGACCATTTGGCGAACACTACATAAATTAATTGTCTACGTTCCACAGAATACGTGTCAGTCGGATTTATGAATGTCGCGAGTTTCACTTTCGTGTGAGATTGCGTAATTTCTTAAACCTGCGTAATCCCGGGCTGGATCGTTTTCCATGTGTTATTTTCGGTCTCCAAGGACTTTTAAACGGTATTACGTTTACAATCTTGTTTGTAATCTCAAGTTGAAGTAAAGAGGTTCTTTTGTGCGAAATTAAACATAAATATTTTGGGTGGTGATTAGATTCTGGTTTTGTTTGTGTACTTCAATTACATTAAAATGTTAATAAAAACCGAATAAATAATGATTTTAAAGTATAAGACCGCAGTTTCTTAACATAATATTATATTGAGTTCGTGGCAGATAAAAACATTAACTTGAAAATCGAATGGGAAGAAAATATTAATATGAAAGACGTTCATATTAATAATTCTATTACTTACCGTGTAAAGCTTTCAGGTACGCCTTGCCGGCCGTAATCATTTGCCTCGCGCCTGGATTAAATTTATCCAGGATGTTCTGAAACAATAAAAATACGTTCATTTTTATGTTGCTAATTATCTTGTTGAATCTTGTGTCTGATGCAGTGATGCGGGTTTAATTACTGCTTTTTTATTTAAAATGTATTAGTAATTACAAGAAACATAGCACAAGAAGTTATTGAAACAGTCTATGTTTATCACACTCGTCAAAATATTAATGAATTTGGTATTTATTTATATATATCTATGTTAGCTCCAAATATACATATCGCTGGGAAAATTCCTTCAAATAAAGCAATTGTTTATTTTATTTAATAATAACGTTAGAAATGAACTGGAACACTTTTATTTCAAGCGGGTTGTACTATACTGAGAGTTAACAATGTATTCATTAATTCTTTAAATACAATAATCTAATATACATTATTAATATAATTATCTTTATAATAAGCAAGCCAGTAATGCATATTACTCGCATGCATTTCACCATACTATATTTACAATAAAATCTAAAATAATTTACTATAATGCAAAAAGCGACTTGCAAATATATAATTAATAGAATTAGGATCTTAATTAAGAACGTGATACCTATCTACTTTTATTTACAAATAAAGTATTAAAAGTATAAATACATTTAGTTGAAAAATAAACACCGACAACGTATTTCACCAGAATATAAATTGCATACACAAATGACTGCTAATGACAGTACACAAAACTGCGGTTTGAATTACGTTGATTGCCCAACTAAGCCTAATCGGGAGCGATCAATCAATAGTTTCATTGTTGCATTCAGTTCACAACGCATTCTTTAGAAAACTGTTACAACACGATAACTTATTCGTATGCAATCGCGACAAACGGGGACTTAGACGCAAATAGACTTTTGTGTAGGAATGCGGCCTTTCAAGGATGCACCGTATAGTCCGTGAGCCAGGTGCAAATTTGGTCAATTATTTCCTCTCAAGAGATAATTCGTGAGACGCATCAGAGTATAGTATTATGAAGCCTCGTGAACGTCAGCTGGCACTCGGTTGGGGGGATGAGCGGTTGTAGCCTCCCACGCACGAAGAAAATAAAAATACATTCACTCATTTCCTCTCAGCTAAAAATTTGTCAAATTGTAGCTTATCTAACATCTCAACGAAAAAAAATAATCAGCTGGTTCCAACATAGTGTATTGTACGTCAGCTGGTGTCTCGAACATGAAATTTTTATTTTTATTTTCAGTGATTTCCTCTCAAACAAAAATTTACCTGATGATAGCTTATATGTAACTGTGGATAAATATATAGGTCAGCTGGCTGTATCTTGGTGGAAAAACCGTCAGCTGATACTTTGAAAGTTATAACATAGGAGTTAGGCAGGAGCATCTACTGTCAATTTAAATGCATTGAACAATAAAATTGCATTTTTAACTAAAAAAATAAAATCAAATAATGAAGAAAACCATATTTTTTCATCGATCGATCGTAAGAATATAAGCTCATTTAAATGCAGAGACCATAACAAGATTTATCAATGTTACTCAATTATATGAAGCTTTAGGATCTGATTTGAGCGCAGCACTCGCGGCATTTCACGCGTTCACAGGGTGTGATTTTAACACGGACTTTTTTCGAAAAGGAAAAAAACGTCCTTTTTCAATAATGGCTAAATTGAAAAGTTTCATCGAGTGTTTCATCCAAATGTCAAAACCATTAGAGAATAGAGAAAATATTTTTGAGAAGATAGAAGAGTTTGTTTGCCATATGTATGGATTTAATCGTCTAAAAAAGATCAATGAGGCAAGAGTAGCGTCGTTTGAAAAAATATATAAATTTTTGGATACTGAAACTTTCAAGTTACCAAAAAAAGGTATTGATGGCTCTTCTTTACCAACATGCAGATCAGAGCTATATGAGCAATTTTTAAGAGCATGTTACATTGCTCAAATTTGGTCACATGCACACCTGAAGGTTCCAACTTCTGATGATCCTGTAGGTTATGGTTGGGCAGAAATCGACAACAAGTATGAATTCATCTGGTTTTCTGGAAGTCAGTTACCATCATCGATTAATGAAATCAGTATTCAGCCTGAAAAAGGTAATTTTTTTTTATCATTTTGATTATATTATGCTAAAATACGCATCCTAATATATTTTTTAAATTTTTGTTCAGATGATGACAATGAAGACATAATAGCAGACAGCTCTGACAGCGACTCTGACGATGAATCGGAAAGAGAGGAAAGTGACTCAAGCCAGAGCGAAAACGAAAATGAATAAATCACATTGTTATTCTCATTGTCATTTTTCATCACGTTTATATAATAAATATTGTTTATCGAGTAACTCGTTAATTTATACTAAGCTAATTGTTTATTTAATTATTTATATATATCTAATATCATTGGATTACATACTTATTCGTTTCAAAAACATTGATACGGAATATTTATTTCAACTCAAATCTCATTTTGATGCAGCGCTATGTCGAATAATTAAAGATGCGTCATTTCCTCCCAGATGAAAATTTGTGAGCTGATTGTTAATATACTGATGCGATAAATAAAAAAAATCAGCTAGCAATAAGTCGAGGATAAGCTAGTCAGCTAATGCATTTAAATTGACAGTAGATGCTCCTGCCTAACTCCTATGTAATAACTTTCAAAGTATCAGCTGACGGTTTTTCCACCAAGATACAGCCAGCTGACCTATATATTTATCCACAGTTACATATAAGCTATCATCAGGTAAATTTTTGTTTAAGAGGAAATCACTGAAAATAAAACAAAAAATTTCATGTTCGAGACACCAGCTGACGTACAATACACTATGTTGGAACCAGCTGATTTTTTTTTTTTCGTTGATATGTTAGATAAGCTACAATTTGACAAATTTTTAGCTGAGAGGAAATGAGTGAATGTATTTTTATTTTCTTCGTGCGTGGGAGGCTACAACCGCTCATCCCCCCAACCGAGTGCCAGCTGACGTTCACGAGGCTTCATAATACTATACTCTGATGCATTTTACTAATTGCCGCTTGAGAGGAACTTGGTCATGAAAATCTGTCGCTGGCTCCCGGACCAGTACCTCTGGCCTCGTTTGTCGGAGGTGTGGCCCAGTATGCACGACAGTAAACAAACCACATTCCGACACAAAACCTACTTCTTCGGAGAAGATTCAAATACAAAACTTAACATACTCAATATGTACATATAACATACAGACATACACGTATACTTGTTGAATACTAAAATACTAAACCAAATCGTATCTAACATAATATAAAAAGAAGCTCCGCTGCGAAAAGCGTTGTGCATTAAAAAAAACAAAACACCCATTTATTTTTAGTACGGACAAAAATTTCCGAAACGATCTCTGTACGAGGAAACAGAATATTCTAAACTGGTTATTTCACGCTTATAATCTAAAGTACACGTGTTCTTTACTTGGCGCATGTTCCAGACATTTATATACACAATAAAACACACAAGTATAAAACAATATTAGCAGTAACCTAGAGAGAATGGTCTAATGTATTATGATTCAAAGTTACGACTTCTACTCCAATTCAAAAGAGTAAAAAATATCAAAATTCAAAAAGAATAAGTTACAAATGTCTTATCTAAAACACATACACTAAAAGCTCAAGCGGTTTATTACCTTGTGTACGAGTGCACATATTTATATTATAAGCCGTGAACGTTAAACATTCTTTCGTAAGTATTCTGGGTACAGTAAGTGCGTGAAGCACAAAATGACCGAATATTCGCTTCGGCACCACCGTCCTAATCCCCAGGTTATGGCCACATTACAAAAACCCAATGCATTTTCCCTTTTACCCCAATATCACTGGTCTTCCGTCGGCATGTGCGGGTCCAACTACGTGCTAATGTCTTTTACGATCTTGCTAACTGTAAATTTTTATGCCGTATATTTGTACCAACAGATGTGCTTAATTCATCCTTATTTGTACCGGATTTATTTAACTCTGTTATTCGTATTCATTATGTCCAAATTCTTACAATAACATTTGTAGGTCTGTTATTGTATTGATGAGTCATAAACTGTCATAAACTCTTCAATAACCTGTGTAAAGCCTAAATTATTTCATTTCTCTTTCATTTATAAACACAACAAAATATTTATTTTTTTAAGATGAAGATGCACCATATAGTGATTTCCGATAATGCATTGAAAGCAATACAAAAACAAATAGAAGCGTTGCTTCGCAACAACCTTTCTAAAATCCGATTAAAAGATTAGTATCAGTAACAAAGCAAAAGGCAGGTGGAATCGACGGGAATACAAACGATATGCAACACGGTTCCAAGAGGAGCTAAAGCCATTCTTTTTCTTGTTGCCATGTCAGACACAACGTTTGCACTGAATTAAAAGAAAGTAGCTTGATTTCCTTTGAAAAACACATTTGGAATTGCCACAAGAATTTTATATTCGTTCGACTAATTCTGGATATTGACGTTTGCACTTAAGCTTATCGTGAATTTAATATGATTTATTAATACATTTAAGTCATCATCATCATTATCACGAGCTATTATTTACTGTCTACTATAGACCACTTCCACGTATTTTCATAATTATTAGGCAAACTTTCTTGTAATTCTATCTCCCAATACTAATTAATCAATTAAAAACGACAAAAGTTCAATTAAAATCATAAAAATAAAAAAATCGTATCAAGTTGGCGTTTATCTAACTTCCGTCTTTAAAAGTTTGTGAGAATATGTGAGCGTAAGTTGTAAGCTCGTTTAAAACATCAGCACTAAGGGCACGGCCTGCTGTAAATAAGGTATCAAACGACCGTTTTCGTCCACCAAACTGACTGTTATATATGGCTTCTTGGTCGGGGTAGGCGGGCAGCAATTTTTCACCGGATAGACGTACCTTTTTAAAATAGCGTACAAGCTGTGCTATACCGTCCGCTTATTGCTTGCGCCCCTAGGCGTAAATCTTGGGCTCGTATTCAGAAGGGCAGGGGTGAAAAATTGAATTGCACTTACAGAAATTAAGTAACCGGATCCGATGGCAACCCTTTTTATATTTACGCAGTAATGGATAATTATTGTACGAATGGATGCTATTACTTGAGTTTAAGTTGGAATATTATTCGATGTATTCGAATTGTACGATCTAATAGGGAAAATGTGTAGTGCTACTCGTTTATCGATTAACACGCAACGCAAATGACTGGATTTGCGCCATTATTCTCATTTGATATTATTATTGCACCTATCTTTAAATGATCATAATCATAAACTTTATTTTATTCCTTTATAATTGTTTTAATTGGTTGTAGTACATCTAGATATACATATAATCAAAATAAAGTCTTATTTTAATCGAAACTAACTAAACTAACTAAGTTGTACGTGATGACGTCCCAATATTTAAAGAGAAAAATACGATGAAAGCCGACCAATATTTTCTCAATTTGTATCATAAACTACTGTTGCTTTGTAAAGCAATACAGTTAGATATAACTCGGGCGGGCCTTTCTATTTGTGTGGCACGTACAACGCGACATTTGGATCCAAATTGCCTCGAGCATACTTCGTGACGCCCTCCCTTCATGTCCTTTTTGAGCCTAATCTTCGTGCACGTACGTATTTTTTGTATCTAACATGAAGAATTCGTATTGAAATTCATACAGCGCTGTACGGTGCCGCGTTTTGTTACAAATAGTTGGAATTATGATGGCAATTCTACCTATATCTATACCATACATATGTACATAATTGTGACAACTGCATCCCACAAGGTTAGACCTAAGCCTATGGATATGACAATGAATCTTCACGTTGCCCTTTGATCTTTATGTGTGACTGTTTAAAAAGTATATTTATTTAAATACCTATAGAGTAACAAAACAGTTTTTTTATATTTTGTGAAGTGTAACCTGCGACTATTCCCGCTGGGTTTTTAATTTTAATGGAAACTGTCTATCCGACTTGTTAACCCGTCAGTCACACCATGCATTCGAATTTAAAACCAAAATATTGAATTGAGCAATGTTTGCAAAGGTTTTGTAATCAAGGTATCGGCCAATGATCTTCATAGTTATATCCTGGAATTAATTTTTAGTCCTTCTTATGATGGCTACTCACTACTCAGCTTCGATGAAAACTTTTTATTAAGTAATAAAGATAAAAGAATGACTAAATGAAGTGACTATAAGTGATTGTGGTATAGATTCATTGAGCTCAGGTTATTTATCTTAAAGTTTTATGAGCTTAATAACATAAATTGTGATTTTACTAAACGGCTTTGTAAGTCTATTCAGACTGTTTAATAGTCCATAAAAAGTTATTAATAATTATTGTAACTTCTTTATCAGTAGTAAGCAGACGTACAAAATTATTCTGCCCATTTACTATCTCATAAAAATAAAGATTAAATACGCTTTCTGAACACAAATAACGTCATAAATGAGATCTTATTTTTATTATAAAATCCATCTCGACTCAAAGGAAGAAACTTGTGTATGAGTGCAAGGTTGTTTGTACAAAGCACTTGTTGCTCTCCAGACGTTATAGGGACACGGCTGTACAAGAGTGCAGGCAAACTTCCCGAGTAAACTACCCCGCAACATAAAAATAAGACCAACAATATTTGTGCATCTCATATTCTGCGCGCTTTTGTTATGAGAGCACTTGGATTCGGTTTTGAGAGATACGCTTCCAATTTTCATCGTCTGATAATAAAATGGAATTAAAAATACAATAGCTATCTTACTGTATAGTTGTATTGATACTTAAGATATCTGAATTTCATTGTCAAGGGCTTACAGCTATTAAATTGCAATGTAAGTTCCACCTCACTGGCTGCGAAGTTGGTAACGTAATCACGGCGTACAATTTGTTACGGATTCAACAATGCACCTCTTAAGTTCTTTGCTGGGGCGAAATAAAAGAGTTTCCTTTAAGTTCGCTAAATGAAGTCGACTACAAAAGGCGGAGCTAGCGTAATTCAAATGAACGCGGGCAGCGCCGACCGCTCCTCGCTTTGATTCCACACTTTCAAGTTTAATTTTTGCAAAGTTTCATTCGCCGGACTTTATAAAATGCCCGTGCTCTCAACTTTTGCTCCAAGTTTAAAATCCGACTAGATGATTTCACTTAAAACGCTGCTAATACTTGCCGATCGTGGCAGGTACTTTACATTTACCTTTTGAATCCTTATACGTACTAGGGTACTATAAATTCTTTTTGGTTTTCTTTTTCACAAAACCATTACGCAGTAGTTGTGCGTACTATAAAAACACATGTCTAATCATGATGATGATGATGATCAAATACTTTTTCTTTCAATTAGAGGTTATCGTACCATCAACACCAAAGATGCTGCTATTCTTGCTTTTGAATATTATGTTCTTATTAGTGGATATTAAAAACACCAGCTTACAACACAAAATAAGTATGACAAATTGGCCAAAATTCTTACATCGTTGAGGTTTTAAACATCAATGGTTTTAAAAATCAAACCTCACTTCTGAGGCTTCAATCTTTTTGCAATCATTAATTACCTTCTTCATACTTCATCTGAAATGATCTCATTCCATTATGAGGCCATTCAATAACATGTGATAGAAAAAAATTCTGCCGGAAGCGTGTATAATGTAAGGCATACCGAGACTGACAAGGTCGACATTTCAAGACCTGCGATATGTTATTAAGGTACGAATGCTCAAGAACAATTCGAGCCTATTGTTTGTGTCATTATAATGTAGATGTGTAATTTGTTACCCGCTCACTACCAACACAACGTACGCTGCCTTCGGGTGTGCACGTCTATCGTGTCTGTGCCTCTTGTTTAATCATTTAAATTTAAATTTAATTAAATCAAATACTTTTTTACTATTGGTCGGTTTCGCTAAATCAAATTCTCGTTTCTTCCTAAAGTGTTTTAATGACTTGGCTCCACCCCGTGAAAGAGACAGCCTAGTGTCGCAGTGCTCCCCGTGTGGTGTTGTGAAAAATCCGAAATTTCGCTCTTTTTGTGTTTTTTTTTCGAGTGTCGCGTGGGATTTGAACAGCGGTCGCGGCAGTGGCATCTAATGACGCGCGTGTGCCTCGAAGCCAACTAATGCATGCGCAAAGCTGCCGAAATAACACATCGCTATCTCGCCCTTGTAAAATTGGTGACATCTTTACTTGATAATTATAATCTATGCAATATTACTGGCTAGATTGTGCATGTTTACATGCATGTTAACTGTGATTGTACAATAACTTGACTGCTTTTGGGCTGGATCTTGGTTTATCACATTATAAATTCACTAATTTTGGATTGGATTTTGGTTTATCATATCCCTGCTTTTTATAAGATGCCTAAAGTTCAACGCTCACCCACCTCTACACCTATTCCTATATCTCAGCGTACAACTTCTGACCCTGAAGTTAATCTAATTGGAAACAAGACCACAAACATGACCACTAGAGCCAAACGGAACCAGGCCGGCGTATCTTCCGTGGATATCAATACTCAATCCTTTGAAGAGCGCATTATGTCAATGCTTACCACTTGGAAAACAGAGCAAGACACAGCTTTAAAAAAACTTATGTCTGACATAGCGGAAGTAAAACTTCAAAATACAAAGATCCAAAGTACTAACCTGGAAATTGAGAAATCTATTGAGTTTATCAATAAGGAATACGAAGGCATGAGAACATCAATAGAAAAAATGGAAAAAGAACGGCACGAGCAACGTATGTACATTCTTGATCTTGAAAAGAAAGTATACGATCTCCAACATTTGTCACGTTCCTCGAGGATTGAAATAAGAAATGTACCCATGAAGGATAAGGAATCCCTAGAAGACCTAACATCTATTACTCTTAACACCTGTAATGCTGTCCAATCCGGTATAAATCGAGATGACTTGCGGGATGTTTATCGTCTGCCTGGTAAAAAAGGAGAAAACAGACCGATTGTTGCAGAGTTCCAAACAGTTTCTCGTAAAAATAAAGTGATCGAATGTTCTCGTTCATTTAACAAGAGCCTTTCAGTTGCTGACAAATTAAACACATCACATATTCAGCTGCAAGGGGAAAAGACCCCTATTTATATTGCCGAACATCTTCCAGCCAGCTTAAGACAACTTTTTTACGAAGCACGCAAGTTTGCGAAAACTCATAAATATAAGTTTTGCTGGGTGCAAAATGCAAAAATTTTTCTTCGTGAAAACGAAGACTCTAAATTTATTGTTATTTCTTCGATCTCACATCTCAAGCAGCTACAACAACCTGAAAATTAGGTTAGCAAATGTTTTTGCATTTTGTAATAAACCCTTAAAATTTAACTCAAAATTCCTTTTCTCAATTTTATTTCATAAATTGTATTTTTACACATCATTCTATGTGAATACCATTAGCTATAATTGTTGTAAACTTATCTCGTTTAACTACTATTGTTCCTTAAAAATTATACTTAAGAAACGTTTCTTATTACTTTACACACACGTACAGACTTACACATTAACATATTGCTATTCGTCCCATGATAGATTATTTAGTTATGATGGTTTAATTCGCCTAGCTTCACGTCCCCTATTATTACTTATTAAAAATGTTATCATCCCAGTGATGACCAAGGATTTTAATTCGTATTACTTCAATATGATTATCTTACTTCCTTTTGTACCTTTGGTGACTAATTATTATTGTGATATCCTCTGTAAAAGTGCTTGATCTAAACTACATATCCAAAGAACTAGACTCCATTGGAACAAGTCAACAATTCTTTTGTAAACCTGAAAGTTGCATAAAACTCCTCGACCATAATAGTAAATCCCTCTCAGTGCTTCATATTAACATTCGTAGTATAAACCGGAACTTCGATGAACTACGAGTTTTTCTAATCAGTATACGGATCATGCCAGATGTTCTAATTCTATCCGAATGTTGGCTTAACGACACTTCTAACATACCTATACTTGAAGGGTACACATCTTATTGTACTAAAAATAATCATAACCAAAATGATGGAGTTACTTTATATATTAAAACAAATCTATCACATCACGTTTCTGAACCCCAGTTTTTGGATGGCAACTGCTTAGTTTGTAAAATTAAGTATTGTAATTTTGTAATTATCGCATTGTATAGGTCACCTTCTTTCTATAACTTGGAAAATTTTATCACTAGTCTTGATTATTTACTTACCATGAATTCTAACCAAAAGCATATATTAATTATGGGTGACATGAATATTAATATTAATCAAACAAAATTGCATCAAAGAGCAAATGATTATCTAAACTTAATTGCTTCGCATGGCTTATTTCCAACCCATACTCTACCTACTCGTGACGATAGTTGCTTAGATCACGTTCTTCTAAAATCCAATAATAATTCTAAAACCTTAGTTTTTGATACCAAAATTACCGATCATTTCCCTGTACTTTTGAAAACATATAATACCACTAATCCATATCCTAAAACTTCTTCCTCACGGACTTCAATTGATTACGTCGCCCTTTATGATGATATTCTAAATACTGACTTTCAACAAGTTACAAATTTATTAGATGCCAATTTGGCCACCGAATTATTGGTTTCTGTTCTCGACCAAATTATTAAAAGACACTCCAAAACAGTCAATGTTCCTTCCAAAAGCAAAGTGTTTAAGCCGTGGATAACTCAAGGCCTGCTTCGTTGCATCCGAAATAGGGATAATATGCACCGAAAGCTAAAAAAAGATCCCAATAATTATATTCTGAAGGTTACCTATTTGCGATACCGTAACTTTTGTAATAAACTTCTTAAAAGACTAAAGCAAGCCTATGAAAAATCTGAATTTGATAAGGCCAAACACAACCCTAAAGCGACTTGGAAAGTAATTAAAAATATAACCGAATCACATCGCACAAATATCCCTCCAACAGAATTACTCAGGATAGGTCCCGATGTAAATTTGTCAATTAATAGCGTGAATAATTTCTTTTCTAGTATTGGCCAAAAACTAGCAGAGAAACTTTTACCCCTTTCCCAATTGCAAGCTCCAAAACTTCAAGAGTCTACCATTGAGAAATCATTTGTTATACTTCCTACCGATGAATCAGAAATATCTAAACTTATCCTTGGATTGCGTTCTAATTCAGCTGTTGGCTGGGATGGTATCTCTCCTAAGATTTTAAAAATGTGCTCCGCTACATTGGCCCCTGTGTTGGCACATATTTGCAACATCTCTATCTCTTCCGGCACATTTCCAAACTTTTTCAAAAAAGCCGTAGTTCACCCTGTTTTTAAAAGTGGTGATAGAACTAGTATTGATAATTATAGACCTATTTCAGTTCTCCCTACCATGTCAAAAATACTAGAAAAAGTTCTAAACAAGAGATTAGTAAATTTTCTAGAGAAAAATAATATCTTGGCTCCCAACCAATTCGGTTTTAGAAGCGGAAAATCTACTGAGGATGCAGTAAGCTCTTTAGTAGAACATATAATTTCCAAAATGGATGCTCAAGAAAAATGTCTAGGCATCTTTCTTGACCTTTCCAAGGCCTTTGACACGGTTTCTATTCCGCTACTCTTGGCGAAGATGGATGGAATGGGAATTCGAGGAATAACTTTGGACATTTTTAAAGATTACCTTTCCGACCGCTCGCAGTGCGTAAAAATTGGCTCAGAAATTAGTCACACCTCTTCTCTCACTTATGGCGTCCCCCAGGGTTCTATCCTGGGCCCAACGCTCTTTCTGATATATATCAACTCATTATGTAGTCTTTCCATCCCAAACTGTTCTATATTTGCGTATGCTGACGACACAGCGTTGGTGATTCATGGTGTCAACTGGAGGGAAACTTTTCTTCATGCTGAATTCGCTCTTAAACAAGTCATGGTTTATCTTTCGCAAAACTTACTTACTTTAAATTTAAATAAATCAACTTATTTAATGTTTTCCCTAAAACCACAAACCCAAACTATTCAAGATACCTTTGCACTTAAAGCCCATACATGTCCGATATCGTTATCAAACCCTACCTGCGACTGTCATATCTTAATGAAATCAAATTCTGTCAAATATCTCGGTGTACAGATTGACAACCTTCTAAACTGGAAGATACACTTGTCATCACTAACCTCTCGCGTAAGGAAATTAATTTATATTTTTAAAAAACTTCGTCACTCTGCAGACCAGCAAACACTTTTTTCTGTTTACTATGCTTTAGGTCAGTCCATACTGTCCTATTGTATCTCCGTTTGGGGTAACGCCCACAAAACAATTATTCTTCCTTTAGAACGGGCCCAGAGGGCGGTGCTAAAGGTTTTGAATTCTAGGCCTTTCAGATATCCAACATACCTTCTTTATAGAGATTGCCAGGTTCTCACTGTTAGGCAACTATACATACTATATACCATTCTACGTAAACACTCCCGCTTGCAGTTCGATCGCAATGTGACAAAAAAGCGTCGTGCCTACGATATTTGCCCCACAAAAACATTTAAAACTTCCTTAGCTAAGCGCAGCTTTATGATTACTGGCAATCACATATACAATAAAGTAAATAAGGTTTGCAATATCTACCCTCTTAATAGATATAATTGTAAACACCTTGTCAAAAAATGGCTCTTAACCAAAAATTACAACGAGACTGAAAATATCCTAAATTTTACAACATCGTAATATATTATGTTATTTCACATCAACACACACTCTCACACGTACACATGAACTCTCTCACACACACACACACACACACACACACACACACACACACACACACACACACACACACACACACACACACACACACACACACACACAAACGCATAAACTCACAAATACACATATACACATGCACGTAATGACCTGGCTTCAGGCACGACTGTAAATGTAAATTTTTTATTTTTTTTGCCTCTATGCTACGACTGATTATTACTGTTGAATACTGTAATTGACCTTTGTTGAATTGACTGTAACGTACGATGTGAACCCCTGGTGCCCATAACACAAGTTTAATCTTTATTTGGGCACCAGAGTTCAATCTAACACTTGCGCAATTTAAGTTGCTGCTCTTGTATATTTAGTTTTAGTGTTTTGTATGACATCTTCATTTTGTTAAATAAAGTTTTATTTTTTTATTTTTATTTTTTTTTTTTTTACAATTAGAATACTAGTATAACACAAGGTCATAATGTCAGAATGTCTCTATTAGTACCCGTCACGATTTAACTCAAACACCTGGGCTTTTCCCGTCTTAAAATTGAAGCGAAACTTAATTCAAACTTAATAAGCTGTTTAGTGTTCTGGGGTAAGTTAAATTCTGAATAACTTAGCTGAAGTTTTTGCTGCGAATGCCGACACTTAATCCGGAAATGAACAAACGAGTTAATACAGGGAAAATAAGGAAATGCTCCGTTTACGTAATTGGTCTGGAAATTATTTGCTTCTAAATCAATTTTAAACGTTTGCAGCGACAAGGTTTTTCATTTAAGCGAAACCTTTTTCTATTTTATTTGAGGTTTTTAAGATTTTTGCTTCTTGCGTTGTATATATTCGGTTTAATCTACCAATTGTATCCACGTGTTATTTAAAAAAAATAAGACTTTCGATGATGTGACGTAGGTATCTCTTGAATCCATCACTATTAGACATTCTATATTCACCTAAGTTCAATGAACCTATTTTCAGAAGAGTCCATTACGTTTGTTTTCGCCATTTCTCTGACAAATATCCAAATAGTTTCAATCTCCGTTGAAGAGTCCAAAGAAATCCAATAAATTTGAGTCATAATCCAACAGACGTTTGCAAAGGCGAAAGGGTCTTTGAATATAGACATTTATAGCCTTACGTTTTCCATTTAGGTTGAATGAAGTGAAGTCATTGAACTCATGCATTGCCATTTGCAAATGTTGCTCAATCACGTCTTTAGAACCTAGTCGATAACCTGCGAGCTACAAGTAACTTTTACTTTAATGGCACCTCCGTACACATTGGGTAACTGACTAGCGATAATTCCGAAGTCACTTTCCCAAACTTTGGCATCAATCCGCTAAACATATTCGCAAACTCACCACGTAAAATTATTCCAGTTTCTAATTTAATGTTTGTATTACTTTTGCTTTCGTTTCAGTGAGGCTGTTAACTATATATTTGGTTATGTTTGTTGTGAAACTTTTCTACTTGCGAATTTAATATTGACAGATTCTTTGGCAACTTGTTAAGTAATATTTATTTTGGGAAATATCATTTACTGAGTATTTTCGTGTACTGTTTGGACTCGTGGACGGTTTGGAAGTCGTGATCGATTATTGTCGAGTTTATTCGTAACTTTGTCGGTAAGTAATATTACAAAACCAACTATGACTGTTGCATATTTATACACTGTTTTAATATAAATCAGCTAAAGATGTATCAAATGGGATACCTAATATAATATACTTAAATGTTCGTCACATCTCATGACTCATATCTGCGTTAATACCTTAGTATTGAAATTTACATTTTAACATCATTTTAATAATCTATGTAAGATATATTTTTCATTACGAACAAGCAAAAAGCTATGAATAGCAATCACAAAAAACGGATGACGCATTCGAACCTCAACATTCTTTAACCGCTGCACAAAAACACGACAATATTCATTTATCCATTGTTATAAGCCTTTATGATCGATTGAAATAATCAGTGACGCGGCCTCGGAACCACATTCCTAAGGTCTAGGGCGACTTGTGATTAGCAAACATAACCTAACTTTCAAACATACATACAATATGAACTCACGCCTTTTTCCCAGAAGGGTAGGCAGAGTTGTTACCAGGACACCCAGCCTTCGCCTAGTGTTCCGTCCCACGACGTGATAGGAGGCGAGCCTATAGCCATATCGGGTACAAATTCCTGACTCAAAACTGATATCTATATCAGCCCATATACGTCCCACTGCAGGGCACGGGCCTACTCTACAATCGAGAGAATCGATTGAGAGTGGTTAGGCCATATAGTCCACCACGCTGGCCTAGTGCGGGTTGGCGGACTTACATAGGTTTCCTCACGATGTTTTCCTTCACCGTTAAAGTGCGTGGTGATTGACTATCAATACACACATAACTCCGAAAAGTCAGAGGTGTGCCCTGGGATTTAAACCCGCGACCACCGTGAACATGTAGGCGGCCGCGTCTGGTCCGTTACCAACAGGCCACCACGCACTTCAAAAACTGATAATGAATAGAAAAATCCAATATCACTTTGCTCGATCCGGGATACGAACCCGAGACCTTCAGCGTCGTAATCGTACCGTAGTACAATTGAGCCACCGAGGCCTCTAACTTTCATGTTCCACAATTTCTGATCTCAAGATTGATTAACTGAGGTCATAAATTTTTAGTGCCTCTGTCGGAATGGTCACATCTGACGAGTTTCCCTTGATAACCGTGTAACCAGTTCTATTAATAGGGATGTTCTAGGCTTATGGAGGAGTAAATTCGAATATTAACCTCTGTTTATCGGTATTCGTGGGGCTTGTGAATATCTTGTCTCTTGTAATTTGTTTATAAAATTTTGTGAAACTGAATTCACGATTATTTTGATTTATTTATAAATTCACACTTAAAAGACATTAGAATATCTCACATCTATTTTTAACGTTTCCTTCGAAATTATTAGGTATTTAGAAAACATCCGTTCAGGATTTCTATACTTTTAGTTACCAGTAAGTTCATGCCTTAAAATTACCGCATGCACAACAACACAGTAATGACTATAATCTATTACTAATATCCCGCACACTACCACAGCAGTGCATTAAAAACCAATGATTACAAATCGGCCAATACGAGAAGCAATAACATAGAATTACAAAACGTAATAAAACGCATTGCAATACTTTGTTTGCAGACGAAGTGTTGCATCACTAGTTCTCTGCTACTCATTTAATCTCGGATCAGTTTATCGTAAATCTAAGCGTTTACCTACATGTGTAAACCATGTCGTCATTAACAGAGTAAAGGCGCTGCCGCATTCCGAGATAAATTTATTGTAAATTGATTTTTATGAAATATGTGCCGAGGAACGTAAATCGTTTGTCGTGGAAAAATTAGAGGTATCTGTGAAGTAAATAAATTGCATTTGTAAGAATATATGTGTTATGTAGTAGTGTTAGAAATGCAGTTTAATAATTACTCACAAGATGTATTTTATATTGTCTATCTCTTAGTGATATAAAATAACTATGATTAAGGCTGCATGTAGGTTTCTTTTCATTAAAATAGTGTACGAAAGATTAAAAACCAATATCTTTAATTAACAAATCTTAGATAACAAAAAAAATATTAAAAACACCAATTGCAATCAACTTGTTATTATGTAATTTTAAACATTCATGTTATGGTCAATTAACAGTATGAACATATTCATGTTGTGAGATAAAACATAGATAAATATTTTATCGCACCCAGGAGTGCGACAAACAATAAATAAATAATGAGTTACCTTTATTTTCATAAACACTGTGTTTTAAAATACGCAAACGTGTATTCTTCCAAGCGAAACGTAATAAATAAGTTGATTGGATTGAAATATATGTAGTGTTGCCAATTTGTTCTATAAAATATAATTCTGGATCGATCTGCCGCTGCGGTGGATAATGAAGCAGCCACAGCGAATTTCATTACAGCATGCCGTAATTTGCGGTTTGTCTACCAGAATTTATAGATTTCTATCGATGCAGGAACGGTGTATATGCGTGAAAATGCCATTAACAACACCTGCATATCGCAGATCTGCATCCGTTTATAAATTGCAAAGTCAAAATAATTAAACTTGATGAGGTTCGGCCCGTATATAGATTGTTATATATTCGGTTGTAGATTGTATCAAAAACGCATTTTAATCGTTTGAACTTGACATTTACAGATGGTTGTATGATACCGTAAACGGAAAATATGCATAGAATATAAATCGTAATGAAAATATCAAAATCATTAACGATTTGCCGCTAATTAACGGCAATAAGAAACCATAACAAAGAAGTTTACCTACATAGGTACTATATAGATACGGTTGCTGCATAATATAAACATTATAATTTTTGTATTTACTTTTATTTCAGGGCTAGTGCGCACGGGTGACTTGTCAGAGTGACATAAAAGTTTTTGTCACAGCCACGTCACGTCTCCAAAGCAGAATGCGCTCACGATAGGGGTAGTAACAAAAATGTCACCCAATTGTCACGTCGTAACATGCGCGTATCTCCATACATGGCCTCGGACTTCATAAGAGTGACGAATTAGTCACGGAGACAAAAGTAACCCGTGAGCGCTAGCCCTCAGCGACATACATTTTAAAAACAGAATTATAATTTAAATTAAGAAAATGGACACATAAAACATTATTTACTCGAACGCCTTGGAACTAAAAGTTTCCGTTGAGTTGCACAGATACATAAACCGTCTTAGGTCATAAAATGAGATCATCTGAGCATAATTTTAAATAAAACACAGTGCTAAACTCGATTTAAAGCCATTAAGCTACTGACTATTCATTTTACGTACAAAATTCTGGGTAATTTTTCTAGGTTACGTTAATGAGTAATAGGTATATTTAAGTACTCATGACGTGGATATTACAAGGCATAATAGCAAGTCACGAATTTAACCCAGCCAACATTCCACGCATACGAATCAAGGTGACCCTATACGCGACTATGATAAAAAACCTTATTGATATATGGAGCGAAAAAATGTTACGTATCCATATACGTATTGTAGCGATGGGAAATAATAATCTAATGACGGACATCAGCGTCTTTAGTATGATAAACTATACTTTTCGCTCGTCAATAAGCAACGCCGGCAACGCACCTCCATGTCCTATGGCATTGCAGATGTTCATGAGCGGTGGTGATCAGTTACCATCAGGTGAATCGTTTGCTCGTTTGCCCCCTATAATATAATAAAAACAAACGCCAAGCGTGGCTATTAGATAAGTAATACATACATACATAAACTCACGCCTTAATCCCCGAAGGGGGTACGCAGAGGCGCCACCAGGACACCCACATTTGGCCTTGTATGTTCCGTCCCATGATGTGATAGGGGGCGAGCCTATCGCTATATCGGGCACAAATTCCTGAATACGGGCTGATAATGAATAGAAAAATCCAATATCACTTTGCCCGACCCGGGACTCGAACCCGAGACCTCAGCTTTGTAACCGTACCGTAAGACAACTACGCCACCGAGGCAGTCAATAAGTAATACCTTAACGAATATAAGGAAAATCAATGTTCGTAGAACTTATTTTTCTGTTGCAGAATATGTTATCATTGTGATGGATTATAAATACCAATAATTATTAAATTAATGTTACGGTTATTAGTCTGAGAAAAGCTTGGTAGAAGATATATCAAGAGTTTGCAACTACGCCGAGACAAATGTTTGTATGGATAACAAATATTTGTTCAAAGTCTGAAGGTTGCGAAACCAAATCATGATCTTGAGTAAATTATAACTTTGTTTACGTTATTAAAATGGAAACGTTTTCTCTTTATTTACTTGGCAATAAAGTAGGACGTAGGTATTCCATGAAGTTAAGATAAAAGTGAACAGCTGCAACATGAATTTAAATCTTTCACTACAACCAAGTTAATGAACGTTTCTATTAATAAACAAACGTTCATTTGCAAAGCGGTTTATACCTGATATTTGCAAATTTCAACGGCAAATTGTCGCTACGGCCGCAAGGGGCTTTATATGAACGCTATGTCTTCCGCAAACTACACATTAATGCACCAATGAACAGGTTAGGGGAAATTTAAATTTATTAATTATGAAAATGAAAACAGGTTTGTATATCTGTACTTATATATGACTAATAAAGCTGTAGAGTTTGTTTGAACACCCCTAACTTTTCAACTACCAATCAGATTTGAAAATAACTTCCTTCATTTGATAGTCTCGAAGAAGATTATAAGATGTTTAACATCACGCTACAATCCTTAGGAGCAAAGATAAAAATAAGTTAATAAATGTTTTTAATCACATTTATTTAGATTCATTTTTATAACTACGAAGAGAAATGGAATGATTGCATCCGGGTAATGTCGGGTCGGACCGTTAGTGTTTAATATAAGGAAAGTTTGGCCCACAAATGTAAGAGAACCTGCCTCTGACTTATTAAATTTATTCAGCATAGTTATGAATTCATGAATATCAATCACTCCTATGGGATACCTTGAAGTAGGAACTGCATATTACTAGAATCAGCAGTCAATTCTATTTTTTTAGTGAAATTTTGATTTAATTACCATAGCTTTGTTACAAAGCAGAATTAATATAAATTCCTCAGTCAAGTAACAGTCACAAAAAAAGCAGTAATTTAACACTAATTAAATACAATCAAACGAAGCAGCTTTGTGTTTTTAAGACTCAACGGGAGCAGTATCTGTACATTTGTAAACCGGGAAAATAATAACAAAAGTTTTCTGTAGCAAAAACTTCAATTCACCAAGTTGTTGCCGTGCGTTTGGAACGAAATGAATTCCCTCTGGTCTAGCAAGTTTCACCATAATGAAATTCTTTAAATATCGCCTCCTCCTCTATACGGATTAAAATTCATGTAATTGCTCCTCGTGGTTTCTGCGCCCCTAGTCCTGCGTGCCCTTGGTGTGTTCCCGAAATAATTAAATTACACAGCATCTCAAAGGAAATTCATTTAGACTAATTTAAAGTTACAGTAGTACAATCATATTTTTATGCACTTTGCTCGATCCTGAAGAATATTTTTTTCTTCGGTCACTTTCATAAGTATCTTAATGCATCTTTCGGTAAAACATGTATTAGTGTAATCAAGAAGAAATTGTTTCAGATTTGGGTGTCATAGGATTAAAAATTTATGATGCTTACGACACCTATGTTTCTATAGGGTCAAAATATGTGACTGTTGGGTGTTTAATATGTAAAAATCCATACATGATTTGAGTGTATCAATTCAACGTAGATAGTTATGTAAGTGTACAATACATTAGATCACCAGTTGTAAAAAGTCTATGGAACCAATTTAAAAGACTCCTCAAGGTCGACATACTAAGTACTTGAAGCGACGTTCATGACTACAAATAAGCTATTTATAATCTTAATTTGCAATGTATTACCATAATTAGCATTTTAACGCTTCACGGTTAAACGCAATTATCTCTCAAAACTGCTTCAAGGACCAGTCGAGTGGATTTTGTTTGATGAGTACATATTTTGGACAATCTCTACGTACGAAATGCTTGTTTTAAAATTGAAGGTGATTTATTCAAAATCAATAAAAACATGAATAGTTTTTAGTTTGGAAGAGCCAACGTTAAATACAATTGTGATTTCAAGAATATTTAGTATTTTGTTTTAAGTTCTAACACCAATATTTATATTTTTATGACATCATCTTACCACAAGGTTGAACTCCGAATCACGAATGCAAAAGTGAAGCATTAGTACATAATACTTACATCATAGTTCATAGTAACAGGCAGATAAAGAAATGCATTAAAAGAAGATAAGTATGAGTATAAATAAAATAATTTATACGATGGTTCAATCCATTACCTAGTAAACATTGCGTCACAATTGCCAATGACCATACATACTTACATACATAAACTCACGCCTTTATCCCCGAAGGGGTAGGCAGAGGCGTCACCAGGACACTCACATTTCGCCTTGTATGTTTCGTTCCATGATTTGACAGGGGGCGAGCCTATCGCCATATCGGGCACAAATTCCTGACTCCGGGCTGATAATGAATAGAAAAATCCAATATCACTTTGCCCGACCCGGGATTCGAACCCGAGACCTCAGCTTTGTAACCGTACCGTAATACAACTACGCCACCGAGGCAGCCAATGACCATGGTTTGCGCATAAAGTAAAAGTCAACATATCATAGCAAACATTATTTAAATTGTCTTCACTTTTATATGCACAACACTCATGGAGCGTTAGGTATACGTACGAGATCTCACTGTACGTGTCTTAATACTTAAGGTAGGTTTATATACTGCCACGACAAAATTACTACAATGTCAATCCATATGGCATGTACAGTATCGAACCTCAAGACATGGTTCTATCCATGTTTTTAAGGTGTTTGTTTTGTCTTTAAGTATGGATGGAATATCACGCAAAAAGAAGCCACGCGTGAATCAAAGCCAATATTTCAAGGCTCACATCCGTATCAATAATATGCTCATTATTGAATACGTCGCGTCGTCAGAATTTCTTATACTAAACAAACTTATATAATTATATTCTATGGTTGAGCCATTGGATATAAGTTTTTTACTAGTATAGAAAAATAAAGGATTAAATATTTTCCTATTAAAAATGTATAAAAAAAAATTGATTATAATATTTTACGCCTAATTTTAAAAATTCATAGGTTTTATATTGAATTGCAGCGATCGTGTTTATGCTTACAATTTTCCACCACATTTCCATGTATTCAAAACCGACCGTTAATTCAACGCTTCAAATACGTAGTTTTAATAAGCCCCGTACATATCGATTAATATAGGCTTTTATTGAAATTTGAAGCGTGGCCACGGTCGACTAACTGTCCAGCTATTAGGGCCCCAGGCACGTCCAGTTTACTGCCTGTCGTGCAAATATTTATCTACATCGGATTCACATGTTAACCGTACTGAATTGTAATCAGCTTTGATTGGCCGCGTGGCCTGCGCCTCTTTGAGATGCTTCTCCGTAGAATCTTGCAGATCTGTTTGTACGGGCAGTGTTTGACGTGAATTTAATTGGAATCATTAATTGATTTTGAATTCTCAGACTAAAATACTATTGAGCGTGAAGATAAAGCAAAGAATACTCATAAGGGTGTCTGTCCATAATATATTACAGCCCTAAGAAGGGATTATGCAAAAACGTATTTGTATGAACATCTATGTCACAAATTATAAAAAAAAAACATTTACAAAAACGAATGAAAACAATTGGCAATATCGTTACGTTTTAATTGGACCAATTAAAGATACTATAAAAAATCTATTAATTGATTATGGAGTTATTTGAGTTAAATAACTCTACCTGCTGGTCTGCTCTTGACACTCGATTTCGTTTGAAAAGGGTTAATCGAGAATTCGTTATTTTTATACTATTTAGAGCTACATGAGTGCACGTACGAATCAAATCTATTTAAATTTATCGCCAATCATACCCTCGATTGTAGAGGAGGCTCGAGCCCTGCAGTGGGACGTATATGGGCTGATACAAAACAATGCAATAATAACTCTATCGCAATAGAATTAGAATTTTACTATATTAAAATATACATATATTTTAAAATAAATACAACTTAATGAAATCGATTGCAAGAATAAACCAATCAATACTATAAATTGTGCACCAGACGCTCACTTAGTAAGTGTCGGAGTGTTAAATAAATGCAATTTCTCACTTCCTATGATCCAATTCGCTTGGAAAGTGAAAGACAATGGTACTAATTGTTACGCAAGGTACATCTGTCGCGCGCCTGATGACAATACTAGATTTAAAGAAAGCTACCGTTTCAAAAGATGTCGATTCTGACATACAACGTGTAAATATTATAAAACGTGACTGGAATGTTTGGTTTTATCTTAGAAACTTGTGAAAGACGGTTCCGCTTTGTCTCTTTGTTGTAGCGTTCGCACATTGGCGTGTTATATTGTATTTTAGAGGTGTATTATCTCAACACTGAATAGTAAAACGGCTTAAGATGGGTAGAAAATACCTAATATATTAAATTATTTTATATGGCAGCCATTAGCCAACAGCATCATATTAAATCTGAGGCCGGGACTGCTCTACAATTAGAAAATTAAGGATTGAGTTATAATACACCACGCTTGCCTATTCCGGATTGGTAAACTTGAACGGTAAAATAAAATAAATAATAAAGAAAATATATTTGAAACTCTTTTACTGCTTTCTATTTAGACAAATGTTTTATAAAATAGTAATTTTATTATTTTTAGTTTAGTGTAAACAATTACCATTACACTTCGTATTAAATAAACACTTTAACACTTTAGAAGGGAATAAGGGAATATTTAACACATACACGTACGTCTAATTCACGATAATGGCTCAAGACGGCCGCAACGGTACAGAACGTAGGCAATTATATAAACGACAATCAACGTTACAAAGATGTCGGGAAGCGAAAGTCTGCTAATACAATTACACAGATATGCCACGTTAGCACCGCGCTGTGACATTCAAGTAACGTAATAATCACGAGACATCAGCAACAATTAGGGTAATTTAACTTGATATAATAATACTTTGACTGCTTATTATTTGCATAGCTATTGCTTTAGGATGGAATCAGTTGGTAGTTTTTACTAGTGGTAGGTCTCTCATATGTGAGAGCCTGGGTAGGTACCACTGCAATGTCTATTTCTCCCGCCAAACAACAGTGTAAAGTGTTCCGGTTCGAAGGAAATTGTAGCCAGAGTAACTACTGGACATAATGAGACTTAACATCTTATGATTCAGTATAACGAGCGCAGTGGAATGCCAAGTATTGATTTGTTATTAATAGTGTTGTTCGGTTTTGCTACTCAAAGAGAGGTCGTATCGCTTTGGTAAGCCTGATGGTTCAGGCGAATGGCATTCTCGTCTCGCCATTCATTACAATAAAAAAAATTGCTTTCGAAGTAATAATTCGATAGAGTTTTAAGATTCGATTCGATTCGATAGTTAGGTTATATAAGGTCAGTGGTAAGTCTAAAGTTCTAGAAACACAAGTGTATGCAAGCCTGCCATCACAGCCTAGTTACAATGAGCTGTATAAAAGCACCGACAGAGTACAGAATTATTAGCTTCCATGCAAATAATTGTTTTAAAAATCTCAAATATAAAATATGTAATATGTATATAGTATACTGACGCGCCAGTGGACATCCAAGTACCGCAATCACCGCTCAAATCACGAGACATGAACAATTAGGCTAATTTAATAAATTTGATTGCATATTATTAGCGTTAACATCAACATTTGTTAGGTAATGAGTATAATTAAATGATTTTAGTAATGTGTAATTTGTGCCTAATTTTAGTCACAGTTTTAGCCATCATTTAAAATGGTAATAATCGAAGCCAACGTGTTGAATAATAGAATATATGGTGAAAGACAAAGAAAAAATAGAATTGTTAATTTCTATGCGAAATAGGTTAAGACTCTTCCGTCTTAAATTGGGAAATGGAAAACCAAATTTTATTTGTATCAAAATTCTGAGATACCGAATAAAGTTAAAAAGTCCATAAAAGATAACACTTAAAATTAGCATAAGCAACGCCCAATTACTTAATTACTTTAACAATATTTGTAAAGTTGCAGAAGTTATAAGTTGTAACAGGAGCAATAAGCGTTAATATAATTTGAAGACGTTTACATTTCTTATTAGCTAATTACCGCGCCGGGCTTGTGAGCCGACATTACCCTTTCAAGTGTTAATTAAACATAGTGATGGCAATTATTATAATTTCATGCTGTAAAATATTTCTATTTATACCGAATCATTTCCCTAATTGTGGATTGCGTGCGCTACGAATGGTTTCTACACACATAAACTCACGCCTTTATCCCAGAAGCGGTATGTTGAGGCGCCACCAGGACACCCACATTTCGCTTTGTATGTTCCGTCCCATGTTGTGATAGGGGGCGAGCCTATCGCCATATCGGGCACAAATTCCTGACTCCGGGCTGATAATGAATAGAAAAACCCAATATCACTTAGCCCGACCCGGGATTCAAACCCGAGACCTCAGCTTTGTAGGCGTACCGTAGTACAACTACGCCACCGAGGCCGAACCAGAACACCGAACCGAATGGTTTCTACTCTAGGTACATAAATATAAGTAGGTAGGTAGTTTTGGTTGTTGAAATTACTATGTTACGTACTCGTTAATGTATAGTTATGCCTTGATATTATTACGTAATAAATAATAAAATTACACAAAAAATAATACAAGTAATTTTATTGAGCCAAGTTCAAAACTATCTTGTCGTTTACATTGCTTATATTGCTATATATTGCCTACATTGTATCGATACTAAGTTAGCTAAAGTTTTAACTTAGGAGTTCAAACTAAGGCGGTAACGTAACTGTATACTTCGAATAAACATTTGCAAGTAGACTTAAGGTTCTTAACTAGAGAAGCCGAACGATTAAGATCGGATCAATGTTTAGTAAGGAAGTTAGCTAACACATAGGCATCCTATATGAATGTCTATTAAGTTGTTTTGATCTGAAAGTCTACAGTTAATTGCTGAGGATTTTTATTAGCTCATCCTTCACCTAAATTCAACACTTCTTGGAAAATACATTATTTAAGGGAAATATGGCGGTTGTGGTAATTCTGCTTCACTCCTTCATTTTTAGAAATATAATTAATAATTAACGCATAACCATCATAATTGATTCTTCAACTGCAGGAAAATTATAACATGGTAAGGCCCATGAAGTCTAAGATTACTCTCTTGATTTATTTCTGTGGTCGCATCTTACCCGTCAACCACGGCGAACCGTTTGCAGTATATTAAAACTAAAACCATGTCTATTAGAACGGTAAATCCAGTTTTAATTTTGTATTACGCAATCTTCATAACACCAATGGTTCATGATATAATTTCACTGCAATAAATTATTATAATCGGTGCTTTATGCCTGTGTAATTTTTAAAAAGATTAAACGCCCTAATGTCGAAAGTTAAGCGGATTGTGAAATGAAATTTATATCTGTTTAGAAGTCACCGCACCGCAGTCAGGTGTTTTTGAAGTCGTATTTCCCGTCTAAATTTTATATTTGTTAGACTATTACTTATATTGGAGATTACACATGCGTGTGTTATGACGAGATTATTCGTGGGATTAACGAAACGTAGAGTTCATTTTCTTTACTGCTTTTTCGTTGTAAAATAGACATACAGGGTATATCAAGACCGCGACCGAAAACGAAGCCAGGTGGTAGTTTTAGCGGCTACAGACACAATGCAACTAAAATTTTTGCAAAATAAGCGACGGATTTTTTTTTACAATTTATTAAAAATCATCGTTTTTGAGGGGTAAATACCTAGTTTTTGCAAAAATAGTAATTTAAACCCTTACGTACCATTGCGTCTTTAAAAATTAAGCGATGTACGTCATTATTTTAGAAAAACTATGTTTAATCACTCAAATACGACGATATGTAAAAAATAACAAAAAAAAAATTGTCGATTTTTTTTGTAAAATTTTTACTTGCATTGTGTTTAATATCACTAATACTACCTCCTGGCTTCGTTTTCGGTCGCGGTCTTGATATACCCTGTATATTATAACTTAAATTTGATATTATGTTTCTTTGTTATAATAAGATTAAAGCTTCAAGTCTCGTATTTTAGACAGAAACAATAATTTTGTGTCTGAAAACTCCAGTCACACAATAGTCGAGAAGCCGGTTGTAAAACGGAGAGGTCACAAGTTCAATACACGCTACAAAATAGTTATTTCAGTAATTAAGAAATAATTTTGCTTTTTGTGTTGTGGAACAAAAATATCTTATAGTTTCTGTTGCACACAAATCAAACAACTTTAGATGCCAGTATAGGTACGTATTTATTCATATCACGACCAAGTCTGATGTTTATAAACTTTTAATTATTACCCTGCTAAGTTAAATACCGTTAACATCTTATTGCAATCTTGTAAGCCTTCATGGCGTAATACATGTATTTGTGTCATTTACAAATGGTCTTGTTATCACGCCTCGTGACTGATGCGATCTGAATCTAACGCTAATCAGACACGCATTATACATGGAAATCTAATTTAGGGCCAATGCTAAGCGGTCACACGGTACTGTCACACTACAGGTTGGTTCGATGTATAGATTGTATCGAGTTCAAGGACTTACAAAGCCCGTGTACATTCTACTACTGTCGTGGGATTTTGAGGCTTAGTAAAGAGACTGCACTGCTCTTAAAGTTTAATTATGTCTAGAAATAGATTGGCGATAGACTGTACTCGAGTGACTGTACTCGACAATTAACTATTACTATTCTTGTGATACTAACATACATACATACATACATAAACTCACGCCTTTATCCCCGAAGGGGTAGGCAGAGGCGCCACCAGGACACCCACATTTCGCCTTGTATGTTCCGTCCCATGATGTGATAGGGGGCGAGCCTATCGCCATATCGGGCACAAATTCCTGACTCCGGGCTGATAATGAATAGAAAATTCCAATACCACTTTGCCCGACCCGGGACTCGAACCCGAGACCTCAGCTTTGTAGCCGTACCGTAATACAACTACGCCACCGAGGCAGTCCCGTTAGTTAGTGATACTAACATTAGTTCATAAATTATTATTTTACTAACACTATGGATTCATGTTGTCTGTAATAAATAATTTATTATTATTATTATAAGCTGCCGCTATCAGACACAATTTCGGTGCTATTCAATGGCTTTTTCACGATACTACTTACAATAATTATCATTTGTTAGGCGTTAGTCTATCACGCTAGCCTACTAATAGAGGACCCTTCAAAGGTTTGAAATGCATTTAGAATACTTGTAGATACGCAGATTACTCAACGTAATTTGCACAAAAGCAAAAAATAATCAATAGAGACAAATCAATTAAAAAAAAATTGGAGGTATTACTTACAGTCCTAAGGCTTGAACCTGCGTCTTTCTTTTTCTCAATTTATCCGATTAAGAAAAGTCTTTACTCACTTCATCGGCTTAGACACAAATATTTTACATGTAAGCGTTATTGGGTTTTAGAAAATCCGTATTCGCAGACAGACCATGTAATTGGTTTTGCAAGATGTTTTTGGTCTAATGCCAATCTATTTAGACTCAGGCTTGTTCTGTATCCAGTTGCTAGATGTACATTTTAGTCATCGATTTATTCAAGTAACAATTTGGCCAAATTAGATTCATTATTTCACGAAATGTGGGGCTACATTTCGTATATGTAGCGTTTAAGGGCTAGCATGGACGGGTTACTTTTGTCTCCGTTTCGGTTTCGTCACTCTTATGAAGTCGGATGCTGTGTATGGAGATGCGCACATAATAATATTACGCCGTGACAATTGCGTGACTTTTTGTCACTATCACAATTATCACTTTTTTTTAATTATGGCATAAATATATTGTATAAACGACAACTTCGCCAATATCAAGTGTTGGAAAACACAGATTATGTAAAAAAAACATGTAAATAGTCTTATGTTTTCGTTTTTTGGCTTTGCGGTAAATAAAAACGTCACTATCCTTATCGTGAGCGCATTCTGTTTTGGAGACGTGACGTGGCAGTGACAAAAACTTTTATATCACTGTGCGCGCTAGCCCTAAAAGATAGTGTGTAAAACAAAATGTATTTTTGTCGACAAAACGACCACTCAACGAAATGAAACAATATCTCCAATATTTATAGTTCTACAAAACGTCAAAGAAAATAAGGACCACCCTTCTTTTGCAACTGAAATGTCACATCCAAGCGTTGGGTAAACAAATCTGTCAGATGTAACTAGCCTTAGCTCCTCAGAGATGTGTAATCCACTTTATCACTTAGCAACAGTCACACTAGGTTCCTTCAGGTCCCATATTAACATAATATCGTGCCTCTATCCATTTATGCCTGGTTTACCTCACTTTCGCATTTTGTTTATGAAACCCCGGGTGTATTAAGCCGAGTATCCACCTCGAGGGTGAAAAAATATTGTTTATTTTACACAAAAGGTAATATGGAGCTAGCCCTTTATAAAGTAATTTTTTGTTTTGTTAAGCACGTTATAACCGGCGGGGGTTCTTAAACTGAATTGTGTAATGTTTCGAAAAATCGTTCGTGATCTCGACACATCTGGTGTTTTCACGTTTTATGGCAAGAATGAACTTTCCACGCTAATCTTTGTATTGATGTTTACATGTATAGGGTATTCTTCAGCTTATCTTTTTATAACCTTTTCTATTGAAATAAAACTATTTTTACGGATTTTATCGCGATTTGGTTTAAATCTAAGAAACCATTATGCAAACCTTTTCTATATAATGTATGGTATTCATCTATACCCGTTTTATACCGTCGTATATTTTAAAATATCTAGCTAAGACTATTAGCAGCACACGAATTACCAGCTTTTTAAGCCTACACAATCCATAAATAACTGAAGAGAAGCCATACAACTGGTCAAGTCAGTATAACAAGTTACAATGAATAAACAAAGACAGTTCCTTAGTGATATTTGTCGCAAGTCACTTTTGAGTCAAGTCATATTTGAGAGTTGGTCCATTGCCAACAGAGTAGGTTGTGTTCAGGTGTTTCTTGCATACCATGCGATTTACCTACTTGACTACTTGGCTCCAAACTAACATGAATCTCTAAGCGATTGCGCTCCAATCTACCGATATTCTTCGAGTTGGAAGTTATTGATTATACGAATGTTGTCTTATAATATTAGTCAACTAAGTAGAAGGAAGTCATTTTGACTCGTATAATTTTTGCTTATGTCTTGGATTGTCCTTGATTTGTTTACTTATTTGTGTATAAAAGAGTCCCATTTCTTAATGTTTTAGTTTTTTGATTTAATACGCATATTATAATAAAATAGCACCGTAAACAACAATTTATTAATCAATCCACATTGCGATTAAAATATACGGCTGAGAAATATTTAATTAAGTTCAGTTCTATGAGAATATGCAAGAAAGATGCAAAAGAGCCAGTAATTGAATAATATGCCGGGACTTCATACGCAATAGAAATGTCATTGCATTTCTTGGGCTTTATTACATAAAGCATACTGCACATCGAATTTGTCGCTTCGCTTAAAAAAACTTAGTATACTAAAAGTATCCGGATATATTACTCAGGAAAAGTGAGAAGAACGTTATCACTCGAAACTCGAAAGCCCTGGGGGCAATCCCTGGACCCTGACAGTGTTGTTGTTTAACAAATGTATAGATTTTGATTTGAGTGTAGCAGGACTTAAAACTCAGTAACTTCTAACACCTATGGGATTTACGGTTTGTCAATAAAAAGTCCCTGCCAGCATGTTGTCAAACTATTTTTAAGGTTAGAGGCTCATTATAGGCGCGTTGAATTTATAAATATTTTGCTAGTTACCTGACCAAAAGTTATAAAGTTCCTAACAGAAAAATCTAGACTTCTAAAAATAGACTAGTAAAAATATATTTCTTGATACAACTGAGCCTATTGTGCGCTGACCTTAACACTACTCCCATTTCGTCTCTTTGCTAAAACTTCGTATAATATGACTGAGGGCGCCTGAGTGACGCAATGTTATAAGTATTTTAGAAACTAATTTTGAATGTAGTATAGAATAGAGGTCACTTGGCCTCTTCCAATTTATTTAGTTTGTCAGCTCAATGGTTCATTTTTATGTCTGTACAACAAATCTTTGTATCCATAAAAAAACATGTTTAACAATACAAAAGTCAACAATCATACGTGTAAGTCAATATTTCTAAATAACCATCAAATTTAATTCAAGTAATAGGAGTTAATTCAATACCAAAGTATTTAAAATAAAATGTAACTAAGCTTTGAAAAGCTATGTGATCGTTTTAGTTTTAATCTGGAATTTGTTTAGTAATTTAAACTAGCGTAGGTATTCAGGTGGAAATGCTATTATTGGGTTTCAAAAACAAAATCAATTTGGGACGAGTACATTTCAATTTTCAACTATAGCAAAATTAGAGTGTACGAGAGTGGTATCCAATCCAATTTGATTAAACCAACGTAATAGATAAAATCTCTTTACAACTTTTATTTATTGAAGAGTAATTTTTGCGAGAGATACAATATTGCTTTACTAACGATAGAAACTTTGGTAACAACATTTCAACTACTTTTGTTTTCTCGTTACACTCCATCGTTACGAGAAACATCGAAAACATTGAGTTTGTGAAAACTCAAGGTGGAAGTGGAAAACTCATTTTCAACACTGGTTAAAATTTTCGTCAGTCAAATATCATTTTGCGAATTCTTTTTGTGGAGTGCCGGCAAGCGGTACTCCGCACTCCTAATAACTGTCACGTAGATTTAATATCACATCTTCCATTTTGTACGGGCTGTACGGGTAGGCAATTTCCTTGCTAAAATTGTATTTAGATGGATACGTGTAAACTTACTACATATGTGACCCGAAATACAAATTTCATTTATATATTCTCCATACGCACAGATCCGACGATATTTTACGACGCGCGTTACTTTGATAGCTTTATGTTCTGGGAAGTTTTGCGTACCGCGTAAAAATACGCTATCTTTTATAACGAGAATCGCGAATGAACATTAAAGAATATGTTAATCAAGATACGGCGGCTTAGAAAAATTAGGAAATATTAGTATTAATATATGCCACAGATACATTTGATGATTTACATTCAAAAAGTTATGGTGATATTGTTTGCAATATATCAATTTATATTACTGATGGGCACAGACTACTCATAGGTTCTATCTTTCGTGAAAATTTAGTTGTAAATGAATTCATATTGTTTATTCCTTTATTTTTTACTCCATCAATTATAAAATTGCATCTAATAATGTTCGACTTAAAACTGTTCATCTTATTGCTTAATCTAGCATCAGATTCTAGGAGTTTATAACCTACTTCTGAGACATGGACATTTTCCAAAAATTGGATCCAATATCCAAATTCCCAGCAACGAACACGAAGTTTAAAATCGTTTAACGCGTATTCAGATTTTAGAATCCTCATTAAAATCACAATAACTTCGAATCACACAAGTTCCTTCAGTTCATACGAATTTTCGTCGTAAAATTCGAGTTTAATATATTTCATATAAGAAAATACGTATAGTTTAAATGAAACGATCAACGTCCCGCGTTTCGCCTAACAAATCGACCTCTTTGCCAGAATGGGCAGCCGTCTTTACTCAATGCGACTTCCTAGAGCTATCTATAAGGTCCCGGGAAATCTTCTTATATCAGATAATACGGAAGGGTTAAACGTTTCAGATATATCATAGCCGCGCACTTCACTTGATGTATTTTAAAAAGGTTAGGCTTTTATAAACTACGGAAAACGAGATTTGATATGACAATGTGACTTTGTTGCATGATAATTAGTAGCTAGGAAATAGACAAAATAGCTGCTAAACTTAATATACTTGAAATTAAGCTTTCTATAACCATGGATGAAAATACAGGCACTAAGCTACCTGTAACCTACGTTTTCCCACCTGGATAGATTGCAGTCCAAACCTCCTCACATAACATTAAAAAGGCCTTCCAAGTGACGCTAATTTAAAAGTATGTTTTAATTTAAGTTGAACTTTCAATTTTCGCATATACTAAACCTAAATACGACACATTATATAAACGTTGCGGTTGCAAACCTCCACAAGAAATTACGCAAACTCACCCTTAATGTCCCTAGGCGAAAAATTATAAGATTACAAGAACTAAGGTAAAATCTACTTTCATGTAAATGTCGGGACGTGTGCTACTCGCTTCCGACTGTATCCCCACGACGGCATACATTGCTGTTCTTATTCAAATAAGTGGGGGCACCGATTTACTCAGGGGAGCCATGACACGGCGGCACCGGGCTAGCACACGCCGCAAACCGCTTAGGTACACTGCAGCCAACAATGTACGTGGTACATAGGAGACGATCGCTCCGTACAGTGACAAAGCCTGTTAGGAATTTTGGTCTTGTTTCATATAATATTTAAGCAAGCGGTGAGGTTTTAGTTTATAGAATAATTCCATGAACATGAGTGGTGTCTGAATTTATGAACGGAGATGTAAAGTTTTAACGTTTTAGGGTTTACAAAATAAATTGTCACATGAACTTGTTATTGTGATAGAAAGTTTTTTGAAGTTTCAGTGTTCTTTTTTGTCATACACAGATCAAAGTAGATAATGCGATGAAATCAATCCAAGCTCCGTTACAAAACCCTGTATCTGCTTGAGTCAAATATTCTTCAAGACTATGATAGAAGCCTTATTTTATGCAGATAATAGTAACACTTATTTGTCTGTACGGCTTCGAGACACATTTATCCGTCCGTATGGCTTGTGAACCATGAAAATAATTCACGGCAACATTCCCTTTATTTCTAAGAGCATCCCGGCACAGTGGCAGCCTTCATTAATGGAAGGAAAGCACAAAATGGCTAACACGCACCGCCACTAACAAACAGACACAGAATAACAGCGAATTTACATTGGGCCTGTGTAATGTCGCGAAGCAATCTCATTTTCTAGAGGAAACAGCGCAACAACCAGTGTAACTTGACCTCTTGAATATAGTTGTTGGTTACAATCAGAAAGGTCACGTGGTAATGGCAATGTCATATCAGCTACGAAGCGCCGTGATATCACAACAAAGACAAATGTGTCACATATCTCGTAGGCATCTACAACCTTGACTTTTACATTTTCTTCAGCGGCACTGAATAAAAATATGGGAATGTTAGCGCCATTTATTTAGATGATTTATACATGGTTTAATTAAAACGTCTTCAATCCACACAAAGTAAATTTTATTGAAACGTTACAGACTCCACGAATTAATGCTATAATTGCAGCGATGTATTAAAAAAAATGAGATATCCGTCTTGGTACTAACAGGACTTTTAAATCGCTTTTACATAAACAAATAACACGTAGTTCTCAATTTTATACTAGGGTATCTTGTGTTGTGGGTATCAGAAACTCCACACATTGTTCGTCGCCCAACCCCCAAACCCGAAACAAATATTTCTTTCACAAATGTTTTTAATAGGAAATTACAACATCTTATTTCACAATCGGCTTGCATTCTTGAAATAAAACTAACATTTACGGATTTTCATTTAACCAAATTAAATCAAATTCGTAAAAAAATCTTTTTATTCGTATTGTGTGTAACATTCGCGTAAATCTAAGAAGGCTTCCATTGTACTATATTAAGTGGGTCGTTATTTATTAAAGTATCGTTATAGATATTTTTATTAATAGTTTATGATCCTAAAGCTTCAACTCAATATAGCATATAATAAAAATAAAGATCAACTAGGCGTGTTATATGCGGATTTCCTAGTGTTTTTTTCCTTTAACGATAGAACCTGTTACGTACTGTGGTCACGGTAAAAAAATCTTATAAATTACGTTCTACATTCACCGTTTGATGTCGCAGTATGAGCAATTAATCGGAACAAAAACCCTGAAATTTACAGGTTTCAAGGAAAATTGTATTGAAGTAGCATAATTCAAATTTGATGCATATAATTTAATATAAGTACCTAGAACTGCTATATTTTTCCAAATATTTGGCCAATGTTAAACACATAACCCAATGTTCTGATAAGAACTGTCTAAATATAATATGATAAATATTTGCTTCGAACAGGAATAGAACCGGAAAAGACGTTGATTTTTCTGTCACGCTAATAAGTCTGGTCTAATTGGATCGTCGGTCACGAAACACTCCAAGATATGTTAATGTAATGAAGTGTAAATATAAAGAATTTGTAAAGTCTTACTAATTATATTTTACTTTTCTGACGCTTCTTCTATTGACGAACAAAGCCTAAAAACTGTGGATACTAGGTGAAATGTTTAGTTTGGTTAATCCCTTTTGTGTGAATTGTATAAATATTATTGTTCGGAATTAGATGCTAAAAATTAGACACCTTGATCCAAAGTAAATTTGGAATAAAATCCGGGAGATAAATTATTTCTTCAAATTTTATAAAAGTATAAATTTCAAATGCGCGATAACTTCTGAAACGTAGATTAATTAGCAGTTATTATCTACGGTGGGCTTCTACTATAAAAAAGGAATAAAAAATACTGAAATGGAATTTTATTAATAAAAATTATATTTTTTATATTGCCTGTACTAACAAGACAGAGTAGAAACAAACAAAGCCTAAATATAACTTCCTTAATGACTTGCCAAGGTAATTTAAGCAAATATCGTTGTACAACAGTATTAATTAATTTGTTATTTGGTATGAATGGTATGTATGCAATTAAGACGTAATAGAGACAGATAAGAATTATCAAATATAAATTGACCTGCCAAAATATGAGTAATAGTACCAGGTTATATGAAGTTATGAGGCTATGTGACAGCATGAATGGTTTTCGTACTAAAAACTGAATGGTAGGTAACACTATTGCTGCTGTCATTAATTCACTGAGATTACTATGGGAACATAAAGCTGTCTTAAAATAGTTATACTTGTCCTGAAGGTAGACAGTACTGTCCATGTAGGGTATTGACTTGCGGGAAATATTTGTCCTACCATTCGAAATATTTCTTTCTCTCAAAAATGGTTCATGATAATTCTTTCTTGGAATATAGAGTCGCCTAAATAATAATACGACTCTTTTATTTTTAATAAAAACTAACATAAGCCGTATTCTATTTCTTTGTCTAACATAATGTTTAATACAACTTAATCATGTCTTGTAACTTGACTGATTTAATTACAATATAATGAAATAGAAACGTAATATCTTTGCTAGAGATTATCTTTCCATAGCTATAATTCCTACGCTCATTTAACACGAATGTTGAAATCTAACCTCCTTTGTTAATTAAATAAATAATGTTTTACTTAACAAGCAAATTAGGGTTATAAAGCGATTATAATCTCAGCAATACTTTGCATCATACAATTACGTTGGGTTACGTGCTGCGCGCTGTCCTAAAAGAAAATTTCTGTTGCAAATGTAGATAGAAGATAAGCTTGTTCTAGGATTTTTTCCTGCATTTGTAAGCATTTCTACGTTTCAAGATTCGGTGGGATAAAGCACAAGATGTTGTAGGTATTGTATTCGTGATTATTTTCTTTTTTTTTAGTTTTCAATACATTTTGTTAATTGTAATGGGAGTATTATATATGATACTTTAATTTATTTCTTTTCAATTCACAAAACGTAAAAATTAATGGGAAATGTTTCGTAAGAACCGACGATATATTTACCGAAAACGTAATTTGCACTCAAAATATTAACACAGTTATAAAGATACCAATTCGAATTCACGTACTAACAATTCCGGCTTCTGTATTTTAAATAACAATATTAAAACAAACTGCGTTTCGGGACACTCTGTATAATTCGACTATGTGCCCTTACGTAACTCGGAAGCCACGGAATTGTGTTGTTAAGGGGGAGAATCCTAATTTTCCCGTTTTCGTTTTCATTGCCAACGAAATGGCGAACGAAGTAAAAAGCGAAGTAAAAAGTGTAAATTTATAACAGTCACGTTCAATGTTATCACAGTTTTAAATTAAATCGTGCTGTTTTGCCTTTTTGCTCCATCGCCTCCTTAAGGAGCGTGGTGACATTTGGAAAGTATTTTTTCCGTTAATATAAATAATTCTGGGAGCTTTTTCCCAAAGGAAGGAGTGTAAATTACGATAACTTTCACCCCGATTGTATTATGAACTGTTGGTGCCTTTTAAATTTTGAATTCAACGTTTTGTGAAGTGAATATTTTTGAATAATTTACTGTTTAAAAATGTATTAAGTAAGTTTTTTCAAATATATTTTAAAGATTTTTAGGAAAAATGTGTAGACACCTAATTTTCAAAATATTATAAACATTTTTTATTATTGTTAAAATATATAGGTAGGTACATGCTTTTAAAACTAAAGACAACATACTATTATTAAAAAATATTTTCGGCATAAATTACAAAATTTTATACACAAATAGAAAACAAATCCATTTTATGTTTGTCTAGTTTTAATAGGAATAAACTATCTATGTTTTTTTTTTATTTCAATTAAATGCTACATATTTCCTTATGGGTTATTGTGAAACATATTTATTCTCACACAATAAATCTAATGTTCTTAGTCCGTTATATAACTAATCAGTGGATATTGGCCGTCATAATATACATTTCAAAATAAGTCGTGATCATGAATGAATCGTGAGTGACCTTAGCCGATGGCTTTTATAATGTATTTGCAATATATGCATTTAAAAGCTATTATAATATTTATGATTGCCTTGTATTTTAAATATACGAAATTCTCGCCAATTTTTCGGATTACACTAGATTACAGTAATATGACTTCGATAGTACCTAAAAGGTTTCTGACTAAGGAGTAGATTTACGCCCTTTCGAATATTTTTGACTTCGATTTATTCAGCACTATTTTAATTTTGTCAAATGTAATGGAATACAGTAAAAAGCCAAAATGATGAAATTCCATTACAGGTCAGTTGTAATATTGAATTGTAAAAAAGTGAAAAGAGAATAGAATTCCATTATCAAAGGCATTTTATATATATTTAAAATCAGGACAGCTTGGCATTAGGAATTTAATCTATTCAGCGTATATGTGTGGTATATGTCAACTCGTGTCAAATAGCGTAAAAGAATGCGGAACACGATACGCGCAAATAATTTACAAAATGAATGAATAAATCGCAACATTTCGATGCTTTAACAATATAGTTAGTTTTAATCAAGATCAAATGTCACCATTGAAGTAGTAATAATCCTGTCTCACTGTGTACAATTATTTGGAAGGAGTGCCCTTTTGGGATTAAACGGTAAATTATCACTTTTAGTTTCAGTTGAGTTAATGATTGTATTTTGATATGCAGTTAGTGTGTTTTAGAATATGTAAAAATACTTTTTAGCAAACAAACAGTCCTCCCAATGTTGTACTTAACAAAATTGGTCTCTAAATATTTTAGAAATATCTAATATTTTATTCGAGGAACAGGAATTATTAAATCTGATCTACATTAAGTAACATCATTCTCTAATCATGAAACCGTAGGGTCTAGAAACTTGAAATTGGGTAGTGAATTTTATAGTACAAACTCGTGGTCTAGAAACTTGAAATTTATAACTGGGACACGTAGCGTTAACGCGCTTGTCGAAGAAAATGTTTTAATTTTATGATATTAAAGTACACCCAATAAGTACATACATAGTCCTGACCCCACACTGCGATCGAGTCTTGTGTCGTGGGTATCCGAAACTACGAAAGACTTTTCGGTCTCACAAACCACCAGACTCGAAACAAATATTTATTGTACTGATACCCACGACATAGTACTTATATTTTAAGAAATCTGATATATGTAATCGTGGTTAATAAACATCTAGTGCATTATTATATACAGGCAAAGTTATTAGTTAAATCTAGCGCGAATAATTACATCCTAGATATGAACCTATATCATTCACGCACTCTTAATCTACAAACCGAGTCGCAATAATTGTATCCCAGATTTGAATCCACGCCATTTAGGCACTAAAGTATTTTACAATATTTACACCAAACTACAATATTCAAAGGAATGTCACATAAATTACACAACGGTATATTTCCATTTTATCACACCTATAACTCATTTTCATTTCTAAACAATTAATTCTCGAGCCTTCCTTTCACTGCATAATTGTGAGTCGTTGACATAATATTCAAATAAATTCTGATTGATACGATCCAATCAATGTTGTTTATAGCGTTATTAGATGATCTCCTTTATTCACATCCGCCTAGTTGATTAATTGCCGCGACACATACATAAAATATAGAAAACTAATCTTTATTCATAAACTGATTAGGCTACCGATCAAACTACCAAAGTTTTATGGCACTTAAATTATTAATCACCAAATCAAAAGAAATTAGGCTGTTGTGTGAACACTATGACGGCATTCGAAATGATTAAGCACTGTCTCATCTAAGCTATTTTTATTGCCGTAATAAGTAATGCACGATAATACGCTAATGACATCAATTACTGTTATGTGATCGTAAGTGATAGCAATTTAAAAAACGTGGTCACTACAATGCATACATAAGCTCACGTTTACAATACTAAAAGCGTAGACGTGCAACTAAGGTCATGCGCAGTTCGCCGAGCTTATTGCTGTCTCAAATATGATAGGAGGGGATCCTAATTCCAATAGACAGTTTGTCTTTTGCAAGTTTCTTCGCAATATTTACAATTATAATTCAGGCAATAATTGATTCCTAATACACCAATTTTCAAAAATCAAGTTTATGTCTAGAGATCGAACCCACGACATCCGTCTTGATAATCCGGCACGCGACTAAGCTGCCGCTCACTAATCAAACTCATTATCGATTCACAGTTACATAAAACATCAGCATAATATTTTTTTTGCCTAAACTCGTTCGAAACCTTAAGCAAAAGGAAAGTCAGAAAGAATGCGATATGTATACATAATTAAGAAACGTGTCAGTGAAATCGACACGTTGTTCTGGCGAGGTTTCGGTGACCGTTTGACCTTAACATTTGAGCAAGTGTATACATCCTACTGAATGAATAAGAATGGAATTTACACCTTTAGCATTTCATCTAACATAGGCTATGAAATGTGAAGGTCTACCGGTACCACTTATAGATAGATTGATAATAGTTCAATTTGCATTGTCGATTGCGACTACTTTTTAAAATTGTTTAAGTATTTTCTAATAGGTTGTAAGGCCGTAATAAGTTAACCTTATGTGTAGTCACGATTGTTAAGCGGATGTGAGTCTATACAGAGGTTTACAGTACATATATTATATTATTAATCACTAAGATAAATGGGACAAGAGAAATAAAAGCACAAAGACAATATTAAAATTAAATCACTATAAAAAATAAAATATAAGAATAGACGAACAAGAAATGCATACTTTGAATGAAATTAAAATAGGAATTCCTTTTGCAAAATCAAAATCTAAAAAGGCAAACGACAAATCGTTTATATTGCGCGCATCATTTTCACAAAAATATTTTATATTTTCATCAACCGTATAAGGCGAACATCTTACCTTATAGATTCCATCTACAAGTTTGGTAAGCTCCTCTGTCTCCATAGCGAAAGATTTTCAGTAAACAAATTTCGGAATCCGTTGATATTACACTTGAAACTTCATCTGGACGTAAACAATAACCGCACGAACAATGTTCGATTTTAACACTGAGCACACAGAATTCACATTTCAATGTACAGTCCACGGTCGACTGTCTAATCACTCAAGCAAACGAACTCACTTTCGAAGACATCTGAAACAAAGAAAAAAAAAACAATTAACTTTCGATGTTTAAAAACAAAAGTGTTCTGAATTTGAAAAGAGTTCCGTGAAGTTTCCTTATCTGGCATTCAGTGGAACAAAAAGGAATTTAAAAAAAAGTTTAAAATAGAATTTTTCGGCCACCTGTTATTGAGATAAAGTCGTGGTGCGCGTGCAGCCCGGTCGGTGTTTGCCCGTAGAGTCACCTATCGCTCGGCGGAGGCACAAATGACGATTAGAGGTGCGATACAAGCCAGATCACTATGAGCTTGTAGCGATGTGGGGTCTAAACTGTGCAGCCAGTAAACACGGAGATTCGGCTGTTTAAGAGGTAGAGGTCGTTGACTCGCCGCGCTTCTTTTCCTTGCAAATATTCGCCTCGGAGGGACAAAGTTTGTTTACCTACTTAAAATGATATCGGAGTAAGAAACATATGCTAAATATTTATTCAACATTAACCGACTAACAGTATACTAATTTATTGACTCAATATATTTATTTGGTTCATTTTAGGAAAAATGCTACCGAATAGGTTGTTGTTTTATTTAGCAATCAATAATGAATAATTTAATTTATTGTGTATCTGATTAGTAAATGCTTTGGCCTTTTAATATTGTGACAAATGAAAACAAGTAAGATACATATCTGAAGGTATTCGTGACAAAAAATAGACACGGAGTTACGAAACTTTAGTCAATGCCACAGTCGCAATCAGGCTCTTTGCTTAATGCCTACACGTAATTTGCGGTGCAGGTGTTACTGTCGTGCAGTGCGTTCATACATCACGATGCAGACAATTTTAGTTGAATTTAGGACACCGGTATATATTGGGCTTTGTATGTATCACCAATCGACATGGACCTAGGTCAATATAAACATATTTTGGAGCAATAGTTAATTCGGTTTGATAGCTAATTTAGTTGAATTGGCTACTGTAGTTATATATCATATGAAAATAATTATATTAAAAGTGTACAAAAGGGTATAATAATGCATACATTCACGCGCTACATAGAGCACTCAAAAACCTAATTGTGGGAAAGTTGTTTACGCCCGAAATACATATATTGATACAAAAACCTTTTTTAAGTGTGTAAAAGTGCCAACCCGCGCTAGGCCAGCGTGGACTATATGGCCTAACCCCTCTCAATCGTACTCTCGATTGTAGAGGAGGCTCGTGCCATGCAGTGGGGCGTATATGGGCCGATACAGTATCTAAACGTATCAAAGCTCAATTTTATCAAAGCTTCCTCTTAGCATAATAGTAGCTTTAATTCCCATTGTAATATGAACGGCCCTGACATATGCAGATATTAAGAATACAATAGACATAAAGTACACTTTCATTTTTATCACAGCCCACGTGGTTGGCGTCGCCTTGTATCGCCCACGGCTGCAATTCTGTCACAAGATATTTAACAGATTTCGACAAAGACGCACCCAACTTTTACTTCCTTATACTGTGTAAACATCTGTTCACAAATAATTGCGTAACTCAAGAAAATAGCTCTCGTGTTTGCTGTGTAAAAGTTATGTTTGTCGTGTCCTCGCGTTTGAAAAGGTAGGAAGTTCTCAGCTTCCTTGACTAAGATCACTTGACGTCTTGGTAAATACCTGTGATATGTATATTTTAATACTGATTATGTTTGAAATCAAAATAAACACGCAAAAAATATAGCCGACAAGATAAACATTCGATATGTAATAAACAACGAAAAGAAAAATGAGGTCTCTCTACTGCATATGAGAATATGTAAACTCCATCATAAAAATAAAATGAAATATCATAAAACTCCAAGTTCGAAAGTGGTTGGAGCATATTTTAAAAAACCTAACAAACTTATTTCGAATTTACAAGTCTAGCGTATGTTAAACAAACTTATTGGAAGTGTAGCGAACGGTAACCGGCGGCGGAACTATCTGGAAGTTTTTTAGCGCGTCACATGCCGGCACAAAATATAAAACACAATTTCTCAGCAGATCCGTAACTTCATTTCGAACAGGAGAGATTTGCGCCGTGACTCCGCCGCCGCTGCATATGCAACCGTGCCGGAAACCAAGGCACCGCTTTCCTTTCTTTTGTCGCATCCCTCAGGCGAAAGATACAACCGTGCGACGGTTACTTATTTCTCCCGGAACTTGTTTAGCTCGGATTGAAATTGAGGATTTCCTCCGTAACAAAACTCGTAACAAAAATCAGACACCAAACTCCAGGTATTGGTATTCGTTAAAGGCTCACGAGGCTTGAAGTTCACAACTTTGTTTTCAACTCGACGAATAACTCTGAATGCTGAATCGGCGGAATTTGATTTGTCCCGTGAGAAATAATGCGATTGTGAAAATTATAGTCTTGCGCCAAGACAAGGGGCGTGATAAAATATTGGAATATAGTCGTGTTAGCAGAATGGCTGCGGACCGAGGCGGGAGGCGCTCGCGTGTTCTGCTGACGAACCTTGTTATCGCGAATATTATGTGCGACTGCATATTGCAGCTGAATATTCATATTCGTATTCTTGTCTGGCTCCGTCGACTACTTCAAGATAAATGGGATTTTTATTTGAAGAATTCTACGGCCATATATACCCGTGCTTTATTGAACGGCTGGTACGATTCGACGTATGATTTAACCTATTTATTTGCAATATTCACGTGCATTAACAGCATAAAATTCTATTTCATATTAAATTGAAATTACCTTCATAAATACTTAAAACAAAAGCATCTTCGATTAATTTTGAGTTAAATGAAAAAGTGTGAGTATTTCATCGCATCCCGAAAATAAAATGAACATCATAATGACGTGTTATTTCACGTCATTTCACGCACAAATTCAGTTGCAAAAACAATGGCGGAACAACGGGCGAGCGCGTGGAATCATTCACCTGTCAACTGCATATGCGGACTTATTCATTAATGTGATTCCCATTCGCTCTTGGGAAATTTCCCATAATGTTCTTGCAAGCTGCCAACGCGGCCGTTCAATCATTCAGGAGCTTTGTACACTAAGCTTCGATATTGTAATAGCAATTACGTAATCGTCGTTGTCTGCATATGTTCTGCTATATGCTATATCATACTATGCGCTATTCGCTAACAATTAATCTGCATATTGTTAGGGTAATAGAATATATAATTGCATAATTTTGTGTTTTATGTGAAGTATTTATACGTTCTTGATTTGGTTTAGATTTGACATTTAGATTTTCGGTGATATTAGGTAAATAGGAATATTCTACTCGTATTTGTGCTAAGCATGTCTCGGTTGGTACGTGAAAAAATTATTAAAATATGGAATTAAGTTTGGCTTAATGTCTTCCACATAAAAACAAGAATCAAATTAAGAAAATAGCAATTAATAGTTTTTTCAATCGAACTACATCTAGATATAAAGGTAATAAACTTAAGTCTTTTAAATAAATCGTATGATGGCTTTTTTATATTTGTCAAATCTCTCAAACCATTTTTGGTTAATGGATAATTATCTCTTAAAAAAAATGTAAACGACTACCTCATTAATGAGGTTTTTTCAGTGTATAATTAATAACACAAAGATCCCACACCAAGGCAAAAACAGACCCCTTCTGAAATAGAGTCACCATGAGATTTTTCCAACCAGTATTAATAATATATTCCATGCGAAATATAACAAATTATTGCCGGTTGATTGTTGCACGTTTGAATAACGCCCCATGTGGCCGCCAGCGTGCCCGCATGCATCTGACAACCTGCAAAATTGAATACGTAGTTGCCTTCATCACGTGAAATGGGGATTAGGAAACTTAAACTACCTATTAAAGATTAAATCCCGATATTTTATGCTGAAAATTCTAATTGAAACAGTTCGGAACGCAGTTTTATTAAAACACGTAAAGTTTGTGATTAAAATTTTATTTTAGAACGACTTGGCGCCAAAGCATTTGGTAACGAAAAATATATTGACGATCTAAGTTGGCCGAAATTTAAAACATGTCCCACTTTACCCAACATCCTCAGAGCAGTGATAGATGAATAAAAACTCGAAAAACACGTTCCTCTTTGTATTGATTTCGGTAAAATTACCCATTCAACGGCGAGTGACGGAAAATTTCTCATTGTGTTGACAACATAACGGTGTTCAGATCTCTGCGAGCCGCTCAAGTGCTAGAATGTTAACAAGCTCTTTTCATTGTCTCATTGTGTTTTAGACTGTACAATGTGACGTCATTATAGCTGCGACTAAAACCGCACGTCAAATTCACACTAGTAAAAGGGAATCGCACCAATTTCGCGTGCCAATTAAACGAACCCTCTTTTGTTCTAAGAAAATTAAATTTTGGTTGTTAATTCTATAGATTTGCATAGATAAATATATGTATTATGCCCACAATTTTTTTGTCATATATTCCTCCTTAATGTCACATTCTACAACCACGGGAACTCTACCGCTAAATATATCCTCTTCTGAGAATTTCGACATTAATATTTAACAGACCGTATTTCTATAATGAAATTTGTCAGACGAAAAATATCCAGGTCATGTTTGGCATTGTTTAACTGCCGTACTCGAACAACAAAAATCAGAAGAAACTAGTTGTTGCCGAGTATAAAGCAATAAGTGATGTATCGCTAAAAGTTACGCAAAAGTGAAGAGTACGTAATCTGTTTCAATCAATCAACAACTTTTGTCCGTACATTAGCATACTACCTGTTTACTGTTAGGAACTATTTGGAATTGGAAATATTTGTGGATTATTCAGTCAATGATATGATTCTTGTACCCTTTACTTATTGTTGTTTAGACATAGCACAAAATACTAGATGAAAACAAACTATTTTTTTTTACGGTAAGCAATACGACCGCTCACGGATAGTAGCAAAACCAAACAACACCATGAATTGCAAAGCAATGCTTGGCTTGACATAAAATGTTAAGTCTGATTATGTTCAGTAGTTACTCTATCTACAATGTCCTTCAAACTGGAACACAACAGTGCATTTACACTGTTGTTGGGCGGGAGAAATAGACATTGCGGTATATAACCTGTTGTAATACCTAAGACAGAAAAGCTGGCCTACATTTGATAGATAGATATCATTTAGTTCCATTGAATTCCACTCCGATCAAATAAAATATATTAAAATCGTTTGCTGCCTTAGAATGAAGAAATATCAAAGTGACAAATTTTGATCCTAATTTAAATTTCAAGTAAAATATCAATTGTTGTTTGTGCTATACATATTTTGATAAAATTTGTATTTATATAAAAACAAAAATTCTTAATATGGAATCACACATGAAACTCAGGGTTACTTGAATTAAACGTTGAAGGATGAGGACTTTACAACTTTAGTTACAATATAATCTTTGGCTGTTCATTACATTGTTTTGCTGTCTATTCAAAATCTACCATATACTCGTTTGTCACCGTGAAAAGCTCTGTCACTCACGTTACACAATCATAAATTAATAATTATATATTATGAAACAAACATCTTTTACATAACAATATATTTCAATATTAAATGCTTACACAAAACTGGCACATGATATTAAATGCAATGTAATTGAAATAGAACATCCACATACTATGAAGGAATTTCCACCGCCGTATATTGAGACTACTATGCAGGCACTTAGGATGATATTATCAACAGCAGCAAATTTCAAAACCCTTCAGTTCTAAATCCAAACTAGAATTAATAAGCAAATTCCTAGTAAAGCCGGTATGGCTACGTCGCTAACTAATAAATAAATAAATACACCCAACAGTCACATACATAGTCCTGACCCCACACTAAGATCGAGTCTTGTGTCGTGGGTATCAGAAGCTACGAGAGACTTTTCGGTCTCACAAACACCCAGACCCGAAACAAATACCTGTGGATCACACAAATATTTGTTTCGGTGCGGGGATCGAACCCGCGGCCTCTCGTTTCACAGGCGGCGTCAAACCAACTGCGCCACGGAGGCTGTCAACTACGAGACAATTACTGTAAATCTGTTTTGCATTACAGAAATACGATTTGCAGACGCCACCGCTCGCGCGTATATCTTATTACTAATTACTGGTGTGATACCTGTCTCTTGTAAGGCAGTCTTGCGTAATCTTCCTTGACGTCACTGTTATTAATTACCATAATGGTCTTTAAAGTAATGACGATACCGAAATAGACATGGATTTTGATCATGAAAATGAGCCGTGTTTAGATGAAAATGTTTAAGCTGCTATTTAGTCATAATGGGTTTGATATTTAGTCGCGATGGCTTTATATGAGTGCCTTTTTGCTGTAAGATATTTGATCCGTCGATAATTACGCTACGTATTCAGTATTATATTATAGATATTACGGTGATATTAAAAACAATTGGAGATTTTTTAAAATTTGAGAACGAGTCGATAATAAGTTAGAATTACAAGGTTATATGGACCGAACTGGCTGACCGGCAGCGAGTGAATGCGTAAAACAGCAGACCGGGCTTTCTGACGTACTTTGGGAGAGGCCTATGACCAGCAGTGGACTGCAACGGGCTGATGATGATGACCACTTTATTTCGCCTTTACTAAAATTGCCTAGATTTTAGCAGCTGTTGGTCCGCAATAATTGATGTCTATGCTGAGGTGTAAGAAGCAGATACTATTAAATTAAGCTTATTTTGCAGGATCTAATATAAAGAAAATCCAAAATATTCTAATACGATCTGTCAAGAATGTATCCGTCCGCGTTCGATAGTGACTCAGAAAGCTAGTTCAAGTAAAGTTGGTCGCGTTGTAAATCGTCAGCCACTTGATTTCGTGCGCTAAAAGGACGGCGCGACTGAAGATTCGGTAAACATTTTTAGTAGACTAGACGTTTAATGTTATTCGGTATCGCCCCCCTTCGCGATACGATACGATTGTTCAATTGGCGAGAAATTGCGACGCGACTAAGCTTGCGGAAAATTGGCGATATCGTTAATATTCACCCGAAACCGGCGGTTCACGTGGCGACTACAAATAACGAGCAGACAGCCCCCATAGATTTATGCCCTGTCGTTTTAAGTGATATATAGGCCTCACCCGACCGTCCCGACAGATTCGTCCAAGAATACCTTAAGTAACAAGACCTTAAATAGTCCCGTCAAATTACCGGCCCAATATATTTTGAATAAATACGTCACACTTTCTATACAAAATGTGGCATAATCCCAAAGCCGTGTACATAATAGAGCGGTAACTTAATCGAAAAGCCATTTCAATGTAATCTAAAAGAAATATACGAGGCATTCAGGCAGGGTCCATAAAATACGATATCTTGACAAGCCCCAAGACTCAGGTAAGTCTTAGTAACTTTTTTCGGGGTGTTAAGCTGCTCGCCTGGGGAAATTGGTGACAAAAATATTCCGGTCATGTAGCCCCTTGTTAACGCTCCCCTAAAAATACATGAAATTTCCCCCTTCATGACACAGCCTGTTTCTTAAGGCTCGCCGGTCGCTTCACGGCATTTATGATAAGTGGTAAATTTGTTGTTTACTTTTACAAGTATGTATTCGGATACTACAGGTTTACCCCTAATTCTTGATTTCATTGAATTTGGTTAAACGCCGCCGTATTCGAGTAATATGGAGTAAAACAGTGCTTAACTGTATTGTTTAAAATGGAAACTAGTCGTTTGTAATTCTAACTTTCAAATTTATTCGAATTTCAAGAGTAGGCCAACATTGTATAAACCAACAACTTTTTCCACACTCGATGAATGACGAGCCAATCACGTCAATTACTCCATCAAATATTTGCCAAATGTCGCGACCATTTAAAACGTAGACTTTGCACAGAAATGCACCGTGATAGCCCAATTCAGTGTAAGCCGTGCATAAATCGTGTGGCATGACCGTTGGCCGAAATTGGCGTTCTGCACGAGAAAACTTTATTTAGTTTCATACTCCCTTTGCTGCTGTAACTGTATTATTTTTTCTCTTTATATCTATCTAAATTGAGTTCGTGTGGAACACGAGTGTTTTCAGATTTCGGTCGTGTTTTGTTATCCGAAAATCCGGTGACAGTTCAAGTGGTTGATTAGAATTTGAAATATGGATCGCGGTAGTTTTGAGTAGATCACACGTTGAATATTATATATTATACAAATTTATTTTGTCATACATTAGTTTCATTACGGTTGTGGAACTTGCCAACTCATACAGCGCTAAATCATTTTAAAACCTTTACATTAACGTTGACCAACCCGTGATAGGCCAGCCTAAGCCCTCTTAATAGTACAGTAAGCCCCTGCAGTGAGAAGTACATGAGCTAATTAACCAAACATATAAGACACGACGTAAAACATACTTAACGACCAATATAAATGAAAGGAAACGATAAATATTATCCATTAGGTCCACAACACTAACAAAAGCGCATGAATCACGGCAAATCAGGAGTATCAAGCTAGTTAATTGCGCGGGAAACTTACTCAGAAGTTCGTACGGTCCCGTATTATTGCGAGAAACGTTTTTCCTCATTAGGAGCTCTCGGGCCTAATAACCGCGCCTAACGAACGATGCCGCAGCCAAACTTGTGGGATTAGAGAAAAAAATATTATGGAAGACACCGACTGTCTAGTTCAGTCTACAGAAAGGATGGTTGTCTGTTGTTTCTGGCTTTTCTGTTCTAGGAGAAGGGTTATTTCCGATGTTTTGTTGTTTAATTGCTTGTTAATATTTTTTTCATACTTTTAAAACGCGCTATCGAAAAAAACGCTAAGCTTAGACCGCTTCTAAGAAGTCGCTGTAGCTTACGGGAAGTCTTCTTCTAAGAAGGAAGGATCCTTGCTGTGACTGAAGATAATAATACAAATAGGGCACAGTATGATTATCTCAACGAAACTTTTATTATATTAAAACCAATTTTAAATCTCGATCTGTCAACGCCACAGTTCTTAACCTTACCTTTCATTTTCAACTTACTTTCCCTTACATTTGAGGCTATTCAACAGCTTCAGTTATGACTACATTACATCTAAGCTAAACACATTTGCTATCCACTTTCTGACACGTAATTAAAACAACACCATTATTCAAACGTATAAACATTTCAACTGATACCAAGGTGTTAATTAGCCGTTAGCAATCCTGCTCACCTCTCTGGTAATTACTGCAAATACGTTATATTGACGTCTGACACGGCCATTTTCCTTGACAATATTCAAATGGCATGGAACTTTCTAGTCACCGAGTAGTATTGTGCACATGAGGCTCGATCCATCCATCAACCCTGTCAAGTAAACGTGATGCTCGTGTTACTAAAGTTATCTCACATATTAGGTCTATTTGGTAGAAAATTATAATTTGTGGTAGATAAATTGCGTTAAAAGAATGAGTAAAGAATCTATTTCATTAGTTAATAGTTTACAAAACGTTGATTTATAATGAAATCTATATTTTACAAATATTGATAAATTATATTGTCAGTTCCAACGTAATCCGTGAAGCTTTGCTGTTTCGTTTACTTTAGCTACCGATAATTCTTGTGACTCCCTATCATAGTTTTTGTTCAAAAGTTTGTATGTATGTATGTTTGTTACCTCTTTCACATAAAAACGGCTGGACCGATTTTAGTGAAATTTGTTGTAGAGGTAGCTGACACCCTGGGTTAACACATAGGTTACTTTTTATACCGAAAAAATGTAGTGATCCCATGGGATGCGTCAGGAATCTAAATATACATATTTGCTACTCTTTCAAATTCGAATGGATCGTCATAAGACGGAATGAGACGGGACAGAACGGATATAACAACATGGGACGGACAGGCAAATCAAAATAATAACCGGCAGTCACATTGAGTTTAAATATGAACTAGTTAGTACGCGAAATAATATATTGTTGATGTGGACTGAGATATGTAATGATAGTCATAAAATTAAAATAATAGCCACAATAAAATCCAACCACAATGAAAAATCACTAATATCCGTTATTCAAACAAGCACGTATAGAATCTTATACAAACATAATTTATCCCTATATTATCAAAGAACAAAGCAAAGCTTCCATTCCTCATTACGAACAATTTGTGAATGATCATCTTTACAAATAATACACTCGCAATTGACTACACTAAAAATCTTGCCAGGTATGCAATGCAGTTGAAGTTTTATGACTGTGGACCCGGCCCACCTCAGAGGCTCAAACTGAAATCACATGTAATAAATTGTAACATGTAGTTTAAGTTACCTTACGTCTAATAGTACAGAACAAATGTTAGACGCTTTTTTAGACGTACATAGTATAGAGCACTATTTAGAGATTTTTCAGTATGCTTTTAGAAAGTAAAAGCTTTTAGTAGTTATTTTAACTATGGTATGATTAACCCGACTCGGACAAAGCCGCACTAACATGTCACAAAAAGCGACGTCAGATAATAAGCAACATGTCTATCGCATTTCGTTTACTGAGTGAAAACCATTCGCTTCTCCTTACATTTATCTATTTTAAAAGGCCGACGGAGCTTACGATTTAGGTTCAACAATAATGTATTAAATCGATTGCCTTTTCAAGCCTATTCCATAAAAAGTTTGAATAAGATGACTCAAAAACCTTCAGGAGTTATAAGACCCCCTTCGAAAATGTCCCAAGGCGGCGCTGGTGTCCGCTATTTACCGGGTGGTTAAATACGACGTTTATATCCATTAAGGGCACTTCCGACACGTAACCGGGTAATCATATTCCGAGCAGGCACAGCATAAATCATGAGAGGATAACCGGGGGGCAAAAAACAACGTGGCCGGACCCAAGTACCGCCCTTACCGCTGTTTATTGTGGGTTTACATTCGCTTTATTGCACCTTCCATACGTAACGCACATTATCACGGGTATAAATTGGTCGAACAAAGGAATTAAAACGGTCTTTGGATGTTAAGAAGGTTGGGAGAACAGAGGCTCCTTTGACTGTAAATGTAGGCGTACTATTTAATGCGGGATGGGAGATCAAACTCACGGCCTCTGGTTTCACAGACGGCTTCTAACCAACTGCGCCACGGAGGCTGTCAAGTGAATTAGTACAAACTCGGTCACATGCGTAACTCTGTAAACCATTAAAAAAAAAAATAACGTAATAATATCTCACGGGGTAGTATGAAAACTTTATCAGTATTAGTATGAAAACTTTAGTATGAAAACTTTATAGTATGAAAACTTTATCAACTTTATCTCTCTGTCCTTGGCAACAAAAAGGCCACTGCTGACTTTAGGCCAAAGACTTTCCATAGCAACCTATTATCATTTTAAAACAATATAATTGATTAAGTCAGAATCGGGCGTAATATCACCAGCTGAAATGTTGGGTGTCGATAAATTACTGGGGCATCCAAAACCCAGCTCGTTAATTTAGTTAGGTAATACGTTAACATCATTACTCGCAGTAAATATTACGCTACGTTGTGGTATTTTGTTTAAGTACAACATTAAGTACGGAAATTCTGTAGGTTGTTTATATTGTGATTACATAATAACTTAGCAAATTATTGACTGGTTTAATAGTGAAAGAAAATATTGTGAAACCCGCATACCTGTGAGGTTTGCACAAGAGTTTTCAAGGTATGTGGAGTCGTCTGGCTCCATCAGACAAATTCAATACACTAAGAAGCCTACTTCCAAACGATTGGTTTTAGATAGGAATTCTATTTTTTTTTTTCGATGAATGGCGAAACGAGCATGCCATTCGCTTGATGGTAAGCGATACTACCGCTCATGGACAGTAGCAAAACCAAGCAACAGCATGAATTACAAATCAATGCTTGGCATTCCATTGCGCTCGTAATCCTGAGACGTAAGATGTTAAGTCTCATTATGTCCAGAAGCTACTTTGGATACAATGTCCTTCAAACCGAAACACAACAGTGCATTTACACTGGTGCTTGGCGGGATAAATAACCATTGCGGTGCATCTTAAAATTAAAAGACAAATCGTTCTGCAACGTGGTTGAAAACTGATGTATTTAATAAAATAAAGTCTCTCTCGACCCGAGCGTAACTGTTAAGTCATACACCGTCCCGAATCTACAGTAAAGTATATATCTTATGTCATAGGTGTCGGAATTCACACAAACATTTGTCTTAGGGCGTGAATCGAGTATATCGAACCCGCGGAATATTGACGTACTTTCCCACCATACGGAAGTTGTCGACTCTTAAAATGATGAAATTCCAAATTACAGCTACATAACATTTTAATGAAACACAAATCTATGTTGTTTTCTAAATAAAACACGTTGTTTTGAAATATAATATCGATGGTGTAAATCATTCGAGTATGTATTCAATTACAATTAATTGGCCCGTTTTAAATAAACGCGTGATACCCACCCAATATTTCATTTGGTTTAAATTGTTATTGATCGTCTGTCATGTGATTGATACACTCGGAAAATAATTTACGATTTATGCGCGAACATTTTGCGTCGCGCGGATAAATTAATAATACCATTTGAATTTACAAATGGCATATACGCTTTTACAAATGTTTTAGGTAATATTGGATTAGATTCTTGAGGTCGAGAACCGGCAAGCGTAGCGTCAGACGTCCACCTAAAAGAAAGATAGATGGTATATTAAATATTAGAGGATGTCGCTGTATGCAGCCCGCTTCCAAATGGCTGCTATGGAAATTCTTGGAGTGGGTATATAGTTGGCATTGGACTTCCTTCTGCTGCAGTTGATGCATTGATTTCATACCGATGGCTCGTTTCGATACAATTATTTTATGATTTCGAGGCACAGACAGTTTTTCACCTTAAATATATTAGTTAATATTAAATTAATACGCGTGTACATTAAATATTTTTGTCTGCTCTAGGATTTTTTTTTTTTTTTAAATCTTTTTTTTAAGCGGTTTTTATCCATAATGGACATGCCAACCCCATCATAACATTTAATCGTATAATAACTCTTAAGTAATCAAACGGCAAAATTCTATTGCCACATCCGATTTTGGATTTGATAAAATTTCCTGAATGAGGCCTAAATCGTATCTATTCAATTTCCATTTGCTCAGCAGTAACTCGCGGTCATCTTTATTCCTGACACATTCCATCAGCATAATATGCGTTATATCTTCGATCTTATTACAACTGAGACAATTCGGTGAATTTGTTTTCTTAATTAAGTATGCGAATTTTGCCGATGGATAGTGTCCGGATCTAAGTCTAAGGGCTAGTTTAATGTAATTCCTACTTAAGTTAGTTTGATCAAACCAAGGTACCCGAGGAAGTTCACCTTGTATGGTCCTATACCATATGCCTTTATCAATGCATGTCGTTTGAAAATACTTTTCCCAGTCCCCAAAACATAGTGATTTAAATTTAGGTATCAATTCCCAATAGTCCGGTGTGTACTTTATCAATTCCCCATCAATTGCTGCTAACTTAGCTATATGGTCAGCTTCCTCGTTCCCCTTTAGGCCAATATGTGCTGGAACCCATTGCAACTTCAGTTCTTTACCCTCATCATTAAAACTAATAATACTTCTAATGATATCATAGGCTATCGATGCACCTCTGCGACCAGAAATGCATCCAGCCACATGTTGCAAGGCACTCTTACTGTCTGAAAAAATAACAATTTTATTCAGATTAAGATTAATTGCGTAAGATAAGGCCTGATATATTGCAATGAGTTCCAGCGACATTATCGATACATCACTATTAATTTTAAAACCTGCTTTGAAGTGCAAAGCTTTGTCATAAAGTCCGGCTCCTAGACCATGATTACTCTTTGAGCCATCAGTGAATATACTGTGCCATTCAGTATATTTTTCGTTTATTTCCGCGATAACATTATTAACAAGTACATTAGTATCGAAACAAGTTTTAGAACGTTGAATACAATCAAGATTAACACTTATATTATTTTTAATGTCAATATTTGTAACCCATGTGTCAAAACTAAACATATTGAGTATACTAACAGTATTGACGTTGACTTGACTCACATCCTTGTAAGTTTTAACTAGTAAAGGTTTTCTTTTGTTTGCCCAATATCTCAAATTGCATAGGGCATCTATATCCGACATCATGGAAGTAGTTATATTATTGGACCAAGAAATCATTTTCAAACTGTACTTATAGGCTAAATACTGCCTTCTCAATGACAACGGCATTATATTAAGCTCGCTTTCCATAACGTGGATCGGCGAACTTTTAATAAAACCACCTATTATCCGCAAAGCTTGGTTTTGTAATTTATCTAGCTTTACAGTGTGCGTTTTAACACTGCAATCATAAATGAAACTAGCATAGTCTATTCGGCTTCTAATTAAGGAGATGTATAGCCGACGCATGTGAGTTGTGTGTATTCCAAAGGAGCAACCAATAAGTACTTTTAAAATATTTAAAAGTTTCGAGCATTTTTCGACTAGCACGTTTACGTGTTTGCCAAAACGTAAGCTTCTGTCCAGCCAAATACCTAAATATTTGATACATTCTGAAAAAACTAAATTACTACCTTTTATCTTTAATGTGGGTAGTATTCTTCTTTGCCCTCTGCTAAAAAGACAGTAGTTGGATTTAGAAGGGGATATTTCTAGTCCAAGCTCTCCTAACAAAGGAGTTACAGAATCTAGTGCTTTTTGCATATATATTTCGCTTTTGAAAATATCTTTGTCCCTAATATACAGAACATAATCGTCCGCATATTGTAACAAGGCTACATTGAGAGGCAGTCGACCTAAGCTGCAAGTTATTAAATTAAAAATTAAAGGGGATAAAGGGTCACCCTGAGCTAAGCCTTTATTGGTCCATCGTGTAATTACTGAATCGCCGTTATTATTTGTCTTAATTTTTAACCGTCTTTCACTTAAAAATGACCATACATAATTGCAAAATTTTGCCCCTACTTTTAATTGATCTAAGATATTCGTCGCTACATCAACTGAAACATTATTATAAGCATTTTCCACATCCAGAAAACATGCTAAGGTTGGCAAATTCTTTGAGAATCCAATTTGAATATAGGTAACCAAACGTGTAATGGCGTCTAAACAGGAGAGTGACTTTCTGAAGCCTAAAGTATGTGACGATAAAATCTTGTTTTTTTCCGTGTACCACTCCAAACGTTTAAACAACATTAAATGGAAAATCTTGCACAGACAAGAGATTAAAGATATAGGGCGAAGTTTAATTTCAGTACTATTATTGTTACTTTTAGGTATTGGGATAATTTGAATATTTCGCCATTGATGAGGGATAGTACCAGAATTGTATATTTTATTGTATAATTTAAGTAGAAACAATTTAGCTACGTCAGGCAAGTTATAAATCATGGAATATGAAATTCCGTCTTCGCCTGGTGCAGAATCTTTTTTTTTTAAGGCTGTTATTGAGGTCCTGTATACTGAAATTACTTTCCAAAGTATCGTTTCTTGATACAAAACTGGGCACCGAATTTAAAGCATAATCGGGTGTAAGTGAACATAGCAATTCCGTTTGTTTATCAACAGGGGGGTAGTTCTTCATTTGCCTATAACCTTTTATCCATCTCATACGGTGCCACAGTTTTGTAGCTGACACTGTATGATCAATGGAATCACAAAACATTTGCCAACTAGAAGTTTTAGCTTTATTTATTAATTTTTTTGCTTCTTTGGTTTTTTCTTCCAGAATACATAAATTTTCTGGAGTAGGGTTACGCCTGAACTGAGATAAAGCTAATCGCCTCTGCGCAACTACTTTGGATAACGCTGAGTTCCAGTATTCTTTAGGTTTAAACTTATTGGTTGGTTTACAACAACATTTAATGTATGGGATGTATTTGTCACCCGCGTCGTTAATTTGATCTACAAAAAAGTTATACATGTCCTGAATATTATTATTATTATTAATATAAAAATTTTGATTGTTTGATAATGAACTCCGATATTTCTCCCAGTCTCCTTCTTTAAAATTTCTTTTTTTGGTAGTACTAAACGTATTATTAATATTAACAGAGACTTTAATAATTAGATGGTCACTGCCTATATTCTCATTAATTACTTGCCAACTAAACTTTATGGCGACATCAGACGATACAAATGTAACGTCTGGTGAAGTCTGTTGCAAAATTCCATTAACTAATTTGACACGAGTAGCCCTCCCGTTATTAAGAGATACAAATGAATTTACTAACGCTGAGTCATTAATTTGTATACCTCTAGTATCGGTTTTGACCGACCAATTGGTATGGTGACCGTTGAAATCTCCCGCGATTATCGTTGATTTCGAGAAATATGAAAAAATTTCGTCCCATTCAGAAAGTTTGGTTTGCACAGAAGACGGGCAATAGATACTAATAAAATTTTCTAAATCTTTACAGTTCACTAATCTTACACTTACTATCTCTATACCTGAATTAGTACAATGAACTGGCTTTAAATAAGACTGAATGGATTTGTGTACTATTATTGAAACGCCTCCATAAGAATCGGTCCGATCTTTTCGATACACATTATAACCGTTAATATTTATATGAGTTTTATTATCTAACCATGTCTTACTGAGTATACCTATATGAATTTTCTCCTGATTTAATAGTTCCGTAAACGGACTTAATTTAGGACGTAAACTTTGTGAATTCCATTGGAATATGTTTATGCGTATATTATCATGAACCTTATTATCCATTTATAAATTTAAAAAAGGTTTCAATATATTCCCCGTTAGATAAATTACTCATTAAAACGTTTTTAAACTCTTCCCAAAACAACTTTAAAACTGATATCAATTTTTCTTCTAATTTATCTTGAGACATCAAAATTTGTTTCATTCTTACAATTAATTTCTTAAAATCAATTCTGTGCCGCATCTGTTCTTCATCCTTGTTATTCCTTTTCCTCCCTTCTTTTTGTAAGTTCCTATTTTCGTCCTCTACTATGTCTTCTGAAAGAGATTGAGTGACTTTTGATATTTGCTTACTATTTCGAGCCTCACTGGGTGGAGATGTGAAAGATGGTTTTTCTAAACTTTCGTTTACAAATTCCATTGGGCTCGCAGCATTTTGCCTTTGTTCTCGATGTACAACTGGCCTTGAGACCACATGACTATATATATCCGAACTTTTTACTGTATGCGAATTAACAAAGGAATCGTATGACATTTGAAATGAACGTTCCTTATTTTCCATTTTCTCATTATATAGTTGAAGCGCTTTTCGATAGGGTATGTGTTCCTGACTCATTATTATTCTTATTTTTTTTTCCTTACAATACAAGGGGCATATTTTGTCCAAAACAAAATGTGAGCCCTTACAATTTAAGCACTTAAAGTCTATAATACTACAATTTTCGTGATTACCGCCACACTTTGGGCATAATTTCTTTTTCCTTGGACAAAATTTAAATATATGTCCAAACTGCCAACAGCCTGAGCACTGGGTAACAGGGAACACATAAGCTTCAATCCTAAAGCGACAGTCGTAAGCGTATATATGTGTGGGTAAAACGTTGCCTTTAAAACAAACTCTCACAGATTCACTGTCAACCCATTTATTCTCTGCATTCAATCGCTTTAGTCGTTTCATAGAGATGATTTCAGTCTGACTCTCAATTATTTTCTGTAATTCTTGTTCACTTAATTCAATGTCCACTCCCTTCACAATTCCATAAGAAAATGACAATTCATTCACCTTCTGAGATCTGCAACCCATTTCTTGAAATTTTTGACAGTGTAACAACTTATTGGCATCTTCCTCTTTTTGAAACTGAACCAATACTTTATTAAAACTTTTATACTTAATTCTGGTATTTCCTGTAATATTTTCAGATCTGAAAAGTTTTGCCAAAGCCATCTGTTTTGGTAAATATTGCATAGAAGTAATACACACTTCATACATATTAATATTATTCAAATTGTCGTTTTCATTTTTATTTTCATCTACCCTCTTGTCAGTTTGTTGCTCCGAAGAAAGACTTCGAATAAATCGTTTAGGCCTCCGTCTAACAACAGTAATAAATTCATCTTCCGTACTATGATCATCTTCTCTCTCTTTTCTCTTCACAACACTTCCTCTTTCCTCCCCGCCAATATTTTTAACCTCTGAACTAATTACCTGACTTTGATCATATTCTCGTTCATAATTAGCCAAAAACTCCGAATCACTAACATCTTCTCCATCACTGTTACTTTCATCCATTACAAACGGATTACGTAGGTACACTTAGAATGTTTATGTAATCGCTCAAGATACAAATACGCGTGCGCTCCGCGCGAGTTGATTAGCGCGACTGCTGCTCTAGGATTTTGTAAGACCGAATATTCCGTGGTAGTTTCTGATATTCACGATACAAGACTATTTCAATGTAGGGTTAGGAATATGCGCTATAACTGTTCGGTGTAGTTATTTAGTACTTAGGTTCGTCGAACGACCATTGCAAGTGGATAAATTGACGGTACTTAAGCGTTGCCATTACAAATCCATTATTCTAATTATTCAATACATGGAAAGTCAAGTATTACGAGAGAAATATTTAATCTTCTGTAATAAGGCACCATAAGTGCATATCTATATCTATATCAGCCCATATACGTCCCACTGCAGGGCACGGGCCTACTCTACAGTCGAGAGAATCGATTGAGAGTGGTTAGGCCATATAGTCCACCACGCTGGCCTAGTGCGGGTTGGCGGACTTACATACCGTAGAAATTCTTTAAAATCGCTACGGTATGCAGGATCGCTACATCGTGAGGAAACCTGCATAAGTGCATAGTGAATACTTATTCTTTCTTTTGTTTTTGGATCTCAAGTTTGTATGGAATACCTATCAATATTGCTAGTATTCTGCTCTGTCTTACCTCTCCACGATTTTTACTTGATTCTGACCATTATTACTTCGCAATATAGAACAAAATAAATAAATTTAAATATCACGAACTCAACTGTATGAAGGGATGAAAAAACAAGGTGTTACTTTCGTCCCAACATTTATATTTTTTTAGATTTTGACAAATGACTCATGTCCGTCTTACATCATATCAATGTAGACGAGATAAAAAAATCCTTCAATAAAAATAAATTTCCACCAAAGAATGTTAATAGTCTATTCAACCAAAACTCATATTGATCTTGTTTAACTAGTTAGAGAACATAAATCTACAGTTGACACATTCTATATTAAAAACCTAACCGAAAAGTTAATTTTGAATAGTTTAGTTGAATAATTTGGTTCGTTAAAGATGTTTTTAAATTATCAAATATTTTCACGTCCGATTTCCCATAGCGGTCATAAGTTACGCAAACCTCGGAAAGAAATCAAAGGCCAGAATTTACATTTTAATTATATTTGAATTTCCCTGCCATTTGTCAGTGTCAATTTCGACAGATGTGTTATAGTTTCTATCGAAGTTTCTTTAAAAATGTCCACGGTAGACAGTATGAAATTAGTTTACCGCTGCATAGGAATTTAAAATCATTCTCTATACCTATTAATTAGTTGTTGTTTTTTTTTTGTTAAAAATATACAATTATAATGTAACCTATATTGCGTCTAATAATGTATTTAATACCCATCTATATCTCCGAAGAGGTAGGCAGAGATGCTACTCATGCCTGATGCCACCAACATTTCACTGAACTTATCTCAGTCCCACGATGTGACATGTGGCGACCCTATCGACACAAAATAATTTTACCTGAAATTAGTATTCGAACTCAGGATTTAATCGCCTATACATGCTACCACAATTCCAATGAAATGAATATATATATTAAACGTTCATAATATATCTATCTAAATATTTTGCGTAATACAATAAAAGACAAATTATACGTTTTATCATTTATTGTACAGCTCCGTAACCGGATGCTCTCATTATACCTTTGAGAGCACATTGTAAAACAAAACTAAGCCGAGATTATATCTTATAATAAACGGCTCGGTCGGCATGAATATAAGCTCAAATAATAATTATCGCACAATCTTATTAAGCACATACTGGGCCCTTTCAACGCATTATAGGGCGACAAAGCATTCTGCAGGGAGTGAGTACTTTTCACCTGTCTACTTTCACTGCCGAGTTAAACCGCTTACGATCAAAATACACGTTGTTTAACGTTCACATTTGAGAATCTGAAAAATATTTCACTTATTTCAGCAGTCCACGCGGCGCTAAGTTGGCTGTCTTGGCGTATCGCGAGCGTAATGGATAAAAATGAAATGGTCTGCACTCGACATTAAATGTATGAATTTTGCGAGCGTTTTTGAATGTTTGTTTACAAGGAAAACTTTGAAATGCTGTATAAAATTTATAGATAAACATTTTGAAAAACGCTACGCGTGAAGCGATTTTACTTACAATAAATTCGCTACTATTTTTTTTCTACAATATTTTATTTACTATTAAATACGTTCTCTTTTTCGGATAACAAACACTACTATAGTGGTTGTCCTTTGATACATTTCCATCACTTTATAACTCAATACAAAAGGCATCAATTTTCCGAACAACATAAAGGTAAAACTTAGACATTAGAATACAATCACATGTTCAATAAAAGTTGAACGCAAACAAAAACTTCGTGAAACAATAGTGATGACGGAATCCGAGTTTCTCAACTAACTAATAAGAAAAATAAAAATAAAGTCATACCCCTCGGTCGGAGTTGTGGAAATAGTTTTCGGTTGTTATTCGCTACATTATGTTATAAGTTGCGGTGACGTCGTTTCCATTCAACTTGCCGACATCCGGTTAAGTCCGAAGTTCAATGGACGCGTTCGCACAAATATTATGTGGGAGGGAACATTTCAGGACACCACTTAGGAGTTTTTCCGCATATATTTTGCTACTTTAAAAAGTGGAGTATTTTGTTACTTACTACCTTTCGATAATACACCAAAGTAGATGGTACATCAACTATCAATATCTAATTTAAAGAAAGACGTAGAAAGGCTTTAATTATGATATTATGACATTTGAATACCAAAGAACAAACAAGCAAAAACCTCGGGTAGTTATATTTATACGTCCGAAAATAGATCGCTAACTCGTTACTTATAAATCATACGAACTTCATAAATACTAAACTCTTACTACTTTACTGTATCAGCCCTTATCCGCCCCACTGCAGGGCACAAGCCTCTTAATTCAAGAATATGAAACGCCTACTAAATACAGTTATCAGTACTTCATCAATCCCAGTGCATGTGAACTCTGTATGCACTAGGCGCTATGCACTCGCGATTTAGGACTCCTTTCCATTTACTCCGCGTGTTTTACGTTCCAAGTGAACGGAATATTTTGCAAGTACTAAATTACTTCGTATAGAGTAATATATTCTGATTTCAACATTCCGGTCTTGGAGTGGTTGAGCTATTTTTAGCGTGCTCCTGTTTTCGTATGTAATTTCTTGCCGTCTTTATTTATTGGAGAGGATATCCGATTGACCTTAATGTGTCAGTAATTGAGGCATTGCACAGGAATAACTCCAGTTCATGTAATTACAGAGATAATATTAACAGAAGTAATAAAGTTAATAAACTGCCTCGGTGGCGTAGTTGTATTACGGTACGGTTACAAAGCTGAGGTCTCGGGTTCGAGTCCCGGGTCGGGCAAAGTGATATTGGATTTTTCTATTCATTATCAGCCCGGAGTCAGGAATTTGTGCCCGATATGGCGATAGGCTCGCCCCCTATCACATCGTGGGACGGAACATGCATGGCGAAAAGTGGGTGTCCTAGTGGGCGCCTCTGCCTACCCCTTCGGGGATACAGGCGTGAGTTTATGTATGTATGTATGTAAGTAATAAAGTGATGTTTGAAAAAGTTATTTATTTCCTGCACTGTTCCAGAATTCTTACGCATCTTCTGTTAAACCTTTGTTTCGTATTTCACATTTATTTACAACTCAACATAAACTTAAGAGAATTTCTAAACTAAACCCAAAACAGTTTACGATTAATTAAAGACAAATTTATAACGTCAAATACGTCAACTAAGTATTCAGCATAATAACTAGTTTCCGCTAGTTAGGAAGGCGTTAAGCTGTTTACTCCAACTATTAGAGTAAATACACCGTAAATAATGCATTAGGCAACGTAGGAAGGCTAACAATAGCTTAATTTCCCTTTACATTCACAACACTCCACGCGATTGTTAAATCTGGCACTAATCGGATTGCTATTTGATGCGTCTCGAGTGTCGACTGCGAGGCACGCACACCGACTACCAACATCAATGGAATTAAACACAATGCAAATACACAATTACAGGCTCATCTTGATAATTATATTAATGTATTAAACAATATGCGTAATACGCTAAAGATATTTCATTCGTCAAATATTTATTTGCCTAAAAAAATACAACTTGAGCACGTTCAAAATGACAGCGTTATTTGAAAATATGTTTGAAAACTTGAACAAGTTTTGTGTAATAATATAATATAAATTATCTGCACTCAGACAAAACGTTATAACAGTAATGATCTACGCTGTTCGAAGTTCTGCTAGGAGTTGCATAATTCAATAAAAAGTGTAATAAATCCGAGTCATTATCAAAACAGTAGAAAACTGAAATCAAATACTTCAATCAAATACTTGAAATCCTTATTAATCGACTTCAAAAAAAGGAGGAGATTCTCAATTCGTCGGAATCTTTTATACGTTACCAATAAGGACCATTTAGTTCAATCAGTATAATGAAGATCACTCTGTATACAAGCGTAGACAATAGTCACGTTAACATTGTTATCTCATATCAGTTACAGCGCGGCAAGCACTGCATTAAATATGAACGCTCACAGAAATTCTGTCATTGCATTTTAAATCCATTGGGAACATTTTATTTACGGTTGCATTGCATTTGTGGCGCAAACTCTGTATCGAGGGCTATTTTGCCAAGTAAAAATGTTGATATTTTCAGCTAAATTCGCGGTGGAGATTATCATTGCATTATCGTTTAGTTTGTGTTTAAATTACAGTTTGCGAATTACATTTGCACAATTTGACGTTGTGATTCATTGCTCAATGTGAAATTGTCATCGATTTTCACACTTTGGGTTATTTGGTATGGTTATTTTTTAAGTATTATTCGAAATCCCAGCTCTTCGTTCTTTTATTAGAATGAGATTGGAAATTATATTCCATTAATCATACCATTAGTAGTGTTAATATACATGCGGGCAACGTGAGTTGTGCGACGGCAATACATGGAAAAGAGCAAAAATATAAAAAAATATCCCGAGCAAACCCAGCTCAAACCGCAAGTACCCCGTAATAAACCCAAATTAAAATTAATCACACAAGCCAACACTTTCAATCAAATAACAGTGAGAGAAATTTTAAAGCCGCGGCTCGGTAACTCGTGTTTATAACTGTATTTTCAGTGCGGGTAGCTGTAATCGGTTTAGGAGGCGGCCGGCAGACGTGCCGCGCCTACCGGCACACCCTGGCATACCACGGACCTCGCCAGCAACTACTGAATCTCGATCTAAATGCGAAACTTAAAAAAATCGATTGTAGTTTTAGAAGTGAGAAAGGACATAAAAAATAATTACTTATTTTATAAATGCAAGAGTAAAAACAACTAAACGCAAAATAATATAGCTCGGACTTCATAACATGTCGGTAAATTATATACCTCAACCCTAAAATACATCTAATCCTAAGGCTTTAGAAGTTAATACCTAAAGAGTTGTTAAGTTTCTAAAGATTTTACTATCATTACAATCCACCACAAGAACACTAGTGCTAAACGTAGGAGTTCTCTAAAGCAAAGAGGAATTTCAAAATAACGACATCTAGTAGCAATCAATTGAATTACTCTTACCTCGAAAAAACTGATTCTAAATTATAATGCGCAGAAAAATGTTCATTTTGTACTGAAACACCGACGGTATTCTTTTAGAAATATTGCGCATAATATATTTCAGTCTTTAAATCCTTACATGTTTGATTTAACAATTTCCTTCGTGTGTGAGTTGGCGACGATTCAAACTCAGGCACATATGAATGAGCCGTTTAAAGAATGGTGGAAAATATGGAAAGGAAATGTGCATGATATAAACGAATATTGTATAAGATGGATTTAGCAAAGGTTTACTGTTCAAGTAACTAATCAGCTAAGAACATTTTGGAAATAGAATTATCTTGATTAATGTTACAATATAGAGAGTATAAGTGGCCCCAACCAACAACTTCGGAGGATTAAGCTTACTTCATCAGTTCGTGGTGCACTCTGCTAGCCTATGGACAAAAGCTTGGCAACCGATTAATGCTGAATAAGCCATCATCAAGATTTCATAGTTAAATGTCAGGGCAACGACGAGGAAAAGCGTCAAGCGTGGTGAGTAATGTTAGGACCGTTCCTCCTCTGAATGATCCTTGTGGGATCAGCAAAAGATTTTCTCAGGCTCAAAATGTAATCATGTTTGTTTGTATTCATACTTTTTGAATTGTGGCACGAAACCTTATCCTGTCAAATTGAATTACTTTTTTACTCTTCTCAGACGCTATTCCAAATTAAATGTGTATTTTCTCTCAATATCTGTTATGTAATCACCCGCAGGCTGATATTTCAGCTTTACTAAGAACATGTTATTAAGTAAATTCTTTGGATGTTCTAGTAGAAACTGTTTGAAATTAACAAAAATATCTATTACTAAAGATTAGAAACAGGCATATTTTGTCATTAATCAATGAAAGTGTAAGGATTGAGCTACATGCAGATTCATAGTCTCTGTCTACCTTAATGGGATACAGGTGATTACGTATTACGTATATTTTATCCTAAAAGTTTTCGAAATATTTAGAGCTAGACCTAACATTTTGTAAATCAGGTTTGCTCCGGCGCCGGCGATTAGATTACTGGCCACCGTCCACAACCCAGGCAGATCATGTAGTTTTCTTTTAGTCATTTTAGACGCGTCAACGAAAACTCAATTACCCTCTGCAAGGTGATTTAATTTCATTTTTTATTTGGAAAAAATATTACAGTAATATTGGCTGTATCATCTAAAACCCCTTTTGTTACAGAATGTCCTCTATAAGTTAAGCTTCTCATGCGAATTTTTAGGCCGTTTAATAAACATAAATATTATCTATACAAACTTCCAATTTATTTGTAAGACACACTAATTACATTAACATACCTATTTAACCGTAAATTACATCCTGACAATAACCTTCCGTTACCAAATGTAGACCACAATTCAAGCTGTGTATTGAAGATTTTATGCGAGTAATAAACACAGATTAAGTACTTTGTTGTTATTCGCGGAACGCAAAGGCAAGGCGACTGGAGGGCCTCGGAAACAAAATAAATTGCAGTAAATCAATCAAACGGCACCGGCGTCTGACGGTCTGATTTCATAAGTGGTTATGTTTCATTTCCGATGTATTTTTGATTAAATTCGCATAAACATTGCGAAGAGTTTTATTGGAAATGAATTTTGACTTCACCGCGGCGCTGCTTGTTTACGTTTGACTTTATTTTCGAGGCGTATTTTTATGAATCGTTGGCGTAATTTAAGCTTCGGGGAGTTTTCAAGTTGGTTTCACCACCTTTCACTATTGGTGTATGTCATATTTCAGTGATGATGATGTTGGAAGATCGAATGGTATCAGACTTAACAGCAGATTAATTAAAATTTGATTTACTATCTCTATTCATAAAAAAATATCACTAATAAATTAATTGCTGCCTCTGGTCGTGTATGGCCCGTTTAGTAAGTACCAACTACTAAATAATTTATTTCCACGACATGTACTCTCTGTTGTGTAGTGTTCACCGCCCTTATTCTCTGGTCATGATCATTGCTACCATAAACATTCACAGATCCAATGGTACCATAGGGTCAATGACCTTTAAGGAATGAGTAGCCTCTAGTCTGGAAAGTCCTTATGTCATATTTGTTTAGAAATACAGCATACCGCAGACAATTTCATAAGATTATCTTATAAGATAAAAACCGCATAAAAAGCACCACTACTAACTGCTTTCCAGGTGATAATGAAATCTCAGTTCTAGTTCCGTAGTAATAAACAGTTACACCCAGTAACACCAGATTCCAAAGAGACGGGCGTAATTACTGTAAGCGCATGTCACTGCGTTTTATGACCATGACTTTGAGTAACAAAAATATTAGGCAAGAGCAACTTTCTCATGACCGGCCCGCTTTCTCGATACTGTTTTTAACAATTAGACTAGAATATGGAAACGGTGTTAGGGGAGCTGTGTCTACATCACAAATTCCGGACATCAAGCCTGCTCACATGGACTGCATTGTAATAGCGTTGACCCGGCCCGCGCGCACGCTTTGGCATTTTGTACTTATTTAACTACAAGACATACCTCGGGATAAATTGCTCACTTACGTAACGCCGTCTGGGACAGGACATTTTTAAGTGGGATTTCTTTTAGGCTTCTTGTCAGTTTATAGTGCGTGATGGCAGTTGACTAATAGTATGTCAAGTCTCTTTTAAATTGTGTTTTATTAACGTGTTTAAGAGGAAAATTAATATACATTGCACATTTAAATTTATTATTTTCATATTATTCATATTATTTTCATATTCTAAATACCTATAGTTGACATCAAGACAGCATGTTAACTACTTAAGCATGTTAAGAATTATACAGGGTATATCAAGACCGCGACCGAAAACGAAGCCAGGTGATAGTTCTAGCGGCTACAGACACAATGCAACTAAAAATTTTGCAAAATAAGCGACGGATTTTTTTTTACAATTTTTTAAAAATCATCGTTTTTGAGGGGTAAATTCCTAGTTTTTGCAAAAATTGTAATTTAAACCCTTACGTACCATTGCGTGTTTAAAATTTAAGCGATGTACGTCATTATTTTAGAAAAACTATGTTTAATCACTCAAATACGACGATATGTAAAAAATAACAAAAAAAAATTTGACGATTTTTTTTGTAAAATTTCTACTTGCATTGTGTTTGATATCACTAATACTGCCTCCTGGCTTCGTTTTCGGTCGCGGTCTTAATATACCCTGTATATCAGCAAGAAAAAAAAACATTTTATATTTAGCTGCTACTTTAAACCGTAACTGCTTGTCACTTAATTCAGTTCCCACTTACCATTTCTTCAAGAAAATTATCTAAATCTAAATCTGAAGACATTTATTCATGATAAAACTTTCCAAACCGTAAGTCAGTTCAAAACTTGCAAAAGATACGTCTGTCACCGTCCGATAGTGTTATCTGACATCAAAGTTGGAAAGCATAAAAGAAGGGCCCGGATATGTGGTTATCACTCACCTTTATAGGCCACTAATATTGAATTATGAGCGACTTACGTCCCCAGATTATAATGATATAATTGACGGCGCAGCAGTTAAAAAGACGGGTTGCCAAACTTAGATTGTATCGGGGAGGAAAACGGGCTTGATCTAAACCCAAGTCATATTATGATCCACAGTTTTGAATAAGGAATTTGTACAAGTATTAGAGACTTTTTTCTTGACAACTGATAGCTGTCACACGATATTGTAACTGGCATAAACAGAGAAATCAAACTGTTCTAAAAACAAAATCATAAACAAATAAAAAAAATTGCTCGGGAATGTTAAAGTGAGAAAGAATTTTAAAAATATGCTTATTTCATTTTAGTTTGAATTTTTTTGAAAATAACTCATTCTTGTATTTCAAAATTAAACAAATACAAAGTATAATTTGCGGAAGGCGTTTGAGTGCTTTCCTTTTACCAACACCAAATTGCACTTTCTTAAATAAAATGTGGGCAAAATTTCGTATTTTTTGAACTATGAATAAATACAATTTAGCTTGAAATGGAAGTTGGAGGCTTTGACCAGCGCAAACGAGTCGGAATAACATTGACGGTGAAGACCAATGCAAACAGCTTGCACCGTGACATCGTTCAAATGTTTATTTGGGTATAAAACAAAATTCCGAACGGAATATTTTGCGACTTTCTAATATAAATATTGGTATGAAAACGTTGCAATATTGCGAGTACTCAACACGCTCTCGCGAAATAGGTTTTTCTTAAACAAGATGTTTCTTTTAAAAATGTAAATTTGCAAGAACTGTTTGACGTGTTTAATATTATAAGCTTCCTTTTTCAAATATTTCAAGTGATATAAAAGCAACATAAGTATCAAAAGAAATTTAATTAAACCTTAAGAAGTATTTTGTGCTTTAACGTCGTTTGATCCATAAATCAAATTAAATAACTATATTATAAGATACGAAGAAATATCTCTGAATGATTTTCCCAGAACTTTTTACAAGGACTTATTTTGTTAAACGGGACACTTCAGTTGCAGTGCTTTAAAGCCAAATTGCTGTTGAATAGCACATGTAACAAAACCCTTACTTCCACGTGACGAGTATTACACAATACATATTGTGGGACGCCATAAATTCAATGTAGAAGAAAAATTCCCGCTACCACGACGCGGGAATACCGGTGTTATGGGCTTGTTTGCCGCTCTCCTATTGATTTATTTACCCAATAAATCTAGAGGCGGATTAATCAAGCCAACTTTTGTCAACTCCGCAATATGTCGATTGCGTGCGGTGTATTTAGGAAAAAACTACGAGTAGCGATGATTCTGTACAATTGATTATCTCCGGCGCTCCGGATGTCCTGTTATGTAAGTTAGTGCCGGTGGATTTTGGTAAAGTTGGTAAGTATACTTAGATACTTAGTTTTTTCATGGAAAGGTCATTGTGGTGTTTATAATTTATATAGGTCAAAGGCTTTTAAGATGCATACTATGATACACATATAAAAGAAAATGTTTAGCGGAAAAAATCGTAAATATAAAAAAGTTTCGCACTAAAATTTCGCCATTAAACACAAACCCCTTTTCGTAGCGTACATACATATTTAGATATTAAATATTAAAGAAGCCCGTGTGGGTAGCAGGTATTTACTTAAAATAAGTATCCTTTTACGGCTGCTATTTACTACCGCCGTGGAATTTTGTCTAGAAGCCAAATTGTGTAACGGCCCGGCGACTGCCGAGGTTTTATTGCCTTTTAAAAACACTGACAAATTCCCTCCCTTCACAAGCTGAGTGCAGTAAATTCACTCTGAAGTACGTCTGTCCATAAGGATTTTCCAATAGCTGTAAAATATTTGAAAGGTTCTAAGATAAGGGCATAAGATTGGAAACGTCTGAATCTTCAAACATATGCATTTATATTCAATAATTCAGTCTCCGTTTTAAAACTGATTGATAAAACGACATATAAAAAGACTTTTAAAATCAAAAGCAAAGGCTTTTCAAATACGCAGTGGTAATAAAACAGCAAACTTTACCCAAAAACTTCTTCGATGATGAACCACAAAATACGGGCTTCATGTAAAAATACTCTTTTTTCCTAACACAGATAATCATGAAATAAATCAGCCTAATTACTTTTGTTTAGCTGAACTAATTAAGATGTTTTGGCTTTATTCGTCACTTGCCCTGGAGAGTCGGTGGCCACAAATTACTCAAGTATACACCGCTTGTAAGCCTAAGTCAACAGAAAGGGACTGAAGTGTCGTGTCCTTAATAGTCATAATCTTTTGGATAAATAACAAAGTTGATGTATGTTTGGCAGCCTCAGTGACGCAGTTAGTTTAGAGCTGGATATGAAAATACAGGTTGTAGATTTAATCACGGCGCCGAGACAAATGATTCTTTCGAGGTTGGATGTTGTGACACCAAAAACGTCTCTCGTCGATTCTGATACACTCAACAAAATACAAATATACAGGGTATATCAAGACCGCGACCGAAAACGAAGCCAGGTGGTAGTTTTAGCGGCTACAGACACAATGTAACAAAAAATTTTGCAATTTTGTATGTATTATTGTGGATTCAAGACTATTTGTGCGACTGTTAGATATATTAGATATATGACCGCCTCCATGGCGCAGTTGGTTAGTCGCCGCCTGTGAAACGAGATGCCGTGGGTTCGATCCCCGCACCGAAACAAATGTTGGTGTGATCCACAGGTATTTGTTTCGGGTCTGGGTGTAAGTGAGACCGAAAAGTCTCTCGTAGTCTCTGCTACGACGACACAAGACTCGATCTTAGTGTGAGGTCAGGACTATGTATGTCACTGTTGGGCGTATTTATTTATTTATATTTTATTAATATTATACTAGTGGGCCAAGACTAACCATAGCGTGACTCTTTCTACGAAAGTTAATTAAGAAGTAATTATGTCTGTTCAATTCCCTAATATATTCTTCAATCTATAGAATGGGTACTGGACAAACCAATCCGTTAAATTCCCAATACTAAAGAAACGGATGATTTATGAAGGAATGTTTATTAACTTGCAAAGTGATTTTAAATCACTGGTTGTATGAGTAATGTTTGTACCTGTCTGTCGTTAAGTTTCATACTGTAATAAAACGTGTGAAATCTGCGAGGCTTTTGACTGTAGGTTACCTAATGCGAAAGTCGAGGTCTGGAAAGTAGGTTCGAATCTTGGGTAGGGAAGGATTATTTTTTATGAAGATATTATTTTAAATACTGGCAAATAAGATGATCTACAAAATTTGTCGCTGGCACTACTTAGATAAAAGGCGGTTTACGTCTACAAATATAAATATTCGACAAATACTTTAATACATTAAAATAAGAAATAATAAAACAAATAAAGCAAAAATGATACAAAAAAACAGTATAATTACCATAATGTTTTACTAATGAGTTTACTTTGTAGTTAGAAACTAATAAGACACAGAATATTTAAATCACAACAAAAAAAAATAGAACAATTTTAAATGTGTATTTTAAATCCAAATTTCAAAGAAAATAATCTATAAGTTTTGTTTTGTAAGAACTTACTGAGGGTTCTGTAAGTTTCTTGAAGCCAGCGTCAACTGTTTGAGCCACGATATTTTGCTTTCATACTTTATCAAGTTCCATACAATTCACTTAAACGTTTAAATATTGTTGTTTGAGTCCCTCCGTGGCGCTGTTGGTTGAGAGTTAGGTATGAAACGAAAAGCTGTTGGTTTGATTCCGTTCCGAGAGTATTGTTCGTATGACCCACAAACATTTATTTCGTTTTAATAAATAAATAATCACACCCAACAGTCACATACATAGTCCTGACTCCACACTAAAATCGAGTCTTGTATCAGAAACTACGAGACACTTTTCGGTCCCACAAACACCCAGATCCGAAATAAATACCTGTGGATCACACAAAAATTTGTGACGGAGCGAGGATCGAACTTACGGCCAATCGTTTCACTGCCGGCGTCAAACAACCTAGACCTCGAAGTCTGTCATTTTTTATTAAATATAAATTACAGTTTACCTATATTTACATCTTTTGTGTTCTCGTGCAGGATTTCAAGAACCAAACAAAATGCGTCAGTAAAATAAAAGTAAGAATTTCATTCGTTTTTTTTCAAGAGTTAATACGATATTGTAGTCGGTTGTCGCTTCCCATGTTGCTTTAACGACATTGTATTTAGCTTTTACCATAATATTGAAAGTGAATTTCCTTCGTTTCTAAGAGCCGCTTCATCAAGTCGACCCACTTTCTATAGAAAATGTGATATCGTCATTATATTCAATTTATCACTCTTCACTAAATTGTTTATGACGTAAAATTGTACGCATGTTTATATTGTTTAGATAATTATATTGAAGAAACGTAAGACACGCAACCACAGGCGTTGTCATCTTTAATTTTTCTTAATAACTAAAGATACTAATTGTCTCTTTGTTCTTGTGTCTGCCCTTATTCCATACGTTCATTTTGAAGAGATAAAAGGACTTTGGCTGTGTCGCAAAGTGATTGAGTTTTTAATTTTACGATCGCCTTCCTGTCTAACATCAAACCATTAGGGATTTGTCCTTTTAGTCTTACACGTCGGCTACTCGCCGATGGATAAAATACTTCTACGTCCTAACTTTATCACAGAACGACGTAAGATTCATTGAACATGAACAACATTTTTGGTAATATATGTACATCATGGTTTCTTAGATTTACGCGAATGTTACACATTGAAATAAAATGTGTCCGCCTCGTGAACACGAAAGCTGTAAAGCAATCGAAACGTTGGGAAGTTATAAAATGTAAACCAAATCGCGATAAAATCCGTAAAAATTGTTTTATTTCAAATATATGTACATTTTAGAAGAAGCTTTAACTTATGAATTTACAAGTCATCTGCTTGTTTCGAATATTAGCACCTGGGCAACTACTATCTCCTAATAGAAAAACTCACACAAATGTTATACTTGCATATATTATTTATGAAATTTGGAGTAATATTGTTGTAATTATGTACGTACAAATAAAAGAAACAGCTGCAAACAGCATTTACACTCCACTACGATGTAATTTCCAGAAAAATGTGTCGAAACTTCACAAAATAAGGCTTGTTCAAGTACAAAATTATTTTGTTAAGAACACCGTTTTTTCGCTCGCTGCTAACTTTGTTTTAATTTATTTTCACACGAGTAAAATTCTTTAGATATCTTGTAGGTTTTCCAATAAATTGTTAGTTTTTATGTTTATTGATTTTGGAAACATAGCCATTGGGAGCAATTTAAAGCAATGTACCGAATGCTGTTATTAATTAACTACGTATATAAAAATTATCAATTCTTCCACGCTTTCATTAATCTTATAGATCTGTCACATTGTGCAGGTATTGTACACATCGAAAATAAGCTTTCTTACATCATGACGTTAATAAGGGCGATGTTTGCATAAAATTCAAAGCGAATTAATCAGAACTTCGCACAAATGTTGATCAGTTTGAAACAATTGCAAAATCAATCTATAGATGCAACCGAGCATAAACCAAACCGGGTGAAACCGGGCCAGCTGCTAGTATTCAATACAACGCCGTATAGTTTCCAATACAATTGATTATTCCGTATGTTAAATTGTGTACGCCGTTCTAGATAATACGCAGTGCACATAAGGGCTCTAATCGCTTGAAATGTCCTCGCAAACAAGGTGCATAGACGGCGAAACACCTTGAAGCTTTGATTAGAGCGTGTTCGCGTCAGAAGCGTGAACCAAACACAATCCTAACACGGAGCCCGACGTCCCTAACAAAAGCACACTAATGAGGAAATCGTGTAGACACTATCGACTATCAGATGCATTGATTGAGTGAAAGTAAGCATAATTGTAGTACAAAACCGCTGTTGCGACGCACAATGCAATAACAATGTAATGAACGCTGTGAACTTGGGAGAAAAGTAGAACGCGCGGTATGGTCGGAGATGAATTTAATTTTACCGAGTTCGGCTCTCACGGCACGTTACGTTTTTTTCTTGTAATATTCACGTTTTCTTGAAAGTAACTAAGTGTCCATGGAAGTTGGCTTTTATTTTTTTTCCACCAGTTCTTGCATTTTGTATCATATGATAGCGTAACTGAAATTTCGAGCGGCGAAAATAGTTGGACCGAGTTGTGTAAGACTTTTATTACTGTTTGTAATACATTTTTAACGAAAATGAGAAGGTATTTTAATATGCATAAATATTTTGTTTAGCTTACAACTGTACCCGTCTAGTCTCGGTCATGAATGCGGCACTCCTACTGCTTTGTCATACGCAAAAAATGTATACTTATAGCATTGAAATTTAAACTTGGCAATATTTACAGTAGGTACCTAAAAAAATGTACACTAAAAGATAATAAACGTTTCCACATGTTACATTATGGGACGAAGATTTGGCCTTCAAGCATTACGAGAAAATTTTACTATTTTGCTGACCCCTAATAATAAAAAAACCATGCCTAATAAAAAAAAACACAAATTGTATCACGATTAATTTCCCACAAACCTCTAAGTAAACTAAATTCCGTTTAGGCGCACCTTTATTCTAAGTATAACTGCAATCTCCGGTAATTATGATCGTAAAACACAGCAACCTCTCACACAAATCGGTTCGCAAGGCGCAGTTTTGCTGTCAACGTATCGATTTCGTTAAATATGTGAGGTTACTAGATTTCGGATATGAATTTAATTCTATCCATTGTTATCTGAAATGTTTAATGGAATACCAAGAAAAGGAGCTGTTTGACGACAGGATGATAAACAGTCACCGCCGCTATGAACACCCACAACACTAGAGGAATCGTCGGTACGTTGCCGGCGTCAAGGAAGGCTTTCAAGGATTGCTTGCCTGGGGGAAACTGTTTTATCTTTAAACTCCAGGATATTCAAATTATTCTAAAACTGGAAAGTCGCAAACAAAATATTAATAAACCTAAAAGTTTAACTTAATAATTTCTGTTCTCAGCGCAACTATACAATCGAAAGGCCAGTGATGCGTTTCATTTTATAAATGCCAATTTTGTTACACGTATAGATAAAAACAGATCACATGTAAAAATAACTAAGCCAGTCTTATGACATTGTATGGGAAGGTGTAATTGTTCTTTTCGTTACACACGCACGGCTCACACGAATATTATTACTAAACGCAACAGAATCTTACATAATCAATTACTTCACTTGCACTACTTTATATCTTTGTCAATTAATTGACATAATTATTTTGCATGTTTTTATGACATAGGTATTTTAACCGGAGACAGCGATGACTTATTTACATTACTATCCTACAGCTGTTTTCTTAATATTTATTAAAATGAAAAACTACTTATTTTAAATACATCATGAAATCACTTAGATGTTACACAAATTATTGACAGCCTCCGTGGCGCAGTTGGTTAGACGCCGCCTGTGAAACGAGAGGCCGCGGGTTCGATCCCCGCACCGAAACAAATATTTGTGTGATCCACAGGTATTTGTTTCGGGTCTGGGTGTTTGTGAGACCAAAAAGTCTCTCGTAGCTTCTGATACCCACGACACAAGACTCGATCTTAGTGTGGGGTCAGGACTATGTATGTGACTGTTGGGTATATTTATTATTTATAATTATTTATTGTTATTGTTATTATCACCAAAGTTAGGACAGCACCAGATTTTTGACGGAGTGCTAAGAAAACTAGCAATTTTCAGGGCACCAACATTTTTGTAAATATTCTGCAGTAAACTTACAGCAGTGTTTCATGTCTGAATGGCCACCATGCATACTTTAAAACGTTTCATTGACTACCTCAGCTCGTTCCAACATCAGCTATGTTCATTCAATTCCTTTGTAGGGCCGCAATGCCTTTGCCATTGAAAAAAAATCACCATCTGATAGCCGCTATCGACTACCAGCTTAACATTCAGTTTTTTATGTTATTTCCCCTATAGCAATTTCATAAGAATTTATTCCAATTTAAAAACATTATTTTAAAATGAAAATTCCCTATTATCCGCATAACTTTCATAACGATCACTTTTATCCGACTTTATGATGCTTTTATGTAAAACAGATAGGAAAACAATCAGATAGGCGAGGTGATTGAAAAAGGCAATAGTAGTTTACATACCAGAGTATGAGGTGCATTGTTATCAAAAAACATTTTTAATCCAGCCTTCCACACGGTCCGATTTTTATCGGATCAGCTGTTGGACGTGTTGTGCCAACCGATGAGAGTGTACTATTAGCTTACACACACAAGCCTCAATGGTAATGTCTAGGGTTGACACACTGTCGTGAACTATGACATCAAAATCTACAATACCCAGAAATATTGCAAAGAAATACATTGCATCCCTAACCGTGTACGGAATCTATTAATAATTATTTTCCCTTTCTGAACGTTCCTTTGTGATTCTGCAGGAAGGTGCCAGGCGATAACCACAAATACATTCATCACAACGTGAATGATTTAATATCGCCTGTCGGGACTAACGGGAGATACAATGACGTAACTAATTGCCGCGATTTTCTTTGTAATTTTGATGTTTTATTTCCGCGATTAACGGAATTTATATTTTCTTGAACAATTGTATGAGTCTTCGTTTCTTTGTAAGAGAAGTTTAGAGCACTGCTATTTCCTATATTTCTGTCTTTGTTACGTTATATAAGTGGGCGAAAGAGCAATGTTACCTAAATCTAACGTAATCTGTAATTGTATATATAGAAGATTCCTGGTAAAATAATTATTACCTTCTGAAGTATGAAAATTTCCTATAAAAAATATGAACATCTATGCAAACTTTAATCTAATTAAATGTCCTCAGGCGAAGACTTTTATTAAATGTATCACCTTATGTAATGTGCGGAACATCTAAGCCGTTTTTTTTTGTTTCTAGACTTTACGATGTGCGTCTTCTATAACTCAGTGTTCATTGTTTAATTTAGCAGAAATATGTTAGTATTTTTAAAGTGATAGCTAAGAGAGCATATAACACGGAGAACAGAGAGAGCCGATGGGAAAGACAACTTCTCGAGTAGAGGCAAGTAAAGATAGGCGCGGTATCGGTCTTCACAAGGTGAACAGACAACGTGATAAAAGTTGCAGGGAATCGCTGGATACAGCTATTTCAGACAAGTCGTTATAATATCCTTGAGAGAGGCCTATATTTAACAGTAGTCCTCCTGTACCTGGAAATTATGATGTTATTTCTCCAAATAAATCAAATAAGTAAATGTCGATTGATAAAACACATCAATTAACCTACAACGTCAATATTTCCAATACAAATACAGTGGAGTGGAGGTGCGGGCGGGACGTAGGAACCTCGCTTCCGCCTTCCGGCATAATTGCGCACCGGCCCGTACTTTTCCTATCCATACACATACGCCGTTTACCTATTTGTTTTCTAGTATTCTAATAATAAATATTTTATAAAAATATTTTATGTTAAATTAAATAGATGTTTTAAATTAGCAAAAGGGTCATACATAAATGCTCCCAATAATCACAGTGTTGAAAATGTATAGTTGAATACTTGTCTTGTCTTGTGAATATGTTGTTATACGTGAAACTTTTCGGTTAAGCAACACAAATAAACTTGCACACGCACAAATACTTCCTCCTGACATAAATGTTTGTCTTGTCGCAAACTCGCAGCATCTTGGTTTGACAGCAATCAAAGGTGGATAGCCCAATTTGATTCGAATACATGACACATATCACAAACCGTATGTTTAAACTTTAAATGTTAAATTAAACTTTCAATTAGATTAAACTTTAACTGTTAACTTTCTTACAGGTCTCTCATAGACAGAGGCCGCCTGGCGTGGTACCACCGCAATGGCAATTTCTCCCGCTAAACAGCAGTATAAATGCACTGTTGTGTTCCGGTTTGAAGGACATTGTAACCGGAGTAACTACTGAACATAATGAGACATAACGTCTTATGTCTCAGGATGGCGAGCGCAGTGATATGCTAAGCATTACTTTGTAATTCATGGTGTTGCTACTGTCCATGAGCGGTCGTATCGCTTATCATGGCATGCTCGTCTCGCCGTTCATTGCAATAAAAAAACATTAAAAAATCATCGGTCAATCGTTCTACTATAATTATTCCTCAAAATATGTATACAAAAACGATCTCTTTATAAATGTAGTACTAAACCGCGCTATCTATATGCTTTTGCAAATACTAAACCATTCACTATCAAAACTAATATCACGAATGCTCGATAAAAAAGCATTCACCAACTTCAAAATAGCTATCCTATCTCGTCTATACGCTTGAAACTAGATCTCTGATATGTACAAACCTATAAAAGGTTGCTACTTGTTAAAAGCACCTACTTGGGATATAATGGTCTACATATTTTGTACGAAGAAAGGAGTTGTTATCGAAAGATAAAATTCGCATCTACTTCGTAACTGCCAATGATAACTTATTCGAAAAGCCCATTTTAGGCCAAATTTATGGTTGATTTAACTCGTTTATACGACAAAAGAAGTTTCTCGAACGATCGGCTGATAGGCTAATGTTGGGGATATTTGTTAATACTTTGTGAATTCGATCTTGGAAACGATAAAAATATCCGTGACGTAAAAATCCCTATTTATAAGGATACACAATTGTATTGGTAGGAATGTGCTGGCTCAATTTTAGTCAAAAATATCAAACAGCCAATCGATTATAACGCTTCTTCGCTATATTGGTAGAACAACTGTGAGTGACAGCTTGACGCGCTTCCGAAAAAAAATCGATTGTACGTCACTCCAGTGTAGGAGTATCACTGAGTTATCCACTCGTCTTCCCTATTTTTTAAATATGAATGTCAATAAAGACCCTGAATCAATTTTCCAACTTCATTTTTGTTAAATATATCAACACTTAATTAAGTTATTAATCATCTGTCGAACCTCTACAAGTGGCCATATACTATGAAAGCACTTTATAAGTAAAAATTGAGTACATTTTAAATAAAAATCCGTACATGTACAATTTACTTCCAGTTACTTCCCAAATTCCATAAAAGTATCAGATCAATCGACAAACTGCGCTCGGGCGCGACGCTAATTGATTTCGCACCTGTGATAACGATAATATATTGAGCACCGGAGATCGGCTGGCAGTAAACACGCACCGAGAGCCCGCACACGGACAACTCGTGGACGTGACGAGAATGTTGCAAGCCCCATCCGTATCAATTACCCATACGATCAATAGGCAAATTCGGCAACGTTACACAACCGAGACGGTGATCTTGGCAACGTACACCTTAGATTACACGACACAACAGAAGAAAAGGGATCAGGCTTAGATCACTTTGACGCCTCTAATATATTTTCTATTCACCAACACAGTTAAACCAAACCTAACGAGCTACACTGAACACTCTACTTTATTGTGAACCCTGTGGTTTTAATTAATTAACTATCGACTACTAAAGCCAATGAATCCGCCGAACGGTGCATTAAATTCCGCACATCCTAACGGCTTGCATAGAATCTCGCCTTAATTGCAAAGAGCGGCGTCAGCTAAGATTTACCAATTAAGGGGATCGGGAGCGGAACCACTTGCCCGCTCAGCTAGCTCGGCGAGCTCAGTCGAGCACAGCAGCCAGTAGACCTCCACGTGAATGCGTACTTATGTCGGGCACAGAGCACCCGCACTACACCGCCCGACGCACGCCAATAAAAAAACAAAAAGGGCCCCCGATTTCCATTTTATGAACAATGAATCTATAAGAGGAATTTTTATTTGAAATTGGAATATTAAAATATGTCCATTCCACTTCTAATGGGTAATGCAAAACGGTTCGTGATCGATTTTATAAAGTGCACTCCCCAGACTATAAATTAAACATTTGACGTCACAAAACTTTCCGATGACTCGTAAAATCTTTTTAGATTCGAACTAAGAACATAATTATAGTAATTTCATAAAAAAATCCAATTCAATTTCGGTTTGCAACAAAGAAGATTAGGCCAGAGCCAACAATTTTCATAAAAAAATACTTATCAAGGGGAAAAGTAATTTGGTTCTAACGAGGCAGGGTCGGAATTTGCCAATAATAATGTTCTCCGCAGCCGAACCGGATCGCACTGTCGAAGTGTTTGTACAATAATGAGATTAAAGGAAGTATTTCTTTTAAACTTATCCGTCTTGCAGGCAGTTGAAACCCCCCACTTGGTTTGGAATGAGAAGACAAAGGAAGTGGAATAGAGGCGAGATAAATTAACCAATAAAAACAAATATGCGACACGTTTCAACGCGACTTTCATTATTCCCAGACACGATATCACATTACCTGAAGATAGAATTTACGCCTCGCGATTAATTATTTGCGAGATTATGTTTGGATTCCCGGAAAAAAATATCAAAGCCGTACCGAAACTCGATTCACTACAAACTTCTTTATAACATTCTTAAAATCCCTGAGACTACGAAGCCTTACTAGTCTCATTAAATCAATTGTCCTTGAGTCCAACTCAAAGATCCGAAACAATGTTTGCCACAATAACATCTATGACAGCGAATTTTGATTCTATATCCCCATTACAAGATGATACGAAATACAGAATAAACTTAACATGACACTGGCAAACTTACGACGCCATATTATTCATTCCGCACACTCGTACAAGCGATGCGTTCAACTTCCTACATTTGAGAACTTTCCGCTCACATCAAAACGGATCTAATTTTACTTTGACGTTAAATAGGCCTCGGTTGACATAAACTCATCTGTCGACATCAAAAATTAATTAAAAGTTTATGCCAATTTGAACGCGGTGATAAATAACTTACAGAATAAACTTTTGTAGCATCTTGGGCCGCTTGGTAGCAATTAATGTGCGGTGAAGTAACAGCTCTTTGAACGAAACTATAGAAGAAGTGGCAACTTGTTATTAATTTATTGTTCACGAACTTTGTCTTTCATTGCCATTCCTTTTTGTTGTGTATGTGTGTGGTTACGCCACTTTGGAGTGTTTGTGTGTGACCCTTCAGTCTTGAATAAATGCTTGTACGGAACGCACCTCTATTATTTAACAGTGGCGACGAGGATTAAACAAAAATAAAAAAATGTCGATCGGTAAAGTCAGTGAATTCGTGGTGAAAGACGGAAAGTGGTCTAGTTATGTGGAAAGAATGGAAATGTACTTTTTAGTAAATAAAGTATCGGACGAGCTTAAGCTCCCCACTTTGATCTCCTGCATGGGCGAGGAAGCATACGAATTATTATCCACTTTATCTAGTCCCAAAAAACCATCCACATTAAAGTATAGTGCAGCAGTGGAATTACTTGCAAGCCACTTGGAGCCAAAACCATCTGTGTTAGCGGAACGATATAAATTCCGACAACGCCGGCAACTCACGAACGAAACCATAGCGGATTATACATCAGAATTGAGAAAGTTGTCCAAACATTGCGAGTTCGGGTCGTCGCTGGAGGAAAACATTCGCGATCAACTAGTGTGCGGCCTAAAAAATGAAGTAATCAGGCAGCGATTATTCGCAGAAGAGAACCTACAATGCAATCGGGCTATCGCGTTAGCATTGTCATTGGAGGCCGCTGAACGTGATGCTAATGCTGTGGAGCGAAATAACGTGGAGCTGACAGGAGAACTGCATAAATTGAATTTAGAGGGATGTCCGAAATGCGGGAATAAACGACATACCGCTAACGAGTGCACATACAAAGACTTCGTGTGCAGTTGGTGCCACGAAATCGGTCACCTGCGAAGAATGTGTCCAAAAAAGGAACATTGGAATGCGTACAATCATACAAGACGGTTACAAGTGGCGGAATCTGCCACACGCGGAGGGCGCGTGATGGGCCGCGGTGAGGGCGGCCGTCGAGGAAGAGGGGCATGGCGCGGGTCGCGCGGTGCAAGCCGAGGGGGCCGGGAGCGGGCTCCTTTACATTTGTTGGACGAACAGGAACCCATAGGCGATTCCAAAAATGAGTATGAAGAGGAAGAAAACGAGCCTATGTATCAAATGTCACTAAGTAATTATAAACCGGTGTGTATAACAGTTAAGGTTCAAAATTGTTTGCTTAGTATGGAAGTTGATACTGGATCTGCCTTATCTTGCATAAGCAAAAATGTTTATAATGAATTGTTTAGCACCCTACACTTAAAGCCGTGTTGTTTAAATTTAAAGTTTTATGACGGTTCAAGTATCCAGCCTGTGGGTTATATAGAGACTATTGTTACTTACAAAGGTATAACTAAAACTTTAGATTTGTATGTAATAAACAAAGGAACAACAAACTTGTTAGGAAGGCAATGGTTGGCTGAATTAAATATACCAATAAAAATATTTAAAGTTAATTCGCAAAACAACTACATAGTTGACAATAAAAGTAATAACAAAATGTTAATAAATGAAATTGTTTCTAGGCATAAACTGTTATTCGACGGCACGTTGGGTAAATACACGGGAGGCACGGCCGAGTTGTGTGTGCGCGACGGGGCTACCCCCATCTTTTGCCGCGCGAGACCACTGCCATATGCGCTGCGCGAGCGCGTCGATGCCGAGCTCGACGCCATGCTGCGTGCCGGCATCATTGAGCCGGTTGATCACTCCGACTGGGCCACGCCGCTGGTCGTGGTGCGCAAAGCCGACGGCGGTTTGAGATTATGTGCAGATTATAAGGTAACCCTCAATAAAGTCTTAGCGATCGACAGATTTCCAGTTCCTAAAATGGAAGACCTATTTAGTGATCTCAGTGGAAACGTTTTATTTACAAAACTAGATCTTTCGCAAGCTTATAATCAAATTGTTTTGTCAGAGAAATCTAGAGAATATACAGTGATAAATACCCACAGAGGATTATTTAAATACAATCGACTAGTATACGGGTTATCGTCGAGTCCCGGGATTTTTCAAAAACTGATGGTAAGAATGTTTAAAAACGTCCCAAATGTAGTCGTTTTCTATGATGACATATTAATAAAAAATAAAGACTTTGATGGCCATTTAAAGTCCATTAAACAAGTATTAGAAATTTTGGAAAACAATGGGTTAAAAATTAAAAAGAGCAAATGTGAATTTTTGGCAAAAGAAGTCAAATATCTAGGTTTTATAATTGACAGAAATGGGGTAAGAGTAGACCCGGATAAAATCAAACCAATTATAACAATGCCCCATCCTAATAATGTCACGGAATTAAAATCGTTTCTCGGAATGGTAACTTTTTATGGAAAATTTATTAAAGATCTAAGCACTCATTTAGCTCCTCTTTACGATCTTTTAAAAAAAGGTAAACATTGGCAATGGAAAACCGAACAAAATTCTGCTTTTGTTCGAGTAAAGAGTTTTTTGTGTAGTACAAAAGCACTAGCACACTTCGACATACATTGCGAGTCAGTCGTAACGGTCGACGCAAGCGGGCGCGGGCTAGGGGCGGTACTAGCCCAACGCGAGCTCGGTGGCGAGGAGCGCGTTGTTGCATACGCTTCTCGCTCACTCACATCTCACGAATTACATTACAGTCAAATCCACAAGGAGGCTCTAGCGATTATTTTCGCTATGGAAAAATTTCATCAATACTTGTACGGGAGGAAGTTCGTATTACGCACCGATCATAAACCTCTTGTGAGCATTTTTGGCCCTAATAGTGGTATTCCTAGCGCGGCAGCCAGTCGTCTGCAGCGATGGGCAATTAAATTGTCCGCTTACGATTTTATAATTGAGTACATTAGTACCGATAAAAACACTGCCGACGTTCTCTCGCGTTTAATTGAGTCCCAAAAAAATGAGGTGGCTTCTGAAGAACAAGAGTTACCAGAGCAAACATATTTGCACTTTTCCGCAGAAGCGCTATTACTAGATTACAAGGTTTTAAGAAAGGAAACGGCTCGTGACCCAATTTTAAGTCGCGTTTTAAGTTGTTTAGCGGATGGCTGGCCGTCGGATATCGAAATTAAGGAAATGATGCCGTATAATAATAGGAAGAATGAATTATACTGTGAACTCGGATGTATCATGTGGGGTCATCGCGTGGTTATACCAGCTTCATGTAGAAAAAAAGTTATTTCAGAACTACATGACTCCCATATGGGAATAGTGAAGACAAAATCGCTAGCTCGGAGTTACGTTTGGTGGCCGGGGATAGACGAAGCGATCGAAGCGGAATGTCGCGCCTGCACTATATGTAGCGCCGTAGCCGACGCACCGCCCGCGCACACGCCGCGCTCGTGGCCTTGGCCGTCCCGTCCCTGGTCTAGGTTACATTTTGATTTTTTAGGACCTATATGTGGCCTAACCTATTTAGTAGTAGTAGATTCATGTTCTAAATGGATCGAAGCGATTAAGATGAAAAGTACTACAGCACAGGCGGTAATATCCGTACTTCTGGATTTGTGGTCAAAATTTGGTCTGCCGAAACAAACGGTCAGTAACAATGGGCCACCGTTCACGAGCACAGAGTTCCAAAATTTTTTAATGTATAATGGCATCGAACATATTTTCACAGCCCCTTATCATCCAGCTTCTAATGGGGCTGCAGAAAACGCGGTCAAAATCTGTAAACGCACTATTAAAAAGGCATTTAAACAAAATTTAGATGTAGACACGGCACTGTGTAGATTTTTGTTAGCCTATAGAAATACAGAACACGCGACTACCGGTGATAGTCCAGCCTTTATCTTACAGGGTCGTAATCTCCGAATGAGGTTAGATAACCTAAAACCAGAGAGAGAAGGGCGAGTTATCATGCGCCAAGAGCGCAGTGAGAGGGACGCGGGAGGAACGCAGCGCCAGCTCGAGCCGGGAACTTTAGTCTGGTATCGCGATTACACTAAAAACTCTGATAAATGGGCAGAGGGTACAGTCATTAAAAAGTTAGGTAATAGTGATTACTGCGTAAGATCTAGTTTTGGAAATGACATTCATAGACACGTCGATCAGCTGAGGCAGAGGGTAAAAAGCTTCGAACACAGCGAACTGCCTGGTACGATAGTGAGACCCGATGTTTTAGCGCGGGAATTTGAAATAAGTAGGCAACCTCGTAAATCTTTGACAGTTCCCATGACCAGCGAGCGAGAGCCAGAACCGAATGAAAACAATTTAAGACAGAGTGCCAGCTCCTCACACTTATCTTCGAAAAACACCACGTCAGCGGTATCAGATGAAGTCGCGACCACTTCTTATAGCCCTTCGGTAGAACCCAATGTGTCGCCGGATATAAAAATAGGTACCGGAGGTACAAGTCGCCCCTTGCGAAACCGTAAACCTCCAGTGCGATACGGTTTCGAAGAAATAGATTAAGACATGTTAAATTTAGTATGTTAAGTTTTTAAAATAGAGAATAAGGAATCTTGGATACGTATTTGTTAATTATAGTAAGCTTAGTATAAATTGTAATAGTTAAGTAATGATATATTCTTTTTTTTGTGTATTTAATAAGGGTGGAGGTGTTGTGTATGTGTGTGGTTACGCCACTTTGGAGTGTTTGTGTGTGACCCTTCAGTCTTGAATAAATGCTTGTACGGAACGCACCTCTATTATTTAACACTTTTCAGAAATTACGGTTTAAATATTGAATAAGTTGCGGTTAATCAATGAAATCCTTAAAATTAGCAATAAATCATTAAAAAAGTTTATAAAGGGGATATAATCTAGTAACTCTCCGAAATTAATTCAAAGAATATTTCTCGTAAAAGGTTCTTGAGGAGTTATTAAACGCCAGACGATGAGTTACTGTATTTACTGATATTAAAACAGTTGATTTATTTATCAAAACCATCTGATGAAACAAAGTCTAACGATCCTATAAAACAGATTCTCCAAATGCTTCCTTAATAGTTCCTTTACAAACCAACGTGGTACAAGCAGATAGCATCGTCACATTGAAATATGACTAGCATTAATTCAATGTCCATTTAGAGTTCAGTATGCTCGCACCCGATAAACTGAGCGGACCTAATAACAGCCAATAATATCCACTCAGCACTCCAGTAGCGTTCCCCAGTTATTTCGCTCCATTCCTACAATGCTCCTTTAATTGAATGTCCATTGTTTACTTTATGTATCGTATTAAATGTATGTAAATTTATATTCCACCGTCCCTAGTAGGATTTGTGGGTGTTTTCTATTCGATATTAACTGTTTTTGTAGGGGTTGTGAAGAATTATTGCGTTTGACTTCATAATTTGCGTTTAGTTTAGCATTATTAAAAGAGTAGGATACGGGACGGTGGAAAATTAAAGCAGTAATTTAGAAATAGAAAGGCTATTTAAAAAGATATTTGATTTTTCATATGTTTATTGCATTGATTTTGCCATTTAATATTTTGTAACTTTAACTTGGATTGCCTTGTGGATAAACCTATAATTACACCAAAAAAAAATATTTCACATGAGTTTTTCCACACACAATAACCTTTTAAATCACCACAAAAATACTATTATGGTTATGAAGGTCAACAAATGAGGTCGAAATGTTACCAGCCAGGATAATCGTTCACTTGAAGAAGAAAATATTTTTCAAGGACTTTATTAAAAAAATAATGACTTTTGAAATAGGAATTCATTTGAACGTTCTAAAGCCACGCTCAGCTCATAGTTTCAAATCATTGAATTGAATTACGAGTATTTTTAATAAGTGTTTACTGAATGTAAACTGTTTTGTGGCGCAATACCGATGTTCAAGTGACATAACAAATGAAACCGCGGCGTTTGAGCACAGCTGCGTGCTTGTGTACCGAACACCACAACACTGTCATTATCCACATATAAATTTCATATGTTTGCAATCTACGTCTACTGGAACGATTAATTTTCAACTGAACGCAATGTGTATGAGCCACTGTCTTGTAGAAAACCGATGTGAAGTAACTGTATTAAATTCTGACGTCGCGTTGCGTTTGGTGAATGAATTTGCCGGAGATTCCACCTTGTCTTGTATTTTTAATTATACTTATAATGTGACTAAGTTTTCGTAATTAAAATATATTTGTTAAAAACAATATTTTTGATAACTGGCATTATGATCGACGATCTGTAGGAGGCAACAGTGAATTTTAAGGCATCCAATATACTTACGGTCCACAATTTTTGGTATTAAAGAATGAGAATAGTTACGAAAGCAGTTGCTTATTTCTTTGGCCTGTACCATCAAAAACATCTCTCCAAACTATTGTCCCAAAACAGCCATACTCAAACGCGTGGACAATAAGCGTAATATCGTGACGGGTCCTGTGTTAGGTACAGGTGTTGCGATGAGCACAGCGCAATAACCCTTTGTAGCAGCTCGGGGCTCGATCTGCCCAAGTTGTTTGTGGCGCAAACTTTGAAATGAGCGAGGCTCGCGTGTTATTACTTCATCTGTGCGTCAGTTTGGGAATGAAGGTGTATAATCGGTTTTCTATTGAGGCTAGCTGGAGGAAATTTCGCCTGTCGGGTTGTTCAGTAGAGTAATTTAGGCACAAGAGTAGAATTTGTTCACCTATGTTTTAGCCTCTACGGATTTTTTTTGTGACCTGGAGAAATGGAAGTAAAGAGATTGTATTTATAAAACTTGATACATATTAAGAATTCTTTATCATGAAACATCAATATCATTTAATTAATATGGTTTCTAAAAATAATATGACCCATATCTTACTAAAGCTTGGTCTCAAACTCAATCATAAACTCCAGGAATTTAAAATTTAGATCGAGTAATCAATCAGTAACAGATGCTTTTTATTTAAGTACTTTCCTTAATACAATCACTATACTGCACATAAAAAACCTCCCTATATCCTCCGTAGAATAATACATATAAAATTTGCCCGCCTGACAGCCAAATAGGCAATCCCAAAGGAACAAATCAGGGGAACAATAGGTTCTATTAAACTTAACCCATGCGTCAGCATTGTAATTTTCTATACAATATCTTGTTAATGCACAATGTTAGATTAATCAAATTTCAGGAATATTATCCGTGTTGTGGTTATTTGATCAAAATTCGAAATGGATAATTTTAATTTGATGGTAATGGAAGTATCGGTGATACTGAAATCTCTTGTTTTTCTGGCTTTAACCTTATAATGCGTAGTATTTCGTACCTATGCGTTCAGTTGCAAGTTAAAATAATACTGGGAGGACTACATAGTTTCCATTTTTATTACTTTACAACTCGAATATGATCGCCCACGGCTGAGCACGAGATTTTTCTACAACCCAGAGTATGATATTGAGGGCTTAAGTCATAATCCACGGTCGGATCTAGCACGGCTAGATCGAGGCGAGGCTAGAAAATATAAATGAAATTCGTTTTATTCAAAACGTTCCCCAAAACAAAATAGTTAGTATCCGTTGAACGGTGAATTTATTTTTGCTCCTACACCTGCAGTGGAATTGTATAGCGGAAAATACAGTGTCACCTGGCTCTTTATACCTACTTGAAGGGGACCAACAATTTTGCATTCTGCCAATAACGTGGCGAAATAAATCGCTGCGCTTGTGAGAAATTGAAAGAAATCGCCGAGTTATTTCTGTCGCATCGTCTATAATGCTCAAATGTAAAAAGGTTCTATATTTAAATTATTTAAAAAGAAGGTTGCCGCGGAATATAGGTTGGTTGAATTTTTTTATTTTATTAATATTGTATATAAAGGAAATAACGTGAAACCGCGTTCATTAAAATACAATACAGCGGTACTACATATAAATGAAGTACCTTTAAAAAATAGTAAATACGAACGACAGGTGATAACAATATTTTACTTTAATTGATTTGCACCGGTTCGATATTTTTCTTTTTAATTGATCAACCTGAGGCCAGAGGACCTATCAGCACGCCATGCCTAACTTAACCACCCCTCCATTCACTTTGGCACTTTGGCAGTCGCAGAGGCATCGTTAGCCTCTGTCCAACTAATAAACAATCTTTCTGATACACACATGAACAGCGTATAATATAAGAACTAACTTCAATTTTCCATTTACCCTCTCATTTTCCACGTAAAATCACTATTCTGTATTGATAAAGTATCGTATGCAATAAGTTATCACTGTTGGCGAACGGTGTTCTTAATTGCCAGCCAGCTTTGTCCATAGCTGTCGACTTTTTAGAACGCCATTCCGAACAGTTAAAAGGCGGAAATTGCAAATCGTGTGCGTTTCATCCGGAATAATGAATTTAGGGTACTTTGTTACCACGAAAATGTTCATTGAGAAGACAAAAAATCGGTTACTTTCGTTTTGCGTTTTTCTTAGTTGATAGTAATAGAAACAACTACGGGATACTCATGTTAATGTGATATTTATTAATGGTTATAATAATTAATTCATTGTCAAACTTTTGAAGATACAATGGTATGTCGTGATCGAGCAAAATGGAGATTATACTTACCCCCAAACGATTAATTTATTGATCCATTGTCAAACTTTTGAAGCGACAGTGGTATGTCTTGATCAAGAAAAATGGATTCCTATAATACCTACCTACCTACCTACCTTACAGAATAAAGGTTTAATATTATACATATATTTTTTAAAACATACATACATACATAAACTCACGCCTTTATCCCCGAAGGGTTGGACAGAGGCGCCACCAAGGCACCCACATTTCGCCATGTATGTTCCGTCCACCGATGTGATAGGGGGCGAGCCTATCGCCATATCGGGCACAAATTCCTGACTCCGGGCTGATAATGAATAGAAAAATCCAATATCACTTTGCCCGACCCGGGACTCGAACCCGAGACCTCAGCTTTGTAACCGTACCGTAATACAACTACGCCACCGAGGCAGTCAGCGAATATTTTCTTATTAAAATTTATTATTTTTATGAGATTAATAATACTAATTTCAGTTTTTAATTAGCCGACTGATACAGAGTTGAGTGTTAATTTCCTAACCGTAGTTCTTTTGTAAAAAAGGCACTTAATACAAAAATTATCATAAAGCTTCTAATAAAGCTGAAGTTAAAAAGCCTCATTCCGTACCCTAATCTGATAAATATTCTGAAATTTATAAAGGCTTTATTACAAAACTTTCGTTTAAAAGTAGCCTTGGATTTGTAGATAGTGAAATGTTAAATTTCTTCAAGAACGTTACGGTACACATTTATAAATAAATCGTTTGTTTGAATTGCTGGTATTAATCTTTTAAGATTTACTTTGTTTTATGATATTAGGAGCAATCTACAAATGATTTACCAAACAAGTTCACTTCTATAGCGTAGTGGTACAAAGATTTAGAGATTCCACGGGTTCCATTCCCAAACCGGAGCATTTTTTTGTATTGTTAACAAATACGTATGCTAGAAGTGCATGTTACAAAATATACGTATTTTTTTATTTCAAATACTTGGGAAACATGCAAAACAAGAAAGCATATAAACACTGTACAATTGGTAATACATGATCCAGTGAAGTATCCACAATTATCTCCTAAACACAAAGTAAATAGAACTTAATAAAATGTCTTATCGACCAAAGTCCTCAATATTTCACGGCACCTAATCTGCTCGTTCCACCAGTGGCTTTTATTTCAATTACGCCATAGCTCATTTAATTTCAGCGTAAACAGAATGGGCGATTTCAATTACAATTTTATTGTAATTTTGAATTATTTCCCAAACGAATGAATAGCTGTCGGCCTGAAGCCTACGCAAACACAGCCTCCTAACAAGTAATCATTGATGAAATCTATTTTTACCGATATAATTACCTTACAGCAATGAAATAATTAGAGCATGATACCATTTTCTGTGTTAAGAAATGTACTACGTGATACTTTGTACACAAAAAGCTGTAGAAAGTGGAATACAGTCCAATTGAATAAAGAAACAAAACTGCTCCCTTCAGTCAAAACTCTATAGCCTTCGTAGCGCAAACGGTTAAGATGTCGACTGTAAGAACAACAGGGAACGGGTTTGATTCCCTCACCAATCTAAATGGTTGTGAAATACACAAATATTTGTTTCGTTTCTACATGTGAACGAAAAGTCCCCTTAGTTTCTAGTAACCACGACACAAAAACGACACGACACGACACGTATCTTCATGTGATGATTGTCACATAAAGATTTATTTTAAGTTTATAAATTTGGCCACTCAGGTCCAAACCATATATTTGCAAAAATGCTCTCTATATGTAAAAAAAATTTTCAATCTTTTCGAAGAAACCTGCGATACTTCATTTTGTACATATTTCCACAAATGTATTCCATGTTTTTTTAACTAAATTACTCACCGTTTTACGCGGTTGTCACAGACAGATAGGTGCCACACCGACTCTAAAAAAGAGTTCTAATTGTGAAAGAGCACATTTTTAAAAGCAACCCTTGTGTGCAGACGGCGTACTGAATCCAGTATCCTTTATAGTTAGTAGTTTGATTTGTTTTATTTGTTGCCGGGTATTTTCCGATCCCCATTCACATGAATCAAACCGAACGGACTCATTTATTTGATACCGGCCGACAACATACACCCATAGCCGTATAGCCTGGATAATGTAGTTTGGCGTGATCAAGTGTAGGGTTAGCATTTTTGACTAATAGTTTTGTATAAAAAGTCACATTTGGGTAACATTTTGCCATTTCTGAAGCCGATGATGGTATTCGACTTTATTTATCACACAAAGAGAGTATTGTTTTCATTCAGCTCATTCCATATTACATGAAAAGAATAAAACCCGTACGCATCTTTCTTGCTAAATATTGATGTGTAATAATTATTATAAATATTTATCAATATCATTTACAAGTGGTTGAACAACTAAATTAAATCTAACAAATATGAAACACAAAACTTCACAACAAAACAGAATAACAACACAAGAGAAGTTCATTAAATTAAACTTTACAAACCTCAATACAGTTTGGAAGTATGAAAAATAAATTATATACAATTTGGACAGCCCCACTCACTAATCTCTATACAGCTGTTCACAGCGCTCTCGTTTTAGAATCCGTTTGGTACATCCTATCTAATTTCATTAAGTTAATGAAAATTGTTGAAGTAATCCAGCACTGTTCATAAACACGCCAACTTTTGCGAATAGATTACTCGTAGAGGCGAAACCTCGACTTTAGCGTATTAAAGTTTTTACCTGGATGAGCTAAATAAAGCATTGTTCGTGGTATTTTCATATCTGTGGAGATAAAGACTACCGTATATGATGGAAAACCCATATTAACCTTTATAAATGAGTCGTGTTTTCAGTCCAACCTGCGCTTCTTCGGTTCCGACTGGGTTGGTATAATTACAGCCTCCATGGCGCTGTAGGTTAGACGCCAGCTGCGAAACGAGAAGCCGCGGGTTCGAACCCCACGCCTAAATAAATGTTTGTGTGATCCATATGCATTTGTTTCGAGTCTAGATGTTTGTGAGAACGAAAAGTTTCTGATCCCCACGATACATGACTCGATCCGAGTGTGGGGTCAGAATTATGTATGTGACTGCATTTATTTAAAACAATATTTCTAACAAATATCCACGTCAAATCAGTGGATACCCTACTCTGTTTCGATTACACAGGAATCAGGCCAAAGAGACAAAACAAAAACAACGGATATAATTCATTTCAAATACACTGGTAGCATTGTTGTCACTTAGTCATGCCAATATAAAATAAAAGAGAGTACAAAAGAAAAGAAACTCACCGAATTCACTCTTTTAATTTAGGTATCCGCCTATTTAAGTGCCGTACAAAAAGGCGTCCGATCGGAACCGGTTCGGCACGTGATTAGCGATAGACTTTTTCCAAAATTAATTAAAAGTCGCCGAGTCCAGAGCTTCGGGGCTTGTGAGGACGAACGTGCCCAAAATACTTTTCAACTTCCTCTTTGTTCTATTATTTTTGTCTGAACATCCATTAAAATTACTTTCGCAGGGGAGTAAGAATTGGTGTCACGTGCATACCTTTGCTTGGTTCGATGGTAATAAAAAAACATGAAATAATAAGTTATTTGGTTTGTTATGTAAATACGATTGTGCGAGTTGCAAGTTAAAATTGAATACTATTTAAACCCACATAATTTCACATCATTTAATAGTATACGATTATTTTAAAACCAAATTACTTTATGTCATGCTAATAATTTGGCACGTGGAAAAATGCGTTCGTTTTTTCCAACACCGAACGCATAAATCTTAACTATCGAAACAAAACCGTAAAATTGAATTAACCGGCCGTTGTCTATGCGTGAAATATTACAAATGGTTCATACATTTTTTATTCAAACTAAAAATAGTTTGATACTTAGTTGTCGATTTTTCGCCGAAAAAAACCTAACAGCTGCCGAGCATGACGCGTCATGGTCCACCGCGCACACGAGCGTTCAACCGACTTGCAGCACAATGGAGCCCACGCCTTATTTATTAACTTCAAATTAAAATTTGCTACTGCGATGTACCATTTGGAGTCGTGTTTTGAATAAACTATTTTCATTAGCTTGGGTGTTGCAAACCGTGTTTAAAACTGTTTGTGAACAATTCGTAATAAAAAATTAAAATTCATTAGTATAGGAAATAATATTAAGACTAATGATACTTACATTAGACAATAACAATATCCCGCAGTAAATCACTTCTTGAAGCTCAGCAAGATTGTGAAATACCTGTAACAACACATAATATCATTTAATTAGTATAAGATGTGAGAAGAAACATGAATGAAAATTATATATTGTTCCCGAATTCGAAATGATTTATACATATTGATGGTAAAGGTATTTGTTTAAGGTCTTCTGTAATTGAAGGAGCACTCAACTCAATATACCTGATTAATTGTAAATTTTACCCTTATAACCCAGTGTATCCTTTGTTGAAGGTCCATAACTAAATAAAAATAAAAAATAAAATTTAGTTAAATATCTATTAAACCATCTGAAAGTGGTTGGCTTTAATAACAGATAAATGTAAACATCCAACAGTCACACACTTAATAGACTTGACCCGACACAAAGCTACGATTATTGTGCCGTAGATATAAGAAACAAGAGAGCCTTTCCAGTCTCACTACACCCAGACCCGAAACAATCATCTGAGGATTTGACAAACATTTGTCTTGATGTGAGAAGCCAAGCTGACTTCTTAACCATTATAACTACACCACAAAGTCTGTAACAAAGGGTGCAACATCAAATGAAATAAAAAATAATTATACCACGGCAATTTTACATTCTATACAGTCGTCAACATCAGATGTATGAGTAATAATTTCAAACGAATGAATTAACCACCGCTTATTACCTCTATATGTGCTAACTAAATTGAAAATCAACGAGATCAAAATGAAAAACAATGCTTGATATGAAATCGAATTTACAAATGATAATAAGTTTAAAACTCAAATTGCCGTCTGTCCGCGATTTCATCGAGTACATAAAATATTCACAGTAAAATTTTAATGAATCGTCTGTACGTAGGTTTTAATTACAGTTCACAGTTGATGCACACAGGTGCCGATAATTTATGTACGCGTCTATATGTTACATTCACAGCAATGTTTATTATATTAAATGCCGTTTTAATTTCATAAATATCGCATCGTTACGTTTCATTTAAAAGCAATCGTTTTATTTCGCAGCATTTCAAACTATTCATTTACGTCCTCCCGCTTTTCATTTATTGCTATCGGTTTTATTGCTTTATTGAAAACTAAATTACAGAGCATTTCGTGTTTTCTGTTTTAAATTGATTATTGGCTTAACATCTACTTGTGTATTAATGTACTTGTTTAGAGTTTTATATTATCTAAATATCTTATAATGACTGTTTTCAAATCTTCAGCTTTAGTGTACGTTTTCTTTTACAAAGATTCCATCATAGCCTTATGTAACTATGTTCCTGTAATGGAAGTATTTTTGCCATCAGTTTGTTAAAAGAAGTTTTAGCTGTAGGCTTTCGTCTGTCACTTTGAATTAGTATGGCTCACTGGGAGGCTGGTTTCCTAAAAAAGCGACCGATCTTTGATATAATATTCTACAGGGGAATCATTTATCGTTCTAAAATCTCTTTCAGCGTTTTAGACTTTGCTTAACAAACCCAGTTTTTAGCAAGAGCCTAGACTAACGTAAGTGCTTTCTGAGATACGAAATTTCAACATTTTATAAACTGTACGCAATCGTTACAGTCTGGTAGCTATAGCTACTTTTAAAATACAATTTATAGATGTATTTACAAGGTATTGGTTCCTGGTGTATGATCCTCAGACAATATATGGTTCATATAGTTATGCCGCTCAAAAAATAAGGATGTAACTACCACACTACATCAAATTATTTGAAATAAAATAACTTACGGACATAATACATATCAACAGATTACTTGGTGTCCATTGTATAAATATTACTAGGTAACATGGAGGTAGAAATCACATTTAAAAGTGCTGAATTAAAAGTGAAGACGCACACCTCGCTACATCAAATACCACAATATGACAACAACCTAATAAATGTCTAAACATGAATGAATGTATCTACAATGCTAAATGTCCCAATACTCATAAACCACGGGGAATTGGCAAACAAATAAATCTCCTTTAGACGAACCGGTGAGATTTAGCCACAACTGCTTGTTTTATACCAAATAATCGTCGTGTACCCATTAATATCAATAAAACATGGCCGGTGTCCGGAGCTCCACGTTTTAATTCCGCTAAAAGCGTCCATCTCATTGTGGTGGGCCCGATGATTCGGAATTACCGTTCCTCCATACAATACGTATGTTGCGGTGAATTTTGGACGGCGGGATGTTTTGACAAGTGCCTGCAAATAACTATAATTTGGCTTTATAATTATGGCTATTTTAATATGAGTGAAATATGGCAAGACATCTTCTTTTTCTTCTTATTCTACTTGGCGGTTTCGGCCTTCAGGCTGACTCTGACACGCATGACTAAGAAAAAAATATATATATATGTGTAATGAAACGTCCCAAAACGATGTTTTTCGAAAAGTTTGTATTCCAAAATATTTTTCTTCCTGAGTATATTTTATTTATACCGCATACTACAACAATAATTGTACACTGGGTAAACTTTTGACCCTTTTTACTACCTTTAGTTTTCTCTTCTCTTTATAAATTGTCGTTATATTCTGTTAATCGCAAATGCTTTCACATTTTCGGCTCATCGTAAAACTACCGAAAAGTTGAAAGTGAATTTACCGTAAATATTAATGGCTAGTAATTATAATTTGCATACACAATTTTATATATTCATAAATCAGCATTAAATTTAATTAACGTACAATTTTATTTCTCCCATCAATTGGTACTTTCATTGCGAGATAGTAACATTAAAGTACCGGGTGACAATCATTTATATGCATGAATGAACAACTTTCTTTAACAATCATTACCTAGATAACTGGGACTGTAGAAAAACGATATTAAAAACGAATAAAAGTGGTAGGGCCACACTGTTGTCAACTGTAATGGATCCGCTTGACCGGAGAGTTAATAGGATATTTAAAAAAAATATTTCCTACTATTAATTTAACTTTATGATTAATTTCGTTGGGAGTTGAAGATAAGCAAGACATTCCTGGAGTTCGCTAAACTTCAAGGCTCGGTATTATTAAAATACGTGCCACTGATCCTGGCTCACACGAGTTGCAGTGGCGGGTGTGAGGGCGGGACAGTGAGAGAGATCGCTGGAAGATTTAAATAATTCAAGGGATGTCGCGCGATTCGCGAGTATGTTATCGTATATTTCTTTTCCATAAATTCTAGTTCTGAAGTAGACGTGGATTGACGTAGGTGAGCGCGATGAATAAGGCTAACATACAAAATATAATGTATAGACCCAGAGTTCCGTAGTAGAAGCAAACTAACAACGATCGGTATAAGGAGATCTCACCATTATAAAAACCATGCCATGACCGTGCTATAGACGTACCGAGCGCGAAATATTTCCTGTATTAATTACTATAGAACGCTGCCCACTAGACCGTCCCGTCTGCAGCTGGTGACGTCATAATATTGTAGTTTGTAGTAATGGACAGAAAATCTAAATTGCACCTCGTAATGGTATCGCAAACATAAGTTTCACTGCAACGCAGACTTAAAGAGAAATGTGTGATACAGCGCATCGCCTCTCAGGTGCTTTCTAACGAGCATTGTGACTTAAAACGAAAGTCATTCCGCTGATCCCGGTAATCCTTTTGTACTCCCGCACGAACCAGAAGTTTATTGTTGTGACTCATTTTCAACATATCAGTTACATTTTATTTTTAGAAGAGAATTTAATGGAAACTGGAGTGTTTACGGGGTTGAATTTGTTAGAGACTTTGATCTATTACAATATAGGCGGAAGACAATGGTCTATTTTTGGGTTAATTAATGAAATCGATATTTAAGAAATTAAGGTAGAAATATCTGTATAAGATTCTTATAAAGCGGATTCTATAAACCGAATGTTGGGGTTAATATTATCCCGAGAGTTGAAGTTAGGCAGATGGCTAGTCGTAAAATCATGAGCAAAATCGTACATAAAATAACGTTGCGCACTCACGCGAATATGGAATAAAGGCAGTAAGAAGAAAAAAGTAATTCGCTACATTACTTTTTATATATTATATTTTAATGGATGTATATTTTATAGATTCAGTCTTAATACAATTTCAACTATACAATATAATTTTTAATAATAATATAAGTAACAAGTAATTGAGAAAATATAAAAATGCCCGTATTTTATTCCCTTTCCCTGCTTGAAAGGAATAAGCAGATTATATATTTATGATATTTATATACTTTTGTGTAATATTTATGTGTATATATCGCTTATATAAAGTATAATCACAATATCTTGTTTATTTATGCGCCTACTTCGTTTTCCCTCTGCACCATCCAAAGACCGACTGGCAAATAATTATGTCCGCCTCAGGCATTAAGTCCGCCTTTACACAAATTGTATATAAAGCAGAAATAAATAAAATAATTGTAATTTATCACCACCCCCTATAAATATCCACAAGCCTTGATTTTTTTACCAGCCTTTAAAATTGGTGCTAAAATGCAGGAAAAGAGGAGTTAGTTGATAAGAGACTATTGAGTCTTCAAGAAACTAACTCGCTCAACGACTCGTAACAACGATGCTATTGCTTCACTTCGATTTTCTATGACATCTCTTAAAGAACCACTGCAATTGTTCCGGCCCATTCAAGCTGACTTCAAGACCGTCTAGAAATTCTATAACCAAAATATACCAAAATAGAGTTGCTAATTCAATCTTCATTAGAGCATAATTGAATCTCCTAAAAAGGCGTCATAGGCCACCGGAGTAAGCTAGTTACCAAAGTAAAGGATGAATTTAAATTGTGTTATTAGGTAAACCAACAACCCGCGTCCCAGAAGAACTGTGTACACTTTTGAATAACGTCATGGAGCCGGCATAATTTTAATATGGGAAAACAAACATGTCCAAATAAATTATATTACGGAGATGTTGACTTACACCCTCTTTTCGTTGTTATTTATGCGATATTCATTGTATATTGCCTAATTTGGAGCAGAATTATTGTTTGGGTGTATTTGTTTGTTTATTTCAAAGAACTTAATAGAATTATGAACAATGGTTTTGAGACTCATTTTCACTACGATAGTACTACAAAGGTCGCCGTCATTGTCAACAGCTTTTTTAAACTGAATATTAAAATGAGTATTATTACGGATACAATATAAGTTATTTAACATTCATTCAGAAACCATTTGAGGCTATTTTAGACTCAATTTTTTAAAAATCTTATTTGCCTACTGAACGTTGTTCTTTTAATTTAGTAGATGACGTCTTCCGTCGCTTTTCATTATATGTTAAAATTTTCGGTCTACAATGAATTTGGATATGACTTGCAATCCTAAATTTCAAAGTATAGCAATCCACTTTAATATCATTTTTAATTTACTTATCCAATCCACAATTATAAAATCCCCAGCGTCGAATAAAACCAACGATATTGCAAATATATTTAAATTTATGACATGTTGAGTACTGCAGAGAATACACGTTCTCATATTATGTTAATGTCCCTAATAAAACTACTGCAAATTTTCGTAGTCGCGACTATTCACTTAGCAGTGGGTAGAATAATTTTAGTATTGTGCATAAAGTCTGCGGGGAAATGAAGTCATAAGGATCGACGTACACAAAAGAGGTGCGGTGTCGTATTTTAATGTAGAAACTTACGTGTAGTCTTTTGATAAGTGCACTGTAGTCTTGGTAGCGTATCCATCGACGCCAGATGGTTACCTCTCGCTGATGAAGTCAATTATGCCAGCTTAATTGTATCCCGAAATATTGAAAGAGGAATATTGTATCCGGGTTTATCGATTATGAGGCATACCTAAGACCTGGATAGTTGCTGACAACTTAGGGAAGACTATTTCTACTATTAAACGGCGTTAAGCTGAGCAAATATTTGCCAAACTTAGCAGACGGGTAATTGGCGGGCGTATACTTTCGCGTTGAGAAAAATTCTGCCCGTCATCAGCTTGTCATATACCTTCGCCCACTCTTGGTTATTCCGCCATTCTTCAGACGCTAAAGCCTTGTTCGTAAGCAAGTAAGATGTGCATAGAGCAGATGACGTGGGCTTGGGCGCCGTCAAGTGTTGGTTGGACTCATAACTCCGCCATTTCAAAAAACAAAAAAACAATTGGGTATTTGACTATCATCGAATTTTTGTATTATTTTGCAGACAAGCAGAAGTGCCCTTAAAACAAAACATTTTTGTGAAAACAGTGATAAAGTAGCTTGTAACATGAGGCAAATATAAGTAGTTTAAATGAAAGAGTGGGGACGTAGTGGGGACATCTTGCCGTCTCTTTCACACCCGCACACTATAATGCAAATTAAGAATAGTGACGTCACTAATTTTGTTTTGCATCCCTTTTCTTTTACCCCCACTACAAGATTTAAAACGTTTCTAACTTTTTAAATTCTGAATGGATTTACAAAATTCTTTGTTTGTTAGATTTTGGTTATGGATACTTTTTGACGAATACAATAAAAAAAAATGAGTCAAATACCCAATTGACAGCCTCCGTTGCGCAATTGGTTAGACGCCGGCAGTAAAACGTGAGGCCTCGGGTTCGATATTTGTGTGATCCACAGGTATTTGTTTCAAGTCTGGGTGTTTGTGAGACCGAAATGTCTCTCTTAGTTTCTGATACCCACAACATAAGACTCGATCTTAGTGTGGGGTCAGGACTATGTATGTGACTGTTGGGCGTATTTATTTATTTCTTTAATTCTTCAGCATGAACTACCCACAAACTATGCAGATATTTTTCGTACTGCAGTAGTACTTTTGTAGCGGGATAATGTTATGTAGTAAATCTATGAGCGAGACCGATTAATAAAATAAACGATGCACTTACGTTCCGCTGAAGTGGGCTCGAGCCTACGAAACGCGTGCAATTTACTTAATTTTTGTTCGAATGCACGATATTCGATTTGGAAAATGAATCATGAAGTGCTACTTGGAATTGTACGGGAAATACGGCCTTTTGACAGCGGTTATGTTTACGTTTATCGGATATCACAACATAGCGATGTATGCCAGAATATCGATACACTCTTTGGCCCAAATTTCAAATCAATCTGTCTAACTATTCCCGGTTACCGAGCGAACTTTGGTATCTAAAGTTAGGTAATTTTGACTATCGATTTGAGCAGCAACTATGCAAATTATTGCATTTATAAAATTTAACCAACTGTTTGGATGTAGCCGTTAATACAATCTATTAAACTACTAAAATCTATCTGCCTCATGATATAATATTACACTATTACACTTAAAAAATCAGTACCGACAGAACAGTATACAAATTACAACTAAAACTAAGCAAAAAAGGTTGCAGATAACTAAAAGCCTAAAAGCAATCCTTATCAGCTGCGTCCAATATAACATCTTATCCGACTGGTCTAACGGCTTAAGGTCAGAATTTAGTACGGTCACACCCAGACATTTTATCGGAGTTCCAACTCTGATACTGTCTTAGAAGGTAGCTAAATATTTGAAATTCGTGATGTGTTGTTCCAAGATTTAAGACTGAGGATGACGAAGGTCAGAATGCGACAATTAACGTTTATTGAGGACCTTCTAGTTATTTAGTAAAATGTCTAGAAAATATCTGTATAAAACCATTCCGTACTACATAATAATTATGTGTGTGTTTAGAGTTTGTTACATTAACAGCTTATTTATAAGTAAATAGATTAAAGTTTATGCTATTAAATGTTTTAAATAAAAATTATATTTATAAAATAATATTCTAGTATAACCATGTTTATCCACCCATTATTAAATTGAACAGACACCGAAGCAACGTGCGTAATGAATACTGTATTTCATAACATAGAACGTAAGTAAAGGTGATTGCAAAAACCATAATCATAACACTTAAAATATACGTCCTTAATAAAGACAAAGATCCAATAAGCAAGTTTTAATTTAATTATTCGCTTAATAGGCCACCATTAGCGAAATACTTGGTGGCGAGCTCTTCAAATGGGAAAACAATTAAATGCTGAAAGTTTAAAACCGCATTTGAACAACAAGCGATATTTTTATATCAGTACCATCCTACGGATCAATTAATTAGAGCTGATCTCAAAGGAAATGCTTTAAAGTTGGATACACGAGATATTTTTTAGAGAGAGATAATTTTTATTTGTTTTGTGGGCGATTATCTGTTTTCGATTCCTTTTGTACAATTTATTTGTGCATTATCGTTAGAATAATCCTTAATTTTATGGGATCATTTTCTTTGTTTTTATAAACTCGACAAAATTATTCAAATGGAATATGCTCGTTCGACGATATTAATATCCCTTTCCAATTATCATTTCGCAATTTTAACTAAGTCTACGTATCATTTCATATTTAGTTCATTTAGATTTAGATAAAATATTAATTTTCCATTGTCTCCATCTTGCAACCGGCCGTGGGAGAAATAACTGAGTGCATTGTTCATATTTACTTCATAATCATCTTTTGGTTGTTTAAAATGAGCGTCTAACCGGGTTTCTCGTCTTATCCAGTGCCAACATCCATTTGCAAGTCGTCGCTTGATTTGCGCCTTGGCTATGTTGCGCTTGGTAAAACACCCTCTTCGCTTCTAAACTCGTTTACTCTTACAGTTATTGTCTGTTTGGCTTTTATGTAGAATTCGGAGTCAAAAATGAGTATTCAAAATTTTGTAAAGACATTTGTTTTTATCAGCGCTTATATTATGTTCCAGTGCTAGGCATGGGGCTAGAGATGAATATAAGCGTTAGTCTACTACCCTGGTCAAGTACAGCTTTGTTGACACTTTCAATATAAATATTTTCATTTACTGCAATCATTACTGGGAATAAATCTTCAAAAAAACTGACGCATGGGCTTGAACATGCGACCACCGCTTCGTTAATCCGGTATACTTTCAATTTAACTATCATTCACTTAAAATATAAATAACATTAAGAAAAATATAAATAATTGAAACAACGACTTATATTTTCTAAGCAGATTAAGATAACATAATTAAAGATTCTTTTAGTTGAACAAAGGTAGGGCTGTGACATATAACGATTAGCTCTGATTTATTTAGTATTATTGTACAAGAGAATGTCTCGAGTTATCCTCCGGTGCACCTTGCAATGGAATTGAAGGTCTTCAGCCTACGATCGAGAGTAGAGACTATTGTTAAATAAATACCTTTGTTGTGAGGTGGAGGTATAAGCCGTTTACAGCTTGCTTAGAATGTCTATCCATACAAAAAGAATCAATGTGCAGTAACAGTTTTGCTATTGCTTTTCGTTTGTAAATTGTGAATTATTTAACCTCAATCTTTACCATTGCTTCTTCTTATTATCTTTATCTATTATTTTAACGGATATTTCGTTTGCACCTTCGACCAATGCAATTTCTTACTTAAAAAAGCACCCATGTCGGTTAGAAATGTGGTGAATAATCGCAATGTACACAGCATTATGCAAACACTCTAAAGTCAATCAGTTTCTTCGAACAACACACAAAATAGACAGGAGTATCTAAAAGCAAACAGCGACCTTTAGGGTCAACGATTTTTGTAGTGGAATTGGGCAAATACGATAGGACTTCTGGAAGCCAAATGGAATGGCCGTCAAAGCCATATAACGTAATGTACCGTCACTCCTGTATCCCAAAAAGTGTAGGCAGGTTTAAAAGGACAGCTCGCGCTTTTTGCCTATATCAGTCCAATGATGTTAAGAGCAACTCTATCAACATATTCGTAAACCTTCTGGAGCAAATTATGTTTCTGAATTGAAACTTAACATAGAGCATTGGCAAACCTAAGTCTGGGATCGTTAGCCTCATGACTCATAAGCTTTGAATACTGGCACTAAATAATAGAAGCGGCTCCAAAAGAAACGTAGTAGAATAAGTATGTGGCATAAACTTATTAGTCAGACAATCTCCATAATCGAATGATAGATTACAAGACGATATGCTATATAACCTAGACATGGTTAATACGTAATATTGATGAATTACATGATGCAAAAGATTATATAAATTATAATGATGATAAATCCAAAATAAACGACATCCTTAAGACGCTGTGCATAGTCAAAATAGGCTTCTTAAAACAGTTATTTAAATTTTCAAACACGTTTTTGTAAAATTTTCTCGATAGACAAAATCATAAAGTAACCATTGCAATTGAAATTCTAGCAATTGGTAACTTTGGTATTTATATTATTATTATAAATTTGTTTAATTTTGATAAAATTAATAACACTGATATATGTATAATATGAAATAATAAGGGGAACTTTCGTTTCTATTTATCGATTTAAGAAAGATATTTCATATATTGCTCAAAAACGAGTCAAATAAAACATCGTGTCATCGCGGCTAGGCAATATTTTGTTCCTCTTTTATTATTTACTATCCACCACGCCTTAACTGCCTGTCGTGTCCCTAATACGGAATTACAAAAAGCATCAAAACGCAAAGCCTACATTGCCTTTTATGATTCCGTACAAAATCCCTATTGCTAAAAGTAGTTACTATTCCGTGCGTAGTAGTCATCTGCGACAGATTTTGTACAATCGCGTATGTGAGGCAGGCTGGGGTCAGCCCCGGATATTGCGTTAGGTCAGACAAATTGGGATCAACCAGTGAATATATTACGGTCCCCTCAGCTAGGCATTGGTTTGTTAATCGTTTCCAGTTATTTATGGCCGTTTTAACTGTTTATCTTTGGGGTGCGTTGACGTAGTCCGTGCTATGTAGTATTTTGTGATTATTAGTTTGGGCGTTGGTTATTATCGGTTTTGATTATAGATGTGTTTGTAAAACATGGTTAAGCTTTTTTAAATTATCAATTTTTTTTTTGTGATTACAACTTTTTATAGTCAATTATACGACATGCTCCTACTTTACTCATCATTGAATCCAGCTACTTCGTTAGAAAAACGAACTTTGGGAACACAAATGAGTTTCTAAACTTTGAGGTTTCCGTATAATTTCTTCTTTTGGATTCCTTCTTAATTTTGTATTCCGAAAAACATCACCAACCTGAATGACGTGAATACGTCAGCCGATATGATCACTAGCCATGCTTCAACGCAGCTCGAGTACATTAGTAGAGCGACGGAGAATAACAAAAGACTACGGCCAGTACTAGACTATTATCTCAGTACAACAATCCATCTAAACTTGCATCCCATTATCTCCCAATTTCCGTGGAGGTGTATCAACGTGTGCACTGAATTACAAACTTGTAATCTTATAGAGCCTCGCGCGGGCGTTAACGAGTTTCCCTCCTAAACGTAAAAGCTTGCTAATTTAAACTTATGATAGATTTTAGAGCGACTCGCGCTGCCATTTTCATTATGAAATTAGACTACGATCAGCAGGGGATTGAAGTCCAGGGTCTTATGTATAATCCACTTATAACCATAGATAGTGGGCTATTATTGAACTTGAATTATTGAATTAAAAAAGCGTGATGCCAAATATAGGTGCATTTTCCCTATTTGTTGAATTTCGAGGTGACGAGTGAACTATATTATGACTATGATATACTGTGATATAACTGTGTAAAATTTAGTAAGTTGATACTTCAATTCAGCTTGATTAATGGCTATTGATGCAGTGCGATGCTCTATTCTGTATCAGCCCATATATGTCCCACTGCTGGGCACGGGTCTCCTCTACAATCGAAAGTATGATTGAGACTGGTTAGACCGTATAGTCCACCTCGCCGGCCTGGTGCGTTTTAGTGGACAGCGAGATGTACAGACAAAAAATAATATTCTCAGCAATTCCTTCTATGTAGTCTAAAAGTATAACATGGTAGTTAATAGACTTCCAGCAAAAATTGCATGTCAAAATATCATTTCCTGAAAATTCTTATATGAAAATGTCCTAAAAATGTTCGCAAAATAGATTGTATAACGACTGCAAAAGTTAATGCTCACGTGCGAATGTACCTAAAATAGCCTGAAAACGGATATAACAAGAAAAACGAAACGGTCAACGAGGTGTCATATACATTACACAAGAAAGAGTTTTTATGTAACTTTTTCACCACTTTTCGTGCATAAAGTGGGCTGTAAGCATAAATTGTAGGGTCGGGACAAATTGCGTTCCGTCACTAATGTATTCCGCACAGTGCGAGCGGCGCGGCGCCGTACGTGTCACTCTCGATTCAACTACGAGTAAATGAAACTTTCCGCGTGCCTTTCATACTTATTACATTTTAAGCAGTTAGAATTACATGCAATTTGTAGCAGGTGTGTCACTGTTCCCACTCAGCGTCGCACTTTTAAAACTGCTTTATATTTTTAACACAAAGTAATGAAGACATTCAAGAGTTTGTAAGGAAAAGATTTGTTCACGAAATTTACAGAATAAACTTTTAATTAAACAAAGAATTCATAGTCTATATAATTGAAATGCCCAGAAGCTTGAAGTTTTCTTAACTGAGTTCTTAGTATAATTTATTATTATGGTAAATAACTAATTATGACCAGAAAAGAGGATGATACTATGAAATTTTGAAGATACCACTACTTAAAAACTTAAACAGACAATAAATTTGCGTGTGAAAACAAGTAACAAACAAAGCCATTAGAAATTTCAATTCGACGAAATCGAAAAACCAGAAAATAACTGGCCACTGGCAAAATTCAACTTCTCGATCGGAATTGGGCCAGTGCGTTGTGAAATTCAGCTTAAATCCCTCCCGGTGTGACGCGAAAAGTCTACTTTAAATGCAGTAGGAAACGTATTATGTTTTAGTCTCATGAAAACATCTTTCTAAATGACTGAAATAAGTCTTTTATTTTCGGTATTTATGCTGCTTAATGTGTTTTCATAATAATAGAAAAAATATGTCATTTTGATATTGGGTTAAACGTACAGCAATAAACCTTCTCTGCAAAAGTTGGTTACCTATTTGTCTACAAATTTAAAGTTTGTAAAGGTATTTTTTTTTTTTTTGGGGATATAAATTAGTAGACCAATGTGTAGCGCTGGCCTGATATCGCCACAGATGTGAGAGCCGATATTGCAAATAAGGATCTACACACAATAAAGAACGATATAGAAAAGGTTAATAAGAAAAGCGAACGAAGTCATATCATCGATAGACAGATATAAATAGTAAAGTAGTATATTACCATAGGGGCAATTATGAAATTAATATTTCAATGCAATTTTCGCACAAATTTAACCAGTTTAACAATAACCTTTCACCTTTACAATCCTTTCATAGACTATATCAGGTCATATTAAGGAAATGACACCACACCTTTGCCCAAATATTTACGTAACAAACCCGAGCCTATTAAAAGGCCACGAGACAATATCCAAACAGGATATTGAGTCTTTCGCCATAGTTTTAAAGGGTACTTAAACAGTCCATAAATCAATGCGATATGTCGGCAAAATGCCCTGTTTCATCGCAGCTCTGGTCCCGTGAAATATTACCAGGATTATATCTACTTGCTTGCGTGGAAATTTACCGTTAGATAATAAAATTATTTCGTGTAGTCTATTAGGGAGCGTGGTCGCATTTTGTCAACGCTTAGCCTGCGTAATGTGATTAACAAGCAAAATTCCGCATTATTCTTTGATTTACGACCGATGTGTGAATTGGATGTAATTCTTTTTGATTTATAATTCGCTGACTGGTTGACAGATCAATATTGTTTTTGAGTATACTCATATACTAAAGGTATATTACGTTGTAAATCCGTGAAATAATTGGAACCCAATTGTATGGTACCAATAATGTTTAATAAACACAATAATTTAGATGCCACACCATCCTTGATGTCCAAGGAAAGTATAATTACACTTAAAATTCACAATGAAAATTGTATTGAGTTCATTTTACCTTGGTCAATAATAAATGACTTTTATGACTTTACTAAAACATAGCAATATAAAACCCATGCACTACTGCATTAAACATCTTCCTTTGCATTACAAGAATAATTATAAAACCAAATAAAATATGAATCAGCTTAATTAAATTAAGAAATCTCACTTTCAAATTCGCAATAAAAACTGGTTGTTAATCAAAGAGGGGAAAACTATTAAACATTCAAAGAGAACGAGTTTCATTGTTCGCGGAAAGTACTGCGTTGACTTTTAATTAAAGGCCCCTCCACATTCTTCATTATACAGGACATTTTTACAACCCTCGGTTCACACAACTACCGCTTTCCTACATTCCGACATCCCACGTCAAGTGAGAAAGGACTGCCAAACGTTAAGGGAGCGGAAACAAATTATTCATTAAATGATTAGAATAAAAATAGGCGGTTTTTTCTGTCGTATGGATTTTAATTTTTTAATGCCTGAAATTAAATACTGACGTAAAAGAATTAAATTTCATGGAAGTAGTTCTTCGTAAAATCAAGCCGAATGTATTCGCTATATAATTTTCGCTACAGTTCGAAATATTATAATTCCTCGGCACAGCTTTTCAGTTATGTTTTATTGATAAGCTGATTCATTATGAAGCATTTTACACCCGAGTAATATATTACGTTTTAAACATAACCGCATTATAATACAACATACATAAAACAACCAAATGAGAGAATCAATCAACCATTTATTCGAATTTTAACAATTAAATTTTTAAAGGTTAGTGTAACTGCTTACACCTTTCGGCGTATTACATAAAAAGAGAAAACTGCATTGACATTTCACGACAAGTCGCACTAGCAATTAGCAACGACCTGACATTGACAGCTGCCACCCCGTGACACGCGGCTAAATAACCCCCGTCAAAAAACTGGCCAATCCACTACGCCCTCCGAACGAAAGATGTACGTGCATTTATTAATTAGCATTTTTATTGCGTAGTTTCCCGGCCTTAACAAACTGGTGCATAGAAAGTACCTACGTTTAAGAAATGTTGTGTTACGTTCACTTTCGTTATTGCAGAAATGTGTGTTTTTTCGGTTTGATGTGTTGTGTTTTATTTAACGTATCGTTTTTTATACTGTTTTCGTGGCAGTATATAGTTTATCCTAGCGTGGTGGACTGTGTGGCCTAACCCCTCTCAATCGTACTATCGATTTTAGAGCAGACCCGTGCTCTAAAGTGGGAATATATGGGCCGATGCAGTACAGTATAGTTTATAACCCATGAAGCGTCTATATGTAAATATAAACTCAGGCAATAATATACTTTGTGCGAGCCTTTGGTTAATTGTTAAAACATAATTAGGGTAAATTGGGTTGTTCATATACAAAAAATAAGGTGTTGTTTCAAAATAATAATCGTATACAACAACCCGACATGAAAAGTATCAAGTATTGCAAAACAATGATGTCGACATAATACAAAAACTTTTTAAACCATCTGACATTTATCATAAAGAGATAATTTCAATAATACCTTATGGAGCTTTTATCCAGCACAAAAGTATTTTAACAGCTTTATAAACGTCACGTAAGAACATGAAAATGGATTAGCCTCTTTACAACGCAATATGTAATATTTTATTCTTATTTACTTTTATAGCCGGCACTTAAGCAGCTATTTGTCTAACTTAAATACATCCCGGCGATAGTTACGGCCAAGTTTAAGTAATAATTCTAGACGGCCCAATTTTATTTTGTCGATGCAGCCTTTTGTTGGAACGTCACTATAAAGTATCTCAAGAATTTGGGTATATCTTTGTAATAAAATGAATCCCATTATTATTCCTAAAGTATATAAAATTGTCATAGGAATAACGATATAAATTCATACTTAGAATAATAAAGACGACTAATTCTTTGACAATAAAAGATAGTTCTTACCTTTACTGGTGGTATGTCTCTCACATGTGAGAGGCCGCCTGGCCACCGCAATGTCTATTTCTCAAACAGCAGTGTAAATGCACTGTTGTGTTCCCGTTTGAAGGACTTTATAGCCAGAGCAACTACTGGACATAATGAGACTTAACATCTTATGTCTCGATTGCAGTGGAACGCCAAGCATTGCATTATAATTCATGGTATTCTTTGGTTTTTTTTAATGCTCATTAGCGGTCGTATCGATTACAATCGAATAGCATTCTTGTCTCGTCATTCATCGCAATAAAAAAACATGTTTATATAAATTTCATTATTTCAAAATTAAATATATAATTGATATTGTATTCAATATTGCCTCTTACACCCAACAACAAAACATTAAAAAATACCAGTATTCCTTTCAAAACCCCGAACAATATCAATCAAAACGGTAACGAACATATTCAGATTCCGTCCAAACTGTACAGAACTTGGAAAAAACACGGTTGAAAAATCCCATTCGTTACGCTTTGAAAGGTTTCAGTGACTCAGTATTAGTATAAATTGAGTGGAGCTAGGCAGACTTGTTAGGGGTTGGGTTTCACCCTTTACAGTCATTACTATCTACTATGCCCCGACGCGGCTCAAAAACTTTGGACGAGACAATTGGACCTCTATAAATTATGACCTTGCCGTCATTGCATTGGAATGGAATACCTAAGTAGTGGGGTGCAATGTTTTTTGGATGCTGTTTTTATCATTTATACAATTATTTGTGATAGCTCATTCTGGAATGGGTGGTTTCATTAATGCAGCCTGTTTTATTATTTTTTGATTGGCTTGTATATTTAAAACGTACATCGTTTGCAATTTTATTATTTCTGTTGGTTTTGTTATTCAATCTTTTAGATGTTATCATATCTAAAAAATAGAATAAAAAAAACAAATTAAAGTATCATGTTTGTCGCCATCGCTCTAATAGAGACCTAAATATTTAGATTGAACCTATATTTTTTTATGGAAGAGCATAACGAGTGTATCTATGAAAACTGGTTGATTTTCGTGGATAAGTATACGTCCAAAATCTAGAAGACAAGCAATAGAATAGCTAATGAGTTTTATTTTAGTCTAACCCTGCCTGTTTTGCTCACCATTAAGCAACTTATTTACTGTTAACGTTTCGAATGATCTTATGTAAAAAAATTACCTGCTTCCTTGTACTGTTTAGACCCTTATCATAACACATTCCTTTTATTGTATAAATATGTAACGTCATATTTAAGTATCATTATACTTAACTAGGTATTACAACAAACAACGATTATTTTAGCATAAATATTTTTATACGCAATGAATACCAAACGCATAAAAACATACAAAAGAAAGTTACGAGCGGTATAATTCTGAGCCGCAATATCACTAGATACTGTTATCGTAGTCGACTCACCCTGGTCCCTTCAAGTAAATTGAGCATTACTCCAAACGCGCAGTAATTTCGCCTCACTCTGAATTTAAGGCCTACATAAGCCGCTAAGAAATTTAATCTCAGAATTGTTCTTTCTTTCTCTCAAAGTGACGACGTCGATAATTAAATCGTAATTAATTGCAGGCACTTTTTTATTGCTTTGAGTTTTTTATATATCGATGCATAAGCTGAGATTTTTCAACGATAGTTAATATGATGGAATATTGCGTTAATTTTGTTCATTATAGATTGCAAATTGACAAGGACAAATTGCTTTCATGCCTTTTAAAGGGACGCGATAATTGTCTCTTATGTTGCAAAAAGTGTTAATATAATAAATATAGAACACACTCCCTTTTCATTAATTCCAGCAGTAAAAGCATTATTCCGAAAGCAAATTAAGTAATAAGGTCGGGATCCATTTATTTAAGATAAAATTATTAAGTATAACAACCCTTATGAACTGAAATGAGATTTTAAGTGTCACATAAAATGATAATGTAATTTCGTTATTTGATTCTCTTCCCTCATTCTCAGGCACACGCTCGTATTCATCCTGGCGTATAAATACATACACGGTTTTTGTGATCATCATTTGTAAGAGTTTTGACGTTTTGTTTATTTTTGTTTACTTTTTACAACAGAGGAAAATACGAGTATGCCAGGCACTTGGTGGTAAATATTCACCATTCATCATAAAATGAACCCATTTCGACTATGAATTAAAAAATATTTAATTTGTAAGCTCCTTCTTAAGTCATATTAATCTAGAAATCCCGTAAGCCTTAAACTACAATTTATACATATTAGACCAACGCAAATATCAAAGCCGATAATTTCACCACATAATTCTAACTTTTCCCATTGCAAATATTATGTACAATTCGTTTAATTAACAAATTCTACAAACGCAATAAAACTCTTTTCACTTTGAACACGATTTAGAGCGAAATTACATTTGTTGATTTCATATTATTAAAGCCAATAGCTTTTTGCTTTTACAACAGTGTTTCTATGTAAATTGAATATTATTTTTATTTGAATTAGTTGTAGGTATTTTACCAGATGAATGGCCTCTAACCAGAGACCAGAGATTAAAAATGAGCAAGAACCTAGAGCCACGCAATAGTCTGTAGTCATGTTAATGTTTCCCTTATTTACTAAGATTAACAAGCTATAATAAAATAATGGGGGGATTTTACAATGTCTATTTCTCCCGCCAAACAGCTGTGTTAATGCACTTTTGTGTTTCGGTTTGAAGGACATTGTAGCCAAAGTAACTAAAGGACCTATTGGGCCTTAAGACGTTATGTCTCAGGATGGCGAGCGCAGTATAGTGCCAAGCAATGTTTTGAAATTCATGTTGTTTGGTTTTCTACTGTCCATGACCGGTCATATCGCTTACCTTCAGGCGAATGGCCTGCTCGTCTCGCCATTCAAAGCAATAAAAAATTGAATTGTAACAATAATATCGATCAAAGTAGGTAATTATATTTTTCTATCACGTAATCATCAAAAGTACACGTACTAGAAAGAATAATATCAAATATTAACTTTGAGTCAGGTATCGCTATCTTTTGCTATAAGATATCCACAGCTGAACACAGAACTCCAACGATTTCCACAATCAGACACACATAGCTCAAAATCAAACTAGAAACATACATATATACATAAACTCACGCATTTATCCCCGAAGGGGTAGGCAGAGGCGCCACCAGGACACCCACATTTCGCCTTGTATGTTCCGTCCCACGATGTGATAGGAGGCGAGCCTATCGCCATATCGGGCACAAATTCCTGACTCCGGGCTGATAATGAATAGAAAAATCCAAACTAGAAACAAACACCATTAAACATACCTAAATGGATATAAATATGCAAATTCAATTTTCACATACAAACACGAATCGATCGCAAATATAAACAAGTTTATACAAACAACTGCTAATCATCTATCGCGCGCCGATTCCGTGTGGACACACAGTAATAATCAGGCGAAATTTAATTACGACCAGCGGTCATGGTAGCAAATATCTAAACGCGGTGATACGGGCATAGACGGGTATTTGCGGCAACGCTTTAATGAGCTTTAGTCCGCTTATTAACGTTTGCAAATTGTTTGAGTAGAATGGAGGTGGATGGCGGGAGATTTAAATCAAACGCGCCAGTATTAGCGAATTTGCCAATAGCAACAAATTACGTCACCGGTTGTGATAAGCGCGGGACGTTTAACCATTCATGCGGTGCGCTGCAGCATTGATTCGGTTGTGGTCTTCCGAATATCGTCTACACAATACAATTCAGCTTCTTGCACTGCTTTGGTGATGTAGTTATACTACGGATTGATTACAAAGCTGAGGTCTTGGGTTCGAATCCCGGGTCGGGCAGAGTGATATTGGGCTTTTCTATTCATAATCAGCCCGGAGTCAGGAATTAGTACCCAATATGGCGATAGGCTCGCTCCCTATCACATCATAAGATGGAATATACAAGGCGAAATGTGGGTGTCCTGGTCGCCAGTAGCTCTGCCTACCTTCTCTGCCTACCTTGTGGATAAAGGCATGAGTTTATGTATGTATTATAGCATTTAATGTTCATAATACAAGTACATATTTGGATGAGGAACATGCCGCATCTTGATTAGTTTTCAAATAGCATGGTATGATAATATTATGATTATGGCTAGTCTCGCATCACATTTGTGATGGAAATTAGCTCGACGAACTGTAAGTAGCACAAGTGTAGCCTCTGCCTATTCCTTCAAGTGTATATACGTCTGCAAAGAGTATGATTACATATGTAATGTATTCAATTGATTTATAAGTAAGATGTATATTAATACACATCTTACCTATAAACAAAAACATTTTGTAGATCTACTGGAATTCAGATTTTGGCTAAGTAATAAATAAGTGATTATTAGAAGACAAACTTAACAAAATATGAAAGACTTTCCATAAAAATATTTAAAAGTACTAGGAAAGTAGACAGGCACAACAGGCGTTACAGGAACAGCTTACGAAGCAAAATAACTCAAGAGGCGAACGTAGGAGGCAACTTTTTACTTTAGTGGCCACCTTCAAGTACTTAGTCTTTATAAACTTTATATGCTTTAGTGCATCGGCGGGTGATATGAAATTTCACTTAACTCGCGTCAAAGGAGGAGTGAATTTATGAAAGGCGAAAGTTTTCATAATGTACAGGGAGTCGAAACTTTACGGCGAGTCATGTGAACGGTTTATAATATGCAACATCACCATGACTCTTCGGGCGAGTTTATAATAGAAACAATTCACGAATACCATAGTTCCATTGAATTTTCAATCAACGACCAGCAAATTAAGAGCGGGCTACAGCTACGAACAAACTTTTCATTTCTTTGCACTTGTTACTTTCATCATAATTTTTATTTTATAAACTGATTAATGCAGTCTGTTGCTAATTGCAAACTGCTAGACATCGTTGAAACTTTGCAGATCATCGCCATTTGTATCTGCATCCTCCTCCTTACTTTTTTTAATTGTGTCTGACATTGCTGCACCAATTACGATCTTGTCGGTGGAATAACCCTCTTGTTATTTTGTTTTGTATTATTTATATTTCGAATACCATTTATAATATTTATAATATACGTATTCCCACTATTGCAAAGACATCTTTAAAGATCAATATTGCTTGAACATTTGAGATACGTAGATACACAATAGCCATCTAACATAACCGAAACAAACGAGAAGCGCAACTTTATAGGTGTTATTTCAGCATTTAAATCGTTCCAGTTGGCTTGTTCCGATACTAACTTTAAAGAGCAATTGATATTCAGCTACCTCAATTGTATAATATCTCGACGGAGCGACAGTTGAGCCAGCCTTATAATTCAATTCATCGGTTCACTTAACCATTACCGAGACATCGCTCAGATTGCTTACATAACTGAATTTAGTTTCGAATACTCTATTCCTCGACTCGTTGCAAAGTACGATAATAAGACGACTTTGTGTTTCTCTAACGTTGATAATATAATTGTTCTGCCTGTGAAGAAGTCTGGTGGAATGGAAGCTACAGTTGTTATTTTTTTTATTAACAAGAAATTGTTTCAGTTAGGTACATTTGTTTGCGAATTAGTTTGCAAAATCAAGTATTTTAGCATCCGTGGATTTGAAAAATTCAAAAGAATCAACCCAGTTATTCAACCGTGAATAATTACCTCCCAACAAACACGAATTAAGCATTTAATTAGCATGAAAGTTAAATAAAAAAAATTATAAATATGTGTGCCAAAAAAAAATACCGCTGTTATGTCTAAAATTTGCAGTGCATCTGAATACCAAAATCAGGCGAGTTTTTAATACCGCGGCCTCATAGCCTAGTTTCCTTTGGAGTTTTCATACGCACAACCACGTTGGAATTTTAAAAAGCACTTACCTGCGTTGGTATAATAAAACAAATTTGCATTCGTTTTATTGCGATGATCTAAACAAACATAACATCACATAGGCACAAACACACAAACTTGACGAAGGCTAACTTGTTCAGCTACAATCTCTTTGATAAACTTGTTCTGGGAAACTTGGCGAGCTCCTCGCACGGCTGTTTGCGAACTTGCACTTAACGTGCAGCTTAATTGAATTGTCCAGAAGTCAATTTGATTCTTCATTGCTACTCGGTGAAACTCACATTTTATAGAATAAGATAAACTATTTATATCCCACTAAGTTCTTTGTACTTTGTCACTGCACCTCTTGATGTGTCTGCAACATGTTATGAGATTTATTAAGTTTGTCACGTTAGGAAAAATCTTAGTGGATATAATGTGTTAGGTTTTTATTTAGGATTATAAATTGCTTATTGCTTAATTTTCATTCATTTCTTCTGGCCATCAATTCTTCACTTGGCTACCAAATGGTATTTTAGTTGTTTGGAAATAAACTAGCGATACAATTGATAAGTAAATTAAATTCTAATAAATTGCACATGGACAATAATAAAGCAAAAACTAAATTAGGCAACATCCATTTAATGAAACCATTAAAAGTAGCTAAGCATGCAGCTGACAACGCGGACATAAAGCCGAACGTTTAAATTGTACAACAAAACGGATTAATTTCGAGTGATAATCATAATGTTTCAAACACATTTGTTTATAATTGGAATTTGCGATATTAGTTCAGCATTAAAACGAGTAAAATTGTAGGACATGAACGTCAAATTACGCAGCAAAGCGCTTGTAATTCGAACATTTCGTGATCCGCCTCAATTACGCTAGAGCTGATCATATCGGCGAATTAATGTAATTTACAAGTGGGTGTTAGTATTAGTGGCTATCAGGTGACGACTGATGTCTGGATAAACACGCGAGACTCGTGTTCCAACTTTAAATGCTTTTAATTGGTGTTATTAACTTGCTATAGAATATCGTGGTTTGTTTACATCTTCTGCTCAACTTTAAATAAGATCATTGTAATAACAACGTCTACGTGAGATGTGTTGATAATTTATTTATTTATTTATAAATTCTTTATTGTACACCACATACATACAAAAAATAAAATAAAAAAAAAGAATTAAAACGAATTTAAATAAAGGTGACAATCGGCGGTCTTATCGCTTACAGATATATAATATTCTTAGACTTTAATTGAAACGTACATTCGTAGATCGGAAACCTTAATAATTACGTAGTCCGCTGTCTAACTAAAGCCTAATTAGATTAGCCAATATTCTGCTACTTCGACCACTGTATGTAGTTATACATACGTTCCGATGTTGCACACACTGCTCTCCGATTGAGATGGAATTAGGCATTACTCCAAATACCTAGTGCGGGTTGTTGGACTTCACGTGCCTTCGAAATTCTTTTGAAGTGATTACAATGCATCTGGTGGTAAATACAAAGCCATCCAAATAGTGTATTCACAGATAAGTAACGTTTGCATCTAAATATTTATTTATTTTTAGCCATTAGTGTCCCACTGCTGGGCAAAGACCTCCCTTTCCTTCCAGATCTTGCGGTCGTACGCGACTTGGGACCGATCTAAAATATACTTTGTGAAAAATATTGTAAGCCTTTATTAAGTGTTTGGTTGAGATCTCTCTTCACACTGCGACATGTACAGAGATTTGTCTCTTAATTATTGTACATAAAAAAAATACAAAACAAAACACTTTACTTAAATGCACATTACAACTGGCAGTTTTATCGTTGTGGACGATATTTCCCGTACAACCTTTGGATGGACTGGAGTGGATGGAAGGGAAGTCCTTATGTAAGTTCTTTAATCTAATGTCTTTTACTACTTCAACAGCTACTTCCAAATGCAAGCATTCCGAAACCGTAATTATCAACGTATTAATGGGCGTCAACACATTGGTTTACGACAATCCGGGGATTACTTTTGGCAACGATTCAACCGCCATATTCGTACTAACCATATAATTTCATTAATATTCACGCGTTCTGCCAAAACGCTTCCATCTTGCAGTGCGCCCGATCAGCGCCACTGATCAAGTGATCATTATTTTTCCCGTTGCTTGACTGTTTTTGGTCGAAAATTTGTGTTAGACCTTATTACTGTGATGTCAATGTCCGTGGAAGGGTCTGTTATAAAAGCAAATGACAAATTATATTTTAAGAAGCCTTGGAGAAAAACATATCGTTGATGGTGTAAAGAATTCGAATGCGAAAATTGAAAAAATTAAACTGCAATTATACGTCGATTTGTTGAACTAAAGCCTATTATAACATAAATGGGCTGATAAGGGTATTTATAGAAAGAAGCATTCACCATTTACCTAAGTCTCTCACTTATTTAACAAAATGTCAGAGCATAATTTAATTACCATCAATTTATACCCATCAAAGCTGACATAAAATAAATAAATTACTTTAATTTCAGAATGTTCAGAATTTATTTGCGCTTTAATTATGGATAAAAACAAATAATATTAATATGCGTCAAAATTATTTTTGTTTGTCCAAATGAGTTTTTGAATATTTGAATTAAAATTCACATTGATTAATTATTCAGCGATACAGTGAACGCCAGAGCTCGTCCCAATAAATTTTAAACCGATTTGACTATAGCGAAATTTCAATTTTCAGGCACATAAAATATTTTTTATATTAATATTTGCTCAGATTAAACACGCGCGCGGTTGTTTCATTTCAAGTAATATTTACAGTTTCAAATATTTCTGATACACATTTTTTTAACAGCAATGTTTATCTTTTTAATTGTGAAAATAAACTGTAGTAGTAGAAATGTATTATTGATATTATAAATTAAAACATAACAGCGCATAATTCACAATCATAATATTAATTTCATAAACATAGTTGAAAGTTCATAGAAGAAAACAAACATGGCAACCCTCTCCATAAAGCACTTAACAAAACAAAACAAAAAAAAATAATGCCGTAATAAAAACTCAGCAACATCAATCTGGAATTCATTTTCATCAAGACAAGTTTGTGTTTATCCAATCTGAGCGAAACCCGGCGATTTCCTGCAAGTATTTTCCTCAAAACACTAGGAGGATACTCGCATCGGATCTCTTTATATTACGGTTTGTTTATCGGGAATGGAGATCGCCAAACAAAGACCCTCCCGTTGTATCTACTACAGGAAGCGCAATCTAAAACGTCCCGAAAACCAATTTGACTAAGGTCAGTAGGCAATAGTGCGTCCCTAGACATATCCCGCGATTTAATCTCGCTTTCCGTACGTTTCCTATGGAGAGACGTTTGCCTTTTACTGTCTTATAAAACGTTTTCAGTGTAAAGGTGTTTGAGGATTGCTTTCTGAACGTTTTCTCGTAGTTTAAAGCATGAGTGTATTTTATTTAAGTTATATACTTTATGGAATCAAAATTAAATAATTTATCATTTGTAGCTCGTACTGAGCCACTCATAAGCATAGGTAAGCTTCTTTTTTAGATTTTAAATATTATGATGAGTCTCGACCATAAAACACTCGTTTTTGTGGTTTATAAGCAGAAGCAGTGCCTTGTTTTTCATGTGCAATCAAACTAGCCTTCATTTCTTTTATTATGACATATTTAATAATAACATATTAATATTTAAAAACAAAGAATATTTCATAAACCGACAACGCTCACTTAACTAGACACTCGTGTACAAGCAAGAAAAATAGTTTAAAAATGAACCAAAAGCATCCCCAAAGAGCGATGTCTCTTAAAACAAAACTGCTACATTTCCCGGCTACATTCCGAGGCGCACCTGACACAAAACTCTGTTTAAAGTAACGAAAGAGCCATAAATCTTTACACGACTAATCCAAACAGAGTCCTCGAAAGAAAAAGTGCCCGCAAAAATGTATCACGTACTCCGGGTATTTTTATAAACTGCGAACGTTTGCGTTTAATGGTGTATGTTGGGGAACGCGAATTGGGGGCTTATCTTGAGAAACGAAATGGAAAGTATACCGTACCAAGACCGTATTAGGGATGTATTGGAATTTGTTCAGGGTAATATACTAATGCATTTTTTGCGACATTTATTGTGACCCATTTGCGTTTTTTGCACATTGGGGCTTATTACAGCTCCGGCGACTTTTTGTTGTTTCGTTTTGTTCTCGTTATACGATATTAAAGGAAGTTTCATACTGGCATCGTGACTGCACTGCACTTTATGACAGATTCAGACGGTAAACTGCAGGAAGAATAAGTGTTAAGCCTCCGGCACTCTCACTTATCGCAACACCAGCATTTTTTTCCCAACATTTTTTTTATTCTGGCACGGCTCAGTGACAGCATTGCACCTGGTGGTAAATGCTAATGCCTTTTACTGTTTCTTGTGAGATGGAGTTATACGTTAGTGTCATGTTGACTTATTAATACTGAAGGTAAGATTACCCATTGCGAAGCTTGATCACTTGTAAAGTATAAAATAAATTAATGTCTACTTAAATAAATTCTTACATAAACACTCAATGGGATTGCACAACTGGAACTGAAACACGTTGGACTACTCTTGTAATTGTGTGAACCAAGAATAATACATATTTATACATTTTAGTAATTGCGCGAATAACATATAAATAACCGAGCGTGTTTTAATTTACTTACCGGAAAACACGTGACCTAGTAATTATTGAAACATTTTAATAACCTGTTATAATAAATATAACATATAATATTATAATTGATTGACTCTATCAAGCTTACAGCGGTCTTATACCATAAGGCAAAAAGCACAGTCCCTTTGAATAAAAGTAAATAGCCGGAAAACTGAGGATTCCGTAAGGATCCGGGGCTAAATTGTTTTTTCTTTAGATTACAGTCCGTACGATCGTGGACGGAGCGAATTTAACTTGGTAGATGTCCAAATTCGCAGAATTAAAACATGTTTCGTTGTTTATCTTGTCTATTCCTTGTTTCGAAAAAAGGTCAGCCTGTTGAGTATTGACAGCTGGCGGTGTTTTAACGTATGATCTGATAATTACTACGTTATTCTCCATCGTTTAACGTTGTACAAAAGTCGTTTTTTATAAGATATTTTTATTCCTCACAAACTGACCACCGTGCACATTGTTTAATACGTGCTGCAGAATAGGAAGTTTGTATCTAAACTCAACATACACATGTATATTCAGTATGAACAAACCGGCACATATATATCTACCGGCAAAAGATAACCAGAGGCATGCTTTCTTGTAATTTTATTATGTAGACAGCACTGCATTGCTTTCATCTTATATTACATTTTTATTTTTTTCTGCAGTAAATTGTGCTCCTACTACCATGTCACATAATATGTTTGTAAGTATTTTTATTTTTGAGATTTCTGACAAACTATGGGCCTTCATAAGACCAATCATTATCATCATCATCAGCCCGTTGCAGTCCACTGCTGGACATAGGTCTCTCCCAAGGTACGCCACAGAGCCCGGTCTGCTGCTTTACCAATCATTATAGGACCTTATAATTAAACCAGCTTTACGAAATAACAAGCCATAAAATATTTTTATAATAACTCTTGTGTTAATGCAAGTTATTAACGAGTTTCAAATTCACAATTTGAATTAAAAGCGCTCCTTAAATTGCATTAAAATATTTCAACGACTTAAACGAGGCTACATATTTCGTTTTGCTCTTACAGTCGGTTTTGTAAGTACCCGCCTTGAATTACGATTTTGCTATGGTAATCACCAAGCACCTGCGTGTACGCAAGCGTTGCGCAATGTAATTTAATAAAATTGTTGTTTCATTCTTTGTAGGCTTTTGATTTTAAATTGGAATGTGTCAAATAGCTGATTAAAGTGGTATTATTACTTTGCTAATGGGCTTCGTATAGATAGTCTATGTACGGCGCATTCTTGTCAATATGTTATGTAAGAACTGGTATTGAAATGAAAAAGAAATAAACCGAATGTGCGGCCAGTAGCTCGCTGGCGAAATTGGCCATTGTCTTTTTCTAAATGTTGGTCAATTTGTAAAGTTATTGCCAAGTCTAACATACACGCAGTCTTATCGCATTCCAAATTCAAAAATATTTTTTTATTTGTTGTATATGGCTTATTGACGTTGACGTTTGATGGATATTTTTTTTATTATTTTTAAGCATAGTTTACATTAACAGTTATAAAACAAATACTGTTGACCTCTGACAGGTGTATCCGACGGCATCTGCGAACAGTCACGTCTTCAACGAGTGATGAAATCATTCTTCATACGAGCGTACAAAAATTTCGCGCCACTTTGTCTGAACGTGACTTTATCTTTGAAATGTACTCTGTGCAGCGCATGCAATCCTGGTCGTCCTTGACATATACACCGAGCGTTGTACTGCAAAGTTATTTTATCTCGTAAGATAGCATTTATATGCTTTATTGCTGTCGTAATAAGGGTCATGAACAATTAGCAGCAGAGAAACGTTGACAGATACTTAAAGCACGGCTACGCTCCATCAAATATGCATAAGGCAGTCTACACGACTTATGAAAAACGTCTGGTTCTCGCGTGCGGGTAACGCGTTAATGAACTGGACGGGAATTTATTGCAATAAGTGGGCTTTAGAAGTGCTTATAAATTCAGTTGATGCGCTATGCATAATCTATTTGTTGCGCAATTTACTGTGGTAATTTTTAATGGGTATTATAGCCGTAGCTCGTAACTCAATTGATAACATTTGTAATTAATTACTGCTGCTAGAATGCAGTGGAGTTGCGGCAATATTTTGTGGCCTTCCGGGTTCAATTAAGGTTACCCTTTGAAGCAGGAACTTATGTACTTAAAACACATACGTTTGTACCTATTTTCTTCAGAGCGGGGCCACAAAATGTAGCATTCGTTTTTAGTTATTGATGCTTATAAAACTTTGGATAACATATTGGTTTCTTAGATTTACGCGAATGTTACACATTGAAATAAAACTATTTTTACGGATTTTATCGCGATTTGGTCCGCCCCGTGACCACGAAAGCTGTAAAGTAATGGAAACGTCGGGAAGTTAAAAAATTCAAAAATTAAACCAAATCGCGATAAAATCCGTAAAAATAGTTTTATTTCAATTTGGATAATATCCAGGAATAACACAAATAAAAATTAATTTCAAAATCATACTCAATAAATACAGATATAAATTAATAAACGTGATATGTGGTATGACGGCCTTCTAAGCTATTACTAGGTTAACATCTCTGCATTACGAGTATTTTATCTGAAATGGAGCCTTAGACTACGCATCTTGGCCGACTAATTAAATCTAATACCAGAAATACATTAGCCATTCTTGTGGAACCTATATGGGCTGATACAGTACAATTCTATATGAATTGCTGCTACTACGAATGGAAATAAAGTAGACTATATTTATATTAAACCAACACAAATCAATGACCTTTCAACGTTACGTGATCCAACTTTTTATATTTGTAACGTGTTTAGCCACTCGTTCAACTAAAATGTTTGTGTATATTGAACCTTTTTACGTAATATTACACTAGGCTCTCTGTTTACTTGTAAAGTTTCGACAAGGTTATAACAGTTTGCAGACAATAAACATGATCGTCGGGATATATAAGATAAATATTTATGTATAAAGGGTAGCGGCGATAATTAAATTATTGGATTTTTAGAACAAAATGATTGAAGGACTCTGGAAATTGTTGATACTTTATTTTGTTTATAACTTTATCTTTCAGCAAGGACTCGTTTTTGTAATTTATCAATCGGATATAAACAAAATATTTGGCACACAAAAACTTTCTATCTAAAAATTACCAATCACAAGTTAGCCAGTACGCATACCTTTTTAATTGAATATAAAACTACTAATCCTCAAGAAATCAGCATTGCTAAAATGGCCTAGGTTTGGTAACTCGGAAATTTTAGTCGACCACTATTATCCAGACCGGAGCCAACATCTGCTTTCCTACTTAATCTGTCATTTCGTCCGGTTTTTGGCAATGTCGGTTAAACCAGACTACTAAATTACGTAAATAAAATCTCAGCAAAGCTACCAGGCAATACCACCAAAGAAACCCACGGGGCGGGGACGAGAACTTTAATGCACATAACGACATGCAATTTAAAACATCTTACCCCGGGCAAAAGTAAAATCAGCAATTTTATAAATTGCAATGGCGTGGGGTCCCGTAATTGTGCCCTCCAAGAACCTCAGATAGTATCGAAGCGTTAAATAAATATATGTGGAGAAGCTATCGGGACCTAGCTTCGGTATTTTAATGGTTGTTGATCCAATCCGACCTGCGGTAAATATTTGCAAATTGAATTTTTATTTAGCTTACTCTTTAAGTTGCGCGGTGTCTGACTCATTTTCTGTGTGTATTTTTTATTGAGTCGGATACTTTACATGGTGTAGGATGATCATATTATATTGCAAATTGCTAGAAACAGTCACAAGACACGAATAAACTAATATGGTGAATTATAGGGTGAAATGTTCTTTCCTTTGCTCTACTTGTCCTTCTTTTTCTTGCTAATATCTCCTCCATTTCGCTTGATCTTATATGCCCTCAATTATAAGGTTATCGGCATCATATCATCCTTGACAGCAGGTATTTTTAACCGACCTCAATGCCTTGACCCTGTTACATTCAGGCTTTTATATATTATAATAAATATCACTTATTATGTCATCATACGGATTTAAAATGAAATGAAAATATTTATTGAACCCATGAAATGTCATACATTATTTAGATTCAGTCACTTTTTTCATACATTTTACACGTGTATTACATACAAGTATCTCCACATGTAAACGCCTTAAAAACACGTACAAACAAAAACATATCTCCAATCTTCAGCTTTCGAGAACAAATCCGCGGGAAGCACGTCGAATCACGCGCCACAGCCAACTCGATTAACCTTCCAAGATAAACAGCGTGATAATTTAACAACAGCTGTGCGTCCTTGGGCCGTCTGAACTAATATTTACATATTAATTACCGAAACTCAAGCAGACGAAAGTTACGTAATGACGCGACACCTGGTCATGACGTTTGGAAGGGTCCGACCTATGAAATTACTAGCGGGAGCGGCAAATTGAGTCCCTTATTGTCGGGATGACCCACCGATAGTGGTCATATGACAGATTTTTAAATTTGGAAATAATTGACATGTCTATATCTACTCATTTACGTTGAATATTATGCCGAGTATGAATTGAACTGAGGATCTCAAGTGACCTATGGACTGTCATTTGACCTATTGATCAACTGGTTATTTATTAGTTAGGCTTTTAAAATATATGATATTATTAAAAAAAAAAACTTGAACACGAAATGTGATCGCGAAAAAAAATCCCATACAGAAATATATCTTTCAACACTTCATGTACATATCCTAGAGACCTACAATGATATGCTTTTGTAGCATACCTACGGACCTTCCTGGTTAGTAGCCCCAACGAATACTAGAAACCGCAACGATTTACTCTTAGTATTTCTTGAAATAATTCCGAACATACAAACGACCATACAGGTCAAACTGAGAACCTCCTTTCTGAAGTATGTTGAAAGGCTTTTTATTTATGCATTGATACATCCAGCGGTCCATCTCTGAGCAAAATTGATAGCTATGAAAACGACATCATTCATCGGAACGGATATATGAATTGCTTATACCACTGCCCCAAAAAGAACGAGAAAAGATTAAGAAAAAAGGCTGGACTGAAATGTTTCATTTTTGAATACTTTCGGATGGATGTTTTATATGTGTCAACAGTTTAGGTCAAATATTTGCTATTCAGATGTAGGTCGATGTGGAGATCGATCGTGAGAATATTTGCTATACAAAAGATTGACGTTTACTATCAGTACAAATAGTTTAAATTGATAAGTACTGTCAATAGTATTCCACACTAAGGCCTAGTTCAATAAACTGACATTGACGATTGAGTTTAATTTTAACATTGTTATCGCCATACATTTCTTGATTTGAGACGTATTTGACATAGCTAATGTATGGGATGGACATTTTCAAAGTCAAAGTTATTGAGAAAAACAAGTGTCTTGTGTCATGGGTAAAACTTTTAGATCTGACGACATCCAGACACAAAATATGAACGCAATTATTTATTTCAGTGACTTCTGATGTATTTATCAGTCTAAGCCTTCCAATACTATAAAGATATATTACACTTTTACTAATGAACCTTATAGGTACTTATATTATAGTAAGCAACAGCAAATATAGACATAATTTTTAAATTGGTACGTAAAAACAATTACTAAAAATAATGATCGCAGAAAAATGCCCCCAGACATCAGAGCCGAATAGTCAAACCATGATCATTAACCTATCCATCCATCCATTACCTGACAATATAACATTGGCTACATCCAACTCAAAGTTAATTAAAATATGTACACAAAAAAGCCACACGTTGAAGCTCGTTACAAAAACATCGATTATTATGTTATTACGGTCTGTAAGTAAACAACGCTATATTGAGTTTGGTTAAAACAATGTGACAATAATTGGATGTCGGAAATTGACGTTGGTTTGAACAAAAATTACACGAGCCCTTCATCACGGCATCGACGGAATGAATTCTGTCATAAAGTACATCTTTTATGGCTGTAAGTTGAAATTGATAAAAGTTTCTTACGATGTCATCGCCCATGGTTCCTTTTAAATGTTCTCGACGTTGTTTTAATACGTTTTAACTTGTGAAATGTTCAAAAATGTTTCGTTTTGGTACCGCTGACGTGAGCGTGTAATGTCTCTTGCGAGAATATTAATTATACCTACACCAGTTTGCTAACATACGTGTTCTTTTTTCTCTTTAATCTGTAGATCAAAGCGCGAAGAATCAAATTGCCACGTTGACACAATTTTGTGTAATGACGCGAAAAAAAAAGATATTTACAATTTTCTAGTCTTATTTATGTTTATAATATTTAAGGGTGCCACACCCTGTAATATATTAAATAAATACTAGCACTAAATTTATTATCGTAAATGAAAACAAATAAACCACAGTTGGTCCGTGCAAATTGTAGCGAAATAAAACATTATTTTATTTTCTCTCACGTTGTCGTTTAAGGAAACGTGTTGGTGGAAACAAAGTTAGAACACGACTTATCAGGCGGTCCTTGTAATATATTTCATACTGTGTATTTTGTTTAACATGATAAATAATAATGATATAGATCATAGGATCATAAATAGACGTTGGTTTTGACAAATATTTATATTTTTAATATATATAGTAATACAGTCCATTTTAATTACATTGTCGTGCCGTATACTTAACTTCTAAAAAATCTGCATTAACTTCACTCTCCCGCCCGCTCATTTCCAAACGGGCGTTTAATATTTCCCATTTAATTACAATCAAAACAGCATCATATTTTTTGCATAATTAAAAGTAAACCCTATTCACAAAAGACGATCAAAGGACATTGAAATAGCTACTTAGTGTACCTCAAAGTAAGCCCATTATGATTCAAAATGCGTCGAACAGACAAAGAAACTCAGCAAATACCGATTTCGAGTACCCATTGAATAATAAAAGTCGCTTTTGACGTTTAATTACGTCGTAACCACCAGTTCAGGGGATACAACCGCTTTTACCGCAAGTGCTTAAATGAATGTTGATTAACGAACCATAAATGCCATTTTAAAAGTCATAAACGCGTGGATGTAGCGGAATAAAAGTGAAAGAGCGCGAGACTACACAGTACACAAGAGTGGGTCAATTTGCCTCCGACACATGTTTACCAAAGGCAAATCGACGCGAGTAAATACACAAATTGAGGTATTTTATATTTTACTACGGTTTATAACGGTGTTTGAGGTTTAATAGGCGTTGTTAGCCGATGACATGTTTTGTTGCTTATACTTTCTTGTACCTGTTCGTATCTCACACTTTCGAAGTCGCGCAATATTGTCAACATTTGACGTCTATGTTTTCCAATAGATAATAAAACTTTAGATGTCTGTTAAAAATGAAAATGGTGTTCATATATTTACATATATTATGGTTTGTAGACTTTCTTCCAAATAAATCATTTCATCATTCGACAACTGCCTCGGTGGCGTAGTTGTATTACGGTACGGTTACAAAGCTGAGGTCTCGGGTTCGAGTCCCGGGTCGGGCAAAGTGATATTGGATTTTTCTATTCATTATCAGCCCGGAGTCAGGAATTTGTGCCCGATATGGCGATAGGCTCGCCCCCTATCACATCGTGGGACGGAACATACAAGGCGAAATATGGGTGTCCTGGTGGCACCTCTGCCTACCCCTTCGGGGATAATGGCGTGAGTTTATGTATGTATGTACGTATCATTCGACACGTCTTCTTAAAAAGTAAAATGTTTAAACATTTCAAAAAGCAATAAACAGTACAAGATAAATCTCTGCCAAACATCTTAAACGCTTCATTGGTTGTCTGACAAAGTTATAAATCAATAAGAATTTGAATATCATCCGTAAAGTTATTTGCCAATATTAAATTGTACGTAAATACGAAGAACAAGTTTTATTCGAAGCATTTGTTTTACTTGTTGGTCGTCATAAATTAATGCAGCTAACGTTCATCAAAAGGGCTTTAGGAATATATTTGCAAAATTTATGCGAAACAGAACAGAGAAATTAAGCATTAATTTGCTATCCTACCAACAGAAATTTACATATTATCGAAGCGTAAATTTATTATTTGTGATCCTCTGCGGAGATCGTGGTGTCAAACTAATTTGCGTTAAGTTCTCGGCGCAGTTTTTATTTTACTGATAGATGTTATAGATTTGCGGCTTTATTTATAGACAGATTTAAAACCTGTTTTAGTTATCGAATGTTCTGTCTTCTTCGCTCAAACTGAATTGTTAAGTCGTTCGAAAGGGACAAAACATTCGATAACTAAAACAGGTTTTAAATCTGTCTATGAATAAGGTCGTTAAATGATGGCTGGATAATTTGTATTCGCCCAAATAGTAACCACAATACACGATGAAAACCCATCACATTGGCTTACGCATTGTGTCTCGTGTCTGGTTAAGCTCAAGCCGACATAATTATACTTTCCTACGAGATGAGCATTAATTCTCATTATAAAAAGGATTTATAATACTCAAGTCTCGATAAGAAACCATCTTTCATTATTAGGCACAGTAGTAAAAATACATTTTTGACAAAATGTTATTGCAGTAAAAGAAATCAAATGTTACTGTTTCACGAACTAAAATCAATCATAATTTGTTCAATAAAATGTATGAATAAAATATGTTTCTGATCGTAAATATTCTTACTAAAATTCCAATCCTAAAAGGCAAAACGATGTTAAAATAATTATTATCCACTTTAGCCGTGTTATTTTTCTTCTTTTTACAAGCAGGCATACTATTAAAATGCCAGTAAATAGTCGTTCAAATAAAACGAATACTTCTTAAGTAGTTTAAGGACATCCGCGGTCGCTTAAACGAGATACATAAATCTTCATGACTCATTGCTCCGCTTATGTGGTCCGTGAGAAAACATTACAAAAACTGCACCCGAATTTAATTAAATCTAATCTAATAAAATAAACTAGAATTGCAGGAAATATTAATCTAGTTAAAGTATTGGCAATTTGCCAAATAATTATAGATAATGAACCGGCAATGTTGTATTACGGAAGTTTAGAATATACAGACAATGTTTATATCGCGATCGGTTATTGCGGTTTTATGATTTATTCGTGTTAAACTTTGTACTTTAATTGTAATATGAATTTTATAAACATAATTTATTACCAGTTGTAACGTAGTCCTTGTGCAGGATTGATTGGGACTTACCTGAAAGAAAAAACATTTCATTAAAAAAAATTGTATGCGCTGAGCTTTGAGCTTGTTTATTTATACCGCTAGTAAACCTGATTGTAGGATACACCATCATTTAACTTGATATGGGGTTCAAACCCACAACCACTCATTTAGCAGATGGACTGTCACATCCTAGTTAGTTTTGAAGACTCACTACATAGTTTAGCATACAACAAAAATAATTTTGGATTTTCTAAGCGCACGATGCAATTTCTTATTGACACCATTTTAATAATTTATTTACGAAATCGTTAGAAATGGAATTTCTGTCGAAAATTTCCCGATTCTCTGCATATCATATTAGATCATCGTTTTACATAAATTCATATATAAACTCACGCCTTTTTCCTACAAGGGGTAGGCAGAGTCCCACCAGGCAGAGTACCAGGACACCCACGTTTCACCTTGTATGTTCTGTCCCACGATGGGACAGGGGGCGAGTCCATCGCCATATTGGGCACAAATTCCTGACTCCAGGCTGATATTGAATAGGAAAATCCAATATCATTTTGCCCGACCCGGGACTCGAACCCGATACCTCAGCTTTGCAATCACACCCCCGTACCACTGCGCCACGTCGGCAATCATTGTTCTTTAGCCAATTAATAGTGAAACAGAGTATACTCTCGCTAATACTAATGTTACTATTTACGCATGTATTCAACGGTGTTGCAAGAACCATTACTAAAATAAAGACATTGAGAACAAACGGTAATTTAGCTGACAGGAAACCATTAGGCCGTGCTACGTTCTAATCACAAAGACTATTAATTTCAACTCACAATGAAATATGGTGAGAGCACGGAACAGATTAGAAGGATTACTAAAAGCGGGCTCCTTAATACCACCAGTGTTACAGGTGTCTGGAACGGTAAACTGTTAGTGGTCTCGTCTGTCTGTTTATATTTTATATCGACAATGGATTTATTTAGTAAGATGTGACAGACCGCGTGAAAGATGAAGAAAATATTAAAACTGCGAAAATCAGGAAGAATTATTGATGATAGGGATGAATGTGAAAATTAGGAAGGCACTTTTCCTGTAGAGGGAGCGGTTAGAGACGAACAAGGAAGAAAAATGGATTGATGAAGTTCATTGCACTACAATATAAATATATAGTTCATAAAAATATTTTTATTTAAATAATACAATGGATAAAATCATGCTTTTACCTTATCCATTAACGCAGTATACTTTAATGCAACGTAATATTTAAAATTAAACAGAAAATATGTTATAATATAAATGAAAAATAAAGGTAAAGAGAGAACAATAGCAACGATTACGTATTCAACGATATATCCCACAGCTTGCCTAAGCTTGTATCGCAGTTTTACGTAACCAACAATGACAGAAGTAAACAAGCAGCAGCAGAACTTCCTGCGCTATCAGTGCCAGACTCCGCGCGACGCCGTATCACCGACGAAACTTGCAAAAATACTAATGTTTTCCAGACACAGGAAACATTACTGCCTATAAGTGATGCTACTTTTACGTTATTATTTTTAATGAGCGGTTATTATCGGACACTAGTTCGATCTTAGACACCTCTTACTTTTTTAAGTGTTGTCATCATATTCTACAGAAGGTGTATTGGTGAACATTGCTCATTTCATAACGATTCTTGATGAAATAGGTCTACACCAAGTCACGTGTTTACTAATAATAGATGATCGGTCACCTTAATTATAAATACTTAAATCTATTTGCTAGATTGTGTAACGATGTTTGATTTCAAGACTGACATTGGTTACTTAAAAATATAAGGTTTTAAATTTTTCAACAACAACAACCGGAAAATGAGGCGAAAAAAAATGAATAAACTAAACTTTTTAGAACTACAAAAATATTTCACAACACCATCCACCACCCAATTGCATATCACCCAAGCACTTTAATCCTAAAAACTGAACGCTAAGTAAAATTTCCTATTACAGTCTAGTCTATTATAGTAAACTATAGGAAACGTTAGTGAAATCGTCCACAAGATACACGAGACTGGCCGCCTGTAAGACGCTCAATGTTTTTGTTATGACCACAACTCATTTACATATTTATTGAAGTATAAAATGGTTTGTTGACACTAGCCGGGCCCGTCTTATTATGAATACCTATACATCTTTATGTCCTGTTTGTTTTGTATACGTAAGTGAAGGGTTGAAAAAATATTTTTGAAGTGGTGTTTTTGTATTAAATCAGGTGTTAGTGTAGAGAACTTATTCAAAATATCTACTTTTTAATTAAGTGTAACGTGTCCGTATGTAGTGTATTTCATGTTTATTAATTTGGGTAAAGAAAAAATATCTTATAATTATATTTAATTTATAATTTAAAAAATCACTTATTATTAACAGATTAATAGATTCAATTTTGCTTTAAAGCTAAGGCCCAGTTACTCTAACTAGGAAGATATAACTGCAATTCAGGCTGCTAGTCAAAAAAATCATCAATCCCCGTGCGAAGCACTGGCCTCTCCTATCCATATCGTCGTATCCATCCGGATAATAATATATGGACATAAAATAAATCTCGTTACAAAAAAAAAATAGAGTTCGAAAATTTTATGATAACACTGTTCTAACAGGTGTCAAATTGTTTCACCTTTAGAGTAGAGGACTCAAAACAACAAACATACAGCGGGACTCAAACACAAACACGTTAACAACTCCAGCTTGTCTTCATAATCTAGTTTTAGCGGAGTTTGTATCGCAAATAATACTAAGTGGAACTTATCTAAAATTTAATTCATTATCTATGATGAAAGAGATCATATCTTTTTCATCTATGATGAAAGAGATATTATATTATGTAGTTACTTTGATTTATTTTATTAAATACTTTTAATTTTTTTAGCGAAGTGGCTAATTAGTTTTCCACGCTGAAAGATGCGGGTGAATTTCTAGCCAGATAACTATTTGCATGGTAAATTTCTTCCAGATGTGAATGTTTATGTTTTTCTCCCGCGAACACAAAAAAATGTGCATGTGATTTTGTCTGTAAAAATCACCTATGGTAAAAAAGTATAATGCATTTGGCGCAATGTTAAAAAAAAATTGAAAGTCAGTAATTATAGAAGTAGAGCACTAAACATTAAAAAATACTTTCATTTAAATAAGTAATGTAATAAATAATTAACTCAGCAGTGCCTCCCTCAATTAAAATAAAAGTAATTTAAATACAAATTGTCTCGAAGATTCACAAATTTTACAACCGGTGCGTATTTTTTAATTTCCGCTTAATGCTGCCCGGTTTACGAGATTTAAATGAAATCTGGCAGCAAGTTCGTGAAACATTTAATTAGTGGCGCCAAGAGGCGAGCGGAAATGAAACACCCTATACACAATGTCAGCCGAAACACCTTCCGTGCGTGACTCACTTCATACAAAATGCGATTTAACGCCTCTATTCCGCACACTGAACAGATTCGCTTTATTAAATTTAGCTGTGGAAAAAAGAGGATCTTATTCCCCTCCTTTTGTTGTAAAGACATTCGCGTATCCAAAGACTGGGACGTGAAAAATAAAATAGCACTTTGAATTCACAAAAGAAAAACTTTAAACAAAACGGGTGGTTTCTCTATGCAAACGACGCGAGGGTCCGTCGGCGAAAGTTTCCGCCGGGCTCTCTGCCGACTTGACATCTGCGTCAACAGTCACCGCGCCACTCACCACATGGCTACACACGTACATGAGGTACATCCACCGGACCGTGTCGTGTTTAGGTTCATAACACGACAGTACTTCCAGACGAAACATAAGTGCACATCGCAAGGTCCTGCTGAATTGCACAAAATTCGTATTCTCCTTCATTCACATCACGTCGCGTCGTCATTTCAGACCGTTACACTCGGTTCATTTTTGTTTCATCGTTCACAATGCATGCATTTTGCTAATACATGTGCAATTCATAAAGCATATTCTTTCGGTATTATTGGAGTTGGAAACAAAAAAGAAGCTGGCATTGGTTCGCCGCGACTGCATTGCGACACTCGATATTGGAGTGCGGCCCTTTACCGGTTTGCAAACAAATTGTTGTTGGCCGAAATTATTGGCATTCTATCAAGACACAAATCATTCGGCACAAGTTGAAACTCCAAGTGATTAAAGCATATTGATTGATTGGTATTAATAACGTTCCAAGTAAGCAATGAACAAAAGCTCCTCATCTATTTCAACTTGTAGCACACGCTCGCAGGGAATTAATCAAACAAATACCCACTCGACTACAACTAATTGTACCGACCAATCTCGGATCGACCGTTAGAGATAAAGAAACCGGGCTCTTCTTTCAAACGCAAAAATTTAATCTCCTCTACTCATATTCGCATTCGTTCGTGAAAACAAGGCGGCGTTCGCGTTAAACGTACTAACAAAAAAAACAATTGAAAAGCGATGCCGAGTTCAAGTGAATGCGCGAACACAGATGCACAGTTTATTTGGAAGTTGAAAGAAACGTGAAATAAAGTAAAATAGAAAACGCATCAGGCTTTGAAGCGCACATTTTTCCACTGGTACATTTTTCGTGGAACGATTTAATAAAGTCTTGCCCTCCGTTTGGTTATTTCGTGATTTATATCGTGAAATGAAATGCCTTACACATGTGTTCACTCAGTTGGAGTTTAATAAACTGTTGAGGGCTGACGAGAATATAGCATAGCGTAATTGCTTGTAACGGATTAATTTTAGCTGTTACAATGTTCGGATCGTATGTTTTTGCGCCCGAATTAAACTGGCGCTGTCTCACAAATTTATGTGCAGGCTGCGTACATGTGTACTCACTAGTTAGTAGCTACGGACTCGTGTGATAATGTGTAAGCGTTGTTTAACTATTTGCGTGAGATAATAATGTGCACTTTATTAGCTCTATTTTGTGTAAGTGATGGTAATTTTCCTCTCATATTTTACAATAAAGCGGAGATTTATGTAGTAAACTAACGGCTAAGCATAAATTGCTATGAACAGGACTAAGTGACATTCAACTGAAGCGTGTTTTAGTCGATACTTAAATTCTACTAGATAATTAAAATGCGAGTTACTAGCCGCCTCTCTGTTGGGCACATTTTTTTAATCCAATTCACTCCACTATTCAATTCATATCTCCCAGTTAATCTCAATCTTACTTTATTTATGTATTATAAATACAAGTTAACTGTTTATGTAGTAATCAACGAATCTTCACAAACCAAAAGACAGCTGTCGTAAGCGTCCACGATTACCATCAATTCCATTGAAATCATTAAATACGATCAACATTTACTCAAAACGCAGATTAAACACCAAATATTTGAAATCATTAACAGCCATTCAGATTATCTCGAGGTTTATTTATCCACTATTACCGAGGCTTACTTGTCTCTATTTAATACTGTTATGAAATAACTTGAATAAAGTTAGCATGCGCGGTAGGCCACGGGTTAACGAACATGCCGCGCTGTCCTCGCACGGAGCGTAATGTGATGAAATCTCACATTTATTATCTAACCAGCGCGTGACTAGGGTATTAACGTCAAATAATGGATACTTAAATGTACGCTTTTAATAATTCACAGAACTTGTGTACCGTATCTAATGTTATGGGCCTATTCCGTGCTACTAGTGGCGAGTGAGACAATATTGTAGGAACTATTGATAATCTTATTATAGTTATTTAAAAATAATTTATGTTCATTTTAAATATAAAAATAAAATAAAATAACAATACTAATTAACGAAAAGATTATGATGACGAAAAGACGATGGTGGAAATGCCTTCCATAATGCATTATGAAAATGTGATGCGTTGCGGGGTCAGCTTGTGTTGACTATTAAAAGACGATATTAATAGTTTCTCGTCATTCGATACTATACTTGGACCGCACTGCACTCACAAACAAGTGTCAATGCGGTATATCGTGCGCTTTATCGTGTCAATGTAAAATATATCAGTAAAGTGCATTGTTGTAATATGACTGGCTAGAAATCGCTTTTAGCTCGGCGCGTATCGCAGAAAATTTTAATTTATCAGTCATATTTTTGGTCATTCAATAATATCAGTAGTCGTAATACTGTCCAAAATCCTTCACTGAAACAATCTGACACTTTAATAGTTACATACATACATAAACTCACGCCTTTATCCCAGAAGGGGTAGGCAGAGGCGCCACCAGGACACCCACATTTCGCCGTGTAGGTTCCGTCCCATGATGTGATAGGGGGCGAGCCTATACTTTAATAGTTAATCTAATAAAATATATTTGTAGACCAACACTCATTGAATCAGCAGAGTAGATTGAATTCCAAGCTTCTTCATTTAATAGTCAGTAGCACAAAAGACAGGGATGCCAGTGTTTGAATTTTTATCGTGGTCGGATTTGTGACCTGATATCAATATGTATTCGATACCTGCACTCAACAACGACTTCACGTGTTCCCCGTGGAACATAAAACTGCAGCATTGTTACTCCCGACATCTCGAGAACAGTACATCCAATATAGCGAACAGGTGCTTTAATAGTTAACTCTGAGCTATATAAAAAAGTGCAAAGAACTTTTTGGTCTTCCTACACCCCGATTTAAGTAAAATATTTCTCAATCATATAAATATTAGAACTACAATTTAAAAACAGATAAGCGACACCTTATACAGCTAACTCCTAGATTTCGTTGATCTGCTAATTTTAGAAATGCTCTGGAATAATTTTAGAAATCATCGGTTTCTTACACTTTACAGACTAACATTTTAGCACCCAATAAACACACTTTCCAAACCATTGCATCCATATCTTAGCCCCGTTTAATAATTCACAGCAGTCCTGCGACGCATCGTTTCTATCTTATCCGGTTCTTAAGGGTGAAACTCCGTTGTCTTGCCGTAATAAAGATCCTGAACTGAATTACCCTCAACGCTTTCCTGTGGCGCCTGTGTGTTATCACTAGTTGTGCTCTCCGGGGAGCTTTATTTACACTTGCTGTGTTATTCATGAATGCTGTTTGAATAAAGATGAACGATCATTCGTAACGTCAGTATCAAAGAAACGGGAAAGACTTACATCGCGTTTGGATTCAATCAAAAATTTAAATTTGTCGGATGTCGGTCGTGATTATCAGCTGGATGTTAATTCCGAGGATCAATGGAAAACCTTAGGAGATGATGGTTTAAATTCACATTAGTTATCAAGAGTGAGTTAATTCTTTCCGTTTCCAAAGGTACAACATACTGTTCTTATTTTAAAGCACAGATACTTTTCAGGTGTTGCGTCAATATTTTTCCGGCGAGGGAATTTCATTATCTCCCACAATAAATCCGAATTCTTTGTATCCGCAGGTAAAAACAGCTTCATAATCTCACACAAACACTTCCCGTGAAAAGCAAAACGATACTTGAGGGAGTACTGAGCGAGAAATTATTGCCCAGAAGAATTTTAAGGAAAATAGACAAGGAAACTTTTTTGAGATTTCGCGAGCGCCGCGCGGTGGCTCGAACCGTAACTTTTCTTTGAGTTTTGCCGGTTAAGACTGTAATCTGCAATGAAGCGGAAAATTTGCAGCAACCATTAATCTTAGACTATAAAGTACACACGAAGTATACAGATTGATATTTTGCATAATATTATATTAAAGAAAACAGAGGCCTAATTTCAAATTCCTGGCAAATAAGTTGTCGTGGCGTACCCAGGAATGCTCGTAATATAGTTTAATTTAGTGGTGAATTTTGGTGACTCTACCCTTCTTGAAATCGAATACTCTCCCGCGGGAACCCAGCTTGATTTGCATATAAAAATATTCTACGCTGAAACCAGAAGCTTGAACCCAAAACGAAATGAAAATCTCGACTTACTACAGATCATATTGTAAGGATCGCAAATTATAACGAATACTGTAGGACGAAATTCAGAGAGCAATCGAGTTCGCAAAATCATTAAAAAATGAGTGGACATGGCTGTTTCAAATTCACTCAACGATTTTTTTGCAACACTAAGACATCAGCTCATTAACAACCAACACTAAAGACTGTACACTGATAATAATGATTTTGAAAATAGTAACGACAGAAAAAAAATATTTAATACAGCAAACTGAATAACACAAAAAACATTTCTATACCGAGTATATGAAGATCTTTTCGGTCGCAGTCTTGGTATACCCTATATAACTAATTATAACATATCTACAGGTAGCTGGAACTTACATTAGCAATTAGCCCAGACACTAGCCCGCAAAAAGTCAACGAGGTGAAGTATGGCCCAACCTCCGCTGTTAAGAAAGATCGCCTACTTCCAGACTATCTATGTTTTATATCAAATTTTATGTTACAGTTAAGCCTACATTTTATGACTTGTCTAACGCCATAATCCACACCCACCTAATAAAAGTTAGTAACATTAAATCCAGCGCTAAATATTTTCAGTTTATTTTCGACACATTCTAACGACTATTACATGGTAATTAAAATAAAACTTTACATCAAAACACCTAACATAGACCATTTTAAGCAGACACCTTCCAAAAATACCCAACGTATTACATAGGCACGCTCATCCCCACGAACAATAGTCTGGAATCCGGATCATTATCAGCACAAATGCCTATGCATGCGCGCCAAATATTCACGACGACTAAAGATGGCATCTTTGACACCATTACCGAGACAGAAAAGCTGACAGGTGAAGCGACGAGCCGGCTTGATTCCAAAGGGAACTTATTCCACAAACAAATTAAATGTATTTGTTACACAAAGATTCGATTCGTTAAACAGATGCTGTAAGCAAATATATTCGTATGTTAGTTTTGATTACACGAGGTGACGTTCATTATTTTAAATGGCTTTGAGTTTTCCATGTCAGTTAGTAATGCTTTGATGTCGTGATTTTGCAATGTTTACTATGGAATTAAATTGTGTATATTTTTAATTAAGTAGTGTGTATTTTGTCCGGTTATTGTATATGTATAAGTGACTTGAAAACTTTAACAATTGACCGCTTCAACCGCTTGTTTTTTTGTTAGGCTTTCGACTTTAATCGCATCAGGTAAAATGGCGATGCAGTCTAGATTGATTAACGTTTTACCGAAATGTATTTATTTGCTCTACTTTTACCGCACCCTAGCGGTCTAGAAACACAATGACATATTGCATTTCATTTTTGAACTGTACGGGTGATAAAATGTTATGAGACAAATCGCTTCATTCGGATGGAGTACCTATGTACAGACAACCTGAAAATTGAATCAAGCTATTCTTCTAGTACACGTGGAAAATATATCTGTCCACTAACCGCACTGCGTCAGCATAAAACTAAAGATAAGATCCCCCTCAAATTATACATGGGATGTGTTTAGATATGATCTCAGTAATTTGCGGGTGGAAATTATGTTCGACCACCAAATTCCATACAAGATGTAGATAACATAGTGAACCAAATTTTAAAATCAACCTCAAATAATACAACAATAAACCAAATAAAAATGTGATTCAAAGACCATTTTACTTTTGACTATATTGTTTCGCGTCGTCATTATTTCTTTAAAAATTACCATTTCATTGATCAAATGGAAAAAAGATAATCAGAACCAACATTGGCATGAAAAAGTGGTGTTTTAATTAAAACTTGGTAACATTACAAAGAATAAATTACTAAGTTTGGCAATCTGTGCAACTACAACACGCAATATTACGATTTCACTGGCACGCCTAATATTCAATGTAACATTTAAAGTATCGGTTTTTATTTTATTTTTTTAGTACCAAGATCCGGTATACAAGTACACAGCAAACCTGATGTGAAATTATTATAGTTTAGAAAATTAAATCCCTATCTGCTTTGTATTTCGTCTCAATTTACTTCGTGTATTCTAAAATTTATTTGTAAGAAATATGCAAACCATTAGAACATACTGCAGTTTGTTTAAAGATTAAGGTAACTACCTAGTTACAATGTATTATCCCAGCTATCACCCCTAAATAGGTAGGTACTGAACTCGTACTTATCCATTTCGACAGTGTTCTATTTCGAATTTCAAAATAGCCAATACGATAGCAATGCTATACTTAAATTTCGAATTCATACCCACTAATGCATATCTGTAGGACCGAAAACGCATCCATTTCAACCCATAAACGGAGATACAATAACATTCGAAAACTCTTATAAGGACTTAGGAATACCAAATTTAACTCGTATCGAATACTATTGGCTTTAAGGAATAAAGGTAAGGAATAAAGTTTCTGTAGTACCAAAATTCCACTAAATATATAACTTGAGATTTTGTTTAAAGTGAAGCCAAAATTTTGTAATTCTATTTTCAAGTTTATTCTTTTTTGGAATCTCTTAAAGACCGTCAACGTTGAATACTTGAATTGTTTTTGATATCGAATTCCCTGATACATTTCAGATTAATTTACAACTGCTTATTAATATGATGCGTATCAATGATACACCAATACATCAAACATAATACAAATTTAATAAAAAAAATAGAGCAGCCAACAAGAAACCAGAGAATTTTCTAGAAAACCAAAGAGCCGTCGGTCACAAGGGCACCATTATGTTTACCCTCGACCTCTCGAGAACTAAGTTGCCAGTGCAAACCGTAACGTGCACATGGCGTAGTAAACTCGGCAACTCTCATTTATAACCCAGATGAGAGGCATAAGGAGCTGTGAAGCGCTGCCGGTTAACTCCTGGCTTCTTATTTTTCATAAACGAAGATTGATGCGCCGGGTGCTACAGCCGCTTTCAACCGCTTTTTTTAGCTTAGGGTTATTGATTGTTTAATTATGTTTTTAGAGGCGAAAATTGTCGTATATTGTTTAGAATTAGAATGCGATTAGCCCCTTGTCTAATTTGGTCTATATTGATAACTATTAGCTCTGGCAAGACGATACTTCTTAAAATATTGATCAAAAGACTTCATTACAAACTTACCTACTGTTTTTCTTTTTCAGATACAGCAGAAAGGTCTGAATAGTCTGAATAAGCCAAGTAAGAAGTATTCCTTAAATAATTTAATTTTCAAATATAAGTATTGATAACGATCAAACTTATTATGCTCATTAGCTATGATACCGTTCAAAATGTAGGTTCGTGCGAACTCAAACATCTCGACTGATAAAAGTTTTTAAACCGTCTGCTGCCGGTTCCATTGCAGACCCAGCTTTTATACAGCCGGTAACTAATTAGGGCCCTCTCGCAATCACATTTTGTTTTTCGTTATTTTAAAAGCAGTCACGTTTTTGCAGACCGTTTTCTCTAAATTTATTTTTAGCTTTCATATTCAAAGTGCTCCTATGTTTTGTCTCTGTTTTTGTTTAACGTATTTTTATGTTTACGTCTAATATAAGCTTTGATAATGGATTAACGAAGGCTATGTTTTTGTTTTCATTTGCCAATTCGAACAGATGTTTGACATTATCTAGCAATGACTGCCAACGATTGAGGTAAACACAGATCGCAATCACATTTTTCCATTAATATGTATCACTATTAACCGACTGACATTAGCACGGGGCCGACGTTTTTGGCCTTAATATTGTTATCTTTATTCAAAGAGGCCTATGAATAAAACAAGGCACACTTGCCGAGACGCCGATACTCCGACTCAGCAAGATGTTCCACGGTCATAACTTTATTCATTTAGTTGTTTAACTTAATTAAAATAGAGGCCTCTGTACGCGAATCGCCTACATTAATTTTAATTAAGTTAAATCACACGGAGATGTACAGTCCTACAAAAGCATTCCACGTGACGGCATGCGTAATACAGATATCGTTGAAAATGTAAATGAGGAATATATTTATACTCCGGGATAAGCGTTGACACACTTTTTATTTTTGATGATATTATTATTCCTCGTGCACTTTCGTTGAATAATTTCATAACACGCGTCCCCTAATAGAACGAGCTGAGTGAAATAGATTTCAAAATTGGGAGTATGGGTGACAAAAGGATCCATTGAGTATGTTATTAAGTCGGCATTGTGACTACTGGTGATGGAGCCCGAGGCGAGCGCCTTCACGCCAATAAATAAGATGCGGCTGAGTTGCGAACACAATTTAACTTGAAATAAAATTTTGCTACCCTCCGCTGTGAATAGGTCGGTATATGGTTCGGAAAGGAAGGGCGCTCCTATCTCTCCCTATATCGCTTCGGGTACACCTCGCAACTTGCCGAACCGACTTCTTTGTGTTTTATGTGTCTAATGATGTGAATAGACTTCTAAACAGGATTTAAGTTACGCTTTCATTCGAACGCTGATAACGTTTCGGTGGTAATCAAAATGTTTTTGCTATAAATATATTCCGAATTTAATCCCTTTCATACTTTGTATATTACAGCAAAAAATTACGTTTCATCGGAAAATATTGCCGACGGCCGAATTTATGGTGGAATATGAACTTGCCCGGGCTTTAATCATATTTACTCAGATTTCGGTAGAAATTGACGTAACTACGTTACGAAATGTTTTGGTAACACCAGTATTTTTTCCTTCTTTACGTCGGGGACTGTTAGTTCTACTTAGGTTAAGTCTGACGACTATTCTTTTATAAAGAGTGGAGTAATTTACGTCACTTGTTATAACGGTTCACTATGATCAAACAGTGGTTCGTGTGTGAAGAGCCTGATATCAATTTCACGCAACTTATGCGGCGAAGTCTTGAGTAAACAGCGCAGTTCGCATCGACATGAGAGTCAACATTCGTGTGAACTGTAATGCGTGCGTTTGGTGCGTGCTTTGTTCTCGTCCTTTGTAAACGCATCACGTATTCCTTCCCGGATACTAAGAAATATATTTTCCTTGACTAAACGACTATATTTAGGTGTGGCCAGCGTTTAGTTATACTATTTTTTGCTAAATGGAATGACGACATGTGTAGAATTCTTTCCAGATAACCGTATCAGCATAGAGCAGCTATAACATACCTAAAAGCGTTATAATCTTGTTCTAAAGCAGTAGATTTTGACCTCATTTGGGATGGGTAGACATTTCAAAACTTACTGTCAATAACAACATTAAAAATTGGTATTACAACCTCTTTAAATCTAGATTTCTAGTTAAACAGGAACGGAACTGAAACGTCCCATGGGTAATCCCAACTCAAAGAAAGCGTTGAAAATATCTGATCACGTGACGTCATGTAAACAGCTTTTTATTTCTCACGTGTAACGAACTGAAAGAAATGATGGATGAGACGCGAAGACTCAACAAGACGCTCGCCATTGATCCGATAGATTTCACTAAAGAAAACATCTTTCACAAGGACACCGCGCCTTTACAATGTATTTACATAACAAGGGAACAAGGATGATTTTTATATTCGCCCCGCTAATATTAACTTCGGAATTATGTAAGTGGAACAAATATTCGTCGATTCATTGTCCATTTGTTCAGTTCAGTGCAAATTTTAACCTCACTGAGGCCGTGCCAAATGCTATTCGTATTGTTTTCCTTGTTTTCTTTAAACAACAATAGATCGTTACGTAATGTTTTATACCACTTTGTAGGTTACCATGGCGAGTAATGTTGAGATTAAGCCACTTTCGTTTGTACATGAAACTTCTCACTGGTGTTGTAAAATTGTTGACAAAAGATCCTCTTATATTTTTTTTATTATTGGTACGGTAAAATTCTTTACCACCAGACATAATTATCAGTCTGTTAACGATTGCCACATATTAATTTTAAAAATTTTTGATGCCCCCTTTCGCATTTAGCGACTTAACGTTTTCTCCAAAGACTATAGTTGCTCGGAATTTTTATAACTAGATGAGGTCCATATCCACCATTGAGTCAATCTCACGTTTTTCCACCATAGTGTTACCGTGAATACAGGGTATATCAAGACCGCGACCGAAAACGGAGCCAGGTGGTAGTATTAGTGATATCAAACACAATGCAAGTAAAAATTTCATAAAAAAAATCGTCAATTTTTTTTTGTCGTTTTTTACATATCGTCGTATTTGAGTGATAAATACATAATTTTTCTAAAATAATGACGTACATCGCTTTATTATTAAACACGCAATGGTACATAAAGGTTTAAATTACTATTTTTGCAAAATCTAGGTATTTACCCCTCAAACGTGATGATTGATTGATGATCATATTTGGCTGTTAGGGTGACAATGTTTGGAGTTTTTTTTACTGTTTCACCTATCTGTATTAAATTGTTTAGATATAATTATTACTATACAACTATGTTTAACTATATTTGGAAACCATGTAATTTTTTTTGTATCTTAAGACTCATTTATCTGCAATATACATATTATTACTTTACACTTACTCAATGGATATCTTTAATTTGTATCTTCGGATTATCGCTCTGTGTTACTGTTCAGTATCTTAATAGTAAATATTTCTGTGTGACGTCACGATATACGTTATACGTTCCTTTATATGCGTGTACAATTTACCAAACATTAATTATTACTCATAACATAGCACAATCGTTTTTAATTCACAATATCTACAAAATATATTTAATCCTCTATGAATATCATTACAAAATATTATTTTTATATTATAAACTAATCAGCTTCCAGATTCAACAGACGATCTTTCTGAATTCTGATAACCTATGGCTAAAAACAGATTACTTAAATTAGGATTGTTCAACGCAGGTTCACTATCCACCGGTCATGATGAGTTCTTGGTTGCCATGAGCAATCACTTGGTTGATATTCTGGCAATTAATGAGACGTGGCTGCGACCTGGCGAGGAAGGGCGGGCACCTGCTGTCCCGGGTTACCTTTTAAGGCATACTCCTCGACCGACGTCCGTATGTGGCGGACGTGGTGGGGGTGTGGGCTTCTTCATTAAGGTAGGCCTCAAGGTGCGAGTCAGGCCGCATCCTATACATCCACAGGTCGAACAAATGTGGATGAGCCTGAATATACATAAAAAGACACTACTAATTGGTACTGCATATCGTCCACCGTGGTTAGACCTTAATGAATTTCTGGATACACTGACACAAAGTGTAACAGCACTTGCTCCTTACGATCAAGTGGTGTTGCTCGGCGATTTCAATGTTAATATGCTCGATATGGATAATATAAAATATAAACGTCTTATGCAGTTCCTGCATCACTGTGGACTTGATCAAATTGTAACGAAGCCTACTCACTTTGTGGGTGACGGCTCATCTCTTATTGATATTATCTGTACAGATGCTAAATATCGAGATGTTTCTGTCGACCACATAAGTGAGCTGGGGCACCACGCATTTGTTACATGCTACTTAGTACTTATAAAGGAAAAGTTAATTGCTAGACAGGTCGTGTATCGCCCCTATAAGGACATAGTTTATGTTTTGTTCTCAAGTGATTTGCAACTGATCCCTTGGGACTCAATAGACACGTTGCAGGATGTTGATGTCATGGTCTCCACTTTTAATAATTATGTCACATCCTTGTTTGATATTCATGCCCCCATTAAGCGTAAATTTTTTAAAGGGCAGCCTACACCATGGATAACGCCCACTATTAAACTGATGTGTAGACTGCGCGATAAAGCTAGGGATAGATATAGGTGCACCAAGTCGCAAACCCATAAAGATTATTATCTCCAACTTAAAAATCAAGTGGCGCAATCTCTGCATAGTGAAAAAGAAGCTTACTTTAATAAACATATTAATGAAAATATAAATAACTCCAAATCTTTATGGAAAAACCTTAAAAATCAAGTGTACCCCTCTAATACGTGTAATTTGCTTCCCAACCATCTACTTAATCCAGACGGAATAAATAATGCGTTCCTGGACGTGCCGGGAAATAGAAATGTTACTATTACGCAACTGGTTTATTTTAATAATAATAAATGGGGATCTACACGTTTTTCGCTGCAACCGGTGGGAGAGAGCACTATTCACAGCATTTTAAAGAGCATCACGACTAATGCGCAGGGAACTGATGGCATATCTAGAGAAATGATTTGGCTCACCATACCACAAACATTACGTGCTATTACTTCTATTATTAACAAATCAATTTGCTCAAATACGTTTCCAAGTCTCTGGCGTTGCGCAATAGTTAAACCTATTCCTAAAAACAACAATCCCTTAAATTACAAAGACTTGCGCCCAATTAGCATACTGCCGTTTTTGTCTAAAATACTGGAAAGGGTGGTTTACGTTCAGGTAACTAAGTACCTTGAAGATAATAATATTCTTCCAGATCTGCAGTCTGGGTTTCGGAAGGGCCTCGGTACTGCGACCGCTTTATCTGATGTTGTTAGTAACATCCTAGAGGCGCGGGATCGGGGGGAGGGGACTATCCTTACTCTGCTTGACTACTCGCGAGCGTTTGACACTATCAATATTGACTTGCTATTATCAAAACTCCACTATTATGGGTTTGATAATGACACTGTTAACTGGTTCAATAGTTACTTGACCAACCGCTCGCAATTCGTGGAAATTCAGAGAGAGGACGGGTCCACCTTGTCCTCTTCCCTCCGAACAGTGACCTGCGGTGTACCACAGGGGTCAATTCTGGGCCCTTTACTATATATTCTATATAGTGCGGACATCGTTAATTGTATACAAGATTGCAACTACCATATGTATGCCGATGACACCCAACTGTATATGTCATTTAGGGCTGAAGATACACTTGCTGCTGTAGATAAAATTAATAAGGATTTATCTAGGTTGATTTCCTGGTCAGAGAGTAATTGCCTGCTCCTTAACCCCACCAAGACGAAGTTTATGATCCTAGGCAGTAGAGCGCAGGTGAGTTCTATCCTTTCTGCTAAGCCGGTTATAAAAATTAAAGGGATTGATATTGAAAGGGTGGACTCGGCACGTAACCTGGGCCTTATTTTTGATCCTGAACTTCGTTTTGAAGCGCACATGAGCAATGTAGTCAGGAACTGCTTCTACAGGCTTAAACTTTTATATAGGTTTCGGAAATATCTCAGTGTTCCTATAAGAAAGAGGCTAGTGGACAGTCTGGTTCTTTCTAGACTTAACTACTGTGACACTGTCTACGGCCCTTGCTTACTTTCGCGAACGAATCACCTTATTCAGCGGGTGCAGAATGCTTGTGCCAGGTTTTCCTTTAATATTCCACGCCGCAGCCACGTCACACCATATCTTAACGATGCCAACATTCTGAAAATGGAAGCCAGAAGGAAATTGCATTTAGCCACACTACTGTTTGGTATATTTCATAATAATAGACCTAAGTACCTAGTAGATAAACTAACATTCAGACAGGATAACCTCAAGTATGGTACACGTTCTATTTCGAATCCACTATCGATTCCGCAACACAGGACTGCTGCTTTTAGAGGATCTTTCAAATATGCCGCCACTCACTGCTGGAACAACATTCCACCGCCGTGCAGATCTAAAAACAGTAAACTTAGTTTTAAATATAATTACAAGAATAATTTATTACAATTACAGAAACAACAAAGCATTACGTACATAGTTTAATTATTTGTTTATTTATTTGTTATCTACATATTATTATTACATATTTTCTACATAATATATCACTATCCATTATTATTTACTATCATACCTGCAAGTTTTCGATCGAACAGTGAAGTGGGCCGTTTTCCAGTTTCGTTCTTTTACAATAATAACACACTCAATATTTGCGAGCAGTTTCTACATAATTAATAATTTGTTAACTACCTACTGGTTTATTTTCTTAATTATCACTGACCGGAGCGACATGCGTTTCGACTGCCAGTGTCGGGGAGAATGATGGCGGATACCATTCCGAGTCGCGAGCGCCTCCGCCTATCCAAGGCCACTGCGGTGTTGTCGAGATTTTTTGTTGTAATAATTTAATTGTTATTACTTTAGCGGTATTAGTTTGTTGTATATTTGCAGATACTCGGTCTTAGTCGCCTTCTGTCGGCGCCGGCGAATTTTTGCCGATTACTTAATTAATTAATATCCATCATATGAATTTGTAAGCTTTGTTATATTTTTTATTTTTTGTTTCTGAATGTTTTATGTTTCCTGTTTATATTGTATAAATTATCAATCTTTTTCTAAAATACATATACAAGTACCTATACTAATTTTAATCTGTACACCGACGTAGTGCCCGGATGTCACTAAGGTCCCTCATTGAAAATCAGCGCTGTGGTACTGCTTATGCTGTACTGCAGTAATAAGCTGAATGAGGGTTCCTGTTGTTGGCACAAATAGTAATGGAGAATATTATTGTCTTTTGTTATTCTTTATATAAATAACACATTTTTGTTTCATTGTATATATCTTTTATTTTTCTCGGTTGGATTATTTTTATTATTAATATTAATTTCTTTGTTTTGGTTTTGTATTTGTACCAACAATAAACTTTTCTTTCTTTCTTTTTCTTTCTTTCTATTTTTTAAAAATTGTAAAAAAAAATTCGTCGCTGATTTTGCAAAATTTTTAGTTGCATTGTGTCTGTAACCGCTAAAACTACCACCTGGTTTCGTTTTCGGTCGCGGTCTTGATATACCCTGTATATGTACTTTTTACTACAATTAAGAGACAATTACGAGCATAGTTAAAAAAAATGTATACCAAAGACTCCAAATATCACTGATTAGCATATAAATCTAAGCTTTGTGTTTTTGAAAGCATCTTACCCGTATCTGTACTATTTAACATGTTCACATAGTCGTGACACACATAGACAACACTCTACAATCCTCGCAATCATAAAATAAACATTTTAAGTATTCTATTGAAACCTTAAATATAAACACGCCTTATGAATCCGATGAGCGTACAAAACAAACACAAATTTGAATGAATACAAAAAGCATAACAAAAGCGAATGTTGTTGAACGAGAGCGCGGGCAAATCACTTTCGTGGAATCGTTGTTGGTTTAATTAACGTTTCCTCCGATGTCACTATTAAGTCGACGTTGTATGGCCTCAAATGTAACAATGGCAGCAATGAGCCTTTGTGTACATCCGTTGTTTAGATGCCTGAAGCCTACGCTGTGTACGGAATACTTGGTATCGCAACTGTTTGTTGAACTGACAGTTTTGAAATTATTTACAGCAATTTTGATCTGTAGTGTGGCCGTAGAATGGATATTAAGGTCGTTGCTATTCATTATGATTTATTTTTTATGATTGGTAATTTTATTTTATTGAATTTTCCGTAATACACTTTATTATTTCTATTTTCCGCGGATTTAAAATACTTTTGCTTTGTAATTTATTTGTCCCCATAACGACGAAAAATAAATAATTACATGATATACCAATAGAATAATTTCATCGCCAGTGTATTGAATTCATTTGTGTGTATCAAGATTCAACTTTGATAAACATACTATTACTATACACAATTCAGGAATGAAATGAAATTCATTTATTCGTCATGTAGTAAATTAAATAGCTCTTATGACAAGTCAATACATAGTACTTAATCTCTATTTGCAAGACAATAGATATTATATTAAATTTTTGGTTTACGATAGTATTCTTGTGTATTAGGTATATATTTATAACTATTTTATGAGAATGATTAATAAGAAAAAATATTTAAGGAAATATATTATTTGCGTTTAATCATTCTCTGAGTGGACCATGAGTTTTAGCAGCTATTTAATGTTACCGCCAGATCTAACGCGGCCCTGTCTGAGAAGAAACGGCGAAACATACTGATGGTGGAAATTGTCAATTGTCGTTGATGATACGCGAAGTATTCGCATTATTTTTCCAAAGTTGCATTACTATTCTCCGCGCACGGTGTATCCGCAGAATGAAGCAAACGCCCAGTAGGTCGACTCAATTTCGCGATTATAATTGGAATCACACCGATGCGATATCCAGCCAGACTCGCCTTTTGTTTTCTCTGATTTATAACTTCATAGCCAATTAAGAGTATCAACAAGCCCAACATTATTGTGAATGAAACAATAATTAACGTATTATTAAATGATTTCCAATTATTATGAATAATTTTTACGCTTCAGTTATAATGTTGACGTGGAGTTTATTGACCACAGCGTTATGTGTTTGCGATTTAATATTTATTGAATTAATGTTTATAGGATCGTAGTGCGATTCACACGTGAAAGGTACCAATATTTATCATGAATATTAAAAATTGACCTAAAAGTATTTGTATAGTTTTGGGTTGTTAATTAACTTTTAATTTTTTTTTTTGTATAATAACTTGAATGCTCAAAATACGAGTATTAAATTCTTACAAATGCCTTAAAAGTTTCCAAAAGGTTTTAATTTGTGCATGTCCATGTATATGTGCATTTTTAATCACCCACTCACAGTTAAAGTATATACGTGTAACGAAGTGCCACTTGGTCTCGTCTGAAGTGAGTAACGTTGTAGAACAAAATAAGGAAGCATTAGTTGCCCAACACCGTAAAGAGCTCAGGCACTCAACAAAACAGAGCCAAGAAGCAATTCACTAATCGCTTGTATTGCATCGGCTACAAACAGGACCCATTAGTTGCGTCAACTAGAAAATCATTGTGTTGAAAAGTTGCTCTTAAAAATCAAAGGTGTGAAATGGATTTTGTTCTGCTATGTAGTGTCACGTGTGCCACATTTAAGTGGGTAGTATGATGCCGCTGTGAAAGACGACCTTAATTATTTTGGTAAGTATTAATGCATCTATTTACTAAGAATTAGAACTACTCTTTAATTCCTGTTGTATAAGTCTGTCAATTATATATCCCGTAATCAGCAGCGGATAATCAAAGTCTGATACAGATACTGAAAACTCCATCTTTGTACCTTTTCCATGAATTTCAGATCATCATACGCGCTTAACCGATTTTAACAAAATGGAAGAGTTTCTTTTGGCAGGTGTAGAACCGACAAGATTTACCTTCACCTCAACATTAATAACCATAATAATCCATGAATTTTATTCCGCATCAAAAAGCTCCAAGTATCTTGTAGTGCGAAGATCGAAAACCAAAGTTTACGATTAAAAGCCCTTGCGGGTTGTTGCTAACCTCGCCACGATGTATGGGCATGGCGTGTGATTTCACCAAAATGTGATTGGAACGAGTTCCCAGATGAGTGTCTGGGAAAGTTTTGAATGTGTAGGATCGTAGAGGGAATATAAATTAAAAAAGTTTTGCCTATTATCGGAGATTACTTTATAGTTGTGGAGATGAAAGATTTATTTCGGTATTCGCAAAATAGCTACTTCTTTGTGTGTTAGGTTCCTTCAAAACTCATAAAGCAGACCTATTTATGTTGGCTTCAGTGTTAATTTTTAATGTGCGTAATCACTCGAAAGCACTGTAAAATATGAAGTAAAACAAAACATTGTATCTTTACCAAAGTAAAGATGTTTGCAATCTTTTAGAAACCATTTTACCTCTCACACATGTGTTCGATTTCTTATTTAAAATATTGTTACATATTTTAACAGTGTTCAAAATATAGCTTAAATCCACCAAGTCTCCTTCCTATAAGATAAATTATTAAATACCAGGCAAAATAATATTGGGGCAGTATCAGGGTTCAAAGAAAATTCAAGAAGGATAGATTTATTAATAATAATATTAATTGCACTTACACAAGACCGGACGAAGCTGCCAGTAGTCCCTATCGTTAACAATATCCGTTTGTATAAGTAAAAAAAGCATAAAGAAAGCTCCAATAAAGAAAATCAGTTCAATATTGTTGCATAGTCACGAGCTTTAATAGATAAAATTAAGAGCAAGTCATTTTATTAAAAAGAAACTCACAATATCTTGCAAACCTACGGGTATAGAGATAGATAACTCTAATGGAAAGATATTTGGATGTTACAGTTTTATTTTATGTTTGTAATATCTAATGTGAATTATTATAGCTGTAATTACAAATATCAAATTCATGTAAAACCTTGTATTTTATAAATATTAGTTTTTTTTTACAAAATAATATGGATGTGCAACGCATGAAAGACTTGTTTATTTTATTAAAGTAATGTTGGAATAATCCACCTAGTGGACACTTAACATAAAAACATTTAAAAAATGTTGTAAGCCTCACCTACTTGTCATTTTCCACTTAAATTTTATCACTGTATTATTTTTCCAGCAATAATAAAATATACATTATACAGACTCGCTCTCCTCGCCCTCATTCCGAAGCTTTTAATACCAATAAATTATTACAAGGAAAATAAAACTGGTACTAATTAAAAATAATGGATATTTGAGATTTTTCAACAAATATTAGATACGACCCAAGATATTGGGTACCCTTCGGCGCGGACATTAAAAATTCTTCCTACGAGCCCTCTAAAATGTATTTTAGATATAATTCGATTCTAATACTTCTTATTATCCAATTTTCTGTAAACTGATTTAGATTTCAGATATTAATGTAGCATTTGTATTTAGTTTTTAGTTTGTAATTTAGTTTCTCAATTATGTTTCAAATGGAATTATAAAAAACCTCTAAATTACAAAACATCAAAAGAAAATATTGGAAAATACTTTTTCTCCAAGTTACAACCACAAATTTGACAGTCAAAAAATAGTTTTACGTAAACTCCTCTTCTTAAAAATGTTCCAATCCTCTAATTGCCACCTCTTTTTTAAACAATGAAGTATTTTACATTAAACTTATATCATTTCTCCAAATTATAGCTGCTAAATTTATACATTTCTTCGCATAGAATGTAAGACGCAACCACGTATGCTTCACAAGGAATTTAGCCGGGGTAATGACTTTTACAAACGCACACACTCGCGCAAAAGGGAAGGAATTTGAGGAATTTCATAACTAAGGGGTAGATGGGGCTCGAAGATATTAAAAATTGAGCTAAGATGTGCCATTCTATTATTTATTAAAAACTACGAGTGTTGATGTTTGCTTCTTGTTTGTAATGTTCCATGGTATGAATAGTCTGTATTGTCAATTAAGTTTATTCGCCTGTTCATTATATTATTTCATAGCAATATCATTATTATGAACCAAAGAGTAGACTCATTGTTCTATTCTAGTTGCTACTAGTAGTAGATCATTTATACCAATGTTAATAAATTACGAGAAACCCTATTTCATCAATGTATATTTCTAAAAAAAGTAAAATAACAAAACTTGTCTTATACATTGTTGAATGAAAGTTTGCTACTTAAAGAAATAGCCTTGTTTGTGAAAAAAACTTGTAGAAAATTTTATCATAATGAAATTGTACAATTGTTACCCGTGATCTTTTTGAAGACTTATTTGAATTTCCAAATGTTAATTATAAATTCTATTTTTTGCGTTCTTTGTTCTTTGATAGTTATTAAGCGGACTTCGTAAGCGAAAAGTGGCCTAAGAATTTGAGTGAGAGAATCTTTTACTAGACTGTTCTAAAGGAATTCGATTGTTCTTTTTCAATCCTTTGTAAGGAAACGCAAATCGGCTTTGATAATTGTGAAATCGAATGACTAATTATTCGACTATGAAGTCAGACTGTTATTTGCCATCCTTCATTTTTCACGTCGTATACATATAGGAAATCCTTCATAACCATCCAATCACGCAAACGTATCCAAACTACAATGAAATCGGCAAAGAACAGCGCTCCACTATAACTTCTAATTAAACTCATAATTACTGAGCACTTGCAGAATTATGTTCCATCGTGAAATGAGGCATTCCTTGGTTTGATACCGCAATCAGCTGGATAAGCTTCCGACACCCGCTCTGATATTCCGACCATTCCCTTTTTCCCGACGTCTTAAATATAACTTCAGGGGCTTTAGGGTCAATGTACTGTTATTTATGTTATTCGATTTTCCTTACTTTTTTACATTCGTAATTTGGAACGGAAGAGAAGAGAAACTTTGCATAATTTGGTTATTGGCTGAATTATGTAGGGTATTTACATCCCTTTTTTAAGTAGGTGATGAAGGTTCTTTGATGAAATATGGGTTTATGTAAAGTAAAGTAGATTTTACAATTGATTCATGTATCTTTTCTATAAAATTGACAATTTATATTTTAAGTTAATACCTAAAAGACTCATTTACATTATTTATTCATACATACATACATACATACATACATAAACTCACGCCTTTATCCCCTAAGGGGTAGGCAGAGGCGCCACTAGGACACCCACATTTCGCCTTGTATGTTCCGTCCCATGATGTGATAGGGGGCGAGCCTATCGCCATATCGGGCACAAATTCCTGACTCCGGGCTGATAATGAATAGAAAAATCCAATACCACTTTGCCCGACCCGGGACTCGAACCCGAGACCTCAGCTTTGTAGCCGTACCGTAATACAACTACGCCACCGAGGCAGTCATATTTATTCATATATTATGTATCTATTAACAACAGCAAAATTCCCAATACCAAAGGCCAACTGATACACCAATAAATCAAAAGCATTTGTAATTACCACGAAACTCGCAAAGGAACCTCATAAAGCATGCATCCGATTCCGTACAATTAAGTTGAACAGAAGCCGCATTAGAGCGAGTCTTGCCTGTCGTAATTCCATTCCTCACAAGCCTCAAACGGATTATGAAGAGTCACAAGACTCAGGCTCGAGACCCTACGACCCTCATGCGTAATTGACTTACCAACAGAACTCATATCATGGATTAAACGGGTGCGGAGATCGATTGGGTCTTACACTAAGTCATTCAGTTCGAGACAGTCGTAAGCCTATCCTGAGTCCATTGATTAAAAATGTTTTATCAAACTCTTAGAAGCCTACAGACATTAACGTAACGGCTTTATCGAAGTAACTTAATATTGAAACACTTAGGATTAAAATAGATCTTGAGATCAATCGCGAACTGTTGATCGGTAGAGTGAAATTCACGTAAAACGTTAAGTGTAATTCAATAGGTTTGGGATAAGTCGATTATAAATTTATATTTTGCTGTAGATATTGGTTTTTGGTAACTTACTTTTTTATTTTATTTTATTATTTATTTACAATAAGTAGGTATCTAAAGATGATGATGTGCTTTCAAATGATCACTGTGATTTCTATTTATTTAGACTAGTTTTGGTTAGATAGACCAGTTAATTTAGCAGAAAATCGTGTAGGTAAACGTTTTCAACAAAATGTTCTTATAATTGATAGATATCTGTGTTTAGCTGCGAAAATCAGGATTTTCGCAGCTAAAGAAGCTTCGATAAAGACGCAGGCGTCTAACGACATATCATTAATTAATAATATAAATGGAAAAATGTTCAGACATTGTGGCACTTTGAGCAATAACAAGTACACTGGGTTCAACGATCCAATACATCGTATCTGACATCACTAAATGGCTTCCTCTCTGTTCTATGAAACATATTGCTATTGCCACAATACGTATCATTCACAAAAACATCCGTAACATTGGTATCAGCAACATTCTCTTCGGTGCTAAAGCCACGTACAACGATTCAGACCGCGATATATTGCAAATCCATTGAAAATGTGTCATGCTGGTGCAATCGCACACAATTCCCGCTTTACTGTTAGCTCAGTACGATTCGCGGCACATGTCTTTGACTTGTTTATATTAGAATTTATTTAAGTTTCTAGGAGGGTGATATCCACGGTATGAGTATTATTTATATTTTTAGTCATCAAAATCAAACGATTTGACGGAAAACGTTTGAAAAATTTCGCACATTTTTTGTAACGTGTCTTATAGAGATTTAATTTGGGATTATAAAAATTTACTCGTGATGGCCATTGCGATAATTATACCCAAGATAGGTAATACTGCTAAAAACAATTTACTACCTAAAACTTCATTAAGTGGATTAGCCTCTTTTTTAGTACCATATGTATATTTATTATGTAGACCCAACAAAAAGTTATTCTGCTTGCCGGCTTTTTCTTTTACGCTGTTTGTTTATTTATGGGTATAAAAGATTTGTAAAGTGTTAGCAAAATTGGGAATTCACCGCGGACCTATCAATTTAATGTATACAGGCGGTTTCGCTGCAACAAAATCGTCTAGACAATTTAATCGATACGTATTGAGTTCACTAAAATCAATAGAAACAAATTGTTCCAAAGCTTAACAGTTACAAATTTTGTTGCTTGAAAAATAAGGTAGACGGAAGACGTACTTATCATCAAAATTAATTTGGAAAGCCATATCAAACTCTATATATCCCGCAAGTAAATTAAAATCACTACAATTAACCGCTACACGTACATAAGATGCGAAAATTAACACGATGTTACACTACCCCAGTATAAATTGTGAGTAATTGGATAAGTTTATGCTAGAGGGTGGATCTTGCATGCACAATGGCTTGTTCCGTCCGACTTTGTGTTATCCTATATTCTACGTAATATCGTCCGTCTCGCCGTCTGTCGCGCTTTAACCAACATGCGATAATCCCACAAAGTGAATTAAACATAATTCTACGAGGCATATTAAATATTTATGCAGAAATATTTTTACTCTCCTTTGATGTACATTATAAAGTAAGCAAGGATATTGAATTTGAAGTTAACAGGTTTCTCGCTATTGATAGAAGAAGGTATCGAGTGCGATCTTTTTACCACACACTTGTAACAGTAAAGAAAATTTCTTTTCCAAATGAAATTTTATAATAATTTCGAAGGTATCCGAAGTCCACCAATCCACACAAAGCCGACGTGATGTGGTATGTGATGATGAATCCTTGCTACTATCTATAGCAACATAGCCCCATGCTAAACTATCCTCCTCCTCCTCGATCCTTAAGTTGTCTACTTAGTTTGCGTGTTTGTGAGACCAAAAAGTCGCTTATAGTTCCTGATACACACGACACAAGACTCGATCTTAGTGTGGGATCAGGGCTATGTATGTGAGTGTTGGGTATATTTATTTATTTAGTGTTTAGCTATCCAACTAAATTCAGTTCCTAAAGAGGAAAGATCATAAGAAAAACGATAGCTTTTTATCGTTTTTCTTACGTTAGATTATTACAAGCGGCAGTTTATTTAATGCGCCCCAGTTGTTGTAAACTTTATCTGGAGACTAGTGTTACTATTTTGTCAAGTTACCCGTTGAAAGTAAGTTGGCACTTGGTTTGTCAGTCTATTACGCTTTAAGTGCGCTGTTAAATCCGTCCTTTTGTTTCCATTTTGTGACTGTCAACATCCCTAGTTCCTCGGGCAAATAAAATCTTATTCTGAATGGTGAACGTTAATGCCACAGTTTTTACTGTCGCCAATTCAGTTGTTTTCAACCTAACCTTATCTTACAAATGGGACTTTCGAGAACGGTTTTCGCTTTCATTTACCTAATTAGATGTAACTTAATGTGGAATTTCTTAAGTATCATTAAGTATACTCAATAATATGACATACTCAATTTTAATCAAAAATATTTTCCTTTTTAAAAGGTTTTAATCTCTAAATAAGTATTTTTTACTCTTCTTTAACAGTAATATAGTTTGGCCTAGATATTATACAAGACCAAACTTGTTTAGAAATTCCGTAATTTCTTTATTCCCTTAATCATCTTTATTGGTCTATACAAATACTTATTATAAAGTCATAGATTAATAGATCATCTAACATACTTTACAATCCTCAAAAGCTTTTGCATTGCCACTACGATATCAATCACTCATTCTGATTGAGACAAACATCAATGAAATTTCCCACTGAGTTCCCTTCTACGGACAGAAGACACAGGAGTCCAATTATACACGACCTGCAGCAACAGTATCGGGTTAACATAACCCAGCCGTTCCCATCTCAACCGCTATGTCACTCACATTGTCCATATTTCCTTTACCAAACAAACATTGCTCTACACGCTGACTGATTTGAACAAACATGAATTTAGGTCTGAAGTATTCGTTATTTCAATTTCTAAAACTGGATGTTATTGAATCTTTAGAGATTAGAAGGCTGAGTAATTGAAAACACAATAAACTATTTCATGGAATAATAATAATTCTATTGATGCTGCCTCGCGTAAGCGTATAGATAGATATTGAGCTCTCATAACGTTGTTTTATCTTGATAATATTCCAGAATAATATCAGTTTACCTTATTGCGTCATACAACTGAAAAGGTAAAATAATTTTGAATATCTTCCTTTGTACACTGCTCATCCCTAGGCAGAATTTTGACTCTTTTTTAGTTAGTAGTATATGAACTGCTACAAAGCATGCCTTTTTATACAGGTGTCCATGTAATATGTATCTATATAGCAATTCTGTAAACACATTTGTGAAAGTTATTGCTATTGTTTTATCCCTACGATCACTTCCTTATTTCTTCCGCCCCGACACCCCTACGCATGTAAAGTAGATTAGATACCCTGCATATTTACTGGCACGCACCTGCGATAAGTTAATATTATGAAATTACTCCTGCCCGCCCTTGCATGCCCTTATATATCCCGGAGTAATTGTTCCGAAGAGCCGCTTCTATTATTCGATGAAGTGTTAAGGCCTGGTAGATTTATGGGACAAGTTGAGGCGAGACAAACTTACACCAGAATTGCACGTGATAATATCTATTTAATTACGGGCCACAAAGAAACTGATGTAGGGTTGTGGTTAATTAAAAATTCTTCAGGGAAGATATAAATAAGTGGTTTCAATTGTGTTCGCATCCGAGGCGGGCGCCTAGCGTTTTATGAACAAGTTCGATGTCTAAGCTTTTCACACCCTTTACCACGGAACGGGTGCTTAAGGAAATGTTGAATAAATTAGATTTTAAATGATCGTTGTAGCTATCGCAATTTAAGTTGTTTTTTTGGAGATTTTTCGATATGATATAGACAATTTATACATGAATACTTTAATTTATTCCAGGATATTACATAGTAAATAAAATAGTTTATGTAGAATAACTACTTTGATGTTTTGACTGAATATATTGTTAGATGTTGAACTGAGAGTAAAATCAGCATACCCGTCACCAACATCCAAATGTATGATTTCACCAGTCTTATAATTTTCTTACCTGGAAAGAAAAAAATCGAATTTAATACAATTATTATTCTTAATCGAAATTCGGACACAAAATCTATAATGAGACCTTATTATTCCTTCCGAAATATTAATGAACATTTAATAGACTTAATTTTCATTATTCCGTGTCGTGGAGGGCACATTAAGCCAGAGGTTCTGATCGTTGCCAAGCGACAATAGTCGTTAAGACAACCCAAAAGAGTAGAGAATTTGTACAACACCGTCACCTCACTGTTGTCAGCGTTTAAAAATGAGACTTCGGCCTTTATTCTGAATTCAGTGAACACGAAATAAATATAATGTGTGTGTGTTCGACAAATATTAATGTGTAGGTGTTGTAAGACCAAAATGTACATTTAGCCATCCGATATCTACAACACATATTTCACTGAATCGGGACTATGGATGTGTGAGAATATTGAATGTGTTTGAACTTCATTTGAATTCACTTTTACAAACGTTGTGGTCAGGTAATTATATCCAAATAATAATTTAAGTAAAAATATAAAATAAGTAATCTATTGAAATAAAATAATACCTCAGTTCGCCCCGTGACCACAAAAGCTGTAAAGTTATCCAAACGTCGCGTCGGGAAGTTAAAAAATGCAAACATTAAACCAAATCCGCGAATCCGTAAAAATTCGTTTTATTTTAAGGTGTAACATTCGCGTAAATCTAAGAAACCGTTAAGTTAAACTATACCACTTGAGTTTATTAGTGACTATCACGCCACTTCCCAGATTGTGGTATGCTAAAAAACCTATAGGTAATGTGTCACATACATACATAATATATCAATGCGTAAATTCCCATCTTGCGTGTCTACCGAGCTGGGTAAAAATTCCCATTTATCCGGCAGGCATGATTGCATGAAACCCTTTCCAAATTACCCACTTTTGTGGTGAGACGAGTGCCGCTGAGAAATGCTTATTAAACTTCATGTCTTGCTTGAATTGAAAATAATTTGGGCTGTATTAAGTTGAAAATATATTCCTACGAGGGACTAGACTCTAAATTATAGAGAAGACTTGTGTTTTGCAGTAAGACGTATATGGACTAGATTATTAATAGATACTTTGTGATAGAGTATATTCTCTCTCTCTCTAATCGTTCCCTCAATGCTGAGAACTGTGACCCATGTCACTTGGTCAAGGCTTGGATAACTGATCGCCAGGCTTGACGGTCCTCCGCCAGATGCAGCGCCTCCGGGATAGTCATGGCAAGCGTCTTGCTTATTGGATCAGCCCAACGGGCTGGTCTGTCGCCATGTGGTCTGCTTCCCTCAACCTTTCCTAACAAAATAGATCGTTCCAAGTTGTAAGGGTTTTTCCGCATGGCGGAAGAACTGGAGAGTATCTTCACAGGAGCAATAAATATGCCTCACCAAAACTATACCGGCATCAACAAATCCGCGTATATTAAAGTTGAAACTAAACTTAACATACCTACTTATGTGACAGATAATATTTCTGCAGACATTATAGATATGTACAATAATATATATGTACATAAGTTAATGCGGTGGTTATAGTGCAATACATTGTGTGCCTATCATTACTCGAAATTGAATGTAGGTCGACTAATCCGTAATTACTAGACTAATTAATATAATAACATTTACTAACTCCGTATTACCGACTAAAACCTAAGGGAGTACCTAGACAAACTATTTAATAAACATTTACGTTAATGCTTAGGTATACAATTAACCTAAGTCCAGAATTCTTGAGAATATTTACAAAAATATTTATGTTTTATTAAGTAAGATACCTTAATAAGATCGACAGATAAGTTTAATATTATACTATATATACATGTTGTAGGTTAATTGGAAATTATATTAATTAGACTATCATTAACATGGATAAACCCTGCATATGTATCGCACATACATTTTCACAAATGTACAATAATCATGAACTGTTAGATGGCCCGGTAGAGCCTATAAGTATCCTTCCGCATCGTGTACTACGGCTTGTTGTTTATTTATATCGACCACCCTTCTTATTTTATACGCAAGCGTGTCCACCCTATCAAGGTCAGTTTATCTAACTTCATCGTATCAAACCAAGTGTCTTTATTATTCGCAATTTCAAACTTGTCACAATACTTCTAAAATACGGCGGTAAATTCAGAATTATTCTGTAAAAATCATTCCGCAAATTATGCGTTAATACCCACTTTGCATAATATTTCATCTTCGCGAAAACGACCCCAAGCGTATGATTTGAACGGTAAAACTTTACACCAAAATTAAATATACAAACAAATGGGGTTAGACATTATGGCATTGTTTAAAATAAGAGTGGCGACTGATAAAACTTGTTTTATATTAGTCCCCTGCGAACTGGACTCATTCCGCAACTTGGGCCCATAAAAGTTAAAGGGCACATTACGGCAAGTAATAAGCGAACAGCGGACCCTAAATTGGCCAGACGTAAGTCCCACTGCCGATCTATAACGCCATTATCTATTTAGAGCAAAGGTAATTTTGTTTAATTAGTGTGGAGTGAATGGGACCGAGTGCTGCGTTTATTAGTTTGCGTTGTGTACAGAAAAAGTGTCTTCATTTCGCAAATTGTGTTAAAGATGTGTTGCTTGGAATTGTAAAAAGAACTCTCTTTAGTAGTGAATTAATGCAATGTACTGTTAATGGGTTTCAGTGGTGTTTCTAGTTACACATCTTCTTTGTAAACAGTTTATTCTATTTCAAAGTGAATACTCTTCTTCATTTTGTTTAATTGAATGTTGTAGTTAGGTATTTTCATTATTGAGGCAGTGTTCCGTTTTAGCTTCTTTCCCTACCATTTCCATGCTATTTTCTAAACCAGAAATATAGACCCAACGTTTATATTAGATATTATGCGTATATTCCAACTACGCATCTCTTTACGTACGACTGTTGTTCACTAGGTCAATGCCCTCTTTCATAAAAGGAAGCATTATAGCCTTAGCATGACCCACTGAAGCTTGGTAGACGAAAGATAAAATTACTACAAGTCACATAATTGTAACAGCAATTCCGTGCAGACAAATTATCAACTGACGAGAAATAATTATCTCTCGCCATTCGTACATCCTTAAATACAACCAGGAAAGCGTAAAAAATAATGTTCATTAAAAATCCTCAGTAATAAATTACAAAGATGCTTACAAACTCAGATAGTGACTCGACATAAATCAATGGACTCGCATTATTAATTCAACCTCTGCTGGAATTCATTTTGTTGTTATTAAAGGATAATTTCGCGAAAATGAAATAAGACTCGGCTTAATTGAATGCACAATTACACAGCAAAAGATTTTTTATTTTGCATTTACGATATTTCACCTCGAGTAAGTACTAAAAAATTGGAAAGTAGTGAAGATTTTGGATTTGGGCCAAATTCTCTGAAGAACAAATAGCTACCGGAATGACTTCCAAAGTAAAGACTGTCTCATCAAGCGTAGAATGTTTCCGCTCTAAAGCCTGTGATATTTTATAGATCGGGGCAAGAAGTGGATCAGATAGTAAAACTTCTACAGAAGACATTTTAAGTGGGCAAGGAGTAACTTGAAAGCAGAATAACACACACCCCAAATTCCCACACGCAGGTATATTTAGAGTTGCACATACTTAAATCACACGAGTAGTAAGAAATTTTCTAGACCAATATTCCTCACAACGTCTAGAATAACTTCTGTCATCCGCAGGTTCTATAACTAATATAAATAGTCGACTAGAAACAATTTAGTCCAGAATCTATTAAAGCGTACGCACAAATATTAAAGGACATTGTAGCCAGAGTTACTACTAGACATATTGAGATCATCTCATGTCTCAGGATGGCGAACGTAGTGGAATACCAAGCATTGCTACGTAGTTCATGGTGTTGTTTGGTTTTGCTACTATCTATGAGCGGTCGCAGCGCTTACTATCAGTCGAATGGCATGCTCGGCTCACCATTCATCACAATGAATATATATTTAACTTCGTTGTCAAACCTGTTGTAATATTAATGATATTATACACATATAAGACACTCATGGGAGCTGACTCCCGTACTCATGACTTCCTATCATAAACTAAATGCAGCAAACGAGTAAAAAGATCAACTGTTGCAGAGTGATTTCAGCATTGTAACAAATAATTATGTGATCTACACATGTAACTATTTTGAGTAACAGTGATAAGGGAATACGGACAAAAAAGTCTATCATAATTTCTGAAACCTAATACACAAGACTAAGGTTTTTTTTGTAATTAACCTACTTAATCCCACTGTTAGGCAAAGGTCTCCCCCTGTCCCTCCATAATTCGCGCTCTAACTAGATTTCGGGCCACATGGGGTCGAAAGCATCCAGGTCGTCTCGCCAGCGTTTTTTAGGCCTGCACTTAACGGGAACTCAGGACTTTGTGACTGCTCAATACATGTATTTTATACATTATTACATGATTATAACCGAAGTAATGCAGTGTAATATTGCAAGTGACTGCAATATCGGTTACTCGGCACACACTTTAGATATTGCACCCTAACGACTTGCAAGCTTTCCACTGCTTTCTTGGAACATAAAGGCGCTGCAGCTACGTGTGCATGCACTTTAGTTTCTTGATAGTATTTCTCACTAATATAATATGGTTTGTATGTATGGTTTACCCGCTTAATAGCATTAAAGATAAAAATAATTGCAGGAAAACTGTAAACTCACCTTCTTTTCTAAAGTTTTATTCCCGCATATTATGTGTTATCTATTAGTTTTGACTATTTCAATGTTTTGCATGTGTTTCTCCTTGAAACAAAAACAAAACAATGGTAATTATTTACGTATTATATTGTAAATTAAAAAAAAATGTATAGTATATCTACCAACAGATGCAATAACCAAATATTTTACTAATTTACACTATCGTATATCTTGCATTTTATATAACCTTGTGTATTTGCCTACTGTTTACACACACATACACACACACAAATATTTACCAGCACTATTCAAACAGTGCATAAATATTTCAACGGCCCAGTCAGCTTATCAAATAGGCCACCACACCTCTTGAATAGGAATAAATAAGCAATGAATATACAGACATAGTAGGTGCGCGTGTCCTACATAGTGGTGCACTTTCAACGCGGTGTCGAAACCTGCTGCGGTTGAGCCTCGCCGCAAGACGTCATTATCTGGATATCTCGCATTCCTAACCACTGGCTGATTCGTGCTGCCTTTGTTAGAAAATAATTAAGAAAAAACTGTTATGTTTGAATTTAGAATTCAGTTCCTGGCTGGAAAAACGTATTCAAATAAAAAGTTTTTAATCAAGTTGATTGTATAATATATGAAATTGTTAATTCAAATTTATTTAAGGATATCTCGTAATCATGGACACTGGCTAATTCAAATCATCATTATAAGTAATAATAAACATTTTTATTTATATTTAGAATATAATCCTGGCTATAGTCACTTTTCATGTACATTATACAGTAACTATACAGAATACGAGTTACTCAATTTTACGTAGAATTTTGGGACTATAAAATACTAAATAAAATTCATACTTACATGGATAAACGAAAAAAATATTTCTACCCATTTACATTATGATTTACGCAAAAGCATAGACTATAGAGGCTAAAACAAGCGGTATAATTAGCTATTATGCATTTTAAACGGGTACTAAAGAGCCTTTTCAGCCCCTTCTCATGACCACGACTACAAAACGTGCTCGGGGAATCTTTTGAAAAATTATAGTCTTGAAGAAAGTTTAAATAGTGCTGCATATTTTAGGCTTCCGAGTATTAAATCCATTGTCTGCAGTTAGAGTAGAGTTTGAGAGCTTGCTAGAACAATTTGCATGAATAAATATTTGAATATATGAAGAATGTCTATAGTATTTGTGTAAACATTTGTAATGTGAAAACATAATATAAATGTTTACTATCAATAAAATACAAATTAAATTGGCGCCTAATTGTCCTAGTTTTTTTATTGCAATGAATGGCGGGACGAGCATTCCATTCGCTTGATGGTAAGCGATACGACCACTCATGGACAGTACCAGAACCAAACAAAACTATGAATTACAAAGCAATGCTTGACATTCCATTGCGCTAGCCATCCTGAGACATAAGATGTTACGTCTCATTATTTCCAGCAGTTACTCTGGCTACAATTCCTTCATACCGTAACACAACAGTGCATTTGCCATTTACTCTGCTGTTTGGCGGAAGAAATAGACATTGCAATGGGTAGTTCATATAGTATGAGAGACCTACCACCAGAAAAAGTTGCAGTTAGTGCGACGTAGACGGGCTATAAACCGTGAGATCCTAGCTTCTATTCCCAGATCGAGCAGTTAAATTTATGAGGGTATTCGTTTTATAATCTGTCATGAGTTACCCAGGATTGGAATTGCCCCCACAGTTTATCTAGGCCAGCTTATTAAATTTATTTTGTAAATAATAAATAATGGTTTTTAATATTAAATTATGTGTTTATTTATATCAAATTAATTGTTTATTAAATTATATGTGAGATAAATCATAATTCATAAATACATAAATCTATCAATGCTGTCAAACGTAACATAGATCATCGAACGAAACTAATCAGCAACCACATATTCGTTAAACTAATTTAAATTGATTTCCATTATATTAATGCTGATTAATATGCATGCGAGATTGATTAATACGGTTTCATAACAAGTGAAAGTTATTCAATATAACCACAAATATAACATATCATGTGCATACGCGTAGATAAGTGCACATAGACAACTTGATTCGAGCCTTAACCTGTATGTCTATGGCAGGAAAGCGGCCCGGTGACATTTTTGTGGTTTTCACTTGTGAGTTGTGACAAACTTTCTCCAGTCGGGATTAAACCATGTTTTAAATCCAGTTTAAATAAAGTAATGAATCTAGTGCACCGTTTGATTTATTAAATGATTAATACGTATTTTCTTGATTTAGATTTATTTATAAAAATTTAGATTTATTTAGACTGCCTCGGTGGCGTAGTTGTATTACGGTACGGTTACAAAGCTGAGGTCTCGGGTTCGAATCCCGGGTCGGGCAAAGTGATATTGGATTTTTCTATTCATTATCAGCCCGGAGTCAGGAATTTGTGCCCGATATGGAAACTCGTCAGATGTGACCATTCCGACAGAGGCACTAAAAATTTATGACCTTAGTTAATCAATCTTGAGATCAGAAATTGTGGAACATGAAAGTTAGAGGCCTCGGTGGCTCAATTGTACTACGGTACGATTACGACGCTGAAGGTCTCGGGTTCGTATCCCGGATCGAGCAAAGTGATATTGGATTTTATATTCATTATCAGTTTTGAGTCAGGAATTTGTGCCCGATATGGCTATAGGCTCGCCCCCTATCACATCATGGGACGGAACATGCAAGGCGAAATGTGGGTGTCCTAGTGGCGCCTCTGCCTACCCCTCCGGGGAAAAAGGCGTGAGTTTATGTATGTATGTATAAAAATTGAGTCAGCAGCTTAAGCCGTATTCATTTTTAATGAAGATATATAAATACATTTCTTAGTGATTTGCAATTTAAATTAAATTAAATCATTTTTCATTCATATAATCTTTTGCAATATCTCAAAAATCATCTTTTAGTAATATCTCTGCTATGGTAATCTGCTATAACTGTTATTAAAATAACGTAATTCCAAAATAGATGATATAATAACTTCCTATGCTCGTTTTACTTCATACTTCATATAAAAACTATTATAATAAAAGCGCTACTTAAAAAGAGCTAAAACAACCCAGATTTAGTATGCTCTCCGCGGGATGAAATAAAACTGAAACCAGTCATTTAAAGTCACTCAGAAAACTCCGCACAGCATTAGCAAAACGTATCTAATAACAAACATGTTGACCCAAGAAGAGTTGAAAAGCCCTGAAAGCTTTCAACAAGAGCGGGCCGAGATAATGTTTTGCACATTATGAGCCCAACTCGCGGCTTCATACATAAACAAAAAAATTAAAACATCAACTCACGGACTCACCCCGCGCCCCTCTTCCACCCCGGAGACTGTAAAAATATTACGCCATAAATATCAAAGCAGTTTTTCGCGATCCACAGCCCTGTCGGCAATGTTTGAATGACGCGTATTATGTAAATAGATTCGCCGAATAGAACCGAAACGTTTCGGAAAATAAGAGAATCGCCATCAAAGTAAGTATGGACCCAAAATTCTGCACCTTATGTTTGTCCGTTACGGCTCATTGCGCACCCTCAGGTGATAAAGGCGTTAAATACGATTAAGAGGTCCCTAATGGCACCGCCCCAATAACACCCGATAGTCGCTCTTATCAAGCTTCGACCCAATTTCCTCAATTACCAGGATCAAGGAGAAGTAATGAAATGAGAGTAATCATTATCTTATTCGCTCATTCTTTCCTCCCGCCTCCGCCGGCTCCATAAAGCATTAAAAGACTGCTGCGGATTATCACACAATTTATTCAGGTGCTTAATTTGAGCGGCCATCCCACTTGGAATACAATTTATTTTTATTTCACTTAAATGTGGGCCGGAGGACGTGCGGAGATTTACCTCGAATTTTATTAAGGTCCTTTGTAGGCAAATAAAACAGGTGAACAATGTAGGCATTCATTACGTTCCCCGTTCGAATTAATACGGCGCCAAATTAAACGTACCGATGCACATCTCATTAAGATGGAATCACAATGGCGTCGACTCCAAGTTATCGGGAGGCGCCTACGCCAAACTTATAACGAGTTACATATGAGTGTAATACACCGCTGCAAGCACCGAACGCCACGTCACAGAACGTACGAACTTTCAACAATTATGGAACTGCAAATACGCATTAGGTTGAACACATATTTCGGGTGCAGTCATTAAAGTTCGATCATAGTCCGCGGCCCGTATGAGCGGGCGCCACGATTGCAGCACTCGATAAAATGGTTGGCAGTCCAATCGAAACTTTTGATTAAAATCAAGCAAACCAAGAGCATGGAGCACCGATTTGAACAGAATGCAGATATCTTTATTTGAACTCCGTATGTTATGTACAGATTGGGAAACTACGATTGAAACTCAATGTTTGTACAGTCGATTAACTGGGTATGCCGAGATCGGTGACGTCACGTCCCTTGCCACTTTGATATAGCCTATTTCTGACACTTCAAACAGGAGCTCGTACTTTTTATTCCCTTGTTACATTTCCTTTGCATTTAGATTTCATTCAAATTGAATAGTTTTTGGTAAAATAAATTGAATCACACTATAAGAAAACTTTAAATACTTTCAAGGAAAATATTCAAATTATTGCACTATAAAGAAAACCACGAACCAACTTATATAATATTCACAAAACAGAACAAATTTTAAAACGATTCAACCCCTCAACTGGCCCTATTTATTAATATTCATTGCTCATTTTAAACAAAACAGGGGACAAATGTACCCCGCTTGCAGAAGGTGTTAGGTTAAGGGGACGTCAAAATGCCACATGCAAAAATCGTTTAAACAGGGTGATCCTTCCGCGAGATGCGTTTAGAAATTAATCCGATTAATATGAGGGTCGGCGGTGTTGTACGAAGCCGGGGGTATCGGCCAGGGACGCAAGGAGGCAACACTATTACAAAAAGGGTGTAGAGTTGCACTTAAAAAGATTTAGTAGTCTGATTTCAATATGTAAATAACGAAATATTAAATGTAAGTACGATAAGTAATGGTAAAATTAATATAAATTGATAATTAAAGTTACGGCAGCCACATCCGTTTTAGCTAACTAAATTAAATCTAGCAACGATAGAAGATGGTCCAATACGCGCATTTTATGTTTTTTTTTTTGTTTGAGACAATAAAATCCAGTGGTAAAAATAATCCCCTCCAAGAAATTATCATTGTTGCCGTCATTAAAAAATTGCCTGTTTTTTTTAATTAAAAAAATCCCAAACTTTTACGAGTTAAAGCAATCTGTGATGCATGTAGAGGGACTACCACCTAGGTTCGCCTCTGCGGGTGTTCCGCGCGGAAGCTCACTGCCGTGTTCCCGGCGGACGCCGCGGCTCGCCACTCTCTGATGCGGAAATTCCATTAACGGACACGAATTTACTGCTGTTCGACGAATTTAGATCGCATCGATTTTATGTAGGAATTAACCGGTATATTGCTTATGTGTATTTTTCGTCCTTTTAGCCAAAAGGACGAAAAATACACGTCAATTACTTGACACTGTCAATTGGAAATTGTTTTTGAAACCGCTAAATGGTCGGGTATTGATGATGTTTTTGTTTTTTTTTAATATTATCTTCAAGCATAGGAATTCCAATGCTGCCCATAATCTTTTTCTAGGTATTTCCACATCAATATGTAGAAAAAAAATGCCTTGCATCCAGCGATTTCTTGGTATATTCACATTCTTATAAAAGTTCGAACCTACGTCACTCAATTGCTCATAAAAATACGCTATGCCAACTAAGCCACCTGTCGTCCATTAAACTATTAAATAACAGCGAATAAGCTACAAAGATCGTATAACATAATCCCATAAGTTATTAGATGAAAGTTGTTACAAAACAGGGGAATAAAAACTAATAGTTGACTATAAGTTACGTAAAACAGATCCGTTTGAGTCAACGCGCCATAAACGCCAGTGAAAGGTGTCCGCAGACTGTCGCATTAATTAACCTGTCTTCTTACGTACATTATTTATATGCTGCTAACTTAGGAACATTTAATGTAATGTCTGGTCCATATACACCCACTACGGAACACAAGATTAATCTTGTTCTATTGAGAGGGTTAAGCCGTATGCTATGCTATATAAAATATTTTTTATTTAAGTATAATCAGTAACGCTACATGTTTAGCACTTTTATATAAACATACCTTTACATCTGTAAAAATTACATTAAGTAATCGCCATCGCAATTAAGAGTAATAATAGATTTTTTCGTCTTATCGTAATATTTCCTTTTACATTAAACACTTTATTTCACGTATCAGAAGCTATCGATAGAACTGCTTGGCTGAGTGGTTTCACTTATCGATACTTGCTAATTGGCTGTATGATAAACTTGGCTAATCTCTGTCATAGTTTTAGATGGCTTCTTGTTGAGCAACGATAAACTTTAATGCTTTTGGCGTCGATGTTACACGCCGCGCCGATAGAATCAATTTTAATATTATGAAAATCGTCACATAATCCGGAAGTGTGTTTGTGTTGTGAAATGTTTATTTCATTTTATACATTAATAGCTATCGTTTTACTTAATTATTAATTTTATGTATTAGTAATCGAATGTCGCAGAAAAAAATAAAAAAGCTACTCCTTCTAAATCCCTTTTAAATTACGTACTATTATTACACTCTGTATTACGTATTGGCTTAATTTATATTGGGAATAAAGTTACTGTTAAATTAATTAGCTAAAAACAAATAAAACACTTTAAAGTATAGATAAGCCTTCATAACGCGGCTCAAATGCGATTAAAAGTAGACGAACCTAAACTTTTTGCATTATGCGCCGACTAAGCCGTGCGCTGTCGGCGTCGCACAATGTTTTAATTTTTAACTGAAACTGGAAATATTTAAATCACGTACGATATTAAAAGTATTAAATATTTTGTTTAAATTGCGATTTTATAAACTGTCATTTTCATCGTCCAATCTATCGTTTAAAACAAGTGTTTAAATATGTACAGAAATGTTTTATTTCAATTTGAAGTCCTATCCTACAGTCCTGCCTATAATTATTTATACATATTTCTCCGGACAACAGTTGAGTATCCATCTAAATCTTGTTAGTATTAGAGGCATTAAGTCAAGTTATACATTTCGATAAAATGGGGATCGTTTCGGCGAGTGGACGTAGGCGGGGTCCAAAATTCGATTATCACTTAGCGCTTTGGCTCACTAATTACACTTTGGACCAATCTGTTCGTGATTGTAGCAGCCTTATTTGTGCGCACAACTATGACAAAATGATAATTACATTCATCCATTTAGTAGAGTACCAAAGTAAAAAAATCGTTACTAAAATGTTTAGTATTTTACACAACAGCTGCGATTACATATTTTCTATAAAATGACATGTTTATTTCGGTCATTTTAAGTGTAACTGGTCTCCACTTTAAAACCTAGATCTAAGGAAGTAAAAACTATTAAAAAGTCTGTAATATTAGAGTACATGATTCAAAAATTATTTGTTTTGAACTTAGCACTAAAATTTTCCAATTAAATATCACAATCACGAAATTAAAAAAAAAATGGTTCTATAACATTCAGCTTAAAAAGAAGGCCCACTGAGCTCCAAATTGTTACGAAAAACACAATTACATTGGCACTAATACTTGAATATGACACGCCCTATTTGCAGTCTTTTAACATTCATGCCATGATCATACATGACATACGAGACAGGGTCAAAGTTCACATTGAGTCATACAGAAAGACCGCAGATTGCTCACATCTTATCACTGTGAATAATTTCGTTTACGCAAGAGTCACAGACTTACAGAGCTTATTGCGAGTCATCACGTCCCCGACAATTTGTCTGTCACTTTTGTCTGTTCTGAGAGTAGTCTCGTAAAGCGATATTCGTGGTTGAGACGTAATTTTAGCATTGTAGTTAGATGAACTAAATTATTGAGACAGCACTGATGTCCATAACCATTGGTCGTGGGAACTTTTCTTCTGAACTTACGACTTAGAAAGTCTATTTGATTTTTCTCTAAAATTTTTTCCAAAAAGGTATTGTAATTTAATTGTAGTCTTTTTTGGAATAATCTATAAATCAGTCCGCCCCGTGACCACGAAAGCTGTGAAGCAATCGAAACGTCGGGAAGTTGAAAATGTGAAAAATTAACCAAATCCGCGATAAAATCCGTTAAAATTTGTTTTATTTCAATGTGTAACATTCGCGTAAATCTAAGAAACCATTATATTGTAGTCTGTTTTGTTACATTTATCACTTAGGAACTGGTCCCTTGTTTGTCAATAACCCCTTGTATTTTTAAAGACGAAATAGTTGGCAGTCCGCTTGACTAAAACATTTTGCAACGTGACCCACCAACCATAGCTAAATAATAATAAAAAACAAAAACTCGTTTAGCCACATACTTCACGCTTTGATTTGCCAAAACCTGCGAAATTCCTAAGCATTGCAACACAATGAGTAATCACGCAAGAAATATTAAATACAGAATCATGGTACCATTCCACTGTTGGGAGTGAGCGTCAAGGCCTTTTATGATTCTAATTATCTCCATTATCTCACGACCTCGCATTCAAAACGAGAATGCATATTAAATAATAAACTATAAATCAAACAATATTATTATAAACAATTGCTAATATCCTCTCGTAGGATGGGACTTCAATACGTCGTGTTAATCAAGATTTTGATCGTAATGATTGCATTGTCGTTTGAATAAATTATCCTTATAATAAACAAAATAGTTAAACGTATATGGGAAATAACATAGATGGTAAAATGAAGATGAATTACTAAGACTTGATTAGTTGGTTTGATACATTTCTACAATTAATTGCTATGCCCGGCATGCCAATAAACTTGCACCCTATCATGAACACTCTTGAGACGAGAATAAGCTTGGCAAACTGTGGGTGACACTAGTAGCATCTCTATCCATTCCTTCGGGAATAGAGGCTTGAGACATTAGACACGTAAGGCAAAGTTAAGGCATGCATTTTTGTTATGTAACATACACGTATAACAAATAAACCGTCGTACAAAAAGTATCAGAAAAAGTCAAGTGCATCACGGATTTTAATAAAATCATTCCTTTACTTAAATATAACCAGTTCCATACATATTTATATTTCCTTCAAAGGTCCGCCACTAATGGAATTGGACGTCTGAAGATCTGCCAGGCCGTTCATAAAGACCTCTGTAGATATGTGACCTAACCCCATTCGCAGCGGGATATGCACAGGCAATACAAACGCATGTCCGAAACAGAAGCACAAAGGATAATGTGATTGAGGATTCAGTTACCCATTTGATATTCAACCTTACGCCTGGAATAAATGCCAACTGAAATAATGCAGATAAAATACATTTTTGCAATGACCTTATATGGTGTGAAATTGTGAGTAGTGCAATATCAAACAATTGATGGTACAGATTTTTGTGAAAGCTTATAAGAAATTAAAATACTTATAGTAGATTTTGTGAAAATAGATTAATTGATTTTAATTTAGGATTGAACAAATCTATGAGGCGGCTTTATATCAATAGTCGACTTTAAGTTGCTGCATCTGATAATCATGCTCAACAACGAAAGTAATTTCAAAGAAAGAATTTTGAAAAACAATTTATTTTTAAATACAACAAAAACGGTTATTTCAAACATTCCTCTAGCTAACAGTTACAAAAAGATCACCAAACCAAAGACAGACTGACTGACTGACCAAATAAAGAAATTAAAGAGGCTAACACAGAAATAAAGAAACATTTGCAGCGACAAAAAATAAGACAATTACCGCTAACGAAATAAAAACATGAATTCATGACCGATTGGTACGTAATTTTTTATGACAATTTATTTACGCAAAAGCATGGCCCTAATTGTCTGACAGATTGAACGACTTAACAACGCCCTGCGAAGCTATTAAGTGAAAACGTGTTTGATGGAGCCAATGCTTTTATTGGGAATTAAAAATGAGGTAGGTACTTAAAGATGATATTACTGAAACTCGACGCCATAAATGCGTGAACGAAAAAATGTCGTTTCCAAATTAAAGGCTTATATTAATTAAAAAAGTTAAAAGGTTGGCAAAGCTTTAAACACAAAGTGATCAATAATATTTTCTTTTATGCCACTACCATTGACTATTAAAAACGTAAAATTTCTCCAAAACAACAATAAAGTTTATAGTTATGCGTTTATCTAACCGTGTTTTGTAATCAACACTTCGCCGCAACCACTAATTATTAAATATATTTTTTTACATAAATTTTACTTTCTACAATTGCCCGCTAATTTGAAATAAACTTAGAAAGCGAATAAAAAGTTTTGAAAAAGCGAAAAACATTGAAGAACAGTGAAAGTGGCGACTTTTTATAGACAAACAGCTACATGGGCGTTAAATTAATACTAAAGTCATTCGAATATGAATACTTCGAGTTAAGTTCTGTTGAAACGTTAGTAAACCAAGGGGAATAACAAACAATGGGTAACATTTAGTTCTCAGTACTCACTCACGCTTTATACTCCAAACCTGCAATGCATATCTTTTATGTGCAACTTGATTCGCTTTCGTCATCACCCAACATTGTAGAAAAGGATAGATCATTGATAAGTCGACAGTATTATATTCTATTGTTAGATTATTATGTAAAAGCTCAGCAACTGGTATTTCCAACTTCATTTGAGAATTATTATTTCTAATATCAAACACGATCAATGTTGTAATGAAAACTGTAAAACGCAAGAAAATACAACCTCTCAACTATAGCGTCAATGAATTATTATCAAACAAGAGCATTTTAACTTTTATATGAATCACTCGATTGGCAAATACGTAATTGTGATTGAACATGAAAAGAACTCATAATAAAAATTCCACATATATAAAACTTAAATATCCAAAGTTGAGGTCACGCAGTATTTTTGTGTCCTAAGCGCATGCTTAAGACATTAACTACCGAAGCGCCGATCTCACAAAATTCTAGTTTGAAAGTAGAGCATCTTGCTTAAAACTGAGTTAAACCTCTCGAATCACACGTGTACCTTAAAAATTTAATGATCATTAAAATGAATATCGCCGCTTGCTTCTCAATTGCAAAGCAAACGTGAAAGGTGTATGTTTACATCATTATAAGTGGTAATGTCTCTTTTGTAAGCACTTCGTATGGTTCGCATGTCACTGAAAGAAAACATGAAACATTTGCTCCCACACTTGATATGTGGGTCACTGGCAGGGTGTTCTATTGTCAGCAGAAATTTCAAATTCCAGATACACCATCGAACGTCTGAGTTGTTTCAATCATTGGCTTCCTTTGAAATATATTTTTATTTTTCTTGTGTTGCGGGTTTTGGACAAGCTTGAAATAAAAGAAAAAAACTATCAGTTTTTGTGTATCGAGATATTTAGGTAAGTGTGTAAGTAACAGTGTTGGAATAAGGTGTGCAGCATTTTTTATCTATAACATATTAAAGCAATGTAAATGATAAATAGGTTGGCTGCAAATGGACTGCGATTCATAGAATTGACTCGACTTAAACAGCTACGGTAACTTGAAAAGTAATCAGAGAAAAGATAGGATGTTAAATATTATGCAAATTGAACCAGCTACGGCGAAAAACTCCGTGCTGTTCCCAATTTTTACCTGTTGTCTTGTAAGATTCTCATGAATCTTGATTTGTTTTGTAAAAAAAATACTTAAAAAAAAAAAGTATGGTTTTATTTGTTAAAAGAAATATGCTTATAAAAAAACGACATACCACTGTTCCCTCGCACTGTTATCACTATGATTAATAATGTAATGACCAAGAAATTTCACAATCGGATCGATATTACAAACATTCGACTGTACATAGAATACAAAAAATCTAATGAGCGAACTCTGATCACCCGCCAGTAACATAGAAATGTACGAATGTATAAAATATTTTTGATATTCTTTTAAAGTTTCAAGTTCATCGCATTTTATAAGGTAGTGAAGGACAAGACAACTGTATACCACAGACATTATCAGAATAATCTTCACGATCCATAACATTATCTAGATTTTACTCAGTGATGGACTGATCTGTGCTACAAAAGAAAGTCCAGTTGTCAGCATTTCATTGTGGCCGTTAGCAAAGAAATGTTTTACGCTTAATTGGTAACAGCATAGTATTCTTATTTCATAATTTTCCGGCTATTGCCAAGTTTGTGAAACTAATTTATTAATTTTTTTTCATCTACGAAAAGATAATTAATTTCATATTCTTAAAATTATTTATTAATGTTATTGTATTCGTTGAAGCATATCGTCAATCACAATTGATTCACTCTTAATTAGTGCATGATCAGGCTAGATCTAAAAAGTTATTTAACTACTCAAATTAACTAACGAAATCCAATTAAAATAGCGTATCTAATGAACTATCGATAATCTAAAATTCCATCGGAATTTCTAAACTATGCAGGTTAAATCGGTGTCATTAACTCGATATCGAGGAATCTCAACGCGACCTCCAAACCTGTTTTGTTATAAGGCACACCCAAAAAGCACTTATCGTTTGTTTGTGAAGGTCCATCAAGGCCCCAAACATTGATCGTCCGGGCCCGGGTAACGGTACCCACATGGCAAATTCCGCCACGTCCAATAACGGACCAGTCTGCTGTCTCCATAGAATACTAGTCATTACATCTCCAAGACCGCTCATCTGCCACGCGTGAATAGAATTTAATAAGCTCCTATGTATAAAAGAATGGATATGGATTATTCGCAACGTCACCGTAATTACATCTTGGAGTGTTTAGAATCGCTTTGTCGTGCACTAGTATTGACTGGCGGTCACGTGCCGCAATATTGATGCTATTTATTCTTCTCTATCCGACGTGACTTTTGTATAGCATATTTGATATTTAGATTCAATATCCAGCTGCAGATGAACTCTTATTTATTTTCGCATAAAAACTTTCTCGATTTGATTGCATTTTTTAATTTAGATCATCTCGATTTGTTATACTAAATGAAAACCCGTCATTTGAAACTTTAACACTAAAGAAGTTCTAATCCGGAGTATTATAATATCTGAGACTGCTAAATACAAGTAAAACTTATCAAATCATAGTCTGAAAAGTTAAAGAGCGAGGAATTTATCGTGGAACTTTAAGCTGTTGAAGAGTAATGAAGGTTGAATGTAACTAGGCTTTACCTGAGTTGGGAGAATCTAGTGTGGGTAATTAACTACTCAAAACATTAGAACAAAAGGAACAACTCAAATTCCATATGATTAAAGTTCTTATCGTTCCGTAATTGGCTAATTCGTTTCGACATTAAGCAATACTTGATCATCTATACTTCAACAACCCTCGTTCATTTTTATCGTAGTCTTACGTGGATTGCCGTCATGAAGGAATTGATACGACAAATTATGTATTACTACGCTATGCGCAGATTTTGAAACTAAGCCGAATGCGTATCAGTCTATCTACTTAGATAGAGAAAGAACAGACAAATATAGAAAAAATCATAAATTAATATGATGTAAAAAAATACACCATTACTTTTCGCCAATACACACGTTTGAAAATAATTTCATCTACTTAAATAAAAAAATACAAAAGCCTTTATTTCCTTAATCTACAAATAATATTACCAAAATGTTTCAGACTTAATAGGATTAAAAAGGCTTATTAAAATGCATCTGTAAATGTGATTCACGGTTGGCCACCCGTACAAAACACGCCAAAACCATTCACCTTGCCGACGTATATCGCAATTTACAATTTTTCTGTTGCGCACGTACTTAATAATTGTATCAGTTTCATAGCTTCCGAGTTTGTAATAGTTTATACAGCGGACCGTGAAATGTGTCCCAATAGTTTTAATTACACGTACATGTAGATTAATGTAATAATCTGGATTGAAATATTTCGTATTAAATTAACATTTCTGTCTATATAGTATATACTTCGTCATGGCATCTACTAACTTTTAAAGTATGTGGTATGTATACATAATATATTGTGTGGTTAAGTAACAAAGCTAAAATCATAAAATTTAAGAATCATTTCAAAGAGTGATTCGTATAACCCGATATAGCTGCCATCCCTAAGCCAAAGATCCTCTGGTTTGAAAAACTATTGGAACAGTTCAAATTGATCCACCCGTCAGTCAGCGCCCTTTAATTGAGCGTGGTGGATTATGCCCCAGACCCTTCTTTAATTTGTGGACAGGCTTGACCCACGAGGTAATACATACGTAGACCGCAAATATAAGATGAATATATTTTGCTGGGAATCAAAAATAAAAGCCAACCCTCACTAGGCTAGCATGGTGGACTATATGGCATAACCCCTCTCAATCTTACTCTCGATTGTAGAGGAGGCTCGTGCCCAGCAGTGGAACGTCTATGGGCTGATACAGTATAGTACAGTAAAATAAAAATCCATTGAGCATATCATATCCCGGAGCATATCGTTTATATTACAATTTACAACTTAAAGTACTCTCAATATAGAGTGATCAACACAGCCCATAGATACCTACATCACTTAGAAAAATCTAGATTGCCTAACATATACTGCTGGACTTTTGAAGATGAAATAGAAAACACGAGAGATAATTGTGCTAGCCTGTCAATACTATTATTAAAATAAATTCAGCTATTAAACTTACTTCATGACATGCAAATTAAAACCGCACAGTAACACGAGTTTCCACACAAACAACAGTCGAATTAACACATTCTAACGAAAGAGGATTAAAGACTTTCATAAACAGCGCCACTTGCAAATAGCTTCAACGCATTATTGCAATTTAAACTCGTTTTACAAAACGTGGTGAAGCGACACGTGCATATTTCTAGTTATTAATGATGCTTTCTACGCCTCGGCCCGTATGTGATAGACTATCATGTTGGATCTATGTCGCATTGTGTGCTAATGTATTAAGAATAATGGCCTTAGTCTTAATAATTTTAAAACCTTCCCTTGTTAACAAGGGTTATGTACCAATGTCAATGTTTAGGAGAAATATAACAAGTTAGTAATTTATTTAACGTCACCTAATAGGTTTATTGGCAGTATGTATGTGCTGTGAACTGTGAGCTCCTATTTTCAGCTTTTTAATCAAAGAATTCCCGATGCAGGAGTTTTCCTGTTTGAAAAATATCATGAACTTTCCGGGACTTGATTTGTGCCTGGCGTGGCGATAAGCGCACTCCAGTCGCATGTTGAGAGAGAAATAAGCTAGTGGTTCCTTTACCCACCCATCCAAGAATATAGGTATGAGTTTATACAGGGTATATCAAGACCGCGACCGAAAACGAAGACAGGTGGTAGTTTTAGCGGCTACAGACACAATGCAACGAAAATTTTTGCAAAATAAGCGACGGATTATTTTTTTCAATTTTTTAAAAATCATCGTTTTTGAGGGGTAAATACCTAGTTTTTGCAAAAATAGTAATTTAAACCCTTACGTACCATTGCGTGTTTAAAAATTAAGCGATGTAAGTCATTATTTTAGAAAAACTATGTTTAATCACTCAAATACGACATGTAAAAAAATAACAAAAAAAAATTGACGATTTTTTTTGGAAAAATTTTACTTGCGTTGTGTTTGATATCACTAATACTACCTCTGGGCTTCGTTTTCGGTCGCGGTCTTGATATACCCTGTATTTATTACTGGCATGAAAAAATACTATAATAAAAACGGCTCAGTAACATAATAAAAATAGAAAAAGGAAAAAATTACAGAGAATAATGAAATAATATCTCAAACATAGGTAGTTTACAATTTCTCGTCATATGGCTATTCGAATATATCTGCCACTAATTATAATTATCAGTAGCAGTTGAAATCTACGACAACGTCTTTGATTTATCGACTATAATGAGACAAGTTCCGGTCCACATTATTAGCAACTGATGTCTGAATTATGTTTATCACAAATGACAGAATTTATAGTGACAGTTTGATTATCATTTTCTATCTTTATTTAGTTGTTATTTGATTCTAAGGAATGCAGATGTATAATGATTTATAAGCTAGAGGCACATTGTTGTTAGTTGTGGCTAAATTATGAATGGATCTGAACTTAGATATTTGAAAAATTAAGTATATTAACATCAGGTTGATAATGCCAGTGACTGTGCCAAATGACTAATACATTGTCACTTCCCCACACTCTTTTTACTATGCTATTTAAGCTCCAATCAAACAATGTCATTATTGCTTGTCATTTGTCAAATACAAAGATCATCATAGTATGTTATCGCATTTCTAATGTACGTTTGTCTTTGCAAAGCAATACAGTATTCAGTCATTTCTGCTCTGTCGGCCACATCTAAACACTTTCACTTGCATTATGCAATTCAATTTTTAAAACCGGATCAGTTAATCTCGTCTCACAATGCAGAATGTATGTGCTATGTATATTTTGATAGAGCAATGACACAAAAGGGGAATAAAGAAGAAGGCAAGAAACTGAGGAGCTTCCTCAGAACACAGTGGACATATTTGAGAGGGACAATACTCCAGTAGGGAATTTCTATAAAGTATGTAAGCTCATGATTATATTTACTGCTAAAGATGGTGAAGGGCTAAAAGCTGATAACGGTAATCATCATCATCATCATCAGCTCCTTGCAGTCCACTGCTAGACTTAGGCCTCTTCCAAGGTACGCTGATTTCGAAAGGAAGCCGATAGGAGGGTTTAGTTCGGCTATGCAACCTTTAGAAAGTTTTACCACAAATTTTCATCAGATATACCACAGAACCTGAAGACTAAAGTGAAGTCAACCAGTGCGTCCTCCCTGTGTGTCGTACAAGGCGACTAATGTCTGAGACAAAACATCTGAAGCTTCCTTAGACCAGAGAATAGGCAGCAGCGTTTTCTGGTATGCTGATAGGGCATTAACTCCCAATGATACGCACACCAAATAAACAGTAATGACTAATGATTATTCTTATATTCATCATCATTAATCGTGAGACTTTCAAAATGACCAAATATTATCCAGTCCGTCTATTTGTAAAATAACAAAATGGCCTATATTATCTAAACCAGGTCACACTCTGTATGGCATTGGGATCCTTCATGCTACATCCCAAGCGTTGCCAAATTAGTGACATTAAGCTAAATTGCAAACACTACGGCCAACATGAAAACTCTGAAACTGGAACAAATACATATACACGCTTTGAGCTGTTTGGATAATGATACAGACACATTAGCTTGATAAAAGCCTATTTGACATCGCAATCACACTTACAAAGACTAATGGTTTTAGTATTTAAGGATATGGTCTGATTTCCATAAGCGAAGAGTTAATAAGTTTTAATCTGATTAGGTCTTTAATATGTATACCTCTTTCAAAACTCACTAGCGCTGGTATTATCAGTTGATAGTTTTGACTATATTCTGTAGTTTTTACGTAAATCAATCACGACTAACTAACCCGAATTCATGTTTTTCTTATAAGTTATTACACAGTTTCGTAGAATTCACTCAATAGTAAATGTAAAACACTGCTAGCTTATAATAACATGCATAAATATCTTAAGCAGCGATTTGCAAGACGAAGAGAATGCTAAAATCAGCCAACGTTCGGGATTTGGGGCGTGACTGTGGAGTCCTTCGCGACGGTTGTTGCGCCCACTGTCGTAACAAACTTCAGTGTAATCGGATCGACACGAAACAGTTTTTATCGACTCACTTCCATTGATGTTAACAAGTCACGATTTAGGGTTAACTACGACCCGGCCACTTGATCTTGCGCTTTGAAAGTGACAGTTTTAAGCGTCGGTGGAGGGTTAAATTGATGTTTTGGTACATTGCCGCGACAAAATTAGTGTACACCTGAAGGTGATATTATAATATCGTCTCTCACCGGTCGAGAATTTGGTGCTTTTCTCATAATTGCGAGTACAAATGGTGAACCCTAAGCGCCATTCTCGGACGTAGGTTTCGGACCATTGACGGGTTTTCAAACATTCTGTGCCCTATTCGGGCGAATACGAACACCCTATCAGCAAAAATTTACGATAACTATTACAACTATGTATATGTATATACGTACCTTTGCCAGAACTTTTAAACAACTCGTTAACAAGTAGACATAAAGAGCCGGCACCTACGTCCGATTTAATAGTGTTTATGGTAAAATGTACCTGTATGTTACAATACAAAACCATCCTTATTTTTAATGACAAGGAATTATTAACAAGCTGGCATACTGAGGTATGTCTGATATAGTGTTTATGGCAAAGGGTAATCATATGCCACGATACAAAAATTTCAATCTGAATGGCATCACGTGCAATATAATTATTTTACCAAGAGGTGACAGAAAAAAAAAATTGCAATTACAATTACGCCTTATTCTATTTAATTTAATGTATTATACTGTCTTGGACTTTACTAGTAAAAATACGTTTACTAATGGAAGCTCCCCATACCGTCGAGTTGCATGTAACAGCTCCCCTTGACCTTTGGCAATTCATTGAAATACGTAGTGGGGGCCGTACCACATCCCCAGTAGGAAATATTAACATGGAAATGTATAGTAGCTAGTTTTATACGGACCACATTAAGTAAAAAATGTCTTGATGCTCCAATATTAACATAACTTCTACAATTCTTAACGTCAACGAAATAATTAAAGTTTTATTAGCTGCCATCAGATACGTACTATTTTTAAAATAGTATGCAGCTAATTTTAACATAAATTATAAACTCTAGTTGAAGTAGAATCAATTTGGACATAAATCTATTTTTTTCTGCAATTCTATAGTGCAAATATTGCGAGTACAAAACATGTTTGCTTACTACACGAACATGCAATCCAGCCATATACCAGCAAAGCAATCAAATGAATCAAGGAACAAATCACAAAAAGAACAGCATTAATAAACAATGCGAAAAAAACAATCTTTTCCAAGTAGAGGGAAACAGTAATAGATGGAATTACCCCTCGGAGGTTAACGGTAATGTATGCGAGTCGAAGTCCATCTGAACAATCGGGTCCAAAGACGATCGTATTTCCACTGATAAAGGCCTCACTGAACACCGTAACGATCTGAATGAATGCCAACATCTGTACCTATTCGATGCTTGATTTAAATGTGTTTCATTCTGTGTGATTAAGGACTACCAAACCTCTTGCTTCAATGTACCAAAGGCAAAGAAGAATGTAAGGTTTTTGTTTAAATCTAAGAAGGCATATGTATAAACACACATAAATGTCACATTGGAGTAAGCAAAGACTACAAGCGACAAATGTTGCAGTCCATTCATAAGTCTTCCATTTATCAAATGCTATTAATATATTCATGCTATATACAAATATAAGTACACCTTCTTTTGCTTTTCATAAGCAAGTCTTATGTTAATTTTTTTAAAGGTCACCTGAGACGTCGCCAACCTTCAGTACTTATATTTACACCGTAAATCTCTTTGTCAGTCCATCCATCGAAATTTCAATATGACTAAACAACCGAAGCATTTCCTTCCGTATTTCAAAATGTTTAAAGACTACATTAATACTGAAGTAATTTTTTGCTGTTTAATTTAATGCTGGTATTAAGTTTAACAGGCATACTTGATACCGATCCTTTTGGTCGTACGTCTTGGTGTTCCAGACGGTCCACTGAGAATACAGGGTGTGTGCTTCTTGTAGTAACACAACGCGCAATATCATCCACCCCATTACATTCATTAGGATGGTGCTGTTTCCTCCCCTAATGGACCTTTTAGTACATTCCCGGGAAAATATTGTTTTTAATTAATTTCTTTAGACAATTATAGTCACGACACATCCAAGTCTATTGCTTTGCAAGAGTAAAAAAAAATCGGCACTGCAGTTGCTAACAAATACCATATAAAAAACTATTAGGGAGCAAAAAATATATTAAAAAACTCTTAGCAGAGTATATTACTGTTAAATACTTTAATAAAACCGTAAGAAAATATTTCAAAATAGAAGACGAGAATGGCGACCCAGTTAACGCTATGCGGGTCTCATCACCCACATCGACCTGCTTCTTTAAATTAGTATTACAAATCGCCAATTTTACAACACGGAGCAGTACATTAAAGAATTTAATGAAGAACTTGTTATACAAAATGATGAATAAAACCATTAAATTCATAACAATTGCGATAATTTTACTCATCGCTTTTTGTTCACACGTCAATACAACTTTCTTCGATGTATTATAGATTTCTTACGTTCATTACTTTTCACTTAACGTTTCCAATCCGAAGCATAATTGGAAGATTTTTATGTCATTAAATGGATGTGATTTGATTTTAATTCGTTTTAATCTCATTGATAAATGAAAATTACATAATGCTCATCTTTGAATTTGTATCTAACTTTAAGTTTGTGCTTTATTAGTTCTAAACTTTTTTCTGCAATTAGATAATGACTTGTCTCCAAATAAGTTTGATTTCGATCATATTTATGTTAATTTATTGAATTAATAGAATCTCACAGCATCCAACAAAGCAGTTTCAAAAATCCACCAACTCAGACTTCGGTATCATCCTTAAATAGCTCTATATTTACCAGTCGATACGTTTAAGCTAATAAAAAGGAATTAAGAGGCGCAGACTGTGCAAGCACACGCCGATATAAATAGTTCCTCCCCTATCATTAATCTCATCTCTCACTAGCCAAGTCACGCAACATGGGGAGCCAGTGGCAAAACGACTTCCCAAAACACCGTCTACCGCCCAAATTACACCCGCGAATCAAAATCGATATTAATGTATTTTGCTTTAAATTTTCTTTTTATCCCTCGACAATCGTTTCATTCAGTTACCGAATTTCCCAATGGCACGGCGTGTTTACATTAAAATTTTATTGTGATACCATTGCCGTTCGTAAAATAAATTCACTTAGACCGTCGCGAGGTTGTATTGAAAACATAAATGTTAAATGCTTTTAAAATAAAACCATTATTTACTTAATCAACATTCGAAATGGATGGATAACGTTATTTGTGGAGTTAATATTGCAATTTTTTGCGGTAATCAACAGTCCAATCAATATCGGATGCCAGCTCGCTGTTATTATTCGGCACGCGTCGAAGACGAAGCAATTAAATAAGTGCCTCGCATTGAGCCTCATGATCTCAATTAAATATCAATTCTGACACGCAACGAAGAAATGGATCACTTCTAATAGCCAGTTGATTATGTAGTGCGGAGACTAACAAAAACGAATGGGCAAAAAGGTGGCTCCGAACGATTTCATCGCCAAATATGACTCAACATCTGCCGTCGGCGGCCTCCGCGGCTACACAATATTAGAATAGAGAATTGTTTCTAGGCACATAACTATATAATTTTATTGTTCATATCGTTTTATTATCACCATTCTCAAGCTAAATGATACTTTCATCAGATAAAATTAATATGCATTTGTAACGTTTCAAAAGCTTGTTGATTTTTGAATATTTATACAAAACAGGAAACTTGTTACGAGGAATTAAATTTATTAGGAGCGAAGAGTGGATGAATAAATTCGCTGTTGCAAAATCACCTCATAAATCTCAGAAAAAAATGCGAAGAAAATTCTAACCCATAAGTGTGCTCTCGGGCTAATCCTCACGTTGGCGACCGCATTACCATAAATTAATTATGTATACCGCGGAACAGAAATATAACTTTTATGTTTTTACATTTAAATTTTAGTATAGAATAGGAACGTTTTTCGACTCACGCTAATAAAATCGCGCAACATACTTTTACTCGCCGACGTGGACTTTCACACTGTTCTGGAAACGTTTATATGCACCATGTTATATTTTTGACATTATTACTGCAAGGTCATGTGACCTTTTAAGATACTTTATAATTTAGATGATCAGCTACTATTATATTTTATTGATCACAGATTACAAAATCAATAAAGCATTAGGTTCCAAACCATACGTAACATACATAATTTAGTCATCAAGCCATGTTTAAAATCACTATCAGCATCATTATTACAACAAACATAAAATAACTAGAGTATATTTAAAGTAATTCGTAAAGAAATCAATTTATAAAATTGTGTCACAAGCCACAAAGCAGCCATACAAATGCTCACACGGCCATTCGTTTGATGTCGAGAGTCAAGATCGAAGCAAATTTCTCGGAACCAATAGATCGAGTATATTAAAAAGAAACCGTAGTTTTTAATCAAAGTACTTGGCGCATGTACATACCTTTGATATTTTATTTGGTATACCGGAAATACTTCAAATATACGAGTAATTTACATTATCGTGCGCTACCTTCAAAAATTTCTCCGATTGATAAAAATGAAATTTTATAACTAAATTTAATTTGTTTTTAAACCAACTCGTCGCATAAAATACATAAGATTGTGTTGGAATACATGAAAGGCTAATTACAATTATTGTATTACCATATCGAAATAATATAGTCAAAAATACGACTATGGTATTCACTTTACTATCTGATGCCAAGTAATTTGATTGTAAAAACATATATTTTATACAAATTAAACGAGTTTGTCCACTATCAAATTAATACATAATCTACATGAGATATTTATAGAAACATTCAGTTGACACATACTAAAATAAATATGTAAATAACCAGTTTACACAACTTATATCACACTTAATATTTTTATTATATAAATGGACTAATAATGAAATTGCCTCATAGAATATAACAGCCTACAGTAAGGCAATATAAAAATATAGGAAATTCTTATGGATACGCGTTACACATAAATACGCCAACTATTACATAATAAGTAAAGTAAAATCCTTATTAAATTTGACTACATCCTATTATCGCTCATGGAATGTAGCAAAACCAAATAATAACATGAATTATAAAGCAATGATTGGCATTCCACTGCGCTCGCCATCCTGAGACATAAGATGTTAAGTCTCATTATGCCCAGTAGTTACTGTCTACAATGTCCTTCAAACCGAACACAACAGTGCTTCCAGAAAACGACCGTACACGTTGATGGAAAACACCTATAGTTTGTACGAGTATATCCGGTTTCAACTACCCGGCGCGGCGTCGCGTCACTGCAATTCGTTGTGATGGTGAATATTCTGATTATATTGTACTACGCTACTATCACGTACACCGCAGTTTCTTGTGCCAGTATAAAAATATACAAAAAATTGTATTAGCTATTTTTTCAACCTATAGTATCCTACTGCTGGGCATAGGTCTCCCTCATCTCTTTCTATTTTATCCTATATTAGCTAGTATTAAGGATTTCTTATATTTCCGACTGTTAGACAATTCCTTGAGGTCTAAATCTATGAAAGATTTACTGGCACCGCGGCTGAGTTACTTGACGTTGTATACTGAGCAATGCCGATACAAGTTATTAGATTTTATCTCAAAGATCCGTTCTATCTCTGTCACGTCCGATGTTTTTTATCAATCAGAGAATTTTAATCTAAAGTAAATAAGGCTTGTTACAAAGAAAGAATAAGGTTTTAATTAAAAATGTTAGAATAATGATAATGTGATAATGAGCAGCGTTTTAAATAAAGCAAAAATGGCGAAATTAAAGTAAGCTGAAACGTAAACGAAAAGATTTTGTTAAAAGAAATATCGATGGATCCAAATTACATTTCCATCATCAAATCACCTTTAAAGCATTTGACAGAGCTTAAAGTCTATCCGGAATCAGAATCAGCAGCCCGGAATCAACGATTTAGCATGACTTTCCAAGCACGAAAACGCTCGAGTTAATTACTAAAACTGAAATGAGCTCTAGATTTTATTTACAACTGACAACTTAAGTAGAAAATAAGGCTAAATTAGGAAAAAGGAATGCTAGTTTGAGCAGAGCTTAATGAACTCAAAATTTAAGTTATTTAATACGAGTAGTAAGACGAATTTAACATTTTTCATCGAATATTAGAGAAATCTGCTTTAACATACAACGTAAAAACATAGGGTTTTAGAATAATAAATGAATTAGACAAATTGTAAAACAAAGATTATTTTAAAGACCAAATTTGGTGAATTAGTCGTAGACGCATTATACACATAGGTTTTCATGATTTATTTAATCACTCTACTACTTATTCACTACTCATTTTGCAGTATAAACTCAAATAATATTTCCATAAGAGTAGGCATACAAAACTTTAACGCAAAATCTTGTTTGTAATGTTTAATAAACACTGCGTATTTTCCTTAAACAACACCGTAGTATATTTTTTTAAAGCGCACAAGTTAAGTATATCATTTTTCATTTTTATTTTATGATAGTTTACTCTCAAAGCATACTACTCTAATAACTCGTTGCGTTTGTTTGAATATCTTGAGAACTTTTACATCACGAATAAAAGATAGTTACGTCGACACTCAAAAACTTATCGCAAAAACTGCTTATTTATATCACCAAGACTCTATGGCCTCTCATTTCAAAAATGGCCACTTAACCAATGGCTCTAGAGGGTATAAAACAGAAATATTCGAAAACAAAAGTAGTTTTTTTTATTGATTTAATATACTTAAAAAGATACAAATAATAACGCCCCGTAATGGTGAAGTTTGTCGATCGTGCCTTAGATTTCACGCTTGAACAAAATACTACAATGGACACCCAACATGATAAAACAAACCGTAGTTAACTGTAACACCCACTAAGCGGAAACAACTAGTAAGTACACACAGCCGGCTGTAGAAGTAACCAAATCTAATTAAAATACTTCTTATTTATAGAATATTTCGTTTAATTTTCTTTAATCTAAACCTACACTCAATTGTGTGTATGTGTTAGGGAAACATAACGATGTATGATACGGTAGACTAACAATTTGTTAATTAATTTAAACAAATGAAGGAATAAATCGCGGCAAAATTTATGCAAAGGTTTCCAATATAATTACTGAGCTTAACACCTAATGTCTGAGGTGCGCAGTGCTGTGTTATGCACAACTTAGTTCTTATAATTTTTGCGTGTTTCTTTTTATGGACCGGCGACATTCATCATTATCAGGCGAACAACCTGCTCCTCCATTCTTTATTGCTAATCACAATTTTTTTTGGGTGTTACTGACGTCTAATCTATGTAATAAAATAATTGAAACTAAAGTATTCCTAACAATTCTAAGCAATTTGGTAAGTTTCTTCTCAATCCTATTGAAATTTCTATGCCCGTCATTCCCCACACTAAAGTGAAATTACTGCAATATTACTTTAGTGCATGTTGCAGAATAATATGGCTTGTATGACGACCGGTCTGCTCGTCGACTTTCCCTTTCGGGATATTATTCAATCTTGGGTAAAACATGTTATTCGAATCGAAAAGGTTGTACAAATTGAGTGTTTAACCTTGAATATAACTATTACGTTATGGTTCACAACCCACGGGGTAACTAGACCAATTATTCCATAAAGAATTTCCAACACGCAATTACTATCGCCGCTTTTAAAAGAATTACATCCATGACAAATACCGGCTTGAAAAACTCTATGTTTAGTTCCACATTTCAGTGTCCTACCTAATTTGGCTCTGATGAAAATCTATACACTTTCAGATTGCTATCCAGTATAATGACAAATTGTTCAATCTATTGCAGAACGGTTGCTGACGGCTGACGAAAACTAGACCTGACAGGCTTACCGTGAGTTCCGTGAAACTGAGCTTTTTGGCGTAGGGTTTTATCTCGAACGTCGAAATACTTCCAACTACTGCATTGATTGTAGTGAGTTTATTTATTGCGATTGCACAAAATAAATGATAACTGTTAATCAAAATTCGTAATTCATGCAATAAGACACATTTCGTTAAATGGCCACAAATATTTATTTGGGGTCTTGATTTTGCAAGAACGAAAAGTGTTTAGAGTGGAAAGCATAGTATGGTAACCTTAAAGTTACTATGTTATAATAGTAGTTATTATTAAGCGTTATCGGGAAGGTAAAGCTTGAAATATCTGATACTAGAACGGCCATTAGTTCAAGACCCTTCGTCTGCCTATGCATTCACATTGACCATTTTATACCATCCTCACTTAATGTGTTAAGAAGCCCATGTCCAAGATTGGAACATACATAGGTACAGGATCCCTAAGCAATTGTCATTCTAAAAATGTATTTATTAATTTGGATTGAATGTTAGAAATGTATATTTGTGATAAATTCCACTCACAAAAAAATATGTTTGATATCTAAATTTAAATCCCTCAATTTATAATATAAACTGAGGGATTTAAATTTTGTCTTATTATGACATTCTTATTTTGAATATGTTTGTCTAATAAACAGGGTGACTACCCTGTCTAGACCCGAACTGCATCTCATTATGTCTAGACTTCACAATGTATCTGCTGATAGTTATTCAAATGTGTACAATGTTCATATATTCTGCTACGAAGCAGATGGTCAAGTAACCTTGCGTGACCTTTAAAGGCCTGTAGAAGTATTATTTGAAGAAGTGGACGTTAATTATACAATTAATTGATTTAATTATACAATTAAATCGTTATATAACTTATGTATTTGTATCAGCTCATATACGTCCCGCTGCAAGGCACGGCCCTCATCTACAATCGAGACTAAGATCGTGGGGGTTAGGCCACATAGTCCACAACTCCGGCCTAGTGCAGGTTGACGGACTTTACCTACCATAGAAATAACTTGTATTTAGTTAAATATGTAATTGCATCTATGTTCTCCTAGCATGAAAATGGTGAGCCATAAAGTTCTGAGTTCGATTTCTTGGCCTTACCATGTGTGAATTTCTCGATTGATTTGTGTATTTCATATGCGCTTACTGCAGCGTCAACTCGCCCTATCAAATCCTTGCTAGGAAATGTTGGGAAATTCGTGTTGAAATTTTCGGTTACTTCTATCTTCCCCGTAGGCGATACATACATTTCATTTGTTGAGGAACATTAAATAATTGTATAACACAATATAATTATAATTTCGATGGATTTCCAAATAATTATTCATATGACTAAAACCGAAATAAGCCAAAATAAAAACAACACTTTAATGGCTTTCACAATTATTCTAAACATGTGTGTACATCCTGAATAACCAAAAGGACACCTAAATATGTTATTATAAATAATTATTCCGAACATGTCTATCATCTCTACACTGAATGAATAATACACAAATATTCTCTTTTATATAATTCCAAATTTGTATATTAATACATAAATTACATAATAATCACGGCACGGGCAGTATCTAATAATTCTCTTTTTTTATTTTTCCTTTACAATTTTCGAGTTTTCTCTCCCTCATTATCGGCTTAGCTATAGGTTGTTTAAAACGTAATTACCATTAATCAACATGATGAATGCTTTGATTACATTATTTAGATAACATAAATTGCTCGTATTAAAATTGTTCGAATAAAACATCAAAATGAATGATAAGTATGACTAAATTTGTTAAACTGTTCATCTTTGTAGAAAAAGTTTTATACTTTACAATTGCTAAAGTCACCTTTAATAATTGTACTATTATCCTGTGTCAACCAATTTAGTTTGAAATGCCATTCATATTTGACCTTTATTTTTTTTTCTTACATCTTTATTTATTTTTATAATAATCTGTTTCTAAAATAAATTTATAACACTAAATATCCGTCCAACTTACCGTTTTAGGGCCTCTGAACCACGCATCAATAATCGAGACACAGTTTTCAATTCAAAACAGTGCTGATATCGATACAAGTCCTAAAAAGTTTTCGTTTTACTTGCGACAAACTTGTCCCACATGCACAAACAAGAACCAAGTTATTAATCCTTGCACAATATGTTATCACGTCTCACGATAAAGTTTCACTTTCTGTAAAGCGTTCGTGATCATCCACGAGGGGTACACCGGGCCAATACAGCCGCGTGCGATCTCCGCAAAACTTATGCCGATGTGATCGCAGAGGGAATGCCGACCGCCCTGAACAAGCACGCCGCCCGACCGCTGAACAGCGACTGTGATAACGAAACTTCCTACGAATGAACCTGCGAAACTCATAGACAGTAAGCTCGCCTCTCTCTCGCCGTCCGTCAGCGCATACAACCCACCCGTGCTTAACTCAATTTTAACCTTAAAAACATCGCATTATGACACACAATGGAACACCACATAGAGTTACAGACGCGTATCGTTCGGAACGCGTAACGAGTTTACGGTACGTAAATCGTAGTAGATTTGTTTTGCAGGCTGGCCACAGTAATCCGGTTCTTCGCCCGCGAGCTCACAGAGCGCGTTTTTCTGAATCAGTTCCCGTTAAATAGAGCCTTCTTTTTGTAGCCACCGGCCGGTAGCCTATGTAGGGAACGCGGAATAACCGCTACAGACAAGATGCCAACTTTCTAAACTAAACCTATAAGACCACTCCATTCGAATGGTGAATTACGTTTATTTTTATTGGAAGCCACGCCGTTTGTACAATAATGGCAAAATATTTAGAAAATTGGCTCAGCACGGGCAATCGGCGCGCGACGTGTCGTAATTTCACAGAGCATTTTTATATTAGCGGTGGGCGGTCGCGGCGTTTTCCGCTTTATAAGTTGCGGTTTTACTTTCGGTGTCAATTGCGAAGGTTGCGGTGGAAGCCCCACGATATCGCGGCAAATTGGATAGCATCCCTTTGAACCAGATTATAACACCTCGCGAAGGCTGCGAGGTTACGCAACGTCACTAATCTTTTCCAACTTAAAATGGGTCGCGAGTACGAATGGCGCTGTTTTCTTTAGACTCGATGTTATAGAAACTTTATATGAGATATGGATAGTGCATGAAGGCTCCGAAAATTGAAACCATAAACCCTTCGGAGTGATCGGGGGCTATCCGCAACTGGGTCAGCGATGCGCACTTTTTTAATTTAGCTCGAACTCACATGAAGGAACGGGGTAAGCGGATATTGATATCGCATACAGAACTAGATAAGATATGATGTTTTTATGGCAAACGATTGGTATATGAGGAAGTTACTTACGATGGTGAGTGACCGCCTATGAATGGCCACTAGTCAAAGGGGATTAAAGATACTCGTAGGCTTCTCCAAAGCACTCAAAATATATTATTTGGGAAGCCAATAATATTATCTATCATACTGAATCATTCAGATTGCCCTTGTGAAAGTACGTACTACATTTGTTTCCCGCGAAGTGACATACATTTAGAAGTCATTCTGTATAACATGGAAAAATGAAAATTGCATGCGCATTTAACAAGCACAAATAAAATCACAAACGCTCTCAGACACAGCAAGTACTAACCCTTTAAACCTTATTTCCTTTATAAAACATTTTTAATGTAATATAAAGAATATAACCATATATTTTGGGAGATCCGGATAGCAACCTCCTGACCGCAAAGCTCAGAGCATAACTAACCACAATACTCACGCTGAGCATATGTTCACGACGTTACCGCTGGCTTCCAAGAAATCATCTGACCCCCGCCACTATAACTGGCGGCCTTGTCTTACAAATTCCAACAACATTATTACCGGTAACACTTTATGAAAGTATTTTGTTGTTGCACCTAAACATTGTAAAATTATTCATAACCATTTTTTTAACAAAGTCATACACCATTTTTTCTATTTCCCAATCAAATAAAGGTTTATTTTGGTATAGACTATAGTTACTTACATCTTTTTTTGCCGTTATTCTACACTTACAAAATTGGATTGAGTGTGATGCTGGTTACCCTATGTAAGTGATGTGGTTACTTTATTTGTCTATGTGACAGTTTGATTACACTCATAGTATTGTAATCAGCCACCGTACTGTCGGAAAATCTTTTGTAAAAAATATTGATTTTAAATATAAATAAAAATTTGATAATAAATTATAAATATATTATATATATATATATATGTTTCCATTGAAGCGTCACGCTTACCCAATACTTGTTCGATTCTTCAAGTTGACTGGCGATAATATCACGTGTTGTATTTTGCGGAAAGCCAATAAAACATCCACTCCTCGATATTTTGTCTGAGCGAACCACTGAACTGATAATGCAAAATGAAAAAGGAATTCGAGTATTGACACACAATTTACATACAGTGCTGGGATGTCAACAGAAAAAGATTTTCGTGTACACAACATCCAATATTTCATATTAAGGATATCACTCGTGTATCTGATGATGTTAAATTCAATAAAACTCCGCTAAACCAATATGTTCGAGCATTGATACAATCTCAAAAAGCTTCTTGTGTATTGCGTATGAAGAAATTATTGGCAGTATATTACATCAAGTCTTTGATCTCATCAAAGATATTGTCAATTTTATATACCATGTACATTAAGTAAAGTCAAAAAACAATTTCCTTTATATACCAAAAGGGTTATGTTTCAAACGATATTGAAGCCGAAGTTACGTAATAGACTAATGAAGACTACTAAGAATTAATGCCTATCAACTGCAGAGAAGGCTTCAACTCTATAAGGACAGTTTAATTACAATAATTAAATCATTATCATAAAGATTAAGTTACCACCACTATAACTTCTACTACTTCAGCCAGAGGAATCCCACCGCTGAACATAGTTCAGATTATAACAAAGAAGATGCACATTACATCCATAACACACAAACATTGCTCTTGATGTTTTCAAAGACACAGAAGAAAGGAACAAAGAATTTCTAGTAAGTCTTAAAACCTAGGAAGCACCGCAATCTGATGCGAATTTCATAAAAATCAATGGCAATCCCAATAGATTTGTTTGATAATACGGCCGATAGAGTCCAAGCACTAGGGGTGGCGCGCCGGGTACATTTTTATGGGCCTGTTATTTTTTATGTTGTCAGCAGTTTGCGCGGTAGGGCCGCGATTTACACGACACTTTAATAAGGGCTCGGTAATATAGACAATTTGCAGCTATACATAATTTTATACCAAATAAACAGTAAAAAATGTTAATTCTGTATCAAATATATTTATGCTTGCATCATAGAATGAAAAATCTAAACTCAAAATGACGATATTTCCTGCCAGATTATATTTGGAAGATCGTGCATATGAATTTCCTATTTCTACTATCAATAGTATAAACTTGCAAATCTTTTTCATGTTTATAAATAAAAAATCTTCTTTTGCATGTATTATAACGTCTAAAGAAGTCATAAAATGCTTCAAAATTATTCTCAGTGCACTAAACGTTAAGTTAAAACGGCAAGCTTATCGTCGAGTCTACGACAGCGCACGTTCATGGTTTAAACTTGAACCTCCAACAAAAATGAAGTGTGAAGCAAAATAATAGCAATGTAAATGCAAATGTTGTATATTTCCTTTATAAAATGAAATGTAAATAAGATAGCTAAACAGTTTATGCGGTGTAAATCGAGAAATAGCACGGAGTAAAAGTAGGATTTGCGATTTCGGAACGGACCGACGGAAATTTCCTGTTTCGCAGGAAATCGAGACCGCAAACGGGAACCTACGCAAGCTCGCACCAGCTCTCATAATATTGACTCTAAACTTTGTTTAAACATTGATTTTGTGTTATGACTAATTTTATCTGGAGTCCCGATGCTCGCTCCACGCCGGCTCCGTATGAATCTAATTATACGTAATGGTAGAATTTTATTCATAATATTGGTTTTGATCGTAGCTTTAACGTGGTGAATATAATTTAATAAACATTGTTTTATGGAAGAATAGGCTTCACAAACACCTGTTCATTAATTCAGGTATATAGGTCTGATAATAATGGATAATAAAACTTTAGATTTGTGTTTAAAGTTCATATTTATGTTTTACCTATAAAATACAACCGAAAATACTATTTTATGACCAACTGCCTAGGTGACTCAAACACTGTGGGAAAATTAGGTAGGTATAGAGGAACAAATCATGCGGATTGAAATAACTAACCGAATTTTCTCAACGTGGGTCAATTCCCCTGACTTGGGTTTATTAACTCAAGTCTTCCTAGTTCAGTAATAATTCACGTCTTTATATTTATATTATTTTTATTTATTAGGAACTCGAATCATGAACACATATTACAAACATTCTATTGTACTGTAACATTTTAAATTTTGTGATTCCTCAATCACATGATATCAAATGAATGCCAATAGTAACCGATATATTCAAAGAACATAATAATATGTCTTAGTACTATAGTATTAGTATTATATATTTTATGAATGAATAGTATATCGATATCCGAAGTTGTTACGCAAATGAGCGAATAACTTATCTCATAGACATGGCATACCTGTGTAGACGTGCATATTAACGATACGGCTAGCAGAATATGCGGAACATTCATCCGAAGCGCAGGCTTTGTCCTCGGTTATACCAAAGTAGAGCTTATAGTTGAATATCAAGGTAAAAGTATGACAGGTATTTTCATGATTCGTTTATTACTATTTTACGAAGGTCTGGGATACACCCCCATCACTCTCTTTCTTTTGTTTGACTCGAATAAAGAAAATAGTAAAATAACTAGCTATTATACTTAAACAAAATTAAATTAAATAAAGTAGCTGCAAGTACAGTTTATATATTTAACATTTATCGCCCACATAAAAAGTGTATCGTGTTATTTAAAAACTACATTGAGATATTATCTGAATCTGCATTAGTATATGCGTATGTATCACGTATACGTTTATCGCAATTTTTTTAACCCAGTACATACAAAATTTTTTCATATGTTGCTAATAACTTGTAGAAAAAAATATAAAGACAACCAAATATGTATATATTATGCCAAATTAAACATTCAAAAAACAGATGACGCCTCAAACTTTATATTCAGATTCAAGAAAATATGTTTGAGAAAGAAATACGCTCGAACACATTTATTGCCTAGATTAGCGCAATGCAGACGAGACGGCATAGTAACGATATAAACCATGCGCGCATAAATAGCTGATTTTCAGCAAGTTCAATATTAACTTTATAGACGTTTCGAGACAAAACCCGTGTTGTTAGTTGTACTATTGAATGTCGGGCTGCACAATAGATTGTGAGCTCGCTTCACTTCAATAGACGCCATGAAACATGAATTATTCATAGACAGTGCCGTTCGAGAAAAACGCAGATTAAATTTTGCATAACACATTAAACACCCACTAAAAATTCGTTGTTATTGAGTTTACTTTATCAAAGTCTACGAAAAAATCGGGGGACATAAATTCTATTCGTGGACTGATGATTTATGTTACACATAAAAATAAATTATTGGAGAAAACAAACCTCATTTTGTTCTTAGTTTTGTGATTCCTATTTTATAGCATCAATTATAGCTAAAGATAGCGATCCCAATTTTAAACTATCTAAAACTTGGAAACTTACAAACCCTAATAATCTCTTAACAAAAACAAAAAATCCACTTTTAATTAAAATTTTGCTAATGAAAATAACAGCACATTTTAATTCTACCGAAATTTTAAATTTCATGCCTAAGAATATTGCTTTAAGAATAATTCCATAATGTATAATTAATTAAGTAAGCGGGAATTTCCTTAAAATTTCAATACGAATTCGAACAACGCCGTTTCAAGCAACTACCGACTTTATCAAATTTGCCATCGACATTCTGCGAAGGTATTAGAACGAATGAAAAGGGTTAAAAGGGGATGTAAAAGGCGAAAAGTTTGCAAATTGGGTCCCCGGTCCTTTCAACTAATGTCTTAGTGTTTTACCCAATTACCCATTAAGGATGGCTTTCAGAGGTGATGTCAAGAAGTTAAACTATCTATCTTGTGGAGTCGTTACCTGAATTTTGTTATCTAATTTTACGCATTACAATGCGTCAAATTAGGCGTCGCCATGATCAGCGGTTCTCCGCTAATCAACAGAATTAAAGTTATATGAAGTGTATAAATTCATAAATTGTATTATTCCACATACCTAACTGATAATTCTTGTCCTAAATATTACCCGATGTTTGACTCTAGTTACTCCTGAATCTGTTCCTATAACTCTTGCCTTAAACAACAACGTTGGAATAATGTGTGGGTTATTATTAAAATTGTTTGAATTAAAATTTTAAAGGGCATTACAATGAAATTGCGAGCAACCACATTAATTATTAGAAACACTTCATAACGTTATAGCTTTTTGAACATATTAGTCATGTGCCCGATAAATTGGGTGGAAATCAAGGTTTTTTTGTACACTATAAAGCCAAACACCTAGGTTTTATCCTCTACAAATCAAATACAAAAATTAACTATGTGACAAAGTGACAAATTAATAAAATTGAGTTCGCAGTATAAGGAACCCTGTAGGAATAGCGGTCTTTACTTACTTACCGGCCCATTAGTAGCTATTTTAAAATATCGTTAATAAAATATCGTCCACAACTTTAAAGACTTTAATTTTATTTTAAGTCTGTACCGTCGCAATACAATCGGCAGTACACACTCCCAAAAGCTCGGTATATCCTAGAACTAAATCATTTAAAGGAAGGCAAGCCATGATAAAGCAGCAGCCCGGGCTCTGTGGCGTACCTTGGGAGAGGCCTTTGTCCAGCAGTGGACTGCAACGGGCTGATGATGATGATGATGAAGCCACGATACGTGAGAATAGCACTATTGGACTTCTTAATACTATTTTTTAATGTTAGAACGTTGGGAACTTAATGCAAAATTTAACCAAATCCGATATAAATTCCGTAAAAAAATTATTTCAATACCGAATCTTTTAGGGAATATTTCGTGAGCTGTAAAAATCTCAAATAAATATTTTATTAATCAAACGGTGTTCTCACACTCACATATTTTTACCCAATTTTTTACTTCAGGAAATGTTCACTAAATAAATGTTATGTACTGGCTTGGCTTGTAGTTTAGCGAATACGTTAGTGAAACTTATTTGAACCTACGCTAGGAATCAGGCCAAACTTTTTCCCTGGAATGTAAAATAGATGACCCAGTTAGCACGGAGCTGCGCTGTAACAATAGCCTCCGGATTCGATTCTTGGGAGAGGTAGCTTTTTCAGGTGTTATTGTTGGTAGACTCCGTTGTTCATACGTCCCCTGTTGCCTATCTCTACTAATATCATGAATGGAAAAGTTTGTTGGGTTGGCCTTATTTCAAGCAGCGTATCGGGTCCATGTTCTTTTTGCATTAAGATTGTTTGAAAGGCTTTTGGACCAGGTAAAATCACAAACTGAGCTAATGAGATTCAGATATGAAATTTTATTTTCAATGTCACATTAAGACTTGATATTGTCAATGGCTAGGATTGTATTATGCACTTATACCGCATTAATTAATTCTCAACATCTATAAACAGATAGAGTTAATTCGGAATTGCAATGTGAAAGTACCACAATTTCACCCTATATTTTCCTCTTCAATATTGTCCTCTTAACTTATCTTTAATAACAGGTAAGTTAAGAGGGAAATATTAAGGTACATATTATTATACTTTTTAGTCACAAAAATAGGGTATGCTTGACACGTGGCCATCGAGAATATGAGATTACGATGGTGTTAGTACAATAGGTTAACGTAAAATTAAACTTTAAAATAAGTAAATTAATAATTATTATAACACCAAGCTTGGTCCGGTAAGGGTATATCCATTCAATGAACACGGGACAATAATTGTGGTGGACAGTAGTTCCATTTGTGAGAGGTCTCTGATACTGTATACTGTAAAGTCATTTACTCCCGTGCCCTGCGTGTGTATGCAAAGCTTTATTTATTAACACTCGATGACGTAATCTTGTAAATTCCTGTATCCTGCAGTGGGCGAATGCAGACCGAATAGATTTATCTTGACATGGGAAGGAAATATTAGACTTTACCATTCTATGTACATTCCAAGGACACTAATCAGACGAACACCATAAATAAACTAGTTCCAAAATACTATGAAGTCATCGTGATCATACCCATACCAATATCCAAACATGATCCTCCTTCGTATGACCTCAATCATTCTCAAAAAACACGGGTCAAATAAGTCAGGGCATACACCGTTTAGTCGCAGGAAATGAGTCTGATCTTTGTAATGATCTTTAAGTATTAGCATGGTGCGAGTCATTCGACCTTGACGTTCAGAAACCTAATGCAGAGAAAGGATCCGGTTGAATGATGGCCATAATGAATGCTCAAGGCATGATGCTTACGGAATTTTAGTTCATTGTGATTAAATACAATTTTTTGTTTTAAAAATAATGAACAGGGTTTTTTAAGAATGGCTGCATAACATATAAAGCGGCTCAAATGATAAAAAGTGATTGTTGTCAACCACGAAATCCCATAATATCTAATTATTGAAAAAGTCATGCCATCCTTAGACTATGTAAAATAAAATAAGGTTTCTAAAACAAGCAAATAATGCTAGTCATCAATCCAGAAAAACTTATATAATGTAATTTTTTTATCACGATTATAATTCATGGTATTGTTCGGTTTGCTATTAAGCATTGCTTTGTAATTCATGGTATTGTTTGATCTGCTACTGGTCATTAGCGGTCGTATCGTTTACCATCAGGGGAATGGCATGCTAGTCATCCATTGCAATACAAAAAAAATATTCGTAATTTATCGACATTTCTATTTGTCGACGTAACAATAAGTAAGAAAAATATGTTTGTTCTATATTTCTTACCAATAGCACACAAAATAAAACAAAAACAAATATGGCAATCGAAAAAGGAATTGACAAGGCAGATAACCTGGTATACTCGTATGTACAGAATACAGATGTCCGAAACGTTGACCGCGCACCACCAACGAGTCGTCAGGTTTTTTTCGCCACTATGAAAAAAGTAGGGATTCGAGGTGCACGTCGCAGTGACTGAATGCAAGTTATCCAACAATAGGAATGTATTATGTGGGTGTATAAAACCATTTTTTTTTACTAACACTTTGATAAAAACAGTACGAAATTTGGACAAAAGACATGAATTTTCTTTATATCTTGGTCATAATCCTTAAAAAAACCAAACGCGTACTTTTACTCCGGTATTGTAAATTAAAATAAATTAATGTGATTAATGTGGTTTGTTTCTTTAGCGACAAAAAGCGCTATTGTTAATTCTTTGTAATGTAATGTCTTCCAAATTTATCTCAGTTAGAAATTTCGACCCAAAACTTTGATGACCTAAGTTGGGGCTTACAAAAAAATCGCAAACACACAGAAAGCGAACAAAGGGAGACCGATTCTCCGAGAATAACAAGACTTTTAGACTTTTAGTCTTATTTATTTCTAAGGAAGCATTGAGCTAAAATTTAACATTTTACTTGTGAATAGAGCTGTTTTAATAAAACATATTTTACTAACAGATGTTAAAATGTTCCATGTTTCCCTATATATCAACTATATTTTTCGATTGTAAAAATCTTTATAATTTCATGTACTGTGCTCTCACTTAAACTAATTTGTTATTATCACTGCAACGCAAATCGTGAACTTTAACAGTAATGTAACAAAATCATGGAAAGAAAATAACTTTAATAAAAACGTCAATAATTTGTTACGAAATGATTATTACCTATTTTTTTTACCGGGATGAATTCCACAAATATTTCACTACTCTTTAACTTTGGACAGTTGCATAAAAGATTTTTAATTACTTCTCAAGTTAGGGCAATCTGAGAACAAAGAGAATTTGAGCAGATAAAATCCTTTATTTTCTGCTTTATTTTCACGAGGCATGTCGTTAAACGTCGAAAAATCTCAGATCGATGTCGCACGCGCGATAAAACTGTTATTACTACTGTAACGTACGAAATACCAAAAATAAACAGATCTTAGATGTGGACCTTACCGTTACACTCCACACGTTTCCGACTCTTAATGATTATCTCTCCGTGTTTCAACAATAACAAGCTAATGAATTAACGTGATCCTTCAATCGTACGCTGTTCTTATTTGCATTAAACTGCCATTAGTGTAGACGTGATTTATTTCGACCCCAAAATAGAGGAGTGACAGAAATCGGAAATTACGTTCCGAAGAATTTCGTTTCCGATTGAGGAGTCGAAACCCCACAAGATCCGGAGTGTTATTAGCTGCTGCAAAACATTGCTAGCTCGTATGCCACTCGTAAATACAGAAGGTAAAGCTGTGAAGCTTTAAACTTCCATGCGAGCAAAATAATATGGGTCATTTCCCGCCGCAAGTGGACTTCACAATTTTAAATGAAACTGCATGCAACATTTGTTAGCTAATTATAAATGAAGCGATTGCGCGCCACGTACAAATAACATTTAAGCTTTCAACTATAAATGAGGTGAGTGTGCATCAGTTATTCTATATCAAATACTTAATAATACTAATAGCTTAACTAATGGAACGGAATTTTGGAATACAAATGTGCTTCAATGCTTTTTAATTAGTTCGAGTCCAAAGCGGAAAGCAAGTGAGCAAAGCTATCTTTAGCATACCCAGGGTGCGATTGGTAATTGTTTAAAATGTATGACACTGACTGTTAAACGAAAACTCGACAATTCGATCCCCGTACTTTGACAAATGTTTATATGATCCGCTTGTATTTTTCCCGATCTGAATGTTGGGAAATCATAAGTCTTAGTTTCTTCACGCACGACACAAGCTTATAGTAATATAGAACCAGGATTGTATGTGTATCTTTAAGAGCATCTATTTAATTAACACAAAGCTTCAAAAATACATCAACACAACTTACCAGGAAAACAAATGAAACGCATATAGTTTTCTCTATACGCTTTAACTATTACCAAGTAAAGTCACATTACAACAAAGGGAATCCATACAATTTAAACCTCTTAGCTAAATAGCATTAGTTTGCCATGTTATGTAATCATTACGTTTGGGTAATTAAAGTACCATTTGTAACGGCTGAAAATTAAGTGAAACCGTGGCGGTAAGCCGTGAATCCTATTCGACGTCGATTCTAATTGTGTGTAGCTAACTTCAGAGGGATTTTCATTATGTAAAGAGTTACCTTTGTACTTAAAGATAAAATAGATACTCACCAATTATCACTACGAGCAGATATCACAATCAATATCTGTAGGTTTGCTAGATTAGTTAATAATTATATTCTGCAAAGAATTTTGACAACAACTTTAACTTGAACTGTGTCAACACCATATATTTGATATGCCAAACGTATGGAGCTCTAGTTCTTTGTTGCAACTGGGCCTAAATATTTTCGTATATCGATGAACATTATAATTTTTTTCATGCTGGAAAGATTTGTACCCGGTTTCAAAACCTAGCACGGCATTCCCAATGTTTTTTGTATGCCTAAAGTAATTACAAGCGGGACTATCAACACCATCAAAAAATTTGGTACGGCTCTATTATTTTTAAGTAGAAAAAATTCGTATGATTTGGGAAGAAGGCGCCTGTGCCTACACGTTCAAGATATAGATGTAAATGAATGTATATAAATTATATTCAGAACACATAAATATAGAAGAATGCCATGGGATACATCGACCGGTACCGTTGCTAGGAAATATAACACATCGATACACAATTATTAGGTATAAGCGGAAACGACATATTTATGGATCTGTCCAAAGGTATTATGAATATTTTTCGTGCGTAATAAATACTATCATGGCGGCATTATTAAACAGTTTTAAAACCTATTTTAGTTATCGAATGCTTTGTCCCTTTTGAACGACTTTTGAATTCAGTTTGAACGAAGAAGACAAAACATACGATAGCCAAAGTAGGTTTTAAAACTGTCTATGAATAAGGCTCGTCGGAATTTATTTTTGGCATGATTTTCGATACTTTTTCTCTTTAGCTGTTAATATTAAACTGCCTCTGTTACCAACAAATATTTGATTCGAGCCTAGGTTCTGTGAGACCGAAAAGTTTATTTTTCATCTTGATACTTATCTGCGATACAACTCTTGAAGTATCTATATAAAATCGAATTGTGGTTGTTACGTATTAATTTTATTTTGTTAGCTCGTTTTTAAATTTCTAAAAAAAAAATAAAGTGCTTAAAAATATATAAGTAAATATTCTCTGATGACGAGGTTCAAAACTCGAAGCACGGGGTTCCTTATGTTTACACGAACGTTGCGCATTAAAATGAACTAGTTTTACGTATGTTACCGTTTTTATTATACTTATTTTTCAGAAAATTGCTATTAGCACTAGTTTTGCAGGCGACTCACTTCTCTGGTCGTCCCGTGACCATGAATGCTGTATGTTCGAAACATGCTTGAAGAAGTAAAAAAACAACCAAAACGGCAATAAAATTCGAAAAACTACGTTATTTATTTCAATATGAAATAATACACAAATAAAATATATTAGATATCCCATCTAAACCTGATAAACCTGTTTTAGAAATGCTGCGTGAAACTTTTGCTAAAAATGTTTTAACGTGCTGAAAATCATGGACCTTTCGTATATTCTTTCTTATATTATTTTAATTTGATCGCAATTGTTAGCTGTTCGCGATACACAGGTGTAGCTAAGCTGTTTTCAATGTACTTAGCTTAAGGCGAATTCCTAGTAATGCAACTTCAATACTACAATTACGTACTAAGCGGTAAGTGAACTCAATGTTATTTATTTTTATACAGTATAGAATATTGTTTAGCGACTTTGAGCTCGCTTAAAGTTTAGTGTTGGTGCTTACACACTCTCAATACCTGGAAATCGTTAAAGTATTAACTTTGTTGGATGAGAAAAAGATAAAGACAGTAAATAATTTGTTAGAATAATACTGTAAATATCTTTAACAAAAGTATATGGTACATGTGATATCTAATCAAGGGATTAACTCTTAAGGAAGCGTCATGATATTTTGTAGACAGCAGGACCCTTGTATATGAAAAGCTGGCTGGGTAAGTAACATCGCTTTTTCTATTTCTGTCAGCAACCAGCATTTTTAACTGTATTAATTTCCGGGGTAAAGGGCAGGGCATTAAAAAAAACTACCTAACACCTAATGTCTCAGGAAACGAGCACCAAAGGATGCAACGCCTTACTTAGTACTTAAAAATTCTAACTGATGTTGCACTTATTTATGCGTAGGCGTGATGCTTAACAACTAAAGGAACTGCTAGTCTCGTCATTTTTGATAAGAATCTATACCTAATCCAAATACTTAAATATGATTGATTGCGCATTTTTGTACATGTTACGCAATTGGCGCGTTTTTGCCAGGAATGGCATTACATGTCGCCAGGAATATCAGTCATGGAGTCATCCGGCATGTGTAATTACCGGCCCGTCAATCTCATGTCAGCGATCGACACACCAATCAGACACACGTGGACAATGTTTCATTGCTATATATTTATACAAGACAGTATCAAGTTAATTATAATTTACGGATGTTTTGTTTAAAAAGAAACATAAAACTACTTTAGTATTAGAAAGCAATATGTATAACATTTTATAAAAAAACAACTAGGAACAGCCTTTTTGAAACCACTAGGTACTAAAAACAGTATTTTCTTTACCTGCCGACCATGTTAATCCAAAAAAATCTACTTATTTTGCCTAATTTAAACAAAACAACTTTCACAAAGAAATAAAATTCCTTTCATAATAAAACTCCACTTAAACGATTATATCGAGCTAAAAAAAGCTTTTTCATAAAGAATCCACTCATTGGGCCGAATTTTTAAAGTTTCGTAATGAATTCCGCAGCTGAAAAACTTAAAACGACATTAATGCTCCGTGAAAGGTCATCAATATTCAACAATCCCTTTTAATACTTATACAATAAATTTTCAATCAGTCCATAAAAAAGACGACGCTGGCCCATTTATTAAATGCGTTTTTTGTGAAAGATTTATACCGTTGTACATATCTACGTAGTATGCATGTATTTCCAGGGCGGATTTTCCAAGACGTGTTGTTTAACATAACCTCTAATAAATACCATTTTCCTGAGATATTTAAATGATATAGGAATTGAAAATAAAGACGTGTCAGCTGATGGCAAAAAGTCACCACCGAAACGTAGTGAACGCCCATGAAGTCCGAGGTATCGTCGGCAAGTTGCTGATCATTCAGTTACGCCGTACGGGTATATGCTAGATTCTGGGTATACAAAACCTGTATTATCCTGAGAAGCCCAACTCATTTTGGCATGTTCCTCCAGTACAAAAATATGGTCAATATTTTAAAAATACCACAGAAAAATATTTTTATTTTCACTTGTGTGGTGTTACTTGTTAACCTTCGGTTACTTTTTTATATTAGCCATCACATGGACAATGGACATAACAGAAATAAAAACCCGGAAACCCTTCAAAGGACCTCATTATCAACTAAAAGATGTGTAATATCGCAGCAATATATATCCATTATTCCCAGATATTCATACGGAGTCACATAAAATGAGCTCAGAGCCGTTAAAAGCAGCTTTGTCGAGGTTCGGAAATTCATTACAGCGAGGAGATCCGGTCGAATCCGTTCAATGTCACGTGACCAGCCTCCCTTATACAAATCGACGACCTCTTAGTTCTACGAATAAATCAAATATACTGGAAATAATTTGACATGAAATAAACGATGTCGTTAACGTTGCAAAATTCTGAAAACTAATTAAATATTATATTCAACTTTAAGTTGTTTAACATCCCCTTATGATGAATGTTTGGTTATGGTATTTTATTTTCTGTAATTTTATGGGGAAATAAATAAACTGAGCTAACAAAAATTACCTATATATGGTATACAAAGTTCGCCAATCCGCACTAGGCCAGCGTGGTTGACTGGCCTGACCTGACTGATATGGCCTAACGCCTCTCAATCGTACTTTCGATTGTAGAGGAGGGCCGTGCCCTGCAGTGGGACGTATTACGGCTGATACAGATACAGATATTTGCCGAGAACAAAAAGTAATTAAGGGCCTCTTTTACCGAGGTGTTTAGGTATTAAACGTCATCTCACTCCGCGCACGCGGAGCTCGGCGCACAGGGCACACTGACATCAGCCGATGCCACAGTTCAAATAAGTACAGCATACTAACTCACCATGCCATTTCAATAATTTATTATGGACGCTCCATAGTTCGTAATGGGAATGTACATTGCCTATTTATTTTATTTTACGTTGTTTATAATAGTATTTTAAATTATTGATTATATTTTTGATAAAATGCTTTATTATTATTACATTATTAATGTTCTATGTTTTAATTAATTTTAATTAGTTTTTTCTTTGAGTTTTTAATGTAACGGTTGTTTACTATAGACTAAAATAATGAATATACACCGATTTTTCTACTATACTTTGCACATCCGCGACTGCTGTCCGCTACTGGACATAGCCTCACCATTTTTTCCACAGCATACAGCCTTGGATATTTGTTATCTTCTGCAATTTATAACCAATGGGGTCCCATAATTTCTCCCAAGTTATCGGTCGATCTGATGGGAGTTCTCACATTGCACTTTCCGTAATATAGTACTTAGTTATTATCATCTATTCAATTTAATTAATATACTGCATTTCTTCCCACCACGACCTATCCTATTCAATCCCGTTTGTTCCGTCACTTCCCGATCGGTCCCGTTCCATCCTTTCTCATCCCAAGCCTTTATATTTCCTCCTATCCCATCAAAAGAAATATATCAGCTACCCTAGTAATTTTGACTATGTATTTAGAATATCGAGAGATAGGGAAGGGATAGGGAAACTAAAAAAAAGATTGAATATTTTGTAAAAAAGGCGGAAAACCGATGCGCGCGCTTTTGTACCTCTCTTCTGTCAAGTCAGAAATAAACTAGCATCTCCTGGACTGGTTGTATTATTGTGCTTCCACATTTATATCAATATTACATTTTATATCGAACGTATATAATAATATGTATATGTATAAAGTTTTCCCATTTACATTATTTCTACAAATTCATTCCTGTCCAAAGCGCGGCGCGGCGCTAAGAAACTTCGTTCGAAAAAATCAATACCTTTTCGCCTCTTTAGGTCCAATAAAGAAAACTAAGCATGCCATTATTTTAGTAATTATGAGCTTTTGACATTAATTCACTGAAGCGATTATGATTTTAAATACAATATTTCGTCCTTTATTTCAGCCCCATAATTTTTTTTTTCATAATTATTCGTCGCCTTTATTAACACGCTTTTACTAGCTTCGGCTGTGTGTAATTCTTAATGACTACCGAAAAATAGTAAATTTAATATAAGTAGGTAATATTGTCACAAACATCTGGTAAATAGAGAATAAGTACTATGTGTATTGACTTGTCAAACGAATTTCATTTCATTGTATGTATTACATTCTACTAGAATAGTTCTTACATAGGTTCATTGACACCATTGCACAAGTCAGATTGGTATGGTATTTAGAATATATGAATATTTTGCTGAGAAGAGAAGCACTAAGAAAGGGTTTGGTTACAGACCTATTTGAAAATAGTTTGTCAGCTACCAGTGATTTACAATTTAACGTTAAGGGATGAAATGGAATACAGTGGGACAGATGAGATGGGACCGGTCGGATCCGGATTGCATTCAACTGGAAATAATGAGACAGGATGTAACAGAAAGCAAAAGAGCCAGATGAGACGAGACGAAATAGGATGGGAAAAGGGACCGTAGCTACTTAGGTTGAGTTTGTGAAGAATGCAACCTTTTTGGTACGTTTTTTGTATTTGTAATTGTGAATCTAACTTTGATTTCCTTTTACATTTTTGTTGTCAAAATTTGTATTCCTTTTAATTCCTTGTTGATAGCTTTTTCTATTAGTGGTTGTAAATATTTTCCTGGTTAATTATATCTTGATTATTTTATTTCATTAATATGTAATTGTATATGACATATTTAAGCAACACGTGGAGTGTAAGCTTCGTCAGCAGGCACTCCCCACAAGTTAAGGAATAGAGAAGTTTGGAAGGAAATGAAAAGTTTTTGGTGTGGAGTGGAGTCTAAAAAATTGTGCACCTGGCGAAGTTGTGCTGGGTCGTTAGTACAATATACCGAGGGACCGAGGGTACTTCAAGACAATCGTCATCCGACATACACGAATTATTCGAAAATATAAAAAATATCGTTTCGGGCTATTTAATTCCATTCAACCTCGTTTTAGACGAATCTAAATATACTTTCGGTTATCAACGGGATTTATGTATATCAATATGCTGTTAAATAGATTAACTTTCACCTAATATAGATGAACAAAAAAATATAGATCTACGTTTTCGAAGACGCAAATGTATGATAATGTTCTCTCTATATATTAAATACTCTAAGGCCTAATATATTTTCCATACAATGACATTAATACTGAATCCATCAATAATTTTAGTTTCATTTAATATGTCATTCATATTCATATGTCAATTTTATTCCGTACAGTATATCAAAAGTACTTATTTTTACTGTGGCGCATTTACGCTATTGTTTTAGTGTATTTTGCAGTGACATTTCGTGAAAAAATCGGCGTGGGTCCAACCTCGATGACGCCTCGGCGTCGACTGACATGGGGGTGCCACTCTCTTGCATTCTATTCATAAGGTACTTGCCGCGCCATCTTGAATGCATTAGAAACAAACCACGGGTCCAACCTGATGATCTTTTTGTTAAAGTATTACTAGATGTCGCGGCAAGTGCCAAAAAAAATTAAAAAACTAAAAGTATAAATAATAAACCAAACAAGCAGTCTTGCTTTTTAATAATTTTTATTTTCCTTATTAATATAAAAAATTCAAGTATATTTTATTTATTACTGTAACCATTTTATTACATACTTTACATTTTTTAATGTATGTACATACCCTCTTTACAATTTGTGTCAAAAATTGACACAAGTTTTTCGAAAACTTTCGTGTGCGTACTACTGCGATTCAATAGCTATAATTTTGCGACTTTGGCTTTTAACTGGACTTGTTTGATATCTTTTGCGTTTGACCTCGGCTTCCTATTACTGGATTTTCATACTTGCTTTCCGATTTGGATATTTCAAGAACAACAATGGCGCCTAGGAAGTGTTTCTGGAAGTGCTATTTTGAAATGGTGTGTACCTCTGAGGACGTTTATAAGCCCTAACCACTTTGTTTGTACATAGATAATGCAAGAATTTTTCCTCCGTGGTATATCTTCTGCCTCGTGGTTTACTTTTGTACTTCATTTGGAGTTTGCTAAATACCCGGATGGGCTCGGGAAATTTTTCGATTTAATGTAAAAATTGTGCTGAATGTAATAATTTTCTTGCACTTTCTATTTGATTCTTGCATTTTAAAATCATGTTAAATATGGAGCATATATTATAGAATTGTCCTTAATTTCTATCAGAGGTGCATGTATATATTATTTACGCACACGAGGAAACCCGTAGATGACACATAACAAATATAATACTAACTAAGAATTATAGAAATTGCAGCATTAAAAAAATTATATCTTGAAAACTCTTGAGCCATATTTGATTATGCTTAAACTAAATGTGAAAAGTCATCTAGTTTAACCTGAGAAACAAACATACAAAAAGACATAATATATACATGCACATATGAAATTTTGGCTATCTATTGAAACATCGACATAAATAAACATGCAAACATTGCACAATTGTAACAAAATGATAAAGATAATAATAATGTTAGTGTCGGGTAAAAATAAAGATAATGTTATTGCAAACATGCTGTTTTTTTAAATACGGCAAATTGGTGCCAGTTCTCTTCGTTTTAAAATGAAATTATTGGGATTTGGATACAAAACGATGAGCTCGTGCCCAATTGTCGTGACTCCCCTCCATTCTTTAGGTAATAAAAAGACATGAGCAGCACCATCTGGCGGATTTTATTTAAAACAATATTTCCAGCGACATCTCGCCGTCAGCAAAGGTAATTTTTTTTTACCTCAATATTTTTGAAGAGTGGCATATCTATTTCCTATATAGTGTATTATCTATGTCGACTGACGAGCTGGTTCGAATGCGTGCATCGCTAAAAATTTAGTTTTTATTTCTTCGTAAAAAAATTACAACAATATTATAAAATGTTTTCTTACAGATCCCTAATAAATTAAAAAGCCTATCTTTTGATATAATTTTTACATGATTTTGATGAAATCTCTCAGTAATAAACGTGTTTGAAAAAGCGATTTAGACCCATCTTTGAGATGATTTTTGATCGAAATAATTATAATAATTTATGTTTTCAGCTTTACAATTCCCTCGGTGGTACTTCCAATTTTGCTAAAATGCTTGGTTTTTGCATATAATTAAGGTATCCACAGAGCTATAGACGTTTAAAAAAAGTAAAAATCGGTATAACCCGCCCTTAATCCATAATATACAATTTTCTTTGCTTTTGCACTATTCTATGATAAATATTCCGTACATAAAGAAATAATGAAACGCCTTCAGGATTTATATTAGCAATCTTTCCCATGTTCTACGAAATTGGCTACGCAAGCTAATTGTTCGAGAATCAACTAAATCGAAAACATTACAGATATGTTCACAGCTTTGATATGTTTCTTTTTTATTACAATCACCAATTCCTTTATTAACGCAGAAGATGAATTGGCCGCTTTAAGCAAACATCTCATCTGGGGATAAACTTGTCAATGCTATTTTCAGACTTTTTTTCAATATTAAAATAAAAAAGGAATTTATCTTCAGCAACTGACATACAGTTTCATAAACTAAAACAAGACAATAAACTTAGCATATAAAGAAAAATACAGACAATTGTAACAACACATATATGTGTGAGAACAACACAAAATATTCATGATTTTGTATATACAATTTTACTCTATTATTAAATCCATATTTTTTTTACATTTTTAGTTACATAAGATTAGACTAACTCCCTAACAAAACCGAATTTATTCAAATATAAATACTCATTATAGATTTAAATTACGACAAAAAAGTCTCGTACAAAATTAAGTAACCTTAAAAGTGAGCAATCTGGAAATAACAACTAAACAACAATAATATGAAATCCATAATAGAAAAAATTAAAATGGCGAACTCATATTCAACCAAACGGAACACTTAAAAATCCATTTAGAATAGCAACGATAGCTCGACTTCCAGAAACCATATTTCACTGTTCAACCGAAAAGACAATTAATGGAAGATGCTAGAGGCGTTGAGGGAAGGTATTTGCATTATTATGTTGAAAATCGATCACTTAGTATATTCAAATAGGGAACTAATGACCTTAGTGTTTATGACTTCATACACTATGAAGTACAAACCAATGTTAGATAAATAGTTCACTTACTACTAATAAAGGGCAAGAATAACACAGAGCATTCAACAAATGCGCCAAAAACGCTGAAAACGCTAGTCAAAATTCACAGACAGTAAAGTTTTACTAGAATATTAACCGTATGATATCGAGTCTGTGCAAATAATTTCACATAGGTCAGCTGTACTATTCATAAAACGGTGGTGTTAGAAAGAATTGTCGATTTTATATTTCTACTCTCGCTAGGTCGACGTCCTGAACTTGTAAAACGGACTTATGACTGCCGAAATAGACTAAAGCTCAAGAATATTTATGTTATTGTCGTATCTGTGTATTAGTAGAAGTCTTAGACAATTTCTTCTTCATAACTATGACAGATTGAGACATGAACCGTGGTTGTATGTATTATGTTGAAAGATTCCGCTCTCACACCCACCATAGCTACCCCTGTAAGCTAAGATCGATTGCGACATGCATTTAATTTGCAGCGAATATTGAAGCTCGGAGAATTTCCAAGTTAACAACCAGCAACGAAATTAATCAAATAGTAAAACGGATAGATTGTAGTAGAATTACATAGGATTAGTAAGATAATAGATCCACAAGTGGAAGTCTCCCAACAGGTCGACGTGGAGATCCTTGGGGAGGCCTATGTTCAACAGTGGACTTCCTGTGGCTGAAGAGAGAGAGCTAGGAGGATACAAGAAAAATCTATGTCATTTACCTACACTAGTTGGGTGAATTTTATTCAAATATCACCTGTAGCTATGAAGTCTGTAACTGGGGTACCTAATGCAATCATCTTTATTGAGTTGTTAAATGGGTCGTTAACATTACTACATATCGATCATAAAGCGGGAAGTTATAGCACAATATGTAGTCCGATTTTAATGGCCCAGCGAGTAATCGAGTTCGCAACTATCAAGACTCACCGGTCGAAGTCTTGCAAATTGCAGTTCTGTAACTTTGGCTTGCACCTAGTGGCTCTTCATTTTGTTGCTCTCCTGGTACATAAACAAATAATATTACTGCAAATATTATTAATAATTCATTTATTAAATCTTTAAATAGCTAATAAAAATCATGTGTATAATATAAAAGAACGGAAAAATATTTCTTTATTATTTAAGAATAATATAAACAAAGAATACTACTAAATACAGTTTACACATACAGAGCATTGTGCGGCCACAATCATTTTCCTTATAACTGAGCTAATCACCAATATTCATTATACCACATGTTAAAGTACGAAAGTGCGACAACAACAATACGTTCAATATAAAATATTTATACCTACTATATGAATCATTATGAAGCCGAAGGTGTCAACTGCTGCACAAAAGATTTCCAGAGGACTTAATAAGAAATTCTAGCCATAAATTCGCAAGTTCACTATAGGGATCCTGTATAGGATTCCCAAAATGCCATATAAAGCAAAAACACATGTGTACTCCGTAATCTGACGTTCACCTTCAACATTTCTTCAAACATAAAGTACTTAGGGCAAGTAATAAATTGTTTCGAATGCTGCCATCGCCTCAAATTATTCGCATTCGTTCTAACTCCAACAGATGTGCGCGATTACTCCGAGTTATGTAGGACGTAATAACGAGATAGAGCGGGCCTCGGCGAAAGGATGAGAAAAATTGCCTACCGCTGCCTCCGACATTATCACGGACGTCGGCTATCGGTCTAACTACCGCCTCTTTTAGTACTTTTTTGGGTACTACGTAAATGTTGCGAGAATATCGTTCAATACACTCGATTAACACTGAACGCCGGGTCGTGCTCGGTCACACTGTGGGCGACACCTACATTTTAATTTAATAATTACGTCTCTCGTTTGAGATATGATTTTCCTTCTATTAGTAGACTTTTTTTCTATGAAACATGATGGTTTGAAATGCAGATATTTTTAACTTATAAAAGTTAATGAATATATAATATAGCTTAAAATGTACACTATGTTTAACGTATCAAAGAACAATTAATTATAAAGTGAGGATTCATACGCATACATTTGCCATTGTCATCCGATGCGTAATGTAGCTGCCATCTGTGCTTATTATCATTTCTATGCTCAGATATCGCCCAAATACATACCGCAATGTAATAAATACATGTCTGGCATTTTACGTCGGCAATAATAGCGTGATTTAACCGAAATTCATACTATTTCTACTAAAATATTAAACCCAGATCCTTGAATCGAACTCGCATCACATGAGCGCATTAACCTACTTAACTCCGAACACCTTGTAACTATGAATAATAACACGACGATTTAAAGTATGGAACGCTTTTGCTTAAAAGCGTATATGGCTTATTTATTTAGCTTCAGTTGTATATTGAACGCTTATCCAAAATACAATTGAATAACATTGTTATTTTCCTGATTGATAAACCGCTTTCGTAGCGTATTAATATGATTCTGTAAGTTATGTAATCTTATTTATTTAAGTATATACTTTTGGGAACATATTCACGCTGGCGCTTTTACAGTTCTACTTATTGATCTTCGTCATGCGTCTTATTTTATTTATCTTATTTATGGATCTCCAACGAAGGATACACGTCATATGATAAACACAATGGTGTAGCGTTATTATAGTTTACATTGTGACGTGATCTTCAATTACAGGAGACCACATCATACAAATTTAAATATTTATACAATAGCAAAAAATGATAATAATAATATAATAATTTAGACAATGAAATTAAGTAATAGATAGACGATACATTATAAAGTAATTTGAAAGTGGAAAAACAAAACATAATATAATGTAACATAATGTATGTACTTAATCAAGTTTATTTTTATTTGGGGTACATAACAATTGCAAGACTAAACTACCAAATTATCTAGTTTCAGATAGAAATAACTATGTATGAAATATGGTAAATATTACGAACTAGATTTTTATCTGTGAAACCACGAATAAATCCTGTTTTCCAAATAATAAATTCGTTCTTTAAGAATTTTTAATATTGTGAGATTTTTTGTTTACATGTTTAATTATCAAACTAATAATTATTCATACTACTTACGCGTGAGACCTTATTTTTAAATGTAGGTAAATAATATTATCGTCTCCGAAGCTAATATTTAGTTCATTGCCCTATTCTTTGGCGGGCATTGCTCATATAAAATAATAACTGCGATAACCTATGTCAATGACCTCTTAGATTTATTTTCATTGTCGTGTATTTTAATAAAAGACGACGAGTTTTATTCCACATGCTGGATGTTATTTGGCACATACTTGGTATAGTTTGCATGCGTATGTAGATTATGAAGTTGGTCTGGAAATTTCAATGAAGTTCACATAGTAACCACTAAATACATTTTCATTTCTATTTTATGTAAATGTATATTTTGTGTTACGGTGAAGGAAAACATCGTGAGGAAACCTGCATACCGTAGCGATTTTAAAGAATTTCTACGGTATGTAAGTCCGCCAACCCGCACTTGGCCAGCGTGGTGGACTATATGGCCTAACCACTCTCAATCGATTCTCTCGATTGTAGAGTAGACCCGTGCCCTGCAGTGGGTCGTATATGGGCTGATACACACGCACGTTAAGTAACCGTAATACACGAAGGTATTTGACGTGTAGTCCAAAATCCCTTTAGCGACAAAATATAACAATGGACAATTTCTTATGGTAAGATCTTGGGCGCAAAAGCTTAACACAAGAGATTGAATAGCGTATTTTATAAACCATGGAAAAATGTATCTACATCACTTTAATCACTAGTGCAGTGAATTCCTCTTAATGTCTCATCTACAATTGTCTCAAAATATAAAATATTTATTGAATATATAAAAACACAAGAAATTATTTCAATATTACTAATTCTTTGAAAACTCACTTGTTAAACAATTACTCTATACTAAAATATTTAGACCGTTTAGAAACAGCTGCATTGTGGAAACTGAAACAAAGCAGTGACAAATATCCTCTGATGTGAATCATTCTTCATAAAGTAGGTGATGTAAGGGCTATCACGCGCTGAACTTACATAAATATGTTATTTAATATCAGCCTCCTGGCATCCGTGGCGCAGTTGGTTATACGCTGGCTATGAAACGAGAGGCCGCGGGTTCGATCCCCGCACCGAAACAAATGTTTATGTGATCCATAAGTATTTGATTCGGGTCTGGGTGTTTGTTAGACCCAAAACTCTGTCGTAGTTTCTGATATCCACGACACAAGACTTTTAGTTTTTGGGTGCAAGTGCAAAAAATGCAACAGCTATACCTACAATCATATCTGAAATAACAATAATACTGAAAACATAATTACAATTAAATAACAATAATACGGTTTCAGCAATAATATACTTGAAAACAGTTATTGTTCTGCAAATTATTATCTTAGCGACCTTAATAACAATTTACAAGATTCAATATCTATTTTAATTTCCAACAGATCACGATAGGGACCGGCCAGTACAAACATCCAGATGTAAACAAAAGCGACTTGTCCCCGATCCCGAACTAATTATTTCCGACTGATACAAAACAAATATTTGCCAATCGTTGTAAAGCGTTCAACCATAATGTCTGTTTACTTGGTTGTATCGGCCGCGTTGTGTATAAGTACTCTTATAGTCGACATTCGGTCGCGTGGTCAAGCGCTGTCTCGCCCTCGCATCCGTATCGTATAGTCCGACGCAATTACACGGCGTGCGAGCACGGATATCGCAAGCCGCAGACGACCGCCGGTTAGTCGTCGCGCCACATTCGTTCGAGCTACGCGTTCATTTATTAACCAACCGACTGTGAAAAAGAAAATAAACAAGTGAAAAATGACTCTGTCGCGTGCAACTTGTGTTGCGCTCGTGTGCGCGATAGCCGTGGCCGCCGCCGACCGCCCGCACCCGCTCTCCGACGCCTTTATCAGGCTCATAAACACCAAGCAGAACACATGGAAGGCGGGGCGCAACTTCCCACCGACAACACCGTTCGCGCACATCCGAAAACTCATGGGCTACATGCAAGATGACAACATTGCCAAAATGCCCAAAGTAACGCACGACGCCGACTTAATTGCAAGTCTACCCGAAAATTTCGATCCCCGCGACAAATGGCCCGATTGTCCCACTTTAAATGAAATTAGGGATCAGGGGTCTTGCGGTAGTTGTTGGGCATTCGGAGCCGTCGAAGCGATGACGGACCGATATTGTACCTATTCGAACGGAACTAAACATTTCCATTTCTCCGCCGAGGATCTTTTGAGCTGTTGTCCGATCTGCGGTCTCGGTTGCAGCGGTGGCATGCCGTCGTTGGCTTGGGAATATTGGAAACACTTCGGCATCGTGTCCGGCGGTAACTACAACTCCAGCCAGGGCTGTGCTCCGTACGAGATTCCTCCGTGTGAACACCACGTGCCAGGTAACAGAATGCCATGCAACGGAGACTCTAAGACACCTAAATGTCAAAAGAATTGCGAAAGCAGTTACAATGTACCGTACAAAAAGGACAAGCGTTACGGAAAACATGTGTACAGCGTGGCGGAGAGCGAAGATCATATCAGAGCTGAGCTGTATAAGAACGGACCTGTAGAAGCCGCTTTCACTGTTTACGCAGATCTGCTGGCATACAAGAGCGGTGTTTACAAGCACGTGGAAGGCGATGCCCTCGGCGGACACGCAATTAAGATGTTAGGTTGGGGCGTGGAAAAAGGCGTCAAATATTGGCTGATCGCTAACTCGTGGAATTCGGACTGGGGAGATAATGGCTACTTCAAAATTCTCCGTGGTGAGGATCACTGCGGCATTGAGGGGTCGATTGTCGCCGGCGAGCCAATATTACCTGATGATTAAGTGTTTAACGCTCATACATATGTAGCTACTACCTACTCATTGTATATATCGTCCAACGCACACGCCAATGTCTTAGAAATATATCATGTTTCCATACCAATATAGAATAAATAAATAATAAAATTGTATTTCGTGTTTTTTCTCGTTACTTATCAAAACCCTGACATTTAGTTTTTTCGCCGCCTACGCAAGTTCATTTCTACTTCAGTGGGTAGTCTTAATATAACTCTGTCCAGAGTGCCAGTTTAACTTCGTTTACACAGCATAGTAATAAGCTTATATTGGTTCAACAAATTTCTTTTGATCTTTAAGATACCCACAAAATTTTTCACTAATTACTCGTATACTCTCAATCACTTATAACACAGCCTAAAATTGATGTCTGTTTATAAAGATCCGTGAAATAAAAGTAACATTCTATAAAAATGAATAAGTATTCCATTTACAAACATATTTCTATTCTGTATTTTATGATACAAACAAGCGTAACTTAATAAAAATCTGGACTAAGTGCCGATATACACACTTAGATACATACCTACATGCATTACAATCGGTATAACACACTCATCATATTATAATACAAAAAACCCCACGATTCAGTTTTTATATACATTTCTTTTTTTTTTACCTGTATTTTAACCATAGCCTGCCATAATATAATATAACCATAGAATTACAGGGATTTTGCACATATTATGATGTCAATTACTACCTCGTTACGAACAGCTAGTTGTCTAGTGGTAACCATCTAGTAAAACTATGCGATTTCCAAGCTTCCTACGTAAAATCTTCCGAATAAAAAACTCTCAAACCCATCTTGGGTTAACGGTTCACAACCTGTGTAAGGCTATAATGAAACAGAATACGTAATGATTCTTATTATTCGAGTAGATCGTAATAACTACGTATTGTGTTGCGGTTGTGAGAACAAAAGATTAATTCTTTGTTCACGATGTATCATTCTGCAACTTAATACGTAACTCTTATGCCTCTATATATTTATATACACAAGGGCATAATGAAGGATACTTGAAATATCATTTATAAAAAAAATATTTGGACGATTTGAGAACCTCCTCCTTTTATGAAGTCGGTTAAAAAAGTGCAAAGTAGTTCATTTCTTTAAAACCAATTTTCGCTGTTCATAAATAGTCACCATATTCGGCGGATCCGAAATAATATGTGGTCTTTGAAAATTGATGGAGTAAAGATTATGTATCTGTAGAGGGAAAGTATCTGCTTTCTATCAATCTCATTATACAAACGCAACGCGTTCGTCGAAATTGAACATTGGCATTTCATATCTTCCCTGACAATAACCTCTGAATTCCGAATGTTCTTTAAACATTCAAATTATTGTAATGATAATAATTTGTTGATTGAATTAATTGTCATAACATTTGTTAACTAAAGATCATTCGATGTGCACAACAGGAATCCGCCCACTAAAATACAATACGATAATAAAAACATGATTAAAAACAATTTACCTTTAACATGCCACTCATCTGCGATAAAGTCATGTGTTCAATAACAAATAACATTACGTCATGTTGGTATTATATTCAATACAAACATAATTAGATCGGATGAAGCAAAAATAATTTCACTTTGATTAGGAATGTCGAAATGAGATCGAACAAGAGACGCGAACAAGATTGAACTTATAGAAATAAGAGACTAGGCTATTACATCTAAATAGTAAATAGGTCCCGTGAGAAAAACACATAGGACCACATTTTTTTTAAATTACATAATAATACTATAAATTTATTTAATTACACTTCGCCTATTGAGGCGTTTTAAAGTAGTTGACTTCAAAGCAGATAAGTATTAATCGTAAAGGTCGATCCAAAAATACGAATGCAAATGTTAATGAGGAACTCGTAAACAAAGGAAAAGTAAAGAACTTCGTGGTAACGGTTGTATTACAGTCATCACTTAAACGTAGGTATCCGACTTTTCCTGTTGGTTCTTTGTTAAGATTGCCGTGCGATCAAAGAAATATACATACACGTACCAAACAGTTCCACAAAATATAAAAATATCCATAAACTAACTGAGTTTTGTGCGCTATAAAAACAAAATAACAATAATAAACCTAGATGTATAAACGCAACACGATACTGTTTCACCCGTTCATAATCTATGATAATAAAATAAATTTCATTTAACAAACCCAAAACTATTCATAAAATTAAAATGACTTTTAGAATTGTTTTATTAAGCACATGTAAATAATATATAATATATATACTTTCCTGTTTCGGTCGTCAGCAAATATTTAAAATTAAAATTAAATTTATTCATATTATTTTAGCAAAAAACTGGTACAATATACAAAATATAATTATCATACATTGGAGAACAAACAACTTTTATATTTATCTATTTAGAGATTAATTACAACATTAAACTAGAAATGTATCTCAGTCCAACACGAAGTGGCGTGATGCATGTGACGCTCCAAACTCCGAAACGCAATCATTACCAACGCACTACTCATTAGAGAAAAGTTTGTCTATATGGTTTGATAATTAACAACGTATCTAGGAAGGTTATACCGACACAAAATTGCGATCACCATAGTTATGACCTCTTTAATTTTTATTGATTTTACGCGAAAAATCCGACACACCGTATCAGCCATCCAAAGTATTTTCCCAGAAAAACAATCCTACGAATTCATTCCAACGAGTAACTAGTATTGAAAATAGCGAAACAAAACATCTAAATTGAACAAGTTGCTCTCTGCTAAACCCACCCAGACCGCGTATACAATGATGCTATAAATACAGGAAAAGTAACGGTCATTAGCGAAAAGTTTTCCGTTTGGGACCGTGCTTAAAATTAAGCAGCAAGACAGTTAGCCGCACAAACGCGGCTCATTTAAGGGTCCCGTCGAGTGGGCTATTTAAAACAGTACTCGTGTATTCGTTACTCGATTAAAGAGACTTAACCCAAAGGCACTTAAAACGCCTAGACCGCGCTTAGCGAAGTTAACATTTTAATGAAACGCGAATACGAATATTTATTTATCTGTCCAATGTTCACGTTGCTGGTAATTGCAGATTTTATGTAAACATCATTGGTGAACATTTAATTAGCTATTCATTATTGCTGCAGTGGCCATCAACATACTAACGGAAATTATTGTATTTGAATTACGAACGTGGATATTTTAATTTGACAGTTCTATTTTTAAACTATGAACATCTTCTTTTCCAGCCTTTAAGCCGGGCAATTTCAGGACATGATTTATACAATCTTATTTACCCACCCGATGTTTATTGTAGTTGTACTACGGTAGGTACGACTACAAAGCTGAGGTCTCGGGTTCAAATCCCAGGTCGAGTAGAGTGATATTGGGTTTTTATATTCTTTATCAGCCTGGAGTCAGGAATTTGTGCCTGATATGGCGATAGGCTCGCTCCCTATCATTGTGGGACGGAACATACAAGGCAAAATGTGGGTGTCCTGGCAGCCCTGCTGCCTACCCCTTTTGGGAAAAGGCGTGAGTTTATGTATGTATGTATGTTAATCATTATGAAAAGATCGATATGTCTGAAAATATGGAACTGAAATGGCTGATGCGGTATCGAAATTATTAAGTTACTTTCATACAATAATATACAATTATCTGTTTTCATCAGCTCCCTAAACTTTTTAAACTGCTTTTGTCAGATATCTCACTTACAAGTGAAGATACTACACAGACACGTCCTATAGGTACGCTTGTATCAATTAGATTTGAAAGATTAGTAATTACTAAATTAATGGGCCTCGAAATCAACCCTAAAGTAATTGGATATACCTACCCCATTTACAATACCAAAGTGTTAGGAAAAACATATTTTATTATGTACGCCACCGAAAGTTTTAAAATAAATTATGTCACGTGCATTCAAAATGTGGAATACTAATTTATTTTTTCAAGAACCGGTAAAATTAAACGATAAAGTAACATAAAAACAAGATACAAACACTAAAATAAAACATCAACTCAGTGCAAACTCACCGTTTATGTTAATGACTACTCGCACATATTATTCAAAGTAAATAACCCGTGTAAGATAAATTAAACGGGTTAATAATTAGAACATTCATAAGAATTTCGCTGCAAGAGTTAAGAGCCCTACGGGTTTAATTAGTCCGTGTATTGCGTCAGTAACGTAAGCGGCAACATTTTAACGAATTAAGTACATAGCAGTCAGCAAAGTTGCTAAGCTGACGTAGATAAATAGTCAAAAGTTCATAAGTCTGAACTGGGCGCTTCAGATAAGATATTACCGTTGAAACTTTCAAACATACTTTCGTTGTTTGGGTTAAAACCATTCCTTTATTTATGATCCGAGGTCATACAGTATCAGTCGCGAACAAAAGTGACCACGCTGCCCTCTGGTGGTTTTATCTTGAACTAATGAGGGTTGTTATCATATTGTTTGACCTAAACATGTAAATAACAAGTTTAATTATTTATCTTTTACGGTGTTACATGCGTATTACATTAATTAACGTCATTTTTGTTATTTACTATTTTATGCTCTTTCTTAGTTTGAGCCTTAACATCTTACAATTAAGGGCGTCGAGTTCCGAAAGCATAAGAGTGGCGGGCTGGTAGGTCCATGACTCTGGCATACTCCTTTTAGCCTTCACCGTAGTATCAAAAGGGGAACCCAACAACAATACTCTCATAAAAAGTATAGACAGCGTGTTTAGATATAATTTACTGCTTGATAATTGAATTTCTGTTTTATCTTGTTTTTATTTTCAGTTAGGTACTGGTTACTGGTGGTAGGTCTCTCATATGTGAGAGGCTGCCTGGGTAGGTACCACCACAATGTCTAATTCTCCCGCCAAAATGCAGTGTAAATGCACTGTGTTTCGGTTTAAAAGACAATGTAGCCAGAATAACTTTAACTTGTTTCGGGTCTGGATGAAAATCTCTCGTAGTTTCTGAATCCCACGACACAAGATCGATAATAGTGTAGGTCAGGACTATGTATGTAACCCGACACTTGTCGTTTCATAGCCGGCTTTCAACTAAATTCATCCCGGGGGCTGTCTGGTATAATATCGATATCAAAACTTAAAACACAGATCTTTGCCCCAAACAATGTAGGGAATCATTTTTCGATTTTTCATGAGAAATCTTTTTGAAGTGAAACTTCTTTATCGGGGTTGGAAAAAATTTTGCGTTACGCGCCATCTTTATTTCTACGTCACATTTTTGCGTTACGCGCCATCTTTATTTATTTAGTAAATTAGTAATACTTAGTAGTAATCCTGTGTATTGTAACTGTATTTAGTACGAATCCCACACTAGTGTATCATCCCACATTTGGACATAATACAGTGTATACCATTAGAACACATTCTGTACCCACTTCAGTAAGCCACACCCCCAACCGTTTCCAAGCCCCACCCAAAATTTTAAGCCCCACCCACTTTTTTGTAATTTGATCCTTACCCCCCCTCTGGCCTTCCCCTACCCTAAATCCAAAACAGTGCCCAATAGCCTCCCCACGAAACCTCCCCCCCCCGCTTACCCCCACCCTAAAAATTTTACCTCACCCCCCCTACTCATATCTCCGGCATTATCCATCGTAGACCCACCGACCTTGGGTTCATTGGAACCGGCTCGGTGAGGGCTACAATCCTGCCCCAACAGAATTCCCGAATACCCCCTCACAACTTTCCCCACTCAAAAATATTTTAAGGTGCCCAATAGCCTCCCCACGAAACCTAACCCCCCCCCCCCGCCCCTACCCCCACCTAAAATGTTTACCTCACCCCCCCTATTCCTATCTCCGCCAATATCCATCGTAGACCCATCGACCCTGGGTTCATTAGAACCGGCTCGGTGAGGCCTACAATCCTGCCCCAACAGAATTCCCGAATTCCCCCTCCACAACTTTCCCCACCCAAAAATATTTTAAGGTGCCCAATAGCCCCCCCACGAAACCTAACCCCCCCCCCCCCCCCCGCCCCTGCCCCCACCTAAAATTTTTACTTCACCCCCCCTAAACCTATCTCGGCCAATAAAGGTCGTGGACCCACCGAGCTTGGTATCCTCGGAACCGTCTCGGTGAGGGCTACAAATTGGCCCCGATAGAAATCCCAAATTCCCTCAAAAATTTCCCCCCTCCTAAACTTAAACTTTATTTAATTTAGCTTTATTTTACCAATTCTGTAAATTTGTAAATAGTAGATCATTTTGCGAAAAATGATGTCATAAAGAAGTTTCACTTCTTACGTGTGTACACTAATACACACACACATTTTTTTTTAATATTATAGGGGTCAAACGAGCAAACGGTTCACCTGATGGTAAGCGAAAACCGCCGCCCATGAACGTTTACAACACCATAGGGCGTGGAGATGCGTTGAAGGCCTTTAAGGTGGGAATACGCTATATTTAAATAGAACATTAGCGCAGCGAGCGCAATAAGTTTTACGAAACTTACAACGTATAGGTACATCAATTCCGCGTGTACCTGCGTAAAGATAGTCAGGCGTCCCACTAGTACCGTTAAAATGTGCCCCAATATGGTCTAACACGTGAGTCTAATGCCAGGTCCGGAGCAATTTCTCCCGGGCAATTTAACTTATTTCTTCAATCCAAGAAACTTAATGGATCTTACGAACTGGGTATATAACCCAAGAACTTATGATTAGCATCTCATACATACTCGCCACTAGACTAATTACACCATCTTAGGAGAATGATTTTGGACTTCTGTTGACAAATGTCTAGATTTTTGTCTTCAGCTACAAAAGGAGACGGCTGAACATAGGTCTCTCTATAATTTAAAATGATCCGGAAAATAAAAAATAATTCTCATCACAGGGAACATTTTTCTTGAACTATGTTAATAAAACAACCAAATTCACATAACATTTTATTGTACTACAAGTTAATTACATTCTTGGATCAGAAGCATAATACTATTTAGTCACAAGTTATGGACTCGATCTTAAAGCTCAATCTATACAATATTATTTGCATTTTTTGTTGACAGTAATGTAAGCCACGGGTCACAGTGGAGCAGAACCGAAACATTTTTATTTATACAGTGCAATAAACTGTTTAATTAGGTCCAGCTAATAATAAACATGAGGCATAGATGTTCGCTGCTTTATTGTAACTTTTCGGTGTTAAATTCTATGTTACCCGAGCTTTACAAACCTGAATTGGCCAACACAAAAATATAAAAATAAGTATTTCTGTATTAAATATTTTACTTTTACATTCGGATGCAGTATTTCATGTTTTACTCACTGAGAAAGCATCCAGTACATTTTAATTTTTAAATTTATTCACCATTACAAGTTTTACAAAGAGTACGTAAAAAAATAAAACTATACATGAAATATAGATAGTTATATAGTTGGTATTTATAGAACGTTTTTATAATGACATATTCTTTAATTATTACAAAAATGCAGCAGTTATTAATAAATCACTGAATGCCGCATATTACATAATAAGCATGCATTAACGTTACGACATACACACATTATTTAAAAAATATATATTTATAGAATACTGATTTTCGTCAAATCATATGTAGTATTTATTATAACTAATTCCTTGCTGAAATTGATAATTGATAAGAATAAATTTCTCGCAATTAACAAGATTAGTTTTACACTTCTGAAACAAGGCAATTTGTAATAATACTTACACGCATAGATCTAATTTGATTATCCTAATATATCACAAAACATGACTGTTCGTTCACTTTCAAATTTTATCGACAGTCCGTTAGCGCTACACAGATTAAAATAAAATATTTTTTAAATTACGTTATTTCTGCTAAATATTAAATACATTTTACCAATTACACTATCAAGACTAGATAATAGGAAAGCTTTCAACAACTGCGCATAGAGTAATTCAAACACCATCATACTACATTGCCTCTTTTCTATATCCATCTAAGAAATACCCATCGTAAGTAGTGACTTGTAATATTCAAAAATATTCAAATCCTCGCGATGTAACTGGCATCTACGCATTTTACTCTAATCAGTAGAACCCTTTTACATTTTTTTATTGAATTACATAAAGAAGTGGACAGACCATACAGGCAAATATCTCTGAAGATGTATTTTGCATTCATGTAGGTAGCCTTAAAGGATAGTGTAATTGTTAATTAAAAATACTTATACAATATTATACAACAAAACAACAATGAAATTAAAAATCAAATCCCGTATCCACATGTTGACAAAATATTTATCTGGCACCCATACAATTGTCATAATATGTTTTTTGGTATATTATACGATTATGGATCACAAACACTCTTTTACTAAATATGTCCCCTCGATTAGCTATTTCATTTTGTAAAAATAACAATTTGACATTCATAAATAAATTTAAATAAAAAAATATAGAATTTAAATCGTGATCAAATTACTATCATGTTATTATTTACAAACACATTATACATCTCACAATTTCACCAAACCACTCTGTTGTAATGATGTTATAATATTATCGACTTCTGAATATACATTCTTAACCTAGATTATCTAAATTGTATCAAATCAGCTCAACTTTTATGATCTATAGATGTCATTTAACCAAGCGACTGCTATCATATACTTGTTACAACTATTAATGAGCCATGCAATTTATCGATATCGATAAAGCGCGCTTTCAGACTTAACACGAGATTGCTTGTCGACGCTGAATACTTTGACATTCAATCCATTTTGGCGATACTACGCGAGGACTAAACGTTATCAAAATTGGAATGATACACAAATACTTTACAAAATAGCATAACAATGTTAACGTTTATGTCATAGAGTCGTACCTAGGGTCGGGTGTTAGTGGATCGGTGTCGTCATGCTGGCCGCAATTGAACGAGTTTCTGAAACTGTCTCTCAGCCGCTCTGTAAACGTCTTGTACTCTGGATTCGCTTGGCCGAAATCGAAATCAGCCACTTCTACTGTATGCCTGAAAATAATATAAAATTAACTGCCATACTGTTCATAACAGAAGAGAAATTGAACCTACTTTACTCGACTTTAGAGCAATAATGGTTATCGCTTTTAAACGTTTACCTTCAGTTTGATGTATCAATTATTTTCAGAAATGAATGATCAATGATCTTTGAAATTAATTGATTTATAGTGTAATTTCCCGTATGTGTGCTATTAATAATTATCTAGATTCCAGTGTCTCGACGATTGAAATTAAGTTTTCTTGTAGAACTTCGTCATTCATTAATATTATCAATGTTTTTCAATCATATTATCAATTGAGTCATTTGTTTTTCACAAAATGCGTCATCTCATATTTTGTGCAGTTTAATAAAAATAAAATACTTTCAAACTTTTTATGCAAAAACATTGGTCCATACCAAAAAAGTAACTTATTTATAAAATCATACCTGGATCGGTGTTGATAGTACGCAATACCGAACACGACGAGTATGACGGCCACCAGACAGAAGAACACGGGCACCACGATGACGGACAGTTGCGCGTGCACCGACGCTAAAAACAACACTAATCAATTCGTGAGCGACATTAATAACCCATTGACCGTGACGTGACATACATGTTTCAGAGGGTGAAAATTATATGAATTAAAAAGATTTTTGGATGAATTGTTATTTTGAAATGAATATGAATATGGTATGTAACTGGTTTGTGGTGTGATAAGATTACTAATATGAACATATTACTACATAGAAGAGGAAGAAAGATATATTTTTTTAATTAGAATGCTCCTATAAATTAGTTAAAAATAAGAATAATAACAGCATCGTCTCATTTGGCAAGCAGCAGCATGCAAGGATTGTAAATATCAGGTCATTAAATTGATTGCTAAATAAAACAATCATAAAGAAGGGCGAGGCAAAAGAAGAGCGAGGCGAAAGAAGGGGAAGACCACATTCGCCCATATGTAGCATCTTCTGGCCAAAAAGGTGCCGTCATGTATTAAAATTCATCATCATCATCATCATTTCAGCCCGTATTTATCCACTGCTGGACATAGGTCTCCTCTTTATTACACCACTTTGTTCGGTCTTGCGCCAATCTCGTCCATGCATTGCCCTGAAGCTTAACAATGTCATCACTCCATCTAGCAGGTGGTCTGCCTACCTTTCGTCTGGCCTCTCTAGGCCACTATTCCGTTACCGCCTTAGTCCATCGACTATCGTCTCGTCGAGCCAAGTGTCCTGCCCACCTCCACTTGAGCCTACCAATTCGTTGTCCGACGTCTGACACGTTTAAAAATTCATAACCCAACTTATTTTGCATCATTCATAACAAATATGAGATGCTGTCATCCAGTGTGAGACAATGATAAGCAGATTATTTTAATAACAAATAATTAGTAAGCATAGTTAATAAGCATCGGATTATAGAAGTTTAAAATTGGAGTCTCTACAAAAATAGTCAAACTGGTACATATATTCAAGAGAGCATTAATATTTCACTAGATAAAAAAATACAAAAGTATGTACCTACTCATCCAATTATTTCTAAGTTATACGTAAAAAACGCAAAGCTTTGTATAAACTAGATAGTTAAAATGAATTTGAAATTAAAATCAAATATATCTAAAGTACAAGTATGAAGAAACATCTAAACTCAATCATGTTTTACTGTATGAACGATAAAAATCATCGAAGTATGAGTGATATGATAAATGATCAACATTATGATGGGAGTGATCAACGGTCAACAGGCTAGAAATATATTAAAGGTTTCTTACTTTAGCATAAATAAACCATCCTGTAGATCAAGTTTAAACTAAAACCAGGAAACACAGTAAAAACGTGCTGCTTTTGTAATTATCAGCTAAGATCATTATCATCAAGAAGTCCTTTGTTAAACATAACCCTTCCTGACGAATTTCAATGATTGGAATACTGTCCAGGAACAATTGTCTCTAGCCACTCGAGACAAGTATGCCGGCCTACTAAATTGCTTCTTCACGCCGCTTCTGTGCTGAACGTTTTTTATCGAATATTGGGGATAAATGTCACACTATCAGCACAACACTGTATGTTTATTATAACTTTTCAAACCTGTTAAGCTATCTACAGTTTTCCGCTTATTATAAATTTAAGTGTGTCAATACATAAATAAAAAAACGGAGTATTGTTAAATAAATTACTATCATAATTTTATAATTATTCGTATAGTAACATTCTTCCCGAAAGAATTTGCCAGGTTTCCTTGGTAAAGGGTTCGAGAATCTAGCCATTAAATGAGAGGCCGCAAGTTCGGTCCTCGCATTGATTAAAATGTGACAGAAATTTGACTCTGGCAATTTGTGGGAATAAAAGTATTTAGTAGTTTCCGTATTCTGTCACCCACAGACACCTTAAAAATAGTGTGAGTCCTTTAATTTACGAGTACATTATCATAATCACATCTGTTAGCAAGACACATATCTACACACACATAAAAACACATACCTTGATAAATATTAATAGTTGCTTTCGAAACCGTCTTCCCCAAGTCATTTTCGATAACGACGACGACAGTATGCACCTTACTGTCGGAGAAGTAATGCACCAATGGGAACACGTTGGAAGTAATACGAGTTTTACTCTTGCACGTTTCGTTGCCAGTGGTATTGTACTGGCCGAGTTTGTATAATATGCAATAGTCGAAGGGCGGGGAGCCCACGTACTTGACTTCCAAGTTCAGAAGGTCCCCGTGCTGAAGCCAGTTCAGGCCTGTTATGTTAACAGCTGCCAGAGGTTCTGAAAATAATAAGTTGTTTTATATTGTATTGTATTTAGAATTTTGTAGTACATTGTTGGTGTTATGCCGCGTATCGACATCGCGAGGCTGCTCGTGAGTTGGCTCCTTTGAGCAGTGTCGAGAGGCAACCTCGAGGTGCGCTCATTCAGCGTCTACACCAGGCCGAGCCACGCCGAACCTGCGAGGCGTCAGTATTCGTTTTCCATGGAACCAAACACTTAAGTTGCGTGTAAACGCCGTAAGAGTTTTTCATCGTGTGTAAAATTTTGAGAAATATTTAGTACTAACTACTCTTCTATTCAAGAGTTAAAACTAGTTAGTTTTAAGAAGAGTAACTATCCTATTATAAAAATATTTATTATTGAATAATGTATTCCTAACAATATCGCTACAGTAATAGGTATAACTTAAATGAAAATATGATTAAGACCATAATTTAAAAGCTCGACGGCATACACAGATAAATACATAATAATGAATCAACTAAATGTATATAAGGTTTCATAGCACAACAAAATATATTTGCGCAGTTGTACATACGTACTCGCAATATAGGGTTAACACCCGATTATGAACGATGATATTTAAAAACATAATATATTCATTTAATATGCGATGATAAACAAATTACCCGATCCATTTTTGCAGTGGTACATATAATTATCGTACGTCGTAATTTTATGCCTAATAATTATGTAAATTAGCGTGGAAATCACATTACGCTTAACTAATTAAGGAGAAGGGTAGGCAGAAGTATTATATAATAGACGAATGAGACTGGAGGCATATCGATTGTTCTTTTATTATTACTATTTAAAAAAAATATTGTCTGATAAAGAAACTTACCTCTCACACTAACATTTTGCTGGAACCTTCCACCGGTGTAACTCTTGCCGATAGGCACTGTATTGTTACATATATACTCCTTTCCCGAATTCTTGAATGTCCTGTTAGATATAGCCCGCTTTTGCAGTTTGTGAACAGTCTCACTATTGTTTGCACTCTTCTCAGTAGTGGCTGGCACCTCAGAAGCAGTACTGGTGGCTGGTTTAGGAGTTGTAGTTGTTGTAGTCGTAGTAGTTGTCGTAGTTGTTGTAGTCGTGGTAGTTGTCGTAGTTGTCGTAGACGTTGTAGTAATGGGCGGTAGCGGTTCATTATTAGCAACAACAATCGCCTCGACGTGGTGCTCACCCATAGTATCCTCATAAGTGTAGTTTAGTGAGAAATCTGTTGTTGTATCCAAGAATACGCAATCCAAAAACCAGTGCGTCACAATACTTGACGAGTTCTGTTTCAAAAACTGTAATTCGTTGTCGGGTAGCTTGACATAATGGTGCACTGTTTTGTTCACAGCGACAAAATTATTTGGCCTGTCTGTGTTGTTCTGGTTCAATACTAACTTTCCATTCAATGAATCTGGAAAGATAAATCAAGCATTAATGTAGATTTTATTTAAGAGCACTAATTGCCATAGACTTTTATGTATAGGCCTCAGGCACAATGATTAACCGTTAATTTTGTGGGGCTCTTTTACAAGGCAGTACACATCAAATTTTGAACAGGCAAAAATAATTATCGCCCACCATTTGATTAAGTAAATCAAACATCAAGTACCACCAAGTGCGATGTCACTTTGCAGTGCTATGATAATAAAATAATAAAAATTTTAAAAAAACCAGCTCTAGATAAATACCTGTCAAACTGAATGCAGTTCTTGCAGTCGACTGAAGTAACCACATACCAAAGAAACTCTTCATTAACTTAACAGTTACAGTATATTGCCCCCTTTCATACAAATCTCGAGGATACTCCACAACCCATTTTGATTCATTAGCAGATTTCTCAATCTATAAAAAAAAATCAATTCATCATACTCTGGACCAATTACCAGCAGGCTGGACTGTTAAATTGGAGGTTGATATTATGAAACCAAGGCAATTTCGTAATATTAAAACTTACATAACTAAAAACATATTGGAGTCACAATTAGAAAGAATGCATGTAGCATATGACAAATTTGTACCACTCGTAAACAGTGCTGTGAAGATAAGCAGGAAGATTGATAATTTATTTATGTTGCACTTAAACATAGAATGTTGATAAGTATGTTACGATGCAAAGGAACCATAAATACATTTCACATTGTAACGTTCCATAAATACATTGGCATAAATAAATATTGCAATAAAATAAATAAAATCTGCTTTGAATAACCAGTTTGTGAATAAAAGGAAAATTTTGCAAAATACCTTTTTCCTGTTTTTGTCAGCTTACTTCAGCCTGGCATAGTGTTAGTAATTTTATATGATACATATTTTACAAATTAAGGCACACCTTTGCTCAACATTAGGATAATACTAGCAAATATATATTTGTACTACAATAACTGTGTCTTCCTTGTATTTCTTTTATAACTTTTGTATTTGTAGTAAAGAGTATTGTATTCTATTGTAGAATAGACTAATATACCTATTCAATGCCTATTTATGTCCAAATATTCATTAAAATGTGCAACCTGATTCAGTGACAATATATTAGCATATTCGGCTTTATACAAAGATACATTAAACATATACTGTAATAGCCATCTGATGATTTCTCCCCGAAAATTATACATTTACAGTACTCTATTTCTTTTCTTATCTTTATTGGTTCTACAGAATTTGTTTAAATTTACAGTAAACATAATTGACAAGTCTTGTATGTGTATGAGTATCCAATTCAACACACAAGAATATTAACAGAACAGTTAATATTTGTATAGATTTACTGTCACAATAGGTTTTCACATGATGTAAAGAATTTTCCTATTATATTGTTTTAGTATATGCCTCACAACCACATTGATCTCAGAAAACATATGGAATTGTCACAAATAATGTTTCAAAATAATTTAAAGAGAAATATGTAGCATGTGGTAATTTACTAATTACTACAATCATTTAAAATTTAAATTTATACCAAACATTTGTAGTTTTACTTTTTTAATGTATATTTTACAACTTTATGTCATGTACATAACTAACATTGTAGCAAACTACAAAATGATAAAGGATAATTTATAGTTATTCACCTCTGTACGCCTTTGGCGATAACATTTAATACACTATAGACAAAGGCTTCGAAATAAAACATAGCAATAGTAAAGAGATTTTATGATACTTACTGAGGCACTGTGCTGAGGCTGGGCATCGTCACTAAATTCAAAACTAAGTGTTTCACCCGAATAACCCGACACAGTCGCCGTAAACGTGACGTTGGAACCGCGCACAGCTGGCCCGTTGCTACTTAACGACACCTTCAGCCCAAATACGCCTACAATGATAACAAATTTCACGAATTATTCGTGTAACTTAAAACATTCCAAACTGGTAGACGCATAAGAAAAAGGATGGAAACGTACCTGTTTCCAAAATAAAAGCCACACAAAAGTATAAACGTAAAGGGGTCATATCGACATTAATTTTCAATTTAGTGACCACAAACAAATTCTGCTATTACAATTTTTTAAAGAACAAACACAATGAATATGACCGTGACAGAATGTGTTTGCAAATCATTCGTACATTATAAATATCAGCGAATTATAATGGAAAAGCAAAATGGTAAACATTTACGTCGTCACTGGCACAAATGTAAATTTTTTTGACGTCCACTTTACGACAGTGACAATCCAATGACATTATCATGAGTGTTGCTAAGCCTGAATCACTCAACCACACACTCAACTATGTAGTTATTTAAACGGATTTCATACAGGTCTTAATTATTTTCTATTTTATAAAGTTGAGTGACGTGACTGCAACCATATCTTCTTCAATTATATAACATCGTATATTTATATTTATGGAATTGACATTTATATTTGAGTGATCGTAGTGTTGTGTAATTTTCGGAAAAATTCTATTTTTCGGAAAAATTTCAGGAAATTTTTCGGAAAAATTTCAAAATGGAAAAATAATGGAAAAATTCGATTATTTAACTTAATTGTAGCTTTTTAATCGTAAAATCGATTTAATTGTTTTATATTCGTAATAAACTTGCTTATAAAGTAACAATACATGCATTTGTAATACTGTAAAGTCCAAATTCGCGGTAGGGATTAATATAATGGCTGCAATTTGGAAAAAAGAGTCATAAACCATTAATTATAAATAAAACATAATCAATTTGGTTCATAAAACACGAAAAAACAAACAATATTTTTTTTCTATTTCTCCCTGAATTTCGATTCACTCCGTTTTTCAGGAAGTTACGTTTCGTTCAAAATTCAAAAATGGAAAAATATCGGAAAAATATTCTGAAATTTTTCATATTTTTCTGAAAAATTGAAAAATTTCATTTGGAAAATTTTCGGAAATTTTTCATGATCCAACAGTAAGTGATCGTGAGTGGTAGAGAAACTCAATAGGTTAACTCCATAGTCTATGGTTCAAAAACTTGTGGCAAACAGCTTGTTTTTCTTGTGTTTGCTTTGCGGTTCCGCTCGTACATTTCGAGTCAAAGTTTAAGTGTTACTCTTATTTCAAATAATTAAATAATTAATCGGTATAATGTGCTATTGACTTTGGGTGGTTTATATAATTTGTGCTTAATTTAATATCGAAAATGGCTACCGTATTCGATAGCCCGTTTATAAGACAACGTATACATCGGCTGCGAAATCGTGACTACGATTTTGATGAAGATCAGAGATTTAGAAGATGCGACTGTACTAGTTACTCGTATTTTGTGCTATCCATGGTTCTTTTCTCCGTCGGTACAGTTATAACCGTATTGGCCATGGGCGACGCGGATGGGTACATTCTAACTAATTTAGGACACATGTGGCTAGTTGGACCGATATTTATATGTTCTGGCATGATGGTGGCCGTCAAGAGCATGTTGTATTTGCGTAGAAAGAGTGTTATACAGATGCTTCTTCACCAGAGGGCAATCATAAGGGTAAGTCACGAGATTATCATCACATTGATATGGATATAATGATAGAAAACAATTCTTTCCGACGCAGATAACATATAAACAATATTTACTTTCAGTACAATTTAGGTACAATATGAGTGCAAAACTATTCAGTGTTATATTTTTCTTTGCCTTTTATTTTTAGTCTTATACCTAATTGTATTTTTGATATTGCATGATATGTGACATTGTAATAATGGTAATATTTTATTGTTATTTTATTCAAAATGCATGGTATTAATTTATGAGTACAATTATGTTTAATGAGGGCTATGCCACTTTGTGTAATATTTATGTTTTGCATTTATTTCATAACCTTGTCCTTGACCATGACTTTTTGTTGCTATTGCCTACAGAAGTTTATATATAAAACATTATATAACCAAGTATTTTTGTGGCCTTTGTCATTTTTAGTGGCTTTAAATTTTTTTTTATGTATCACAGAAGTCTAAATAGGTATTAAGTTTATGTGCAAATATTTCACCAGAAATAATGTTATTTCCTCCAAAGTCTATAAAATAATATTGTTTCCTTAAGTTTAAATTCATAAGGTCCTTGGTATTTTTAGCTCTATAAAATTGTTTAATAACACTTGCTATAATTTATCATAAAGGAACATACCTATGAAATTTAATTATATTGAGATTTAATATACAAGCCATGTGATTAATATTTTTATAAACCAATGTGTGAAATTTGTATTAGTTATTTTATTAAAAATACTTTGTAAAATCTAAGTGAAATACTGCTAATAGAGATAAGTTTTATATAACATTACTAAATAATCATCAACCATAACCATCTATATAACCATCCATATTAAGTAAACTCAGACAAATTTCCAAGATCCCTCACAAAGTGAAAGGCTCATATCCTACAAATAGTATCTATATTATTGTATACATACTAAGTCAGTACTTTCTAAAAATAATGTTGAGAGAACCATAGCAGATTGTTGGAGTGTATTTATTCATTTATTTAAGCCTTATTGTACATAAAAAAAAGATACAAAACAAACTAAATACACAGTATGGCTATATACTATGGCAATCACCTTTTTTATGGACTGTGACAATCTATAATCAATTTTGTATAGTTCATTGTGTACTGAATGTTATGTAGATAAGTCAGTTAGCAGAATAACTGAGTTATAATTATTTAAAATAGTATCTGACTCATGTTTTATGTCTCTAACTTGATTTGCCTACATATTAAGTATCCAGATATTTCCATCTCATTATCATTATTATCCCTCATAATTAAGTGCTTTTCATATATGTTTTATTTAACACCTTATCCATACTTTAGCTCATTGTACATCCACTTAAGTTTAAACTTATTACATGTGTTTCTGTGTACATCATTATTTCTAATATAAACTAGTGGTATAAGTGTAAAGAAAATAAATATAGCTTTGGTAATTTTTGACATAAATTTTATTCTCAAAAAGTCACAATATTCCAAATCTATATTTTATCAGGGTTTAAAAGAACATTAATTGGCTGCCAACATATTATATTCATTAAAAAAATATTAATTTATATGATATTCATCTTAAGACAATATACAGGGTTATTTTTCAAAGACTGCATTTTTTTTAAAACTCAATAGATTAATACTAATTAAGGTATGGTTAAAAATATTCAAATTTACATATAAAAACTCATTTATATCCATTTTATAATATCCTAATCAAGGGTCAAAGTATACTTAACATCTACTACAAGCATGGTTGCTGGTCATTTTTATACACAGAAATGCGCACACAGGTGTGTGTAATGTGTATAGTTTATTAATGGGCTCATTAGGATTGTGCATATTGTCTAAGTATTTTGTTTTGTAAGGATACAAATTCAATCGACTATATTTATGATGAACCTCCTATTATGGTGCACTCAAATAAAAATAACCCTGTATAATCTTAATGCAATATTTTGTTCAAAGAAAATAAAAGTTATAGATATTAAACTTGAAACTTAATTTTCAAACAACCTTGTTAGATTTTAAATTGACTTCTGATCTTTTTTTTATTTGACATCACACAAAATAACAGGTTTAAAAAACTTAAATGTTATACTATGGGCGCGTTCCATTAGGCGTTCACGGCGCTAAAAACACTCATTTCGCCGTTCCATTTGACGATCACGATCGTCGTGGTCGCGGTGAAAACGGCACTGATGACGTCATGACATACGCTCACGACGACCCATGTCAAGAGGTGGGTCGTGGTGGGCGTTGAGAAAATTGGCGGGATTTTGAAACGTCAAAACAAGAAAAATGTCAACAGAGAAAATTACATTATAAGATACGGAGAGGGATATTTTTGTTACTTCGAACGTAAAATGGGTTTTTTCAACATCAATAAATTTATCTAATTTTATTCATGCTTATCACAGAATACAAGACGATAAAACTTTGATGTTTTACCGTCAAGATTTAACCCATAATGCAACCAAACTCTTTATAGCTTTTTTAAAATAGACCTATTTGTTACTTAAACGCTCAAAACGCCTCATAACCCGTTCCACTTGGGTTTGCGATCATAACGCTCACGAGCAAATGGAACGGTAAATATCGCGGTCGTGAGCGTGGTCGTTGCGATCGTCAAGTGGAACGTACTGTATGTTTTTCTCAATGATATTTTGCTAGTCAGTCACACTACTAAATGAAAGAAGTGGTAAGGACATATTTGTTTTGATATATTACTTTTATCAATATTTATGCCAGTGTGAAGTTCTGAAACATGTTTATTATTATGATATGCACATTAAATATTGTTCTTAACAATAATCTGCTTTTATATTATACAAGGACATTTTACTGATAACTGTTATTGTACATAAACAATCCTGTTATACATTTTCATACATGGGGTCTATATAAACAAATATTTTCATTATATTAACATAGTATATAGTTTGAGTACAATTACATTAATTTTAATATTGATAACTACCTACACATATACTACATCAATTTCTGTACTCATACCCCCCTCAACTACTTGTATTTTCACGATATTTGTTATGCAAGCTAGTACCAACATCAAACACAAGTACTTGTAACTCTCAATCATTTTGATAAATGCTTTGCATCTTCAATTATAAAACAAATGACTTTCATACTTCCCTGATGATGTCAAACTTACTGGCAACATTAGTCCACTAAAGAATATTAGTTGTGTATGGCTCCATAAAGTATCGTGTAAATATTCATAAAAATCAGAAGTGTTTCCATATTTCTTTCAATATTCAATATTTATACTTAACTACACATCACCATAAATAAAGCCCTAATTTCATTGTGAGAGTTTCTCGCCTCGAAGATACGATTATCGTAAGGATATAAAAAAGTTGCAGTGTCTAAACGTTTTTCAGAACTCAATAATCTATGGCGGTTATGTCATGCTATAATGGCATACGTTTCTCGCCACGAGAAACTTTTCGTGTAAATGAGGCTTTAACTATAGCATGCTACCGCACAGATGATTGAAACAATTTAAATAAGATTAATAAATTCAATGGTAAAAATAATATACATAACCCCGTAGATTTATAGGTACATAGATTACATAATTGACTATTGTACATTTACTATACAAATATGTATATCTAAAATCTAAGTCTTGTTTAAATAATCATTTAATTTCCCCAAGTTCCGCTATATAAGACAGACTAATATTGACAGTTGTATTTAGCATAATATGTTTCTACTAGGTCAAGGCATCGGTTTTTGTAATTCTTGCAACGTTAATAATATAATATATCAGTGATATGAGAGTTTTCTTCGGCAAACAACTTATATATTTTTTAACTGTTTATACAAAAGAAAAAGTATTAGGATGTTTATTTTAACTGAACCTATAAAGATAATTTGTGACCTGATAATATGTAAACTGAGCAATATCCAGTAAAACAGACATGATACAAAACCATGCTCACTGTATGTTTATCACTTTTACATTTATTTGACACTTCCTTATTTTTCTTAAATTGAGATAAGATTACACCAGTGTTGTTATTGTCAGGCAATATAGATTAATGCTATCTTTATATATCATCTTTATAAGGATAATAAATCAATAAATTATCTTAAATATACACTTACCATATAGACAGTCTCCTTGGTACAGTTAGTGATAGATTGGCTGTACTACGAGAGGCCGCGCGTTCGATTCCCGTACCGAGACAAACATTTATGTGAAACTCCAGTATCTGTTTCAGATCTGGATATTTGTGAGATTGAATAGTTTCTTGCTTAATATACCCAGAACAGAAGACTTCTAGTGGTCCTGACACCATGCATGTCAGTGTATTTATTATAAAAATGATGAGGAAATTCAATATTTATTAGTATGTAGTAAAGTTTTATAGTTACTATGTGACCTATTCACAGTTATTGCACTTTATACATTAGTGGCAGACAAAACATTTAAAACTTGTTAACAAAACATTTTCCTCTTCAATAACAAGTTTGTATGTAAATTTTCAGGATATGGCAGCAGTACAGGCCGAGCAAGCCTACAGTGGACAAGTACCACGCACAGCCTCGAGTGCGACGCTTCCGCCTTCTTACGACGCTTTAATAGCAAGTGCGGCTACTAGCAAACCTCAGCCATCTAGCTCAGAACCACCGCCTCCAACATACGACGAAGCAATGTATCTCTTAGATGATGAAAAAACGAGGACGCAAAACAGAAATGATGACAGTGCTAAACAGGAAACAAGCACCTCGCCTGACACCACTGACAACAGTAAACCTTGAAAGAAGTGAACTGTAATTATGAATACTTGTTTATTATTTACTTAGTTTGTAAGAAAGACTTAATCCTTCCTTTTGTACTTATAATACTAGATATAAAGTCACTTTGGTAAAGTATTCTCGTATGTGCCTAAAATATTAATTTTTTAGCTGTATTTTTATAGATAAATGTAAATGTATTTAAATTTAACATTGTAAACAAAAATGTGTATTTTGCAAAATTTTACTGCCATTTGCTACGGGACTGATAAGGGCAAGGCTATTGTATAAAAATATGACAACAGGTTTTGATAAGCTAATTGTGTTGTTCTTATACAAATTCAGCTGTGATTTTCACATTTTATATAATCAGGTGAATTTTACACTTTGAATGTTGTGATTTTTTTCTACCTAACATTGTAAAGAAAGATTAATTATAAATGTAGTTAGTTTGTTATTTAAATGCTTTCGGGCATTTAAGCATTTCTTAATGACAGTTTATATTGTAAGGTGTGTCTAATCCAAATATGCAAGTTGTGTACTATAATTACTAATAGTGATCAAACATTAAATATTCGCCCAGTGTTTTATGATTAGGGAGGATATCAATTATTTATTACTCCACTATTTGCGTCTATGTATTATATGTTAACTTTGCGAAGAGCAAAGACTGATGCATTTTAACAGAATTGTTGCCAATGAACTTATTAGATAAAGTAATGATGCTGAAAACAGTGTTGATCTGAATAAAATATGCTTCATATTATATGCAATGTGCTTGCTTTTGGTAATTAAGTACCATATTGAGAAAGCATTGTGTATTATTAGCAAATATGCGTGACTGTAATATCCTCATAATACATTGTCTCTCTCATGTTGTACAATAAACCTAACAATCTATGTTTTGATACAGGTATATAAAGGAATCACTACCTAAGTATACATTCAGATTAATCTAGTTGTAATTGTTGTGTTCATATACATATAAAAAGGGCATGAAATCCTTTGGGATGTTTGTTCATACATTACCATATTAAATAGAGTACTTAACATTCATGTAATCTCCACTGGAAACATAGGTTTTGATACAGATAGACCAGGAAATATTCAGTGTTTTTTGTTCTACAAATGTAGTAGATATTATTTAAATATGTTCACAGAAAAGATTTCTTTTTATATATGGTAATATATTTTAGTCCATATCTGCAATTGATTATATTGCCTACACTTTAATTTGGTGCCTGTTGCTTGTTAGTTTGATGCAGGATTCGCTACTCTCTGTAATTCATGCAATTATTACGTCTATCGAAATAGCACATATTATATTTTGTTGCGGTATTAAAAAAACTAGGCTATAAGGTCTATAATTCAATGACTTTAAAATCAACTTCTTCAGTGGCAGGCATTGACTTATATTCTACCGATAGATGAGACACGTCCAAGAAATAAAGTGCCCCCGTATTTTAAAAGCTCACTGCAATATTACATCACTTACCTGGTATTTTATTAAAATATTGTAACTTCAGACGATTTGCCTTCGGTTTGACGGCGAAATATTCATTTATTACTTTTAAACGTATGCGATAAGTCATAAGGCGTAGGTACTGCACTGTCACTGTCACGAAGCAAACTGATTCATGTGTGGTGCATGCACCGCAAGTAGGTGGGACACATTTTTTGTACTGAATGTCTTATCTAGTGTAACATTGATATCGATGGTAGCAGGTTACTCGTTTCTAGACTATGGATTATTATATGGATTACCATGTTAACTTATTCAAATAGAACACATGTATGTATCGTTTCAAGCTTGAAACATGATGTGATTTAAAATTATGATAAAAAATCTTTTGGCCTCTGATATTTAGCATAATGTGCCTTTCTGAAACGGGACGTAAGGTGTTTCTATACTAAATCATCTGCATATTGAAAGGATCATCCAATTATTGCAGGTTTGAGGTGTCTGACTAATATTTTATATTTACGTTGTCCTACAATAGTAAAAAATATATAATACCACATATTGTAAGTATTATAACATTCTACATGGTCTCTTTCAATACGTATTCTTTGTCTATTCTATGCATTGACCTAATCATATATCAAAAACATGTATTGAATCAGTCACCTGAAAGTCCCCTTTGTAAAATAATTGGAATGTACATGACGCCGTCCTTGCGATATGAAGACTTGCATCAAGACATTAGTGTAATCTAATTTATGAAACAATTATGTCCTACATCTCGAATATTGTATACATTGTATATTAATGTCTTTTATATTTTAATGTATGAAAATATTTAACACTTGCACTGCGGCTGGAATATGTGTGATATCGGTCGGAACACGTTTGCGGCTATTACGCATGAACTGCACTACTGGATATTTCATAGTTTTGCCGCCATAGTAAACGTTTAACTTTAACGTTAAATAGGGGATACTCAATGATCAAGTTTCTGCTAAAAGATAATGAGGAATGTCATTTAACACTACTATACAGGGTTTTGAATACAGTTCATGCACTCTCATCCCTGTAAGGACACAATTGCCTTTAGTAATTCAAAAACATTAGTGGACTAATAGAATTGTTGATAAAATATTTGTCATGGCAGCTAACATTAAAGCAGTTACCCATGCTGGCCTAAGCTTTGACAACTTCTATGCAAAGGTGTGTTAACATTAGAATGCATTTAAACACCTTACATGGTTTAATGGAAAAGGACATGCTGATACGCACTTTATTTAGAACGTTTGTTGTATAGGTGTTCTTATTTTGTACTGTGATCAATATACATAAAACATTTGTGATACTGGTCAGTATGGGTTATTCAAAAATAATTCTAAAACTAAACATGCTAGTTTTAGGATAAGCAAAGTAAAGAATATTGTGTTGAAACAGTGAAATTATTTGTTAAATTTAATTAGTATTAAAGTAAGTCTTTTTGTACATTTAGAAAAAAACATCAAAGTCCAGAAGAAATCAGAATAAACAATTTACAGGTGTCTAAAATCTTATATGTGGTTATGTACAAGCTAGCTATAACTTAATGGCTTGCCTGTACATGCATAGTATTTAGGCTTAGTTGCTTCAAATCATTTTGACAATAACAACCATCAAATCAGCCATCTTAGCCATACATTTGACAGCAGATTTGACATTTGCTAAAGTCAGATTTACTAGATGCAACCAAGCCTTATCATAATTAAGTGGCCTTACCTAATACATTAATTTATATAATTTGTTATGTTTCCCTATGAGTGATTTGTGTGCACAAGTATAGTATAGTCTTTTTAATGTTCCTGTAAAGTTATTTCAGTGAACATGTTGATATTGTTAACTATTTGAGACAGAAAAATAATTCCATACATTTTGTAAGCCCAGTATATATAAGGGTTTATGTATGCGGTACCAAAGCTTATTACATATGAATAATCTAATTCTGATCAATTGTTATGAAACTACTTATAAAATGGTTGTCAATCAAGAAATATATCTTTACTATTTTTCATATGCTTAATTTTAGATCTGGATGCTGTATTACGGCAGCACTGTTGTTTTAAGCGAATATTTGTATATGGATCTCCCTGGAACTAATAATTATACACTATGAGTTAATTTAATTGTTTTATTCAAGCATACACAACATATATACATTATACAACTTACAATGTTATGACTTAGATATAAATATCCATCAGTTTTGATTTAATTACAAACACTGTAAAATACTCTAATTAAGAATTTAGAAAATAAAATTAACTACCTGATGTTAGGCTAAATATTTATTTTGAAATCCATTTAATAGCTATGGTCATTGCACTACAAAGTGCTAAGACACTCAAAAACACTATTTTACTACATTATACAATGTAGGTACTAACATTCTTAGATTTATTATTAAACTAATATAATTTAGCTATTGGGAAAACATAACTGATGGATGGTTGCTAGTAACCAAATGTTATTAAAGTAAAAAGAGAAATAAGAAACACTTATAACATACAATACTATTATCTTATGTTAATCTTCCGAAATATTTAGCTCTAAAACAAACATCCCTCAGCTCTGGCCATTGTACTATAAAAATGTCTACAAAATACTGTAATATTTTACCAGTTATTGACAATGTTCTTACTCTGCACACACTTTCAATGAACACTATTCTACAATCTATTATAAACATGAATCTCAAAATGAAGGCAGCAACACATACAGGGACACACGTGCCTGGTCCATTACAAAATATGACATGTGGCTTATACCCCCACACTATGACAATGGAACATAAAGTTGCATACAGGCTCCTTGCCGCTGCACTAGGTAATGACTGTCCCACATTTCTAATTCTAGGTATTCGAATTATTCTAAAATCATTATGCCCAATTTCTTCTTTTAGAATTTTCACCTTGCTCCCAATATCATTCGCTGCTAAAACGTATTGCCGAGGTTTGTATTTGTTTTTGTCCAGGCTTTGCACAAGCCGCATCATTTCAGTCGTATGACCGCCAGATCCAATGCAAAATATTGTACGCAAAGGCGAATCCGTTTCAAGGCTGCAGTCCGTTGCAAATATATAGTAAAATAGTTCTACTAACCGCGCAAGAAATAGCACTATGATCAAAAGAAGTAAAATTAAGGCAATCCCCATATTTAATGAGTTCTACAAAACTATGAACTTTCCCAATATATTATGAGAAACTAAAATTACACAATTTTGTATTGTCACGTATTTAAGGTAGTCGGTATGTATAAAAATATGATGTATTTTTCGATTTGTTTTCTTTGATTTAGTGGATTTATCCTAGATCTTAGCATGAAAATTGACATTTCACATTTATTATGACCACAGAATAAGGAGCACAGATTACTTAGATCACTCCATGCCCGACTAACCTCCTAATTATAAATTTTGCCCTTCTATAATCTGTGTTCCAATGATACATGACTTTTGCAACCCCCGCGCACACATCGCATTCCCTGCGGTCACCTATCGGTGGGCGGTCCGGTACCTAATTCCGCGGCGCCTACGCCGCCATTGTTGATTGTTTATTTGCGGCTGTGTTTGCGGCGGTTACCTGTGCATTACAAGTACTGCGTCGATTAAGTGAACTTATCCTCTCCGTAGTGTTTTAAAACAAAAGTATAACTTTCTCGTGGTGAACAGTGGTTTTGCTTTGAGGAAAATGACAGTGTTGTGTTGGCAAATGCCTAAATTCGCGACCAGACGCTATATTATATAAGATTCCGAGAAATGAGAAAAGACACAATGTGTGGTTGCAATGTCTTCAAATATTCATTTGACTTTGTAAGCTGTGACGACCACCAACAGTATATTCTTAATAATTATATTAATATTGTTGTGAAAATCACCATAATGAATTGGTGCAAAACAATTAATAGGATTTTAAAGAGTACCGACATTTCTAGGTTAATTATAAGGACGATGTTACCAAACTTACAACAAAAAGCTTTAGAGATGTACAGGTTGGCAAAAAAATGTAAAAATAAATGGAGGCGCCACTTAGCTGTTTATATGGCATCCCCGTATAGTTCGGTTTTTAGTTTTGATACTTAGTTTAAAATAAGATAAAAACATTTAATTAAATATAATTCAATCAAATTACATTATTTAATAGCGGATAATTAACTAAAATGTTAACTTGAATAGTCACTATAAAAACGTATAAAGATCGAACTCCATCGAAAACCGACTCTTGATTTTAATTTAAGACTGAATGTTGGTAGGTTTATATAAAATGATTATATAAAATATTACTTTAATTATTTGGGTGTAATGTTTACAGTTTGACATACGAGTTATGATAAAGGTGTGTTTGTCTTATAAAAAAGTAAACCAATATTTATTCATTTTATTAGTTTATTAAGAACTTTAGTAACAACATTGTAATTTTCAGATAAAACATTTCTCAGTGTGTCTTTCAGTCTGAGCAACTCTCTTCTAAATATTTGATATCCGAACATATCGATTCAGAACTTTTCTCAGAATATGTTTACGACTTCCATTGAAATTCAGTTCGTCCCTTACCCCCGGAAGAAAATTTCGCAATTTTAGGACCTGAAAATAAAGTAAATACTTAGTTATAGAAAATATTCATATGTATCCAACATTTATTGTTATTATTCCTCTTTATTTGAAATCTTAGATTTTTTACATATATAAAAAAACTAAGATTATAAAAACCAAATGCATATAAAAATATTATTATTATACACTATAATATACAAGAAAGATTACAACTTCAAGCTAAATTACATTAAAGTAGTACCTGTTTTCTCACTGTGTAGAGAAACTGAACTTTTTGCCTGATGGCACATAAATAAAAGTTTCTTTTTCGGACGACCTTGTTTATGTCTTCCAGGTGTGGAGAATACACCCTTATTTAGTTGCTCTTCACGAGCAATTTTTCTAACAGTATTGACGGATAAACCTGAAAATTATGTAGAAATTAACACATCATTGATTAAAAATAATTATCAGCCTCTGTGGCGCAATTGGTTATACGCCGGTTGTGAAACGCCAGGTCACGTATTCGAACCCGAGCACCGAGAATTTTTTTTGTGTAATCCACGGGCATTTGTTTCGAGTCTGGGTGTTTGTGAGACGAAAAATATGTCGTAGTTTCTGACGCCCACAACAGAACACAAGATTCGATCTTAGGGGTCAGGACTATGTATGTCACTGTGGGGTGTATTTATTATTATTAAGAGAAAAACTTCCACTTTTTGAATCAGAAATTGTGTTCAAAGATATAACTAATTACTCAAGTAAAAAAGTATCAAGTTGTGGTAGTCAATCTCTAAACTGGTTCTGTCACTTGAATGTAAACATAACCTAGAGGCTTGATAAGAAAATTGCTAATTATGAAAGAATACGTAGGACAAGAATTAAAAACCACTCCACATCCATAGAATAATATAAGATTGACTGAAATATAACAAAATAAACTTCCACTTACCAGTCATATCGGCGATTCCTTGGTAAACATCATCGAGGTCCGATAAACTTGTTTTTGCTTAATATTTTGCAAGACAGCGTGGGTAAACTTTATAAATAATTTCCCTTACGGAACTTCTAATAGTTTTATTCATTTTGTATCACTAGTCGCTTCAAATAAAGGTTCTCACTGCAAGTATTTGGCTAAAAACGAAATCTTCAGCGCGGAATCCAATGAAAATTCACAAATGTCAAAGATGTAACAATGTGGCCAGGCGAAATAAAGGATTAGTTCCCTTTTTACACTTTTTTATCAAGCTGTACAAAAAAAATAAATAAATAATTTAATAAATAATGATAAGGGTTTTATTTACAATTGGCTATTTGACTAATTTCTGAAAAGTGTTTTAAAGTCTAGATATAATCACTCTATACCTCTTCAAACTATTAATTTATTTTTAAAGAGTTGTTTATAACGAATAAACATATTTTTCAGTTTTATCATCATATATGTCACCAAAACGGTAGGTCACGTGACTTTGAAAAAGTTACGTCACGCTTTATATATGGTGAATGATCTTAGTGGCAGAGATGAATGAAAATTGTAAATCGTGACATCACACGCTGCACAATGACAACTTGTCGTGTTTTGTTATATTTAATCAACAGATAAAAAATGGCAAACTTATTTTAGACAATTTAAATATTTATAATTTAGATAAATGTAAATAAAAATACCTATAATTATTGTTTACCAAAAAGCTATCATATGCAACACATTTTATAATTTATTGCCACAACAGTCAAATACCCAATTCATAAATCTATTATCAAAAAGTTGCATTTATTTTATAATTTTGCTATTTCACTATAAATCACTATAATGTGATTTATAGAGACTTAGCAAAATAATAAAATCGATGAAATTTAGAAATTACCCTGTGGAGCCACGCTCGGCGCTCGTAACAAGGCTGAATACAACTTCTGCCTTTGCCTGCCCCACGTACCATGTTTAAGAAGAAAAGAACTGTCATGTAATTCTAGCGAATGATTGAATGAATGGGACTGGGCTAAAAAAAATGTAGGCGAGTTGGTACTTGGTCGTCTGTACTCTGTTTACTCCTTAGTCTGTGGCCCACAGCTTCTCCCGGTTTCTCCGCTTAATTTATTGCATTGGATAAATTAAAACTAAAATCTAAATATTTTCTGTGATTTTGGTGTATGACGTAAACAAGAAACCAACCTGCATCAAAAGGAAAATATAAATACAAGCATGACATTTGCTGCAGACTGCGCCGACGTGAACGTCCAAATGTATTGATCGCACTTGCGGGACGCAGGCGGCAAACGGCAGAAGTTGTTGGACTTCGGTTGGCGGCACATTCGTGCCAAATTTATTCCGAAAATGATGAATTAAAATGAAACCCATATCGGTCGTTACGAAGTTGTGAATAAAAGAGATTGTTGTGTTGTACGAATAACGACTATGTTATCAAACCAGGGCATATGAAAATTTTAAGTATGTTGCGAATGCCAATATTTGCGGTTATTTGTATTTATGTGTTTATTTTAGGATTTTTAAGTTTACATTTGAGTGACAAAAATGATTCTTGCTCAATGACTTATATGTTTGAGTATCCCCAATTTGTGGTATGTATACTATTTTAAATAATTTACTTTTAAGAATGAATAGAAAATAAAGTAAACATATTTTTTGTAGCGGATATCTGTTGAAAATGGTGAATATTTTCCTCAATATGGCCTGTATGCCTACAGTGAAGGGAGATTTACCGAGCGAGCCAGGAAGATGTGGTACTTACATTTTTTAATATCATAAAATCTATAATTATTTGATACAATATATGTTCATTTAATTTTATTATACAAGAGATAATATGATAACACCAAAGTTTATTCCAGCATTTAATTCCATGAAGTTTAGTAACCTATTCTGGTGTAAATATTGCATAGTTGTGATATTGTAAATGAATACCAGAGTTACTACTAAAGCTTATTTAGAATTAAATTTTCTCTCAATAATATTCTGTCATGTGACAACAAAACAAGTTTCTTTGTTAATAATGCCAATGAAGAAACTGAACCATTACTGAATTTTGACATTGTGAAGGCCCTCTATGCCCAAAAACTTTTTTCCTCTCAAGAAGAAGTTTTACTTGCATTTATTATGTCCAAATAGTCTTTGTAAACTTATAGATTTATCAACTGTTCCTAGAGAGATTCCCAGTCACTTTGTTACATAGTATCATATAACCTAGGACTATAGTAACATGTGTTTATGGCCTTATAGACCCATAGAGGCCAACCTAATGCTAAGAGATGAAGTCTTAAAATATCCCATTGTTGATGGTAACTTAATTTTGAGCAAACAATATGCAATAAGACTTGTACATGTGATAGTTCAACTAAATTGTCATAGAAATAACTAACAAGTATTGCAAATTACATAGAAAGCTTGTTAAAATATCTATAACTAACATGAATGAACAAATATTCAAAGATTTCTGTTTAAACAAAAAAAAACTGAGTATTTTATTTTACTGCTGGATGTGAGTCTTCATTATTGTGTTAAGGTCAGTAGTGACTGGTTATGGGGTTTACACCATACATTAATACTTCAGAATGAGCATGAACATTGAACACGTGAGCAACAATCAAAATTATACTGATATCATCACATGGTGTAGCATATCATGCTCACTGTGAATGTTACATTATGGCCTGTAACACTGATCAGTACCCACCTTTACAATCAATCCACCCCACTGGTCTTGTATAAAAGATATGTATACAATAAAAAATTAACAGGTTTGATGGGGTTCCTGTCCTGTTTTTACCCGGTAATTCAGGGAGTCACATGCAAGCTCGCTCTTTGGCATCTGTAGCCCTTCGAAAGGCCATCTCCAGTGGATCTAATTTCCATTTTGACTTTTTCACAAGTAAGTTTTTATTCTATATTTTTATGTTCAAATTACTGGTCTATTTCTTTTATTGCAAGATCGGCGAAACATTTTTGACGTAAAAAAATTTAAATCGTGTTTTTTATGTCGCAAAAAAGAAACTAAAGAAATAGGAATTTACTATAGCAAGAGTATTGTTATAATTTCAGTGGAAGTAAAATATCATTTGAACTACATCTTCTGAGGTTTTTTTAACAGTATATTAAGTGTATTTATATAAAGTATATCATAATATTAGTAGAATAGATTTTTATACAATTTTATTTTCTATGAAAACTCCGACCAAATAGAGTGTAATTAAAATTGGTTATACAAATAAAAAGTAGAATTTAAATAAATATCCAAATTGTTTAAATTTAACTTTATATCAAAATTCCGAATTTATACAATAATTTCCTTAATGAAAATCTTATCAGAATAGGATTTTTGAAAATTGTGTCGTCACAATACGAAAATTACGTTTTTTTTATTTGATCTTCAAAACCGATTCGATGTGCTGGATACCGAATGCGACGTTGACGAGGACTTAAGTAAAGTATTGAATGTCGTGAGTGTTGTGGGTAACAGGTTCTGTCGGAATGGGCATGAGGGCAGGAAGTCCAAGCTTTCTGACGAGACCCTGGATTTCATGAGAGAGATATGCACAAATATAGAGGCCGCAGCGGCATACCAGCGAGCACTTACGAGACGTGTTCGAGAAGGGGTACCACAGGGTCTTCGGAGTTCCGACACACGCCTCATTAAGGAGGCAATAGAACGAAACCGAGATTCCAAAATATTCGTGAATTTCGCATCTCGGGAGGAGCCACTTATCTAAGCTGACTACCGCCGATGGTCGTCCCGTCTCCTCTAAGCCAGAGATTCTCTCGGAGGTGGAAGACTTTTATAGCCAGTTGTATGCCTCGCAATCTCCGCTACCTGAACCAGTCCCCTCCTATCCCCGAGCTGCTTTAGTCCGACACTATTCCGACGTCAGCATTTATGAAATTGAGTGCGGTCTCAAACAACTAAACAATGGAAAAGCCCAGGGCGAGGACGGAGTTACAACTGAGCTCTCAAGGGGAACTCTAGTACTTAGGCAGCTGCAGCGTATTTCCAACTCCGTTCTCTACGAAGAGAGAACTCCAAAGCCATGGAGCAGGAGCATGGTAGTTTTATTTTTCAAGAAGAGAGACAAGACCCACATCAAGAACTACCGTTCTATATAGCTTCTGAGCCATGTCTGCAAATTGTTTTCGAGGGTCATCACAAATAGGCTGACACGACGGTTGGACGACTTCCAACCACCGCAACAGGTTTTCGCGGAGGATTTGCCACCATAGACCACAAACACACTGTGAGGCAGATATCGTAGTCTTAGCAGAATCGCTGCAGGAAGTTCAAGAAATGTTGCACAGCCTAAATGAAGCCTCCAAGTGAATTGGTCTCCGGACGATCCTAGACAAGACGAAGGTCATGAATAATGATCTCGTCGCTCCAGGACCTGTTATCATCGATGGCACGCCTCTCGAAGTCGTCAAGGAGTATGTCTACCTCGAGCAATTATTGCAATTGATACAACTTCGAAAAGGAAACCGACAGGAGGCTTGTTTTATAGGGCTGGGCAGCGTTTTTGGAAGTTGTACGACATATTTTCGTCGGATATACCAAATAACCTGAAGACGAAAGTGTTCAACCAGCTCGTCCTCCCTGTAATGACGCACGGAGCCCAGACGTGGACATTGAATGTGGGGCTGATTCATAGCCTTAAAGTCGCTCAACGTGCTATGGAAAGAGCTATGCTCGGAGTTTCGGAGGCCACATAATATGTCGCAGAACAGATAGCCGATGGCGGGACGATTTGCACAAGAGACTGGATGCATAAAGCAGCAGACAGGGCTCTTTGGCGTACTTTGGGAGAGACCTATGTCCAACAGTGGACTGCAACGGGCTAAAGATAATATTGATTATGATGATTTGGTTTTCAATTAGACTGAATATATGTATAACAAAATATATACAGGTACAGACAGATATTTTAATGTTTTGTAGAAGTGTGATTAATCCCGTTCTGTTATTTTTTTTAAGAAAACTGAAATGTTAATGTTACATCTATACGGTTGGATTTTGACAATAAGTCGAATTTCAAATATATCGTTCGCGTCGAAAAATAGATTAATTACAGTTTTATATTGTCTTTTAGTAAGTTTTAATGAAGAGATATCGGGATTGTATGGCGGAGTCTTGGAAAAGCAAACAGAATTCACTTATGCCGCAATGACTAAAATTCTGCGTTTGTATGAAGACAATGATTATACTAAATCAGTACCTTCTTCAGTTATACTGATTGGACACTCCATGGTGAGTAATAAGTAAAAACTAATATATTATCTTAAGTGGGTTATATCAGGGTAGTTATTTAACTACATTATCATCGCCCTCAAAATCTATACTAATGTTTATAGCTGAAGTGGTTGTTCGTTTGTTTGTGCCCGCTAATCTCAAGAACTACTGGTTGGAATTGGAAAATTATTTTTGTGTTAGATAGTTCATTTATTGAGGATTGCTATAGGCTAGGATACTATTTTACAGCTGAAGTTTTTGAGCTGAGTTTGTGTGTTTGTACTCACTGTTCGCTGGAACTACTGAATCGAATTGAAAATTTCTTTTAGTGTTGGATAGCTTATTTATTGGGGAATGCTATAGGCTAGCATACTATTATCAAGCTGAAGTGTTTGTTTGTTCGCACTAATCTCTGGAACTAATTTGAATAGGGTTTCCACTATCATTATTATTTTACTTGTGTGAGAAAAAGTCTAAAAACAATAAATGTAATTAAAGTATAGCTTTGACCTATCAATATGTTAATGGTCTGATAATCAATTTACAAATTCAAAGAATAAAGATTATAATTTGTTTTAAATAATGTATTGCCGAAGAATAGATTAGTTCTGCATTTGTAATAGAAGACGATTATACGCATTCCAATAAAACAAACTAAATCAATCTTATTCTTTAAATAAATTAAAGAAGTAAGGTACGAACTCTTTAAAAATAATAAGCATTCTAAACAACAATAAATTGATTACAACACCTTGGAGTAGGTTTATGTTCAATAATGGACTTTCTGTGTAAGAGAGAGAGAGACAGAGGGATCTCTCTCCAGAGAGAAAGATAAATAGTTTACTACATTGAAAGTAGCATCCACATTGCTTCTGCGCTTGTCCGTTGGCCTATTGTATCCAGCGCTGAAATATCGATTTCTGCTAAAGGTTATAGGTTACAGCGCTGCATTCCCGTATTCCTGGAACTTGATTCAATTAAGTTTCATCCCAGTTCCGCGTAAACCTAGGTTTTATACAGCATATTCTGTTTCAAAGCGTCCGTTGAAATACTTAACTCAGGTTTATCTACAAAATCTTTATGATTGCATTTGATAAAGACTGTTATCGATTTTTTATTATTTGTAACAATACAGAATGGTTAAAGTAACATTTTTCGTCCGGTATGTTATGCTTACATATGACTTGTGAAAATTAATACAAAGAACAGAGGAAATCTCAAAAATAGTTTTCCAGTCTCACGACTTGTCGATGCCTTCGAATTGGCGCCTTGCCTTACCATCTTATTGTTTTGCGCGTGTCAATGAATTTTACATTGGCAAGTATTTGGTTTTTTACGCTCTGTATTCCTAAATATGTTTTATAGATTAATCTAATGAAAAGTTATCCTATCGCAAGGATGTGAGAAAAGAATCAAACCCTGTATGACATAGAGGGTATTTACACTTAATAATGATGGGGCTAATACTTTTAATTACGTTTTAGGGTGGAGTAGTCGCTAAGCGTCTACTAGGCCAGGCCAGCACCATGAACAAAACGAACTTAGTGATTGCTTTAGCTGCACCTTTACTGGCCCCAGTTATGAATTTCGACACTGAAATGGACGATTTTTATATGAAGATCAATAAAGAGTGGCAACAAAATATACGATCTAATGAAGATGTGAAGGCTAGCAAACTGTTGCTAAGCTTCGGTGGTGGGTATAGAGACGTGCTGGTGCCTTCAGGACTGACCATTGATAATGACAGCTACATTAGTGCGGCGGTAAGTGATATTTTTTTTTTTTTATTATAACAACATTATATTGCGTTGATTTTTAACTCTTTTTGTTAGCCTCTTTTTTGTTCTATTCCAACATTCCTTTGTTCTATGGCAAAAAGGTCGATGTGAAAAGTATTTTTACTTTTGCTTGCTCCACAGGTTATCGTTTTTTTCTTGTCACGTTTTTCAATCTGATAAGGATGTAAACATCCACGCTATGTTTTTTTTATTAATTCTCTATGTGATGCTCGGAGTCAGACTGTAAATTACACAAATATACTATTGTCGAAAGACGAAATGGTAATATTCTAAAGTTTTTTTTAAGTAAAACGAATTTTACTATTCTTTTTTAGGTAGTTTCAAATATTTGAAATCGGAAAGTGCTATAAATACGGTTATATGTTACATAAGTTTATTTCTTTTTGTCGCAATTTATAACTACAGAAATATAAAAATTGCGATATAATCTTCATTTTATTATAACTACCAATCAACCTTGTTATTTATCGCCAATGATAACAAGCCGAGTATTTCTTAATAACAGTAATATTAAATCATTTTGACGATAAATAATACTCTTAATATACATATTTTTTTGTAATACCATCTCCTAAGATGTTGTTTGTCTTCGTGAAATTCCACTGAAGTGCTCATTATCGAGAGTACCTGTATTATTAAGAAAGCGTTGGCGTCTAACATCTTCGATCAATAGATTATTTTTAGCTGTAGACAAAACAACCCCTGTTATCAGTAGCGGAGTTAGGCTTGGGCGGGTTTGGGTCACCGCCCACGGCACTAGAAAAAAGAGGCACCCGTGGATTACTTCTATAGTTTTTATATGAACTGTAATGGCTGATTGGTAATGTTATTCAAATCTAGCGCGGTATCGAGTTCTCAAAAATATATTTTTTAGGGTGATTGGTAAGTGTGTTAGTTTTGATTAATTGATAAGTGATAAGTGATAACGTATGAAAAATCGCTACCGGATAATTAACATTGTATATGTTGTAATGAGTCCAGCTAATAACAATATTTCGGTGTTGTGTCGGTTGAAGATTTTAACTTGTGACCGTAAGTTCATGACAAAGTTGCAAGAAAGAGTTGAAGTTATGAACATTAACTATAGCAAACTATACTCATTTCACTTATTCTTAGTATATTTACTGTCAAAATAGATGAAAAAAAGCAATAGAAGCCAAAAAATACTAGTTATTCGGTGTCCTCTCATTGCTGGTGACCGGCTCGGCGTCGTGGCCTAACCGCACTCAGCTCTAACAACGCTACTATATATTTGATCACTACTACTAGTGTTAAAAAGTAATATATCGAATTATTGCTATAAGTGTTGGTATTTCCCTTCATATCAAATGCATAATACATCAAACAAGAATCAGTTTAACGTCATCTACTAATTTCTGTTAACAAAACAAGTTAACAGACCAATATCTTGATGTTGAAAATGTAAGCAGATTTCTATGTTGTTTATTGTTATGTTAACTTGTTTTGTTTTGTCTGAATCCTGTAACGGGTAGGTAAACTCATAAATATCTTACATTAAACAATTGTAGGGATTTGTTTTGACGATAAGTTTATTTTGAATTGAAAAATAATATCAGATTAATTTATAATTACAATGAGCTTTGTTGAAGAGTACTACGGTATTTATTATCACATTCATGATGAAATTTCTTAAAATGAAATACATTTATTTACTGAGAAGGGTTTGTTCTATATTTCCATATCAAACAACGGAGTGAGAATTTTTAGCGAACCATAATAATTAATAGTATTGTGTCGTCGGGACTGGAATTTCTGCCCGATATCTTCTCTTACATCTTCGGATAAGCACAACCATTTGTAGGTGGCAGTATTGACTCTTCTACCTGCCCCTCCTGTGACACGGCATGATCTTACTTACACATTTACGAATTAGGACAAATAGTTACCATTACAAAATGACCACGTACGTAACTTGTCGAAATTTCTAGACTACGGCGATCCCGGGCGCGTGGGTGTCGCCCGACCACGTGGGCATCGTGTGGTGCAAGCAAGTGGTGATGGCGATTAACCGATTCCTATTCTCCATAATCGACCCTGCCACTCAACAGCTCAATGACAATATGGACTTCGTTCGGTCTAAGGCTAGGATGTACTTCCAGGTGAGTGGTACTACTTTACTGTATATTTACGCATTCGAATATAAATTTATAGTGAGAAACTACATACTTTAATTGACAAGTCAGTTGGGCTAAGTATTTGCCAGAATAAAGGTGTTAAGTTAGTAAAGATTATTTAACGTGCGCGATTGCATTCTGCATGAATTTGGACTAGACTTTTAGGAGTTTATAATTAAACAAAATTAGCACACAATTAGTAAAACAATCAATATTTTTAACTACTGGAAGACAAGTCCATCTTCAAAGTAGATATCCTTAGATAGATTTGTTTTCCAGTAGAATTATTCGCCTGCTATAGCTTATGTTTTTGATAGATACTAGATAAAATTTGTTTTAATTATTTCCACTAGAGTTAATTAAAGCAATAATTATAAAATTAGTGATTTAAAGTTTTGCATGTCCCATTAGGTACTTAATTTATCTAGTTAAAATAACATACGTAATAGCTGTAAAGAGAAAAGCAATAAAAGTAAGCTAAGTTAGGCAAATCATAACACAAGATATAAATTATTTTGCAAATTCACTTTCGTCATCTATACACAAAACATTATTACGTTTTCCCACCTGAATTTTATACATTATGCAAATAACCTTTACACAGGTGCCTGTAGTTACGTAACAGGTGCTTCAAATACACATTTACGTCATATTTACTGCACATTATCTTCAGCACTGTCATTCACAAACTCATCCTATGATCACATACTTTTTATAATCTTGAGCTCTCTCAAACAGCTGTGACATATCTTGGGACTTTCAATCCATGTTTCTTCATGTGCAGATGTGCAAACTGCGTAATATGGTTTAAAGCCATTTTTATTAATAGACTTTATCACTTCGCAATTATTTTGGGCTACAAAACCATAACTTTCCAGCTACTTTTCATGATATTTGACTATTTCTGTTCATAAAGTTAACATACTACTACTTAAAATCATTGAAATGAGCGAATATTGCGTTTAATTATCGGAGAAAATACAGATGGCTTCTCCATTTGCATGATTTTATACTGGACAATATAAGCGCGACAATTTTGTCTTCTGTTTCGCTACATATTATATTTGTTTGACCATCTGCCTATTTATTACCTTTCTGATTATTTTTATAAGCAGTTTCAATTCAACTATGTTACCAATATAGATTCGGTGAATCAGTGCCCGATGTCATTTATTTTCGATCAGTACCTGACACTGTTGAGCCTATAATTATTTTTAGAGATTATCTCGCCCTTAAAACCACTACTCCAACTTATAAAAGTCAGTAATTGCACACTTAATAATGACAACGAGCACTGAAGCTCAGCGGGTCTTTAAAAGTGTCTGACATGTGTTTACGCCATGACATCAAAAAAAAAATTCAATGAGAATTGGAAATGAACTATCGTATCCTAATTGATAGGAATTGTATGAGCGGGACAGTAACTATGTGTGCAGCTCTTTGAGTGCGCTATAAATTGCATGTGTAATACAACATACGCCTGTATTTTAGAGCAATCGATCGATCACCTTGAGTCCCAGCACAGCGCATGCGAATGCCCCGATGACCGCCGATGCGTTTTGGTACGAAGATAACAGGAGAGTCTATCAGATATCCCGGCCCGATATCGACAAGTAAGCTAATGTTTTAAAGGTTTTTGTGACTTGGTGGAGGAGGAGGTTATGATGCTTATGAATATGAAATTATATTGGGCTACAATGGTATTGAGACAGAGTTCGCCCTTATTAATTGTACAATGACTTTGTATATAACTTACTGACTTAGAGGTCTCTTGTCTGATTTCTAAAAATACCCTCCATGTACATTTCTTTGCATTGTATTTACTTGCCCCCTTTCCTGTTAACAAATATAAATACTAAAGAAATGTAAAAAGGTATATACAATATTTTCTCTTGTACTTTAGACTTAGAGAATACAATATCGATCTTAATATAGTATTAATAGTAGTAATACAATGACATACTTACGTAGTCAGATGTACCTAAAACATATTTTACTTTGAGTAGTCGAATATTTAAAAATACATATTATGATTTGTTGTAATTTCAAATGATATATCATTTAACATGTACCAATAAATCTTCTTATAACATTAGTATTGCCAATACTCTATATGTACACTTGGCAACGCGTGCAATAATTTTCAGGTGAGGCCGATAACTGCCCTTTCAGTTTTTAAATTCCGTCTCACTGAGGTCATTACCAAACTAATGTTTTGTTTGTAGAAAATATAGTAAACACATTTGGCACACATCCAAGAATACTAAGAATGAGAAATGCGTATTGAAATTCTAATGTCAAGGATTTTGTACAAGTTTCTCACACAGAAAGTTATCGTAAACGTGGTTCTCTAACGGAAGTTAATTCGTGTAACTTATTAAAAATTGATATTACATACATTTTCAAACTTCAAACTGGTTTATTAAATTCAGGTACCTAAATACATCGGTCTTAGATTTTACTAATAAGGTATGGTGAAATTTTGTTCTGTAGCATATTTATATTTATGATAAACATAGACGGTTAAGTCTTGCTTAATATTCACAAGAAACATGTACTTAATATATTATAATGAATTGCCGCTTATTGTCTACTAACGTGATTAGGGAGAATAACTGCCAACTTAGTATAGAGCGTGTAAGTCTACATATTAATAAGTAGATAATTTCAATTTCTTAAACTAGATTTATTAGTTACTTAACAGAGAGCAGTAGTTCCATTGGTATGGGTATGATAAATCATAATTACTTTTGTAAAATTAATAAATTATAATTAATTATTTCGTCCAGTAACGCTATTCGTCACCAATCAAATTAAATCGATTAGGATTTATCATTTTGGTCATAAACCAAACAAAATTGTAGTGGTATTATTGAATAAAGGTTCGTAGCTATTCTCAACAGGGGACTATCTACTAGTAGATGTTAACTGTTTCTTAAAATCTAAATATATATTCTAATGTTGTATGTCATGTTGTATACTGACTGGCGACAAAATTGAATCAGTCTAATCCAAACCCAATATAGAAATATGTACATATATCTCGGAAAACGACAAACTTGAATAGCCCGACTTATACTGTAGATAATTTGTTAGTAGATTTCAATATCCTACGACCACAGAAAATATACTTCTCTCGATACGTAGAGGTATTTCTGTACCCACGACGAGGATTCCTTTTTAATATAACTTTTCTAGTAACATTGAATGTGTGCTCTGCGATTTTATTCCTAAATCCTTGATATTAAAAAGTATTTTTGATTGTAGATTGACGTACTTGATGATAAGGCTGGTTGGATTCCCGCAAAATCGATTTGTTGCCATAGAAGGAGTCAATGTGAGCGACAGTGACTGGGTGTTCGGATGCAACGCGAAACACGTTATGAACACCTACAGATATTGGTAAGTAAATGACAAGATAAATCAGAACCAAACATTTTATAAAAAAACAGTTTATTAGTTAATTTTATTGTTTTTGCTTTTCCTATTATGTCATAGTAAAGCCTTGCTGTTGGTCGGCCCAACTGCGGTGGTGCCGTCTCACAGGAAACTGATGTGAAGTAATAGCTTTAGTGTTGTTTTTTATTCAGTGAAATTCCAGGAGATCCAAAAGCAGTAACAAAATAAAATAATATTTAAGTCGAATCTTAAAAAGCACTATTTAACCAACTTGTCCTAATGTATAACTAAATGTATAAATTGATCCTGAAGTTGAAATGTTTGTACGGTTTTGTAGGACACTTAAGTAGCTTATAAGTTTATCCTTTTGTTAATAAAAAAATCAATTAAGTTTCTAGAATAACACAATAGTGGCATACTCGTAAATACAAAAGTGTCAAGTTTCGGGTTCAGTCTGTGTGTGACCTGGCAAAAACCTCTCGCCGGTACCTTATACTTAGTACCACACCTCTATAACGTCAGCGTTTAGATTAATACTGTCACAAATTAATAATGAGGTGATATTTTAGCAATTTTGGCAAGGTGTGATTATTACTCATATAGGAAAGTCAATGTGTGACAACTAAATATACTGCATATGCAATGACGTGGCCTGTGATGACGTAACAAACTAAAATATACCAATAATTTATATTTGCAATCTTTGCAACCTTATTATTTAAATTAATATCATTATCGTCATTCGTGTGATTAAGATTGTCTGTATGGAGATTTAACCTGAAAGCACCAATGTAGAAAAGCGACTTCCGAGCCACTATGCCAAGCGTTGTTTTTTAAAATGCCCCCATCACCGTCTTTGGTCTCAGCAAGAACAAAATGAAATGAAAATAGTGGATTTTCACTGTCTATTTCTCCTCCTAAACAACAGTGTAAATGCACTGCTGTGTTCTGCCTTGAATTACATTGTAGCCAAAGTAACTACTGGACATAATGAGACTTAACATCTTATGTCTCAGGATGGCGAGCGCAGTGGAATGCCAAACATTGCCTTGTAGTTTCGCCATTCAGCGAAATTAAATAAAAACAGCCATGCACTTACTATCCGCCGCATAGGAGTGACGTTGTCGTATCATGACAGTATGAAACAACAAAATTTTCTTATTTTATTTTATTTTATTTTATTTAATAAGCATACCAACTACATTACGCATACAATAACTTAGACTAAGAGTAATTAAAAAATGACACATTACACAGCATAACGTATTTTATAGGCATGCATAACATTATAAAGTATTGATTAGACAAGTAGAACAGTAGAAAAGACACAAAACATACATATTAACTAGAGATTACAACTTAAAATTAATAAATACCTAATAAAAATTAATTTAACACATTATAAATTACTAAAAGAAAACAAATGCTGATATAAAACTCGTTTAAATGCACCATATTTCATCGAGAAGATATCAATTTCAATTATGGCGATTGATATTTCGTTATAAAGCCTAGAAATACGTATTATAGGGTTATTATACGATGTGTTTAAAACTACAAAGGGAATATCAAATAGCCGATGTTGACGCATAACACGATTATTAATTTTAAAACAAAAATAATTAATTAATTGTGAATCCAAAGAACCGTTTATTATTTTGTAAAGTAGTAGGAGATCGGTTAATGTACGTCTTTCTTTTAAACTCATAATATTAAAATGCCGCAATCTCTCAGCATAGTCCTTAATACTTTTGCGAACACCAGTTTTAATCGAGATGCATCTTACAAATCGCGCTTGGACCGCTTCGATTCTGTTAATATGAATATTATAAAAAGGAGACCATATGCTGGAACAATACTCCAGTGAGCTCCTAATCAAGGCATTATATAGCAATATGACAGTTGTTATTTTTCGGAACGGCTTTGCCAAACGTAATATGAAACCAAGCATTTTATTTGCCTTACATACTACGTGATCAACATGACTGCGAAAAGATAATGTGGTATCAAATAATACACCAAGGTCACGAATAGTAAACACTCTTTCTAAATTAACATCATCCAAACCATAATCGTAATTAATAAAGTTAGTTTTATTTGTAAATGTAATAATTTTACACTTACTTACATTTAAGGACATTTTGTTAATCGAACACCATTCTTTAATTCTAATAAGATCACTTTGCAGTTTCATACAGTCATCCAGCACACATATTTTGTTATATATTTTGATATCATCGGCATATGCCAAGCATTCGCACTGTAAACTCTCCAAGAGGTCATTGATAAAAATTATGAACAATAACGGTCCCAATCTAGATCCTTGTGGGACGCCAGATGTAGGAGTAATTGGAATAGATTCAAATCCAGCTAACGCAACTATTTGAGAACGATTGAGTAAATAGCTCTCAAACCATCGCAAAAGATTACCATTAATACCTACATGGTATAGTTTTTTAGTTAAAATTGAATGGTTGACACGATCAAAAGCTTTCTCAAAATCAGTGTATATTGAATCCACTTGGCCTTTTTTATCAAGAGTAGTATGAATGAAGTTCGAGTAAATTAGCAGATTCGATGTAGTAGAACGGTTTGACACAAACCCATGTTGACGGATGCTCAGCACATGTCGAAAATGTCCAAAAACCACCCCGTAGACCAAGCCTTCGAATATCTTGGCAAAACAGGAGATAACAGAAATCGGACGGTAATTGGTCACATCTTCCTTACTGCCCGATTTATGTATAGGAACAATCGTAGAAATTTTCCATAGGTCTGGAAACACTCCCTCCACCATCGATTTATTGTAAATTATAAACAGCGGTCTTACAAGTGCCTTTGAGCATAAGCGGATGAAAATAGGAGGCAATCCATCCGGTCCAGCACCTTTACTGAGGCACAAACTTTTAATACTATCCTCTATTTCTTTCTCAGAAAAATAAATAGTGGTCAAACAGAAACTGCAACCTGGCCCAGCTGGTATAAAATCTTCAGTTGCACTTTTGCATCCGTATATGGAATTGAAATATTGGGCAAAAGTATTTGTAACTTGATAACCCCCCTCCGCAAAACTGCTACCATAAAATACTTGATTAGGTAATCCATTACAAGATTTATGAATTTTAGTGTATCGCCAAAAAGATTTTACATTTGTTAATATATCTTCCTCAATTTTTGTAATATAGGTTTTGAAACAAATCTTTAATTGTTTTTTTGATCTTCTTCGTAACATATCAAAGGTATCGAAATCACGGGGATTTTTATTTCTTTTAAAACTTCTTTTATGTTTGAATATGATATAAATTATGTTTTTTTTAGTTCTCATGGGACATCGCTATCGGAACTAACCAGATGGACGGGTGCTGCCTCGAAATTCGGCAAACGTAAATTGGCAACGATTCATTTGCACGACCTAGCGAAACAGTTCCCCGATTGGACGCACGTTGTCGTTAAAGTTTCGCCGACCCGAAAGCCTGTGAGATATTAAAATATGTTATTAATATTTAATGCCAACACGACTAAAATTTCAAATAAGATTATTTCCTTATTTGGTTTGGTGGAGAATTTTGAAATAATGGCCTACTTTTATTTTCTTTAAAGTTGAGCCCGATAGTCTTTAGCTAAGGCAAAATCTTACTTTACTTCAATATCACATTAAATTCTAAGCTAACAACCGTATAGGGACTCAGAAAAAAAAAGAACTCTACAATAATTTAACATTATATGTTATACAGGGTATCTCTAGACTGCGACAAAATACGAAGCTAGGCAGTAGGTTTAGTGATAAACCCAATGTAATTAAAAATGCGTTTTATTTTGGAATTTTCTTTAAATATCATCGTGTTTTTGGTCTTCCGGCTTCGATTTCGGTCGCAGTCTTGATATACTCTGTATTTACAGAAATACTTTCCTTATATGCTTTTATTTTTCAGGTAATCCTAAACGTGGATATAAACGACTTAGACTCCCGTCAAATACAGTTCAACGTGGCCCCGGCATTTTTCGCTAGAACGACTGTAATACAAGAAACGGAACTAGGAAGCCTATACTACGAGATTACTCTGCCTCACTTTACTAATATACAGCAAGCGTTTCAGTTGTACGTGGAACCATCACCGCATTGCAAGGCCACTCGGTTCCACGTGTCCGCGGAAATGCACGTCCCATGGGCGCCGAACCACGAATACTATCATTATTTTACGTAAGAAAACTTTTTATTCTATATTGTTACATTTTGTTATGTTTGTTATTAATTTTCAGTAAACTGTTTAATCAGCTTCCCCTCCCGCGGGGGCACAGTACAGTGACGTGTTTACGTGCTCCTCAATAATAATTGTATTTTGTGTGTTTTGAAGACGATTATCGGTTCGTGAGTTGTTTATTGTTGTTTGGTATCGTATTGTACGCAAGGATTCGTAAGTTTTTAAAGTTTTATTTCGTTTATTTCGTGGATTTATTCGAATTTATTCTCGGTAAGTACTTTTATTTTTCTATAGTGGGTACCGCGAAATAAAATATCGTCCGGCCGGTCAGTCAGCTGTTTGTTTAACATTAATTAGTTCTTGTAAGTGTCAATAAACATTATAAATTAATTGAATTTACTTCTGTAAAGACAATGTCGACCCACAGTAACGATCCGCCCGACCCTGGGCCAGACCCTTTTGTTCAACGTAGGCTCACGCCTCGGTCACCAAGTTCGGCAAAACGGCTATTCAGCGACGTTAATTCGCCATCATATGTTTCCCCCGTTAAATCAAAACGTCTACAATTGTCGGAATCGGCGGATACTTTGTCTGTAGACAACGGCAGCGATGTGAGCCGCGCGGACTATTGCGATATGGTGTCGGAAGTATCGAGCTATTTGTCGAAGATAAACGAACTCGTTAATGACCAGGGCTCGCGCATGAATATTGCAAATAGATCGGCGGTTTTAGACATTACACAACGAGTAACTTCGATTGTTTCGTTACTCGCGTTAAAATCTTCGTGCAATGAAACCAAGTTGGCTAATATGCAACGCGAGTTAGATCAATATAAACGCGTTAACATTTCCACCGCAGATTCCAATAAGACTTTAGCCGATAATTTAAAACTGCGTTTAGCGAAACCCACTCCGGTAGTGGAGCCGCGCGCCCCCCTCCCGTGCGTAATAGCTTACCCGACAAGTGAACGGTCAGCTGATCTACCGACATCATCCGCGACTAAACAGGCGCTCTTTAAGGCAATTAAGCCTAGTGATGATGGATTCCAAATCGTGGGCGTTAAAAAAACTTCTAAGTCCGGTGTTGCTCTGCGCCTCGCTAACGAGTCACAAATAAAAAAATTAGAATCCGTCGCCGCGATAAAATCGGCGGGGTTGCGTCTCGAAAAACCGAAGGGCCGCCGCCCCCGTATTCTAGTTAAAGATGTGCCATCCTCCATGGAAGACCGCGCTTTCTTAACCGCATTATATCGTCAAAATATCAAGGACGAAATGCCTATAAAGGAGGATGACTTTTCAAAGTCCGTTAAAATAACCCGCAGACGAATTTTAGATAACGGTCGGAAATGGATAGGCTTAGAATTAGATTCAGAGGTTCGTAAACACTTGATGAATACAAAGGACAAACTTTTCATTGATTGGGCCACCTGCCGTTTTATCGATGACATTGATGTAGTCCGTTGTTTAAATTGTCAGTATTACGGGCATGTACAAAAGTTTTGTACAGTAAAAACACCAACGTGCGCCATCTGTGCTGAGTCACATGAAACTAAGGCGTGCCCGCAAAAATCGAACCCGGAGTTTAAGCCTGTATGTGCGCCTTGCAAACGATTTAAAAAAAAACACGATCATCGTTGTGGGTCTCAGGAGTGCCCAACATACAAAAATAAGCTCGAGCAATTAGTTTTGTCGACCCAATACTAATTAAATATGGATAACTTTACAATCGGTCAGTTAAATCTTCATAACGATAGGGTAGCGACGTCAGAATTAGACACGTTAATTCGCGATTATAAGCTGAATGTCGTTCTGGTTCAAGAGCAATACCAACATGCGCGATTACGTAGTAGGGTGATACAACTCGATAACAACTCACGAGCAGGTATTTTCGTGTCGGGTTCAAATCTTACCGTTACCTCAGTACGTAATCTTATGACGTCACACTGTGCTGTCGCAGAGGTGTCGAGTCCGATCTGTAAGGTTTTTCTTGTGAGCTGTTATTTTCAATACTCCGACCCTGTGGGTCCCCACTTGCATCACCTCCGTTATGTCTTGCGGTCCCTCGCTGGACATAAAATTATTATAGGTGCTGACGTTAATGCGTCTTCAATCCTTTGGTATGGAAAATATCGCTCCACCGATACCGAGCGACGTTGCGCTGTAGAAGATTTCATTGCAGAGATGAACCTCGAAGTACATAACACCCCCGATGCACCACCTACTTATAGCAGCCCTATGGGCGAATCCTCTATTGACGTCACACTTTCTAGTGGAGACGTCCGTATTGATAGGTGGCGCGTCCTGCCGGACGCGTCGTGTAGTGACCATCGCCTGATTGTGTACGAGTTCTTGCCTAGAGTGACACAGGGTCCGGTACATATAAATTGTAATTTTAGATATAAGTCTATAGGTGCCAACTGGGATTTATTTAGCTCTTTATTTGCTCAGCATGCCAGGGACTTCACTCGCGATGATCTGACAGCTGAGACTTGTGCCGAGATTATGTCGGACACGTTTACGTATTGCGCGGACGTTACCATTGGTCGAGGTCCCATCACAAAGACTCGGAGGTGTGATTGGTGGAATGACTTACTAGTCCAACTACGGCGAACTTTTCGCAGAGCGCGTCGGCGGTTTAACGGGCTTAAAAAACGCCGTATTACAGGGGAAGCAATTACATCTGCTTTTAATGAACTGAAAGTTGCCAGATCACATTATAGAGCGGCTGTACAAAAATCGAAAGGCAATTTATTACGAAAAATTGTAGCCCGGTTAGATAGTGAAGGTCCGTGGTCTCCTTTATACCATGAGTTTAAAGCAAACAGGTCAATCAATTTGGCTTATATTGAGAATATAAAAATTAATAACAACTACACAACTGGCATTGAGGAGACAACGGAAGCTTTGTTACAATCGTTAATACCGGACGATAATGTTGGGAATGACACGGAATACCACAAGCAGATTAGGATGTGGGCCGCGGAACTGCCAAACTCTTGCGATTCAAATCTCTCATCATTTGATGAATTTAGTGAAATAGTTCGATCTTTGCCCCTAAACAAGGCTTCCGGTGATGATAAAATATCCAACAAAATGATCAAAGAAGCGTGTAAATCGGCCGGCAATGCAGTACTAACTGTTTTTAATCGATGTATTGCTGAAGGGGTATTTCCGCGAGTCTGGCGTACCGGTTTCATTCGGATAATACCCAAGAGTGGCGATAAATCTCCTCAAGATCCTAAGTCTTACAGACCCATTACACTCTTGCCGTCGCTAGGTAAACTTTTAGAACGTCTTACCGTCCCTCGATTGCTACCAGGTGGACCAAAATTCCATGAAAAACAGTTCGGTTTTACTATGGGTAGGTCGACTATTGATGCGGCAATTTCGGTTAGGAGAAGAGTAAGTACATCGATACGCAAATATGTACTCGGTATTTTCCTGGACATCTCCGGTGCTTTCGACAATGCTTGGTGGCCAATGCTGCTTCTTAAGTTGAAATTGCGAGGTTGCTTTAAAAACATATATTCACTTATATACTCGTATTTCTCGCACGGAACAACAAAACTTAAACTTGGACACCATGCCGTGTCGAAGCCACTGACGATGGGCTGTCCACAAGGCTCGGTCTTGGGTCCTTATTTATGGAATTTGGGCTTCGACGATTTTCTTACAATTCCCTTACCGTCAGGGTGTTCTTTGATTGGATATGCGGACGATGGCCTCTTGCTTATTGAGTCAAACAGTAGGTCGGGACTCGAAAATATGGCCGACACGTGTTTAAATTTAATATCTGATTGGGGGGATCGAAATCGCTTACAGTTCGCACCACATAAAACGTTCCAATTACTTCTAAAAGGAATTCTAAAATCACCGCCGCGAATTAAATTTAATAATATTACCGTAAAGAAAAAAGAATCAGTTTGTTATCTTGGTCTAATTTTGGAAAGGAATTTTTCCTTTCTTGAACATATTAAGAAAGTCGGGGAAAAATCGAAAAATAACTTTTTTGCTTTGACAAGAATATCAAAATCAACGTGGGGGCTTTCTTTCAATACATTAAAAACCATCTATGGAGCTACTTACTTAGGATGTATTACTTACGGATCCCCCGTATGGGCCGATAGGGCTACTGTCGGTGCTGTGCGAAGGAAATTGCTCCAGAGCCAACGTTTGGCGTTGATATTCTTGTGTAAGGCATATAGGACTGTTAGTACCGAAGCGTTGCCTGTCCTTGCGGGTGTACTTCCAGTTGACCTGGAGGTACAACGTCGCGCCGCGATGTATTACTCAACTAGAGAGAATATGGACAAAAGATTCTTAAATTCACGTGAACTTGTAAAAGTAGACAGATTATTTAAGCCGCTCTCAGTTGTATATAACGAATTAATAGATGAATGGCAGAATAGATGGGATGTATCTTTGAAGGGTCGGCATCTATACCAATATTTTCCATGCGTGCGTGATCGTTTGACAAAGACTTGGCTAGATATCGATTATTACGTATCACAGTTTCTTACGGGCCATGGTAACTTTAAGTCTAAACTGTACTCATTTAAGCTCGTTGATTCGCCTGCGTGCTCATGTTCAACACCTTATTGCGAATATGAGCAGTCCGCGCATCATGTACTTTGGGAGTGTAGTCTTTGGCAGAATGAGCGTAAAACCATGCTAGATAGTATGCAAATAACATCTGGTGTTGTATACTACATGGACCTTGTGGAGACTAGGAAGAATTTCCGTGCTTTCCGGCGATTTTGCCATACCTATTATTGGAATCAAGTATAACAGCTTACATATTAGGTCCCATTTAAATGTAATAATCACTATTCCGTGGTGCTTTACAGCTGGCTTCTCTGGCTGTAAATGTCTTTATGCGAGGTTGTTTGCCTCTTTAGTTCATTGTTTTGTCACCCGCTTTATTAGGGAGGGAAGTGGACAATAATTTATTTCCAACTCCTCCTATTAATTTAACTTTTTGATTGATTTCGTTGCGGGTTAAAGACAAGTTAGACATTCCCGGAGACGCGCTGAGCTTCAATGCTCAGTGTCATTAAAATGCGTGCCACTGTTGATCCTGGCTTACAGGAGTTGCAGTGGCGGGTGTGAGGGCGGGACAGTCTCCTAAACTGTTTAATCTATTCTTTATGTCATTTTATATCACTAACATTGAATCGATCAAAATAGTTTTAAATTGTAAAGAAAAAAATTATATACAAGTTAAATGAAAAAGTAAATTATCCTATAGAAATCAATCTAATTAAAAATATCCAGTAGCTATCCGTTAAATATAATTTCTAATTTGTTTTGGTCAGGTTAACAGCTTCAAAGAAATCTGCATATGGTTACAATAAATGTTTGCAATTCCCTGTAAATATTGTTGGAATATTTAGTCATTCATATAAGTTTAATGTTAAGAATTATTAATTTATACGTCTCTGTTAATCTTTGTTTCGTAAAAAATAAACTGTGTAATTAAACTGTATTGATTTATAATAATTGGGTCTTGTTTTGGAAGTACAATATCCGGCTCGAAGGACCAAAATTAATTTCTTCGTTTTAATTTTAGACCCACGAATATGACTCCGATGAAAATCCGACTAGTATCGAGCAAACCACTGAAAAACTATTCAGATAAATACGTTCAAATTAATTTACTGCTGGATCCTCAGTGTACGTTTTCTGTGAGGTAAGAATTTATTTGTCGAAAATTATAATAAATGCATGATGACAACAATTTAAAATCACTAAAATAGTGTATTTATTTATTGTAACTTGCATGTAATATCGTTGTAGTTTGGAAAGTAATGAACATAATATACAATATACATATATTGCATTTTCAGCTTCACCATCTCCTGGTACCAACGTTTGGCCCAACTCGTGCGCCACTACATCCCTGTGCTTTTTCCGTATATGGGTGGAATTATGATTCTGATATTAGCACGTTCTATTTCTTTATTCGTCGAGACTGGAAATTGGATATCGGTTCGGGCGGCCTTAATATCTTTAGTTACCTCTATGATCGAACCGCAAGTGTGTTACGGAGCGGTAGTGGGCGTCACTATACTGATGGCGTAAGCATTTTTGTTATTTTTTTATTATTTAAAATAAAAGTATTTTTTGAGGTAGGTTTTTAAACACCCAACAGTTACATACATAGTCCTGACCCCACACTAAGATCGAGTCTTGTGTCGTGGGTATCAGAAAAACTTTTCGGTCTCACTGACACCCACTGATGCGTGTGATGGCAGTGCAGTCAATTAAGAATGCATTTATTAAAACATATTGCCAATGTTTCCTGTGTATTTTTGACGAAATGATAATAATTATTGACTGTTGATGAATTTTAATGCTTTTTTGTTATATACAATGATTTTATCCTTTTTCAAATAAAGAAAGCAAGAAAGAAGCATAGAGCTTAGTGTGGGAACCATGGTTATCTCAGCAATAAATGTTATATTACAATTATACCAAAAATAGATTATATGTGTTGTCATTTCATATTGTAAGCACTATCGAGTAATTGATGTAAGCTGTAATGTTAGAAAATAAGTAAAGCAATAAAGAATTCGTATTTATAATAGAAAAAAGGTACACAGTAGACCCTTGCAGCATCAGAAATTTCAAGAGTTGTAATAAACATTTTTTCCAAACGCCCAGACTGAATTTAACAAGATTATAAATTTAATATTCGTTTTGTAACACTCGTGATATTTCCAGGCAAGTAGAGAACTGGACGTCTTGGTTCATAAGCGCGGGGTGGAACAATCGCGAGTTGCAACTCATGTTCGTGTTGTCCGGCGGAGTGTTTCCCACTGTACTGGCGTCTCTCACCTTCGTCTATACCATATCGGCGATCATACAGGGTGTGTTGATGTTCTCATCGCAGGTCACACATCGATTCTTCTTCAGGTGAGAATGTTGAGAATTATTATTTAGAGTCTGTTATTTAAAAATACGTAGTTAATATTTATTGATTTAATTTAAGGACACGGCTTTATAAAGATTGCAGTAAATTACGGCGTGTAGGTTGCTATATGTCGCTGTGAAAATCCTTATCCTTAATTCGACAGTGGTCTTCCTGAGGTTGAAAAATATGGTCACCTTATAACTTGAAATTTAGGTTTTGGAACATTTTGTAAGAACTTGGTTACAATTATAAAATCTTTTTTGTCTACATTATTTCCGTAATATATATTTCTATATTTTTATAGGATTGTATGGTGGGGTGCGGGCAGCTTGGCCGAACAGTTAGCCGCAGGTTTGCAGAAAGTACCTTTGGTAGTCAGCATTGGCCTGTTGTTTGGAGCGCCTTTTTCATGCGGAGCCGCTTCATTAGTCGTCGGTGCCGCTTTTTACGCTTTTATGGTAACATAATTTAATTTTTTTTTTATATATCGCCTCTATTTTGTTTGATATTTAGCACTACACTACGAGTATACAGCTTTCACGTACTCCGGATGTATCATTTAGCACTTTTATAGTAGAAACGGTTCCAATATTAGAAACTCGGTTGTTTTAGAATTTAATTTCATATCACCCAGATTAAAATACTTTTCGATATACGTCCGGACGTCTCGTAAAAATAACACACGAAAGCCTTAGCCTGTGAAGCTTAAAACGATTTATTTTCAGATCTCAAAAATGTACGAAGAATACCTTGAAGACTTCATGCTCACCCAGGCGATGGTGTACATCCGCTGTATAATAAATAGAGTGAGGGAGCCACAACGGCCGGTACCGGCTCAACAAGCCAATCACAGGAACTCTCGTTCAAGACGCAGCCAAAACACAAGACAATCGATCAATGGAGCTGAGGAGGAATTAATCGAACAATCCAACAACTTGAACTTCCATTTCACAATGTTCCTTCTGTGGTTGACAGTCGCTATCGTCAACGTGCCCGCGTTGTTAACTTGGGCCAGGAACTTTAAGTAAGTACTGCAATTTGTCGAGACGAACTAAAAACGTCTCTAGGGTTTTACTTTGCAGCGCCAAACTTGTGTGAACCAATTTACAGGTCTGTCCTCATGAGATCTGTTAAAAAGAGTATGAAGAACTCGTTTAAAAGATTGGCATAAATTACTTGATTAGAAAGGGCGAATTACGCGCGTGTCTTTATTTAATTATTAGACGGTTGCATTTGATGTGTTAACGACCAGAATCTCTTCAACGCGCTTATGACTTCGCGCGAATTTGCCCCTTCTAGATAACATCTAATTGTATACATTATTGATAGATAATTATCGGTCATTGTTTATACTCTGTTTTTAGGTAATGTTTTTCGCATTTAAGTTGCAGAATAGCTGCATTACGGTGTCAATTGTACATATTTTAAGATTGTTTATCTGCTTCAGCGAGGAGCGAATTCTCAAAATAGACACTTCATTCATCTCGGGCGTGGTGATGTCTTTTTGCTCTATTTGCTTGTGGCAAATAGGTGGCCCCAGGAAGAACTTGTAAGTATATATACTTAAAGAAAAGTCTAATAAAAATATGTGTGTATTTCAGTGTAGTTTTTTATGTATTCAGATAGACAATAGATACATAGATACATACATACATACATAATACATACATACACACATACTGGTGGTGGGTCTCTCATATGTAGGTAGGTATCACTGCAGTGTAAATGCACTGTTGTGTTCCGATTTGCAGGACATTGTAGCCAGAGAATTACTGGACATAATGAAACTTAACATCTTATGTCAGGATGGCGAGCGCGTGGAATGCCAGCGTTGCTTTGTAATTCATGGTGTTGTTTGGTTTTGCTACTGTCAATAAGCGCTTTTATCGCTTACCTTCAAACGAATGGCATGCTCGTCTCGCCATTCATCGCAATAAAGAAACAAAGAGAGAAATTATTATACATGTATACTTGTTGATAAAATAATATTAATATGTTTTAATTTTGTATTCTATTGTTTCAGATGCTATAGTGTGGCGAAAAATATGATCTATTTCATTGCGCTAATTGTATTAAGTTTGGGATCAACTTCTTTATTCCTTGTTGGTCATGGGATTACACTGGCAGTTTTCATCTTCACTTTTCAACAATTGTTTGATAGAACAAACAATGGACACTTCTTTGGCTGGTTTGCAAAGACTGTACCTGCTAATAAAGACCACAAGGTAGTAAAAGGAAAAAAGAAAGACAGTGAAGATAAAAAACCAGAACAGAACGAAACGAAAGGAAAAAAGAAAGAACCTAAACAAGAAAATAAGGAACCTAAAACAGAAACTAAACCAGGTCAGAAGAAAATTAAACCAGGCGAGATGGATACTAAACAGGAACAGAAAGTAATTAAACCAGAGCAGAAGGAAACTAAACTAGAACAGAAAGATAATAAACCAGGAGAGAAGCAAACTAAATCGGCAGAGAAGGAAACTAAATCAGGAGAGAAGGATAATAAACCAAGAGAAAAAGACTCTAAACCAGAAAATAAGGCAACCAAGCGGAATGAAAAAGGCACACCAGGGGAACAAGCCACAGCAGCATCATCATCCAATAGTGATGAGGAACATGGACAGTCAGATGAAGCTGAAATTGAGGACGAAAACAACTTGTTATATAAAATAAAGAAACTCAAGGAGAAATTCAGCTTCCTAGAAAATTATTCAAATTGAATATGGCAAAATGAAAATGATACTTAATTCACATTAATTAACTTATTGTTCATTTTAGTATTAAATAATTTGGTTGTGTTGAATATAATTTTTATACAATTTTGTACTCAGTTGATGAAAAGTTTGGTTATGTTTTAGTAACAAAGGTGTATGTTTTTTAAAATTATTATATTATTTTCTTAAATTTAAAATGGTAGTCTGTATGCAAAAAAGAATGATGGCAATGGAATGTGATGATGGACTATAGTCCTTTCTAGGATTTTAAATATTCTCTGAGATTAAAATCCATTATTTAAATATAAAAATATACTAATCAAATGCATTTATCTTTAAGACAATGCTTTAGCCAAAGATATAGTAAATAAGGTTTTTGTGCCACATAAGAACATCAGTGGACTCAAAATTTTAGATGTTTTAATAAATGTTTAATTACTATCATAGATTGCTGTTGTGAATTTTATTAATGGCAGTAATCATTTTATTGTATACTTAAATGTTTACTCATTGGATGTTGAATGTCTGTATCCAATGTAATCTCAATTATTTATAAATTAATTATTAAACTATAATCTCAGTGACTATTATGTAGAAATATGTATTTTCATTAACACATTGATTGTGGCACCAAAAGAATTGAAGGCCCGTATAGGACTATAACCAGCCAGGTGTTAGGTGTCACTTATTTCACCTACACACCAGTCTGTGTTAATTTGCTTCTGTCCAATTTAATTTGCTACTACAGTATCATACATCATTGTTATAGACTAGTTTATTGATGTTAGGAGTAACACCTAAGGATAGTATTAAATTGCCATACCAGCCATTAATTGGCCTGGCCTATTATAAACCTAAAATAATATGCCATACAATAATATATTATGTAGTCCCTCAATTTTAGTAGTTTATACAAAATTACTTTTGGTATATCTATGAACTTTGATGGAATTTTATGTATTATCCAGATATTTTTGTGACGCTATTGACAAATGCTTTTTCTGATATACAATGTATGTGAACTTGATGTCTAATATATGATATATCTATGTCTATGATATCAAATAAAGGGTAATCAATAAAACAAATGCAAACTTATAAGCTATTTAATTTGAGAATAACGTCGTCCAATACAGTTAAATAAGATATGGAATGACTAAATGCATTTATTTTTTTCCTTTCTTGCCTGATGGTTTCTCTTCAACGCTCCTTGGGTTCTGCCAGTTGAGGGGATTACGACGGTACATGGGCCAGGGGGGAACAGTCAGCACCGCAGCTAGCGCAAATCCGGCACCAAGAATGTATACCGACTGGGAGAACTGCTGCATAATATAACCCCACACAAAACCGACTATACTGAACAGCGTAATTATTGCTCTGTAGAGTCTTTCCGCTTTCGCTTGACCCACGTAATCAATGTGGGTCGGTATGGATGAGAAGAAATCCATTTTTTTGTTCAAATTCTAGACAATCACAATTCCTTGAAATGCCACCACAACAAAATTTGACAGCACCAGAAAACAGACACGTCAGTTAACGTCACGGCACAAGGAATGAATGGAATGGTTGAGAATGGTTGAGAATAAATGATTTAATATGTCAATGGCATAGAGTCGTATTATTCAAACAGGACTGCGCACTCTGATCGAAAAAACGAGCCGAGCGATAGATATTCAGTGGAGGATTGTGTCCCGCGCTAATAGGGTGACCATAATAAATTTAATACACACAGACCCAACAGTCACATACATGGCAGCACTCCACACTAGTGTTGTGTAATTTTCGGAAAAATTCTATTTTTCGGAAAAATTTCAGGAAATTTTTCGGAAAAATTTCAAAATGGAAAAATAATGGAAAAATTCGATTATTTAACTTAATTGTTGCTTTATAATCGTAAAATCGATTTCATTGTTTTATATTCGTAATAAATTTGCAAATAAAGTAAAAATACATGCATTTGTAATACTGTAAAGTCCAAATTCGCTATAGGGAATAAATGTAATGGCTGCAATTTGTAAAAAAGAGTCATAAATCATTAATTATAAATAAAATATAATCAATTTGGTTCATAAAACACGAAAAAACAAACAATATTTATTTTTCTATTTCTCCCTGAGTTTCGATTCTCCCCGTTTTTCTGGAAGTTACGTTTCGTTCGAAATTCAAAAATGGAAAAATATCGGAAAAATATTCTGAAATTTTTCATATTTTTCTGAAAAATTGAAAACTTTCATTTGGAAAATTTTCATGACCCAACAGTACTCCACACTAAGATCGAGTCATGTGTCACAAACACCCAGAACTGAGACAAATACTTGTGGGCTTTACAAACATTTTTCTCGGTGCGGGGATTGAACCCACGGCCTCTTGTTTCACAGCCAGCGTCTAACCAATTGCGCCACGAAGGGTGCCGAAAAAACGTCTATCTTATCAAAGAATTTCAGCTGCGCGTAAAATACCACTTTTTATTCATTTTTTCAACAAAATTAATTTCTGCAAGTTCTACATACATACATAAACTCACGCCTTTATCCCCGAAGGGGTAGGCAGAGGCGCCACCAGGACACCCACATTTCGCCTTGTATGTTCCGTCCCATGATGTGATAGGTGGCGAGCCTATCGCCATATCGGGCACAAATATCTGACTCCGGACTGATAATGAATAGAAAAATCCAATATCACTTTGCCCGACCCGGGACTCGAACCCGAGACCTCAGCTTTGTAACCGTACCGTAATACAACTACGCCACCGAGACAGTCTGTCTGTCTGCAAGTTCTGGTTAGGATAATCTCATATACTTTTTAAATTATTGTATTGTCATAGGTTCTTGACAAGTGTGCAATATTTCAAGTCAATCAATCAATTACATACATACATGAGAAGATAAAAAAAGTGGGTTAAAAAAGATTTAAGATAGGGTTTTGTTAATATGGTCACCGTTGTGAAAGAAAAGAGACACAGACCTCCATATACTATCTCGGTCGGCTTGTTTTACCTCCATTTATCATAGCAAATTAAACCTTATTTTAAAGGCATAAGTGTTATTTCAGTACAACACTATTTCGTGAGTGCGCAGTCCTGTTTGTATAATACGTCCATGGTTAAAGGTTCTATTACTTTTTTTCAGTATTGATTCCGTTTGGTGTAGAAGGCAAAGGGCTTTCAGTTCATACAGCTTTATTATTTGCAGTATTTAATTAACAGAGAAACTGTAGGTTAATCCTTTTTTTTAGTATTGCACCAAATAATGTTGAATCCAGACTAGTGCATTTGAGTGTTGTTATTAAAAATACAATTATAAACATTAATTTTGTACATTTCTGTAATAGTATTTAAATTTTTCAAAGTTGCAAAATTTCATTGTATTAATTCAATTCAATTATTAGATAAGGCAAAATTATTTTAAAATGAATTTCTTTTATCTAGAATCTGGATCGGATGTATGTTTAAAATTATTTTTAAAGTCTCTGAGCAAACGGTAAGAAATGCAAAATAGATAATTTATAATATTACGGAAATGTATTTTCTAAAATTTATATTTTTATTTTGATAAAATTTTATGTTGAAATACCGGAATTGGTCATTTTTGTGGTCTCAATTTGTAGCAATACTGAAATGCATTTTCCCGTCAGTCGATTGTCAACATTCAGTACGATCAGACTCATTAGGTTAATTTTAGTTAAACAAAGATATTTTAGTTTTATTTTACAAAAGTACAATAAATCAAAATTAATTAAACAATATGACAACATTCAAACAAGTTCCTCTCACATGCGGTGGCCATACTAGACCAGTTGTGCATTTGGATTTTAGTGACGTTACAAAAGATGGATATTATTTGATATCTGCTTGCAAAGGTGAGTTTTTGACGCTAATACGCTTTCGGGGTGTCCTTTCGCCTTGGCCCAGATGTAGCCGTAAGTCTAATAAGATTGTTTGGGTGAATCGGGGGTGTTTTGGTATGACAGATGTTATGTCGCGATGTATTGGCGAGGCCTTCACTTTTCTTGTTTGTGTGGAGCTGAGCGTTGGGCCGGCGTGCATTCTATGCATGTTGTGACCTTCTCTTTCCGGACATGCAGGAAGCACCTTGAGTATCCGCTCGTATGTTTCCTCGGCGGCAGTTTGCCTTGGGGTTTGCGTCGTGCTTTTTATTCACGTAGCCGGTACATGACATACAAGTTCCACGCCTTTGTTCATGTATGAAAATGTTGTAGGCACAGAAAAATTTGTTCCTATACTGCTTGTTGACATTTCACCCATTCTAGGTCACCTTGTATCTGGCCAAGGTTTGATGTACTTGACATTAATGACTGTGATATGGGAGGTAGGAACATGTTACAGATTTACTTTCATCATGTTATACCTTAAGGAAACTGTTTTAATAACAGATAATTGTTCTTCCTGGTATTGTATGTGTATAATTGGTCTTTGATTTGTTTTGATGTAGTTATCTACTTAGTAATAAGCTATTAAACTTAAATTAATATGTCATGAAATGTTATAAATTCTTAAATGTCAATACGTTAAAGCCATAGTAGTAAACTTATAGCCATTCTTTAAATGATATAGCAAGAGAAAAAATAAAACTAAAGTTTTATTATAGACCTCAACTTTCACATAATGTTTTCAATGATGTAACAAAAACATTAGTTTAAAATTATAACACTTCATTCTTAGTTCTATTTGGCGAATTTAGAAAGTAAGTTTTTTTGTTGCTTTTAAAATTTAATATCTGATTGGAACATTATCATTTTGTGTTTGTCTTCATATTTGAAGTGTATGACAACTGTAAAGTAATATAAATCTAAGTTAAAATGTAGGATTTGACAAACAAAGCCCCTGCTTGATCATAGAACCAATATACTTTTTAATTAATAACTATAAAATATATTGATAGTAATAAAGACATACAATCTAATGATATGTTAATTCATTCTTTTTCTATACCTGTCACAATGACTTGCATCTTATATGGTATCTTATTGGATTTCAAAATGAATGCTTTTGTTAAACTGGTATAACACACAATGATTTCCTTTTTAGATGGCAAGCCTATGTTGAGACAAGGTGAGACTGGTGATTGGATTGGAACATTTGAAGGTCACAAAGGAGCAGTTTGGGGAGTAGCTTTGACACAAAATGCTAATATTGCTGCAAGCGGAGCAGCTGATTTTTCAGGTAATTAATTTAGTAGTTATGTAGAGTATATTGAAGTTAGTTGAAGTTAGGTGTGTCAATATTTAGCACTGCTAGATATTATTTTCATTTTTTTTTTGTCCTTAATATACTTATTACTTATATAGATGGTCTTATTACTGCATAAGTGACGCCTGACTGCCTTGGTGGTGTAGTTGTATTATGGTACGATTACAACGCTGAGGTCTCAGGTTCGAATCCCAGGCCAGGCAGTGATATTGAAATTTTCTATTGATTATCAGCTCGAAGTCAGGAATTTGTGCCCGATATGGCGATAGGCTCCCCTATCACATTGTGAGACGGAACATACAAGACGAAATGTGGGTGTCCTGGTAGCACCTCTGCCTATCCATTTTGGGAAAATGGCATGCGTTTGTGTATGTATGTACTGCATAAGTGATCCTTCTATGTCACATGCTGTCTGGTGTCCAACTTAAAATAAAATACAATAGAAAAAAAAGGAAAATAGATGAATTCCACCCATGTGGTCACTTTCACCATGACATACATAGGCTTAAAAAAGAACCAAAGTTTATTTCACATTGAGAAGTTTTTTGAGTGCATTTCCATGTTTTTTTTTGTTACCTTTGGAGCTTGCTTTGAAAGTATAGCTTCAGGCAATAAAGGTTGTTTTCTCATGCGCTGTTTGCTCACATTGATGTACTTGTATGGAGCTAAACGAAACAAACAAAGCTGATGTGTAAAATACTTAGTATAAAATCGAGATCAAAATGTGTGAAGAAAATTGCAAAACACAAAAACACGACTGTCCAATGCTTATCGTTTACTAAATTCGTGTTTTTTTCCTTGCTTAATGCGTGGGCGGTTATCTCATATTAGGTGTGTTATTTCCATACAATGACAGCCTCCATGGCGCTGTTGGTTAGGCGCCGGCTGTGAAACGAAAGGTCGCCGGTTCGATCCCGGCACCAGGACAAATGTTTGTGAGACCAAAAAGTCTCTTCTAGTACCCACGACACAAAATTTATGGTTTTAATGTAGGGTCAAGACTATGTATATGACTGTTGGGTTTATTTATTTATTATGTATACATAATTCTTTTAAACTGCATTAATAGTTCGTTTGTTTTGGCTTCGCATTCATTGTGCCAACTAATGAGCTAGTCATCTATTAGCCCAAACAAAGGCAGCACTATACTCTTTTAATAAACCTGGGTGGGGCTGTCTGATAATGTGTAAATAGTTTTAGTTACAAAAAGGTGCACAATGAACTGTAACGAGGGCGTCTATATTTTCGTTAGTGCTTGTGCGAAATTTCTATTATTTTCGCTTTAGTGTATTTCAATTTATTCATCCATCGAAAAATAGAATTTGCTTCTTCTGTAATATGACTATGGGCTAAATGACGGAAGTAAATCGGTCCACAAATAACAGGCAAGGCGCGTCAATAATTTGTTTATTCATCTATCAATTTTATATTGATAATAATAATATTCGCCCCATTTAAACAGTTTTATACAGTTTCAAGTAATGTTGAAACGCAAAGAAAATGGCCACGGTCATTATCCACTTTTTAACTCCGATCGTGTTATAATTGGAATAATCAAGCTTTATAATGTTTCAATTTTCTTTTTATTTACGTAACGTAATAGTGTTTAATGCCGACAATCACATTTATCTGCGAATGTCATATGAAAAGGTCACTCATTATTAAAGTTGCTCTCGACTTTCTTATTGCAAACATAAAAAAATACTTTATAACTCGATTTGCTACTTTTTACGAGACAAATAGGTGTAAGACTATAGTTATGTTAATTTAAAAACCAATTTACAATACAGTGATTAAAACAGAAATCGCAACTCAGTTTGGTTCGGAACAACTTATTCAATCATTTACTACTTATAAACTTCGTTATCAATACAGATGTGAATAGTAATTGCACATTTTTTTACGAAGGTGAATTTTGTATTTCATCTCAACCTGTCACCGTCTCTTGCTGACTCTCTCTCTGTCTCTCACCGATTTGTGAGGGATCCGACTGGGCCTCTGTGTTCGCGAGCGTGCCAGGTTATAAGGCCATTGACACCAGCATACCCCTTCCAGCTTCCTCCAAGGTACCTGAAGGATACCTTGACAGCTTTCCTTTCGACACGACCAAATTAGAAATACAAGGCCTTCTATAGGCGTCATACATCTCCGTCTTGGGCTGCGCTTATCCATCCCCAACATCATGTCTGCAATCCTTTTCTAGTCACCGGTCCATTGTGTAACAGGCTGACCCACAATCTGTTTACCTAACCGCGGTCTTCACTCCAGCTTAATTCTTCTCTGCCGTCCGTTATTTTTCTATACTGGCACGACAGTGACTAAAATGTATTTGTGGGTAAGCGCAGTGCAGTAAAGATAAAGTGTCAACCGGCGTTTTATGTTCATCTCTCGTCGGTCGATACAATTATACACAAGATGAACCCAAAATGCGACACTTATAAATGTGACTTCCTATGACGGGTCCTTAACGATGGCCGTATAATTAATCAGAGTAATAATCTTAAGATTACTTTGTATGTTGCAGCAAAACTATGGGACGCAAGATTCGGCGAGGTGGTACACACGTTCGACCACGAGCACATAGTAAAGAGCGTCAACTTCAACGCTGACGACACGTTGCTGCTCACCGCCAGCAACGAGAAACTAATACGGGTGTTTGACCTTAATAAGCCAGAGACTGGACGTGAGTTTGTATTTTAACCACACTGTTTTATATCATAAGTACCTGTGGCAAAAGAACTGCAAGTATTCAGGTATTTTCAGGATTATTTAAATTTATATTGGAGCGGATACTAACCAGGGTTGTTGGAACCCAGTAGAATCAGTGGGAAGAAAGTGACTTCGTCAGGTTGACATTAACAGAAATAGCAGTGCATATTGATGTGTTTATTACTCGCATTATGTTCGACTGTCCTGACTTTTTTATATAATTTAATAAAATAAGGAACCACTGCTGTTATGAAATTCATGTTCTAAACCTAACACAGCGATGCGCTCTAGTGTATTTTTTCAAATTAATTTTCGACCTATTTGTGATGCGGAAGACATATTACAAATAATAAAGGCATTAAGTTTAATAGGACAGGTCTATCTCTTCCGGCGGGTGTTGAAATTGAAAAAATAAATAAAAATGGCATTTGACAAATCAAATAAAATATATTTCAAAACTACCATCATCTTTCATATTGTTTATGCAGTAGTATAAAAGAAAGGCATGTTGCTCTTGCGAGTCATTTCATTAGAAGCGCTCGAACTGTGAAGAGCTCCGTAAGTTCTTTGATTTTATGAATTGTTTAAATTTACCTTAAATATTTAAATTTTATTTACAGAAAATTAGTTTTAATTGCAGTAAGACAATTTATCAATTTTGTATAAACACGCTCAAGTTAACTAAATGCTATTAATTCAAAATACATGTTTTTCAATGAATGTTTAAGTAGGCTTTGTTCTTTACTTAAATGTACATTGCCAAGGTTAACATTTAGAGAGAGGGCAGCAGTAAACCCATGAGTATACTTTTGGCAATTTCCTTCTATTACAGTATTTTTCCTTGTCTATTTTAATGTTAAAGGTTATTTGGGCAGATAAAATGTTCAAAGGACATTACTTGAAGGTGGTTAATAAGATTGGAATAAATGTGATTTTATAATTTGATATCGAGATAAGCTTTTCATGATATTTTTATTTGTCAAAGTCGAGACTGGGTTTTAGAGTTAACTAGTCTAAACATTTCTTTTAGTAGCTTCTATGTGACATAGGCCTCACATACCGCAAAAATTCTCATGAAATTGGGTTTTCACACTACCCTCTCTCCTTTTTTCCAATCCATCCCATGGCTGTAAGACATTGCTTTAAGCGACGAAACCGTTATTTGTTTTTTCATATTTTTTGTGTTTAGTAAAGATGAAAATACTAAAATTATGATTTTGTTTTCAGCTTTGGAGAAAATAAGTGCACACACAAACAGCATCAGACATGCTGTGTTCCTGCACAACTCTCGCATAGTGAGCGTGAGCGACGACCTCACTATGAGAGTATGGGATCGCAATAGTGGACAAGTAGGTCATATATTATTTAATATATTAAACATAGGCCCACTTTTTCTCTCTGCACTATACAAATATTGACTGGCAGATATTGCCTCGGGTATGAAGTCGGCCTTCATACTATGTAAATCAGAAATTAATTGAACGTAATTGTTTCCATTTCTTATTCATGCCCAGCTAGAAAAAATGCGATTGTATTGATATAAAGTCGTGCAAACGTAGAAGTAGAGTACCAACATTGTGAACAAATTTTGTTCCCAATACTTGTCAATAAATGCATGTATTGCATTATCCTACTATATTGTCGCATGGGTGATAACGTATATAATAAATCTAATATTTATTTAGTTTAGTTATGTTTAATAATCCGGTCTAGACAGCTATATACCTAATATATTGTTAGTTTTATATATAAACGACGGTAGTAATTCTAGATATTTAGATTAGGTATTAAACAGTTAAAGAACAATACTTGTCATGAATAATTCTAAGATGAAGTTAAGTAACTCTACCGTCTACACAATTGTATCGAAAGGCAACAGATCATTCCCTATTGCCAATCGAGTCTATATTATTTACGTCATTGCACTTAAAATTATATTCAATGCAGACATTTTGGCGCGACAGATAGAAAATAAACATAATAGATTTGATTTTTTTAAAATTTGTTTGCAGGAAGTCCAGAAAGTGGATTTCACCTCGATCCCGAACAGTTTGGAGCTGTCTCGGGACGGAGCTATATTGACGGTGGCACACGGTGAGTACTGAGCATTGAGCCCTGAGTAATAAGTACTTAATGTGATTAGTCACTTCATTCATACGATGGTTTCATTAACAGTGTTACGCCCACGTGTGTCCTCAACGCTACTCGGATTTATTTTAGTGTAACAGTTTTAGGAGTAAATATTTATAGCTGAATCACGTTTGAGTTTTAAATTGGCATTTAAAAATACTCTTTTCGTTTCATCCGGCAAATATCTTGCACTATACATACAGCGAAGTTATTTCTGCATTTATTATTCATTAATGCAAGTTTCATGTCTCTATCCATTTTTAACTACAAAAAGTTTTCTCTTTATTTTTATTAAAATCAATGTCAACTTGCGTACTGTAGTATACTGTATTTAATGCTTTTTATAATCTACATTCTAAAAAAACAAGAAGTAATAATCTTTACTTTAATCATTTTAAAAGACTACCATATTAAATACTGAAGTCTCTCCTCCTTGGTCGAACACACCTTTACGTCATACATTTTGGCGATACACTAACTTAACGACAGGTTCCGTGGTGCAATTATTTAGACGCCGGCTGTGACAAGTAAAGCCTCGGGTTCGATCTCCGCACCGAGACAAATATTTCTGTGATCCACAGTTATTTGTTTCGAGTCTGGATGTTCGCTGACCGAAAAATCTCTCGTAGTTTCTGATACCCACAACACAAGACACTATCTTAGTGTGGGGTCAGGGCTATACGAGTACTTAACTATTGGGTGTATTTTTTTGTTTGTATGAACACTGTTTGTATGTATCATTAGGTACTGATCTAATCTGCGAAATCTGAAACATACTTGAAAATCCTTGAACTGTTGTCTATTGTGGTAGGTACGAATGTGTCGTTCTACTCGTCGGACACGATGCGCAAGATGCGCGAGTTCCCCGTGCCCACCAAGTGTTACTCGGCCTCGCTGGCGCCGAGCCGCGCCACCTTCGTGTGCGGCGGAGAAGACCTCAAGGTCTACAAGTTCGACTACAACACTGGCACTGAGTTGGGTAAGTACTTAGTAACGATTTTTGAAAATATTCAGTTTTTGAATATAGTTGGCCTGTGTGCTCCTTCGTCAGATCTATTGTAAAAAAAAATGTCTTGGATAGCCGATGGAGTTTCTACCACCACGTCAAGTCTTAAGTCGAAATTGCGGAATCTAGGAAGGCTTAAAATGAAGTAACACCTATTGGGCTAACTATAAAAGTCCGGCAGGCCGCAAGCTATCCTTGGCTTGTGTGCGCAGATAGTGTTACCAGTGTCCGTTCTAGTATAATTCCTTAATTTCTATAATATTGTTATCGTTGAAATAAACATTTTGATATATATCTGCATCAGAGTGCAACAAAGGGCACTTCGGTCCGGTGCACTGCGTGCGCTGGTCGCCGGACGGCGAGCTGTTCGCGACGGGCTCGGAGGACGGCACGGTGCGGCTGTGGCAGGGCGTGCCGGGCCGCGTGTACGGGCTGTGGCGCCGCACCGAGCACGCGCCGCTCGCCAACGGCTTCAAGGAGGTCGCCGCCAACTGACCGCCTGCTGTGAGTTTGCCTTGCTGTTTTATTGCATGGTGGTGGATAACTGACTTGACGGTCCCGTGGCGCAGTTGCTTAGACGCCGGCTGTGAAACGCGAGGCCGGGGGTTCGATCCCTGCACAGAGACAAATATTTGTGTGATCCACTGGTATTTGTCTCGGGTCTGGGTGTTTGTGAGACCGAAAAGTCTCTTGTAGCTGATACCCACGATACAACTCGATCTTAGTTTGGGGTCTGGAACTATGCATGTGATTGTTAAAAAACTTAGTCAATTCGTACTAGCGCAGAGACGAAGCGCATCAAGGCGTCAAGCCAAAATTTGACGTAGCAAACTCACCTTTATCTGTACAAAGTAATGTACATATTCCTTCTGAAACAAAAAAGACGCACGAATTCGCGCGTATTTTGACGGTGTTCGAATTGCGGACATATTCTTTTTATCTTGGCTTTGTTTTTTTAGTTTGTCAGTGGACTAGTATGAATTGACCCTAAGTTTCCAACTTATATCTGTTACTAAAACTCGATGAGAATTATTAAGGGTTGTTTACTCCCTAAAATCATATTATAAGCATCATGTGAAAATTAAACAAATAAATTCGTAGGTTATCAAAAAATCGGTTTCATACTTACAGCTCATGGTAATAAAATAAGGAGTAAAATATATTGTCATTTCATTATTTATTGATGATTAAAATATGTGATTTTCTAACAGGAAACGAGCGGGGAGCAGTGAGAGTGCAATTGAAATTATTCGCGTGTTTTTAATCGCGTATGTGGAAGTTTAGTTGCCACCAGGCTATGTGCAAAATGAAATTACGAGGGGTTCGCCTGAACAAATCAAGACTTTTTAAGTATTCGAAACTTTTAAAAACTGTGTTTGTGTTGTTTAGTTTTTGCAACACTGGTTTTTATACTCAAATGTAATGTATTTATTGTAAAAAGGAACTAAATAGACTTGATATGCAACAAAATAAAGTGATTTGTAAATACTTTCAGCATTTTATTCATTTATTATTTTTTTAATCTAGAATACTTTTATAAAAAAGTGTGTAAAGTTTTACCAAGCTCGAAAATTATTTTATATTTTAAAGCAAAATTTTATCACTTGATTGCTGGGCTGAATCGCCTTTATAAAATCACTGTATTGATGACATATTCTTAGTAAGGGATATTGTGGGTAGAACTAATTACAGTAACCTCCACATTTCTTTGTCGCCCTAGTACTTTAAGACAAGGTTTTTTCGTATGGTGCTATAGAAGTTTCATTCCAAAAACGTGCGCGTAATTTGCCTGTTGACCTTGTATATAACAAGCATGATCTCGTGTGTATTGTGCATGTGTGATTTAACCCTTTTATGATCGCGACATAAATTGAACCACCAATTGGAAGAAGGGAATAAACGCCACTTTTCGACATATTCACTTTTATACAGTTTTACATTCTTTAGACGTAGGGCTAAGTTGTGAGTTCGAAAAAAGAAAAAAAGTCCATTCATTTCATATAGATTCATGAGGCTAAAAAAATTGTTAGTTGGAAGGAGGAAACAAATCCTTCCTTTATTCCCTTCTTCCAACTATCAACTTTACGTGTATAGAAATAATATTTCTTTTTGCCTCTTTTTTTATTCGATAAACAAAATCGCATCACATAGTGGTAGGGGGCGTCATACTAGCGATCTAATACCCGCCATTGTAGTAGTATTTGACGCTCCAAAAACCTTCTACAAACCCGAAAATACCTGAAACTCTGGCATATGTCACTAAAATACCCTTAATTGAGAAAAAAATGAATGACATACAAAAAATAATCCAATATATTCCTGACGAATTCAAAGATTTCTACGATATAATTCTGACCTGGCCAACTACAAGATCCGAAAATGAAGAATAGAAGGATAACAGAGTGTCTTTACAAGTTTGTAATAAATAAATAGTTTTTGTCATTATATTGTCTATTATTTCAAAATATTTTGTACCTGGACCAGTATACAATTATTGTATACTATTAATATATTATATAAAAGCATGTAATATATGGTTTATCTTTAGAATTATATGATAAATTGGAAGAAGGGAATAAATCCAACACATTTCGATGAACACACATAAATAAATATTATACATTTAAGGCAGGTCTGTCGGTGAATAAATCAGGATTGATATTTTCTTAATAATCATTGATGTCCTATAAGTTTATAAGTTGAAAGCAAAAAGTTATGAAGTTTTTTTTTATTATCTCCGTTCCTATTTTTTGGATTTATTCCCTTCTTCCAATTGGTGGTTCAATTGGTATTGCTTTATTTTCGTCCTTCCCTTATTTATTGAAGTCCAACGAATATTTTATTGTGTGAATGCAGTAAGTTATATTTCTATGGGAAATAAAACAACAATGTAAACAAAAAAATCGTTATGTATTGATTTTTTGTCACTTAATGAGATTCACATTATTGTATAAAACTTAAAAATAGAATTAAAACTAATTATAATTAATTACGCCAATATTACACAAAATAATTTACAAAGGCTACATCCCTAGGTTTTCTAGGCAGTGTATTGTAGAAAACTTACAAATAAGGTTGTTGGTAACACTGGTATGGTATGAACGGGTAATACTATTTTGAATCTGGCAGGCGAATTAACAGTATCTTAGCATGTCTCTTAAATTAAATTGTCGACAAATTAAAGCTTAAGATGGCTGCTACTCTTACAAATATTTGCCCAAGCCAAATAAAATTCATTTCTATTTTATTGTGTTTAGACTGTGCTGTGTAAACAAATATTCTGCACAACACATTCCACTATGAAATTGAAATCGTAGTTTGTTCAAAGTATGTACAGTTTGATCATGTAAAAAATACTACTTTTTTAATCCCTATTTTAAGTATTTTGTACATTAATATTCCATTTGATCCGTTTCTTAAGATTAGTGAAATTTATTTAAGTGATGCAATATTTTTATTGCAATGTGATGATAGTTTGATCTGTTGAGATAATCAATACAGATATTGCTACTCAAAATATGGACAGGATTAATTAAAGGAGTTATTGTATTTAAAATAGTTTGACTATCTTACGGTAACTGTCGTGTGATTTGGTAATAAATGTGATTGTGTCTGTATTCTAAGCAGTGATATTTTGCATTTTCTATTATTGCCACTTATTGTATGAAATAATATCGCATTTTGAAAAAAGTGGCACTAACCCAACACCTTCGGTTTTTAATTAAAACGCCATGTGTTTTTTATTTATAGACATTTCACTTGGTTTGCTTGTAATTTTTTCGTATAATGCCACTATTTTCAAGTTGCCATATTTGACGGCTGAAATTAATAAGAACTCCTGATTTCTGATCTTCCCTTTTAATTTCGGCTGTATGTTTGACGTGTTGAGCGCTCGTGGTATTTGCTTCGTGCCCTACATCAGCGTGCGTGATGATAAAACGAACTATTCAACTTAGTTTTATTAAGACGCACCTGTTAGACTAGTTTATGTTTCATATATAATTGAATAAATTAAGCTATAGCGCCATTACCTTATCTCATGTATAGTAAGTAATTCGTTTATTTTAGATGAAACTAATGGCGCATATAGCAGAAATATCTCAAACTTATATAAGTCTGAGAGAAAGTTGAAATAATTATTGTACTACGTAACATTTTGTAAACACTAATGCATACGTTCAAACAATTGTGTTGATTTGGTACTTAGCTCTTCATTACTTTAATTTTGTTGGAGACCAACGTCTACACTATTGCCGTATTTGAGCTAATACTTAGTGTATATCCGAGATGTACTAAAGCCGATAGTTACGCAGTGTAGTGGCGTCCTCACTTGGCGATGAAGGGCGTGAGGTCGGGGAACTTGAAGTTGACGGCGGGTCTTGGCGCGCGCGCGGAGGCGTGGGCGGCGGCGGCGGCGGGGGCGGGGGCGGGGGGGCACTGCGCCGCGCACACGTCGTCGCGCAGCACGGCCTCGCGCGACCACTCGCGCAGCAGCTGCGCGCAGTCCGTGATGCGCAGCGACGCACACTGAGCCTGCCGAGATAGGTACGACATCATAATCATTGCACAGTGGGCCCTTGGTTATCCGACAAACGCAGAGGTGTCGGACTATCTAACTTCTTTGATATATGAAATATAAAAAAGTAGAGTTAGGAGACGGGCGTCGGAGTAGACAACGGCCGGATCCCCAGGGGTCCACTATTTTATAGTTTCAGTTTCAGGTAGGATCGGGCGAGCGGAGGCCACCGGGCGGCACGATGCGAGGAGGGAGTGGCTCACCGACGATCAGCGGGATCGACGCCCCGAGCCAAATACACAAGGAGAGGAAAGGTAAGCAGCGTGATGAGGGTGAGAGGCGCATGATGCGTGCGAGCGCGTCTTGCGGTCTTTTTTCCCGCAAGGCGCGTTCAGGGCACTAAACCGAAATTGAAGTGAAAATCTGACTAGCGGTCAGATTTTCACTCGCTCATGCAATCTTAGGCCGCGCCCACGATGGCAGCGGGGCACGTCCGGCGCGCGGGACATCAGTGGCAGCGGGAGTCGGGAGGCGCGGTCCTGGGGCGTCAACTGCGCCCCCCGACCCGCGCGGCCGCGGCCGTCCCGCTCCCGCCCCGGTGCCATCATGGGCGAAGGCTTCAGCGAGCCCCCCCTTCACTCTCCTCGTGCGTAGGGCGCGGTAGTCGACTCGGCTGGTCAAGGTCGCGTCACGCATCGGGCCCAGAAAGAGTTACTATGCGTGACCACCACACCGCGTAGAAAGCTCGGCACGTTCTACCAGCTACGTGGCCACGCAGCTTCGCTCTGGCTGGGAACCTACTTTCCTACCGATCTGTCGTCAAGCGCACCCTACACGTCTCCCGAGCGTTGACCCGAACCTTGGCGTACTACGTGCGACGTGGAGACCTGGACAACAGGCCAATGACTTTTGTGCGTGTGGATTAATAATAATAAAAGCTCGTTCCCCTGAATACCCGAGTTTTACTACCCTATACCTCGTAAAAGGCTTGGAATAGTTATATTACGGTCCTTCGAGCCGAAATGTGTGTGGGTTGCCCTGGGCAGATACTCACCCCTTCAACGGTGCAGATGCAAGAGGTGCAGGGTGACGGGAAGGCGGACTCCCCGACGGACACGGAGCGGCCCGCGATGAGACAGCCCTGCGTGGAGCTCTCGCGCCACGCTGACAAGTCCAGCTTGGGCAACGACGCGCACGGCACGCGAGGGTTCCTGTAGGAAACACATCACACGTTACAGTACAACTGATATTGCCTGGCTACGTTATAGGCTGGGCAACCAAGATGCCGCAGATTCGATCCCTGCACAGACAAATGTTTGGGTCTGGGTGGACTTGGGTCTGGGTGGACTTTTCAGTCTGCTAACACTCAGACCCAGTATTTGGGGCAGGAATCAAACCTAGCGGCCTACCTACCATTTTAAACTTAACATCTTAAGAAACCTCGCCACAGGGGCTGTCTGATAATAAATAACTGAAGTACTTACAAGAAACTGCTAGGCAAATCGAACGATGCCCTCTGAATATCTCCGGGGATGTCAAAGTTCTCGCACATCATCTTCGAGAGAGTTGATTTACGAATCTCCGCTAGTTGCTGTTCTGTGAACCGCGCCGCCGGGTTGTCATTTTCATACCTGCGGGGTGAAGAAAATAAATGTTTGTTAAGGGACTAGAAATGGGGGCAATATTTTATGGATGTTTTTGATTGCCCTTTAGCTGCCATTAGAGCACTTAAAGCTTAGTATAGCTATAAAATGGATACTATTACACATTTAGGTACCAGCTAATTTAAAAGGATAGAGTGTAGCTATGAGATAAGCTCTACTAAGTGCATGTTTACTAACTTTAACAAATATAGGTACATAAACTGACGCCTTTTGCCCAGAAAGTGCTACAAGGCACCCACTACCTTTATGCACAAAAGGGAATGCGAAAGCAATTCTTTGTCTACAATAGATTTATATGACACTGCGCTACTACTCCAATTGAGATTGCTTCTATAAATAAACTCTTTTGTAACAAAGTACAGAACAATGCTCACCAGAAGCGATCACACTTCCTGAGTTGTCGGAACTGTATGGCGATGATGCAGGCGAAGGTGGGCCCCACCAGCCCGCCCTGCAGCGGCCGCTCGCTCATGCCGCCCGGGAACAGGTCGATGTCGTCCACCGTCGCGTATATCCTCTTGAACCTGCGGAACAAATTATTTTAGATATCGTTTTAACAAATTATAATGTCAGTATCAGGCATCTAGTACGATCACTGATAAGTTTAGAGTGGTTTGGAGTGAACATAGGACCTTGTCCCATCAAAAAAGGAGTTGTGTCTAGCGATTGTTATCTAGCGAATTAAATGTAAATTATTATTAGTCTATCAATAGTGACCAAACTCTTAAAGAGATCCCTGGCTTGAGAAAAGAGCTATGTAATCGACATCTTGTATAAGTCATAAAGGATTACTTACCTAGCAATAACTTCATCAGGAATCTCCCTAGCCAAGTCGTCGAAGGTGGTAGCTCTCTTCAGGTTACAAAGCGCTCTGTAGTTGTTGTAGCTCGGAATGCCGTGGTCTCTGGCTCTCTGGATGTTCAGAGCGATCAGATCGATACCTGAGAAGGGTATGCGCCTGTCTTCGAACAGATGGTTGGTCACTTCTCCCGTGATGAACTGGTCGAGAGTCTCCATAGGAGTAGATGAAAGACCACGCATGAGTTCGTCTACTAAAGGTGGGTGCTGGAAAGATCAAAAGTACATGTCAGAATTCGAAGCACCAGTCAATGAGGGTCTTGTAAAATATTTTTTTAAAAGGAATTGCCTAAATATAAACCGATATAAAGGACCAAGATTCAATAGAAGCAAGCATTCTAAGTTTTAAGTTGGATAAATGAAAGTAAAAGAGATTTAGCTATTTGCGGCTTCATTCCAATTATAATAATTATTCACTACATCAATGTCTTAGACTTACGATGACTGCCATTCGTGACATGGCGCATTGATCTATTGTTGGAGATGATAAATATACAGAATAACTTTAACTCACAGTCATGAACATGTCAGGCCTGAAGAATCCGTCTCTGAGCAGTATCGGCGGCTCGACGGGCTGGTAGTTGTGCGAGAGTCGTGGCAGATGTGGTCTGAGTAGAGAGTGACCGATCCTGAACGCTGCCGCCGCGAACTCCGTCACCACGGCGGGGTTGCAGGTCGGAGAGTACTCTTTGTAGTATCCTGGTAATTAATGAGGTATTGTTAGTAATTAGTTCGGCAATACTTCAATGGAGTTGAAAGAAACGAGTGAAAGGTCTTAGTATTTGATCAAGGACACTCAGTCAATGATACCGCAGGCTTTCGACCAATCTATGCTGGGCTTGCGAGAGTGATTTCCATTACCAAACTGTCGTTGATTCACTATCATGCAATGATGGCAAAAGCTAGGTCAACATAAAATGTGTTCTTAACGTAGCAAACCACACAAAAATTACCTTTATGGAAGATTTTGAGAGTGGCGATAAGTATGATTATAATAATGGGAAATGTCAAATTGACAGTAAATGTGTTGGAAACCCATACGAGGTAATAACATTAATATTATAAGTATCGGAACCCACATCTAAATGTGTATGAGTTTATAAAGAAGATAGGTACTTTCTAAGAGGATAAGAGGCATCCAATTGTTTTTCTCTTAATTTTTATGGTACTTTAATTCACGCGGAGACATCCAATTATTCCTCGCCATTCGACACATAGCTACAATGACCTAAGTAAACACACCTGAAGGCAGCAGCTTCAAGCCATAAAGATTGACAGCGTTCCAGGACAGCAGACGCGGCAGGAACTCGTTGTAGATGACGTGCGTGAACTGCGCGGCGAGGATGCGGCGCGCGTGCTCGAACAGCTGGTCGGCGTCCCAGTGCGGGTTGACGCCGCGCAGCCCCTCCACCACGCGGTTGTGCTCGCGCAGGAAGATCGTGTGGATGGCGGTCAGGCCCGGCTGCTCAGAGGCTCTGCCGTCGCCTGGGACACAATCAACGAAGATTCAATTGTGGTTCACTGTTACTTAATGTACGAGACAATTAGTGAAGATTCATTGTTACTTAATGTAAATTTGAGTAGTCTTAATTGTATTGTCAAGGTTCAATGTTGCTTCCAGAGATAAATTTGAACCAATTTATGTATCGTTCAATTTAATAAAACTGTTATTCCATTTCTTTGGTTTTCTTTTGCCTATCCTTATCCCATGTCAACAAATGTAAATAATTTTTTCCTATTGCAGGATAATTTCTAGAAAGTATATTATACAGTGACTTAATTTTATTTTGCCACTTGGCTACTGGATCAAAGACGCGGAAACTGCTTCTGTATTTGTAATTGTAAATTGTGAACAGTCCCAACATAAATAAATAAATAAATACACCCAACAGTACAACCTATACATAGTCCTGACCCCACACTAAGATCGAGTCTTGTGTCGTGGGTATCAGAAGCTACGAGAGACTTTTCGGTCTCACAGACACCCAGACCCGAAACAAATACCTGTGGATCACACAAATATTTGTTTCGGTGCGGGGATCGAACCCGCGGCCTCTTGTTTCACAGGCGGCGTCAAACCAACTGCGACACGGAGGCTGTCCAGTGGTTGGTTTTAAGTTCAACTCATGGACTATTCGCTTGACAAAGGCTTGTAGATTTAACAACCTACTACACTACCCGTGAAATTTTGATATGTATAGTTAATTCAAGTATGAAATAGTTCCTCACCAGCAATGAAGCAGTATCCGCTAGGTGCCTTGCACTCGGGATGGCTATCCGACCTGGGCAGCAGATCCTTGCCGTTGTGCGGGTTGATGGTGGCGTTGAGGCGTCCATTGAAGCCTCGCAGCTTGCGCACTATGCACGGGTTCTCGCCGTATATCACTGATGCGTCGATGTATGGTGTGTTTTGGTTCACTTGTTCTCTGGGTCCTATTAAATAAACATCAGAAAACTATGGTTGGTTACTACAGCTATTTCTGAGAATTACGATAGTTTTACAGTCCCTAGCAGGATTAGGTTTTGTTAGACACATGAACTTTTCAGTGAGAAGTTATGTTAACAAAATAGCAACTTTTAATTTAATTCAACGATTTAACATTTAAAGTAAATAATCACATTAAAGCGCCTCATCGTTACGAATCTAAAAAAATTTTGTCAGCTTCGATTTCAATTAGGTATTATTAAATGTCTCATAATTTCAGAGAAATGGGGACATAATTGACTAGCTTTTTTTCAAATGCATCATAGATACTGCAACCTGGATCAAAAGATACAATAGAAAATACCAGATAGATCACTCACCTAACTGCTGTTGTCCAGGCAAACTCCTCATGAAGGGGAAGCAAAGTCTCTCGCCAGAAGTGACGTTAACTTCGGGGTAGTAGTGGTCTCCTCTGGGCACTGGGAACGGGTTGCATTCAGGATGCACTGTCCTTGGCGAATCGCACGACCGGCAATCGGGTATAGATTCGTGGAAACCTGAAGACAAATTGCTGATAAGTTATTTTGTCGTAAAGAGACAAATATATTCTACGTAGTTACTTATTCTAGTTGAGCAAAGTGACTGAACTGTACCTAAGTATAATGTTATTCAGTGTCCATAGATACCATTATTAGTTACACTAATTCCTTAGTCCACGACTCGCACTCTTAGTTAGCCATCAGGATCCAATAAGAATTAATGGATATACGATTATCATACAACACGATTCAATGCTACTTCTTTCTTCTTTAGGTGTCTCTTCAGTGATGAAGGTGGGCCTTCAGCTTTTTGTATTCATCTTTGTCTTTGTCATTGTCCATGCTACTACTTAGTTTATATTACGTTACTAAGCACATTAGGTGCAAAGAGTGCATAACACTTTGTTAACATCTGTGGTAAATAAATAAAACAGTTACCTTTATGTATAGGCGTCATGGTGAGCTCGTGGTCGAGGAACTGCGCGAACTGCATCACCATGAGCGTGTAGCGCGTGTGCAGGTTCGAGATGTCGGGGTGGATCACTGTGGAGATGATGCGGGGGGAGGGGAGGGGAGTGCCCGTTACTGAATTGCTACGGGGGCGACTTACACCTGAGAAAAAGAAAATTTAAATCATTATCAACATTATCATCGCAATCATCGGCACAGGAAGTCTAGCTGAGCTATAAAAACATTTACAAATTGTTTAAATGTAAACAGGCTTTCTCACATTGGTTGTAAGTAGAATACAACTATGATTTGAAGACGAGCGGATGAATTATCATTATCATTCGTTCCCTTTGCCTTCAAAGAAAAATGCAAAAGGCCACAATTCTCGGTTTACAATATAAGAAACAAAAGTAATAAAAAAAAGAATTTATCATTATTGAAAAACTCACCATCTTCATAAACTGGAGGCAGCAGTCTAGCAAAAGTGGTCAAACTCTTGCCCAAGTTAGGATTCCTCAGATTATTACAGTATCCAGTATATGTCCGGAATGGGCTATCGGCATCACAGGATCCGGTGTCGTCACACTGCGGTTCTATAGTGGGACCTCCTAGTTGGTCCTGGCCTAGGAATCCGCTGATGTCGACTGACTGAAGAGAATCAGCGAAGTCGTTTGTGGTGCTAAAGCCAAGGGTATCGTCGAAGATCTGACGCTTGCGACGGTGGCTGAAATAGAGGTATTATGTTATTTTGGAAATAAAACGGAAAATCTAAAGCTTAATCACAAAAGTATTGATGATTAAGAAATTAATGATGCAAGTATTTGTTAAAGACTACGCTTTAGGAAAATTTTATATGTATTAATTATTGTTTTAGCTACACCTTGATTTGAGAAGTATCATTAGACACAGAGTATCCAATACGAAGCATATGTATGTAGGTATGTTATTCATAAGGAAACACCCGTTGAAAGATGGCGTCTAGCGAATTTTTGCAAGATTACTTACCTTGTACTTGAAGAGTAAATATTTTAAGCCTATATCAATAACAATGAAATGTTTTAAGCGACATTTTATGTACACTAATGTTTTTGAAGAGATAAGGCTACGCTAATATTGTAATGTTTAAGACATACCCGTTATTAATGGAGTTCAGAAGTTCGTTGGTGGCGAATTCCAAGAATAATGAAGTGTTAGCGAGTTTCAGCGCGTATTTGTTAGCCTTCGAGAACGACGCCGCAGTTCCAACGGGAGATTTAGGATCAGCTCCACCCTCTGAAATAAAGATAAAATTAGAAATCTCTGCAGTTTTGTACTGTGACTTCGAAATTATGGACAAAAATCTTTTAGTTAGGCATCACAGGTATTAAGGGATCATAAAATAAACAAATTTGTTTCATTACTAGACAGAACCAATGGGGATGTTAAAGGAAAGTTCGTCCGTCCACTTGTAAAACCCATATAAAGCTTTAATTGCATGTGGGAAAATTGCGTACATTTAATGCAATACTCCATAAAGTACCAACTTTATATCATACGCAACTAAAAAACTGTTCTTAAAGTGGTACTCCTATTTTCATCAACTAAAATTTGGGTCTGTGGCAAAATTCTACTCACGAGTTTCCCATAGCATGTACTCCAGTTTCTTTCTATCGGCCATTTCCTGCTTAGCCTTCTCAATGGCGGTCGCCAGCATGTCTTGTGACAGTCTCTCAGCGGCCTTCGCTCCGGATTCATCTCTCCACGCGGTCACCTCTAGCCGGTTATGTTGAGAGCAGTCTTGCCGTGCGTTCCTATGAAGTGAAGATATTTTTATTACGATGGTAGCGGTAAATTCATAAACAACAATGAAATTGTGTTGTGTACAATTCACAAGTACTATAATGAAGATTATTGGAAATATTAAGTAAATTAATACTTTTGTTACTTTAGTGAACGCCGAAGAAGGCAAGGAGGTATGCGAGGAGAGTAAAACCTCCGAAATTGATTTTGAAAAACACAATATCACTTATATAGTTATAAAAAACGTTTATACACTGGTATACACTTATAGCGAATTTAAAACATTCATTAAATCTAATCACAATTTATAGAACACTTATGAACACTCCAAAAGTTTCAACACGACTGATTTCCTCCCAGACCGGCGCCCGTATTTATAACAAAATGTGAGTCATATTGTCAGATCATGCAATATTTCTTAAGATTTTGTAGGGTAGTTTGTACTTATGAATAAAAATATCGTAAGATGACAAGTTGCAATTTATTTTTATCGTTAATACCTCGCTCTCATATTCATAATATTGTAAAATTAAAATTAATTATTTTGTCTTTACTTATAAAAGTTTTCAATGAACTGATAAATGATAGCATAGGTATTCCGTGTTGAAAATATTCAACAATTATACTTAGAGATGAAAATGTTTGTGTTTCTACGTTTTCACTAATTAGTGTTTTGAAAAATGAAAGCATAATCTTTGTTTACAATGTTTTCCATAAAAAACTATACCAAGATTGAAATAAAAGTCAAATTGACGGATTTTATCGCGGATATGGTTTAATTTTTACATTTTTTAACTTCCCGACGCGACGTTTCAAATTCACGATAAAATCCATGAAAAATATTTTATTTAAAATGTCTAACATTCGCGTACATCTAAGAAATCATTATGCAAACTATACCAAGGGAAGAAAAGAATTCTACTGCAATTAAAGTAATACTTACAGATAAGGATCTTCCTTGACGAAAGCTTTGGGTTGTATGTTGATGAGGGAGTCTTCAGCAGCGCACAGCAGACCAGAGAGCGATACTTTTCTGATAGCTCCGAGCTGCTCAGGCAGGAACGATGATGGCGGAATGTCGTTTTCATACCAGAATCTATGGGAGAATATGATTTTTATTGCGAATGGCGAGACGAGCATGCCGTTCGTCTGATTGTAAGCGATATTACTGCTCATGTACAGTAGCAAAACCAAAAACCATTAATTACAAAGCAGTGCTTGGCATTCCATTGCGCTCGCCATCCTGAGACATAAGATGTTAAGTCTCAATTTGTCCAGTAGTTACTCTGGCTACAATGTTGTTCAAACCGGAACACAACAGTGCATTTACACTGCTGTTTGTCGGGAGAAATAGACATTGCGGTGTTACCCACCCGCACATATGAGAGACCTACCACCAGTAAATATGATACACCAGTAAATATAATAGTAATGTTGAATATTATTTTTTTAAATATACAATGTACAATGGCTATAAATGATGGCATAATATCAATGTACAGCTGCGCAATAGCCATCAAAGATGTCTGATCAGCATTCCACTATATTATAGTGTTGGAATTAGTATTAGCTAATAACATAATTCCACTACACAATAGTTTTAAATGTAAATTAACTGATAAACTAGTATCAACCAGATGTGATCTATAAAATACGATTTTCTTAATATCAGTGGGATTTGATGTGTTCTTGTATAATCACTTTGTAGATAAAATAATGAGCTTTCGTTGGTATCGAAACTATATTGTACGTTCTGGTTTTTTAGCCACATCACATAGGCCTAGTATGAAAAATTCAGTGATTATTAGTTGTTTTGATTTTACCTGTCGCTCTTCTTAAGGTTGGCGAACTGCAAAGCCAGTACACAGGCCAGCGTCGGTCCAACAACAGCGCCGGTGGCTGCCTTCTCCAGAGCACCGCCGACCATTAATTCTATATTTTCTTTTTTCCTGTAGGATTATAATATAGATTTAGTTTTTAACGTATTGGGGATTATTAAAACTAGATCTTTTTGTTATCCTGTAATTTTGATTTTCATTTTGAGTAAGTATTTTGGACAATGTTGATGCATACTGAAAAATAAAGTATATTATATTTAAAAGGCTCGATATTACTAGGAAATTAATTAGTTAACATCATGTAGGCTTTGTAGGAGTTTCATTATTTTTATTAAATACTTTATTGCACAATATAGAAACATTTACAGTAAAGAAATTATATAATAGTACAAGAGGCGGCCTTATCCGACTAGGCAATTTCTTGCAGGCAACCTTTCGATGGATATGTAAAGTTTTATAATATATATCTAAAAATTGTAGTCTTCTGATTAGTATTGATCAAAATCAACCTACTTTGTGTCTCCGTTACAGCTTGTATAAATATTAATGTTTCTTGTTAAAATTATAGTTTTTTAGTTTCACCTGTACATAATAGACATCATTTCTTGTTGTTCCCTGTCGAATCCCATATTGTTCAAGTCACCGAAGGTCTTGATGTCGGTCATGGGTTCGCATAACTTCAGAGCTCTCAAGTAGGGAGACACACCGTGATCCCGGGAGCGGTGGAGATCCCATTGCACAGACTCCGGGAACCGGGACACTTTGTGGGCCGTTGTATGGACTAAGTGCTCCACCGTGATTGTTGAGTTAAGCTGTAACAAATGAAAAGTTATACATATACGACCTTATTGGAAGACGGTTTTAAAACCTCCTTTAGTGATCGAATGTTTTGTCTTCTTCGCTCAAACTAAATTCAAAAGTCGTTCGAAAAGGACATAACATTCGATAACTAAAACAGGTTTATAAATTGACTATGCATAAGACCGATAGTGGAATGTTTTATTTTCTTCGCTCAAACTAAATTCAAAAGTCGTTCGAAAAGAACATAACATTCGATAACTAAAACAAGTTTATAAATTGACTATGAATAAGGCCGATAGTGGAATGTTTTATCTTCTTCGCTCAAACTAAATTCAAAAGTCGTTCGAAAAGGACATAACATTCGATAAGTAAAACAGGTTTATAAATTGACTATGCATAAGGCCGATAGTGGAATGTTTTATCTTTTTCGCTCAAACTAAATTCAAAAGTCGTTCGAAAAGGACAAAACATTCGGTAACTTTATAATTTAATAGTTTTATAAATTGACTATGGATGTGGATAGTGTTGAGCAGTTTAAGTATCTATTTGTTATTTATGATATTCACGTATAATAATGTTAACGAAAGTATTAAGTTTTTTCACATCTTAATTTGAACTTGATTGGTAATTATAAAATGTAACAGTCTAGCATAATTATTGTATTAATTCATTCAATATTCAAATTGGCTCAGGGTGGTGGAATAAGGATTTCAGAAAACAAGAGAGAATTTATTTAAGCAACTTGTACACTCACTAACTACTAGCCCAAAGACTTTGCACCAATCACATTCGGCCTTATTCATAAGCATTTAAAACCTATTTTAGTTATCGAGTGTTTTGTTTTCTTCGCTCAAACTAAATTCTAAAGTCGTTCAAAAGTGATAAAACATTCGACAACTTAAATGTCTATGAATAAGGCCGATAGAGTAAAGAATGAAGCTAGTTACCAGTTTCTCGTTCATCATGGCGGTGAAGATGGGCGCAACAGCAACGAGCTCGGTGTAAATACCAGCGCGGTTGGCGCTCGAGTATCCTCGCCAGAATCCAAGGGACGTCAGTTTCAGCTCAGCTTTGGCCATACCAACCTGAAAAACCACAATATGCTTAATATTTTTGGAAATTGACTGCCTCGGTGGCGTAGTTGTATTACGACACGGTTACAATGCTGAGGTCTCGGGTTCGAGTCCCGGGTCGGGCAAAGTGATATTGGATTTTGCTATTCATTATCAGCCCGGAGTCAGGAATTTGTGCCCGATATGGCGATAGGCTCGCCCCGATTTTTTAAAAGTACAAGTTTTAATAAAGTCAAATCAAATCAAAATATTCTTTATTCAAAAAATCTTTTGCAAGATCTTTTGAATCGTTAATTTATGCTACCACCGCTTCGGACCGTGTTGTAGCTGTGAAGAAGAAACGGTAGTAGATGAAATTCCTTACCTCGCCAAGAAGAACGGGCAAAAACTCGTTGTAAGTAATGTGCTGGATGATCGCCGCCATAGCTCTCCTGGTTTCCAAGAACAGAGTGGTGTCATCCCAGAACGGGTTGAGAGCGTACAGCTCGCCGGCAATGCGGTTGTGCTCCGAGAGTAAAGCTTTATACAGCGGTGCTGTGGGGGCTCCATCTTTACATCTGGAAAATACAAAATAGTTAAATTAAGTTTTACTTCCTGAAAAATATTTTTGCTGAAGCATTATTAGTCCATCATTTAATTTTGCAAGTTATGGTACCTAAAAAGCGAAACAATTTAAAGTAGTAAATGTTTAAAGAACCTTAATTATGAAGCGCTTTAAGGCTCGTTGTATACGTTACTCTTAGATAAGAAAACTTTCGTGAAAATCGACATGTTTCATTACTACATAGCAGCTTAGATTTAGTTAGATTTAAGTAGAAGTTAGATTTAAAGGCAGCCCTTTGTTTTTTTATATTCCAACCTATTAACGTCAATTCCCGGCTATCCAGTGGATGTACCACCAACAATACATTAATTATACAATTTTTCTTAGACATAATGACTGTTACACATAGGGCAGTACATCTTGGCTTGCACATACCAGGATGGAGTCAATAAATGCCAATGCTAATATGTAAAGATAGGAATCTGTACGTGAGAACGCAAATTATCACAAGGTTGCTGTAAATACGATTTGCATACAATCCATGTGACGACATCTAGGAATCGCATCACTTTACAGAATGCACGTCGCGATGTTCGCATTAATGCAGAAAATCGCATGATTTATGACCGCAAAAATTACTGGTGAGTTTTTTCAAGTTATGATATTTATAGATAATCTGAAATGTGTATCATAAAATAAGAAGCATTAACTTCCAAAGAATTCTAATTCCATCGAAGGCTATTTGAACATCATCAATGCATCATTTGAACCGAAATCTTAAAAAATCTACGTAAGTGCAAAATAATATTTTGTGCACCAAAAGTGCTTTGTTTAATGTATCATACATCGGCAGCACGCCTAACTTCAACATAAAAGATTTAAACACTTCTTAATATTACCTACATTCTAACCACCGAAATTCTTTAATGATGATGACCCATCCTTCAATACAGGAAATACTTCACGCGTTATTTACGTGGGCGGTACGTTTGTTTTTACTACTGTGATTCACAATACATCCGCGTCCGTTAAATGCAAAAAATAGTTCGATGATCGAATATTTAGGATACTATGAGGTTTTTGTATCAATAATAATAACCGACTCCTTAACTGTGAATGAACATACCATCGTCTATGACGTAGTTATGACGTAATACATAAGGATGTTTTGTGGTGTAGGTACATTAGGAATCACGGAAGATACAAACGTTTTTATGGCTCTGACAAACATGTGTTTTGTATTTTCCCAGTATAGGTAGATTACCGTTGATTCATTAACGACGCTATTTAAAGTGTGTATAGACTAAAAGGATAATGATTCGTTTTTTGGACAAACAAGTCGGATAGATATTTTTAATTATCCCCAATTTATGCATAATGCATTTTTAAGACTAGTTTAAATTGGCGTGAAACTTTTATAAACATAATTATATCTGCGGTTATTATATGATAGTAAATACAGCACTATTTTGTAATTTTTAAATACTGCCATAGTTGAAACATCACAACAGCAGGAAGCGTTTACTTAAAATGTACTTATTATAGTGCATTGGGGTAATACAAAGGATGGAAGGGGTAAGAACGGTAACTCTTATGAAATATAGGAGTTTACGTTCTTACCTCTTCCATCCTTGTATTACCTAAAAGAAGCGTATTATAAAAGCGAAAATAATAATCCAATATTGTTGCACATATTATCTAATAAATAATGTTGCTAAACATTTTCTTAACAGACAGCTGGTCGTATTTTATGAATGGACGTAATAAGGAAATTAATACAGGCTAAAGTTGGACGCCCTCTTTTCTCATAAATTAAATATAAGCTAACAATGAATGACAGTCAATTAACTCGCTACTGTATCGCAATATCATTGATTTTCGTGAATAGACGGTGTGGGAAATATTCACACAGTCGCGGCCTTTCAATACTATCTTATAATCAGTGCTTTATGAGAATATTTCCGCACATTATGATGCAATGGACATAGCTATGTCTTCCTCGTAATAAGCGCATTTTTTAACTAAAACTGTGTATATTTTAAAGAATAACAAATTTAATTAATTTTTTATGTAATATTTTCCTATTATACAGATGTTTTATGTAACTTTCGTCTATTGTGATATGTCCCTTTGATAGGTGCCCAGATGTAGATGTAGGTGAAAAACAACTGGCGAACTTATATGCTCGCAATCTATAATAAAATATGGGACAATAGATTTTCGAAACTTACTTTCTGCAAGAGCCTAAATCCACTTTTCCAGCGTCATAAAGGCGAAGTGAGCGAAGTTCTTTCTCAGAGCTGCCGTACAACGCCGATCCATCCAGGAATGAGGTAGCCAAATTCATCTGCTCACGATGTTCTGTAAAGAAAAATAAATATGATTAACGACCAAAATCACTAATTTTAATGAAGCCTATTAAAACTTGAATGCATTGTTTATAGATTTTTTATAAGAGTTGAGGCTTTTAACTTGATATAATACAAACATATTCTATATGACAGGGTTTGCCATGGATTAATAATTAATGTGATCAATCGATTGCATTGCTATTGACACCTCCATATTGTTGGAAAACTATTAAAATAACAAATTACACATTCTTATCACTGTATTTTATCTAGAATATAATCAATACGCGGTTCATATCTTATAAAAAATGGGAATGGTGCTTTGGTTTCACACATTTTTTTACGGTAGTCTGCTTGTGCGAAACGTATTTATGGCCAATGGAGGAAATTGTTGAATATAATATGTTTGTTTTATATGGGAAACTTGAAGCTGTTTTAAATAGCTGGAGCCTCTAAACCAAGGCTTTATATGGACGTACAATCATGCACAAAAACATCTGCCTGTCTTTCTACACAATCAATTATAGAATAATGCGACATGCTTCGAAATAAATCAGAAGAACCTACACAAGTGTCATTGGTTGTAAATTAAAGCATGAAATATTTGTTTGAAAGCTTATGTCAACGTTACAAAACTGAGAGGCGAGTGAAACCAGTTGTCGACTGTCGCTTCCTTGTTGAGTGCAATATTGAGGCCGACTTACAGATACACACCCAGTACACTTGAAATGTCGCTACAGGACACTGTTTTATGGTTGTCAAATATAAGACCATAAAGTTGCGTTATTATTTAAGAGTAATTGACCATAATTTTGGGCAAAGCCTTTCCTTTCGATGATATCTTTTATATTGCGGTTCAAATAATCTTGATATTATTTAAATACATTGACATATAAGAATGCCCCGCGGTAATTTTGAATGAAAAAAGTATGAAATTCGAGAAACGACCAATCATTTTATTAAATCATAATAATAGCGGTTAATTTTCGATAATGGAAGCTGCATTGTACTGAAATCAATGCGAAAACAAAAGAAACGCAACGATTATCGTCAAAGAAGGTCTCTATAACAACCCTAGTAATATCCTATTCACGTGACAAGCATTAGCCTCATAACCGGTGTTAAAGATCATGCATATTAATTAACTTATTATATTATGTTAAAATTGTACTTTCAGACACGCTGAATATTGCGTAAACTAACCGAGAATTTAAGTCTTCAATCATTTTTATCTCAATGCCACATGTTAAAAGAACATTTTTTTTGGCATATACTTATAGTATACATTTCTCAATAGGAAATGAATTCAGCCCTTCAAATTCCAAATGGAGGTGAAATATTTTTGTGTATTTTATCGCAGATTTTGTGTTTTTTTTTGCATTTGTAACTTATCGACCGACTGAAAGAGTTATTATAATAAATTTAGTTAGAAACATCAAGATATACTATTACTCACCAAATCCACAAGAATCGATGTTCCTAGCTGGAGCTGACCGGGAGTATTCGCAATGACCACTGCCGCAGTTCTGTAACAAAACAAAGTAAATCTTAATATCAAAATTGGATAGTATTTATTACAATATTATACCACCAATATGATCAAAATATATCGTGCTTATAAGTAACAATTTACAACATAAAATAAATATAATGATCAAAGCATTTATATTAAGCTTAGATTACGGATGTTTACAACACGAAAAGCAGACGTTAATTCTAATTATAGTCTGTTGCCTTCTCGATAAACAGATCATTTAAATACTAAAGAGAATACTAATTAATTAATAATTGATAGTTGCTGGTCGCGGCTTCTCACGTGTGATGAGTAGCTATAATTCTATTACGTATCAACTAAGTCATACAAACTACATACATTTAAACACTTCCCATTTGCTTAATATGGTATGTGGAAACTTAAAAAAAGCCTACTATTTAATTTACTACCCTTCTTTTTTGTTTTAAATAAATACTACTAAAAGATTTTGTTAATTAGGTACTATTAAAATACATCTAGCCGAAGTTTACGTTTTTGTTTTTTTTTTCAGTAAATTCTATAGTAATTGATGAAATTATTGAACAGTGAATAAAATTATTAGAGCAAAAACGTTTAATTCAAGAGAGAATTTTTACACACCATTGACAAAGGACATAGACAAGAACTAGTATATAATATTACATTTAAACTGAAATATATTCATTAATAGACAACTTAAAGAAGTTCAAATTTAATTAATACAACAGTAATTATATGCGTTATACCAGTAGTATGGTTTTTATATTATCAGCTTCCAATTAGGCAGTCATATTATTTTGTGTTCAGGGCACGGGCCCGTAATACAATTAAAGGAGGTTTTAGTTCAACATGCTAAACTGTATGTAAATTAAGTTTACATCATTTTGAAATGATTTAGAACATTATGATGGTTTCCTCTCTACATTTTTCTGTACAGTTGAAATCTTCAATGATTGGTAATTGTACTAAAATATCGGAGGTACCGGTTTTAACATTCGTTGTGAATTGCTGTGTAGTATCGCTAACTTTATAAAGATTTAATAATATATTTAATGATGCGTTTATCTCATTACTAGTGTATGTCGTGTCCAGTATTTAATAGAATATATTATGCGTACGCATAATATATGAGTACGTGAACATGTCCGCAGTTAGTAATATATTACGCGAGTGCATATTAACCATGTTTATGAACGGAATCTTCATTCCTTATTGTATTGTTTACATACCGGTATGTTAATGTAAATATTCAATTAAATGCACATCTCATATTGATATTTAAATATTCGTATAATTATTATTATTATGTATTTATATTTTATAACATAATCACGTTTTCGAATAATAATTAAGTTTCAATGAGGACTTGACGTTGATACGGAATTTTCACAAATTACGGCGCAACTTTGTTTTGTCGGTAGGTTGTGTCGGTCTAGGGCGCGAGAGACTAAAGAGCGGTGTAGGCCTTATCTTTATTTCTTTCCAATCCCATTTCTATGCAATCTATCTCCAAGGTGGCAGTATTATTACAACCAGTACTGTGTACCATAAAAATTACGCAGATTACCTACGTGATAAGAGACAAATTCCTTTGTTACCATGCATAACAATAGAATCAGTAGCCAAATTTTACTGAATTACTCCCGGCATGCATGGCCAATGATCGAAATAACGTAATTGGTACAATAACTTTCACTGCACATCCCAAGCATACGTAATTCACATGAATGGCCTTACTTAGAGTAAACATTGCGTAATGCCCATTACCGTGACTGTGTCATACGCGAAGGTATTTTAATACGTGAGATTGGATGCTTAGGGAAAGTGCGTAAAGGCGTGTACAAATATTATACGAGGAAATAAGTTACATAGCTTTTGGAAGTGGTACAGCCCTGCTGAAGCTAGAGCTGCGGCATTCATCGAACGGCTTACGGCTGACGTAAAGCAATGTTTATTTTGAATGGTTTCTTAGATTTACGCGAATGTTACACATTGAAATTAAATTTTAACGGATTTTATCGCGGATATGGTTTAATTTTTGCATTTTTAACTTCGCGACGTTTCGATCATTTTACTCGCTTTCGTGGTCAAGGGACGGACTGGCGGGACGGACTGCGGGATGATCATATCTCTTCGGTTCGTTTGATGGAAATTGAGTGAGACACTTAGAAGTCCAATTTGCATGTGGTAGGCATCTTCGTAAATGTCTCGATAGCATACATCGTACATAGGGTATAAAAGCTCGCCATAGACTCAGGCAATTGTAGCGTTTTCAGAATCAGCTTGTACATACAGCTGCGAATAGGCCGGTATAATAGTGTCACCTGGTAACTGATAATAATTAAAGTTTATTACCAGGCGAAAGTCTACTTTGACTGTATTGAATTACTCATCAGGCGTCCGTGTAGTGACTTTACCGTCAAATCAAATATCAAGTTTGCCATTTTTTAGTCAAATCTGCTTTTATACTATCCGATTATAAAAATAAAGATTTATTGTATCTTTTATCTTATTTTCTAACTAATAGCATTAGTAGATATATTTCTGTGTGTACTTAGTTTTGCAGTCATATTATTTTAATACTATTAGTAGTAGTTTCGTTCTGTCGCAAATAGATGGCAGCACATCACAGCCTAGTCTTGGCGCCAACAATAATAACGATTACTGAATGAGTCATTAGGTACTCGTCCCGAATACTAATTAATTATCAATCAAAGGGCGCGTAGAACCGATGGATTACCTTTACGTACAAGTGCGTCGCTTTCACTACCACGTAACCTTTCGTGGCACTTGGCGGATATCTAGTGTTACGTAACCTTCTTCTATTTTTTCTTTCCTTTAATTTTGTGCTACAGCATGTTGTTTGAATGAAGCTGTGACGTGTCGCATTATTATTTACTTATATATGATTATTTATTGCTACATTATTTTTTTCATTAGTATCAAACAGAGCTCTAATCGCGAGCTCGGGAATTTAACACCCGATTAATCGATCATACTTGTTCATCAATTTTTTTTGAATCTTCAACCTTTTACAAATTGGTCTTCCCAATTTTATTAGTACGTCAAAATGATTTTCCTTGTTACTGAAAGTCACGTGCTTCATCACATTGCAGATAAAAAAGGCGATCACCTGCTAGCAATTTGAACATTACAAAAAATGACTTCACGTGATTGATAAAAAATTGTGGGCACGCAAACCGAGTTTCAAAAACTGGTATATTTCATGTTTGATAGACACTTTTTAGAGTCGCAATTATTTGTTTAACAGCAGTAATTATTCTTAAATCATACAATAAAATCTCTACATACAAAAAAAGTTTTAACGTTTAATCTAAGGTTTTGGTAGAAATGTTCTGTTTATCAGTAATTACATTTCTACATTTTAACGTTGACTGCCATGAATACAAATTATAATAACAAAAAGCTTTTTTTCTATATAATAACAACATTATGTTGCCCTTATAGAACACAAGCCAACCTAGAACAGACTCTTTGCTTTAAAATCTCGAATAATGGGATATTTTCAAGCACGTCACATTATGCAAAAAGACATGCAAGTGTGTACGTGGCGGGTCAGGTGCCATTGCTATTCATATCTACGATAATGAGACAAAAGCTTCGCAGTCCTACTTGTATTCACGAATAATTATTTACGATTATCTGCTTTAATCTTAAAGACTTAGCGGTACAATGTCGAATGTAACTCCAAATTCCCTCGTTAAGGACGTTACTGTCGTCTTACATGAGAACAATGAAGGTGAAAATGAATTGAATTATGTATAGATTATATGCATTTTTTATATTTTAGGATATATGTAACGAGCTTGCTGCAAAGTAGATATTTACAGAGTAGGACCTCAGACATGAGACACATACGCCCATGCTAAGATGATTAAAATTATGTTCGTTACCGGTTTACTAGCTACTAAAGATCATTTTTCAAGATAGAACATACATTGTTATTTTTAACTCTAATGTTAAGAGGAAATATAAATAACTAAATAAAAAATAAATAAATACACCCAACAGTATAGGTACATACACAGTTCTGACCCTAGGTTAAGACCAATTAAGTTAAGTGTTGTCAGACCCGAGACAAATATCTGTGGGCCTCACAAACAATTGTCTCGTTGCGGAGATCGAACCCGCAGCCTCCCATTTCACAGCCGGTGTCTTACCAACTACGCCACGGAGGCTGTCTTATGTAATCACTCTATAGCAAATTCAGTAGAAGACGTTAAAGGTAGCTTTTATATGGAGTTAACATATTTTCAAATCGTCACTGCTCTAAAGACATGCGATGGACTGGCAGACAATAAGTTGTCGCGTGATATGCCAGGTCGTTTATTTCTGTATCGAATCTCCCACACGGTCTCGCCAATCAATAATTGCTTAATTATTACATGCCACTGTATATGACATAATGTTTGTAGTAAACGTCCGTTCCAAGCCGGTATGTTAATTGCACAATAAAATACAAGACGTATGTGTAAAATTCTCGGTGCTTTTGTAATATGTCGGAAATGATTATAAAATTTAAATGTTATTTAAAGTAGGAAATACAATACAATAGGATGAGGTTCATGTAGCATACTGTTAATTTCAATTTGAGTAGCTCATAATATTGTTAATTAATTTAAATGGAGATGATGTTCATTGTTTATGCGAAACATGTTTTAAAATAAAACAACTTTTTTGCCGAGTTCATATTAAATTTGGTTGAATTTTACATTTTCGAACTTTGAACAATGTCTTTTATTATTCAATCGTTCTTCTTATATGAATGACTTAATAAAATCCTTTATAAACACACATTCCACTGTCAAATGAAGTAGGAATCTCATCAATATTCAACCTTAATTCCGCCTACTTAAATTCGCAACATTCATTGAGAGCACATATAATGAGTTGTATATCGTAGTTGCAATCCCGAGGTCGACTCTACAAGTTCAAGTGGAGCTATTATAAAAAATCCAAGTGGCTCGCATCATTAGTCTGATGATTACGCACGCTTGATGCGTGTCCGTTGCGACACCATCCGTTCCTCTTAACAAAAAGCATGCATCCGTCGGCCTTCGTGGTGCTATGCGAATCTACATCCTCAACGCGCTAAACACATCCAATACTTGTTTACCGCTCATTGAGTATTTATGTTTTGATACTACGAAGTGACTCTAATGTTCTTTATCAGCCCATATACGTCTCACAGCACGGGCCAGCTCTACATTTGGGAGTACGATAGAGAGGCGTTGGGCCATATAGTCCACCATGCTGGCCCAGTGCGGGAAGGTGTAGTGACTCTAATGAGTGTATCCAACGAGTTAAATGACTATATTTTATCGGTTGACGCAATTATGCTAAAAAATTTGTGTCGGAAAAAGAAGCGAACTTACAACGTGTGTGTTCAAAAGAGAAAGCAGAGACATGCCATTTCGCAATTTATTAATAATGAATTGTCTACCTTATTTAGGAGTTTCAAGATGATGCTAATCATTTATATTTTAGATAATATCATTGCATTTGTAGGAGTGTGTTTAGATAGATTAGACGTGTGTTTTGGCACGTTTAACCTTTCGTCTAACAGGCTCATTTGTCTGTTTTGTTTATTTTTATGTTTCTTTATTTGTATTTTATAAGCTCATTTAATTTAAAATGTTTTATATCATTTCATACAATAATATTTCGTATATTTCTTCTATGTACAGTGCGTGGTGGCCTGTTGGTTAACGGACCAGACGCGGCTGCCTACGTGTTCACGGTGGTCGCGGGTTCAAATCCCAGGGCACACCTCTGACTTTTCGGAGTTATGTGTGTATTGATAGTCAATCACCACGCACTTTAACGGTGAAGGAAAACATCGTGAGGAAACCTGCATACCGTAGCGATTTTAAAGAATTTCTACGGTATGTAAGTCCGCCAACCCGCACTAGGCCAGCGTGGTGGACTATATGGCCTAACCGCTCTCAATCGATTCTCTCGATTGTAGAGTAGGCCCGTGCCCTGCAGTGGGACGTATATGGGCTGATATAGATAGATAGATAGATATTTCTTCTATATCATCGTGCGACGTGTATTCTTAGCTATGATAATAACATTTTTTAATAAATAGTATCTATTTCTTGCTTTTGATTTTTTGATTTCGCTAGACGCATAATGTAATACCAATTTTTTATATTTTTTATTGGTTTCCTAGGCAGAAGAGTATGCGGCCCGCCTGATGAAAAGCGGTCATCGCCGCTCATGGACCTTCGCAGTACCAGGAATCCAGCACAGTCAGGTCGCTGCCTACCGTAAGAAGAGTTCAGGGAACACCGAAGCATGGAGTTAATTTCAGAGTTTGCACGTGCGAGGAAAAAAGGAATGCTTGAAATACCGTTCGGGAACGGCACGTTTCCAGCTGGTAGGAACGAACTCCACTGCGATGACGGGTGGTGCGATGGTAAAAAGGCGACGGTGGTACCACCTCAAACAATTCCTCGGAACATTCGTCAACTAAATTACTTAAATGTTTGTGGTTCACTGTGTATCACACCTGGATATAAATCGGAAACCCCTACTTGGTTATCTGGATCGTTGTAATGCAATTAAATAGATGGAATAAAAATAAGTTAACTATAACAAAAGGGGCAAATTACTTGATACAGATATTAAAACCATCATTTAAATAAAATTGCTTCTTAACCTTTGTCCTTTAATTGAAATGAGTTCGCTAAGCTAATGGACGCCTATGTTGTTTTCTTTTTGATAGCGTCCGTATGCCAACCTTGGCCGTATTAGTAAGGATGTTCTAGTAATCAGTGTTGATTCATAAGTTGACTGTTGTATTCAAACCATTAGATTTCAACTGTGAAGGTCTAACGTACGTCTATTTTCATGAGAATATTTTAATACTCCTACAAGCATTACATGTTAATGTATTTTGGCTTACGAATTAAAAGCTTTGTACAGCCTGTAAATAATGAATTTATGATAACTTTATAAATATTAAAAATTATCAAGAATTCTCTACATTAATAGTACGTAATATATTATATTAATTCCAAGTCATTGAAACAGTTGAAAAATATTCATCTCGATTTAAAATCATCTGACATACACATTTCGATCTCAGTAAGGAGGTCAGTCCTGACCCTACAGTACGATAACCTAATGTTGTGGCTCTCAGAAACTACAGAAACTACGAACGATATATTTCTGTGCTACGAACACTTAAGCTCCACAAACAAGCAGTCCCGAAACAATCACTAATGTCTCTAAATATATTTATTTAGCATACCTTGTTTCCATTAGCGGTGGCCAGCAGATCGTCCATGAGGAGCTGTCCCCAGGCCGCCAGCATGCTGGTAACGTAGTCATGGTCTGCGGGCTCGGTCAGCGCCTTCACAGCGCGGACTGCTATTAACGGCTCCACCAATTGAGGCGGTGAATGAGGTTGGGATATGCCTAGAACAAAAAGTAAAGTTAGGAGGGTTTAGAATATATAAATATAAATATAAATACACCCAACGGTCACATACATAGTCCTGACCCCCCGTTAAGATCAATTAGTTAGGTCTTGTGTCGTGGGTAGGAACTACGAGAGATTTTTCGGTCTCACAAACACCCAGACCCGAAACAAATATCTGTGGGTCGCATAAACATTTGTTTCGGTGCGGTGATCGAACCCGCAGCCTCTCGTTTCACATTGGGCGTCTAACCAACTGCGCCACGGAGGCTATCCTAGGATGTAGATGTAGAAAGAGTTTTTATATAAAGATATAAGTGCTACTTTCTTCAAGGTAAATATACATATGTATACCTTAGTGGTGTAATTAAAATCAATGTAATTTAAGTAAAGACAAAAACAAACATCATCAATATTGATAAACATATTTAAGATGCAGATATGATTATTTTTCAACTTCTATCTATCCTTAAATCGAGTCGTAATTATAATATGTGTAGGCACTTAGGCACTAAGAATTACTGGTTGTTCACATACAAAAATGAATAAGGAAATATCCGACAATGCCTCTAAAAACATAAGTTCAACAAGCAAGACAACATGAATTATTGTAATTGAACATTTTTGACACGTACAGGTTGTTATACAATGTTAATAAATCATTGCGTGATATTTTTTATCACCGTGCTTGATAGTTAAATATAAAAACATTGTTCATATTTCACTGCGTTAAATTACAATATGAAGTTCCATATAATTAGACCCGACGATTTAGACGCAAAATTTATGACATAATAATGGTTTAGAAGGGATCTGCGTTTAATTTATTATTTAGTTGATTAATCCTATGCATATTCATTAAAGGCTGCTCCAATTTTGAAATACATGAATGTATACTAACTTCAGTCACATGATTGCTATCCATGTCATCATTAATTACCGTAGTTCTGAAATCATATTTGTAACTCAGAATGCATCAATTTAAAACATAACACTTTGTTTAATGAACGTTTATTAATTTAATTTGTATTTTAAGACGCATAATTTGCAAACAGACTCCAACGAATTGGTTATGATGATATATATACTTTCTGATCTTACGTAAATTCATGTTAATAGGTTCGTTTCCTACCACATCTTAAGAAAGAAATAAGCTTGTAAAACTCAGAGCAGCAATTCTGTTTACTATTTCGAGCATACAAGAGTGAACTTATTATTTTTAACATGTTTAGTAATACGTAAAGTACAGATTTTTGGATAACCTATTAATGTAAGTCCGAATATCAAAGTTCATTGGATAATTGAATTTCCTGATTCTTCCTTCGGCCTTACATTTTCCCAATTATTTCTGAGGTCGACAGTAATTTCGGCATTTATGTTGTAAGATAGGTTTTTATAATAAACAATAACTGACACCTATAAGTATTATACATATCATAAAGACTTAAATATCATAAGTAAAACAATCCACCATACTGTATTACTATTATCTATAGCCGACTCATGCTTGTTAATTGTTATAGGTTCGAAAACTTCAGATGTATATTTGTCGATAAAACCGGCGTGATAATAATTTCGTACATTACAGTAGAATTGTGGTAGAATTTACATTTTATGAATGAGTTTTATCTGGTGAATTTTATAAGACAACTTGTACATTCAACCTCCATCCATATGTATGTCGTTCATGTTTTGATACTAAAACAAAATTTGGTGGCGGAAAGCAATGATTTTTTTTCTTTCGTCCAGACATTTTTAAATATATCATATATGTGAGACAAAGATTCACGATATTTTTTGTGCGTTTAATTATAATCATCAAACAACTTCTGTAAGTCAAATTTAAACATCAATTACAAGCGAGATAAACAGAAGATTGCTGTGAAGACTTACATCGGCAATTACTCACACACTACGTACAATCGCACTGTGCAATCGATTATAATTTGTAAAGCTATAAAACAAACAAAACGTGGGTTTGAGGGCCCACAGGTTACTGACCTTGTAACACATGGAGGGCTATAATACTATCAATGATCATTTACAATAAAAAAAAAAGCAATGAAAAACACCAAATAAAAATATATATATATATACATCTGGCTGTCTGATGGCAGAATGCCGTTTCCTTATTTATGATAATTAAAAGCGGAAAAGCAGTTGATACTTGTCTACTTATGTTGACGGAACAGGTATCATCGTCTGAGGACTATTAATATGTAATTTTTCTTGGTTTTTAATCCTTATTATAGTCACAGTGTAATTGGTAACATGATCCAACAGCATAATCTTATCATTGTATTATGCAGTAGTACATATGTAATGTCTACGTGCACTATTTTATTACATAAATCAGTTATATGACTATTCTTATTTATTACATACATACATACATAAACTCACGCCTTTATCCCCGAAGGGGTAGGCAGAGGCGCCACCAGGACACCCACATTTCGCCTTGTATGTTCCGTCCCATGATGTGATAGGGGGCGAGCCTATCGCCATATCGGGCACAAATTCCTGACTCCGGGCTGATAATGAATAGAAAAATCCAATATCACTTTGCCCGACCCGGGACTCGAACCCGAGACCTCAGCTTTGTAACCGTACCGTAATACAACTACGCCACCGAGGCAGTCTTATTTATTACTAAATATATATAGGCTTCTATCAAAGATTTCCAGAACTGTTTGTCGGAAGCTATCTGTATCCAATAACCTTTGCTCTCCATTTATTCACTCAAGTACAGAGTTTTTTTATTGCTTTGAATGGCGAGATGAACATGCCATGTGCCTCATGATAAACGATATGACTGCTCATGGACATTAGAAAACCAAACAACATCATCATCATCATCATCAATCTTACACAGCATTGCTTGGCACTCCACTGCGCTCGACATCCTGGGACATATGATTTTAAGTCTCAATATGTCCAGTAGTTACTCTGGCTACAATATCCTTCAAACCAAAACACAACAGTGCATTTACACTGCTGTTAGGCGGGAGAAATAGACTTTACGATGCTACCTACTACCTACCCAGGAAACCTACCAACAGTTATACTAATTGTATACACTGTTTAAATAGCATTTTTAATCGGTGATCATGTTGATTTCTTGAGTCTCATCACAAGTACCACTTAGCCGTATCACCTCCATTGTATTGTTAACTTCCGCGTGTCGGGTGAGACAAATCAGTTGCATTATCTCACTTGATCTGACAATTATTTATTTTTGTTTCGTTAATCATACCTCATTATTGTCGCATTGTTTTCGTGTCGCTGAGGAAAGTTGCGCGTGGCGGATGCATATAAATGGGGGAGATGAATCGTGTTAATTTATTTACACAGCTTACGTAATTTTATGCTTTAAATGTTTAACTTGTAGAGTTCGTAGGTTCCTTTTGTAATTCATTCGTGATATTGAGTTGACGCGATGGGAACTCGAATTTAAGATCCGAATTTACCACTTTTGACAGCAAATATTCAGTGCCCCTTCGTGTCTCACGAAAACATATTAAAGGTAATCATGAATGACATAGGTTATTAAAAGCCCTTTTTTATTATGGTCCCGGTTTTAAGGTGACATCAAAAACATTGAGCTGACATAAAACCTCTGTTGAGAGTGACCTCTTTCTGCAATTAATAATACAATTCACTTTGTTGTCATGTTTTTTATCTGACCTTAGTTTTTGTTTTCAACTACATGTGTATAAAAATCCGGTACAACTTTTTAATGTACATATTTAAATATTTCTTCACTATATACGGTATATACGGGTTTGCCTTACTGAATTTTTTATTTGACTGTTGAATCGTCAGGGATTTTTTGAAAATGATTTAAAATATTTTTAAGTTTCAACGAAGTTGTAAATATTAGTCTTGATCTGACTATGAATAAGATAATCATTTATTAGTTTATTTTTGGTCTACATAATCCGATAGAGAAAGGAACCAACTAGAACTATTGAAATAAGCGTTAGTTAACATAATAAGTATGTGCATATTATTATCTATGTGAAGTGGGTCAACTAAGAAAACAATATTTCTTTACTACTTCACAAACAGCTTTCAGTTTTGAGTATTGCAAAATCAAAGTTCTTTTGACAGACTTTTTCGTCAACTTCGCATGAACAAACCGCGTATTGTGTAAACTCAAATATTAAGCAAACGATTAAAGAAGCCTCAAATTCTAAAAAAGGCTGGATTGCATCAACGATTGTTTGATCAAAAGAATTCATCAAATAGTAATATTAATCTTAACCTGTCAATTTGGACTTTACACGTATAATTTACAGTACTCATTTTAGCATACCGCGACCCAAACAGGATATTAATCAAATGAATTAATAGTTATTATTCAATATTTTATGGCAGAAATTATGGTATAATGTTACCAGCAAAATATAGTTTAAGTAAGATGGATTGTTCTGAAAATAATTTGTGCCTTTCTATGAAATTATGAGTTCTACGTAATGGTTTCTTGGATTTACGCGTGTTACACATTGAAATAAAATTATTTTTAAGAGTTTTATCGCGGATCCGCCCAGTGACCACAAAAGCTGTGAAGTAATCGATACATCGGAAAGTAAAAAAATGTAAAATGAAACCAAATTTGCGATAATCTCGTAAAAAATAATTTTAGTTCTACGTAAGTTGGTCGTGGGTGGGTCTATATGCTACAGATATATTATTATGAAATTGATCAGTTCTGTGCTTTCATCAATTGTATATAATAAATAATCTACTTTTTTATAAAATCATCCTGCAAATACATATTAAAGGATGTTTAAAACTTGCTTAAACGCTTGAATGCTTGAATAATTTTGTAAAAAACTATGTCGGATACAACTATCATTATTACAAGTCGTAAATAACAAAAAGTTTGTTTTTAATAACATGCATTTGGTCTGTATGATGAATGGAACAGTTAGAGACGCGGATATAAATCTAATAAATAACATGATATGTGGTATAAATAATAAAAATAATTGACTGGGCTGTTCTTACGTATAAATTGTAATGATTATTTTTTTATGGCCTAGTCAGATAAAGTGGTACAGCCTATTTATAAGCGCCTCTTCCGTTTGCTAACATCTGTTCTATTATGTAAACTGTAATAAGTTCTTCATTTCAAAAAATATATTTGACGAATGAATTTAATTTGATTTACTCTTAATTTTAGACTGTTAAATAACGCAGCCTAATAAAACATGCTGGTGGTCGATTATGCAGTTTTCTTCCTAGAGGGTCTTTATGGAAATCCTTGGTGTGAGTTATGTTCAATACTCGACGTTTTTATACTTATGGTTATGATTCCTCACTGATAAAGCCTACAACTATTAATAAGTAGTTTTTGTGATATGAAATTCGAACCATAAACATACAAACACATGACACGGCAGTATCCTGAATATACTCGCAAAGTTTTTTTATTATAAAAATAGAAAAGATAAAAATAATTGTTATTGGAAAAAATAATGCTTAAAGTAACTTTTAGGCTATGACTGTAAGTTTTTAAGTTCACTTACGGTTATATACCGTGAAGTCAGGCAATTTACAATCGTCTGCATGTAATTGTGGAATAGTCATTTCTTATGTTGAATATTAAAAAAATGTATTGTGTTGCTTATTATTATATTTTGTGAACTATAATAGAATATACTGTACTTTTAATTATAAGTTTCGCTTATCTTTGTTTATATTTCTGTTGGATTAGGGATAATGGGAGCGTAAACTCGAGTTTTTGGTACTCACGACACAAGATCGGTGCATCGGTAGGATTAAGATTATTCGTTTGATTGTAGGCTTTTAATTCTATTATTAAAAAATAGAATACTTGTTTACAAAGACGCAAGCATACAAAATAAGGATAATTAAATATTATAACAAACAGCTGTATTATACAGAAAACCCGTAACTATGATTTTAATTATGCGTTTAATATTCAAAGTCTATTAAATTATAGTTTATGTAGATTAAGTTTATGGGTCATGTGACGTTTAATAATTTTTCAATGTCCTATTTTGAATAAATAAGTTATATAACGTATTCCCTTAATTTTATTCATGTTGTCTTATTTATGTTCATTGGTGTACGGTTATCCAAAATCTGGGCATTTTATAATATAAAAGAATGAAGAATAACTACCAATACTCATGATTATACACACAAATTACCAACTCCATAGTAAGATATATACGTCTTGTATTTTCTATGTCTTGTACCCGCGAATAAGAAAATAAAAGAGACTTTTAGGTTTCACAAACATAGTTACTATGGGAAAGAGAATGAAAAAACCAGGCCCCATATACCATAACTAGCAATGCACAATATTTAGGTACAATATATTACTGATATCTGACTCACCATCAGCATAGTTAGCAGGCAGTAACCTCAGGAAGACATCTCCCCGCCTTCCCCACGGGCGGTGGCGCACGTTGTTGCACTCGCCGCTAGCGCTGCGGTACTTGCTCGGCGGGCACGGCGTCGAGCTTGCCCCGTCCTCCTCTGCTGTGCAGTTTTGCCTAGGAATATAAAAAAAATATTACTATATGAACATTCTTAAGAAAATATATCACGACAAAAAAGTCTAGATAAGGAAGCATTTATTAAATAGTTGGGCAGGTGGATAAAGGTGGTGTTTTTAATCCAAAACAATCTATTTTTTACTCTAACTGTAACATTTATCATCATCATCATTAGCCCGTTGTAGTTCACTGCTGCACATAGGCCTCTCCCAAGGAACTAACGCCTCTCCTCAACTATAACTTTACGCGAAAGAAACCAATCAATGGAATTTGCATTGCAATCAGCAATGTCTTTACATTCCTCTTTACATTCAAGCCTTTGCTTGTTGATCGAAATTATATCTTTATGAAAACCAGTAATGAACATAAAATATGGCCGGATTATGTTTTTATGAAGTACAGGGACTTTACACACAGTAGCACTGCAAAACCACCGTAAAGTCTTTGTAACATCTTATCAATATAAATATTGAAATACTTACGCATCATTAGCCCCTAGTGTGAATCTTCGTTCCAATGCTAAAGCTTCGCTGACAACTCGCCTCAAGTCACTAGGGACTGATTGTAAATTGTCGTCCGTTTTGCTTTTCTGAGCGCAAGTCTGTGCTACCAACGCTATACCAAAAAGCAGTAGACTGCTCCTTAACCTGGAACAAATAAAAATATTATAAATAATGGTTTCTTAGATTTACGCGAATGTTACACATTGAAATAAAACTATTTTTTACGGATTTTATCGCGATTTGGTTTAATTTTTACATTTTTTAACTTCCCGACGTTTCGATTACTGAGCGGATGACTAATACCTCAGTCCGCCCCTTGACCACGAAAGCTGTAAAGTACCTAATCGAAACGTAAAAAATAGTTTTATTTCAATATTATAAATATTTTGAATTAAAAGAAAAGACTGATGACTGTCCCTTGAGTGGAAATGTCTAACACAAATTCTAATTAAAATTTAATAACTGTTATGTTGGACAAAAGTGGTTTACCAAATTTTTTAACGCTCAGAAAAACAATTATGTGGTCTATTGCTTTTACTCAGTTATTGTAATAATTAATAATATGTACGTTAGTGCCTTAGCACTAAGCAATTACGTCAAAGTTATTTTCTAGTAAATATATTCAATATTGTATCGTATTTACTAAAATACAAGGAGAATTCATAAAAGAGTCTACGTGACCTCTAACATTCACAAAAGAAAAGTAAAAACAACGCAATCGTCTTTACATGTTGCAATAGAAAGGCATGTCATTTTACAACCTGAGTAAGCGGATTAAATATTTTAAATGCGTACTCGTATTTTCTTTGTCAGCCTACACATCACTATAGTGCACATACATGAAAGATTTTAAGCTGGCACAGTGTAATTAGAGTTACAAAGACATTCTCTAAGATTATCCGTATAAGGCATTGTGAACATCTTGAATTCAAGTCTAACGACCTTATTCATAGACAGATTTAAAACCTATTTTACCTTCCGAATGTTTTGTCTTCTTTGCTCAAACTGAATTCTAAAGTCGTTCGAAAGAGAAAAACATTCGATAAATAAAATAGGTTTTAAATCTGCCTCTGAATGAGGTTGTAAGACTGGAGAATCTACTTTTTCTAAATACTATATATTTCCCTAGTTTCCAGATAGGTGTGGAAACGCTCTATAAGAGCTATCACAGGTGTAGTTTCGGAATGTTTAATCCATTAATTTTATGATATGAGAAGGTTTTTAAGCCATTGCTATATGACAGTAAGCTGGATTGAATGGGAAATACGCTCCGAAGTTATTCATACATTATCATTAGTAATACATGTATGTAGCTTTAAGTTTACCAATACATAACAGAAGCTAATCCTCACTAATATTCAATCAATTACTCACACAACTTGGCCTCATTGATCCCTTTTCAATAGACGTAGGTATAAATAAGTCATTAACCCCATTTTTTACGATGCATCAGTGTCAACATTCAAGGTAGGTTTATAAATGATGAAAAAACTTGTTTTAAATTATCATTTTATGACGCACACATATTTAATTTTAATATGTACAGTATGGAAGTGAAAATTCTCGACAGGACAGCAATATAATTTTTCGTTTTTAATTAGTATTGCTTTCAGATTTTTTAGAACGGTAAACAAAATCGGCATACTAATAAAAATATACATGTATTTTGAAAATTATTGACGTTTTAGACGCCAAAATAAATAACCGAAATCGAATATCTATAGTAAATGTCTTGGTAACGTTATCGTCGAAATCTCAAATATTTGTACGTAATTTAATAACTTTCCCGTGTGTCCGGTAGAGGTGCCGTATTTTTTTATTTTTTACTTGCACGACAAAGAAAAACTAAACAGCTTCCATACTGGGAATCGCTAACCGCCCATATACTCTCATAATACCTTAAATTACTGGTTATACTATACATATGTTTTCAATAGAGATTCGTAATAAAAAACTGCCTGTTTACACATAACACATACTCATATAATTATTTCCATACACGGATACTGCCAGCCCTGTTCATTGAATCATCCTGATATATTGAATAGTTTGATAATAAATCATTATTGCGATAAACTAGTAATTACTCTTTATGGGGCTAGTAATCGCCGGCTAATGGCAAGACAAAGCAGCTTATTAGAATTTACATTGTACAATAGATATAATACATTAATTAATACGTGTAAATTGTATAGAAATATGTATTTTTATAATGTGAGAATGGTATGGTGGCCATAAACATTTATTAAACGAGGTGGAGTATAAAATAAAATGCCGTAATTCTTTAAGAATGACAGAAGGTTTGTAATGTTACGAAGTTATTTTCGTTTCTTTTATTAAGATTTTATTTAGTTTAAGTCAATATATTTTTATATGTATCTTAGTTCAGGAGCATACTTTAAACGTAGAGGCTATGAACTGCCCAAAATTGTATACATAAAATCAATATTCAAAAATATATTTTATTGAAATAAATGTTAAGTTACTGCTTATTTTTTTAGAACAAAGTTATCTGAAGTAGATATTCAAAACACAATGCGTTAACCCTAATCGGTGTGGAGAAGGAGATTTATTGGTTCATACTCAGACTTTCACTAAAAACGTGTATGTTTCACCTTTAATATATTTTTCTTTAGTAATCGCGTGCAACTAACTATAAACCTTTAAATATTTATCTAAATAAGGATATTAAACAACTTTGTGTAAAAATATAAATATTATAAATATTATTACCATTTTAAAAATTCGTTACATTAATAATGAAATTAAATATAGCGTTATTAAAAATATTTAGTCATAGTTCAAGAATACATTGTATTTTTGTGTTGTGCGACTAGAAAATCGTGATATGCCACTGTTACACAACATTTTTCACATAATATGCAAATGTTTGCATTAAACATTCATGGCACGATAACGTATCTAAACGACAAAACAACATTCGCGATTCTTCGATAATTTACATATTTACCCTTAGAAATATTTAATTTGGTAGATTTATTTTTATTTAGGCCATCAAGAAATAGCTGGATAAATGCATGAAATACGCAATGGAAGTTTAATAACTTTACATTTTATTTAAAATCATTTTGATTGTATCTGTCCGTTTTCATATTCAGTTTGCATAAACTCTTCTGGATTAATTTAGATGATACGCTATTATTGAAAGGAAAGAACTAGTTGACTGGGTGGAAGGAACGAAAAAACTGTGGTAAAAATACACTATCGATAATAATACTATAACACTACATCTCTATAGTAGTTTCTTAGACTACATCTTTGTTGTGACACCACACAACTTCTGGAACTGAGGATTTTATAGGTAACACATTTACATAAATACTTTGTTCAGATGCTATTTTAATTGGGTAATATTAAAACAATAAAAGATTTGATGCTTCCATAGATGTCAACTTTATGTCCTCTATTGTAAAATACAGTTATTAGGTTTCTTACAAAACGTGAATAATAAAACGCAAATCTTAATAAAACCAGTCTCTGTTATTGAAGAGGTGTTACGTTTTAAATTATTCCAATTAAATTTGAACGATTAATGTAACATCAATCTGTAGGAAGTAAAAACCAGTAAACCGGACCACATACTTACCGATGACCGCAAGTATGCTTTCGTTTTTATCTGGCATCTCTTATGACATATACCGGTTCGTACACTTCATACTTTCTACTCAACTTATGTCATTGACATTGTACAAAAAGATAATCATTCATAACATCGGGTTAGGCAATTAAAACACCAACTTGATTTGCCGCCAATGTAACTCTATGCGTTCCTTTTTCAAAAATGTGTTCTTTTTTTGTTATAGTTTTAATTGCCATAGACATTTAAACCAGAAAATAGTTTTGTTGCGTCTGTGGCATAGTTGTACTACAGTACGATTGCTAAGCTGAGGTCGGTTTCACTATGAGAAACTATTTATTATACAAAACAATTCTTTGCAAATTTTAACAATATGTAACAGTTTTGCCGTTCACTTTATTTGTTTTTGACTATTAACTTGGTCAGTTTTTTTTATTATTATGACAATTGTTTTTGGTTTATTCTGCAAATCACAAATGGATTATTTTAAAAAAAAAAACAAGGTATTATTTCGTAATGCCTTTGCCCTTTAAGGTCAATGACATGCGATTTATTAAAGATCATATTCTTTAGGTTATAGCACTTTAAAATTAAATCCTCCATTGGCCATTAAACATGGGAAAAACCGATTAGCAACACGATATAATCTAACGCGTTGGCACAAGGCCTACGTAAATTCATTCTTGAAGATCGTCCTCGATTTTGTTCGCGCTGCTTTATGATAATTCCCGCGGAAACTTCGTGACTGTATGAGACACAATGTATTCGCCGTACTTCATTAATAGAGAATGCAAGCGCTATATCTCGATGACATCTGTATAGGAGTTGCTTTATGGTTTTAATGTACCTACGGGTCAATGTATGAACGTTAAATAACAATGAATTTTGTGCATTTACATACAATGTATTTAGAATTAATGTTTTTATTCATGATTAGTTACAGGAGTGCAATCATCACTTTCAAGATTTGATTTAGAGTATCAAAAACTTTGCAAGTGTTGGACTGACAACACTTAGACCACACCTGCTGGTGAAGCAAAAAAAATAAAACCTTGTCTTAGACTTTACAGCCAATTTGTCACGACTCAGACCAACGTTGCTTCATAAATCAAGGCTCCTATAAACTCTTAAAACCTTTCCGGGCCAACGCAGGAATCAAGATCGCAAAAACCTTAAGTTATTCAGAAAACCTTAACGTAGGTTAATTAGAAAGTAGTGTTTTTTAGCCATTGCCTTGAAAGGGGACAGGACAAGCCAGCGTGCCTCACAAATGTCAACGCGCGACTTTCAACGCTCCCGGACCTTTGCGCCTCGATCGCATGATTCAGTACGAGTCGTGGTCGAGGTAATAACATTTTGCTAATCTAGCGTGGATAAATTAGTGCTAATCTTTTGTTTGTTTTTGTAATCGTGCGTTGCACATTGTGATATTTTGCGATGATGTTAGTTTAACTATTGAAATAAAACTAATTTTACGGATTTTATTAATTTTTGGTACCACGAAGTCCGCCCCGTGACCACAAAAGATGTAAAGTAATCGAAACGTCGGGAAATTAAAAATGTAAAAATTAAATCAAGTCGGCGATTTAATCTGTAAAATTAGTTTTATTTCAATGTTTAACATTCGCGTATATTTTAGAAACCATTTGTTTAACTACCCGAATGGGTCTATTATTCCTTTATTTATGACACAGCTGCATCCTGAGATTTTGTGTTCTGTTGTGTAGTTTGTTTAAAGCTGGCTGTGAAACGAGATGTCGCGGTTCCAATGTCCGCTCTCGTGACAACAACATTTCTGATAGCTGGTACTCAAGATTTGACAATTGGTTTCCTATTGGGGTTAAATTGTGGCGTTAAATTTATGTGCGTGGTTATTACAAAATTTTCATAAATATTGTAATTATTAACCGTCTCCTTAATAGCCCATCATTCTATGTTTAATGATGAAAAATCGTTTAAAATCACTTGTTTTATTAATACTAATTAATTAAATCGATCCTTAACATTTACATCTAGCTTAAAACCATCATTTATCAAACATTCCACGTACAAGTAGGGCTCAACGTCCAACATTGAAAGTCGAAATCGGAATCGTAAATGCCGCGTTAAGTAATAAAATGCATAACATAATTGCTCCCAATTGAATATTCTTCAATTAATATTAAAATATGCGTCAACAAGTAGGTTACTTTAGCCACCTTTATTTGACTAAAATTATGTAATGTTGAATGATGTGGATATTTTCAACCGAGACAGTTAGTTGACAAGTTGCAGAGGAGTTGAATAAACTAGATCAATACGTCGTGCTGAATAATGTTACTTTAAACTGGTTTGTACGTGCAGTCCTCGCCTTTGTGAGCTAATATCACGTAATATCGCGGTTCATGAAAATTTAGGTTGTCCTTTATTTTTGGCGGACCTATGTTTTGAGCTTATTGTATTTAAGGTATTTTATTTAGAACTATAAAGTTATTAAACATACATTTTGTTTTCGAACATACATATTCAGATGTTATCATTATTTTTTTACAACTTCAGTGTATTGTCTGAAAACATAACCGTGACACAAGAGCTTGTAGATTCCAGACAGACATAAATATTTGCACGATCAAATATGTGTATATTTCTTAACAATTTAAGCATTTACATAGTTTTATAGCTAAATGACCAAGCTAAGTATCGTAAAATTAAATTCTTCACTCATTAGTTGAGTTAGTACGTTGTTTACTAATCCGTTGCCTAACTGTTGTTACTTAGTGGATTTGCAACAAGCAGATTGACGTCTATAGTCATTTTCCCTGGACCGGTGTCAAAGGTTACTGTAGATTGTATTCTTGCAACATTCAGGCCCTCAGTACAAGACGCAACGCCAGTTTTGTCTCCACGTAGACTTACCTAGTGGCTACTAGTTACTTAAGCCTTCAAGACAAAATATTTGAAGTAAAATTTCATAGCCCAGTTGTTTTTAATGTAGGAAGTAATTACAATACTGTTATTAAGGCTTCAGGTATCGACATACTTATTAAAAAATGAACCTCTTGTTCATTTATTCAGATGATGATTCTGCCAATTTTGTCAAACATTTAAGGGTCCATAAACCAGGTATCATAATGTATTGTTGAAACTGTTGCTGCATTTTTATACGTTAAAAAAACACATATTAAGACTGTGATGATAGTTCAAAACATATAACAAACATAATATGATATGACAAAATATACCTATTGATTAACAATTCATCAATTACAAATACATTTCAATGTCGAGCTAATGAAAATTGTCCACAGCCTCGATCATTCCGACATTAGCCGGCTAAAGCGAAAGTTGCGGTTCAATTCGCTAACAATACGTGACCAAAAAGTTTGAATGCTTAAAACGAATACCTGCAGCGTATGTTGGACAAGGTCAGATGTGGCGACACTTGACGGAAATAACTCCGCTGGATGAGACTCGCATTTATATGACTTATGGGTTTCGACTGTTTTGTCATTTATGTCGCTTTGGTACTTCATGTTACTAGATGAAGTCCTAAATATTATAGATGGTATATATGAGGCTTTGCTGTAAGAATCACGCGGCACCAAATCTCTATGAGTTGAGAAAACACGTCTAAATTAAGTAACTAGGTACAAGATTTTTTTCCATTACAAACATCTCACTACAGAAGATGGGAAAGTTTCTGTATCGGTGCAACTAATAGACGATTGGATATAATGATCTGATATCGACATGAAAATGACATAATTTAGGCATTAAGAATATATTTACATACATAGACATTCGATCTATAGTAACAGTATTCATTGTATTAAATCTAGTTTATTTGAATATAGCGTGCGTGCAATAAACTATTATGACTGCAATGTCTATGAAAGGCCATTTCAAATTCAATGTTACATATGTATTTCCTTAAACCTAATAGACTAGTATTTCGTTGATAGATATATTATTATATGTAAATAATAGCTTTGTTATTTAAAAAATGCGGTTTGAATGTTAATTAATTTATCCTTCAATTAATAAAATAGTTTATTTATGCGTAGATCTGATTATATTTCTATTATTCTTTAATGAGCCATTTAATTAATATACAGTTGCTCTGTGTTTTAAATATTGAATATTTAATTCCTATAAAAGTAATTTACTTATTTTTTTAGAAACATTTTTATTATAATAGTATTTATTTTAACCCTTTATCGCTTGTCGACGTATGTCGTATCCAGAGATTTGAATATTAATCCAATGTGGATATTTGAATCATTTGAGAGTTTATGCGGACACCCATTGTTCGTTTGGGAAGGTTACGTAAATACACACGCATAGACACTTGCGTAGTTGGATTGAAATACCTGCATACACATGTTTATATTTATTTAAAGCACCAATAAAACCTCTTTGGTGGTTTAACTAACTCAAGTAAAAGAATGTGAGAATGATATATTAAACATACATACATTCACGCCTTTTTCCCGGGGGAGTAGCACAAGGACACCTAAGATTTGTCTGGTATTTCTGTCTAATATTGTATTATAACTCTAATTTTTTTTACCTGCATCATACAACCACACTTCGCCAGCGTGGTGGACTATGACTCTGTCAATCGAACTCACAGTTCCTCGATTGTGGGCTGAAATAGTACAGTATAGTATTCTAGTACTAGGCAGAGATCTTTTCACATTAAGTTACTTAACAGCTTAAGTATTCCACTAAAATATTCATAAGTTGTTGATTTATCTCTTAAAATTAGTTATAAAAAACGCTTCTTATTTATTTCGAATGTTGTTTTCGTAACTTTAACAAATTCTTTTGTTGTAATAAAATGATTTATGTTAATTAATAAGAGTCATTATTATTGTAATGCTTAAACGAGTTTTATTTGAATATTAAAGTATTTTTTGCATTTTATTTCACAACTTACGTTTAAACTGTTATCGAAGATCTTGAATATATTTATTTATGAAATTATTATATGTTGTTATCGCTTACAATTTTATATCTGGAATAGAGAAACCGAAAACTAATGATATACTATGTAATGTAAGAAACATTATTTGTATACGTAAAAAAATGAAGAGAAAAACATTATATTGAGCTCAGCTGCAGGAAACTTCGAAACTCATATTATATCCGCAAACACATAAAACCATCTCAAATTAAATCATAGCAATATTTTTATTTATTGCTTAAATATCCCTTGCACCATAACTCACACCAATTATTACTGTATCCAAAAAGAATAACATTAAAAGCATATTATTATATTTACACGAAAACAATAAAAGGTCGTATAAGTCAAACGGAGAACTAAAATAGTTCGAGATATACCTAATCACAGCGGCCGATGATCCGAATTTTAATGTATGTAAAATAAAAATATGCGCACGTGATGTTGAATGCGACCTCACTAACCGGACACCCACGACCTTTGTCGTATCCTGCATGCTTCTTCGATATCCAATCTCCGACTCATCTTGAATGTATCGTAGAAGTTAATGCATTAGTGATTCCCGGAAGCTATTATTGTTTTATGTCAAAACAAAAATGATTATACATTTATTTGAAATTGTTACGTATATCTTTATAATGTCATACATTATTGATCATCTCAATCCATTGGTTACTCTTTCGGAACTGTTTTCAGTTATTATCAGTTGCAATGTTACTTTTTTGTTTCGCTAAATAAGACGCTTCAGAATTCATCTCTGATTTATTTCTTTTATTGCTGCTGTATTTTTAATTTTTACTTTCTCGGTGGCGTAGTTGTACAACGGTACGATTACAAAGCTGTGGTCTCGGGTTCGAATCCGGGGTCGGGCAAAGTGATATTAAATTTTGCTACTCATTATCAGCCCGGAGTCAGGAATTTATGTCCGATATGGCGATAGATTCGCCCCCTATTACATCGTGGAACGGAAAATACATACAAGGCGAAACGTGGGTGTCTAGGTAGCACCTCTGCTTACCCCTTCTGAGAAAAAGGCATGAGTTTATGTAATATTTTATTTCTAATCAGATTCACATCTTTTCTGCGAGCCGCAGCTATTTTGGCCGACCTCGACTTAACACCCCGTCTTAATTTCCTGCATTCTTCGCTAATGTGTTTTCAATGTCGATTAAAATAAATACCTTCCGATACCGGGAAAGTGTCTTATTAAGAATCTGAATATAATATAATCACATGATTTGATTGAGATGAGTGAGTAAGCCGGATGCCGTTCGACCTTTACCGTATCCTGCATGCCTCTCCTGTCTATTATTCTGAAGTCTTATATGGAATTTCAAGAAGTGAATAGCTGTTTTGTCGATTTTAATAATATCCCTTTTTTGCTTATAGGTGTTAACATGTAAGGCAAGCTTTTAGTACGGACTAACTGGTATGCTTAATTGAGTGTTTTGATTTGTGTTACATATCAAATGATTATAAATGTAATAAAATATAGCGATCGCGCCAATCCTGTTGTCCCGGATTGTACATATTTGGGCTGTTTTTGATTATTTTATTGTTTTTTTTTAATGTATTGCGGGATATGTTTGTTTTGCAATATTAGTAGGATTTTGGATGTGGAATTTTACATATATACCACTAAGGAACAACTTTGAGATAGTTTAGAAAACTTCACACTTCACAGACCTCCCTTTTATTTGGTCGGATTTTGTTAATTCATAATTTTTTATATTCAAATTACAACATATTAATACTAAACCGCAATAACATTATTGCAATACATTCAACATTGCGATATTCAACATAGTTAAATACAGTAAATATTTAAATAAATACGATGCGAATCGTAAAGAAAATGTTGCATGCGTTACCGCAATGGAGATTAGTTACGATTCGCTTACCGGTTGCTCACTCACTTACATTTTCATTCGTATGCTAATATGATACGCAAATAGCGTGCTATTGCATTCTCAGATTTTTTGAGGATACGTACATCAGAGCACGTCACGTGATAGTTGTCTTCACCGTCTACAAACGCATATAGCGTTAGCTTGGGATTGGTGCGTGGTTGGTAGAGAGTATAGTCTGAGGATGCAGTTATAAGTATAAAAAGGTAGGCGAAAGGAAAGGCTTGTACGGTTTCTGGTAATTAATTTTAAAGGATGTTGTAAATTTAACTTATCGATTTTTAAATAACTTACATTCATTCTTTCGAATATGTTATAAATCCGTGGAATATGAATTAAAATATGATGATGGTACCGGGTTAATACAAAAATACTAAATCAATTTCGTCTAAAGCTAGGAATAACAACTTGTTAGAATAATATAATATTTAGTTTTTATTAAAGTAATGTGTTAATAACATTACAGGAAGTCGTTGGGTGCGAGCCGATTCCAACAAATTCCTGGGGAAATTCTTGTGAGATTCAGTAGTGGATTTCCTTTGAGTTACCATGATATTGAAATAAGATGCATGCATTCAACCGCATACCTCTGTACATTTACATACCCAATACCGAAATGTCGTAACATAAAAAAGATAATGATGGGAAATAATGCATTTTGGACGTATTAATGAGTTGGTAATTACAAGCTTAAGGTTTACGACGGTAATAACGTTCTTGTGCGATGCAACTAAGCATGTTAACTACTTCCGTCACGCGTAGGATTTTTAATTATTTTTTTATTTCCAACATAACTAGCTATACGTACGCGGTGCGTACTGAGAGAATGGACGGAAATTAAATTTTAATAAATGAAAATATATAAATCCTATTTAGGTTTTCAAAATACCGCAATGACGTAATAAACCTGTAATCTGTGTTAGGCAAGATGTTACACGGGTCAGATCTGAGATTTCTCTAACAAGACAAGTGTGATACTTGAAGTGTTACTACACTGCATAGCAACAAGGAAATTTGTACTAACGACTATTGCATAGTAACAGCTTGAAATAGAGTAGTATAATTTTCTATACATTCGTGTAATACATACATACATACATACATACATAAACTCACGTCTTTATCCCAGAACGGGTAGGCAGAGGCGTCACCAGGACACCCACGTCTCGCCTTGTATGTTCCGTCCCATAATGTGATAGGTGGCGAGCCTATCGCCATATTGGGCACAAATTCCTGACTCCGGGCTGATAATGAATAGAAAAACACTATACCACTTTGGCCGACCTGGGATTCAATCCCGAGACCTCAGCTTTGTAGTCGTACCGTAGTACAACTACGCCACCGATACTAATAAAAATAAACTAGTTATAGTAATAAACGTTTTTAATTCACAAAATAATTAAATGTTCAGATATATGTGAGACTGGTACCCACGACACAAGACTCGAACTTAGTGTGGGGTTAGGACTATGTATGTGACTGTTGGGTGTATTTAAATATTTATTTATTATGTATATTTGCAGCTATACATAATCTCACGCCGATATCATAAAAGTGGTAAGTTAAGGTGATATTAGTGTTACTCATCGTCCGCTAGCTAATTCCTTTTCTAAATGTGACAGGGGGATATAATCATGCTCTGTACAAATCACAGCCTTATCGTATCCGAGTTTTAAACCGAGAAACACGAAAGCTTAATGACCTCACTGTTTCCATCCTAAACTATTAACCAGTAAGTGACATATAATATAGATGTATCAAGCACGCAATACCGCACAAAAACCATTGAGCCCTCGCATTGAGCCGCGTACTCTTCCTCGTCGATGTTTGTTTTGTATGTAGCACTTGTCAATTATACGTATGTAATGCCGAGTTAAAGTGTGCCGTCTGTGTTGCGCAACTGAACGTCGTAAAAACCGTCTGCAGTACACAAAACACTTATGTAGGTTGAAGGAGTGTTTCAGTATTATATGTATACATTTAAGTAATTTGTATGTCCAACATAAGAGTCACTGAGGCCGAAAACGGCTAGGAATTCATCATTATCAAATTGATGTATATCACGGTTGTCTTGCGATTTATCAGCGAACTTAGTATACTGATCGACTCTTAAAATAAAATTATTATATTTCAATGTCGGCGTGTCGATAAATCTTTGATATCATAGGTTTGTTTCCTAGATCGATTCTTAGAAACTTTCGGTCTTACAAACACCTAGACCCGAAACAAATACTTGTAAATCACACAATTATTTGTTTCTGTGCGGGGATCGAACCCACGGCCTCATTTTTCACAGCCGGCGTCTAACTAACTGACCCACGGAGGCTGTCAGATCGTTTATTAATTTCGGTTGATAAGGAATAGTAGATGCAAAATATCCGAAAGTTATTGCAACATTCCAGACCATTTTATTGTGATAGTACCAGAAAAAAATCTTTACATGAATTACCATGGAACTGTCATTTTAGTGGATCCAAATTCCAACGTCGAATATCTTATAAGAAATATTTCAAAACGATACAATAAGTAGATTTTCTTGCGTGAGAATTGACTCTAGTACTTGACAGATCGCAGTCGGCAGACGCCGCTGTTACTACACCAATGAGGCAACGAGACAAGACGTGACTACCAATTTGCCGCAAACAGTTCACGTAATGTCTGATATCCATACCCGGATGCTGTCATCAACTTCAGCTAACATCTCAATTCATTACATGGTGTATTATTATGTTATAGTAAAATAATAGGAGTGCAATTATATTGTTAATTTTATTTTATTTATTGTGCAATATTTATGACTCATATTTCTTTCTTTTTATTATTTGTTATTTTATATTTAAGGCTACAAATCGCATTATTCCTTAACTCCAATCATAATGGAATCTAAATCAAATCCCAAAATATATTAATAAACTGTGTTCAATAATAACTTATTATTTTAATATTAAATGTTGGCAGACAGTATTTCATTACTCTTAAGTAATTATTTAAGTATTATTACTGGTTTTTACCTGTTAACAGTACCAGTAACCGGTAAAACAAAAGCCAGCTGACTGTAATAATCCCTATCTCAAGTGATTACGAAACTAGAGAATGTCTCGGTCAACAGTTTAATAAACTGTAACTTAACAAGAGATTAAATGGCCTTATTTTTGCTGCACTCTGAATCATAATGTGAGGTGATTTAATTTTATTTCTTGATGTCTTTTGCATCCTATGGTGGCTTCATCACGCATGAATATTTATTCAATTTTAATGTGCTGCATGATCTAAGAAACACGCAATTGATTTAACACATTTCATAATGGTTTCTTAGATTTACGCGAATGTTACACATTGGAATAAAACTAATTTCTCAACCACGGGTTTATTTCCTACCACATAAGTCATTAAACTGCTCCGTCTGACTAGTCAACATCCCACATAAAATGAACAGAGACACTATTTCAGAATAAATTCTCTCACTTGCATAACCTGTGCAAATATATTGACAACCACCCAATCGAGACACCCACGTGACTGTGAAGGATCCTAAAAAAACAGGCGAAGTGCGAGCTGGAATTGCGCACCTTGGGTTCTGTACTATACCACACAAATGCAAGTGAAAATCTGTAAGAAAAACAAAAAAACGTTGTAACCTCAATCTATCGGACACTATTCATTTTTTGGATTTTATTATACATAAACTATCAAACCCCACTTCCAGGTTCTTTTGACAGCCTCCGTGGCGCACCTAGTTAGACGCCGGCTGTGAAACGTGAGGCCGCGGGTTCGATCTTCGCACTGAGACAAATATTTGTGTGATCCACAGGTATTTGTTTCGGGTCTGGGTGTTTGTGAGACCGAAAAGTCTGTCGTAGTTCGTGATACCCACGACACAAGACTATATCTTAGTGTGGGGTCAGGTATGTGACTGCTGGGTGTTTTTATTTGTATTTTGAATTAAATTATTTTAGCTTGTAGTTCAATAGGAAGTATCAAGTAACTTATCTTAACAGGCATACAGGCGGACGGACAGATGAAGTGATCCTATAAGCTCCCGTTTTGACATCATTGGTACGGAGCTCTAAAAACACGAAAGCAATTGTATTACGGAGCGGAACGGTGATCGATCTGCTATGGTTTAACCCAGCTGTTTTCGTCACGTGAGAGTCGTCATAGTACTTGCAGCGGTTCGAGTGCTGCAAAGCGCTTTTGCTCTCGGCAATTAAGCTGTCGGTGTGGCAATGGCTTGCGAAAACTCCACAGCGCGGGGAAAATTGGTTACCTAATGCGCCACAATGGTCCGGGCTTGTCTGTGTATATTGTTTAGATTATTAAATAATAGTCATGTGGGGCAATTTATTTCGCGTTATATTGTTTGAGATTTCGCGTGTTTGTTTTATAGTGTTTTGTCTAGAGCTGGTAGAAATGTTATATTTATTATAGTTATTACTGTGTTTTTAAAAATCGTAGCTCATACTCGTAGAAGTAAATATATAAAAAAATTGTCCAAACATATAACAAGTAAGTAACATTTGAGGCATTATACGGTTTATGTAAAATTAAAAACGAGGAATCATAATACAAGTCAATAACATAAATTTCATAACTAATACTTAATGTTAAATCGAAACAAAAACGTAAGATTTAGCAATGTTTATTGGAGTCTATAAAATCAGCCAGTTTGCCAAACCATTTGAGCACTTATTCTCGATTGTACGCCAACAATACTGGTACTCCCAGACTAAATAATTAGTCAATGTTCAATGAAATGTCTTTGAGTGAAGCCGGCCAAGCGTGGCCTTGTTACGAGTCCACACCCGGCCTGTTACCAAGCGAGTCATTAGGTCAAGTTAGGTTGGGTGTAAACTTGGTTAATGTAAAAATACTGGCGTTTTCTTGACCGTTGGTTTATATGGCCTAGAGTTATTTGTCCGTGTTTGAGCTTGACACATGTGTGTTAGTAAAATATACGTACTGTCGCAGTAATTTTAGTGTAGGACAATGTTAAAAAAATAGAAAGGAGTGAATTTTTATTGTAAATTTTATTTTTTATCAGTTAAGCATGATAACTCGCTAGCTTTTGATAGAGGTGCGTGCATTCTATGAACACGTGCAAACCATAGGCAACGAGAATGTATCATGACGCGAATCTAAACGCTTTTGTCTATCATTTCCTTTTAGAGGGTTAATTTCTTTGATATCATTTGAATATATTTTTTTCACTTAGCTTTTAAGTTATAATGAAAATAACACAGATAAAACAGCTAAAATAAGCCATCTAAAGTGATACCGTACGAAATTCGCAACGCACAATCAATAAAATCGTATGCAACCTCAAATCGATTGTTCATGAATCATTCGAGTGGACTCTCGATTAATTTTCTACAAACATATTACGCAACTTGTTTCCATAGCAGGCAATTACACCGAGGAAGAACAATTTAATTCCCCACGTTAATCGGCCGGATAATCGGCTGTAGGCGGCAAGACTATTTTATAGGTGTCGTGTACTTTCTCACGATTACAATAACCGTAAATCGATGAATGCTTTTAACCGTACGTTTAATTACTCGTTTGTAAATTAAACTTGATCAATCAGAACAAAAACTATGATTTTGAATTTTAATAAAATTAAATATAAGTATATCAGTTACCGTAAAATGGCAATCCTGGAAAATTTCGATAATACAAATTATATTTAATGTATACAAAAATAAAATAAATACTTAAATAAATAATAATAAATAAATAATATGTTCTAAAAATATATTTATATTTGAATAAATTACTGCTAATGATTATCAACAGGTCTATATTCAACGTATCTAATGTATTTGAATACAAATTGCTCAATATATAAACAGCAATAATCACTTATTTCATTAAACGATACAAAAATATAAAAATATGCTTTTAATATTCAAGGTGGTAAACAAATTAATTACATGCAAATAGAATTGGATTCCCTTTACCATTGTAACTACATTAACCGTTTATAACCTCAGTTCAATTAACTGTCAGTTAATAAGTTTAAGATAGGTTGACTGGCCTCAGATTACTTCCTAACATGTCATGACCTTACGCCCGCACGACTCAGTATGGACATCCGGACTTCGATATATTTAACCATAACTTCCTTGTTAATACAATGTTAATTTATAAGTGGAATCATCCGAAATTAAGGTGTTATTTAAATAAGTGTTAGTGCCAATAAAAACAATAAAATATTATTTTTAATAGGAAGAGCTTTGTCATTGAGTTTATATTTCTGTGGAATTGTTTATAATGTAAAATACATTGTTTATATTCTTTAATCACTCCAGCATTTTGATAAAAGAGTGGGATGATAACTGATTTATACGCAATATTGGTACATAATATTAATATTTGTATTTGTATTTGGGTGTATATTTATTTATTTATAATATGAGAGTGGATACATCGAACAATTCAATTTGAATAATGATTTTTTATTTTGGTTCTATTTATATCCTTAAGTCTCGGGAAAACTGCGTTTTGCAAAACAAAGCTTCAGATAACCCTATAATTAAAACTGATATAGATAGTACTATTTTAAAAATAGAATACAAAAATTTTAACAAAAAAAAATAACCGACTTCAAAAAACTGACAAAAAATCCTATTAAAAATAAAACTCTAAAAAAAGAAAAAAATCTGACTTATGACAAACTAAAATGCACTAAAAAGTAAAAAAATAATTGCGTGTTTTTCACGCAAGATTGTATTTATACACATATATTATGTATCCAGTTAAACTTTATTGTAACTCAACACATACCTATGAGTAACAAATAATTATAAAAACATTTAATTACAGTTCACCTAAGCTAAAATTTGAAATATATGTATGCACTACTTAAAAGACAATCAAATTATTAGAATAATGTACAATTATTATTATTTTTGGAGTCGGTGTCAGCCAAGTTTTATGAGTTAGTAACTACATAAACGTCAGATATTATATTTTATTGAATTAAGGTTAATAAACAATAAATCAAAACTAACCGCGCCTCTACGCGGCCCACATAATAGTATAAGAGGATATTCGTATAAAATAGATTTCATAAAGTTGTTGTCATTTAATATTGTCAGGTATCCTTGGCTGACACCGACTCCAAAAATAATAATAATTGTACATTATTCTAATAATTTGATTGTCTTTTAAGTAGTGCATACATATATTTCAAATTTTAGCTTAGGTGAACTGTAATTAAATGTTTTTATAATTATTTGTTACTCATAGGTATGTGTTGAGTTACAATAAAGTTTAACTGGATACATAATATATGTGTATAAATACAATCTTGCGTGAAAAACACGCAATTATTTTTTTACTTTTTAGTGCATTTTAGTTTGTCATAAGTCAGATTTTTTTCTTTTTTTAGAATTTTATTTTTAATAGGATTTTTTGTCAGTTTTTTGAAGTCGGTTATTTTTTTTTGTTAAAATTTTGGTTTATTTTTTCATTTTTAGTGACTTAAATGTTCGATAGTAAAATTTTACGTACACAGCTTCTGGTAGCTTAAATAAATTAATCTTAGGTTCTCATAAGAGACAATAGACCGTAATTTTTTGTACATCATGGTACTTTTTTTCTCAATCGGCAGCAAGAAAATACTGTGTAGCGTTTTGCCAAAAATTTGACGAGCAGCAACCCCGGTTAGCGACTGGACTTCCACAAATTTAGGCTTCGTTAGGTATATCTATTGTTGGTGCGTAACAACGTTTGATATGCTCCGCGATTAATTTTAGTAGAAATGATTTACCATTACCTGCACCACCCGTGACAAAGTAACAGCTGACTTTCTCGTCCTTGCAAATTGAGTTTGATTGCCGTTAAGACTTTCTGAAACACATTCTTTTGTTGGATATTTAATCCTCGAATGCTTCTTAGGAACAATTCATCCGACATGACGGCTCGTTCTTCCATGTTTTCACAAAAGTTATCATCGTCATGTACAATTTGTTCACCAACACATAACAATCGGCAATGGATTTCATTACGGAATGGTATATGGCATACTATTAAACTGTAATAATATGATTCTTTGTCACTATTACAATTTACAACAGATCTTCATGATTTATTGGTATAGTCGCCGAAGATATTGACTATTTACATGTTTGTTCTTTTTATCAACCGCCCCCCTCGCCCCTACCCCTACTTTCATCCACCACTGTAACTTTACTTTTATACTGAATCCAATGCAAAAAGAACCATTGGAATCGTACTCAATTTTGAGGAGTTCTACTCTCCAGGACCGAATATATTCATCAGATTTTCATGATTTATTGGTGAGATCAAAGTGTTAATACGTTTGTTCTGATGCAAAAGAAATCACCAAAATCAGTTAAAAGCTGCCGAAGATATTGACTATTTACATGTTTCTTAATTTTCTCACCCCCCCCCTCGCCCCTACCCCTACTTTCTTCCACCACTGTAATTTTGCTTTTATTCTTAATTCAATGAAAGAAGAACCATTGGAATCCTACTTTATTTTAAGGAGTTCCCCTCTCCAGGTCCGAAGATATTCATCAGATCGTCACCATATTTTTATGGGACCAAATGACAAGCACCAGCTTTCAATTAAAGAAAGAATTATCGAAATCGGTTTACCCAGTACAGAGAAATGAGGTAACAAACATAAAAAAAAAAAAAAAAAAGCAACATACTGTCGAATTGAGAACCTCCTCCTTTTTTTGAAGTCGGTTAAAAATAGGCTTGCATGTATCAAATCACGTGACAAAGGAACTATCAGTCTATAATTATTTATTTTCGGATATTTGGAATAATTTGCATATATTTTGATCGAGCTTTAATGTTCAGTCGTTGTTATTTGTATGTCTATACAGCTTAAAGATAGTTAATTGGTTGTAATCGATTTTTAACGAAGTTTTTAATTAACAAACTTAAAAGGGCTTGAGATAAAATAGTATTAAAATGTGCTCTTTGCTTTTGTTTTGATATTTTTAATTCGGTTACCTACCTTAAACAAGGATATATTGAATGTTTTTGTGGCATTAAATAACAAGTTGAGTATTTTCAATTATTTAAATGTGTATTTTCGATAAACTTTATCACATAACATTACTGATATATTGATGTTATGAGACGAGTACTCATTAACAAAAATATACGCGTACATGTTAAAACCCCGGAAGAAATTATAGACATATGAATACGTTTTTTATTGCCAACTTTTTATGTGACCACACACAGAGGCGTATTTGTAGCTGTTAAAGTTCAACATAACAATGTTTCTAACCATATGAAGTTGGCTATACAGTTGATTCACGTCATTCCTCGTAGGTATATTATTTATAGCCATTTGTTTGAATAAAACGTGTTTTAGGCTAATCGCCGCGACGGCCTTCGCTCGAAGGTGCGACAAAATGGGTTGGATCGGCAATTTCAAACTATATTATTATAATTGCGGCTAAATATATGTTAATAATCTTAAACGCATGAAATACACGGTTAAATCACCAGACTTATAATTGCAAGGCCTATGAGATGATACGATCGCATAGGCGTTTAAAGTACATGTAATATGGCAAAAATACCAGAGTTATAGCTAAGGTATTAAATAAAAACATAATATTAAAATTACATGCCTGATATATGCAAGTGATATAATTGGGTTCAAATAAACCTTTATTTCTTTTATCTGTCCTTATTCGCTACGTAACTTTTTATAGATATCATAGAATTATTTATCTATTTAAAATAGGTACCATTAGTTCCCTGCGTGATATCAACTCTTTCGGAACTGGAGCTTTTAGTCATTAAAAAAAGAAAAAGAAGCAAAAAAAAGAAGACAGTTCGTGTTGCTGCAGGAGTTTCTCGCGCCGTTTCTTCTTCACAGCTACAACACGTTCCGAAGTGGTGGTAGCAGTAATTAAAGATTCAAAAGATCTTGTAAAATACTATTTGAATAAAGAATATTTAGATGTGATTTGAGTCTACTACGCCGACCTACTGCGATTGCTAGATGTAGACATCAAAATTCATCACAGGCATATGAATAATAATGATTTATCCAAGCCAAAAGTCACGTAAATTTCTGCGGTCGGCCAAGAATACTTGCATGAAAATTGGTTGTATTTGTTACTACATTCAATTACAAACAGCTCTTCGATTTTTTGTCAATAATTTATACAGATGCAGTATTACAAGGCGGTTACCACGCATTAAGTGGCGTGTAATAAAATTGTGTAATAGGTAAAGGAAGGAAGAAAATTATAATCACATGTTGCTGTAATGGCACGCGCTCTTATCTAATACGGGCCGATCACGTGACCGTAACATTTCTCGGACATTTGCTCTCTCTAATTGAGTATTATCATAGACTGAAAGTATGTGGATTTTAGCGGTATGGGTAAATTTGAGCAAAATTTGTACTACCTAAATATTGTGTATGTTGGTATAACTTGAAATGTTTAATGTTCTACTGTTAGTACCTGATCTTCTTCTCTTGTAATAGGATGAAAGCCTTATGGGCTAAAGTCTAATGCGGTATAGAAGATAAATAAATAAAGCATTATTTAGCCACAGCTTAGTGGGTTCTCGATATTATCTACCAACAATTATGTATTTTTTTAAGCATGTTAAATAAAAGAAAAAAAAATGATTGACTTTATTTATGATGAAGATAACTGAACGGTTCAGAAACATGTGCAAGCCGCTTGTTGACTATATAACACGGCTTTTTTGCTGCTAATAATGCATAAAAACAACCAGAACCAACAATTTAATGTGGCCGTCTAGACACGACGGGACTTGAATTTTATTACCATCAAAAATAGTCTCAAAAAATCGAATTCGCCACTAAAATGAAGTCTAGATCTCATAACACATATCGTTAAATAAATAAACTGGCAGTACCATACTAGGCCAACATGCATTAGGCCAGCGTGGTAGATTATAATAGAAGCCCGTGCCGTGCAGTGCGATGTATATGGGCTAATAAAGATACAAATACAAATGCGATACTTCAAGCCTTGTCCGTGATAATGAAAGTGGATACGTCAAGGCCTGAAGGAAATCGAAATCTCGTTACGTAAAAGGAAAGCCGAGGTTCGGGTCACAGCGAGTTGACGTCTTGTCGTGTACGTATCAGGAAATGTATTGAATATATTTAATAGTAACACGTGGTTGGTTTCTATGAGATAGTTTATTAAGAATGATGACTTCTTTATCTAATTTTATCACATTCATTGTACTTTCATCTATTTTTTCTTCCATCAAACAGCAGTGTAAATGCACTGTTGTGTTCCGGTTTGAAGGATAATGTAGCCAGAGTAACTACTGGACTAAATGAGACTTAACATCTTATGCGTCAGGATGGTGAGCGCAGTAGAATACCAAGCATTGCTTTATAATTCGTGGTGTTACTAGTATCTATGAGCCGTCGTATCGCTTACAATCAGGCGAATGGCATGCTCATCTCGCCTTTCATAGCATTTTCTTTTACTACAGTAGATGTGTATTAGGGGTCACATGGCAGCAAAATTGGTCCGTAAACTGTAATGTCAAGAGGTCGATTACAGATGGGAAATATGTTTTTATTTACATTGGTAATACATCGATGGCGATTCTGAATAAGTAATACGAAGGCGGGCGTTAGCCAAGCTGCTAATTGTTAAAATAGAAAAATATACGCAACACTATTTCCAGCTATATAAAGAAATAATATGCAGCAGAATTACCAGAATAATAAATAAAAAATTAGTAGAAGAAAAATATAAATACAAAATAAAGAGAAGTATAAATAAAATTAAAATAAAGGTGACTACGTTGAAGATTCGTAAGTCTAATGACCCACATTAGAAACAATGCTGCATTGTTTTATGTAATCATTCAAATATGTAACGTTGTTGTAATAAATATAATAAATGTGCACCTCCGTATGCAAGACCTTACGTGGCCTGAGGCCAGGAATTAGACCAAGGTCTTAACACATGTATATGAGATCAACAAATATTTGTTTCGGGCCGCAGTGTTATCGAACAGAAAAGTCCCACGTAGGAAACTGAGGCATCAATCTAAGAGGCACAAAGTACAGGATTAAGTAGGCACTCCTTGGTATTTTTTTTATTATTATCCTGGCTCAACAAAGTGACTACACTGCACCTAATGTTAACCGAAATACCTTTCAGTTTGAGCATTGATTAGCAACGGACACTTATTTCTTGCCATTTGTGATAATAATGTCTGGCCAAACTACTGTTTCTATATGAAAGAAGGATCCTACATGATATAGGAATCGTATTTTACAGGGCATCGGGGCTATGAATATAACTTTAGTCTCTATTATTATAGAAGCGTATGCCGTACAGCGAATTTCAATTTCATTTAAACAGTGTAAGTTGAGCAACATTATACGCCAGTACCAAATTATGGTATTATCGGTATGCGGGTGGTATTATGTAGTTCTTGCTTATGTAATAACGTATGATATTCTAACAGCCTTATTCATAGTCAGTTTATAAACTTATTCTAGTAATCGATCGTTTTGTCCCTTTCGAACGATTTTCGAAATCAGTTCGAGCGAAGAACACAAACATTCTATAACTAAAATGGGTTTATAAACTGATTCTGAATAAGGCCGTGACACTTTTATATTATTGTTGTTTCGTATTATTTTATCTACTTGACGTCAGCCCTTTCGGAAATATGGGTTCAACATTGCTTACCACGTTGGGCCATCACGGATAGGTAGACTGCAAATTCTTATCTTAATTATTGTAAATAAATACATTTTCCTTAAGATATTTTCCTTCATAGTGAAACAAGAAATACTTAGCTATGTGTTACTATACCGACAGGAATGAAGACTAACAAATTGATTAAAATAAATTACTTTTAGTTTCATATTGTATTAATTATTCAATCATTAAATTAAAAATATCCATTGAATTAAATACAAAATATAGAAGTTGAAAATGAATAACGTTTTTATAAAAAATTCCTAATTAAACCTTTTCATGTCACGTCATGTACCCAGTCAGGTTCTATTTATTTGGCGGATGACTATCATCTGACGCTTTAGAAACCGTTCCCTATAATGTATGTTATTATATATGGCGCAGTTGATTGAACGCTAGCTTTGAAACATGAGGCCGCGGGTTCGATCCCCGCATGGAAACAAATGTTTGTGTGAACCACAAGTATTTGTTTCAGGTCTGGGTGTTTGTGAGACCAAAATTCTCTCGTAGTTCCTGATACCCACGAGACAAGACTGGGTCTTAGTGTGGGGTCAGGACTATGTATGTGGCTGTGTGGTATATATTTGTAGTATTCCGCATACGAGCGTGTAATTCAGTAGCGTTACGCAAGAGCATTAGGCGCATCGTGGCCGCGCGTCGCTCATAACAATTGCGACCTGCATCGAGGCGGTGTCAGGGCGACGTTGCGTCATACATTTTTGTTACTGGATCACGGACTTGCACTGTTACCTCACCTTTTGGGCGTGTGGATATATTTATAGTCTTTGGGGTTGATATAATTATTTATTGGGTGATCAGTATTGAAGTCGCGTCGATCATTTGTTCGTTGTAAAACAGAAAAAACAATTTGGTTTGGTTTCTTGTTTTTTTGTTTACTAAACCAAAATCTAGTAATGTTGGAATATTTGTAGCAAAAACAGTCGGTCTTTAGTGTCGATGAATATAATATATAGATCTCGTTTATATGTTTTAAATATTTCAAGTTAATTAAAAATCAGAGTAAAATAGTTCCAAAAAATAAATTTAAACACAATAAATGACGTAAGTTACGTCAACAATTTAAAAGAATTAATAATGCCTCTGAAAATAAGACTTATGAGAACGATTCACTACTATAATGCAAATTACGCTACAAAAGATTTCAACGCTATCAGCGTAGCTTACCATTATTTGTGTTTACTCTCTTTCAAATCATAAACTAAATGTTGCAAACATTACTATATATTACAAATAAAATTTGATTTTTCCAAATTGCGAGGTTAGTAACACGGCATGAGTATAGATCCAGGATAACTAATAGGCTTATATTCACTCTCCATGGGATTTTAAGTGAACTGAGATATTTGTTACACATTGTTTGTTATGGGACGAATTTAATAAAAAATATTTTTGTCCTTTTTCGATAATTTAGTAGTGTTTTTCAATTTTATAACATTCAAAATCAAACACAGATAGAGAGATCTACTTACCTTACGAGTTTTTATTTCCTCTTTTTGTTTTAATCTTATTTATTTCATTTGCAGGAAATATTTAGTCACGATCGTTGTCGAATAACACGTGTGTAACACACACACACACACACACACACAAACCCACACACATACACACTATGTAAGTATATTCGTGCGGTTTTATACTTTATCAGTTCATTAACAATACCCATCACAATAATTAATTCATGGATTTTCTACCCATCTTTTCTTGAAATCGATATTTTCCTGTTATTAATACATTATTTACACTATCGTTAGCGGAAAACAAGGTGTTACGTCAACTCATAAAACTGTAAGTGTTACAATTTTATTACTGTTCTTAAAATACCTGATTTTATGCGTCTTGTAATATTTTTTGAATCGGTGTTTAATAAAAAATATATATACAAATTTGAATTGAACCTATTACATTCTGTCGTTTATGTTCGTTACTAGGCCAATAGGGCAAACAAATCGTCTCTACCTTTGGCCTCAAAACGGCTGTTAACTTCGTATATCAGCTTCCAAGGTTATTTCGCATTCCAACAAATGTCACTAAAAGTTTAAACGTCTATTGTTAGATGTTACTTGATAGTTAGTAACAAATATTTGATCAAATGTAAACTGCCTATGTTGGTTGTAGATTGTTTCTTATAATAAAAGCCTTGAGGAAAAAGACACTCCATAAATGTTATACGACTTTTATGTATAAGAGCTTTATGAGGCGCGAATATGTCCTGTTTAATAGTCTTCGTGGGCGTCTGTCTACGAGCATTCGGCTCGTTTGATAGTGAGCGGTCACCACCGCTCATGGACCTTCGCAATGTCAGGGGTGTAGTACAACCAGGTCGCTGCTTACAGTCAGGAGTTACTCTTTTTAAGCCTCGCTTAACGAAGGACAAGTCATAGCGCTCGGGGATCGAATGTCGTGTTTAGCCCGCGTATAATCGGTTTGGAGCAGGACAACCTAATTCTATGGGTAAAGTATACACTTTTTGAATAGCACTGAACTCAGCAATATAACAAGCATAAGATTACTTTTTCGTACGAGTACAAAAAAGTTTTATCTCGCGTCTAGACAATTTTTTGTATGATTCACAAATATTTGTTTTAATTCTGGTTGTTATGACACTCTTTGGTACCTCAAAGGATCAGAATGGTCCGTGTGATGGAACATATTAATTTATGTTTCTAAAATTGATAGTTATGCATCCTAAAATAAATAATTTCACCTCAACACACCCAGTATAAATATTAATAAGTATAAATTACTTTTAGCTTTGATTGATGAGTTGCGTTTTACATTCATAAAAATACAGAAAGTGTTGCGCAACGTAATGAGGAAGTGGCTCAGAGATTTAATTACACCATCGTAGGGTATTGCATGCTATTCCAAGTATGCTGACTTCTTGAGTATGTGTTGTCAGGATAGTAGAAATAATATCACGGTTATTCATTAGCGATGTGTGATTTATGTTTGTACTTTACTGAGTTATGTATTAAGTATGTATTTGTAAGTAAGGCTTTAAAGTTCTGGGATAAAAAAATATTGTGCTTCAGATTATTGTATAAGAAATGCGAGTACTTAAAATATAATATTTTAATGAAGATTTTCAGGATGTAGGTTGAAATGAATTATATATTATGAAAAATCAATAAAAGATATACATAGACTTTCATACTATAATATGTGCCTAATTGAAGACATATATTTTATAAATAAACTATTAATTTTAATTATAATATCTAAATTGTAAGTACATAAATGTACTTTTGTAATGTACTGTTGGGTGTATTTATAAAATATAAACACGGCTCGTTTAATGGTATCTACGAAACTTCAATGCTTTGTTAAGACGTTTAACGTCTAATGATGAATCCTTGACACAAATACAGATTGTGTGATATTTATCTTATTTTTAGCGTATACCTATTTCAGTTGAAGGTGTCAATATTTAATGATAATAGTCGGCATAACGAGTCTTTCAAACTGATTGACGATATAACTGCTATGTTGCTAATTAGCTTATTATCCATAAAATAGCAGTTATTTTCAGATATAAAATAAGCGTTATGAGTAATGATGCTATATTCGTTATTTTAGGACAGAGGTCAAGACTATAGGTACTTAAATTGTTAATGAGATAGATATAGTACAAATTAATGCTATTGGAAAAATCGTCATTTAACATCATGAATCACTTATATAGAAACCTGGTTAAACAATTCTGATAATATTCTAATAATTTTATGGATATATAAACACTGCAATTTATCGGTAAAATCTAATTTTTAGTTCATAAAAGATGATACAAGGTTTGGGCTATGTGAAATAACTTTTGTTTACGTAATTAATATAAACTTGATTGTAACTCGTTTTCTGTGTAATAAAATTAATAAAGAAAATTGAATGCGTAACATTTTTGGTATTTTATTTTAGACACTAGACAGTCATATGGAATACTTAATTTTATAATGTGTTTACATACGTAGTTTCAGTGCCAAGAATTATTAAAACTGAAATAAACCAATTAATAATGTACCCTACTTTATTCATACATTATGTTTACTGAAATAATAATATAATAATACAATTACTATAAGTAGAAAATGTAAATATAAATGATTAAATCGTCTATAATTAACTCTTGCATACACCTCTACAAGGAACTTCTCTGTCAGGGACAATGTCTGGACACAGCGGCACCATTATAAAAATAGGAATGTAAGCAAACACGAACCGTGTGGTCAGGAGTACCCAGCCATCATATCATATAATACAAAGATTTCCTTGTTTACATTAAACGTACCGCAAAAACGTTTTTATTCATAAACCTAACGCCCACATTAAAAAGATAAAAAAGATTAGTCTACAAAAATATATCCTTTTCTGGCAACTACATATAAATAGACATATAGATGTATGTCTACACGTTTGTAGACGCCCACGCATAGCAATATTGCCTTTTAGGATGAGAAATAAAGATAATATTTGATGTTTAGATATCTGCTGCTATGTATGTATACATTACACCTCTATATATTATATGTATGTATCGGGTTTTTAGCATTTAAACACATTGATGTAACTCTAACCTCGAAAAAAACTTTTAGGTATATGTATAGTACAAATATAGTACAAATACAGGCAGAAAGGCCTACGATTTAATGACGTTAATTTTTTAGTAAGAAATTATAGATAATTTTAATGTTTGCCTTATGGTTATATTCGGCAGAATATGCTTACTGCTTATGCTAAAAGTGCGTATCATATAAGTAAAGAAATGACAGAATTCGTATAGAACATTGTTGTAAGTAGTTTTTAAGCTCGTTGTTTGTATAATTCAGAGCATACTTAGTTTGTGTTTTTTTTTCATTTTGCCGCTACCTAAGTCATTCAACTAATAAAAATAAAAGTTATCATTAAATTTTGCCCTCAATATCACTTCAAGTGCTACGAGTTTTTAAACATTAACGTATTGTACTTAAGTTAACAATTAAAAAAGAATATATCGAGGTTTTTATTATTTCAGTGAAGCAAATGATATTTATGTTTTGATGCTAAAAAAACCAATTTATATAGTAACAAAGCCTTCTTATATTAATTAAATGAATTAGGTTTTAACCCATGAATCTATATGATGCGATAGTACATGAAATCTAGAATGAATTTTCGAGACTTTTTTGTATTCTCTCACACTTATTTCTAAAACCAAACTAAGCATAGCACGATTAAAAAGATGATAAACAACTTTTTTCTTATTCCACACCGAACCAATATAAATATATCATGGTCTTTAAACATCTTTATTTTGCATATTATACAACCGATTTAGCATATTAAAAATAGCATTTCAAACAACAGCAACCCACGTTCGTATTCTCAACTGTTTCTCATACGTAATAAAACATTCACTACAACACGTGTCACGAACGCTCAAAAGCCTTTGATCTCGATTGTTGATAAGCGAATAAATAACAACCAGGAAGTTGTTTGGACAATTTAATTAAATATGCCCAGACTTACAATCCCACAACGCGCCATATTCGGCATACTGATCAATCGCACACGATTTTGTAATACAATCGAAAACAAAATGCTTAAATTCGTAACTTATGCTTGATAATTCATGTCACCTTTGCATTGTTTATAAATCATACTCAAATCTTAGCTGTTATTGCTTGGTTTTAAAAAATAAAATAAATTTATTCGTATAATATCGTCTGGCATTTACGTGTATATGGAGATTATATTTTAGCGCACAGACTCTAATTATAAAGGTACTATAGCCGTAGAACTTTGACATTTAATATTTTCAATAAAATAATGAATTGGCTACTCAACCTCGACCTGCGCTGCTCTAGATATTAGTCGAAGGGAGATTTGGCGCTCGCCATTATACAGATTTGAATAAAGAAAATATTACATTATTAAAATTATGCAAAAATTATGGAAATGCGGAACTATGTATAAATAGAAATTCACTTACGCTCCGTGAGTTCCCATGTTGAACAATAGAACTGAACAAGTCACTCAAAAAAACATTTAATGGTAAACAAAGGAACACGACTGGACATGCACTTTTTGTTATTATTTGTAATGTCAATATTGTAATTATTTGACGCGAGTCGGTGGGGCCGAGGCGTGTCGCGCGGCGCCCCGTGCTGGCTGGATGGTAGCCGCGGAATGAGGCTGCGGCGCGGACTCACAACAACCATCCGCGAGAGAAAGTTGCCGAGTTATCAAACTTGGCGGTTACGTCCCGCGATGACGCTATCTTCCCCCGGTTGCGTATTCGATGACAAAATTAAATTTTCGCGTACCCGCGACAATTTACGCGCTACTGACACACTGAACGGTAACTTTTATAGCGTTCCACTTTTAGTTGCTTTATGTTTATTTATTTACCTTTGTGTAATTGTAAGCTGTTGAGTGCGTGACGCTGTGTGTGCTTTGATTGATGATTTGAATGCAAAATCGCTTGTCATTCATGAGAGTCTATGGAATTTCAATCAACGATTTTTAGCTGACTACTATATTATTGTCTTATTAGGATTATTTACAATAAATATACCATTTAAAATTAAATATGCACTGTTTGAAAAAAGAAAGAAAAAAAATGAATAAAATTTTAAATTACGAAAATTCTTTTGCATATCACGGTGAAGCATTGTCTCATACCATGCCATAGACATAATAAAGATGACTGTTAGACGTAAAAGCCAGTGTTATATTGATCATTTATTGCGTAATGTACGGGTTTATATTTATTCGATTGTGAGCGGTGACCGCGCAACTTTCACTTTTGCGAATACGTTGAGAAAAGTCATGTGATAAACTGAAATAGTGAGTTAACACACACGCACGCTTCCTATACGATTTCCTTGCACATTCCTTTGTAGGGCTGCGACTTGACACGCGTTGCTTTTTTTTAATTTATTGACGCGGACACACTTTTATTATTTTTATCTTTAGCGGCCTTTATAATGTCTCTTTATGTAAGATTTATTAATAAAAAAGGGTCTAAATAGTATAAATTATACTTAGGTTTGCCATGTAAACAACATGTATGACGAAAATCGTCAGCCTAGACGAAAATACCAAACAATATAACTTTCTTCTCCATAATATATGTGTAAATAGTAGTCTCTAGACACGTATAGAGATTGCTTGGGCTACATGGTCATTTAATTTTTAATTATAAAACAATTTCTTGTAGCGTAATATTAATTGCAGCAGAGAATGTGGATTAACCTTGTGTAGAAAATGGAAAGATGAATGTTTCTGTAGAAAAAAAAAATAATATTTTGCAATTTGCGGAAGACATGAATGACACGTTTTAAATATTTGCGTAATTGATATATTAAGTTCTAGATCCCAAGGCATTATTTATTTCTTTAGAATTGAACCCAAAACCCATCTGTAGGCAATTCTTCTCGCAAGAAAGCTCTCAATCGTTAATTTTCTGCTGATTTAATGACTTAATTATGTTAGACTTACAAAGACGCGCGTTTATTTGGAACAATTGCAAAATAGAATTTAACGATTGCATTGCCAGTGAAATTTTAATTATTCTTTGTTACAACACCCCAGAAGGCTAAGGCTCGACGAATGGTAGAAAATTGAAATACCATAGTCGAAGGTGACTGACTATTTTTAGCTAAGTTCAACAAAGGTCAGATTCGTCGATAATCCACAAACATGGAATATACACAACTGTTTTTGGTATAGTAATATGGTAAAGAAAAATAATTGTGTGTAAGATACGAGATGCATCTTCGGTAGAGATGATTTGTACGTGCGTACCAATGGAATTCCATTGAAATGATATAAATTTTAGTCCAAGTTATTAGTAAGTTTCGTTTAATCTATAGTAATAAATAATTAATAATAAATTTGTTTATTTCTTAAATGCTTCATATACCAAAACTATATAGGCGGACGTAATGCCAGAGGCCTTCTCTTACAGTCTATCTTCGGATGATGCAGAAAAGATGCAAAGCAGGTTTTCACTCACATTAAAAATAATTGAACAATTACATAATTTATGTAATAAATAATATTTACATAATATTTTTTAAATAACAATTTGGTTTTATTGTGAATTGTTAGTTTTACCAGGTGCTATATCTATAACTAATTTTTTTCACCCACACCGATTAGGATGTCTTCAAGCTTGATAACATCCTGATTAAGATGTTAGATGATGTTCCTAGATGTCAGACAGCGGAACTCATGTCACACTACTGACGCAAAACAATGATTATTACAATGGCATGTATTTTCCCATCACATTTTCTTTTCAATAAGACGATGCGCATAATCACAGCACTTGACACGACGGATGTTCGAGAATCATTTGTTTACTTATCACTTTCACTGTAATTTTGGGATTATGAAATTATACCTTTGTACGTTTTTTGTCATGTTTGTAGAGACTTGACATGGGAATCATGAACGAAATATGAAACATGCATTTATACGTAAATTCACGCCTTTTTCCCAGAAGGGGTAGGCAGAGGTGTTACCACGACACCCACGTTTCGCCTTGTGTGTTCCGTCAAAAATTATATATGATATATGATAATAATTATATATGATAGATTTTATTTTTAATATAGGGCTTTAATATAAGTTTGTTTAGTGGGCATTGGCCACCTCTGCGATTAAGATGGAATTAGAGCTTAGCCTTCGTCACATCAGCCTATTTCTTTGAGAGAATATACTTTATTGCATTCTGTTCGGCCATGTTTTTTGGAGTTCGAAAAGGCCGAAAGGGATATGACAGTGTCACTGGTTTTCACAGTCGCGCATGCTTACAGACTGTTTATTTGTTAAATAGGTGTCCTTGCGCCCTTAGTGCGTAATTTCTGTAAACGTTGCTAGGCTTTTCAAATTTTTAATATTTTGTAATCATAATTTTCAGCCGAGAAACAAAATAAAATCGGCGTGAATAAAGGCCCATCTATAGAATGCAACTTCACATATTAAAGACGATAAAACTAGATTAAGCGCGTACTATACACACTTTCATATAAACTATACGTATGTACGTTGGCGTAACAAGCACGTGACTTGTGCGATCTTTATCTGCGAATAAAAACCGGTGCAAAAAGTTATGGGATGCGACGAGTGTGTTAATATTATCTTTTTGGTTTGTGGAATATGTTTTTCTATAAAACATAATTATTTGTATACTCTATAGGACATTGACATGTTAAGGTATAATTTTGTAAATATATCATGCATATATGTTTTCTTATATTGACTCGATACTGTGAATACAATGCACGTAATGTTAAGTGCAGTTTAATCTAGGGTATTCACTGATGCGAAATAGTAATCTCTAGCCGCTCGATTATATTTTGCCAGCCTGATTGTATTCTGATATATGTATGTAAACAAGTGAAGTCGAGACAAGACACTATGACTGGTCCTTAAATGCTGTGTATGGTGGTCACTATACGGACACAAATATGAAATATATAGTAACTACTGGACATTTAATTTATTTCCAACTCCTCCTATTAATTTAACTTTTTTGATTGATTTCGTTGCGGGTTAAAGACAAGTTAGACATTCCCGGAGACGCGCTGAGCTTCAATGTTCAGTGTCATTAAAATGCGTGCCACTGTTGATCCTGGCTTACAGGAGTTGCAGTGGCGGGTGTGAGGGCGGGACAGTCTCCTAAAACTACTGGACATCATGAGACTTAACATCTTATGTCTCAGAATGTCTCAGTGTTGTTTTGTTTTGCTACTGTCCATGAGCGATTGTATCGTTTACCTTCAGGCGAATGGAATGCTCGTCTCGCTATTCATATATATACATATATAGGTATATAATATCCTACCACCAGTTGTGTATATCTATATAAATACCTATTATATAGATAAGCTAGCCATTCATATCACACCATTGTACAATAGCTTTAACGACCCACAGAATCGCTCACCATTTACAATGTTACTTCTACATGGCTATAATACTCGGTAAAGCGGTGGCTAGTTATTCATAAATATTATTCAATGCAATATGAATAATTAAATACTATTTTTTCGCATTTTAAACTGTTACCTATTTATTACGTTGCGCAAGCTTCTTGGTTACAGTGGTCATTATTTAGCCCATTTTAACAAAGCTTTGAGAGTTTTAAAGTGTGTAGTTTAAAGAGTTTTTAACATTCTTACGAGTATTAATTTACCAGTATTTTTTTTAACATAGTGAAAAATAGCTGGCGTATCAGTTAAGCAACTGCCTGTCAGTCCTATATGTTTCATGTTCAATTAGTGTATGGAGATATATACATACATACATAATCGTCACGCCTCTATCCCATAGGGGTAGGCAGAGAGGCCACTTTGCTCGATCCTGACATATTACTCTCGCTTCAACCACTTTCATCAATCTCTTCATGCATTCTCGTCGGTTCAGGGTACTTTTGACCTGACCCTTGTTGAGGGTATCACCGATTTGGATGGTGTAGGTACGGTGAGGTCGACCCCTACTGACTCTTCCATCCACACTCGCCTTGTATATTTGTTTAGTTATTATCCTTTCATTCATCCTCTCTACATGACCAAACCATCGTAACATTCCTTTGTTAATTCTTGTTACTACATCCTTTTTCACTCCACAAGTTTTCATCACCACGCTATTCCGCACTCTGTCACGCAAGCTCACACATACGAGTATATTTTGAGTGCAAATCAATTTAAAAATCCAAATCATTTAAAATATGAAATTAAAACTATTTGATGGTAGTACGATATTCGTAAGCGTATTTCCGAGGCAGTGGATTCGTTCTTTAGAAATATATTTTCTTTCTATGTTTTTAGATCCGTGTATCTCGAAGTTTCTGTTAAACACGTCACAAGACCTGGTATCGTCCCATGGGATCTGGGCTACGTGTACACCGACCTTACAAAATAATCAACCAAAAACACTAACCTATTTTCTTGCATATTAATTTCCTTAACAAACTCAATTCACTAATAAAAGTAGATGTATAGTTTCTATTTACACCCAAATCTGAACAATAGCGGCGCGAGGATCAAGTCATGGGCTTTGTTACACAATGCGGTGAAAGCAGAAAGCTCTCAACCTGTCGATGATGTCACTTGTCTCAACTTCGGTAATGAACACGTTGACTCGGTATCAAATGTGTGTTGTTAGTTTATCTAATAAAACGGGTTTACTTATGGAAGGTCTCTCATATGTGAGAGGCCGCCTGGGTAGGATACTGCAATGTCTATTTCTCCCGCCAAACAGCAGTGTAAATGCACTATTGTATTCCGGGCTGAAGGACATTGTCGCCATAGTAACTACTGGACATAATAAGACTTAACATCTTATGTCTCAGGTTGGTGAGCGCAGTGGAATGCTAAGCATTGCTTTGTAAATCATTGTGTTGTTTAGTTTTGCTACTGTCCATGAGTGGTCGTATCGCTTACTATCAGGCGAATGGCATGATCGTCTCGCCATTCATTGCAATAAAAAAAAATGAAATGGTTTTAAAGTAATACGAAGTCTGGTTTTCCCTACACACGAAAATCGATATACATAAGTCTAATGCGCTATTATATTTACCAAGTACGGAGTTATTAAAAAGTATATTTTGATACATGTTAATAAAGTTGTTTTTTCTGGTTGGTTGGTAATACACACGTATTCTCCCGGATAGTGTCCGGAATACACGATGTTGGAAAACCCTGCATTTACCATTAACCCCACGCAATTGTGCCGCGTTTCAGGTTTAGTTCGTGTATATGGATATGGCTATCTCTAACTATCGATCTTTTATCTGGAATACACTGTACTTAAGTATTACAGGTATATTGTGCTACTTCGTCGTTGTTCTTTTTCATTTTAAAACTTTAATATAAGTACGCCTGCCTCGGTGGCGCAGTAGTACTACGGTTCGTTTACAATCCAGTCAATCTAGGATTCGAAACCCAGGCCCGGCAGTGATATTGAATTATTCTATTCATTATCAGCTAGGAGTCAGGAATTTTTGCCCGATATGGCGAGCTTATCGCATGTTATGACATGGTTGGACGGAACACAGAAGATGAGACGTGGGCGTCCTGGTAACAACCTCTGCCTACCCCTTCTGACTAAAAGGCGTGATGTTGCTTTGTTTGTTTTATATATAAATATGATTCGTCTTTAAATGTCGGTTTATGCGCGATTATCACATGTGTTAATAAAAATGAATTATGAAAGAACACGTTTCCTAAAATTGACTTGGTTGAGTGGAAATGATTATTGCAAACTATGGTAGATATAATACCATTTTCCTGTTTATCTAGACAAGATAATTATATGTGTAGGTTGTTCTTTGTACATTTAAATGTTATTGTGAAATTCACGTTTAGCAATCACATCTTTACCTCTTCAATAATTGACTTTAATTGTAGTGTTTCATAGTTCACACACAATTTATATATGATACATAACACATTTTTTTTGGTTGTATATATTGCGTTGTTGCCTTGAATTTAATCTGGCCTTAACAATTACTATATAATAACTAAGATCGACGGATCATAATCTTCCGGCCACGTGAGAAATAAAGGAAATCTTGGAAAAATATTTTCCTCATATATTTTTTTATTTGTGTGATATTTTCATGAGATTATAAATTGCTGGTTAGCACTACCGCCGCTTCGGACGTTTAATAGCTGTGGAAAACAAAAAGTTCAAGAAAGTCACATCAGTCACTGTACAAAACAGTATAGAAATGAACAATATTACAGTTTACCTCTATGTAAACTAACCTAACTTTACACGTCGCGTCGTCACGAATTATTATATTGTACAAATTCATAGTGATCACTCTGGACTAATTGATAGTCATTAATCTAGATTAACGAGAATCGATTTCTTACGCTTTCCGAAACAGTTATGGGGACCAACCCATAAAAATTATACTTCTTCACGTATCGAATAAATGCAATTTTTCTCGGCTTGTTCGATTTTCCACCAGTTTTTCTTCTAAAAACACATCAAGTGGTTTTGAAACGACTTCAAACATTACGTATGTACAGCAGTTGTGCTTAAGAAAATATTGACAAAATTTCACTTTCGTCAAGCACGTCATGGGAGCGGCACGGCTAAAAGATATGTATGGTAATGAACGAGTAATAACCGTGTCCATGGACTATTCGTTAAGCTTTCCTATTGTCATCCGAGACGGAACTTACTGGCGATTTAGTTTGGACTCTCATTTGAGTTCTCTTTTCTTTGTTATGCATTATGTAATACATTATGTAGATTTACATCTCTAGGTGTAAATCAATGCACACTCTCTCACATATTTATAGGTATATACACACAGGGTATATCAAGACTGCGACCGAAAATGAAGCCAGGTATTAGTGACTTCAGACACAATGCAAGTAAAAATTTCTGTAACCACTCAAACTACCACCTGGCTTCGTTTTCGGTCGCGGTCTTGAGATACCCTGTATATTTATATATGTCTAGGTTTAGAAGTCTGTGCAGCGAATTTGTCCGCGGTCGGGAAAACTGATAGTCGATTTTAAAGCTACAATAGTCTAGACTTTCTCACCACCCACCACTGCAACTCCTGTTAGCTAGGATCAGCAGTGATACGCAAAGACACTGTGAAAAGCTCGGAAAATTTCTTACGGACAGTACTTTGTATTTAACCATTTAAAACAATTATAGATTTATGTTATTAAATTAGTAAATCTTTTTAATGTAGGGTCTTTATTTGTTAAGAGTTCATTTTAATTTTACATGATATAAGGGGTTAAGTAAGAAAATATCGAAAATAATTTAAACCGAAAGTGACAGCAGACTACAATACAAAAAAAATAAAAATCAAATAACTTGCATTTTTTACCAACAAATTATTCAAAATTACCATATTGTAATAAATAATAAACGGATGCTCACTGACTAGGTAATAACAAGACTTGACTTAGTGTCTGAATAGTAATTATTGTTTGGAAAAACTTATGCAATATTGAGAATATTTATCACGTTTGTAGCTTATCCGCCCACATGATAATATTATGCCTTATTTTAACGAGGGATAAGCAATCCGTTCTTCCGATACCTCGGGGGAGGTCGAGGGTGTGTCGAGGTCTCCGGTCTTCCAGGCTGGCGCTCGGGGATGATTGTCCACACCGCGCAGATGTTGCTGCCAGGCTGGGTCCCTAGCAAGATCTAGGATCGATTGCGGGCATACCGGCTAAACTTCTCGGTGGCCCTTACGCGCATTACGGGCGACCGACGATATAGAAGTGCGAGTAGCGCCCAGCAGACTCGCCGTGGTGATAATATGCCCTAGCAACAACGAAATTTGACATGTTATGTTATGAATCTTGTGAGCGCTGAGATATGTCTATGTTTTATATATAAAGCTCTGTACAAGAGTATTAAAGGCCTTTTATAAACATATTTTATCTAAACAGCGCTGAATAATATTAATTTAGTACGTTTATGAAAGATTTGGAGTAAGGGTAAAAATATTCAGTACCGCTTTTTCAAATGGATTTCAAGTAAAGTTATGCGAAAAGCTGTGTTATTTTTCATGACCTTTTCAATAAGGGATGTACTTTCTGAAACATACGAATATTTTATAATTTATATAGGTTTAGTCATATGAGTGGTCATAGTCAGGTATAATTCGTGAATGCAAATGTAATGTCCCGATTTTTTTTTCATGTTGACTTTGTAAATAAAAAGATCTTAAGATTATAAACCAATGTCAATTCACTTATTGATTTAATTAAAGTGCTTATACGAATAAGTATTCATGCTTTTGTTTAAACCGCTTCAATTAAAATCAATATAATTAACCTCGCTTCGTACTTAGATAAAAATATGATGATTAATTTTGTAATGATCATTTACAAATATGTAAGCGAAGGATTAACATCATGACTAGAATTCAATAAAAACACATAATTTTCCAAGATTTAGGTTTTAAAGTTACGCAATATTTTTCCTTAAGCGCTGAAAGATTTTATTTGGCCTACTTGGCCCTCCCAACCGAGGTGGAGACCTGTGCTCAGCATTATTTCGTATAAGGGTTGGATAATATTAGACTTAATGGTGTGTGCACTTGCAGTTATTATTTTAAATGAGCAGAATAAACGAATTTTATCTATTATTGAGTGCAGACCAGATAGGGTATCGACTGGTGAGATGTTGCTAGGAATAATTGGTTTTACATATTTTGTTCAATGGGTATCCTGCCGACAAAATTCTCTAACTAAGTAAGTGAATCCAATGGTAAAGCTTTGCTGAAGTATTTAAAAGGTTCAGTATTCTTTTTTCTGGTCTTTACTCACTTCCAGATACTTTGCAATAATTTTATCGTGGTAGTATATAAATAAATAACAAAATAATTCACCCTCTATCATCCTTAGATCTAAGGATCTATCTCCAGTACAGCGTAGCACAGCATTACCCTATCAGACTTCCATAGTTACTAAGTAACGCATGTGAGGTTGTAGTAGGCAGAAGCCCTTATTCATGAAGCAGTGCTATGACACTAATGAAAAAATTAATATTTTTTATGGAATAAATAGCCATCACCATTATAAATAAATAAATAATAAATACACCCAACAGTCACATACATAGTCCTGACCCCACACTAAGATCGAGTCTAGTGTCGTGGGTATCAGAAACTACGAGAGACTTTTCGGTCCCACAAACACCCAGACCCGAAACGAATATGTTATGTTATGTTCATAGTTGCGTATAAAACATAGGTTTGCATATTAATAATTCGAATAGGTCGTTGCATGATGCTTGTGCATCGAGGGATGCTGAGAATCTCGTCTTATTGTTTATCTTCGTCGGATTTTCACGTGACTGTTCGCAAGGTTCGTGTAGATTAGAATGGATTAGAGTGCATCATCGAATGCGACTACATTTTAATTAATGCTGTATTGCACATATTTAAAATACGTTATTTTGTTCAATGCCTTTTGTGAGAATACCTTCTTGTTAATTAATTTTATTTAAAAATACATGGTTCACTTGGCGTATAAAAATATCCAAGGCGGATGTGAAAAACCCAGAGTTACGTTTCAAATTTTTTTGACTTTCATACAAATATTCTTGTATACGTTAAGAATTTCAAAGATACCTACTTATTACCGTATTTAACTTCTTGATTTGTGGCTGAATCCAAAATGGAAATTACCTACACATATTCAGACTTTTCAGCTTCACAACCGCACAACCGAACCATGTGAGTACGTTACACCGTTTGTTTTAGTTGGAAATCAAACCTGCCGCTTCACGTTTCACAGCCAATTTCTTAACCAGCTACACATCGAGTTTGTCATTACAACTCACGTCACCGTAAATTCGCATACAAAATCACGACAAAGTAAATTGTCACAATGAGGCATTTCGCAACAAGCGCCAGACATCAATCACTTAGAACAATAACTCAGTATTGGGCACTTTCCTGCAATAAGCATAATGTACCGCGGTGAAGGGAATCACGTGGTTATTGTCTGGAATGCGTCTAGTTTCTTAATCGCCAATTCACATTGTATAACCCCTGTACGGTTGGTGGTGAGGCCTACTTAGTTGCTATCATTGTTGAGTCGTTCTGAAAGTAATGGTTTTAGCAGTTTAATGTTTTAGGTGACGAATATCGCTAGTAATACGTCTGAAGAAGAGGTTATTGTATTTTACTTGTGGTTGATCAAATCAATTCACTTTTTGTATTTTTTAAAGATAACGCGCAAAGACGCGAACCCTTGTGGACGGTAGTTAAAGGATTTCAGAGCCAACATTGTTTTTTTTTTAAATAATTAGATATATGAAGATATAAGGAAGGATTGATCTGTTGATAGGGTCATAATGTCATCATCATGAACCTCAGAACGTTCAAAAAATCCACGATCTTGTTGTTAAAAACGACTTCTAATGACCACAGAACCAAGTAACATGTTATAAAGCTAAAACATTATTTTAGTTTATATCTTCACATAAACTGGGCGCCGATAACACTGAATTAATAAAATTTATACAATTCTGATGAAATCTCGGGGTCATCCGATGAGTTCAGTTTCAACATTTGACCTATTGATTGGTGTGTGCGATTATCGCGAACTTGAATCAGTTAATCCAGTTCCAGGAATCATTGAACTCGACATTAGACTAGCCAAATATTTGCCATATTATAATCTTCCTATCTGACTCTCAGGGTTTTCCAAATGTCGGAGACTTTGGGACATGAAGGATCCGAATGTATGAGTCATTTTCTCGGTAGTCTAACGCTTCGATCAATACTGCATTTTACGTACATATATTTTATGGTAATTTTTATTATAAAACATTAAAAATTTAAGATTTTACAAACGATATAGCAACCAACCTTGTTATATTGTAATAATCATAATTCCACGTATAATTCCAATATTTGGTTATAAGTCAGTGTGAGCTTGAATATTGCCACCTTTGACAATGAGCGGAGATATTGGTTTCAATGCATTGATATGTAATATTTTCATTAATTGAATATATACATATATTATTTAAAATTAAGATTATAATTTTAAAGAGCTTCAAATTTTTTTCATGTGTCCTTTAATTTGCCTCTTCTTTTTCCCTAGTAATTCGTCCGTGTTTCAAATGTATTGTATATATTAAATCCTAGTTCAATTAAATTCAGTGTTATTATTTATTTGTATTTGATATTCGCAACACTGAATACTGTGCTACAATATTAATGCTATTTTCGCTTTGGGAAGTGATGGCAAATGTCCACCAACCGCATATTTTAATACATTTTGGCCTTTATTTTTCATTGTTAATTGTTCATTCTTCCAAATAATTTGCTTATAAGCGCTTGCAGAATGGAAGGAAAATGGCGCCCTTTACTTCGGAGGATGTGGACGTATCTGGTTTAAGTAAGTAGTTGTTACTAGTGCCTAAATTTTATCTTGTTAACTATTATTTGAATACTTTTGAAATAATATTGAGAAATTCAGTAGAATTTGATTCGTTACAACCTTCAATCGTTTGACTCCTGGTATTATGGTAATGACATCAAATGACGCCCTTTGCATTTGTGAATCCTTAATGTTTATAGCTTGATATTCGGTCGCTACGTCACGCAAGCTATTGAATTATATTGGTGAAATTCTTTAATCACAGGCCATTAGCAAAGATAGAAATTCAGTTTATCACTATGTGTTACGACTTCGCTTTCGCTTTATTACAAATATCGGCAGTAACTCCGGCAACATGTGTTTTAAAACATGTACGGAATGTTAATTGCTTTGTAATATACTTGAAAAATCTTTAACAATGACTCATTATGAGATAATACCAGCTTAAACAGAAGGGCCTTGTAATTATGCAATTTTCTTTATTTATGGCATTGTAGTTCTTTATTTAACAATAGCAATTGGGCATAAGGAAATAATTTTGGAATCTTAAACAGGGCGGATAGGTTAACAAGCTAAAGTGGAATTCTATTTTTGTAGTACGAAATGTTGACATTACCCTTTAGCTATAGGTAGAATATCGGTGTATTAACTTAAAATCATATCTTGCCGATGGATTCAGTTTGAATTGCATTTGCAATCATTTCTAAAGACACAGGTCGTAACTATGATTCCTAACTTAGCCTGGCTGGAATATATGCAAGAGTGCTGGAGTGTAAGATGGGTAATTAATTCCCGTTTTTCGTCAAGTCTTCCTCTTTCTAAAAAATACTGCTGGCGTATGGGTATTTATCAAGTAAACCGCTATATCTAACCTATACTAAAATATTTGCTATTTTTTGCACAATAAAATCTACGCATTGTTTAATATTTATGACGACAATATGCAAATAAAATATTAAGCACCATTGTGCATACGAGTCAGGGTCAGTGACCTAGCCGGAGAAGGGACAATCGTTGCCCAGCCAAGTATGAGCGTGAGATCTGCTCGTGACTCCGATCCACAGCCTCCCTACCGATTGTGCCTATATACTACGTGTTAAGGCTGTTTGTGGTTATTTTATGTATATAAAATAATTGAAATGGCTGTTGTTGTGCACGCTTTTCACTTAAACGAGTACATTTGAAATATTTATTGTTTTAGGAATTATACAAGTTGGTTCTTCAGAATGTCGCGATATATGTATCTATTTCATTAAGAGCAGCTACATAGACAGGGACATGCCACCTAATATAAATTGCAAGTAGTCTCTGAATACTGATTGCTTATAACAGCTCACTGTGAAAATCTTGGGGAATGGCCCACGTTCAGCAATGATTTTATAAGTACGCGTAATAGGTTTTCGTAGGTATGCGTAGTCACTTAGTCCACATTAGGCCAACCTGCTGGATTTAGGCCTAAACTCATTTCAGCTGTAAATTAGTTCCACATATTATACATTAAACCAAACAGGCAATATCATAGGCATAAGCTAGTCTTGGATAAAAATGCTTAATTTGTAATCGTTGATGCGTAATAATCGCTGGCAGTTGATGTCTAGTTTAATAAGCATCTTTTAGCATGGATGCTTTGAAAAATAATGTGGATAGTTCACGGAATTGATGAACGATCCGCGATTTTGTACGATACAAATTATAAATGATTCCAGGTAAACGATTCAGGCGAATGAGAAACAAAGACTATGTCAGTCATGGTCAGTTTATAGTCATAGACTATTAAATACAATTAACAGCATGTATTGCCTGTGAACGCTGAGGTTATGGGTTCGCAAAACTGATATTCAAATAATATGTGGCGTGAGTTGCTTGTGATTTGAATTTGTGCCCGGCATAGCTGTACACTCGTTCCCTGTTATATTTTGGAACGGGAATAAATTGGGTGAATTGAGAATCGCACTAATGGGACCTTAGCCTACCTCGCCGCATATATGTACAGGCGTTAAGTTATGCGCATATGAACAATTAGGGCTTAATATTAAAAAAATATTCGGATTTCATCGTACATTTATATAGATCGCTAGTTCCTAAACTAGGATATATCCTGTGTGTTAGGAAACCAGTGTCATGATTCTCATTGTATTCATAATTGAATATTTATAGTTCTGACACTGATATTGCACGCATTGAGCCATTTATTTCGATCACCTTTTCTGCAAACTTGAATACTACTTTGTGAAACGTGTAATCTTAGCATCAATATTTTATCCTTAGTTGATTGAAATCATAATAACTGCTAACCATAAAATAAAAATAATGATATCTGCTATACTTCAGTCTAATTATAAGCTATCAAGAATACTTAAATGGTGTAATGAAATAAAATCATTAGATTTTTTGCCCGAAATTACCAGTTCATCAAATAATTTAATATTTAGTTTTTTCAAGAGTTATTAAATTATATATTGGTGATTTGCTGTGATTACGTCGTGATAATTACGGATATTGAATATTATTTTTTAATAGCAAAAAATATTATTTATTAAATATGAGCGTTACCTGATCTGCTTCATAATAAGTATATTAAATTGATAATTGAATCGTATTCCGCGCATAAAAAATCTATATAAATCATGTTCATAATGTAGTAATAGAACAATTAATATTTGTGTGAAAATGAATTGGTCACACGACAAATTAAAGTTCGAAAGTTCAGGCTCAAACCATAACCTCTGACGTCTAAATGTTAGGGAATACATCGTGGAAAAACCTTTAAACCTGAGAAATATCCACAAAAAGTTCGGGTCTTCAAACATTACGGCTGACGTTGTGGTTAGCCGACTCGCGGCTCATATTCAGAAGCCGGAATCTTGTTCACTACAGGTAAGCCGTCAAGATATCATAAGCATACTCGTATTTATGTGTATTTACCCGTACGAATTCCCCAACTATTTTAAGATGAAGCCTTGTTCACTAGAAATAGCGAGTCACAAGACATAACAGTGGCGGGCCATTCATAAAGCTATATAGTAGATACGCGACTTTTTTTGCTCAGGTGCGTCGACCCGGATTTAAATTAAAAATATTTTGACCCGTAAGTTGCTATGTGAGGTTTGGGAATAATAAACCATCTTCATATGAGAAATATTTGGTCATAAAATGTGATTTACGAACATTGAGGTATTTGACTTTGATTTGATAGCATTTTGGCGATAGCGTTAATTAAGCCTTTTGACATCCTCCGTGCCGCATTGTAAAAGTAGAGGATGCAGATTTCATGGTCTACACAATTTGCATCGATTCTGGGTATTAGCACTGGAAAATCCCTTTTGGTTTTCACGCATATCTTAAAGTGGAATAAAGAATTTGCTGTCAGGTGTATCCAATATTTATTCAATAATAGGTCAATTAAAGAGCACAATAATGTTCGCGCGGTGCTTCTTATTTGGGATATCGACATTATTTGAAAGGGAGTTGAAGCTCAGTTGGTAGACTGCATATCATTTTTTATTTTTTATTATAGAAAGGTAGGAGTGTCACTACTGCAGAAAATCCTATTTTACTCCCTAGTGTATCTACGTGCGTAATTTAATATAAAGACACCATAAACAAGTCACACTAAAGTATCAAATCCACAAAATGACTCCACACGCAATTTCACAACCGATCCGCAATATATTCAAGTGCGCCACTCATAAACTCGTAATAACGTCGGCATGGAAGGCATTATCTCTATCGGTAGCTAAAATACAGCCGCATTTACCATATTCGCATTATGACACGTAAAATAATCGAAACCGGTTTACAACAAAATTGTCTTCGTGTTACGTAATCGGAGGCGGCCTGCAGTGATTTGGTCACATGAGTCTATGCAAATTGGATCCGCCAAATGAATCACCGAGGTCCGTTTTGTACGTATTAAACCTTTTTGCGGCAATTAAATAAATTGTTGATATTAGTTTTATGGTCGCTGGTTTGAGTTATGCGGAATGTTTTGATTAAAGCCAATATCTATAGGCCTTTTCAATTTCATGTAAGTACATATGTAAATCCGAACACGTTTTTCGTTTATGTTGATTCATCGCCAGTCAGCGTGTAAAGGTCCTCACCCCGCCAAGCCTAAGAGCAATTAACTTGACATTTCCTGAGCCAAAAAAGTGATAAGTCATTCATTTCCCATGTTGGAGAAAATATCTTCGTCAATTAAGTAGTCACCGCTTTTTCGCCGACAACCTTCAGCGACAATCATATATTTGTGAAAAGACAATATTATATTTGAAGACACGGTAATAAAAGATTGACAGCCTCCGTGGCGCAGTTGGTTAAAACACCGCTTGTGAAACGAGAGGCCGCGGGTTCGATCCCCGCACCGGAACAAATATTCCTGTGAACCACTATGGTATTGGTATTTGCTTTTGGGTCTGGGTGTTTGTGAGACCGAAAAGTCTCTCGTAGTTCCTGATACCCACGACACAAGACTCGATCTTAGTGTGGGGTCAGGGCTATGTATGTGACTGTTGGGTATATTTCCTTTTCATTATATACTTATGACGTATTAGGTTTAAAGAATACCTAAGTATCACGGGGAATTTTAGTATTAAAATGTAATTGCAAAAACTAAGAAAAACCTCCGCGAAAATGTATAGAATTTTATTTCATCGGTATAAAATTCAAGTCACGATGTATTTTACATGATAATATGGGTTATAAAATCCTGTATAGCCAAATTAATTACAATTGACTCTGCCATATAAAGACCACAGGCTTGGCTTTAAAGGTAACGAATGTATTTCCGTGTCGACACATGTTTTAATTTCAATTTATTATAGTAAATACTATGTATTTTAGAATAAATATGTTTAAATAATAATAATGTCATTGTAAGGGATCTGTTCCACTGCTGAACCGAATACTGCGCTAGAATAGTGACGATTGATAGATTTTACGGGTATTCAAATTGTTGTGGAATACGTCGCCCGAAAGCGCGGTAGAATTACAAAGCTGAGGTTTCGGGTTCGAATACCGGGTGGGGCAAAGTGATATTGGGTTTTTATGTCCATTAATAGCCCGGAGTCAAAAATTTGTGCCTGATATGGCGACAGGCTCGCCCCCTATCACATTGTGGGATGAAAAATACACGGCGGAATGTCCGTGTCCTGAAGGCGCCTCTGCCTACCCCTTTTGGGCTAAAGGCGTGAGTTTAATTCGTAATTTCGCCACACGCCAGTTTGTAGTAGAATAACAGTATGCAGATTTTTTACGGTGTTTTCTTACGTATGTAATAATGAATAAACACGGATCTTCAAAAGAAAAGGATATATATGTATATCTAGGAGTAGTCAAGTCAAGTGTTTAAAGAATATTTTGTAATGACATTACCATATATTTGTTACGTTGGAAAGTCCAGCAAGCATCTTTGTTTGGGGTATTCCAAATTATCATTACCAAGGTGGGTAATGATAATTTTGGTGTTAAGTTCAAACAGTTTATTGAATTTCAATAATATATGTATGTACTAATGTATGTACTAATGTAATGTATGTACTAATGTATGTATGTAAAAATATATGTATGTAATATATGTATGTACTATGTCGTCTTCCTTCCAACTATTTTCTTTAACGTAAATAAAATATTCATTTTTTTATTTGTTTATATTGGAATTTGGAAAAAGGACGTACGTTTTTATGTGAACTACATTTCTCACAAAATGAGGACGTTGGGACATAATATATTATAAGTAGTTAACGTCTTTACGTATTTTTCCGTCTTACGTTTTTTTCTCAACTAATTTAAATTATCAACCCAAAACTGTTGGATGAGCTGTTTTATCAGAAAAAAGCTGATCTTGATAAAAAAGTAAACAAAACCTCTAACATCTATTTCTACCTACTGTTCTTTCGACTCCATCCAAAGGTTGTCTGGAAGAGATTGTCGCCGTTAGCGATAAGACCGCCACTTCTAATACCGATAAATTTGATCTAAGTCTGTTTTTCTAAAAAAAAATGTATTTTTGATGGTGTACAATAAAGTAATAAAAATAAATAAATAAAACAAATTGCATGAACCAACAGACCTCAAAGCTTTCATAGTACCATTCATATTAAGATTATATTACTGCCTCGGTGGCGTAGTTGTACTACGATACGACTACAAAGCTGAGGTTTCCGGTTCGAATCCCGGGTCGGGCAAAGTGATATTGGATTTTTCTATTCATTATAAGGCCCGGAGTCAGGAATTTGTGCCCGATATGGCAATAGGTTCGACCCCTATCACATCATGGAACGGAACATACAAAGCGAAATGTGGGTGTCCTGGTCAAACCTCTGCCTACCCCTTCTGGGAAAATGATTTAGTTTATGTATGTATGTATGTATAATAATTATATTATGGCACTGAAATCCTAACACATTAATATTCCAACATGCCCTTCAAAACTAAACAACTAGACCACCAATATTTCCCATACAACTTAGTACAAACAAAGCGTACGCCCTTTGCGTCACGTCGTCAGCAGTGGGGGTATGGGTTAAATGGCGGGAGAAAGTAACAGTTCTTCCGCAACACAGCATGTGACTCGGCTCATGTGACCGCGCACAATGCGTTGCAAAACACCACGCTAGACCCGAGTAAACATTACGTTTTGCAACTGCCCGAATATGTGTGGATGCTATCAAGCTCATGTTTGAGATTAATGATAATTAAGAAAGGCGAGGTTGTAATTAAACGAACATTTTTCTTAAACTACAATCTAGCCCGAGTTTGATTACGACAGCCTCCGTGGCGCAGTTGGTTAGACGTCGGCTGTGAAACGAAAGGCAAGTTCAATCCCCGCACCGAAACAAATGTTTGTGTGGCCCACAAATTGTTCTTTCGGGGTGTTTGTGAGACCGAAAATGTCTCGCAGTTTCTGATTCCCACGACACAGGAATTGCAACTTAGTGCAGGGTCTGGGCTGTGTATGTGATTCTTGGGTAAACTTATTTAATTTATATGTTAATCATGATTAATATATAGGGTGGATTAGAAAGGAATTTAGTATAATATACTGTACTAGCCCATAATTGCCCTATACCGAATGAGAAGGTTTGGCGCATAATCCGTCACGCTGGCCTAATGCGGATGTATGAAATTCATTCACCATATAATTCTTGTAAAATTTATGTGGTATGCAGGTTTCCTAATCAATTATAAAGTCTCCTGACTCATCCTTATTTGATCGGTACAGTGAATAAAGACTTATTTTCATCATAAAAGAGGTATGTATGAGGTATGAGATTATGGACTGAAGGTCAATCCATCTAAGACTCAAGTCATTGTTGTCGGCAGCCCCAGGATGATATCGAAACTTGATCAGGACCAACTTCCATCTGTTTCCTGTGATGGTATCACTGTTCCATACAGTGATACAGTAAAAAATCTTGGCTTATATATGGACAAGTGTTTCACCTGGGGTCCTCAGCTCCGGGAAGTTAGCCGTAAGGTTTTTGCCTCAGCTAGGTCTTTGTGGAGGTTACACAGTTTTCTCCCCATTGCCACGAAAATTTCCCTTGCACAAACTCTCCTACTCCCCATCCTTGATTATGCCGACGTCAGCTATCTCGATCTCACCGAGGACCAACTTAATAAACTTGAGCGTCTTCAAAATTTCTGTATTAGATTTATATTTGGTCTGCGCAAATATGATCATGTCTCTGAGTTTCGTGCTAAGCTCAAGTGGTTACCCATACGACTTCGTCGGAATGCTCATATTCTTAATCTTCTTTACAATATCTTGTTCAATCCTCTCACTCCATCTTATCTTAAAGAACGTTTTCTATTTCTCCATGAGTCTCATTCAAGGTCCTTGAGGTCGTCGGAGAATCTGAAATTGAGAATGCCTATGCATGCCACGACTTTCATGGATAAGTCATATACAGTTCAAGCCGTTCGACTGTGGAATGCGCTACCAGTTGTCATAAGACAAGCTCAAACACTGACATCTTTCAAAAAAATGGTTAAAGACTATTACCTTTCTCTATAAGCAGCTGCATAAAGAAGTTTTTATTTCCTCTTTTCGTCTCAATAAGTAATTTATATTTAGCATGTATATTTGTATGTATATTTATTTATATAAATATTTATATATGTATGTATATTAAGTGTATTATTGAATTATGTATCATATATTGTGTATATATTCACTATAAATAATTTGTTTATCTATTCCCTTAAAAGAGCTTGTTTTTTCTTTAAATTCTATACTGCCCTCTATTCTTATCCTTTTCTTATATCCATCCAAAGGTTGTCTGTAAGAAATCGCCTAGGGCGATAAGACCGCCAACTGTACTCTTTATTTATATCTGTGAAATGTTGTATGCCTTTTGTTTTTTCTGTGTGTGCAGTAAAGAATAAAATAAATAAATAAATAAATAAATATGTACTATGTATCTTTTCTCATTATGTGGGTCATTTTTGTAGGTTAGATCCGTATAATAATTACATTGCATTTTATTATATAATTAAATATTATACATAAATTCGATAAATTTGTAAGTGTGTCAATGTTTTTTGATTTTATTTTGTATATCCTTGATATTTTGTTATTACGAGGAGACATGAAAGTAGTTCTTTTTGCTCGTACTTACAAGTCAAAGTAGGTTAAATTACATCTGCATTACGTGTTATCTTGTTTCTCTGTTTACATGTTTTATTGGCAGGATTACTGCGCTAAGATAAATGTATTGTACATGTTAAATCATTTGTACATTTATTTTTATTACCTTTTTTATAGCGTCTTGTTTTTGAAGCATAATATTATGGTTATTTGGTTCTCAATAATCGGACTCGAAACAATTATATACTCGCCATTTGATCTACATATTCATGTTGCGAAGATCGAAATTGGAATTATTTATTTTTCATAAGGTTTCCGACCAATTAACCAATTTCATTCTTCGTATTTTTTTTATGTTCCGAGTTCCTCTGTTAAAAGACGATATAATTGAAGCAAATTGTACATATCTAATAATGAACACTAATTGAGTCGAGATACAATCAATAATATCACAACAAAATAACCTAAGCTTCCGAAATACCAAATGTCGCATACCTAAACAAAATATAATAACATTTTTATCATAACCAACAAAATATGGAATTTATAAATGGCGCCGAGGAACACGGAAGCTCAGTCGACTGAAGCGCCGACGATGAACAAAATTAACGCTTATTAAACCGACGCGTTTGTAATTTAATATGTCTTCACGGATCCAATAAGGTCTGGTGTTGTGTTACTAATTTGGGTTATTAATTAATGTTTGACATTAGTGATCTTAATCGTATTATCTATTTTAATTAAATATTGTTGCTTCTACAGACGTTTCTCTGCGAAACTACAGTCATGTCTTTATTTCTTGGTTTCTAGTGGTAATAAGTGTTCTAATAATAGTTCTAATAATAGGTTGGAGGAAGTCGCTGGATGTAGACTGGTTCCAACAGATCTATGTGGAGATCTTTGGGGTAGACATAAATACATAGTCCTGACCCCATACTAAGATCCAGTCTTCTATCGTGGGTATCAGAAACTACGAGAGACTTTTCGGTCTAACAAACACGTACGAGGATCGAACTCACGGCCTCTCGTTTCACAGCCGACGTCTAACCAACTGCTCCACGGAGGCTGTCATATCAGCAGTGGACTTCCTTTGGTCAAAAATAGAGGTAGAGAGAGGTTTCGTATCCGGGTTTCGTATTCTGTATAACTACCGACAACAGATGCAAAAACCCACTGTAACAGTATTTTTCTGATTACAGCTGTCATCCTTCATCATCATGAACATCTGTCACAGGAAGTCCACCGATGAACAAAGGATTTCTACAGCCACCTGTTGGAAGTCACCTACATCCCATAGCAACGTATGCCATGATGTGCAATCAATTTTTAACGTCACTTCAAAAGAATATGAATGTCAAATGGATCCTATTTATGAATCATGAACTAGCGAATATTCAGTTTTTATATTTACTATATTTTCGTATGTTTTATATTCTATTTTTGGTATTATGTAATAAATTATGGACGATAAGGCTGTCACATTTGCAATAATAAATAAAATTACCAGTTTTTTTATGCGCGTAAGCGTCAGTTTATCCACAATAGTGAATATGAAATGCGTTTTTTATCTGTGTCTGATTTTATTTAAGTCCATAGATTTTTTAAGCGATTCATAAGAGTATGTTTAACACATTCGGATTCTACAGAAATTTTATAAATATTGAATATACAAAATCAATAAAATATATTGCGGCGTTATAAATGGAAATAATATACGAGAAATATTTTTCCTAAAATACATAGAGGAGAGGATGTGTGCTCTGGGTTTGAACCTGCGACTAAAGGTATGGCCTTCTGGTTGTCACTTAACTGAGTTATAACTTACATGGCAAATTCCAAAACCACCGTAGTTTATTATTTTGATATAAAGCTTTAAATAATCCAAGTATTAATCCCCAAATGTCTATTTATTTAAAATATCCGTTTAAAAATAATCTTAGATGTAATGTGTGAGGTAGACACATAAAAATTACAGACAAGCAAATAAATATTCTTAGTGCGTAATTACTAGCGTTAATTGCTTTATTACATACAGACGTTCATCCGTGTTGTTGGTCACTCGTCTTTTTATAATTAGCATTTATATTTAGCACTAATATAGTAAATGCAAAAACAGCTCTATTAGCTCATCATGACTAAACCTCTGATTTATTGTCGTTAGTAAAATAACAACATGATATAAAATTTACCCTTAATATAGGGTAAGGGACCCATAATTGGCAATAACTTTTTCGAAGTGATGCTTGCACTATTTCAGACGTCAGACGAGCAAACAAAATAAAAGCCAAAATCCGTGACAAATTGAGTTTAAGTGGACGCAGCCGCATCACGCTACGAAATTTTCTATAGTCGTGTAACAGCCAGCGTGATCGAATTTGTTGCTTCACGCTATTTAGAAACATTGTTTTTATGGCACGAATTGTTTATTTAATTTTATTTAAAAAATATTTATTGGCGACAAAGAACTGATCTGCGTCAGTTCTGTGTTCCATCAGGTATCTATGATTTTTTTTTTGCCCTGTGGTCAGGGGGTGCAAGAATTCCGTCACGGTATTCCCTGCCCGTCGTAAGAGGCGACCTAAAGGGGTCATCGGAGTCGCTGGGTACACTGCGGGGGCGGTGTGCCCTCACGTATAACGACTCCGAGATGTATGATAGAGCCTCGTCCCTGTCAGGGACGTCCACAACACCTTAAAAGGGCGTCCAAAAATAGGCGTTAGTGGGTGTCATCCACGCCTCCTATATTGAAGGACCAGCGATGGTTTTGCGCGGGGCGGTAATGCGGACGTAAATCGGGGCGCTTTTCGCCCTGGGATGTCCGGTACCGCCCACAATGCGTGTGACGATTAACGAGGGGTTTTTAGTCAGTATGCTGGCGTAGATATTGCTAGGGACCCAGCTCGGTCACAACATCCGCATTGTTCCGAGCTGGAAGGCCAGTGACACTGACATACCCCTTTCGACCTCCCCCGGGGTACGCAAAGGGGAGCTTAATAGCTTGCCTATCGAAACAAAAAAAAAAAGAAACGGTATCTATGATTTGAAGTCACCATCCAAGTTCCAAGTTGCTTTAAGTAAGGTATTTCCTATAAAATATTAAAAAAAAAACTAAGATAAAATAAAAGTAATTTATAGCCTACAAGTTGAACGGATGACCTAATTAAGGTCGCAGGCAATCTTTGGATTCAAGCGGCTTTCAATAGGTTTATGTGGAGATCTTTGTTGGAGACCTATGTTCAGCAGTGACTTCCTGTGGCTGAAGATGGAAAGTAAGAAAGAGAGAGAGAGAAAGAAAACTAATAAAAGATTATTGACATGTGGCGTGGAGTTAAAATAATTTTATACGAGTTATGTCTATCTGTTGTGGGTCTAGGGGCAGTGAGACTGAATACTTATGACCTATTTTAGTTTTTGATACTCAGGTCGCATGCGACGTATGTATATCACAGTGCGGCATATAGAAGTATGTGTAACTGTGCAACACATTTATATACGCTAGGAGCGACATCTTGTGGCAAAATGTCGAACTAGTTTTTATTATGATCTGAGCTTCGTTCAATTATAATAATTTGTGAACCAAAAAGTAACACACAATAACACTACAACACTACTTTTAACACATTAATTGCAATAAATTAACACAAGTATCTAAATTGGAATGTTGTATACGAGTTAATTACGGATGTGTAATAATTACTATTTTTGTAGCTACAATTAATAATTGTAATAAAAATGCGAGATTAAATTAAATATTTTTTTGTATTAATCACATGTTTAGTAATTATTCAGATTAATTAATATCAAGTTTCTGTACTATTTTTCTCGATAAATAATATTTTATTTAATTTTTTTATTTTTATTTCTATATGTCTCTATTTCTGTTAAAATCATCCGGTGAATCATAAGCATTATAGATAAAGTCAACACGATAAGTAACATAAATTTCAAAGTATTAATAATATTTTCGTCGAAAATAATCATTAAGATTACTTTGCATTGACTTGAAACCAAATTTATATTTTCATGTCACCAAATTTTCTGAATGATTTACTACTAGTACTAGTACTTGTCACACAGGTGCTTAAGTTCATACATTGATGACGTAAGTAAATAATTTATAACTTGTTTTTAGTTGCGCCTAGTATAGACGGAAGTAAAATAATATGGCGAATAAAAAGTTTAAGTAAACTTTTTATGTTGTCTGCATTATTTAATAGTCGATGTTCGTTGTGATTTAATTAAAGTTACGTATTATACCTTTTTGGATTGTTTCACTGTTCTTGGTTTATAGAATAACTCGCAATTTTAAAATGCCTGCCACTTTTTTCTACTACGACGATGCATTAACCAAATCTCAATATACATAGAATAGAGGCAGAAATCTGTACATATATCGTCTGATAAATGAATATAAAAAACACACGGACCCTAATTAACTCTGATATTTTAACGGTTCCGGCTGTGTGATCTCTCTGCATATAAACACAAACATTATAAATATACAAAATATACAAGGCAATTAAAACATCTGCAAAAAGACTTAGACCGACCTAATTACGGACAAAAATCACGAGATACCTATAGTTGTTACGCCGCGTAGTACATTTATAATATGGATCTTAGAAGCACGTTCGGCGATAAAACAAACGTTGAATTGTAATGAGGATACGTAATAAGGCAAATATAGCTGAACTGTTTAATAATAGAGTTTGTATTTGCTTGACGATGGGTTTGATTAGGTAAACTTTTGTTGCTATGGACATCTTCATTCACGCATATCAGGCTGTTTAAGGCCTCTAGATAAAGCAACGATTTAAATTATGAAACGGTCAAGGGAAGAATTCTCATTATTTATTATTTCTTCGTTTATCTATAAAATCTTTGCTGATGTGGCTTTTCATTTGCTTTCACCAAAAAAGTTGCTTGTAATCTATCTAGCAAATTTTCTAAGATTGTGTAACATACACATAACATACACGGATAGGAAACACGTTATGTTTTACTTATTTATCATGGAATTAAAATATATATATATATATATATATAAGGCGCATTTTAAGGTATTTACCAGTATGCTCTACCATCAAGAATATATACTAATATACTTGCAATCAAAAGTCAGACTCCCTTGCCTTTCCTCAATTGCATAATACGTAGAAAATTTAATACGAAAGTTCATATTGTGTTTAACAGTACAGCCGCGTCGCGAAGCTCAACCGGTCGTAGTATCGTCCTCATCGCGAAATGTCAAGGCTGGCATTGTTACCGCGGTCACATGACTCGGTAGCCAGTCACATGATGTTGGGTCGCTAACTTAAAGGGGTTACCACATAATCCTAGATACTATGTGTTGAAATCGTTGATATGTTGTATATGTTTAAATAATTTGATGTCAGGTGATCCCTGTTGTTTAACACTCTCAGATTATGGATATCGCAGAGGAAAGTCTTTGAAAGTGGATTGAGAAAGAGTGGAGGAAACGGGCTGGGTAAAGGGAGGATTTTGTTTAATAAACTTTAGGCAAATTTGATTATATTTCAGAAGCTGGGATCCTCTAGGTTGGTATTATATAACAGAGTACTTACCAGGTGCAAGTTCTATTTTCCTGTGGAGTCCGTGGGGTAGTGAACTTGTCGCAATGTGAAAAACTTTGCTCTAAAGTTGCCGATGATAACGGTTGCCGATGAATACATTTTATCCTCTTGCTTGGTTATCAGTTTCCTCCTATAAAAATGAATGAAATAAAAAAATGCTATTATAGTTATATAAAATATAAATCAACATTATTTTACAGAATAATATAGAAAAATATGCTTCGTATCTTCTTGCAAAATGCTCACGAGCCATCGTAGAATAGTTTTAACTCTTTAATTCGACAGTAAAGTTATTCACGAATCGGTCTTATTTTCAGTGTAGATGTACCTTTCATAACTAACGTTTCCATCCGACAAACGCTACTTAATCATCTCACGTAGATATTAATTGCCAATGATGATGAAAGCTATTCCTTTACATCTTAACAAACACATCACGACTTATCCTACTTTGTTAACAACGATCAATTAATTTTTAATTTATTTGCACAATTGATTCAAACACACAATACTTTCGAGCTACCGAATTAATACGGAAACATAATATACGGAATTACACAAGAAGTCCACGAATACAAATAAAAATAACTATGGTGGGTAGTTTTCAAAACTTTATTTCTATAGTGTAGTGAGCACAAATATTTTATGCATCAGATTTAAAAAATCGTTTTGATTTTCATTAAATGTTGACTGGTTCTTTGATAGTGTGGATGGTCCATTCTGTTGTTAACGATTGTTAGACAACACCATACCGACGTCCATAATCCGTTAGTTAATGGTGAGCACGTTCGCCCTCCTCCGAATCGTTTGAATATACCGGTTTTTGATTAGTATCTATGATATTAAATAAAATATTTTGGGAAGATTTTATACTATACGTCTGTGTAGTATCTACTAATTAGAGGAAATATGTATTTATGATGTCAGAAAATTGGATACGGATGACGATAGAAACATATTTGAGACTTATTAGTCTTACGATAAGGATGCGAAAGAAATGTTTGAAATTTCAATGAATTGTACAAAAAATAACAAACCAATGACTTTTTTGATGCAAAATTGTGATAAAAATTTAAACTAATGTATGCATGGTTTGAATATAGTTCTAATGTAGACACACTCGTCCCGTGTTGGGATTAATGAACTATTTAAATATTCTACTAAAAACATTGGGTATAATATTAATAGCACGTGATGAACATATGTTTTTGTGTAAAATAAATTAACTATCACTATGAAAGATGAGATGAGGTCACGACCTTTTCTCTCGACACTAAAATAGATGTAAACAAGTTTTTTCTTGTACATTTTTATAATTTTTAAAGCAAAATTTATTATCCAAAATCGGCAATAGTTATAAAGATGGATATATCTACAGTTCTTGTCTCAATTTTCTTGTAACAAAGTTTAAATAATCATTATAAGACCACAAGAAACAAAATTTAAATACATATGGATTAATGACTCTATTTTACTAGGCAGAACTCAATAATGGCTTCATTGAATGAAATGATTTATTTACAATAATTTTATTACAATAAAACAAAATCAAAGAACCTTAAGCTTTGTTTAACATAGTAACAGCTAAAAATGAAACATAAAACAACGCCATCTATGTGTTTCTAGTTATAATAGTAACTTAACAAGTTTGATGCAGGAAGAAAAACGTTTTAATCGCAAGCTAAACACCTCAAGTTCCACGCTTGGAAACTTAAACAGACTAAATAATTCGCATACGAACCAATAGATGGCGTTGAATAAAATAATTATTATAAATAATTAAAAACCACTAGTTCCATGTATACTTAGTATTATTATGAAAAATAAATAATAGTAAACAAACATTGCTCGAAACTTCTAAGTAAATTAACCATTCTGTGAATGTATTATCTAAGTTATGAGGACGCGTTGATGTCTATTCTATAGAGAATATGATATGTAGACGTCATACGAGTTCCGTATGGTCAAAATTTTATGTCCAATTGTTAATAATGTTTGCAAGTGTAATGTTATTTTATTCTATACATATAGGAAGTTATTTTGGAGATGTGTTGACGAATAATGAAATTAATTAATTATTTTAATATGATTGCAAAAACTATTTTACATACATCGTGCGTAGTTAACTTAAATTATCTTCATAGTTATCATAAATATTTAATATTATTCACTTACATTAGTCATGAATAAGGTTTTAAAGGTCCGATTAACTTTCTTATTCATTAATCTTATTTTATCTGACTTTATTCATTTATTAACAGCAATGTAGAATCTGTGATACAAAATCGTTAAAATTAAATGTATTAGCCTTATATGACTAGAGGTACATATTAGAGAAAGAGGTCCGGTAACTACAGGCTGTAACAAAGTCAGTAATTGTGTTTCACAACCAAATCAAAGATTAAAAAAAAACTACTTTAATTACTCTTTTTCTACATTATATATATCTATATATCTATATCAGCCCATATACGTCCCACTGCAGGGCACGGGCCTACTCTACAATCGAGAGAATCGATTGAGAGTGGTTAGGCCATATAGTCCACCACGCTGGCCTAGTGCGGGTTGGCGGACTTACATACCGTAGAAATTCTTTTTAAAATCGCTACGGTATGCAGGTTTCCTCACGATGTTTTCCTTCACCGTTAAAGTGCGTGGTGATTGACTATCAATACACACATAACTCCGAAAAGTCAGAGGTGTGCCCTGGGATTTGAACCCCCGACCACCGTGAACATGTAGGCAGCCGCGTCTGGTCCGTTACCAACAGGCCACCACGCACTTACATTATAAGCAATGAAAAATTTTTTTTATAGTAATTTTGTTGTTAATGGTTTCTTAGATTTACGCGAATGTTACACATTGAAATAAAAATATTTTTTACGGATTTTATCGCGATTTGGTTTCATTTTTACATTTTATGACTTCTCGACGTTTCGATTACTTTACACCTTTATTAGGTATTAGTCATCCGCTCAGTGACTGTAACAATTTAACTACCCTTAATTTACAATTATTAAATTAAAAAGTACAGTCACTGAGCGGATGACTAATACCTCAGTCCGCCCCGTGATGTGAATTTTGTTGTTGTTTACAATTTTATTTGTTACTACATATCTTGCTCGAATCAAAGATTGCATTTGTTCCATATTTAGCTAGGAAAAGATCGAAGCGTCAAAAAACGAAATTGTGATCTTATCGAATTAATTCAAATTAAGAAATTTCACTTTCTTATTGGAAAGTATGACGTTTTACGTTATTCAAAGAGAATAACGGACGATGTTTATAAACGAACCGGATATTGTCAAATAATAACAAATCCAGTTTTTGTGGTATACCCAGTGCAGTTTAATAAAATTTTGAAAGTTTTGTGGAATTCGATTTTGTTAATTTTATAGACATTAACAAATAATATAAATCGTATTTTAATTTATAATTGATTAAGTTCTAAAAATACATTTAATTCGATTTTTTGACATTGCCCCACCTTAAGAGTACGGTTCTACGGTGATATACTTTACAAAAAAATACTCAAATAAATCCGCTATTTATGCCACAAATATTCATCTTTGCGAAAACCTAACCTGCAGTGCAGAAGTCCAGAATCTTACTAGTTACATGAGTCCAAAAATCTAACTAGTTTTTATTTTTGTCTTTTATACCTAATTATAATTAACTTTTTGTGAACGTCCGTTTTTTGTGTCCTTGGCTAAAAAGAGAGAGAACGTCCGTTAATGATTTGATTTTCATACTCCAGCAATAGTACAATAGTTATGCCTGTGCTATTTCCATACACTGTTAGTAATTAACAAACGATAAATATAAAATTAGGCCCGTATAATAGTGGCACAAATCGCAGAGTCCTTGTGCCGGTTGCGTGGAGGCGCGCGGGCGCAGGCGGAAGTGAGAACCGAAAGAAAGTACCCGCAACCGGTCGATAGTGGGCCACCGAGTTCAACAGGCTCGCGCGGTCATTTCTATTAACAACCTGTGTAATCCCGTTATTGCTGTATTGTTTAATAGAGTTAATGTGGGTGGAGATGAAATACAATAGTTGGAGTAAAATGTATACTTAGGAGTTGGTTGGCGATTATAATTAATTGTAAATGTTTTTATATGACATGCGTACATAGTTAAATCTCCAAGATTTTACTAAGTCACGATGATATGTTTTATATAAATGATTCAAAAACTATTTGATCGAATTCGTGTAAAGTTATTAAAATAGATTTTTTTTTCTGGGATTTTTATTTATAGTTTCTAGGAATCTCATATTGTTAACATTTCTATCATTAAACGTAAACAGCCTTTAAATAATGGTCTAGTTATATGCACCAATAATCACTTGAAAACTTGTCGAATTCCAATTTGTTATTGGTTAGTAATTTCTTAAAATAAGTACAAAGCTGTAATATTGTTTTTAAAATATTATGTAAGCAGATAAGAATTGTTTACTTGTTTTAATCCTGGCAATTTATAATTTGAATTAATATTTAATCTATAATTTACTACATAATTTTGTTACTTGATATAATTGTTGGTTGTATAAGAATCGCCGGTTACTTGCTCTACATGCCCCATGAATATTTAGGGCCCAAATTTTTTAAGCAACCACGATTTCTATTCAGGTATTCAATTCAACATTTGAACACATTGCACAATTTGCGTGTTGATATAACTCAAATCCCGGTGTACATATTTAAATATTTTATTGTAGATGCGAAAAGTCATTACAATTTGGCAATACATTCACGTGTTTTCTTGCATAGTCTATTGGACTTTGCCTATATAGTGTATTATCTATGATTGGACTGACTTGGAGAGATAGATCCGGAACATAATTAACAGGGACAAAGTCGCGGTTATATTATACCGTAATAAAAAAAGTCACTCAGTCTAAATTTGGCGAAAAATTCTTAACCGTTGATTTAATGACAAATTACACAGTGATTTTTGGCAGGTTAATTTCACCATACTTTCTCAGTGTCAGTTTTACTTTTAGCAGAACTTTCCTTCTTTATTCTCAGAAGTGTGTGCGTAATGTTAGACTTGCAAAAAAGCAATGATAATTTTATACTGTAGATGAAATGCAATGTTTACTGTAATCATACGTAACGCATTGATTGACAGACGGCGGCTGATGGTCGTGACCTTAATAACATAATCTTTGATTTTCAGTATGAAATGCTGGGTTAAAACATAATTGTACCGTGAAATAAATGTGTTGAAATTTGTATTTCCCGTATTTGACACTGCCATGGCTCAGGGCAAATTCTACGTTAATCGATATTTCACCAATGTGAATTAGGTAAATTATTCAAACGACCAAACTCCTTAATTTCAATGATAAACTTTATTTGCGATAGCAAAATAATTCCTGGATTTAAAAAAGACCTTATCAAGACACACATGACTTCGAGCACTCAGAATTGTGCCTGAGATTCGAACTCATGACCCATTTTTCAGCAGGCGTCTTCAGTCATTTACGAGCAAGCCATGCTTTAAAAAAATAAAAAAGCATATCTAGGATAAACAGAGTCCCCGAGGAAGTAAAGGCCCGGCTAACACAAATACCCGTGTAACTGTGCCACAGTATGCGAATACATTGACCTTACTGCGACAAGTGCCGCGATTTGGGAATGAATAGCAATGTGTATGTGTGGATGTCTTTGTGTGCTTATGCTGCTTGGAGGAGTTAGAGTAGGGATTTTGATGAAACATCTAGTGATATGTTTTTATTGATTTATGTTTTAGGACAGTTATTAAGTATCAATGCAGGACTTAATTATAGCTCATCCTGGCGTAATGTTTGTATTACAAATTATAATATTATAGTTTCTTTCTAGTGCTATTTTTTTCTATAATAATTGGTATTTTTTATGTTGTACATATTGTTAGTTCGATTTTAAAATATGCTTTACATTAGAGAACTTTAAATACCACATCACTAGCATCAAGTTTTTATTATGTAGGCCCGCAGAGCCTAACTTTGTTACTCACCGATATATGTACATAGTATGTATTATGTATCTGCAATACAATTACAATTGCATTTTTTTGCAAGAGTGTAATGTGCACTCAATTGTAGAGGAGGCCCGCTCCTCTACAATTGAGAGTGCGATTGAGAGGGATGAGGCAGTATAGGGGTTATTTGATTGCTTTTTAGTTATATCCTTCTAAATAAATTTATCAAAGGGAAACATCTTCGACCAAAAAATAGTATGCTATCCTAGCTAATCATTGCTATGAATACAAACCAGTCATTTACCAAAACACCTAACTACAGAACATCCCGCGACGTCGTATTCACACACGTCCTATGTACCGAGGCGACAGTGTTAGAGACACGTCGGAGCGAGAGAAAGTCCTCTGGGTCCATTCACAAGCAGCATACAAATATTTGTGGACGCCTACAATACCAAAAACGAGTTTAGACCTTTCTACATTTGGTGACGATGCCGCCCATACGGGGACGCTTGGCGACACTTTTGTTAATGAGTTTTTCGACTTCGATTAACAAAAAAAAGATTTGGATTTTATTACATTTTCTTTATTGCTTTGTTAGTTATTGCCTTTTTTAAATGTTGCTCCAGGGATTTACGATTGCTGGACTATTTCAAACAAGTTTAAGCATGATTAAATTAAATATGTGTTACATAACAAGGGATAAATTATCTAAATTTTAATTAGCTAAATACGAAATTTTGTTCTTGTTTGGGAAAATTATTAATGTTTAATTGATTAGGATAGCTCTAAGTGAGTTATTAGCAAAGTTACCTTATATCTTGATCTATGTATCAATCTGCACATGTCTCATTATATTAGATAGAGTGTCCCTTCCTGCCCCCTCCCTCAGGGCTTGCGGGAAGGGATCCATAATTAGGTTTCCCCTCGTTCAAAAAAATGTACAGTGTCGCGATTAAAATGGTAACAACTGGGTTTTATTGTGTTCGCCTTCAAAAGTCAACTAAAATTGGATTGTTGACATAATGAGGGAAACTCTGTTTGTCTGGAAGTTCGCGTCACTTCAGCGCAGAAGTATTATAACATGTGGTATACAAAGCCAACAGCAAAAAGACGTGATTCAGACAGATTCAGCCGTGGAATAAATAATTGACAAAACATTTTTCTGCTTAATAATAACTATAAATAATAATATTGACACACTTATTTGGTGGTCGTCTGAGTAATACACTTATTCCCATATGAATAACTCTTTGGAAACTCTCGTATGCAATGTTTATGTAACAGAATGGTATCATATTTAAGCAGAAATTTGTGGTTTGATATGCATTATGATGCGACTTTCTATAAAGAGGAATCCAAAAATAATTTCTATACAGGGTATATCAAGACCGCGACCGAAAACGAAGCCGGGTGGTAGTTTTAGTGGTTACAGACACAATGCAAATAAAAATTTCGCAATATAAGTGACAGATTTTTTTTTGCAATTTTTTTAAAATCATTGTATTTGGGTAGTAAATACCTAGTTAAATTGCGAAAATAGTAATTTAAACGCTAACGTACCATTGCGTTTTAAAAAATTAAAAGTTGTACATCATAATTTTAGGAAAACTATGTACTTATCACCCAAATACGACGATAAGTAAAAAATTACCAAAAAAATGTTGACGATTTTTTTTACGAAATTTTTAGTTGCATTGTGTCTGAAGTCACTAAGATTACCACCTGGCTTCGTTTTCGGTCGCAGTCTTGATATACCCTGGATATTGGCATGACAAAAAGATTGCACTTTGTGTGTGCAGTACAATGCAAATTAATTAATGAATACAACCAATCCAATAGTCAGCCGTGTGTTGTATCAGAATCTACGAGAGACATTTTCGGTCTCACAAACACCCCGACCCCGAAACAAATACCTGGGTATCACACAAACATTTGTCTCGGTGCGGCTCGAACCCGCGGCCTCTAGTTTCACAGCCAGCGTCTTACCAACTGCACCACGAAGGATGTCAAACAAATAGTGTATTAATTGGCGAGAGATAAATAATTCTTCCTTCTCGACATAATTATAGAGCCTTGATTAAAACTGGACGTACATTATACACAAACTGAACCCGGAACGCGATAATATACAGGTTTTGATCGCAATGTATATGGAAAATAGATAATCTAGCCATAGAGGTAAAATTATATGGCAGAAACCGCTTAAGTGTTTATGAGATTTTTATTTCTTCGTTACACCCACTGCCTACAAATATATGTACATAATACGATTAAAATGCCAAAAATAGTAAGAGAAAATAAGTGAATTATTTGATTCACATTTGGTGGTGCTGTATCCTATTATTTTAGTAGGCAATTATCGATTTCCGCATTTTAACATTTAAGTTTTTACGTTTAACTTTAAACGAATTCAATTCGTACATAATAAATAATGATGTTGTAAATACCTATGTATATAATTAGTATCTACACACTTCGATTTCGTGTGTGTTAGTTATTCATAAATTAAACAATAAAAAGCTATTTTATCAAAAATACCGTTATGTATACTGAGTTTCATTGTGTGTAAAATATTTTTATCACAAGTTTATTGTGATGATTGATACATTTTATAATATGCTTGGCTCTCAGTCGCATAACGCTTTAAGTAACTTTACCGCAAATTGGTAATGTCTGAATAGTGTGATTGCTTTTGCGGTGTAAGGAAATAGATATCAATATTATTTTATAAAATCAGATTTAGACACAAATTCTTATGTAAATTCTGCGGTGCCAAGAAAATAAAGTAGGTTTATGGCATTTTTACAAATTGTTGATGATTTTCTAATAAATTCTCGTATCTAATTTTTATAAGGATAGACAAAAGTCTTTCTTATTTTATTATCACGTTTCCTAGTAAAATTGTATTAAGAATTACAATTTTTTTAAAAGAATTCATTGCATTATGCTTCATATGCAACTGTTAAAACATCAGTAAAATACATTTTATTAAAATAATGTAATAAAAATGACACTTATTAATATAAGCTTTTGGAATTTGATATAAGAAATCTCAAATATAATTATTATGTTAATAAAGAGAAATCAATATTCTTTATTTAGAAACTTTTCCAAAATATGACTAATAAAGTCTGATGTAACTTCTGTTTTATAGTGACATGCAGTTTTATTTTAAGAAAGTTAATGTGTATTATTATTAATTTTGATATAAATCCTTACAATATAAAACTAACGAATTTAACGAATAATTAAGATGCCTAAAAACAATTTCCCAAACATCGAAGCAAACCTAAAAGAAATGTATTAACCTTCTTAATGCGATTATGAAATTTTAATTTATATTTAGAACGTGATATCTCTTTATCAACGCCCACGTTTTCGTTTTTACGTCACGATATCGATTACACTTAAAGAGCGTTTACATACATAACCTTAAGTGAAAGTATGGACCGGTCCGCTCATACTAATGCACCAAAATGTTTTAGGATTCCGTCACCACATGAACGACGGACACACTTTTCTCCGTCGAGACATGCCGAGTCAGTAAATAAGCTGAATAAATTAATCAATCGAACCGAAGCAACCCCTCTTTGCGTGGCATAGACTATGACGATAAAATCAATGCAGATGGTTAACAGAGAAAATTTAGTTGTTTTAAAAATTCTCGTTTACGAAAAAAGAATAGAAATGAATGCATGCATACTAGTATGAAGTAAATATAATGAAATAAATTAATTTGTGGAATAATAATTATATTCAAAAATTCCTTTAAAAATGGACAAAACATTCACGAATGACAGACTTATTCATTCGAATTAATTTTTTTATAACATTCCCGAAAATATTAACGTAAAACAACCAGAAGAGACGCTCAAACGCATAGCCTGTAGGCACTAATGTATACGGCGAAACAATAAGCCTTCTGCACCGGCGGTGATCTGTGTCCGCAGCGGCTACCATCACTACTTTCCTTCCCTGCGTGTGTGACGTAACTCTATAAAAGAGTGTGCGGTGAAGACGCCGCCGCTATACCGTTTCCGTTCGCCAGGCTCGGCCATAGCGTCCCAACCACGCAAACAAGGACGCGGGCGGAACACCTTCCGCCGGAGCTTACGGACTCAACAGTGATACACAAAGGTGAAGTGTCAAACAGTCAAGGACAGTGCACGTGCTTGTGTGTGATAGTGTCGTGATGTGCCAGCAAGTGTCGCGGGGTCATTAAAGGTGTGTTTGTTTCAGATACGAGATGAGGTCGTTGTTGTTGTTAGCGGCAGTGTGCTGCCTAGTGTTGTCAGCGTGCGGTAGCCCTATCGCGCGGTCTGAAGAGGAGAAGGAGGTTGGACGACAGGCCGCGGCCCCTGCTGCGCCTGCGCCGGCCGCCACTGATGACGACGATGACGACGACGATGACGATGATGACGATGATGTAGACCTCGATGCTTTGGGAGGTAAGATACTTAGGTTTCATACTAAAATTATTATACCTAAATATATTCCTTAGGTTTTAAATCTCTTTGAAATCTAAGGATTAAAATAGTCTTGCGAATGTTCATTATTCATGAAGATAAAAGGAAAGGAGGAAACTACTTCGCTTCTTTAGATACCGTTCGTTGTGTGATTTCAATTATCCTGTTACAATAATTAATAATTTTCATAGTAATTTACATTTGGTTGTTATTAACTAAAACAAAGAAGTAATAATCAAGAATACATAAAGTACGTGAAGATTTATTATGGACGATAGCACTAATAATTTATAGAAACAATGAAAGTTTTATTTCGCCGATAGTGGCTAGTCGTGCCTGTATATTGACCAGTTAATAGAATTTACCGTTCAAAAGAGAAGCTGTGTAACGGTAGATAAAATAAACTCGTGAGTTACCTATGAAATAAATATGATCTATTCATAAACGCTAGTAACTGCTACAGCAAATGCATTCGAGCTTAGATATTAAGTCATTTGAAAGAAATGTAATGCATTTTATGGACATCTGCGTAATTGCCTCACTCAGTATAGTAATTTTAAAGGAATTCACATCTGTGTAGTCAATTATGATGATGTTATGAGGTGCATTAATATTCCTGAGATCGAATAGACTAAAAATATGAGACTGGGTTCTTATTGAATTCTTTTCATTCAATTAATTGAATTGTAACGATTAACTGCATGCCGCACAGCGTTTTAATTAAGACCGAATAAAGTGTGATTATAGATATCAAATAACGATAAAGATATCTAACTACGCAGTCTAACGCGAGACGAATGATTAATGCGTTAAAAGAACACACATATGTGTTAAAGTGTTACGTTTCATCGATAAACATTCCTAAGAATCAGGACGTGGCGGGGCCAATGCGGAATGTGAGGCGAACAGCGTGACAGACGCTCTCAATACTTAATTAATTCTAACAGAAAGACTCAATCAGAGAAATTGACGCTCTCCTGCTTTCTATCTACGATAGCCTTGCCATTTACGTCACGCACCAAGAATCGACGGTGCGCGAACTTAGATTAACTGTTTGTTTAACAGTTCATTGGTGTTCGGTCCTGATAAACGATGCTAATGAGCGCTTGGCACATTGTAAACGTTGCACGCAGAGTGCTAATTTACCAGGTTACATGCATTAATAAACAAGCGATTGATTCCGTTTCTTAGCACTTAATATTCAAAACACGTTAAGTAGGTAGTGAAATTTGTATGCGCTAAATACGTAAGCTAATTCAAACTTTTCTTTTTATCACAGATGATGATGACGACGACGACGACGATGATGAAGATGACGATGATGAAGGAGAATCTGATGATGACGAAGATGATGATTACTTGGAAAGGTTCTTCGATGACATTCTGGGCGGTAAGTACAGTAAAACAAATGATCGTAATGAAGTCGACTATGGCATGTAAATGATTATAATTGAAACATTTCTTCAATCTACAGAAGATGAAGACGACGAGGATGAAGACTCCGGTGCAGCAGCAGTACAGCCTGTAGTTGCCCCTGCTGACACAGTAGCTGCTGCTCCCGCTGCCGCCTCAGAAGAAGTTGCCGCCGCTTCCGAAGAAGTCGAAGCGTCAGAGGCCGAAGCTGCCACCGAGGGCGACGAGCCTGAGGCAGGACAGAAGGAGCCCGCCAGTGCCGAAGTGGAAGCTCCCGCTGCCAGCGCAGAAGTCGCGGAGGCAGATGAGGATGACGAAGAAGAAGACGACATCACTGACGCACTCGACGGCGAAGAAGACGACGATGACGACGAAGAAGAAGACGACGATGACGAAGATGAGGATATCACGGATGCCCTCGGCAGAAACATCTCCGCCAAGCATTCACGTGAGTCCAAAAAGCTGAAGGCCAACGTCGCGGCGTATGTAAAAAAGTCAGGAAAAAAAGCCAACTACACGGGTAAAGTAAAGAAAACCAAAGCGACATCCGCCGCGGCAGCAGCCGCTGAACACAAAAAGTTCAGATAGTGATTAGGCGGCGTCGGAGTCTGGGCCAGCTCACCCTCATCCACCTGAGAGACCTCCGCGGTCCCCTCCTTTAGCTTAGCTATTTATTAACTATTTATTTATTCTATTTATTTTATTTATTAAGTGAGCGTGTTTGATGTGTGAATGTGTAAGTATGGAACCGAGAGTTAAATTAATGTCTAGATTATGTCACACCGGTCTCGTGGCAATTTATTTGAAATAAATCTGTTGTTCTAAATTTGTTGTGTGAAATTTTTTGTCTAACCTTCACGAAGTTTTGTGCGTTAGTTACAGTCTGAACGATCAATTCAATATGAGTCTGGAATCGGTCAGAATACTAGTTAACTGTTTCAATCTATTTTGTCAGATATTTGAGTGACATTATCTAGTAATTAATTTAATATTTCGGCCAATAAATGTATACTAGTCAGCTTTAAATATTTATATTCCTGTTTTATCCTTTCCTCAACATGACATACCGTTATTGTATTTCTTGTAATGTGTTAAATTATCTATTTATTTTTTATATTATTTCTATAGTAGATAGTTTAATATTGTAAATAGAAATTAAAATAAGATATTAACTAGCTTTTTGACCGATTTATCTATGTAGTCTAACGCACAAACAATCCTTTCTCCCATACCCTATCCGCCTGCTTAGTTATAAAAAATAGTATATTCATGGTCGAGCCAGATTTTATTATTAGATAAGCGATATTGGCTATCGATAGCAATCTAGAAATCCCGCTAGAGTCCAGCGCGGGCGCGGTCGATGGTACGCGGCAAGTCGCCGACTACGAACTAGTCCGACACTGATGTGTGTTAAGAGGTCGGCCGTGTCTGCCGCCCGCTTACTTTCCCAACCTTACACAGTGCGATGAACCCGCTGGATTTCTTTTACAACCTTGACACTTTCTTTGACCTTGCTCCTAGAGCTTCCTGGATCGACCTTGAGGGGCATCAGACACATTTCGACAGAAACTGTGGAAAGTAAATGACATTAAATGTTTACTCTCACTGGATGACGAAATCGAGCCGCGAAATTTGCGTGCCGAGTATCCGCGTCAGTGAAAACGAGATAATGAGATGCGAAAAGAGAAATTTTAAATGTTTGTCGTTGTGAAATGCTGGGAGTGTCGCGAAGAGTCATATGCGACCCAAATGGAACTTGTTTGTTACCGGCCATCGCCGGACACCTGCTTCGACGCAGACACTTCCTTTCACGGATATAAATATTTTATGACTATCACACACATAATATAAATCTCTCTAAATAGTCATGACATAAGAGAAAGAGACGAGAGAAAGTTGCATAACACAAACGAATATAACATTCGGTAATTAATTTACAACTCGATTACCGATAATAGGAATACGGTAGATAATTAAAATAGTTTTGATTAGCTTGTATGTGTGTCGTAGATTTCTTTGAATACGCATGGCTCGGCACGCAGTTTCTTTTACGTGTGGAAAATAGAAAATCCACCGTTGACTGGACGTATTAATTGTAACCGATGTTTAGAATTCAAGTGGGGCTCCGTGAGACAGATACAGTTAGTTCGCGTGCCAACGAAACGTGGTTCGAATCGAGCGTATGTAGGTATTCAGTTAAATAATTATTAACTTTACGTTACACTTGCATGATAATATGCAAGCGTATCATTTAAAATTGGATACACAATTAAAACGTGTCAGTGGACAGAGAAATCGTTTGCTAATGAAGTTTCCCTTATGATTTCCTGAGCTCTCTCTTTGTCGATACTCCTGTTTGTTCGGTCTTTAATATAATCAGCAATTTGTATGCGACGCTCGGAATTTCGACGGAATCATAAACATTCAAATTTAACTTTCAATTTCACCGATAACAAGCTAAACACAATTAAGTTATGTAAGTAGCGCAGAACAGGTGAAAAAATCTGGCACGTGAAGAAATGTAAGTGTAAAGGCAATTATTAGAAAAAATATTTAATTATCATAAATTACTGACACTGACTCATAAACTGGACACCGATAACCAAACAGGACTGAAGAGGGCGGACATAACGGGTAAAAGTTACCAAAGACACCTCAATATACCGATATTATAAGTCTTAGAATCTTTTGCCCTACAAAGAAAGATAATGTATTCTAACTAGGTGACATAGACTGAGTGAATACGACGATGCTCATGCTATTATGCACAACGAGAAAACGCTAGGAAGTGTAAAGGAGTTATTCCGACAATTGTTCAAACATATTGCGGAGAGACTGTACTGGGTTCCAAAATATATTTTGAACTCGAGGACTGACTCGTAACAGTGAATATGATGTCACTTCGCACATTTAGACTTTTATGAATTATAGTTATAATATGACTAACAACATTTAATTTATAACTAAATAATTTAATATACTTCATTAACCGCATTGCATACTTTCACATGTAGATACAGAAGGTATTACGAATAAAAGGTAAACAGAACACACGCGAGAAATCAATGACCTAAAAGATTTAGCAATGTTCCTTCATTGTTTAAACGGTACTTTTTACGCAAGTATGGTCAGCCACTTCGAATGAAATTACGATGTAGAACATAGTGGCAATATTACTTCAATTCATAGTATTTCTATATTGCACGAATGAATTAAAGTAAGAGAGATTAGCTATTTATAACAATTAAAGCATCGATGATATTACAAATATGACACATAATTTGTGCTAAAACCGCAAGATGCATCAAGTGCAACGTAGTGTGAACACTTCAAACTAAACTCTATGTTTTGTTATAGATACGGACTATTTCAGTGAGTTAAGAATTATGTCGACAAAGCGTAAATAACATGTAAGGCTACGAAGATACAAACGTAAGAAATACGGGAATTAATAAACTATGGATCTGCAGTATTTTCAGAAACACAATTTGCAACACTAACATATTATAGATACTGATTGATTAACTTTAAATTTTATATCCACTGAATTAATCAAAGTGATATTGATTTCTTCATTTGAATATTTGCAACTTTGAATCATTTTATGATTTATTAGAATTCTTCAAGAATTTTATGACATTTAAAGCAATTTGTTATAAAGATAGATAAATGATAAAATGGCGTAATACAACAACTTTCAAGTTATAACATCTAATATGTATTCATAAGGAATGATCAATTTTAATCGTGAAAGCTATAAAGAAAATAATTTCTTATACAGGTTCTTTAGAAGAGGAACCGGTCAAGAAACCCGCGCCAGTGCCCGCAGTCTATATCGTCAAATACAACAAATTCGTCGACACTGTTCTTGACAAAATGAACGACATTCTGAGGAAGTCCTACGACCCTGTTAGTGTTAAACTGCAACCCATTGACGCTAGCAAGAAGACCACCAAACCAAAGAAGACCAAGAGCAAAACTAAGAAGAGGTTTGTTATATTTAATGAGTTTATTTAAATTTAGTTAAAATGTATTTACCTTCTGCTAACATTGTTGAAATACTATTTTCTAAATTTCATGATAAGAGTTCGATCGTGAGTGCACAAATCGAAAACAAATTGAAAAGATATAAAATTGAAATTGGTTTCACTGACCTGATAAAGTAATTCAGCATGTCTTTGCAGGAAAACCTCCTCCAAAAAGAAGAACACAGCTCGCGGCAACACTGTAAAGAAAGAAAAAGAAAATTCATCTCCAACTCAAATCCCTGAGATGCTCAAGGAAGAAAATACTCAACTCAACGAAGTGAGACCGAATGACCCAGCGTTGGAGCAGATTGTTGAATCTACCACTGATGTTGAATCTAGGGCTTTGAAATCTGGAACTGAAAGTGGTAAAGCTAAGCCTACTACCACTAAAGTGAAACCCCCAACTAAAGCTACAAAACCAAAGCCTAAACCCAAGCCGCCAACAAAAACCACCACTAAGAAGCCAGTAACTACAAAGAACAAGACTAAGACAAGTGAAAAGAATAAGCCAAGAGCTAAAGGTACTTTATTCGGTCTATCAACTTTGAGGAGATCAGGAGATGTTTCTGTCAGTATTATGTCCGATCATACTACAGTAAAAAGCAATTTCGCTGTGGGACCACTTGTACTTAGGGTTGAAAAGGAGGTAAGTTTTAGCTCCAATTTATAAATTGGTGAAATGAACAATCACACTTGAAATAAGTTTTAAATTATGTATTTTTTTAGGTTGGACGTGGAGCTAAAAAGGAATTAAAATCGGCCACAGCTACTACAACAGAAATGATTGGAAAGATGAGCTTGAGGGTCGACAACCAGGGAATTGCCACATTACATTCTATTAAAGTACTGCAGCCCAAACAGGTACAACTTTAAACATTTTCATTACATAAATACAGATTTTATTTAATTTGGAAATTAATTTGGGAATCATGAAGATTTTGGTCTTCAATTTGACTGAAAGTGACGTTTAAATTTTATTTTTTTTGTTTAGGTGAGAGTGGATAGCAATCATGAGCGTACCCGAGAATTGGTCTGGCAGCGCAGTTCAAGAATCGCACACGTTGTGTCTGAAAAACTGATGTCAGCATCGAAACCCATGTTCCACCTTCAACCCGTTGTGAAGCAATAGACATAGCTATATCAATGTAGGCTTAGCTTATATAGGTGTAATGGTAGCTAAAATATAGCATCTAAACAGTAGTGTTCCTTTGCTGTAGATAAAATGAATTCAGTTACAATAATTCCTGCTATATTTTATTGGAATTTCAAGACTTCATAGATAAAAAAATTGAAATGACTCGATACTACAACTGTTTTATATGGACGGTTTAGGAACACTACTAATAAAAGTTTGGACGTCTAGATGTTTTGGGTGATGGTTATTAAATAATTATTTATTTTAGCCCTGCAACTTTGGACAGCTTTAACAGAGAAAAAAGTCTAATACAATGTTTATTAGGTCGCATTGTATACTGAGTTATCTTTCAGCTGTCTTAAAGTTGTTTGACTGATTTTTAATCATAATTCTAGAATTCCTTTGTTGATCATGTTGATCACGAGGTCTTTAGTATCTCCAAGACATGATACTCATAATATTTATAGTCAGAAGATGCATTTATTATTTTTAATATGTTAAAGGTGCTAAGATATAGATAAGAAATTAATTATTCACTATATTTATTACCTTTATACAAGATTTATTTGGAATATTTTTCCATGAAATATAAGATTTTAATGTTTTGTTTTTTTTTTTAATTACACAAGATACCAACACCCTTTCATCACAACCATGATTACTATCAAGAAATGTAATTATTGCAAAAGAAGCTTTAAAAAATTATATGATTGCGGTTTTTAATAAATTTTATGAGCAATTCTAATGAATGACAATGTTCGCAAGAAATGTATCGCGAGGATGCGAATGAAAAGTAAAGGAATAAATGTAGGACGTTGTCTTTTAAGGAAATGAAAACTAAATGGTACGGGAGCTAGCAACGTTTGGAAAGTAAGAATTTTAGGTCAGCTGATTTTGTGATATGTCGTCCTTCTTGCACTTTCGGTTAGAGTCTGGGCTATCTGGCTGGCGGTAGCGGTTGCGTTCTTTAGTGCGCATCCTACCTGTCCAGGTAATAATCCTGGATTTTAAAAACATTTTAGAAGGCGTAATTTTTAATTTTTTGTTTTTAAATAAGTCTACCTGACATACTTTTTTTATTGCCAGACATTTTTGACAATGCTAACTATGTGCCATACGCGATTTATTTTTTATAAAAATTTCAAAGTATTTTATAATGTCTGTAATTTTAATATTATGTTATTTAAAGATAAGAAAACTTAAAATAAATTTGCCAGACATTAATTCGATTGTTAAGTCTTGAATTAAAATGAAAAAGTCATGAAAAGTATTGCAGTATAATGCTAGTAGTCCGAGAGAGTCAGTTGCAGAATAAGTCGAGAATGATACAGAGAACCATTACGACAGTAAATGACTTTTCATTGTGCATATAATAAAAAATAAATAAATAATAATAATAATAATAATAATAAGCCCCCCAAAATCCTACCTTACGTCCGTGTCGAACACCAGACCACGTGGGGGGCGGGCAACGTGTATAACTTAAACCTACACGGCAAACAAGGCAAAGGTAACCCATTAATATGGAGACTCGTAAAAGAAATGTACGTATAGGGTCGCTACCCGAGGGTGATCGTCGGGGCACGTCTGTAGCTGGCCACGGGCGTGACAGCATGCTAGCCAGTGACTCCCGGCTGGACGGCTGGGCGGGAGTCGGGGACGCGGGGGGTAGGGGAATGTCCTCAAGGACTACAGCCGATATTGTAGATGTACAAGATAGTAGGAGTAGCTGTGATGGTGCAGCTACACCAGCCGAGAGTGTTTCGCAGGAGGCTCAAGCTATTCAACCTACGACCACCAAGGCTGGTAAGCCAAGAGTGCGCATGAAATGGAGTGATGATATTAATGTTTTTATCATGCACACATACTTTTATGTTACCAACTTAGAAACAGATAAAACCATGTACTGCAAGAAACTACACGATCAGTTTATTTTAAAATATCCACAGTTAAATGTATCCGCTCAAAGAATCGCAGATCAAAGAAGAGTCATTATTCGTAATAAACTATTGTCTGACGAAGTCATAAACAGAATAAAAAAGGAAGTTTCGGAAAAACTAAAAGAAGAAATGAGAGATAACCAGCCCCCACTAATAGTTAACAATTGTACTTCTGAGTCATTAATATCTTCTAATGTTGATAGCACCGAACCCATAAACACCGATACGGAAAATATTGGATCAGGCCAAATCCTGAAAAATAATATGTTAACCGCGCAGGGGTCCACTCATGCGTCAACACAAACAACCACACTACCTAGCATAAACTCAATAACACAACAAATAGAACAAGATCAAATCACTGATGATGCTAATACTTTCATGACTTTTTCATTTTAATTCAAGACTTAACAATCGAATTAATGTCTGGCAAATTTATTTTAAGTTTTTCTTATCTTTAAATAACATAATATTAAAATTACAGACATTATAAAATACTTTGAAATTTTTATAAAAAATAAAAAATAAATCGCGTATGGCACATAGTTAGCATTGTCAAAAATGTCTGGCAATAAAAAAAGTATGTCAGGTAGACTTATTTAAAAACAAAAAATTAAAAATTACGCCTTCTAAAATGTTTTTAAAATCCAGGATTATTACCTGGACAGGTAGGATGCGCACTAAAGAACGCAACCGCTACCGCCAGCCAGATAGCCCAGATTCTAACCGAAAGTGCAAGAAAGACAACATATCACAAAATCAGCTGACCTAAAATTCTTTCTCGAAAACGTTGCTAGCTCCTATACTAAAACGTCTCTTTTCATTAGTATCTGTTTGACATTTGCGAATTATCTCAGTCAAATTAACAAGAAACATTATTTATGCATTATAATGCAATATGATACGAACAATTTAAAAACGCATAAACGGGAAAATAATAACACCAAATAAATTTTACAATATAATTCCAAAATTAAGTAGAGCGCAAATTAATCGTCATTTATCCCTTTAAATGAATTCGGTTACATTACTCAAACTGCGATTACTTGATTTTTAATAGGACTATCTAGTTAGTTTATAATACAAAATCAATTGAATATGTATTTGAGTTTAATTGGTACAAGGTGACATGAGCTTTGCAGTTACTTTTACACATTTACATTAGAAATTATAAACACGAATTTTATTTGGCTGAATAGTAGCACTATTGTAAAAATCGAGAAATAGGAATAGAAACAAGTTAGTATTCCGCTACTAAAAATACACACAAAAAATATTGTAAATGGATTTTAGGTGCCGCTATTTTGTTTTAGTATCGCTTTTTTATAAGGCCTAAACTCTCTCAATCGTACTCTCGATTGCAGAGCAGGCCCGTGCCCTCTAGTGACACGTATAAGGGCTGATACAGATACAGATTTCACGTGATATATTCAGACCGAACTAACGTCAGACACACTTTCTATAATAGGGTTTCATTTACACTCGAACATGCCACTTTGTATCAACTATACATGGCAATAAAATTTTGAAAATTATTACAACAGTAGGCAGGATAGACTCACAGATCTTTGGTAGTTATTACTAACAAGAGTCCTGGACGTATATATCGACCGTACGATTCAAAATAGATATATTTTTACAATTTGTTTGCTTCAGCGGCAGTATTACGAGTTTTTTCAAGAGAGACATGTTGCAATAGAGAAAATTTGTTGCATTAGTGTAAGTAAAATCATGTTACTAGAATAACACAAAGGCGTTTTTTTATGAAATGTGTTTTGAAATCTGCCTCAAAGGACTATTTTAAAGGATTATAATATACAACTCGACATGGCTGTTTCTTTAGGGATAAATATAAATCAAACAATGATATTATTTCCGTTACAGTTTGAATTGAACTTTTATTTAGAGAGCTTGAGTAAAGAATTCATTTATCCCATATCACTAAAAACTTTAAATACAAAATTGACAGATCATATTTCTAATGTACGAGTACATGCGTCCAAGACCCTCATATTACGCCTTCTACGCTTATTAAACACAAATAACACGCTAAGTACAAAACGTATCTAAGTAACACATTTTCTGTAAATTGCGCAATAAAATCTTAAATTATACTATTTCCAACACACGAATAGGAATGAAACGAATTAGGAACGTTTAATGTGGTTACTGGAAGGGATTTTTACTATGTAATGAGGTTCTTCTGGTAGAAATGAGTACGGAGAGTTTTACAGATAACAGAAAGTATACTTTGCAGGTTATATTGATAAAATCATTTTATTTACACAAATTTTACTATAATTGCTTTAATCTTGATGATAAATACATTAAAATGCCTGTAAAAGGTGATATTTTTTGTTGCATCATTTATAACATTATGATTGTAAAATACGATATACTTTTGTTACTTTGATTTGTATAAAAACGTCTTAATACTCATTTTTATGTATAAATATTATATAAATGTTACAGTCAAAATCGTTTACATACATTTTATTCGGTTATAGTTCTATATAATATGTTAACTGGAGACCACAGGGCTTTAGTTATAGCTATGTATAGGAACAATAAGGGATTTTTGTGTGCATTTTATTTCACTACAAATATTAGCAATGGGCTGTTTACATTATCGCACCAATAGATGTCGCTAAAACAATTTCGACTGTTGATACCATCCGACACACCGTTGTACTACATAACTATTATAGTATACACACGTTAATTAGCCTAATTATGAATACATGATCACGTGTCGTTGACCTCGCTTCCATGAGATTTGACTCCATTCCTGCTGAGTAAGGGAGTACGATTGTGCTCATCGCATATTACGATTTCAGTGACGTCATCACCTTTCAGAGAGTCATAGTTAGGCGGCGGTGTTTGGGCTTTTGCATGGCCATTTATTAGTGGCAAGGGAATTTGGCCAGTTACATCTGAAAAAAAATAATTAATTTGATTAAATCTGGAGACACCGAATATCGGCCGAAATATCAGAGATTAAGTAAGAAAACGAACCCTGGCACAAGCACGGATAACGCAAGGTAGAACGAACGTATAGTCATTCTACAGTGGCGAAGGGTTCATACAAGCCGATTCCTAGCAGCACGCCTTATAATTTAAAGGAAATTATTAAATATTTACATTTTTTTAAACAAGTTACCTATATGAAGAAAATAATCAAATAATAAACAATATTAAAATAAATATAAACAATAAACAAATGTTATTCGATATTAATAAACAAAATATTATCGATCAATTAATAACACAACGACAAACGCATTGCGCGATGTTCAACGTAAGTACATGCATACGAAACACGCGGCCGCCTAGATCCCGATGACGTCACGTCAGGCTACAAGGACACAGCACGAGTTCCCGTTGCTCTCGCGCTCATTTCCAACGCATTATTTGCCATCTCTGTTACACGTTTGTTGCTCAGAACTGCATGCAAAATTGCACCTTAAAACTCTCAGCTTTTAAGGTCTAAATTTATTTGTAGAAATACGACGGTATTCGCTTGTGAATATGCCGGTGGGCCTACGGCTTATAAAGTAATTTGCCAGTTCGCGCCTCTTTTATTTCGTGTTTATAATTAGAAAATATTATTTACTACTGTGTTGTTTCAGTGTATATGTATAATGCGGTGTCTATTTTTAGGTTTGTATATAATTAGTGGGTAATTTATGAAATTTTACTGGTTTCGAAGTGCAAACAGATCTATCTATTTAGCAAAACTTTAATGATGAATGAAACTTGATAATGTCGTATGTATCGTTTTATCTCATGAATTGCATTATTATGAGGTAATTTTAAAAATGCTGCATTTACGTAATTAAAAAACGCACTGGAAATTATATTAAATTTGATAATACATTTAAGTACCAGAGAAAGAACGGCAACTGACAAGTTTTAATTATTTAATAAATATTGTAATGCCGTATTTTTGTTAGCGTTGATTCAAAATAGGACATACAAACATAACCCACGCCTGCATCCCATGAGGGTTGCCAGATTCGATAGATCTCCAGTTGGCTCTATACTGGCATCGTTTTACTTTCCTCCACTTACATCAATCTCTTCATCTTTTTTTTATATATAAGGAACGTTTGAAATTTTTTTGTCGATCAATTTCAAAACAGGCTAATGTTGTCTTTTGCATTGAATCGAAATTTACTTTAAAAACGTTAAAAAAAAGCATCTAACGGGCACAGTGCTATTCCGTGCAAGTGTTGTATGAAAATATAGTAAGTATTACTAAGCAAATATGTCGGAACGTACATAACGGAGTAAAAATATGAGTACTTGTTAATTTAATAAAACTAGTCACCAGAAGTATCGGCTTCCCTTTTGAAAAAAGTCACCCTTCGCCACTGTCATTCTATTATAGTTTAGAAAATCTAAAGCGAATAAATAATATCAATAAAATTACTGAAATGACACAAAATTCGTCAATTTCGTTAGGCTATCTCGTGGTTAGAGTAGGTACACGACACTAGCCGGATTAAGTGTGACGTAGCAATAGCATATTCGTAACATGTAAGAATTTGGTAAAATCGATATCTGAACTATGTGGGTTTTAACTATAACCATTCACGTTTCGCTAAAATTTCCGTAGTTGGCGAGCCTACTGCTCGAAAACGAGTAGTTCCAATTAATTAAAATAGTTAACATACTCTGCAGCGTAGATTCCAGCTCGCTGTTAGTAAGTACTACGACGACGCTAGATCCTGAGTTGCTGAAGACGGACGCCACACTGGCGCGTGGGGACAGCAATATGAGAGGTTGTCCACGAGACGACAGAGAGCTTGATAGTGCACACATGCCCTTAGCCGCGGTGAAGTCTGCGCCTAAAAGTAAATTAAAAATCATATTTTAAATTGTTAGTTTGTGAGAAGGTGAAAAAGTGCTACGATACAACCATGCTACTGTAAGATGAAAGAGAAAAAATTGAAAAAACGTTTTATTTTTCATGTGCAATTTGCAAGAGTTTTTGTGTCATTAATTATTGTTTTATATTAATTTATCTCAGAGGAGACTCAGCCGGAAGGCGGACCCTGTCACCCACCGGGATAATGCCAAGTAGAAGGAAGGAAGGAATATTGAAAACATCACTTTTTTTTAGAAATTTTGTAAACTGACATATTTATAGTGACGTAAATATGTCCGTTAGTGTAGTTAGTCCGTATAGTGTTGTTTTCACCATTGTATAAGAAAAATATTACAACCTACCAGCCAAATGCATCGGTATAGGACAAACAGTAGTGAATGTCTTACCTAAAACATATCTGCAGTCTATAACGACCGGCATACTGCACCCTCCTTGTTTCTTGGCAGCTCTTTCAACATTCTGCCGAATGTATTCCACTCCGGGGAAGTACAGGCTGTTTCCAACTGTCACCATTAAGTAGTTGAGCCCTGATGCGTTCTGAAAAATATAAAGAAAGTATAATATTTAAAAACCTTTAAGTAATTATTATTCACATTATCATTAAAAGAAAAACGTACTGCTAATTGCTTGTTTATTACTTTTTATTTTTATTAATATTAGTTACGATTTTTTTTTAATAAGCAGTTCAATTGCATACTACTATAGATGTCATTGTTATAAAGTGGGATTTCGGTTGAAGATCATTCCCTTAAATCACTGTATTATTATATTATGATCTATAATTTATGCTGTTACACATTTAGTTCTGTCGATTGATAATTTCATTAATCATACATTTTATATAGCATTTTAAGTTTTAATAAACACACTTCTTCAGTAATGTACAAGGCACTTCCCGTAACCGATTTGTCACCTGATTATTTCAGATAAATATTAGCATCACATATAGAAATACATACCGTGATCACTTCAACGTCCAACTGTGGCCTTGCGCTGGGGTACAGCAGTAGTACTAAGTTAACAGCCACTCCCGCCAGGATGCCTAGTTCTACTCCCACTGATAAACATAAAAGGAAGGTCGCGAACGCTGGTACTAGGTCGGCGCGTCGAGATCGCCACATTGGTTTTACCACCTGAAAAGAACATTATAATACCATAATCCCAAATATACAGGGTATATCAAGAGTGCGACCGAAAACGAAGCCGGGTGGTAGTTTTAGTGGTTACAGACACAATGCAAATAAAAATTTCGCAAAATAAGCGTCCGTTTTTTTTTTGCAATTTTTTGAAAATCATTGTTTTTGGGTAGTAAATACCTAGTTATTGCGAAAATAGTAATTTAAACCCTATCGAAACTTTTCATTGCATTGTGTCTGAAGTCACTAATACTACCACCTGGCTTCGTTTTCGGTCGCGGTCTTGATATACCCTGTATGTCCCACTGCTGGGTATGGGCCATACAATTAACATGTTATAGTCCACCACGCTGGCCGAATACGGAAATATCATAATTAATGATAATTATAGAGTAACTACTGGACATATTGAGACTTAACATCTTATGTCTAAGGGTGGCGAGCGCAGCAGAATGTCAAGCATTGCTTTGCAATCAATGGTGTTGTTTGGTTTTGGTACTGTGCATAAGCGGTCATATCGCATGTCAGGCGAATGGCTCGTCTTACCATTGTAATAAAAAAAATATTATCTTTACACACTTCGTCGGGCGTAAAGGGCAAGAGAGAAGAAATAGTGATTAATAATAGTTTCAGACCAGGTCGTGGGAGCGAGAAAACCGCCGCTAACTCATTATATGTATAGTAGGGACTACGAATAGTAGGGACCATATTATGTGTAATGAATGGATTTACTGCGAATATCTACGGATATAAAAACGTAAAAGTCACAGTATTTGCGTAAAAACTTTTCTTACAATATGAGAGATTTGGCGGTTAATCCGCATAGGAGTTGATATGAAATCTCAAAGCCTAAATACATATAACGTGATATCTATATTATTTATTGTTTTTCTTTGTGAAATAAGTTCATATATTTTTTTACATATATTTTTTGACAGCACCCGTGGCGTAGTTAGTTGGATGCCGCCTGTGAAACGACAGGCCGCGGGTTCGATCCCCGCACCGAAAAAACCTATTTGTGTGATCCACAGGTATTTGTTTCAGGTCTGGGAGTTTGTGAGACCGAAAAGTCTCTCGTAGTATCTGATACTCACGACACAAGACTTGATCTTAGTGTGGGGTCTGGACACACATACATAATGTGACTGTTGGGTGAATTTATTTATTTATTTTAATTTAATTCTTAACATTTTAGCTCGCACATACTTGTAATATATTAATAAGTATTTTATCATTTAGGTATCCAATTGAGGCCATTACGTTAGCGAAAAAGAGTACGAGTGTGGAATGCGATCAATTTGCAATAACAAATTATATTAACATATGCAACAATAATTAAACAAACGTCTTCAACATTTATATCCAATTAAAATTACATATAATTATTTATTATTAAGTATTGCCAGGAAAATAATGTTCCGGTACACTGCTTAAACAGTTAAAGCAAATGTCAATCAAGATATTAATGATCTATACCAATTAATATGCATTTATACATGAATATTTAAATGCATCCTTTATATTGATAATTACCTGAAAAGTAATATCACACACAGATAAAATGTTATGTACATTAAACGTCTTATTCAGCCTCCGTGGCGCAGTTGGTTAGACGCCGGCTGCGAAACGAGAGGCCGCGGGTTCGATCCCCGCACCGAAACAAATATTTGTGTGAACCACAGGTATTTGTTTCGGGTCTAGGTGTTTGTGAGACCGAAAAATCTCTCGTAGTTTCTGATACCCACGACACAAGACTCGATCTTAGTGTGGGGTCAGGACTATGTATGTGACTGTTGGGTGTATTTATGTATTTATGTATTCTTACTGTTTTAAGCCTATTTACGGTATTGAATATTTTGTCCTTTTCGCTCTCAAACTGAATTCAAAAGTCGAAAGGGGGAAAACATTCGATAACTAAATTAGGTTTAAGAACTGACTATGAATAAGATGTTTAGAACTTAAAATTAACATGATATTATGATAGTTATTCACGAAATTACGTATTTGATACAAAGGTTCAGTGACCGTTAGCACAGCCACTAAACGGCTTATCGAATAGAACAATTTGACGTCATAAACACAGTCTTCAATTAAAAACTACCATCGCCTAATGTGTATCTTGTCCAATAAATGCTAAACACTAATTTTAAAACTTAGTAAACGCCAGTGGTCAAATAAATAAATAAAACACACCCAACAGTCGCATACATAGTCATGACCTAACATTAGGATACAGACTACAGTCTTGTATGGGGGGTACCAGAAACTACGAGATACCTTTCGGTCTCACAAACACCCAGACCCGAAACTAATGCTTGTGGATCACATTATTAAATGCATAATATTGATTCTACAGTTTGTTATCGTTTTTATATCTTGGGCACCAGCTGTATAACTTTTTGACAGCCTCCGTGGCGCAGTTGGTTAGACGTCGCCTGCGAAACGAGAGGCCTCGGGTTCGATCCCCGCACCGAAACAAATATTTGTGTGAACCACAGGTATTTGTTTCGGGTCTAGGTGTTTGTGAGACCGAAAAATCTTTCGTATTTTCTGATACCCACGACACAAGACTCGATCTTAGTGTGGGGTCAGGACTATGTATGTTACTGTTGGGTGTATTTATTTATTTATTTTGGTCATCCAACAAGCGAAGAAAATAAATATTTTAAGTAGAAATATTCAGTTTACCTCATACTCTATCATGAATATGACAGCACAGATGACTACAGCCGCCAACGAAGCCTTTGGTATGTAGTAGAAGTACGGTGTAAGAAGACTGAGTGCCAAAAGCACCAGGATTCCTGAGAATAAAGAAACATACATTATTTATAATTTTGTATAATTTATTTATTTTGTGACCACGGTGTGTGCTATGGGGATGTATCATTGGAACTGTAAAGGTTTCGTGTCAATCAAACACCACAGCTTGGACAAGACTGATTTATTGAGCATGCCAAACCTACCCACATAATATTAATAATTTATTTATTACAATTACCTACAATCCCTTTCTTATAAAAACAAAAATATAAATTACAAAACTAAATTAATATTAACATAATAATTTTTTTTGTTATTATCGCGATATATAATAATAATTATAGGTACATTGTTACGTCACTTAATTAATTTCCAATATGGTTACTAAAACTGCACTTTATAGTAATCAATATTACACTCAATATTTATAATTAATGAAAATATACATTACAAAACATTTAAACTTAATTAACTTAATCTTTAGATATATATATATATATTATATATATATTTTAGACATTACATATATTATATATTATCATTATGATTTATTATACTTCGCCATAATTTAACCAAATTATACTCGTAAAATTACAATCAAAATTAATTTTATTTGCCACATGCAAATAATTTAAATTATCAAATTATATGTATATTATTTATACTTATACGACAATACCAAACCTACCCACATAATATTAATAATTTATTTATTACAATTACCTACAGGAACAGTAAATAGAAGAGTATTTATTTTGTTTATACTTTAGTGTACTGGTATTGAAATGCGGTCGTAATACACGTAATAAATTTCGAATAATGTCTAGAACTAAAATACTTTTTACTGTAGGTACTACCGTGAATGTATATAGCAATTTGTGAGTCACTGAAACGTGGCCTCATAATCAGTGAGCCAAACCGACAACTAAACAGGAAGAAATTATTTAGGACTAGACTTGATTATACCAAGGACGTCTACATGAGGCATTATGAGAATTAAAACCAGCAGCAGTTTTCATTTTGGAATTCATGATTGTCCGATTCTAATTTTATAAGCTATTGTTTCCTAGCTATTTTATTTTGAATTTTGTAGCATACACAATAAGACATTTAATTCAATTTCATACGATTATTTGCAGCATACGTCACAATGCACACAATCAACGACCTTGCCGTATTTCTCATTGAAATTGATCAATTTCAGATCGCAGTAATGAAAAGCAAACAAGTACCAAAGATATAAAAACTGTGTGTACCTGTGTAAACACTGCCGAACTGCGTCGCCACTCCGCTCGCATGGTTCACTGCGCTTCGGGAGAAGGACCCTGTAATCGGCATCGCGCCTACGAACGAACCGAAAATATTCGCCAGTGATAGGGTAATGAGCTCCTGTGTCGCGTCGACTGACTCACCGCTGGCTGAAAATAAATAATAATAAAATAATATGCGTAACTCAACATTCAAGAGCTCGATTGAGAGGTGTTAGTCGGTAGTCAGCCCCGATAGCCTAGTATGGGTTGGCGAATTTAATGTTATCACAGAAATTCTAGAAAATCTATAGATTTCCTCCCAGTTAAAGTCGGTGGTAATTGATTATAATCAATAATAATTAATAATTATTAATACAGACATGCTTTTGAAAAGTCATGTAATGAATACAATATAAATAGAAAATTAATAACGTCTACAACATGTTTTGTAATTATTACTGGTTATCGGTGACCGAATATAAGGATATTTTCCTTATAGCTTGTTTCATGTAGAGTTGTCGTGAACTTATTATTTTAGTCAAGGATATTTATCATAATTTTCACTTCATGATAACGTATAATTACTGCAAGAAAAATGTTTTAAAAAATATAAAGAATATATTGGTATTTTAAGAAGCTAGCAAGGTTTCTTATCACATATAGGTTCAATTATTACAAAAAAGTCTTCACAATAAAAATTGAACTTTTGAAAACGAAACAAATAGAAACTAGACTAAAATGGAACACAAGATAATTATTAAATTTAAACACTTGATAAAACAACCTCCCTCCTTAATGATGTTGAGGGAGATTTATCAGCAATGGATTTTATGTGGCCAAACATTTAGGAAATCTAGGATTGTCCATATGATAAGCAGTAAAAAACAATACTTATTGTAATATTATTGAGTTTCTTAATTACCTAATATTAGTAATAACAAACCGATTAATCCATTACAAACCAATCACTTTTCAGAAATTGAAAGATCTGCAAAACCATTAATTATCTGGGTTAACAATCGCGTAATAACAATTCAAATTAAATTGTCCTTCAACTAAAAACAACTAGTAATGCAAACTGCGAAAAGATTAACATATAATCGCCATTAGCAGAGGAAATAACTGTTCGTGGCAGTAAACGGCAAATTAAATTGCAATAAGCGCTGAAAGACGGGGCAATTCACCTTATCAATTGCTACTGTAATGTGTAGAACCATTGTTACGTAAACTACATTCTTATGTGGACTATTGAATGTGAAATACGTAAAATTGGATCTCATGGTGACTTTCAATAAGGTCATTCCGTCTTTTTTTATCTTGCATTATCTAAAATACAATTTATGAAGAATTTTATGAGCAATTGGAAATTCAATTCAATGATAAGCAAAATATAGTGTGGGTTTATACTCTTGTCGAATTTTCTAGAATCAGTATCATGTCTTAACTTCATTTCCAACATCAATAGGTAAGGTTGTTGTAAGGTAAGGTTGTAATAAGCGCTGTAAGACGGGACGATTCACCTTATCAATTGCTACTGTAATGTGTAGAACCATTATTACGTAAACTGCATTCTTATGTGGACTATTGAATGTGAAATCAGTGTCTAAACTTAATTTCCAACATCAATAGATAAGGTACTGACTGACTTTTGGTTAATATCCATGTATGTAAAAAAATAAAAAATAAAGGTTATAAAATACTCGTGTATTATCTTAAACTCTTTAACTAATTTACATACAGAACAAATTATGACAATGAAAAAAATCCCTATTTATTTTCAAATACGTGACAGCAAATTAATATTCGTGGTTCGATGTACAAAAGTTTTAGGACATAAATTATATTATCAAACAAAAACTGATGTGTGTAATCTGGCTGTCGTACAAAATGATGTGAAATAAAATGATTGATATTTTATAGACGTGAGACTTAGCCTTGACGTGAAATATCGTACGTTCTACAAACAATCATTTTAGAAAAAAAAACGTATAAAACGCGACACGAAGGATTAGAAAACGAATATATCTGTTATATAACAAGAATGATGGAAATAAATTATATCGAAAGGAGTTGCTTAAGTTAATTAAAAACGGATTTCGTACTTAAGTCATTTTTAAATTCAAAAGACACGATTTGTCTAGAACTAAATTAATTATACGAAGGGCGGACGTCAGCAGAAGCCAGATGTTAAATTCAAATCCTTTACATAAGATCTTTTAGAAATCATGTCGATAACCACGAATATGTGATATGTGCCGATAGAAGGAAGAAAAGCTTGAGATTCCGATCGCTTATAAAAGTGACTTACAAAAGTTAAAATTCTTATGTGCTACTTACCAAATGCCTTAGCGATAGCAACATTTCCCAAAACGGCGATGATTGGCACTAAAACTATAGAAGAGCCGAGATCCGAACACATCTCAATAAATGAGACTTCTCTACCGTCATACTCCGTGGAAAAAGGCGGCAATCTTAATGACGGTAGCCCCTCTCTGAAATAAAAAATAAAAATAATATAAAAAACAAACATTAAATTAAAAAGAAATAGTTCAACACACTTTAATGTGAAACGGAAACTATTTTACGAGTCTCAAACTGTTATTACACGAATTTTGGCAAATGTCAATAACCTCAAATTAAAATTCTTACTACATTGTGTACTAAATGCGGCTTGCTGCGATCGTGGTTTTAAATAAACCACAGTGGAAACATATTTCATGAAATGCATAAATATTTGTTTGACTGAAAATGAAACCACAAAGCAAACAACATAACCGCACTACAAGTACAGTCGCGTCAAATGTAATGAATATAAAAGATATGAAAGAAATGTCGTACTTCACCGTTCCTGTTAGCTTGAACGGTGATTCCGAGTGGCTCTCAAATATAAACGCAGCCAACGAACACAGAATAACTATTATAGCGTTTCTTGACGTCGACAACAACCACAATGCCTTCTTCAGCCCCTTTTGGCTCGCTGGCAAATTTATATCTTTCATTTTCTGAAATGTAAAAAGTATTAAGACATTGTTATCTTTCGGTACGTTTTTTGGGGAACGAATATTTTTGGTAATGGAAAAAATAGTGCGAGGCGAAATAAAAGGACGATAATGGAAAACCAAAATATTACAATATAGCAAGCAATTAGTTAAATTCACGAGACATCCGAAATAGATGAATTGATTAACCCCAATTGAGAGCACGTGTTATAGTTATTGTAGATAAAGCGAATCTCGGTACCACTTGAAGGTTCAAGGAGACACGTGACTACTGTTTATAATGTAAAATCATTATTTTTTATTATATTTAATTAAACAAGCACATCACGAGGTAAATTTGATGCACGTGACTGTTATAGTTTCGATGTACTATACATGCAAAATTAATTAAATGATGTGAACTGCTTCCAAAATACATAATGGTGATTTTCAAAGTTAAAGTATATAAATACACCCAACAGTCACATACATAGTCCTGACTAGCGTTGCCAGGTCGCCAAACCTAATAGCCGGACAGACCAGCCAGTTTGGCCGGACATTTGGTTAAAAAAGCCGGACACCCTATATTATTGAGGATTTTGTCTTAGTATTAATAGGTACGACAATTTTTTTTATGTAAAATCAAGTCTTTTTGATTGTTATCATAAATCTCGGCCACGCTCGGCGGCGCGGCGGCAGTGCTCGCTTGTTTGCGAAATGTAAAAAGCCTAACAAAAGCCGGACAAGACGGACACCGTTTATTTTAGCCGGACATGGAATCAAAAAGCCTAACTATGTCCGGCTTTATCCGGACGCCTGGCAACGCTAGTCCTGACCCCACACTAAGAACGAGTCTGGTGTCGTGAGTATCAAAAGCTACGAGAGACTTTGCGACCTCACAAACACCCAGACCCAAAACAAATACCTGTGGATCACACAAATATTTGTTTCGGTGCGGGGAACGAACCCGCGGCCTCTCGTTTCACAGACGGTGTCTAGCCAACTGCGCCACGGAGGCTGTCAATACAGTAACTAATAATGCCCTATTTTTCAATCAACACGTACCTATAAACTATTCATCTCACCTGACGAAACATAAAAGTGACCTATTTAGTGTTACGACAAATAAACTCTATTTAACCATTGAAAAATGTTTAGTTCAATAGATATTCCTTTAAAAACTGAAGAGTACAAATAGGAATGCTGAAATTAAATGCCATTTCTTAGAACCTTTTCATATATTTTCAACGTTACATCGAGGAAATCGTCGTGGTCTCCACTTAAGAACTAGTCTGTCCCAACGATTACCGGTTCAGCGTCCAAGACTCGCCAATTGCGGCTTCAACTGGCTCACATTTAGAGCAATTACTTTCTTTTTATTTATTTTTATGCAGACTGCTTTTACTGACGGTGAATTTCATTTCAAATTCTGCATTCTTAAATGGCAAAATTACGTCAAGATGCAGATGCGCTTGAGGAGAATTTATTAGATAACCTATAGGTTTTAGTAATAGCGCTTTCAATATGAAGCGGATTTAAGAAAGGCAAATTATTTTTCGTGGTTTTTTCGAAAAGAATTCTCGTTCTTTGAATCTTCATTGAAGATTTATGAAATATCATTCAATTTGGACGGGCTTTTTCAGCTACCAATTTGTTCTTCCAACAAACACACAAATTTTCACTTTTCAACAAAACTATTCACATTTTTCGTGGTTTTATCGAGAAGAATATTAATCTTTACTGAAGGATTTGTGAAATATCACTCAATTAGGACGGGCTTTTTCATCTGCCAATTTCTTCTTTCACTAAACACACAAATTTTCACTTTTTGACTAAACTATTAACTGTGACGTGTTTCGTTTATATTCTTGCATATAAAGAGCAGCAAATGCGGAAACTCGTTTCCTGGTGGTAAGTGATCCTTGTGCATTACCTAATAATATTTTTGAGGATGGTTGAACACACGCACACACACTGTACTTAACGAAACAAAATGATCATTTTCTGCCAAACAGTGATACCTACTTCCTCTGTGTTCCGTGGCATTTGCGTATACGTAGTTAAGTTTTATCGAATAGAAGTTCAAATCGCCGATACCATATTTCGCGATTTCTGTAGTTGTTAACTTAATAGTAAAATATAGTAAAAAAATCTAAAGTCCTAAAATGTGCTATCCATTTGAGCTTGACGTTATTGAAAATTGACTACACTCCACGTCATGGTCTGCGCATGTGAGGTAGAGTTTTAAATACAATATGTCTTTAATTATTGCTTGTTAAAATACTCACTCGCATTAAAAGCAGGACAACAATACACGTTAGCCCCAATAAACTATCAGGTATTCTGGCGTTTGGTATATTTATTATCACCTGAAAAAAAGAACAAACCGTATCATGCTGCATTTATTGAAATTAGTATATATATTTATACATCTTTTATATTTGCGGTGTAATTGTTTTTAGCAGTTTAATCCTTCACACCGTGTTGGAAAAGAGAAATCACATCATTAGCACATTTAACAGACCTCGACGGCTTTACATAGTTTGTTAAACATTGCTTCATAGCTCATAGTCATATTATTCCCGAAACATGGATGCGTTTACAAACAGATGTACAAAGAGCTAGAACCGGGTCAATTTATAAATCTTACAAACATAAGTAAGGATTCAACCCGAAGAACTATAAACTGTCACCTTCGCCGCAATCATTATCATCAAAGTGTATTGAATGTGACTTACTTTTTTGACAGTATCTAAGAACCCACCGGACCTGAATTGCAAGCCGAGTAGACCCTTTAGTTGCGATACTGCTATTATCACAGACGTAGCTGACGTGAAACCCACGGTGACCGGCACCGATATAAAGTCTATAAGTACTCCTGCGAAGAAAAAAACATCAATTTTGTAAAACATCTTTTATGGATGAGGGTTCGTTACTTACTTAACAATTTTATAAGAGAACTTGTCACTATTACTGATTTAAACTAGAACATTGCTGTATTGAGATATGATAAGAGATGTAAAAGTAGCTCTTAGTTCAGTTAACCCAAAACAGATTGTTAAGCCAGTCCACTAGTATCAATCTTTCGAATAGTTTTAATAACACCCTGCAAAAGCTATTTCACGTTCGAGAATCGCCGAGCAACCTTTAATTATTATGTCACATACTTTCTGCACGTTGCCTTCGCAAACCTGCACCGTGTGAAATTAAATTATACGGAGAAATTACTTGTTATGACCGACACATATTTTCCACCTCATATGATTAAAATAGAAAGCAATTAAAATCAGCCACAAAATAAACACGATCAAACAAATAAGCGGACGAGTGGGTTTCCATGCGTGAAGGAACACGTAATTTCCGTGTCACTTTTATGAGTAAACTATTCGATGTTTTATTAAGCATTGTCGGATAGGTCATATGGTATTCCAATCAAAAGCATGGTCGAATAATATAAGGTTAAATTATGTACACGTAGATAAGTGTATCTAATTCTATCTGATAAAGGGTAAGTAATTAATAGATTTTTCATTCGGTTCGAAGCTATAGATGTAAAAGCGTAACTTACTTTAGAATATAAAACAAAAAACTTTTCTAAAATACAGAACTGCGTCACTAACAACAAATCCTGATTAAGCGATCGCTAAGTATCAAAATCCCTGGTAAAGTTATTCCTAGTATCTCTAGTATAAAAAAGTAATTTTAGGTTGTTTATGAAAGGTAGGATTTTAATCTTGCAAAGACTTAATTAACCACGCAAAACTAATAGATTATATAACAATACAATTAAAGTAATAATCTAAAGTAAAACACAAAAGGACTGCCACATATTAACATAGACAATTTTCAAACATCTTTTATCTACGTTATAATCAAATACAGTTCGACTAGTTAGAGACGAAAACAATAGAATGTGATTAACTCGGGAGCTCGGCATAATGAAAAACGTTCTATAACCAACGGGCAGCAGGGACGCGATGTTAGAATGAGTTTATAAATGGAAAATACTATATTATAACTTCTGTTGTGTGGCGTTAAACCAGGCACGGAGTTACGTGATTGGTTTTAAAGAAATAAGATTAATCGACAGTGGTCTACTGTGAATTGCTGTATTATTTTTTTAAATCAGCGATCGATTTAAGTTTGTTTATGCAAAAGTGATAAGCTTTCAATGAGGGCCTATAAGGACTTGCTATAAGAAAACTAAAGTCAACAGCTGTTCTAGGCTGACAAAGGATTGTCGATTTCTATGGTGTTGTGGGTATTTATGGGCGCCTGCGACTATTTACTATCAGATGGCCCTTCTTCTCGCAAACATCATTTTCTATACAATCACTCGGTACTGGATAAAAAGGTTTAAAAGTGTCAAGCAGAGGTCTTAATACTACTGCAGGTATTTCTACCGTTTTATCTCAGGATTCGACACAATACAAGTCTTGTCTAAAATTTTACTGAAACTTGAAGTGGTTATTTCTGTATATCTTCATTTATAGTTGTTTATTGGTAAATTAATGCCTCTACTTTACTTCTATTAGTCATTTTATTTATCATATTTTACAGACGTTATAGCCCTCATTTTCCTCTTTAACTTAAATATCAGGATGAATATTATTCTACAACAATACATAATACGATTATATTGACTCAAACTCAATCATTTATCACCACTACGAGAGACAATAAGGAAGATCTCATTTTTTTGAATATTTGACCATCCTTAAACCAGAATTTCTACTCTAAGAATTACGTCCACTCAAAAGCATAGCTTCGACGACAAAAACGCTCAAACAGCTCTCGCATAATCAAATTTAAGTGCTCCACAATCATACGTGCATTAATCGGATCATAGCAAAATCTTTCTACTCTATTTTAGAAAGCATTAACGAATGCAAATTCCTTTTGTTGAATTAAGTCTTCCCTTCTGTTCAATGTTTCTGTTATTGCTAAATTCTATTCAGTTGTATGAAAAGGGGTCTAAGTCCCTCATCGACCTCATTACGCGCTCCACTTAATGATATAGTTGCCGTATGTATCGGATGTTGCGTTTTCAATTAATTGATAACAAAAGGGAAATCATTGGGCTTCGCTGGCGTTAATGCGAACGTAATGAAAATTTGATTTAAATTACACGTGTATCGGCGAAAAACGTATTTATACGCTAACAATATAATAGGCAAGGGCATTATCGCTTTAATTTATGAAATCTGCTGTTATTTTTGTTGACACACGACGCTATCTGTTTGATTTCGGCTATGAAATGTTACGATTTACACCGAAATTACTAACACTACGTTATAAAATGACTGAATCGAGATTGTAAGACATTCTTAATCATGTCGGACGATTAATTGGTTTTGATTTCGTTATATTCTTTTGCCCGTTTAGTTTTTTTTATTATTATTGTTCCTTGTAACTTTTCCAGCATCATTTATAAACGCTTATCTAAAATCAGACGGAAAATTAATGCATGAAATGAAAGACATAAATGAATAATAGTGACTATGGCTGTAGTTGATGGGAACTTATCACATAAAAAGATATAATTAAATTATTGAAATAAATAATGCTGTATAAATGATAATTATATTCAATTTGTTTCTTGAAATACATTTATAAATTAATTAATCATAAAAGTATATTTTAATACCACAAAAAGAAAGCTAAAAGTATCTGTAGCTTAATTTACATATGAAAATTAACTTATAATATATTTGCGCATATCGTGTGTGGAGGTGCCGTTGGGTGGTTAATTTTGACCTTCAAATAATCAGGAAACCGTGAAACAATATAAATGCAAATTTACAATTGCCAATATTTGAGAAAGAAAATAATTCATAATTTCCTTTATATTGATCAATAAATGGCTCAATATGTTATTTTCGGTGAAGATTATGCGAATCTTTATTATTTATAAACAAAATTATTGCTACGTGGTATGTTGGAAGGGAAAAATTAATGGATTGATTTCAATTAATATTTCGTTCTCTTGTTTCTCAGAACTCTCATCTTTAAATATTATTGGAACAAATATTATGTTGTGTACATTAATCGTTATATTAGTTCGGATCTAACTGAGTATGAGCAGAAAAATATTACAATATTTCCATTTAATATTAAATTTATAAAACTTTTATGCAGAAGGACCAGCAATGAATTTTATATCCATTAAACTAACAGCTATATTAACTAAATCATACTGAAAGTATAGTAAATATTGCAGCCAGTCAAGGCAATCAGCTATTATTTAAGTAATTAATACAAGATCGCAGCGCACCGCTGAAAACGTGAAACGTAGCTTCGAAAAATATAATCATTGTGACGTCATTTACACTGCCACCGTATAGATTTACGTCGAAAACAGACTCGTATTTTAGTAGCTACTTTTTATTTGAGTTTGTTTCAAACATCGCTGAATAGTTAAAAGCTAATATGGTTGTTTCGTTTAAGAAAAAAGACAATAATGTAATACAATATTACTTTATAAAATTTTGGGGATTTACTATATTGCACTGCAAAGACGGAATCAAGCATATAGATTCTATTACATTTAACTTAAATGGTACGAGATTTTGGTAAGTCACTACTAAGAAAGACTTATTTTATAATAATTAAGCGCAATTCCTTACCGATTCAACAAAGGCCTTGTATCCATTAGTTATACAATGCAAAACAGAAAAAATTTATAAACAATGACATTAAAATATTTTCAGTAAAAGCTGGTACAATTTTAATGCCAATACACGACACGGCGGTTCGAAGTTTGAAATCAGGAATGGACGCGGACCCTTTTAACAGTAACATGATATTCAATATGCCACTTAAATTGGCTCCGGAGCGCCGATATTGCGTTCAATCAAGCTTAGTGCCACTGCAAATATTATGTGCACTAGATTTTGTTAGGACGTGTATTAGAAATGAGTTGGATATTATTTGTGTTTGTTAGTTTTGATATTATTCATTTTTGTAATGTATGATGTATGTGAAAGGACTTTATTGATGCTGAAATAAAATATTGTATGATTTTATTTAACAAGCATAGCCCTGTCATATCTCAACGTCGTCGTTAAAGATCTTTCATTTATCGAAATATATTATGAAAAAATAATAAGTAGTAATTTCAGCGTCATGTGAGCTATCGGTAATGATTATTGTCATCGAAGCTAAAAACATAATACTTACGTAAAGATAAAATTTGGCATGACAATCAATTCGGACATGCTTCTCGTATTAAAAGAAAAATAAGTAAATTGACTGTGAAAAATCCTTCAATTACTACAATTAAAGTTTAAACCATGGAAAATCGCAAAACACGTGTCAATGAATTGATTCTAAATGAAATTCTAACAGTTGTGTATTAATAGCCATTGTACAAATGTTATTGACACACTTATCCATATCGACCTTGTAATAGACCGTAATGGGAATACAATTATCTTATGCAACGGCAGTTTAAGATGCGCAGTCGGGGCCAGTACACGATCAGTCATAATTGACGTAAGTACCCCATCGTTATTGATCGTTTACTGCTTGTTCAAAGGCAATAACACTGCGGTTTCTTAATCAAACGCTTCTCTTAGAAATCTACACATTTTTTAAATATTTTTTCATACCGGAAGATTCTGTTACTATGAGGGCATCGTAGTAACTTCGGTTATAGAAAATGTTCAGTTTCGAATCGCGCGGTTGTTGCGTGGAAGCATGGGCGCTTAGCTTATTATGTTCCCAGTTTAAGCAGCAGGCAGGGTGCCCAATGACTACATACATTTTACGAATATACCAAGAAGGTAAGGCAACGTTTTAAGACATACTTTTTTTACAATAAAATATTTTTTCTTACACTATTTTGAATTCAAATTTATTAAAATTTATTTTCTATTTTTTTGTTGGATTTTCTATAAAAGCGTATTTATTTAGTTTTTTTCAAACTATTATTTGATTCATCCCAGGATGTTTTTATTATTAGTTCTTTTAAACACTTGCGGTGGGAATGTGCATATTATGACATGGTCCTATGCAAATAGAACTATTACTCAGTCCTAATCAAAACAGTCAACATTGATAATAAAGACATAAATCTTTCGTTGACCATCGGAAATATAAACTAGCTACTGACTAGAGCATCCGTCATTATGGAAGTCCCGATATCACACGAAACTAACTAAAGTGGACTCTATGATGCGTGATGAAGAGCTATGAAGGGGTCAAGATATCCTCCAGATTGCGATCTAGTGGATTTTGCTTCGTTGCTTTCGATAAACAAGCTACTTAACGCAGACTACTCAAATTCAATCAGTTGCACCTGATACTAATGCGTCGAAACAAACAGACTTTTCGTCTTATAATCATCATCTTTAAATACAGTAAATCGCCTCCTGTACATTGATCTCACACAAAGATTTTTACAATGACCTGTTGGAGGAAATCTTTAGCAATTTTACTGGGTGATCAGCTCAGCCAGTGGCTCTAATAATATAGATAAATTGGTACTCACCTAAATGCAATATGCCCATAACCAGCTGGACAACGCCGGAGAGGAAGCACAGTAACACTGCATATTCAGTGTTCCTTCCTTGTATCTGCTGATACGTCATAAGTGCCAATAAAGCCGTTGGGCCCAAGGTTATATCTTTACACGACCCGAATATTATGTACACGAAGCATCCCATAAACGAGGAATATAGTCCGAACTGTAAAAAACACGACGTGTAAAATATTTTTATGGCAAATATGCTGCAAGGTTTGTTGAGTTCTACGATGCTTCGTCCGCATAACCGTTTGTTAGAAGATGATGTTGTATCTGCACAGTATAGCATTTATGATCAGGCATATTTTGTTAATTTTGCTAAACAATTCGTAATTTATTATTTCATTATCATCCTCAGCTAGAAGACTATTATTGAACATAGTATTCGCCTCAAGATTTTCCGAGGCCTATGTCAAGGAGTGCTTGGGAGTGATCTGTGAGGAGTGCACTGCAACGGGTTGATAATAATGACGATGACGATGAAACATTACCGTGGCAAACAGTTGTTAGCGTCCTCCATCCAGCGACTAATAAATTAAATAAACTTATTTAATCAATCTCAGACGTTTCAAATATTGTCCTGGGTTGAATAATGTCAGTAATTGAGCAATTAAATGCAATAAGCATTTTTTGTCAATAGTATTTCAATATCGTGTGCCATATCCATTGTTTATAGAAAACACAATAGAACTTCAATTGTTCAATACAATAAACGTACAATTTGACATACATGGATGTATTTATTGAAAGTTTGCGGCGTGCTTGTGATTTTTATTCGACCATCAATCAAAATAGGTCGTTGGTCTATCAATGAATTTTGACATGCTTGTAACGTTTATTGGCATGTTTGCGTGGACATTTTCGTACAGAATGTTAATTCGATTGGTATTCAAATTGTCCTGTATATCATGTTTATGTCTACTGCATACTATGTTATCTTTTTATACTTCTGCACCGCCAATTTGATTACATATAATATAAAAACATACGTGTCTGTCCATCGCAAGGTTATCTAGCGGAAATTGCTTAAAGGCGCTAGGACCGCCCATTGTACTTACAATTTTTATACGTATTTTTTCGTCAAAATGTGCAATCAAGATAATAGTAATGTATTATGAAATTGTACCTGTGGTTCTAATCCGGCCAGCGTGGCGTATGCCAACGCCTGCGGTATGACTGTCAAGCCCACAGTAATGCCAGCTATCAAATCCGCCAGAGCCTTGTCAGAATTATATTTTGGCAGCCATTTAGAGATTGGCAATCTTTTATGCATCAACCTTTTGCACTTCGTCTGCCTCTTAGAACGGTGTTTGGACGGCGATGACATGGCTTAAGTGTTTCCTGCGAACAAAATTCAATTTTAATTGGGATCGCCAAACAACAAGTCATGATAACAAACAGTATAATTGGTTTAAAACTCCACGCATTACTGTCTGTAATATTGCAATTTGCTACCGCCCAATTAAAATGAAATAATCAGTAAAAGTTAATGCGTGTTGATGGAAAAGGTTGCATAAATACATATATCAGCGTGCTAGAATTGATTAAGACTAAAAATATTTACGGACTTAACATTGAATATACTCGGTAGGTATGTGTATGTAAGAACAAAATTGGAATATGATAAGTCAACAACTGTTACAGGCCGATAATTTACTAAATTGAATGTTTAAAGTGACTTTAATCACAAAACACTAAAGCTAAAAGTGAAAAAATAAACAATTTAAACAACTCAGCTGCACAAAATATGATACAATAATAAATGTCGAGACAAAGTTTGTAACAATGTTCAATTCGTATTTTCGTTATAGTTTTTGAACAACGTATATTTACAAAGAAATGAACGAGCGCATTTGAAAAATAAGTTCTGTTGTTCATTTACAAGACGAAATCGAAGCCGAAGTTTGCTGTTTGAAGATAGAAAGACGTATTCTTAGAGACATTTACCGCAAGTATTTGCAGTGTTCGGTTAATGCACCATTTGTGTGCTGGCTGACCATACTTAGCAGTGTGGAGCAAGGAAGGGACGGTAATATCGTGATGGCAGTATAAGTAACCGAAGCGTTCCACCTTCCTCAAGCCTACAAAGCGCTTTGGATAGGAATATTGGAGTAGTTGATTTAATTTAAGACCCTTTGTGTCGCACACTTCCAATTTCCTAATAAAGGCCCGCCCTCCATACTGCCGACGAAAAACAAAGGCTTGAAGTTCTTATATGGCAGAGAGCCGAAGCAATCGATGCCTTTATTATTGCGCAAAATAAAAGCTGTATTGCGATGAACGATGAGTTCAAAAGAATTATAGTAACGGCTATTATTAATTTAAAGATTTAAAAATATTTATTCGTTTCTGAAATGAAAAACTGAACGAAGAATTCAGTAATAAATACGCAGAACAATAAAAATCACATCACAGAGAAATAAATTATGTTCCACACCCAAAGACACTGCCTGAAGATGAGGAAGAAACAAATCAATTACTGTCAATTCATCGTGTAAGTGGCAAGTATTGGAAGAAAATTACCTATTAAGCGAAAGTGTTCTCGGTCAAAGCGAGAGTGTTGGTCATTCCCGATAATACAGGGGTCGGGCGTGTTAATTTGCGATGGTATGTTACGTAGGTTGCTAATAAACCTCAACGAACAATGTCGTAGGGAGGCTTTGTTGCCCAAACCAGGTGCGTCTGACCAATTATTTGCCCAGATTGGATTGAAGATTTTCATTAACCGTTGTTTTTGTTTGTACATTGTTAATTTTTATCAGAGTGTCGTCGTTATGAAATTGTTTCGTCACTTTATGTTTAATATGTGATTTTCGGTTACCTTGTGCTGGTATTCTGACATGTTTATTATACTTTAAGATTTCGAGATAAGTTAGCAGGATACTGAGGTATTTCAGAAATTCTACTGCGGACATTTAGACTCTGTGCATAGAAGAGAATAAAAAAAACCATATACAGCCCTATAATTGTAATACGGGACCGTCTTTCTCTTCGGTTCAGAAATTCCATTTTTTATTCCACAACTGGCGTAATGCAGATTGGTAAATTGCACATTCCTTCGAAATTCCCATCTATACTCTTAGGTATGGATATATCTTAGTGATGTTAAAGACAGCGATAATTAAACGATGTTAACAAATATTAATGTAATAAAATAGAAGACGACGATAGTTAAACAACGTCAACGCTTATTAATATAATAATAGACAGATATTTTTAGCTTTTTGTATGAACACTCAGATGCTGTATAAACGATTAGTGATGTACCGGATATTTGTATCCGTATATACAGGAAAAATCCGTTTCCGTCACAGTTTCCGCTTCTTTCTAGTTAGTCTATACTTATCGTGATAAAGAGGCGAAGGACAATTAAATTATTTGTGTCGTAGCAACCGATTGAGATATCTCGAACTATACATATTATTACGAAATACGATCAAATAATTATCTACCTGTATTTTCTAATAGTAAATAGTTTATTATTTTTATTTCTACTTGATAAAGCTGATTTAATGATTAAGGTTCTGATTGTTATTTCGATACAACGCAGCATCATTCGTTTTAAGGTGCATCAAATTTTACCAGTGATTGTATTGAATACGACACTTCGACCACCACTTTCTTATGGCTCATCACTTATTACTTTTTACCACTTTCGATGGCATGATGTTCGTATTTTCCAGTAGTTGAATTGGACACGATACTTTGATAACCAATAATTTTCTATGGTTCATGACTTTTTAACATCATCGATGACTTTATAATTTTCAATAGAATAGAATTTTATTGTGTTGTACGAAAGCGAAAACGACAAAGCAATAAATATGTAGGCGTGTATTAATGATAGGCGATTTCGACAATTTGGGTTTATGAGAATTAGATGTAAGCATTACGACAATATTACTTTCATTAATCATACATTACGAACAAATACACGAATACATAGTGCTCATTCCACATTACGATATTGTTTGAAGGTGTTATAAAGGATCTTGTTTTAATAGAAAAGTAGAGATTAATAGGAAAACCTTTGCATGTCATTACTTTAGAAGGCTTTTTTCATTGCGATTTTTGGTAAACTTTGTGTTCAAGGTGTGCGTTATTTTCATTGCTAAGTAATAAATATGCTCCTTTTGTAATTACATATTAACTGTTTTGACAAAACTGGAAATCCCATTTTAACGTCTCTCTACTCCATGCAGGTTTACTAAATTATGTCGCTAGAAACTATCACGAATACGATAATTCAATCGTGTTTGTATGGTATTCAAAAGATTTTTATTTAAGCAGTGTCTCATTTTTAGAAATATAGTATTGGCACAGTCGAGAGGACACCTGTTCAAAGTTTTAACATTCAATCGCATGAAACTTGCGCGAACTCACAAAGAAACAAACTTTAATTTTTATTTTAAAGTAAAGTTTGCGAATGTACTTATTAAAATGCAACATACTCGTATTTATCTATAAATTATTTATGTTAAAACTTAAAACGTTATCTAAAGTAAGAAAAATAAAAACTAATGAGCTATTAAAATATTATAATATGAGTTTCCGCAAACTTTATAAAAACTTCGTGAATTTCATTAGATTGCAATAAATAGAAACGGAAGACCTTGAAAAGCTGGTTCTTAAGTGTTATTTAATATACCTAAGGCTCATTTTCGTAGATAACTGTTGGACATGTCATATCCTTTTTGGTACAAAGAATCTAATTTAAGAATAAATCAAAATGGCTTTTCTTACATGCTCTATAATAGCCGATTTTTTTGTGGTAGCAGAAAGTAAAAAAACCCGATAATTTTAACACATAAATCAATTGGTTTAATATATTGCGATAACAATATCAAACAAATTTTATCTCTAACATGCAAAAAATAGAGCGGTTGCTACAATAATTGTTTTGTTTTTCATTTATTACTCATTCATAAATAGATATAGGATTTTACGAAGTAGGCAAAGGCTGATTAGAACACGCACACGCACAAGGCTGCATACTTTTTGTCTGATTTCATCGGGAGGGTTTCTGTTTTCATAACAATCACTTTGCGTGCGCAATCAGTCTGCGTGTGGTATCACTGGCATTGACCATGAGTCGACGTGATGATATCATTATATGCGATATAATTTTATCAATATTTCGGTACAATTCACACGTATATTTATTGCTCTTTATATCATCGAAGAGGATCAAAGATCACTGATTATTGTTTTAGTAAGTGCCCGAAGAAGGTTGTTGCCAATTTTTTTTTAATACAAACATGTATATAAGAAACCGATTAAAATCATTTTCCGACAAATCATAAATGCAGTTAGTAAGTAAATATAGCTTACATACAGTTTTAATAATAAAACTAAAAAGTATGTGTAATAAAAAAACATTATTTTATTACAAATACAGAAAATGTATTAGCTGAAACGATAACATTAGAAGGTAACGTTTCCAAAGGGCCAATAGACAGACAACAAAAATAAAAAGCTACGCTGGCATTTCAGCACATTGAACGCATCGTTACGCTTCAAGTTCCACGGCGAGATTGATCAAGCTATCCATAAAAGTTGACTGAGACATAGATAAGGATAAAAGCAGAAAATATTACTACAGTTACGGACCACAACGACGGTCCGGAATAGCTGTTGGAATCAACTATCGCGCACTAAACGCCTATCGGGGTTCCACTGGGCAATAATCCACCATCCCAAGGCAGTCATCTATCATTTTGGTAGATAACCACGTAATTCCTAGATCAATCCGTCGACCCTTGCGTCGTCTGGCGAGCTATCAGTCAACGACGACGGGACGTGACGAATGCTTTAGTGAAGTGGAAACCGCAGTCGACAGTGCCGTTTCTACAGGATGTATCGCTGATAGATTAGATACTGACCTTTATCTGACACTTATCTAGGAAAATCGAATTCGAACAAGGACACAAAACGGAATGCGATTGTTTGACGCGGAATAAATAGGGCATATTTGCGAAGCGGAATGTCTATTGCCGTTAATGCCCATCCATTTTGAATTCAAGTGACTATAAATGGTATTTGCGACCTCTTTTCAGAGAAAGTTTTGTGTAGCAAAATGTAATATTGCGAATCGTATCGCGAAATGCTTTTCTTTTGTACGTTATAGTAAATCATTTGTAGCAGTGCTTTGTGTTTCTATTCTGTTGGGGTGACAATAGGTGAAGGATGTTAAATGTCGTAGGTAATCACTCTTTGGGGACTATGATCCGCAGTGGGTTTTTATTGATCAAGATGACTTGTCTGAAATTTAGTTCGCTGGATTTCTTATAGAGCTTATCAATAAGACCGGTCTACTAAACAATCCAATATATAAATGATTAAATATTTATTACCGCTCATTTGAATTATAATAGCGTCATAATGTTTACTTGAAATTTACAACAAGCTTAATACCGATAGTGAAATATCAAATCGCATAGATTACGGTTGATTGCAGTTTATAACCACCGTGGGACCACAAGCAAACAATATTTGGATAATCTGCTATCTGGTAAATAAAGGTGACAGCATTACTCGTATACGAATAATAATCCTATTATGTTGCATCATATTTACATTTTACATCCGTAATATAATTTATAATCGTGTTATTGAGTAGTAATGTATAGATATGTCAGCACCTATACATAGCACCTGGCGAGTTTTTACTTAGTTTACTATAATCATCATCTTCTCTAGAAATTACATTGCTAAGTTCAATACTAAAAAAAACAGTTCTAGTTTTAATTCCATGTTAGTTATTCCATACGGTGATATTCGATTAACATAAGGAACCAAATTTTTATGAGATGTAATTAATTTATGGTCACTTGGGGTTGCAGTGGGTTCCGTCACATGTTGGTATACGTGGGAATGAGGAGGCAGACAGGTTAGCTCGAGAAGCCATATTAAAAGGTGCAGATGTTCATATTAGGCCGGATCCTTGTGGATTATTATCGAAATATAGAAGTTATTTGTTATTGGAGTGGAAGGAGTATTTTAATGTGATATCTCGGGAGAAGGGTATCTGGTACCGAACGCTAGCGTGTGAACCTCCTCGTGTCCCATGGTTTGCAGCCGCCAGTTTAAGCCGTGAACATATAGTAGTAGCTCATAGGTTGCGTTCTGGACATATTCCTTCAAATAAGTTCAAATTTTTAATGAAGAAAATAGATAGCCCGAATTGTGCCTTGTGTAATTGTGTAGATGATGTTTTTCATTTCCTGATGGAGTGTGTTCGGAGTGCAGATATGCGACGGGAATTGTTTAACCGCTTTGATATAAATTATTTAGATGTAGGTTTATTTCAATCTATTTTATCAGCAAGTACTTCTAAAGCTGCTGGAATGTTATATAGGTCTGCATATAAACTCTTAAAAAATGATATTAATTTGTAATACTTATTGTTACAATATTGTTATTGTGTAAACTATGGGACTAACATAGTCAATACTGGCTCAAAGTCCCCAAATTAATAAAGAGAAAAAAAAAAAAAAAATTCTGGTCACTTGTCAAGTATTGCTTTCAAAAGCTTCGTTTAAGGGACATATTGTCATAATGTGCATTTGCTGCACGTTTTCATAGCCCCTGATACAAGCTTCAGGGTGTTAACGTTGGTATAATATTATTAAAAATGTCTTCTTTCTAGATTTTTCTACGAGATGTTCTTCATGAACCTACTGTTTTCCTTTACTAGAACACAATGCGTGTTGTAGAAAGATTTGGCTAATTTGGATACCTGCCAAACATGTTCTGAGAATCGATAAACCAAAATATTGGTTTGTCTAATTTCAGAAGTGAGTCCATGATCTGAATGGTCTCAGCCTAATCATTGCGACTCTATCAAAGTCACAATTATAATGTTTTAATAGACATACAATATATTATAACCGTCTAACGGCTATGTAATTGCTCAGTTACGATAAATAATGTTTTTTTGTTGAAACGAAATAAATTGCAAGTTCTTATTTATAAATTGCGAAGGACTATTGCCTGTACTGTACTCAAGAGTTGGTTAGTCATATAGAAAATTCTTAATTATCCTTCGAAACGTTTTCAGTTTCCATTAGTCCGTACTTTTTTGAAGTGATCTTCACGATAAATATGCACATATTCGTATTCTAACAGCCTTATTCATAAACAGATTTAAAACCTATTTTAGTTCTAACTGAATTCTAAAGTCTTTCGAAAGGAACAAAACAATATTATAGTATAACTAAAATAGGTTTTTAATCTGACTATGGATAAGACCTTTGAAATAAAACTATTTTATACGGATTTTATCGCGATTTGGTTTAATTTTTACATTTTTTAACTTCCCGACGTTTCGATTACTTTACAGCTTTCATGGTCACGGGGCAGACTGAGGTATTAGTCATCCGCTCAGTCTAATACCTCAGTCTGCCCCGTGACCATGAAAGCTGTAAAGTAATCAAAACGTCGGGAAGTTAAAAAATGTAAAAATTAAACCAAATCGCGATAAAATCCGTATAAAATAGTTTTATTTCAATGTGTAACATTCGCGTAAATCTAAGAAACCATTATGGATAAGACCGTTAGTATCTCTTTTTAGTACATTATTAGATCGTAATGAAATAAGTTTCTTCCAAGTCTTTTATGTGTTTGTTCTCATTTTACAATGCATGTAATGATTACAAATATTGTACACACAGTTTATATTATTGTTATATGTTTAAGAGGAAGTTTAGTGTAACAATTGTCGGCAAACATATTTAATAATATAAAATAAATACATTGACCCCATCAATACATTGTACTTACTTGCACTTTGACACGTCTTTCATTATTCCACTTCCAATTTTATTCCGGTTCAGTTATCTTCAAAGATAAGAGCGGTCAAAAACCTACGATTTTTGTAAAGGTTAAAAAATCTAACTTAATGTTTATTTTTTTGAATCACACACCAAGCTAATGTTAGAAATTTATCACATATGAACTTGTATAATTTTTCTTCCGCCACAGCAAAATGATTGAACTGCATTATATTTTAATGGAGAATGTTCCTAGGTAGGTAAAATTACTTTAAACGTTTTAAAACCTATGCGTCTGATAACAACAAAAACTATTTACAGATTCTGCCCTAATGTAAATTTTTATTTAATGATGCAAAACCTGTTTTTACGGATATAGATAAAATTAATTGGCACATATTGCAAAATAAATAAACTAATTTCAACTGAGCATAATCTATTTTAACTTGAATTGTGTTGTATATTTTAAGCGGATTAAAAAATACAGTGAAAAGGCTTGATTCACGTATGCATACAAAATAGATAATTTGAAACATTGTTTTTGATGTTTTAAATAATCCTATGAATCAAACATAATACTGTAAAGCAAATGAGAGCTCTAATTTTAATTGAAACTTGTGATTTACTTATATTATTATTTTACTTTGCAATATTAAATGTTGCGCCCAACTCGTAAGTTCCACGTAAGTAGTAAAGATGCACTTTGATAAGATTTATGCTATCATAGTTTTTGAAGTTACCAAAATAAGTATTTCATAAATCAGAACCCCGTATTTTGAGCCTATTATTCCCATGTAATATATCCCTGACGTCTCCACAACTTCTAAGTCAACAAAAAACGTCAAGGCAAATTGTTACACTCAAAATAAATAACAGCTTATGAAAAAGGTGATATATTTACCGTAACAAATCGACAGAAATGTGAGTCGATTACGAGACATCGATTTATTCCGCGGCCCGCTCAACAGCGGCACGTAATCGTCATTAATACAATATCTGGACGTTGTTTTTCTAACGTCCCTTAGATTCTTTAGCGCGATGAGAAAATACAGTCGTTTGTTTATAATGTGGAGAATAAAAGTAAAAATTGGTTTAAAAGGGTGGCAAAGATGTTGTAATAAAAACATTGGCGAGACCCTGATGATTATCAATAGTGGTGTAGTTGATGCAGGTTCCGCTAGATGTCACTCTATTCAAATTACATTTACAAAATAATATACCTTAATTAATTAAATATTTGCCAGTCATTGAGATTCGTAATGTCATTTAATCCAAAATGTCTTTTCTTATCATATTACAAAAAAAGAAATTTGTTAAATTTAAGATCAAACTTTACTTTTCCATCTACAAGTAAAATACAACAAATTAGCGAAGTTACTATAATTTCCAAAAGTCTTGTGCTAAGCAAATACATTTCACAAAGATGCGTAATATGCACTTCCGAACTAATTCTACTAAAATAGTGATCACTGATTTTACGATTAGTTGGCATTCAAGCAGTCTAATACCTTACGTGCGGTAGTATTAAATGGAGATTTGATCATTATCTCTAAAGTTTGTCTCTGTGTGGAAAATGTTACACGGCACTCTTCGTTCTCTGTATCGCCTGAAGAATTTCCTCCCGTTCAAAACCAAGACTTTGCTTGTGCAAACCTTAATCCTCCCGGTTATCGACTATGGTGATGTGTGCTATTTTGATCTGAATGCAGATTTACTCAATAAACTTGACCGTCTTCTAAATAACTGCATTCGATTCGTTTTTAATCTTCGCAAGTTTGAGCACATCTCTTCTTACCGTTCGCAGCTAAAATGGCTCCCCATCCGCCAGCGCCGCTCGTTGCGTGCTCTCACGACCCTCTTTTCTATTCTTAAGTCTCCGACCCCACCTTCTTATCTGTCTTCTGACTTCATTTACCTTAGGGATACTCTTCCTAGAAATCTGCGCTCGTCTAGCAATCTCCTTCTAAAGTGTCCTCCTCATAGCTCTGACTTCCTTCACTCTTCTTTTGCTATCCAATCCATTCTTCTCTGGAACGCACTCCCACTCGAAGTCAGGTCGTGCACAACACGGGTGGCATTCAAAACGAAGGTTCGGCAATTACTCCTCTCCGAAGTAGCAGACTCTCCTCCTTGATGTAGATATTTATTTATATATGTAGTTGTTTATGTATATATTTTAAAGTATTTATTTACGTACATAATTATTTATGTAGTATTTGTAAGTAATAATTTTAGCTCTTCCCTATTTATATTTTGTTATCCTTTATATTTTGTGTTGTATTTTTTTTTTTGTTTCATTTATTATTAACACCTGCTTCTGTCTCTCTACACCACCTTAAGGTTGACTGGGAGAAAATGCCCTTAGGCATTAAGTCCGCCTGTACCATTAATATGTACAAAGTGTTAAATAAATAAATAAATAAATAAAATGTTCTTTTAACTTTACCAAGATAAAAATGTTCCTATCGTAAGATCCTAAGTTCATGGAAAACCGGTTTCTTGCGTTCAGTTAAAAATATATTTTCAAAGTTCTAACTAATATATTTGATGTTATTTTTTGCTTACCTTTTAAAAATGTCAACATTTGACTTTATTGTTATTATTCGCTTGATTAAATTGAGAGGTAATATTGTAAACCGTTTTCATTATATTAACGAAACAAACATCTATATTTGCATTTACATGTATCAGCACTCATGTTCAGCCATGGTTTGCAATTTGAAGTACCTATTAAGACTGAATTTAATATTCAGCTATTATTATAAATTTAAATAATTCGAATTCAGGGAAATTAAATTACAATATTTCGGATTTCACCATATACTTGTATTCAATTAAGTTTCAACGAATTTTGTATAAAAATTAAAATATTTGCAGAACTTGAGATTAAATATAATATCTTAAAACACCCGTATCATATCATTGTGGAATGTAGAACATTTCCCCTACGTATTCGCCGCGGTCAAGTGTGTCGGATGTTGAAACACGAAACTGACATTTATACTCCCCGCGTCTACTGAAAGCCCTAATCATGACCAGCACATTGCCTATAATAAACCCATGAAGCGGTTTAGATTAAAGCAGTTTAAAATCTGGTCGCGTACTCGTTCACAATGGATGATAGTGCACATCTGCAAAGGACCCGAGAGCACCTAACAAATTACGGAACCCGTGTTGGTCCAACGATTACAAGTCGTCGATTCATCAAACGCTTCGGAGGGTGCAGCACGTACTTCTTTCATCTATTCCACCCGTCCAAAAGCCGATCAGTCAACGCTATCAGAAGTCACCCCTGACGGCAACGCTCCCTTTAACGTGGAACGAAATTAATTTTGAGAACGTCTCAAAGGTTCACCTGATTTGGAAATCGATTACTGAAGCTATTATTCAAGTTTAACCGTTATAAAATTAAACATCAATCATTATGAGTCAAATTGTGCGGCTGAAGAGAATGGAGAGCATTTGTATAATAAAGATCGTAAAGTTGTAATAGCTTACTCGGAACATTTCTTGGTACTGTCACTGAAATTGCTGGGGTATTTGGAATTGTTTAAGAATGTTTGTCATAAAATTGCGTAGACTGTAATACGTCATAAAATATACGAACGAGAGACGGAAAACTGACCTGCGAAGTAACTCATTACATCGTCGAACTGATAAGAAGTTAATGTGTTGCTTGTACTTTAGCATTCACGTCGCATTTAACCAATCCTGAAGTGAAAATCCACAATTACAATTGTGGAATGAGGATTTATTTTTCGACAAAACCTATCATACATTTCGAATCTTATCTATTTACACTCCGTTGAATATGGTTTTTGGCATAGGAGAGTAGTTCGCTGAGAAGGAAGTAGGATAAAATTGAACAAAATATATAACCACCAAATGTCACAAATTTTTATATGTATTTAATGTGTTCATAATCACCAATGTATCTAACCATTGCACTTTTATTGATTTTATACAGCGAGACATGATGAGGTCTAGGTCACAATAATATTAAAAGTTCCTTGGGGATGAGTTAAAGAATGTCAAACAGCTAGTAAAATCTGTTCAAAATCAATATACACTGACGATATATACACTATACGACCTAGCTTCAATTTACAGCACTTTACATTCATTCAGTTTTCATGGAACAACGAGTGAAACAGATATCTTCGTATACGTACGAATCACTGGAAACTATAAGTGCTGAATGTAAAAATACGCTTCTCATTCCTGAAATATTTACCAAGAACTTGTTCTTCTTCTACGGGGATTACTTTTTCGCGGAATACAATAATTGCGTATCTTTGTTAACATTTTATCGTTTACATATGGGTTTGTACGACTAAAAATCATGATCTGTATGTATTTGTTGGTGTTAAAATACCTGATCGTTCTCAGGTTTGCGGTCTCTCATTCGTGGGAACTTGAAATGTGATAAGCACATCCTGTGTGGCACGTTGCTTCTGAATGAAATATTCTAATAATTAAAAAGTTGATGTTTTTATTGTAATTGTGAGAAAATAATTAAGTATGCATATCTAATTGTCGACACGTTTATACCGTTATTGCAATTATTTATTATGTTAATTGAGGGCGCAAATACGATACACAAAAAAATTGTATTATTTACTCAGAACCTGTTTACGTATTTGGTTACAATGAAAGTGCATGCACTTTAGTCATGACGAAGGGTGTTTATATTACAATTCATAGAATTATTTAAATAAATTGACTTGATTGTGATTCTATCTGTCTTTGGTCAATTTATTTTGTACCATTCTATAAAATTTAACGTTGTCTTGCATTGATTGATAACAGCTTAAGTTACAATGAAGGCAATATATTTTTCCGAAATCTCATTCATAACGAGAAATAGTCTTAGTAATGTTTCAAACTGTCTGAAAATGAAAACCATATACAACAGCATTCATTCAGTTGAAATTAGAAAATCTTCCACAAATAATGAACTAATATTACCTTTCATGCCGTAAAGTTTAATTTCTCGGCGTGCAATTGTTATAAAAGTAATGTTAATAGATGTTATTTGTAGCAGTATTGCAAAATTTCTATGCGGGCAGTGTTTACCTGATGTAAGTTTGTTGCGCACGATGCGACAGACTTTAGATGTTAATACAAACTTTATACTGTTTCGTAATAAACGATGACGCTATTAAAAATGTGCTGACTCGCATATCTATTTATATAGCATGTATCGTATTTATAGTAGCTTTGTTTAAATTCATCGATCATGTACAAGTTGATCAGAAGATCCATTTCACGGATTCAATTGAATTCTTGTTATATTAATTGTCCTGGCAAACGAAACCTAATTACCATAACAAGTTTCGATACAGAGTTATACACAATTAAGAGTTTCAGCGTGCGAGCTTCACTTTTATAATACAAAAAGAAATGTATTCTTCTGCATCAACATCTATAATAGCGTTATGAATGCTGCTAATGTCTCTACATAAAGATAATTTAATCGTATTGTTCTCAAATTTACGCGCTTAGACTGGCGCATAAATAAATGTAGGTATGTTTTGATCACATTGACGTTTTTATATCGTCCAAATACTTAATTGAAGTAATAAAATCCATAATAGTTCCAAAGTTTCCAACAGATAAGCTAACCGTGTTATTGCAATATAATCCTTAAGTTACACCTGAGTCGATATATTTCAAAAGTCTTAATATTTGTTCGCCTTTACAATTTTCTTATGAAACAGTATCAGCAGTCAGATCACGCAGGCACTAGGCACTACGTTACCTTCAAAACTTAGACACTATAAATCGCTGTTTTGGAGCGAGCATAAAGCGTTCATGGCATCGCAATTAGGCAAAACTTAATCTACCAATATAAAATAAGGAAAATATGGTTTTCATAAAGATAGACAATGTAAGTGCTGACATGCGTGTTCCCGGGCACGCTTAGCAAGAATACTAATACAGAGTCGTGTTACATAACAAATCAGAGCTTATTGTGTGCTAGACAGCGCCCGTGGATACGTGACAACTGACAGCAGACATGCTACTAGATAGGACACACAAATAGCACACTCACTTTTACTATCCGTCGTAACTTTATCCAAATAGACGGATTCAGATACGACAATAAAAAAACAAAAGAAATCCCAGTACTAAAATCCCAATTAAGAGACAATCATAAAAATGTGCGCGCAAACAAAAGGAAAAGTGGCTGAAATATGTCGAGTGAAGGTATAGTTGAGACGTTGAATTGCTTTTTTTTTTATGATGCGTTATAATGCAAAGAAATTTGTTATGCAAATATATTTGACATTAAAGGAGAGTATGACTGAAATTTCGCCGGAGCATTTAAGTAATGGATCGGAGATATTGATGAGCTTTGTGCCAGCACTACGTGAGTGATTGGCGCTGGACCTTTGCATACCAATGGGAGCAGTGTTTAAGGGGACGTTTGTTAGAGAACTCAGAGTTCTACATCTAACTTTGACCTAGTGACGGGAGGAGAATGCCTAATCGAGACCAGAAGCAAATGTTTTAACTGTAATTTGCTATAGAAAAGCACGATCTAATTTGTAGCTACTAGCTTCATATATACAAAATAGGTTACGGCACACATAGTAATACATCTTTATTAAATGAAATGTACCTAAGTAGAGGTTCCGTTTTAACCACATCTTTTGTTACAAAAAAAAAACAAGCAATAAGAAAGAAATATTTTACGAGCTAATATTCCGTGCCTTTTCTCGGAATTTAATTATAACTCCAAAATTTTACCAGATCTATTTTCATAAGAAAGTGCCCTAGAATAAAATGTAATCTGGAGCGTCTTTTTAGGTCGAAACAATAGCCAAGAGCGGGCCGGTTAATGTACAACAGTTTATTTAGTTTAGCAAATAAAAAATATAATAGAATTTTATTGAAATTTCAGCGTCTTGGAATATAAAATATCAGTGGCGAAGGGTGACATTTTTTAAAAGGGAAGCCGAAGCTCAAAACACAAAATATGTTTATTTTCTTTATCCTGTTACTAGCTTCTGCCCGCAAACTTCGTCTGCGTGGTGAATTTTATTTGAAATCTCCCATCCCGTCCCGTCCCATCCCGTTATATCCCGCCCGCCCCGTCTCATTCTCACTAATGAAATGTAATCCAGTCCCATCCCATCTTTTTGAGTATGAAAAAGTAGCAAATATATCGGAATTCCTTCTTCATCCCACGGGAACACTATTTTTTATGGAATAAAAAGTAGTCTATGTTACTTCTAATACCTCCAAGAATATGTGTACAAAGTTTCATGATGATCGGTTGAGTAGTTTTTGCGTGCAAGCGTAACAAACAAACTAACATTCACATTTATAATATTAGAAGGGCTAAGGGATTACGAAATGACTACAATGCGACTAGTACTAAGTAATCTGTGAATGCGACTGATAGTAAGCGTAGTGCAGTCCGAATAGAGATTAAAAATTTACTGTGTGATGTTTCACAGAATGAACGCAAAACGCGACAGACTTATGCACGTGTGTCCTTATATTCGGACCTTTGCGAATATCCTCCCACCAGCAAATTATTGCTTCGAGAATCTTACTCACCAAACTAAAATAATGGGTTTCATTTGGTAAGTGATATTGTGGCATCTGCCTATTGCGGCCGTCAATTAAATTTTAATATTTTCGTTACCTATGTACTTATACAATATTTACAATGTCCATGAAATAAAAAGTAAACCATGCTTACATAATGAGAAAAATAAAAAAGTATATTTCTAAACTGCACGTGAATATAAGATTAATATAAAAGAAATAAAAACCTAGACTCAATATGTTAACAAGTACGATAGCCCCGCATTTATCAGTTGTAACATTAGTAAGACAATGTATTCCTCAGGCGAGGATCGAGCACGTCCTAAAATCTAAACACTAACTTTATTTGTAAAATCGACAACCTAAACATATTAGTACGCTCCTAACGATTAGTAATTTCCATTAAAACCATAATATTAATATTACACATTTTGTAATTTAAAACATTTAAAACTAATTGCATGAACCATGAATATATTGTAAAAATGTAAATACAACACTTATAAATACATTAAACTCCGCATTTCGCTATTGTAATAAGTAATATCTATACCTAAACACTCGAAATGCCGGAGAAGCTGCGGCTTGTCTCTTGCTTTTTTAGCGTAAATTGAACCTTAAATAATTATCAATTTAAGGTACAATTTTGCGTGGTTTGTTGCATACTATACAATGCGTAACGGGCGGCGCGGCGGCGGCTCGGTGGCGGCGGGGCGGCGGCGGGCGGCGGCGCACGGGCCGCGCTAGTGTTATTGAATAAGCCGAACAATTTTACAGGAATTCGCCAGAGGTCGCACCGCGTCGCAATAAAAAGGGCTTACTGTGCCGCTTCCTAGTAATGTTTACGTATCTGGCCGACAGATGTCGTTGAATGTAAAAAATAATAATTGAGTTTTGATATTAAATAAATAAGTTTGAATAATTTGCTTGTTTATAGTGTAATGATAAATTACAAAAGGGAAGCCGGTAGGAACTGGCTTCTAAGGAGCCTTCGCCACTATAAAATATTCTTTAAACAGTACACAGTACAACGACCTCCGTTAGAAAAAAACGATAAACGGATGCGATGTGTAATGATTTTAAGTTTGTATACAACTATGTACATTTGTTCATCCTCGGTTTTATGTATGTATTAGCAAGAAACTTGATATTAATATTAATTTACTAAAGGGTTAATCCAGCAGTGTACGGTTTAACGTTTTCATAAGCAGGTCAAAATATATACGAGAGCTAAATTTTACGTTGATATTAAGAAAGAAAGAAAGAAAAACTGTTTATTTGTCACTAGCGAACAATACGACGTATAACTTGTCGGAAATATATGTGAACCTAGCTAGAATGCGGTGCACATTTAATTTTTTCGTGTTCCACTATCTACTATGTTATTTTGCATTTAAAACGTTTTGAGATGGATGCGATTGTATTCTATTTTTATTCTTTTTTCTATTTTGATTCAATTTGTTCAACCTTTATTTTGAATTTGTTGAACTTATGTTTTAATGACGTAAATTATTCAGGTCCACAGATATTTCCGGCGGGTAATACATATACAGATGTAAAAAAGAAACATAAATTAAAATTTTAAAATAAACCATTGAATTGTACTAGTCTAAGGGCCAGTAAAAATCATATTTTTTAAGCATTCTATGGCGATGACCCAATACAAATATATAAAAATAGAATATAATAATATCTACGCCATGGTGCGTTTCACCACTTAACTTCGCTACAATGTTTAACTAGAATTATGATCTACATAAAGAGTTTTATAAGTCACATTTAAATATAATTTCTATGTAAATTGAATGTTTTTATAATTGTTTTTTTTCTGTTTCGAAGTTACTGCTCTGAACTTGGTAACTTTAATATAGATAGAGCATCGAAAGCAACAGGTGTTACAACTACTATTATTTGCACTGTTTCAATAATATATTCATGATGAAGTGTATCATATTTTCTTAAATTAATGTCACGTTTCTTGTTTCAACAAATGAAGTAAAATTACAATAAAACCGTGTACAGAATGTTAAACGGTATTTGTTCAGCTGAAAACGTACTATGACGAATTAAAAAATAATTAGCAATAAAAACGTGAACGTTTAAACGTGCGATACATTGTAATGAAGATATGGTAGTTAAGATCATGTGATATTTTTTATATTGATGTTTTAAGGAAGTATACTGAAATACTGAACCTAGTAAGAGAAAAATAATCTAAAATTTGTAATTACAATGACACTTCTTATTTTAACAATACCAGCACGTTTTTCGATACTCAATTTAATTGGTAATATTTCTCTAAAAGAAACCCGCATCTGCCACATACAGATGCATACAGCAAGGGCAAAGGTTTTTACACTGTGATATCAGGTCTACGAAAGTTCAAACCAAACAATCAATATGAATAACCCAACAGCCATAAATAGAACCGACCACCACTAAGATAATTTGTTTGGCGTCGCGTCGTGGGTATCAGAAATTACGTTTTTTTCAGCCTCATAAAACTGAAATAAATGTGTGACCTAAAATATTTCTTAGAATTTGACGAATCAGAGACCTGATGAAGAAAACAATGGAGTATAGTTAAAAGACGTACAATATTATACAAAAAAATAATTATTTCATGTAAAAGTTTGAATTTTTATGGGTTTGACACCTTCTCTAAAAATATACTTAAAGTTGTTTCTTTCTACAATTGGTATTTTGTGGATTGTTCTGACCAGATAATAGACATTTTTATAGACTTATAAACAAGTATTTTCATATGTGGTAATATTGTTATTCGTAAATGGCATAATATAATTATGAAACAATTTTGTATATTCAGTGGAACAATATAATAACACAGACAAAAGTAGTAGAGATGTGAAACATTTTAAAATATTTAAGACACCATGGAAAATTTGCGAATATTCCACAAACCAAGCAGTGGTTGGAAAGCGGAATGTAACACATCCATGAATTTTAACTACTTGTACTCGTATTTAAAAAACTAATTTAGAAAAAATCTTGTTATTTCTGTTTAATATACAAGGCCATCAAAGAGAGTAGGAAAAATATTATACCTACATATTATATTAATAATAATCTTCTCAATTTACATGAAATGATAATAAATATAAATAACTATTTTTTGGAAATTTATGTCTTAAATTGATAATTTACTTAAAAATGACTGAAGGGTGAAGCATTGCTTGATTCGTATTTTACGGCAGCATTTTAAAAGATCATAATAAGAATAAATTTACCGGAAATATTTTTTTCAAAAATATTGAAACACGGCGATTGAAATAAAATGTTAAATGGATGGATGTAATAGTTGTCTCTGGATTTTGTTTACATTTACATACCAGATTTTATTACAATACGCTTCGGCTGGTAAATAGCGCAAAATAATTTTCCGCGCTCTATTGACTTACGAACTAATAATGATAGCGCAAATATTATTAGTGTCACTGGAAACTTTGTTATATTTTACCGAAAACTTTAAATAACGCGGAAGAAAATATAATCATAGTTCTCAAAATCTATACATAAAATCTAGATGTTTCCTATGAACTAAAATACTACTTCATGTTTTATTTATACTCGTATAACAATATTGAAATTTGGATCTCGGCAAACGAATGTCATTAGTGGCGAAGTTTTCTTACTATTTTAAAAAATTACATGAGTTAGCATTTCACCAGCACTTATAGTGAAAGGATTTAATAATTAATACTTTACACGCATAGACTAAAAATAGACCTAAGCCAAACCAGTATATTATATTCGTTCGGGCATCGCTCTACCATTAGCGCAAAAAGGCTAATGCTAAGTCATCGCGTTAATTGACTGTCAATCTCACTTGTATTTTTTACATTTCACTAATAGTAAAAATATATACCTAATGTTTATGGTGCTAACTCATCAAATATTCAAACAAAATGAGTAGAAACTAAAAATCGCTTAATGAAGATTGCTTACAAAATATTTTTTATAAGATATTTAAAAGCGAGATATCCAAATTTTGACTTTATTAAACCAGACTTGGTAGACTAAAAGGTTTACTTCGGACAGGCTTTAAGTCAGGAAGGCAGCCAGTACATAAACTTATATAAACCAAATTATTCCATAATATAATATGGCATATGGCGGAAATATTATAATGCTTAAACCCCATGTAAATATTGTGAAATAAGAACAGGCAGAAGAAGATTAAAATAAATTAATATTAAACACCACCTATATTATGTTAATTTGTGTCCAAGTTAGCTTTTTCTAATCTATAATGATGACCAAATAACGCGCAAAACGCTACATGTTACGTCGAAGTGGATATAATAATATACAGATATTTCCAGATATTTTATTGATTCGTAAAATAAATAAGAAATTTATTTTTTATATAACAAATAAATTGTCTGGGCGGTTGGATAGGTTTAAATTTAAACTAAATATTTCCGAATAAGTAAATAATTTGAAACACAATTAATTATAACTGAGTAGGTCAATCATAATATTATATTCGCATACGGAACTAATGTCTAAAAATAAATATCCACTTACTTTTAGTTATAAAACACAATCACAATAGTGAGTTAATAAAAAAAACATCGACACGAAATGCGCGCTGCGTTTGCGCACGCAAAGATCTTGCGAACAAACGTTCACCGCACGCGAAGTACGCAATACAACTGTCGAACTGGGTACACCGTACTAGCGCGTTACGTGGTTCAAACTTCAACAAGATGTAATAAAACTGTAACAATACACCCATTGTCAAGTTTATAAACTATTATCTATTCAGGATTCTGAATTTCGCCATTACGGATACGATAACAAATTAATAGCTTCAACACAGCGACATGCTTAACTGGTGCAAAATAATCAAAACTCGTTTATTGCTATTGCAGACAACTGTAGGTTAATGTTTATATCATTTTTTTGTCCCAATATCTAATTAATTCAACAGTTAAAAGGCAAGTTTTAAGTGCACTAAGAGGTCTTATAGTTTACTCGGAAATCTATTGCATAATGTATATTAAGTTTAAAAAATATGAATAAGAATAATATTGAATGAAAGATGAACAATCGGTTTATTGTGAAAGTGTGAGAAAATTTATTTATCATAATTACATGTTACAATATAATTAGTCATTGTATTTTGAAGGAATTCTCTGCATATTAAATCTTTAAACTTTATTGCAAGACCATTAATCCGCATGCAACCATTTTATATAAACTTCAATTGCTGAGAAACATAGTATTGTGCTAAGCATGTAATTTGTACTTAATGGAATGGGATTTTCCAATGTTGCAAGTAACCAGAGTACTCTGGGGTTTAAGAACCTGTTGCATGTTTTATGCCAGGAATAGTAGTTTTATTATCTAGACTTAATAAGATGACATATTTAAATTATACACCTGCAAAGATAATCTGGTAATTATTATGCAGATATAATAAGGCTTATGCTGCTTTAAATATGATTAGCATATATAAGCATAATCATACAAAAAATGGTTTAATCCACTTTATATAAATCTAAAACAAGTTTGCCCAACTCATTCCTTCTTTTAAAACAGGCATAACAGGTATGGTACATTAGATGGTAAGTGTGCATTGCTAACTAACTACAGTATCCACCAGATATGCATATCTATCTATAATTATTATGTCTGTGTACTTCAAACTGGACATATTATGTGTTGCGTTATTACACATGCGTTGTATATAAAATACAACAGGTTTTCTGCCATATTCCATGGTTACCTAAGGGTGCTCAACAATTACACTTTTGAAGTAAAACTGATTGTTTTTAAATAAATAAATACACTCAACAGTCACATACACATTTGTGACCCCATACTAAGATTGAGTCTTGTGTTGTGGGTATCAAGAAGTACGAGGGACTTTTCGGTCTCACAAACACCTAAACTTGAAACAAATACCTGTGGTTCACACAATCATTTGTCTTGGTGTTGGGATCAAACCGGTGGTTACTTAACATAGCTATTATATATGATGGAGCTCTTCTGGCATTACAATAATTCTCTAGCTCCATACAAAAAAACAGTTGTGATACCCTGGTCAAGCCAAGAATTTCGGGTAAAATTACACTTACAATCACGTTTTTTTTTTCTATCAAATATGTACATGTCTCATATCCAATGAGACTTCAAAAACGGCCTGTAAAATAAGACCACAAAAAGATGGTTTTGTGACTTTATTTTTAATATACATAACATCTTAAATGCAAATCTCATCTCAAACTAATAAGCTATATTGTTACCTAAAATTTAAACCATTTCATTTGTGGTAGAGAAAAAGTTTAGTATAAGTAATTATTTCTAGTTCCTCATCAAGTTAATGGAGGAATTGTTTTGTATATGCGTGGAATTTTAAAATGTAATTCAGGTCAGATTCCATCTATCCATGGGGACGATTTTGCACTTATAATCTTATTATAATATTTTTTATTTTTGCCTCAATAATAAGTAATAAGTACTTTTATAACTTTATATACATACAAAGTAAGAATTTAAGGATATATCAATATTTTCAAACTATGATTACTGCCCAAAAACAGGTCTATTAATTCAAGTAATTTACCTTTGCTCAAAATAAATAAATATCTATGTTTTTTTTATTAGGAAGTAAAGGAAAATAATAATTATAAGTTTCGTTAGGCAATTCATTTTGTAAATAGAACACAAACCCTTAAAATAATTATATTATATTGTACATAAAACAATGGCTCCAGTACCATTTTTCAAAGCATTTACAACAAAAATATTAGTGGTAATTGCTTAGTTTAAGGTCACTGCAAAATAATAACAAACTGTTATAACATCACCATATTTCTTAAATAAACTTTTACCTCACCTACTTGTTCGAGAAACGCTGATTTCTTCTTGAGAACACTCACTAATTATATTTAGTTAAAACCATTTTCCATATTAAAGAATTGTTCCTTATTAATTAATGAGGAATTAAGTTATAATTCACATAAATAGGACATTTTCCACGCACGAACAAATCACCAACATTGATTACGAAAATAATGTTCTGCAGTCTGTCAAACTGAAGAAATTGGTTCAAAGTACACACGCTATGCTAGGTAATTGATGGGGAGTAGAGCGAGACAGTTTATACACATTTGTACAGGTGCGAGTAAAATAGCAATACAAAACAACGCTGTACATACTGTTACATTGAGCGGGAACGTTTTTAGATCAACGTTCGGAAATTAACAACTTAAGAAAAAAAAGTTTTCAAAATTCTGGGGTAAAAATAGTAGCCAGGAAGGTCTTTACAGCAATTGGCTATTTGACTAATTTCTGAAAAGTGTTTTAAAGTCTAGATATAATCACTCTATACCTCTTCAATCTATTAATTTATTTTTAAAGAGTTGTTTATAACGAATAAACATATTTTTCAGTTTTATCATCATATATGTCACCAAAACGGTAGGTCACGTGACTTTGAAAAAGTTACGTCACGCTTTATAAATGGTGAATGATCTTAGTGGCAGAGATGAATGAAAATTGAAAATCGTGACATCACACGCTGCACAATGACAGCTTGTCGTGTTTTGTTACATTGAATCAACAGATAAAAAATGGCAAACTTATTTTAGATAATTTAAATATTTATAATTTAGATAAATGTAAATAAAAATACCTATAATTATTGTTTACCATAAAGCTATCATATGCAACAGATTTTATTATTTATTGCCACAACAGTCAAATACCCAATTATAAATAAAAAAGAATTTAAAAAATTAAGCCTGCTTCAAAATTGTAATAAAAATAAGTGTATAAATTATTAGTTGACGCCATGGATATTGTATTTACGTCATTACAATTGGAAGTTGTTTTCTATTTATATTTAGTTTAAAAATATCTTTTCTTTCTTAGAAAAGATATTTTATCATACTAAATGCTGCATGGACAAGTACACTGGGTAACTTTATTTTCATTTGATAATCATTACTTTCAGGACTTATTCATCCATTTATTATTTACGATCATAATTCATTTATTAAGTATCATAATTATTATCATAATTACATGACTGCAGTACTGCAAAAAGTGAAATCTAGTAGGTAATAAAAACACTTTTCCGTTTTATATATAAATAGGTAATAGGGCATTCCATCGATAAGATTAAGGAATAAACTGTAATAATAAATATCGTTTATTTTTATAGCAATGCAAATGATGATTTTTTTTATTTTTTATTAGAATATTTATGTGAGTTTTTTTTTGTGAGATTGGAAGCACCAACCACTTGGCAAGTGGTCACTGCAGCCAAAACACCGGAGGACCCGTCAGTGCATTGTTTCCTATATATTACTATACTCTTTGGTGCATTGCTAGCTTTCACTTATGGCTTTAATGGAGTGTTGTCTCTCATCGGTATAGAAATACTGTGTAAGAAAGCTATAAGGGAAAGAAAATTCCGCGAAAATGTCACAATTGAAAAGTGCTATCCGTCTAGATAGGTCATATTAATGTACTTATATTTTGTTCCTTTTTTATTGTTAGTCTATTACAATGTAAATACCTATTTAGGAGTTAAACCTAAAGGAGTTAAACTCTGGGACTTTTTCTAGGTCAACAGCGGACGGTTGCATTATTAGAAACAATCTAATAAATTCAAAATATAATAATACACAATCTATAGATACAACGCAGTGGAAAAAACAATAAACTTAACACTTCAGACCACTTAAGGATGATTCCCTCCAACGTAAAAAAAAACCTACTTCAGCGCTTATAAGAAACTAACACTAAGCTATATTACCCGATTGTTTTTTTGAAATAATTGCATTAGATATTATGTGAACATTGATATAAGAAGTAAAATTTTCCCTGGTCTGTCTTTTTAATTATTTTATTAGTTCAGCTCTTTTAACGCTTCTAATCGACTCAGGCAGTAGGCAATTTTTTAAGCCGGATAAAAAATATATCAATATATCATGCAAGGTACTATGATTCATTCAGTACTAAATATCAAAAGCTACCAATTTCGTTTATATACTATTTTCGGCAATAAGTAAGGTGCGGTCAAGTGCGGCATCATAGCAGGAAGGTAAACATGGAAAATCAACTCTATTACAAATTCATTGCTACGCTATTTCCGATACAAATTACATATTACATCAATGGAAAAAAACAGTCATGCATGATCGTACCCTTTGCAGAGTGGGACCTACGTACCCAAGTCGCCGGAGTTGCTAACGTAATACGGTTCAGTAACTTGCTAAACATGTTTCTACTTTGTTATTCATTGGGCTGGACACTAGATACCTGTGTCCGTACTTACTTTACTCAGTTTATTTGTTTTGTTATCCAGTTAGCGTTTCTTTTTGTGAATATTTTTATCATTCTCTTGTGACTGCGTAGTTTACAACTGTATCTAGTTTTAAATGTCTTTTGTCAGGCTGTGTGTAATTTTATTGTGTTGCTCCTGTTAGAAAAGTTAGGAACTTAAGAAAGTTTAATTCGGGTTTGCCGTTGAACATTAACTTCATATAAGTTAACGAAAATTTTCGACTTTAGTTTATTTAAATTATTTGTCATCATTGTCACCATTTTTAGTCACAGATGACATAAATCATCTATATAATATCGTTTGATTATATATTGAGCTTTTCGGCCCCATAGGCCATCAATTCTTCACGTTTGGTTCTTGGCCTTGAATTGCCCATGCTTATGCCATACTAATTACCAATTCAACCTACTAATACGCTAGGTTACGTCGGGAGCTTTTGTTCTTCTACTTCATATATATTACATTTTTAAATAAATATTCTTACCGTAGAACTATGTCATGTGTTTACATACTCCTGAATTATGACTTCTAAATCATTATCTCTAGGTATACAATATTATTATGTGAGACCAATGCGCCATGATCTTTTCCTGTAGTATAATTCATATTTCTAATCATTAAATTTGGTGTCAATATTCTTTAGAATAGGTTTATATTAGGTTCATAAACCCGGTAACCTTTATACAAATTCAGTTCCTGCGAAGTAACAGATCGGACTGCATTTATCCAAGATAAATGCATAGTTAGTTTCTTGAGGATAACTGATAAAGTTCTTGATGTGATTCAAGTTGCGCCCAACGGCTGCAAACTTTTAATTCTTTTTAATGTACTGAAAATATTGACGTAAATAAATTCATTTGCTGCAATACTGAGTTGCTTTACTGAATATTACAACTGAAAACTTATAGCTAAATAAGGACTAATTTATACTTATGGTATTATGTAGCAGTGGACTTCCCGAGGCTAAAGATGATGATGATAAGTTTAACGTTATCTGGATACATACTTCAGTGTATATTCCAAGACGACTGTGAATTACAAAAAATATAGTAATAATACATTAAGATGTGTAAATAAAAAAAAGGTTAATGGCAAAAAATACATATATTATTCAAGTCATTAGCTCTTACAATTACATACGTAGTTATAATTAAGGTTAATATTCTCAAGCACTAAATGTAAAAAAATACATTGCAAAATTCTTTTCAATGTTGAATTTTCGCACTGAGTTAAAAAAATTAAACGTCCTTTCCGTGAAATTTAGCCTATTATCTTCGCGGGGACAATAAAAAACATAAGACAAACGCTTCATTTTTAATGGAATCTTTAATTAATTTCACAAAACACAGCACCCTTCCCATTCTGCGTCCTCCTTAGTTCCTGCGAACAAAACAGAACAAAAAGTTTCACATAAATTCTGAAAATGAAACAGACGTCCCCCTTCAATGGCCAAAAACCGGTTTTTTTAAATGTGTGGTGTTTATAAAAGATCATATAATAACATTTGGAGGTTTTTGTTTGGAATGAAAATGTTTTGTACCTAACAATGGGAGCTTTAGGGCGACTGCTCGGTGTCTGCGTTTTTATATCTTTATATACGTAAACAGGGTTCCGGCGTAAATCTCCCTCCTCTATTTCCGATATTACAACGCAGCAAAATCTTTAATAATGTGTGGCTTTTGAAATCTTGTAGGCAGGCAGATGGTTTCGCTTCCCTTTTTTGAAACGAACAACATTTTTTATCAATGGATTTTATTCACATGCAACACAATTGTTTGTGCTCGGTTTTTATCCCTCCCTGTCTTTATTACTGTTACTAATTGAGAGTATTTCTTATATCACTGGTAATTATGTTGGGCGATCCTATGATTTGGCAATTCATATCCGTGGAAATGGTTACCGGCGGTATAGCCCTGCTTAGAGTAGCTTAAGAATATTATTTGTTTATTACAATTATTTTAAATCTTATTTAAATGCATTTTTACTTTCATAGTTTAGAATGATAGTTGACAGCCTCCGTGGCGCAGTTGGTTAGGCGCCGGCTGTGAAACGAGAGGCCGCGGGTTCGATCCCCGCACCGACCGAAAGTCTCTCGTGTTTCTGAAACTAGGTACCTAACTAGGTACTCTTACCATCCTTAGCAATTCTGGCTGTTTATTAGCGTCGATGATTGCCAACCATCAGGAAATCCACCGTCCACGTACTTATTTATCGGACTTTAACCATATAAATATAACGAATAATTGAGTTATGCTGCAAACTGAACAGGAAAACGAATGCCACTCCAATATTTGCAATGTGAATAATTTTGAACAGCGCTTTGATAATTTAAAATCGCGAAACGTTTCCAAAATTCAAGAAGCTTAGCTACAACAGAACTCTTTTGTTCGTTTAATTTTAGAGCTGCATTCAATAGATGGTAAGACTTTCATTTGAACCTAAACAAATAGTAATAAAAAGCAAAGAACACATTTTATCGATTAAATTGTACATGAACTTCAAATTCTTGTCTCATGTGATTATACCTATATCCTCAAAAGAAGTATAGGTTGAGACTCTATAGCAAAAATTCTGTCTTACATTCCACATACTAAGAACCTCGTGGACCATTTTGATACCAAAGCATAAAGACCAAAACCCACAGCTGCTATGAGTTTCAAAAGTAAATTACGATGGTCTATTTTATAGGTGACAGAGTAAACAATAACTAACTAGCCAGTTTATTCCATCCGAAGTAACTTCTTAATTGTTGCATTTCCTGTCTCTAGTGAGAGTTGCGGAAGTTACCTACCTTTTAAAGGACTTGCATAAAATTCTCGGGAATTTTGGATGCGAATGAGCAGCATTAGATACACCTTTCTGTGGCTTTGCATGCCTGTGCTCTTTACTTTGTACTAAATACTTGTAAACTTATATTTGCCACTTTAGTTGATGTTACAATTCATTATGTTAACGAAATGTTAAGACGTATGTGGGTTAGTGGTCAATGAAAGAGTTTCACACTTTTGTTGTAATGTTATTTCGCAGTCACTTTGTTTTGGACATGTAAATAGACATTTTAACACCATCATCGGATATCTAAATGAAACGTTACCCGACTACGCAAAATATATTATAGGTACAAAATATTGTTATGATTTTTTAGCATCTTAAACGAAAAACAATTTTGTAGTTTATAAAATTCATCAAGACACGTTTTTTCTTCAAGTCGATATTGCCTTTTGTAAATGTATACAATTGTTATTGAAAGTACAGTGCGGCCTCCATACATATGCATGGGTCGAATCTGAAACGAGATAAATCAGAGAGCAAGCGTTATGCACATAACTCTCCGGTTACGAACCACTTGACATTAGCAAGGTCTTGTCCCCTGCAGGGGAATTAAAGTGATTTGCTGCTGGAAGCGATATTGATGGACTTACATTGATTTGTAGTTGCAGAAAAGGAGGGGGTTTTTAATTCGTCGGAATTTTTTTTTGTATGTTCACCGAATACTCGAAGAGCCAGAACCGATTTGAAAATTTTATTTTTGTTTCAGACCGTATACTTCGCAGGTGGTCCCATAAAAATATTTTCGGACCTGGAGAGTAAAAATCCTTAAAATTGAGTAGGATTCCAATTGTTCTTTTTGTGTTAGGTTTACTATGTGCTAGTTTCTTAGGATAATAGTGTCTATGTCGTTGACTCTAAATGAAGAACTAATGAGAGACTCATTTCCATAAGATATTAGGAAGGACTTCATCACTCAATGACATGATTTATCTAGCTAAAACGTTCCGAAGCAGGTTTACTGACCTTCATATCTTTGTGTTAACCTTTACTCAAAGATAATTTGGTACTACTATTCATGGTCTCGTAGAATGCCAATAAAATTAATTGTGATAATGGCATGATGTCATATGATATCCTGATCAAGGAGTAAGCTACACCAAAGAGGACCTGTAAAAAGTTTGATGAAAGGGAGTAAACTCGTGACTGGATATAGTAAATAAATAGATACATTCAATAGTCATATACGTAGGTCGAGCATTATAAATGTGTCTTGTATGATTTTCAAACTTGTAGGCTTTCAAACTTCGACTTCCCCATGCGTCACGTATAAGGCATCCTAGTCCTGAAACGACTATTTATAATTAGACAAACATGTTACTTTTATATAGTTTTGTAAATAGATATTACAATTTCACTATGTACTTTTCATAACATTAAACAGTAATTGAACCGCGAATTTAATCTAAACTGCGCTCATTGTCCTATCTAGATCACCTTGATCCCGCACGCTGTCCCTAGAACCAGTTCCGAGATTGTACGGAGAGGTTATCACTGGGACCTAATTTAATTCATTATGCCGCCTTGTGTCGACCCTTCCGACAAGCCGAAAACGTTCCTATGCAAAATTCTTTAACCGGTATTATGGGCTAAGTTAACAGCCCTACGGTTACTTTTAGCGGCCCGTATTGAATATTCAAGGCTTTGGGTAAATTAACTTCTGCTTTATAAATGTGCGTAGATTTTTTAAGTAATTTACATAGGCATACATGCTTTTTATTGACTAACTAAGACTGCTTAGTTACAAAGGATTAATCAAAATGATGAGATGGAACTACAAGCCTGTAAGAAATGTACTATGAAAAACTCAGTTGTATTTGTTTTCAATTGGCATGACAAAGAGAAATCAAGCCATTGAGTAGTTTTGAAATTAATGAATCCAGCTGATATTAAGTCTGGGCTGAAACGCATCAGACCTGCCTGAGACACTATAAAGGATTTCTCACCATCACGCAACATGGAAGTTTTTCGCGCTGATCTGTAACCTACCGCTGACAGCCTCTGTGGCACAGTTGGTTAGACATCGGTTGTGAAACGTGAGGTCACGGGTTCGACCCCGCATCGAGAAAAAATATTTGTGTGGTTCACTGTTCGGGTCTGGGTGTTAGATCGAAAAGTCTCTCGTAGTTTCTGATATCCGCGACACAAGACTCGATCTTAGTGTGGGGTCTGTACTATGTATGTGACTGTTGGCTGTATTTATAATTATTTACATCTAATATATTGGATAAAGAGCGCCAGTAATACTTAAACGAAAAAAAATAATTACTATAATTTTAGTGTAAACATTTGCAGCATTTAGGCAATTGTTTCTTGAAAATTGTAAACTAGAATTACCGTTAATGTAATAAAATCCAACCTTACACTGAAACATTATTTAACTGTTGCAATTTATTTTAATTTACTTTACAACACCCCAGCCTCCTCACGTAATATTTAGGTAAATACAAATATCCAGTTGTTAAATTATTATTATATCAGAGCTATTTTTACACAAGAAAACAGGAATGTAGAACATCTATAGTAAACAATCTGACCTTTATCTTAATGGAATATTTGCAAAATGCCACTTAGTACATCGTAAACCTGATACAATCTTATGAGATTTTAAAAAGAAACATTAGTATTGTATACAAATCAGAATGAATTTGAAAATCTCTTCCAAATATTGGAATCACTGTATCTCATTACGAATGTATTTATATTTTAATGGGTATTTGTGTATTTACCGATGATACGAATGTGTCGCTTCAGATGGTATGGTCATGTCCTGAGAAAACCGCAGGGGTACGTCTGAGCCTCAACATTCCAGGACCTTGACCAACGGGTAGACCGAAGAAGCGCTGGCTTGATGTCGTCAAGGATGATATGAGAGTATATGGCCTTACTATTGAGGATGCCGAAGACCGGGCGAAATGAAGGAGACTCAGCCGGAAGGCGGACCCTGGCACCGGCCGGGATAACGCCTAAGTAAGTAAGCTGTGTATCTACCGACTTATTATTGTAAAATGAATCCTTTCTAATACTTTATTTCTGAGCTAATCTAAAAAAGCTTATGTCATAAATGTATTACGATACTAATAAATGATAATTTATTTATTTTAATCAGTTTATGACTTCTCTATGGTCCGTCCATTATAGAGGGATATTGATGATTGCTTTGATAACGGGTAGACAAATGTTAAATTAACGTCTAGACTACCTACTAGTAAATCTGATTAGATAAAAATATATATACTAAAGATATCATTGCTTTTTCAAAGAAATGTCACTTTCCAAATAAGATTTTTGTATTAAATTTTTTTTTTAAAATAATTCGACGATTGGAGGCATTTTTATTTTATTTTAAGGGGTATAAATTTAACACTAAAAAAGTGATTCCACAAAGTGGATTAAAAAAAACTTGAATGCGACAACCGCATGACCCCGACGTGATTTGAACACGCAACCTTCTGATCTGGAGTCAGACGCGCTACCGTTGCGCCACGGAGTCCATATGAAGCATTATCGAAATTAAAGATAATAAACATTTTTTTAAGAATTACAATCTATATTTTTAGACTACTAGTCAGGACGATTTGCCTTTTTGTTTGACCAAAAAAACATGTAAGTGCCGATAGAAGAATTATGCTGTTCAGAATTTGTAACAAAAATGTGCTAAAAATAATTACAACGATTGGAATTTTTCGTATTTGTTCTACTTTTAGGTACAGTGACAATTTTTACGAATTGAGGCTATTAACTGAATTGCCATTTGTACAAGCCACATCTTAACTCTTTTTTTATGCTAATAAATGGGACGGAATCATCTATGGGAAATCTCTTAACTCGTTTCGGATATTGTCGTTTTTGCACCAATATTTTTATCAGGGACTGATTGTTGTTTTTATGGAATCAACAGGTCACATTCTTAAGTTGTAACCTGTTTTACGCGCTCGGATTTATCTGTGAGCATCAATCAGAAGATTATCTGTTGTTGATGATAAAGATACATAAATTCACGCCGTTTTCTCAGAAGGGTTTGGCAGAGTTGTTAGGTACTAGGACACCCACATTTCGCCCTGTATGTTCCGTTTCATGATGTGGTAGACTATAAAGATAACGATGATTGTGATTTTGAAAAGTATATTTAATTATAAAAAAATCTTATTTGATATTGGAAAAAAATGTTGTTCGTCATGCATGGATAAGATATTTTTTTATTGTTAACGATTCATTTTTCTGTTTTTACTTATTGTATGTTACAATCTACGTGTTTATTGTTTGTTTTTTTTTTGTGTGTTTTATTCCGTCAGCAACTGAACTAGTACACCTAAAAGAAAAACTGCTACCCATATATACCTAAAATTCTTAGAATATCTCACGTGCCCTGCTAATTTATGAGAATTTGGGATAAAATGGAGGGGATATATAGGGAGTATACAGGCATTGTTAAGTCTATAACAATATGACTGGTTAAATAAAATGCGACAACAATGCTATTTACATCAGTTTTACACATTGTTAGTTAGTCATTTAAAGGTGAAGGTAAACATCGTAAGGAAACCAACATACCAAAAAAATCTTAATAAGACAGAAAAAACTGGATAACTAAATATCATAGAACTTACACAAGAACATTCCAATTTAATAGGTTAATTATAAAGCAATAATTGAGGGATATTTGTATGCAAATAAGGTTTTTATGACCGCGTCGACAGACCATTGGACTTAAACTACCACTGCTCACCTAATATTTTATCGAACTGTTTCTGTTTACTATGTTCAAAGTAATTGTTGCGAAAAACAATTACTTGCGTTAATTAACATTTTGGGTGGTGTTTACATTGCTTATTAATTAAGGAATAAATTCATAGGCTCTCACGGCGATTTTAAACTATCGTATATATTTTGACGTGTTCTTTTTTTTGTCTCGGTAGTGTCTGCATATTATGGAAGTTATATGATGATGTAGGAAGTGTTATGTGGGTTTTATTTATAATACTAGTCCAAGGACCTAACTCTTGAAAGGACAAATGCTAACCCCTGGATATTTATTTTAGTAAAACTATGAAAAGTTATTTAAAAATCTATTCATAATAATGAAACATTATTAATGATGTCAGTCATCATCCGAGAGATTGGGTAAGATTGCACAGTTTATAGGTATATTGAAATTAGAAATTATACTTATAAATTAAAAATAAATGAATAACACTTACATTTACCCTAAAAGAGGTCCTCCAACAAAGGACCTCAGTTCGTCATCGGATTGATCAGCAAACTCGTTGATAGATGAACCACCGCCATTCTCATTTAAACTTATGATTTCTTTTAAATTATTGTAAAAATTCTTATACCGCTGTTTATATTCAGCATAATTCTCATATTTCTTCTCGTAATCCACTATGAATTTCTTGAAAAGTATCTCTGCGTCTTTTAGGTCGTATTTCTCTCCGCTGACTTCTTGATCTGGAGTATATTTCGTGTCAGTTCTGAGTTTAGAACTAGAATCATAATCTTTGGAATCGTCGTAGTCTCTATCATAATCATAGTCTTTGCAATATACTGTGCTGAATATTACACACGCGCACAAAGTGACTATTATAAATGTATTCATTTTATTGACAAATGGAAACGTGTGGATCGGTGGAGGCTTGGGCCGGTATCTGCGTAACCGCTCACTATACATATAGTACCAGTTTTTGTCTTGACCCTGAGAACGGGTTCTATAATATTAATGTTTTCGCTAATATAAAGATTATCTTAGTATTTATGACTGATAAAATTATATTCAAACCGGAACATCATAACATCTATTATGTCACAAAAACTTTTAGAGATTTTTAAGGCAGTGAGACTCAATTGTTTTTTTCTAATTTGTGTTTCTTTATGTGTGACTTAAGCTCGATTGTTGTGAATGGGGACGGAGCTTCTATGCGCCTATGTTGGAGTCATCGCTCTTGCAACACAATGGACACCATAGAGTCTCGTGGGATTAATATTGTCATCCAGGTGATCGCTGGGTCGAGTCTCTATCTTAATCCTAGACCAGAAATGGTGTATGAAAGACCTATGACTCTGTTATTTTCTTTACACCTTCCCCGAAGTATCAGAAAGAAGGTTCCATAGTTTTCTCTTTTTATTTATAAAGATAAGAACATACGTTTATATGTATGCAGCAAAAAATACGATTACATTTACACTACACCTGGTAAGTACCTACATTTCTTTATAAAGCATCGTTAATGGATTCTGTCTGTACATGCCCCAAGCCTCAATAAGTTTCGATCCATTGTTCAGAAGATAAAAGATGCTTTGACTCGCTTGTTAAGGTTGTTATTCAGTATACTGTAATTTGGTTTGCTACGTTAAATCAGTATTAGTTTTAGCTTATTGTTGGAAAATAATTATTGAATATTTGGTTGTTTCAAACTTTAATTTTGTTTGTCACTTGATTGCCGTTGTACTGGTAATTGAAAATGGTTGTTGGTTTTTAATCTTTCATTTTTGTCAGGGGTTTTAACTTATTTAATATAAGGTTTACACGTTAACAAATCCAATTAGATATTTTATTTCTTACTTTTATATAATAAGGTATCAACAACAATACCTTTCTGGAAAATAAACTAGCTCCTAGTAGCGGTAACTTTTGATACATTAGTTGTAAAAAATAAGGTATTTTCAATCAAGAGTATGAAAGTTTTATGTTTAAAATATCTACATGCAAGGACCAAAGTTGTTCGAATAATTTAAAATATTTACTACAAAAATGCTGGAATACCTGTTGTAAATATCGTTTGTACAAAAAATAAAATAATTGTTTTGATGGTGGTTGGATAAACAGTTTGACTGGTTTGCTTCCTTGTAGAATGTTGAGTTGATAATAAATATTCGTTTACGATAGCCTCTGTCTATAAAATGTAGACTTAAGTAATATTTAATTCCTTAGTATTGAAGAGGCTTAGGTTAGGCTTTAGTTAAATTTTTCAATTACTTACAGAGGCTCAAAGATAAAACTTTTTATAATTGCAAATATTTGTATTGCGTAAATAGATGTTTCTTCAACAGTTAGGATCCAAAAAATAATTCAACATTTCTTCAGATTCCTGGTTAAAAAAATAAACAGCGGCTCCGTTCTCGAGCAAAAGAAACGAGTTTTATTGTCTGTATGAAATTTTTAATCTAATTGTAACGTCAGAACGAAGACGGTCCGGCAAGGCGAGATAAGCAGACAAAGGTTTATCAGTACACGGCAGGCGCGTAATTGGGACTTTTTATTTATATTGTATTTTAAACGAATGCAAGAAATATTTTGTATTTAAGTTTATATATTATTGAAGATTGGATGGATTGCTGTGTATTTTTTTTTCATATTATTATTTAGAATAAATTCTAGCAAAGTGTTTATAAAGGTTTTCCAACCGGGCTCTGATCACAGTTTTCAGAAAGACCAAGTTTTAGCAATGGCTAAGCCGTAAGCATAGCTCAAATTACCTGGCACTAGACTAAGAAAATACTAAAGTCAAACATCTTGCACTTGTTCGCCTCCGGGGCTAAATCCAAAGCCCTCTCTTACTGATATTTTAATGTGTAGGGAGGCATCCCGAAAGAACAGACCATTCGCAATATCATTTTCAATATTAAATAATAATAGAGACAAATCGAATGAATCAAAGTAGATTCCATTGCATAAAAAGAAGACAATAAGAGTTTTGCAATGGACCTTCAGAGTATAGTCGTAAAATAAAACGTCAATATACATTTAAACCAACTATAAATTTCAAGGAAAACTTTAACTTTAACAATAAAATTGACCGTGTTTTGAAATCAATGTTGGACCGTTGCAACAGCTGGTTTAGTGATAAAGTTCTTAATAGTTTTAGAAGAATTTTAGTGGGCAATAAAAACGAATCATGGTAACTTTAAACTGTTACAGGGCGATCATCGTTAAAGATAGCAAAACATGCACCGAAAAAATTGTTGACAACTTTGATGACTATTTTTGACCTTCAGCCAATTCGCTCCGAAATCGTTACAGTATTTCTATCCCTGTATACCATGGTCACAGTAGAGCAAAATTCCCGTCTGAAAAAAGTATTAATGAGCGGACCGCTTGGAACCTCTTCGCCTCTCCCAATCCTCTCGGAATAAGTAAGGGGACAATTGGTATTCTCAAACCATCGTCCACGGCTTATAATACACTTTGGGCTAAAAGACATGAAATAATATTCTTCTTTAGGGTAAGTGTTGAAAATATTGAAGTTTTTTTTAATTAGAATATATTTATGTATATTTTCGTCTAAGTTGCATTCGGTGACTTGTGACATCAGTGCTTCCAAAAGCTCCCAAGTAGTGAATAATTAAACGATATCACAGTTTTTGAAATGTCTATCATATTGCTCATGTATTTCCTTACTACTATGAACTATTTCCAAGCTGAAACCTCATTCCATCTTATCGGTCTGATTTTAATTAGAAACCGGAAGGTTTTTATTAGGTAGCTAGCCAGCTTTATAATTCTCAAGCCTCAAGACTCCAGCAAAGTTTCTTGCTGTAAAAGCTGTAAAAAACTGACTTGACTACTGTAGTATTTTAAAATCAATAACATAGATAGCATAGAGTGCACCCAAAAAAGAGACGAAATATTATATTATTTAATACTCCTGAGTACATTTCTGTTGAATTGTAGGCACATAGTGGCAAAGCCGTTGAATTACTCTGCGGCAGGAGCGAGACTTGGCTCGGCCTTATCTGTCAACAAAACATTACCTGGCATCTAACGAAAGGGTAACTGAAAATACTAAGGGTAGAATGGGCAGGCCTGAGACATTGTGCAGTAATCTTTGCATTTGTTCTGTAATGAGATTGAGATGTGGAGGGTAAAGTATTACTTAGGAAATAGAATGCGGTTCATGATTTGTTTGGCTTTGTGGAGTTGACTAGTATGTATAACCGTGTATAATTATATGAATGGCTTTGATATATGAATCACTACGTTGGTCTGATATATTGATACATTAACATATCAATATGATTATCATTATCAACTTCCATGGTGGTCGCGGCTTCAAATCCCAGGGCATACCTCTGACTGTTCGGAATAATGGGGGTATTGATAGTCAATCACCACGCACTATAACGGTGAAGGAAAACATCGAAAACATCTGCATACCATAGCGATTTTTAAGAATTTCTATGGTATGTAAAGTCCGCTAACTCGCATTAGGCCTGCGTGGTGGATTATATGAAAATTAAAATTAAAATAATTTATTGAATCCATTAAAATGTTAAACATTATTCAGATTAAGTCATTTTTAATAAATCGTTTTTCTTTCTTTCTTTCTTTTTTATTGTACCACCCGGTTCAGTCAGCGGTTTTCACTACAGAAGAACGGGCAAGAAACTCTAGTGTTGCTCTTTTCAAAACCGGTTTGGCCTAACCACTCTCAATCGTACCCTCGATTGTAGAGTAGGCTCGTGCCCTGTGGTAGGAAGTATATGGACTGATACAATACAATACAACAATACAATTAGTAGCGCTAGTATTAATTTCAAAGCAGAAAATGTACAATTAGTGACTTGTTGATAGCATGTGATTGTCGCTCCCCAGGACACCTGAAAAACCGCAGCGTCGGCCTTAGATGATCGTGTATTATCATGCATTAGTATGGTATAAGCTTGCAAAATGCACACAAAAAATATAATATAACGTGTTATTCTTTACACTATAAATTTCTTTATGTAATTTAATACTTTAAGTTCCGAGACAAATGTATTCTAATTTTTTTTAATTTACTTAACACTTTTGACGGCGCTTAAATTGTAATATATACACCACTAGCCAGGTCTATCTATTCAATGATGATTGTAAACCATCAAACCCACTCAAGAATAACATTTTAATTAAAATATATACATACAATCTGCTTCGTGAGTTTCTCAAAATTAATAAGGCAAGAATGTGTCTATTTTTACGGTACAGTGGACTAATTTATTCAATCCCCTCGATACAAAGTTTTCTTTTAAAAATCAGTTTGGGTCGACAACCTCCTGAATATTTCAATACGGGGCAAGGACAGAACTTCTTAACTATCCGATAGACAGAGTTTGTTTCAAATTGTTTACTAATGAATTCTGTATGGAACATTTTAACACGCTATTTTGTTACGTGTGCGAGGTAATTGCTATAGTATTTTCTGGATCAACAACGATACAAGATTTATTTTTTATTTGTCTGATAAAAGTTCTCCATTAATTAAATGGTATCTTGATTGGATATAAAAGTGAAGTGATTTTATTAATACAACTCTCATTTTAAATTTCCTTATATTATGTACTAGTTTACGAAAATTTCACTACTAGGTAATCATGACCACAAATACTTCGCCAGATACTTCTGTCCTTTTTTGCAGTTATTTTCATTTACATCTTTTATATTGATAAGTCGTTTTAAATTTTATAACTAGTTTTTTATATTTATGTTTTAGTATTTTTGTTGTGCTCTGAAATGAGTTTTCATTCTTATATTTAAATCGGCTCTAAGACTAACGCGAAGTCATTAGATTATGTGTGACTAGCCTAGGTTTAAAGAGAGCTATTGCTCTTTTATCTTCTCAACCTAGATTTTCGAAAGGCGGAAACACATCTGGTTTTCCTTAAGGGTTGTTGTGTATTCATGGTTGATGTTGACCATTTTCTATTAAGTACTTCTTACTTATTTGCGGTCCTAGATTTATATTTAAATAGGAGCAATATAATAGACCGACTAGTTTAGTGGCAGCATGATAGGCAATGAGCCGTGAGGTCCTCAGTTGGACCCTGAGTTTTGGTTAGTTTTCGGTTTAAAATATCTCATGTAAGTTGCACCATCATATTTAGACACAAACATTAGCTCTACGTAAAGTAAGACCCAGTAGTGTCCTCAACGCCTACGAAACAGTTTATTTAGATAGTGTCACAATCTATAAAACTGTATCAATGTTGATAAAATATTCCGTCGTGTACATCCTCGTAAGTATTAGCAGCGACAATACTACTTCACAAAGATGTTTGCGACTCCGCCTTGTTCACATAAAGTACTAAACTTGTTTATGTCCGTACAAAATGCCTACTGACACGGGAAGATACGACAAGTCACCCAGAAAGTTACTACTGCCGCATGCAAGTGAAACATTTTTGCCTTTTAGCAACTACATCTCCGAGGGATCGTTTAGGAACAATGTTTAGACATTCAAACGTGACCCTCGGCTATAAACGTGAAAGTTTTATGTAAACATCACCCTACGGTGGCAGCCATCCGTCGGTATTGCATAAGTTCACTAATAAATTAGCCGCTCTCGTTTGAAGATAAGTGGGGCGGACAAAGGATTACCTTGTTTCAACTGGAACTTGTGGAATAAACTGTGAAGTCGTCTGAGCACGTCACGCCCCAGACTTAGGTAAGCTGAATAGAGTGAGATAAAAATAAGACGGATCAACGTCGAGCTCGTCACAGCGCTTTCTTAAATTTTAAGTGTTTTATCAAAGACTTTGGTAAACTCTCTCTATTGTTCAGCTTTTCCGAATTTTGCACCGAATTTCTAGTAGTTCACAGCGGTAGTAAGTTTTCGTACCTGAGAAATTGACACGCACTGCTGGATAAGTTTATTATGTTGATAATTTTCATTGCTTTTTTTAGTGGTTTATGTTAGTTATAAAAGTAAAAATAATACAACTACAGTAGTAAAAATTAAAAGCAGAATTACTTTTTAGTAATTTAAAAGTTTCTAACAAAAATTTAAAAGCAACTCGTCGCACACGAAAGAAATAAATAACTATTTAACATTATATTTTACAGAATTGCCCAATATATCATGCGTAACTTTTGAAATTTCGCAAAATCATTGTAAATTTTTAATAATGTTGTATTAAATAGGAGTTTTATCTGCAGGTAATAAATCCGTAGGGCCTCGCGCGAATTTATTTTCTACAGCAAGCTTAAGTGCTGGCGGTATACTTCTAATAGGCCGTTAGGGAAATACCTTGAAACATCTGCGACCTTCTAAACTCGTACAGACTCACCAGACGCCTATTTTTTGCCAACTTTTACTGTGCGTGAGTAAATAATATACTAAGTGACAAACGTCTCATTCCTTTTTATTCCGGGTCACCCTTGAACCGAATAAATTGCGAGCAATTTTCGGGATCGTTTACCACGCTACGGGACGCCAATGATACGTCTCTGGAACTCGTTCAGCTCATAGATGTATGAGCGAATAAATCATGTCTTTAGGTATTGTTTGATTGTCACGCTTCTATTGTTTGGTAGGTGCAGTGGGAAATAAATAGGGAAGTTTAAGGGTGCAGTGATTAATGGTGTTACAGCCGAATGATATTCTTGCTTATCTTAATATTTTTTAAGCTTTGAATGAGGTTCTCCTTGCTATATTGTCAATATAATTACGTTATTGTTCTACAGTTCTACCTAGTTTACTATAACTTAGCGTAGCTAGCCATTTTCTTTCTTATAATATCCTACAAAATTATTATATGCACCTCTGTCCTTTTTTAATCTGTAACTATTTTTCTGTTTTAAAATCGACAACGCAATTTACGACTACCTTTATTTTACGGTCATATAGGCACCGGGGACCATTTACTACCATTTACTCTCATTTACCCGTATTAATAAAAAACTTTTACCAGCATTTGATGGTTATGATCGACTCGTAAATACCAAAATCATTTTTCCATATAGCGGTCCGGGAAACCAAATAACATACATTCTGTTCTAGTACAGAGAGAGTGAAAATTCCGATAAAATAATTTCCTTTTACGCGTTACACTGCGGTGCTGCGTAAATGTGTCCATTCACTTTGATGGCGGTATAGTGGATGTCACTTTTTTCAGTACATTGAGGTAAATTCGTTGTGAACATTATTTAATATGTAACGGCTTTTAGGTGACTTGGATGTAGTAAAACTGTATTTGTGGTGGTAGGATATACATAGGTACATTTTTTTATTGCAATAAATGGCGAGACGAGCTTGCCATTCGCCTGATGGTAAGCGATACGAATGCTCATGGACAGTAGCAAAACCAAACAAAACCATGAAATACAAAGCAATTTTTTACATTCCACTGCGCTCGATATCTTGAGACATAAGATGGCAAATCTCATTATGTCCAGTAGTTACGCTGGTTACAATGTCCTTCAAACCGGAACAAAATAGTGCATTTCCACTGCTGTTTGGCTATAGAAATAGACATTGCGGTGGTACCTACCCAGGCGGCCTCTCACAGATGAGAGGCCTACCCCCAGTAAAATAGGTACATTGGATACATATGTATATACATATATACATAGGGTGTATAATGTAATATTATTATAATATTATTCGTTCAGACAGCGACCAGTGTACGGTGGTTGAGAACCCATTCATAGCGGCCCATGTGATTGTGTCGCTTCTGTGGTTTACACTGTGTTAAGGTGGACTCTATCATGCTGGTACTATCGCATCCATCGACAACAGATAGCTATTTTACATTTATATGGAGTGCAATGCATTTACCGAATGTGCATTTTAGTCACGTTATCGCATGATTATAAATTTATTTAAGTACATAATAATCCATTATTCTATAATTCTTAATTGTTTTTGAACAAAAAAAAAATGAATCTTTGAAATTATATTTCAAACAGAACCCTCTCTCCAAAAACATTTTTTTTTATTTTTATTAAAAAAGAGAAAAAAACATCCTCAATAATAATTGTTTATCGAATCGAACACCGTCGCCTACCGATCTGTCAGGCGGCAATTCATTGTTACCCTGCGTGTGGATTGTTTGGGGTGTTTTTGTCAACAGTCACGTCTCCACCGCTTGCTTAATCATGAATGACGCGTTTACGTATTCAAGACACTTGCCCCACCCGCTAACGAGAACACGAGATAAGTTTACAAACGTCGTAATCTCAAATTCCCGAAGGAATTCAGTCTGAGCGTTGATTATCCAGGATTAGAAATTAACATATTAGATAATGCTCTATGTTCACCGCTCTACTGCAAGTGTTTACATATAAGTTTTAATGTGTTTTTCAATTAAATAGAACCAATATGAGCACATGTCAATATCTCCGAAGGGGTAGGTGTCTACGAATTTTTGAATTACCTACAAGGTTTCTAATGTGGCATAAGCAATACTGTAATTACTAGACATAAAATAAAATCGACTGTTTATGCTGCTGTTAAAATAAATATGGTTGACTTGCAAATTTTACAATATCCAATTTTTTTATAAAAAAAATCTTCTCTACAAGATCTTTTGAAACCATCCATAATCCAGCATTTGCGATCATGGATGACGGTGACTTACCATCACGTGACGTGTCTGCTCGTTTGAAGTACTTACACAATAAAAAACACTTTCAACAATATTTGTAACATAACTATATTGATGAAATAGACTAGCCACTATCACAGCTATTTAAATATAAAACTATTTAATACTCCCGCCGGTTCTAAAGTCAGATAACTATCCTGAAATTGTAAGCATCGTCACGGGTACCGCTGTCTCAGGCGCGGAGAGCATGTATGCAGGCTTCTTAAGTACGGGCAATGTACGTGTTTGTTTGAATAGGTAATTGGGCTGTGACGTCATCCTCGGCTGTCTCAAATAATGGTCATCTATGTATTATGTGTGTTGCGTGAAGATATACTTTATAGCGCTGTTAATTTTAATTACAGTAAGGTGATAATCATTTTAAATATATTGCTCTTGAGACTAATAAACTGAAATGCATGAAGAGATTGATACATAAACTCACGCCTTTATCCCAGAAGGGGTAGGCAGAGGAGCCACCAGGATACCCACATTTCGCCCTGTATGTTTCGTCCCATGATGTGATAGGGGGCGAGCCTATCGCCATATCGGGCACAAATTCCTGACTCCGGGCTGATAATGAATAGAAAAACCCATTATCACTTTGCCCGACCGGGGATTTGAACCCGAGACCTCTGCTTTGTAATCGTACCGTAGTAAAACTACGCCACCGAGGCAGTTAGAGGTTGATGTGACTAGACAAAGCGAAATTAGTATGTCAAGATCGAGCTAAGTGGAGATTCATACCTGATATCTGCCTATTCCTATGGGTTACAGCGTGACGTTTATGTATTTAAGTAAATAAACAATTAAAATTTGTAAAAGCAATCTATATTATACATAATTACCTACATGATACTATTGAAATAAAACTATTTTTACGGATTTTATCGCGATTTGGTTTAATTTTTACATTTTTTAACTTCCCGACGTTTCGATTACTTTACAGCTTTCGTGGTCACGGGGCGGACTGAGGTATTAGTCATCCGCTCTGTGACAGTCACAGAGCGGATGACATATGATAAAAATAGTTTTATTTCAATGTGTAACATTCGCGTAAATCTAAGAAACCATTATACATGATACTAATTTTACAACAAGCAAACTTGAAGTACTTTATTACAAATTTAACCCACTGAAGAAACTTTTTAGATGTCTGATTAAGTTTTTGGAATGCTCTAAAGGTCGAAAGAATCCCTCCAATCCGCGGTTTTTAAATTGCCTTTGAGACCGACCGTTTCAACAAAAAATAATCCCGACTAGAAAAAGTCGAATTAAAATATTTTACTGCGGTATTTTGCTTCATATCCTGAGCATTAGCCATGAGTATACTCAAAGTTTAAGCAAGGAATATAACAGCACAAAATAAAGGCATCTTAGATCATAAAGTAACCATATTTATTTTAATAAATCATTAGTTAAATATTTGTGGTGGACTGATATTGTGAGAATGGGATTTATGCATCTAATATTTATAAGATTAATCTGCCGAAATTAACTAAAATCATAGCACTCGAATTTTATAAATCTGTTGCGATATTTAAACATAAAACTTGCAATTTAAAATTTATTGTAGAGCCCATCGATATCAATGTTACACATGTCGGTAGAATATAAGTCAATGGTAGAGTCGATTTGAAAACTAACTATGCATAATGGGTTCAGGTTGTTGATGGGTCTCCCCCGCTTCTGCAGTGCATCAGGCATGTTCGCGCAAACTTTTACCGATGATTTCTATGCGATACTGCGCAAAAAGACTGCTTCGATGCTCTGTAGGGTGCGGGCTAGCTCCAACTCAATACTGAAAATGATCGCGGTACGGTGTGACTCGCCTCTTCTAGGCCATTGTGTAAGTAGGTGTATGTCTGCTACACAATTGGTCACGAAATAAAAATACCCCTGTTACTAACATAGCCAGTAAATACAACTTACTAACATGCTATGGATTCATTGAATTTGAAATAAAGGATTTTTTTTTTATATCTGCGGGGATATTGAATGCACTGTCCTGAATGGGGTAAATTTTCGGATAGAAATATTAGTAACATTGGTCCGAGTCAACAAATACATCGAACTAAATTTCGTTGGGATATTATGCGCTTGAGTGGTAAAGGACTATCTAATCCCGATTTTGTCGTGAATTTCCAGCCGAAGCCGCTTTATTCAATCTTATTGCGATTATCGATTATATTCTAAATACCATATCTTAACTTATTACCATGATAGATGGCCAAGTAAATAATGTTTATCGCAGTCGAATGCTCATACAATTTTAAACAGATAATCCTAAACGAAACCATATTACCGTAGTATGTTTCAGATTAATCTGCATCAACCTATATACGTCCCACTGCAGGGCACGGGCCTCCTCAACAATCTAGAGTACGACTGAGAGGGGTTAGGCCATATAGTCCACCACGCTGGCCTAGTGCGAGTTGAGATGAATAAAATGTTATTTTTATAACATATCCTTTTTTACAAAAAAATTGCGTCCTCATAATACTAGCGTTGAAATCACTTTACCGCATGGAATAATAATTATTTTTCTAAACTGTCCATTAAATTGTGAAAAAGCGGCGGCAGCTAGACCTTGAGATAACTGTTATTCCACTTTCCACTTTACGTAAAAGGTGGAAGGGATTAATAATTTAATTAATACCATAAGAGAAGCCAAATAGAACGAAATGGTAAACATTTATTCAATTATTAATTATTGTTTCCGCGGATCTTGACTGAGAGCGACCTCTTTAATAAATACAATATTAACCGAATCAGGGGTTTTATTAATTAATTTCTATGTGTTCTATTAAAATTACGACTACTTTTGTTGGTTAATACTTCTAAAGCTTCATGAGGAAACTTGCATACCCAAACAATCATCACAAGACCTTCAAAACTACGTGAATTACGCCATAGAGTTAGGCTAAGATCCAATTCTAGAACCCCACGACCTTCATTAGGAGTTGGGACATAATACATAGGTTAAATACACTAGTACATGTAATTCTCACAATAGTCTTTATTAGAAAACGATATTGAATCAAGCGTCGAGCTGTTGGTCCATTTAATTCGAGTCGTGGCAAATGAATCATTAGACCTAAACTAATATTAGCGTTGCTTTGTAAAGAGTTAGGGGTGCAACTCGAATATCAGCAGGGACGCGCGCGCCTCTTGTTTCGTTTTAAGCAAATGTTCTTTCATTTTCTAATGGATCGGTGCTGGGGGAATATTTGTTGGCAAACTTTCACCAGCCGTAGATATTTACATTACAAAGGAAGGGGTAAGAAAACCGTGTCCCTGAAACGTATTCTTGTCAGGAATTCGGATTTCACAAAAGGATTTGTCGGTCAATTACGCACAGAGAACGTTTTTTGCTTGTACAACATTTTCTGCATCATCACGGATTTCTGTTAGGTAAATTATGTGTACGTTTTTATTAATGTTTTGTACGGAAGTGTTTATAAATATTACGATAACTTGTTGCTATTTCGTCACTCGAGTAATCAGTTCCTGCTAGATTGATGCTGTGATCATCGTTTTGTGAATACGTTTAAATTAATTAATGATGGGATGTTTTTGTAGATTTTAATATTTATCTCCAAATTTGTCAATACTGAATGAATCTGGGTATACGGAAGGAAGATGTAACCTTGTAATTAAAACCTATTGTATAGCGGAACCATTCTATTTTTAGAATCTAACTATACATTAGTTGTATGTTTCTCTGATTATTATTCTGTATTAAATGTTATTTAAATTGCACTAGCATACAGATTAAAATATAAAATATTAGTATTGGTTAGTTAGATATATAAAACATTTGTAACTGATGGATGTCTTTACATGGAAGATATTTGGGAAAAACTATTATGGGGGTCCGGTGTGAATCTAATCTAATAGAACTCAACACATTGATTGTTAGAATTTATGTTTATTTGTCTATACGGTTGTGCACGATGATCTTAGAAACGACTTAGCGGATTTTGATGAAATATGGTATGGAGGTAGCTGACATCATGCATTAACACAAACACTATTATAATCTCGAAAAATGAAGTGTTCCCGTGGGATAAGCAAGACATTCAAATATATTTGTTACTTTTTAAACTCGAAAGGGGTGGGATGGGACAGGATTACATGCCTTGAGTTAGAATGAGACGGGGCAGAGCGGGATATAACGGGACACGGGATGTGACGGGACGGGATAAGCAGTACAGAGGACGGCATTAAGTTTGAATATAAATAAAACAGTTCGCGAAATAATATTATGTTGCTGATGTGGATTGGACTTAAAAAGTATTTGCACCCGGGCGGAGCCGAGCCGGTTCCTTGTATTAGATATATAATTCTTACAACAGCTATATGAAAAGTTAGAAAATCAAATTATACCGGGTATATCAAGACCGCTACCGTAAACGAAGCCAGGTGGTAGTTTTAGTGGTCACAGACACGATGCAAATAAATATTTGACCAAAACAGCGACAGATATTTTTTTAGATTTTTTTTTTAAATCGTCTTGTTTGGTTGGTAAATACCTAGTTATTTCGAAAATAATAATTTAAACCCTTACGTACCATTGAGTGTTTAAAAATAAAGAGGTCTACATCATAATTTTAGGAAAACTATGTATTTATCGCCCAAATACGGCGATAAATAAAATATTAATTAAATTAAAAAAAAAAAATTGTGGAAATTTTTACTTGTATTGTGTCTGAAGTCACTAATACTGCCACCTGGCTTCGTTTTTGGTCGCAGTCTTGATATACCCTGTATATTTTTCCCTCAACAAGGTATATATTATAATATAATGAACAGAATTTTGCAGTCTTCCCCCTTGGTTTTTAACTTCTGTGTGATATTGTGACTTTTAAATAGCAACAAGAATGGTACAAAATAAGAATGCTTAAAATGAAATAACGATAATCCGATACACCGCATAATTTATTAGCAAATCTCGGGATAAAGCACAAGAAATCAAATTTTCCTCATAAATGTACGCTTGAAAAGAAACATGGGAGAAACTGAACGCCCACAAAAATAGATTATATTTTTATTGAACTTTGTTGTCATCATATCTCCGTAAACCCTAAGGGAACGGGCCGCCCCTTACAATGTTATCGACACGGAACAAAAATACTCGCGAACAAACAAAAAGGGAATAAACTTCACGCCGCTATTCTTGTTGCCATTTCGAGATAACTTGCTTAAAAGTATCCTTTGGCTTTTATTTTAAGGTTTTTAACCTTTCCTACCTTTGCCTATTTTGTGGATTTTGATGTGTCATATTTTTGTGCATCCTTTTCTACCGTAAGATTATCTTAACATAAAACAAACTGTTTGTTAAAATTATTTTGACGACATTTTTATACGAAGATTTTGTAGCACAGATTGGCAACTTGAAATGACTGTGGACAAGGTATATAGCAGGAATAAATGCGAAAAACATTAGCAGTGGAGTCGTTAACAAGGTAGACGTGAGACCTTACAACGTTCCCGAAAGGTAACTAATTCTTGTTGTATTGAGTTAAGAAACTTGTAGGAAAACTGATACTTAATACCATAGAAGCTCAGATGGAGAGAAAGATCTAATACAATAACTGTCCGGCCTGAATATTTTCTGATTGTCATCGTGGAAATATCACCCCTAATTAAGTTTCGCCGCTTGCAACAGTTTTCTGTAAAAATCTCAAGAAGACATTATTTAGCAATGTACTTTTTGTAACTGAGGGTAATGAGATTCAGATTTCAATTGCCATATTACTCGAATTTTGTATCGCTCTTGTAGTTTTTGTATAGTATCAAATAGATGTAGTAGATTGTCTCATGTACACAACCACTAGTGCGGGTAGTTGAAGGTAACGACACTCTGGTATAAAAGACGGAACAAGTCGGACGTGCGCCTACACTTGAGGACGGTGTAGTGACATCAGTATCAGACTTTGTCGTGATGGTGATCACTACAGCTCGAAATCTCAGTACATTTTTAAATAAAACGAGCACGTATCAAAGCAGACAACAGTTTAAGCAGGTAAAATAAATACTGGAGACATTGGATTAAGGATACTTTTTAATATAACGTAATATTATCGTATTACTTCTCATCTTCATCTCTGGATTGTGAAAGCTCTTACGTAAATTAACAAACCTACTTGAACATTGCCTACTCAGAGTTCAATGAAATGTTTTACGTAATTTTTGCTGCGTACATTATATATGTGATAGAACTACTTACTTATCTATGCTTAGGAAGAAAATGTACCAGCTAATTGTTCTAGATAAGCTTAGCCTTTAGTTTCAGTAAGTGCATTCATCTAGTTAAAGTAGGTTCAAAGTCAGACTTACGTTTACTGAGGTATAGCCTAACCCAATTAGAACTCAACGGCAATTGTGTTTGCGAAACTGAATTATGAACATTGCCTTAAGCAAAGATCGGTCACTGACACGGTGAATTCTAGGCAAAGCATGCAAGGATGTGTTGTAATATGACTAACTGAACATAACGCGATAGCGAAGCTGACATTTCAAATTGGTTTTATGTGAAACAATAGTACTCGTACTATACATTTGAAAGCAGGATTCATCGAAACATTTTTATCTTCTACCAATATGCATAAGGATTCTCTCTCTGTCTCTTCAGCCACAGGAAGTCCACTGCTGAACATAGGCTATAACATAGGTGGACGGACGACCTGGTTAAGGTCGCAGGAACTCGCTGGATGCAGCCCACTTCCAACAGGTCTATATGGAGATCTAAGGGGGAGGCCTATGTTCAGCATTGGACTTCTTGTATAATTAAACCCAATTTCCGAGACGTTTGACGTCAGATTTCATTACCATAAGTACTATCGCATGAATTATTCCTGAAGAGTATATACCACTATCACCAAGTAAAGTTTGATAGTCAATCACCACGCACTTTAACGGTGAAGGAAAACATCGTGAGGAAACCTGCATACCGTAGCGATTTTAAAGAATTTCTACGGTATGTAAGTCTGCCAACCCGCACTAGGCCAGCGTGGTGGACTATATGGCCTAACCACTCTCAATCGATTCTCTCGATTGTAGAGTAGGCCCGTGCCCTGCAGTGGGACGTATATGGGCTGATATAGATAGATAGATAGATATACCACTATCACTACACCTGTGTGGGATAAAGCTAGAAAAGAAATTACACAGGTACGTATACTCATATGTAAGACATAAGTCAATTACGTCATCATAATCTGAATATATATTTACGTGCGCGGCTTACTTTGTTAATAGTTCACACTACAGTGCATTGGGAAAGTTGTCTCGTTTCGCGTTTCTGTTGGCAGCAAAATAGAACTGTATCAAAATGACATTCAACTCTGTTTAACTTGTAAACGCCGGAGGGTCTGCCCCCGAAGGAAAGTTCTCGCTAAAATGATAACATTTTCATACCGAGTTCGTGCGCTGCGTTTGTTTAATGTATTCACTGGATGGGATCCTGTACCCTTTTGTGTTTTTGTTGATGTTTATTAAATTGATTAGGCCCGAAATAAGGGACCCGTTGAGGTTGGCTGAAGTCGCCTATGCTTTGGGAATTGTCTGGACGTAATAGGCTGGCATATTAATGACTTTTAGTTAATCATTTGGTACTGACTTTGTTCGCACGATTTTTTTTTAACAAAAACAAAAGAGACCGCACTCATACTAATAAAACATTATATTATATGACATGAATGCAATAATATAATATTTTAACACGAATATTTCAAATTAATGTATTTTGGTTTGTTTTTTTTTTACTATTACTATACCATTTCCATAAATTCTGACATCATTAAGTAATTTCCTTTCCTCTTAGTGTTTGTGTTATCTTTCTCATTGTTACAACATTACCAAAAATTCCCTACAATAATTTTAAATTTCATAAACATTACTGTATCCTCCCAGTAATATTTCCCCAACTTAGCTCGTAAACCCATAAAACAATATCTAAGTAACTATATCATTCTTTTACCCTGTACTCGGCAGCCGCCGGCCTGACGTTTATAGCGCATTGTGGCAGAAACTTCAAGGTTTTATTCCCATTACTGAAGTCACAGGCGTCTAATGGAGTTAAGCACTACGTTTTACAGTAAACTGTGTACTTGCCCGTAGCTCCGGCAGCGAATTTATGTCAAATATACCGTTCAAGTACAGAACTTTGTACTCACAGAAGTTCTCCGTCGGATATTAGTTTGTTATTCGGAGTTTACATTTCATTTTATCAATATGTGAATATCTGTAGCGGATTAATAGGGGCTTGGAACTGAGTGTGGTTGGGTTGTTCATTTAGAGCGCAATGTTTAGTAAGTCTGCATGATTTTGATAGGTCTTTTATCTGATAATCCGAGAGCTGGCAGCAATTTTGGGTAGGTATTTGAGGCTAGCTGAAAACTTGTCCCATACCCCTCCTATTCCACTCCAACTCGCATTTGCAAATCTGGGTGGTGAGGCACGGGGCCGAATATTTGGGGGTAGTTTTAACAATATTTTATACTCATAAAACTACAACATAAAACAATTGCATATTGCCACTAACACATTTTTGGATTTATTTTTATTTTCACTTTTGATACGTCCACGTCTTCCATTGTTTTCAAAACTGTGCTCCCTTATTCCGTCCTTTCATATTTCAACATCTTAATTTTTCATCTTAGAGGATGAGAAACTCTTTTACTCTTTAGTACTTCAACTGCCTCGGTGGCGTAGTTGTATTACGGTACGGTTACAAAGCTGAGGTCTCGGGTTCGAGTCCCGGGTCGGGCAAAGTGATATTGGATTTTTCTATTCATTATCAGTCCGAAGTTAGGAATTTGTGCACGATATGGCGATAGGCTCGCCCCCTATCACATCGTGGGACGAAACATACAAGGCGAAATGTGGGTGTCCTGGTGGCGCCTCTGCCTACCCCTTCGGGGATAAAAGGCGTGAGTTTATGTATGTATGTATGTATGTACTTCCATTCGTTATCTCTTCCACACAAACTACGTTCCATATCAGTCATTCGTATATCGTTTCATTCTACTCATCTTTCTTCAAAACATTCAAATCCTACATACATACCCAAACATTGCTGCCATCTCTCGGTCTATGACTACCTGTCTAACTTATATTAGACAAAGATGATATATTTGATTTTCATATGTCACAAAAAGATTATTTAAATCCTTTTGGGAAATCATTCAGCTGACGAAAAATAATATTCTTTTACATATAAAGTATTACAATTTTCTCCAATGCCTCTAAGTCACCGCTAAAAATATTAATTCATTTCTATTTCCTCTCGCTCTTTAATTTCTAAAGCAGATACGAATTGACGCCACTAATTAAATAATGATAATAACTTTATACACCTAGGTATAAGGGGTTCAACTTCCACTCGACCGAGTAAGTGTTTAAAGGAAAACAGACTTGGTGCGACGTCCGGCTCACAATTTACAACGCCTTAGCTCGTTGAAATTTTTATTACGTTTTAGTACAAACATATTGAAGAGCTTTTTATATTGGATGTTGTCTTTGTAGTTACTAGGTGGCTTTTCAGCCGTGTGGAAATGTCTATGGGTTATGGGTCGTGAGGTCCTTGATTTAATTCCAGGCTAGGTAATCTATTGTATATTGTTTTTTGGTTTGAAATGTACGTGGTTTTAGTCGTTTTGTCTCACCATCCTCATCCACCATATGCCGATCAAACATTTAAGTGTATGTAATAAGTGCAAAGTATATTTATTACTGTTGCCACAATCAAGACTGATAAGATATCTCATAAATTCTGAAATAAAAAAAGAGTGTTAAAAGTAAAAATCCCCTAGCTAAGTATTTGACAGGGAATAGTTAGTCCCTATGCAAATAAGAACATTACACCCAATTAACTTCGGCCGTGGTGATCCCGTCGCCACTCGAGTGAAATTAACGCTTAAATTAGGTCTAGTCATTTTTAGCTTACCGCTCGAATATTAAGCAAAATTGTTTTATTTAAGGTTCTTTGTGCTAAAAATTATTGTCCGACCTGTGAAATATGGAGTTTTAATATTAATTATTAATTTTAAAATGGGTCGTTAGTTATTTGAGTTTTACGTGTTAGGTTCAGGTATTTACGCTGAAGCTGGATTGTTAATTCTATCTACTTATTGATGTCAAGGGAGCTAGTTCTAAGTCATGATTCGAAGATTGTATTCAAAGGTGAATAAAATATTTTCAAAGTTCATAAGCCAGCCTGAGCTTAAAATAGGTTAATCGAAGCGTAAAAAAACAATTGAGTATCGATTTGCAATATACACGTGGTTTATTAACTAGGAATATGTAGCAACTGTCCAGCCGTCACACCCGTCATCCTAGCAATTTTCGTGATCAAACGTGGCACGCAAAAAATAGATGCCGAGCATTGAAGCTCAGCGATTTTCTAAGGGACAATGGGTAGATTGTTTGTACTCGCAACTAAATTAATCATAAAGTTAACAAACAGCAGTTGGCAACATTGAATCGGGCATGCATATGTAAAGTTTTCATAAATAAAATAAAGATAAATATGATTTAGACGTAAAAATACAAACAAACAATGACACTCCACGCCGGTTTAAACGCAAAAATATAGTGTAGTAACAATTTGCGACGACACTGCGGTGACATGAAATAATACATCGAGTTTATCAAGCGAGCTTAGAGCGAAGAAAGCCCCGGCAAGCCCCGCCGAAACGTTGAAATTTTGACAAATTATACTCGAGGATTACTGCTCGGAATATGAAGAAAAGCACGCATTCCCACAAATTACTGACTCGTGACAAATGCCACGGTAGATGACCCGCAATTTATATCGCTGTACCAAATGTAGTTAATGCTGACAGCACCCGATGTAAAAACACAAATTGGCTCGCTCGGTACTTGGCGTATTGGATAAAAATGTGCGGGCTTTTGTGATGTGGTTTTGAAGTAGTTTGTGTTTCATTTTGGAGTATTGGTAAACGATTTGATAAGTATAAACTAATATAACGGATTTCAATGAGTAATTACTACATAGTTCATTAGTTAAATCCATCCATCCATCCATCAGCCAAAGGACGTCCACTGCTGAACATAGGCCTCTCCCAATGATTTCCACAGTGACCTGTTGGAGGCAGCCTGCATCCAGCGACGTCCCGCCACCACACACATCAGTTAAATGGCACCGGTAAAATATACCTACAATACTTGAAAGAAATTGTTTCGCTATATAAACATACGATAAAAATCTGAAGAGCAAAATCGACAAACACCATCACACATCATTACAATTCAAAAGGCGCAATCAAACAGAGCAAGGAATAACTCTTGAAAATTCACCGACGACACGTATTACAAGCGAGGATTTTGTCAATTTATTTTGTTGTGTTATAAAATAGGGATTTACTGTATTATCATCTAAAAGAAGCAGACGCGTTACATACACCGAATGGAGATAAATATTTTATGTCATAATTCATCCGAGCTATAAAAAGGGTGGGCCCAGACACCCGGCTGAAATGATTCTGCTTCGTTCGCTTGGGACGAGGTTATATCCACAGTACATGCGATGAGAATGTTGATTTCACCTTTAATATGAGAAATAAAGAAACATGTCGTGACGCGAATTAAAGATTTCTCTCGAAAAATAGGTCAATTGTTCAGATAGTAATATTGTAATGTGTTTCAATCCTGCTGGGACATTTAGCCGATTTTCAAGTACATACTCGTGTGTTGAGTTAAATTGTATATGTTAAAGAAATCTCGAAGAAAGAATAAAGAAAAAGGAATAAACGAAAATACTCGTATATTCATCGGGAAGAGGTGGTTATCTCTGTCGGTACAATTATTCCGGTTTTATCGCCAATTCCGAAATGCGCATTCGAATCCAAAACCCAAAACCATACTTTTACCAATCACCAATATGTGTATGTCATTATTACTTTTCATTAGTAGTTTAAGATAATATCGCTCGATGATGCTAACTACAATAAGATGATGCTTTGAAATGCTTCGATTATATTCGTTAACAAGACATTAATAAAACAAAACCTAGTTATTGAACGTAAGTATAAGATTATGTTTCCCCTTCGACCCAAGTCACGAGAAAGTTTGAAGGGGGCCTATAAATAAAAACAAAGGCTTACTTAATGCGGCCAATTTTATGAAATTTCCATTATTATAATTGGCAAAGTTTGACCGCAGAAAGAGGGGTGGCCGAGGAAGAACTATAAAATTGCAGTTAACGGAGACCAAACGGCTTCTCAATACCATTATTCTGAATTACGATATAATTGAGTGTCCTGTCCTATCCTTGGACTGGAACGGGCGGTCCAGCCCCACCAATCGACGACTGATTTTCATTCTAATGTAGGGCTTTGTAAAGGAAATATTTGTACGTTTTGTGCTTGTCCGAAGTGTTTGTTTTTGTGATAAATTATAGGTTAATTTGTAACAGTTTCTGTTTATAATGTCAAATAATGTCCAAAGGTTGCCAGGAAGAAATCGCTCAATGCGATATGGTCACCGATTGTACTATTTAATTTTTTATTTGTATCACATTCCTTTGTAACTTGTTATGTACAATAAAGAGTATAAATAAATAAATAAATAAATAATTTGTAGGATTTTTTACAAATTGATCTGGTGGCAACATGTAATAAGGTTTATGAAACTTGTAGTTATGAAGAAAGCAACGAGCTAGTTGCTATAAATATACGAAAACAACAAGGGAATTACTGAATTTCATGTTTTTAAAATCAATTGTGGTTATTTCGAAAATAAATACATTCTACAGACAAGTAACTTTTCACTTTTGAAAATATAATGAGAGATAATCTTTCTTAGTCATAATGAAAATAATTTACATTTAAAACTTTTTACTGTAAGGGTATTACATTGTTTTGTTTTAAAGTTATGTTCATCTTGAAAGTGATTATAATGTTGATTTATTATTTTTAATACTAACTTAAAACTAAAAATAGTAAAATAGGACATTTAATAATGAGCAAACTAATGCTTTTAGACGGGGAAAGTTCTTTAGTTTTTGCAACATTTTTCATTGATATGTCTTATAGAAATAGCCTTTCTCGATAAGTGGGTTATCCAACACAAGATGAAATTGTTTATTCGCATCAGTAGTTCCTGTGATTAGCGTGTTCAAACAAACAAACTCTCCGGCTTTTTACATTAGTATACTGCATAGATTAGTATAAATTCCCAAGAGCAGTGTTTCACACAACGAATGTCGAAAGTCTTTATCCATACATTCTTATGCCGCATGCGTTCAGCGTCTCAGTAATCTACTATTCGATTTTATGCACCAATAAAATATAGCGTTTGGAATCCTTTCCGAGTTTCTGTGGGGCTCCCAACGGTTCACTGCGCTGATGTACTGACTGCCTCTGCGTTTTATCACTGCAACTACTGGGGACGTGGTTTCTAGACTTGTTAACCGACTTCCAGAAAAAGAGGAGGTTCTCAATTCGTCTGTATGCTTTTTTAACATATAGTACCCATGATTTTGTACTGAGGTACTTGGTTCGGTTCATTATGTAGGATGTGTCAATCTGCGTCTTAGGTACGGTCAGGTAGAAAAGTCGTAAATATTTTTGCGCAGTTGTTTCTTCTTATTGGTTTTGAATAATTGTTTTTGTAGCTAAGCAAATGTTGATATTTGTAAATTATAAAAAAATAAAACGATGTTGGAAAACCCAGTGACGTACACCTACCTACACGTTTCAGGTTACGCCTTATTTGGGTTCGTGCAAGTCCACATAACTATGTCGAGTATGCGAAATTCGCCTGAGTTTTGCACTTACAATTGCATTGTAGGACTCACATTGTCGTTCCCATTAACAAAATCACCATTAATTTGTGCTAAAGCATACATAATCCAACAAAATACAGACTTTAAAACATCCTGTTTTTAAAACTACATTTATTCACACAATTTATGATCTCCAAACCCCTTCGCGATATTCGGACGGCTCGATGTACTGAACTCAACAATTCAACTCTGTATTTCCCAGTAATTGTGCACCAATCTTGGCAGAGACGGGAAGCGCCACATCTTTTGTCACTTGTCCACAACCGTCGCTCTTCTGCAATGCGACATGAAAAACATCGTGTCTCGGCAACTTTGATAGACATTGTTAATGGTCCCTGCGGATTTGTGTGTATTTAAATGCTTTTAGTGAAACAAATTACAATTAACGACTAGGGTTTGTAGGAATTAGTCTTTGTTTACATATTCTTTGTCTGTCCGCCCACTTATAGTTAAGAAATGAAACCCTCTGTGGGTAGGTAGGTTGAATAAGAAATATTAATTAAGTGGCAGTATAGCCTACTAAATAAAACCTTAGATCGTGTTGGAACCAGTTTTCTAGTCTTTACTAATTTTTTTCGCTCAGTGAAGCTAAGAAATCAAAGACTTATCCCCGAAAATCACGTGAGTTAGATGCAATATATATATATGATATTGCATCAGTAAAATGTACAGATTAATGAATTTTGAACCTGCTAATTCAATTATTATTCCCGTTTTATAGCAACGCTAATTGTTTCTCAGTAATAGGATTTGATAATTTAACAGCAGCAATGTTTTCTTAGTATTCCATGCTTGTTATTCCGTTCCTAAGGTAATATTTACTCTGTATTTGTGGAGCTATCGGGCCACGACCTCTCGCGCTGACGTAGTGCCCGCCAAAACCCACTTAATTGCCACGAAAGGAAAATAAATTAAACGTTTTTGCCCACAAAAAGTGAAGAGGAAACATGTAAACCACTGTAGCTAACGGAATCCACAACGAAATGAATAATAAACTTAAGGAATTTATATCAAAACACAATTAATTATGCGGTGATTTAGTTCTTCATTGTTATTTTGAATCAACAAACAAGAATAATTTATTAAATGCATACACAATATTGACGTATTTCGGATTAATTCACAAAAACAATTTCCGAGCTTGGACTATGAAAAATATTTTTTCACGGCATAGCGGTTGCGACAGCGGCTTTCATAGGGTTATCGAAATATATTTTGGAATAATACATTGTTTTTTTCTACAATATTATTATTTTCTTTATAAAATTATTTGTAAACTTCTACTGGGTTGTTTTTTGACGTCAGGTGTCTAGGTAAAGGTGAAAAAAGTCGCTGAATTCAAGCCGTTTCAAATGTGGATATTGTAGGAAAAGCACTTGGCAATGGAATTTCAGTGACTCGGGATGATAATGTGACAAAACATAATTCGTAAATAAAATTATTTGAGGGTTCGCTTTTAAATAAATTTAGAAACGAAACTGTCGATCAGAAGTTTGTTCGTTAACTAGTACTCTGAGTTAGAAATGAAGTAACATTACCATACTATGTTCATATTTTATTTATGTAGTCATATACGATAGTGTTTCAATATGTAACGCCTAGGAAATATCACAACGTGGCCGTGATTTACGAGTACTAGACCAAGGACATAGTTGTGACGACAAATCTAACTATTTATATAACTTTCCAACAGTGCCAAAGATTTTTGTGTTTCGTTGACAAATTTTCAATGACCCAAAAATATTTATTTAATGTAAATGTTTGTGCATTGTGCAATTTTAGATTATAAAGCCAACCAGAACACATCATCTTTTTTTAATGAAAATGTTTGTTAAAAAACGATGCACCTCGTATCAGACGCTGAGTATGTTTTAATAAGCATTATTATAATAAGCTAAGCAGAAAATCCCTGCGTTTTTGATGTTAAGAAAGATTTCCGTCGTATCGCAGCGCTGGTTATTCTATGCTCGCGGACTATTCCGGGAAACTTTATATAAAATTGATAAAACGTAGACGATTCTCGACGTGCTAAGAATTATTGATGGAATATAATATAAGTGAAATGTATACAGTAATTTTGTTTTGAACGTAATCTCTTTTGTGATATAGAATAGTTAAGCTGGAGATTGTATCGGACATTTATTTATTGTGTGTATATACAAAAATAAATAAAAATACAATTTAAAGTGCAAATGGTGGTCTCATCGCTATTTTTATAATTGGCCTGCCCATAGCAATTCATTAGACGAATATTGCAGGCGAAATATTTTACTAACTTAATGTATGGCAGACAATAACTAATTTACCTTTGCTAAATATGCTAAGTGATTAAAACAATTGCAAATTATTTTAAAACCCTATTCCTTTGAGTATTAATTTTAAAAAGGTGCATGAAACGTAATTAGCAATTTAGCTAATCTATGCGACGATGTGTTTTCTCATTTCATATTTATAAACTTTATTACTAATCCCTAGTGGTTTTTATTAATTAAATAAAAATAACACAAATGATATGTGGTCACACATTATATTAGCTTGTGTCTTAGAGATGAAATACGAAATTAATTATTTTTGTTATATTTGTTATTTTCTCCCTTTTTGTACAGTTTACGGCAAGCGTTTTCACATTTTTGACAGCTTATGTATGCCAGTTAGCAAGATACCGTCCGAAATAAATAAATAACACCCAACAGTCGCATACATACTCCTGACCCCCACACTAAAAATTTAGCCTCGTGTCGTGGATTTCAGGAGAGATTTTTCAGAGTCACAAACACCCAGATCCGAAACAAGTACTTGTAGTTCACAAAAATATTTGTGCGGGGATTGAACCCGCAGCCTCCTGTTTCACAGCCGACGTCCAACTGCGTCACAGCAATAGATCAAGGATTTTCTCCTTCGCCGTGGTTAATAATTTTATTATTTTTGCAACCGTGAAAAATAAATTCTTGGAAGGTTCTGATACCGACGGTATAAGATTATCTCAATTTATGTTTTTATCCTTTTATGAATCAACTGTTGAGGGTATAATCTCCGTAGTCTTATAAAAACGCTTATAAATAAACACACTGTCTACAGTGTATCTATTTATAATTATATAGTCTAGACCTCACATATATAAATACATATATCGTTTAAACCTAACATAAACTACAAGTCTTATGTTGTGGAAATCAGAAATTTTTTTTCGGTATTACAACACTACAACCTGAAACAATTATTATTTGGCCCTAGCGGGGTTTGAACCAGGGGTCTCCTTACCTCCTCTCAGCATCAGTAAATTTAAGACCACAAAGCAAATTTCGCGAAATATATTTTTAAAATAATTCCCAAGCCATCTAAAAGCAGCGTTTGGAAGCCCTGCGCGTGGTATGTGCGAAATTCGTTAATCAGTGGCCAAGCTCCGCATACGCCAATCAGTGACGCGCACCTTTCAGCGTTTGGTAGCGCTGGACGTTTTTTCTCGCCAATCCCTTTTGTGCTAAGCCGCGTATTGTACGCCTATTCCAGTCTCATTCGACAGTAAGGATCTCGGATAACCTTTTATTAAATACCCGTATTTACGTTCGTTGCTCTATACTGAGGGTATTTTCTGGATAGTTGATTATCTTTGAGATGGTAAAGGGACCACCTCGAACATAATGTGTGTAGTTCAAAAGAGGTGTGTAAATACCGCTATGATTGTTCTGTTTCTTTTACTATTACGCAGTCATCTTTTTTCTTGCTCTCCTGAATTCCCACGGTCCTGATTATTAATTCAGATATTACTTGCCATCAGGCGGATGTCATACTTGTCTCACCATGCACTGCAATAAGAAAAGATCAGTAGGCTATGATTCCCCAATATTGATCATGTCGGATTATAGAATTTCTACATTAGACACAATTTAATAAATATCTATAGCTAACGATAACAGTAGAAATTAGGCAACGCGTGTGGTTATCGCGTTTGTATAAGTAACGCCTGTGAAATTATTAGGTAAATTGAGCCCGTTATTCTAGAAATTGCTGCTAAGTCTTTAAGACGCTGGAGGTGGAATAATAATTATTTATATAATAATAGCTACACGTGTCTCGTGACAATTAGTGCAGGATAATAAATCCCTTTGAAATCAGTTCTTAATATGTATAAAAATCTTAATGAATGAACCAAATGAATATAGTACTTGCATATTTTTAAATGTGGTAATTTAATATAATATTTAACATTAACTATATATTATTGTGCACTAAGGCACCGTAACAAATTAAAAGCAAAATAAGGAACAAATGGCTGTATTGATGCACTAGGCATTTACAAACTATCATGGAATGATTGTAATGATGAGTATTTTCGGTTACCATAACTGACCCGCACAAGCAAATTAAAATATAAAGGGATTGTAATATATAATTTCAAGTTAAATAGTTACAGTGTCTACAAATGGAAGCTAGTTTGATTAAAGCGGTCGGCATAGAAGCTATTCCGTCCCCCAATGCAATTCCTGTAAGCTAGGATTGACCGTGGCACGCACCGAGAATAGTAGAAGTAACGAAGCTCGCCGGATCTTTGGATATGGCCAATCCGCCAAGAATTTAATGACAATTTACAAAATAAATAAAGGATTTTGAAACGCAACACCAACCTCAAACGATAAATTAGTTACATAATAATTGATAAACCAAATTATCGATGTCAATGAGAAATGAAATAAATGTAACGTTAGAATAGCTTCGAATGTTAAAACACCACAATCAAAATACACAGAAACAAAAGCAAAATCAAAATGAGACCTAACCGCAAACAATCAAGTAATATGTAGCGATTAAATTGAAAATGAACCAATTATAACAACATTGGCGTAAAAGCTACCGCAACATTCAAACTGGGTCCGTTCGCATAGATTTTGCTATGTATTCGATGTCAAAAACAGAAACTAAATATTCCCTTGCTATTTAAACCTTACTTAATGAATACCTATGCTAGAACTAATGTTTCTTGTTAACGACATTGAATAATGAAAGGCTAAACACTCGAAAGACGATTCGTAAATGCTACAAAGAACACTATTGGAATATTTTATTAAGCTACTAATCCTACTTTAGCTAACATATGCACTTTGATCATCACAAGAGTAATTGACTGAAATATAAGAAGACAAAAAGTACCCTCCGTGACCACTTTCAATACATTATCGGAAAAATACGATCATAAAACAAAAGAGTAGTAAAACAGTATCTAATGGACCGGGGCTTAATCCTATTGGGGCTATTCGAGATATGGCGGCGACGAATAATGGATTTGCTGATCTTATCCGAGGCGAAAACTGGTAAACTACAATAACTGGAATCTGTGGCGGTGCGTCGATATTTTTACTCTTTTTATCTAGGAAATGTTGTTCGCGACTAATGATGCTTCTGTAACATTCTTAGGCAATCTGGCGGGCCTATAAACACAAAGATAATATTGTAAGAAAAAGATAATCTTTTACGGAAGTGTTTCATTCTTTTGTGACTTAAATATTTCAGATTTTTCTATACATACATATTTATTACATCGCTCTTTGCGATGTTGTATATAATATATCGAAGGCGCATTGTATAATTCGCTGTATTACATAACAGCGCGTAAGATTACAAAACGTCGCTGTTTTGTAATGCGTCGAACAAAACTAAGACCTTAAAGATCAAAGCAATAGATTATTACAAAATTAAAGTGGCATGAAACAGATGAGAGCAATTTAACCTCCAATATTATCCAAAACATTCCAAGTAAGGTGCTGATTGTCCAAAAGTAATAAATGACGGAATAATGTTCCGTGTAATTTAAATAATGCCGGAAACTTCAGGATTGTGTTAGAGCCACATTAAATAGTAGGAAGAACGCAGAAATATCAAATGTTGGAAACTTTAGGTCGCGGCGAAACAGTTTCGTAAATTGCATGTAATTTGCGCGGCTGGATGAAAAGGAATCCACTAATGGGAGGACAGTATCCGTCTCCATAACTATAGTTCGTGGAATAAACCATTCGATTGAAGTTGGCGACAGCGGCAGAAATTAAATTACTTGTTCTGTTGTTTGACTGTTTTACTGAATAATAAAAACATAAAGTTTCCAGACTTGTTTGAAGTACCGACGTAACTGAATTATAATGTTAATCGTTTTGATTTTGATTCGTTCCAAGTGGATAAGACGTTTGGGGCTTTGTTATTAAACTTTCAATTTGAATAGTTTCGATTAATTATTGATTAATATTTATTAAAATGTGTTGATTTGATCGCAAAATAGGCAGGAATACAAGGTTGCGAATGACGGTAAGTAACCAATAAGTGTCAATATTCATGAATTTAGGAGAGTCATGTCGATCATAATATTATTGCTACAAATATGTCATGACTTAAATCCCAAATTTCTTAATAATAGTTTCTGATACCCACGACACAAGACTCGATCTTAGTGTGGGGTCAGGACTATGTATGTGACTGTTGGGTGTATTTATTTATTTATTTAAAGCGTCTATAGCAGCCTATCGAATCTGATAGATACATCCGTCGTAGCCTATGACAAAATATCTTCGACAAAACTAACCAAACCACAATCTTTGAAATACATGTTATATTGGACAATTCCTGCCCAGTTTAGAGTAGCTGTAATAAGACATGCACAAAGGTACACCGCAGCGGCAATCAAGGTGGCATTCACGGGATATCGTGACGAAAATTCAAAGTGCTCTTTAGTCCTAAAACAACATTCACCCGTGACTTGTATAAACATGCTTCAACAAATTCTGAATTGGGATTTCGGAGTTTAGGGAGGAACGCAGGTAAATCTACGGATGAAAATATTAATTGCGGTAGAAAAATAGGTTTTAGTTTGGAAATGCTAAATGTGATAGTAAATGTGTTTCGGATTTGGGTGTAGTCCATCAATTAAAGCAATGCGAAGATTCATTATTTTCAATTTCACTCGATTGACGTTGTGCGCTCTGTGACCGTTGTGGGTGGGTGTATACATTTATTTGTATCTGGTAATTTAAGATAACGTTTAATCATCATTAACAAATATTATTGACGTACATACACATTTACATAAACTCACGCCTTTATCCCAGAAGGGGTAGGCAGAGGCGCCACCAGGACACCCACATTTCACCTTGTATGTTCCGGGTCATGATGTGATAGGGGGCGAGCCTATCGCCATTTCGACCACGTTATTATTGACGTAAATGTATAAATAGTCGGTTGCTCCTTAACTCCCACTGCTGTAGAACAATGCGTTAAAATCTAATATTATTTGCACTACCAGATAAAAGAAATACCTACACTTCCAGGTCAAACAGTTCTATTTAAAATGGCGGAGGTGACAAAATTTTCGAATAATCAATCTTGTGGCTAAACCCTTAAACAACCAGTGCCCGAACTCAATGACATTGTAAAGGTCACTTTTGGGAATTTTAACAATGTTAGCTCAGAATATAATGTTACGAAATTTTTGTTTATCACGTAACAAACACGTTGAGGTGTTAATGTCGCTCGAACTGGCCGCAACTATCCCTTTTTGGGGGAATGTCGTACCCCTTTAGTTAAGATATCAAATTTTCACCTAATTAGTTTGCTTTGGGGTACTTTTTTGATTATATCGGACTTTGGGGTCGCGTGCGACCTTTTTAATTTGTTTAATAAGCGTAATAGTTGTGGGTGTAAAACAAATTTGGATGAGACAAATTTAAGTTTAACGACATTAAAACGGGGTCATTATTCAATACTAAGGTACATAGGTTAGATTAAATGTATTTTGTTTGTAAACATTTTTGTTGTAAATAGCTTGTTTTGTAATATAAATCTAATATCGAAGTTGATGGGTATTATTTGTGTAACACCACTTCGTTGATATGACCAGTTCCCAATCTTTGATGAATATTGATGATCTTCTGGTAGTAAAAATATATATTCCGCTGTGGCTTCAATAAGGCTTAGATTAAAGGTCTTTGCTCTTTAGCCATAACAGCAGTATTTTAAAAATAACAACGATTATTACCTATGTGTTAGATCATATTATTTTTTTATCTCTCTTGCATGTCTGCTGTTTAACCACGGTGACGTCACATCCGTATAAGCTATATATTTTCTGTTACTCAACTACTACCAACTAGCCAATTTAAAAGCTTTCTAATTTATTTTGAGTTTTTAATTATTCTATTACAAATTTTAGATAACGTAATTGTTGAATAAAATTATAAAAACATTATTCTACCCAATTATGAGTTCCTCTTGATTCAGATAATATTCACCCATCCAAAATACGATTTGGTGCCCAGAGAAAATGTTTTATATTCGCAAAACTCACCCAAAAAGTCACCTTGTTAGGGAAAAACTACTGCTTCGTGTGACGCCGTAATTATCCGAAGTTTATGCGAAACGTTAAAAACTGTACTGAGTTTTTAATTAAGTTTTAATAGTCGATTTTGACCATGTTTGTCGTTAGTTTGAAAGAATAATTTTAGATATGAGAAAATGTAATTACTTGTGGGTAATCGCCGTGTTATTTCTTAATTATCTATTAAACATTAACGCAAATATTATATAGTCTTTGGATTTTGTATTAAGAAGATGTTTTGCTAGGCATTTGATTTTTACTATTCCCACATCTCTTAGTTCATGGCAATACTCACATAGATAAATTACTAAATAGATAATAACAAATAAATATGAAAAATAAATAAATAAATATGAATAAAGAAAATATTTGGTGGTAGAAAAAGAATAAACGAAATATATATTGTTGCAACAAAGAATTAAACGACACTAAATATCGTTTTGTCAACTTTTTTTAAACATCTAAATAAGTAGTAAAGTGGTTTTTTGGTTAAATGTAATCTTAAATAAGCACAATAAGCTATTTTTTTTAGTGGAAATCTGACACCAGTTATGTAAATTTCCTTTTTTAATTTAGTATTTCAATAAGTTCTAAAACAAAAAGACCTACACAACGGTCGCACGCCACGCCGGCCACTAAGTTTCGGACTTCGATTAACTTTTCTCCACCAGCCATTCGATACCTCACTTAATTGAAAAGTTAAGAAAAAAGACAAAGAATTTATTTTAAAACGGGCAAACAGTTTTAATAATAAACTTTGTACTAGTACGTGTCCAATGCTGGTGTACGGAAAAATATGCTGTATTAATAACGTCATAAATCCTAGATTTGTAGATACGTTTATTATATTAAAGTTTGCAGCAAAAGCAGTCAATCCTTGCCAATTATGTTGAAGTTTGCGTACCGAAGTATCAGACATCATTAAACATTATTTGTAGCGAAAATGAAATGTTTCCTAGCGATGCAGTAAGGCGAGTGATAGTTTTGCTGTTAGAGAACCAATTAGCTTAACTTTAGTGGTGAACTATTGCCGTTTTTATCTTATAGAGATATGACTGAGTAAAACACATTGACCTAGTTTCCTTAGATTTTTCTGTAGTCAAGTGAAGTCTGTCAAGCTGTACTAGGCAAGTTTATTGGACCTAGAATTAAATCCTTAAAATCTTTGATTAGGATTTTTTGATATACAAGTCAGGCTGAAAGTCAAAAATACATATATTTATTAAATTTTGTGTCATTATTTATAGCGTTTAATCAAAACAGCTTCATAATTTCCGTGTCTCAAATAACATTAGTTATGTACGTGGTCTATTTACTTCTTTAATATTGACAGAAATCTATAATAAATAACACTATACTTCGTCGTTAGTAATAAATCAATGAAGAATTTCAGTCCCTTTTTTTTTCGAATAAAAATGTACTACTTAATAGATTTACAACCACTACAGGCTAGACTAAAGAGGGTGAGTCTATATCTGAACGGTTTCTAAACTTGAAAGAAAACGTACAGCGACCGTTTTAGTAAGACGGCACAAACTTCAAGTCCAACCTGGATTTAGTGGCCTAGTCTGCGGTCTGAGCTACATCTTGTGTACAACTGGCATGACACATTGCACTATTTACCGATTTCAATATTATACGTAGGAGAAGAAAAATAGATTTGATCTAAAATACTAGTGTTTTCATACAATCTTTAAGTTATATGTACGGGGAATTTGATTAAGAAAGATTTAAGAATTAGTCCATCACGCTGAGTATGTATGCGCACTGTCTTTAAAATTATTGTAAAGATTTCTAAGATGAAACGATAGTTCGTTGCTTTCCTTTAGATGTTCGTTTTTACAATATGTGGCATTCAAACATGTATATGTACATTGTTTCTATTGAAGAAGTTTCCTAAAGTAAATTTTATCGCCGAATAATTTACCTACATGAATGATAAATATTTCTAGAACTCGAATTATATGAAATGTAATAAATCTAATATTTTTAAGGTTTACTAATTTATATTAGAATATACGCAAATCTTTCTAGCACCTGAAAAAGCATTAATGGATTACACAGACTATGAAACTTGCAATGTTTCACTATTTTGCTCTCAACTCATACCACCATACAAAATGATAATAGAAATAACGAACCGCAGAAACATTTCTTAAAATTAGCACAAAGTATGAACCAACTAGCGTATACAAATAAATAACGTTGCCCTTCAAACTTTAAATTAGTTTCCCGCGCTGCAACTTCGCAAACATGCATCATTCTGCAACATTCCACCAACTAGTTTTATTTATCTAACTTCTCTAGCAACTTTATTTCCAGATTTTTGTATTGTCGTGAGCTCAAAACATAAGTTGGCCCAAATTTATGCCCTCAATGGCAATAACTCCTATCACATCAAGAGAACAAAATACAAGGGATTCGTTGGTGCAAGTAAATAAAGTTTGTTGAAGGTAAAAATCGTGTTCAAACGTGGTCTAATACTGCAAAAGGCTGTTAAAGATGACTATGAAATCAATAATCACAAGGAAAATGTGAAGATTGTACGAATGATTCTAAAAATCACACAAAAGAGATACACGAAAAAAATACTAACGCAAAGACAGATATGTAAACATAAATCACATTCAAAAGGTTAAACGGTACATAAATCACTTTTACAGAACTATTATATATATTAATCCGGATCCACATGGCCGTAATACATCGGAAGATAAATGAGAAGTGAACAATACGACAGCGTGTTGTTCTAGTTTATGAATGAGAGGCTCCGATTGACCCGAAGTGTGGAATTTGGCATGAATGACGTTTATGCAATATGTACTGCCGCCCGAAATTACAGAGGACACTCTAGTTGGAATTGATTGGTTGAGTACGCCTTTGTATGGATATTAATATTAGTTGGGTCATTATGCGAATAAACTGGATTTTCGATAGCATATCCAACTGAAACATCTTTGGAATAGTTTTTTTTATTTTTTATTGCGATACATAGCGAGACGACCATGCCATTCGCCTGATGGTAAGCGGTACGACCGCTTGTGGACAGTACAAAACCAAACAACACTATGAATTACAAGACAATCCTTGGCATTCTACTGCGCTCGCCATCCTAAGACAAGATGTTAAGTCTTATTATGTCCAGTAGTTACTTTGGCTACAATGCCCTTCAAACCAGTGTTGATGTTTTTGAGTTCTAGCAGTTGACGTTTTACTTGATATTTATCATCACATTTTGTTTTACATTCTACACACGGTTTAAAATATTGTTTCCTTGTATTCGATTTTGTGAATTAAAAGTCAATCACCGGCACAATGGCAGTATTATTGATAGCAATTAAGAGAATAGATATGACAAACTTCAATACAGCTCGTTTTGCGATACAATCTAATTGTTGTATATCAAATTAATATTCGCCTAGGGCAATAAGGTTATATTGTAAACAATCCTAAAATATTATTCATTGTTATTGTAAAGTTTGTGATAATAACATGTTGTAATTAAAATGAATATTCACTACGAAAATCTTGAATACCAGCTTAATTAATTTTAATTAATCAAATAAACCAACATTCCTTTGTTTAATGAGTCCTAATGTTATGAATTACGATGCTGTGTTGAAAATACATTTATGATATTTCATGTGGTTTTCTTTTAATTTATATTCATTATTTTAAATGCATTATATGTAGTAAAATAATTAATGTTCATTACATTTGATATTATTTTCAGCAAGAAAATAATGATCTGTTAGGACTGCTAAAGAAATGGTTTTGATATAGCCGCAGTATTACTTAAAATTCACAAATAAATATAACTTCAAAAATATCCATTGTCAAAGCGAAATCTCCCACTCTAAGTCAAACTTCCATATTAATTAACATAAGTACAGTGTATAGAGGCAAGCATTTTTCATCGTCCTTTCTTTTAATTTAAGGGATCCTCACGAGCTCGACCAACAAAATGACTTTTTGACTGGAGATCAACGGGCTGTGCAAAGTTAATTCGTGATTAATTACATCGCGCCCAGATAAATTGTTAGTGGACTTTATCGCTGGCACACGAATTTTTACCGCTCAAATTTACACCCAAAATATCTGGCTTGGGCTTCTTGGAGGTATCTAATGTTAATTATTTATTTTCTATATTTTTAGCGGTAAGATTTAAAATAAGTAATAAAGCTTAGGATGTTTTTATGTATTGATGAACAGCCCAAGAACCGCAAACTTGTAATTGCGATTAGTTCATTTTAATAATTAGAATTGAATCCTTTACTATTTAATTCTATTGATATAAAATAGGAGCAGAACTTAAAATATGAATACCTTTGAATATAAGTGACTATGAACCAAACGCCAGTTACATTTCTACCACCATAACAAGATACAAAACAAGTATCAAAACTAGTCCTATAATATCTCACAACAGATCGATTGATTTCAATAGAATTTTCAGTCCTTACTCCAGTTTCATGTTCAAAACATCACCATTAAAAAGAACTGAAACAACAGAACAGTATTCGCTTCAGCTTACAAAGAGCCCGATGTATTATGACACCGTTCTAATGTGGAATACGAGAACGACAAAAGCCATAAGTGTCCTAAAATGTTTAAGCCAAAGCCTGCATTTCTCAGCAGGGATTCAGGTAAAAGCTTTAAAAAATACACACTGTATTACAACGGAGGAAATTCCGCTTCAGCTGTATCCAAAGGAAATCACCCGCAGAAAGATAAAACGTGTTTAGGTAAAAAGGTAAACAAGGAACTCTCTTATGACCCGCATTAGATTTCTCCATTACAAAAGATACTGATTATTATTCTAATGTACGATGTTTAAATGCAATTTTATTGTTTAACTTTAATTGTTTCTTGTGGTACATTTATTTTTTCATCATATAAAATGTTTTCTAGTTTGATGTTCATTAGTGAAGAATGGAAAACTATGATAAGTGTTGGAAAAATCTATCATTATTATTCGCTTTCTCTTGTATGGTTCTAAGTAAGCTTAATAGATTATTAAAAGATAACAAGATTATATAGATTTAAATAACAAGATTAAAAGCGAATAATTATAAATATTGTTTTATACATAATATAAAATGGCCAAAAAGTTCTCGAATTGAGGCCACGTAGCGGAAAACGCAGCGTAGGACGTCCACCCACAAGGTGGTCAGACGACCTGGTAAAGGTCGCGGGACGTCGCTGGATGCAGGCTACGTCCAACAGGTCACTGTGGAAATCATTAGGAGAGGCCTATGTTCAGCAGTGGACTTCCTTTGGCTGATGGATGGATGGATGAATGGGAAACGTTTGCGTTTTAAATAGAGGACTTTTAAAAGATGTTGATGTTGGATTTCCAAATTCCGGTTATATAATAAATTTATCTCATATTTTTTCCAATGTTCAGCATTTTCCGTTCCCAAGAACCGATTGTTACTTGAGCTACACTAATGGGTACTGATCTTGACAAAATCTACTTTGACTGTAGACAACAATATCAATATTATATTCATTGAGAATCAGTGGATTCTTCGAACTATTTTGGTTAACAGTCAGAACAATGCATTTCATGGGAACTTGCTTCCGTACAATTTGAAGATATTACCAATGTTCTATTAGTCTGCAAAACAAGATATCAAATTTCTGCTAGGGTTGAATTTAAATGTAATTGGACGTGTAAATACTTCTACGTAAAAATGTTATTAAATGTAATAAACTGAAATTCGTGGAATAATATAATAATGTAAAAAGCCGCATATAAAATAGGATTTTCTTTAAAAACGGCTTTTATTAATTTTAATATTTCAACCTCTTTATTAATTAGTATAAAAGCCAGATTTACCGCTTGAGGTATTTTGTTCTAGTCTACCTTTGTTTAGAGTAAAGAAAATTTGCCTCAATTACTTAAACAGCTATTAAGTTATGTATCAGTATTACAATATTTCTTATCATAAAGGAAAACAACAAAGAGAGCAATCACTATAAGCCGAAACAAAAGTTAAATTTTTAATTTTTCATTCATATTATATTTGTCGCGGTGCTGCCAACGCTGGTCAATTTACAATTGCGCGGTACGTCCGCCCAACTGAAGTATTTTTGCTGTTGTATTACAAATTTATTTGTACTTGAATCAACTCTTTGATTCATTAACTTAATCACTGATGCATGGTCGATGGTACCTTCGTTAATTGGACGTTGTTGATTAAACATTTATTTAGTTTGTACGTGTACAAACCATTTGTTAACGTAGACTTTTGTCTGCACTATTATCGTGGAACAATACGTCCTTAATATTTTATCTTTTACCCTTTCCCTACTTGTTTTATATTCGATTTTTATCGGTCATTGCTAAACCATATACCGCAGTGGATCGTGTAGGTTCTAATGCTATAGACTGGGCTATATATTAAAGCTAGTCGGTTTATTTTACTTTATCGGTGAGCCTCAGTAATCCACGCTAACGGTGATATAGAACTAAAACTAAATGCATATTTATAAGTCGTATTTATAATTAGAAGAGCTTACCTGCGATTTGAGCTCTGTTCAGTGTGTGAGGTTCGGTATAAAACATATAAATGTGTATTGAAATATAAATCTACAAACAAAAACACATACTTCTGTGCTCATAATATTTACCAAAATTTTAATTGGGTTTTTATTTCTTATAACGTGGCAGATCTACAAAAATCATTAGGCGAGTTTCCGACACATTTAATTTCGCGTGGACATTGAAAGAGATTCACACAAATAGCGAAACGTAATTACATTAGAAGATTAGAAAACATCCGCTGTATAATGACGGAAAGGTATTCGGCCTGGCGAAATCCTTAACACTATGGAATTTACTAGATGCCCGTAATTTTGGCCATTTCGATTATTTACGAATTAAATTCCAGGTATTGCCAAAGGTCTGGCAACGTTGCGGGCAAAGACGTGGAAAGTTATCGACGTCTTTAGTAAACCTCAAGTAGGTACATGTGGTTCGTTTTGCATCGTCGACATTCTAAAGGCATAATGTTGGAATGGGAATAGGGTTGTAACCACTTGGCTCCGAATAAGGCTGGCTAACGGCTTAGAAATCTTAATACGGGGAGGAATGTACATTTACATGTTTTAGCTCAGCCAAATAGCCAAGATCCATGTAGGTGTAGATTTTAGGTTTTGTGGAGATACCTTCTATGATGGATGAGTAATTATTTTGAAAGAAGATAGCTTATTAATTTCCATGTTCAGAATGGGTCATTGTCCTTAATTAGCTGCTCTTACGTAAGAAGTATTTGAAAATGTATGCAATTGTTTATAAAACTCAATTGCAACATTTCTTTAAGTGCCGTAAATTGATTTAATAAGTAGTACAGCCACGTTAAAACCAGTTAAAACTATGGCATGAATGGGCCGGCCCGATTGAAGTGATAGCACTTTCTCAACACCGACGTGAAGTAACAGCTTTGTTGTCGTGTTCCGTCCGGTCAGCGAGAATGCCGATGCCACAACAATCCATCCTCCGCAGATCGATTGCAACTTGATACAATCAAGATAAAAGTAGCTTCTTCTTCTTCTTCTTTATCAGCCCATATACGTCCCACTGCAGGGCACGGGCCTACTCTACAATCGAGAGAATCGATTGAGAGTGGTTAGGCCATATAGTCCACCACGCTGGCCAAGTGCGGGTTGGCGGACTTACATACCGTAGAAATTAAAAGTAGCTAATTATATATTTTTAACGATGAAGGAAACCTGCGTACACAGATTTTACACGACTTTCTATGATGATTCTTTTGATGACTGCCTCGGTGGCGTAGTTGTACTACGGTACAATTACAAAGCTGATATCTCGGGTTCGAATCCTGGGTCGGGCAGAGTGATATTGGATATTTCTATTCATTATCAGCCCGGAGTCAGGAATTTGTGCCCGATATGGCGATAGGGTCGCCCTCTATCACATCGTGGGACGGAACATTCAAGGGGAAATGTGGGTGTCCTGGTGGCGTCTCTGCCTACCCCTTCTGGGATAAAGGCATAAGATTATGTAGGTATGTATGTTTGTTTCTATGTGAATTCCGTCAACCCGCACTAAGCTAGCATGGTGGAATATGGCCTAAGCCTTATTAATACCACGATCATTTGTAGAGGAGTGCCCTGCTAAGCAGCGGGCAATTACGCGCTAATACAGTAATGAAATTTCAATATCCTCTTCCTGACTATTTAGTATTACATGCGAACAAGAATAATTTCATAATCCATTCCCGTGCCCTTTATAATGAGTTAATTCAACATATACGTTAAACAAACAAGATTACACAAATCTTGTTAGAAATTTTGCATATATTAAGAACAAAGTTCTTATCGCGCCGAGATAATTACCGCGTGCGAACTTCACTAATAATGTTGTTCGGGGTACGGAACACGCCGCAATTCGCTACACAGATTTCTTTGAATACTAGGACGTTTGAATTGTACATGAGGAGAAGATAAGGTCCCTTGTCATTAAAAATAGATGCGTGACTTCTGACGCGCTGACGCATATAATATTCAGTGCTCTGTAGAGTATGTGATTGACACCGAATATATTGAGGGTAACAATGCTCGGTACGTTCCGGTTGTAATGTCTGTTCTCGTTTTTATGTTATTTACCACCAGATGTCACTACGTTTACTTTCGTGATGTTTTCGATTTTTATTGAGGCATATCGGAGTCACGTTGAGGTACAATGGCCTGGAGAAGTTACTGTTCAATAAAAGTGAAATGAACACGAATAAATATGTAATTCCTTTTCGATCCGATGTTACTTCTTGAGTAGTTTTGTGAACTGAAATGTTGGGCTGATATATTAGATCGATATTTTTGTTATGGAAGTTATCACTACTAAGTCATATAGAAATAGAATCTCATTTTATCGACTCTATATTTATACATACATACATAAACTCACGCCTTTATCCCCGAAGGGGTAGGCAGAGGCACCACGTAAGTTCCGTTCCACGATGTGATAGGGCCAATCGCCATATCGGGCACAACTTCTATATTTATACTAACCAATTATGACATTATTATTTTTGTTTCAAATATTTCATATCTGGTGATCTTTAAGAACAAGTGCAATCTGATTGCGGATTTCTCTTTGGATAAAAAATGATATTAAAATTTGGTAAAAAGACAATTAGCAAAATAGGACTTCAAAAGGAACAAAATTAATGAACATTACTCTCCAAACATATTTTTTTCGTCTCCAACACATTTCTAATCAACAAACCAAACGTTACAACCTAAAACCTACCAATCGAGGCCACGAGAGCCATTTAAATCGGCCAAGTCACCTGTGTGATCAACACTGGCCTTCAGATGGAAAATATTTTCGAACGTAACAGCATGGTACGGGATGGGATTTAAAAACGGCAGGATAGCGCCAGATATAGTTATTAAATTTCAATTTTAAGCTTTATGCTTCTGGGCGATAAGAGGATTTTCATTCCCTCGTTCCGTTTTTGCGATAAATTCAGGGTTGACACCGGAACTATCCGGTTTGATCGGCTAACTGAACTTGGCCATGCAATATGGCTTGTGTAAATTGCGCTTGTTTGTTAATTGTTACGGTTTGCTTGCTTTGTTAAGGTGTTGCTGTTTTAATTGTGTATTTTAAATCAATTTTTCCGTTTGTTTAACGAATATTTATACCGTTTTTTGTAACGTTGTTTTTGCATTTATAAGCGTGATCATCTCATCTGATAGAAGATGAAGATTGTTGTCTACGAACACCCTAAATACCTCAAACTTTTTTAATAGATTGTCAGGCTTTTAGGGTGAAAAAATCTTTACACTCGTACGGCAAAGTGACTTCATTCAAATTTCTGTGGCTCTTGTGATGAGTGATACAAGTCGAAAATCATCATTTTACAGGAGAGCAAAAACAAGATTTAAAAAATTCTCGGTCGTAAACTAAATGTGCTAGATTAAACTTGAATACCTTATTTTGTGGGGAAAAATGTTTTCTTTCATTGTGCGTTTTAGGTTTTTTGATAAATATTATGTTTAAAAAGTAATTCACGAGAAACCTGTGAGATATACCTCGGCTTATGAGTAACATGTGCAAAAATGTTGTGATAAATAATATACGTGAATTATATTACGTCGCACCTAAATACTGTGTTTAAAGTGCTTTCGTGTAAACTGATATACAAAAGTTTACAAAATGTAATAACTAATTTGTATGAGTTCCTACGATAATGTTGCTCAAACAAAAGATAAAGGTATAATCCGTAAGATTATGTTTTTTTAATTCGCAACTCCCTACTTTCATAAATTACTTGAATAGTATCTGTTTGCTAATATTCAAGTCTATTGAAAATATGTGTTAAATGATACAAGTCAAGTTATATCTCTCGTTAAAATGATATTATGCAATGTGTAAATAGATACAAGTTTCATATTATTAAATAATCAACTTTGTTGCGATGTTTTTAATAATAAATAAAAGGTACGATGGGTCTCCCATGTATTACCGGATAGTATAAAAATCCCTTAACTGTTAATGAATAAAATAATAATAATAAATCAACTTTAGTCAAAAATAACTGAATGATTTAGCAACTCAATCAATATGGAGTTTGGTGTAGATAAAGGTGCGGTTATCCATGTAAAGCGAGGCGAGGTTGCAGTCTCTGATGACATAAATGTCGCAGAGACTGTAAGACTCAGATCTCTTTCGCAGACGGAAACCTACAATTATCTGGGTATGCCTGAGGGTCTAGATATTATAGGTGCAGAGGTAAAACAATCAATGAAGGAGCGTTTCTTTAGCCGCCTGACAAAAGTTCTTAACTGTTTTTTATCAGGTGGAAACAATATTCGTGCGTTTAACGGTTGGGTTATGCCTGTACTTATGTACTCTTTTGGCAAACTCAGATGGACTCAGACGAAATTAGACGCCCTGGATCGTAAGGTCCGGACTCTACCAAATGCACATCGTATGCATCATACAAGTTCGTCAGTGATGAGGTTGTGCATCCCGCAGAGATGTGAGGGCCGAGGCATTCTTAATGCTAAGGATCTGCATAATCGTGAGGTGTGGAATCTAAGGGAGTATTTCCATCACAGCTACGTAGATATGCATAGGGTTGTAGTTATAGTGTGTAAAGGATTTACCCAGCCCTCATTGGCGAATGAGAACTGGCGGAAGCCTTTGGTGATGAGCGTTTAAGATCGCAAGGAAGTATGGAAGAGCAAAGAGCTGAATGGTCCGTTCTATCGGGCCCTACACGGGCCTGAAGTGGACTGGCCTGCATACGTAACTTGACTACGTTTTGGTAACCTCTGGGGAAACTGAGTGTTTTGCTTTTGCAATCGTGGACCAAGTTATTAAGACTATAGAAAATACATCATGAAGTACGGTACGGTCGACATTTGTAGGGCATGCCAACGTCCTGGCGAGCCAATGAGACATGTAACTTCCGGTTATTCGTATCTTGCTTACGGCGAGTACTTGCATAGACACAACCTAGAAGCCAAGATCATACATCAGCAAATCGCTCTTCGATATGGACTATTGTGACTCTTGAAGTGCCATATTACCAGTATGTTTCCCAACCAGTTCTTGAAAATGGTCATTCAACGCTGTATTGGGATCGGTCTGTTATCACAGTTAGAACTATTGCTGCGAATAAGCCTGATTTTGTGATCGATTGATAGATCGATTGACGCCCCGAGCAATACTTGTTGATGTTACCATACCGCATGACGATAACCTCTTTAAAGCTGAAAAAAAACAAATTGTCTAAATATTTAGATTTGGAACACGAGGTTACTGACATTTGGGATGTAGACTCAACAATTATTGTCCCGATTGTTGTTTCTGCACATGGACTGATACCAAAGAGCCAAGACCAACATCTGCAAAAGCCGTTGTTGGTCGTTGGGTCAAGAATCAGATCCAAAAGGCAGTCTTGCTGGACATACCACTCATAGTGAGGATGTTCCTTACTTTGTATCGCTAACCACTGCACCGGTGGCTTGGGACTTGAGCCTCGCCACCAAAGGGTTAACTATTTGTTTTATACTTTTTTAAGTATTTTTTTTAATTGTAATATGAATGTACAAAAATGTAATAAAATCTTACAAAATAAACACAATTACAATAAATTAACTTTAATAGAATTCAGATTCAAAAGTAATTTAATTAAATTACAAATTCTTAAGGCACAGTTTTAGCACAATTATTAAAATCTTAGACTGCCTCGATGGCATAGTTGTATTACGGTACGGTTACAAAGCTGAGGTCTCTGGTTCGAGTCCCGGGTCGGGCAAAGTGATTTGGATTTTTCTATTCATTATCAGCCCGGAATCAGGAAATTGTGCCCGATATGGCGATATGCTCGCCCCCTATCACATCGTGGGACCGCACATACAAGGCGAAATGTGGGTGTCCTGGTGGCGCCTCTGCCTCTCCCTTCGGGGATAAAGGTGCGAGTTTATGTATGTATGTATTAAAATCTTATAACGTACTTTTACAATATGAATGGTAAAGGTCTCTAATCTCAATAGTAAAGTGTCATATACTCAAAAGTTCGAAAACGATGCAAATAATTTTTAAACTAAGAAATAACACAGATGAGTATTATACAAATACTATAATAAGAAAACATGTAAAAATCATTCCAGAGCAGTTGGAAAAGAATAAAGAGTTTCTTTCCATATGTAAATCAAAGATAATTTGAGTAAAGCAGCAGTAATATTGATAAACAAGATTTTTATTTTACATTTTTTTGAATGTGGTATTCAATAAAGAATTTATAAATAAATAAATAAATTATGTACCAATACCGTTTTGACAACTGCCATTTTTCAATAAAATATAGAATAATAATTTAATGTTTCTGACAGCTACGTAAAAATTTTAGTTTTCATATATTTACCTTGGATATTGTATCTGATGATGGAATATAATATTATAATAAATCATATTTATAGTACAAAAGTATTATATATTTGGACATTTGAATTATTGGTTCTGTTGTATTTAAATAAATATACTCGTAATAATGTATTGCTGCGCACAATTGTCTCACTTAGCACATCTTATTCGATATTAAATATTTTTGTAATTTGTTTGAGTTTTAGATACAACTTGATTTGTATTCGTTTGCACATAAAATAAAAAAATCTGTAGAATGATATATGTCGAGATGTATCACTTAGCACATCAAAATCAAAAAATCACATTTGAATTGGTAGGTACATGTCGAGTTGTACCCTAGTCAATATTGGAAAAAAATGGTTCAAAGTGATATAACCCTCGATATATCAATATTCACGTTAAATACACTGAAAAAAATATATGTGAAAATAGTTATAATTGTACTTATACCAGTATCCACAAAAACTGCGTATTAATAGATTACAAAAACGAGTTACAACTCGAAATATATCAATATTCACGCAATTTTCGCCAAAATAGCAGCACTTGTATCACTTTACACAAAATTATCTCCGTAACTATAGCAGATAGAAAATCGTGAGTTAGACCAAAAAAAAGGTATTTTTTTTCTTATCATTTCTATATAAAAAACTCAAAAAGGGTACAACTCGAGTTGTATCACTTGTAACAAGAGCCACAGATTTATAAGTTGCTTTATATTGTGGTATGAAAGGGTTATCGCGATCAAGTGTCGACTAGACCCAAATGTTCAACTCTCGTGTTTGAGATAATGTCAACCCGAAACTGGAAGTGTACTGACTGACATAAGAAAGGGTTGCTGTGGCAATTTATTTAATATTGGTAGAGCCATCCAGTGTTAAAAAATATTTTACTAGCAACTAAATGATACTGGACACTATTCGACTCTTCAATGCGATCGTAGTAATCTCCAAAAACCAAAATTAATTTTGCTCCTCGACCCTTAAACCAAAGGGCCTTAAGACTAACCTTAAAACCACAAGAGGGTACAAGAAGCGATCCCACAACCCTGAGAGTTCACATCTGCTCAGTACGGCGTAAAAAACGTCCCGCTATGGCTCACACGGATTACGATGTCAATGTAAACAAGATCAGTGGAAATATTTTTCATACGACGGACGCAAATGGCAGTCGTTCCATCATTCCACTCCTTCCTTACAACGTTAATATTTATTTTATTTCATTGTTTTGATTTGAGGAGATGTACTACAGGCACAGTAGAAAGTGAGCACTGTTTTGATAAAATGGAAGCGACCACAAATTATGGAAGCTTGAAGATTGGTAGTAAATTTATGGAATGTCACCAAGTGTCGAAAATCTTACGAATGATTTGATGTCCGGACAATACATTGAACACTCAACATCTCCATTTGCAGCCGCAATTTAATCTTCATTTACCATTTTTAGTAAGTGGATTTTGTCATAAACTAGCCTAATTATCTCTCTAACTCCCTCCTCCTTTATATTTTAAATGTAACAGGGCATTTTTGAATTCTTAGCACTACGTCACTCAATCGGTTTTTCGGGCTTACAGGTTGCAATATAGAAGAATCTTTTACTATTACTATCAGAAAAAATCATAGGCAACACAATAAGGAACAGGAAAATTTCAGATCGCTCTCAATATTCAGCACTGTACGTAGACGTCGCCGTAGCTACAAAATCTGCGAAATTACAAACTGATTTTTTTTCCTCCGAATATGAGAACGGTCGGTGTTGATTGCTTCCCCGCAAACTTGCAGCCCTACCCATTGGCAAATTACATCAACACCCAATCGCTCCCGGAGGTCCAAAACAACGGCCGCCCCCCATCAACCCTCTTACGCTTATTTCCTTTTTTATTGAGTGTGAACCGATCAGCAATTTTCCAATGACGAGCTCACACGAATATCGCCGAGTTGATAACGCACACGGAAATGTTTATAATTCAAATTCCATATTTGAGTAAGCATTTATTTAAAACCCAACGCAATCGGAAGGAAAAATTTGATGGGCTTTGATAATCATTTCACTTTATTCAACTTTTCGTCTCGGCAATTTTATCGGCTTAGTATCGGCTTTGTCGATATCATGTTTTTATATAATTAGGATGAAGTGCTTTAGGATACTTTTCTTGCTCAATGAAAGTTTTAGTTACAATCGTAAGGTTTTGAATATTACTTTTAATGCGTAGGTGTATTCAGAGATGTTATCACATAACATAGCATTGAATTTAATAATAATGTCGATATTTGGAAAAGGAATTATAAAAAAGCATTAATAATAATATTGTAGCTTCCACATTACTTTAATTTATTATAAAACGAGACACAAAGAAACCAAAAACCACTCACCACAACTCAATTACCAGAAACATTAAAACATGTTTATTAACAATATGCCATTTTAAAATTGCACCGCCCGCAAGTCCGCAAGATTTCATATTACCATTTTTATTACAAAATATACATAGTTGAGGCTATATGAGGACACCGGGAATAAATTGTACCGTGCGCTCCAGCATTTGTCACCCTTAGACCCTTGGCGTTTGTGAAATTGTGCTCATATTGTAAGGGCTAATCCTCGAGGAGAATTCATCAGGTTCTAACGCGGCCCTTATCGGTACGAGCCTCTTTCAACGGCCATCCTCATTATTTTTTGTCACTCTATAGTGTAACAAAGACTGACGAACTGCCGTACATGCGGGAAAAGAGCTCGAGAGTATGTCTAGTGCTTTTTGTAATACGGAATGCTGTGATTTGGCAATTTATGTGAAATATATAAAAGGTTTTCTGTATGATTTCGTTGAGATGTATAGAATAATACAAGTTTGATTATGGATGGCAGTTTTTGGGTAAGTTTTCTCTTTCTATTTGATTCTGATTCTGACAAAACTAGATACCTCGTCCCTGCTCAATCGTCATATTTTAAGATAAAAAATACTTACAAAGTACTTGCATTGCGATATTAAAATTCATCAACATCTGCCTTTTTTGTTAATATACCTGCTTAGCCTATAAGGAAAGGTAATTTCAAGAAACACGCGTCCGTCAAATCACTCGCGTACCAACACGAAACTCCTGTTGTACTCCAACTGCAAAGTACAAAAATAACTCAAATAACTGTCCTTGCAGCGTAAAATATTAACACTCGTTTCCACATTAAAATGACTGAAAACAAATTTAATAAGCGCACAAAACTAAATGAATTTTGCCGAGCTAATTAATTAAGGTGCGATATCTATTCACGAAAAAAAATATTTTTCATACTGGAGAATTTAAAAATCCGCAATTCGTGAGCGCGAGAGGCTGCAGTTTTCGAGCGGGTGACTATTTCAGACCGAATCTTGCAGTATTTTCGCAAAGCTTTACGTAGCGACGGTGTTTTCATAAAAAGTAAAGTTATCAAAGGCCGTGTGCTTTCACTTGGAAGTTAATGAGCCGACATAACGGTGATAATGTCGCCACGTCGGCACACTTTCGCCAACTTACTGACTTCTGCTAAAACTGTATTTATGGTGTAAAGAACTGCGGCTGGATCGATAAGCCGATGGCTTTTTGAGTACAAAAGCCTGGATAATGGCGTGTACCGATAATTACCTACTGATGTGTGACTTGTGTTCGGATGAATTCTGAAAGGCTTGCGTACATTGTTTCGATGGAATATGAGAGATTTATGTAGATTTACAACGCTTACTGAACGATTTGCGATAAATTTGGATATTTTCGACTACTACGTGTAACATTGGACTGCTTTTATTAAAGTGTAGTGTAGTTTGAGTTGCATTGGCAATTAATAGACCTAGGTATTCCGATCTTCAAATATTTTATCCAGACGTTTAGGCTTTAAATTCTAAAATATTAATCATCATATTTGTACGCCAAGTCCATTGCTAAAAATAGGCTTATTCCAGGTATTTGCATTACGAGTTTTCGGAAGCGGTCTGCGTCGGAGACTTCTTGCATCATTTATTAATCGTCCGTCCTCCTTGTGGGTTGATGTTGGACGTTGCTATTGTCGGTAATATCAAGTGCAAAATTCTTAGATAATATTTTTATTTTATATAAAGTATCTCGTAGTTTCTGATATGTATGACACAAGACTTACATCTTACTGTGGGTTCGGAACTATGTGTATCAATTATTTAATTTATATAAAGTCATTTAACAGTAAGAAATTTAAGCACATCATGTATACCTGATTTACTTGTATCAAAAATAAAGTCTCATTCACAACCACCTACCATGATCCCATACTCCTAACATAGGCTACATACATACACATTAATACAGCCCCATAAAAACAAACCAATGTAGGTAGCAATAACTCACGGACCCGTGGGCTTACTAACCCAGGACCTCGGCTACAAGGGAATTACAGCTGTTAAGCTGCGGAACCACCCGCAGGTACAATTTACTGATATTTCTTAACTAAAGTTTCGTCTGTTATCTGGTGAAATGGGTATTCAAATGTGGGGTTTTATTGGAACAAATGTTTGATATAATTGAGTGGCATAGTTATAATGTTATAAAATGCAAAAACTCATACGTATATATATGTAATGTCTTTTATATTTTGTGTGTTTTGTTTCACCAATCCGTTGTTATCAAATAGTGTTACGCATTTTTAAAACTAATTTAGAAACTATCACACTAATGCTATGACACTGATTTAATTTCAAGCAATTTTTTGATCCGGCACATTTCCAATATAAATCAACATCAAAACCCTACATTATTCATTTAAATTATTATTTTTATATCTTCTTAGCACTTGCATCACGTAAAGGCGACATATTGCACCGCGCTGCGAATGCAAAGGCACGGCTATCATTAAGCGTTATGAGATAAGACGATGCCATGTTCAACCGACGACGCTCTATGCGCGCTATAATGCTACTGAAAATTATGGACTTACGTCACGACTCTTAAAATTAATGGCGAAACTTGTGACGCGAAATTGTCTTATTAATTTTTCTTTTGAATAGTGTTATGAGGTAGACGGGGTTGCGGTTTGGTAATCTACGTAAGTTGGCGCAGTTTGCGTTCGTTCGTCTTAGTAACGCTAGTTGTGAATAAGGATGAAGAGAATTCGTGTTCGCTCGGTGAGTAAGATTGAAGATCTAATATACTTTTCCTCCTCCCATGGTTTTGGAGATGTTCGATTCTTAGACATCATTGCTATGGACGTCTATAGGTGAAGTTTTATCCGATGAGACGTATACTCGTTTGCCGTACCTATGAAACAAAAAAAGCACTGGATTCGGTCAAAAAAAGTTAAATCACCCTAATAGCAGCAAAAATAATTAATTAATTGATGTAACACTTTGTATGCTTACTGTTGGTAGGTCTCTCATAAGTGAGAGGCTGGCAAGGTAGGTACCATAGGAATGTCTATTACTCCCACCAAACAGCAGTGTAAATGTACTGTTGTGTTCCGGTTTGAAGGATATTGTAACTAGAGTAATTACTGGACATATTCATACTTAACATCGTATGTCTCAGGATTGCGAGCGCAGTAGAATGCCAAGCATTGCTGTTGTAATTCTAGTGTTGTTTGGTTTTCTACTGTTCATGAGTGCTGTGCTGAGTTTCTAATGTTGTTTGGTTTTTTACTGTTCATTGCGCACTCGTTTAATTTATACTCTTACTCTTAGGGTGCTATACGCAGACAGCCATGAGATATTCATCGCACATTAGACAAAAACGTTTTAAGAACAGATGAATTTAAGAGTCAGTCTAGTGGCTTATCAAGCTAGTGCATTAGCCGCATTTCTGAATTGGCTTAAGTTATCTTGGTCTCCATGCCAAAAGTAAACGTTGTAATTCTATATAAGAAGAGTTATAACACAGAAACTAAGATCTCACAGTAGGTTTCCTATCTTAAACCTTGATATTAGCACCGCTGAGTAATACGTCATGTGTAAATCACAGCTCGGACTGCGCAGCGGAGTGCGATTGCGTCGGTGATTTGTCGGCTCCTCCAGACGTGTTGGGGGTGACAACACACTGCTTAAAACATTGTACTGGATTTTGTCTAGATTTGGAGTTTATGTGCTGCACTTGAGTTATGTATGCTGTGTGTTTGTTGCTTGGAAGTTTTGCTACGAAATTTTGTGCGTTCAAAGAATGTTTTTGTTTTTCGTCCTTAGGGGAGGCCTATATTCAGCAGTCGTCTTATTGTGGCTTAAGAGAGAAAAAGGTTGTTGGTAATGCGAGGAGTAGTAGCTGGATGTGGAAAGCAGACGATTTACAAGAATGATACAATGCTGATTAAGCAGTTTCTTCCTGCGGTGGATATTTGCAAGCTGATGGATGGATGGTTGAAAGCTTGTTTGAAAGACAACATCGTTACGATCTCTGATTAAGCTATACATCATATTTCTACGATACGCGCTATAGACAAGATTCTATGTCTGTCCCACGCACGAAGAATATCACGAGAGTGTAAAAATTGACTCGTGCAAAAACATTCCAATTTGAATATACAAAGCAATGGAAGAAGAAGTTATGTAACAAACTTTACAGTTGAATAAAATTATGAACCTATTCGTTTTCGTTAACTACACTTTTATAGTTCTTAAACATAATTATTGCTTCATAAAAAAGTAGTTACTCCGAAATCTCAGCCGGCTAAAGGCAAAGCGTGCGCCAGATCATATATACATTTTCCAGCAGTTCTGCATGCATTGTAAAATACACAAATTATTTTTGACTTAATTTTTAAATATCATGCTTTATTCTGTGAGGTCCGTGCCAATTTATGCGTCAGGCGAAGAAAATCTTTATCGAAGGATTATTTTTAAATATAAAACAAGTAATTTTAATTAATTCTGTAAGTAATTATGATTTTCATTTAACTAGAACTGCCTCGGTGGCGCAGTTGCACTACGGTATGATTGCAAAGCTGAGGTCTCGGGTTCGAGTCCCGGGTCGAGCAAAGAGATAATGGATATTTCTAGTCATTATCAGCCCGGCGTCAGGAATTTGTCCCTGATATGGTGAAAGGCACGCCTCCTATCACATTGTGGGACGGAAAATACAAGGCGTGGGTGTCCTGGTTGCACCTTTGCCTACACCTTCTAGGAAAAAAGCGTGAGTTTATGTATGTAATATGATATTTATAATATAATATTTATCTAATATGATTGGCCGATTCCAACAGGTCCATGAAAAGATCCTTGGGGAGGCCATGTTCAGCAGTGAGCTTCCTGTGACTAGAGAGAGAGAGAGAATATTGCATGTTATACTTAAGCACCACCATAATAGGTACCTGTAGGCTGTATTATAAATGTCTTGGCGAAAATATTTGTAAAGAAAATACTGGATATATAAAAAAACTGTAAATGAAAATAGACGGTATAAATACTTTATACTGCGAAGTTATTTATCTTACTTTCACATTGACGACTCTCACACGAGGACCTTCGTCAAATTAGTTCCTAAATAACCATTACTTTTATAAGACACGGCGACAAGCCCACTGTTTATCAAACTTAGGACGGAAATAATCTCGACGAACTGCGGAAGTAGTGGCATTTCAGTCTATCCCATCGGATAAGACCGTATAGGTTAAATGGATAAATAAATGAGAAATATTCGTCTTTGTAATTTTGATTCGAAATTAAAACGATCGTGTTAGAGCTATAATAAATAATAATAAATAAATACACCCAACAGTCACACACATAGTCCTGACCCCACACTAAAATCGAGTCTTGTGTCGTGGGTATCAGAAGCTACGAGAGACTTTTCGGTCTCACAAACACCCAGATCCGAAACAAATACCTGTGGTTCACACAAATATTTGTTTCGGTGCGGGGATCGAACCCGCGGCCTCTCGTTTCACAGGCGGCGTCAAACCAACTGCGCCACGGAGGCTGTCAATATTATAGTCACTTTGGAGTATGGTAGATGGTGGTGTCACCACGTCTCAGAAAAGCGACTTAAAGTGATTTTGCGGTACTGTCTCATTATGTATTTCTAAAGACCCTTTTTCTCTTACCGTCTTTTTCTTCCCCTCCAATTTTGAGAGGCTGATAATAGACCTACCATATAATTAGTATTGGTGTTCATGGACTACGGTTCTCACTTAGGATAAGGTGAGCCGTGTGCTTTGTTTCCGGACATATTAAAAATATCAATTCTAATGTTTTAATATGCTCGTAATTCATATAATTTATATACATAAACAGCGCTTTGTGATCAGCGACGTATATTTCACCATGACATTTCATATTTGATAGGTTTAAGCGAAAAGATCTAATGCCCGAAGCTTGGTCTGTGTGATTATATTTATCCCGAGGGAACATTTCATTTCCCAACGGAAAATGTATGTTACTCTGCCTCTAAAACCTTATTGTAATACTTCACAAAGTCAAATTATCCTTCTTTGGGGATGTTTGTAAGGTTAACGATTATTACTTTAAAGTTTTTATAAAATTTATGTTTGACAGCCTCCGTGGCGCAGTTGGTTAGACGCCGGCCGTGACACGAGAGGCCGCGGGTTCGATCCTCGCACCGCAACAAATGTTTGTGTGATCCACAGGTATTTGTTTCGGGTCTGAGTGTTTGTGAGACCGAAAAGTCTCTCGTAGTTTCTGATACCCACGACACAAGACTCGATCTTAGTGTGGGGTCAGGACTATGTATGTGACTGTTGGGTGTATTTATTTATTTATTTATGTGATTCTTGCAACAAAGAAAATAAAAAATGCTTAACAAAATGGCAACCTTACAGAAAGTTGGTATTAAATACTGAGCCTGTCGCCGTCCATTGATGGACGTAGGCCTCCCAAGTGAGCGCCAACCATGCTGGTCTTAAGCAGCCATCATCCATCTGCTACCCGCAGCTTTTTTCAAGGTTTATATTAGACATGTGAAAATCAATATGTATTTCCAATTAAAAATTCACAGAAAGTTGATACCTGGAGATTCAACCAGGACCTCAGAGTTCACGGCTACTACAATAAAATAGGACTGATGTTCTAAAGAAGTTACTGGAAGTCGCTGGATGTAGCCCATTCCAATATGTCGCTATGGAAATATTTAAGGCCTAAATCCAGCAATGGAGTTCTTATTGCCCTGTGGTCCGGGGGTGCAAGAATTCCGCCACGGTATTCCCTGCCCGTCGTAAGAGGCGACCTAAAGGGGTCATCGGAGTCGCTGGGCACACTGCGGGGGCGGTGTGCCCACACGTATAACGACTCCGAGATGCAAGATAGAGCCTCGTCTCTGTCAGGGACGCCCACAACACCTTAAACGGGCGTCCAAAAAATAGGCGTAAGTGGGTGTCATCCTACACTGAAGGACCAGCGATGGTTTTGCGCGGGGCGGTAATGCGGACGTAAATCGGGGCGCTTTTCGCCCTGGGATGTCCGGTACCGCCCACAATGCGTGTGACGATTAACGAGGGGTTTTTAGTCAGTATGCTGGCGTAGATATTGTTAGGGACCCAGCTCGGTCACAACATCCGCATTGTTCCGAGCTGGAAGGCCAGTGACACTGACATACCCCTTTCGACCTCCCCCGGGGTACCGAAAGGGGAGCTTAATAGCTTTTCCTCTAGAAAAAAAAAAAAAAAAAAAAATGGAGTTCTTATAGCTATTGCCGATGATGATAAAAATCGTAATTTTATATTAATAAGAGCTATTACTTAAATATTGTTACAAATGTAAAATAACTTAATCATAATATAAATGCACAAATGTATTTCTTGATAAAATGAAACCGCCAAGTTTTGAATAAGTTATGCAAATCGGTTCTGTGACTCGTTTCATATTTGCCGACCACCGAACATATGTTTGAAGTAGAATGTGTAAAATTCAGTGCACTCCACGGAAATAAATGCGGTGTTATACATAAATATTTAACGTGTTCGACAGTGACGCATGTGCGAATCGAATATATACTACATTTTTAGACTGCGTATCTGGAATTTCGTCAAATTAATTGAAGTTTGATTGTGTTATGGGGTTTCATGTTTTTTGTAATAGATTAATAAAGGTGCTAATGCTTATTATATTTATGTGATAACTACAGCTCTCGTATACAAGCGATGGTGTAGGTTGGCATAATTACGTCCAATGGCAGGAAATAGCTGTCTGTTGCCAAGTGAAGTTCTATCTGAACGACATGGCGCTTACTGTCGGGTGCAGTGCAGAAACATTGCCGAGCCAGGATAAAAATGAATATGGAAAAAATAAAATCAAATTGGCATTTTGTAAATAAATGATGACACGAAGCATAAATTGCTAAGTTATTTTTGTCACAAAAAGTAAATATCGGGCATCTAACAGCCGAAAAATTTAATAAAATCTTCCACCGGCCTTCTTCTTCTAATTAGTTTATTATAATATTATTAAAAAACACCCGGACTTCGGAAAAAGTCAATTTATATTTCATTAAACAAGGTCAAATTAAATTGATTTTTAATCAAGCATATTAATAGTACATTATGACATGTTACAAAAATAAGTGATTTGATAATCTTTTTACTAACAAAAATGCTTCAAAGTTTATCCCGCTAAATAAGCCACCGCACAAAAGATAAAATACTTGGAAGCGATCTTCTTTCACGCTTCTTTAGTTTTTTATGTGAAGAAAAACAATCGTTTGCCGAGCCAACACGCGAATTGGGGCTAGTATGATATAAACTTTGCGATTACCCGAACATTTTTCGGCTCACATCTTTCATGTCGTCACGAGGGGAAGATAGCGGAACGATAGACAAAACGATAGATTGCTTTCCATTCGGTATATTGATTTTCCAAAGGTACTCTCAAATATTCGGGGCTCTACTTACACTGGTCGGAGGTAAAGCATGTACGTCGCAATCTCGGGATATTCTTTGGATAACGAGCTAAGTTGTACCTAAAGATCTAGTAAATGTTCATTCTTCGCTGCCAGAATTCGTAATTCAAGTTCCATTTGGAGGGACCCATAAAAATAATGTTTAACACAAGTCTGTGATAAGCTTTTGTGTTCTATATTTTTTATTGCTAAGTTTTATTGCTTGTGCGTAGATAAAATTTTAACGCTGCCTTAGAATTTATCGTTGGACTGTACAGCAGTTAGCTTTATAGAAAATGTAATATTTTTGTCAATGACTGCTTGGTCTAAAAATTATAACTTTAATTTAAATGTAACCTCTTTTTCAATGACTTGTGACAAAATAAAAAATATTTCGATTAAAATAAATATTTCTATTCCAGTGCAGCGAAATATTTTCGTACATCTAATCTTAAAATGCATTGGTTTTATTCGTATCGAAGTTTTAAAACCTATGCGACATGTGATTTAGAGCAATTTCCAGCACAGTCTACAGTTCGCTCCCCGAGGTCCCGGCACGGCTGCATTAAAAGAGCAAAATACGTGAGGTTCGTAAGTAGGAGCCAACTGAGTCCCGCGCTCCTAAGCGGCTAGGTGACATTGCGACTCAGGTACAAGGAAAGGGCCGGACTATCGTGCCCATTAGCTGGGCAGTACTCGCTCTGACCGCCAAACCTGCACTCACAGAGCTGTTTCAGCAAGTCATAAAGCGTAATGTTTCAAAAGGTATTCCACCGTATTTTTACAGATACGGATCCAAATGTTTTTCTGCAAACGTTTTGCAAACTCCACATGTCAGCACGCTCATAAATAGACGTAATTTAGTTGTAACAAGTACGCTAGTTTCTATCTAAAAATATATTTTTTCATACATTTTGTGTATAAGGATTTTTGGAAGGAATTTTCAAAGAAGAATTAAATAAATAATACGCGCCTTACCCCAGATGTATTCAGGTCACAGTCGACTGACTTCAGTCTCTTTACGGAGATACATTTATATCCATTTATTTGGCGAATATCCTCAACTGTGAAGCAACGTCGGCGACGAAACGAAACGGATGGATACGTTTCTATTGCCTTTGAGATATTTCATTGGCTTTCACGAATGCGGACGCCTCTGTCTCTTGAACGTCAAATGCTTCCACACTCATATAAGTTGCTGGGTCGTTATTTAATCCTCTAATCTATCATGATATGAAAAATGAAGTTCAATTCTTAGCATCACACAATTTTTTATTTCATCATTGATTTTTCACTACAGCTATAAAATGTGTTTTGCAAAATGCTCTCCAATTTCAATAGGTAACATAAGATCACAAGTAAATCCGAGGTCTCGTGGGCGGGTCGACCGTAGTCTTCCGTACGACGCCTCGACAAGGAAAGGGTTGACCGAGCGAACCGCTGGGCGTGTTATCATGCTAATTATTATATTTCAAAAGAATAACTAAAACATAAAATATACGGCGGGACGCGAGCTGAAATACGGCGCAAACTTACGGAGGCTCTTAGAAAAGAGATGAATGTGATGGCGAAGTAAGAAGCGATCTAAATGTTGAACGACTATCGCACGGGAAAGTTGGAGAAAGAATTTACGGCAGATTTATAAGATGTTAATTTAAATTCTTAATTTATTTCAAAGATTCTTAAACTTTTATGCTGCAGATAAAGTAGCTAGATCGAACCAATTACAAAGCAAAAGAATAAACATAATTCCGACGGCAAAGGCAATTAAAAGCGAATTAATGACATCCATCGTTTCCGATGATAGCATTTCATAAGGGATTTCACGCGTTAATATCAGCAAAATATAATTTAACGTCGACCGTTCAATTCAAGCAGATATTTGCCATCGGCTAGTACGTTTTAAGCGATGGTAAAACAGGTTGCGATAATTGTTACCTTTGTTTTCATATTCAATTCAACGTCCTTTTTAAAGGGGCAAGAATTGAAGTATCCGTTCATTTACGATTTGAATAAAGGACCGGTGTTGTATCATGATTTTATAAAGAAATATAATAAAACATTCAATGGTAGAGAGGAGTACATAAACAGATACAACACATTTTTGGGCACGTTAAGGGCTATTAATCAGAGAAATTCGCAATCAGCTTTTGAGAAAGTGAGGCCTAATAAATATGCAGACCTTAAACCAGAAGACTTGAAGGAGACACCACCGCGGATCGATCCAGAACTTAAGGCCATACTGAAGAACAGAGGCGAACCAAGAGTAGACTCTTTGTACAAGTTTATACAGTTATAAGTTAATTTTAACATACCTACTCATTTTGTATTTTTCAATCGGCAAAGATTCTATAAATATTAAAAAAAAAAATTGAAACGTGTTTTGGAAAGAAATATAACTGGTATATTTATTATTAGCAGGAGTTAATCGCATAATAATATATCTTGAGGAAAAAATCCTGTACCTCTCAAATCCTTTGTTTTCACATCATTTTTAATTTGGTTCAGTGAAGTGACTGTTCTGCACTTGGTGGTAAGTATGGTCAATACTTGTTAATTTAGTCGTTTCATCATTATTATAAATTTATTTTGTATGTATGCATATTATTATTTTTTCATCCTCGTTCTTACAAAAATTTGATTGTATTTAACAATGTGAGTTGTGACTTACAATACCTAAAACCTTAATTTAATTTCTTCAAATACGCTTACTTTTATATTGTTTTTAAAAATACTAGTAGTTTAAACCAATTGCATCCTATAATCTCTTATTCTTAGACTTTCACATAGCTCCTTATTTAATTTAAACACGCTATAATTTCATAATTTATTTAATTTATTGACGACCTCAACAAATAAAGAACCAATAATATAATCCATATCGACGAAAAACCATGGGAGCAAACAGGAATAGAGACTTGCTTTGCCTTCGAATAGTATTACAAAAGGCTAATAATAGGAACAACAATATATTTAGAAGTGTGTAGCACCCTCAGCGAGTAAGTCACTTAAAGCACTAAGACTTCAGAACTGTTCAATTTCTACCAAATTGTTCGGATTTCCGGTTGGATGAGAGATTTTCCCAAAGGGTTAAGCTAGTTTTGAACTCTATGTTTGTATTCAAGCGAGAAAGTTGTCATAAATATTGGAGCCTCTGCTTGTCTAACTTGAACGAACTATATCAAACTGCTTTGTTGACGCAAAAGTTAGGCAGCTCAATATCCTGCGCCTCATAAAGTGAGCGATTATGAACTCAAGTAAACGCTTACGATAATGGAGCCTTGTTGTATTTTTCTTGTCTCTATCCATTTCGTACGAAATATAAGTATTGCTCATTTTGGACTTATATTTCTGATGTTATTTGCTCTAAGTGTGTGTGTTATGAGTGTTGTCAATGAATAATATTTACATTTTTTATAATGTAATTGTTTTAATATTTATAATACGTTTTTAAACTAAGAACCTACATGAACAGAGGCCATTTTATTTTGTATAAGTCTTGGCTTATAAAGTATCAGCGTTCCTGAAACATCAATAAATGAAAAAAGCATAACAATTTTCAGTAACTGTTGAGTCTTATTACAAAAATATCGAGAATTTCGCATTGAAGCTACGTATTGGTGTAGTGTACCGTAATCCTTAGAAAGTCTGCAGGACCGAAAACTCATAAAACATTCTTTTGTTCTATTGGAAACGGGAAATATGATCCGCTCATGTCGAGATGTCTGCGGACTCTTTGCAAAGGTCGTGAAACTTGCGGAATCTTTCGGGCGTCCTTGCATTGGCAATATAGTTTTTTGCAAAACATTTCGTGCAAAACTTGAATTTATTAGAAAAAAATATTGCATATTTCGACGATCCAATATTTTTTATCAGGAAAAAATATTTTCAATATTCCAAAATTTAATTAAATTTGAATTGTGATAACAAATAAATTGTTAAATAAAAATAAATGACCTCTATGATAAAGGTGTTTAATAAAGTTTGATTAAAAATATATTACTTTTGAATAGCATTGATGTGTAAATATGAACTGTTATTGTAAAATGTCAAATCTTGGTCTTGTACGCAATATTGTTCTGCAGTATACGCTGATAGATTTTTACTCATAATCCTATTCATCATTATAGCAGTCGTTACATCAACAAGAACAGCACCGAATTCAAATACTGCATATCTTACAATTTATTTCATTTCTCGCACGGTGATTCTACCTTTACGTTCTTTTATGTTCGCATATCTGGATGGCGGTCGATAGCCGCTCACTAACCGTCAGTGTCCGCGGAACGTGACTTTGTCGCGGTGAGCCCGGGTTTGATGCATTTTTCACAGGAATAGATTTTGCTCGTGGTAAATTGCAAATTTCAACGACGCGTGCGACACATTGCCGCAAAAAACAGTAGATAAAGTTTCAGTTCTTGTGTAAATTTGAAATAATTGTTAAGGCTCCATTGCGTCTTAAAAAATAAAAAGGCGTACATCATAATTTTAGGAAAACTATGTAATTATCACCTAAATACGACTATAAGAAAAAAATTACCAAAAGAAAGTTGCCGATTTTTTTTGCGATATTTTTAGTTGCATTGTGTCTGAAATCACTAATACTACCACCTGGCTTCGTTTTCGGTCGCAGTCTTGATATACCCTGTATGTTCACGGCGGTCGCCGGGCACAACTGGGTTGGACAACCTGTCAAAAATCAGCCAATAGGAGTGCAGAAAAATGTGGCCCGGCACCACCATTTTATATACGTGATTGAAGTACCAGCGCTCCCTCTATATTATATATAGTCTAAGTATATTAGTGTATTACCTATAATGTGTAAACCCCACAACAATGCATCCTTTCAGCTTTATGCTGCCCAGGTAGCTATAGCGCTGATTTTCAATGGGACTACCGCACGCTACAGGCTACAACGTATTAGTAATTTCGATAATATGGTTTTGTATTTGGATTGGTACCTTGGGTATTCTGTACAATTTTGTTCGGCTCAACGGGTTTGTTCATTAATCTAGTTGAATATTTCAGAGCCTAGGTCTTACTCCAGAGGCTAAAAAGATACAAGCATAGCTTTGTGTGGAAACTACGGTAATAATTTCTACACCGAGTGTAAAAAATGCGTACGGGAAAAAACAGCTAAATACCGGATACTTCGACTTATTAATGATTTGTCTACCGACTTAGTTGATAAAATTAGACTTTCTAATTTTAAGTTTAAAATGAAAACGTTCTTCGTTAACAATCAATAAGTTTATCTTGTGGCTGAAGAGAGAGAGAGAGAGAGAGGGAGAGAGAGCGAATGCAATGTTCAATACATTTGGTTGTGTATTTTTGTGGATAGAAAAATATCACATTTACTAATCAATTATAGAATATCCGGCTCTAAAATAACATAACTTAAGTATATTAATTTTTGTATGCAATTTAAAAATGTAATTAATGAAACAGAAATTGAGTGCATTGAAGCACGTAATTAGGTTACATACTTTGGTAAATCGTGTTCAAAATAATGTTTCGTAATGCGTGTGATCTACTAAAATGTTAATTGGAAATTAAATTAAACGAGAAAAACAGATAAAACAAACCTAATTACGCAAAGTAGAACATTTAACGAACAAAATACATGTTATTCTGCAAAACCTCTGTTAACGTTAGAATTTAGGAACAATAGAGTTGTTTAAATAATCCACGATTTATAATTTGTACAGAAGTTCTTCGTCTGTTCACAATCATTGGAATATTCAATTAACGCATTACAAAACAGCGCTCAATCAAAACAAGCGTGTATACTTTGTGCGATAATTATAATTGAATGAATGAAATTAATTCCCCGAGAATATTTTCCGATAATCTCGCGTCGAACCATAAAATGCTTTTAAAGCACAAATTTAACTCAATTCATTTGCAAAGAGTGTTCGGTGAAGTCCAATGTTGTATGAATGAATGCGTCGGCCGTATATGTGGCACAAAGAGAAATTCCACTAGGACCACATTAGCGACGGCTTCTCCGGCTTCGTATAAATGTGGGCAATTTGTGAGAACGTTTATCACCTAAAGAAAAGTTTTGGCGACGTCTGAAACTGCCGTAATTCCGTGCCGAAATTCGAGGGTTAATCACGTTGGTCATACATCAACGCTTAATTTAATACTAGAAACTTTGTTTGGGATTTAGTAAGCATGTGTCGCGCTGATGCCGTCCGTCTTTTAAAACTGGATACAGCGCGGGACAGTTCGAGAGTTCCTTAAGCATTTGAACAACTTTGAACAACATTTGAAGAGTAAAGCCACTCTGTAGATACCTTACACTGCAGTAGGAACAGACCGGCTTGCTCAGTAACATTGTCTCACAGAATGCCGACATGAAGCTACGGCTTTCCCGTAGCATTGCCGGAGGCCCTATGCGCCTTAACTTCTAAAGTCCTTTTTCTTCTCTCTTCGATTCCATTTTGAAAGGCCAGGAACGCATCCACGAAGTGTTGTAGATGATAATGGAAGACAGCAATCCCTTACCATCAGGTGAGCTCATTGCTCGTTTGCCGTTTCTATACAATAGAAAAATCTGCAGATTCATGACCTTCATTATAGTATAAATTATAATAGAGAAACCTTTGTCAGTTTCCCTTAGTCAGTTACACTTTTGTTGCTTTTGAAAGGATATTAGATGATAGTATTCCTCGAGGTAATGGATCTGACAAACTGCATTTTAGCAACGAAGTATTAAAAGTAAAAATCATCATTCATGGTTTAGCCAGTCTAGACAGCAGTTTGTTTCATAATTACTTCTCCGGTCCTCCAAAAGTCTCCATAATATATTATACGTCCGTTTCTCATAGTATACACTCCATCATTTATAGTTTTTGAATATATACTCCAAAATATATATTATTAAAATAGCATTATCTGAATTCTATACACAACGAACAATTTGTTTCGCCATTGTTTCATTAACCTAGTTCATTTGTGAAATGACTTCTGTACCAGAGCACGTTTAGAAAGTGCATACAAACGCCAGAGTTACTCTCCGACGTAATAGGAAGTTTAGTTCGTACCATTCCCAAAGATAATCGTGAAATAATTATTCAAAAATCTAAACGATTACAAAATGACTTCTACGATCTATTTCCAAAAGTCAAAGATTTGGAACCTGCACATAATTAGCATTAATTAATATTTCCTTTGTGTCTTATATTGGTTCTAACTAAGAAGGGTATGATATAATCAATATAATTGGTATTTGCGAAACTGAGCGTTACCCGACAAAAATAAATAAGTCATAAGTGAATAAGCCGAAAGCAGTTTTATGTACTATTGCATTTCGCCGGGTGGACTGACGTTTCGCCGACACAGCGCTCATCGAAGCGTTGCTAGAAAATTTACAATATTTCCCGTAGAAAATCAATTTGGCCCGATAAAGTGTGTCGCGAAGCTGTCTTCTCATCTGCGAAAAAAGTCACGTATTATGGACGCTCCAAACGGCTTGTACAAGAATAATACCACCATAAGGTACGCGATCACGACACGTCGAATTATATAGGATTAAACACACCTTGTTAACAGTATTTTACGCTTTGCCAGTGAATAATGTTTATGCGGTTTCTTAGCGTGATTGGTTTTTATGACGTCGTAGATTACAGTATGAAAGGGTTCCGCATATTTATGCTAAGATGTAGGTACCTAAGCCTATATAAGGGAACGTTACTCTTCTTAGGCTCAGCGATATTTTATTTATATAAGTAGTGGCAGTATATAAATGACTGTAAAAATATTTAAAAAATATATTTGCTTCTAAGCCTACGTACATGTGTAAAAATAGGCCGAGATTCCGAACCCCGGAGGCCAATCAATTTTGCGATCGTTTTCATCTTTCCATTAATTTGTTGAGTTCCCAAAATTTTTGATGACCAAACGTATTTTCATTATGATCGGACGTTCCCAATTATAAGACCGGGGCCCTTGGTTAAATAATTATGATGACGTCATTTGTTATACAATCACCCCCTCCCGTTCCGAAGGCTATCTGATACGATCCTTTCGTTTGCGTCATAAAATACAGTGATTTATTTCGCGTTATAATTTTAGTACATTTTTTTTTTCAAATTCGTTAGCGGTGGTTCATGCTCACTGGTAGTAATAAATCATTCACGGCTTTGAATTTGATGGTATATCAAAAGGGAATCATAAAACAGCCGTGTGGATGGGAAAGAGAAAAAATAAACATAACTTACAATTGGATTTGGTTATGCCGAAATGTACCAAGCCGAAAAATACGAAACACAAATAAAAATTATTGACAGTAAATTCAAAATTAATATTGGTTCTCAGTAAAGACTGCAAACACTTCACAAAATTTATAGATTTCCTTTTCTTCAAAATTTATGTAGTTGGTACATTTTGGCATAATTCGGTCTAATTATTACGGACATTGGTAAAAGGGTAACAGGGAAACAAGTCATGCGTTGTGAAACTTTCTCCTTAGCCGATTGTACTATTATCGACTGCGACTGTACTTCGAATGTACAAATAGAACATATTACTTGTTCGGAATAGTTCTTTACTTCCGTGTATCGTGTGTAACTTTTGAACTTCTTTTAATATTGAAATCACGTCAAATAATGTTCATTCGAAAATTAGAACTGGAGGAAAATTCATAGTTTTGTTATGTTAACTCTGCTTATTTATTTTAAATCACAAAATATTTTTGTATAGTTATGAATGGCACGAGCATGCAATTCGATAAGCAAAACCAAACACCATGAATTACAAGGCAATGCTTGGGCATTCCACTGCGCTCGCCATCCTGAGACATAAGCTGATAAGTCTCATTATGTCCAGTACTTACTCTAGCTATAATGACCTTCAAACCGGAACACAACAGTGTATTTACACTGCTGTTTACCTCTCACATATGAGAATACCTACCACCAGTAAAATTATTTTGTCCATATGAATTTTGACATCTAATATTGGTATTACTAACTATATAGATTATTGTACAATATAATTTATCGTGAAGGAACCTAAAAATAGTAAACAAGAATGTTTGAAAGCATGATTCTATTTTAGAGCTCTTTGGATGTACCCATAATCGCTCATTGCTGAGCACGAGACTCCTCTAGGTCAAATCTAGAGTTCGATTGAGAAGGTATATATGGCATATAAGCCACTATGTAGTCTAATATGGTTATTTACGTAGATAATTATATCATACATACATACAGATACATACATAATCTCACGCCTTTCTTGCAGAAGAGGTGGGCATATGACAGACCAGAACACCCACATTTCGCCTTGTATGTTCCGTCCCTTTGTGTTAGGGGCGAGCCTATCGCGCTATCGGGCACAAATTCCTGACTCCGGGCTGATAATGAATAAAAAATCCAATATCACTTTCCAGACCCGGGGTTCGAACCCGAGACCTCCGTTTTGTAATCGAACCAAATTACAACTACGCAACCGAGGCTGTCATAATGATATCATAATGAAATCATAATCAACAATAATAGACAGAGGAATATATATCGTTTATTTTCTATACTGTATTTCTTTTCAGTGTAAATCTTTACAGTGAAGCAATATGTAGCGATTCGTTCCGCACCTGTCACTACGAGTACATGCTCTCTTCTCTAGAATAACTATATTGTATCACTCCTAATACAATTTCTTAGAAGCTGATTGTATAATCCAGCCAAGTAAACTCAGCTCAATGTTCTTTTCCTTTCAAAAATAATAAATACTGGTTTCAAGGAATATTGTTGTATAAACATACCATTGTTATTTTGCAAATATTGGAGTAGGTTTTGCTTAGATTATAATATCTATATTTATCAAATAATGGAGAATAGTAGAATTTTGAAATAATATGTAATATTATATATCCGTCTTTGATTTAGCATTGTTACTATTTGAGTATTCGCAGAAAACGACGAGATAAATATGGCCAAAAATATACTCTCAATATTCAAAAACTGTGATCTGTCCCCACTAACCGATATTTTTTTCTTAATCTCATCTCTTCCACCAAAAAATGTAGTCAAAGACACTGACAAATTGAAATTAATGAACCAAGGTCCGATTTACAGCACTTCGTTTGTATCGAACAAATTGTGCATAATTAATCTAACACAGTTCCACAGAATAGCTTGTATTCCTAATGAGGGAAAATTTTAATCACCCGGCTTTAGATGGAGCATGGAGAGATTACCGACGAGCCTAACGCATTTAAAGTTCGCCGGAACATTAGATCAAAGGGTAAAATTAAATTCATGCCCTTGAACGTCATATCATCTGACCTAGTTTGCCCATGCATAATATCTTTCATTGCAAATGAAAAAGTGGATTACATCCTACTAGCGAATTAATATGAATATAATATAATTGATTGGCAATCGTGAATAAATATTAACGTGTATAACCCGTCGGAAATATCTGTGAACCTAGCTGGAATGCTGTTCACATTTAATTTTTTTGTGTCCTCCTATCTACTATGTTATTTTAAACATTAAAAACGTTTTGAGATGGATGCGAATTCTATTTTTTATTAGTTTTTCTATTTTAATTCAATTTGTTTTACCTATATTTTGAATTTGCTGATCTTATATTCCAATGACGTTAATTATGTAGGTCCGCAGATATTTTCGACGTGTAATATTTATAACGTTTAAAAGCCTAAAGCGCTGGTCAATGCAAACCATTTATGTTGACTTGTAAATTAAAATTTTCATAGCGTACTTTGGTTCTTTATATTTGATTTGTAATGTCTTTCTGAATATAAGACACGACATTTTAATTTACTAACCGTACAAATATGAGTGTAAATACATATGCATCCAAGTTCACCTCCTTATGAAATCAAGGACGAAAATAAAATTTGTATTGTCTGTATGAGAAAAAGAGTAAATTGTGGGTAGTACTGCAGATTTCATTTTTCCATTGTAACATTTGAAATACGCCTGAAAATATACATAAAAGAAAAGCGAAAACAGAAAACTACGTAGAATACATACTGGCAATGGCTGTTGAAGATTTACTTTTATTCCGGAAGGTCGGACGGCAAGATGCGAGAGGTAGTGATAAATAAAGCTCCCATTCGAAATGTTCGATAGGCCCTTGAAGGGCATATTATTTCGCACCCTTATAGCAAAACATGCCCTGAACCGAATGGTTGTAATTTCACATCTGGGATGCTCCTTTTCTTTTCCTTTTTAATGCAAATTTTCCTCGTTCTACCAGTTTGCAGGAATCTTTCCTTTTATTCAGATATAAGGTTGGATAACGCGAGATTTAATATAGACAGTTTTCACTTACACCGCACCGCTTCCATTAATGAAAAGCGAGATTTTTGATTACCCGATGAATATTTTTTATAACATTTTCAGGATCAAACTGAGAATGTTTAATGGCGTACGACACTCATGAGAAAAGTTATTGGCTATCACGTGATAGAAATCGATTTAGTGGCGCGACGAATGGGAAAATTGCAGAATCAATTGAGCATTACTACCTGAAATAAAACTACGATACTTGTAGATCGATACATTCTCCGGTTGTTTTACGTTGTTTCTAATACAGATAGACCAAATATGATTTTATATTGTTTGGTAATAGTTTATTACAACAATTATGTACTTTCCTACAATGACAATGAAGGCTACATGAAAAAAATGTTCAGTTATTACAAACAGAAATATAATAGAGTTTACAAAAACTCGCACGAAGAATACGGCGCTTTTATGAATTTCATTAGCAATGTTGAAAAAATCGATGATCTCAATAAAGCAGCAATAGACGATAAAACACTCTTTACAATTAACAAGTATTCAGATACCGATGCCGATTACATTAAGCAACATTATGCAATTACTGTCAAACCATGTAAGTAAGCGTTTACATTTATTGTCACACTTAAATCTTGGCAGGAAAAGCTTCCAGTATTTGTTTTAGTCGAATTCATAAACATACGTATGAGTACACATACAAATAGGAGTAAAACAAGACTATAAACCTACATACCTTTTGTAAGAACATCTGCTGGAATTACGTTTATCTACGCTTACTACACAAAATAAAACGGTATATATTATGTATGTTAAATGTTTACAGTTATCAATAAGAGGAACCCAGAAGATGTCAAAGCTCTGAGAGATAGAAATTACCATGATTTGGACGTGACAAAATTCTACGACTTAGATAATGCAGACAATTTGTTTGCAATACACATGAAGAAATACAATAGGAATTACACCAAGAAACACGATAAACTACTGCACTATTACAGATTCGTCAAAACTCTCGTCGAAATCAACAAGGCTCGATATGAGGGCAACAATAATATAACATTGACTGAGAGCGCCGATGTTCTAAAAGAACCCAACGAATATTTTTACTGAAAACAAATCTCAATTCATTATTCATAAGATAAAGGCAACTAATTTTAATGTGGGAGATTTACCAAACAATTTATTACGTAATAGCGAACGATGTTCACGGCAAGAATTATAGGGCTTGTTCCACTCTAAAATGGAGACAAGTAACCAACACACGATATGTCTAGTCCCATTTTCTCAGACAGCGGATTTAAAGGGGTATACGAGTGAACACGGCCCGGCTTTGCGGACTTTTTAAGAACACACAGCCACGTAAACGTAGATTATAGCTAGTATTTCAAGCAATAATATAGGTATATGCATTAGTCGCTGTGTATAAAGTAATACTGGCCGTGCTCCAGTTAACATGTAGATTAAGCAAAGGATAACCCAAATTCTAAAAGTTATGGCTATGAATGTGCACCATGTAGGTATGCCATATTTTAAACAGCAATCTAGATTAGCTACACCATGTTATGACTGGTATGATGCATAAACAGCAGAAATTCAACTCGGTTTGTTTAGAAAGCCGCTAAAGTACTTCATTACTGTACATTTTTTATTATTTGCTGTTTAAATGGCTTACCTAAATGTGTAAAATGATGTAAGAAACTGAGAGTTTTGTATTTAGGTTTCTAGAATTTATTAATACTTTGTTGTAGTATTTTGGGTTCGGATTTAGGATGACGGTGACCTTTATTGGCTAAAGACTCGTATCCAGACCAGTGGCTGACTGCTGTCAATGGAATAAATTTTGTTTTTAACCGAGTCAGGAGTTCCATAGAAAGAGAAAGAAAATGAGAAAATCTATGGATGATAAAGAAATCTGACATTAGGCCTTTGGCATTAGGTTGACTTAAATTGCAAGATAGGTCACATGATGTGGAAAGAGGCGCGTGCTTACCTGTAGCAGTGTATTGAAATATAATTATAAAATCATAGAAGTAAAACGACATACCTATATTCAAATCACAATAGAACTGGAACGAACAATCATTTCAAAAACGAGAACATCGCAAAAAGGTCAGATCTATTAATAAACATGCACAAAAAGGAGCACCTTATATTCGATTGGTAAAAAGCGCGCAGCAGTTATGTCTGATCCCATTCAAGTGAGCGGCGGATTGAAAGCTTTACACTGAACGTTATTCCGCCACTACGGAATTTCTCCAGGGATGAATCTTTGTAGTACATAGTTGGAACAACATACAAACGTCGTTACATTTAGTATCTTACCCGCTGTTCCGTCCTGAACCCAACCTAACTACTGCGCCCGACTCAATGTGTGTCTGGAGAAAATTTTGAATATAAACAAATCCATTCATATTTTCGTTTGTATACGGTTTAGGGTGATTTTATTTCGTATTTTCATGATCCAGGTCAAACTTAGAAAACTGTTAATACAGTTATGTTATACTTATGAAAGAATAACTTAGTTTATCATTAATTTAATGTATTGTGTTGTGTAGTATTGTTGTAGAAATTAAGTTATACAAAAACAAAAGAACGCTAACGTGCCTCCAATTTATGACGTTGAATTAATGCCAAATCTCGCGCACGTTTGGCGAAAACATTGTTCATTCAATTCATACGAATTTGCTAACAACTGATAGGCATTGTTTACTTACTTTATTAATTTTACATGTAGTTGATTGCAAATTGTGTTACGCGAAAAAACATTGAAATAGCTAACACTGGTGTTTGATAACGATGCACTCGTTGTGACGGTGTAATAATCTTGATACTCTGACACTAAAAACTTCAAGGAGCCAATAAAGCAGGCATCGGCCGTTTTATGTCACTTTATCTTACGAGGTAATATCATAGAATCACAAACCACGTTATAAGGATCAATAATATAGAAATTTACGGTGTCGTCTTACACCGGAAAGCTATAATAAACGCGGAGTGGCGTGCTATGGAGCAATGGTAAGTGTGTAGAATACGTAAGTGGTATATCTACTCCCTTTATATTATTTAAATGGTATCTTCGTTTAACACAATAAATTATTTTGCAAACATAATACGCGGAATATTTCAAAGCTATAGAGCAGACTTGATTCTGTTAAATGAGAGATAATGGTATTATCTCGAAACTACAATATAATATTAGGCGGTAATGGAAATACCATTAGTTGCTGTATATTCATTGAGAAATCAGCTAGAGTGGACATTGCAAACAAGATATGTGCGCACCCCGCTTGTACTAAACAGTACCCAGAAACCAAGAAGAGTGAAATGGAAGACAGTATTGCAGCGAGGTAGTGACAGAGGCAGAAACAGAAATAGCGGTACATGTACCGCTATTTGAAGCAAACATTTTTTTTGTGTGTCTCCTCTTATTCTATTGACTTGTCATAAGAGCTATTTAATTGCCTACGTGACCAATAAACGAATTTAATTTAATTTAATTTAATTTTATTTCATTATGCAATATATGTAGTTATATTGCCGAGCTTGTATTAAATTGTAGATAAAGAAACGCATTTATTGCCACTAGTATCAAAACTACAAGGAACATATTGGTATCAAAAATATGTTTTTGCAAGCAATACAAATATTTGGTTCGATGGGGATACAGATTTCACAGTCTCTGAATTTATCATTTTATTAAAACTTCTTTCTGGGCCAACCATCGTTGTGTACATTTTCAAGTTAATGAATAAAATGCAAATTAGTTATTTGATATTGAATTATCTATTGTTCGTTGAAACTTGGATAACCAGACCTAAATAATTAATTATGTATTCAAATATGATTTTCTTCTACGTTTTTTGTAAGTTTTTTAGTAGGGCTGGCTTTGACTTCATTCTCTGTGTTCTTTTTCTTTTTTTCTATATCAATAATGTTCATAACTAGAGGATTATTAAGGTGAAGTGGCAGTGAACAGGGCAGATAGCGCGGGAAACTGAAGGTAGATGAGGCCGAAAAGGAGCCAACAGCGGAGCGTCGGGCGTCCCACGAGGTAAACAGACTGCGATATAAAAGTTCCACAAAGACGATTGATGCAAACTGCTTCCAACATGTATTTTAGAAAATCATCAGAGGCGGCCTTTAAAGACCGTAAAAAAATCGTTCAAGACCATAGTCCACCACGTTGGATATATACTAGTTTGCGGACTTCACATACCGTAAAGAATGTTATTAAGATATCTATGGAATGTAGGTTTCTTCACGATTACCATCCTCCGTAGTCACTATATAGTACAATGGGTATCCAAAGACCTATCGTAATTCTTATCAGGAGCTGTTTCCTTTACGCCTGTATATTCGCATTAGTGACCAATAAAATAATAATATGGCCTGTTGGTAAATGGACTAGACGCGACTGCCAGCATGTTCACGATGGTTGCGGGCAAATCCAAGGGCACACCTCTGACTTTTCGGAGTCACGTGTGTATTGATAGTCAATCACCACTCACTATAACGGTGAAGGAAAACACCGTGAGGAATACATGCATACCATAGCAATTTATAATAAATTTTATGATATGTAAAGTCCGCCAACCCGCACTAGGCCAGCGTGGTGGACTATATGGCCTAACCCCTCTCAATCGTACTCTCAATTGTAGAGGAGGCTCGTGCCCTGCTGTGGGGCGTATACGGGCTGATATAGAAAATAACAGCAAAAAGTTTTAGCTCGTCACGTGTCTAGTTACATTCGGTTTAGAGTTGGATTTCGCAGCTTTGGCCGCGCGAGTAAACCGGCAAAATTTATCTTTTAACTGTACTCCGCTTTGAGGCATGAGCGTTTCGTTTATTTAATAGTATTGGATATACACTGGAACTTTTATACAGTTTTGCTGTGCGTAAAAGTAAGGTTAGTCGAGCTAGCCGTGTTATCACTTTATAAGAATCGATATTTTTACTTAAAGTAGCTTATGTTCACTGAATTTGGATAAACGGTGTTCTTTGGCAAGCGAAGCCGGTGTTTCTCGAAATGGTCGGGACCCGTTGTTGTCAGTCAGTAAATTATGACTTCATTGTCGCGTTTCGTTCGGTGAGATTTCCAATGGCCCTTTCTTCTTCCCATTATCATTTTTAAAAGGGTTGACATGAGGCTGGTCATACACAACATAATATAAACCTTAATCTATGTGCAATACCTTCATCATAATTAGTTTTAAGCACAGGAAGTCTATTTAAAGCTTCGTCCAAAGATTTTTAAAGCGATTTGTTGGAAGCTACATGAAGCGTTACAGACTTTAATATTTTCAAGCGCCAAGCCACGTACGTGCAAAATGGAAGCAGGTTAAAAAAGCCCGGGCAGTTTATCGTAGCAAAAGTGACGTTAAAAAATCCGGTTACCTAATATCTTGGTTATATTAGCGCAGAGATAAGTAGCCGGGCGAAAAACTTGCAACGAACAGGTGCCGCGAGTCGTGTTACTAGTCCGAGAGCCAACACACTTGACATTTTATGAGCTCTAACGTCCCTAAAGCACTCACATAAACCGCTAAAACTGTTCCTCTTTCAACAAACCCGTCTTCAAGCCGCGTATACCCACACCCAATTTCTCACCACCGATTGGATGGGTCAAAGTGCTAACTTTTTGTTATTTGACACGTATGAAATTTCAGTGTTATGTAGGCGTAAAGTAGGCAAAAGTTTACTGCCCGCCGGGCGTGGAATATGACGTATGAGGAATAAATTACTTTCACTCCTTGTTGGGTGTTTGTCTCCGCGGGAAAGTTGAGCGGTGGCAATTTTTTATCCGTTCGAGAATTGTTTGGTTGATCGTGAAATATTGCCGTTTGATAAGTTGTACCACTCAGTTGTATTGGACCCTTAGCGGCGTGTTCCACACCCCATTCAATCGTATTGAAATTGAAAATGATTCTATTACTGAGAAATAACCTTTGAGCGTGTTATTTATGTTTTCTTAAATTTGTTTGGAAAGGTAGGCGATATTTATTACGTATGATTTTCTACGTCCAAAGGGAGCGATAGGAAAGCAGGGTAAATGGGAATAAAACTGTTCGAGTGATTAGGTATGAAATATGACATCATTATGTATTGGAAATCATAGACGTATTTATTTCCATATTAGAGAAAGAAAATATTAGTTTTTTTTATTGCAGTAAATGGCGAGATGAGCATGCGATTCGCCTGATGGTAAGCGATAAGACCGCTCAAGAACAGTAGGAAAACTAAACAACACCATGAATAACAAAGCAATGCTTGGCATTCCACTGCAAGGCGACAATGTCCTTCAAAGCGGAAAACAACAGTGCATTTACACTGCTGTTTGGCGGGAGAAATAAACATTGTGGTGGTACCTTCCCAGGCTGCCTCTAAACTGTGAGAGACTTACATACATACATACTAGTGATGTAACGAATGTTAGTTTTCTCACATTCGCGAATGCGAATGCGGATGCGAATATTCATATCTAACATTCGCGAATACGAATGCGAATGCGAATGTTGTTTTTCAAATTTGGCGCGCAACATTTCGGGCCAGCCATGTTTAAAACGAACATAGTCGAGCATGTCGAGCCGGCCCGTGCTTTGACAGGTTGAATGAACAAATTTAGTAGTTATTAATAAATATTGTTTACTTCACCGTTAAAGTCAATTTAGTTAGTCGTTGATAGTCAATCACCACGCACTTTAACGGTGAAGGAAAACATCGTGAGGAAACCTGCATTCCGTAGCGATATTAAAGAATTTCTACGGTATGTAAGTCCGCCAACCCGCACTAGGCCAGCCTGGGGGACTATATGACCTAACCACTCTCAATCGATTGTAGAGTAGGCCCGTGCCCTGCAGTGAAACGTATATGGGCTGATATAGATAGATAGATTGTTTTCTTAATTATTGTAAGGAAGAAATTGTAATTTTATTTACAAGTATGTAGGTATTTATTATTTTGTTTTCTTGAGTATGTTTATTAATTGCATTGAAATATAATTGAAAATGAAGGTTTTAAAAATATAACATTTTGGATATTAAATGTTTAATTTTGGTTGACTATTTTTTATAACTGTTAATAGCATTTGGTTTTGCTAAAAAAAAATAGAAGCTATAACTTAATAAGTACAGTCAAAAGACTTACGAGGCGTAGATATTATCAATATTATAAATAATTAAAAAATACGCTAATTATAATAGTTGTATTATTTTTCCAGAACCATCAAAATTTTTATAAATTTCCTTTTTATTTGTCAAAAACATTCGCTTAACATTCGCTTCGTTTCTTGCGAATACGAATGCGAATGCGAATGCCAAAAAATATGCGAATATTCGCGATTCGCGAATGCGAATGCGAACATTCGTTACATCACTAATACATACATAAACTCACGCCTTTATCCTCGAAGGGGTAAGCAGAGGCACCACTAGGACACCCACATTTCGCCTTGCATGTTCCGTCCCACGATGTGATAGGGGGCGAGCCTATCGCCATATCGGGCACAAATTCCTGACTCCGGGCTGATAATGAATAGAAAAATCCAATATCAATTTGCCCGACCCGGGATTCGAACCCGAGACCTCAGCTTTGTAACCATACCGTAATACAACTACGCCACCGAGGCAATGTGAGAGACTTACCGCCAGTATAACTACTTTAATTCTAAACTCAGTTGACAAGTTCAATCCTCGTGTAACCCTGCATTTTTTTTCACCGCATTAGTAAGGTGGCGGCATACATAATGAATCCATATACATAAAAAAGAAATTTAGCAATAACTTGAATTAATCTCATATGTTGAATATTAAATGCTCCCAATAATCATCGGCTAGCCCTACTACGGCAATACTCTTCTATCGTGTGTAACAGATACGACGAAAGACTTTTCTATCTCATATTATCATCCAAATCTAAAAAAAATCGAATCGAACCTGCGGCCTGCTATTCCACAGCCGGCGTCCTAACCAACTGCGTTTGAATCTGAATAAGTAGATAGGTTTTTCGAATTTATGAAAGAGACACTGAAATCGCCACAGAAAACTGTGTACTGTGACTGGCCACATATAACCATTTAAATTAAAATCACTCATTAAAAAAAAAGCATAAATAATATCATAATTCGAATATCGAATTTTAAAATATGGGATTGGCCTTGTTATCGTATTTTTTTTCTAATGGTAAAACAGTAAATTAAAATATAATTTATTTTATTGTAGACGTATAATCGTGGGGAAAATTATAATATAGAGTAGTGTTTGTACCCTTGAATAATGAGAGTAGAAAAAATGCCAAGTGAGTGTTATATGATAATAGAATTGATCAAATAATGACAAGGGTTTGACAGTCAAATTTCGTGCCGGAAGACGTGGCACATAAAAAAATTGACGTATCCATAATTTCAACAGAAATGGTTGCTCTGAAGAATAAAGTTATTACTCCACAACAAAAGAAAAGAAACATTCAAATTGCATATTAAAAGACATTTACTACATGTACAAAAGAATATCCAATAAGTTTAAATATATAAAACACGGTCTCTTTTATATGTGTGTAATTGAATGTACATAATATAATGTGTTATAAATTATTACCTACCTAAAGTTTATGAATCATCGGCGCGGCGAGGCGTGACAATGTGATCGCGGCGCGGCGGATGGCTGCACTCCTCCAAACCGAACCTAAAAAAATTTAATCCTGCTTTGGTAACATTGTTATTTGTATTTTTATTTTTATGTTATTATTTTGATTATTATTGTTATTATTATTATTTTTCCAAAATATACTTTCACATATTATAATATTTTATATTAACGGAGTCAAATGCAAAAATAAGCAATTTGCACTTACCTGAGATGTTTGTTTTGTTTTACATTTTATTTTGTTTTGACCTGCCTAGTCGATATAGCCATACTGGATATAGTAATGATTTGCGAAGCCCCAGCCGCACGCTCTGGGCCAAATGTTACATAACTGAGAAGCGTCCTCTCACGCTCCTGCCGTCGGACGACTGCATTATGCTTTTTATTTGATTTTTGTTGTGCAATGTATATACTCGCGCAGATGTGCCGCGTCGCGATAATGGGTAATACGCATGCGCATTGCGCAAACTAGTTGGTATGGCGTGTGAAAGCGGGACGGAACATTTAAGTTATTTGTTTGTTACTTATACCCATATATATATATATGTACTTTTTATTCATTTATTGTAACTTTTTCTTTATATGGGTTGATTGTATAAAATTGTGTTATAGGTATTTTGTTACGTATTTGGTTATTAACTTTGTTTTATTTTAATCTTTAATTATAAGTTGTTATCGTAGTTTAGTGGCCGACGTTCGCATGTCACTCTAGGTGACCACTGAAAATCAGCGTTGCGCTGTGGCTCGTGCCTTGGTGCAACATCTAAGCTGAGTGGTCACCTACTTTGTCACAGCGATGCGACGTGCATTCTCATTTACAATAAATATTATTGTTTTTATTTTTTATTTTTTATTATGTATGAACATTGTATATATAAATTTTTGTTAAGCGTTGTATGTGCGTTGTATGTTGTGACAAATAAATATACCTTTCTTTCTTTCTTTCTTTCTTTCTTTCACAATGCCCCGAACTGAATGTGGGTGTCGGAACTACGTGTACTGGCGGCAGAAAATTACTCCCGCTAGAATTTGAGTACAAGGATATTATTCTACATTGCAGATAAATTGCTTACAATCCTTATTCTTAAACAAAAAATTAAAAAGTTTCAAATCGGTAAGAAATAACTCGTATTTAATTAAATGTTTCCACGTGATTAAGCTAATTAATAAAACTCCCGGATTTTTTTAACACTCCGTTAATCATTCGAATAAACAAACTGGATCTCATTTTATCAATTGTCAAAGTTTAAAAACTTAATCCACTTAAGGCCCTTTTAAGGGGAGACTACACTGCGCATGACATTACCCTAGCGGGAAAAACCAAGGACATTAGGCGGTCGGCCCGAGCGAGCGAAGCACGGCTGCCCGTCTCTACCATTCAAATATGGAATACGAACGCGCTCGGTGACTTGTAAATAACTGGCAACTTTTAAAACAAGAATTTTTCTCCGCGTCTAAATTTCGAATTGAAAAATGTTAAAAAGTGCCGAAGTGTAGTTTTTTTTTTCTCAGAGACGTAAAAACGGTGATATAAATGATTTTATAATGTGACTAAAGTTTTACTTTAAAAAAATAGTGAACGTTATGGACGTAATATAATGTAATCAATGATGATCATCAGCCGCTACGCGAAAATGAAGTTTTTGGCACTAATCGCGTTGTGTGGTAAGTAACTCTATATTACGAAGGTGATATTAAGTTATAAAAATAACCAGTGTTTTTAAAAGTTCCTGTAATGTAATAATTTTCATAAAAATATATTCATTAAAATTAAAATGCTGCACAAGCATTGTTGGAGGAAAATTGTCTTGGTTATAAAAATGCATAAATTAATGAATATTCATGGTTCGTTACAAGAAAAATGGTACATTGAGTGCGGAATACATAAAATTATTAAGCGACTTTCATGCTAAATTGCAAAATAATCTTTTTCAACGTTAACGGGTACGAAGACTACGTCATAACTACCATTCTTTAGATATTTTGAATTTAGATGTGTGGTCTAAAGGACCCGTTGTGTAAGAGTTGCGAGTTATCATAATTGTATGTCCGCCTAACCCTCCACCCTCGATAATAGGGCGTGAGATTTATGTTTATGTCCACAATAAACGGCGCGAAGTTTTAGTAGGGGCCTGAATGACCGGCAGCTAACCTGACGTCATTTCTTCACATATTCCCTATAAATATAGTTTAGTACGGTTCCAACCCTCGAAACGCTAACCCCTAAAATACTTATCTGTTTGGTCGAATATATCCTAAAAGGTTAGAGCCTATAAATCCCGGCTAATAATTTAGTTTCGGTTTCGCATTACCTTCTCTCGTAAATTGCTTTTTTATGTTGACACCGAGTTTATAGCTTTGATTATTTTATTTTTGGATGAGAATATGATTTATCAATATAAAATAAATTTTTAATTTCCATCCGGATTTATTTTATTTATTTGCTTTAATTTATTTGGAGAGTACGGAATAGTCGTGTTGAAACATTAAATTTATAGCCACTTAAGGGTGAGCGTAAATTTTAGGGAGCGCAGTCGAATACAGTCCGATGAACCAATAAAATTTGAATATTTTGATAGCCTAGACATAACCTCGTGCAGAGCATCATTCAAATTCATTGAGTACGGCTTAATTTCATTCTATATACCACGAGGTATCTACGTTTTATATAAGGGATAAATTTCTCATCTGGGAATTGCTTATAACATGCATACAAGATAGTATAATCAAGGAAAGTATTTGATGTTTGCTGTTATATAAATTTATATGTATATAGACATATTTAATGGACGGTGCCATGACGGCATTAATTGAAACCACATACAAATTGTCGCGTCAACAATTTCCACGCGCAATTTCAATTTTCACCTAATTTTGTCCAACAGTATATCTACTGAACTTTCTAAAATATGGATTCTTATGTCAAAAATAGTTATTATCTTATTTGTACTATTCTGTGGTGAGCACAGGATTTCTACACAGTGTAATCTGTAGTGAATTTATAAGTTTTATTGAGAGAAGGATTTTCTCATTTACTCAGTTTCAAAATATTTTCTTTATTTCGAAGCCTATCCTATTTTAGCAATATACTTCTAAATTATTGTGATTAACTCGTACGTCACATACACACACGTATTTTAATGAATATTGTTAAATGTTCTCATGTCTGTACCACTTTGTAAACATCTGTATATGTACTATGTATATTTATTAATGCGACATTAAAACAGACAGGAAGAAAATTGATTGATATTCTTAGCGTAAAGTATTAATAATATGCTCAGTCTTGTTCACATGAAAGGGTTACGCAATGGGTGCATTTGTTGACAAGAAATTAATTGCAAACGGTCTCAAATTGAATTGAAGGAGGTGAGTTTTAATGAACTAAATATTAGAAATTCACCTCACGTATCAATAAGACGATAATACCAATATTATACTAAAGTATTGGTAAATAACAGTCAGTACGCAATACATTAAAACGCCTAACATTATACATTACTTATAATACATGTAAAGAAAAATCGTGAATATGATACGTGAGGAACCAATAATTAAAGCCTGCATAACGATTGCAATTGAATATAATCTCATTCAGACGTAATAACAAGCGCAGGTCTAATAATATTAGCCCAGTTTCATATCCAAACTACTAACCATTATTGGTCTCCTCAACTGTTAAGAGGTCTAAAGCCTTACCATACTATGTTGGAATATTGCGGTAGGTGTCGCAGGCCTTAAAAATAACTGTAGGTATAGTACGTAAGTAAAGTATACAGGGTATATCAAGACCGCGACCGAAAACGAAGCCAGGTGATAGTATTAGTGATATCAAACACAATGCAAGTATTTTTTTCCTAAATAATGATGTACACCTTTTTATTTTTAAAGACGCAATGGTACGTAAGGGTTTAAATAATTGTTTTCGCAGAAACTAAGAATTTACCACATAAAAAAGACGCTTTTTAAAAAATTGCAAAAAAAATCTATGGCTTATTTTGGGAAATTTTTAGTTGCATTGTGTCTATAACCACTAAAACTACCACCCGGCTTCGTTTTCGGTCGCGGTCTTGATATACCCGGTATATAGTACTTTAAGTTCATAACTTCACAAAGCCAAACGTGAAACTAGTTTAAACTTTAAGTATTAATTGTATTCGCTACAATTGTGGTTACCATAATCAATTAGCATATTATGCAACCTTGCGTCTGTTAATTTAGGTTAATAAAATAATGTCATAAGCGTTAAATTAAGTCACTGATAGTACCCCAAATCCTTATGAGTCCGTGTAGGTAAATAATCTTTAACTACATTAATAGTTGAGTTTATTATAAATCTATTCAGGGAATATGCCTTATCTTTTATTCCGCTAACTGAAAGTAGGTGAGCCTATTGAGACCACCTAGTTTTTATCACGTATTTAGGTCTCACAGAATCGTGTCATATAACTTCAGTATAAATGAGTTTTTTAATTTACAAACACGCGATGATTTAATAAATTAATTTGGCCCTTGTGGGTTAAATTGGTTTTAAAAGTTTTAGTTGAATTCGGAAATAGGTTTGAAAAGTTATATTGCGATGTAAGTGTACAATGACTGTATATAAAGGTACGACAAAAATATATGTCAAATTAAAGAATTAATTAATATAATATGTAAAATTACTGGAGTATTTGAGCTCCTGCTATAGGCTGATTATGTTATTAGTCTCTTAGGTTCTTGTGTATTGCGAGGTTTATGATTCGATTCTCAAGTCAGACTTGTTCGCTTTGATTGAGTACGATACGAGATGCTCTGAATTTGATTTCCGAAAGGGATTGATATGACGCGGTCGGTCGTAAAATTGTAAGCCGAATGATTTTGCATCGTGCATAGCAATCGTTTTGGGGTGACCATGAAAGTATGGGATAGAGTTAAGTGAACAATTTATGTGAGGGGATGATCGTAATTCTTTTCGTAACTGGTTACATACATGATACTAGTGGCTCGGCTCGGTTTCGTCTCGGTGTTGATACTTTTGACGGAGAAACCGTTTTTGCAACTTTTTTCAATGCTTTGCTTAGTAGTAAGCATAGAGTTATGTTTTATAGCCTTCGTATAGCAATTTATGGATTAGTTTTAAAATATCTATTGGTTAATATATTTTCATCACAATTGCAAAATAGTAAAAGCCAAAAGAATAATAGTTTATTAAAATTCATAATTCATATCAATATGAATATAGATCCTAAGACAACGAAGGCCAACAACAAGCAGCTAAAAGTTTAGTTTTATTTTCAATAAAAATAATCCTTTTTTCAAAGAGTATTTTTTTTTTAATTGTTACATATAAGGAAAAAAAGATAAAAATCATCCTTACAAAAGTACGGCTTTGTAACTTAAAACAATAGCACTCAGTATGAAATAAAGTTTTTTGGAAAATTTTAATTCTGCACACAGCAGTCTCATTACACAGACGCCAAAGCATTTCAATTTGCGAAATTTCAAGAACAAAAAACTTGTGCTCTTTGACAGTACGAATTAAAAGTACGTGAACCTAGTGTTTTGTTCAAACCATTTTGTGCAACTTTTTGGTAGAAGAGCCTCGATTTAGATAGTTTTACGCTGCTTTTTTTGGCTTTTTGCAGTGGTTCTTAAGTGTCAAAGACATGTTTTAGACATCAGTATTATTACAAATAAGTTAAACGCGCGATGAAAACGTGAATAAAAATTATTCTATTAGAAATTCATGTAGAGTATTGAATATATTAAAATATGGTTTAAAAATTGTTTATATTTAAACACAGGCCGATGGTTTTAAGGCATGTTTATGATTAAACCCATAGATAATACTTATAGACTGACTTTTGTTTTTAGTGTGGATAAATAAAATTGGCAAAAAGCCTTAACGATGGATATTGTGATGATAACGGTGGTTTGATGGGTGTCAAAATAAACAATGTTTAAACACAGTTTTGCAATGCAGCGTTAGACAAGACTTTAAACGGAGTATTTAGGATTATACACAGTTTAGTTCAACTCGTGTTTAAAGGGGTCTAAAGTATTATGTAATACATGTTTCTGTAAGGAGTGTAATGTTGTATAGGTAGAAAAATTTACTGCAGAAAAAATTCAAAGCATATATAAGAGCTGATTAACTTTTAGTGTTTGTTTATTTTAAAGTAGTCTTGAAAATTGTTTCAATATTATAATTTAATATTCAAAACATACGCCATATTTTTTACAATAAATACATTTATTGCTAGTTTAAAACTTCTCATTGGCTTAAGTTTAGATTGAAAACTTCAATTTCTTGATTATTTTTCTTAGATTTATTAGTTTATGAAAATTACTTTTTACACGGTTTTGGACATGACTTTTATTATTGTTGAAATTTTTAATGCATGTAACATTTTAAACTCGGACATGAAGACAGTCCGTGATTCAGTGAACCTTGAATTTGAGGAATTCTTTGAAGTGGAATCGCATTTTGTATAACTTGCCAGAGCGTATGCATGTAGTCTTTATATTATAGTATAATAGCCTTTTAGGAGACTGGCTTACTTGGGAGTCACGTCATACTTTTATAATTTCATCTCCGTCCTTACTAGGAGAGCATCTGCTTCAAGTCATGATGGCTTTTTCCATCAAATTGTCATAATGTATTGTGTTGTATGCTGTCATAATATATTGTTGTATGTTGTATAGATAATAAAAGCATTTTTCTTTACTTTATAATATTGACCTTACTCGTAACAACACTTCTAGTATCGAAAAAAGACATATCAGACTATATAATTTATAATTGTAATGTATATTTGCTATGTATATTTGTCTAACAGTCCAGTAAACTACCAGGCGTAACCGATAGGACCGCAACAAAATTAATTACGTCAAGTTTGAAATCCCAAGGATATGGAACTAGTGAGCAAGTTTTATAACATTTATTCTCATAGGCCCAGAGGTGTTTACAAGTTTCAAGTGCGTAGAAAATATTAAAGTACTGTGTAAACGGGACGGCTGTAAGATTTACTGCTAGGGGATTCGTACCCGAGAAATGCTCGCGAAGACTCAAAGAAATTGTTTATCACATATTTTCCGGATATTACAGTTTTTAAATTGTGTCTTTTCTGAATAAAATTAAGTATCATCGTGTACACAACATTATCAGTCACATTATAAGATGGTAGAAACAAGACTATCAAAAACTACAAATTGTATTTTACGATTTCAATTAATGTATTTTCTCCTCTCTGTGTCCCGATCATGCTACTCGTCTTGTATCACCGTGGGAATCAAAAACTTTGAAGGAGTTTCGGTCTAACGACATTTAGACTCGAAACAAATAACTGTTTCGGATACCCCTGGGATAGAATTTATATGTTCCAATGAGTACGGGACTGTGTACTGTTGAGTATATTTCTTTATTATACAATTATAATAAGTAGATATAAGATTCTATTCTATTTCACCATATTAATACAATTCAGCTAGTACCTGTGTAGTGTGTGTACAAGTCTACTTGCAGGCTAAGGGTTTTGTGAACTGTTGAGAAGAATAGGCCATAGTCCATCGCGTTGTTGTATTACAGATTAACGTACTCTATATACGAGATAAATCCTTGATAATATCGTAATGGAATGCTGGTTTTCTTACGATGTTTTCCTCTACCGCCAAAGCGCATGATAATTGACAAAAAACGCATCACCCCAAGAAGTCAGATGTGTGTGCCCTCAGCCCAGAGATTCGAACTTTGCCACCGTCTTGTCTGTTCACGGCGGTTTCGTTACTATAAGGCCACCACACATTCAGATCGATTAGGTATACCGGGTATATCAAGACCGCATTAGGTATACCTGTATATAATATTTTATTTATCATTCAAGTCTACTTTCAACCCATTCTAAGAATCAAGACCTATCTATCCATCCCAGGTAAAACAATAGCGTAACAAGCCGAATATACGATAGACAAAGTCCACACGCTCAATATCCTTCATATGTTTACATGAATTCGGGCCAGAGATTACCAAAACATATGCCCGCTTATAACGCCCGTGATAAAGTATAAAGGGCCGCTGGATCAAATTGCGCGGACGAATCTACGTAGTCAGAACGTAGTCAACTGTACATTATGATAAAGCTACCAAATAGAAAATGCTGTATTAGCAAAATTGCGGATTTCTCACGGTCCAGTTGTTTTGTCGGATTATACGGAGTTCGAATGATGCGTAGACTGTGACAGGGTTGGATCTTTGTGGCTATTTTCAAGAATTTACATGGCGAAACTAGTTTTATGTATGATCAAGTCAAATTCATGAAACTTTTATCGAAAAAAGTATGTGTGAAAGAAATGCATAACATTAATCTTAATAAACGATTTAGTAATTAATCTTAAACTAAATCAGTGCATCCATTGTGAAACTGTGTAATTTGTATCAAAAAGTTCGTAATTTTAACTGGGTTAAAAACAAGCCATACATGATTTGTACTTTTAAAACACAAATTCCAAACCATGCACATCCAGATAAGTTTCTAAGTAAATTTGTCCGTGCCAAGACTTAACCAGAAATTTCCGGCGCAAAAAGTCAACTTTATAGACACTGCGCCAATTGGTCTTCAGTCTTAAACATACATGAATATGACGATACAAAGTTACTATAACATGATAAATGCGGTGCAATCCTAATGGCTATCCATGTAATTATGTCGACCTGTTCAATACCCGGCCCAAGTGGATCCGAAATTTATATTTAGATACTTTCACGGGTTTTCCGAAGTTTCCGGGTTTTGTTTTATTCTGTAAAGTTGAACAATTCCTATTTCAATGCAATTTAACATTTATAATTCGAATAAGGGCACATCAAACACGGAGAATTTGAAATAATGTCATATTATCTAAGTCGACTATCAAAGTCGGTATAGGTTATCAAAAACTTGTTGTTGCCATTTCGTGCGTAAAAACATGTATTGTAACTACGTAAATAAGCTGAACCGTGACCTCTGTGAATGTTAATAACTACATTGTGTCAGATAGCCGCGGCAGCTCTGTAAAAAAAAAACGATCATAATAAAAAATAAGTCTCTAGTTCTATTCTTACATTGAAACAATTGTTTGTCTCATCAATATAAGTACATTAAATCAATTGGTTTACAGTTATGCATAATTTTGGTCCTGGTCCCACAGTAAGATAGGTATTAAACTAGTGCCGTTGGTATCTGAAAATTACCAGATATCTTGCGATCTCACAACGCCTAGATCGGAAACTGAATATTTATGATTCACGCAAACATGTTTCTTTACGGGAATAGAACCCCGACCTCTGGTTTTACAGACATAAACCCTTACGATACAGTTACTTATGTCGTGGATGCATATTATACTCATACTGACATCTGAATTCGGTAAAAATGTCTGAAATATTTATACATCTACTAAGTAAATACCTATGCAATTTTTTGCTATGATGTATTAAATGTGTTTTCAATCTACTCGTTAATGACATACGCCCTTTTCACATGCACTGGTTGTAATGATCCGCCTATGCCTTTACGCATATCACGTTGTAAGCCCATTCCGGAAATAATTACAATGGTGCGGTATTTTAATCCCTTCAAAGAGAAATACTCCAACAACATCCGTCGACAAGTTCGTTAACGTCTTAAATTAATTTTCCCCTAAAATTTGTCAATTGTCGTCGAAATTAAACGAAGTTTGTCGTTTCTTGACAATGTGCGGCTGGCTGCCGGCCAAACATTATTTTATTCCGAATCTACTCTTTGTTTATGGGAATGCGCTGGGCTGGAAGGATTTTTTATTCCAGTTTTCGGGATTGTCTGGGCACCTGATTATAATTGTTGGCAAGTAAATAAGGTTTTTTGAGGAGTTTTATGCCTCTGTCGTTTTTACAATAGGCGCAAAATAATTATATAACTATGTTGAAATATAACATACGGAGACATCTGTTAGCATGGTCCATATCGCCCAACGTACGAGAAAATGTCAATAATACGCATTTTCACTCGATTTCTGGTGATTCGTGTATTCAAAGCCTGTAATAAAAGTTTCCGTATACATAGCATAAATTAATAGTTCATATCCGTCTAGATTAATAATAACCACATACCATGCCGCATGCCGAGTTTCTCTCCTCGAGAACCATTACAAAAACCGTCTCCGAAGCAATAAAGCGAAAATATTTTAGAATTATTAACACGTACCTGTCCTAGTCAGTCGATATTAAACTTCTGCGTCTGAGAAGTCCTTAATTAACAATCTTAATTAAGGTGAAATTATTCACAATGCGTGAAGTACCTTCTTGCGTTGTGTACGTGGCTTACACTTTTTAACAGACTTATGTAACAAATGAGATTCTTTCAAGAGAAGGTGATTGTGACATGTCTTTTATTTTAATTAAATTGCATTTTTATATAGAATTTTTCTTCAGAGTTCACCAAATAACTCTGGAATTAAAATTCAGATCTACACGACTACTCTGGATATTGGATTTAATTTCGTTATAAAGACGATATGCAATGAAGGAAAATGGAGTTAAATCATACGCAGCTGCATTCAATGGCATCAAAATGGTTCAATCTTATTCCTACCATTCAATTCTTATCCTAAACAATTGAAATCGAGCTGCAAAAACAGGTCAGTTGGTTATAAAGGTATGGGTACAACAATTATAAAACTGTCCGACTTTTTGAATGTAGTAGAAATAATTTAATGACAACTTTTCAGGACAGAAATCATTAGCTAAAAAAATCAAGGAAACAAGCAAAAAATAACGATTCTATTAAATACCCGTATATAAATATATAACGTGACGCATTTATCTTTAAAAGGCCTGGCAGAGGTCACCGATAGTGTTATAGACTCAACAAAAACAACATTGGAGCATAAAATAAAATACGTATTATCGAAAGGAAAATAAACACAGAATAAGGTATTAATAAATAGCTTTTGTCTCGATATGTGTTCCTGACAAATATTTGACAAAGAAAAGACGGCATAAATATTTGCAGAGACTTAATCTCAAATGTTATAACATTTAGTATGTACACCTAAATATGTTTCCAAAGCTTTTGTAAAAGATAATGTTCTTGTGATATCAGTGATGATTAAACGACTTATTATAAGATTTCTTTTACATTATACGTTTAACCGCGTAGTGTATTTAGCACTAATGTCCGTTTCAAGTAACATACACGATTATAGTCTGTTTTAAATTAAAATATCAATATTTACTACTTGTAACACGACAAGACTGTTCACTTTTTTTATACTTAATGTTCATTTAAGATTATTAAATGTTTAAAATATATATACTAAGTTTTTCTGAATGAGATTAACATTCTTCTGTGATTAATTTGATGATTATGATGATCTAGTAAGAGCAAAGTTTAAATACAATAGACATACATACATACATACATACATAAACCCACGCCTTTATCCCCGAAGGGGTAGGCAGAGGCGCCACCAGGACACCCACATTTCGCCTTGTATGTTCCGTCCCATGATATGATAGGGGGCGAGCCTATCGCCATATCGGGCACAAATTCCTGACTCCGGGCTGATAATGAATAGAAAAATCCAATATCACTTTGCCCGACCCGGGACTCGAACCCGAGACCTCAGCTTTGTAACCGTACCGTAATACAACTACGCCACCGAGGCAGTAGGTACAATAGAAAGTAAATTTAATTACATTAATGAGTAAGGAAAAAACGTATTAAATTTTGTTCACTAAAATATATTATCTATTCATACATAGTTTGATGTTAGCACTGATACTATTTGTGTGGAAGGTCTAATATAATAACGAGATACTACGGAACAAGACCCAAACGCGCAGTCTCTATGAGCCAGATGGCACCAATGACATCATTGGCTGTCCCACAAAATAAAATGAATGCATAACCCTCCATACTGATTTTCGCCAGCTCAGACGTTTACTAAATTCTTATTGTATCAATTAATCGCTTTACCCTAGAGTATTTAAGTAAAAATAAATCTTTTGTCAATGTTCCTTCATATTCCAATAGTTGTTCAAAGTATAGATCAATTCTCGACGATAGTTGAAGTTCAGCAAGTTTAATTAAAATTGACAAGAATGCGATCTGGTTAAGTTTCATATTGAGAACGAGATGGACAAGGAAGTTAGAGAAGTTGTTAGACGTCGTATTTATATCATTTTAGCGCCATCTAGTAGAACTTGTGAGGAATTATTTATTCATTTTTAGTAAAAATAGAGGTTTAAAGATGTTTGGATTAGGACGAGCCCTTACATATTTGGATTTAGTCTTTGACGTTTGTCAGCTAATACATTTGGGTTTAAAATCTTAAGTTAACGTTCATCCGTATATTTGAATCTGTTCGTTTAAACACAACGCAGCAAAGAACATCCTATTGGCCACGACAATAAAACATGAGCAGCGCAATTTCCCCGCCACAAACGTTAAAATCGCGTCATAGCATTGACTCCCCAAAGGGGTGCATAGTTAAATTGTTAATTCTATTGAAGTGAAACACACAGGAACCCGCGGGATGCGTCCCGCTGTTCCGTTCGCCTTGGCACCATTCCAGTCAACGATTGTAGTTTACTATCGCACGCCGATCTATGGCTATTATTTTCACTGGTGCACTATTCAAACTACTTCGGCATCCAACGGATGAATAGACTTGAAAGAATTTTCGTGTGCATCCAGTATGTGCGTAATGAACGTTTATTCTTTGGGATCGCGAAATTTGTGGCCTAGTTTGAGTGTTAAATTATATTTGGGACATTGGTAAGTTGTGATTTCGTGTGGATGAGTATTAAGTATAATGTAATTGTTCATATAGAAAGCTATTACTATCGAAGTATCCAGTGATGCTTACAAATATTTGAATTGCGATGACCAGAATAAGAGTCCTGTATTAAAGAAAATATACCATAAGTCACATCTTTCCAGCCGCTTAATTTGCTAGATGAGATTTTCAGAGGTCTAAGTCTTCACTGGTCCATTGTGGTTTGGTAGTAGAATATCCCAACTATCAAATTAGCAGCCAGTTTTGTCAAAAGTTCGAAGCCACTTATTTACTTATATATAGTTACTGCCGCGTCGTAACAGCTGCTGCCATTGCCAAATAGCAGCAACCAGCACCCACGGATAGAATCACCGAAATATAAATGCTATCAAAGTGACAGCTTTTGCTGTGTTTATTTACGTTAGACGTGTATTCCTACTATATGAGCCGAAAATTATTAAAATATTATTTACACAAATTCTTGAGATTGAATGGAGATTTAGCAGGGAAATAAATTTATCTTTTGGCTTTGTACAATGTTTAAAGTAAGTGTTAAAAATAATTACAGCAAAATAATTACTCAGAACATTTTGAGAGGTAAAGAATAAAGGTAGCTTAAATTAAAATTTAATAAAATATAAGGAAAACACTTCAATGCGTCGATAGCTTTGCTATAGTATGATTTCAAATATCGGTAGCCATAATATTTTATCCAATAAATTTATTTTTATAAACAATAAAAACAACAATAAAAACGTAACTGTGTAAAATCTCCCAACCCCACCATACAAATTGTATTCGAGGAAAAATGTACGGTCCAGATATCCACGTTGAGATCGCTGTCATACACAAACTCTTGGGCTTTCCCTAGAGGTTACCTGGGCTTATCTGGTGCGAATAGCGAAGACAAACATTGAACGCTTTCCCGTGTGGCAACAATTATATTATATTCATCCGGCATTTTTCCCACATTATACTACCGGTACAAACCAGCTTCGGTAGAGTATTAAATGTTTGTGCGATGCATAAATATTTGTGTTGTGTTGTGTGGGTGTTTGTGATTCCGAAAAGTCTACCGTAGTTTCTGATACCTGCGTCACTAGTATTGTGTCTCAATGTGGGATTAGGAGTATAAATCTGTTTATAACTGTATCAGCCCATATACGTCTCACTGCAGGGCACGGGCCTCGTATACAATCGAGAGTACGATTGTGAGGGGCCAGGCCATATGGTCCACCACGCTGGTGTAGTGCGGCTGGCGGACATGAACCCGCGACCACCATGAGAATGTTGGCAGCCGCGTCTGGTCCGTTTCTAACATGCCATATTACGGCGTACAATAGAATTATAATTACAAATGTAATAAGCAACACGCTTCATGTATTATTTTTATGGACAGATACTATAGATTGCAAGTACGTCAGGTTATTTGATATATGCGTTTTTATCGTCTTACAGTCTTAATTTAGCGAGTGGAACTATTAATATGTATGATGTTTTGTCTTATTACATTAGCATGCAAGTCGCTACAACTACTAGTTCATTGACATTATTTATTCTATAAAAAAGGACAAGATTATATTACACGTCGGTGACAAATTCAATGTAAGGCCAATCATCTCGATTGAATAATAAAATAGTTAGTGTTCCTGCCTTATGATTCAATCTTTGTATATACGTCGTACAGCCAATGTTTTATTATATGATGTGTATCTTATTTTGGGGTCGAAATAATACATAGGAATATTATGTGCTTATGTTATCAGAGCAACGAGATTTTTTTGTGTCTTGCCGATTTGGGTTATAATTTTTCTGATGTCAATCTTTTCATAGTAAATGACGAACTTAGAATTGAAAAGGCAATATAAATTTGATAGCCGTATTTGGGAATTGAATCCAAGGCCTCATAATTCACAATATTTGTGAACGGATACCGGTTGTTAAGAGCCATTATGAAATTAGTTAAAACCACATACCGGATATCGCGTATGCAGCTTCATTCACCAAACATCATTAAATTGAGTGGACGATATACTAACTGGTGGTAGGTCTGTCATATGTGAGGGGCCGCTTGGGTAGGTATCACACCAATGTCTATTTCTCCCGCCAAACAGCAGTGTAAATGCACTGTTGTGTTGCGGTTTGAAGGACATTGCAGCCAGAGTCTACTGGACATAATGAGACTTAACATCTTATGTTAAATATCATTATGCTTATAAATTGGATGTTTTGTAATTTATGGTGTTGTTTGGTTTGCTAATGTCCATGAGCGGTCGTATCACTTACCATTAGGCGAATGGCATGCTCGTTTCGCCATTCTCTGCAATGAAAAAAAAAATGAAAATTATATAATATTCCACCACTTCATATAACTATTCATACCCTAGTTTATAAGTACATACTGTATCTAGTATAGCAATAGTTTTGTTTATTCAATACAAGCTGACTAAGATGAGTTACTTCAGCATTATTGATGACGAAACTAAAAAGTGGAAACATTCTACGCCATCCATTAATCCATGAGTAGTGTTACATCACTCATCTGTAGAAGTAAGTACGCAGTGTGCCGCAAAAACCAACAATGATGGATCACGTTCAACACAATAACATGATATAAGACATCGTGCGTGTACCGCCTGTTAAGCGAGTGCTTACTCTTTTTTGTTTTTGATATTGTTTGTTGATTGAAGTGTTGCATGTTAGAAAAAAGTGTGTTTTACGATTCAAATCTAAGCTATCTTAAGACTACTCGGTACCTAATAGTGCAACGTACTGTATCAGATCATATGTCAGCAGGGCACGGGCCTCCTCTACAATTGATGGTACGATTGAGAGGGGTTAGGCCATATAGTTTACCACGCTGGCCTAGTGCGGATTGGCGGACTTTCCATTCCATAGAAATTATTTCAAATAGCTATGGTATAAAGGTTTCCTCACGGTGCTTTCCTGCACCGTTATAGTGTGTGGTGATTGACTATCAATACACACATGACTCCGAAAAGTCAGAGGTGTGTCCTGGGATTTGAACCGGTGACCACCGTGAAGATGTTAGCAGCCGCGTCTGGTCCGTTTACCAACAGGCCACCAGGCACTTATAGTGCAATGCACTACGACAAATATCTAATGTCCATCTCACAACAGTCGACGAAATTTTGCACGTTAGTTCGAAACCGGACAGGCAAGACATAAAAAGCAACATTCAATAACTTGCATGTGTTACTATGACAGGTTTTCCACAATTCTGTATGTGTATTGTCGAAATCTCGCGAACTTTCCAAGAATTTCTATGGTTTACGAAGTCCGCACTCACAATAGATCTGCACGGTGGACTATAGTCTAAAATCACGCTCTAAAAGAGGAGGCAAGAGTAATAACGAGAGGTTGTAGAAAAATATATTAAAGTATAGTTTATATAGTATGTACGTATATACTTATTTATGTTTACTATTATGGTTAATATATATTCATAGGTAAATATCTAAATAAGCATATGTACCCATACTTCTGTCATCTCTGCACCCTCTCAAAGTAGACTGGAAGAGAATGCCTTTAGCATTAAGTCCGCCTATAGACAATATGTTAGTATTTGAAGTTAAATAAAATGAAATAAAATAAACAAGTATATACCTATAGCTGATACATATAAACAGAAGGTATTAATGTAACAAAAAGTTATTAAACTTCGCAAATCCCATTCTATCCACTTAAATAAATATTGAGAGAAAAACATTATCAATAAATAACAAGATTAATGTATGAATATCGTTTAAAATGCATTCAATAAAATAATGAAGCGTAATGACCGCATATAAATCTTTCTGTCCGAGCTATCGTGGTAATATTTACACCGCATTTCGGAGCTCTTTTCAATGCTCGGTAATACTATTTAAGACCTACTTCGGTATATTACATTTTAAAAATGTGACCGTCGCATTGGTGTAGTAAATGTCCATTTGGATTGAACGATGACTCGATTTAACTCTTTGTTTCAAAGTAAAACTGGGAATCTATATCAACCCATATACGTCCCACTGTAGGGCACGGGCCTACTCTACAATCGAGAGAATCGATTGAGAGTGGTTAGGCCATATAGTCCACCACGCTGGCCTAGTGCGGGTTGGCGGACGTAGAAATTCTTTAAAATCGCTACGGTAAACTGGGAATAAAATAATTAATTAATGAATAATATTAGATTATGCAATTGTTATAAAAATGTGTTATGTATTGTATTCCAGTGTTTGAAGAGAGAGGGAGATAGAGAGAGATAAATTATGTAATTGAGAGAGTTTGGTGCCTACAAATATAAACTCATGCTTACCTGCACCCAGTTTAAACTATAGCATGGCTCCGTTATTAAAGCAAAATTTACAAATAAAACAATTAACACATATAAATAAATTAGGTACCAAGCTTTGCGCCATATTATATTCAATTAAAACTGTTTATTTGTTTGTTTATTCACAGTTTAAAACGGTATGTATAATTTGCATACTTAAAAATTTCGTTGGAAGGTAAACACAATGAAATTAATTAGTAAAGCTTGTTTGAATCATATGTTTTCTGGGAACACCAACAATATAAAAATATATTATACTATAAAAACATTGTTACTTAGATTAATGTAAGAATCGGCATCACTGTCCTACATAAAATCGGTGTGAAGCGCACGCTTTATAAGAAAAGTCTTGCAAGAATTGTTAGCAAGCCGGATCTTTTTCTACTCTACAATCGACGCAGTATAATGTTATCAATAGGATAATCAATAAAATACAGATCTATCAAATGAGAAAATTGAGTTCCTAATTACGATGACATGGTTGCAATCAGGCCGAGATTAAAGCTTATCTTCAGCCTCAAGACAGATCATTGCAGAACTAAGCCCTCTTTGATTACAGAGGTATTGTCAATATACGCCATGCTTAGCAGTTGTATTGGACATAGCTTTTTCTAGAAGTTTATCATAGTTATCGAGGGCTAAAATTTAAGTCATTTATACTTTGTAATTACCATCAAAGATTATAGGTGTGGTGTCTATAATTCCATGAGCCTTTCTGATAGACGAAAGACGCTTTATGCGAGTATATTAAGCCTTAAATTATAAGGCAATGTAAATAAAATTAAAGCACGGTTCATTACGAGAGTACTCAGTGCAAACCATTAACCTTATAGGTAAATCTACACTCAATAAGACCACGATATTCTTCAGACCGGGCCGGGCTCCATCAATCTATATCCATTTGAACCCTTCGCGATCATCCCTGCCATTAGGCCGTCGTAATTATTTCGGCCCTTGTAAAATACTGGCCTGCCCGCCGGGGTCGCTCACCGCATAGGAATTGTCAATTTCGCTTAATAGCACGATAAGTGCGCTCCGATAGCCAAATAACCGATAGTCCGGTAATTGGTTTTTATTTATTTAGCGAAATTTGCTCAAATATTTAATTATTTGTGTAAATATAGTCTGTTTGCGAACGGCGGCTCCTCGTGCGTGGAACTTTTCGCAGTTTCGCCTGTGTTGATGCTTACTGAATGCCAAATGCGTGCGTGTGTTGTGACCTTGTGTGCGATATTGTTAATACTAAGGACATTGTGTGTTGAATTGTGATTGGATAAAGTGTTGTTTAGTCCATATTTGTTTAACGCTTCACATGAATAATTCCTTTTATTATTTTGTATTGTTAAAGGGTATTTCTTTCATTATTATGATAAAGGTTATTCAAGTGAAATGAGAATATACATTTGAAGTTCGTTTTCCAGGCACGACATTTAATTGGATCGTCTTTTGTAAAGTCTAAAGGCTAATTCCAGTTGAACTCATTCATCGTCAAAACATAAGTTTCAAGGAACCTCACTCATATTTCGCATGAAAATAAGATGATGACGCATGTTAAGTGTTTAAAATAAAGGATTCATTTCACATACATAAGGTCAAGTACGTATTTTCAAAGGAGTACAGTGCCACTTACAGTTTGAAAAGCTAATTTCCGTCCCAAAATACGCAAGTCTCTCACGAAACCGGGCATAATTCTAGGCCCAGACTGTTTGTTTTCATACGAGTTTATGAGAGTAAACATTTTTATGGATTTCAAAGAAATATTCTCACACAGAGGTTACAAAAAGCGGCGCTATTCAGATAGACCACCTGGCGCGACAGACATCATATGGAATTTATATTCAAATTATCAAATTCTGACGTAACGCAGTGTTCTAGTACAAGCGTAGATGTATCTTATCACCATTCTTGTATTTTTAACTAAGATCAAAATATACGGTAGATTTTTTGTATTGGTCCACTTTTAGCCCAACATTTCGTTAAGAAATTTAAGGTTGAATTGATCACCCTGACTCAAAATGGATTGATGGAGGCCATTGATCTAAGTAGATTCATTATATTCGGCTCTTTCTCTCTCCACAGCCACAAGAAGTCCTCTGTCGGATATAAGCTGGCTAAATATTTATTTTTCAACCATAGGTTTCAAAATTTGTTGGATCCTTAATCAGGATAAGACAACCTTTAGTTACATTGTGCACATAAATACCCAACAATATTGCTACCAGGTTTAATGTATATATCAAACAACTCAAATATTGCTCTAAATAGGACACAACTCAAATGACTATATGACACTAACTCAATACCTATGAGTATAAAGAATCTTCATTGTGTGAAAGTACCCAGCGTTGTAATAAATAGCGATCTTAAACAATATCACCTTGCTGGTATTCTCAGCAGTATCTGTGGCACCCGACAAGGAATGCATTGAATCAGGAGAGCGAACAAATATCAAAACGTTTGTAACGAACGATACAAAACACGATTCTCTCGGAAGAGATATTTCTATAACTGAACTCAATTATGAATCGCCTATAGAAACTACATGGTTGGTTTAATACGAACTGGATCTTCCATTCTTAGTTTCATACGTACTATTTGTGGGTGATGAGGGGAGAAATGAGTTTTGAAATGGTATGTGGATGCTGTTCCGATTTGAGAATTCTCAATGGTCTGGTAAAAACGTTTGCGGATCTTGAAAATTCAAGTTTTGAGAAAATGCATTACATAGTCTGAAGGTGCTCTTGTTGAGTTTCCAATTTCATCATCTTCAGCTACTGGAACTTACACAGCGGCCATTATATCACAGAACATTGTGGAACATTGTAGAAATTCCTGTAGCTTCTATCAGGAAGAGACTGCATCCAGCGACCAAACGCAGATTAGGTATTTAATATTGATTTTTCCGCTGTTTGATAATTTCTCATCCAATTTAACAAAAATGATAATAAAGGTAATTGGAAGTATGAAATATAGCTGCTGTCATGCAAATATTACACTTTAAGTTCGATAAACCAATAAAAACGATGAGTTACGCGCAATATAAAAGAATATTCAATAGCCGTGTTACTCAATCGTTCGCTGAAAATCAAAGCCGTCGCTATCAGCGTATTCGTCACGAGCTATTAGCATTCATTTCATTATTAATTCCTTTCCCTCTCAGCAAAAAACGAATATCGTCAAAGTGAAAATACACAGGCATCGCTGAAATTACAAATTCCAATAGATATTGCCAGGTGTGATTCAGCTTATATTCATTACCAACTAAACTGCGCTTAAAAGATCTTTCCCGGATTAATCCACGGTTAAACACGGTTTATTCCTCCTCATTAGGGTCTTTGAAGATCACGATAAAATATCTGTTTATTACGATTAAAGGTACACTTTTTCATCTACGTCACGAGATTTCCGGCGCTCGTTTAAATGTCATGCTTCGATGGGATAAGACACATTAAGCGCGAAACTTTGGGGAAAAGCGAATGTTCTTTGAATATTTTTAATAATTTAGCTCTAAATGTATGTATATTAAGTATGTCAACTTCCATGGGTTTATTAATGGAATATTATGCTAATATAGTATTAAAGTTGAACAGTTTGTTTGTTTGAACGTGCTCATCTCTGGAGTTAAGTCTAATTTGAAAATATTGTTTGCATTTGATAGCCCAATTATTGAGGAAGGATGTAAATTATCTATCTTTATGTAACAAAAAATAAGTAATAGAGTAATTTAATATTTATACAAAAACTCTAACGCAGTAAATAATAAGTTAATGTGAGTAATGCGATTTGGTCAGATTTATTTAAATTCAGACGAGCTAGAGTTAAAAAGAATACAGTAATTACCCCGGAGCAAAGGCGAGGCGGATCGCTTGTATGAAGATATTTGCGTGTCTACTAAAAATAAAATAGCTTTGATATCTTTAGATCGTCTTTAAAAAAGTATAGATTCTTCCTGAGTTATGTAAGATCCTAGATGACTCCGTTGCCTTTGAAAACACATCATCGGAAAAATCGAGATGGTGATCGAAAAAGGACAATACTGAAGTCACAATCCTTGAAGATCGAGGTTGTTAAATAATATAAAGCAAATGCTACCAACAAACACCATACAATGCTGGTCCATTATTCCGTCAGACTAAACACAATGATTATTATTCATAGCCAGTTAAAGCAAACGCGTCGTTTCAAATCTACAATCCTGTTAGCCATGGGAACGGTGTTTACATGGATCAAATAGCAATTCGATATTCTAGATTACGCACCGCTGTGCTTGCGCGGATAATTTCGCCGAGTTTAAATCTAATTCAGCGACTCAATTAGCAGGAAATGCATACACGAAATTGTGGTAATAAAAATATGGGTCAGCAAGTAGATGCTAATGCACCGCTGGTTATTCAGAACGTGTAAAATGAAATTCTAGTGCTGTATATGAGTTATTGTACGTAATGGAAGGAGATGATGTTTTGTGAAGATTTATAACTTATGTATGTTTTTTTACTGGGCAAAATAGTGTCTGGTGGCAAGCATTATATTATTATATTCAATGGTATGAACGTGCTGAACCTGAAAGGCTACTAATTATAGTGGATCACTATGGCAGGCTTTCAATCATTCTTTTTAATATTATTTCGTTGATTTTAGCCATAAAACCTGCCTGACCCTTATTGCACATAAGTTTATTTAGTTCTCTTCAAAGAGGCTCGTAAGTTGATAGTCGCATTCCGGCCATTTGATTGTTCTGGGTAATTGTAATTTAATATATCACGTATAATTAATATTGATTGAATTGCGAGAACATAAAATTTCTAGTTACTCTGTACAATAATTTCTAATGACCATGATACAGGACAGGTTTAATACTTGTAAATGCATTTATTCAAGAAATAGGTAAATCATAATGAATTTATTGCCTACTCTGATAGTGTCCGTATGTATGAGCCTTTTTCTTCATATTATTGAGACGCAATTGTATTCATTCGTCGTCTTTGGGAAGAAGCAAATAAATAGCATACATACATACATACATAAACTCACGCCTTTATCCCAGAAGGGGTAGGCGGAGGCGCCATCAGGACACCAACATTTCGCCTAGTATGTTCCGTCCCATGATGTGATAGGGGGCGAGCCTATCGCCATATTGGGCACAAATTCCTGACTGCGGACTGATAATGAATAGAAAAACCTAATATCACTTTGCCCGACCCGGTATTCGAACCTGAGACCTCAGCTTTGTAATCGTACCGTAGTACAACTACGCCACCGTGGCAATCAATAGCGCCTTTTAAATACCCCATATTTTGAATTCCAGTATGAAAATAAATTTCACTGACTTGATTCTCATTTTTTAAATTTTATTTAATTCCTTTGATGAATTCTATACTATAGTACCTGCGTTATGACTGATAATGGGGCATAACAAACCAAAATTCTGCGAGCATTTTTAGTACGACTTAACATTATTTTTCATTGTAAAGAGAATTTTTCCGAACAATCAACATTATAATGGAATGTGTATTTTCATAAGAGGATTTTATTTTAAAATCCGATTCACCGTGTACCATTTATTTTTGAGCAGTCCAAAATCGGAATAAAATGTATAACGACATAATAAAATGTAGTTATCTTTAAAAAATACATCGAATGAATGATTTTGAAAGGGTATTGAAAGGGTCTTATTTCATTTATTTTTTCTTCACCTTTTGCAGATTAATTGTTTATTGTGTATTTATGTTTATTACATAATAAAATGAAAGTTATTTTAGACTTATTTAACTACTGTACTTTATTTTATTGTTACCGCCCATTTTTTTCCATATTTCCAGACTTTTTAAAGGTTGTTGAAGAAATCGCCGTTTTGCAATAAGGCCGCCGATAGTAACTTTATTTTTATATTTTATATCCTTGTTAGCTCCTTTTTGTTTGGGTAGCGTAGGTATAATAAAGTCTAAAATAATTTTTAAAAAAAGATCAATTTCTTTTACAACTACTGTTATACTTAGTAAGCATTGATTACTATTCTGACCCAATGCCTGTGCCTCGTCAATCTCGCACTGTGAAGGTTTAAAATCCATTCAAGTCGAGCAATTCTCAATGCGAAACAAAAGGAACATTGTAAGGACCGTCGAAAAAATCACGAACAAAACCCAGAATATACGAATTTTTAAAATGCACCATTCTTTTATTTGCCATTTAACAGGGACTGTAGTAAAACAAGGACGTATTATAAAATGTAATACTTTGACAGTTTGGTGGAAAGCTGGCTACCGGCCAGGTTCGCCGACAATGCTTCTATCTTTTTGCTGTCGATATCATTGGAAATACCTAGCTATAAAATTTTTCACCTAGTATCGTTTCGAGCGGAGGAAAAAATTCACGGTAAACCGATCCACGTGAAAAATATGATGCGGATTTGTTGTGTTTACATATATCACGGATTGTAACTGCGTTGTTTTGCGGCATGTTTTTAGTTTTAGTATTTTTTACGGACGTTTATTCCAATAGGATTGTGGAGCAATTGCCTACTGAGTGCCTAAGCCTTTAAGTGTCAAGTGAGATATTTTAGAGGCTTTGTATACTTTGAGAATGGACATTAAAGGCAAGAGTAAGAGATGGATGGAGACAGTCAAGAAAACTGACGAAAGAAAACTTGATTGTAAATTGTTTCTGCTGTAATCAAAGCTGATTTAATCGCGACTCTAATTCTTAGCAAAATGAGAAAAAAAGGTTATAAATCATTCCAATTTGTTTTCAATGCTATGAATACATTTTATTTAATACTAACCTTGATAATCAAATAACTAAAAAAATGAATGAAGCGTGATAGTAATTACCACATTCATCTTCATTTAAAGTTGACCAGTTCAATAAAGCTACCATGTTACATATCGCTGAACTATCAACATTCGGTTAGCCAGGGACTAATTAATCACCAACTTTATTCCTATGTACACACCGACCAATGAGTAAACCAAAAGATTAATCTGCATGGTAACATTAATATTTTTTGTCATTTTATTCATATTTGATTTTTATTATTATTTCTATTTGTAAAGCGTCCAATTTTAGTAATGTAACGTTTTACAACAAAAATATGAATAATGAAATCAATGGTGCGTCTACAATGCTAGTTGTAATGAGTGGAAAATATGGGAATAAATAAGGCGAAACGTGGATGTCCTGGTAGCACCTCTACCTTATTTTATTTTATTTTTTTGTTCAAGAAGAAAAGCTATTAAGTTCCCCTTTTGGTACCCCGGCGGAATCCGAAAGGCGTATGTCAGTATCTCTGACCTTCCGGCCCGGCACGCTGCGGATGTTGTGGCCGAGCTGGATCCCTAACAATACCTACGCCAGCATACTGATTAAAAACCACTCGGTGACCGTCACACGAATTATGGGCGGCACCGGAAATCCCAGGGCGAAGAGCGCCCCGATTTACGTCCGCGCAACCGCCCGGCGCAAAACCATTGCTGATCCTTCCATGAGACTTCCTTATAGGAATCCTTCCTTATAGGGGGCCTGGATGTCCCCCACTTGCGGCTGTTATTGGGCACCCATTTAAGATGTTATGGGCGTCAATGTCAGACTAGGCCACGCGCTCTATCGTACATCTCGGAGTCGTTGTGCGTCAGGGCGCACCGCCACCGCAGTGTGCCCAGCGACCCCGATGACCTCTTTAAGTTACCGTTTACGACGGGCAGGGGATACCGTGGCGGAATTCTGTAGCACCTTTGCCTGCTCCTTCTAGGAAGAAGACGTTAGTATGTATATATGTTTTTAAGCTATTGATCGTGTAATTACGTTTTTTTTCCTTAAATAAATATTTAGTTGTTAGTTTATAAAATTCTACGTCACCGTCCATTTATTTTTAAATATTTACGCACCTACCTCTTCTCATCTCTGCATCACCTTAGGTTCGACTGTTAGAGAATACCTCGGGCAATAAGTCCACCCATACAATATATTATGTATGAAGTGTAAATAAATTATAATTACTCAAATAACAACTGATTAATTAAACGTATGACATTCACGCAACCACACAGTTGCATTAGCATCACGTCGCTGTCAACATGTCGCGAAATGAAAGCCAGACATTGTAAACAGCGAATGAAACGCGAGCACAATGTTACGCTATAAATCCCACTGCAATGCCACATCTCTGGTTAAAAATACGAAAGTTGACATAACAGGTCAGATTGTCTGCAACTTTGATACCAAAGTTAAATCTGTTTCGCGAGACACATCGACTTGTAGAACAATAAATGTTATAAAACTTATTTATTGTTTGATTGTGCTCGATGATGATTTTTGTTTTTGTTAGCTGACGTTTCCCAGAGGTTTAACTTGCTGTGTTACCCGTTGAAAAGTATATTTTACTTTTTTCTTATTTATCCCACTCTATGAGTTGGAACTCATATCGAAAGACCGTACAGGGATCCATCCCTTCTAGTTCTTATGTCAAACTGTATATGATATTATTCTTTGTTGCTTTTGATATAAAAATAAAACTTTTTGTAAAAATAAATACACCCAAAAGTCACATACATAGTCCAGACCCCACACTAAGATCGAGTCCTGTATCGTGAGCCTCATATACACCCAGATCCGACACAAATACTTGTGGTCCACATAAACATTTGTTCCGTTGCGGGGATCGAACCCGCGGCCTCTCATTTCACAGCTGGCATCTAAACAACTGCGCCACGGAGGCTATCGATTAATTAATCTGTTCTTACAATAAGTTATATTTATGATAATTATTGTTATGTGCCGGTGTGCCTTACAATGACATGTTTGTGTCTCAAGAACCTTATTTTATTACTATTTTATACAATAAACGAATTTCATTCATTTATTATATATGTATTTTATGTATTTATGTGTTTATAAATTTTTAAGTACAAATTAAGTACCAAGCAATTATCAAGTACCAACACGAACACTAAAACACGATAAACTATAAATGTGCTCTAATTAGGTTAATACAAAAGTGAATTCCAAACAGTCTGGGTTGGTTATGTGGGTAGTTGTCGCGAAATTAGTTTATCAGTGGGCTCCCGAAGGAGCTTGCTGTACTATATCGCACGCGATATTACAGTATCCGGAAAATGCCGTGTGTAGGTGACGTCATTTGAGGTACTATTGGGTAATACATTGCTATCTCGTAGTATGGATCAATGAGTCCCAAAGCAGTAGTTGAAATACTAAAACAAAATATAGTAATTTTATGAATCCATATTTTGGCAATTGATTCGTTAATTTTGTGAGTTGAATATTGAAAAACAAAAAAGTATAGTGCGTCATTGTTTTCTATAACATAGTCAGAGATAAGTTTTATGACGTTGTTATAAGACGCCTGATTTGGCGATAGGCACGCCCCATATCACATCATGAGACGGAACATACAAGGCGAAATGTGAGTGTCCTGGTGGCGCCTCTGCCTAGCCCTTCTGGGATAAAGGCATGAGTTTATGTATTGTACGTTGTTATAAGAAACTACGAAATCATTTCAAGCTCAAGGGACGTGAAACAAATATGACGTACAAAGTTGTCTTTCAAACAATTGTATCAGAGCGGGCATCGAAAGCTTGATCGTTCTATTGCTTTATTATACGAAAATGTACAATGTATGTGTATGTTTCTAACTATGCTATGAACCGCAGTCTACATTTTGGCTCTTCAGAAATCCATTCTGTATAAGATTTTTATGACGAGCCCAGAATTAGGTAATATCTAGAAAATGCTGACGTCAGGCCACCAACCTTAGTAAAATCATAAGCGAAATTTTCTGCGACACTCATAAAATAATTTTCGCGCCAACCCTATATTCGTAGGGAAAAGCCCGTAAGAAAGAATGTTTATCATGCAGATGAAAACTTTTCTTAATACCACGTATAAATAAGTATTCTGGCGAAAAAGTGTACCTACATACATGTAATATTTATATAAAGTCACTCTGATGTCCTTAAGGTAAGCAGAGGAAGATTCATTCTCTTGGGCTTCTTTAAGTATCTTTTTCTTCCCTACTTTTTTCCTTTTCCTTCTTAACTGTTATAGATGTTTATGTGCAGCGATAATCACTTACCATAAGGTTACAGGAGAACGGTTTCCGAATGGATGCAATAAAAACCTCCATTTGTTGATAGAAATGATGATACATAATACGTGATCACAAGCTTATCGGTGACAACATCTTATGTGATCTGATTAATATCTCGAAGTATAAAACAAAAATACTAAAGTATACAATCTTTGATACACTTTGACACAAAAACAGTTTCGATAAAGTTTAACTCCTGATACCGTCTTAGTTCTAAGCGTTAAGGCATAAAAGAGAAAACATTAACATATCCGAGATAAACCCTTGGTTATCCCAATGGAACAAGAAGCAGTTCAAGTATATAGTGCAAGGTATTTTAAAGTTAGGTAGAATGGAAGAAACTTCAACCAGTTTACATTTTTATCAGGTGTTATGTATAAATTTAACTTTAAAGCAAAAATAATCAAGGGTTTTTGTCGAAAGTCATTAAAAATAAACGTTTCGGAGAACAATTAAAATAATAAAATTTAATATATCAACATAATTGTAAGTGCCTCGACTTTCCATGAATCATAAACATAATTAAAAACATGTAGCCGTAAAAGTTGGGAATATTAAATCCAATCATAATATAAATGATTTTTTGTATATGATTTCGGTACACAGTAGTCCAAGAATTTTTTTAAATCAAAAGTCTTCAATCTACTTTATCATACCCAACCTTGTACAAAATGTATAAAGAAAGAATTACATTGCTTGAGAATTGAGATCTTTCATGTGAAGGACTAAGATATCTATTATCCAGAGCCCAAGGGCACGGCCAACTTCGATACAAAAAGATCAGGGAATGGTCGTAACGACTTATATAATTCGAATATAGGACCTTATCGAATTAACCACGCAGATGCCTCTGGTTTTCTTTACAAAGTGAAAGCTTTGTGTCTTTGTTAAGCCTACCTTGTAACATTTGGGGAAAAGTACACCCTTTAGGCTCTTTATTTCTGACAATAGACTTAGGTTTAGGTCGTCTACATGTTCAACGAGGGTCTTGGGACTCCTGGATTTAGGTTGTAAATTACCTGGGATATTTTAAACATTCATTTTCCTTCTTCTTGATACTAGAGATTTCAAACGTTGTTTTAACCTGTGACCTGCATTTATTTATGACCATAATATTTAAAATAATAGTTTTACAATTCTTGAGTAATCATATTATACATACACCTACGCCTTTATCCCATAAGGGGTAGGCAGAAGCGCCACCAGGACACCCACATTTCGTCTTGTATGTTCCGTACCATTATAATTCGATAAACATTTCACTAGAATCTACCACCCCTTCATTATCCAGATCTTTGTTTATTAATTGCAAAGACTTCCGATAATACCTATATTGGTCCGAACAAAGATTGATTTCAGCAAGTTGGTAAGCCGTGCAACGTACATAAATATCGTTGCGAGAATTGATCTATTTGTACCAGTGAGGGCAAGTTGGATGAAATGTTGTCGGCGGAAGATTTAAGCTTGCAATTTATGCTGCACGTAGCTGACGGGTAATTTAAACCCTCGTGTTGATTGTTAAAGGAATCAATTCCGTGCTATCGGATTATATTTATATGGAAGTGGGATAGCCTTTTTTATATATTTTTTTGTAATAGTATGATAAAAATAGTAAGTGCATGGTGGCCTGTAAATAATGGCCTGTAGATCAGATGCGGCTACCAACATGTGGTGGCGGGTTCAAATCACTACGTACGCGTGAAGGAAATCATCGTGGGGAAACAAGAATACCATAGCGATTTATATGAATTCCTAGAGTGTATAGAGATCGCTAACCCAATCCAAGTTAACGTGGTGGACTATATGGCGTTACCCATATCTCGATTGTAGAGGAGGCCTGTGCCCTGAAGTAAGATGTATATGAGTCGACATAATACAACATTACAACGCTAAAGTTAGTAGAATGCACCTGTTAAGTCACATCATCCTAAACGTAACTAAAATAGAGTATTCAGTAAGATATGCCTACCTCTTGCTAGTCGACATATTTATGTGACCCTAGTCGAAATTGAATATATGCGGGTGCCGGTCACTATGAAGGGATTTTCACCATAAAACATTTGCTGGTCGCTAATGGTTAAGAATAATAAAAAAAAACCTAGCTTTTAATGTTATGAAAAGTAAAATACTAAGTAGTTCGTACTTTGAACATTAAATATAACAGTCTTAATCAAGAAATAGAAAGAATTTTGCACAAAAACGTGAAGAAATTTAAAGCAAAGAAACAGAAAAGTGGTGAAAAGCATTTCGTTACAAAATATCTCGTTTTAAATTTCCTACTGCTCTGCAAAGATGTGGAATGAGAGCTGTAAAGTGAAATTGTAAATAAATACAAATTTTCTGTTTATTTTCTAGGGCAATGGTGGTAAAGTTTTACAAGAATAGTAATTTTGGAACGATATCGCGAGTTTTCTCAAGCAGAACGACACATTCCAAAACATTTTTATTGAGACACAATTGATTCGGCAGTGCAATTAAATGCTTTGGATATACATATTATAATCGCTATCGAGAAAAATAATTAATCATATTAATATTGGTGGTATTAAGTGCGTGGTGGCCTGTTGGTAACGGACCAGACGTGGCTGCCTACATGTTCACGGTGGTCGCGGGTTCAAATCCCAAGGCACACCTCTGACATATCGGAGCTATGTGTGTATTGATAGTCAATCACCACGCACCTCAACGGTGAAGGAAAACATCGTGAGGAAACCTGAATACCGTAGCGATTTTAAAGAATTTCTACGGTATGTAAGTCCGCCAACCCGCACTAGGCCAGCGTGGTGGACTATATGGCCTAACCACTCTCAATCAATTCTCTCGATTGTAGAGTAGGCCCGTGCCCTGCAGTGGGACGTATATGGGCTGATATAGATATATATACAGGGTATATCAAGACCGCGACCGAAAACGAAGCCAGGTGGTAGTTCTAGCGGCTACAGACACAATGCAACTAAAAATTTTGCAAAATAAGCGACGGATTTTTTTTTACAATTTTTTAAAAATCGTCGTTTTCGAGGGGTACATACCTAGTTTGTGCAAAAATAGTAATTTAAACCCTTACGTACCATTGCGTGTTTAAAATTTAAGCGATGTACGTCATTATTTTAGAAAACTATGTATTAATCACTCAAATACGACGATATGTAAAAAATAACAAAAAAAAAAATTACAATTTTTTTTGTAAAATTTTTACTTGCATTGTGTTTGATATCACTAATACTACCTCCTGGCTTCGTTTTCGGCCGCGGTCTTGATATACCCTGTATAGAATATTGGTAAAGGTTGCGGCAGCTTCCAGCATATTGTTATGGCAGAAGTTATTGGAAGAGACCATTGTTCAGCACTAATTATTGCAGCTGTAAATGATCATGACAATGACAAAAGATATTAAAAAGGAATAATTTCAGTTCAGCGACCATCGAAAGACATATTTTTAATGTTCCAATGGGTTGATAGTAAAGAGCTGCGATAAATATGTCCAAAGTCTTACAGTTGGGTCAAGGGTTATACGGAATTTTATTTTATACGACACGTATTACGAAGACGTTTCACAAGTTTACTCTGTGATATCGGCTATGTGGACTTGGGCTATTATATACTAGCGCCCCGACTCGGCTTTGCCCGGGTGCAGATAGTTTTGGAGTCCAATCCATATTAACAACATTTTATTTCGCGTACTAACTATTTTATATTTAAACTTGATGTAACTATGTCCCGTTATATCATGTTCAGTCTTGTCTCATTATGTACCATGATGAAAAGCCTAATGGTTTCTTAGATTTACACGAATGTTACACATTGAAATAAAACTATTTTATACGGATTTTATCGCGATTTGGTTTAATTTTTACATTTTTTAACTTCCCGACGTTTCGATTACTTTACAGCTTTCGTGGTCACGGGGCGGAGCGGACTGAGGTATGAGGTATTGACTAATACCTCAGCTCACCCACCAAATCGCGATAAAATCCGTATAAAATAGTTTTATTTCAATGAAAAGCATACTCACAATCCTGTCCTCTCCTGTCACGTGCCATTTATTCGAGATTGAAAGAGTGGCAAATATGTATATTTGAATTCCTTACTCATCCCATGGGATCACTATATTTTTCGGGATAAAAGTAGCCTATGTGTTAATTCAGGGTGCTACCCTAATACCAAATTTCATCAAAATCGGTCCAGTCGTCTTTGCGTGAAAGAGTAACAAACATCGACACATGCATTCAAACTTTCGCATTTATAATATTAGTTCCATACTAATGTTTGCCACAGTGAATTTTTACGAAACTCTGAAATGTTAATATTGAAATTAGTAAACAAATTCCACAAACATAGAAGCCTGCCAATGAATGCTAAGAATAATGTAAACAGCTTTGTTGATTATTGTCTGGTGGATTAATAAAGGCGTTAGTCAAACTAATGAAACAGTTACAATAATGAATATTCATCAGACGCCGACTTCGTTCGAAACTTTTGACATTTCGAATGCGAAGCGTCTAGAGCATCGCGTCGATTCGTTGAAACGTTCACAGCAAAGCAACTTAAGTAAATTACTTAGCAGAACCCTCCGCCATAATTATTATTCAACCTTTATCCGCGGCAAATCGAGTAAATTTGTCCCGAAATTACTTTTATTAAAAGCATTTCTTTCCTTCCACCGAACCAAAGTGCTAAAGTAGAGTAAATGGACTGGAATTTCCGTTTCACGAATAAATTACACAAGAATATTATAGTAAATAACTCTTTGAAGAATTTGCGGTATGAATTTTGTGAATGTCGCCAGACATCCGTAACGGTATGATTTGATTTCATCCAAATAAGAAAGTCTGCGAAACATTGTTTCTTGAAGGAGGCAATTAGGTCGGGCCGAGATTATTTTGTCAAGAGAGCTTGTCAGTGGAGTCGAAAACTTTGTTACGTGGGTCGGACCCTTCCGAAATTAGTCGTTTAACATCGCGGGTACTGCATTATCTTAGAATTATAATTCTCAATTGACACTTATTTCTTGCAAATTTACACTCATCTGTTATTGTTTTAATTGAAGATTGGCTATAAAGGTGAGCGAATTGCAAACGTTGAGTCTTCGCTATATGAGTTTCCATACATTTTAAGATACATGAAAAAAAACTTTCGGATTTCTTTTTCCCCACAAATGGGTATGTTTTATTTTACATTATACATATAGATAAGAAGTAGAACATTTTCATAAAATCTGAAATTAAATTTAATAATTCAGTATTTTCGTTCATACTACTATGGTAAAAAAAATAATACGCAGAATAGTTTACGCTTGTACAGGTGACGTAATTAAATACAATTTGACAAATATAAATGCATTAATCAGTAGAGGAGTACTCTAGCAAATAATTCATATTAAGTTTAGGTTTTAATTTAATTAATCGAATTCGAATATCCACTTCAGTGGAGCAGTATTTCTTAAAATAGAAAGGATGAAGATACCCAGTAATTCCGCGATCTAGCTGTTCTAAGAATGAACGTTTAATTCATATTTTAAAACACTTGTAGTAAACTCTAGTGGAAGTTTAACATGGCCAAGCGAGCACTAATTTAGTGTGGTATGTTGTAATTTGTCTTTACGTTAAAAGAGGTTTTTCAGTGTTCAACCCGAGTTTATTTTTCACGTGGTTTTGTGATTCCACCACTGAATGAAAAAGAAATACAAAAGTAACATTATTCGTTGAATCCGTTTACATTTTTGTTTGATTTTTTTTTGCATACTATTAAAACGTCTTATATACAAGTTTTAACAAACAGGGCAAGCTAAATAAGCCTGTTTAAAAAAGAGAAATGATGAAATCAAATTTAGAGTAATTAAGAATTAATTGTATCATTATATTTTGACTTATGCACTGTGTTTATTCATAATTTACACAATATATTAATTAAATTAATAACTTTATTAATAACATGCAATCTAAACAATAATATCAATTTGTCAAAACATTTACATTTGATTAACTCCAATTTAATTAAGGGCAACATTCAACTATTCATAGAATTATAATGAAATATTAATTAAACAATTGACTATTTATGCATCAATTTAATAAATATTGCAAATAAATGTATAATTTACAAAACTATAAAGTATTAAGTAGGTAACCAATAAAAAACATCCTATTCCCTAAAGTTAATGTGTTCTTGAGTGGAGACCGCGTCTTGGCAAGCGTAGTGTAGGACCTCCTCCAGCTAGGTAGAGTTACGATTTGCACAAGTCATTAATATAATTTGCAATGTTATTCAGCTGTTAGAACAACTCTAGCATCCAGCTCTATTAAATTCTCCGATGCAACGTCTTAGCCCAAACGAATCCGAATTGCTTTCTATTATAAGATCAATCGAACTGTGTATTCAAATTTCGAATAATTCCTAGTTTAAGCCAAGTTTGGAACTTCGTCGTACCAAACGCAACGACCCAAATTACTAAGTTATATTTCCTTCAATTCCAAGTGCACCGTCGTAGCCCAAGGCGAGTTTTGGAAGATGCAATAAAATTATTATTGTAATCAAACATTTTTATTCATATTAAAAGGATTTTTTTTAATTTAAAATAGAAAAATAACAGTTTATGTTTTTCGCTGTGGTACGATTACAAATTGGGGTTTTGGGTACAAACCCCGGGTCGAATAAAATAATATTAGATTTTTCAATTCATTAGCCGGGAGTCAGGAATTTGTGCCTGATATGACGTAAGGCTAGGCCCCCAATCACATTGTGGCATTCAAGAGAAATATGAATGTCTTGGTAACACCTCTGCCTACCCCTCCTGGAAAAAAAGCGGGAGTTTATGTATGTATAATATGATGGTAGATATTATTAAACGACTGTTATTTGATACTAAGAACAAAATTCTAACTTATCATGAGAAACATACATACCATCAGATCTACCCCAGCGTCAACTTAACTAATATTTGAGTAAATAAAACCAAAAAGTCTCCCTCTTAAGTTGTATTCCCGACACCCACAATTTGGATAGAAAAGCGAATGTATAAGTAATTTCATAAAGCCACATTTCACACTAATTAAAATTATGGTACCTGCCATGCTGTAGATATTAAATGTTAATTAGACAAAATGTCATACACACACAAACGTATGAAATTAGCTAAAACGAACCTAATAACTAATTCAAGAACATAATTTATTTACGCTGAAGAAATTTGGCGCGAGGGATGTTGTGCTCTAATTTCTGAGCTCCTCGTGTTTTGACTGTGGAAGTGTTTCTTAATTGTTTTGAAAATTGGTAATGAAAAACGTCTTGGAACAGTTTTAGGGTTGGTTGATGTCGCTTGCCATCGCTTGCCACCTGCTTAGGTGGCTAAAGTCTCAGAACCAATTACTAACTCTCTCTTCTCCCTCCCTCTCATCAATGTATATATCATCCTTCTGAGTAAATAAAATGAAAATAATTGAAAATGAAAATAATTTATTGAATCCATGATCCAATTTTATTTAGATTCAGTCATTTTTGGATCTACCACTCGGTTCGGAAAGCGGTTTTCACTAGAGAAGAAAGGGCAAGTAACTCTAGTGTTGTCAACTCTAGTCTCTTTTCAAAACTAGTTTACAATACAGTTATTATTAACTAATAATGTTACAAGGTTTAAATCTGAGCAGATAATTGATTATAATTGGTCATAATAGACAATAACTTGTTTATTTTTATTACTGTATACATTTAGCCCCAACTGTACTGTACTGTATTAGCCCATGATCACCCACTGCTAACCATAGGACTCTTTATACTCATACAAGCGAGAATTTGATTGACAGACTACTACTACTACTACAAACCTTATTCTTTTACTCCATCATTTGATCCAAAACGATCCAACATTCATATTCAAATGTAACACGCGTTAATCTACAATTCTAAAATATAATTCCAGTGATTTTAAAAATATTTAAAACGGGTGACCCGTGGTTTGGCAAATAAACAGCATGTTTGTTGAAGCCTCCTCAGGCTGTGTAAATATTTACATCCTGCGTTTAACATGTTTATAAGATAAACATTTAGCTGAAAATAACGGACAGTTTCTTTTGAGATTGACGATGTGTTTATGTGGGGTTATTTTTTTGAATCCTCATATAGTAGTTTTGAATAAAGTGCAAGTATAAGTACACGTAATAAAGTCCTGATTCTACAGTAAGATATCAAGTCTTGGGATATCAGCAATTACGAGAGACTTGTTATTGACTTGACTTACAACACCTATATCCGAAACAGATATTCGTAGATTACATAAACATTTATCGGTGCAGTCTCGAACCTGTTAATTTTCATTTCCCCGTCCTCTTACTAACCGTACGAGTTTTCATATAATTATAAATTTTTATTAATAAAGCCTCTTACATTTTCGACTTTTCAGTAATTTTAATATGTTAAATGTTTTTTTGCTACATCCCCCATTAACAGCGTTGTACGTACTTTAGAAAATCCATTGTCGATAGCCGCAAAGCCGCCATTTTGCCATGGCGGAAACAGCGTAGGTTAATGTGGTTATGAAAACAAATGTTATTCAGTTATTTTTACAAAATATAAACAGAAACGGAGCTGGCAGGCGTACTGAGAATTGAATTAATTATTCATTTAACGGATATTTGTGTATTTACGTACAATTCTATGTGATGAAATTATTGTTAATATAAAACCATCGTTATTTGCTTATTCTTACCACAAACAGGAATGCAGCGGTTGTATTGGGAATTGAACTAATTAATTATATACTTATTTGATATTTTACATAAAATACTTGGAAATTAAATTATTCGCTGCATAATAATATATAGGTTGTAAATTGAGTCCCAGGGTTTGTTTCTACATTGTTGAAGCCACTGGTAATATTTCGATTAAAAAAGAAACCTATATCATTGTCCCAAGGCAAGGTTTATGGCCGGCTTGACAATAGGCTCGCCCTCCATCACATTTTGGGATAGTTATAAATTCGACAAACGGTCCTGCTAGGTGTGACTCTGACGGATATGTATTTTATTTCAATAATCCTTTTTATTTATTTTTATTGCGCATGTCTAATAATTAATTGGCCCCGGGTAAAGTCATAATAACAAAATGATTTTAACTATTTAATAAAGAGGATTATCAGAAACGTGTTTGAGCGGAGGAACTCCAATTAAAAAGCACAAGTGCACGCTTAAGTCAATAAGGCGAAGTATACGACTATTATCGTCTGGAAGAGATAAAACTTCTTACATTAACTCCTGTTTAGAAATTCTACATTTAAATTCGTACTCTAAATTTTTGTCGTGTGTATTTTAACTCGTTCCAAATCCCACAGCAGCGCAACTGACTTTACAATCTAATTTTAAAACTTTATTGTTAATATACACAATTAAACCCGTAAACCGTGTAACAGATATCACAATTAGAACACTTTTAACTTATAAAACAAAGGATTCATCGACAAAGAGATTGTACGTTCGAATAAATACATTTTTAATTAAAACGGAATTAAATTAATATTCAGTCGAAAATCCCCGAGGACTTTAAAGATTTGTATTACATCAAAATTATAATTAATTATATGAAACGACAATAGGCGTGATGCTTGTACTTAATTAATATTTGCTTTTAACGCTACGTACTTGCGAAGTTGAGAGGTACATTTTCTCAAAGTAAAACAAGAAGTGCTTGGAGTATAAACTCGAATCCAATAATCATTTCTTTGTTAAGTTGGTGGGAATTAAAACGGTATGAATGTTTAAAACTGTTCTTAAACAAGTGAGAATTAAAACATTGAGTGCTGCTTTGTTTTTTTAATTAGTTTCAGTTGGAGACTAGAAACCAACGACTACTTTTATTTTTCTGTCTTTTTTCCCTTCCTGCTTGTTCCCATTTTAAGAAGCTACCAAAACTCCTACAATTTGATATTCATAAGTGGCAGTAATCATATATTATTAGCGAGATATTTTCGGGTGCAATTCAATAAAAAAAGGCATTATTTGCAGTTTTAAAGTTACGTAATATAGCGACCGAAAACATTGAAAAATACGTACCTATAATAGTCTCGCAAAATTGACTATTTTGTTAAAAAACACAACACTCGTATACTGCCCACTCAATGAGATACTATTAGCCGCACACTCGGTTTATCTGCTTCCACTTGCAAGCTATTTTATACTCAACAGGTTTTGTATTTAGTATTGCGTAAAGTGTGCCAAGTTGGATGGTCAGTGACAGCGGAATGCCTCCTTCAGCTTACCCTTGGGTACTAGAAAGGGAGCTCAACAGCAATCAAAAATATCTAGACATACTTTGGCCCGTTTTCTATGGGCAGCGGTGGCGAAAGGTGATTTTTTACAAAAAGGAGGTCATAGATGCAAATGTCATAATATTTTTATTTATTTCCATAATTATCCGCGTTTTAGAAATACAAGTTTAGAGATACATGGATAATAAAAAGCGGTAAGAATCGAATTTTCTGGTCGCTACATAGGTGTAGCAAATGTTGAAAGTGATAGGGAGTAGTGCTACGTCGTAGCCAGTTTGTTACGAGCGGTACTACGATCTCGCAGAAAGGTGACGCGAACTAACAATTTTGCGATCGTGTTTCGTTCGGTCAGTGAGAATGCCAGAAATGCAACAGCCCGAAAATACCTCGTTACGCTCTTTCCATTTTTCGAGACCGTCAATGAACCTATAATTAGCCTGATGGGCATTCATTGGCGTAGGTGATTATTTTTCAGCACTTGATCCGATTGCACGTTTATTGCTTTAAGGGAATATTTTGTGAAAATGAATCAAACAGATGTTTTCTTGTATTTGTATGTATTTTAGAAAATTATCTACTTATTTGCCTTTACAATATTACCCAGCAACCTACAAGACACAGCGTGTTAATTTTACCCACAATGAAACTTAATTCAGAACAGTTCTTTTACATTACAAATAATGTATTCCATATTTTATTTTACTGAAGTTTTCAGCTTAAATTGCAAATGTAATTTGCTGAAGGCGGTTCCAGTGTAATTCATTTGTTTATTTGAACGGTTATGACCTAATGAATAAGCCGTTAACTTGTGATTGCACGGCAATTTTAAACGTTCACGTTACTGCGCTTTTTCTCAAACAATTGTGTTAAGCACTGTTCATAATAAGGGTGCAATGGATATAAAAAAAAATGAAAATGATTGTTACACCTTAAAGATTTTCGAGTACGTTTTGCGAATAATTTTTAATTATCGTACATTTTCAATCTGTTTGATTTTCATTATTATTTGATATTGTCTACCCTTTTCGTTATCTTTGTTATGTCTATATTAATGCTAATCGCTAACTGCTCTCTTACCTCAAGTTAACTGACTTCAAGCTATATAGCTTTTAGCGTGTCTGAAAATGAATGAGTCAATTAACTTTCATATATTGCGAACATCCATCACGTGAGCAGAAAAATCATTAAAACCCGCTAATTAAGTCCACTCCATATCTAAGTTGTCTACACATTTTTCGCGTGAAAGGGAAAGCGTAAATGTAAATTGTTATGGCCGCACAAACGTGAGGATGTTATTTTAACAACGTGTTATAATCGTAAAAATCCTCTCAGAGTTAATAAAGACAAATGAGTTAATAAAGTACACGTCATGCGCATAAAAATATACTAATTTGGCTATACGCCCAACAAGTTTTAAGCGGGGGACTTAGCGCGGCCGACAATAGATATTTAGATAAAGCAGTGCAAGTTAGAATTTTGGATGGCGAAGATCTAGAATCAGTGCCGCAAGCACTAACTATTATGGTACGCTTTGCGCGGAATTTTGAATCTTGTTTCTTGGGAATTAGATTCCCTGTGCGGAATTTCTAATAATTATACCACTTACGGACTTTTAGGAAAGAGAACGCAGCAATTATGATCTATCACTAGGCTGGAATGATTTGCTGATTATCATCCTTTAAAAATATCCACATGAAAAATATTGTATGCTAATCAAGTTCATAGCATCGTGTTATAAATTTGAATATTATTCATTGTATTATACTGTAACAAAAATTCCTAAATATTTTATGTTAAAAACTTTCTTTACTTTCATAAAATTCCTGGTAACTTTCAGATGTGAAAGTTCCCTCAAAACATTTTCCTTTCATGTCTGAGTATAGTCCATGAATACTAGTTCCAAAATTGAAGCAACCTATCCGACTTATCACATTAATTTACGACAATTAATTGGCTGTACATATTGGTGTTAATAACTGAAAAGGTCAATTAAGTAATTTATTTTATTAACTGACGAGGGCTGTACATGTGTTACGGACATGTAGACGTTATTTTAACAATGTGATATAATCGTAAAAAGTGATTTTTGTTGCCGCTGCGGAGAGCTCGCTCGAATATTAATTCAATCCACCTTGTTTACATTTAACGCATTTTTGCCGTGAAAATGGACCGTAATTAAGACATACACACGGGCTGGCCGGCCATGTGGAAATTAAATGTGATTTTGGGGTGTAGAGAGCAAAAAATGTTAATGTTACCGAGGTGAAAAGTTTTTTTACGACTGATTTCGCAACATATGTATATTATCCCGTTTGGTATCAAAGCAGGTTTCGAAATAAAATAAACATTAATAAGCCTGGTCTTGCCTCTGGGGTAGCTTTGCAAATGTATAGCCTGGGTGTTGACCCTGTCTTGTGTCACTTTATTCCAGTAAATAATTAGTAAATGTATTCACATTCAATCTTATTTTGCCGACAGACTGCCACCTAATAACATTTGGCACTTTACTGTGATTCTAATTAATAAATCAATTACGATCATAAGTTTGTATGCCTGCATATATATTAGTTGTTATTTGAAAAAATATTTCCTACAAGTCTGAGTGTCGTTAGACAGATTTTTTTTGCAATTCCTGGTACTATATTTTTACAGTTGCAACTAGATTAGGTCAGAACTGTGTATTATTGTTGGGTATGTTTAACTAATAATGGCGGTAATACATGGTAAAAGTTGCATGTTTAATATTCTAAATAATATTATTTCACTCGATTGCCATTTCTTTATATGCAATAAATAATATTAATATTTATTGCTCGTAATTACAATGTTTAATGTATGTAATTTATACTTTTACTCTAGGCAATATTAACCCTCGTAGTGTTCTAAAGTCACGCGACCATTACGTTAAGCAGAAATTCATTTGTAACTCAATTTAATACATGGGTTTTTATGTTTTAAATGTAGTGCGAGCATATTTAGTAAATAGCGTCGAGAATTCTTTGCACATTAGACATTTCGAAAGGCCAGTGGTCGAGAATTTTTCTCAATAACAGCTCGTTAATCACAGTCGGTATTGCAGCCAGTTCATTAACGTTTTCACGAGTAGATCAAGTAGAACGTATTATTTTTAAACTTGCATTTTTACTACTAGTATAGCGTCATGTCTCTGTCTTAACATTGTGGTATAAAATATGTTTTTTTTTAAATTTTACTACCGCCATTTTTTTGAGATCGCTTTTGCCTTTATAAGAATGATTAAATATCTAGCAAAATATACTTTTTTATTAGCAAAACTTCTATAAATTATTTGAATCGCAACTGAGTGAACCGAACTATCTACAAAAGACTATTCATTCATAAATAATTAACTCCTACGCACGGATATTAAAACATGAGATATTAGCTCAAATAAATTTAATTTCTATCGAACACCAATATAAATTCTCGACTGTATAATGAACATTGTATTATTAATTTAATCTCTATAGAACGTATCAAATTTAAATTCTCGAGTGTACCTCCAACTGACCACGTGATCTTGTCCACAGCAATAACATCTGCACATGACATCACACAGCTCAAGGTACCCCTGTACGCCGACCCGCGGAGGGCGGCCGAGCTCAGCTGCCACTTCCAGATGGACGACCAAAAACTCCACTCTGTCAAGTGGTACAGGGACATGAACGAGATATTCAGATATAATCCGTCTCAAAAGGTAAGTCTTGCAGTTTTAGCTTTCCATTACTGTATCTTAGGCATTAGATGTGATCTGTGGTGTTGTATAGCCAGCTTTAGTAGCTTTAGTAATCACTTGCGTTGAGTCTTAATTACGAAACTTATAATCGTGCAAGTGTGTAGTAATTTAGAAGTTTCGTATGTGGATATAAAGTCAATACAGGAACTATAGGCTTAATATGTTTATCATTATGATATCTTATTTTGATAATTTTGAAACAATAACACAGGCCACAACTTGAGTTTATTCTATTTTTATTATTTTTTTCTCTTGATCAAATGCATCAATGACATTTGCAGATTGGAGACGCATTCGTTTGATTTATTTGATTGTTTCCGCGGCCATTCTCCAACAATGAAGAATTCTAAATAAACAATCTGCCCGAATTCAAACGTTTGAATTAATTTAGCTACCAGTATGATGTATTGGTCTAAAAAGTTCACGGGCTTTTTGGACCAGCTTACGGCTGATCTTTATAACCCGTCTATTTTTGAAAAGAAGTAACGGTAGCCTCCATTAGTATAATATTATGACGATGCTATTTTATGCTATTTTTCAAATGTTTATGTTTATTGAAAAACAAAGATGTATCCATTCGCATATACCTACTCGTATCTTTACTTCTTGTCAAAGAAATACAACATATTATATACTGGCTGTTAGTGACTTTTTCAAGAAAAATATTCAAGCTTATACTATTTGACAGCTTCCGTGGCGCAGTTGGTTAGATCTAGTTGGCTGGCTGTGAACCGAGAGGCCGCGGGTTCGACCCCCGCACCGAGATAAATGTTTGTGTAAAGCAAAGGTATTTGTTTGGGGTCTGGGTGTTTGTGAGACCGAAAAAGTCTTTCATAGTTCCTGATGCCCATGACACAAGAATCGATCTTAGTGTAGAGTCAGGACTATGTATGACAGTAACTTTTAAAATAATTGTAAATATTTATAAAAATCATACCATATCCATTTTCAAAGAAAATTAATATTTATTAAAAATAAAACAATATTTAAATAAGAAAACATAACTTCATAGAGGAAGAAAATTTATCGTTCAGGAAATTACATTTTGTTCGTAAACTTAACATGCTTACGTTATTTACTAAGAACGGAAATGTATTATTTCTATATAAATATGATATATAAACAAACAATCTAGTATCAATTTCACGCATCAATTCAAAACTCATTTTTATATATTGCAGTTTGTACAAGAACTGGTTACTATGTCAATTTTAGCAAAGATAACTTATGTATAATCATTTTCCAACTAATAATACAGTTATCAGACATAATATAAATCAGTGACAGCCTCCGTGGCGCAGTTGGTTAGACGCCGCCTGTGAAACGAGAGGCCGCGGGTTCGATCCCTGCACCGAGACAAACATTTGTGTGAACCGCAAGTATTTATTTCGGGTCTGGGTGTTTGTGAGACCGAAAAGTCTCTCGTAGTTTCTGATACCCACGACACAAGACTCGATCTTAGTGTGGGGTCAGGACTATGTATGTGACTGTTGGGTGTATTTATTTATTTATTTTTATAATATAAATCAATATGCTTTTGGAAAGCCATATTAGATCCCAATTAGCGGTTTCATTCACATAATAGTTTTATTGTCAATGGTTGTATTACTACATTCAACTGTTCTGTGATTGATAACAATTTTATAGAATTAACAATACTATAGTTTGGCATTGTGATTTAGTCAGTTCGTGTGGGTTGGGTCATTTATCCAAAACAAGATAAAATTAACACTTCCTTCAACAAAGTTACAAACACATTATACATGTTTTTGATCCACCGGACCTCGTGTGTGATCTGAGTTTGTTTAATCTATTCCCCATGTAGATACGTTGTTTGTCGACCCAGTTCGTTCAAACTTCAATGCCTGTCTCTGAAATGATAGCGCTTTGTGCCATTCCAGCTCCCGTAAAACTGGACTGAAGACCAAAGTTACGACATGTATTGATTGCTACAAACCATTGTTTTGTCCAACTATCCTCTATAAATTTCGTATCAGCAAATATCACATCAAAGTAAAATGCGCTATTGAAAATCAATTTACAAAAAATAGCCAAAAGTTGACTTTGATGTATTTCGTACGTAAACTTCTAAGGCGAAAAAGGGTTGATTGAAAAAGTATGAAATAGAAATATATACTTAGGGGCGAAATTTCCGATACACAAAGGGTATGAACCCTACTTTTGAAATCGCTAAATCGTACGTGTAGTAAAATTTATCCGATGTACTTAGGCGGTATTTTCAAAGAGCACTAAAGGTTTTAATGTAGAAATAACCTTATTCGCACAATTAAGCATTCATTGGTATGTTTTTTGGAGTAGGTCTATGTAGGTCTGAAAAATGATTTAGTATGCAGTGGTAAGCGATTACTTACGAACAGTGAATACCCACAATACATTGCTCGCTTGTGGATGAGAGTGTAATACAAAGGTTAGACGATTAGATAAATGGAAAAAAAAGGATAAGAGGGAGGCTAGGAATTATTGTGCCTTTGGCAATACATATACTATATAGGTATAATTATTGTATCTATATTATTGCCAAATATTTCTGGCCAAATTTTTTTGGTGGTAGGTCTTTCATATGTGAGAGGCCGCCTGTGTAGGTACCACCGCAACGTCTATTTCTCCCGCCAAACAGCAGTGTAAATGCACTGTTGTGTACCGGTTTGAAGGACTTTGTAGCCAGAGTAACCACTGGACGTAACGAGACTTAACATCTTATATCTGAGGATGGCGAGCGCATTGAAATGTCAAGCATTGCTTTGTAATTCCATTCCATCAGTGGTCGTATCGTTTACCATACCAGGCGAAAGGCATGATTGCCTTGCCATGCATCGCATTAAAAAAAATTAAACACGATAGGACAGCTAAATCCTGTGAGATGACGATACTAACTGCCATGGGCGAGACTTGACTGTAGTTTAAAATCGCCATAGGGATGCTCTGTTACTTTCAAACTACTACTAAGTAAATATACCTTTTAAGGTATTACTTCCTGGGTAAAGACAGTTCAGAACTTGAATCCATTGCCACATTTTTACATGTAGAAAGAAACGAAACATGTAGGAAGAAAGTATATAGAATTGAATCAAATCTTTATGCTATGCCCGTCCAAGAAATCTCTAAAATATCACAACGAACCATGACATACAATAATTATGTAAACAATAAACAAACTAAAATAAATAGGCAGAAAATAAAATAAAGTCGTTTTAATTTGGAGTCTTGGTAAAATTTTAACACTTTCCGAGTCTGAAATGAAAAGGCTTATCTTTTAATACCACAGCTCTGTTACACTGGTTTCATAATACAATTATCTCTAGGTTTTGTGGAAATAATATGACCAGCCAAAAATGCTTTATATAAGCTCGCCATTTCGGTCCAACGAATGGTTACACAAGATACATAATTACAGCTATTAAGCTTCATTGGCATACATGGGATAGAAATGGCAAAGACCCGACTTCAATTTCTGAGAGCTGACGTGAGAATCTAGGTTAATCAACTCAGTTTGATTGGGTTCATCCATATATTAGACATTATCCATATATTATATTATTTGACAGCCTCCGTGGCGCAGTTGGTTAGACGCCGCCTGTGAAACGAGAGGCCGCGGGTTCGATCCCCGCACCGAAACAAATATTTGTGTGATCCACATGTATTTGTTTCGGGTCTGGGTGTTTGTGAGACCGAAAAGTCTCTCGTAGTTCCTGATACCCACGACACAAGACTCGATCTTAGTGTGGGGTCAGGACTATGTATGTGACTGTTGGGTGTATTTATTTATTTATTTATTTATTAATGCATGGAGCTAGATGCATTCAAACTAAAACGGCAATAGTTCGGAGAAGATCGAAACACATGGAAGAAAAAAGTCTCTTGCTCAGTAAGGAGACGTAATTAAGCTAGAAAAAAACACGTGCAGATGTGTAACAATATTTTATTAATATTACTGTACCGGGATGGTACATAGGGAAATAAGCTTACGATGCGTGATGGAGACAAATGGTGAAATGTACTCACATTTGCCGCGCTGAGGATCCGCCTGATGAGGAGTTGCCAGTCCAGGACACGATAAAACACTAAGTAGTTGTTCTGCCTATGCCTTTTGCCTGTTATTCACGTTATTGGAATGCCACAGTAATAGTTCTATGGCGACCGCGTGCGCGCCGGTTGATTCGGTATATCGTTCGTTTTCACAGCGTTGTTGTTGCGCTCGCGGCCCGCGGAGGTGTTAGCGCGTCAACCGCGTGAGGGCGCTAGGTCCGCGTCACGTGATTGGCGCGTCGAGTGCGCAATACCACGTTGGCATTGGCGGATTGGCTCGTTGGCAGCAATGTGCGCGAATTTGAAACTCTTCGCCATTCCACACATATGCCAACATCACGCATGCATTGAGAATATCATTTTTAAATGAAAACGGTTACGAAACATTCCGCCCACCAAAATACATTCATGTATTTTCAAAATTTTAAACTAATTAACCTAATTGAACTAAGAAGGCATATGATTTACAATCAATCTTACTAACTAAAAAATATTATTAAACGATAAATTAAAGTTAATCTGCTTGGTTAGTTAGCGGACAAAGCTTGCCTGAAAGTCTCGTAAGACGAGAGCCTTCAGCCGTACGTTTCGTTGCGAAAGAAGGTACTGCGTTGTATTCACGCTGAACAGCTTCGATAATAAAAAAAGTCAATCGGTATGATATCATAAAGCATCTATGATAAACTTCGACAAGTCAGCAAGAAGGACTGCAGCGCAGAGCTGCAAGCGAGGCAAGGAAACGGATTTCGTTGGCGCCACTCGCGCCTTTAAACAAACAAAAAACGGTTGTTTGACGGTACGACATGTCAGAAACGGAGCAGAAAACACATCTTGTGTTACGGTATTAAGACGATATTTTTGCACAGGTTGGTCAGTATTAAATCGACAGAAAATACGCTGACAATCATGATCAGAATCTTGAATTAGAATTTGACGATACATTTGCTTCATGTCCGCAGTAAAGACAACGGCATGAACGCGGAAATTTAAAAGAATTTCAACGATGTTGGTTTGTAGTTTAGGACCTACGAGCAAAACGTCGTTTAAAGAAAGTCCTCTAGCATCTTTTGCAAAAGCATTGAATACGATACGAAGAGGTGTGGTGGTGCTTTCAGCGCGAAGAACAAAATGATGAGGAATAAAGTATTTTCCGGTTGTCAACGCTTCGGACGGTACAAGACTCATGTGGCCATGATCGAGATATTCCTTCATGAATTCGCAATATTTAGCATACAACTGCTCATTTTTAAGAAGACGTTTTTCAATAGAATGAAAACACCGCAAGGCGATATCACGAGATCCAGGAAATACAGTCTCCTGTTCATCGTGCTTGAACGGCAAAGACACAGCGTATCTACCGGTAGTATCTCTTGTATGAGAATTTTCAAAAATGTCTTCGCATCTCTTCTCTTCCAAAGTAAGAGGCTTTGAATCGGCAACGCTTAAATCTTCAAGCTGCCACAATTGCTTAAAATCATCGTGAAGTTGTGGTTCGTTTAAAGCAAAAAATGTATGAAACTTCGGCTCTGTATATCCGACGTTTCCGACAAGCAGCCAACCAAACAGCGAGTTCAATGCAGACGGTTGGTTGGAATCACCTTTGATTGTTCCCGGCAAAAGAAGCGAAGCGAAGGACTCCGCGCCGATAAGAAGATCTACAGGACCAGGTATGTGACAATTTGGGTCAGCTAACTGCAACGATTGAATATGTTGCCACGAAGATTTATTAAGCCGAATGGACGGCATCATCGCACAAATGCTCGGCAAGGTCAAAGCTTTGATGGCGAAAAGAAAGTGGTCGTTACGCCCGACATCAAGACGGACTATACCTGACACGGGAGCCGAAGAATGACCCAATCCACTAACCTTATGGGATGTGGAAGTACTAATGAAACCCAGTCGCTTCACAGCGTTCTCTGTAATAAAATGACTCTGACTACCGGAATCAATCAAAGCTCTAAACGATTGGAAAGTACCTGACGAATCACGAATTTGAACAATAGCAGTTGACAATAACACGAAGGAATGTTCACGCAAAGTGGTCAACACTCGAACCTGATCAGCAGGCTTATCGATACTCGGAGAAACAGCTAAGGACGCGGTAATAGGTACTTCTTCATGCAGAAGAGTATGATGTCGTTGATGACATTTATTACATCTGAACAAAGATCTACAATCTTTAACGCTATGAGAGGCCCTTAAGCAATTGAAACACCAACGATGAGTTCGGACATACTCATTGCGTTCGGTGACCGAAAGTTTAGCGAATTTATCACATTTATTTATCGAATGACTCGATTGACAAAATGAACACTTGACAATTATCGGTGCAGGCGTATGTGAAGAAGGAGAAATAGACTTCTTTTCAGAAGTTGACCTCTCCGCAGTACTTGAAAGAAACACAGAAGTCTTCTTTTGAAACTTTGAATTGTTCGACGACACAACTTTGTGCGATTTAAACTTGTCCGAAGATTTTACTACGATAGGATGACCTTGATCATTTAATGAAAAATGATTATCACGAATTAATGCGTCAGCTTTATTGTATAGAAAAGATTTTAAATCTTGGAATTGCGGCAACTCTGTTGACTCTTGCCTTTGTTCAAAAGAACGCCGGGTTTGAGTGTCCAACTTCGACAAAACTAAATAACACAAAACGAAATCCCACTCGTGAGTAGGAAGGTCGAGACTTGATAATACGTTTAAATTTTCATTTATTAAATCTAAATTTCGGCGGAACTCGATAGGTGAAAGAGAATTCAAATTCACTTTTAATATTTCTTTCCAACACGTAAATGCTAAATCTCGTTTATCACGGTATCTGGCCACTAACGCTTCATACGCGCCGCGATAATATTTACCTTGAATCGGGTAAGATCGAATCACGCCCAGGGGGTCGCCACTGAGGCAGGTCTCAAGGTATTGCATACGTTTTGTATCCGAAAGTGAATCATTATAATGAATTAAAGAATTAAACAAATCGAAGAACTTAGGCCACTCCTTGATTTCACCAGAAAACGATGGTAAGTTAATTTTAGGTAACTTTATATCAGACCCTGACGAATGAATTTCACCTTTATCACAAGGATGAACGTTAGAAACAGGAAATAAATTTCGATCGATTGCCAAAATTTTAAAATGAATGTCGTCAAACTCGGTACGAATATTATCTTCTTGTTCGAAGTCGTCGTCATCGATAACGCCTAAAATCTCCGAATGAACGCTCTCAAAACTTTCGATTAATTTTGGCAATGAGGAGAATTGAACACTAAATAAATTCAAACACGATTTATCTTCCTCTGCCAATTCAGCAACTTCTAGAAGCTTCTTTAAACGGTTGAGTGCCAAGGTACGCTTGCGCCGTAGTGCAGGCAACGCTTGAACACTCGGACGATCTACACTCGCTAACTTTGATAAACGCATCTTTGGCTTAGCAACACGAACTGAACGATACGACATCATAAATTATTGCCGAAACGAATAAAACTCAAAATAAAAATTATATAAAAATATTGTATAGTCAGTGCTTACCCTAACACGGATAGAAGTACTGTACGCGAGAGTGAATGACGAAAAGTACAGCACACGAATTAGAGAATAGGGACAGCAAATGACTAACGAATAATGAAATGTAACAAGTACTAAGTACTTATTATTCACAACGAAACGAAACGAAACGAAATTTCCTACAAAACTTATATAGGAAAGCAAAAGTGCATCACTACTTTATGTAAAGAAATAACGGTTATATGTATATTATTATGGCACTTACACGAATGCACAATAATAATAAGACTGGCCGAACGGCGTATATAACCGACTACGAGAACTGTGTGCATATGCCGCCTTTTTGAATGTACTTACTCGATGTTTCAATTTATAGACGTCGCTAGAATAAAAACGGATGAACGACACCTACTTATATTAAAACTTACACGGATTGGAATCTACGTATATGCTAACCTATGTGTATTTAATACGAAATGAATATGTTTGAGAATCGAAACCCAACGATACATCAACGAATTGGAAATAGAATAGATGTAACGCAAGTAACGAGGCGAAAAATTAACAATATTCAAATGTATATAATACACTAGCTATTAATACGAGAACGATTGTTACGTTTATATGTTTAAGTACTTAAGTGGCAAGTGCACATCGACGCTAAGGATTAATAAAAGACAAAATGGCTGACATTTGAACAACTCGATTAAACTAATTATGAATTGTTTGCATTAAATGAAAAATTGAACCACAATTAAATGTAATACTGAAATAACTATGCACGTAAATAATTACCTATCACTATTCACGTAAATAAATGAATCGGTAATAGTTTATTTATGACGAAACAAATTATGTATGACGAAGTAATCACGCCACCATAACGATGTATTAATCTAATTTGGTCGGGATATAACTTTTACGTATTTTGAGGATTTTTAAGTGTTTTGTAAGAAAAAAGCTTGAAATTATAACAAATTGTATTGTTTTATGCAAACAATCATATGCCTTCCTGGAACAACCGATTAAAATGTTAAGTTTTTAACTTTTAACAAATTTGTAATGGCGGGGATCGTAATGCTTCGAACCAAGTTTATTGCAAATAACTCGGAATCTATGTTCGAAATAGCGAATTTACTCGCTATTCCCGGGTTTCGGCACCAAAATATGTACCGGGATGGTACATAGGGAAATAAGCTTACGATGCGTGATGGAGACAAATGGTGAAATGTACTCACATTTGCCGCGCTGAGGATCCGCCTGATGAGGAGTTGCCAGTCCAGGACACGATAAAACACTAAGTAGTTGTTCTGCCTATGCCTTTTGCCTGTTATTCACGTTATTGGAATGCCACAGTAATAGTTCTATGGCGACCGCGTGCGCGCCGGTTGATTCGGTATATCGTTCGTTTTCACAGCGTTGTTGTTGCGCTCGCGGCCCGCGGAGGTGTTAGCGCGTCAACCGCGTGAGGGCGCTAGGTCCGCGTCACGTGATTGGCGCGTCGAGTGCGCAATACCACGTTGGCATTGGCGGATTGGCTCGTTGGCAGCAATGTGCGCGAATTTGAAACTCTTCGCCATTCCACACATATGCCAACATCACGCATGCATTGAGAATATCATTTTTAAATGAAAACGGTTACGAAACAATTACAAAACTCAAAATTGTGAGAGATGAAGAGTCACTGTGAATGCCCTCTGCCCCATCTAGGGGACATAGGAATTGAATTAAAATGAGTGATTACAAAACTCAATCATTCTATTTTTATTTTGTTAATACACCAACGACACGTGTTTTGCATTTTTTAAACGTCTAATTAATGAATAAACGTCTTAAATATATTTTTTTCTCCCTACATAAATGAACGAATAAATAAATATAGGTACATAAACTGTCCGCCATTGGATTTGTGCCAGCTACGGCAATAGTGCCCCTAGCACATCATCGGTAGGAATACTGGCCAAATGGAAATGCACTTATCACAACCTGTCTTTTCCATCTAGGATGAACTTTGAATAGAATATAATCAGATCTAATACATTTCAAGTATCGAAATATTCTCTATCAGGTAATTCAATTAAATGAAATAACATGACTGCCTCGGTGGCGTAGTCTCGGGTTCGAGTCCCGGGTCGGGCAAACTGATATTGGATTTTTCTATTCATTATCAGCCCAGAGTCAGGAATTTGTGCCCGATATGGCGATAGGCTCGCCCCCTATCACATCGTGGGAAGGAACATACAAGGCGAAATGTGGGTGTCCTGGTGGCGCCTCTGCCTACCCCTTCGTGGATAAAGGCGTGAGTTTATGTATGTATGTATGTATGAAAAAACATATCTCTTCATTTTTCTCTATCAAATAATTTATGACGAGTCAATACGATAGATACGTAGAGATAAACAACCAATAAAAATCGAATTTGTATAAAAATGAAAAAGAGCAATTACATACTCCCGGTGCCTAAGATAACATACCTAAGCGTTTATTTGGATGAAAATCGCCGCTTAGGATGATCAGTGCTCACACAAAAACGTGGTGTGGAGTTTACAGAAAGTCGGGTTTCGATGCGGCATTGCACCACTTTAAATTATATATAGGTGCTCAAATAAATCAGCTAATAAACCGTTTTTGTTCCAGCCTCCAATACGCCTGTTCAACATAACAGATATAATGGTGCAAGGAGGGGAATGCCAGGCAGATTCTTGCATGGTGCGTGTAATGCCGCCGCCCATGGCGACACGAGCAGCGTACACTTGCGAAGTGTCCACAGAAGGCCCAAAGTTCCAGATAGCGAGGAAGACGAAACATATGACTGTTGTTGGTGAGCTTTGACCTTCTGTGTTGGTTTTCTTGTTTTGCTTTGGCATTTTTGGTCTTACAACAGGGCGTAAGATATCGTGCAAGCTAAAACTTTTTAACATTTTTAAATGTCTAGACGTCACTTTACGTATATAAAAATACTATCATCCGCCATTACCATGGAGTTACTATTGTGGATGCTGTTTTTATAATTGTTATTAGCAATGGCTTGTCAGAAGGTTCGGTCCAAGCAAGTATTGCAAATACATATAGGCACCTAACAAAATAATCTGATCTAAGACGCTCGTATTTTTATGTTGCTGTCTGGGTTCCCTCAGTTAAGGGTATATTTTTCAGCAGTTTGGAATCTGTACAAAGTGAATATTAATGAATTCGGTAACCGAACACAGCAATATTAAATAGCGGATGTGAACCACGCTCGTTCCGGCAGCAAAAGATTTCCATCACATGACCCCTGTCGTGTTTTCAAATAATTTAAAAATTATCCAATTTAAAAAGTGCACTATATTCAAAACACTGTGTACACGGAAACGCTATGTTGTAATTAATTCACGCACGAAAACCGAAACTTGTTTTATTTAATGACTGCAAATTTTAAATTTCTAAAGCACTTATTCCATATTTTTCATTTGTAAAGCGGCAGCTGTAAAGTTTGAAGAGTTATGTACGGCTCTCATTGCAGTCACGAATCATTAGCCGGCAAATTATTTCTTCATTAGGCCTTTAATTTTATTTTAAAACTATGTGAGCTTCGACGCTCTGTTGGTTAAATATTGAGCTAGTGGAATGCGGGATTACGCTCCAGACAGGTGGATAGCTTTGCTTGCATTTAGGAGCTAAATTCTGCGGTATCAGTGTCTCTGGAATATACTTAGAGCGTTGCAAATTTATCCGTGCAGATTGGTAGCTTAAAGTATACTAGATTAGTTCATGCACCTGCACAAAAAAATAGCATATTTGTTCGTAAATAGGTCGTTCACAACTTCATAAAACCATAAATATATAAAAATGGATCCAAAATAATAAAGACATTACCTTCCCCATACTTAATCTCGAGAGTGCTAGAACATACATAATTTCATTTTAATTATAGACTTGATAATTGCTGAGGAGTTTCAAAGCTCATCGTCGCAAATTATCACTAATTAACGTGTAGGGGAATTCATTGGAAACGCATTGTCATTTTGAGGTGGGACGAAGTCAAACTTCGCAGACTTGCTAATGATTGTAGACTTCCGCTAATTAATGCCGAGTATTATTGTCTTTCACCACTATGTTTTTGTTCATATATCGTTCATGAAATTGGTTCACTGAAAGAATATTGATATGTTAGGAAAAAAAATTAGGGTTGATAATAATCAACCCTAACAATAGTAATAAAATAAACAATAAATTATTTAAAACACTCCAACGTCACATACACAGTTCTGACTCCTCACTAAGATCCGAAAGAAGATCCTCACTAAGAACACCCAGATCCAAAACAAATAACTGTTCACTAAAATATTTATTACCATGCGGGGATCAAACCCGCTGCCTCTCGATTCATAGCCCTCGCCTCGTCTTAACAGGGTGCAACGGAGCTTTTAAAAAAAAACGCAAATACATTGTGAATGTTGGTTTAATAATAATAGTAAAAGTTCAAAAGGTTGTTTTGAAAAAAAATCCAATGTTATTATTTCAAAGTCAATAATTATAATCTCATTTTCCACAGAATGTTAAGCTTACTTTAGCAAATAATCTCACCATAATCTTCTGTTATACATCAAATACAGACAGTCACTATTTTTTTCACAACCTCTATTATTAGTGTGAAAATATATTTTATAGAATCTCTTTTATTTGAAAGACAACTAAAAATAAAATATTTACAATAGAAAGACAGGATTGCATTGAGAAATTCAAAAACAATATTTTAAAGAAACTGCAATTCACTAATACATTTACGTTTGCAAAAAGTCTACAAATGTAATAAAATTGAATAGAACCGAAATGTTTTGCGGTTATTTTTAAAAGCAATACGCATTTGTTACAGTCGAGTTATTTTAATACGCACTCCCAAGTTAATAAATTTAAGCCTGTAAGAGCACTCGAGATAAAACACATTTGATATAAAGGAGATACAATTTCTCAACCCAGCAAATACATTGACGAAATTGAAGTAGAAAATTTCAATAGGTATTTTTTTCTGTGTACTGTCAATTATCCTTTCTCAGTTTTCACCACAGATTGGGCCCAATTACATGATGAAATTTTGTACAGCAGTGCCTTTATCAGACTTTCTATTATACATCAAATGGACATTACGGTCGAGGGTACAATACACTGAAACGGTTTTGCTATGATGCTATCGTTGTATAACCTTAGTTTTACAGATTAAATCGGACCTTACCCTTTTCACAAATATAATAAGAATTTTTGGAAGGCGGTTTAATACAAATATTTCGTGGAATGATACTAATAATGTTAGACCGGTGTATTCATGTTTCAGTTTTGCCAAATGTACTTGAAGGGTTTCACGTTATATAATGTATATTCTAACAATATATAAGTTATACGAATGAACTGAATTCGACGACTGAATATGAGGATAAGACTCTCCTATAACTGTTCATCAATTGCTATAATATAATAGACATTAACTACCCTATCACAAAAATAAGAAATAACAAAATAAGGCTGCCTCGATAGCACAGTTGTACTATGGTATGATTGCAACGCTGAGGTCTCGGGTTTGAATCCTGGGTCGGGTAAAGTGACATCGGATTTTTTTGTGTACATTATCAGCTCGGAGTCAGGAATTTGTGCCCGATATGGCGATAGGCTCGCCTCCTACCACTTCGTGGGACGGAACATACAAGGCGATACGTGGGTATCCTGGTAGCACCTCTGCCTACCCGTTTTGGGAAAAAGACGTGAGTTTATATATGTCTCCAAAACAAGATTCATTCAATACCTAAATCTTGTCAATTTGGTACCTTACGAATAAATACTCGCAGAATTTGCTTTAAAAATGGTTATTTAAAGTGAGCCAGGTATCAAAGCAAACATAAGGAAAATGAGTTATGCTATAGTATAACACCTCTCGCGACGAGCACGGGAGCGTGGCACGAAGGCGAACAGTAAGATGCCTTTTATTCTATTTGGTTATATTATCCAGTGATCGAGACTTCCGTGGCAATGGCGAGGCTGAAAGATATTTCGTTAAAATTTAAACGATATTGTTCGCTGTATTGACATCAGCTATTTATAAAAGAAAGAACAATAACAATTAATAGTAACACGAATAATATTTCAATTCAAGATAAAAATTTAAATAAATATACTTTTTATCTAATAAGGGGTTGAAAAATTTACAATATATTTAAATTCCCGAAGCATTTGATTTAAAGTCACAAACATTCGACATCATAAACTACCGCAACCATTCAAATTTGGGCTACGTGTATGTCATAGATTCAAATGGCGTAAACTTTTGCTCTCGATAAAATGAAATCGCTTGCATTGCGACTTCACAACGAGTTTTATCGGCGCAATTATCTCTGCACCAGAATCCGGCAACTCGGCGGCATCAATGTGGCCGCGACCTAACAATAGCTGTCGTAACTTGAATTTAAAGCATTTAATTAACTTCACCATTCCATTTGCACAATAGCAAAGGAACGTTCTCCTATTTCATATTTATCAATTTGCATAGAAACTAATACACTTGCGACTATGATTTTAGTTTTAGATGAATTCAAATCTATTTTACCCGCAGCAATGCCGGACGGAGACCCAATGATAATTGGGGCGCCGAAAGTGCTGAAGCCTGGGGAGCAAATATTCCTCAATTGCACGTCTGACTACTCGCTACCACCGTCAGACATTAATTGGTACATCGACGATGAGCTACAAAAGGTTGGTACACAATACGCTCTAAACAATGCAATTCATTTGGTTAATTCGAACGCGATTGGATTTACGAGTCAAATTTCAATCCCGGAGCTATCGCAGTTCAATTATACTTACGACGTTTTCGCATTGTCGATCCTATGAGTCGTTGGGTAGAAAACACGGAATTCCTGGTTGTTTGCTTTTCATCAAGTAGATGCAAACTATTGCCACTAATGCAAAGGTTTATTACGTTGCTGAGACTTGAGGTGATTCGCGGGAATTATCTTATTTATAGTCCGGGATCGACAGTAAATTTTGAGAGAATAGCTATTGGCAGTACGTTCAATCAAACAATCGTAAAATGGGTAACAGCTGATTGGTCATGTGTGACCTGAGCTTTACATCCGACGGCGCCACACAATGCACTTGGCAGATAGCTTGAGTCGATTCTGTTTGCTCTTGTGGTATACAGGAATCCAATTTGAGAGGATTAGGTACCCTATTCATTGATGTGATTGGAAACGATAAATTGATATCGGTCGTGTTCCCAGATACTATTGCTAAAAACTAGCATCTACAGGAACGGATTTTACTCAAACGTTTATTGATTTCTAACATTTGATATTTGTTAGTTTTTTTAATTAATTTTTGCATAAATGTATCAAAATCATCGAATGCCTCCAAATATACGTTACATCCGACAGTCGTTGATATGCAGCGTCGAATTTAAAGTCAAACATGACTTTGCTTATGAATGACAAAAACCCCAGCTAATTACAAAAACATCTATTGTTCCTTTTGTATCACAATTGAAACAGCGAAATTCCCCCGACATCGTAGGTGACTTGTCGTATAAAATTATGAGTAGTGCTCTCCCACTTAACGACTGAGGCAGCATTGTATGAAGTGCGTTTGCTTTGTTTACCATTACGGCAACTCATTGTTAAGCGACTCTAAGCAGCCGAGGTACTCTTTAAATCTTCGCTAATGGCCTTTTAAAACGACCAGTATATTTTGCCAAAACGTTCTTCCTTTATTGTTGGCGATAAATCTTAAAATGTTTAAATAATTAGAACTGGGAAAATAAACGGAAACATATCGTAACGTTGCGACTTTGCTGATGTATTTTAGTTACATAGTGCAGATTTTCATGGAATTACGGCAATAGCTTTGTTTGTTTTTGTGGAGTTTGCAAGAATTCACGAGGAAAAAACATTTCGTGATATGATTAAGTTGAGTTCCAGAAAACAAATTTTATGTCCACGGTGAAATGGACGTTTTTCTGTTAGCAATGTTAAGTCATTTCTTTTTGATTTTCTTGACAAACTTGGATTTTCTCAAAGTATACTTGATTATGATATATTTTACTTTGAATTTATAAACATACTCATAGTAGAAAGTTGAAAACGATGCTGCCACATACGTTTTATAAATGTTACTTTTATTATTAATTAACAAAAACCGGATGGTTATAGAACAATAAAAATATATTGTGGCCAAAAGAGAAGCATATTTTTCTGCATCACGTTGGTTGACTTTTACTTTTGTAAACCATTCCTCATATTCAACGCACACAGGGTTATGAAAAAGCAATATTTTGTTCACATTCGTACAAATCCGAACAATCTGTCCGGTCGTTACGTTTACAGATGGCATCTCGCGGTTTGCTTCCCATTCGACGCAATAGCTTTAACTTTTTTTGTGTATTTTAACAGCCGGAAGCGTGGCAGCGGACCGAACTCAGTGGGCCTCAACCGGGGGGTCTGCGGCGGTCGTGGCGGGTGCTGAGGGTCCGAGTGCCCCCCACTGCGAGCGGGGCGATTCGGGTGCGGTGCGAGTCGATACTGCTGGTGGAACCGCCAGTGGTGCGCGATGCGAATATCATAATTACTATACATTCGCGCACTCAGTTGTCTAAATACGTGTCTAATAATAAAGGTAAGATTTTTCGTATTTTATTTTATTTTCTGGTTATTAAATTTTTCTTGATTGGCTTAAGTCATTTCAGAAGAATTATTATTTCTGAAGTTTCTTAATTAACAACCTATCGATTTTATTTGTACCTGCTGATATACATTTTGTAGTAATAACATTATTTTCTTTTTGTAGTTTTTATGTTCCCAAAATTTTAGTAAAGTTGTAATAATGGTTATCGGTTGTCACTTAAGTAATATGAATATCACAAAATGTAAAGCCTACGTACATTGCAGAAACGAGAATAATCTCATAACAGACTTATAATAATAAAACAATACTTTAAAAAGTACGCCCAGTTCGTGCCCATGGTGCACCATTAAGCTGCGAAACAGCTCGATGCTCACGTTTCTCGTTGCTTTACATTTTTGTCGGACTGCAATGTACTTAACACCTGCGCTTCAGCTACTTCACTATGCCAACAAACAAAGCAAGGATAAAAATAATAAATAAAAACAACATAATTTAAGACATCACCCATTGTGGCGCAATCGCGTAAGTTATGATTTAATTCAAAGAAAGAGCTGAAACGATTCCCTCTCTTTTCTATCAACTATCAATTTACAAAAACTGAAGAAATCTTTCTTATTTTCGCCAGTCCATCTACCCAACTACGTGCAGTCAAATAATTCCAAAATGAATGAAATCCAAGGCAATCTACCCTACTATGCATAAATAAAAAATAATTTAATTAGAATCCAAATCTAACTAACCCATTTCTTTTGCAGGTGCGAAACTAGATATGAGTATGACGTCATTAGTAATAATATGGACAGTGAAACAAATATTGAGGTTGATGAGCTTATGAGAGTTGTTGTGGTCTGGTGATATTAAAGTAAGTTTAGATAATTACGATCGGCCAGCGATGAAGAATATTAAAACAAATATTGAAGTAAATGTATATGTGTAGGTCGATACGATGTAGCCTCACCCGTGAATAGTTCATTAACTGCTGAAGAATATAGTATTGTTGAAATGTTTGTTTTTCAGATTTTATATCGAGTTTATTAGCGAGGAGTTTGAGATGTTTTAAGTACATTGTATTTTATATTTGTTAAAAAGCTTTTTGGGAAATGAACAATGATTTTGTGTTCGATTAATACAATGATGCAATGCCTAAATATAGGTTTTGCTGAATTATAATGATTAATTACTTTTGTTTATGCATGATTTTAATTATTGTTTGAATAATGTAAACATATAGGTTAATTTTCATATCGTTTATGCACAATAATTACTGATTGTTTTAGTTATGATTAAGTTTTTTAATATTAAATAGATGTTTGAATGTAAATAAAATTTGTAAAACAAATTCTATGATTTATATTCAGATACAACTTTTATTTTAACTGTCTTTTAAGTACTAACTTCCCGATTTTCTTGTAGAATGAAGAGTTTTGATTGGAATGAGTTATTAAAAAATGTTAGCAGGGGTGCATGATATAACAAGGGAGGGAGCCTCGAGCAAAAGAGTGTTATTTATCCCCAGTGTAATATGACGTATGATACCCAAAAACATACCTTTTCCACAGGAAAATTAATTGATTTTGTAACTGTATAAAATCTGAAAAATAATTATTGAAATCCTGTCGCAAAATTCTAGCACATAGCAATCACAGATAACATCGAATCGACTGCAGCGCTCAGAGAAACAAACATATATATTATTAAAAAAAAAATAGAAATCCATTCGTATTATACAATTTCTTTGTGTTTTGTTCATACTTAGAACCCGTCGGAAATGTATAAATTGAACGTCTTAATAACAGTGTCTATGGCATTAATCTTACTGCCTTGCTCAGAGACATTTAATGCCAATTGAATAGTTCTTTACTATAGAGTTTATTATCATTAGGGACAGGATTATATGCAACATAAAAAGCTCAGAATATGCATGCATGAAAACTAATAAAATGTATAACATAAATATAACATTTTGGGAAAGTAAAAAAAAAAAGAGTGCTATATTTTTTTTATAACTAAATTAGCATAGAATTAGGAAATTACTTATTCATTTAATAATAAATTATAGTCTATAATAATGAGCGGGTGAGTTCGCTTTGCGGAACGTGCTGATTACGTAGGTAGGTCTAGATTTGACCGGCAAAAACGTTTTTTTTTAGTGTATGTGTATGGAAAAAATATAACAATTTATTTTACACTTATCAAGGGGTTAACCTACCAAATATGCAATAAATACAGCGAAAGTATGCATCACTAGACTTTTGGAAAAATATGCAAATATCGCTGAATATGCGGTAAATAATTGCATATAATCCGGTCCCTAGTTATCATGCTGTCCTAGTACGGAAGGGCAGACTTCACATAAACTAGAAAATCTTATTAAGATTTCTATGGTAAGATGTTTTCCTTCACTTTTAACGTGCGTGGTAATTGACTATGAAACTACTGCCACCGTAAAATCGGAGGTTTGCCCTGAGATTTGAACCCGCGACCACTATCTTGGCAGCCGGTGCGATACTAACAGGCCAACATACTCTTAAAATAATTATTAAGGAACTATTTAATTGCTATTAAATTACTCTGACTACGGCAATTAGCTGTTTAAGGACATATAATTTGACTATGTCACGTTTTCCGTAGCTTGTCTGGGCGTTAGTTTTTATATTATAAATAAATGATAGTTTAATAATAGGCATTAATCTATGGCTGTGTTTCACTTAAGGTAATGTCAATTCTTTGCACGACATCATCTTTTTAACTAATGTACAGTTACACGAATATGTTTATGTTAATTATGATTTTATTGTATTTGAAAAATTTCAATGTAAATTAAATCTATGATATGAAACGTGTTTGCTGTTTCATTTAATACAACTCTTTAACCTTTTTTATTTTTTGTGCAAGCTAGATTCAACATATAATTCAAACCAAAGTGGGTTAATGAAGATTAAACATTACAAAATAAAAGGTAATTTAAAAAAATCTAAAACTTATCCAAAATTTTTCACGTCTTTTTGATAGGAAAATTCACTATTATCATTACACATACTATACTTAAACGCCATTTATGCGATGAGAGTTTCTCGCGGCGAGAATCGTATGCGATAATCGCATGACGTAACCGCCGTAGATTATCGTGTTCTGACAAATGTTTACACAATGCAACTATTTTATATCCATACGATAATCGTATCTTCGAGGCGAGAAAGTCTCTCCATGTAAATGGTGCTTTACTACATAACCAGAAATCTCCTGTACCTCATTTTTAATTCCAACGCTTAAAAACCCAAAATATCCTCTAGCAAATCAAAATTTACATACATACATACATAAACTCACACCTTTATCCCCGAAGGGGTAGGCAGAGGCGCCACCAGGACACCCACATTTCGCCTTGTATGTTCCGTCCCATGATGTGATAGGGTGCGAGCCTATCGCCATATCGGGCACAAATTCCTGACTCCGGGCTGATAATGAATAGAAAAATCCAATATCACATTGCCCGACCCGGAACTCGAACCCGAGACCTCAGCTTTGTAACCGTACCGTAATACAACTACGCCACCGAGGCAGTCAAAATTTAAGAAATAATTAAAGAGCTTCTCATTCTATGTGTTTCAAAATTCCCTTAGAATCCAATCAGAATAATTGGGTCGCTTGAGCGTCATTCGTTAGGCGGGCTGTACCGCAGTCAGGTGAGCCAGCTTTGACATAGGAGAGCAATTTACACCTAATGCTTGTAACTAACGCATTGTCTATAATTTGCTTAATTCTGTTGAGGTCGGTAGTTTATTTTGTCAGTCTTTACTGGAGATATGTAGAAGCTGTTGTTCAATGTATTATGATAACAACTTTACGAACTTTTTTATAGTACATAGGTCCGGCAAACGAGCAAACAGGTCACCTTATGGTAAGTGGTCACTGCAACCCATGAACATCCACAACGCTGGATCCACAATCATGGATATGTTGCCAGCCCATCAAATAGGGAGGCGAGCGGGAAGGAAAAAGGATGGGAAGAAGTTTTCCTCTTCCCACTCGGAAATCTCACTCACCGAACGCAACGCGACAACGAAGCTGTCACTACTCGTCTATTTACTGTGAGACAGTGGTACCGCCCGGGACAAGTATTTCCATTCATACTGACTCATGACTGACAGCGTGGCTCTACCACTTCTAAAAGTCTTATAAAATATTATAATGTTTGTAGTTCAAATATATTTGTTTTTTTTTTTTTAATCTGGCATAGTGACTGCATTGCACCTGGTGGTAAGTGCAAATGCCGTCCACATAGAGTATCGAATGGTATCAGACGGTAGTCTCATACCATTCGACACAATCATGCCGGCCCGATGATGATGCCTCTTCACGCTACGGCGGAAGGACCCAGGATTATAGGTTGGAGGGGTTGCGATGGCAAACCCTTCCACAGCTTGACTGTGCGGCACAAAAATGAATTAGAGAACCTTTTGGTTCGCGCCGAGATGGATTGAACTGTCAAGCTATGAACATTATGACTTAATACGTAGATCATGGTCACATCATAAAAAAATATAATAAATGAGTTTGGTTGGCGGTATTTTAAATTAACAAACGTATATATACCCTAAAACCCTACCCATAATCCCTACCTACGTAAAATATGGTTACATCGTGTATATCAGAAATTACTGCATGATATTAGTTCTACAACTGACTTATTTTAAATTGTACATACATACATACATACATAAACTCAGGCCTTTATCCCCGAAGGGGTAGGCAGAGGCGCCCCACGATGTGATAGGGGGCGAGCCTATCGCCATATCGGGCACAAATTCCTGACTCCGGGCTGATAATGAATAGAAAAATTCAATATCACTTTGCCCGACCCGGGATTCGAACCCGAGACCTCAGTTTTGTAACCGTACCGTAATACAACTACGCCACCGAGGCAGTCTAATTTGTATTTTAAATTTTATAAATAAACATTTTAATTATTTTACAGACCATTTACGATATTGTACTAATGGCTTACTTTATCAGTCTTTAAATAATACAAAACATATTTCACAGTATTTTTCTTCAGATTTTGGTAATAACGATCTCTTTTCAAAACCAAGCTGCTGTGAATGGTGTCACATTATGTCAACGAGGTTCATTCACTTTACCAACAATAAGTTAATAAGTTATGGGCACCGCAGCAATGTTTTGACTAACCGCAACGTGGATAATAAATTGGTATTGAATTTAATAACGGTGATGGGAATTTAGATACAAAAAATACGTGCGAAATATGTCAATGGAGTATGTAGTAACGATATTTGATTAAAGTTTTAGACAGGTTTCAGATACGAAATTTTTTATGCTGCATATGGGTCCAATGACATAAGCTTATTTACAATATTAGGTACACTTTGAATTTATTGTGAAGGCCACTTTCACCTTTAAGAAGGGGTTATCGCAACTTACATTTGGCATGTGCAATAAAAGCTTGATAAATTAAGAAAAAAGTAAAATATTACTGTCCTCTCAAATGTTACTTCTAAATAAAACACAAAATAATAATATGAAAATGTTATAATATCTCGAACCCTTAAAAGAATTGATGATAAATAGACGTCGAAACTATAACATTGTCATCACTAAAGCACTTGTTTCACACACGTACAACCCGCATCTTAGATGTAATTCTAAGAAATGTAGTATAAAAGTGATGAAATTAGGAACAATAATGATAAAATTATGTTAAGGAAGTTTGAAACAAAAATGACGTTAAAGAAATAATGTAAGTAGAGAGATAGTAAAGTAATGTTAACCAAATTATAAAATTATATAATATAAAAAGAAGGCGCACTCCGTGTTTTCATGAGCTAATAAGCCCTCATAATTTTATGACTGCTTATCAACGTTATTTCTATATCAATTACAGAAATAGCTTAGCCTCAAAAGATTTACGTCTAATCCGTAAATCTAAGATTAAAAAGTAATATTCCACGCAGACAGTTGTAAGGATAATAAAATTACTGCTACTTGACTGAACGTTCTAAGATGGATATTAAAAACGATTTGGGGATTCCGTATTTGTCTCATTTTTATTAATGGTATTATGATTGGTACCTAAACATATTTACCGTAAATAACCGCTGACAAGCGGGAGTCTGCCGCCGGTGGAGCAAACAAGTGCTGGAGTCGAGATCGCGCTAAGACAAACGTAGTGTAGGACTTCCTGTTGCACCATGGATCGATGACTTAAAATGAGGCAGGTAGCGGATGAATGAGTGCTATTCAAGACCAAGATGGTTGGCGCTTGGAGAGGAAGAACTGCTGGACGTGGGGTCCAGCAGTTGAGAACAACAGGCTGAGTATATAAACGGGTGTAAAACTTCATAAAAATTTAAAACTCATCCTATAAAATAAAGAGCGTGGAATTTTATCTACTTTTACAACAATTGTGTGCTAGTATTGCTCTATTAAAGTTGTATTCATTTACTTTATTCCTCTGGGTATAGAATAGAATAAAATGATTTTTTAATGTTAAAACCGTGTACTTATTATTAAAGCTATAAAAAGTAAAATGACTATTTTTATGACGGGTAATAATGCTACTTAATTTTAATTACTATTAAACTTTCACATTAAGTTTAAATATGACAAGAATAATGTGAGGGAAAATTATACAAATTGTAACAAACAGCTTTGGGTAATTTAATTCGTGTCTTAGGAAAGTAACGTATACTGTCACGACACAGATACTACAACGCACCTGCTGGGGCTTGCATTACATACATACATACATAAACTCACGCCTTTATCCTCTAAAAGGGGTAGGCAGAGGCGCCACCAGGACACTCATATTTCGCCATATTTACAATTTCCTGACTCCAGGCAGATAATGAATAGAAAAACCCAATATCCCTTTTCCCGAGCCGGGATTCGAACCCGAGACCTTAACTTTTTAATCTTAACGTAGTACGTAGTAAAAAATCTTGATATGATATATCTTTGTATTTCTTTTTATGTTTCGATAAGGATATCACATTAAAAATATGAATTACATATGCCCCGTCTAGGGATGGTTGTCTCTCGCTGATTGGCCCAATACCGCGCTGCTTGCAAATAAATAATATAGGTTGAATCCGAAACGAGAAACACTTGCGTCGGTCAATATGAAGGATTTTTTAACATCCTATAGGGTGTTCGCTATGTGAGACGAGACGAATAATCCAGCACCAACTTTTGCGGAATTAATCTACAGCTTTAAAACACGACGACACCCTGTCCAAGATTTTTGGCCGAAGTGCAGGAAGAATTTAGGCTGAAAAGTTCACTGAAGTTTCTTCTTGATTAATTTACTTGCCTGATATAGGGAATTTAATATAGAATGTGTTCAAGAATTTTTCTAGGCCGGTGAAAGCTAATCACAAAACCCTGACTAATGTCACTGCAAAGCACGGGCCTCCTCTACAATCAAAATCACGATTGACTGATTCTACTTTGTTTAATTCGTGGTTGCCTGTTGGTAACGGACCAGACGGAGTCGCCAACATGTTCACGGTGGTCGCGGGTTCGAATCCCAGGGCACACCTCTGACTTTTCGGAGGCAGACTATCAATACACGATAGTCGATTACCACGCACTATAACGTTGAAGGAAAACATTGTGAGGAAACCTGCGTACCATAGCGATTTGTAAAAATTACTATAATACGTAATGTCCGCCAACCCGCACTAGGCCAGCGTGTTGGACTATGGAAGAACCCCTCTCAATCGTGCTCTCCATTGTAGAGGAGGCGTGTGCCCTACAGTGGGGCGTATGTGTGCCAATAATATACAATGTTACTTACCAAAATACCATTATAAGTAAAGTGGTACTTTTTTATAGAATCAATATAAAATCCCTTACATTAAAAAATAACCCTTCTATTTACACCGATTTCACAAACCCAATTTACTACAAAATATCTTATAACTAAAAACAACACAAACTTAGCTATAAAGCTGGCAGTACCTACAAGTCTAAACTTTATAAAGATGCAATTATCCTTCCTACACAAGTTGAGCAGGGCGCACCACTGAATATATTACAAGGGTTTAATAATGTATCAGCATCGACACAATTTACAAGTTTGTTTACCAAGCTTGTTATCTCTATTGCTTTGAGTATGACACGTAATAACGCGTCGGCAACAGATGTTTCGACGGCTTGTGAAACAAGAATCATTCAAAATTCATCAGGCTGCTGAATCGGGACCTTTGTAAAGTGCAAAGTAAACAACTGCGTATAAAGTTCACGTTAGCTAACTTACGTAAGGAACTAATTAATGATTAGCAGTGCTGCTTTTCTAAGCTGGTTGAGTGTTAAGTTTGATGCTTTGTAACTTCTGACTTCCGTGGTGTTGGTATGACTCTGAATGTTTATGAAATGCACTCAATCGGGAATTGCGAGTGTATTTTCTTTTACCCTTAAACATATCAACCTTAAAAAGAATAAAACAATCGTAAAAATAGAATAGAAAAAAGAAACAGACATGAAGTAAATTAAAATGATACATTAACAAATTAATAAAACATGACGAAACAAAACTAAACGCAAAGATATGAAAAACCCAGATAAAAATTCGTGCTGTGTACCTCCATAGTAACAAAATTTTCATACCAAAATTGCATGCTAAATGTCAACGCTGTCAAGTCACAGATAAATCCAACACGTGGTTATCGTTTATCGCAACAAAAATAAACCTGAAAACGCGCGGTGGATAAAATAATACAACGCGAATGGTATTTTAATATATTCATAGGGCGTAATTATTTTTCCAAATATCCGCGCTAGTTTATGTTTACAGGGGAACTAAAGGCTATACCAGGCTCTTAATAACGCAAACGACTAACTCTCCCGGGGCGTGGAGTAATTTAGTCGTCGCCTCTCGGATCATATTATCCGTATTCCTAATACAAATGATCCGCAGTTCCGTTGGGACGTGCCAAAATGGGTAAATTAAAACCGAGTACACTTTTGGTTGAGAATTTGCTGCGTACATAAAAAGCCGCGGTTGTCTGGCTCGCCTCCAGACCCGGCTTGTCATCAAGACCATATACGCTAGATTTTTATCAAGTTCCCGTAAAAGGGGTAATGTGAAAGGGTCGTGTTCGCTGATAAATTAAACCCAATTTGGTGGGTGTAAATGCGCCCTTAGGCCTACGGACATGATAGGGTACTTTGTTACTCAGTTTGGAAGATTTGTAAACTACTTTTCATAGGGTTAGTTCAGCAGTATTGTATGGAGAAACCTCTTCTACTAAAATATTCTTAATATCAGTAGAAATATCCTTTTCACTAAGTGATTACTAAACATTGATAAATCATTTGTCGTCATAATTAAATAAATAAATACACCCAGCATACATACATAGAGATGACCCCACACTAAGATCGAAACTTCTATCGTGGGTATCAGAAACTACGAGAGAATTTTCGGTCTCACAAACACCCAGATCCGAAACAAATACCTGTGGATCACACAAATATTTGTTTCGGTGCGGGGATCGAAACCGCGGCCTCTAAGGCGTCGAGCCAACTGCGCCACGGAGGCTGTCAATTCTCTTCAATCGCTTGCTAAATATAAGCATCAATGATTTCCACAATAGCTTGTTGGATGTGACCCGCACCCAGCAACTTTCTGCATCCTTTATTAAAGTCCCACCGTGTGGAAACCAGCCAACGTTCAGGAAAAAATTATAGAATTCATCCGTCAACTTCATATATGCGGGATCTTCAGCAAGTTAATAGGAAACAGTACGTGTGACAGTGAAAAAGAAACAACGTTAGTTATAAGAATTTTCTTGTAACTTCATGCATATAAAAGGATTTAAATATTAAATATGATCGTAAAGGCTTGTGAAAGATTGTATTATTATTAATGAAAACACTTTTGTGGTGGCAAATTAAATGAGACGTGATGGATACCACGCTTGTCAATTATAAGTTCTAGAATTTTTATTATGTCTGCCTCGTTGGTGTGGTTGTATTGTGGTACGATTACAAAGGTGAGATCTCGGGTTCGAATCCCGGGTCGGGCAAAAGTGGTATTGGATTTTTCTATTCATTATATTATTAGCCCGGAGTCAGAAAGTTATGCCCGATATTGTGATAGGCTCGCCCCCTATGACATGATGGGACGGAACATACAAGGCGGAATGTGGGTATCCTTGGAGGACCTCTGCCTACACCTTCTGGGTGAGAGGCGTTAGTTAGCTGAAAACAAGCAATAGATTAATCGTTGAATATTCAAGGATTACCTGTTTTTGCAGTTATTTTTTCCATTTAATAGAAACTATGTATAAACCGAAATTACACGTTCTGCCAACGGTACAAGTATTTGCATATTCATAAGCATACCTGTTGTATGAGAGTTTAGAAGTTTGAAGCCGTAATGTAAGTAGGTACTAGAAGTCGGCGTTATTTGGATTTTAGCATTAAAACCAAATTTACTAGTTTAAAAAACTTGGAATGAAATAATTCGTGGAATGAACATATTGATATAGACGATTAGAATTTCTGTATATGTATAATAGTTGAATTCGGTTGAAATGGTTTGAATTGTACATATACATACATTGGATTTCTTTTTATTGTTAACTTTGATAAACTAAACGAAAAACAGAAAAAATAGAATATAAATTAAATAAATAAGGCTTTGTGTCATACAAAATGAAGTTGTAACCACTTTGTTTTTCAGTAATAATAATAGAAAAAGAAATTAAAAATATTTGGCAAAGTTAATATATTAAATTGAAATAGACTTTAATCATGCGATCATAATTGTATTCCCTCGGTACATAATTTATATTTTTGCTACTTTCATTTTATAATACACTTAAAAAACGTGCTATTCTCCAATTTAATGTAATAAAGCCTTAAAATACTTTCTGCCTCATTCATATTTCAGTGCTCACTTTTCATGGTTATTATTCTTCGAATAAACATAACCATAAATAAAGTGGGCATTCGCAAATAAGACTCGCGAGTCGAATAATATCCAAGGTTTTATATGCACGTTCCGTTTTAAATTGGAATAAGCGAGATGAAAAGTAAAAAAAAAACAACATAAAAGCAAATTACAGGAAGCGAAAGAAACTAAAATGCGGGACGGCTCGCTCGGGCTTGAACTATAAAATATTTGCATCCAAACGAGGGCAGGGCAACAATAAGATGGAAATGCAAAATCCTGCTGCGATGTAATGCATACTGTCCGTCCTACGGTAATAGCCAACCGTGCATTTTCCTCGACCAAAATTCCCAGCAGCAACTTAAATTAGCTAAAATTATTGCAAGATGTGTACAACTTGTTTTAACATTTGCATATCTCGTAATGTGTGAACGTGGTCTACTTATTCGTGCACGTACGCCAACAAAAATATAAAGACAAACACGCCCTAGTTAAGAAACGCTCCGCATACCCCTGATGCGTTCAAAGAACAACCTTTTATTCTAAAGGATTTCACGGCACTCAAGCATCTTGCGAAGTGTTTGAATGGAAGACAGTAGAATTCAGCCGAATTTAATACAGAGGGTCCCCGACGGAGTGTGCAGGCCCCTTCGTGGCAGTCTGATATTGTGAAACTTTTCTTCGACGCAATCTACATAAAAAATGAGCTGAGGGTTCGTGGTGACCCGCTGGTAAATGAGAGCCTTTTGAACTGTTAATTTTGTTTGCATATAAAATGAAATCTAACATAAAAGTTATTTGTGCTTTGATCTTAACAATTCCTATTTTTATCATCTTTCATTGGCAGCCTTATAGTTATTCTACACGTTTGTACTGGCTAATTAAAATCATACGCTTTTCGATACATTACCGTGAATTTAATTCTTAGTAATACTAATGAATTCGAACCAATGTATGGAGTTCTAACAACCAAATTATTTCTAAATAGCCACCACAAAGTACTGGATAACGAAATTCTGTGAATAACAAAATCATTGACGCGAGGAGCTGCACTCAATCGTCGAATCAAAACGAGGAATTATCATAATGCGTAACGTTATAACGTTCGATTACACTCATCACTACACGGCCAATACACCAGAGCATTGGTGAAATGCTTTAACGAATGCTATTGACATATGTCCAATATATTTGATCCCGTTACTGGCAGCTAACATTGCCTATTTATATATGAATATTCAAAACAGAAACCAATCGAGTTATAATGTTTATAATTCACCAAGTTCTGGATTTCCTATGTTTCTTTTGTTTATTTTAAATTCATGAATCAGGAATCTTATTGAAGACTAGGGGCCAGATACATACTTTCATCCCACGGGATTACTACATTTTTCAGAATAAAAAGTAGTATATTTATTAATACAGTGTGTCAGCTACTTTTATATCAAATTTAAGTGAAATTAGTTCAAACGTTTCTCAGATTTGCGTGCTCAAAGGCACAGACAGACAAAAATTCTAAAATCATTGTTCTGGGTTTTGTTAAGATAATACACTCTCCCATATTAGTATTTCTCATTTATCTTTCATGTACAAATTTATTATGTGTGTGTATAGATATAAATCTTTAGAATAGGTATACATTTAAATTTAAAAAGTTTAACGTTTCTTTTATGATATTCAAATATTTTTCCGTAAATGGGACCATACATATGAATGTGTAATTAATTAAAAAGAATACTGTTGTTGGTTAACATGGTATATTTTTATCGTGTCGTATGTTATTGTCTTATAATAGCAGCTGTGCCTCTTAATATAGTTTGAATTATTATCATCTCGGAAACTTATAAAATATAGAATTTCATGGATGTAACAAGTTTCCAAGTGAAGAAGTAAACGCGGGAGGGCGAGTATAAAATTAAACAAAGTGTCTGTAAGTTACAGCACATCACATTGTTCAAAGTGTAAAGTTATAAACAATTGGAACGGAGCGGTGAGCGCGTTACAGAATTGAGACGGGCAATATATTCACTATATTTCTTGACCAACCGAGTATACGTAAAGGAGATCGGTCGATTTGGTCCAACCGTGGACAAGAAATTCATTACTACCAAAAAATTTGGCGTATTTTTTTAGATTTATTTCTCTATTTACTTTTATCCTACACCATTGGAATTAGATTTACAAAAAAATGAGGATATCATGAAATATTTCTACCATTTTTGTATTTGTCAGCAACATTAATAGAGTTGACATCTGTCACGAGACTATTATCTGTCAAATTGCATTGTTTATTTCGTCGTGTACTAATGTGTATTTAAAATTGAATTAATTTGAAAATCATATAATTTCGTTTTGTGGCTGGGTGTTGTGTTTATTCTCTACGGCGTCCCTTGCAGTCAATTGCTTACCTCGATTCAACAATACTATAGCATATAAATAAGTTAAAATGTTTATAATCGTCATGTAAGCAAAAACTACGGGAAATCATTGATGCGCGCCTGAAGCCAACAACTACGAGACACCGATCGTAAAGGCGCAAAGGCTTACATGATCTGTAATGTCTGAATGGATTCATCCTCAATCATTGTTTTATTTTTTCATTATTGTGTACGGTAGTTTCAGATATTTTTTAAACTAGCGCATGACAAAGTGTCTAACTACATACAATAAACCTGATATCAAAATAATATACTTTTAAATATTCAAATGTGTTTTTCTGTCTTCCTTGATAAGCTTACGTACTTTATAATAATGTATATTCATACTCATCCCAAACTTAAAATATAAGCCAACTATGACATTACGTATTCAGATAGCAGAAAATGGTAGATTTTGTAAAACTTTAAGAGGATAAATCTTAAGAACCCCGTATCCTAGCTCAAGAAGACTATGTTATATTTGAAGGATAAAAATCCTTATTATTGAATTCTATGTCTCATTTGTCTCCACCATGTTTCCACTACTAGGCCCAATATTCATAGGAAAACGACCGATCTCCTTTCGAATGGTATTAAGTATATTCCTAATATTTAATACTACTATATTACTACATTGACAGCCTTCGTGGCGCAGTTGGTTAGACGCTGGCTGTGAAACGACCGAAAAGTTTCTTGAGTTTCTGATACCCACGACACAAGACTTAATTGATCTTAATGTGGGGTTAGGACTATGTATGTGACTGTTGGGTGTATTTTACTTATTTATTTACTAAAGCTTTTAACTGGTAAGCAATGTAGAATAACCTAGAATATCTTTATGTAATTAAGAACGAGATATGCCAAGGGAAAAGTCTGGGAAAGTGTCTATTCTAGCACTAAATTCCAGCTGAAGAATTTTATATCTGTAGCCATTAAAAACTTGGAATTATCGTATTAAAGTATCAAACGATCAAAAGTTCTGGTCACATTTATGTATATTTTTATTTACCAATTCTGTATCGTAGAAACAATAACAAACGGCAGATGATAATAATAACAGAGTAAGTACAGTACATCCATGCCACTTACCGGAATCTCGCTTCTGAAGCTGGCTGGAAGCCGACAAAAACGCTGATCGTTGTAGCACTCATCACTTGCACTTTATTATACACACAACAATTGAAATTAGTCAAAAACTCTAGCGCAGAAACGGAGCGTGCGCCATGGCTTTGCAAGCGTATTCGAGAAACTACACTATTAGCAAGATGACACAAGATAACTACAACAACTACCCCCCACTTGATGAATAAAAATAAATACAAATACAATATTTACGAAAAATATGACAGATAACGAAACAAAATGAACATTACAAAAATATAGTAGTTTACGAAGAGCGTAACTAAATAATATTACTAATTATTCGACATTGCAAGTAAAACAAAATGAACCAAGAATCGTATGGCATTTTTTTGTTTGATTGGTGCTAGTAAGTCTCTCTTATGTGAGAGGTACCCTCGGTAGGTACCACAATATCTATTTCTACCGCCAACCAGCAGTGTAAATGCACTGTTGTGTTCTGGTTTGATGGGCATTGTAGCCACAGTGCCTAACTGCTGAACATACTGACACTTAACGTCTTATATCAGTGGAATTCTGAGCATTGCTTCGTAATTCATGCTGTTGTTTGGTTTTGCTTCTGTCCATGAGCGGTCGTATTGCTTACCATCAGGCGAATATCACGCTCGTCATTCATTGCAATAAAAAAAGACAAGCATGACCAGAGTTGTACTCAAACATTTTCGAAAGTGTATTTTATTCGATTTTTCTTAAAGTGGTTATAATTCTCAGCCATTTTGATTCCTGATGGTGGTATTTCTTTTTAATACCGTCCAGCTTTATATTTTTTCCGTAGTTTAGTAAGTAAATAACAAATATGTACATAAACTCACGTCTTTTTTCCAGAAGGCATTAGCAAAGGTGCTACCACGACATCCACGTTACGCCTTGTGTATTATTTCCCACAATTTGATAAGGGGCAAGCCTATCGCCATATCGGGCACAAATTCCTGACTTCGGCGCTGATAATGAACAAAAAAATCTAACATAACTTTACCCAACCCGGGATTCGAACCCGACACCTCAGCGTAGTAATCGTAATTTAGTGCAACTGCGCCACCGAGGCAGTACTAAATAATATTAAATAAATTAGTAGACTACTATCGATATCACAGCGATAGAACATGCTATGACACCAGCACGCACACACAAGCGCGGTTAGTTCCGACGTAGAATTGCTGCGTTTGAAAGCACAGAACCCAGTTTTGATATCCGATCGGCGAAACTATTTACCAAACAGAGGCGTTAGTCATCAAACCTAGTTAATTTCGATGTGCCGTTTGTGTGGCACATACACCGCAGAACCTTTGTGGTAATATTCTGTATTTCAATTGTTTGCGCAAATTATTTGGCCAATGCATTATCTGTAATACGTGGCTTGTCGGAAGAATTCGAGGTTTCAAGATCCAATTACAAATTGGATGGCGCAGTTGACCCTTGTAAATGAAATAAAAACGAAATCTCTGACCTTCATTGTGTAAGTTATAGCTAAGGTTTGCGTTTTATCGTATATCAGATAATTGGGCTTACCGTTTTTTCATATTATAACATTTAGTATTTCAAGGAAGACAGATGATTATCATTATGACTATGATGGTAATGATAGTCATAGTGTTATTGATGGTGATGATGACGTCACATGCCATGATAAAATAGACCAAAACACTATTTCCACATAATGAAATAGTAAAAGCTATTTACGTTGCTTGGAAAAATGTCCGCAGGAAAAGCACGTCGTAAATGTAAAACATGTAAAATTCCCGCATGCTGAGCCCATTCGAAACAATTCCTTTAGGAGTTGAGAATCTAGAATTCCACTTGTAAATCCCAAAATAATCTCGCTGCATTTATTTTATGTTTAACCTAGAACTTTGATGTAAACTTAGGAACTGATTTTCTTGTGAAATATATTCGTATTATGTAATTACACTAGCTGCTCGGCCCGGCTTCACATCAACAACATATTAATTTTTTTACAGCGCACGCAATGTAAAGAATATGTGAGGTAATTTTTTTACCCCTTCGGTTACAATATTAGAGTTTTAATAAGCATTCCTAACTTTTTTGAAAATATAATATAGCCTATGCCACTCAGGGATAGTGTAGCTTCCCAACAGTGTTTTCTTTTTTCAAATCGGTTCCGTAGTTTTGGAGCCTACAATAAAACATACAATAAAATCTTTTCTCTTTATAATATTAGTATAGATAAGCATTCGAAACTGTATGGGTGTAATACACTCAGACACAATGGGCAGATGGACAAAGCCTTATTTACCAACTGAACGCGCAAAGAGAATCCTCACCAGCTGAAATTGTAACCAATAACCATAAACACACACATCTAACGCTATAGAGCAAAGCGGAATAGCAGAAGGCAATGACCTCAAACTTGTCATAGTTGTCAGATATCGTTAAGTTCTACAATTAACTGTTTGCTCTACAATTTGATACTAGGCTAGGAAGGCATATCATCAATTTTATTCAAACGGCCCTATACATAAACAGATTTAAAAACCTATTTTAGTTATCGAATGTTTTGTCTTCTTCACTCAAACTGAATTCGAAAGGGACGAGACATTCGATAAATAAAATTGGTTTTAAATTTCTCTATGAATAAAGCCGTAGAAGTTCACTACTGAGCATAGCAAAGATATCCAAATCGATATTTTGGAAGCGGCCTGCATTCAGCGAGTTCCTGCAACCTTTTTTAAAATGAAATACTAGTTTAAACTAAATGATTTAAACCCAAAACCGTATTGTATAGGCATTTAAAAAGCGCGTTGATGTACGACGTTGATGTACGATGTTTAATCATTTTTTTTTAACGAAGCCTGAAACAAAAAAAAAATAAGTGACAATATTTTTTCTTTTCCTCGCTTGCTTGCAAAATATTAATCAATGCAAATAAAAACAAATAGAACTATAATCGTCAATACAGAGTTGTCATCCATAGATTCTCGCGTGGACTTTTATTTTTCCCTGAATAAAAACATACGACTTCCACCATTCCACTGCTGTTCACAAACAGTGTGACGCAAACCAAATTTGGCCACGATTGATTGCTCGGTTGGGGAAAGTTGACAAACCAACTTTTAGATTTACTGTGTTTCATATTCATAATACATTGCATGTAAAAGGTTTTTATATACCAGCACGATAAACTGGCAAACAATATGGCGGCAAGTGCAGTGCATTGAGAGATTAAGTTGAGGTAATAATATTATAAACAAGTACATTCGAAAATTCAATACGTACAATTTATAATAAAGAATAATAACTCCTCTTTTAAACCTGTAGCCCGTTAAATCTAGAAGTCTATTAAGGAAAGTTTTCAAACACATTACTTTTCTACATGCCCTATTTAAGGTTCGAGACACCGACATGCCCCTTTTGGCCTCCCCTAGGTACCCTAGAAAGGGAGTTTAACAGCTTTCCTCTTACTAAAAAAATGGAATAAATGCAATATTTTTATAATATTCCGACCGGTTCCTCACCTGAAACTATGTCATATAATTAATGAAAATAAAAATTTTAATAAATGTATAAAATGTAAGTACCTACAAGTGATATTAAACTACTGCTCTTACCAATATTGCGTCTTGATCCACCGGATATGATCGGGACCAATACAAATAGAATTAAACCTTTTTCAAGGGTCGGCTCTAGGACATCACTATAAAGCCCAGAGTATGCATGTTTGACCGCGCTAATATCAAGAACTATGAGGTCGATTTCATTAAATCTTTTGGAACTAAATAGTCTACTTAATAACGAAGGTTTGACATCACGCCAACTTGTCAAGTAGTCGAGCAGTAATAATACAACCAACCAACCCCGCATATTGTTACCTACACATGAGAAAGAACAGCATTAGTTACGAATAAAATAATTGTATAATTGAGCTGCAAAGTTCCATAATAACTTTTTGTATATCCTTTAATCCGAGTGAAACAGCGACGCCCAACGTGTACATAACATAGTTTGTGTTATGAATAAAAAATCGAGACCGAACACAAAAGGCCTTATTTTTTACGTACCTGTATCGGCCGTTGTAAAAGAAAGAGCATGTTGTGATTTGATTTTCCTTGACTTGTTCTCTTAACTAGTAAAAGGTTAAAGCTTCGGCTAAATCCTTGTCAAAGTATTAGCGACCTTCACTCCTAAATGTAAGGTTTGATTTAGAAGTTTGGCGGAAACTATTTCTTTTAGTATTATTTTTAAGGTCTTTCCAAATGATTAAGTTATATATTTTGTGATTTTATTAAATCACATCTACAAAGATATTTTGTTTACCCTTGGGATATGACCATTCATTTTAATGTATATACTTTGGGTCAAAGAGGCTAACATATTACGAAAATATATTTCCTTTGTCAAAATAAGGTCATACTTATCGTTTTGCAATAAGTCCAGTAAAACACCGAGTGGTTGAAGTGTTAAAACTCTAAAAAATAAAGAATACCAGCTCTATTTTACCACACAAAGTCAACTCACAATTTTAATAACACCATGCAAAACCCGCATAAAGAATTCTCAAGCCACCTTCTTACGTTTTCCGTAAACAATGTTTAACATATTAAGAGCATAAAGAAACCGTCACAAGAAGTACACGAACCAGTTACATGTATTATTTACAAGCAAGAAACTTCCCACTTGAACTCGCAAAGTCCCAACTGAACATTATGCTGGAGTAGGTACACGAAAGCGAGGCAGTTATTTCTTGCTAATTAACGAATGCAAGTGGTAGAATGCATTGTTCCCGCTAAAGAGGTTTATACTTGAGACATACATCTGCAAGTTTAGTTTAATTAGCTCCAAGAGAACAGACCTCAGAACATTACTAAAGGTCAACTGGGATCCGTGTAAGTCCATTGAAGAGCAGACAAAGACAATTGAAAAACTAAATCAAATTTTGTTTATTCTCCTTCCTTACATCTCATAAGCTTAATATAGCTCTGCGATATTTCAGACTTCATTTAAATCCGCGTAATTTTATTTAATTAAATGTCTTTAGAGTTTTTTCGAGCTTAATTTACCGTTTTTATGAAAGACTTTTGTGAAGAGATGAATGGTCTGCTGTTACTCAAATTCAGAGTTCCGTTTTGACACTAACGTCTTGCGGACTTGTTAAATATTTGCTGTATATTTTTGTTATTCCACTGAATTAATTAATCCTTTTCATTTTGAATCCTTACACATTTTTATATTTTAGTCGTTTACGCGTCCCTGAATATTTTACCTCTGCTTATAGAAGATCAAAATAATATTGTCTAAGATTTTCTACAACTGATTCAAGTAGAAAATAAAACTTGACACTTTGTTGCAAGTGGCCACGGCGAATATGAGTTGTTTAAATGGGCTGTACAAAATTTGGTACATGGAATGATCTGTGAATAATATGCAAAATCAAATATGCTGAATTATGGTTTTATAGATGGCTACACGTGACTGTTATCACACCAATGTTCGGCGGCTATTTTCTTTATTTACAAAACTTTATTTTTTCCATATTCTATTGCGTGGCACACTGATGCTCTATAAAAACACAGTAATAAACGATTTCGATTAACAATTTACTCAATAAAAACATGCAGACAATTAATGATAGGAGTAAAGTAAGCATCGACAAGTATTCTCGATCCTCACATGAAATCATAACACGTCGAGCAGTCGATGTTCCCGAGTGTCGGACGTTCGATTGGTTGCTCACTCAAATTAGATTTCGCCGTTTGAAGGTGAAGTTTCCTGTGAAAACAAAGGGCTATAAGATTAAATAAACATTGCTCTTTTGCCATATATCAAGATAAAGCGTCTCTTTGTGACGGCAATGCAATCAGAATTTGTATTAGGATTGAAATGGACTATGGAAAATAATAGGTGTGTATGAATACTATATTTTTGAAAGTGCTGCAGTGTTGTTGTAAGCAGGAAAGTTGTTGTAATTGCTGTAAAATAACGAAGCAGAATTTCAATGGATCGATTAAAATTCTGCTTCATTAATATATAGTAATTACAACAACTTTCCTTTAAATGTTATTAAAATATTTATAACATGGATTTTTTTATAAATAATCTATAAGCCATTTTACGATGTAAAATAATTAATTCAGTTCAGAATATATTATAATAATTTTATAAAGCAAATTCAATCCTCACAACCTATCAATTTGCAGGATCGATTCTGAATAATTGAATACGCATTTAAAATACATCTAAAATACGATCAAAACCCGTGTTACCATTGATTGACTTGTATGGAAACGGCTTTCACTGTTGTCGAGGGTAGAAAGATCGGTTTTCAAGTCACAGTAAATAGTTACTGAATAACGTATGAGGCAAGCCGATCCCGTTGTTGGGTTTAATTTCCAATTCAAAAGTTAGGGTTGTCAATACTTATGTAAAGAATGTGCGATGTATTTTTTGGGATTTGATTCGTTAGCTGTGATTGTGTGGATAAATGTGTTTTAGGGAAGGGGATAATCTGTAAATAAACTCATTTTTGGGAACACTTGATATACTTTCAGATTTACCCAACTAGAAAATCCTGTAACAACGAATGAAACAGAAAATATCGATGTCTAAATTTATTAATACAAGCGACTCGAGACTCGCAGTGAAAAATTCTGACACAGGGATCGTAACAGGAAAACTAAATAAAGCCTATCGTTGCGACCTATATTTCTAAACGGAAGCTGAGTTATTTAAAACGGAACTAAATCTAGAGCCAGAAACGAGAATCAGCCACCAATATCCCAACTGGGTCAATAATACTTGGAGTTCTTAAGGGGAAGGTCAATCAAGGCTGGCTGTTAATTGTGCCGTGGGGCGGCAGTGTTAAGTCAGTTTATACTTGGAGTTACAGTTGTGAAAACTTCGCTGGTCAATCTGCATAAAAATGAGGCAACCCTATAATCTTGACTCCGTTTTTGAGTGGTTAATCCGATTTAGTGTTTATCGTTGAATTCGTGTTCAAAATACACTTTGGTTTCAAATGCAGGTGAATTTTGAATTTACAGTGTTATATTTTAAACCTGTCTAGATAAATAAAAATTCTTGCCGTAGGCCCAGCTTTTTTTTGGAAATGTATGGACATAATATTGTCCCTATTGTAGGGCATAGGCCTCTCTCCACTTTGAGTAGTAGAAACTACTTGTTTTTTGTCCGAGAAGCTGTCAAATTAGACAGTAGGATTTTGATAAATTTATGCCTAATTCTTAATTAGCCTGGATAAGAATTATCAAGCTACCAATAGGATTCGCAACACGACTTAATTGCTATCTTAATAAAATGATAAGATAATTTTTACTTACTATACTTTATTAAGTGCGTGGTGGCCTGTTGGAAGTGCGTGGTGGCCTGTTGGTAACGGACCAGACGCGGCTGCCTACATGTTCACGGTGGTCGCGGGTTCAAATCCCAGGGCACACCTCTGACTTTTCGGAGTTATGCGTGTATTGATAGTCAATTACCACGCACTTTAACGGTGAAGGAAAACATCGTGAGGAAACCTGCATACCATAGCGATTTTAAAAGAATTTCTACGGTATGTAAGTCCGCCAACCCGCACTAGGCCAGCGTGGTGGACTATATGGCCTAACCACTCTCAATCGATTCTCTCGATTGTAGAGTAGGCCCGTGCCCTGCAGTGGGACGTATATGGGCTGATATAGATATGGATATAGATAGATACTTTGATCATCAGACTCGTTGGTTCAGACCCAAAATATTCTAAGGCAGTGGCATAATTTTATCATTCTATTGAACTTGTACATGATACAATGTCTTTAATAGTAATAATATAGATATAACAGTTGTAATAATTATTATAATAACACAATATTCATACTTCCATTGATAAAGCGCCCACATAAACGCGCCCTAACATCTTTTCCTAAGCCTGTAATTGCCCGGAAATTTTCCGAACATTTCGCACCGGCGCTCAAATAGGAATTTAAGTGGCTAAATTCCAGATTGTAATAGAGAAAAGGGTCTTCAGGTAGAAGATCCTCCAGTTACAACTTGTCCCGGATAATTTCCAATAGCAAAAGTTTCCAATGGGCTTCTAAAGGCCAACATCCTTCGTTAGCCTCATTCACAGTTTACAAACAACACGAAACACCACTTATATGAGGGCAACTTGTATGTGGCTGATGTTACCCTCAGAACACTTCACAAATTGAATGCATAATCAATACATGGCTCTAAAAATAAGTTGGACGCACCATTCAATAGGAAATATTGGAAAACTGGCAATATAAGATAGGTTTAAGCTGCAGTTTTCACAAATTTTATGCAAAATTGCCGTTTTATGACCGCTTACCCGGTTTCAGACGGATAGCAAGGTAGCGTAAGATAGCCAGCTTAGTTGGATCCATGAGTATTACTTCATACCACCTCTAAAAGGTTTAGTTTGTGAAAAAATTGTTAGGTGTTGGAGGTCTTTCTTGACTGGCCACTAGCAGCAGCTGTCCATATCTGCAGGTAAGTGGTAAGATTCCCAATAAAAGGAAGTCCTTATGGAGTTAGCATCTACAACAAAAAGAAAGCACGAATAAAGATTTTATTTATTTTGCTCTAGTTGGTTTTATGAAATGTATTTTTATTTTACTTTTATCACGCAGCTAAGTTATGTTGCATAATTTTGAATTCGTGTAGTGAAAATTTTACTTACGAATTTTAGGCTAAAACTTTGACCTATTCCTGATTATAAATGTATTCGATTACATTAGTTTCGAGTCTACTATCATAATTAGCTATCAATTGCAGTCCTAACGTGCCTGTGTGGGTACTGCTATTCAAACATAACAGCTAAGAACAGCGGTGTTCTGTTTCATCCAATATGATATAGAAATCGATTTCTTTCACCAAGCCCAGCGCCTCGAGCATAAATTCATCTTACACTAATTCATATGTAGACACAAATGAAACACATTCCATAGAATTTGAAAGATATGAACCTCGAGGTTGTGTTGGGCTCTAAGCAAGCACTCGCAGAAAATTAAGTAATCGTGTAAGTGGTAACGCCTCCAGACATTGACCTAATTTGCCAGTTCTGACAAATTGCTTCTGGCAATTATTCGCCACACATTACATACCTTTTACCAACCACTATGTGTTTAGATGGCATAATGTGTTGTAATTTGGAATGATGAAACAAATTAACTGTTTATTCAAATAGTGTCTGAATGAAACGTACGAGTTTTTTCTTAGTGTTAAAAATCGCGTATATTTTCGTCTTTCATTTCAGCTCAAACTTACTTGAGGTCTCAAAATTATAATCTTTATTAATCATAATCATGCTGCAGTAGAGTACGGGCTGTAATTAAATGGAAGATTTACCTAACATCTCACTTTTAAGGAAAATAAGTAGACGCCATTTCTCCACGCTAACCAAATGCGGGTTAGTACATTTGACATACTTACGAATTATGCTATACTTCTTACAATGTTTGATATCAATATAAAATATATGATACTTTAAAAAATATGTGTTGTAAATCATGGACTAGAATCCGCGATAAATGTGCATTAATTTCAGCCAGGTTGTTTCATAGATATCACAACATTTTGTAAACTTGATTTAGTATTACTCTGTTGTGTTTTATACAGGGTATATCAAGACCGCGACCGAAAACGCAGCCAGGTGGTAGTTTTAGCGGTTACAGACACAATGCAACTTAAAAATTTTGAAAAAACGAGGACGGATTTTTTTTTACAGTATTTAAAAAATCATCATGTTTGGGGGATAAATACCTAGTTTTTGCAAAAATAGTAATATAAACCCTTACATACCATTGCGTGTTTAAAAATAAAGTGATGTACGTCATAATTTTCAAAAAACGATGTATTATTACTCACATATGACGATAAGTAAAAATTTACAAAAAAAAAAAATGACCATTTTTTTTTTTTGCGAAATTTTTACTTGCATTGTGTTTGATATCACTAATACTACCATCAGGCTTCGTTTTCGGTCGCGGTTTTGATATACCCTGTATATAAATCGTCGTCATTACCATATCAGGCCGATTTATCCGCTGTTCAACATGGGCCTCTTCTTTATCACACCACGTTTCCCGGTCCCGCATATATAAATAAAGGAAACATAATTATTCGACTTGTCGGAGCTATGTTTATTTTCACCGCTTAATATTTCGTGCATTTATATTTATTTATTTCAATCATAACTAAATTTTATCGCAACAAAATGTAGGTTTGAAAAAGTAACAGATAAATAAAAATTATATGAGTAATAAAATCCTGATAGTTTATCTCACAGATCAGCTAATTATGCAGTTTTAATGGCAAATATTGGGTCCTTTTAAAAGCACTTGAGCACATCAATTCCACACAATACTCAAGGGGAAGCATCTGATTACGACGCGAGCAAAGGCTATTATAATATAAATGGTGCAATAGTGGTTGCAGTTACTGGGAAAAGAAATTAATGGCTCCACATCGGCCTTTATTAACGGTGAGTTCTCAACCAGAACATTTTAAATTACATTCTCTGGATGATGCATGAGTTTCCTTATAGTAGTAGTTCCAGCTTCACGAAATGAACTGAGAGAACAGTTTCTTTTATATTCCCACACCGCGAAGATAAAATCCAACAATGAGCATGGTCTGGAATGAGATACTAAATCTAATTTGTTGATGTATCACATTTGTTATAATTTATGGAATGATTGCTTGGTTAGTTTAACGTAATTTTAGATTGCATCGTTGTTATACCGCTTTGTAATTCATTTTGACGAATAATCATATTGAATGAGCAAAATTTCACATGCCTCTTGGTTTTAATTTTGAAACTTGGAAAATAACAGCTTTTAAACTATTGTTGAAATGCAACAACTAATTTCAAAATGATTCCAATAGAGAATATTCAGATTAATACAATTCGTTTGTCTACTTCTGCGAAATAAGCTATCGTGGTGAACTAGAACCAAAACGCTTATCAAATGTATAGAAAAATCTTTGCCAAGTGCTGAGAGCAGCGTGGCGGGCGGTTCGTAAATAATCTTGGGAGTCATGACCTGTCCCGAACCATCTTTAATCATTAGTTTGACCAACGCCATAAGTTTAGACAATTTTCGAAAAATATGTCATATTATTACTAAATAATAATATTACTTATAAAATTTCTGCGTAATATCATCTCTTAGCCAAAATTGATATTTTAGTATATCACATCAACTTTTATCGTCGTATCAGATTGATTAAAATTGTTCTAAATCTCGAATACAGCTATCATGACACTCTTCTCCCCTCAAACTATGGCTGTGACTGTACTTGAGTAAGACGTAAATAGTTTCATACGAAAATATGCATGCAAGTATTAAATTAGAAAAGCTGGTGTTTTCTAGCGTATTTTAATACGTAAATGTTTTATTTATTTTTCATTTGGTAAAGGAAAAGATCAAGGTACCTAAAGGACATCACCAAATTCAACAAGATTTCATACTCCGGCCTTATTTCTGAAAAACAATTTACCTAAAGAAGTCGGCCCCAGGGACACCAGTTGAAATGATGTTGATCTCCACAGGAAACAATTTAGTTAAACGTAAACGAAACAGTGAATAAATAATGTAACTTCAATAATATTTCCCATTAAAAAAATAATTTCGCGCAGAAACTCCCAGAGCACAATTTTTTTCTACCGTTCAGATATCGCTCAATTCTGAAATTAAATTGCTATTTTTCTTTCATCGTAATTAGTCTCTGTCAACTGAGTGCTTTACCTGGGGAAATTCTAGAACATTTTCTACATAAGGAGTCTTAATTTACTCCGCGGTGAGTATTGAAAGAGAATAACTGGGTGAATTTTATTTGTCCCTGTAATATTGAATGTTTTTTGTTAAGTGGAATGTAATACAATTCTCGGGAAAGATCGAATTGTTTGTGAAGGTATTTTGAATTTATCAGTATTCACTGTGTTACCGGGAAATATGTTATGGAATGGATATTATTGCTGGTTCAGTTTATTTATTTCGCTGTGATTCTTCATGACTCATGACAATATTTTATATTTCATACCAGCATATTTTATTGACGGCGTAGACCATCCTTGACATAGAATGTATTAATTTCCAGATCATTCAATCTTCTTTATGTTATATGAAAAACCTAATTTGTTCAAGATGATTCATTTCTCAAAGATTTGACAACGAAATTTTTTTATGATGAAAACCATTTTAGATGCGAAGCGTTCCTTAAAAAGTAAACCTTCTGACTATACAAAAAGTATCTTTGTATAAAAATATGATTGACACAAATTAGATTAAAACTCTTATTTATGGAACATTGGAAATCTTCAATCGTTTAGAATTCAAAGTCGGTGAGTTGTTATTTTCACTCCATAGAACCTTTTCTCAGTGAATCCAGTATTAATGAACTTTCAATAAATTTAAACCACAACGTAACGAAGCAGAACTTACGCTTTCCTTTCTTGAGTTTTGTGTTTGAATTATTATTAACTCGAGTTCGAAAACTTTAAAGTAAATTAAGATTGTTGCTTACAATAATCGTAAATTAGGATATTCGCGGTTTTTGTAGGATTATTCATAAATTCTAGGATTTTAGTACTTACAAGTGTTCTTTGGGGATGTAATGTCAACCTTAAATTAAATGACCAATTAAGAATAGTCACTGACTTAAAACACAAAAAGTACTTAACATTTTAAATCATAGAAAAATATATAGATTATAATGTTTTAATTACATTCTTCCTCTTCTTTTCAGCATCAAGAAGTCCACTGCTGAACATAGGCCTCTCCAATAGATCGCCACATAGATCTGTTTAAAGCGACCTGCATCCAGCGATCCTAATTGGATTGTTTACAATAAAATATAGGTAGGTACTGGTAAACTGTAATATTTACAATATCCGAGATACAAGGGTTTAATATCTCATGTCATTACTATAATTACATTGAGGCAATAATATAATAAAGCCTCGTATTATGAACATAAAGTTTGCATAGCCTTATGTACAATTTAAAAAATAGAGTACATTTTAAAAATCAATTCGTTTCAAAGAAGGCACGGTAACAAAAATGTTACCATTAAGCTTTAAGGGATTAAAGGTTGCATTGTGAGATTTCCACCGTCTCGACGTCACAGATCTACAAGCTGTTACAAAATGGAATAACCGGCCGCAGCCGCCTCAGAGAGCCCAATACTGTCTAATCCGTTACATGTAGGTATAACCAGACTATAACCGCATGAGACATATTGTCGGTGCTTAGGTAGATGCGATCGCCGCGTCGCCATACGTTTATAGCAGTTAGAAACTATTCGAGGCATTGTTTCGTTAGTAATAGGTTTAAATGCACAATTTACGATCTTATGTAATCTATTTCTTGAACTCAAGCAGGAAAGTGTGGAGACTTTAAAAAGAATGAAGAGCGGTAAAGTTTGGAAGCTAAAATTTCAAATCCTTTCCTATCTCGGAGAAGGCAAGTTTTCAAAAAGTAAAACTTTTTTAGCCCAGTTTGTGAGTGTAATGAACATTCTCTACTGACCGCTAGCTGGAATCGATATTTTTAAAGTCATTCCGTTTTACAGAAGAGAAGTTAGAATTAATGGTCCAAATTGACTCTTCTAATATTTATAATTTTGTTGAGAAATAAGGTGAAAGCATAAGTTGGTGAATACCGACAATGACAGAGAATGGTGATTGTAGTTTTGTTTTGGGATAGGGAGGGAAGCTTGTTGATCTCTCGTGCATTTTGGTTCTCGCAAGGTATCGAAGACCGTTGCTCGCTGTTGATATAAATGTTTGCTATTACTTGTATATCGCATTAGAAACATTGGCAAAAAAATAGAAATACTTACTATTTAGTAGAAAATTAATGGTGGTGGGTAATCCATTGTAGCTAAATAATTTATCTGGAACACGACCTGTACCCAGCAGTGAGGGTAATAAAGAAATCCACATTATTGAGGTCAACCTTTGAAACTTAGTAAATAGTAGTGACTTTAAGCTTAGTTTTTTTATTATAGGCGGACAAGATAAATGAGACGAAAAAAAGCCTAAAAACAACGATGGCCAACTAAAGGCGAAAAACTCTCATCAGCCAGTACCGCTGTTCGGACTCACAGAGTAGCCGGATTTACATACACACGCTTTTGTTACTTATTTCTACAAGCACAGATAGATTTCCGTTTAAAAATTCTTATGTACAGGTATTTCGAATTACTTCTTTTAAGTTCTGTTCATTATTTAATTCGTTGTAATTGGAACGAATTGGGTGAATTCATAGGATCTGTAAATTCGATTCGAATAGAATACATTATTTCCTTTGATACGCTATTTTTGTAAATTGTAGAATTGCATATATATAATTTAAGAAAATGCACAGAATCTGTCCCCATCAGTTCAACTAATGGTTCAAAATGTATCTTCTAACTCTCAACAGCTTTGAAATCAAACGAAAGATCAGTAAAGCAAAAGAAGCCATTTACATACATAAATTTTGTATTATCCCCAACACGTTTAGAGCGATCTGAATTACATTAGCCGCAGAACAAGTTGTCGGAGCGTTCCCCTTTCTTTAGAATGGGAAGTTTGTAATTACATCTTTTCCATTAGCACAGTGTCTGTATTGGTTCGAATCTTGCGGAGTTTGTTGGATCCTAGGTGTGGCCCTCGCAACCTTTCTTTGATAAATGTGATATTACGAGCGTGTATCTTATTAAAATCTACGTGTCGTGTGAAGGACGTGTGACAAGATTACGATATAAAATAAAATTGATAGCGGTTATTTACCACCCACATGTATATACAAACCCTATTAAAGTGCTTTGGGAATATGCTCTCAAGGCAACTGTGGAGTGTCTTGTTGACCAAGATAATTAGGAAGGCAAACGGTTTAAAGGTCGAGCACCAATGGGCTGGATTGTTTTTATAAATATTGCTTGCGGAATTATCAGCAGTAGTAATAGCAGTCACAACAAATCTTTGTAGTAAAGATTTCAATCATATTACATTGCCAAACTTTCTATGACATAAGAGATAAGTAATTCAACCGCATCATAATCAAAACGACTTTAGCCAAGATGTACAGCTAAAAAGTAAGATTGATGAAGTCAAAATATTCTTTACAGCTATTCTTTAATCTTGATAATCCCTTATTCTAATTAAATCTTGCAATTAATTTTATTAAAATTATCTTGTAACTTATCCGCGAAACATGTACAATATAAATATTATCATATCATATTATGATCCGCAATTGTTCCGTAACATATGACATCTCAGCGCCATCTTGCGGCACTATGGCCGCAACTCTCCGAAGCGATCAATGTTAATGTCAATGTTATTAAATATTTATTATCTGTACATTTTTTCTCTCTGGTACTGGCCTCATGGAGGCAAAACACGCATTTTACACGCATTGTAAATTTAAATTACACAAATTAAAAGTAAAGCAGTAACTTTATTTGGCGATATCCTGCTTCCTGCCCCAACATATGGACCTTCGAGCCCGGATCTCAGAAGCAAGAAAACCGGCTGCAATCAGCATTGTCAATCGTCAATACGAGCGAACGGTCAGGATATCCCGTCTAATTCCTGTCATATTTGCCTTGATTTGTGTTAAAAAGCGTTCTGTTTTGCATAATTCCAGTGCGTGCTCTGTGTTGCCCGACCAGCAGCGAGAGGAAGGCTTGCATGTGAGTACTTTGACCTTCACCTGACAGCCATGACCGACCCTAACCAACTTTCGGTTCGATCAGTGTCCCCATCTCAAAAAAAGTGTAATGAGGAACGTCTTAACAACCTTAGGAAACAAAGGGGTCAACTTAAAGGCAGATTAACTCAATTTAAAAATTATGTTGACTCATTTGAAGGCGCCACTTTAACTAAATTACAAGCGAAAGAAATTAAAAGCAGATCAAATGCTGCATCCGAGTACTTTAAAAAATTTGATGTTATTGAAACCGAAATTGAGTTAAATTGCCCCGAGATAGAACTACCCACTCATTTGGAATATTTTAGTTCCGTGGAATCAATGTACTATAGTGCTACTTCATTGGCTAACTGTTTGATTGAGAGTTTTGAGACTAGTGAAATTAAAATTAGTTGTGATCAGAATAATTTAGATAAATGTCATAAAATAAATCGAAGGTTACCTGTAATTAGGTTACCAAATTTTGATGGCTCATTCGATCAATGGTTAGAATTCAAACATTCCTATGTCACCATGATTCACGAATGTTCTGATTTAGATGAAATTGACAAATTTCACTATTTGAAGTCTTCGCTTAATGGTAGTGCATTGAAAGTTATTAGTGCATTGGAGTTTACACCATACAATTATGCTCATGCATGGGACTTATTACAAAATAGATTTAATAATCCTAGGCTATTAGTGGATAATCATATTAAGTCACTGTTTACTCTTCAGTTAATTAGACAGGAGTCATCCTTGCATATTAGGGAAACAATTGATACAGTCTTAAGAAATTTACGTTCACTTAAATCACTAGATGAGCCTACTGAGTCATGGGACACATTAATTATTTTTCTAGTTGTTTCCAAATTAGATCAGAAAACACAAGACAAGTGGGAGGATCATAAAGGAACAGTGTTGTCAAGTTCAAAGAAAATCATATTAGAAGACCTTCTTACATTTCTTAGGAACAGAGCTGATACATTAGATTCTCGATCAAACAACTTAAATCATACCAAGCTACAGTGCACAAGTAAACATAGTTCAAATAAAAATACTCAGCATAGTACTCGTAATACACATAGTTATGTGTTAGCAAAAGATAATGCAACTTATAGCAAGCCAACTAAACTGATGCGCAAACGTGAGTGTGTTTTGTGCAACCAAAATCATTTTCTATATGCATGTACAACATTTCTAAACATGTCTGTATATGACAGAATAAAATATGTCAATGAACATAAGATATGTCAAAATTGTTTGCGCATAGGTCATTTGGTTAGTGACTGTAAATATGACTTGTGTAAAATATGCAAGAAAAATCATAATAGTTTACTTCATTCGGATAATGATTTGAACTATACTAGTAGTGTGTGTACTAGGAATGTGTGCGTAGAACGTATACCTACGTATACACCTACAACAGTGGCTTTGCAAGCGTCACCTGATCGTTCCGATGTTCACTGCATTAGTGACGCGGACCAATCGCATTTAAAATTACAAGTATTACTGTCAACTGCATTAATAGAAATAGCCGATGTGAATAACAAGTTTCACACCGCGCGTGCTCTTCTTGATAACGGCAGTCAACTTAGTTTTATAACAGAAAAACTATCTTTACGTTTAAAGATACCGCAAATACAGTCCACTGCGCATGTATCGGGTGTAGGGCATAGCGTTGTACATTCAAAACGATCGTGCAATATTTTCATGCGTTCAAAAACAAGTTCGTATAATACGCAAATAACTTGTTTTGTTTTACCTCAAATAACTTCAAGCTTACCTGCAGACAGTTTGCAATTAGAATATGTGCGTATACCAGATCATATTCAGTTAGCAGATCCCACATTTCACATTTCAAATGATATTGATATTTTGATTGGTGCAGATAAATTTTGGGAACTTTTGTGCGATCACATTATACGTATACCGAATGGACCATTCTTGCAGAATTCAAAACTGGGCTGGTTGATGTCCGGACCGATTTATTATAAAAGTGTAGTCGAAAACAAAGACAATCATATTCTTTGTAACTTCACTCAATCTTTAGATATGCAACTTCGTAAGTTTTGGGAGTTGGAAAATATATCTTCACCAAGTAATGTCCTTACAGAAGAGGAAAAAAAATGTGAGACACTCTTCGTTAATACTACGAAACGCGAGAAAGATGGTAGGTTTTCGGTTCGTATTCCACTGCAAGAATCTGCTACAGTTCTCGGCGATTCTTATGAGTTAGCGTATAAGCGTTTTTTATCATTGGAACGTAAACTACAACGTTTTCCATTATTTAAACAAATGTATTGTGACTTCATGGCAGAATACGAAAATTTAGGTCATATGACTCAAATAGACAGCTATAGTAAACCTTTCTGTTTCTTACCCCATCACGGTGTTTACAGAGAAGATAGTCTTACCACAAAACTCCGAGTAGTGTTTGATGGTAGTGCTAAAACAACGTCCCAAAAGTCCTTAAACGATATTCAATTGCCAGGTACGCCGCTTCAGAATGATATATTATCAATTTTACTCAGATTTAGACAATACAGATATGTAGCTTGTGCGGATGTTGAAAAGCTATTTCGACAAGTATTAATTCAGTCAGATCAACGTTCTTTACAGTTAATTTTATGGCGCGCAAACCCTACCGAAGCTCTAGGCATTTACCAACTTAATACCGTCACTTATGGTACCGCATCAGCACCATATCTTAGTATGCGATGTTTAAGGCAACTAGCAATCGATTGCAAGGATGATGTAATATCTCGCATCATAGAAGAGGACTTGTTTGTAGATGATCTAATAACCGGTCTGGATGATCGCGAAGAATTATTAAATATTTGTAAAGAAATATCTCAGGTTTTATATTTAGGTTGTTTTCCATTGCGAAAATGGACTTTTAACTTTGACCCTACTAGGGATTATAAAGAACGATTTAATGATGGTCTTACACAAAATAAGACCCTCGGACTGGGTTGGTTTAATGATTCTGATGAATTACATTTTACCACAACAATTAATAAGGAATTCTATAACAATTTAACGAAACGTTCTATGTTATCGATTATTTCTCATATATATGACCCTTTGGGTCTACTAGCGCCAGCCGTTATAATATCAAAAATACTATTACAACAATTATGGCTATGCAAAACTGACTGGGATACCCCTGTATCAACGCAAATAGCTGACAAGTGGAATAACTTTCTTAAAACTTTACACTGTTTAGGTGAACTAAAGGTCCCTCGCCAAGTCAGGGGTCCGTACATAAAGTTTACAGAACTTCATATATTTTCAGACGCATCTCAGAATGCTTATGGCGCTTGCGCTTACATACGTACCTATGACGAAGATACTGACATAACAGTCAATTTATTATGTGCTAAAAGTAAAGTCGCACCTTTAAAAACAGTCAGCATACCACGTCTCGAACTTTGTGGTGCCTTGATAGGTGCTCGAATGTATAAGAAAATAGTAAATTCACTTAGGCTTACATTTACCAAAGTTTATTTTTGGACAGATTCCACAATAGTCATGGGATGGATACGAACGTCTCCTCACCAGTTAAAAACTTTTGTCCAAAACCGAGTAACAGAACTCAATGAATTAACAGGTGATTCATTATGGCTACATGTAAATAGTAAAGACAATCCTGCAGATTTATTATCACGCGGTACTTATCTCGATTCATTAATAAACTGCCAGCTATGGTGGCACGGCCCATCTTTTTTATTATCTAGAAATTTTACTTGGGCACATAAAAATAATAATGATATAATTATTTCCGATGATTTACCCGAGTTACGAAACAATTTAGTTTCCCACGCATGTTATACAAGTAACGACTTATTTCCTTTCGAACGATATTCATCATTTAGTAAGTTAAAAAGGATTTATGCATACGTACTTCGCTTCATTTGTAATATACGAAGTAAATGCAACAAATCACAAGAACGCAAAACCGGTCCATTATCAACGGACGAATTGAATGAGTCACAAATTACATTAGCGAGATTCACTCAAATGCAATCATTCCCAGATGTTTATGGTTGTTTGCGTAATAAGTTACCTTTGAAAGGTGTGCTATGCAAACGTGTATCGAGTCTTAACGTGTTTCTGGACAAAAACAATATAATTAGAGTTGGAGGTAGATTGGGTAACTCGTCGAGTTACGATTACAATAAAAAATATCCAATTTTACTGTGTGCTAAACATCATTTTACCATCTTGTTGTTTCGCCATGAACACCAAAGACTGTTGCATGGAAGCCCGCTACTTCTTCTCGCTAATATACGTGAATTATGGTGGTCGTTGGGAGCAAGGAACCTAGCAAAGAAAGTGGTTAGAGAATGTGTAAGGTGTACTAGAATTAAAGGTAAAACATTAACTCCTATAATGGGTAATTTACCAAGTGAACGAATAGAGCCTGGTTTTCCTTTTATTAGTACAGGTGTAGACTATGCAGGACCTGTGCAAATATTAAATCGTAAAGGACGTGGATCCAACCTAATTAAAGGTTACATTTGCCTTTTTATTTGTTTCACAACGCGTGCCATACATTTAGAATTGGTCACAAGTCTTACAACTAACGATTATCTTTTAGCATTAAAGCGGTTTATAAGCCGTCGTGGCAAACCTCAGATTATCTTTTCTGACAATGGAAAAACATTCGTCGGGGCTGAAAAGGTCCTTCCGCTATTTTTATCAAAAAATTATAAGCAAATAAGTGAATCTTTGTCTAACGATAGCATACAATTTAAATTCATTCCCCCATATTCTCCTCATTTCGGCGGTCTATGGGAAGGTGGAGTGCGCTCATGCAAGTACCATCTCAGACGTGTTGTCGGTAACGCTCGTCTAACGTACGAGGAATTCACGACGGTTTTAACACAGATTGAAGCTGTCCTGAATTCCCGTCCTCTTTCACCTATGTCTACAGATCCAAATGACTTAACTCCGCTAACACCTGGGCACTTCCTGATTGGGCGATCATTGACGGCTCCGGCGTGCGATGACATCACTGCAAAAATGACTTCGCGGTTGAGTCGCTACGACAGAATTGAACAAATGAGACAACACTTTTGGAAGCGTTGGTCACAAGAGTACATTGTGGAACTGCAGCAGCGGACCAAATGGAAGTCGCACCAAGATGACATAACTTTGGATAGTCTCGTGCTCATCAAGGAGGACGGTCTGCCTCCCCTCAAATGGAGGCTTGGCCGTGTTGCTGGTGTGTTTCCAGGAAGAGACGGCGTATCTCGAGTTGCTGAATTGCGTACAGCAAATGGTGTCATCCGACGTTCATTTTCCAAGATCTGCCCGCTGCCGCTGTAATCAAGGTGTTTCGATCCTGCTCAAGATATTGGAAGCTGGCACTTCCAAGGCCGGCGGTATGTTCCGTAACATATGACATCTCAGCGCCATCTTGCGGCACTATGGCCGCAACTCTCCGAAGCGATCAATGTTAATGTCAATGTTATTAAATATTTATTATCTGTACATTTTTTCTCTCTGGTACTGGCCTCATGGAGGCAAAACACGCATTTTACACGCATTGTAAATTTAAATTACACAAATTAAAAGTAAAGCAGTAACTTTATTTGGCGATATCCTGCTTCCTGCCCCAACAGCAATTTAGAATACACAGTAATTTCACAAATTTTATGCTTGTTTTCAATTGATTTGTTGAAGTATTCAAATTAATTAATTTCTTCCGTTCGCAAACAAATACAAATAGACAAACGATTTAGATTAATTTTCGTACATGTTATGGATTCAATTACTGTTCCATAAGGTAACTGTTGTTGATTTAATTTTTAATATAAATTTTACTAATTTTATCGTGTTTTGTGTTTCATTTGTAAATTGAGTTACTTTCCTGACTCTCATAGTTAGTGCGATTATATTATGTTGCATAAGTTTATACAGCACAAAGTTTTGAGGTAACTTAGCGACTTCTGCCATAGTCAAATTATAAACGGGCCAAATGCATTATCTGAATATGCAAATGGTTCTATCTTTGTACCGACAGCCGTCATATATGTATATTATTATATACTAATATATAATGCTGCGGTGATTGTTTGCTTGTTCACGCTAATCTCAGGTACTATATTCAAATCGATTTTTTTTTGTGTTAAATTGGTCATTTATCGAGAAAAATTTTAGGCTATATAACATCACGCTATGCCCAATAGGAGTGGAGCAGTAGTGAAAAGTGTTGCAAAAACGGCGGAATGTTATTCCTTTTGAGATATCCCGTAATTGCGTTGTGTAAACGGTTGATGCATATTGTTGCATTACCAACAATAATTTATGACGGTATTGTTCATCTTCAAAAGGTCAAAAAAAGTCCGCGTTAGCGTATAATTACCCACGTCACACAATAATATTCAAAAAATAAAATGCAATATAATTCCTATAAGGACGAATCCAGGAACCATCAAACCCAATGATATAATAGAAACAACGAAACCTAATAAATGTACCCACATTTTTCCTGAACCGGTGTTAGAAAAAATCGCCCCTAATGTATCTAGCACGTAGGCTAAGCCAGTCGATCTCGGCGTCCGCATTTATCCGTGGGCGGTGTTTACCTAGCCGCCAAGTTTTTGTAACGAATTGGTTTAATTTAACACCCAACCAGTACCTCTGGCGCAAAATAAACTAGCTCTACAGAAGGACAAAGTTTCTCTCTGAAGTATATTCGTGCGTATTAAAGCGCTTTTAACGCTGGATGATTGCGACACTACGGTAGTAAAACTGTTGCTGAAGTTTTACAATATTTTTAAAATGTTTTTTGTGTACTTTATAAATTGTCACCGCCTTAAAACAGGGAGGAACGTACGCCGCTAGTTTTTGAAAATTGTGTTAGAAAATTAAATAAGGATTAACATAGACCGACATACATACATATGTGCATACATAAACTTACGCCTTTTTCCTAGAAGGGGTAGGCAGAGATGTTACCAGGGCACCCACGAATTAAATGTGTTTTCTTTCTTTCTTTCACGTTTCGCCTTGTATGTTCCGTACTGTGGTTTGATAAGGCAAATAGATCGACTTTCATTAATTTTAGCACAGCAGGCAAAAACTTGTACAAGTCCCACAACGCCTAAGATAGACTGATTTTGTATGTGTTAATTACAAATTTTCTCTTAGTTGGATATCGAACACGTAACCTCTAGTTTGTCTTTCCCATACTGCCCCGCGGAGGCTGTAAAATTCACAAAACGCCAGCTATATTGTCTCACCCAATGAGGCTTCAACATTCAAAACAAAATACGAGCACGCATTCAAATACACACGTTACTTCTACTTTCAACACTCTGTTGTTTTGTGGCCACATTGTCTTTGGCTCTCTCGTTAATTGTGTGGTTCTCATTACATTAACACAACTATTGTCTGGATTATACTTGCTGGCGACACTCGTAAGATAGGCTTTGACAGCCACCACATTTGTCATTTACCCGTGTATAATAATGATGAAATAATGTCATATTAAGTGTGGAATAGCCTGAATCCGTCTTACTATGACCAATTCATATTATTTGAGGTATGGTGGATCGACCTACTGGCTGCCTTTCTTCGTTGTTTAATATATTCTACCAATCGTTAAACATCGATTTCATATTCTTAAATAACTAAGTCCTTTTTTTACATTTTACTGAAACTCCGTGAAAATTTTAAAAAATATGCAACAAGCTTTATACACAACAAAATAAAATGGATTAAGTGGCGACATCAGGTCCCTGAAAAATATCATCAAAATAGACACTGTCAATGTTATCAAAATATATTAGAAAATGATAATCTAAAAAATAATAAGTGAAATAAAAATTTTGAGGCAAACACAACTTAACATTCTGAAAGTTAAACGTTAAATATTTCATTGTTAAAAAACAAACATGAAAAACTCTTTAAATTTATACAGTCGTTGCTAATCCGCTAATGGCGCTGTCGTAATATTTTATAACAAAGCAAAACAAACTGAAAGTTAGTGAAAACTATTTTATTTGAAACTTCGTCCTACCTGTCTTTCACTGGAGCGCGATTCGAAACAATATAAGCGGAAAGTTTTTGTTCCACGTGATCACAATCGGGAATTAACTCGACAAGTGGCTCGGAATCATAAAGTTATGCCGCAAATTTCGATGAAACCACTCACGTGTTACTTTTAATTAAATCTAAGTTCCGCTAATCTATCACAGATCGCAGAATCAAGAAGAGAATTTGATTTTAATTAAACAGAGTTCCAGCTCGCTACTTTATATTATAAACTTTAATTGAAATATAATTCACCGATCACGGTACAAGGGAAGCTTACTTTCTTCCGCAACATGCCTGTTCTCGACAAACCCATTATCCTTGTAGACGCTCATATTTCCAATTATATTATTGTCAACGGAGCGTGTGTTTCATACGAAACGTTTGCTGCCGCTCTCGTTTTATATATGACTGGGCCCGAATGAAGTTTTAATAATGAATGTAGTTTTAAAAGCTTGGAACGCGGATTCACCTAGTATATTTTATTTTTTAACGAATGTCGAACTAAATAACTGGACACCGGAATTAAACATTGGATTGCATTCCAATTGTATCAATGTAAATTCACGATAGGATATTGGCAATGCCCTAGTATATTTGCCCGAAAAAAAATCGTATAACAAGGTGACGAATAAAATTATTATTAGATATTATTAAATACTTACCAAGGAGATGCTTAAGGGAGGCATTCAGCAGTGTTTCTGTGGCTTACGAGAGAGAGAATACTAATTGGATTACTAAACAACACGGGTTTAATCTACAAGTGTCTCACAACAAACAATTAATTTCGAACTATTTAGTAGGAACTTTAGACCAATCACTCAATAAAATTTTACCCTAATTTCAAAATCTACAACAGACATTTTCGGTAGAATACGTGAATTGTACCTGCAGCTTGTCAGCTAAGAACACAGTAAAAATAAGCCCAGTGTACACAGAACGGGGTTCACTGCATAAATTCTGATCTCAACTAAGAGCAGTTAGCGATTTGTCAATACGATGCGTTGGGACCACCATCCAACTGATCTCATGGTAAATGTATGAAATTGATTCTGGATTTTTGCGATGTGTTGCAGTTTGGAACGTAGTACGTTATTTTTTAACACTTTTAGTTTGAAAAGGGGCCTTATATGTTATCGTAGTAAATTCAAAATTGTAATCTTACACTTGGCCTTGGCCCTTGGCCGCTTCCAACAGGTAAATGTGAAGATCATTGGGGGAGGCTTGGCTTCAGCAGTGGACTTCCTGTAGCTGAGGGGAGAGAGAGAGAGAGAGAGAGAGAGAGTACTAAAGTATATCTTCATTGAACGTATTAACCTCACGAATGTTGAATGTTTACAAAGAATAGTAGCTCGAACTAAACCCGAATTAGGAAGTAATAAAAGGAATCAACTAGATTTACTCGCAAAGTTTCTGGTATCTGAAACTCAAAGCTAACGCTTCTAAAGTTCCTAAGTCGATATTTGTTGTAAGTAAAGAAATAAGTAATTAACTAGAGTAAGAATAGCTGTATGTAATAATACATTTATTGAAATAAATATTTTATAAATCCATAATCGGCATAGTCCATCGCACTAGCGTATCACGGATTGGTAGACTTAACATTTCTTCAACTTCAAAAATTATGTATACAATTGTCTAGTGGAAACTTGCCATATTAATACATTGAAATGTAGTTTTGAAAATACAATCTTCGTGACAAGAGCTTGCAGTATTTGATCTCTTTCACTCCGATCCGCCAGATACATTACATCACAGATAATAGTTCTTTGCACACATTAATTACATTATACAATTTCAATCAAAATTAAATTTGCACCAATCATTAAATCAATCCAAACAATTATTTAACTGTTTTATTGGCAGACTAAATAAATTGGTGGTCGTTAATATTTGATATTCAATTGAACTTTTGTTTGCTTATCGCGTTTAGTAAATAATGCAAATTGGCACGATAGTACCGGGCCGTGTAAAATACGCCGACAGCTATAATGAAGCTATGACTAGTAATTATACATTCGAGCTATCCACACAAGACCATTGGGACGATTTTAGTGCTCCGGCTTTGTTATTCGATGAGAGAAATTAATGCTGAATAAACAGACTGATATTAGTTCAAATGATTACACGAATTATATAAGCTTTTATGTTTAATAGCATAAAAGTTTTTTTGTATTTTTTCACCGACATTCATATTACTCCTAGGCATGTAGCTCATACTATATTAATTAACTAAATTTTGTCTTAATCCGTCACACTGGCCCTTTAAGGTTGTATAAATTAACTTATTGGTCTATAGATTTTTCAAGACTTATCCTTGCTTGATTAAAAAAACATGCTTACAAACCATCTTTTTTTTTTATTGCCTTTATAGGCAGACGAGCTAGCGGCCCGCCTGATGGTAAGCGGCTACCGCTGCCCAGAGAACTTCGCAGTGCCAGGGGTCCAGCACAACAAAGTCGCTGCATACCTTAAGGAGAGTACTCTCTTTAAGCCTCTTTTGAAGAAGGACAAGTCATAGCGCTCAGGAAACACCGATGCAGGGAGTTCATTCCAGAGCTTGCAGACTTACGGTACGTTTTCAGCGTTCTTACCACAGAAAGAACGCTGAAAACGTACCGTTCGGGAGCGGTACGCTTCCAAGTGGTAGGAATGAACTCTGCTGCGGTAACGGGTGGTGCGATGGTAGAAGGGCGACGTTGGTACCATCTCAAACAATTCCTCGCAGCACTCCCCATGGAATAGACGATAGAACAACACACCTTTTCTTCACCATGACGCATATCTTCCATAATTCAAAGACTTGCCTTGTGGTAAGCCATTTAAATCGAGCCATGATCACTATCAGCAGGCGGCTTATTATAGTTGATGGAAGGATACTCATTTGCGTCCGAATAGCACGCTTTTACAGAAATTTGTGCCACTTGCCATCTGGACAGTAATTACTATCAGTATAAATAAATTAAAAGTAAGATTTTAGAATACAATTTCCATATTTTAAAGTCTCATGCGTGTTTAAATGCTTGAACGCGAACAAAGAATGAAAAGACCGTTAAAAGAACACACGAGGGTCTATCCTATACAACATTCACTGCACGCTTTCCCATGTAATTCTGGTGAAACGTAAATAATACCACCGCTTTACGTGCAAATATGAATTCTTGATTAAATTACTTTCTCCTTTGTTGCTTAACGGCGGAAGAATCTTTGTAATGCTAAGCCCAACTGCATAATATATGAAGAGACAAAAATAAACTTATGTTTGCATGATAAATGGAAAGACAGAGTTATATTTTGTCTTTTAAGCGCTTGACACATAAGACCGCGGTAAAAGGATAAACAAAATTACGAATTTATCAGATCTCCATTTCCATTAAATCGTTCGATTTTACGTTCAGGTACTTCGTTCGCGTGACGTTATTGAATTTTTTTCATACTTTCTTCAATACTGGTGCGTCAGGCGGAGTTTGCGGAGCGGCTTTGAGTATTACTATCGAAAAACAAAAGGGTGGTAATTTGATTATTTTGAGATTAAATAATTTAATGTTCTTAAAATATTTTTTTGTTGATACAAGTATTAATTAGCACCTGTTTTTAAAGCTATCATGTATTTAACCAAATATGTGTGTGTATATTAATTTCTGATTATGATTTCACAATGTGGGAAAACTCATTGTAACAACCCAAGTATATGTTTCGCGCTTCGGGTTTCGTTTATATTTATACGGGTTCGAGTACATTTACACAACTTTATCGGCCGATGAGATATAACTATGGACTGCGCTGCATGTATTATCGAATGCATTATATTCACAAAGTCATTTATGTGTGAACAAAAATCAAAAAACCTAAATACCCTATAATTACCTGGCAAAACCCTACTCCGAAAATTATACATGTTATTTCCACGAATTACTAAAGCAAAAATTTCAACTCCTAATATTTTTACCTGTTAAGTATATTTAAATCGGTGCACTAAGCCACCCTTAATTCTAGGTAACGTATTTTAGCGTCGCAAATGACAAGAGCTTTGATGTCAAAGCGAAATTAAATTGGGCAAGGCAAAGATTTTGTTTTATTTGCTGTGTCAGTACATTGATATAACAACCGTAGGGAAAAGTGGGGAAGTGCTCCGAGCTCCCTGAGTAAAGGGGGCCATTCAATGACCTGAGACAATGTTTGTCAAAGTTTCACGCTCCTATGTGGACATTCGAAGCTTACAAAGGGGTAACAGAGGGCTTCGAGAAGGGGCGCTAAGTCTATGGCGATAAAGAGGGGAAAAAACATTGTTTTCCTTTCTTATATTAAATCACTACGCCAATTAATCAGATCAATGTTACGAAACAGAATCAGTCGAATATTGTTATTAAAAGAGATAACTGATCTCGGTGATCCGTAGTTTTTCTATACTACTCTGCAGATGTATAGTACTAAGTACCAACTTTGTTGTACCAGTATAAGCAATGTACCAACTGTAAAAAGAACAAAATATATAAATCAATAAATACACACTACAGTCACATACATAGTCCTGACTCCACACTAAGATCGAGCCTTGTGTCGTGGGCATCAGAATATACGAGAGACTTTTCGGTCTCATAAACACCAAAACCCGAAACAAATACCTGGGGATCACACAAACATTTGTTCCGATGCGGGGATCGAGCCCGCGGCCTCTCGTTTCACAGCCGGCGTCTAACCAACTGCGCCACGGAGGCTGTCTACATCAATAAATATTTTAGACCTAATGGGAATAGTGTTCGATATAACAAGGAAAACCTGTGCCCTAAAGTCTTTGTTCTTCACCTGTTATTATAGTATGCCTATGGATATTGGTTCACAGGTTACGTCGCGTGATGCCTGACAATAGATTTTTTCATATCTAAAAAGTTAAACTAAACGTTTTGTATGTATTAGAAATGTTTCAAATACATCCAAAAATTCATAGCTTAACCGGCAACATACAAAATGATAAGTCATTTACCATTCCGTGACTTTTTAAATCTCTATCGCAATGCTGTTAGGTCCCACCGCTGTAGATATATAAATACATGCAACAGTAAACCCCGTACTACCTCGGCTAGTCGATGATTGATTGCGGATATCCCTTGATTGAAACGGAATATTTGATATTTAAACACTTAAATATTGATTTGTCAGATATATACTTGCAGTATACATTGGGTGAAATTCGTTTACACTCGGATTCAATACATCATTTTGTAATGATAGAATTAGAAATTGTATGAAACGGTATGGACTAAATTCATGTCAGTTTTCATTGATGTTTCAAATTGGTTATTTTGTAGGTAAAAGTTGTTTTTATTAATACAACACAACACTCGTTATTGTAAATCAAAAAAATACATACATACATACATAAACTCACGCCTTTATCCCCGAAGGGGTAGGCAGAGGCGCCACCAGGACACCCATATTTCGCCTTGTATGTTCCGTCCCATGATGTGATAGGGGGCGAGCCTATCGCCATATCGGGCACAAATTCCTGACTCCGGGCTGATAATGAATAGAAAAATCCAATACCACTTTGCCCGACCCGGGACTCGAACCCGAGACCTCAGCTTTGTAGCCGTACCGTAATACAACTACGCCACCGAGGCAAACCAAAAAAATTAAAATACAAAATCAGACAAAATACAACAACTTATGGTATTAGGTACAATGGGGGGTCTTATCACTTTAAGCGATCTATTAATGATAATTTTGTAGCTTTAGAATTGCAATTTATAGATTTGCCTAACTTAAATTTCTATACATTCACGTAGGTCACTATGGTCCATAACCGCTATGTTAACCGCATCTACCGTAGGTTGAGTGTGGCGAAATTAGGAACCACAAATAAGGTAAAAATTTCTGCATTGTTTGACATATTTTTTATCATGTAAACAACGAGCATACTAGACATTTAATAGAAATAAAATGTCCAATGTTATAAAAAGTGAAGCGAGGAAAACTATTTTTAATATGGAGACTGTCCCGCCCTCATACCCGCCGCTGCAACTCAGGTAAGCCAGGATCAACAGTGGCACGCATTGGAAAGACAATGAATATGTCTCTGGGAATGTCTAGCTTGTGTTTAACCCTCAACGAAATTAATCATAAAGTTAAATTAATAGGAATTGGAAATATTTTATTTTTATTATAGTGCACAACAGCGCTACCGTGTAACAAAAGTGGATTCTATCGGGGTGGACGAATTCGTACAACCAGCGATTTTTTTAATTTATTTTTAATAATAAAATCCAGTTGAGGGTATTTGTCTTTCATTAACGCTGGTTGTACCTTCAATAATTCAGTCTCGTGTGCGCTTCGGAAGGAATGGCGTTTGTTCAGCTGCCGAGCTGGACTTTGGGTTCATTCGTTTTCATGTACTATGTAGTGCAGTGTCGTTTAGTGTACCAGCTCAGTGGACGAATTTACTGTTATTCAGTCATTTATAGTATTTTATATGGTGTGCAATAGTGTTTAGTGTAACAGCAGTGTGAACCTAGTGTACTAGTGATGTGTATAGACCAGCATTGTCATCTGCGCCCGTCGTCAGTCAGAGGAGGCTCCGGTGAGTAGCTTGGAAATATTTTTGTGCTGGATTATTGTATTTTCGCTTTCGTAGAAGTAGTTCTACCGCATGCGTAATAGTGTTTAGTGTACCAGCTCTACAGACATCTTAAACTTAGTGGACTACTGGTGTAAACCAGCACTTCGTCGGCGCCGACCCTCCAGTTTTGGGAACGGGACTCGGAAATAAAATAGAAATCAACTTTTTAAAAATAAATTAATGATTGTTTATAAAATTAAATTATATAATGAACAAATGATTTACGAAGGAAACAAAAATTAAAATTATTCTGTCACAAAACTAGATTGCGTGCGCTATCACACTTTTCAAGATATGGAATCCATGAATTCCTAATCAGGGCACATTAAATAACAATACAATACATAAACCCGATAGATTAAACCTACATAACCATTCAATATGTCAGATACGTCACTAATCAGCGATCATCAAACATGATCCTCCATAATACAGTGAAACAATTGAGTACATATGTAAAACGTGTACCATATAGCCTGATTAGAATGGGCCGAAGTTACATAGGGGTGTTGAGTAAAGGCAGCATTCAGAATGCCGAAGCGCCGTAACCTGCATTTAAATTGTAAAGCAAACAGCGCCGAATTGAACAGACAAACAAAAGGAACACCGTATTTCATGTTATGTGTTGAATTGGTGTCCCGAATACGACAGGCGGTGCTTCCTGTTGATACCAAGAATTAGCTGTTGGTGTTTTTGTTTGGCGGTTGAGTTGGGAAAAAAGAATTAACAATACAGTTGAATTGGTAAAGCAAGATGGAATACTATGAAGGTAGCCTTACAACAAATTTTGTATAGATTTTCCACGATATATTAAATATATATGTATGCCTCGGTGGCGCAGCTGTAGTACGGTATGATTGCAAAGCTGAGATCCCGGGTTCGACAACGTTATATTGAATTTTGCAGCCCTACGTCAGAAATTGTGCCCGATTTAGCGATAGGCTCGCCCCATTGTGGGACGGAACATACAAGGCGAAACATGTGTGTCATGGTAGCACCTCTTCTGGAGTTTACGTATGTATATACCAAATTTGTTATTCCCATTGCTGGCCAACGTAATTATGCTGCCTTCGAAAGACTAAAAATAGATAATTCGTGTATAATTCAAAGAAGCGCATTACATAGGTAATAACGTTTTATAAAACATTTGAATATTCTGAGCCGTCGGAGACATTCTCGAAGAACATTTATCCGAAAGAAATTTCGGCATGTTATGGTTTCTCGTTTTGTGGCAATGTTTGGTTTTATTGCGACCCACAGTTTATTGCCGAAGAAATGCGAACATGTAGTTAAATCTTATTTTTGTTCATTTGATATTCATATTTTCATATATTTTGATAGTCTATCTTAAAATTATGGAGTATGAATTAGTTATTTAACGTGATAAAAATGATATATCGAATACCGCTTATAATACCATAGTTTTTTTCCTAATTTAGTACCTGATATAAATATAAATAAATACACCCAACAGTCACACACATAGTCCCGACACCACATTAAGATCAATTAAGTCTTGTGTCCGCAGGTATTAGAACTACAAGAGACTTTTTCGGTGTCACAAACACCCAGATCCGAAAAAAATATTTGTGGGCCGCACAAACATTTCTGTCGGTGCGGGGATCGAACCCGCGGCCTCTCGTTTCACAGCCGGCGTCTAACCAACTGCGCCACGGAGGCTGTCAATATATATATATAAATAAATAAATACTCTCAACAGTCACATGTACATAGTCCTGACCCCACACTAAGATCGAGTCTTGTGACCTGGGTATCAGAAACTACGAGAGACTTTTCGGTCTCACAATCACCCAGACCCGAAACAAATACTTGTCATCCACACAAACATTTGTTTCGGTGCTTCGACCTCTCTTTCACAGGTGGCGTCTAACCAACAGCACTTCGGAGGCTGTCGAAATAGCTAACGTATATAATTTGTCCTCAGTTAAAATAGGAATTTAAAATGTAACATTTAGTTGTTTTCTCTATAACATTACGATAATACTAGAAAGATGTTAATTTGTTTAACAATTTTGTATAGAGCAATGAAAACGTTTCACACGACATCGACTGCATGGCAATGCAGTATGGAAATGAATTTTGTTTTTCAGTCCATTGATTTCGATTTCGAACAACTACAAAGCAAAATTCTAAATTTAACTGGAGGTCGTATATTCGTAAAATAAATAAACACACCCAACAGTCACATACGTAGCCCTGAACCCACGTTAACACCGAGTCTTGGAATTGTCACAGTCAGGAACTACGAAAGACTTTTCGGTCTCACAAACACGCGACATAAATACTTGTGGATCATATGCGCCCGGATAACGACCATCCCTACGATGAAAACCACTTTTAAAAACCTACGCAATTTGCGCCTTTTAGGTTCTGGTTGTGTACATCCTACATCTAGTATAGGGACAATTGTGTTTGCCGGCGCGAGATACCCCTCTGTCGTTATACTTTATCTGGGCGACATTTATCGATATCATCAGATGCATTGTCCCTTTATGTTGTTAGTATCAAACAAAACCAATCAGATATTTCTTATGTTTTAAAGAACAATTCACGCATGAACATTTTGCGTTCTTGAGTCAATTTTGGTTTCATAAAAATGTTAATTAAATCCACTCAATACTCTTCTACCCGTCTGATATTTCTGGGGTTTCAATGAGCTAACACAAATATACAAAGCTTAGAAAAAAACAGCTTTAAATAAACCTTAATAATCTTTCTCACTCGAGTAAAGCCGAGAAAAGCGTTTACTTTACGATAAAGCAACGTTTACAATTCATTAATTCACGGAGTGCACCTGAATGCCTTTGTTTTCCGTTCATAAATACGGTTAAATTTGATCCGTTACAATTATTGTAGTGGTGGTAAAGTGGTATTTTCGAAATATATTATTGTAAAGTGGCGTCTGCTGTATCGCAATAAAACGTATAAATTTAAAAAGTTCATTTTGTTTCATCGCCAGGATTGAAACGCTCCTATGAATAATATTAACATAGCGTCCGAACTACTTGGAATCTAAGTCATTCAAAGCGCGGGGTATACTATACCCTTTATTAGTTTATGCTCCGAGTTTCATAAAAATACTTTAAATATGTCGCAGTTTTTCTTTTACATTGTCTTCGTAAACTTTTTAATATAACGCTCTTGGCAGCCCCCGTGCACAGTTGGTTATAATATAGTTGTAAAACAGCAGTCGCAGGTTCTATTCCCGTATCAACGCTCAATATTTGTTACATATTTGGGTGTTGTGAGGCTAAAAACTCTCCTGTAATCTCTAAGATCCATAATACACGACTTTCATCTTATTATTAGAGTGGACTGTATAATGTTATTATTATAGGTTACAGGGTATATAAAGACTGCGACCGAAAACGAAGCCAGGCCGTAGAATTAATGACTTCAGACAGAATGCAAAAAAAATGTCGCAAAAATATATATTAATTTTTACTTATCGTCATATTTGGGTGATAAATACATAGTTTTCCTAAAATAATAATGTACATCAATTTGTTTTAAAGGACGCAAGGGTACACAAAGGTATAAATTACTATTACCACTAAAAGTAAGTAAAACTAAGTTTCTGTATATACCCGGTATTTATTCTTTTTCTACTAAAACACCAACTAACATGATCATAAATAAAATGATAAAATAAATACACCCAACAGTCCATACATAGTCCTGATCCCACACTAAGATCGAGCCTTGTGTCGTGGGTATCAGAAACTACCACAGACTTTTCGGTCTCACAAACACCCAGACCCGAAACAAATACCTGTGGATGACACAAATACTTGTTTCGGTGCGGAGATCGAACCCGCGGCCTCTCGTTTCACAGGCGGCATCTAACCAACTGCGCCACGGAGGCTGTTTATGTTTGTATTATGTTGTATCAGCCCATATACGTCCCACTGCTGGGCACGGGCCTACTCTACAAGCGAGAGAATCGATTGAGAGTGGTTAGGCCATATAGTCCACCACGCTGGCCTAGTGCGGGTTGGCGGACTTTACATATTTATGTTTAACTACAGAATAAAAAAACAGCTGAACTATGTTAGCTTTCAATTCTAATTCAACCTGAGGCAATATTTTAATCACCGGAACGCGCATTTTGAATATGTTTGAATGGAATAGGTTAAAAATGAGCGTGATAAATTCGTGGTTTGTTTTATATGGAAAGTGTTGGACGGGTTGACAAGTTGACATTTACGCATCTAAATATTAATAAATGAAAGTCTCATGCACACTTGAAAATTATACATTATTTTTCATTGGCAGTAGGTCTCTCAATATGTGAAAGGCCGCCTGAGTAGGTACCACCGCAATGTCTATTTCTCCCGCCAAACAGCAGTGTAAATGCACTGTTGTGTTCCGGTTGAAGGACATTGTAGCCAGAGTAACCATTGGACATAATGAGACAACATCTTATGTCTCAGGATGGCGAGCGCTGTGGAATGCCAAGCATTTCCTGCGTGTTCCTTGGTTTTACTATTGTCCATGAGAGGTCATATTGCTTACCATCAGGGGAATGGCACGCTCGTTTAGCCAATCATCGCAATAAAAAAATCTACAATAAAATAAAAATATTAATGTCTAAATCATCTTTTTTGAAAGAAAAGCGTCATATAATAACATCCTTGTCTTGAACTAGTTGTGTAAAATAATATAGGTACCTATATTCTGACTATGTTCGTAAGAGGGACGTAAAAGTAATTTTCTTTGTGATTGTTTTAGTTTAAGTTCTTTTACGTTTATTGAACCAGACCGAAATTACTCTCCTTTTCCTGTCTCTGAGACAATAGGAGTTGCGATATTCACCAATTGTCCTATCCATTTTTCGCTCTATCTTTTGCGTTTGAGTATCAATTTCATAACCTACAATAACGACACAACTCTCAAAAATACCTTTAAAATTTGCGTCAACTTAGAGCCTTTCGTTGAAATAAAGCAATTTTTTTACGAATTTTATCGCTGATTTGGTTTGCTTTTACTTTTTTTAACTTCCCGACGTTTCGATTGCTTTCGTGGTCACGGGGCGGACTGAGGTATTAGTCATCCGCACAATGACTGCTACAATTTGATTTCCCTTAATTTACAATTATTAAATTCATAAGTTGATTGGTTTTAGCGATCCGATCCGCGAACCAAATCCGCGATAATATTCGTAATCAGTTTTATTTCAATGTGTAACGTTCGCGTAAATCGAAGACACCATTGCGTAATGCGTACCTAACCGTTTCCTCAAGTACTCGAGTTTCGAGTATTGTCACTACACAATTAAATACTAACGACCCCACTTAAACTAACGCTAACCACTTACACTGCCACTAATCAAAGTTTAACAACCGTAAGCCTTAAATAAAGCTTAAGAACGTTACTTGAAATTCTTGTGTGGCTGTAGATTAGACGTAGACGTATGACGTGCTGTTTACGTCATTTATTGTGTCTAAATTTTAACTAAAAATTATATTATCTGTCTCAGAAGTGATAACAAAACTACTTCTGTAGATCTGTATCAGCCCATATACGTTGCACTGCAGGGCACGAGCCTCTATAATCAAGAGTGCGCTTGAGAGGGCTTAGGCCATATAGGCCCCGCTGGACTAGTGCGGTTGGCGGACCATACATTTCATAGACATTCTTACCGTTATGGTGTGCAAGTTTTCATATGATGTTTTCTTCAACTGTTATAGAGCGTGGTGAATGACTATCAAATTCTAGTATAATTAAATATTACATCGCAAATATTTTTATTTGTACATCAAATAATAAATACACCCAACAGTCACATACATATTCCTGACCCCACACTAAGATCGAGCCTTGTGTCGTGGGTATCCGAAACGACGAGAGACTTTTGTGAGAGGCTGTCACATGCAGATGAGTGTCTGCATTATTATATATATCTTAAGGAAATATAATATAAAACAGCAATATCATACGTCAGTTCTTTTTCTATTCATGAAAAAAATACCAGAACACCATACACGCAAAATACCCATAACAGAATCAAGTACAAAAATCAATCTACAAACTATTTCAAGTAAAAACGACGTTTCCTCCACAGTTCAAGTTGATCCAAGTCTTGTAAGGCGCTATAATTCCTGAAACTCCAGCTCAAGCGAATTCAAGATAAACAATCTCACATCCATTAGTTGAATTAAGTAAAGATCAAATATACTTCATAACAAGTTCGTCCGGCGGAACTCGGCGAAATCTTATGATGGACGAGGAACAAGATGTGCTTACATAATGATACATGTACTCGTGGCTCCCTAATAGTAGTGGGAAGCAATTTTACTGTGAATAAACGTTTTGGTCTACAAATTGAATTAGAAGATCTTTATTTTCTTAAACAGTAACTACGTTAGCATTTTATATGTGGAATACACGTTCACAAAAACGTATTTTTATAAAAAAATATAAATGAATACCATTTTATGCCGCAAAAATTATAATAAAATAGTGTTGGTAGACGCAAGATAATATTGAAGAACATCAGTAATTGCTTTATTATCTATAACCTCTCGTGTTTCTGCTGAATGACAAAAGAATGCTACAAATTCTTTTTTTTGTCAACACCTTCTGTTGTCCGTTGTAACATTGGGCGTATGCCTGTTTTATTATTAACTTGATTAACTTGATCTTGATAACATATCTGGTTAAAAATAAAGTAATCTACCAAAGTGAGTGCTCGGAATAAAGACGACGTAACATTAAACTGACATTTGAAAAGGAAGTATATTGTTAAAATATTAAAGAGGACTCGCGATGACTTGCCGCAAAAATACATCCATTAAAGTTTTACAGTGTCATTCCAAGTTTTGTGAAGTAATACATAAATGTATACGACAGTCAATTCTTTTTTTATGACATGTTACAAACTACACAAAAAGCAAACAAGAAATGGTGGAACGGGACTACGTTTGTCGGTTTTATTAAATGTTTTAAACTAAATAAATTAAACTGCAATTCATGATGATTGTACTTAGGAGATACATAAGAGTCGAAAATATATTCGCAATTTAGAAATATATTGTAATTCGAATGTATAAATACGACCTGGCGTCCTTCGAAAAACGTTAACATCAAAATTTTCTTTCCATTAAAACTATTTAAGTGCGTGGTGGCCTGTAATTGGTAACGGACTAGTTGCGGCTGCCTATGTGTACACGGTGGTCGCGGGTTCAAATCCCAGGGCACACCTCTGACTTTTCGGAGTTATGTGTGTATTGATAGTCAATCACCACGTACTTTAACGGTGAAGGAAAACATCGTGAGGAAACCTGCATACCGTAGCGATTTTTAAAAATTTCTACGGTATGTAAAGTCCGCCAACCCGCACTAGGCCAGCGTGGTGGACTATATGGCCTAACCACTCTCAATCGATTCTCTCGATTGTAGAGTAGGCCCGTGCCCAGCAGTGGGACGTATATGGGCTGATGCAGATACAGATACAGAAAACTATTTTGAGCAGTAATTACAAATTTTCGATAACAGCACGAACATTTCAATGTCCCTCAAATATCTGATGAAAGATATGCATCAATACAGAAGCACTCGAGTTTGATGTTAAAATAAACCGAGAAATAAGTAACGTGGAAACATTTTCACCGCCCGAGCGGAATTACGTAAAATATCAATTTCTATCCACGAAGAAAATGGTTACCCTGCAGATGTTTCCATTCACAACAATCAATCTCTCACCGATACAACGGGTACAATTTGTTCGACCAACGGTATTTGAACTTATTGTAATTAAGATCAAATTCGATTATGTGAAAAATATTGGCCGCCGAAGTGATTATAAAGTTAAATTAATCTTGAGTTCCGTTTTTAAAAAGCTGTTTTTTAATAAATCTATTAAGTTGCTTGATTGAACGGCTTTGTGAACGTTTAAACTATGATTTAATTGTAATTATATAATATAATGAGTATATAATAATAAACAAGCGCTCGGTTAATATTACGCTTCTTTAATTATTTACACAAATAAACTCGCACCTTTTTTCCAGAACGGTTAAGCAGAGGTGCTACCAGGACACCCACATTTCACTTAATTAATAATGTTATAGGGGGCGAGTCTATCGCCATATCAGGCACAAATTTCTGACTCCGGGTTGATAATGAATAGAAAAATCCAATATCACTTTGCTTGATCCGGGATTCGAACCCAAGACCTCAGCTTTGTAATCATAGCGTAGTACAACTACACCACTGAGTAGTCAGGTAGTTCAATTATTTTCTTTCGTAATTATATCTAATGTCAAGTTCGTGGTGTAAAATTAATAAATACAAAAGTATGTCTTTACTAATTTATATTAATTGCATTATTTCGTGCCAGGATTAAAGATGCTCGTAAATAAATGCTCGTAAAATGCTTAAAAGTAAAGTTATGTTTTTTTTTACATTAGATATCATAATTTGCGACAGAACTGAGGTTCCAATTCTATAAGACCTTTTCTACGAGATGTTTCCACTCTTAGCTTAGCTGACCACTAGCAGTACTCCGTGTACTTTTATTATCAATTATGTCAACCGTTTGTCTAAATAATACGAAACCAGAAATTTGAATATATTCGAAAGTGAAGTATTTATAGAATACACACATATTGTCCCAGACATACATACAGATTTCACGAGTTCTAGTGACTCCAATAAAACAAACAATTACTCAATAGTCCGGGGAACAGATGCAAAAAGACTGCGTCTCATTGTGTTTGTACAAAAAGGATCTTCCGTGTGCTATTAAGTTGTAGATAGGAATCATTCCATTAGAGTTTCGACATAGACCATTGAACAGCAAGCGGGTGTACGGGTGTAATGCGCGGAAACGTGTGCCGTGGTCCCTCCAATTCAAACGGAATGAATCAATACAACCTTGATGGCATGTACAATTTAGAACGTAACATCAAAGGTAGCATCAATGAGATATGCTCTAATTACATCTGTATTTTTTGCTTCAATCTGCTAAAACAAGTTTTTAAACATTTTCCATTTTTTTTTTTTAGATTTACAATTACATGAGTAATTTGAATAAAGATTTTGTATCAAATTTCGTAATTGCATCGAAAATCGCAATTCGAAATCATAATTGCAATAATTCATAATTAATTTATTGTTTGAACATCGTTTTGGTATTTGGAAGGAGGATCGGAAATACAACTTTTAATTTAGTGCTAATAAAAACAACACTGTTAGTGTTAGGATATAACACAACATTCTTAGGAAAATTATTTTATTTTACGATATATTAACATCTTTGTCAGCGCTTTTGTAATAATGTTCATTAATCAATTTTCTTCGACGCTTCTGTATTTCACACTATTCCTATATCTCGAAGGATAAGTGGAACTCAGTAAGATCCCATTGCCTTCTCGATATTTTCTGTCTTATTTCGTGATAGACTACCGTCTAATTTTTAACCTTTACAAAGCCACTGCTCCATAAATCACTTTGTTCATTTACTATGCGTTCTAAAATTGATAAAACAACATTGTCTGCAGGAAGCACTTTGAAATCTTTATGATTACTGTCTAAACCAATTTTAATGAAACTTGGCAAGCAGATGGTATTTCTGGAACAAGCGAGATCGTTTTATAGCGCAACAGAAACATTTTCATACAATAAAACCGGTGTATATTTCCGTTTTCCGAAGGAACCACCTATTTTAGGGCTCTTATTATTTTAGTATTCGTTTGTAGACAATATCCGGTGGATGTAAAATGTTTTCGCTATTCTGTTGTGTAATTATGTTTTGAAAATTATTTGAAACATTTATATTTTTTATTGCTTTTTGTGCTTCTGTGTCGTTTATTAACAGATTTCTCCCAGTAAGGTCTCTCATATGTGAGAGGCCGCCTGGGTAGGTACCACCGCAATGTCAATTTCTCCCGCTAAATACTAAATAGTAGTGTAAATTCACTGTTGTATTCCGGTTTGAAGAACGTTACAGCCAAAGTAACTACTGGACATATTAACACTAAACATCTTATGTCTCGGGATGGTGAGCGCAGTAGAATGCCAAACATTGCCTTGTAATTCATGGCGCTGTTTGGTTTTCTTACTGTCCACGAGCGGTCGTATCGCTTACCATCACACGAATGGCGGGCGCGTCTCGCGATTTATCGCAATAAAAAAGCACTATTGTTGTATAGGTAAAATTCTATTCGTACTTTTTATTTTGCGTCAGCCGTATCGTCTACCATTCAGTTCTTTCTAGAAACTGCACCAATATAACATAGAATACTACACCTCGATAAAAAAAATAACAAAATACCACGCAGCGCCTCGATAATAAAAACCTTTCCTGGAAAATATGTTGCATTGATTCAAAATATTTTCAATAATAAATATACGCATGTACGATTTCACAAAAATCTAGGAAACACTATATCAATTGTATATTGTATTACGTATGTGGTATAGTCTTTAATAAAATGGGTCGTCTGCTTCGCAGTAGCGCCGCTGTCTCACAGTACGTGAAGTAACAGCTTTGCCGTCGCGCTTCGTTCAGACCATGACTTTACTAAAAGCCCAACAATCCTTATCGAACTGCTTGCTCGTTTGCTGTCTCAGTGGAATACAATTAAACTGTGATAAAATATTTGATGTTATATTTGCTAAATATTAAATTACTTTTATTTTTTGGCTGGTCTAGTGCCAACCCGCACTAAGTTAGCATGGTGGACTGTATGGCTTGACCCCTCTAAAACGTACTCTCAATTGTAGGGAAAGCCTGTACTCTGCAAATAGACGTATTCGTATATGAGGCTGATATATCCATATTTTTTAAAAGAAAAATAAAATATAATGTGATTAAAATCATAATCAACTCAAAAACCAATACCACTATGAAATAAAATGTACCTAATTATTTTTTAGACACATAACTTATATTTTAACTTATGTGGGACTATATTGTTTAAAATCATAAAACGTAATTTATTATTGAACGCGTAAATTATATATCGAAGTTGTAGTGTGGAACTTAATTGTGTAAAATCAGTACGCGCGGCGCCGGATGTCCACCCACAAGGAGGACAGATAATTTAATAAAGGTTGGCGGAAAAGGCTAGTTACACCGCTTCCTACATGCGGCTATACAAGTCCGTAAAAATATCTGAAGTTACCTTAAGCAGTAATTTTCCAGAGGCTGAAAATAACGATGAAATTTATCTAACAGGGCAAACAAAAAATACGCGCCTGCACATTAAAAAATCGCATCCTTAAATAACTTTGTCGAGAAATTGGTAAAAATAATTAAATATTAATCAAAATCAACTCTAAGACACTTTTATAAGAATTTTCGTCTTCCAGAGCGTTGTTTAATTAAGATTCGATCGGGTAATTGACACACGCTACTCACAGACTTAAACCACGAGGCTATTAGATGCCCGACTGTAGCTGAGGCGAATAACTTCCTCGGAGATTGTTCAGGGCGGTGGCTCGGAACTTCTGTTCTTTAATAAATATTGGAGTTGCTAACTTGCATAGGTAATTAGTAGGTAGAGAAAAGTTCTTTAGAAATTAATTAATAAAATAGAAAATCAATTATCAGGTAACAAATATGGCTGATCGGCGATAATAAGTTGGCTTTTAAAGTGCAAGGTTATCAATTGGATTCCAATATTAATATCTGTATTATTAATTATGGAAAAGAATGCTGCAGTGCTTGTTCATAGTGTAATGGTTTTTTTAATGCATTCATGCTACAATTAAATACATAAAATATTGGTTTCTATACTGATAATGTGCAGTGCTCCATCATCACGTCGATCGTTATAAAAAAGCTGTGATTTTACCTTGAAAAACTTTATTTGGAATATACATACGTTATAGATTCCACTACTTACAAATGGAAATGATTTATTACATTGATATGATTTCCTATAGATAGTTCTGAAATTTGATGCTGGAAAGAATTTTATAAAAAAAATGAAAAATTGAAATCTTTTGGAAAATACAAAATAAAAATACCTCATTCAATCTTGAATTTCGTAATTATGTTAAATCTGATATCATTTATAATGGAAAACACAAAGAGAAAACATTTTTTAACTGAAATAAAAAGAGAATTTATTTTACAAAATTATTCATCGCTTATTTTTACGTTTCAATGCGTGCATTATTCAAAACTTCCCAGTAAAAACGGTTATAAACACTCAATGTAGTAAAAACACGAGTCCGTTTAATAAAACACCCTGCCGCGGCCCACGAAAGTAAATAGAGGAGTGGGTGATCATTCGCTTGAGAGCGAGGTCCCATCTGGCGTCTGCCGGATTATGTAGCTAAAATTCAATAACCTTTAGAGAACCAACTGAGGAGGTGGCCATTGCAAGTTTTTTTCGTAAAGGAGTTAGACTTCGGTAATCATGTTTTCTTGTTGCGTCAAACAATTGCGGATATGTGCCACTGTACGTTTTTTGCATCTTAAATGGAAATTGAATATATATGTATTTCCGTATGCTCTGAGTTCTAACACGATTAAGTTTATTTATTAAAGGATTTGTATTACATTTACTTGGAATACATTAATTTAAATACATTTTTTGTGTTTGCAGAATTAGGTAAATAGCTATGATACCTGGTATATCCACACGGCGACCGAAAACGAAGCCAGGTGGTAGTTTTAGTGATTACAGACACAATGCAATTTCGCAAAAAAGCGACAGTTAATTTTTGCAGTTTTTAAATATCTTCGTGTTTGGGTGGTAAATACCTTTCGCAGTCTGGATATACCCGGTATAATATAATAATATGCCACACCAATCATGTTTCGCATGAATAAAAATAAATGTACCAAAGATAGCCTGCCCCATTTCTCAAGAAGAATTTTCGCTTACAATATTCGTTTTTAAATAATAGTGATGTTTGACAGTAAACAATAGTATTTATAAATACAACATACAATGTTAACTAGGTATATATTTAGTTACATCGCTGCATTTTAGTCAGTCACTATGCTTTAGTTTAAAACTTTGTCGAATAATTGTCAATATTTGTACGTTCCCTTAAAAGTGTAAGTGGCTTAAAACTGTTACCAAACCGGCCATTTTTATTAATGTACAAAAAACGATTTTACGAGTAACTAGGTCAAAAAGATATTTACCCGCTTTGCTGGCGTATTAACGAGGTTATCACAATATTGATACCAGCGTCTTGAGTGTCAATTACTTTTTATGACGGAGTGGGTTTTTTAGCTAAAGCGAATAAGGTTTACGATCCTCTACATTATTTAGTCTCAATCTTAGAGCGGAAGCATGTGTTTCATTAAGATTATCGCGTATTTTACTGAGGCATGTTTTAAAACACCCACTTATCCTTCATGAATACAAATTGATCATTTTTACGCTGGATTATTCGCTAGTAAATTGTGGGTTTGTGAGACGAAAATGATGTATGCAAAATACAAGGTATTACTACACGAGGCTTACGTTCCCGTAAGGGTGGCTGACTATTAAAAATTGTGGAAGGAAGGAGCTACAAAAATCCATCAATAACGAAATAAGCTAGATGTAGCGTGTATATCGGTAGATTGGGACAGTTAAAAGTTTTGAAAGTGGTGTAAAAGTTTAGGGTATGTCATGGTTGATAGTTTGATAAGAGTGATATTGATCTCACAAAAAGCTGATGCTTATTAATGAGCTAGCTCGAACATTTTGGAACTACTGTCTTGGAAAAATCGAAAAGAAGTGTTAATGTTGTTGTTGTTTGCGTTAATTAGGCTTTTTTGGAGGCCAATCCTTACATTTATTATTTCTACGCCCAATATTTTCTAAATGTACATTAAAATGCCTGAAACGCATAACCCTCATGTATTACGGTTGTTGGTGAACTACAATCACCAGTTACTATCGCGTGAACCAATTGCCTATCTGCAGGACCTTCTATATGAAGGAAATTTCACCAAGATTAAATCCCCTACTTTCTATACAATCATCTAGCTCGATATCATTCAATTGTAAACCCTTCATGAATAAATGTGTATGATTTGTATTTCCATCTGAAGATCCTCGAACACGTGTTCCATTGAAGAGATTCATCAATCTTTTTACAGATACACTTCGCATGCCAATCATACACGCCCAGAAAGGTTTATTCTGCAGAATAAAAACTGGCCAGTATGTTACGCCAAACAAACTGCAAACCAAATTCGCGCACGACTGCCGTGTTGAGGAATTAAAAGGTATCGTACGAATAAAAAACAAATGTCATTTCCGCGATACAGAGGGCTTCGTAATTTTTGTAACGGAGTACGGCGTGCGACCAACTCCTAATGGAATTTGTTGCTTAACCGATATCGAGCTCTGTTTACGTTCTAGTGTTTCGTTCGATTAAAAAAGAACTTGGCGATCTAATCTTTGTTCTTTTCGTTGCAACAGCTTTACAATTTAATATATATTTTTGAGGCTAGCAATAAAACAAATTTCTGTGTTAGTCACTAGTATTTGTTTCGGGTCTGGGCGTTCGTGAGATCGAAAAGTCACTCGTAGTGTCTAATACCCACGACACAAGACTTGATCTTAGTGTGGGGTCAGGACTACGTATGTGACTGTTAAGTGTATAAAAATAATAATCTAATCAAACCACGTTTGTTGAAAAAGCTAATTTCTTCGTATTGTGGTAAAATCTTTCTGTCCGTATTCACTTATTTCTTTCAAATATGCGGATAATATGTGGCGAGACGAGAATTATCTGTTTCGTAGTAAAAACTCAACCCTAACGAGATTATTTTGTTTGCCGTCTGTCCGCAAGATTATTCCTCGGATACCCTTTGTGAAAAGAAAAAAAAGCAGCTGGATGCATTAAGTCAGACATTTTAAAAACATCTTTAAGGACTTGTTAATACATTAGTTGCTAATAAAAATAAAAAAGACTCAATACAGCAAAATATCATAAAACATTATTATACTGCCAACATATATAAACATTTATTTATATATTTTGGTAAATTGTTATCATTTAGCTGCCGAAGAAAGATAATTTAAATTGTGAACCAGTTTATGCTAACAACAATGTACCAATGTGCTCAGCTAAGGTCTAATCCCAATCACATAATATATTATACACAGGATATATCTAGACTGCAACCGAAAACGAAGCCAGGTGAATTTTTGTTGCATTGCGTTTGAAATCACTACTACTACCTGGCTTCGTTTTCGGTCGCAGTCTAGATATAAATATATATACAGGGTATATCAAGACCGCGACCGAAAACGAAGCCAGGTGGTAGTTTTAGGGGCTACAGTCACAATGCAACTAAAAATTTTGCAAAATATGCGACGGATTTTTTTTACATTTTTTTAAAAATCATCGTTTTTGAGGGGTAAATACCTAATTTTTGCAAAAATAGTAATTTAAACCCTTACGTACCATTGCGTGTTTAAAAATTAAGCGATGTACGTCATTATTTTAGAAAAACTATGTTTAATCACTCAAATACGACGATATGTAAAAAATAACAACAAAAAAATTGACTATTTTTTTTGTAAAATTTTTACTTGCATTGTGTTTGATATCACTAATACTACCTCCTGGCTTCGTTTTCGGTCGCGGTCTTGATATACCCTGTATAAATAGACAGCCGAAAATAGATAGCAGAGTGCTTCCACTTCTCAGTTCAATCATGATTGCATTTATAATCAAAACACGTCTCGCTATATTAATCCTGAGCGCGATACACGATAAGGAAGACAGGGATAATATAAATACATTCGCAATTTCCAAAAGTCGTAAAACAAAAACCCTTCCCGCTTCGGTTACAAAGTGCACAAAATGCTGGCTTCCTAGAGTTTTACAAAGTTTATTTTTGATTTTACATCATCCGCTCCTAGCCTAGACCAATATGTTTGAATATAATGCGCTTAGTAAAACATCTCAGATTTGTCGGAGTGTATTTCTAGGAAACTATAGACCTCTTTAATCGGATTTGTAGTCTCGCACGTTCTATTAAATCATAATTTGCATTATTATCGTAGTCGAGATGATCTTTGAAACTCCTTGAGAATAATGCGATAACCCGAGATGAGATTTAATATTCAGGTTTCATTGAAACTGCTTAAGAGATCTATTTTTCAATATTTTCAAAGTCTTCATGCATGTTTGTAAGTATACACAGGGTGATAAAAAAATCTGTCCGATTGACAAAGGTGTTATCAGGCATCATTATTTAGTTTTATTTAAAAGATCCATTTTACATAATTAAAAAATAGGAAAACTCATATCACACTGCTAACAACCGCGTTCGTAACAAACAACGTAGCGCGACATTTCAGAATTGTCAGAATGTGTGTTGTTGTTGTTGTCAGAATTTAAAGCCTTGCTCGATTTTAGGGTAATATCGAATAAATACTATAAAATGTGTATTATAACTTACGATAGTTATGTTATCCTTTATTATGATATTTTTTGTATTTTATTATACCTACTACAATTGAGATACCCAAAGGCCCGTCGTGAATTGGCCAGCGTTTTTTTGTCATACTGTATATTTGACTTTTATAATGTCCAATATTTGTAACACTATTTATGCAACACACAAACCTCTTACTGTTTCGTTCACACCATAAACCGTCTTGATACTTAGCGGTATATCACGTATACATATGTACAGATTGGACTATTCTTTTAGTAAGTATTCCAATTTATTTTCATACCTAAAATCCCCTTGGTCTGTCATATGATGTCTGGAAGATATCGCTGATAGCGATAAGACCGCCAGTTGTACTGTGCATTTAATTTAAGTGTTTTGTTTTGTATCTTCATTTTTTATGTACAATAAAGTGTAAATAAATAAATAATAAATAAAATCCCCATGGTAAACACACGAGTTCACGATTAAGGAGCAATTTAAAATTTGTTCTTACAATCTGTCTGCACCTACGCCATACGCAAACTGATAGAAAAGAAAAACTGAAGCACTAACTCTAAAATAGCTCGCATTTCGCATCTTCTATTTCAAAAATGGAAGCCAGTTACACAGCTCGTTGCAGTCCAGTGATATCTATGATGCTCACTCGTCTACAGCTCAGGGAGCTTCGTCGAAAATTGACGTAGCATGTATCAAAGCGACCATTGTGCGCTCTTCGGCCTTGATTGACAGTTTAATTATTGTCTCTGATACCTTTGCTATAGCCAGTGTTTCCGTATCTGCGCATTATTTGATGTTAATTGCTTTCATTAGAACGTAATTACATCTGCTGAGACACTTAACCATCCCCCCTTTGGTGTTTCGCTAATTTGTCAAATTACTTTTAAGTGGCAAGTTTATGTGTAATTAATAGTGATATGGTATGATTAACGTTAATTACGTCCATGACATGACATGTGTAAAGTCTGCTGAATAATGTCGAGCCTTTGATTCCAAATTATATTTTAATGTTTGTGTGAAAATTTAGTTTGATTCTGGGTCTTCTGATGCTAATATTTTGCGTCGTTTCTATCATTCACAATACTTTCTGTCTGTCGGGTCGCGACTCTCGAATATGTGTGAGACTGCGATTATTAATATAATCATCCCTTGGCTCCGTATTGTGGATGAACATGCCGCCATGGGATTGTCATGCACTTTCAAGCTTATTGTTCCGCTTAGTTAATTAACCCATGCTGTTTTAAACCTTCTCCGTGTAAGTCCGTTATTACTCTACAATAAGTACAAAAAATCAAGATTGTTTTAAAATATTTAATTTGTATTCTGGAAACAGGCATGCTTAGTACCGAAAATATTGAGTTCCATCACGCCTCGAAGCGCATATTAAGCCCTCACTGGTTGTCAAATGGCAGCAGTTGTCAGCCCAATTTTAAAATCCCTATGGATAGCACGAAAATGCCGCGCCAGACTAACGACTACTCCAAAATTCCACCAGTTTGTATAGACTTGTTCTGAATTCATGGACAAAGAACAACTTTTCAGTGATTTGTGAAGGTGATGTGTGTATTACAGGGTATTTCGGAAAATAGAATATATTTATATATTCTTGTATTCACTAACAGAAAAATAGATTGCAAGAAATTCAGTAGTGTAATAATTTGTAAATTATTGAGAAATACCAGTAATAGATGGTTCTTTAGAAGTTTCATTGATCAACAAAATTATGACTGAAAAGTAACACATGTGAAATAACAACTCCATACAATTTTTTTTTTTACCATGACATCATTCATTCATCATCATTTGTAACTAGGTGTACTATAATTTGATATTAAAAGGCACCAGTTGCATAGCTTCCATATAAATATTTGAGCCACTATTTTTATTCCCCCAAGGGACTTTGCACAACCAATTAAAACTGTGAACCTAAATATGAATATAATTTTATATTGTTGTTTTACTATGTAAGATCGTCACAAACTGATTAACTCAGAACACAAACTCGAAATGTATGCTAAAATGTTACACATAAAATTACACTATCTCTAAATTCAGATAGGGAGCAGACAAAAGCAGCATAACGTTCTGCATTTGTATGATAAGTGGATGTAGCGCTTCAACGAACTCGATCTACGAATATTTTCAACTTATATTAGAATTTATAGTGTTTAAAGTTATATGCAATACACCTGTTTAACAGGAGCGGCGGAGTACAATACTGCTACCTATTGACATTAAATAATAATAATTATTATAAATGAACATATTTCAGTTCGACTTATCAGACCTATCCTATGAAAGCATTGCATTTAGTAACATCTTTACGTTGCGTTCCTCCCCATCCAGCCTCTCTGTGCCTTTGCTGAGATGCCACATATGGAACGAGATGTTGTGGAATTGAACTTTGCACTGAAGTATTTTTTATGTGATACAAGCACAAAAAAATAGCTCATATTTTATATTTTGAGGTGAGAAAAATGAGAAAAAAAAGTATAAATTAAATAAATAATATTTACTAAATTGCATTAATACATAGTATTTACTTAATTCACTTTTTTATATAATTAAATCCATATAATTATATACCTTAATATTTCGTTTCAAGTGATGAGTAGCTTGGAAGCTCAACAACCTGTACAACTCTTGAACGGGCGTTTAGGCGGAGCGATGATTGCTAACTACCAGGGAGCTGTTAGCTCCTGTTCTGATATAAAAAATACAAGCTACTAATACCTACTTATGTACATACATACAAAAGTATGTGGTAAAAAAGTAAGTTTAAGAAACAAACTCACGCCAGTATCATCGAAGACATAGGCGCAGATACCTCCACTATCAGCTATATTTCTCCATGCCTGTATCCGTCCAAAATATAAGCCGGTCTATGGCTATATGTTAATTAACTATTACTCAGCTTTAATTCTTTATTTTTTACAGTGCACTCTCTCTCTCCTTCTTTTAAATCCATCCCATGGTTGTCAGTAAGACATTGCTGTACAGCGCCAAAAGCCATTTGTACTTTTATTTTGTTATTGTTTCTGTATTGTGTATTTTTGTTCTTAATAGTGTACAATAAGAATTTTAATAAATAATAACTAAAGAAGTAATAGAGCATGGACTCTTGACGAAAAGCGAATCAAAATTAGGTTTTTAGTCTTGATTGATTGACATTGTATCTGAATCTGGCTGGCCTAAAGTGTTATTATAGTTTAGTGAATCATATTTTTTAAAGTCATCTAAATGAAAAAATAACAATACGAATGAACAAGGTAAGAGAGCAAAACAAACCATATTGTCGTAACGCAGTCTAAGTCAAGCACAAACAGTACTTAATACTTACATTTATATTTGCATTAGAATTTGTTCTAGTCGTTGCGCTGTCTGATGTCTATACTTGAAAATAAAATGTAAATTTTAATTAAATATTTGTATTGCAAAAACCTGCACCTTGTCAATTGTATCTTATAGATCTTATCTGAGCGTTTCTTTGCATTTAAACTGCTGTATTAGTAATTATTTGCTTACGTGTTATGGTTATAGGAAGGTTTTGTGATATAATCTCAGTCTTAATATCAGTAACCCTTTGCAGCCGTCGTCTTACCTTTCCTATTAACAGGACCCTCCGTCTGGTTAATCGTTTTAATATACCGGAGATTAATCCGGCTAGTCTGTGCATTTTAATTTACTCCCGTCCGTACGCATGTAATTATTTCGAACGATTTAATAGCAGTCCGTGTTAGTGATCTATTTGCTACTTCAAATACACTCGTTTGGTTAAAGGGAAATCGGAATGTTGCATATTTCTCGCCCGTGTTAATTATGTGAGTTGATTTGTATGTTGGTTTCAAATGTTGGCTCAGATTATTCAAATATGTGAATAGTGGTCAAAAAGGATATTTGCAGCACATAGCTTAATTATTAATATCTTTGTGAATAGCTGAAATGTTTAGTATAAAGCATCAGAAAGTGCAAATTAGCAAACCGCGCTTATAATTTGTAAATGTTACGTAAAACTTTTTGGACAATATTGATATAATAATAATTATGTTTTTTTTAATTGGTGAATTTCAACACACACGTACTGCCAATGAACGGTTCATATGATAGCAAACGTTCGCTAATGAACATCCACAATTCTCCATTCACCGATGACGCGTTGTCTGTGTTTGAAAATGGATCGAACAGAATATAGTAATTGAGCTGTTACTGCAACCAAATTAGTTGAGCTGGTATGTTCTAAAAATGCCTTAGTAATAGCTGGAGCGTAAACTAGTGTCTCCACTACTTGGAGCTGTTTAAGTATTACTTATAGTCGTATTTTAAACTGGAAAGAATGTCTTCCAATTATGAAGTACTTATAGATACGATGATGCGATCTTAAAAGGCATATATGAGGAGGTGGCGAGGTCACGAAGTCGTTAGCATATCATAATGGATTTACTTTGTAAAAATATTAAAATTAAATTTAAAATGATTCAATCAAAACTATTTAGGAATGGCAATAAAACTAAAATAATTTAGTAAAGTTTAAATTAGAGGTAAAGCCAATATAAATGTAAATGTAAAAAGATGCGATTAAAGTCTACGTTTCTAGCCTATTCAAAAAAACATTGCACCTTGTAAATTGTTCTTTTCGCAGTATTCTCAATATTTGTATAACAATACACATAACTCCATCGAAACGGCATCGTAGACACAATCTAGTTAGCAATAAACCTCCTTTATATATTTCTACAATCCCCTGTCTTGTGTATGGCTGTAAAGTGTGCATTCTTATCTATATTATATTTTACTTTAGAAGTGCCTTTAATTTTGAAGGCACAAAAAACATGTATCAATGTAAAATTTTCTATCACCAAAAGCGCTGCTGTCAAAGTTATAAGAATAGGTTTTCTCTTTATATATTTTATTACACTGGAAACGTTAACACTATTAAATTACGAGTATAAATACTTGTTGTTTATAATATTATGAAAGCATATCGCAAGCAATGCGTCAAACAGTTTATTTTCGTATTTCCAAATTTTACCACACGCCAACTTAACGTACCTAGATGACTTATAAATCATAATGTCGTATAGTATGATTAATGTGTAAACCCGTGAATAGAATGTTTCATTACTGTGCAGTCTCTATTCTTACCTTAAGAGGTATTGCGTCTTTGAGAACCATGCTAGGCTATTGTAGTTGTCGCTCGGATACTCTATATAACATTATGGGCCAATATTATTTTCCCCCTTACCAACGTTCAATAAAAGTCTAACATCTATTTACTATTAAGACTGATAGTAATACAAATTATAAGAAATATATTATTAAACTATAGGATTACGTAAACCTAGTAAACAATGTGCGCTATTACTGGTTTTAATATTAGCACGTCTTAAATTTTCTTCAAGCACACTCCCGTAAATAAGGACACACATGTTTGTAGCAACAAAATAGGCTTATGTACACTAATAAATAGTCAAAACGGGGAACCGCAGAGTTAGTTTAATAGATGTACACTTAAAGGAACGGTTCGTTTCATCATGCTTAAACATCCCGCTGTTAATGTGGCTGTTTATTTTGGAATTCAAGTCAGATGCGATGCAAACATCGTCGCTGTTCTAACTCTAAAACTGTGGATTGCCTGTCCCAGGGTTGACAATGCGAGAGAAATTTCTATCTAGTATTTATTTGGATGTATTTGCGGATTGCGACGGGCTGGAAATAGCTGCTTTTCTGGATTTGAAAATAGAAGTGTAGGTAGTAGCTTGCGAGTAAGTGTAACTAAGCGATATATTTATTGGTATGTGTAGCTCGATATCATCATATCTTGAAGTTCTATTGGCCTTTGTATTTTGGTTCTATAAACATGATCTCTAATTAGTATTAAGGAACAGCAGACTTCACATACCTTTGAAATTCTTATATACAATGATTAGGTACAAAGAATTATTTTCTTTATAGTGAACGTGTGTGATAATTAACTACAAATGCACAGCCAATTTCAAAAAGTCAGTGATATCTTGGATCGGAACCTGCAACCTCTGGCTTGTCAGTCCACTATACTCCAAACTAGACTATCGCTCACTTTAGTCGCATTAACATTTATGTAGGGACTTTCATACTTGTTACGACCGTTCACCTGCTAAACGCTACAGTAATTTAATACAATTTTAATATTACCACTTCTAATCACGTTTTATTTGATAAATACCTTTTTATCATTTGTATCATAACCATATCGTTGTCATCACTAATAATTATTATTATGGTTTCTCTCTATAATTTTTGGTTTGCTTATAATAAATGTCACATTATGTCGCTTAGTAGGCGGCCGCTATGGGATGTTCAACATCTTACAAAGTTAGTAGAGGCTGAATACCAGCACTGCTTGGTACCCTACATATGTCCCAGTCAGAACGAGCTGAGCCACTTTTTTTGCCTTAAACATAATTTAAGAACATTAATTTGCATTTGTTTAATGATTGAGCAAGATTTTTTCTTTATTAATTTAGAATCATCATCCATCGATAGTTTACTTTATCAAATATTTCCATCTAATCGCTGGGTATAGCTCCAACCAGTCTTAAAAAAGTGCTGTATTTTTATAATAACAAGAATGACAACACAGACGTTTAGTTCGCGTGATGTCAAACGTAGTATCTCTATAAACAGCAGAAACTCACTACTAAGAAAATTACTACCACTAAGCACTGCATAGCTCTGCACTCACACTTTACTGCATTCGTCATTTCGAGACATTACTTTTTTAAGCTTTATATACATGTGTATCGGTACTTATTGGCATAGGCATTCTATGACAGTCAATCTTTGGAAATGCAAAATTAAAGTTATTAACTTTCTAAATGCACTACAAAAACACACTGTTCCTTGACAGTAGAAACAGATAAAGCGGCAGTACCTACACGGCCTCTCGCATATGAATAACCTAGTTCTTCTAGTAAGTATGTCTTCTAATAAGTCTTCTAGTTAATAACTTAATATAAGTTTGTATTTTGACAATCCGTTGATTTCATTTCCGTAACACTTCAAAAACAATGCAATTCATCAAAAAGTGGCATAAATTTGTTTTTCCTTTAAATTGAAATGTAAATCGATCACGTCGTCCTGTTAATGATTTAAAAATATGCATGCAGTATCCACATGCATTTTATTTGCATTGGTAAATTCAAATTTTTCATTTTAATATTGTGTAATACTTATAATGTATGTATATTTCTACGGTATGTAAAGTTTGCCAACCCACACTAGGCCGGCATGACGATATGGCCTAACCCATTTTAATCGTACTCTCGAATTCAGAGTAGGCCCGTGCCCTGCAATGGGACGTATTTGGGCTGAGATACAGATACATGTATACCCGCTCACATGTCCCAGGGGGAAGGGGTAAATGACGTTCTTATGCCCGAGGCGATTAACGTAAACAACCGTTATCTGCCCGAGCGTTTTTAAACGTAAACAAACGGTTCTCAGAACTCAAGTGCTTTGTTTAACTATCAAGTGTTATGTTTTTTGTTTAGAATATGAGTGTGTTGAAATAATACTTCAGTTTGTTTATCAGATAATGACTCAAGTGAATTGTTATGCTGCGTTGAACTTTGAGATATCGCGATTTAGGCGCGTCTTGTATTTAAAAAATCATATCTCGAAAATTGAATCGATGACATATGGTTTTTAATGTTTTTTTTTTTTACTTATATAATATATTATAAGGTAAAAAATAAAATCTTACACCCGTCCATACAAAAAGAATTATTTATAGCCCTTTGATTGTAAACAAATATCTGGCGCCGCGCGGCCTAATTTATGTTCAATTTTACAAGGCCAAGATGCAAAAAACTACCACTATTTGACTTGAAATAAAGGTATTACAGCATAAGTAGTCTAATATTCTATTAATAAAAAATATACATACATTAAGAAAATACAGCCAAATACGCCAAATTTAAAGGCAATAATTACGATGTCGTGCGCCAAAATGTACCTACAGTATATTTTGGGCTTCGAAAAAAAGGCACATTAATGCGTATTTCATGCTTGAATTTTTATATCTACGCGGAAGTGGTTTACATCTGGCGAAAATAACAAAGAAACAGGAGCAAGCACTTACGATTTATGAAATATTTCCAAAACAAAATCACTTCGCCGACACCCACTCAACACGCACTCGAGTGACCTTCAAACCGTTTTTTTTTTTATTTTGTTCACGATGCGGGGTATTGTTTTTTCATAGTTTGAAGCGTAAACTAACGGGGAAGCGAGATGGATAATACAAATTGTCCATAGAACGACCGAAACGGCTATATTTCCTTTTATTCTAAGGCATTCGGAGCACATCGCCATGTCATGTACTACTTGACACGGGCATACGACGGGTAAAATCGCATGTCATGTCCTACTTGACACGGGCATTTGAGCGGATACTTGATCACTCCGAACTGAATAAAACACGTCATAAATGCCATCATAGTATTTCTAATGAGTCTTGATGACTATTAGTAAATGGCAAACACACAGAAACGTCGTTTAATGGACATTGCGAAAGTCCAAAGGGTCTTGAGAGTTTTGCTATAAATCTTGCCATTCTGAAATTCCCATTACACTTGTGACATCTTGAAAATTCTTTCTACCGACCAATGGTTTTTAATGGCTTAGAGGCAGCTATTCGATGAACCCGATTATCTTACCATAAGAAACACCTGGTAAGTAATGGTCGCGTTAGCTTTCTTAGAAAATACGTAAATATCTACTTAACAATCACACCTACATTTTACTGAGGAAGGCAAACACTATGGATCTCCAGTTTTCTCGATTCTGACATAACACTTTCCACTGAAAAGTACTACAAATAGAAGTAAATAGTAAGTATAAGAAAATGGGAGTTCAGTATGTGGAATGTTAACCTTATAGAAAATATTATTTAAGATACTCATTACTTAGTCATAATTCTATTTCATCTCGCTGCCAACCTTGTTTCGGCGTAAATTGTAAACGGTTACATTACATGCAAAGCTGGCGGTCTATCTCCGCGGAGTGTCGTCTTGAATGTGAGATGCACACTGCTATATTATGACAGGCTTGTATCAGATCATTATTTACATAATTACCGTATCAGAAGATTAATTACTTTCAATGATTTGTAACCAATTTTACGGTTCAAGATATTAAAGTAGTTTTTAGTAAAATAATATTTGCGACCAATAAAATGTTGATGTATTTTGTATGGCACGCCAGTGACTGCACTGCACTTGATAGTAAGCGCAATGCCGTCCAAATAAGGACGATGATGATCTGATGATTATATTTGGTACTTATTTCTCAGCCATTTGTAAGATGTGGAAATCTTGGGTAATTCAATAGTACTTTCCTGTAATATTCTGTTTTAAACGTAGAGATCTGCATTAGTTGCGTAAATCAATGGTACTTTTCCGTAATATTATGTTCTAAAAGTAGGTCTGCATTTTTTTTACTTTACGAAAAAAATCATTATGTCATCAAATCGTGGACTCTTATGTTAAAATTCGATTCTCCTTTTACATCGACACAATATTTATACGTATTCCATTTATGAGGCAAAATTAGTGAAATGCCAGCCACTATCGACTTCCCATTTCACAGTAGGAAATGGCATAGTGCAGGTATTTGAGTTTGATAGCGTAAGCCTGCTCTTAACAAGAAGCATTGTATAGCGCACAATGCCCTGCTTACGTTCACTCGTAATGTATACCGCGTTTTATGAATTATTTCGCGGTAAATTATATTTGTACTAACTTGGCAATGAGTTTTGTTGTTTTTTGTCGTATAAGCAGCGAAAATTATAGGGATCGTCGTAATTCTAAGAGAGATATAATTGATAGCTTATGCGAGATGTTATAGAGTTTGATGTTATTAAAAACGTGGAGTCCCCCGTGTGGGATAGATGTTTGAGTTCATTTTTATGTGGTATTTTTGTAGATAGGGAATAGATTTATGATAAGTAGTCATCGCGAAACAAATAAATTTGTCGGTGGTTTGCTTATCTGCAAGTAAAGTGTAGGAAGTAACGAATACCGTCACCAACAGGTCGGTTCGGTTGTTAATTTAAATAAATAAATAATATAGAAAAACCCAATATCACTTTGCCCGACCCGTGATTCGAACCTCAGCTTTGTAGTCGTACCGTATCGTATTCTCGTACATGCGGTATGAATATTATGCTCTACATGAACTAAACAGTATGGTGATTAATTATTCACAAATATGTCACTTTGGACTCAAGGTCGTTCTGAAGTCGTGTATTTGGAAGGTATTTTTTTATTCGAGAAAAATTTAACTGTTAAAAAGAAACATCTTTGGCACGTTGTATGGGTGCCGGCGGACAATAAACTACAAAAGTAAAGCGAAATGTTATCCGAATATTTTAAGAATTTTACTGCTGAAGCCGTTTAAATGAAAGTTGTAGACACGGGTACACGCGGGAGCTGTTGTTACTGGTTTGATTTAGTATATTTTTTTGTAATCAAAGAGGCTTGTGGTCATCGTCACCTCCACGAGTCGAAAGTGGTATCCCGGTGTCTCGTTTTGCGGATGTTACGTCCGGCCTGAATTCTTTAGGTTGCCTTTGCTTACCTCTGCATGTTGGATTCTTGCACCTAAAAATGGACTCATCTGTAATTTATTGGTCATCACTGCTCATTGAAATCCAGAATAGTTTTAGAAAAAGCAAACGGGACATCTAATTATAAATGACCACTAAATTCTTGACGAATTTTGTGGCCCACAGCATTTACTTCTTTAAGACAATAAACACACTGCTCGTATGTTCATATGATTTAGGAAAAGAGAACCTAATAGAGGAGATGAGAACGTATTATATTACAGAAAGTTAATAGAATTCCATTTTCCAAGGCTTCACACAAGACGCTCACGAGATCTGTTTTAGCAGATCCTTAACTCCAAGCGGTGCTATAATGCCAGACTTTTTCGGATTTAGTCGTAGAAGAGCTCGCATTGTAAAGTGGGATCTTCACATTATATTCTTATTTGTTCGTTCGATAGTCAGACATTGCATTTTACCGCTTATCTGGCTAGGAACGTTTTGTCGCGCATACTTATCGCGTACGAATTCACTGGAAACGATTTTGTAGTCACGTGTTTTCGTTTTAGCCATTGTGTTCTGCTCTGTACCTTTACTGTGTAACGGTTTTGTATTTTGCCAATGTATTTAGTTTATATAATATAAAATTTTTACGGTATGTAATTTCGGAATTTCTACGGTATGTAAGTCCGCCAACCCGCACTAGGCCAGCGTGGTGGACTATATGGCCTAACCACTCTCAATCGATTCTCTCGATTGTAGAGTAGGCCCGTGCCCAGCAGTGGGACGTATATGGGCTGATATAGATATAGATAGATATAAAATTTATATAAAATATAATTAAAGACATACAGGACCCGCACTGAGTCCCTCAACAATTGTCAGGTCAAAAGTACCCTGAATGAACGAGAATGCATGAAGAGATTGATGAAAGTAGATGAAGCGAGATTAATATATCAGGATTGAGCAAAATGGCGATCAATAGTCTCTATCTACACCTATGGGATACAGGGGTGACGGTTATGAGATGCGTTAATTGTGTCGTATATTTTAGAAATTAGGAAAGCATTAATTGGTCTCAATGTAAGAGTCTAATTGCTGATTAGCGAAGGATATTTCACACACGAGGAACTGTTATAAGTTTAACGGGACTTCCTTGTCATGCAACACGACTTTCCGTTTTTAATTACTCTGATATGAATTGACGACAGGCAGAAGAACAGTCATTATATATTACAATTAAAATATTTTGGTGTAAAAATGTTTAGTCTGTAATATGCAATTTTGGTATGAATGCAAATACTGGTAATTTCTACTCTCTAAGTTTTCAGATAATTCTATGTTTTATTTTATATATATCTCCAGCAAACCATTTACAACGTAATTGCTAGATTTACCTAATAGCAGCTTACCTCAACCGAAGCACCACCGATATTATGCAAATGGATAAGTTTTGTAATCTTCCAATAAAACGGATTTTGTTATACTAAACGCATTCAAGCATTTAGTGGGAATACAATGTTTTTCTTTGTTTTACATTTACATTTTATCGTACTTCTTGGTTATCAATAAACAATAATTAAAGGAACAATAATTTAATAGTCGAGTATAAAAGAAAATCAAAAGGAGTAAAAGTGTATTCCTTTATTATTGATTTAATATCGAAACAGTTTCCAACCAAGATATTGGGCCCACTTTTTAATTTATTTCTTATTTCATGTTAAATGTAAAGCACTTGATTGAAAACGAAATACGATTTAACATACTCAAATAATGTTATAAATCTCAATTAATTTAAATTCGAATTTCAGCTTATGAACGGATTATTAGGGAATTTATAAAGATTAAGGTAATAACTTACATGAATTGATTGAACATTTAAGATAATCAATAAAAAAAACTCGCGTACCAGAGTTTTATTTTGATATTATACAATGTTTACAGCGCATTTCACGCACAGCAGCTTAAAGCTTATATTTCACGAGATTTCTTTCTTGCGATGTAGCGTTAACGGAAAGTGTCCCGTTTCTCTGACCGCAGTCTGAGCCCCGTTCTCCCCCGCATCTTTATCTCGACCGTTTATCAAATAAATTCAGCGTCCCAGCGAAATTTATTAGTTTTCGAATGGCCACCTTCACGGCTATGCGACTTCCTGGCTTGGCTTATTGTGGTACTTCCGGTGACCGCTGCCCGCAATATTACTGCTGTTTTCTTTTTTCATTTTTATTACAAAATGTTTGGCTGGAGTCATTTTTATTTGGGTGGTATGAATTATTTTACCTTTTTAATCGATGCAGAACATTATATCAGCGCCCAAACACACGCAACGATTCTAATATTTTCATAGCGTCTATATCTTTTGATATTTGCAAGTCAATTTTATTTGATGTTTACTGCATTGTTGTTCTTACTGGTCCGTCTGGAACTAGTTGAATTAAACGCGATGAATTGGAGTAGACAATTATGGTGAATTTGAAACTTAACATAGAATGGCCGCTATTCGATAATATCCTACCACCATTAATTTTGTGTGATGAATCACATATGAGTTCTTTAAACATATTATGGTATGGTATATATTATGGTATTCATACTCCTTAACAGGCGCTGATATTACGAATCGACATTTGACAATAATCCTTAATTAGAAGTTTAAATAAATAAATAAATCATACTAAGTGATAGCAAAAATACATTTTGTTACTCATAAAAGTCCTTAACATTAAGAAGGTCCATTAAAACACCCTTAAGTTGTAATGTCGACCGCTAAACAAACTACAAGCGTAAACATGAATAAGCAAGTAACGTAACAATATGACACCTAATGGCAGTGAAACGTAAAGGTGAAATGCAAATAACCCCTGGCGCTGAGACGTGCTCCGCGAAGTTTGCAAGCAAGAGTTGAATACCAAAGTTGCGGCGCCCCTGCACTAGGATAACTGACGCAAGTGACTACAATATACTTTAAAGTCGGTGTAAGCCGGGGAAGCGGTGGCCCTTATCGCACACGTGATTTGAATGCCTCCCGGACTTTTATTCGACCAATATGACAAAAATGTTTGCGACTACTGCGCTTTGAATACATAAACACGTTGATTTTAAATTTTTCTCCGCGCCGCTCCTTTGAGAGAATGAAGTAATATTTTCGAATTTCGTACGTAAAGATCTTTGATGAGATTAACGCCTATAGTAATGTTTATATTTTGAACGCTAAGCTGAATTGAGAGCTCATTTATAAATGTGCGACGCTCAGCATATTTGCTCTCAATCAAACGTTTAGTCAGTCTATTGGCGGGAATGTTTAGAATTGGAAGGCAGTGAATACGTTCTATTTATTAAATACAAAAAGCACTTTCTATGTAGCTAATTAAGGCTGCGTCATTCATTACGGGATGGATGAGAGGAGCTTAGAATTGTGTTCAGTACCGTGCAATTGGAAAGGCATGTCCGGCGACGGACTGCTTTAGATCCGTGATAATGATTTATTAATGAATTGTTCTAGATGCTTACTTCCAATTTGTTAGTAATTTATTCCCTGAAAATCGTAACAGTATGAATGGACAGTGTAAACAGAATCCATTAGAATCTAGACTACTGTGATATTGTTGAAATTGTACAGCATTATGGTAATTATTATATCTCACAAGTGCAATAAAACTTCACGAACTTAATCTCTGTAGCATTAAGCTGTTAAACAATTTAAATGAGCTTAAAATGTTTGTAATAATGAATTTAATTCTTAAATACGACTAAAGTTGTCAAGAAAACGCACAACATTGTGTCAAGCGCCCGCATTACACAAATAAGCACCGAGACATTGTTCAAGCCAACAATATTCCATAAACTCGTAAAGAAAAACTGTGCCCGTTCCCCTTGTGTGTTTGAATACAAACTTCATACATTCCCACCGACCTAGCTACATATCAATGGCACTGTCAGTGTATGTGTTTGAACACAATACCCCGCTCTCCCCCAGGCGATGTGGGAGTGCCCAGACGCGGTTAGACGGATATGTTGCCACAGTAAATGCAAACATAGTGTGTGAATTAACGAAAACATTTCGTATTTTTGTGGCCCTTTGAGATGTTTTGAGTGTTAGCTTAGGTCTGTGCTCGTGAGCAATTGTCACGTACAAGTTAAGTAGTGTAATAGTAAGGTTTTTGAAACTATTATACGTTTGCATGCAGGATGAAATTAGGATGTCTTAGTTGGTTAACTAAATAATATTCTTATTAGCTCGTGTTAATTCTTGTCTTACTCCTTCGTCTGTTTTTAACATTCTTATTTAGAAGACCACTGCTTCTTGAATCTTTTTTATATCAAAGAAGCTTTTGGCGTTCGACTTCGGAGCCTTAACAATTTACCCAGCTGAGACCTAAGTACTGACTAAGACTGCCTCGGTGGCGTAGTTGTATTACGGTACGGTTACAAAGCTGAGGTCTCGGGTTCGAGTCCCAGGTCGGGCAAAGTGATATTAGATTTTACTATTCATTATCAGTCCGGAGTCAGGAATTTGTGCCCAATATGGCGATAGGCTCGCCCCCTATCACATTGTGGGACGGAACATACAAGGCGAAATGTGGGTGTCCTGGTGGCGCCTCTGCCTACCCCTTCGGGGATAAAGGCGTGAGTTTATGTATGTACATATTATGTACGAGACCTAAGTATTTATTGCCTAACAAAATAAATAATTTTAATGGAAATTGTATTTAAATATCAATAAACTATCAAGCTCTTTTTCGGTATTAAGGAAAACAAAACATACTACTTTTGTGTAATAAAATAAAATCATAAACATTAATATTTTACAATTAATATCTTACCATCGAGTTTCTATGTAAGAATGCTCTTTACTCGCGACCTACAAAGCGCTTAAGATGTCTTAACTACCTTACCAAAGGCACTTGCAAAAAGCAATCAATTCATGTCAAAAACAAAGCAGATGATAATACAATAGTTTGAGAGCATATTCCATTCTCATTACGTTGAACAATGTCAAGATAACTCAATACTTAAGAAACAAATGACGCGCATCTGCAACAAACTTTAAAGAGACGCAGAGAATTTTGTATAAAAGTTGAGAAACATAGTTTATTTTCCAGTTGCTAATACATTGTTACAATTTGTATAGCATCTAGTGAATCGTAAGTGTTTGCAGTGCAAGTATGTTTTATTCTGCAGTAAATTGAGTTTAGATAGAACCTTTTATAAATAAATATACAAATAAATACAACCAACAGTAAAATATACAGTAATGACTACACAAATATCGAGTCTTGTGTCAAATATCAGAAACTACGAGAAACTTTTCGGTCTCAGAAGCACCCAGACCTGAAGCTAATATTTGTGGATCCCACCAATATTTATCGCAGTGCTGGGATTGAACCCGCGGGCGTTTCAGAGCCGGCATCTAACCAATTGCATCACGAAGACTGTCCAGTATTTAAATTAGTATCATATTAACTCAAGCTTGGATTTAGAATCTGTAACATTTCATAATTAAAGGCGAGATATAATCGTTGATACGTTATCGTACTTACAGTGCATTTTAAAGAACCACAATTTTCTGTTATTATCGAGCATTTACTGACTACTTTCCTTGAATATTCGTAAAAGCATACGTTCCGTACTAAAAGTCAAGGATCCACTGTGTTTCGGAGAGAACGTTAAGCTTATCGATTCCAGTTATTGCTGAGTCAACAATCGTAAAACCATTTTAAAAAGGCTCTGGGTGGCTTGAAAGTTTCGCTGTTAGAATGGGAATTTTCCGAGCGTGCTCGGAGCAGTAGTGTCTTAAATTGTCAATGTAAATATCACTTAAATTATATTGTTTTAGTTTAATGAATTCATACTTAAAGAGAAAAAAAAAATTCATACTTGAAGAAACTGTTAATCCTTTTCTAAAATTCATCCCATGGTTGTCTGTAAGACATTGCCTTTGAGCGATAAGACCGCTAATTGTACTTTTCATGTATATGTTTTTATTTTATTTGTATTTTGTTTGTGTGTCATAAAGTGTATATAAATAAAAAAAAAAAAAGGATATTTACTTTAAAAATTTAAGCCTAATACGGATTTTATTACCAGTTTTCTTTAATTTTACATTATTAACTTCCCTACGTTTCGATTGCCCCTCCAGCTTTCGTGGAACAGTCCACCCCGTGACCACGTTTTATTTCAATGTGTAACATTCACGTAAATAAAGAAATCATAATTTAAACCTGAATACTTTTTTGCGTTCTTGTTTTTCCTTTAATTTGGTTATGAGAGACCAGTAACGCAACTCCAAGCTAAAGGTATTGTAGACGTATAAGGCCAATTCTTAGTATTACAGCCCCCGTAGCAGAGTTGGTTAGACGCCGGCTGTGAAACGAGAGGCCGCTGGTTCGATCCCCGCACCGAACCAAATGTTTGTGTGATTTACAGGTATTGTTTTGGGTCTGGGTGTTTATGAGACCGAAAAGTCTCTCGTAGTTTCTGATACCCACGACACAAGACTCGATCTTAGTGTGGGGTCAGAACTATGTATGTGACTGTTGGGTTTATTTATTATTTATTTTTTATTGCGCAGGTCCGGCAAACGAGTAAAGACCACCTGTAAAGATGGTAAGTGATCACGGCCGCCCATGAACATACTCACCACTCGGATCATGGATGTGATGCCGGCCCATCATTTGGGGAGGGGAAGTAAGAGTGGGAAGGATAAGCATGGATAGAAGAAAGAGGCATGGGGCTATTGCAATTATGCTTGTGGTATAACCGCCGGCACGGATCTTGAGCGCTCGGCGACAGAGTGGGGATTGCTTTGCGCATCGTGAACTTAAGGACAAAATAAATGAATGAATTGAACAAACGCAATGAATGAATTAGGCATAACAACAATATGGCGTTGCGTAGTGAACCAATCACTGGCCGATGCGATAATGCCCCCGCCCGCTTACTTCATCATACCTCTAAAGAGACCCTAAAATCGACATCTGCGCAAGTAACGGCCAGCGCTCAAGATCCGTGCCGGTAGTTATACAAGTAAATAATGTTAACCAGGCACAGTCTAATAACGCCAAATATGAGAAGAAAGATGAGAAGATGAGTGCGTGGTGGCCTGTTGGTAACGGAACAGACGCGGCTGCCAACGTGTTCACGGTGGTCCCGGGTTCAAATCCCAGGACACACCTCTGACTTTTCGGAGTTATGTGTGTATTGATAGTCAATCGCTACACAATTTAACGGTGAAGGAAAACATCGTGAGGAAACCTACATACCGTAGCGATTCTCTCGATTGCAGAGTAGGCCCGTGCCCAGCAGTGGGACGTATATTGATATAGATAGATAGATAGATACATGAGAAGAAAACGAACTGAGAATTTGTCGCGTCAAACTCAAATACAATATTAGCAAGCTTGCCCACACCGACTCGGACTGAAAGAATTTTGGAATTATAGTTTTAATCCAAAATGGGGTCCGAAATGAGAGTTTGTAATTAAAAATGTGAAGCAAGTAGGTCGAGTGGGAATGTATATGAAAGGGCCACGCTTACGAATTCCAAAACATTTTTTTGGTGGCGTAGATTTAGCCTGCCAAAAAACGGCCTTGCCGCCTTTAAAGCCCAATTTCTACTCGTATTGGGTTCTTAGTTCTTATTTTTTAGTTCTGGTCAAAATATTTAATTATTGAAATAAAACTATTTTATTTCAATGTGTAACATTCGCGTAAATCTAAGAAACCATTATTTAATTTTTGTTGAATTTTAGAATTAAAGCAGCATTTTCTTCGGAGCGCTGTAATTACTTGACGGATTTAAATATTTTTTATTATTTTCTTTTCAAATGAAATGAAAATAATTTATTGAATCCATTAAAATGTTCAACATTGTTTAGATTCAGTCATTTTTTGAACTACCACCCGGTTCGGAAAGCGGTTTTCACTAGAGAAGAACGGGCAAGAAACTCTAGTGTTGCTCTTTTCAAAACCAGTTTACAATGTATGATTATTACAAAAATAACAAGTTGGTTTAAATCAGAGCAGTTCATTAATAACTTGTTATGATTTGCAAGTAGGATATATTTGAATACGAATAAGTTTACTTTATATTTAATATGGCTGAGAGAAACGAAACGAAGTAACCCATAACGAAGAATCAGTATACTCTGTTTTGCCAACGCAATAAATAATTATAAAAGCGTTAAGTAATCTATTTATCAATTACAAAGTAAGCAAATCGGACAGACCAGTCCACACAAGCAGCACCCGTTCACGAGTATGACGCATGTGCCAGCCATCGGCCTCCTCAACCATGCTACAGGGAAGTGACCGACCCGGCACACGACGCCACCGCAAGCACAGACTTTTAAGCGAGCATGACTTATCCAATCGCTTACAAAGCAAAACAAAATAGTTTAAGTTACTTAATATAAATGAAATTATACAGAGCACACTAATACCTCCGCTCCAAGATACTATATATTTAATTAATTTTATACTATACTATTCCCAAGCCTTATTATCATCTAGATATTCTGAAATTTTATAATAAGCTTTATTGCATAATTTTTGCTTGATAGTAGCTTTGAATTTTTCAATACTTAAGGCTTTAATATGAGTGGGAACTTTGTTATAAAAGTGTATACAGTAACCCTTAAAAGACTTGCTGATCCTGTGGAGTCTGGTCTTATGAGTAGCTAAATTGTTCTTATTTCTAGTATTTTTATTATGAATATCGCTAATCTTTCGAAAGTTTTCTTTATTTTTATGGACATACATTAAATTTTCAAAAATATTTTGTGATGCCACTGTCATTATATTTATTTCTTTAAATTTTTCTCTAAGAGAATATCTGGACCCTAGCGAATAAATTGATCTTATAGCTCGCTTTTGGAGAACAAAGATGGTATTAATGTCAGCAGCACCACCCCACAGTAAAATTCCATAACTCATCAGACTATGAAAGTAGGCAAAATATACCAATCGAGCTGTATCAATATCAGTCAATTGACGTATCCTACCCACCGCGTAGACTGCGGCGCTCAGCTTTTTAGCTAAAGCGACTATATGAGGACCCCATTGAAGTTTGGGATCTAATGTGATTCCCAAGAACTTAGTTGTATCCACAAGGCTCAACTCATCCCCATTTAAAAGAATGTTAGCGTTAACTTTTTTGACATTAGGAGTCACAAACCGTATACATTTAGTTTTCTGACTATTTAGTAACAAGTTGTTAACGCTAAACCAATGTACGATTTTTGTGAGGGTGTGGTTTACATCGTCAATAATGGGTTGATGTCGATTCAGTTTAAATAATAAAGAAGTATCATCTGCAAACAACACGACCTCACAGTTGTCCCTTATAAAAAAAGGTAAGTCATTAATGTAGATTAAAAAGAGGAAGGGTCCAAGAATCGAGCCCTGCGGAACTCCCATAGTAACAACAGACCCAGGAGATCTTTTTCCGTTGACATCTACACTTTGGACCCTATTACTTAAATACGACTTGCATAAATCAAGCGCAACGCCATTTACACCGTAGTGGCTAAATTTCCTGATAAGAATTTCATGGTGAACACAATCAAATGCTTTGGATAAATCACAGAACACACCTAAAGCGTCCTGTGAATTCTCCCAAGCATCAAATATGTTATGTATAAGCTCCACACCAGCATCAGTAGTGGAGCGACCTCGAGTGAAACCAAATTGTTTACCATGAAGTATTTTATTTTTTGAAAAATAAATTTGAATTTGATGAAGCATCAGTTTTTCAAAAATTTTGCTTAATGAAGGTAGTACTGAGATAGGTCTATAGTTGGAGGGGTCATCTGTACTACCAGATTTAAAAAGAGGTATAATTTTACTTAACTTCATTTTATCAGGAAATATACCACTGTTTATACAAGCATTAAAAATTACAGCTAACTGGGGAGCTAAGACTGGTATTGCAGCATTTAATATTTTTGTTGAGATTCCCCAAAGGTCACATGTATTTTTAATATTAATTAACTTAAATGTTTTTATAATATCCACACTGTCAACGCAATGGAACGCAAATGAATCTCTACCACCAGGTACACTTTCTTCCAGTAATTTTTCTGCTATGCAAGGAGATGAATTTAAACTTTTTGTTATGGAAACTGGTACATCTGAGAAAAAGTTCTCGAAAGCTCTAGCTACTTCAAAATCAGATTTAACAATATGATTATTTATATTAAGGCTAAACTCTGTGTCACGAGGTTTAGCTTTACCAGTTTCTTTCCTAATCACACTCCAAGTCATTTTAATTTTATTTTTGGAGTTTTTTATTTTAGTGCTCAAATATAGTGACTTTGCTTTCAAACAAACTTGTTTAAATATTTTCGAGTAATTTTTGACATACAATTTAAATTTCTCACTATGATTATATGTTCTTTCATGGTATAAATCATATAATTTATCTCTACTTCTATGTATGCCTATAGTAGCCCAACTGTTGAAGCATGTTTTCTTACCAGCTGAAATGGACTTTATAAGTGGTATTCATGAAGCAGTATCTTACCTATATCATACACAGCTTGGTCTACTGACATAACGTGGTACGTATCTTTCAAAATCGACGTGAAGTAAGCTAAGCCAAGCTTTGACGTCGCGTTTCGTTCCCGGAGATCCCCGGAGGTTCAGTAGTCCCCATTCTACCCATTGATACATACCATTCCCGTATTTGTAGATGTCAGCAACGGTTTTAGGTTTTCTCAAATAATATGGGTGTATACGGTCGGCGGTGATTACTATCTATCATATAAGCTTATTCCAAGTATTTGATGTATTAAATTGTAATTCAACCTGAAGGCTACGTACTAAATATTGCTGTTAAATGTCTGAATAATAGAAGAAAGGGGCCGTCCATTAATGACGTAAGGCTCCAAAGGGGGAGGGGGTTTAGCAAAAATCACGAAATATCACAAGGGGGGGGGGGGTTACTACACCCCAAGTGTATTAATTTTTTCGTCAATGTGCGATTTCTAACCCGAAAAGCGGCGTGTAGTGTGAACTTGACTCGCCGTTAGCAACGAAAGAAGTCCTAGATTGTACTTTACTTAAACCTATATTGAAAGATGATATTTAAAAAAAATGAAGATTCTTTGTAGGTACTAAAAAATACACGTGATTTTGGGTGGGGATGGGGGTTAGTCTGAAACCTCACCACGTATCACCTAGGGGGAGGGGGAGGGTTGAAAATGCTAAAAGAATATCACGTGATTAATGGACGGCCCCATTAACATGTGCCTTATAATAGTTAAGCTTGATTTCACCGCAACCATATCCATTTGCAGCATTAGTTCATATTAACATTATTAATATCTGAATAGTACTGTCAGTGTAATAAGAGCACTAAACTTAATAATATTTAAGACTCCACCTTATTAATGTAAAAATTGTTAAGATCTCATTGTTCACGACGCATAATTACCAAATAAATGTTAATTAATGGATCTCGTTACATAAACAGAAAAAAACCGAGCGAGGAAAAACATTGGGAGAATTCTCGCGAAAAATTCTATCGTATATTCTTAAAATATTCATCTTCATTTTTTGGTTGAATAATTCTTAATGCCGCTTTAATATACTGTATTTTGATGTTGGCTGCTTCATTTTCGGCCTGTAATTTGACACGTACACAAACTTATTCAGTTATTTAAAGGGTAAACAGAATGGGGAGTCTTATTTCTTTGTTGGGGCGCTTTTCTTTGATACGCGTTAATGCCTTTAAGCATTTCCACGGCTTTTGTCTGTTCGTATTGGAGATAAAGAGCGTTTCTTTTTTATTTTTGAAAATAATATTTAATTTTTTTAGAGGCCGCTTCTAATAAACTCATTTTTTCTTACACTATTTTTAATTCAAATTTATTTAAATTTATTTTCTATTTTAGTTGGATTTTCTATAAAAGCGTATTTTTTTAGTTTTTTTAAACTATTATTTATTTTAAATATCATCGTGTTTAGTTAGTAAATACCCCAAGTTTCTACTAAAATAATAATTCAACCTTACGTATTATTGGATCTTAATAAACAAAAAGGTGTGCATTATTATTTTAGGAAAATTACATGTGTATTTAGTAGGCAAAGGCGATAAGTAAATAATGACAAAAAAAAGTAGCTTTTATTTTTGCAAAATTTTTAGTTGCCTTGTGTCTGAGGTAGTTAGTACTACCACCTGGCTTCGTCTAGATATAACCTGTATTATCAAAGCCACACAACAAATACTAATTATTAATTAATATAACAAAATAAAGTCTTGCCCACAACAAAATTTCTGAAAAAATATGTCATATAATTTTCATTTCTACTTTCATTATTTAATTAAATGTAACTTTATATTTCATACAAATACACCCGTCCTTTATTATGTAGTTCGCGACGTCATCGGTTATATAATTATCATGGCCATACTTCATGCAATCTATCAAACATCGTTAAATCTTCCTTGGAACGTACTTGAAGATTAAACATATATTCGACGTAAGCACCGGCCAGTTTATACGTTGAACCAATGAGAGTGCTTGTAACTGCGACGTCCTTTGCCGCTCTCTGTTTTGTATTCAATGTAATGTCAAAGGGAATTAAACATTGACAATTTGTGTGGAGTCGACATGGTCTTGTTTGTGTGTTTTGTGTTGTTATTAGTCTCTTTGCTTTGTTGCAAAACTATGATCAACTATGTTATTTGTATACGTATGTTTAAATTTTGTAACGTACTTATTTAAGCTTTGTCTTGCATTTTTCAAAACTACTGCTATCTGGATTCAACACGGTTTCCGCTTTCAAATTAGATTTCATCAACTTTAGAATCAAATAATTTAGGTATAATTACTTTGTTTTTATTTCAATGAATGGCGAGATGAGCATGCCATTTGCCTGCTGGTAAGCAATACGACCGCTCATGGACAGTAGCAAAATCAAACAACACCATTAATTACAAAGCAATGCTTGGCATTCCAATGCGCTCGCCATCCTGTGATAAAATGTTAAGTGTCATTATGACCAGTACTTACTCTGGCTACATATAACGAGATACATCACAACCTATTTTGTAAAACAAACGAAACTCATTAGATTAGCAAAAAACTGCAAACAGCAATAATTATATTTACATTGAGCTCGTTAACGTACGCGCAAATTTCAGACGTAATAAGTAATCATTAACACGCTTCCAAGTCACGTTTCAAAGGCATCCCCCGTCTCCCCTCCCCAATTACATTCTTAATAAAAACTCACGTTTGAAAGCGTGGAAACTCTAAGAACCAACCGCAATACACGTGTTCTAAAAACGTGGATGGGACAAGGGAAAGATTTTTAGAATTGACACAATGTGCGCTCGACGTGCGAGACCGCTGTATAGCCGTGCGAGAGTAGCGCGGGGAAAAATGTCTGCAAAGAGCACTTTTTACAGAAAGTCCTTTAAGTGTTAGGGAGCCATAACAATTTCATTGTTTACTTTCGACACATTTTGTAAATGAGATGAGGAAGTTGCTTGGTGTCTTGTTTACTTTTTGCAGTTTTATCGCCACACATCAATTAGTGATGTAAACTTTGTGTATGGTTACCGTAAATATAAACATTTCACCACAGTTCAAAACGTATATAGACCAGTAAGCATAATTCAAGGGTATAATTTGAGGGTTATTTCAGCTGCAGCCTACGACGCCAGTGTTACGTCTTATAAATAAATATTATGCAGTAATAATATTTTGTAAGTGTCATAAATATTTATTAACAGAAAAATGAATTCATTTAAAGTGTATATTGTAGCACATTTTTAAAAAGATGCACCGGACGTTTAACCAGTTCTTTCATAGTAATTAATAATAAACTATTTTTATGTAAGATTTTAATTTTGGAATTGTAACATAATATGAGTATTTAAATCTTGTTAATTTGCAGTAAATTACAACAAAAGAAGCGTATTTCATGTGTATTTCGGAACATGTAGAATTTCATGAGATTGTTACTGTCGAGACTCATTAGCGAACAATATTTTGGAGGAGAACAGATACACCATTTGTACTACTTCTATAAAATTAGGAACGAAAATATTTTGTATATCTCCTAATTAATTAAAGTAGGGATAAATGAGTTAATTATTTACTATTTTTTTGAATACGAGTTGTATTTACAATATTTATAATAAACTTTGTAGTCGCATACTCTACGGAATTCGTTTCGAATTATTTTCCCAATTAACAGGTACACATATACGATTCTAAATTAGTTGCTATGATACTAGTTTAAATACAATCTCGTTAGTTTTAAATTACTTTTCAATACAATTTAAACTAAAATAGACTACATTTTCACTTGTAATTACAGTTTATCGAATTTGGCGATGCGTAACTCTAACGTTTCATTTCAAAACGAAAACTTCGGCTGCACTTTAATTAACAAAGTTTGATTTTACTCGTAAGTAGAACTGCCTTATCCTAAATTAGTTGGGTGTTTTCTTTTGCAAGTACCTGTACATGTTGTTAAAATACGACATTTTCTACATTTTCAGAGTTCCAATTTCACGTACAAAGTCTTTGCGGAGCGAGATTTTTATTGTGTTAAAAAATTACTACGATGTTTAGATTAGAATTTCTCTAAAATATTCTTAATACATTAAACTTTAAAGTGTTATTTTTAATTCAGGTAGGTAACGAATTATATCAATTTTGCACTATACAGTAGTAATTTTACAGAAACAATGTGTGATTTCAACAACTTCACTCTTAACACTTTTGTACCATGCCCAAGTGTATTGACGGCTTTGGGTGAAAGCATTTATCGTTTAATTATCGTTTAATTATAAGCATCTATCGTGTCAATCATCAGGTGCGTAAAGTCGAATATCCGATCTAGTCATTTGGGGTTTTCCGATTTGAACAGTTTGTCTAACACCTCCAGACATTCAAAGCTTACCTTGAGATTGTAGAAACATATATATTTTTTGTCAATATGTTATGTTTTGTATACATGGAATAAATAGTAGATCTCTAATATTTTTATTGTCTTGGCATAAGGGCTTTGTGATTGCCTATTTGATTTAACTTTCATTACATTTCTTAACGTACATAATTATAGTAGCATAAAACAGCATGGACAAAAACGGAAGATCAATAAATAATCTTTGACGGAAGAGAAGCTTATACATAAAAATGTTATCCGGGATACGGGAATACATAAAAATATGTTATTTGCCCGAATTATCATCAAAAAGCCAACATAGATAGAAATTACAAGTTTGTGCGGGAGAAGAAAATCTTACCGTTGTCGGACCCTTTTCAAGGCCGTGAGAATTCTCAGCGGGCCACTTACTTGCCTACCTATAAACTACCCTTACAACACAGTAATTTCAATCTAAATGCAACAGTTTTAAAGTACAGTTTTGCTTGATACACATCGTCGTCACAATTGCCAATATTTTCAAAAATACTAGATAAAGTGATATTCTCGGAATTATATTACGATTTTTTCAAAGCGAAATGAAATGAACCGACGCGACGTCATTGACCTATGAGATGAACCGTCCATTTGTTATTTTCTGCGTTTGAAATTTTCCCCACTTGCGGATGGTTTTATTACCTGGCGGACGTTACCTTTCCGGTAAATATTATATAATCAAAGTCCCGTCTATTTTTAGACGAGAGACTTTGTGGCCTGCTTTCCTTTTAGATACGTGTACTTTTTTTCTTTCGCTTGTTTGATTTTTATTTATTATGAGGCTTATAATAAATAAATAAATAACACCCAACAGTCACATACATAATCCTGACCCCACACAAAGAAAGAGTCTTGTTTCGTGGGTATCAGAAGCTACAAGAGACTTTTCGGTCTCACAAACACCCAGACCCGAAACAAATACCTGTGGATCACACTAATATTTGTTTCGGTGCGGGGATCGAACCCGCGTCCTCTCGTTTCACAACCAGCATCTAACCAACTGTGCCCCTAGCCGGAACATTTTGAAGTATCGTATAGTAATACTCGTATAGTATCGTAAACGTTTCTCGCTGTCAAATTTAAGTTCCAAATATGCTCACAATGGTGCTGTTTAAATTCCCATACAAAATTTTACTATTACTTTTCTATTACGATACTGCAAAATGTTCCGGCTAGGGGCACTGCGCCACGGAGGCTAATAGTATTTACTTGCAACGTAATAAAATATCAGCCGATCCGAATTAATTTATCTTTATGCGGATATTGTTCGGGTAACATTAGGTAACAGCCTCCTTTCTTATAACACAGCTTTGATTAACAAGTGAGTAGTTAACCTGATGCTAAATGATGGTCTACCGTTGAGATAACGGGAATGATCGATGCGTTGTCACACTTTTAAAATATTCCAATATAGGAAGCGAAAGGTGAGAAACGTGTATTTTTAATGTTTCCCTCCAATTCTACTGGCCGTATGAGATGCCACAGTACAGCTGTTACTTTACAACGTTTTAGAAGTACAATCTGTTGGACCTAGCTAGCATACAATGAAGCGACTACCACTTTACGTACAAGATTACATCAATACTAGTAGCCTATTTTACCCACACATGTTGGGCCAAATATTGGCGCATCAGCAATATTAGCCCGAATATTTTTAACGCGCCCTTTCAAACATTTGAAACAAATCCTCCAATACAGGTATCATTTCAGAAATTTGATAGTTTTACACGAGGACGGTGAGTTCCACTCAAAATACATGAGAGTGCTACAATGGCGGAGCTTTAGTCCGCAACAGAGTTATTGCGCACGGCCTGCCGCAAGACACTGGGTCATGCATTTTCGATATTCTTGGAGTTTCGCAGCACCGTCGCTGCACCTACTATGGTTTTTTGGTAAATTTAAATATTTTTTTCATTGTAAAATCCGGTAGACTGTAACTCTTTTGCCCGAATATCACAACGCCATTAAAATATTAAGTTGCAATTAACTACCCACGTCCCACTAATTCAGTACATTTAAGCGAGAGTTCCGTAGATAAGGGCAACATAATGTTTAAGTAGCGTTTGAGTATTCGAGCGTTAATAATACATAGTGATTACCATTTATTTATTCAAGACAACAGTTGTAAAATGTAATTTATAAGTACATGATTTAAAATTAGCGTAATTTGTGGCAATATCAATAGTTGTTTGTACTGTGGTAATTCTATAAACCAGCCCATTGTAGGCATGTATACGTTCATCTCAAAGCTGGTAACCACAGTACGTATAAATGCATCGGCAGTAGTTGGACAAATGATATTCAGTAGGCTCATGCAATCCCTCACAATTCAACTTTTTATGCTTGCTGCAAGGTTTCAGACGCTAGTAATTGTAGGGTATTTGTATTTCGTTCCTTGCTTAATTATGGTACCAAACATTGGCAATAAGAGAGACCAAAGGCTCAGCATAGACTTAAACATCGATGTATGAACCATTCTGGATATAATATTACAGTACGAATCAATCTCGATAAAAAAGAATGAATAAAAATGTAATAGTAAGAAATTGATCACACGCCGGACAGCAAAGGATATTTGATGCAGTGAGTTATTATCAATTTTATACTAGGCAATCAAATAAGAAAAAGCTAACAATCTGCTTTTTGTATGACGTTCTAGCTCTCAAATTACAGTTCAAAAGATGTACCAGCTCGGTAAATGAAACATTTAAACCATTGCACAGTGTAATGTTTTTTGACATAAAACTTTGTGAATTTAGCGGGTTTTGTTCTGATTGTAATACGGATTAAGTATTATGAGTCAAAGTTGTTCAAACAGATTTAAGGCAAGAAGTGCTACATTTCTTTGTTTTTATTTACGAAGTTTGTTTTGTACAAGCCTATTTGGGATTATCTGCAAAAACATTACAATATTTTAATTGTTTCAAATGTTTCATCGTGTTGCAACATTTTTTATTTTCTTTTTGTACTATAAATAAGATGGTTACCTGGTATTTTGCTATTTTTGAGATGATAATGTTGATAAAATATAGAATTTGCGGTTTAACAATAAACTGTATTGTATAGACGTCTCAATTCTCGTTCAAGTATATTGGTTATAAACTGAAATATGAGAAATTCTACATCCATGAATAGTAATAATAACAAATATCTTTCATAATTCTAGAAAATAATTAACATTATGATATTTAGTGAGATAAATACACAAAAGATTTTTTACTTACAAAAAATTGTCAAATTCATACATAAATATTTAACTCCGTCTTCAATGCTTAACACGTATATTTACTTACCGCGCAGATTTCACGTACACAACATTTACCAGACGCGACACAAAACAGTACCTGCGAGTACAATAATGTAGAAAAATTTCGTCTCATACAACTTCAGTAAAAACTTACAGTACAGTTGTCTCCCGCAATGCTATTACCAACGCGACATTTGCACGCCGCGCCAAAGACAATTCATACGCGACTGTACCAAGCAATGATAAATGGCACAAAATATTAATATTGCTATGAAAATACAAGCGAGATCCGTTTACATGTACACTGAGAATCAAATTATAAATTCTTGTGCAAAATAAAAACGCGTTGCAATTAAGTTTGTGCACTCGATGTTTGCATTTTATGTTAAATCTGAAGTGGACGATGCTGTGTTGTTTCAAATTAATTTAATAAGGTTTTTATTTGTGTGGAATTGGGCTAAATATTTCGCGCGAGAAAAGTGTTAAAGGAATCAATGGGAAACAATACTTCTGTAGGTTCATAATATGTATAAAAGGGACTTTGCAAAAAAAATACTTCTGTTGTATATATTTTTTGTGTTACATATTATAACCACTGTATATTTATAGAAATATAAAAAGCTATTTTGCCTGGTTCTTCGTGCTATGGATGTTATTATGTACACAATACACAAAAATTTCCATGTGATACAAGTCTAAATAATTGTTTTATCAATAAATACTGATGAATGGTATTTCAATTTGTTTTGCAATGTAATTGTGATCCGGTAATATTAATTTCACTTGTGATTAATTAATTTAATACTGAATGTGGCTATTTCTGTACAAATGTAATATTATACGCTATAAATTAATGTTCATTTGTTCATTGATGGCACTCAAACTCAATACTTGATATGTTAAACTGATGCCACAAAAAATATATTTTTGATACTTTAGTCGACGATCAAAGAAAAAAAAATGAATTATATCTACTAGTTTTTAGGTTTGCAAGCGAAACGATGTACTTGTCTAATTTATGTCTGTATCAGAGTAACACTATTGTTTGCTTGTATCCCGTTCTGATCTCGGAGTAACGGCACTTTCGATTGATTTTATTACTCCCGCATGCTTTATCCAATATGTTTCGGTTATGCGAATGGGTCGACGATACAAGCCAACTGCACTAACATTAAAAAAATATGGGATTATATACCCATCAAAAAGCAACAAAAAATCACAAAACCGCAGATACCGAGTACTGACAAACCATTGTCAAAATACCCACAACAATTTTCCTCCTCCAATTTAGTAGTCATTACATAAAGCAACTTCCTATACAGAAATAATGTCACTGTACCCATCACAATGATATCATCTCAGCACGTCTTTGATATAGAAATATTGACGCATTCCCAGCGAGTTGCAATCGTAAAACTTAAACTCGTATTAGGGGCGCAGCGTGGGGATCTCGCGACGACCCACTACTCAATATACTTACAGACAGTCCACTGTCTACACTGAGAAAAGAAAAAGATAAAGCCCCTTCAGGAAATGGGCCATTCTGTGCCCTTCCCAGAGCTATCGGGTATTAGCAATTTGCTTTGTGTTAGACACTCCGCTCTTAAAAAGTATTGGGGAAGATAAGGAAAAAGGGGCTTTGATAATTAACCTCCAAGCGTTTTGGCTAAATGTGAATTGAATGGCTCCGATTGGACAATTAGTTGTACTCCTTGATCGAGTAAATTTTAGTTTTAATACAATTTACTGGAATAATCTCTTAAATTACCATAATATGTTACGCAGTTTGAAGTTTAAAGGCACCTTGACCCTCCTCACTATAAATAATCATTTATTATTGTTTGCAAAAACGATAAAAAGTTTCATCCACGAGACCCGTATCAAAAATAAGCACTATTCATTTGACCGTATTTTATTTAGCTGGGCTTACAGTGAATTGAACTCCGTGGAGTTTTGTTCCATTTTTAGCGTACAAATGATTTGAATGATATGTGCCATTTGAAAACCACCACAATTTAAATAAATAATTATGTTTATTTTTCTTCATTACTTATATCTAATAAGCGTTGTCTTTGCTCAGTTGCAATTTAGTTTCGAAATTAATAATATTTTTTAGTCCCTGCTGTTATATTACCGAGAACATATTATAGAGTTTGAAACTGCTTGATTTATCATTATTTTAGTCACATTTATTCAAAGATTCCTACCATAAAATCTCTGAGTAGCATCAGATGAAATCTAAAGCGGGCCATACATAAACTGTAACATCAAACACAATACTTGAAGCCAAACTACAAACTGCAACTAAAAACATTCACGAATTGTTAGTTAAACGCTTGTCGAGTATATTTGCACCTTTCGCAGCACATCGTTGGAAAAACAAACGGAGGGCCGGAGCTATTTCACAATCAACTGGAGTGCACTAAAATTAATAACAGAATAAAACTATGGAAAAACAACAGCGCGGAATACAATTACTATTGTAAATAGTATCATCACTAAGTGTTGCTCGTCGAAACTTTATTGCGTTTGTAGAGACATTTATTAAGATAGATGGTGTTGTCCCGCTCTAAATGGTAAAGATAATACGGGATGACATAGTCGCTCCTGCTGAAACTACGACTCTAATACAGTATTATAATCTGGTTAATGGGTTCTTATTTTTGAATCAGATATTACTTAGTAATTTTCTTCTCGGCCAAACCAATCTAAATACTAGGTTCTTCTTGTGAGAGACTGTCTATAAACTCGAGGCTATAGTTTATAATAAGACAAACATTTAAGTGATAAAATGGTGTAAATATGTTATGACAAAAACGAGGTTAAGTAGATTATATTGAAACCAATCTAAACATCGAAACTAGGAAATCAAATTCTTAGCTTAGACGTATTGCTACTAAATTATGTAATGGTATAAATATGATACCGAAGTATAACATATTTACACTTCGCCACAATGTTTGTTAATCGAATTCAATCAACTGCAATTTCCGAACGAAACATCACACATATAAAAGTATATGAAAAAGAACGATACAAACATTACGTCACATTATTGAGTTATAAATAAAATAGCTATTGGCGTACGGTAAAAGCTTCAGACGTTTTGATTTATTTCATCTGCTGTAATCTGTCAGCGAAGTTTCTTGCTCTCCGCAAATCGTAGATTTTCATCAATCTGTTACAGAGTTTCGGATACGCTTTGTCCCGGTTTTATTTGTGTTCTTATTTCAATTGTCACAGCGATCATCAATTCTGTTGTCTTTGGAAACCGCAGATAGTAAATTCTATGGGGCGATTTATTTTGCCCCAACATCCATTTAAGTTTCGCAGTTTGCTGAAGATGTACGGAGCTAGTTCGGGCGGTGTAAATGGAGCCGTGCATATTCATACCGTATCTGTATTGTGTATATGTTTACGGTGGTTTAGAATTGAATATGGACATTGTGTGATATAGAAAATTGATTAAGTCATGAGCTTCGACATCAGTCTATCGTTCTTCACCAATTTTGTTAAATTGACAAAAATAGTTTATTTAATTGATTGCTAAATATTTGTTAAACGACTATAACTAGAACTATAGGCATTGACTAGGATGAACATCGCGAAAACAATGGTGTAAGTGTTGTAGGCTGCAGCCCATAGCTCTATTTCTGTCTCTGATATATTTGTTAAACCGTCGTACTTTAATATTATGTTTCTTCGCACCAGACTGTATCTTCGCGTACGTGGTACAGGCGCACATTTTGTTTTTTAGAATGTCTGTTCTGGTATAATATTAATGATCAAATCAAAACTATTGAATAGTCCTCGATTCATTGTAGTCTTTCTTAATTATTCCAAACTATTATATTCCCTAGAAGAGATATTACGAATATATTATATCTTCTACACTTAATCAAACAACAAGAAAAATAAATAATATTTATAAGAAAAAAAGTAAGTAATGAAATATCTACTTCTATTCTACGCCTAAAATAACATATTCACAGACAATTACGCATCAAACATTCGAAAACATTCCCACGCATTTAAGCCGTATAATCGCCAGTGATAATCCCCACAAACTCTAATTACAAACTTAGCTGGTGAAGTAAACAAAACATTCCGTTCCTAGACTAGTTGTAAAGGACCTGTTTGATGTATTTCGGTACGCCAAATAGGCTTTCGGCGGGAACACTAAAGATGCTAAGACATATCCAGTATTCCGCTGCGTCTCGTCAACATTGCTTGGCTAAATAGTGTTGTATCTAGAAACCCATTACTAAGATACCAAGTGGGTATTTGTAGAGTAGACAATAGTCTGTTACTGGATAATTTACGATCTGGTATTGTATACGCTGGGCTGGCAGGAACTGGATGCGTAAAGCAGCAGACCGGGCTCTGTCATTGGGAGAGGCCTATGTCCAGCAGTGGACTGCAACGGGCTGATGATGATGATGATGATGAATATATGCGCTTGCTGTGTTTTGGTTTTTGATTATTGTTTTAATAAAATGTGACAGTCGATAATACTTACACGGGTTGGTAGCAAACGGTTGTTAAACTGAGAGGTTCTAGGTTGGAATCCTAGAGCAATCTTATTCTGATGAGTTACTTGGTTTATAGAACTTTATATGAATCATACATCAACATAATCTCGACGATTCACAAACTACGGGCGGTACTAATGTATGTAAGGAAAAATGTGGAAGAAATATGTTATAGATGAAATCCTGGCTATAACCAGTTTTTTCCATTCCCAAAGGTCGATAACACAGTTATGATACTTTACCTGTGATATCTAGTAATAACTTTCTGTCAAAGAAATCCAAGCTTCTGTGCCCTGGTTCGATATTAAATGAATTCTGTCTAGTATATTATATGTCATCTCTAGATTCGGATAGACTTCGTTTCTATACATAAACTCCTTTTTCCAGAAAGGGTACGAAGAGGTGCTACCAGGACACCTACGTTTCGGCTATGTGTTTCGTCCTACATTGGAAGTGATGGATCTGTATCACTTACTCGGAAATCTATGGACCCAGTTATTTACATGAAAACTACCAGTAGTATGAAATACTCAGAAATTCTAAACGAAGAATTTGAAATTGGAATCGCAATCCGTAGGAAACTTTAATTATTCCAGGAACTAGATTGGAAATAAATATAAGTATTAAAGATATGTTGTAATTATTATTTGACTTGTAAATATTGTGTGTGCCTGTTATTGGCATAGAATTATTTCACCTACTGCACCTAAATGAGACAGTAATAAGATTATTTATCAGGATATATTTAAATTGATTTGTTTGTTTATCTCCTCATATGAAATCACGATTTATCCCAATCGTTATCGTTTCAAAATTCAACTCGATATTCTAAATTCAAACGCATGTAGATTACAAAATAAACACAATATATCCGATATATTCTTATACTTACGTAGCATATATCCCTTATTCACATAATTTCTCGCGTCATGTTTCTTGTAGAACAAAGCTTGTTAAACGAGTATACCAGCTTATATATAAGATAAACCGAGGCGGTGGCCGCCAATGTTGACTTTCTTTCAAGAGTGATATTGTATTTCGAAAGAGTAAATAGTTCTCAAGTTTGTCCTTTGTATCGTATATCATATTAACCGTCTAGAATTTCACCTAACAACTTTTGGCGACAGCTTTGACAATGTTAACAAAAGTTGCTCAGGTTATAATTTAAGTAGTTACCCTTAATGAGACAGAAATGAGGTATAATTTGGGTGGTATTACAAAGGATTTGGAAATTGATGTGCTCGATTACAAAGCTAATCAAAATGAGTTTTGAAAACATGTTAATGGTTATAAGTTACTTTAAAAAACTAAATAGTAATGGTCTTCGGCGAAAATAGATTGTCACCTGTATGACGTGGGTGTGCTGGTAGCACCTCTGCCTACCCCTTGTGGAAAAAGGCGTGAGTTTATGTAAATCAATACTTGTCATAATACTTTCATTACAGTCTGTAGTAACCTATACATATACGTAAATTCTTTTGTTGTCTGGCTCTGTTGGCTTAGATATTAGTTCCTTCGTTTTGTGTGTCATTATTTATCTCCTTTGACATAAGGTATACCTTGTGAGCATGTGGCTTAATATAACTTGCTACTGCTTGTGTAATTATTTAGATGAAAGGCTTTCTGTGCTAAGATTGTGGGATATTATGATCTCTTGCGTAACGTTACCTTAGTTCATAAACAGACTAGTAATTAACCAGTGTTACACTATTAAGATAATCTATATTACTAAATCTATTATAATATTCCATTTCATCCTTCTCCAACCGATTACCAATACCAAAATGATTTGCAAAATCGCTTCATTAATTATCACGTAATTAAGAACAGAAAATTAAGAGTCAACAACAGCTAATTATGGCGAAAAAGAATTATGAAAAACACGTCCCTGATACAACATCAGTCAAGTCGCAAACAAGATTACAATGTAATCAATCAGCTAGGGACGAAGACGTCGACGCCAATTAATCAAGCGATGTCGCCGACGCTTGGCGTAAGTATCAAATAGAGATGAAGCTTGCCGAAAAAATTGCACATACAAATGTAGAGGGGGAATTTGAGGAGGGTGCTAATGGGGTTTCTGAGATAATTAAGATCTGGTTTAGTCTGAATAACATAGAATTGCAGATCGGGGTAAATATGGAATAGAAATTTGGATAGGGTCAAAGAAATTATGCACTGAAAATACATCTACAGGAGAAATCAAACATCTGAATTATATGACACCAAAGAGTTAAATGAGAATCTGTTTCAACGGCTATAAGTAGTATAGCTTCCAATGTAAATAATAGTGATGATTTTAATAGTAGACTTGTAGAGACGAATAACTGAAGTTCTCTATCACACGATTTAAAACCAAGAGTCATAGTGTGTTAAAGAAAAAGTTTTCAACTTTCTACAAAGATATCGGATCACACGTCAGTGATTTGACAAAACTTCTTCTTTCAATAAATCACGTGGAATCAAACTTATTTGAAATAAATACATGTCGAATATTGGTTTAAGTTTCGGTGAAATATTGTAGAAAAAGTTCTAAGACAGTTTATGTTTTTGTTGATGGCGTTGAAAGATGAGACGAGTTCTAAAATTATCGATGCTTCTGTATTGGGGTTTAACCTTTCAATTATGTTGCAAATAAAAAAAAAATGTATACAATATGGATATTCCGAGTAATTATTTATAAAAAATGGATTGTACCCTGAAATAATAATTTATGGAACTGTATAGATGGATAATAATATTCCAAATATCAAAATAAAATCATAAAGTGAGAATTCCATATATTAATTTATTCGATACATGAAAACTGAGTAAAAAGGAATAAAAGAATCGAGTTTATCTTTGGAAAATACTACAAACAAAATACCTTCCGAAATGGGAATCGCACACATAGTCCTGACTCCACACTAAGTTCGAGTCATGTGTCGTAAGTATCAGACTTTATCGGTCTCTCAGACACCCAGACCCGAAACAAATGCATGTGGAACACACAAACATTTGTCTTGCAAGGATCGAACCCGTGGACTCACGTTTCACAACGGGCGTCTAACCAACTGCGCCACGAGGCTGTTGAAGTTATTAAAATAAATATTATATAAAATGGATTATATTTTTTTACCTGTGGCCGAAACATGACCTTTGTGTATCAATATTGTGACGTCATGTTTTTCTTCTGACATTTGGTCGGGTCACTATGACAAGTTTTCCTTTATTGTTTATCCTGGTTGCCATCCGGTTGGATACAAATATCCTGCCTATAATAGCGCTTATTGTCGTAACGTCAATTATTTGTACAGTTAATACACTTCTTTGATAATGGCTTTGTTTGGAAACATCATTGGTTTACGAGTACGGCGAGCCTACGATAATGTTACGAACACATAGATATCTGTGTGTTGATGTGTGACTGTCTCGGTGGCGTAGTTGTACTAAGGTATGACTACAAAGCTGAGGTCTCGGGTTAGAATCCCGGGTCGGGCAAAGTGATATTGGATTTTTCTATTCATTATCAGCCCGGAGTGAGGAATTTGTGCCCGACATGGCAATATGCCCGCCCCCTATCACATCATGGGACGAAAACATACAAGGCGAAATGTGGGTGTTCTAGTAGCACCTCTGCCTACCCCTTCTGGGAAAAAGGCGTGAGTTTATGTATGTATTTTTCAACTTACAGAAATATGTTCTACGAATTTATGATACGCTCCAGCAACAAAAATAAAGCCACACACATACCCAAACCATTCAGCGTTGATATAAATTTTACACAAATATAACCTGAAACTGAGACTGGCAGAAATGCCTCGGGCATCCCACCTGTATCATTATAAAACCGAATTTCATAAATAAATAAAAATTAAATTATAAATAAAGCATGTAATTCTTTGGTAAATACTGTCTTCTATATTGGGTGGCAAAGAAATAAATGACAATTTAAATGACGTCTAACAATTTACATCTATAAATTATTTTCGACTGCCTCGGTGGCGTAGTTGTATTACGGTACGACAACAAAGCTGAGGTCTCGGGTTCGAGTCCCGGGTATGGCAAAGTGATATTGGATTTTTCTATTCATTATCAGCCCGGAGTCAGGAATTTGTGCCCGATATGGCGATAGGCTCGCCCCCTATCACATCGTGGGACGGAACATACAAGGCGAAATGTGGGTGTCCTGATGGCGCCTCTGCCTACCTCTTCGGGGATAAAGGCGTGAGTTTATGTATGTATGTATGTAAATTATTTTCGTTCTATTTTAAAACGAACCAACTTTTTCTAAACAACTCTTCATCCGAAAAATGAATGATGACGTGGCCGAGTTATTACAAAACACTAACATTGAATACGAGTGCTCCAAATGTTGTTATGCGATCTTAAGTATCGTGTCGAGACAGTCTTTGCTTTTACCCTGACGGCGCAGTCTCCGGGACCCAGTTCCGGCCACGTTAAAAATGTACGAGGCTAAAATGGCCGGCATGTGTGACGTCACTGCACTTATTTCAGGGCGATATGACGCTAGTTAGGCAAATGTCGTTTTAAAACATAGATTTTTGCCTTGTTTGTGTATTGCTTTGTGTGGGCTGTGTTTGATTTCCAGATCGATAATAATTTAAAATTCCACGTATCCTCCGTGCGTCGTGAAGAGGGATTAGAATTGTTATTCACAATATTATTAGTAACGAATTTATATTGGATAGAAGAAAGAAAAACGATTCGTTAATAGTGAATTTTTAATCTATGTGTAAGGTCTGACCCGGCATGACGACTACTGTCAACACCTAAGGGCAACAACCCAGACCGATACTTGAGTTCACCTAGTGAATTAAGATTCTAGTCAAATAACGTCGTTCAAATCCTATCATGGATATAAACATGCAGGATTTAACCCTTCAGGATGGTATCCCGAAATCCTTATTCAGCTCTTTTGGTTCAGTAGATATTGATAATACTTCGCCCTCTATCACATCTTATGACGAAAATAGCCCTGCTATTATATTTTGTAGGAGGCACTAATACATACATAAACTCACGCCTTTATCCCATTTATTATATTTATATTTATTTATATAGAAGGGGTAGGCAGAGGCGCCACTAGGACACCCACATTTCGCCTTGTATGTTCCGTCCCACGATGTGATGGGGGCGAGCCTATCGCCATATTGTTCACAAATTCCTGACTCCGGGCTGATAATGAATAGAAAAGTCCAATATCATTTTGCCCGACCCGGGATTCGAACCCGAGACCTCAGCTTTGTAACCATACCGTAGTACAACTACGCCACCGATGCAGTGTAGGAGGCACTAATGGTTCCTCTATTTAACTATTGACAGATACAGGCGTGAGCATATAGATAAGTATGTACTTAAGTTAAATTACGCAACACTACTGAACTAATTTAACAATAATAAAAGACAAAAACTGTAACATTTAAACACTCACTGCTCCGCTAGCCTTAATGAACATTTCGCAAAACGTACCAAAAATAACAAAACACCGACTTAATTAAACAACTCGGAATATTCTCATTTACACCAAAAATTGTCTTAATTGCGATCAGATTGGGCACATTAACAGACCTGCCCAATGGCTAATAAGAAAACATTTTTAGCGAAACAAAACACTTGTATTTGTGCGGCACTAAACAAAATTAAGCCTCCACTTTCAATAAAACGTTAGAGTGAGGTCTAATGACGCCAGTCAGCCCAGACCCAGCCAATTTGACTGAAACAAACCCAATTACGTAGTTTTATTTGAATAGGAGGAGATGAGGCGCTCAGAAAATACACTACAAGCATTTCTTTCAAGGGGTTAATGTCATGTTAAGACGCCCTTTGCGGAAGAAATGGCCTTTGAAGCGACATCCACAGTATGCTCTTAGATTTCGTTAAGAGAAAGTTAACTTTGGAATTTTGTTTGGGGAAATTGTAATTTCGTTTTTAGTAGGTATGCGTAATCTCTCGGTAATAGAAAACAGGGCTTTTGTTATCCGGGATTATGCTTTATCCTGTGGAACTTGTAATTTTCCCGGATAAAAAGTGTTTGCTATACACACACGATTTATTGCTGAATTAAGGAGTCAAAAAATAAGATGAATAATTTATTTTGTGTTTTATACACACATATATTATTATTACATACTGCAAATGTTATGGTAAAGTATGGTAAGATAGGCTGTGAAATGATTTCCAAGTCAAACAACACACAATACGTTTCCTGGTTCAAATAACATATTTGACAAACGATTGTTACATTACCTAAAACTTTATTCGTAAAATTATAAGTTAAATCATTCCGTAGAAATATAGAGGCATAGAATAAAAACAAACGGCCCCAAATTAAAGAAATATGTCGGCCTATAAAAAGCAAATTGGTGTTTCAGATTATCTCGTGACGGATGCGCCACCAAGTAATATATTTTACTGTTTTGTTACGGCCTGATAATAAACGTTCTCTGCTGGAATAATACATTAATAAATGGGCTAATAAAATAACTTATCCGGGATATCGATTTTATTTCATTTCAGCTCATTAGCGTCAGATTGAACGCCTCAACGCGCTTCCCGGCGTTTGGACCCTGAAAATGTTACATAAATTATATTATTAATTTCAGGGTTCTGTACCTACTAAGGTAGTATAAAGGGACGACTTTACAGATGTATATGATATATATATATTTACAGATGTCTTAGACTATTAGTTTCAGTGTGTTTCAACTGTAGAATCGTGTATTTCAAACTCTAAAAATGTAGAATTCGTAGTCGGCTGAAATTACGCAGAATGAGGTGTTATAAATAGAAAAAAAAAATTATTTATTTATTTATTTGTTATTTGGGAAACAAACAGAGAAATTCACATATAAATAACAGAAGAATGTGTTACAGAATCCAGTAAAGTTTCCAATAAAATGATAGTTAAAACTAGAAATACATATTTTGTAGTATACATAATACTTGTAAATATAGAATTTTCAACCTTATTGTTATAGTAGATTATAGTAAAAATAATAAAACTAGAATCGTTGGTACGGAATCTTCGGTCTGGGCTTCAAACTTGCACTTTAAGTCGCGGATTGTATTAAATAGATAATTGAAGGCTTTACCCACTCATCTAAACATTTTAAATAGCATATCCTACTAAATTTGGGTAATTATAGACTTCCAAACATCTATACATTTTGCAAATTATTGGGAGCGTCAGATGGGGGCGGTCAAGTGGTTTGTACGCGTGATCTACTACTCATCCTTAAAACCGATACGATGTTATACAAAGTACGCGGTAACTAAAATTTACTAGTTTTCATCAATACGTGTTCACCTAATAAACTAGCTCATAAACTAACTATAAATAAACTATTATAAACTAGCTTCTGCCTGCAAACTTCGTCTGCGTGATGAACCTTATTTGAAATTAATTTTACTCGGAATTTCCCATTCCGTCCCGTCCCGTTAAATTCTCACTCAAGGCATGTAATCAAGTCCCACCCCATCCCTTTAAATATAAAAAGAAACAAATATATCGCAATTCCTTCCTCATCCCACGGGAACACAATAGTTATCGGGATAAAAAGTAGCCTAAGTGTTAATCCAGGGTGTCAGCTACCTCCATACCAAATTTCATCGAAATCCGTTAAGCCGTTTCTGAGTTCATCCCGCACAACCGCACAGACAAACAGATAAACAGACAAAAAATCTAAAAATCATTGTTTTGGGTTCTACTACGCTAATATAGACCCCATATTAGGTTTTCTCATTTATCTTTTATGTTCGATCGATTATTACGTATCACAGTTTCTTACGGGCCATGGTAACTTTAAGTCTAAACTGTACTCATTTAAGCTCGTTGATTCGCCTGCGTGCTCATGTTCAACACCTTATTGCGAATATGAGCAGTCCGCGCATCATATACTTTGGGAGTGTAGTCTTTGGCAGAATGAGCGTAAAACCATGCTAGATACTATGCAAATAACATCTGGAGTTGTATACTACATGGACCTTGTGGAGACTAGGAAGAATTTCCGTGCTTTCCGACGATTTTGCCATACCTATTATTGGAATCAAGTTTAACAGCTTACATATTAGGTCCCATTTAAATGTAATAATCACTATTCCGTGGTGCTTTACAGCTGGCTTCTCTGGCTGTAAATGTCTTTATGCGAGGTTATTTACCTCTTTAGTTCATTGTTTTGTCACCCGCTTTATTAGGGAGGGAAGTGGACAATAATTTATTTCCAACTCCTCCTATTAATTTAACTTTTTGATTGATTTCGTTGCGGGTTAAAGACAAGTTAGACATTCCCGGAGACGCGCTGAGCTTCAATGCTCAGTGTCATTAAAATGCGTGCCACTGTTGATCCTGGCTTACAGGAGTTGCAGTGGCGGGTGTGAGGGCGGGACAGTCTCCTTATCTTTTATGTACAGACATTGATCGGTTACAAATTATAATATGTATAGATGAAAATAACTGTAAGTATGTATAGATGTTCTTAACTCTTTCACACGTTTACTGAACCGACTTCGATGAAGGTTACCCGTATTATAGTAAATCTGTATATATTTTTTTTCTGGCACGACACAGTGACTGCATTGCACCTGGTGGTAAGTGCTAAAGCCGTCCAGTCCGTCTTATACCATTCGATACAATCATGCCAGCTCGCTGATATGCCTCTTCACGCTATTGCGGAAGGACCCAGGATTATACGAAGGAATACGTGTGATGGCAAAACGTTCCATAGCTTGACTGTGCGGCAGAAAAACGAATTGGAAAACCTTTTGGTTCTCGCCGAGATGGATTGAACCGTCCAGCTATGGCTCCGCGAGCCAGCATGCGTGGTTCTGTTAACACGTTCGAGGCGTTACAAGACATTTCTGAATTGTACTTGACTTACCGCCAGTGCGGAGGCGCATTATTACGAACTTACGCTTGGTGCGGGGGCGTTATTTTGAAAACCTTCGTGAGTAGAAATGAGAGGGATATATTTTAATACCATTTTTCTTGAATACTAACAAAACATAACATCAAAACTATACAAGTCATATTAGTATTGTACGCACTAGAATACGACAAATGCAACTCAGTGCGGTACCATCCAGTAGTGACTTGTACCGGTTCGTCTTGTACAGCACTCACTGCAGTGGCACTTTTAAATTAGTGCGTGCCAAACTATCGATATATAATTCGATAATTATCGAATGTTTTAGCATCAAAATGAAACGATCGCGGAAAATGCTATTTAAAGCGCTTGAAAATGGTCAAAATTGCGAAGATGACCGTAATTTTATGATATAGTCGTCCTCGTCATCTACTGCCACAGAAAAAAATGAAGTTTTAGTAGTAGTCCATTTAGCAATGAGGAAAAAAGAAAATAAGTAGATTTAGATAGATTTAATCAATGAACAAAAAAAATTACGTATTTACCTAAGCCCTAGTAAGCCATTACCCGACAAACGTTATGAAAAACTTCACACGTCACATCACTAGACCCAGTATACAAGTCAAAATATTGTCCCCTATTTTCAATGCGCTACAAGACAAATTTAATCAGTATTTTAAAACGAGTATAGTTTCTAAAATAATTGACCGAATTAGTGCCTGCCGTCCCAGGTGATAGGTAATACATTAAAGATATCAAATCTTTAAAAAAATAACGATTTCTATGAAAACCGATCGACTGATAGGCATTTTTCTAGAACCTATCGTACAAGCCAAAAATGCCTCGGGACGCACCAAGGGAAACCCCTAGTACAAGCTTTAATTGTATTGTAACGCACCCAAAATAAAGTCTAGAAATACAGCGCCGCCGTGAACGTGTTAAGGAAAGAAAAGGTAGGGATTAAATTGAACAATCCCTCAGAGCATTCGCCATGATACAGACGGTAGAACGAGCTTAGAGAGGCGACATCCCTCCGTAACACTGGCCTAATGCGGGTTGGCGAGCTCATAAAAAATAGGTGATGATTTATGATTTAAAAAGCATATTCTGCTACCGACGCCGCCTATGACATCGTGTGATTGAACACACAAGGCGAAACGTGGCTTGGTAACACTTCAGCCTACCTTTCTGGGAAAACGTCGTGAGTTATGCATGCATCTACAGTAATTAAAGACTATACATTTAGCAGAGTTTTGGGAGCGTCGGATGCGGCCGGTTGAGCGTTTTGCACGCGTGATCTACTACAAGCTCGTAAAACCGATACCGCGGCAACTAATTTACAAGTTTTCTCAACTGTGTTCATATAATATACTCGTATAAATGTTATCCTCCTAATATTATAAAAAATTGTTAAGGAATTGTTTGAATACGGGTTATTTTATTAATGTTATAAAAATATTTCAAACGACCGGTGTATGGTTACACTTTCACGCAAAACTACTGAACCGATTTTGATGAAACTTAACTGTATTATAGCTTTTGCATCAGAATAAAATAAAGGTTATGATTTACAATTTTAAATAGCATATTGTATTTCAGTCAGGTAATTACAGACTTACAAATTCCCATACTAGGCAATTAAAGTGTATCTAAGCTTCTAAAAATTAAACAGAGTATTGGAAAGTCTACTGCAACTCCATAAAACCGATATAGTACGTGGTTAATAATTTGTAAGTTTACAGAATTGTGTTAATGGATTCGTGTTATATTGAATATGGATAAAATTGATTAATTTACCGAGAATTGGAAATTAAGGCTAGGTCTCTCTAAAGCACTAAATAATACGGTCCAAACTCCTCGGTCCTTGGCCTTGGTCCATAAGGAGGACCTTATACTGTCCTCTTCAGCTTTTTAAGTTAACTAGTTTTACATCTCGACAAATACACCATCTTCTACTCAAAAGTATGAAAAAGATATATCGGGGGGAAAGTCATTCGGTTTATTGTCCATTGTCATTTTGCTCGAAAACATTTATTGTATTAATTATCATTTAAATCAAGTAGTTACTATACAAGGTATGAATTATTGTTTCATTTGTTGGAGAGCTAATACCGTTGTCTTCCTTTTTTTCATTAGACATAGACAAGTAAAATAATATTCTTTAATTTCAAGTAATATCCAATACATTTTTTCTGTTTTTTTTTTCTTTTAAACTATTGTCGTTGCAGGTTTAGGACGTTTCAATGTTCAAAGACGCCGATATGAGCTGCTCTACAGCATTTAAAATGCGTCTTAATTCTATTACTAACTTACAAGAGTAACGTGGTTTGCTTTTTTTTATTTGCAATGAATGGCGAGACGAGCATGTCATTCGCCTGATGGTGATACGACCGCTCATGGACAGTACCAAAACGAAACAACACAATGAATTACTAAGCAATGCTTTGTATTCCACTAAGCTCGCTATCCTGAGAAATAACATGTTAAGTCTCATTACGTCCAGTAGTTGCTCGGGCTACAATATCCTTGAAACCGGAACACAACAGTGCATTTCCACTGTTGTTTGGCGGGAGAAATATACATTGCGGCGATACTCACCCCTGCGGCCCCCCACATATGAGAAACCTAGCAGCACCTAAACCATCCTAACAATATTGTGTCAAGAAACAACGTTATCCATTTTCTATCAATAAATCGGAAACCCATCTGCAATACTTATAAGATACAAATACTAAGGAAGCATCCATTATGACACTTAATCCTTACACTGTTGTGTTCATTCAGTGTCTCTGTAAAATATAAAATGCCATATGTTACACTTGTTCTTTACACTTTAGCGTTCTCTGTTGTTCGAGATAATTGTGATGGCAGAAGTACGGGATCCTCTCGTACATTTTCTTACTTTATTTTATATAAGAGGTGCATTGTTTGGCAGTTTACAACTGAGCTTAACTATTTACGTTGTTCTTTTAACGTGTGCTGCTCTAATTGAAATACCTTGGCTGTGGTCTGCAATGGTTTAGTTGATATAGCTTTATATGTGCTTATTGTATTCCTGCTTGTTCTTATTTAGAGAATACAAAGTTTAATATCTTATGTGCCAGGTTTTGTATATGACATGAGTATGGTTTAATTTTGAAATCCTAGGTAACTAAGTTGATTAATAATTAAAATGAAATTATATACCTACGCCTAGCTATTAAATTTAAAAGGATTATAAATCGAATTTAATAACACGCCGACAGTCGGTGTTTTAGTTTGGTATATTAACATAATATTATATTTCCATTAAAGTATCTTTGTAATTACAATATTAATTCGATTTCTTAATTAAACGTAACCTTATAACCGAAATCCGATAAAACAGACAGTGCCTTATAAACACATAACGATTCATGAAAAGCGTAAATAGGGAAAAGAGAGTTTATTTTTGCTAAACATTTCTCGAACGTCAGTCTTGAACCGAGGGCGGCCCTCATTATCCTATTTTGTTCATTTTCGAACGCAGCTGTGCTCAGACGCTTGTACCATCTTGCATTGGTGAACCAAGCGAAGTAACGAACTTAAGCGAAGTTAATGACTTCCAACTTTGCCACTCTGTTCGTTCGAAGAAGGCGCCGATACGAAATTGGTCTGTAACCAACATTAACTTGACCCGCAATCCAAAGATAGATTGGCAAACGTTTTGTTCTCTTTGCAATTCCAAGTTAATGCTTTATTTCATTTTGTCCGTTGAATTGGAGTTTAAGTTTGTTTTATGCGTGCCTCGGTGGCGTAGTTACGGTACGGTACGATCATAAAGCTGAAGTCTCGGGTTCGAATCCCGAGTCGGGCAAAGTGATATTGGATTTTTCTATTCATTATCAGCCTGGAATCAGGAATTTGGGCTCGATATGGAAATAGGCTCGCCCCCTATCACATCATGGGACGGAAGATTCAAGAAGTGTGGGTGTACGTGAGTTTATGAGTGTATGTATGTTGTATGCGTGAGTATTTTATTAAGGAATAGAATGTACCTTTCTTTTTCTAGTCCTGATTCGACATTTACGTCATATTGGTACTAATTGTCTTTAGGCTAATTGCAGTAACATCGTTTGAGATAACACAATCATTTCTAATTGTTCCAAAGTATTTCTAGAATCTTTTTTAAGGTTTTTTTTTTTACTTTTACCACTAAAGCAAGCAAGAAAAGAATCAACATTGCTAATAGTTTGTTATAGTCACTTTGTTTTACATAAGCCTATCCTGAATTTTGTTACTTATTATTTTTTCTTTCTTCCAAGAATAACTTAAGGGATCGGTATCCTGAAATTAACCCGCCAAATTCTTGATATACCAATTCCAACCAGAATAACGCCGAAACATAATATTTTTTATAATAACGCCAAGAATATAAAAGTTAATGAAGTTTTTACTAATTAATGCAATGTACTTTTGAAATCCCACGACAGTAAATGTAATAAGTAGTTTTACAATGAAAAGTGATGTACGAAAATTAAAATTTAAAATAAATTCATACTGCATGACACTCGTTTGCATAAATTTTGAAACTCTTTTGTGAACTAAGCTATTTAATTTCAGAATAATCTTGCTAGTATAAGGCAAAAATATTTTTGGAGATATTACAAAAAAGCTGTTGCAATTTTTAAATTATAAAATAATGAATAGCATCTTTTTTTACATTGAAATATTTTATAACATTTTTACGAACAGAAGCAGTTATTCAATAGCTTTGGCAGGTATCTTATTGAGTTTGAAAAATTATAAACAGACTCTTCTTTTAAGTCCATGCCATGGTTGTCTGTACGATATTGCTGTAGATCGATAAGAGTGTGTATAATGTATATTTGTGTACAATAAAGATTTGAATAAGAATAATAAAATAAAAATAAAATTGATACAGCCTCCGTGGCGCAGTTGGTTAGACGCCGGCTGTGAAACGAGAGGCCGCGGGTTCGATCCCCGCTCCGAGACAAATGCTTGTGTGAACCACAGATATTTTTTTCGGGTCTGGGTTTTCGTGAGACCGAAAAGTCTCTCGTAGTTCCTGATACCCACGACACAAGATTCGATCTTAGTGTGGGGTCAGGACTATGTATGTGACTGTTGGGTGTATTTATTTATTTTTATAATTATTGCAATGAAATAAAAATGCTAAAAAGATATTTAAATGTCAAAAGTGAAATTTACATTAAAAAAAGAAAATTATTTATGTTAATTCAAATAAGGAATAACTTACGAATATGTACTCATGCAGGTATAAGCAACTTAATCTTCACAGTAATACTTACGTTCCTCTGAAGGAAATCTAAATGAACCTCAGCGTATACGCGACGAGAGTTCGCAAAGTGAAGAATTTGCAACTAAAGAGTACACACGTAATGAATAAAAGTTGCCTTAGCTTAAACCAGTAAGGAATAAATTCATTGTTCTATTCTATTTTCATCTAAAAAATATGTTAAACATACGTAGATACTGCCTCGGTGGCGTAGTTGTATTACGGTACGGTTACAAAGCTGAGGTCTTGGGCTCGAGTCCCGGGTCGGGCAAAGTGATATTGGATTTTTCTATTCAATATCAGTCCGGAGTCAGGAATTTGTGCCCGATATGGCGATAGGCTCGCCCCCTGTCGCATCGTGGGACGGAACATATTAGGCGAAATGTGGGTGTCCTGGTGGCGCCTCTGCCTACCCTTTCGGGGATAAAGGCGTGAATTTATGTATGTCTGTACACGTAAGGAAAGGTAGGATATTATCTAAGCACTGCACTGATTTTGATATTTACGATTTAAAACCCCACAAAAATCTACATGCTTGTGCCAACTACGAGTACATTATTTATGCATATGGAGTGCATCAGCTTTTTTAAACAAATTCAACCATATGACACTTAGAAACGGACAGTCATGAAATGTGGTGTAGGGTCGCAGTTCTTACAATATTATTCCCTGTACTAAGATCTTTAATCCTTCACATCTGTATCTGTCTGTATTAGCCCATATACGTCTCCAGCAGGGCACCGACCTACAATCGAAAGTAAAATTGAGAGGGATTAGGCCATATTATAGTCCACCACGCTGGCCTAGTGCGGGTTGGCGGACTTTCCATACCGTAGAAATTATTTAAAATCGCCATGGCATGCAGCTTTCCTCGCGATCTTTACCTTCACCGTTATAGTTAACCCTTCACATTACTCATCAGTTTATAGAGTCGATGATAACTGTTACAGTTTATATTCGTATCCCTGATATTTATTTTCTTATATTAATGTTACTGGTACTCTGTATGTCTTGTCTTGTCTATACTTGTTGAATAATGAAACACAATCGTTAAAAACCAGTCTCTGAATATCCAAGAATAACGATTAGAAAGAGCAGTCCTTGAAAGGTAGAATATTGTTTACACACTGCACTGATTTTGATATTTACGATATAAAACCCTACAAACTTACCAAGAGGAAACCACTTCGCCGAGAAAATATGATCAACAAAGAAGGATTAGCTGTAACAGCGAGACTTCCATCAATGGGAATCATACTTTATGAAATATAAAGTTTACTTCGTCCAACCGAGCGAAAGATGAACGTAACAATGCAGCTACTGGCAGCTCGTTAATTAGCAAGGAAATGCCGCTCCGGCGCCAACTTCGCCGGTTTCAAAGCGAAAACTTTACTACTAAGCACGCGAAAAGTGATAGTACGGATGAGGAGCTATTTTGCCCGTCGCTACGTAATGCATAGTTTATTGGTTGAGTGCGTCGCCGTAAAATGGTTTATAATAATGTTTAATTTCTGAGATCTACATTGCTTGTTAAGGATTTTTTTATTGCATTTAATGGCGAGAAGAACATGCCATTCACCTGAAGGTAGATACGAGAAGATGAAGCGCTACGACCGCTCATGGACAATATTAAAACCAAACAACACCATGAATTACAAAGCTTTCCACTGCGCTTGCAGTCCCGAGACAAAAGATATTAAGTATAAATATATTCAGTAGTTACTGTAGCTACAATGTCCTTCATACCGGAATACAGTACATATTTTACTCTGCTGTTTGGCGGGAGAAATAGACATTGCGGTGGCACCTACCCAGGCGGCCTCTCACATATGAGAAATACCAGTCGATTAATGAAACGTTTTTTCTTTAAATAAGATGTTAAAACAGTATTGTCTATTGAGATACTTAGGCAGTACTAGAGTATTGCCATTATCTATTATTAAAATGGGTCGTTAACTCGTCTGATTTCTTAGCCTTTATAATAAAACCTCAATTATATTTCAGACTGATTTTAAATTATATTTATCCATTATGTTATTTACAACCAGCGAACATATTGCCTTACAAATAAAGATTCTCTATCGCTTAGCCGATCACAAGGTCGCACTTAGCACTTGAACCCAAATCTTAGTATTTATTTCTAGGAATTTGTGATTGTAACATAAAAGTTTAGTTAACCGTATTTATTAAACCTCTTAAGCTGACTATATCTCTTTTTAAAAAAAAAAAAAAACTTCTTCAAAAAAAATTGCACTAAAAAGTAACAAATAATATACCGGGTATATCAAGACCGCGACCGAAAACGAAGCCGGGTGGTAATTTTAGTGGTTATAGACACAATGCAACTAAAAATTTTGCAAAATAAGCGACAGATTATTTTTTGCAATTTTTTAAAAATCATCGTTTTTACGTGGTAGATCCTTAGTTTTTGCGAAAATAATTATTTAAACCCTTACGTACCATTGCATCTTTATAAATAAAAAGGTGTACGTCATTATTTAGGAAAAAATAGTATTTTTTCACCCAAAAACGACGATAAGTAAAAAATTTCAAAAAAAAAATTGATCATTTTTTTGTAAAAATTTTACTTGCATTGTGTTTGATATCACTAATACTATCACCTGGCTTCGTTTTCGGTCGCGGTCTTGATATACCCTGTATATTTAATTGTGCTTGTAAATTTATTAATTTACTTATTGAAAGCGGGTTGCCAAGTGTATATTAATTTTCTCACTCCCCTCAACCCCTTCTTCTCTCCTCCACTGCAGTCTAATTTTAATTCTGAACCTAATGCAAAAAAAACATTGAAATCCGACTAAAATATGCGGAGTTCTACTCTCCAGGTCCCCAGATTCATCGGATCTTCACCATTTATATGGGACCAAATGACAAGCGCCAGGTTTCAATCAAAGAAAGAATAATCAAATCCGGTCACCCAGTACTAAGTTATGAGGTAACAAACATAAAAGAAACATACAGTCGAATTGAGAACCTCCTCCTTTTTTGAAGTTGGTTAAAATCATTACTAATTACTCCAAAATCATAATATTACACTTCACTAATTTTACAAATTGAATTTACGAATACTTTTTTTGATGTCTTCAGTATTTCAAACAATTGAATAGAAGACAAAAGCGTGTAAGCAGTAGAAATACTTTCCGAAAACGATATTCAAAAGACAGCGGCGGCGACAAGCAATGCAAAATCTGGGATAGATGCTTATTGGAAATATTTCCATTCATCCGGATATAATGTTGGACATATGAATGAAATTCTCATAAAAATGAGACAAAGGACGTCTGATCTATCACTGAGCCATCTTTTTGGCGTTAAATCAAGTAAATTATTGAAAAATTCTTTCTTTTCTAACAATTGACGCTCCGCAGTGAAATGGCTGAATCGTAAATGTGATTTTCGTGTTCTAATCATACGATCCACATCAAAAGAGAATATGTGCGGAGTAGAAATCAACTGTCTCGTGGATTGTTGACAATGAAAATGAGAATGTTGATGTGTCGTACCTTTACGTTTTGAACCATTATTTCTTGTAATATACACAACTGTGATGGCACAAACGTTTCATATTATGTGTTTGATTTTAGAATTATTCCCCCAAGCTGAGTTGTCATTTTAGTAATTGTCACAATCAAACCAGATGAGCAGCTTTTAATTTATTATAACCTAGTTTAAACTTGAAGAAATCATCTACATCATTTTAATTATCAATATCAAGTTGTAAAATAGAGAATTATATTTTATAATTATTCTTTTAATGTTGGTCATAATAAGACTAGGAAATTAAGCTAAATAAAGGCTTATAACGGTGTAACAACGGAACATTTCTAAACACGCTTAATTTGAAAAGTAGATTAAATACCCTAAACTAATTTAAATATTTAAATTCTTTGAATAATCCACTCGAGGGAAAGACAATGATGAAAACTAACTCTAACCGCTGCATACATAATGCGAAAAAATTGCTTTTGTAATACGAGAACTGGTTTCCAGAATGCTTAAGTCTTATTTCTTTGACGCCGGGCAAACAAGCAGAAGTGAAATTAAATTGTGCCGCCGCCCTGGTATTCTTCGCGCACAAGGTTCTCTTTGACCGAGCTCTGTTTAAATTTATATTGTAATATAGTTTTAGTCGTTGCTGATATTAATGAGATGTTCAACTCGACGACAATAGTTTATCTGGAACAAAGCAGAGATTACAGCGGCTAAATGCAGTTGACGTATTTAGTTGAAATTGTTTTTGAATTTGTATACTACTGTTTGTTTAGTACTACTGGACATAATGAGACTAAACATGTTATGTCTCAGGATGACGAGCCCAGTGGAATACCAAGCATTGCTTTGTAATTTATGGTGTTGTTGGTTTTGTTACTGCCTATGAGCTGCCGTATCGCTTACCATCAGGCGAATGACGTGTTCGTCTCGCCATTCATTGCAAATAAAAAAAAGCAAACCACGTGACTCTTGTAAGTTAGTAATAGTATTAAGACGCGTTTTAAATGCCGTAGAGCAGCTATTATCGGCGTCTTTGAACATTGAAACGTCCTGAACCTGCAACGACAATAGTTTAAAAGAAAAAAATCTGAAAAATTGTATTGGATATTACTTGAAATTAAAGAATATTGTTTTACTTGTCTATTTTTCTCAACAATCAGTGAGTATTTAAACGAACTTTTTTCTTACCTTAAGTTCTGCAGATACAAGAAGGTTTAATATTTTCATGGCTTGTTTATCAATTAATAAAAATCTTAAATTATCCTTAAATCATAAATTGCAACACTCATACTGATTCATTAAAGTAAATCTCTTTCAAGGTGAATAACGAGAAAATAAATGTAGATTTGTACATGTATGTCTAATTCCAATAATTACAATGACTGGACATTCCGATCTACGGCTCGAATATTTAAGGGCAATTAATTTTCACCGCTGCAAGGGTCACTAGCCACGATACAGAGCTAATCTGTAATCGTGGACGTGCCATTCAACATGACTGGAATCTACTAATGAATAGCCTGTAGTTGGATGGATAGTTATTAATAATAGTAACATTATGAGCTATGTTTCAAAAATCAAAACTAGTAAAAACATTTATTATTTATTTTAAAATAATACTCTGTATTCTGTGGATATTTTACAAAAATGAATTAATATTTTATAAACTTCATTGTAGAATGTGACTGTATTTCAGGCGTTAAATGAACAAAATTATGCTTAGAGATAATTAAATAACTTAAAAAAATATTAAAATTTCTTGTTACATAAATACTACATACTATATTGTTAATATTGTCGTATATTTACATGCGTAATTTACAATGTCTCATAAAAAACAGCTAGATATAGAAGTTACGCTAAGAAAAACAAATATAAATAGACGAAGAAAATAAAAAAATAGTAATAATAATACACCATCTGACTCAAAGGAAGGACCCAATTTCACAATGTGCGGATCCATACTGACTTAAAAAAAAAACAAATGACAAAAACGGAGCCAAAATAAAAAGCAGTCTCCTCTCCAATATCGTCCTCAATATTATATCCACAAGCTAATTACATACGACGGATTAATAAAACAGTATTTATTCCACGTGTTTTAAAAGGACTTCACGAGAAGTAGAGAAAGCATTTCGCATGAATGCATCACTTTCACTCCGCGCTGGCTTTTAAAGCGGTTGCACAGTCGTCAGTCAGTCGATAAATTTTCACACGTTCTATTGTTCCCTCCATGTTGAATTTCGACTGGTCCACAAAGGTTTTAAAGAATTATAACGCCTTTAAGGAAGCTGCGAACATCGCAGATACGGAGAAATGAGAAAATTAATGGATGTAAGGTAGATTAAATTGAGGAGCCGAGTCCGTTGGTGGACTGGCGTATGGTGATAATGATGATGGTGAAATTAAGGGTAATAAAGACACATTAGCACAAAGGTGTGACGATGACCAGCCCCTTTTTTATCATAAAAATTTATGTGACTATTTTGTCGTTTAAAAACAATCTCGAAAGTCGGTTTGATCGTTAATTAACTACATAAATAAAACAAATATAAACCCGAATATCAAAGAAAATTACAAAGCCTTTGTCTTCAAAAAGGGAATGAATCATAACAAAATAAAACCAAAAGAGAGTTAAAAGGGAATAAAAAAATGTACATATTTAATAAAAGCTTAGTGGCCGGTTAACCAAAGGATTTTTACGCAACAGGAAAAACGTCAAACAATAGAATCACAAGAAATGAAACGTATTAACTCTTTTCAAATAATATCGTTATGCCAACTCAAGAAATCATCTAAAAAATAATCGACGATAAATTCTGTTTATATTGGCTACAAGCTTTTACTTGCATTTTCAAAAATATCCCAGTTCCCAATAGGGCCATATACTTTTCGAGTATAAATGTCACTCTCCAACGCAAAAGATATTTGTATACAGACATTATTACCAAGGGCTACTTTATAGTGTAAGACAATTAGAAAGCAAATTTTCGCATATGTGATAATTTAATCAAAGCATATTATTGGAATACAGAAACACATTTACAGTACATCATGAGGCAGAAATACGGTAGGCGAACTGCGCCACCAGTAGGACTTCTACTTACGCATCCGGTAATATAAGCGTCAGCTTATGTTGTCAGCTTATGTTGTCAGCTTATCCACATCCCACTGCAGGGCACGAGCCTATTCCATAATTTGATAGAGTTGGGCTTTAATCCCCACGTTGGTCCAGTGCAAATCGGTGAACCTCATATAATAAATCTCTTGAAATCGAATGTACAGCTGCGCTGAATCGACTTTAAAAACACGAATCGGAAACGTTTACTGAACAATTTTCCCATTTATTTTCCTCTTACATAATTCCCACAATTCACGTATAAAAAACAGACATGTCAAATAGTAAGTAAACAGAAAACGAATTGCTTTGTATAAGCCAAGAGAATCCAGTTGAAACGTTGCTTACTGTATAAACATAAATATTGTGTATTGTGAAACACAATTTGCGTTCGTATTTACCGTTACAGTTTACCATTGGCGAGACGAATTCTGCACCAGAGCGCCAAACATAAGCAGAATCACCAACCCTGTTACAACTACAAGTTTTTCAGAATATTGCTCGCTCTATTTACTCGCTGGCGGCAACTAAATAATCCGAACATCCTCCGCAGATGTAATCCTGACATGCAATCTCCGGCGCCATCAATCAGGACGGGAGGACACCCGCCGGGAGGGGGGGAGGAACAGAGAGGTGCGGGGGAACCCGCGGGGGAACACGACGTCACAGTAACAGGATTATATCGACATAATTATCCTCGAAACGATCGAGAGATTACATACTTTTCTTTAAAACATCCACGGCGTACGAGAACGTAATGCGAGTAAATATCCCAAATCGAGTTCTAACGTTAAATTTATTCAGCTTTGTTTGTATTTACACGAATCATGTGCGGCAATGAATGCGGCAAAATAATTTACTGAGTAATAATACAGTAAGAGCGTGGAGCCGAGATGATGGCGTCTTGTTCCGTGAATGACTAGCATTAAGAACTCGTATTATAGATAGATGCGATGGTATTTCTTCGGCTACCTTCGTTACGGGGATTTTGGACGAAATTAATACGGATCGTTAATCAAATACCCTCTATGCGCTGAATGAAGGACGCCCTGCATGATATTTTTTATATTAAGGCCATCCATGTCTATTTATAATTGATTGATCTGGCGATGTTGTATTCTAACGTCGCCACATCTAGAAAAAATAAGTCTTTCTTCGAAGTAAAAAAATTGGTTATCTTGCTTGCTGGTCTTTAGTAGACTTCAATTACTTATATTTTGGAGAAATTAAATGTAAGGAACCTAATTATTTATTGAGAATGTTAACAATCACGAAACTATGGAATACAGGTTTCTTCAACTTCATGTTGAAGTTTATAAGTGTCAATTAATACAGATCTACATAGTTGATAAAGATGCAAAGGTACATGAGACATTGTATCAAGTATCAGTCATAAGAATAATTAATATGAATAATAAAAAATACACCCAACAGCCACATAGATAGTCCTGACCCCACACTAAGGTCGAGTCTTGTGTTGTGGGTATCAAAAACTACGAGAGACTTTTCAGTCTCACAATCACCTAGACCTGAAACAAATACCTGTGGTTCACACAAATGTTTGTTTCACTGCGGGAATCGAACCCGCGGCCTCTTGGTTCACAGCCGGTGTCTAACCAACTGCGCCACGGAGGCTATCAAGAATTGAATAATGTGCCCGTACAAATACTGAAACAATATAATTCCAAAAACATTAGACCGCCAAACCCAAAAGACAAAATTAATTTTGACCCTCAGCAATCTCGCTGACAGGACAAAATGCAGCGAAACTGTTAATTCACGTCAGCTTTACATGAGACAGTGGTAATTCCCGGTCGAGTCGACCCGTTCACAAACTCGAAACGGGTTGCGGCGTATGCTACTCGAAAATGTATTATAGCTTTAAAATTTACGACCCACCGTTATACTTCAAGAAGCGAAGTTATAAAATAAATTGTGTTTCTTTTGTGTTGACACCGAAAACTCCTAGAGGAGGCCTTGAAACAGTTACTTTGAATTTCACGCTGGCCACAGTGTCTCGACCAGTTTTGAAAGCTATCAAGGTAAACAGCATGAGCCCATTTAATAGAATACGTCTTGAGAATTTATGGTGGAATAAGTTTGGTTATTTTTAATCAAGCAGAGCAAAAACCTGTTATGTTTCTTGTTTATTATACCAATTTTGAAAGTGGCAGACACGCTGTTGTCATTCATGACCCAGCAATGGTCAGCCTTTTCCAAGGCGGTACCACTGTCTCACAGCAGACAGACGTGAAGTGACGTGAAGCTTTGCTGTCGCATTTCGTTCGCTGAGTGAATCTGGCAATCGAATGCCCAATACCCGTTCCTCTTTCTATCTTTTTTCTTTCCCGCTCCCATCCCGATTTGATAGGCCGGCAATTATGATCCAAGCGTTATGGATGTTCATTGGTTGCAGTTATTCACTTACCATCAGATGACGTGTTTGCTCATTTGCCGGGCCCATTGCATGAAAAAAAGGCCACAAACGTTATGCTGCTATCGCTGGCCTTCTAGTCCGGCACGCTTACGTATATAACGAACGGCCTAGGTTTCCATCATTTTCCATGCCGATATACCACCTTAAACTATCTACATTAGACATTTCAGGACGAGAAGCAATCCATGAGTAGAAAGCTTCGCATACTGGATTTAATGTTGAAAGAGTGAGATTGACGGTACGGCAGACATATGTAACGAAACTGAGGTGTTATGAGCCAGCACGCATTGCTCTGTAAAGGAACAGGGAAGGTTGATGTACTTTATTAAGCCTGCCAAAATTTAGGAGCCACCGTCAAAGGTTTTAACGCAGTTTAATGAAAGTAACTCCAACAAGCATCAATAATATATTTTGTATTTTAGCCATCAATAGCTACTCCCAATACAGACTCCAATCCCTCACCACTAAAACTACAATAATATTTAGCTAACAACGAACAGATTCACTGCGCACAGAAATCTACTCCGCCAAAATTGCACTTTATAGTTAAAGCAAAATTGGCTTTTGATTGCCACAACTCGTGTTTCATAACGCTGACATCGTATATAATAAAGTCATCTGTCTTCGTCATACTAACAAGGCCGCTCTATTGTCTGTTGGTTTGTCTCAGTTACAGTAATTTTCGGGTTGATATCTTGACATGATACGCAGCGTCGCTTGGCAACGCAAATGTCTTTTTTTTTTGCCTTCATGTACAAGGTAAAAGCTTTTTCAAAATACCATACGATAACATTAACTTTGTCATAACTATCCGAAATACGCGGACCAATTTTTCATCAGATATTTGTGTATTTTCTCAATTGCAGATTTTAGTGTGTTTAACCTGCATACGTGTATTTTGAATTTATCAGAATTGATAAGAAATATCCCGCCATGTGCTACATGATAGTATAAAACTGACCCTATGAAAGCAGTAAAAGTGATCGTTAATAGGAAAACTTTTATTTGTAAGAAAATTTAATTAAAGTATACACTAAAGACTAAGAAGCCACCTTACATCGCAAATTGTGGAAAGAAGCCTGCATCTTATAGTGGATAATAAATATATAGAAGTTACGAATTCAACGTATATTAATAACCAGCCAATATAATAGGACCCACTATGTACTGAAAGTTTCGATCTCTCAACAGTTGCTACACCAAAACATTCTACAACCTCGCGATCAAAATCTAAAAAGCATTTTATCAAACAAATAAAATGATATTTTACAACAAACAAACTATATGCAACATAAATAACCGCTAACAGTTTCCATACAGAGCATGATATGAAACGGCACACAACAGCTCAATAAGACCGCTGCGCCTTTGTACGCAAAATTTCGTGGCAAATATTCACTTCCACTATTCAAGTAAAATATCATGAAAACCGTTCAATCACTTACACGCCAGAACGCTTTTAAAATGTGGCTTGGGGCTGGCACGTTGGGGGTGCAAAATTGGCACGTCAAATAAATTCCTGTCACTCGTAAATACTTTGCATAAATTGGATTCAAGGGAATTCCCGCAACAAAGACGCCAGACGGCTGTTCCAATAAAAGAGAACGATTGGATCGCTTTTGACGGAAAGGCAGAGCGGCGATCACGAGTCCACCGTTGTTTCCCGTTTACTTTTTTTTGTTCCACAAAGCAAAGGAAAATGTAAGTAACGACTGCGCCACGCAAATCGAGTTGTTATTCCCTCGTTCCGCAAAAATCGAAAATAAACCTTGTATGACGTCAATTTTCTTTTATAAACAGAACCGCAGTTTCCTTTTGAGATTTTCCGAGGAGTTCCGCGGTGTTTGTTGAATATTCTGTATGCCTACGCGCTAAGTTTCTCGACATTGTTGTCGCAAATTAATCTCCTTATTATCTTCTGTGTAATTGTGCTGCTTACTCATCAACGTAATCTAATTTTCTCTCAGAAATTGTACGAAACCCGAGACATATTTATGTATGGTTAGAGGTAAGAGAATTGAATTTTTTGCATGAAAAATAATCTTTTTTATGCCTACAGAATTAAAGAGCTTAGACATATTTATGCTTAGCAAAATAATTAATTGTTTATTGTGTGTAAAATACTTTCAAGTTTCCGGCTGATTGCTTTGAAACATTTACACATTTTATATTTAAAAATAGTACTTGAATTAGCTTGATTTCTATATAGTTAATATAATAAGCGAAAAGAAATTAAGAAAATCTTGTTCAGAATTTGAAAAAATAAATTCATGCCAGCATTTAGCATATACATTTCAACACATAGTAATATGACGACACTATCAGGTTTACCTGGGCCCATTTGGAATCATAAACGGTAAGGCTTGGAAAATGTACTTGACAGATCAAAAATCCACGAGCTAGCTCAAATAAAGTTATGCAGCTACAAAATTATGAAAATGAAAATATTTTATTGAATCCATTAAAGTCATACATTATTTAGGTTCAGACACTTTTTTTTCACTAACACTCGGTTCACAAGGCTGTTTTGCCAGAAAATAACGGGCAAGAAACTCTAGCGTTGGTCTTTTCAAAACAAGTTTACAAAACAGGGATTATACAGGAGTCGCAGCTTAGTTGAATTCAGAGCAGTTCATAAGTAATTTATAATAATCAGTTGATTAATAATAATATTAGTTTAGTCATTTTGTACTGTTGACTTAAAGAAAGTCATACAGAACGCAAAATTGGTATGACACAATTATTTAATAAAAAAAAACTCACTGACAACTGCAAATAAAATTGAAATAAATACCTATATCACGCACCAATAAATTCTAGTGAACAGTAACTCAGTGTTTTCATAATAAAGGCTTTGCAGACAATTAGTGATTGCATTTTTTAAATGATTGAAAGAATGAACTCGAATAATCCTATCGTAGTAATTGAAAAAAACAACCGCTTGGCATAACCACTGTCGGGGCAGAACCACTCTCACAGGAGATCGACGTGAAGCAACAGCTTTGCCGTCGCATTTCCTTCAGTGAGCGAGACTGCCGGTTGCTCAATACTCCTTCTTCTTCCCATTCTTTTTCCTTCCCGCTCCCGACTTGATGAGCCGGCAACGCATACATGAACGTCCCAACATTAGGTCCCATTTAAATGTAATAATCACTATTCCGTGGTGCTTTACAGCTGGCTTCTCTGGCTGTAAATGTCTTTATGCGAGGTTGTTTGCCTCTTTAGTTCATTGTTTTGTCACCCGCTTTATTAGGGAGGGAAGTGGACAATAATTTATTTCCAACTCCTCCTATTAATTTAACTTTTTGATTGATTTCGTTGCGGGTTAAAGACAAGTTAGACATTCCCGGAGACGCGCTGAGCTTCAATGCTCAGTGTCATTAATATGCGTGCCACTGTTGATCCTGGCTTACAGGAGTTGCAGTGGCGGGTGTGAGGGCGGGACAGTCTCCAATACATGAACGAAGGATTGTGGATGTTCATGAGCGGCAGTGATCACTTACCATGACCTGCTAGCTCGTTTACCGGATCAATTTAAAAGAAAAAGTAGCCTGGAACAATGTGCATAAAAAACGTCAATGAATATTTCTAATCTAAAGTTTGAAGCCTTAGTTTTCCTCACCGCTCCAAGTTCGCATAACGAACAAAGATAGAACTCGCTTTAACTCAATGACCTATTTATATTAAAAGAGGAATAATAAATAAACTTCCGGCCCATAAGTTTGCTCCTTAAAATATTCTGATTATGAAACTCTCGGCCCCAGGTGATTTATAAAGTCGCTTCATAAAGTTTGACTTATTATGGACAACTTGTACTTGGCGAATCGGCAAGTGTAATTGTAATTTCCAGTAGTCATTGTGGCAAGTTCGCCATTATCTAAATGATTGTACAGTGGTTTAAATGTAACTTTGTTAATGTATCTCAGTGTTGATAAACTTTTCACATTAAATAATGATTCTGCCGCTTCAAGTATTAAAGGAAACAATGGAACATGTTAATTATTTTTTATTTATATCACTTATGGTATAAGTTCACTTATGGACTCCCTTAGTGGCGCAGTTGTACTACGGTATGATTGCAAAACTGAAGTCTCGGGTCCGAATCCCGGGTCGGGCAAAGTGATATTAGATTTTTCTATTCATTATTAACCCGGAGTCAGGAATTTATGCCCGATATGGCGATAGGCTCGCCCCCTATTACATCATTAGACGCAACATACCTAAAAAAACACATCGTGGTACAGAAAATATAAAGTGAAACGTGGGTGTCCTGGTAGCATCTCCGCCTACCCCTTCTGGGGAAAAGGCGTGAGTTTTTGTATGTATGGTATCCAGTCAGCCAACTAGTACTAGGCCAGGGTGTTGGACTATAGTCTTAGCCTTCCCAATCGAACTCTCGTTAGGAGATGAGTCTTGAGTTCAACATTGACCATTTTAGGCTGATACACGCAGTATTTAGTAATCGTAGCGTCGAAAGTCTACCTGCAAGGTGGACAGGTGACAAGATAAAAAATGCAGAAATTCCCTAGACGTAAGCCTATAAAATAGCCTCAGTGAAAATCCTCGCTAGAAGCCTATTTTCAGTATCAGATAAAGTATGACAAAAGATAATGCTGATGGAACGAGCATACAATTAAAATAAAGGATCACTGTGGCCGTAGTACAACTCCACGGGGACCGCAGGACACTTCCGTCCAATGATGTTTAAATACGACTTGAATTATTCGATTGCATAAATTATGCGCCAATGTAAATTATAGCACTTTATGATTTTTGGCCACTTTTCCATATTACAATATTTACAATCCAAACTGAACGGAAGGAAGTATCAGGGTAAATTTAACTCAGTTATTTTAAAGAGACATCGTTTTAGGGGAAATTTTCAAAATGGTTTCCCTGAAGGCTTTACAAAGTTTAAAGGATGGCACTTGGTCTTTAATCCACGGGAATTTTAACCGTTCATGGGTTACGGTGATAAAAAGCCATTAGTCGACCCACGAGCACGGCTACCGACTTTCTTCTAAAAAAACTTTTTGCTATACGTAACCTTTCATATTATGTAAGACAAAACTGGTCTTGGATTGTCAATTATAATATTTTAGGTGAAGAAGTCTGTAATACTTAAGGACATTAAGCTGCTATTGATACACACACACAAACACACACACACGCACACACACACTTACAAACACACACACCCGCACACTCGCACACACGCACTCATTACTAATACATTCAATTCAATTTAAATATTCCTTATTGATTGTTATTCTCTGTATAAACTTTAATATTCTTCGTTTTATAATTAATTGTAATCTATATTTTGTTGCTTCGCCTTTTGTTTTGCATTTACTGTGTTCCTATAATATTTTGGTTTTCTTAATTTAAGTTTTCCGTTGTAATTACGCCATTAACTAATTAATTAACTACACTAACTCCCGCACAAGACCATAGGGAGATAGGGGTGGCTGAAAACCAGCGCTGATCTAAACTCTAGTTTCGATCAGCATATGCTGAGTCATTACCTTTTGTCTTTCAATAATGTTATGTTTGCTTAAATTTGTTGTATTATCTGTAAATTTTAAGGCAATAAACATTTTTTTTATTTTTTTTATTAATATTCATTACATCGGTGCTGTTATTAAAGAAATCTATTGCTTAACAGAAATCCCTACCAAGACAACAAATCAAGACCGAGTCTAGAATGATAGACTATATGAAAACTCTTGCAACTTAGTATTCCTGGTAAAGGCAAGTATCTTCGTCGTTATGAAGCAAGCTATCAAATACAACTTGGAAAATTCAAATAAGTATACGACATCAAATAAGATACTTTAGTTTCCATAATCCATATCAATATAATTATTAGATTCTAACTTAATGTGCTTAAAGTTTTATGACGTCTTTTGACTATACAATAAAACCTCCAAAACGGCTGTCGATATTAATTCGCACAAACCAATAAAAAATAATAATTAGGCGCTCGCTAAGCTGCCGCAACATCGAAAGAATCGGCACGGAAAAAATGGAACATCCATCTTGATAGATGTTAATCAATCATAATTTCCATTTTTCCTGCGAAAATTACTCGAATATTAAAGCAATCAGTCAATTAGGTAACACGTCTTCGACGTTTGGCTTTCGTACGTAATTCTTCGCCTAATTACATCATAACAATATTGCTCTATCACACTTTAATGTGAAAGGACCATTAATTTATTAATCATATTAATTAACTCAGAAGATGTTCACGTATTCATAAATTGAAAAGGGCCAAATGCGGAACTCTCTATTTGGGTAAACAAGGGAACCTTTTAGAACCGAGTGGTTATCGCGGTCTTGTACAGATATTTCGGTTTGATTCAGAGCTGTGGATAAATATAATTCGGAACATTCAGATATAAGGGAGTGGACTTCATGAACAAAAGGCGCGACGGAAGATAGCGTGCTGCGTAGGAATGATGGAAACAGAAATAGAAATAAATAATACCAATAATATACCCACCAGTCACATACTGACCCGATACTAAGACACTAGTCTTGAGTCATGAGTACCAGGAACTACGACTTTACGCTTTAAAAAAAACCAAGACCTGAAACAAATGCCTGTGAATCACACAAACATTTGCCTCGTTGCGGGGATTGAGCCTGCGGCCTCACGTTTCACAGCCGGCCTTCACTCAACTGCGCCACGGAGGCTGTCATATAATATATCCATGATTTTGAATTACGTACGTTGTTTCGGCTTTTGCACATAAATGTTGATAACAGAAGACAATTCTCGGAGTTTGGTGTCTGTTCGTGACACCTGATTATCTCAGAAACTACTTGATTTATCAACTTTGTAGCTTTAATATGGTATTTTACCATAAAAGGGAAAAAATCTAAAAATGTGTTAATGCAATATAATAAGCATAGATCAGTTGGAGAACGTCAGTTTTAGATCTTAAAATACTGAAATATTTTTTTAAATTCAATACAAAATAATCTGGTTTTTTAATCTGTTCGATACAACATGAAAGGTAGCCGCCATGTTAATGACGTCAAATCGCTTGGTAAACTTTGTCAGTACCAGTGTCACTCAGTGTTATTTGTCATCACAGTTTGTCATCCTCCGATTACACTTGTTTAACATATTATATGTATGTAATGTTTAAAGATACTTACATCAAAATGATCTTCACAAAAGTACAAACGAGTTTTTTTATTTAAAAGTTCGGGATCCCTTTTCGCAACTTCAAACCAAGTTTTTTTCATATTTAAATCAGTTGGCACTTGAATCCATAATTTGTCCGGTGTTTTTACACTAGTATTCTTGCAATGATATTTAGAATAATAATTCATCATAAAATTTAAACACGTCGTACAGTGTACACAAACACTTATTCGTAAACATACAAATATCATTATTCATAACCACCTTTGTTTACCAGACGATATGACGACATGACCATAGACACAAAATGTCGTCCATTGCATCACTGTTTTTGTGAAATTACGCGCGAATTTTAAAAACGTAAAATTTAAATGTAGTTTAAAGGTACTTAATAATCTCAAAAAAAATATATGTTTTTTTTAGTGGTTTATTAGCACGTCAGGATATAATTGAGATACTTTTCAAAAATTGCCGTAATACCCTATTGTTAATCCATATTTCGAGAATAACGAAGGCGGACTCAGTTCTTAAAATAGTCAAGAAAATGAGACAGATATTTAAGAGTATAAATTATTAATTAGGCGATACAAATGTTATTTCTTTCTTATTTTTTCATTTCAAACATAACTATAACCCTTTTACAGAAATTCAACACGATAAAAGTCTTTACGATGTTAATACATTGATACAAAATTGTATTAATAAGAAATTTAAGGCTTATATGAAAGTCAAAGCTTTCGTACTCATCAAACATAAGTACTAAACGAAGCGTCGCTTATACCTGAATATATTTTGAATTGCGAATCTTAGCAATACTGATTAAGTCTGAAGTGCTTCTCACTATTCAATAAACTAAAAGATTATATGGAGAGTCCCCCGTCTCTCCTCCCTGCTCCGCCCCTCTCGGCTCCGGCTACGTCTTTCTCTCAATAAATAATCACTTGGGAAACGTCAACAGCTAAAGGACAGCCTTTCTTGGATATTTGCATAAGTTGTGTCGAAATCGTCTTTACTATGCTGAGGAAACAAAAGAATGCTAATTTGGACGTCAGACAATAGCGTTTTCATGTTATAATTAATTTACGCTTGATGGTTTTACTAAAACATATACCTAACAGTAATTCATTACTTCAAACTAAATATCTCAAATATAATTTTATTGAAAAATGCTGGCCAAAACTCCTTCAAACGAAAAAAAGGTCCAAAATATAATTACCGTGCGCAATTTAATAAATTCCCCTACATGAAATATTTTACACATAAAATTTTAATTAAAACTCAACAAGCTCGGCAATGATTAATATGGACTCAATAAAATACATTAAAGAAACCCTTTGCCGTCTGCGCAATTCATGATTTTGTTTAACAACTCTAAAGGAAATGCGTAATTAACTTTACTCGCTGCACACGCACCCACTCATTATGCAGGCAATTAAAATGAGCTTGGTGCAATTCAAACGAATAAACAGCCAGGATTTTTTCCACTCGAGGTGGCACATTCGACAGGCGTGATTCAGGCCCAAACTCAACGCAGAATGGACATGCCGCTCTGTAATCTGTCCTGGCAAACCGTGCGCTGCATAAATTAGCCGTAGTTAAAAGCACCCTTTTAATGGGGAGGCCAAATGAATGGGCAGCGTCGGTTGGCGCCGAATTTCGAACGGACTAAGGCGTGTTCACATATGAATGCGGAATCGGCGGGATGGTCGGCCGAAGCCGCAGACTTACTAATCTGCGGTGATCAATAAGTCAATGTGCTCTTGTTGGATTCGCAAAGTAATTTACGTGTGACGCTAATTTCGCATCTGTGGCTACCTTGTTCGATGATACTAAAGATCATATCTCTACATATGGAGTTAATTGTAATATGATTATATATAATTAATGAATTAAAGCTAAATTATGAGCTTAATATGGCTGCGTCCTAACAGTAGATGGCACAAACGTGTGTGCTGACCGCAAGCATTTAAAATTGCGCTTTGCTTCGACGCGTCCTTGTTATCTACGTGAAACGGAATTAATCGATGTTCAGCGGACCAGACGAAGTATTTGTCGCTTTGTAATTACTTGAGTTTTATTTTTGGCTGAAATACTTTTGCATTTACCGGCCTCCAATTTATCGAGTTTAAAATGGAATGAGTGTTACGAGGAAAAATATTTGTTTACTTCTTATTTTGAAACGTTTGCACAGGTGACAAAATAAATTCGACAGCCTCCGTAGCGCAGTTGGTTAGACGCCGCCTGTGAAACGATAGGCCGCGGGTTCGATCCCCGCACCGAAACAAATATTTGTGTGAACCACAGGTATTTGTTTCGGGTCTGGGTGTTTGTGAGACCGAAAAGTCTCTCGTAGCTTCTGATACCCACGACACAAGACTCGATCTTAGTGTGGGGTCAGGACTATGTATGTGACTGTTGGTTGTATTTATTATTTATTATTATTAAAAATGATTGTTGGCTTCAGTACAACTCGTAACAAGTATTTGTAGTTGTGCAAATGATATTATGTATTGCAATTATTCCCAATCTTTCCTATCTAGGTTGCGGAATAAATTATTCATTTTAAAAATGTTTTTAAACCACCACCTTTTGACCTTTATTAGTTGGCAAAACCTTTGTATTTTTGTGAAGATCTCTCAGGTTTCTGATTCCTTCACAATGTCTTTCTTCTCTGTTAAAGGAAATTTCGTTTTTAAGTACATTACCTTGTTTCAATGGAATTACGTATTTAATATTACCTGTTTTGAAGTTAGGTACTTTAACTATCTTGTCGGACTTCAGTTTACTAAATTCTGCGAAGACTTTTACTTGACTACACGAGAAAGGTTAAATCTATCGCAACAAACTTGGTAAGAAGCTTAATTTTACCCGTACAACATAAATCCTATATGTTGTAACTGAAAACTCTGGTGAAATTAATCTAGTTTTAATTAAGCTATAGGTTTCAAAGAAACAATGAATACCTACATTTTATAAGCGTGTTTTTTTCTTATATTTCACTAGGAATACATGTACGAAATTAAGGGTTTTCGGCGACTTCCCGCCTGATATTGACATAAGAAAAAATATCCTGGAAAAAATATCACTATTTAAACAAAACAGCATCGATGATATTAGATATTTCAACATTATGTGATTTCTTCCCTCTGTGCCTCCGAATATGTAAAAGCTACAAAAATATTTGGTTCCATAAATATCAATGAAAGTAATAAATTCTCATTATGAAACGTTACTCTCGGATTTGACATTAATTTGTTTTAATTGTTTAATGTTTAACATAAATGATTCAGACGTTTTAAGAGTCCTCGTGAAATTAGATTGTATTAAGATGAGAAATATCTAAAATTAATTGCTTGATGCGAACATCGAGATGTTAAAAGGTCTTTTAATTATGATTGAACTATTTTTAAATGTAACACTGTGCCTAGATGTAAAATCTAAGACTTTTTAAAATCTGACAAATTAATGCAAATAGACTTATAAGACTACGTTTATATTCATTAAAGTTTTCATTCTCGCCCTTCGATTACAAAATATATTATCGTTATATAAACTAATATTTTTTTTTATTTGTGTCTTTAATTTATCATGCAGATTAAGCCGAAAGAAATAGATCATAAACTCCGTAACCAGCTGAGGCCAAAGACGTTTTCGAAATTTCAAATAAACATTTAAATCTATATTACGCTCCTTTAAAAAAAGAAAAAGCTTTGCATTAATTAGTGACGAAACATTAATTAATTAGATGATAAATTAAATCTGGAGTCTAGTCTGCAGGTATAAAGATACAAATGCAGTGACACATAAAGAAGTTATTCTTCGTATAAGACGAGTGTTCGTGAGGTGATTGGCAGTAATTGGATGAGCTGAATCAAAGAGCAAGGTCGAAGTTCAAGAGTGTTAATATAAATTAAAGCCGGTACTTAAATCCAAGCTTTGGAAATGGATAAAGGAGTGTCAAAGGGCAACATACGTGATTGCTCTTTTATTATGCTCTGATTTTCGAGCTGTATAGCAGCTAATAACGTTAGATCGAATTTGATAGCATAAACGTCGCTCATTCTAAACAATATCGTTTCACCCATCTCATATAAATTTTGAAACATATTTTCTGTAACGATTAAATTGAATATTTTCATTTTATTGTATTAAACTTCATATACAAATGGGATATGGCAGTCTTCATTCCAGAGGCATTCTCTGCTAGTCTACCCTAATTATACCGTTTATGTTCTTATTTATCTTTTCTTATTATATCGAAGCGGTGACCGGCTAAACACTTAAGCTGGTGATAAGCTATTCAGTAACGGAAATTTACACAACGTGGAGAATCGTTTCCGTGTTAATGAATTGGAATGATATTCTTGAGACTTTAGTAATGTCATTGGCGGAATAAAGACAGACCTTAAAGCTGATATTTTAAGCAGTTTTTGACTAAAAAGTCCTCTTTAGTCAAGTCCATGTTAATCTAGATCATGAAGTATGTAGAAAATGAAGTAAGGAAATATTGTGAAACCATATATTACGACAATTAGATTTATTATTTGTTTATTTAATTTTTAGATACCATTAAATATTATTTACGTCGTATATTTGTATATAGAAGACGAGACAAATTAGTTATTGCCGGTGACATACCTTCACAAGCTAGAAACATACGTCACAATAAACGTAAAACCACAATGTTGTGCCGCAAATTGTTGATGTGAGCAGAACCTAGTTCCCTTATTACACAGCGTTTTGATGTTCGTTAGCAGAATTCGCTCTTAGAAGCAATTTCTGAAGGAAGACCACATCAAAAGATTCCGACACATGCTAATGACACACGTGGAATAATTGTCTCAGCAACAATTATTCTACGTGTATATTGTAATTGTCTAGGGACATGTTGGTAACTCATTAGTTATTGTTAAAGATATTTTTAGGAAGCTATAGAATATAAGCTGCCTCGCAGAATATGCGCCTAGGTACAATTCAGTTAGCACTTAGATTCGCTTAATCCGTGTACACATTCGGCAATCATAATAATTCAACATTTCCCTTCCTCTCTCTATTCTGGGTTAATAAAGCTTTCTATTAGTGAGTAATTACTTTCACTAATCACGCCACACACAGTCAAACATCAAACAAATTTAACCCCTCTTACATTGAAAATTAACGTTTCTAAAATCAAATTATTCTTGTAGACGTAATTACGATCATGTGTAGGTGAGCGAGTTAACATTTTAGATCGGAGATCAGCTATACGTCAAAACTTTAAGGCAATTACACGATATTTAGTAAGTACGAAGGTACTTGAAAATGCGAACATGAAGGATGAAATCCTAAATTACATCAAGCCGTATACGAATGTTATGTATCAGATACATACTGGTATATGCTCGTAAGAAGTAACACTCAAACACAGTAATAATCCTACATTCCCATCCAAACACAAGTGAAACAAGCGGAAAATATCACGTCTACATAACGCTAACGACATGCAATAAAGCGTTCTGAAAAAAGTAGGCGCCTCAATAAAAATTGTTTGGCACTTGAGGCACTTATCCCCTTTCTACTGCTGATACAGCACATTACCACGGTACGTTAACATTTACGAGAGAGTGATCCCCACTGTGATATAAGGACTGAATAATAAACCTCAGGTGTACAATGCTAATGCGGGAATCTTCGAGTGACGGAGCACGCGCTGCGTTTACTGACGCGCGACATTTGTAAGGCTGCGCCCTCGGAGGATATCGCGATGTTATAAGAATGTAGGTTGATGATGGGGAATTTACTATTGTTAGAATTACATCAATGGTAGATATGGTATTAGGATGATTGAGGATACTTGAGAATTAAAAAATAAAAATATATTTTAAAAACATGTTCATTTCAAATAACGATAATATTCTACCAGAGCATAATTGCCGTTGTAGGCGTAAAAGATAAATAAATCCTTTAATAATCGGTAAAAATCGGTGTTCTTATAAAATAACCGTAAAGGTCTATAGCAAACTAAATGAGAAAATAAAATTATTAATAAAATCAAAACTAAAGAGGGCTTTACTTCAATAACATTTTATAACCTGGCAAAACCAATTTTAAGTAATGCCTCGAAAATACCCTTTTAATACATCCAAACCTTCAAAACACGAGGCGTAAATTCAGCTATGAAATATTAAATATTTTAATTACACCGCCCAAACTACTTAGAACAAGTTCCCAAGATTCCCAAATTACTCGCACTAGGCTGTAATTAAACTTAACCTAGCTAAGTTGAGCACCTTTTTTCACACTATTTATGTATTGAGTTGAAAAGGTAGCCGAACCCTTTTCGTTTGCGTTTCCCGCTCCCTTGGACTCGAGACCTACGGAGCCCTGAACTACTCGTTTTAATGAGCGCAGTAAATGCGATACGTTTCTTCATTTGCATGCCGTGTGGGATCCAAGTGGCACGGGCTCACGGACAAGCTATAACTCAGACGTCTTTTTGTACTTTTTTATGATTATCTCCAGGGTTAGCTGTACCTTTATCCGCTTCTTTTGTGAAAATTGCTGGAATAGGGATGAGAATATTTTCAAGACTTAATAACGGTAATGTGGCTTTTGTGTCTTTTGCCTTTACGGTTCTGTACGAAGTAGCGTAATCTCTGAAACTCTGAGTCAATTATTGATTATTTTTTTAAAGGTAATAGTAGATTTTTATCACTTTAATAACGGACTCATACGAGAGGCTACATGGATCATGCTTAGCGAATACAATATCTACATTTAAATAGATAGATGACCAAAGCGTGGATCATATATTAAAAAAAACTTTGTGATCTTACAATTTTCTTGAAATAAAACATCCATTAAGTAAACTTTTTTCCACGTAATTTATCTAATATCAATTTCGATACATTTACTTTCTAAATATATCTAATTACAGTATCTTTAATAAAAACAGCGAGCGCCAAAACAAATACAACAGAAGGCGGATGAGTTATCAAGCCCATTGTTCCGATTGGCCAATAATGGAAGTAATTTAGTTTCTCCCAGATACCCGTTATTAAACGTTAAATCCCGGTGGTTTCGACGACCAAAAGCTTTTATATAGAAACCGTTTTAGCTGCCGCTACGCACTTAATTTATACACAGTAAATTTATTATTGCAGATCGGAGCCAACGAGACCGCGGAAAGAGTTATTGCCATAAATAATGCTAAAAGAAACTTTAGTTATTTATTTTGTAGCTATTTATTTTCAAATTAAATGGTCGAACATTTCGTATACAAAATATTAAAAAGAGTTTGAAATTAGATACAATATGATTTCGCAAATCGTGCTTTAGTGCTTTGAACAATTACCACAGCCCACTACCTTTACCGATTGCCTATAGCAGGTACTTCGCGTAATCATTTTTCTTCAACGAGACTAACATAAATCACTTGTTACTACGTAACTAGACAAAGCCTTTATAATTTTACTGTTTTACATACATAAACTCACGCCTTTATCCCAGAAGGGGTAGGCAGAGGCGCCAACAGGACACCCACATTTCGCCTTGTATGTTTCGTCCCATGATGTGATAGGGGGCGAGCCTATCGCCATATCGGGCACAAATATCTGACTCCGGACTGATAATGAATAGAAAAATCCAATATCACTTTGCCCAACCCGGTACTCGAACCCGAGACCTCAGCTTTGTAACCGTACCGTAATACAACTACGCCACCGAGGCAGTCGTTTACTGTTTTACATTTAAATAAATAGTATTTAAATCCACAATTAACAAAAAGTTATCGTGTATAGCTTGAAACGAAATATAAATACATTGAAAACAGTACAGACAGCGAGCCCCACGAAGGATACAACAGTTCAATGGATCATGAAGTCGGATCAACGAGTTGATGGTTAGCTTTGTTAGAAGAATGAATGGATGATAATGATTATGATTTCAATATCAATGGTGTTAACTTCAGTAAATTACTGAGTAAAACTAGAACTAAATTTTTAAACACCTTGTAGGTACTTTGAATCGGTAACCTTATTGGCACATTCATTACTAGGTTGCTCTAGATAATAAGAAATATCCTCCCAATTTGCTATTATTTTAATATCCGGATAATTTGAGTACACCTTTGAGTGTGTTCAAGTCATTGTTGAATAAAGAATAATACTTTATTATTTAGCTTTCTTTAAAAACCTTTAGCACGTTGAATGTCATATATTTACAGATTTGTAAGCTATAGGAATAAATAAAATAAATGTTTTATGTGAAATATAGAAAAGCCTTAAGGCGATTTAAGATTTCACGCCTTGTAACTTCGAAAATAAAAGAAGAAACAATATTTTATCGGCCCATTTTTGACATATTCAAGCACCTCTTGGTATAAAATGAAAAAATGGAATGTAAACAACTGCTGTTAAGTATACTATTTATGCTTAATTTTAATGTAACAAATTGACTGATATGTTAAGGTAACTAAACTGTGATTGAGTGAGACGTTGAGTCCTTAGTATTCTCCGAAATACACAAAAATTAAAACGCTTATTTTTAACATGAGTCTTGATATCAATATAAAATATAACTATTAAAATTCATAACCATCTTTCTCTCTCAGAATTGATTAGCATCAACCTTGTAACTGGTAGGTGCTGTGAGGCGCATTGTTTATACTAATTCCGTCAGTGTAGTTAACAACGATAAAACGCGACTCACATGGACTTAGCGCGTCAGGCCTTTGTAGTGTATGTTGACGTTTAATCTCCTCCTAGAATAACGCGGTTAGGAATGCACCCGACCATTTCTCCACGGGAAATAAATACGAGCGGTGGAAAGTGCTCACTTTGTATAAATTGCAGTAGACGCTCGTCGGGCTCCTCACTTGTTATAAAGAACTGCGCTTCCGACGATGCCGCTTCAAAAAGTTCAAATGTATTCAGAGATAATTGTGTGTAATTGCATTTGCGAACTTTCCAGTTCAAACCGCGCAAACAAAACGATCCACTCAGTAGTGTGTGAATAACTGAAAATTAAAATGAATCTCGTTGGTGATGATTTGTCGGTCATTAGTGTCTTATTCTTTGTTACCCGTTTTTCAAATTTATTGGTACAACGTTTATTTTCGCTGTGCTTTTGCTGTTTAATTTTTTATTACATGGGGCAATGAAAGACCGACTTATTTTCTCTGAACGATAGTTCGTATGATCCTCGTGGGGATATATCTCATCAGCTAATATCGGTTGCTTAACAGTAATTACTTTGAGATTAGAAATGTCCTTGATATTTATGCAACTAATTTCTAATGATGAGTCCCATAAACAATCCTTGAAGCTTAGCGTACTTTCCAGCGGAAACACTCCGAGATTTTATGAAAAAGCGTTAATCTCTGTATTACCACGATAAAAATAGCTACAGTTGGAACAGAATCTTATATCCCATTAATCCTGGAAACCGTAGCATAATATATGAAGGTTCTTATTGTCATGGTCTTGATTCTAAAATTTACAGCATCATTCTTTCTTATCGTGAAGACTTTAAAATACCTCTGGAGCAGCAATATGCGGGCGTATCGATTTCGCTTAACACATTCTCCTCTCATTCGTCGTTTTTCGACTAATGCAGTATCATTAGCCATGTTATTTTTAATTTGACACTTTTATACTCGACTCTGTATCAATTAAAATTTACGAATAGCAATTATCTGCTCGAAGCAATTTGCTAGAATTACTAGTATACTTATCATACAGATAATGACTATTAGACAAGAACAGCTTTGTAAGAACGAATGTGTCCTAATTTACTGGTTAACAAACTGATAAATTGTTTGTTACATGTCTGTTTCGTTCACATATGTAGCAAATTTGTGTCGGTGGTGACAATATTGAATACTCACTGTAATAATATTTAATCATCACATTTGGTTTAACCCTTAAGATTAGGCTTAAAAGGTTTCAATCTCACTTCGGACAATTGCACTATACTTTCCAATTTCTCATTTCAATGAAACTATCCAAAATTACCATCAAATTTGGGCAGTAGTTTTTTCAGTGCACCGATGCTTCACTCTGGTCACCGTTGCCCTGACTAAAGTAATTAGCTTCTAATTACTGTGCAGCTAATGGAAAGCTTGTACCAATTAGTCAGCAGCCTGTTCACTAAAACATAGCACAACATCGTTATAATAACGTTACCAGCACACTCAACAATGCAGCTAAAGCAATTTGTTTAAATTGTTGGCACTTGCGAAAATGCCTATACTGCAAAGTGTGTGTATAATGCGGAAATATATTGGCATTTTAAAGAGGTAATTATATAAAAGTATTTTGAAAAATATATTACTTACATACATAAACTCAGGCCTTTATCCCAGAAGGGGTAGGCAGAAGTACTACCAGGACACCCACATTTCGCCTTGTATGTTCCATCCAACGATTAATAGGGGGCGAGCCTATCGCCATATCGGGCAGAAATCCCTGACTCCGTGCTGATAGTAAATAGAAAAACCCAATATCACTTAACCCGACCCGGGATTCGATCCCGAGACCTCCGCTTTGTAATCCTACCGTAGTACAACTTCGCCACCGAGGTAGTCCACTCAGCCACCAAGCGAGTCTATAGAAGAGTAATCTGAAAAATATATTACCCTAGTCATTGCATAAGTCATAGGCAAGATGGTGATATTATATCATGGTATTTGAACGGGAAGCCAAGAATATTTCTATACCAAGATATATATAATATGTTACCGGAAATGTATGAAGTCTAGGAATTGTATACAGCTCCTAGGAAATGTATACAATTCCGAAGCTATTTAGGAAATGTATAAAATATTCTTTCAATAATTATTTTATACATACATATCCTGGTAAATGTATACATTTCCTAGGCATTGTATAAAATTCCAATATCGTATTAGGAAATGTATAAGAATAATGGTTTCTGTAATAAAACACGTTGTTCAAATGAGAGTAATATTTTTTATCACAGGTAACAATCATAGCGGTAAATTCTATAATACTCGTATCTTCATGACTGCCTCGGTGGCGTAGTTGTATTACGGTACGGTTACAAAGCTGAGGTCTCGGGTTCGAATCCCGGGTCGGGCAAAGTGATATTGGATTTTTCTATTCATTGTCAGCCCGGAGTCAGGAATTTGTGCCCGATATGGCGATAGGCTCGCCCCCTATCACATCGTGGGACGGAACATGCAAGGCGAAATGTGGGTGTCCTAGTGGCGCCTCTGCCTACCCCTTCGGGGATAAAGGCGTGAGTTTATGTATGTATGTCGTATCTTCATATTACCTATGTTACTAATTAAAAATAACCCTTCCGGTGTCCAAGAAGCTCATCTCGGGCTCCCTGTCAAGATTTATGTGACATTCCATTGTTCTCCAATGGTAGGTAGGTAGGTTAGGTTAGGTTATGTTAATTGATTAAAAAAAATTTTTTTATGTTAATTGATATCTTAAATATCTTACATTTCCGATTACTATTTAGGAAATGTATAGATTTCCTAGGAAATGTGTCTAATGTAATTTATTTTACACATTTCCGGGCGATTTTAGGAATTACATAGATTTCCTAGGAATTGTATACAATGACGGATTACATACATTTCCGTTAACATATATATAACTACTGAGTACAAACTTAAATCGATCGAGTAAGATCCTAATTAACATTCACTTGCGCCATGACAAAAGTTTGAAACTACTATCAACTAAGAGAATATTAGATTTTGGCAGGGTTGTGAAGCATGAAGTTAACTAAACAACGATCGCTACGAGTCAATCGAAATATTTTAAACTTGTTAAATTCGGGATCTCATCAAAATTCTAAATCAATATATTTTTATATAAACTAAATGAGGAAATAACGTCTCCTATAGAAATAAAAAAATATTTTACAAAATATTCATTGACGGTAAAAGGCGATGAAAATATTTTCAACCAACAAATAGCTTTCTGTCTAAAATGGATTGTGCAGGCTGTGCATAATGCTTGTATAGGCCCATATATTTAAAGGTGACAATTGAATATTGATACCTGTAATCCAATAATGAAACTACGTATGGTTTGAGCAGAGAACACACTGAATTTTACTGGAGATATGAAAGTATAAAGGCTTGCTGATATTGGAATACGTTTCTGAATTAATAAAATCCACGTGTCTGACAAGTGTGTTATATTCGATGAAATTTCAGGGATTACTTAGAAAAAATCATTCTAAAGGATTTCCTAGCGAGTCAATATTATTTAGCGTCTTCTCCTTCTTTATAGGTCATTGTCTCACACCTATTATATGCGATCAGCTTTTTTTTGTTTTTACTCATGTAGATACATGAGCTGGTTTATTATTGCATGAGTTGCCATTCCCCGGATATTAATTCTTATAAGAGAAATATTGAGCTGAATGATAATCAAAATAATGCAAAAATAATTCAAACAAAACCTGATTTTATGACTTAATTAAATGGGATTAATAAAGAAATAATTAATCGTTCCAATTGGATATGCAGCGAGCGTACAAACTTCGAACCAATTCCGAGTGTAAAGAGCTTAAAGTGTTCCAGTAATTTATTAATACGAAAAAATTGATATGTGAAAAAACGTTTTATTAAAACGTTTTACATCGCTGCATATTTCCTTATAATACAAATGTTTTCATTTCACAAAGTATGCGGTGGTAATTTTTCCTTTGGCTGTAGAGGAAACGTGTTTTTGTTTTATTTCCACACTTTTGCGACTGCAATGCAAACAGTGGCTTCTGAGACTCGGCTCTTAGAATTGTTTTAAATATCGCTTTAAACAGTTTTGTTTTTGTAAACAGTAGAAATATCATGCTTGTGTGGCCTCGTTAACTTTTAGTTTCTAAGACTTAAGTCTTACATAACTGTATGAGAATACCTTGCATGTTATTTGTTTATGGCCATGATTAATAAACGATCTTCGTTTCTATCTAAAGATCGATCGTGAAAATAAACCAATGGGTTCAAGGTATTGCCGACACGCTCACATTTGATGTGTTCTGATTGGTCTATTTTCCGGATCGATCCTTAGATAGGGATTGGGATTGCTTATTAATTTTGGGTGATAGTGAACATTATAATATAATTTTCTGTTCAATAACGATGTATCGATGTGCCCCCGAAAGACTAAGTAAAACTTTTAACAATTCACATTTAATAAATTAAATACGACAGATTGGTCATCAACATTTTCAAAAATTAGATTCGTTTGACAAACTAATACACGGCCAATAACAAAATTAGCAAATTTAAAAATTCCATTTGAAATGCCCGAGACCATATAAAATACTAGAAGTAATATAAAACATCGAACCCAGCTGCATAGCAAATCTACAAGTCGATAAAATTACATTACAGTGAGATATTTAATATTTTCTGAACAGACGTGTGTTTGCCGATATGGTGCCGTTCGGTTCAATATAGGGGCGCCACTGCACCAGGTAATCCTATAAACCTGGCAGGAAACGCTCGCTTTCACGAACTTCATAATACTGTTATATTCTTCCGAGGCATCACTGAACTGAGTAACTGCTCGTAATAGTTATTGCTAAAAGTCTGCTCAAAGGGGTACGAAACTTTCATCTTCCGTGTGCGTATCGACTTATAAATTGTTTAAAGGAAATATACCGTATATTGGTAGTTACATGTAACTAAGATTTAGGGACTGAGGTTTTAGGTAATATGTATGACTAGGTAGCGAACCAAAAATAATGAACATTAAATACTTTAAAAGACATATTTTGTCAAATACCTTTTTTTTGTCATTTAATTTCACTGCTGGACAAATCCCTCCAATTTTTCCAGTGTCTGTAGCCAACGGTAGCTAGTTTTTCTCCGAGGTCATCGCCCGTCCTCAGGGAACCATTTTGTCACTTTTTTGGCGCATCTGTCAGGATGCATGTGGCAAATCTGACCCGCCCAATTCCATTTAAGCTTAGCATAGTTATTTCAAACGTCAGCTATGCGAGTTTTAGAATATTCTCGCTTTAACTTTTGAACACCAACTCTATGATGCAGTCTATTTCTATAGTATAGCAATATTGTACCTCTTTAAGTTAAAAGGGTAAGTTGACACAAATTCAACGTAGCGCAACAAACATCTACACTAACTTTTACATTCCATTCAATATAATACTTTGCTATAGTTAAGTTAGAATTGCAAAATGTGCATTGCCATACAAAGCTTCATCCCCTATTTAACGCCATGAAGGTAAGAGTTTTCAAAAAACCTTTTTTCGTACTCATTAACGTAATCTATGAAAATAGAGGCCAGCATAAATGTATGGGAAGAGAGACCAATATCTATCGTCGTTCTTATCATGACGGCAATGTACGTATTTACTTTCCGGAGCCAAACAAAAAAAACTGTGGAAAATTTCTACACTCCTCTACTTAGATAAGTTATCTATCGGTCACAATATTAAGATTATTAATCAATAAAATATTCATAGAATTCAAAATATCTTTCGTTTTTAATTTTCTTGAAGCCTGTGACCACAAGCACATTATAAAAAGTGTATTTCAAAACAGAATTTGTTATGAATTTACATGATAGTACAAACGTCGCATGAATACTTGAAACATGCAGGACGTAAAACAGATGCGGAAGGGTAACATCAAGTGCCACTTTATTCCGTCTGCGTCTTTCGTATAGTGTTATTAGATATAATACCGTACCTCCTCAGTCCTCTGCTGTTGATCTCTTTGCTTAGCGAGAAATAAACCTTGCAATATTACGTACGTACTACTAGCCTGTGTGTTTTTTAAACCCTGGGCTTTTGTATCAAATATCCGTCACGTTTATTTATTTTCATTTTGTTTTTTTATTGATGAATGGTGAGACGAGCATACTATTGGCCTGATGGTAAGCGATAAGACCTGTCATGGACAGTAGAAAGCAAAACAATAAAGTTACCACTGCGCTTTCCATCCTGAGACATAAGATGTTAACTCAATATGTGCAGTAGTTACTCTGGCTACAATTTCCTTCAAACCGAAACACAACAGTGCATTTACACTGCTCTTTGGCGGGAGAAATAGACAACGCCTGGTACCTACCCAGTCGCTCCCACACATATGAGATACTTTCCACCAGTTATTTTGATTAGAGATAGGGTCTGAAGTTTAATTATCAATTATTTTGTCTTCATTTATTAAAGTTAAGTACGTAACAAAAAATAGTATCATAATCTTTAATAAGATATGATTGGAAATGAAAACATAAGCAATGCTAAGCCATTTATAATGCCTATTCTCAGACCAGGTGGAGCGACGATATTAATGGGGTAGCGGTTGGCGACGATGGGCTGAAGATCGAGCCCAGTGGCGTGCTATGGGAGAGGCCTATGTCCAGCAGTGGACGCAGAAGGGCTGATGATGATGATGATGATGATGATGATGATTCTCAGACAGTTGGAAATATCCTGCTTCAAGTGACATGTAGCTTACCTGTTGGGCATACAGGGCCACCTAAAATATATTTTTTTAGGATTCATCATCATCATCATAATCATCAGCCCGTTGCATTCCATTGCTCGACATAGGCCTCTTTGAGTATTGACATTTATAATAACAAGAAATTTAAGTCAAAAATGCCCATGTTAATTATCATCAATCATTTGAACACGCTTAATATTTTTTACTTCATGATCTTTAGCTTTGTTACGAGATTTTATATAGAGACTAATAACTATCGTATAATTTCCTTGACAACATCAAGCTGTTGCCTTTTACCTCAATCTCGGGGCGTTGATCTCGCCATGTTAATACTCAAAGATGTCTTGCCGAAGTCCCCAGTGACTTCCTATCTCCTGAATTTACCCAACTAATATATCTAATTCGACCCTAATACGATATATTCGATTCTTAATAACGTTACAGACAAAATTGTAGCCAGGGATTTGAAGTACTCAAATGGGTTGATATGCTCTATATCTGTGTAGTTTTTTTTTTATGGTAATGTCGTTATTTTGGTGAAAAGCATAGAGATGGTAGTATTACTGACTTCAGACACAATGCAACCAAAAATTTCGCAAATTTATTCATATTAATTTTCGACCGACACGGTGTCTATTTGTCCAAACAACTAAAATGATTTTGCAATTGATTTAGGATTTCATTTTCAAGCAACTTACTAAAATCAAACAACACAAACGCAATTTTAATACATTATTCTGGATATTAAGGCGAAACTTTGGTGTCCTGGTTGCACCCCTGCCTAACCCTTCTGGGTAAAGGCGTGAGTTTATGTATATTGTATGTATTCTGTATAAAAAGTAGTTGTGAAAAACATTAACACAATTGTTTCGCGTTTCGGGATCAGCCTGTGTCTAGGTGTGTATGTGACCAGGTTCGCATAATTGTGTCAAACGCCATCATCCGCCGACGGATGCTTTATTGGCAATGGACTAACTTGTTATCAGATGCACTGCAGTCACTTTGTACCAGAGTATAAAAATAAATTTACAAAGCGAAATAAAAAATGCATCATAGATAGTATTCCCTTTTAAAGCAGTCTACAATATTCTTTAGTAGCATTAAATATCAAGAAATAAATTTCTCTGCGTAGCTTTCAGATAAGGCTCGTTTGAGCTTCGCCAATATTGATGAGCATTGCACAAGTCTTGGAATATTCTTTTATTAAAAGTCAGCTTATTTCGTTCTAGGAAACTTGACAATGTGATCAGAAACTAAACTCAATTTTTTGCTTAATTACTTGCCAGGTAAAACCTAGCATTTAAAGTTTATTTATTGTACAGGTATACATTTAGTATACCCAAGAGTCTGTTAAATTTTGTATGGATACTTAATTCTTAATCTTCTCTGATATCAAAATAAAAGGCGTCAAATTATATATTACATTAGTGTCACTTTTATAATATTTTTATTAAATTGGAAGTTACATACAATATTGTACGTCTCGATGATAAATTTAATATTCCCTTAATCAAGCTAAAAGAAGACTACAAAATAACATCAAACTAACAAAAACAAACCCAAATACCGTAATAACGCAATAAAACGTATTAGGGCGCAAAACAAATTAACACGGAAAAATCCGCGCCGTAACGGATGAGCGTGTGTTATTACACCAATCAGCGTAATCGAGTGTCGTAGGAAGGCGTCTCGGGTATAATAATTATCATGTGAAAGTCCGTTCCCGCGGGATCCCGGCGTGCCCCGGGATTAGTCGCGGGATCGCTCCGGGCACGAGAGATAGTGGCGCGGTTGTAAATTCATAGTTTCCCCAGGCGGTTCATTCTTTTTGTTGATTTGGACTCCGCCCACAATAGATACCGGCGAATTTCTATTCTTGTCGCGGATCGTCGTGTTTATAAAGGTGTGTTGATATTAGTACGGATTTATATTACAACATTTTGATACCTCAATGGGTACATGTTGAATATTGATACCTTACGAACTAGCTCGATCATTGGCGGAAGGATTAACTTTGTTTTTGGCTTATGGGCAGTACAACCTAACAGTCACATAGTCTAAACAAACACCAAACTTTGTATACAAGTATACAAATGGTATACAAATCTTGCATCTACAAGTATTCTGTAATTGGTAATAAGAAACTATGAGACTAACGTTGATTTCCTATAATTTCCAGGTAATTCTCTGGCGCTGTAACATCACTCTTCCCCGTCCAGTAAGTAAGAATAGAAAATCCATCAAATTAAATGTTTTCTAATTTCAATTCATTAATTATAATTTAGAAATTAATGAAAACATAATTACAGTAACAAAAATAGATTGCGCGATCAACTTCCCTGTACATAATGAGGAGATGAAAAAGCCTTTTGTCTAATAATTTTATTACGAACTTCACTTACTTTACAAAACTTTAAAGGCAAAGGTTAATTTTCCAAGCGTAAAAAAGTCTCTTTGATCTCTTTGAAGTCATCTCCAAAGCATTACGATTGCAAATTTATATAAGTGATTGTTCCTAATTGTACAAGTATTATGTAAGTATGCTTTCACATCGGAAGTCGTTGGATATTCGCCTTTTGCATCGAAATATCCTATGACTAATGAAACCGAGTGAAATTAAGGTACGATTGATATGAACAGGCCATATCGTAATATGTGCGTTCCCGAGGATGATTAATCATAAAATGCATCAAAGCATATGTTCCTTCATTTGCAATTTGAATGTAATATAATGCTTTTTTACTTAATAACGCGGAGTCCGCTGAAGCGTGTTTAAAAATAAAATAAATAAATACACCCATTAATAAATAACTAAATACACCCAACAGTCACATACATAGTCCTGACCCCACACTAAGATCGAATCTTGTGTCGTGGGTATCAGAAGCTACGAGAGACTTTACGGTCTCACAAACACCCAGACCCGAAACAAATACCTGTGGATCACACAAATATTTGTTTCGGTGCGGGGATCGAACCCGCGGCCTCTCGTTTCACAGGCGGCGTCTAACCAACTGCGCCACGGAGGCTGTCAAATGTCAATGGTCACAAACGTTGTTCTCGTTACTTAAAGATATATTCCAATCGTTGAGGTATAACGTATCCTAATATGGAGTACAATATATTTCTTACATCTGTAATTAAGTCTACACCTACTTATGTACAAGTTTTTGTTTAAAAACACATTATTTTAAATTCACGTTTTGTGTTGTACGATGGTAATTATCGCAACGGTCGTTTATAAATAATCAAATAACTATACTATAAAACATCGCAAAACATATCTAAAAATATTCGTCAAATCACAAAGGAAATATTAAGTTGATTTGTTTATCACAACCATGACATAATGCACAAATCAAGAAAAGCAATAATATACCACATGTTATAAAGAAACAAACTATGTGTATGTTCAAAGCACGCATTCGAAAGCAATCTATCACTTCAAAAAGCGTCTAAACATCGAAACTTAAACCAAAAATCCCATTGTAAGTCAAACTAGTCCGTGCAGGGATCAAAATGAATGGTCAAAAACAACTACAGCGAGCGTTGATGCAAAATGATATACCACTACAGAAAGCCGGCTCCATCTCAATTGTGCTCCCGACTGGCCAGACAAATTTATTGCCAAATTTCACTCCATACCACTCCATCATAGCGTCTATTTACCATCTGCTACGTTGAATGACTGCTAGTAATTGTCGGCGCAATCGGGACGTAATCACGATGTGATCCGGAATGTTAATCACCGTGAATAATGTACCAATGAGGATAATCAATAATCCCGATCGATCTTCCTTACACCGCAAATAGATAATGGCGTTGGAATCAAATTGCGCGTGCTTTTTGATTTAGTTGATTGTTAGTTATCTATTGTTTGTGATTTAATGGTTTGTTTGGTATCGCTGGCAATGCCGCAATCATTTGTATTTAAATTATCTCTCACCCATTTCAATTGAAAAATTGGTTGTTGTTGTAATTTGAGCGTTTAGACGCAATTGATGATGTGATTACATGATAACCTTATTAATGACCGTAATATGTTTCAAATACAATCCTATTGATAAATCAATTACTATCTGTTTACGTTGCTCATATTATAATTAATTGATAGTTAATTGGAAAATCAATAATTACATAATATCAATAGTTACAATCGAAATAGCGCTGGAATTTGTGCCCGGCATGGCAAAAGGTTCGCCTCCCATATATCTCTCTTTCTCTCTCTCTCTCTTCAGCCACGGGAAGTCCACTAATGAACATTGGCCTTCCCCAAAGGTCTCCACATCGACCTGTTCAAAGCGGCCTGCATCCAGCGACTTCCTGCAACTTTAACCAGGTCGTCCGTCCATCTTGTCCGACATTCCACTTGCCTGATGTGGCCTCCACTCGAGAACCTTTCGGCCTCAGCGTTTATCAGTAATTCTACGAGCTATGTCCCCGCTGCAACTTCAAATAGCAAATCCGTTGGCCTATGTCGGTAATCTTTGTTCTGCCGTATCTTGGGGCGAAAATAATGTCAGCAATATGTTTTTGGTACTGGTCACAACCGTATCTAGGGGATATAGAGGCGTGAGCTTACATGTATATGGTTTTATCGTAGGCAAAAAAATAGCCCTATAAGTAAAAAAAAACCTATGTATTCCAAAAAACGCTGCATAAGACAAACTAGTGAGGAATTAATAATGTCTTCTGGGAGCCGTCAATAGAATCACGCCGATCTGAGCAGGTACTTAAATAAGGAAGCGAAGGAGCTTTTACTTATCTTTTCTTTACTTTGTGCACGAAGTGCTGAAAGTACCTAAAAGGTGATTAAGATTCAGCTGATTAGTTGAACTTGAGAATAAGATATTGCTTTTACTTTTGCTCCAGTTCGGGAGAACAGATAGCTGGAATTAAATTTCGAACGTTTTCCCTGTCGACACTGCGATTGTGCTAACTGTAAACGTGAATATGTGTTTAAATTATTCGGGCGATAAAAGAAATATTATTGTAGGTTACTATGTCAAGCTTTACCCCGTCGTGTAGGGTTATCGTTATAAGGGCGGATGGGAGTAGCCTATAAATAGGTAATAGTACAATTTCATCATTTTCTACTTGATCTATGAATATATACGAGTCTTCATAGAGCCGTGTTCTGCTGTTTTATAAATTTAGATTGACGGCTCTCCTATAGGAACAGTGAATTTTTCCGGCATAAAATATCACATAAATCATACTCCAGGCTATAAACTATCTATGCAAAAAATCGTGTCAATCCACTAGGACTTTGGTTACGAAAATAGGGACATGAACAAACACAATTTGTACTTATAAAATGGAAACACATAAACATGTGTAAGGTGTGTAGTTTTAACACTTCATAGGTTCCGTGGCGCGTTGGTTAGAACGCTAACTGTGAGACGGAGCCTACGGGTTCCATTTCTGCACTGAAACAAGTGTTTGCGTGATCCACAAATACTTTATTGGGGCCTGGGAATAGTGAAACCGAAGTCTCTCGTATTCGATTCCACGTCACAAGACATATTATATTAGTTTGAAGGCAGAAATATATGCGTAGTATTCAGGCAAATTTATTGATTTTAGTTTTAAACTATCTCGTTTGCTCTTATTCACATATACGTGTATAACATAATTTAACATATGTTTAGTATCTACTAATTAATACATAATCTTCTTAAGTACAATATAAAGCGAGCTATTTAATCGTATTAGTATCTGAAAGCACTCATCATTTAATGTGTTGAAAGCCGTGCTTTGACTTAACACCTAGCTCAATTTATTACACCCAATTAATAAGCGGGTATATAGTTGGGATAATTACTAAATACCGGCTTTGCTAATGACCGAATCATACCCGAACAGGAGGTAGCAGATTAATATTAGGTAATTAGTGTAATATACGACTCTCAGAAATATGAGACAAATAAACAACGTGGAGACTATTAAGGAAAACAGGAAGGTGTTTTTGGGCCGAATTTTTCTAGGCATATCAAATATTTTCCTGTCTTATATTTTTGTTCAGGAATCATAATCAGATAGCTCGACTTGGGGATGGAACCTAGGGCCTCACTCAATTCATTAATGACAACTTTTATATAATTATAGTTTTACTGCCAGTGTGCTAGTATCTTTGAACTACACAATAAAATATCCTAGCAAACTGTCTATTCAATTACTTTTATTGTGAACATTTAGCGGTACTGCGTATTAGCGGGACTGTCTCGGTGGCGTAGTTGTACTACGGTACGATTACAAAGCTGAGGTCTCGGGTTTGAATCCCGGGTCGTGCAAAGTGATATTGGATTTTTATATTCATTAATTATATATCAGCCCGGAGTCAGCAATTTATGCCCGATATGGCGATAGGCTCGCTCCCTACCGCATCATGGGACGGAACATGCAAGGCGAAATGTGGGTGTCCTGGTAGCACCTCTGCCTACCCCTTTTGAGAAAAAGGCGTGAGTTTATGTATATATGTATAAGCGGTAGAGCCTTGCTGAGGTCGTTATAGAAATTGTACAAATGGTTCACCTCGACCGGGATGGAACTACCGTCTCACTATAAACCGACGTGAAGTAGCAGTATCAATGTTGCGTTTGGTTCAGCCAATGGGATTACTGGAGACCTGAAATCCGGTAGTAGGAAATCCGGTATCCCTAGGATAGACCACCTTACACAATAGTGGAAAACATTTAGGTATAATAATGCTATTTTGATAAATAAATAAATACACCCAACAGTCACATACACAGTCCTGACCACACACTAAGATCGAGTCTTGTGACGTGTGTATCAGAAACTACGAGAGACTTTCGGTCTCACGAACCCCCAGACTCGAAACAAATACCTGTGGTCCACACAAACATTTGTCTCACACAAACCCGGGACCTCTCGTTTCACAGCCGGCGTCTAGTCAACTGCGCCACGGAGGCTCTCTGAGAAAACCATAATAAAGAAGTATCGCACTTCGATTCAAACAGTATATTTGTGTATCTATTTTCGACTATACTAGCATTATTGTATACCAGCGAAAACCATCCCACGTTAATTGAAACTCAATAGCATTGAATTTATCATCAAATTCATTGTAGTCTTTCCTTTAGTAAAAAAATGCTGTTCTATCCAGCTTGTTGCGAATATCAATCGGCAGGGTGCGCAGACAGCTTGCAAAACAAAGAGGCCAACGTTTCCCGTACTTCGCGTCTAACTCACTCTTCCGTACTGGTTCCGGACACGTCAGTTGTTCGACGATATTTGAGGCACGCGCTGTCAAGCCTGCCCTATATACGATGTCCCAGTACTATGTTACTGAAGGGAATTTTAGATATTTCTGGTTAATAGTACAAGTACATATGTGAAATTATAGTCGTGGTGCAGTTGGTAAAAACGTCAGTTAAACCAGAGGCCTTAGGTTTGGACGACACTGAGACTTATAAATAAATACACCCAACATTCACTTACATAGCCCTGGCCACACAATAAGATCGAGTCTTGTGTCGTGGGTACCAGAAACTACGAGAGAGTTTTCGGTCTCACAAACACCCATACTCGAAACAAATACTTGTGTTTCACAGAAATATTTGTCTCGGTGCGGGGATCGAACCCGCGACCTCTCGTTTCGCAGCCAGCGTCCAACCAACTGCACTACGGAAGCTGCTAAAAAACGGAAATGTGTAAACAGCAAGTACCTACTCATTTGTTTCAGATCTGAGTATTGTAAGAACGAAACCGGAAACAGTCTCTCGTAATTTATGACACCCATAACGCATAAATTGTCCTGTGTGAACAAAAATACAAAACATTACTAGTTAAACTTATTATTAAAATGTCTGTGCGTGTCTGTCAAAGTACAATATGATTGATTACAGCACGTACATTGTGTCCCCATCAGCTGTCAGCTGAATATTCATATTCGCTATCCGTATTATTATACGAATATCATATTCTCGCAAATCCCTTAAGGTTTAGCTGCAGGAGGTGGCATCCGACTCCTTATAATTGCCTAGGCATTGTATAATTCACAGTCGGGTCGGCCGTTGCACTGTTCTATATTCTACGCCACGTGAGATCCAAGTAATCCCTTTTAGCATTAGTAGAATGGTTGAATTGAAGTCTGACGTCATTTAAATATTGTTAATGGGAAATTCTGGGTTTGGTATTATGATTTAATGTTGTATTTACTATGGTACGATGCGGTAAGTCTGGAATACACGTTTAATGTATTAAGCAACAGATTTCCATAAAGGGGATTTAAAATTTGCCGCATTTTAGTATATTTAATATGATTTGCCAGATATTTATAGAACAGCTTTGTGTTTTTATATTTGCACTAATTGGCTTCAAAAATGTTCACATAAGTATTTATTTTACTTTATAATGGTAATCATTGATATTTTGCCATTTCTATATGAAATATATAAATAAAAACACCCAAATATTATTAATTTGCTGTATTTAATGAGTTTAACTTAAACAACAGATTTCCCATCGAGCTAATCAATTAATTATTAAACTTTAATTTGCCCAAATAATTTTCATGCCATTCCGTCCATAAAAAATTCAAGACCTGTATGGTAGATTTCTCGAATAATACGAAGTGATTTTCAAACTAAACAACATAAATCGATATACCCTAGTAATTCCACGGTAAGCTAGCTCTACAAACACGTGGCTGTATAAGGGCTAGTTGGCGATTGAAGTGAATGGGCCTCTCAATGTCGGCACATCTCCTGTAGTTTTTACCCCAGTGAAGTAACTCATGGTTTAAATTCACTTGCAATGGAAAGACTTCTGGGTTTTACCTATGTTTTCTTTACTGGCACGTACAAGAGACTCTTTTAACTATAAACGAAAACTTATATCCAATGGTCAAGAAATATCCATTAAAACTCCCATTTCGGTACCCCGTTGGAGGCCGAAAGGAGGTCAGTGTCACTGGCCTACCAGCGTGACACGCTGCGGACATTGCGCCATAGCCGGGTCCCTTGTATACCAGCTTTCGAATAGGCCGATATACTTGTTTCTGCCAGTGAGAGATAATACCGCGCTATACTTAGTATCAGGTGTCAGTGTAGTTGTTTTCTCGTATCAGTATAAAACCAAGCCCCACACGTAATAAGAAGGCGTTGGTTCCCATTGGGACGTATGTAAACTGATAAAGATCTACAAACGTTTCATAATCGGACATGTAAAGGACATTATAACGATATGTTTCATGAACGAACGTATAATTGACATTAAAACTTCACGCGATTGTAAATAACATTACTCGTTGCTTTCGCTTTTAGTAACGAAATTGTTTTGTTCAATGTCATAAGTATAATTGTATGCTGGTACTTCAACAGGGACTTAAATAACACTTATGTCACGCATAAAGTGACGTATATGCTATCCGTTTGATAAACAGTGCAGAAGCGCAGAAGCAGTTTATTTTATCCCCATAAATGACAAATATTTGTAATCCCTAGTAGTTTCTGATTACCTACGATACAAGACATGGGTCATAGTGTGGGGTCAGGATTATGTGGGCTGGTGGGTGTATTTTCCCTGTGAAAATATAAAAAAGTGGTTCACGCCGAGCTTATTATATGTAGAAATTTGTTAAAACTTTCTAATTTACATGTACATTTTGATATTTTATTTTATGTTAGCTTTTATTCACGTTTTCGTTCGCTGAAAACAGTATCCTACAGGAAACATGCAACTTTTTTGAAGAAAAATTGCTATCATTCTAACAAAATGACGACGATTCTTTACTCGATCACGTCACGTAAAATAAAGGAACAGTTGTTCGTTCATATTGTATAGTTTATTTGCATACTTATAAATGAAATTTGACTTCAGTGGGTCCCTGGTACTAGACTCTCTACCATTTCAATTAACTTATTAAGGTTTCTTTAATCATAAACAAACTAAATGATATATATAAATAAATCTTGTTTCAAATTTAAACAGCAAATCATACTGAAAATGATTAATAATAGAAATATAAATATTTTATAATCGACAATCTAAGTTGCGTGCTTCTGTTCATTATAGAAGTTGCAGTGGCCAGTGTATGGGACAGTCTCCAAATCCACAATTTTAAAAACTCTTTATTGCCTTTTTTAAACAATAATTTAATGCTAATGTTCACAGTTTTCCCTTCAGGAAGTTTATACAAAAACATTATAAGCCTAGTCACAGAGTCACAGCCCACAGGAAAAAAATAATTTTATAAAAGAAATCAGTATTGCGATTAGATACTTTGACAGCGATACTACAACCTCCGTCAACGTCACTTTGCAGGACACCATGTGGCCAGACATTTATTATTAACCATCCCTCCATAACAAGTGATTAAAGTGAAAACAATCGCGTGTCTGGCATGACATAACCCTTTTTCGTTTTATGAATTAATTTATTCAAATTTTTGAATGACATTTTGAACTATTGGTTTTAATTGTTTTTTAGCTATTGTTTTAGTCCCCTTGATAAAAGCTGTCAGTTTTTGTAGTGATGGTATTTTAAATATGAATTTTAAAACGATGGAAGATATTTTTTTAATATAATTAAAGATTAACACAATTGAAATTTGCATGTAAACAATATATTGAAAAATAATGTTTTATGTTAGCAAAGGCCCAAACTGTCATTGATCAACTAATTGTAAATGAACAAACTCAAAACTATGAAACAATAATCCTGTCTAGTTTATCTACATAAGCCCACATTGTGTTCCTAAAGGGATAAGCAGTGATACTGCTAATGGCACGCATCGTCGCTCAGCTTATTTCCGCCAAGAGATGATGTGATACGAGGCGAGCCTATATTCCAGACACAAATTCCAGTCCCGGTAAATTCGTATGAAGATTTTCCACCCGTACAAGCGGATAGTCCGACCTGGAAATCCAACCCAGGTTCTCCGTTTATTTATTTATTCGTTCTTTTTTTCCACCAGGAAATATATTACAATTAATTTAACTGATTATAAGGACAATACAAATTGATGTATTATTGCTACTGCAATTGATATTCTCTTCATATATATATGTATAAGAAATTGGATACTTATAAGAATGGATATATGGATGATAAGAATGGATATAAGTAAAAGGAGAAAGAAAGGGCAGTCTATCAGTTATTTCAGACCAATGACGTATTATTTTATCTAAATAATATTTCTAAATAAAAAATAGACCATCTATTCAAGCCATATCCTGACAGAATAACAACGATTTCTTTGATTTATGCGAATGTTACACATTGAAATTATTTTTTTTACGATTTTATCGCTGATTTCGTTTTCGTACACAAAACCCATTCCAAAACCATTAAGCAACATTTTATTCCTAGTTAATAGGTGTTCAGTTAGCAGTAAGCGTCTACATTCAGTGGATCGTATTAATCTGTGGCTAATATCACGGATTAATGACCGCAGTGGCTGCGGTATTTGTATAAACTATTGGACAAATTGATGGCCGTGTTTTGCGTTTATTCATTGTGTATCACCACTACCATGGATTTTATTAGTATACTTAATTTTAAAAAGAATTACCACTATGCTATTTTAAATGTCATATTATACGTATGCAGTTTTGAGTTATATTCCTGAGAGACTCAGGTTTCCACAACGTGCAATCTCCATATGAAATGGTACGGAATGAAACTCACAGTCCGTCATTTCTCAGTAAGCTACACGAACGGAGAGCCATACATACAGTCAAGTCAAATAAATTGTTTTACCAATTCTTTGAATGCATAATTCAAATGCAAATTAATTTATAACAATTAAATGTACAGTAAATACAATCATAATATTTTGCCCACGTTTCCTAACGAATACAAGACGACAAGACCGCAGACTCGACAAAGTTAATAGAAACCTGTCGTTAAGCCTTTGATTCTTCATAATTCAAACTGAGGAAGTTTTAAACACACCAACCGGCAAATATCACAGAAACGAATAGTTCAAACAAAAGCTATTTGAATTTGAAAACCTCCAGGTATCCGGTACTCATACATAATACCGGAACGCGAGCCATCGTTCACTGAGTTATTGTGTTAAAAGCCGAATACATTTTTCATAGAAAATAACACATATTTCACAATGAAATTCTTGTCGATCGAGCAGCCGCTTTGTCTTGCTTCTTTTCCTTTCATTTTTCCCGCTTGATTTGTGTTCTATGAGTGTTCCGTTGCACTCGGTCCGCTCGCCTCGGGGAATATTGGATATCTGTCATAAGTCATAAGATTTCGCATACCGACTTTATAATGTCCCGCATATAGTTCGCATACGAAATGCGAATATTTTATTGCAACGAATTGTTTTACTGTCTGTTCAGTGAGATTGTTCGATGAAATTGTCTTAGTGCAGAAAGCGTGTTCTTTTGTTATTGTTTAGTCGGTGATCGAAACACACGTCTCCCACACAATGTTGAGCAAAAATACACGGGAACGCTGTTTCTTTTCGCAATATATTTCGCTCCTTTATCCGGAAACGACTGCGAGTGAGAAGAGCCAGCTTCAGAAATGTATTATTATCTTTAATATCGCCTCAGACCGGCAAGATGGATGTGTAAACATTCTCAACGGGCCTAGGATTATTATCACTCTGAATAATCAAATATAATATTCCCGTAGCCCACAAACTGTACAATACTTAATATTATTGTAGCGGAGGCTTTTGTCAGCCTTTAAATTAAATTAGGATCCCCCGAATGATAACCACATTCAATTAGGAAAAGTACCGCAAAATATAATTTGCTCGTTGTAATATAATATCCACCTTCTACGTTCGCAATTTACAACATTGTGAGGGAATGTGACCCGTCACTGCTCCAATTTGTGTCTCATAATGATGGAAGGTATTTCAAAGAATATAATAAAGTAAATGGTAAACAGTAGGTGAGGGCGAATAATAACAGGAGAAGCACTCGGAATCGTACTGCAGGAAAATATTGCGATACTGAAACACTTAATGAATTGGCAAGAAGTGACCGCGGAATGGACCGGGCACAAAATTGAACGCTTCGAAATAACTGATACATTTACGCTTTTGTTACAGCTAAATAAACTTTATAAAGGGAAGAGTATAATTGTATTGTATGTGACATATCACTGATGATTAAAAACATCTGTAGTACATAGTACTGACTGGAAATTAATATTGAAAGAAAGCAGGGGAAAGGAATAAAATGATTGCGACTCCTTCTATCGGACTAACTAAGCTGAAGATTTACATAAAATCTCTTATTTTACATAGGTTTCTTTTATGTCTCAGTTTATCGTCACCCTAAAGATACTAAAATGTAATTTTCTTGATACTCAGTGATTTCACTAGCTTCAATGTCCTTCAAGCAGAAAAACAACAGTACTTACTTACTGCTTGGGGGTAGAATAGATAAAGCAATGTTACCCAACCCAGATGGCTTCTCGAATTGCATACGATGTGCCTATCAGCTAATAAACGTTACTTTTATTTGTATTGACAGCCTCCGTGACGCAGTTGGTTAGACGCCGCCTGTGAAACGAGAGGCCGCGGGTTCGATCCCCGCACTGAAACAAATATTTGTGTGATCCACAGGTATTTGTTTCGGGTCTAGGTGTTTGTGAGACCGAAAAGTCTCTCGTAGCTTCTGATACCCACGACACAAGACTCGATCTTAGTGTGGGGTCAGGACTATGTATGTGACTGTTGGGTGTATTTATTTACTTGTATTTATTGAGGGCCGAGGGGAACCAGCATTACTTAACAACACAGCAGAAATAACGATACTGATGCCAAATCCAGTCTCAAAATGTTCATCTAATCAAGTAAATAATAAATACACCCAACAGTCACATACATAGTCCTAACCCCACATTAAGATCAATTAACTCTTGTGTCGTGGGTATCAGAAACTACAAGAGACTTTTCGGTCTCACAAACACCCAAGTATCAAGATTAACAGTCTGATCAAGTATATCTAACAAGCTCAACAATAATTCATTAAATAGCACTATTTACTTCCAAGATATAATTATCAATCACAACTAAATTCCGAAATAGAGATACGCTACGGAGCTTGAAATTCATAAAGCCGGAGTTACTTAACGAACCGGAATGGTGGGCGTTGCAGCGCGCAGTCCGTACTTATTAGGCAAGTGACTAGCTCATGGACATTGTAAATACAACAGAAAACACCTGGCTGCTGTTGAAAGTTTTCCTGTAAGTTTGTAAGTTAAGTTTGGTATTTTTCCCGACGCCTTCTTTGCTTAAATTAAGTTTTTAAGCAGCTGGAGTATGAATTTCTGTTAGTTAATCACTTTAATTAAGGTTATGATAATTATCGAGGATTAAGGACAGTAGTTGCATCTTATAAAATGATTGTATGAAAACGTAAATTAATGTTGACTATGAAAACGTAAATTAATGTTGACAAGAAAATATTGGAATAATGATGTTGAAGTTGGAATGTACTCATCACAAAATATATAAAAATTACAAACATATTCTACACTTATTTCACACTGAATACATTCGGCAGTGGATGTTGTTAATTTATAACACGAAGCAATTTCACCAATTAACGAATCAGTTAAAAAAACAGTCTTTTATACAATAACCACATAATCACTAAATTAATATAAGCTGCACTTACTAAAATAATCTAGAATTATCTTCTTGCAACAGATGTGCTGAAATATGGACTACACACGTTGCAGTAGTAATTCATTCATTAAACCGTATACGTTACTCGGTGCTAAACCGGCGAATCCCTAAAACTGAGGTATTAAAGCGAATGCATGCAGGTTTCATTAGTGATACACTTTCAGCTTGGAATTCTGAATCACTTACGTAGACTATTGTGATATTCATTTTAGCTTTGCTATGATTTGGGTAGCATTATAGGTATTCGCCTTATTGGTGTTGTTAACTGACTAAGCCGATTGGATCGAGTTGTTGTTACTGTCGTTGGGAATATTGCAGTTGCAGTGGCCTTTTGAAACTGATAACGTTACCTCAATGGATCTGATGGTAGTGCAGTACAAACCGCACACAAATTCGAGTCCCGGGATCTCATTAGATATTTCTCATAAGTAAAATACCCGTACTCGAGACTGAACCCAAGACCTTAATGTTCACAGTTTATATACGCTAGCCAGCAGACCCCAGAAGGCGACTATAAAAAAATAAAAAAAAATAAAAATATACATTGTGTGTGGGTAATACACATACATAAACTCACGCCATTTTCCCAGAGGGAGGTACAGGGTAGGTACAGGTGCTGTCAGGTGTCTTCAGCCTCACGATAAGTGACATGTGATAAGGGCCAGGCCTATGGCCCAATCGTGCACAAATTCCTGACTACGGCCTGATAATTAATAAAAAAATTCAATATAGCTTTGACCGAGCCGGAATTTGAACCCGAGACCTCAGCTCTGTAATCGTACCGTAGCACAACTGCGCCACCGAGACAATACATTTTTTTATAATTTAAATCATACATAACTGAAGCGTAATACATAATATAGGTCACAGATAAACAGAGAATAAAAAAATGCAACGAACAAAAGCTACCGTAATTTAAAGAAAATGTATGGTATAGAATTATTAAAAAAAAAAAAATTATACGTATTTTTACTGTTGTCAAATTGTAACAGTCACTGAGCTGATGACTAATACCTTAATCCGCTCCGTGACCACGAAAGCTGTAACGCAATCGAAACGTCGCGTCGGGAAGTTAAAAATGTAAAAATTAAAACAAATACGCGATAAAATCCGTAAAAAATAGTTTTATTTCAATGTGTAACATTCGCGAAAATCTAAGAAACCACTATAGAATTATTATACCAAAAATTATACATTCAATCCATCATGCGAAATGGCATGTAATCAATCGGATGAGTGTGCAGTGCCTATCTTGAGCCACATGTGAAATTGCTGCAACTCGCAAAGCAAAAGTCAATATTGAAAGTTCGAATTGGAATGACGGAGTAGCTCCTTGGCTTACTCGGCGTGGTCAGACATCAAAATCATATTAGATTATAATGTTATAAAATATTCTATGAAATTGACATCGATATAAAATTTAAAAAATAATTAATTATACACTATTATTTAAATGCGTTGGTGGCACAGTTGTACTACTAGAAAGCTTGGAAACTTTATATCATAAAAACAACAAGAGAGTTGCAAAGCATGAACACGTACTTATATAAATTAGCGAACAATAAAAACTAGATAATTAATTTATTTCGAACTAAACATAAACGTAAACTATTGAATAATACCATTGTGAAAGAACTCGAAAAGGAAGCCGATAGGAGGATTCAGTTAGGCTGGGCAGCGTTTAGGAAGTTGTACCACATATTTTCGTCGGATATACCACAGAGCCTGAAGACGAAAGTTTTCAACCAGTGCGTCCTCCCTGTAATGACGTACGGAGCCGAGACGTGGACACTGACTGTGGGGCTAATCCATAAGCTTAAAGTCGCTCAACGTGCTATGGAAAGAGCTATGCTCGGAGTTTCTCTGAAGGACAAAATCCGGAACGAGGTGATCCGCCAGAGAACCCTGGTGACCGACATAGCTCTGAAAGTTAGTACGTTGAAGTGGCAATGGGCTGGCCACATATGTCGTAGAACAGATAACCGCTGGAGTAAGCGTGTTCTGGAGTGGAGACCGCGTCTTGGAAAACGTAGCGTGGGACGTCCTCTGGCCAGATGGCGGGACGACTTGCACAAGAGGGCCGGCAGCGACTGGATGCGTAAAGCAGCAAACCGGGCTCTGTGGCGTACCTTGGGAGAGGCCTATGTCCAGCAGTGGACTGCAACGGGCTGATGATGATGATGATGAAAGAACTTACAAGACTGATATGTGTTTTTAACTTTATTACGTTCCAAGGTGAATATTAATTAAGATTTCCATTAGGTGTACAAATCAATCATAATTCATTAGAGAATAGGCCTGTCGTACTTAGCTGATAATATTTGTGGTAGTTTACCTATGCTCGCAATTTCGAAATTGCTTGCCGCAATTACATTTAAAATTAAACATTATTGTTATTGTAACATCAGGACCGATACTTTTATGTAGCGTAGTGGTATTTTAGCACCCGACCGTAGCAGTGGTCGCGAGTTTGAATCCCAGGACATAGCTATAACTTTTCGTACTCGTGTGTAGTGATGGTCTGTTACCGCGACCTTTCATTTTGAAGGAATCTATGGTGAGGAAACCTTCATACCCTAGATTTTCTAAGAACTTTCTATGTTATGAAAAATCTACCAACGTGCAATGGTAAAGCGTTGTGAAAAGCAAGTTTTAAACAGTGTCAAAAAAGGCCAATATCTATAGTCTCTAGACTCTAGATTCCAATGTTAAGGTCACAGGTACAAATCCCGGGTCGCGCAAAGTGATATTGAATTTTTTTATTCATTATCAGCCCGGAGTCAGGAATTTGTGACCGATATGGCGATAGGCTCGCCCCCTATCACATGGTGGGACGGAATACATGGTATAACCTAGGCGTCCTGGTAGCACCTCTGTCTACCCCATCTACGAAAAATACGAATTTTGTGTTTGTTTTTTTGTAAAGGCTGTGTTATCGAACATGACAAGGTTAGGAATACCAATGTCCGTCTTATCAGCTTCGTAAAAAAAAACAAATCCAGAATATTAGTAATACAAAATATGACAAGCTTCCTCTCCGAGCTTGTGATAACGCCAAAGGCGAACAGCGACATAACAAGTTCGATTTCAAAGTAGGTTTTCTTTGGTAAATATTATTCAATTCATAAACCCATGTAAAGCTGGATCTTGTTGCATATAGTGATACTCTGGAATGAAAGTAGAAGAAATCTACAAAATAAGTAATACAAAAATTCCAATTCGAAACAAAGGGAATCCACTAATATTTCCATGGAAATTTATTTCATTAATTCATTTAATTTTGGACTATAAATGATATTAATTTCTTAATACAAGTTATTTGTACAACTGATTTCCGTTCGATGTGAGAATGTTCAAAATGTGACGTAGGTACACTTGCTGTTAAGGTAAGGTTTCATTCGAAACAGTAATTCCTTCGAAAATATCAATCAACATTATGACACGGGTTTAAAACAGAGTAAAAAGCATGGAAATAAAACAGAGCTAAAAGTGTTTTACGTTACCACCTATAAAGACTTTTTTAACGCGAGTTGTATGTATCTATAAAAGCTTTATACCATTTCGTGTATTATTCTAGGCACACGCGTTATTCAGAATTGACTGTACAATCGTTCTATGATGATATTAGGCTAGAATCAAGTTGGTTCGGTAAGTTCATGAGTGTTGGTGACCACTTATTGTCAAGTGGATGTCTCATATTAAGCGCGTCCATTATTTGCATTAGATATGTATAAATAAATACACCTAACAGTCACATACATAGTCCTGATCGCACACTAAGATCGAGTATTGCGTCGTGGGTATCAAAAACTACGAGAGACTTTCGGTCTCACAAACACCCACACCCGAAACAAATACCTGTGTTTCACACAAACATTTGTCTCGGTGCGGGAGTCGAATCCGCGGCCTCTCGTTTCACAGCCAGCGTCTAACCAACTGCCCTACGGAGGCTGTCAAGATTTACTGTTAATATTCTTTCAAGATTGGTGCTATCACATTTGAGACAAATCAGTTTTGAATGTTCGAACGCGATGTGAATGGCAGTTTCGGCTTAGCAAACAGACATATTATAGCATCTGACGGCAAGTGCAATATTGCCCATAGAGGGTAACGTTATTCATAAACAATTTTAAAACCTATTTTAGTTATTGAATGTTTTGTTTTCTTCGCTCAAATTAAAGTCAAAAGTCGTTCGAAAAGGACAACACATTCGGTAACTAAAATAGGTTTCAAAGACTGTCTATGAATAAGTTCGTAACAGTTTGCAATTGACAATTAATTACCTATTGCTGTTTAACATTAGTTATTATGTAATTTACAGTTTTGATCACCCAAATAAGTAGCAGGGTACATGAAGCATACAATAATTTATAAAGTGGATATTTGTATATTTTTATTTATGCTTTTAGTTTTTTTTTCTTTTTCATTTTGCGCAAAATAGCATTTCTAGGAAAAACAGTTGCATGATTCCTAGTAGCATTGTCTAAATCTGCCGTATACTATTGCAGTGGTGAGTTTGTGAAGATATCTTATTCTGTTAGGAGCTAAGATGAGGGATTCGACATTCTCAATCAACAACAAAAACAATTCGAAATCGTTTTTAAGGAGCCAGCCAAAATACGGTACGATTTTTCTTAAGATACCAAATTCAAAAGCGATACGGCATGCGGAACTTTGAATAAGTGTACCTGAGTGTAAGTACATATAGGCGAGGTAACGAGTCGCGGACTCCTTTGATCTCGCCGCCATCCGCGTCTACTTTGCGTTTCTTTGAGAACTGATTGAGCGCAGTACTCTGTGTGCATACGAAAACGTCTGGGCCCCAACTCTTAAGGATTTACGACATTTTTGTATGAAAGAAACTGTTTGCGTTCCAACGACTTTGCGGTGAACGAGCGTGCTTAGTGACCTGTATTAGAAAATGTATGATTTAAATTTAATTTTAACGATTGCAGAATTTGTATTCAAATGTTAATATGTTATGCCTCGTACTCACAATGGCAGCAGCATTGGCCGCTTAAAACGATGACACCTAGTCGTCTATCTTCGCCAATGTTTGGTGACGTCAGAACAGGCTAAGCAGTGTTAAAATCAATTCGCGAAATTCCAAATTATATCGTGACCTATAGTATTCCCAAATGTCAACAATCAACATGTGTATATAGGCTGTGAGTTATAAAGGCTATGTCGAATAAAACGCACCGCAAAGTGAAATCAAGCATTGGAAATCGTCAATCCTTGAAACCGAGTGAAACCAGCCACAGTTGAACGGGTCCCGGTTATATTGCCATACATAAAAGGAGTCACGGACAAGATTGGCTACATCCTGAAGCGTGCTTCTATTAAAACATACTACAAGCCGCCTAAGAAGATTAGTCAATTCTTACCACCTGTCAAGTGTCATATACCTTTGCAAGAACCGGGAGTATATAAAATAGATTGCGACTGTGGCCTCTCTTACATCGGCCAAACCAAACGAAGCATAGGGACCCGCGTAAAAGAACACATAGCTGACGTCAAACACCGACGCTCAACGAAGTCTGCAGTTGCTGAACACATAGAGGAAGGCTCCAAGCATTACCTTCGCTTTGACCAGCCCCAAATCCTTGCCAAAGAACACCGTTTCCTGCCCAGGATGTTTCGCGAGGCTATTGAAATTAAAAAACATCCAAATTTCAATAGAGAAGATGGCTTGAAGCTTGCACCATCATGGGATCCAATTCTACATTTAATTAAATCGGAACCCAAAAGACCAGCTGCCAGACCTCAAGACACAGTGAGCTCCTTCTGCGTAGATCGGATCGCAAATTTAAATTAACTTTTTTAATTTAATAATTATAAATTAAGGGTAGTTTAATTGTAACAGTCACTGAGCGGATGACTAATACCTCAGTCCGCCCCGTGACCACGAAAGCTGTAAAGTAATCGAAACGTCGGGAAGTTAAAAAATGTAAAAATTAAACCAAATCGCGATAAAATCCGTATAAAATAGTTTTATTTCAATATATAAAACAATTTTTGTTTGTATATTCTGTACACGCCTTGCATAAAACTATACAGTCTGATATCATAAAAGTAGCCTGCGAGATGAAGTCGCAAACGGGAGAGTGCATTGCCGCATTCCACTGAGTGAAATTGGTGCGAGCTCATCGCGAGACTAGAGTGTCTTATATATCATGCTCGCAGTGTTTCTTATCTTCCTTATCCTTAATCTGTTGTGCTGTGCTCGGCAGAGGGTTATGATAAAGTTAATAACACTGAGATGTTTGAGATTGGGCTTATGCACACTAAGGGTTAGATAATATTCTGATAAGACTAGCTGATTTGTTAATCATGTTTTAATAGGTAATAAAACAATGATTTAACGGATTTACACATCCTTTAACCCTCAGTTTTCTGATAAACTCAAGGTATTAAAGACAAACATGAAACACTAGAAATCAGATTATACGCATCAACTACGAATAAAACCTTTAAAATTCCAAACGCACAAACAGTAGCCGTAGATCTATAAAGTTGGAACGTTAGCGAAACGGTTTGAGCATTATTTTCAATTCCGCATTTCAGTAAGCTGTACACAAACGCACCGCAAACTCACAAATGTGCCCTTACAATATCCACAATGACCGACTAATTTCCAGTTATGTAATAAACGACACACCAAACAGAGCCGGAACGTACCGTTTCTACACAAGTGCTATGCTATTGCATAGTTTGCTAATAGATTTATTTATTTGTTTTTAACAAATTGTATAATTTTATGTTCTACCCACAAAGCGGTCAGACGATCTGGTAAAGGTCGCGGGACGTCGCTGAATGCAGGCTGCCTCATACAGGTCACTGTGGAAATCGTTGAGGTAGGCCTATGTTCAGCAGTGTGCTTCCTTTGGCTGATGGATGATGACAATTTTAAACAACCTCTATGACCGCCTAAGGGCTTTTTCTCCCAGTCAACGTCCATACAACACCATGAATTACAAAGCAATGTTCGTTACTCCACTGTGCTCACTATTCTGGGACATAAGAAGTTAAGTCTCATTATGTCCAGAAGTTACTCTGGCTACAATGTCTTTTAAACCAGAACACAACAGTGCATTTACACTGTTGTTTGTCTGACACCTACAACCGGTAAAAATAGAGGAAGTACACATTAGAGGAAGACACAATTACTACTGGAACAAGGTTACTATGTTTCCCTTATATTTTTCTACCCCAATTGGCTCATCCGCTACATCGGGAAGGGTATTCTCAGTGCCTTCTATCTTTAGATAAATGGAGTGAGAAATAATACTGCTTGCTTAATTCGTCATCTGTCACAACCAGGCGCGCAAGATTGGAGGAGATATCGGATTTCAATTAAAAAGGATAATTTACTGGCTTATACACTTTTTTATTCTCAATTAGCTTTAGCTTTATTAGGTCAAGGCCGAGCCAAGTAAATACCCTCACAGTGATCTCATCTCCAAGTAGTAGAAGTATTTGATGAAATCATTTCAATTATCTAAAGAAACTTCTATCTTGGATTTATTTCATTTTCATAAGTGATAAGGGACGTAATGGAATACTATTCGATAATCAAAATAATATTGTTTTGTTATGAGCTGAGATACTTAAAGAAAATTTCATACAATTCTCCAGATACTCCACTTAGACCATGTCGTTGCAGACATTTGACGGGGAAGTCTATCTTCGAAATGAATCCAGCTTTATGTAAGAAATATATTATAATAAAGCAAGGACTCAGTGGACATTGTCTTTACGACACTTATGAAAGCCAAACAAGGGGTGGAAAGGGCCTTGGAGGAAGGAGGTAAATAAGACAATTAGTGAGGTACCCGCGCGTACAAGCCAACTCTTTGTTTTCCTGTCAATTGTGACTAGCCTTGACTTGCTGCTTCCGTTGGACTTTTATTAAAATTATTTTTATACCGATGTTTTGTTGTTTTTTTGTGAAAAGCAGCAGTGAACCTGATTGATAAATCGCATACCGAAGAATCGAGTCCAAGACACACACATCCTACTTTTAAAAGTTACACGTTTATTCAAAATTGATTATATCAATTACTAGGAGGGTGGGGGGGAAAAGCGTCGTGAGAAAACCTTTCTGTACGTACTACAAGAATTTTAAAAACATGATAAAATATGCAAATCTGCACTAGAACAACCCACCGATGCCTGATAAGCAAAAATAAAGGAAACCAGATGGAGATCCGACAAACGAAAAACATCTAACAGTCACTCAATACTTTAAAGGCTCAGTTGCATTTAAAACTTACTTTGACCATATCTTTAATTTTGACAATGTCATCGCCATACATTTGTGACGTATTTGCTAATGTCCCATACATTGACGTTTTCAGAGTCCAAGTTATGAGCACAGTTAGTTTGGTCAATCGGGCCTAAGAATTTATAAGTACATCCCTGATACCTAAAAATGTATTGTACAAAATATATTCAGATAAATCAATTCATTACGCACTGAACCAACTAGGTTTACCAAACCATTTCAATATGTGGCTTTGTTCTTTTCCTGCAACATCCATTAGTTTAAAAACCTGTCTATCCATCAATTGATACTCGGCTGCAATGACAATAGAATTTAGATAGTTCAATTCGCCACCAATTCAATTTGTCAGTAAATAAATAGTGAGATGGGGCTCATGACTAGTGTAAGTTTTTATCACGCTTTTATTAGCTTCGCCTGTATGTATGAAGTCCATTTCCTAGCATTTCAAAACGTCTTGATTGACTTGAAATTTGTCAAGAACCGTTGACAGTACAATAATTGAAAAATTATGTGACATTACCGGAACCATCAGAAAATTATTTTTTGAAAAAAAAAATTAATGTATAATTTGCGAACAGCTGCCCTCCTCTGGTAAGATAGCCGTTGATATTTCTTGTTATTGCTATGACGAATAAATAAGCTGAGAACCGGAGGTAGGAAAGGACAACACTGGAACTCAGGACATCACACTGACTGAAGTGGTCATCGAGGTGTCTGGGCCCATCACACCAGGACAAGCCGTTTCTAATCCATGCCAAACACGTGGCCTCGTATTTATGAACCTTGCAACAGTACCACACATCTATGTATACAGTAGGTAACTACTATTTACTAGTTACTTCAAGCCTGTAGTTATTCTTTGGTAACTAACTCTATAATAAGTATTCGTCTCATTTCAAGGTATTGAGAGGAGTGTACATTGGGTATGTTTACATTGTATACGTGTAGAAACTAACCTTGACAGAATTCCGGCTGATATAACAAATTGTTTTTGTTTATTCCCCAGATTAATCGCACACTGCGGGAGGAAATCGCTCGTGTAGCGGAAAAAGCCTTTTCGGTTGTTTGTTTAAAATTATAATTTATGTTTTATGAGGTATATTTTAAAGGGAACGAACAAATTGCGTTTGTTTTCATATTTCGCGTCGAATGGTGGTAACTTTGATACTAATTTTTGTGTTCTTTAAATGAGAATTATAGCCTTTTTTTAAGTAATTTATTGTGCAAATATGTTTACTACCGCTTATTAGGGTAGGTGCAATAAGACGTGATAATATGTAAACTGTAGTCTAAATACATATTTTTCTGCTGCCTGTCCCTAACCCATACTTACATGACGCATTATGACTTTTCAGTCTTGTCTTGCCTAAGGTTTCAACTCACGAAATCCAGATTACACAGCTACCACCTGGCACTTTAGATATAATTCCCTTACATCGTTTTCTTCTTCAAAAGACAATCCCATGCAAGCTCATCACCCACAATAGCTCCATAAATAAAAGTAAACACACAATCCCCACAACGTCCAAAGCAACAGATAACATCAATGTATCTACTACATCGCCTGATAGAACGATAAGTTGACCAACCGACAATGAGATATAAACTAGACCGCTAGCCAGCGATGCTATCACTACTGTTTGCGAGAAAAGTGGTAGAATATAAGAATTGTGATACGAAACAACATGAACTTCACAAGAATAGAACCATCTAGTTAAGCAGTTTTGTGGGACATTGCATTGGGATTTCAGCTTATTTTTTTATTAATAAATAGATAATAATTTTAATTTTAATTGGTAGATCGTTGTCATATAAATAATAATTATTTTATGACTCATATAGTAATGGAAGGGGGTAAATCATATTTCCCCTCCGGCCAATAGAAATGCAGAAGCAAAGCTTTACTTTTCATCGGTTTTCCATGAGACAGTAGGAACCTCCCAATCAAGGCGTGTCATGTATACTGTAGCTTTAACGAACTACATCAAAGCTGTACCACGAGTCACGTGTTTATTTAAAGTTAATTATCGCTCACTTTAAAGGCGGGTGAAAACATCGTGAGGTGTACATAATTTAGAGTACCTCGCAAGTATTTCAAAATAGTATAAAATTTACCAAGGCAAATGTTACTAATTACATATGTACATTATGTCATTAATTACATACGTATATTAGCCTAGGTACTAATTAGCTAATTTACGGAAGGATTCTTTTTTTATACTGCCAATACAAAGTGACATCGCCGGTTGAAACAATCACGTCTTATTGTACAGCATCCGTGGCGCTGTTGGTAAGACGCCGGCTGTGAAACGAGAGGCCGGTTTGATCACCGCACAGACACAAATGTTTGTACAAACCACAGGTATTTGTTTTGGGTCTAGGTGTTTGTGAGACTGAAAAGTCTCTCGTAGTATCTGATACCCACGACACAAGACTCGATCTTAGTGTGGACAAGACTATGTACGTGACTGTTGCATATATTTATTATTTATTGTATCCTGATATATACAACATGAGCTCGAAATGAGAAACATTTCCGTGTATCACTAAGACGACTCCTCAACCGCTGTCTAGAGTCACTATACGAATATAGAGAAAGTGCTTCACTGATATTATCAGACATATTTTAGTTAAAATTATTAAAGTCAGCCTTGTATGCCTTAACATGTATATTAAACATAGACACATAACTTTAATCAAAGTTCAAATTTTCCCAAAGCGAATTTAATTGAATTCAAGACAGGCTAAACCACGCGCCAATGCCGTCACAAGGTATCGCAGAGCAATTATCAACGATCGATAGAACACCGGCAGTATTATTTGCGTGGAAGCAAGCCAATGTAATTACCTTACGATACGACCTCTCACCGGTGTTACTGTGTCAAATTCTCCAATTTTGCCCTAACCTCGAACAAGCCTCGACGGCGTACAAAGGACTAATTGTCAACTAACCACTATTCTGTCACGATGAACTTCGATTTTTGCATGTGTATTTTGGAGTGATGACAGCTGTTTTCCAGTTTGGTAGTGATGAAACTGTGGTTTATAATATTAATTTTGCTTTAAAAATGGTTGAAACTAACTTCATCGGATAGTATAATCTTTAACTCAGGCATTCTGCTACTAGTTCCGTGTAATTAGCTATTAATATGTATCGTCAAGGCGTTGAAATAAAATGAAAATTATAAACCTTCCTTAGTCAATTCAAAAACAAATACGCATACCATTTTCACCACAAATAAATTATAATTTATTAGTCCTAAAGTACAGATTCATTATTATTCATTAATGTAACAACTTACGCTAATAAATCTAAGAACGTCACAACATCTTGCATACCGGGAGAAGTTCCACCGCTGCAATAACTTAATGAACTTATTGTATCGATACCAACTTTATTCCAGCATTGTTGAATAGTTATTGCAGAAATGTATGCAAAACTTTCCACTGGAATTTGTATAAAATTAACATGATTTACTGGCTGTTAATATAAGCAAATATTCAGATAGAAGTTGAATTAATTGCTTGAGGTTCATTTATAAGTGATTGATTTCGATGTACGCAATGTTTGTCGTATGCGAGAGTTCGTCTAGGTTCTACCGCATTGTCAATATCTGCCGCCAAGGATGTGTACTGTTGTGTTCCGGTTTAAAGTACATTCTAGCCATTGATTACAAACAACACTCAATGTCCTGGGGCGACGAGCTCAATGCGATGCCATACAGCGCTTAGTAGTAGGTCAGTTCTGTTTAGCCTTGGTAATATTTATGGTTAGGCGCGACGCTTGTCATCAGACCAGTAGTCTGCTAGACTCATCATACTTTCTGATAAAAATGTGTCAAAGGGATATCAACTGCATTATTTTTTTGCTATTTCATTTGGTTAATGAGATTAATGAAATAAAAATTAGTGAGCAAAATTTCAAATATATCCAACTTTTTGAAGTGCTCGAAAATCAAGTTTAAAGATTCCGTTACATGCTTGCAAGCGAAGGTTATAATAATTCTGATCCCGAACTAAGATCGAATCTTGTGTCGTGGGTATCAGAAACTACGAAAGTTTTCGATCTCATAAACACTCAAACCCGAAACAAATACTTGTGGTTCACACAAATACTTGGCTCGTTGCGGGGATCGAACCCGCGGCCTTTCGTTTCACAAGCGATGTCTAGCCAATTGCGCCACGGATGTCAGCATTAGCATTTCTCTTTTTCCTTCTACTGACACTAAGTCAAATCGCAAAAAGCAATATTACTTCTACAAGCGTACTGTAGTAATCCTATTAATTTGCATTGTTGATTTGTGGTTTATAAGACGGTAGACTGAGCATCGGTCACACCATAAGGAAATGCGAGTGAAATACGGTTCTGCTAACATCGATCGCACAGCTGATGTAGCTGTCTAAAACCGCCTACGCCAGATAGGCATGACCGACTAATACCTCTTAGGAATACTAAGCCACGTGGCCTTTGCATTGAAATACAATTTTCCGTACTGCTGATGCAAAATTGGCTTTATAATAAGAAATAAACTATTGTAAATGCGGGTGTAGCAATACGTAGCAATAAGTAGGCCAATTTTGTTTCTTTTTTATTAGAGGCTGGTTAAAGTGCGGTAGTTAGTTGTGTAAAGACACATTTTTAAATTCAAATTACTTTTAATCCGTTGTTATAGGTAAGTATTTATACCTATATGTTATTATTATAATTTAAATAAACTATTAATCGATCTGGGTTTTATTCTGGGCTTTGGACTTATATTTTTACTATGAAAAACAATATCCATAGCCTTCCAAAGGCTATAAAAATATGGAGAATTTCTAATATATTTTATTTTTATTTTGAGCACGCTCTAACCACATGCTCATATTTCCGCGAACATTTTTCCGTAATATTTGCCGGCATAAAAACAAAATCGAAACAGTAGCGATATGCTCCGATATTTGGCGATTTTTAATTGTTTTTACTATAAAACCAAAACAAATTGCAATGATACTCGATAGGTCATTCCGCATGAAAAAAATACTATCGCATTTTTTTTACTTTTCGTAGTAAATTCGTTTTTAGAGCTATCTTTTTTTACAAACTGTTTTGGCAACGCGTGTACGCTGAAATAGTGGTTAGATGTATATTACAGTGTGACCGCAAACTACTGACCATGTTTGATTTTCTGCCAAATATTAGGGGAATGTCACATTAACGAAGATACTATTCGAGAACAAAGAATATTATTAATTAAAAATATGAATTAAAATCGTATACTAACTGTTGCCGACTGACTGCTGCTGTAGCCACTTTCAAGTGCTTAATTAAATATCCATATATTTTTCAATATCGCTTATAATAATTACTTTGAAGCACTTGCCGATCCATAAACAGGTTCATCTGAACCTACTATGATATTGTATAGTTGTTCATCAATCTTCCTAGCTTGCTTTATGTTAACTGCATTTGTATTCATCTTTTTTAATTATTACATTCGTGTATCGGACTGCACGTACGAAATAAACCTATGAAACATAATTACATATTATCAAATAACTTCTTTGTTAATGTCTTGTCTTAAAATGTATTTGATACTCCGCTTAAATAATATAATACCTCAGTTCTTTACAAATACTAGTGGTTTTTTTTTTCTTGTGCACTTTATTGACCGTTGCAGCGTAGTGGACGACCCTGCGGTGAAACGAAAGCTCGCGGTTTCGATACCAAGATAAATAGTTGTTTATTTTCTGACTGTGAGACTGAAAAGTTCTTCATGGGTCTTATGTACGCCACAAGACTCGTATTTTACGGGGGAATTAGAATTATAATATGGTATAATCTTTGTCGTTATAACGTATTAGGCTGTAGCTTATAACATATAGAATACAGGTGGACGTAACCCTTACACTCAATACAGTCACCAATTTTTAGATTTCTAATTTTGACAATGATGGCCTTACAAAGTTCCAGTCCCTATTTAACCACAAAGAACGAATTTTCCAAAATTCTTATTTAGTAGTTTATGTTTAACTATTGCCTGTGACAATCCTCTAGATGTATGACGCTTCCAACAAATCGCTGTTAGATTTTTAAGTGGTAATCGAGCGAGTAATTAAGCGAGTACTTTTCTTTGACTAAGAACGGTGAAAAAATAACCCATGTAAGTTATAAGGGATTCCTACGCAAAATGTCATGTTTTTAAACTCCCTTGTACTGGATATGTTCTCTATCAGCCAGTCAGAATTTTTGGCACACATTTACAGACGCACATATTATGCAGAGCAAACTTTTAATGTACAAACAGCTGATCAGCTCGCGCACCTCATGTCGCTCGTGTAATTTCGATGAACACAACACACCACCGCCTGACAGATGCCAGTTGTACAATCATTGTCACCCGAACTTTGATGGTAGTTCAATTATTATTTTAATATTATAACCCAAACATATTTATGACATTACATAAAAATAAAATAAAGACACCAATACAAAAAAATACTCGAGAAACCTACTACAATCTACATTTTATCATTTTTAGCTACATAATATATTAATTAATGTACATATTTAGCAACTACATGCTACTCGCGTTCAGTGACTTTTGTAACCTTAAATTTGTTATGCTCGATTTTGTGACCGAAACTGGTCAGCAACTTATTTAGCTTTAGGTTTATTATTACAACTTCTGGTATTTTGGTGTGTTCATCAACATTGTAGTCTCTCAGTCAGGGTTTTAAGTGTCTATTTAATGAACAGAGCAATCAGAAGATTAGCTCGCGTACCTGATGTCGCTGTAATTTCGATGAACACAATGTTAGCGCAGTGCCGCCTGACAGATGGTAGTTGTACAAATCACTGTCGCCCGAACTTTGAATGGCATGTTGGAATCTGTTTCATGTCCCACTTTGCTTTGTGATTGATTTACTGAGCCCGAGCGGTATTGTGCCCATAAATCTTGCTTAGATTTATAACAAACAATTTATGTATCGAACGGAACCGTTTACATTTTTTTCGGGTAAAGGAAGTTGTTGGAAGGATTTGTATATTTTTGTCATGAAATAGGCTTGTTTAAAAAATTTGCTCAATAGTTATTTTTTTTAAATATGTTTATTTGCTTGGTAAAATGCACCAAGACCAATGTTTTTGTAAACCATAAGCATTTGTTTCGGGTCTGGGTGTTAGTGAGACCGAAAAATCTCTCGTAGTTCCTTATACCCACGACAAAAGACTCAACCTTAGTGTGGAGTCAGGACTATGTACATGACTGTTGGGTGTTTTAAAAAAAATACATACTGGTTTCTCATAGGTCGATACTCTATAAGCCTCTGATATGCTTACCATCAGTCGTCAGTATCTTTGACGTGCCAGTATAAAGAAACTTCGTAATAAGTGGATTGAAGTTTCACGAATACTTATTTCGGTTCTGAAAATGATGGAAGCCTTATGTGAAACGTCTATTTATAAGAATTAAACGTGTTGATATGCAGCATATTTACAATGGAAATTCTTTGAAAATATATTACTGAAATACGAGTCTTTGAGAACTTGTATGTTGTCTTTCACGCGAAATTAACTTAATAAGTAAAATAATATATAAAGGTTGACAGACGACGTTATTAAGATTTCTGGAAATCGTAGGTACAGGCATTAGTAGACTTCTTGTGGCTGTAAGAGAAGATAAATAGGAGTTGGAAATAAATGTTATAGTAATATATTTATTGTTATTGTCTCCAAAAACATTGTGATTCTTTAACTAGTGCTCAGTTAAATTATTTTCTCGTAAGTTATTCAATCTAATACAAAAGAAAATTCCCAATATTTCAGTGGAATAACCTTAAGCCAAGGAGATTACCGAGACACTGGAAATAATTTAAGTAAAACATTGCTATATATAATAGATTAAAACAAATAAGACAGCGAGGATAAAAAAGCCTGAGTTACGACGAGCAATGCTCATCCAAGACACGTTATGAAATAGTAAATTGCATTTACAATGTTTTATTGTTGAGTCGTGCTAGCAAATATTTTGCTGTGTTCAGCAACAAATGCTGTAAATATGTTTGTAAAATCAAAGAAATATATGAAATTGGTATTGTAAGTTCAAATATAAAATGATTTATCGGGTTCATACGCTGTGGAACATTTTCTTGTCTGAATTTATAACATCTGCTTTAAATGTGTTTAGTATTCAAAAGCGAATGCCGACGCGACGATTTGCGAGTTATATAAAGATTTATAAACGACGCGTGTAATTCACAATTCACATATAAAATCGCGAAACTAAATAAAGACGACTCGATAAAACGAATATGTCTTCAAGAAACCTGCATACCTTTGAATTCTTCATATGAATTTCGAACGATTCGAATTTCGAACTGCCTCGGTGGCGCAGTTGTACTACGGTATGATTGCAAAGCTGACATCCCGGGTTCGAGACCCGGGTCAGGCAAAGTGGAATTGGATTTTTATATTCATTAACATATTGTAGGGAAGGCATTTGACTTTAATCTCATCTGATGGAAAGTGAGGATTAATTCTACGTTGTGATTCTCTAGCCAATTGACTGCACTTCCTTTACAATCAAGTACATCGTACTCACTGTCATACCAAAGCAGAACAAAACCACAAAACAAAAGAAGATTAACTTTATTGTTTCAAATATAATAACAAAGAAGCTTATAATATTCGTCGACGGCCACGTGACTAAATACAAGCATCTTGTGTTAACAAACACCTCGGTCGGTAACAGTTAATTAAGTCGGGATTCATGCCGTGACCTAAACTTTCGGGTAGGCGTAACTTCGCACTTTTCAAAGGATTCAGAGGGACTGAAAGACGTTTCCTTAGATAACTCATTAAAAACAAATTTCGGAAATCTTTACAACCTTTTCTTATCGGTTAACTTTTGTACTGAAAAGAATAGCTGCCTGGCTGTAGTGCTTAATGGTCTGCTAATATTACTTTACTTTATTAATTTATCCTGTAAGTCTCAGATGTAAGTGTTAGTTATGAAAAATTACGGCCTTCAATTGGATTACTTAACATATGTGTATTTAACAGTATTTATCCTTAAATAATGAAGTCAATAAATAATTTTCTATGCAAGTTGTTCAAACCGCCAACATATGTATAATTAAAGTGTCCGCTCAATAGCTATTTTGTAATTTAACAACATAACTATTTTATATCAACTACTGTCAAACACAGACATTTTAAGTAAGCCTATTAAAGGCCGTAATTCTTTATAATTAACACTCACGTCTGAATTATATAACACATCTATTGATAAGATTTCTGTCTAATTGACATGACCGTTCCAGAATCTTCCCCGATTATTTTACATCGAGCAAATCATTTCGTTCCGATACAAAACTCTCAATTACTCGACCAGAGCATCTAAATAAAAGTTTCAAAATCCACAGTAAAAAATCAACGATGCGACAAATTCATAGTAATCCCGTAAAATATTGTTACAATATTAAATCAGTCAACTTGAGCTTCTAAGAGGCTCAAACAAAGTGTCAAGTGACATCAACGTCCCCGTGTGTACTTCCGGGTAATAGTTTGTCGCGGAACTTGCTCATGATATATTAAATAAATTATGAAACCTTTTATGTTTTGCTGTTGAGTTACTTTAAATTTGTTAAGTGCAAACTATGGCAACATTTCTATGAAAATTCAAGACAAAAATACACGCAGAATCAAAAATGTTTGAAGGTTGTTCCTTTTATAGCTTTTCATAATTAAAAGATTCTTGCAGTAGATATCATTTCTGCAATTTCAGCATATTTTCACCTACATAAAAATATTTAGTCGTCCGCGATACAAGAACGTATTAATTTTTTGCGCTCATCTTACCTGATACAGGCACATCAATCACACATGTAAAGGATCGATCCACGAACTTTCTAAAAAGGCGTCACTATCTCCCTCCAACTCCGGTCTCAAGTGACATGACTTTGATAAATTATTTGCGATGAAAACGCTTCGCGGCGAAATGTGTACTCTATCTATTATTCAAAACACCGTGATTGCCGCCACTTAAATTTATAATGGCTGTTTAATGTCGTGCCGCACTACCTTTGGCAACTTCACGGAAATTTACATCAAATCGATGCAATTTCTGTACATTGTTTTAGTTTAATTTTTTTTATCATGTCGCTAATTGGAGCAATAATCTTTAATTATTGATGAAGTGTTCATGATTCTGTAATGGGTGGATGTGATTTTAAACTAATTATCATTTTATGTTAGATGACGTTACAGTTAAACGAGTACTGACATGCTCGAAGTATTTCGTTGATATTACTAAGCTTTTGTCACGCGAGGTCCAATATAGCACAGAGAAAGACAAAGTTTGGTGGGGAAATACCTGTCTTGTCGATGTTGCCAATTAGTTATTATGGTAGCATGACGCTGAGGTTTCTAATTCAATTTCTATTAAGGCTTCTGAATGTACCACAACTTTGTACTGAAGCTTAAACCTCCTTGCAACTGGAGAAAAGCCTAGGTCCTCAATGGAACACATATATTGGCTGTCATTATATTATCATGAATATTCTACCAAAAAGGGAATATTCACCCATAAATCGCCTCTCCAAGAAACTCAGCGACTTTTAAAAGATATTTCCCATATCGGGAAGTAAGACACATTGATGGATGTTTGATGGAAAGATACGCGAGTGATCTGCTATCTGTGCCACTCCGAATTGCAAATGCGACGGATTTACCAGCTCCAGACATCCACGTGTAGATTTAACTTCAAAGGTGAAATTCAATTTTAAAATTTTCAAACTCACACCATCCACGAAGTTTTTATTACTTTTCAACTGGGTTGGTACTTCATGCATCGCTAGGTTTTGTATAAATTATTTAAATTATTGGGAGTAACCAACACCCGTCAGCCACGGGAAGTCCACTTTTGAACATAGGCCTCTCCCACAGATTTTTATTGACCGGTTATTTTTATTTTTAAGGATATCTTAGAAAATGTATAAATATTTTATTAATTATAATTAATAAAATTAAAACTATATTCACGAAATACCACATAAATATCACAAGACACCTGAAATATTACAGTATTTATACCTTTTAATTTAAAATGCGCAAATAAACTCAATTACTTAAACTCCGACGTATTTTACTTGAATTCAAAGCTTGGCGACGTCGAACACCCAGATGCACCGACAATAAAGCCGATGCTACGTGTATCTTCCAATATAAATTAAATTCACGCGAGTTTCCAGTTCACAAAGCGAGTAAATGAGCTATGTAAGCCAACTAACAGTTCATATAACCTCTACATTAAACGTGATTGGCTTGTCGTGCGCTAAATTAAAAAGCAAATTGTTTGAAGTTAATATGTATATGATGAAAATTAGCTCATAAGTTCATACATGCGGCCAGTAATTATCACTAACTGACGATGGAATTACATCGACCAGCAAGAGATAATTAATTATACAGGGTATATCAAGACCGCGCCCGAAAACGAAGCCAGGAGGTAGTATTAGTGATATCAAACACAATGCAAGTAAAAATTTTACAAACAAAATCGTCAATTTTTTTTTTTTTTTTTACATATCGTCGTATCTGAGTGATTAATACATAGTTTTTCTAAAATAATGACGTACATCGCTTAATTTTTAAACACGCAATGGTACGTAAGGGTGTAAATTACTATTTTTGCAAAAACTAGGTATTTACCCCTCAAAAACAATGACTTTTAAAAAATTGTAAAAAAAACACCGACGCTTATTTTGCAAAATTTTTAGTTGCATTGTGTCTGTAGCCGCTAAAACTACCACCTGGCTTCGTTTTCGGTCGCGGTCTTGATATACCCTGTATTATTATTATTGATACAGAAAATTATTTGTATCGACGTTAGGGGTTGCCGACAACCTGCAATTGGTTTGTATCAATGAAACTAATAATTGGCGCTCCACGATTGCAGATCTAATTTTAGCAGGTCGTTACTTTTATTTCACTTTTAAAACTTTCATGTTCCTGAATCTCTAAATCTAAGAACAACTATACTATAATTTAGGAACGACTGCCTCGGTGGCGTATTTGTACTACGGTACGACTACAAAGCTGAGGTCTCGGGTTCGAATCCCGGGTCGGGCAAAGTGATATGGGTTTTTCTATTAATTATCAGCCCGGAGTCAGGAATTTGTGCCCGATGTGGCGGTAGGCTCGCCCCCTATCACATCATGGGACGGAACATACAAGGCGAAATGTGGGTGTCCTGGTGGCGCCTCTGCCTACCCCTTCTAGGATAAAGGCGTCAGTTTATGTATGTATGTAAAAATGTTTAAACTATCCCTCGTGGCAACACAATCATTATATGTTACTTGCACATGAATTGAAGTTGATTCTGGCGGATTTCCTGCTGCGGCGCATTTCCTTTCACCTCCTGCATGCTCGTGAGAATTTCAATGAACTGTATCCTCACATTCTTGTGTGTCCGTTAGCATAAATTGACCATAAATATGTACCTTTGTTGTGGTTTCATAGATAATGATGTTGTGTCTTTGTATCCTTTTAATAGCTTGTTGAAAAGTGTTCTGAATTCCACGTCACAATGAAAGTATGAGTGACCTACAAAATGGGTCATTATATTGAATCTATATTGCATCTAATTATATGTACATTGATGAACAGATAAAGTATTTACTATCTTGCTGGTCGAGTATGCGGGTTGCCCGCAGTCGAATATATACTGAATTCAGGAACGTGACACACTTTCCTGGGTCACTATGCCTTGTGTCTAGTATACGGTGACCGATATCCTTCTGACGGTAATATTACATTTTCGACAGGAAAAAAATTAAAAAAAAAGTTTTTTAATTGGATGTTCAGTTTTTAGTACGTCCCCTGCAATATTCATAATCACACTATAAAGCGAAAATCGCACCCTCCGCATTATTTTACTCTGTCAATGGCTTTACACAACCGACCCTTGCCTCATATAAATAAAAAATAATTCCAATTAGTGACACCTTCAAAATGCGATTAAAACAAGTTAAAAACCGAATTGTTCCTAGGGGAAGTTATTAAGAGCTAGTTGGTCAAGTCATTTGCAGCGTCTTCCCCCAACTTTAATTTACTTTAAGGCATCGACTTTAGGTTTTATAAAAGGGTTGTGGGGTGGTCACTGAGCGTGGTCCCAGTTAAGTGGTGCTTTGTGCAGGCCACCGCGTGTAAACCGCCCGGCAAAGACTCGCTTGCATTTCATTTTTTCTTTCATTTTTATTTTCTCTAAAAGCTTTTACACAGGAACTGCGCTTTAATTAAACCTTTTCGTTTTGGCGGCAACTTAAATAGATGTAGCTGATTGCTCGATTCTGCAAACGGTTACGGCACGTGTGTTTTTATTTTTACAATAATGTATTCTGTTTGTGAACTTATTGCATGTAAGTTGTTTTGTACAAACCACTTTTCTGTGTTTATTTTTGTAATAATAATATTTTAAAATAATATGTTATACGTAGTTTAACTCCTTGTACTTTCTTTTTTATTTATGTACTATTAATAACAAAAACTGATCTATCAAAAAACTAATTGTTGTTCTTACATGAATTATGTGTTTTCGGAATAAAGGACAGTAGTGTTTACGACAAAATATTCCTAGTTATAACCCAATATTAAAGCACTTCATCATTTTTCTATAAAACAATGCTCTCTACTAACTACTATAGTTACATTTATTATGTTTACTAACCTTACCTTGGCACTTAGTGCGCGCGATGTTTCAATTTGCTAAATGACCCGGCAAACCCAAAAAGATTATAAAGCTGTTAAGCTGACATAACTCCTTTTGAATTCAGTATTTATAAAGGTGAAGGTGGGTGGTGTAATTGTTATATCATGCCCAAGGTAATGCATAGTGCACACGCAAATGTACATGCAATGTCGCGTCGTTTGCTTTTCCTACTGTCTATGAGTGGTCGTATCGCTAACCATTAGGCGAATGACATGTCTTGCCATTAATTGAAGTAAATAAAAAATCCTATTCATTGAAGTATTGGTGTTAAATATAGTTAACGCTTAGAATTGCACTATGCTAAATTGTTTGCAGATATATCAAGTCCCTTCAATAGAAGAATAGGATCGTAAGAGACCTTTAGTTACGGAACTATCGTTATTTGTGATCTGATCTGATATCTATCTATCTATTTCAGCCTATATACGTCCCACTGCAGGGCACGGGCCTACTCTACAATCGAGAGAATCGATTGAGAGTGGTTAGGCCATATAGTCCAGCACGCTGGCCTAGTGCGGGTTGGCGGACTTACATACCGTAGATATTCTTTAAAAATCGCTACGGTATGCAGGTTTCCTCACGATGTTTTCCTTCACCGTTAAAGTGCGTGGTGATTGACTATCAATACACACATAACTCCGAAAAGTCAGAGGTGTGCCCTGGGATTTGAACCCGCGACCACCGTGAACATGTAGGCAGCCGCGTCTGGTCCGTTACCAACAGGCCATAAATATAAAAGGTACATTTTGAACAACATATCGAATACTTTCCACGTGACATAGAAAATGAAAATAATTAGATCGCAGAGCTTTCCAAAGCTACATTGCACAATAAAGTAACATTGTAACTTTGCTGTGCATTAATTATCTAAGGTTCGATCCGCGTGATGGAATCTTAGCAATACCTTCTTCATTTGTAAACATCATTGTCTAGTATTTGATTCTCACTTTTGGTACTAGCTTAGGCTCTTATTACATCCCGAATTGAAACTCTCTTTAAAAGGATGTACTTTCTTTGTCCGCCCACACTTTTATATTTACACCCGCTATGTTATAAACAATACAAAGGGCTTATAATACTCGGTTCGCTCATCCATTTATTGATAATGGAATAACTCGCTCCACGCTTACAGAAATGCGATCTTCACTCTAGAATTGGATTATTCAAATGATCCATTTCAGACAATTTGTTTAGCTGTAACGAGTATTTTTAGTATATTGAATAAAGCTTTTTACCAACTGAGTTATATCAAGAAAGTATTTTTGTGGCGCGAAACCTCAATTTCAATCGATTATAAATTGAAAACTATACTTAAATGAGTGGAATATTCGACCTGACTGCAATCATGTTAAACAGTGTATAAGATCTGTAACAAAAGTTTATGATATTTGAAAATGTTCGGGTCTCGGTGCTGAGAAACTTACGAGTAAAAGTTTCTCGTAGTTTCTCAATTCTGACTCTCACCATACAATAATAAATTGTGATATATTAAAATTTTAATGTGGGCTCAGGATTACTATGTCTGTAACTTTTAGGTGTAATTATTATCATTATCGGAGTGGACAAAAGTCGTCGCGTTTCAGGATCGGCCAGTGTACATCCAATTTCAGGCAGATCAGAGTAATTGTCTTTCAGCGCAAATAAACTATAGCGTATTTCGCTTACCTTCAGGGGCAGTATAGACTCATCATGTTTCTCTAAAATAAATAACTACTATAACATCATTGAAACTCTGTGAATCAATTCAAGATTACTTTGTTTCTAAAAAAAACTGACTGCCTCGGTGGCGTAGTTGTATTACGGTACGGTTATAAAGCTGAGGTCTCGGGTTCGAGTCCCGGGTCGAGCAAAGTGATATTGGATTTTTCTATTCATTAACAGCCCGAAGTCAGGAATTTGTGCCCTATATGGCGATAGGCTCACCCCCTATTACATCGTGGGACGGAACATACAAGGCGAAATGTGGGTGTCCTGGTGGCGCCTCTGCCTAGGCGTGAGTTTATGTATGTATGTAAAAAGAATCTTTTTTCATTGTATATGGTTTAAATTGAATACATTTTCGCTCATTTTCTAACCTAAACAGCTGCTTTAAAATGAAGCAAGATTATAGAATTACAAAGTAGTTCAAACATGCATTTTAACCAAATGTAAGTAATGAAATCTTGTCCAAACATGTTTAACGTTTTCTTACTCCACTGAGCATAAATTAATTATTCTTCTCCCATTTTGTAAATGGAAAACAAAAAGGCATTTATTTAATTTATAGTTCTTCAAGCGTCTTGCAAAACATTTTTGTCCTTATTATTGTTTCCTTTCTGTTTGTCCTTTGTCCCTGTCTTCGTAATAGTAATTTCTAATATTTTTCTGTTGTTTTTTTTTCTTAAATAATATTTATTATAAATGTGTATTCTACGTCGCTTGGAGGTACTCAATATCGATAGGACTTTACGTACTATTAAATAGTTTTCATAGCAAGATTTGAACACTTATAGTCGTAAATTATAATTATCTTTCGTTGGAAAATTCAGACCAGATGGGATTATTACACGAGGTGTCATTGTCATTTCCAAGTTCCTCAGTCACAATACAAGTATTTTTCACATTCACTCGAAGCAAAAAATCTTAAAAATAGAAATGTCGTTGGCGCCTTTGTTTCGAGTGCTTTCTCTAAGATGGTTAAATGGCGGACCGTTTTAAAAGGAAGCAAATTTTCCCAAACTTGCCTGAATCTTATTGAAGCCAACGAGTCGCTCTCGACAAAGTTAGCGTTTCGAAATCGAGTTAAGATCCATTAACTATTCGCGGTTTAATTTTCTCTGAGATGAGGTTTTAATTCCACTTTTACTTGAAAGTTGTTTTCTTGGAATTTCTCACAACTGGTGTATTTATTAAAGATGAAAGGCGCTTATTTATGATAGAAAAACGAATGGAAATTTTATGTTAACCCCGTGTTAACACAGAATAAAGTAAATTACTCACGTCTTACGTTTCATGTTTCGTGAATCCTTTCAACTCGTTTTATTATAAAATAATGTAGGAGTTGTTCGCTAAATGTACGAGCGAAAAAATGTTTTTAGTACATTTTTATAACTTATGAGGAAATATTAAACGCAAAATAAACAATGGCGCAAACTGCGAAATGGACTCCGAGTAAATTCATGAATGAAATAAGAGGAATATCCAATCATCTGCGTCGGTGATGTAAGATTTGTTATAACATTTGTATTGGAATAACCTGAAATTATTTACACGTAAAGCAAATAATATATCAATCATTGTTATTAGATGTTTCTCTTAAGGTCTTTGCTAACCATTAATGAGGGGAATTATAACGGTAATCTTCTAAATAATTAACTTCTTGGTAGCACCTTTACTTCTTCGTTGAAAACACGGAATAGCATAATTATATCTAGTTGAGCTAAGAATGTAAATGTTTCATATCTATCACTTTTATATAAAACGTCGACAAATCCGTGTCACGATAGCCAAGTCATTAATTACGTTCAATTTAGACATTAATGAAGATATTCGTCTCTTTATACTTATATTATACTTATAGCGTAAATTCATATTGTCAGTAATATAATTTCAATGATATAAATTTAGCAATAAACTTAATAAGGGAAATTAAAGTAGGTATTATCGTTTTAATTCCATACACTGTCACATGAAAAAGTAAGGTATAAAAATAATTTTATTATTATTATCTAATTTAAATAGTGGAAGCATTAATCAGACATTTATGTAAAGTGCCATAAAGTAATAGAGCCGCCACAAAAAAACAGTAAATGCTAGTAGCAACTAGTACTGGGCCAGCGTCGAACTTCAAGAGCATTACGTAATTTCATAAAAACCCTGTGCAAAGATTCTCTCACTTAAGCGTTATTTACACGGACGGAGTAAGACACGGAGAGTTTCTCGCGGCGAGAATCGTATGCCATTATCGCAAGACATAACCGCCATAAGATTATCGTGTACTGACAATGTTGACACACACATACATACATACATACATACATACATAAACTCACACCTTTATCCCCGAAGGGTTAGGCAGAGGCGCCACTAGGACACCCACATTTCGCCTTGCATGTTCCATCCCACGATGTGATAGGGGGCGAGCCTATCGCCATATCGGGCACAAATTCCTGACTCCGGGCTGATAATGAATAGAAAAACCCAATATCACTTTGCCCGACCCAGGACTCGAACCCGAGACCTCAGCTTTGTAACCGTACCGTAATACAACTACGCCACCGAGGCAGTCTTGACGTCAATGTTGACACGATACAACTTTTTTTACATTCTTACGATAATCGCATCTTTGAGGCAAGAAACTATCCCCGTGTAAATGAAGCTTTACTCAGCCTATCTGCTGGACGTAGGCCTGCCCAAGTAAGCGCCAAACATCCCGATCTAGAGCATACTGCATAACGTATCCATCTATTTTTCGCATAAAATTTTTTGTTCTAATAATAAAAACTCCCTTGTACCTATATATAAAAACTATGTACAACAAAAAAGGTAATAAACAAATGATTTTAATACTCAATATTTTAAAAGTTAATTACGAAAATGTAAAAACAAGCGTAATAATAGCTGCTACTCGAATAATTCAAACTTTAAATATTGGATATAATTTACATCGACATTGACATTGTAACGTTATTTCCAGTGACTGACTCTTAATGCCAGGTACAACTTTCAGTGTGCGAATAATGGAATTTATATCGCGGTTTCATACTATTTAATATCGCTTTGCAAATTATTTGTAAAATACAGTAACGGCCGCCCGCAAAGTTTACAAATAGGGTAATGCGCAAATCAAATTACCTACATTTAATGCAAATGATTAACTCTTTCAATATATAATTAATGACTGAGCTATATTTTCCAATTGGTATTTTGGCATTGTGTAGGGTTATCTACTGTCCTATGTTAATTTCTCGGGCCGAGCAAAAAGCACTTACATGTGTAAGTGTATATTTGTAAAGTGTTATATTGGATTTTTCTATTCATTATGAGCCCGGAGTCAAAAATTTCACTATCACAATATCGTGGAATTGATTATACAAGACAAAGTGTGGGTGTCCTGGTAGCACCACTGCCTAACCCTTCTGGGCTTCTATGGGGTAAGTTTATGTATGTATGTATGATTTGTCCTTCCATAGATACTTTTGAGGCAAGAAATGACATCAAACAAGCAGCCTGCCAAAAATCCTTTGTTAATAAGTAACACAGGTACGAAACAAAAACAAAAACGACCATTATGATTTAAAACCATTTATACTCAAGTCGAATTCGAAAACCATGTTTTCCCTGGATAGGAATAATGATTCCCCGGAATAGTGTGTACCAGCCATGCATATAAATGTAAAATCGTAGAAAAAACCAGCTTAAAAAGATGGATGAAAAACAAATATACTGAAATGTGCAGATCTTACAATTCCAAGTCGAAACATTCCATTACAGCAACAGGCAAAACTCATTAATATTACTAAAACCACTGGTACTCTGTTAAAAAATAAACTGGCATCTACTTATTTCCATTCAACGATTTTATCCCCCCAATTGTCGTTTAGGATGTTTCGCCATGTTACGCTGGTTAAATGCACTCGTAAAAAACGCACATAAATTAATTCAACGCTGTCAAAAACATGGCCCGCGCCGAAATACCATTCGACGTAAAAACATACGTTAAATTTCGATCAGAGTGTGTAAAGCACCAACTAACAAGCATGAAGTTCCAGTTCCGAATCATTTTGAAACGATCCGCAAAACAGAATGGCATTAAATTTGTCGTGCACATAAATTGGCGTGTGTAATAACAGGGTCAACTGCAAATTTATGCAGATTGACTTCGTTTCATAGCTTTGCTGTGCGTTGCTATATATTTTGCTGCCGACGAGATAACAAAGGATTTATGTTTAAGACTCTTCGTAATACTACATTATGTCACGATGTGATGCCGTGCTCTCGCTGAGTTGGCACCGGCCTCAAGGCATGTTTTGAGCAAGCGCCTCCAGTTACACCGACCCGCTTATAATATAAATAGACTAAACATTCGTATATCTTCCAAAAAAATCAACAAATAAAATAAATGAACAGATAAGCCCAGTAGACACAATACAATCTAGGAACGCACACTAAAATAAAAGGATATTAGAGGTTACAGAGGAATTTTCAACCCTACAAGACCAAGAAAAATATTTGTTAATCAAACATTTATCTCAAGGACAGAATCGAACGTACGACTTTTTGTACAATATCTCATGGCGACTATCAATAACCACATAATTCAAATATCACCCTAGTCTACGCATATTGATCGCGAAGAATCAATCTCGGTAATTGGGTATTTGACTGTTGTGGCAATAAATTATAAAATGTGTTGCATATGATAGCTTTTTAGTAAACAATAATTATAGGTATTTTTATTTACATTTATCTAAATTATAAATATTTAAATTATCTAAAATAAGTTTGCCATTTTTTATCTGTTGATTAAATGTAACAAAACACGACAAGCTGTCATTGTGCAGCGTGTGATGTCACGATTTTCAATTTTTATTCATCTCTGCTACTAAGATCATTCACAATTTATAAAGCGTGACGTAACTTTTTCAAAGTCACGTGACCTACCGTTTTGGTGACATAAATGATGATAAAACTGAAAAATATGTTTATTCGTTATAAACAACTCTTTAAAAATAAATTAATAGTTTGAAGAGGTATAGAGTGATTATATCTAGACTTTAAAACACTTTTCAGAAATTAGTCAAATAGCCAATTGTATCCTGCTATTGTATCAATAAAAACGTATAACATTTTAGCGTCTGCATGGAACTTTCCGGAAATATATTTTGTATAAAAAATTGTTCGATCCAAGTTAATTTGATTATGCAAGGGAATTAATTTAATTGTGATTGTAACAATAATTTTTTCGAGTGCGCTCGTGCTGGAATTCAGCTGGAAATATTTTACAAAAACATTCGCGATCAAACAGCACGGTCGTGTCGCTCACGCATTTACGCGTTATGTTTGTTCAATTTCAACAGTAATAATAACTCTTTCCGCCATGAATAACATGAAATTGTGGGAGGAAAAAACCGACGATGGATAATAAAATATCTGTGTCGCGTTAACCGTGACGACGCTCCTTTTCGGGGCGAAATTATCTTGATGTCGAGCGTTTATTTCTATGTACAAAAGACAATTCTGCAAATGCCGCAAGGGATTGCTGATATTTTAATCATCTCGCTATTATATACGGCTCTCTACTCCCACAGCTCTGTTAAGAATAATAACTTTTGTAACAGAAAACCTTGATAGACGAGCGTCTAAATTGACGTCACTTCCAAATTCCCAAAACGTGCCTCATTGTTATGAAATTTGCCAGCTTAATAATTATTTAGTACCAGCACTCTGCCATGTTGGAACATCGCTTTGTTTAATTTATATTAAAGAATGAAGTTGTGAACCGATTATAATATTCAATGTCCCTGGAGGTTCGCGAATATAAATAATTATTTCGCCTAAACATTAATATTGCCATATACGGTTTTAATTATTTATCTCATTTATTAAATCTTCATTCAAAAAACGGTAGGTATACAGAGGGATTATAATGCCTAAATTAATTTCTGTCAGTATTCATTTGGGTTCTACGGATGTATTTTATTTATTTAATAAAAATATAATTTGTTAGTTAACTCGGCAACGCCGCAAATTATTCCCCATATTTTTCAACATTGCTTTCCATCCACAATCTGATTTCGTTTCCCTGAATCATATAAACTAGATTTCATATTTTGGCAAAATAGTAATTGATTTTCGTGGAAATCGACGGCCACGTGAATGTTTGCCGAGGCGTTAATTATTCCAAAAACCTTTTAACTCTTAAACGTTTCGACAACAAAATTTCATTGGATATCAGACAATCTTCGATTTCCATCAAACTTTCGATAGTAGTGTCCGGTGTTCAATAGCAAGCGTTTATTAGTAGCTGATACGATTGAGGTGTTGTACCAGAACGGACATAACAAACAAAATCCGGGCGCACTCGCCAGACACGTACGAAATCAATGGAGTGGGATGGAAGATAATATGAACACGTAAGAGTGATAGAGATAGAAATAAAAATTATAATGTATTTGTTCCTACAAACCGTCCTTATATTCATAACGCCAAACATAAACCAAGACACATGGATATTTACGTCACAATCTGTTGTAATGGTGGTAATAAATCCAAAACAAACGCCAATCGGTGTTAACAAAGGCAGTATTTCATTGTAAAATAATAGGTCGGATGCACATTCATTAACCGTGTAACTGCGCCGTGCGTCCGCTCTCACCGCGTTAGGGTCTGTTCACACGAGTGGCGCGTCTTACTAACGAGCCAACTCCGGTATTTCTTAACATCTCGTCTATTGTCACTAGTTTATCACTGTGGGACTTGGCTTATATTTTTTTCTGGAGGTTTGAATTTCGAAATGGGCCAATTAGTACCTGAATAGTTTTTTGGCAAATTCGTGTACGTAAAGTTTATTTTTTTATTCATTATAAAAATAAAGATTATTGTGAGGTTGTATGGATGTTTGTTTCTCTGTCAAGCGAAAATTCCCAAACAGATATAAATAAAACGTAACATAAAGTGTAGTATACTTACACTTTAATATAACACATACATATATAAACTCCCCCCTTTTTCCAGAATGGGTGCTACCAGGACACCCACGTTTCGCCTTCTGTATTCCGTCCCAAGACGTGATAGGGGGCGAGCGTATCGCCATATCGGGCACAAATTCTTAACTCCGGGTTGATAATTTAATGAATAGAAGAATGCAATTTCACTTTGTTCCCCCGGGATTCGAAACCGAGACCTCAGCGTTGTAGTCGTATCGTAGTACAACTGCGCAGGCAGTCAATATAATACATAGGGTATAAATTACCCAAAGAGATCAAGCCGGTGACACTTGCGAATATCTAATATAAAATAAACTTACTCCGGGGAACATCAACCACGGCGTAAATAAAAATTCCTCCCAAAGATGAGCTCACAAAATCCATGTTTACGCAAATATGGCACAGACCAGCTTACAGGTAATCCTCATGTTTATGTGACATTTAGTAATACGCTGACGTGTTTAACCTTGTTTAAACATGCCCTAACGTGTATTAGGATAATGGAATATTGGTGTTGGGCTCAAAGAATGGGTGTCTGGCTCCCAGCCAACGCGGCCTGAGCAGATCGCCGCCTTGTCTTTCATAGCGTTTCACATCACGCCTGATCTTAACCTATATCTGATGATAGCATTACGGTATGCGGATACCGTACTAATGCGTCAGGATCAAAATTTTATACGGAGTTTTTGAGCCTTTCTGGGTTAGAGACAACATTGATAGTCTTGCCGAACTTTAAGGCGCGATGTCAATTCTTTGCGTGACTGCTGATCCTACAAGTGCGTGATGACCTGCTAACGGACGAGACACGACTGTCTACATGTTTAATGGTGGTCGCGGGTTAAATCCCAGGGCACACCTCTGACTTTTCAAAGTCAATCACCGTGCACTATAACGATGAAAGAAAACGTCGCGTCGTGAGGAAACCTGCATACCGTAGCGATTTGAAGGGCGGCATGTAAAGTCCGCAAACACGCACTAGGCCAGCGTGGCGGACTATATGGCCTAACCTCTCTCGATCGTACTCTCGATTGTAGAGGAGGCCCGACCCCGGAATGGGAGGTATATGGTCTGATACAGTTTGTCCTACCACATAGGAATTGCAGTGGCATATGTGTCTCAGAAAGTCATTTAGTTTCTATGCTCAGTGGGAATTCGTATATAGCCATTTTGGGCTTCAGGGGTTGCAGTGATCGATGAGAGCGAATCTTTATCGGAGAAATATCAACGTTTAGATGGTTCCCTATACAATTCCATAAGGTAATAATAGCTCTATATCATAAACTACTAAAGTCCATCAAAGGCCCTTTTTATGTTCATAATTTGATCTCAAACCTTTAAACGTAGTTCGGAAGTGAAGCCGCATCGATGTACACGAACATAAAGAACAGAATACAGTTTTTGCCATAATAAAAAAAGGTTTCCGCAGGATGCGGCTTAGTTTGTTTGAACTGAGTAAATAAATTTATTCAAAATATAAGAAACGTGAAATAAATATGATTTATCAACCCTGGCAATGATTACATTTAACTTTCCAAATTATATGCAACTTCGAATTATAGTTTGCCTTTGTTTTTCACAGTGAAATTAAGCGCAATGTTTGGCAAAGCATTCTTTAAAGAACAAGTTTTAATTGAGTGTAACTCAAATATTATAAAGTTATCTATTACTGAACATAAATCTTTAATAGTTTTACTCAAAGTTTAAGTTCAAAACAAATCCACCGAGCCTCGTTAGCTCAGTCGAAAAACTAATAAAACGAACTTAGAAATAGTAAAAGTAAATAAGATCTGTAAGATAAGCATTGTTCATTAATTATTATGTGCATAGTCTCATTAGTTTTACAGAAGTGTGTAGCCCGTTAACTGTTTGGTCCTGAGGTTTAATCCCGAGTTGGGACTAACATTTTGTGCGAATTTTCGATGAGATTTTTTTTTATATGATACTATATACTTAAAACTGAAATAGAGACATTCGGAAAGACGAATAAGACCCTAAAAACTGTCCTCTTTAGGAATAAAAAGAAGCTCGGGAAATCATAGGTCGCTTTAGTGACAACTCTGCCTACCTACACAACGATAGGGACATGAGCTCATATATAGATATGAGCTATAAGCATATGAGATATGTTTGTATGCATATCATCATCAACATCATCCGCGCGTTGCAGTTGCCGTATGTTTATCTGTGTGTGTAATTATGAGGCTTAGATATAAGTTTAAAATATTATACTTTAATAAATTAAAAGGGTGAGGTACCGTACTGTGCTGGATGACACCCAATCGGCACAGTACACAGAGCTCCCGGTCCTTTCTGGAACAAAAAGGCGGGCGGTGAATATTTTATATCAGTTTTGAGTTACTGCCTCCCGGGGCCGGCTATTGTCTTCGTTTCACTAACGTGCCTATTTCTGAGTAATTATTTAATTTCAAATCGTCAGTTTTGTTACAAAATCCTTTTAAGTTTTCAAGTTTCTAAATTCGTTAATTGTGTGGTGTTAAAGCTAATGGGCCATAAAAAACATATTGGTGAGGTTTTAAAGTAGTTGAATGAAAATTGTATAATAATATCTACGCAATACCAAGCTCAAATTGCGTATGTATGTAAGTGTGAGTATAAAATTATTGTATAGTACATAACCTTGTATATATTACTTATATTAAATATTTACGTTGTTATTATAATCGATTGTAAAATCACACAATCAATAAGCATTTAACAAGATTTGCAGGCTTTTGGTAATTTCCAGTGAAGCACCCAAGGTTCTTGCCAAGAAGACTGTTAAGTTTAACTTGTAACACTGCTTGTAAAGTTGCTTGTGTTGAAACTAAATAACAACACAAACAAGCCAACAAATACAATGAACATTCATCACAAATAACATAACTTCGGAATTAATCGAAGTTACAAATTTCTTCCTGTGTAAATACTGTTTCAGCTGCCATCTTACTACACTTCTACCACCTGTTTATATGCCATACATAGGTAGGATCAACGCTATATCAAATATATTTATTGGAAAACATCGATTTCAATGTTACATTAGATAAGACATTCAGTACAAATAATATGTACCAACTACTTGCGGTGCATGCACCACACATGAATCAGTTTGCTTCGTGACAGTGACAGTGCAGTACGACTTATCGTATTCGTTTATAAGTAATAATTGAATGTTTCGCCGTCAAACCGAAAGCAAATCGTCTGTAGTTACAATATTTTAATAAAATACCGATGGGCTGAAGATCGAGCCCAGTGGCGTGCTATGGGAGAGGCCTATGTCCAGCAGTGGACGCAGAAGGGCTGATGATGATGATGATGATGATGATGAATAAAATACCAGGTAAGTGATGTAATATTGCAGTGTGCTTTTAAAATACCCCCCCGTATTTTTTTTGACGTGTCTCGTCTATCGGTAGAATATAAGTCAATGTTGGAAAATAAATATTTGTAATAAGTATTTAAACAATTTAATATTAATAATTTGAATTCATGCAGAATTAAATTAACATTTCAAGCCCGGTAGTGGGAATAATTGTCAAGTAGCAGATAATGGATGCTCACCAAGAATAATGACGTCACAATTCCTAACCGCCATTGCAATTCGAACTTGTGAAATAAGTAGTCAGCTGTTCCCACTACGCCAACACATTTTTTTTAAACGAATAGTTTCGTAATTTTTCAACCAATTTTAATGCAATATTATTGGTACAGTTACTTGAGCCTGCCTCGGTGGCGTAGTTGTATTACGGTACGGTTACAAAGCTGAGGTCTCGGGTTCGAATCCCGGGTCGGGCAAAGTGATATTGGATTTTTCTATTCATTATCAGCCCGGAGTCAGGAATTTGTGCCCGATATGGCGATAGGCTCGCCCCCTATCACATCATGGGACGGAACATGCAAGGCGAAATGTGGGTGTCCTAGTGGCGCCTCTGCCTACCCCTTCGGGGATAAAGGCGTGAGTTTATGTATGTATGTATGTATGTTACTTGAGCGCACAATCATGTAGAAAAAAATGTATACGCCGGAAAGTAACAAAATATAATTTAATGAATTTAATATAAAAATAAATTACAATCCTACAAGATGAATAATTTTAAGAACCACACAAAAAGCCCATGTGTAAAATAAAATAACATTTGTGTAAATTATAAACACATTTTTTACCAAATAATCTCCACACCCTGGGCGGTCCTAATTTGCTGTGACACTCTTATCACTCCGTCGAGATGTCGGATATCCTGAGATAACATGCGTACGCATCGACCACCGCTCTGTTTGTAAGATCACGTAATATGTGACGTCATTTCTACACATGCGTTCGGAAATCAAATGGTTAGTAATTTTGTTGTTTTGGTTATTAAAAAGGTTGGTTGGTTGCAACTCCATAGGATTTTAAGTGATTAACAAAGAGCGAATAAACTATTATTTTTGTCTATTTAAATATAAGCTTAACTTTTGTGTTTAAATTATGGATTCTGAAAGAACCATATTTACTTTTTAAGCGTAGTCTTAAATTCTCGAAAATGCTTTCAATAATGTAATAAGTACATAAAAATTACACTATATTATCGTTTCCATATATTAAATTAAATGTACAAAAAAAACCTGAATTATCCCATTTTGTTTATATTCCCTGTCCATCCGCTATGGACAATTACAACATTGAAATAACAATAGCAGACGAGTTAAGACGCCGTCCCGCCCTCATATTCCCATGTTTCCGACGATTGAGCTCCACTAAGCTCCCGAAGGACTACTAGATTTGGATGTAAGCCCATTTTATAGCCCTCAGATATCCTTACTCCACCTTAGAAGCTAAACGACGGCACAAATCCAAGGAATTGCGTAAGTACCATTACGCCAATTAGATGCTTTAAATTGTGGTACAAAAAAATACCTAATAAAAAGTACCTACAATAAATGTGTTGCCATGAACATCTTTAATTTTCCTTTTCTTTTTACCTAAGTTTGTAATTAACACGTTGGTTCAGTAGTTAGTAAATTAAGGATGTAGCAATGCCAACATATTAATAATAATATATGCTTATTTTAATTTTTTTGGTAATATACACATATGTAGTTACTATTTCATTAAATAAAACTTAACAGGGCAAATCTTCTCACCACATTGGGCTCACAAAGCCGTTGCCTGTTACTACCTCGAAATAAGAACAGTGCACTGCCGAAACCAAACAGGTTTTGTTAAATTAGTGTCTTATTTTACTTTTTACAAGTCAAATTACATACCCAGAGACAAAAGACTGCTAGTCTTTGGGTCGTCAATGTCGTCATAACCTAGTAACCGATTGAATAATACAATATGCAATTATGACTTCACACTGGGACTGCATTCATTCTGATCTTATCAAATTGGCATCTATTATTTAAGAACAATCAATCACACGCGTTGTCTTTTGTTCTCCGTTAGTTTTCCTTTTCTAAGGTTGAAATTAATGCGACACCTTATTTATTTGGGTGTTTTTAGCTGTAGTAGAGTGGCAGCTACGTTAGCATTAAGCATAGTCAGCGTTAGCATTTTTAGGACTATCTATTAATAATAGTAAAAAATATGCGATAGTCAATCATAGGTTTACTGGTGGGAGGCCTCTCATATGGGAGAGGCCGCCTGGATAGGTACCACCGCAATGTCTATTTCTCCCGCCAAACAGCAGTGTAAATACACTGCTGTGTTCTAGTTTGAAAGACATTGTAGCCAGAGTAACTACTGGACATATTGAGACTTAACATCTTATGTCTCAGGATGGCGAGCACAGTGGATTACCAAGCATTCCTTTCATTTATAGTGTTATTTGGTTTTGCTACTGTCCATGAGCAGTCATATCGCTTCCCATAACGCGAATGGCAAACTCGTCTCGCCATTCACTGCAATAAAAAAAATACTAAGTTCACACTGAATCGCATAATCATACATTGAGCCTATCTAAATTGCTCGGCCTTTTTCTACCTAATTATTAACAGGCCTGAACAAACGTTTATTAAAACATTTCTTTAGTATCAGGGATTAATCCCGCAGTCTCTTGTATTACAGCAACCTTCTCGCTCACAATGTCAGAGTCTGGACATTGCTTATTTACTCTTTACAAGTTTGAAGGTGAAAATACAATATAGGATGAAACAACAATAAGGATTTTTACTATGTATAAATCTAGTAACAGAATATCTATATTAAGCAACACAAAGCGTAGACATCGTGGGCGAACACCCACGCTATTGGTAAGGCCTCGCGCATTCAATGTTTAGAGGATTCGTTTAACTCATAAAAACTATTTAGTTTGAGACATTATAATTAGCGTCCATAAGGCCTTCTCTTGTCTAGTGTTTTTTTTTACTACGAAACAAAAAAAATTATTATCAAAAACCTCCTTGCCAAATTTTCACAAATACAAACTGCAAATAACAATATCAAGAATATCACTGAAACTAATAATGTATGCACGGATGCACAAACGCTCAATCGCTGAGTTGTGGTTTTAATTTGAGGGTTAATTGCACGCCCTCTAGTCTAGGACAGGAGTAATGTCATACGGTATACGTTGTGGTATAGAACTTCGACAATACGCTCACGCGATATCAATTGAGTGAGATTTTAATGAATTTTATCTGTCTGTTAATGAGTTCATATGACATTTGTGGTATTTGGTATGTTGGTTAGTGTTGATGCCAACTATTTATATAAAGCCGTTATTATTTAGCAAAAAACGATTCCAGTTAAAATAGTTAGTTATAGGTATTTAAAAACTTGACATTCTGAAAACTTCTATACGCTGGAATGAAATAATATTCTGTATTTATTGGTGAAAAAAAAAAAACTTTCACAAAATTCGTGTATATGTGCAATCGAGTATAAAAAGAAAGGTTTATTCCTAATAAATACACGCAATATAAACGCACCAAAACAAACATATCGTAACGTTCCATAGTACACAAGTTATGCGCTGGAATAGTCAGCCTATATATAATAAAGAAGACAATATGGAGCGAAGTTTCTCGACGCTATCCAGAGCACTTCACACGCTACATTAGGCCCACTCACGACAAATAAAGAAGAAAAAAAATATTTCCATTGGCAAATACGTGCAGACGTGTTTGTCAGCGAACTTGAGCTAACTTCGCAATACACTTACAAGACTAAGTTCGTATTTGACCTCAGTGAGCCTCGCCAAATAATGCGATGTGTGCGGCCTAGCAGACTCCCCGCCTCCCCATGGAACAAGTTTGTACCTAGCTTTAAAGTTAATTAAGTGTCTCACAGCCTGACTTGGGCCGTGTTTTGTAAAATATACGCCGCTCGGGACCGGATTGGCAGACTGCTCGCATACGCGACGAGGACTGATGTAATGGCGAAAAATACCAACACTTTATGGTATTAACTTGCCAAATACGGTCGTGTTATGGTTGCGAATTCATAATTTGTTTTACATGCAAACTGTGGGAAAAATGAGCCAAATAACTTGCATATAGGTTGTTTCAGAATAGTCTGTCAGTGATTTATTCAGAGCAGTAGTATTACACATATATTCGCCCTACTTCTACGGCACGCGCCTGCTTCGGCTTAATACGATAAGGCCATAATCTGCTGGATATTTTTTTAACACAATTCGATTTTACTTCACAAATCACATACCAAATATATTCGAATTTCTAGTGCACAATTTCAAATTTCTAGTTTCTTTAATATATTATTCTTATCTGTTAGCGCAAGCGATAATTGATTTTAAATACATAGCTAACTCAGGTATGCAGTCTAAGATCACGATGTCTGTCTCGAAGTTCTGCCCTTAACTAATCACTCAATTAAATATTAAGAGCCTCTAGAAACCAATTAAGCACTAACGCAGCACCATCTATCCAAATCCCAAGTAAATCCATTTACCAACATTCAAACAGAGAACCAAATAAACCATAAAAGCCAGTGGGTAAATGTGAAAAATCACAGACAAACCACACAAAAATCATTCAAGTTAACGGCGTACAACGATCTGCACTTCGCCGGCTCGTGACCTGTGACTCGTCCATTTTTCCCGCTTGCACCGACTAGGCCTCGAAAAACAAGCAAATGGACGCAGAGCGGAACTCACTCGCTCCACTGATATTGAAAACGATGCCGACTACTAGCTTATTTGTAATTGTTCACTTCACATCACTGTGATGTGTGCTTTGTTGTAATTTCTATTGCGTTTGGGTTTTTGTGGTTGGTTGTTTTAAGGGGATAGTGTTTTGAGTTTTAGTAATGTATTTATCCAATAAGCCGCATTAGTTGAATATAGGCCCCTTCTGAAAATATATTATGATATTTTATTAAATAATGTAATCACTTATCAAAAGAAGCCGTCAATACTTTATAAACAAAAATACCTCAATCAAACAACAAAGATAATTCCCAACTCAATGGTGTTAAAATTTGTTCACAACAAACCGATCGTTTGTAAACCAATTTGATTTCTGTCATTACAATTCCCCGCGTTCAATTCAACGCCAAAATACAGACCTAGTCAATTTGTTTTAAATCAAACGGTTCACTCATAAACGTCTGTGAAATTCTGAAAATACAAAAGAGTGAGAAAGTACTCAGAGGTAATAAATCATTCAATTAATTATGTTGAAATAATTAACACGATCTCTATAGTATGTGCACATAAAGCCTTTTGTTTTGCAGTCCAATTAATCTTTCTATCCAAACTAATTATCTTCTTTTACAGTTTGTGCTACAAAAGAAAATAAATAATTGATATCGTAGTATAGCTATATAAAAACTTTTTATTTAGTTTTAAAGGATTATTTACATTATTTTTTACCTAAAATACTGTTCTTTTGTGGCCCTATCCACGCAGATTTTATTAATATTTTGATATAAAATATTTATTATGTGTTAAAAGCTGACCGCTTGCCTAAAAGTTTTTTGACTTATCTGCCGAAAGAAAGGTTTTATTAGGTGCGAGAATATTTTTGAACCTAGCGATGCATTTAGACTATATTATGACGACTATAATTTTATTAAACTCCTAGGAAGAAAAAGACAGATTTTATTGCTGAAAGGTGAAATTGATTATCATACAGGAAAAAATAATAGATTTATTTTAAGCTTGGGGCTAATGAATGCGACTGCAATATTTGCACAAGCTGGGTCGAACAGCTAGTGGCCAATCTATGTAAGTGGCGGAACTATAAAATCCAGTACAAACTACATCGGTCTATCCAAACACCATCGTACAAAAATAACAGCACATTCTAAAAACGATCCACCGACTACAGTGTTCTCAATAAAAAAACGCTACAATTTTACACAAAGGAAACGCCTATTGAAAATGATAGGAAAGCAGTGACGTAGGAGTCAGTAGATAACTAATTTCTTTCATGAGTTACTAATACTAATAACTCTTAAGATTAACCTTTAATTACTTATCGATTCCAAGAAATTGTGAATTCATCTATACACCCCATAGCATATTTGTCACATTACCGCAAAGTTTATTATTTCGTTACGGTTTCAAAATGTATTCCTTTGAAATATTTTCTTTGATAGGATCGAATGACATAATTTGTACACGTTTTCATTTCGTTTATCGTCAGCACAAGCTCTCAAAATCGTTGAACAGAAAACACATTCACTAACTCTAATTTCACTGACAACAATCCGCCGCTTTCTGAGCATAATAAAAATGTTTTTGCATAATTTCGCATTTTGCTTCCATTTAGACGAGTTCACGCTCACCGATTCAATAAAGTTCGTATTAAAAAAGTTAAAAGCCGTCCGTTTATATTTTAAATTATGTTTGAGATTCCACGTCATTTCTTTGTAGAAATATGAAGTTAATGAATTAGTTTTCAGTACTTCAAATTAATATCGTGCATTGTTTTGAATAATAAGGCCTTTGTAAAGACGCCTTTCTGATGAAGGTAACCGGAGCTCGTTTAAGTTTCGAAGAAATTGATGTTTTGATTATTATAGAGCATCAAGTATCTTATTTTCGAGAATTTCACACTCCTTCAAAACATCTCATACAGCAAATACATATTCAAAATTACCGAGCTGAAACCGTAGGTAAAAGTAACAATAGCTATTCTGCAATTCGCACCGTGGACTTCCAATACGGCTAATAGCATTTCGCCACTCGGAACATATTGTTATGACCATGTTAATGACTTCTAATCTCCTCCTGATAGGGAGCAGACGCAGTGGTACAAAAACCCCGGCACTAGATAAGGATTTATGTTGCAATAAACCGGCCCGGGTTGGACCAACTCCAGGCGGCGAATCTATTTGCACACATAAAAGGTACCAAGCGCAGAATCCTCAATTGCACACGAAACTTCACACCCTGCCGACTCTAGATACGATGCAATTTTCACCTGCACTCAAACGAAAAATGTTATATTTCTTAACGCTGGATTTTGTTTAACATGCGAGGCTGGGGCTTGTTTTTATATATAGCCTTTTTCACAGTTGCGTTTGCCTTACTTTCGTGTATCTTTTCGCGTGTTCTGTATGTTTCCTTAAGATGCAAGAATGATTTCTTCGGCGCCTGAATATACCTTACGAAAATCATGCGTTGTTCATATTTTTTATATTTCGTTTACCAATTTCTTCATAAATAACCCTTTCTTCTACAGTATTTTTGTTATAGTAGATATAGATAGTAAACTAGTAGTAATAACGTCGCCGACCACTACGACATCCCTGATCTGATCAAAATACTCACTTTGCCAATATTCATAAATCTATAACGCTTTGTCTAATACTCGCAAAACAATAATTGGCGCAATTTGTAAAGAGACTGCAAAAGAAACGAGAATCGTCCCATAAAATATAATATCGCCACACAGACCCCCAGATGGATGCAACAATATTAACGAGCCTTATTAAAAACGTTTAAAATAAACTCACAATTTATGGTTTTATCAATTCTGTTTACCTAATCGACTTAATAAAATGTAAATGAAAATTAAACGACAAAATTAAATTTATCCGCTTTTTAAATTTAAAACGAGGTGCCGAAAAGGCCGTTAAGCTCTTAATAAAGGTATTTATTTAAAGCGAACGGCCGGCCGCTATCATTTTGCATAAAATATAATTGGCTAGGTTATGGGAGACAAGATAAAAATATTTAAATATACAACTTAATAATGCAGGCTTGGTGAGTGGCAATTTTCATGATCTTTGTTTCATAAACAATAGGTTATTTTACTCTTTTTTGAAAAGTATAACAAGTTGTTCTTTAACTAAAAACAGAGGAGTAAAAAATTATAAACTTTTGCCCGATCGGTAGGTCCGATAAAAATCCACTTTAAATTAATATTTTAAGCTCCCGCGCCTAAATGTCAAAAAACTCTAGGCGCCATGTTGCGGTATCGGTATTCATCATGGCGGCTTCCGTTCCGCATATTTGTAGAACAGATGAACAAATTATACATAAACTCACGTCTTAACCCCAGAAGGGGTAGGCAGAAGTGCTATCAGGGCAACCACTTCTCGCCTTGTACCTATGTTCGGTCCCATGATGTGATAGGGAACCTATCGCCATATCGGGCACAAATTCGTGACTCCGGGCTGATAATGAATAGAAAAATCCAATATCTTTTCCCGACCTGGAATTCGAACTCGAGACCTCAGCTTTGTAATCGTACTGTAGTACAACTACGCCACCGAAGCGGATGAAAAACTTGAAATATTTAAAACGAATTTAAAATTTAATTCTTTGATATTCTAAATTGAAATTAACATAATATGATTATAGGCTAATGCTATAATATATAGATTTATTGTTTTTAGATATTTCACACTTATAGTAAAATACCGAATTCCGACATTTGTAGTTCATATGCTCGTAAATCGTTCCACGATAGCACGTAGTACATAACCAATTGTATTGAGTCTAATTAATTGAATCCCAGGAGCTGTGTAATTTATTAGAAATGATTTATTTATTGTTACATACGTCATGCGTAATTTAGATGCGATCGTATCTTCACGCATTTGTTACATGGATGGGCAGGACGCAGACCGATTTCCACTAGCACTATCTAACATTCAGAAATATCTTCTTCTGTATCACTCATTGTTTGAGTGCTTATATAGATGACAAATAACTTATACATACAAACATAATGTTGAATTAAATCGCGTTTTACGATCAAACTCAAAACCTCTGCTACCGATCCGTTTCACTCTCACATAATCGTTTGTAAACTTTACTGCAAAAACACCCGCTAACAAAAAAACGTTGCCGGTGTTCAAAACCAATTCCGCGAAAAAGTCATTGGTAAAAGCAGGAAATGTAAGTTTGAGTGCGGAATTTGTAGCCGATGTATCCCATCAGGGCGAATTTTAATTAAACGGCGATATAAAAGTTTTATCTCACGTTTGGCTTGCGGCCACCCGCTCTCCTCGGGACCTTAATAATATCATTAGGCTGTGTCTCGGTAAGGCCACTTGTTTTCATTTATAACGAAATGGCAGTCATTAGAGCATAGAGCGAAGTGCTGTACCCCATTACACCTTAAAGCGGGCATTATTCTCGCTTTCGTCTTCATGTTACGCCTAACTTTTGCTTATTACGTTGTATGTCTGCGGTTTAGATCTAACCCGGCCTCCAATTGTTTTTGACATACTTACAACTTTTAAGATAAAAGTTATCTGTAATTATTACGATAATGCTGCTTATTGCGTATTATGAGTGTTAGAAGTATCATAATATGATTTGCCAGTCTTATCAGCTTGAAGTACCAGAGTTTCTTTGTTAATGGAATTTTCGTATAAGTAATAAAAGTTTTAATTTGTTTTAAAATTTAGTTTGCGATTAACAAATAATTTCAAGATTTTAATCACTCGAAATATATTTTTAAGATGTGCGTGTGAGTGTTTATTTTTATTTGGGAATATGTTTCTGTTTGGAAATAAAAGATTAATTATCGAGAGAGAGTTTAGATCCTTAATTGAACACACGGCTTTGTAACATTACAATAAAATTTCTTCGCTCTCTCTAAAACTCTATTAACCCGATTCTTGACGTACTTCCAATTTAAATCGCGGCCGTATTATTCCTTGGAATCAGGACTTCCAACCCACTCCGCGGCTGAAGTTATTAAATTATAAATGTTAACAATAGTTTCAAAAAAATAAACGATATGCACGTTCTATTAAGAATGCTGAGGAATTCTAGTTTTTCATTATTTGCGTTGCAGTTCCGTGTAAAAGTTATCCGAGGTCCAATGAAAAGAAATCCATTACGGCACACTTTAAATCCTCATTCTGATGTTTTCGTAGCCTCAAAAAGGTAGTGAGAGCCACAGCTGTTCCCTGATTATGCTAACGATAATGTGACACTAACTCAGAATTACTGCTTGCTGAAACTTGCTGCCGTAATCCACCTTTGAAAATGTTTCACTTGATATATTGAACGCCTTTGGCCATTTCAATGGTGCTCTTTGGTGTTAATGGTGAAATTTTTACGATATTTTTATTGCAGGATAAGTGCGTGATATTTCATGGTTAAACGTTAATATTAGTGTGAATGTGTGTTTAATTTTGGATTCAATTAATGATGAATGATAATTCAACTGTTTTTTTTTTATTTTCATTTTATTTATTATTAACAAAAAATAAATGAACTTATAATCTACATAAGTATCCTGCAAAACTATACAAACAGTTTGACTGCAGGATCAATTTATACATTTAATTAATTATGCATTAGGGCAAATTGGTAAAATAGAAAATTTGAATTTAAAAAACTAGAACGACGAGATGACAGGTTTGCTTCCCGATAAGCCATGCCTATTAAGCACTGTATGATATTGCAGTGCGCTTCTCATACTAAGATAATGTAGAGTCTCTTAATACCCAGTAATTAACTAGGTTTTTCCCTCATACTGGGAACTCATAAAATGAAAAAGAAGTAGGTTTTAAAGATATAATTTAATAACATTAAAATCTACCTAAACTTACCAACGTAAACAATACTATTTAAGATACTTAATATATCATATTACTTACTCTCCAAAATATTATTAGAGCTCAACCCTTATCAGCTGCAGAATAAAATAAACGTTAGAAGTCGTCGTTTGCTTAAGTGTTATGACCATTACCTGCAAACTGCTTTTTGTCCTTCAGCTAAATGTTCGAACTTCCTCGAAGTTTTTAACAATAAAATACGCGTGTATACCGAATACGGTGCTTATGCAAACCGTGATATCACTACCGTAGTCAAGCAAGCTTTGGAAAATTGAATGCCGTACGATGAAAGCCTTAGGAAATAAGCCCCTTTAGTTATTGAATCGCTGAATGGACGTGGTACGGGATATTATTATTTAAATACGGGTATTATATGCATGGTAATTCAGTTATCCAATATAGTATAGAGAGGCTCACTATAGCTTCCATGTTTGATAACATGAAGCCTTTGAGAGCTTTGATGAGAATTTCCCATCTTACTATTGATTTTCGTGGTGTTGCATTTATGTAAGTATTCTTGCAAGTAAGATTGAAGTAAGTAAGAAGTAATTTATGTTGCCTTATTATAGCTAGTTGGTGGTGGAGAGAGGCCATCAAGACAATGGAGAGTCACGATCCTCAATAATGAGGGACCAACTGAAGAGAGAGTTATAGCTAGTTAAAGCTACAGTAAATTGGGTGACTTGACCAGGGCAGTACCAATTGTCTTCGGCAAAGCGGCGTGAAATAAGTTTCACAGTTGTGTTCTGTTTAGAGAGATTGCAATACTCAAAGGAGAATGCCCATTCATGGTATCGGTAAAAAATATCTTTGACCCCGATACCGATACTGCTTAAAATTCATTATAGCATTTTTTATTGTTTGTCTTTTAACGTTTTCCTGTTTTATCCCGAGCGACAGATTTTTTATCAAATTAAAGTAATTATCATCACATTTTACGATACATCATACGATTACTACAAATGGGGCTACCAGCGTGACTGGACTTCAAGTTCATTTCTCCAAGAACTCAGGGCCTGGGTCGCAATTATGTTCATTAATGTTAATTTTTTTTGAAAAAATATATTTTTCCCTACACTCAAAAGTAGGTTTCATTAAGGGACACAAATCTTCGCATCGATATCGCATACATGAATATGTATAAGAATTTAAATTAAACATTATAGTTCCTTAGTCATCCACGCGGTGGACTAAGGTTGTTGTACAGTAAACAAAATCGTCGCGAGGAAAACTACACACCTCAAAGTCCTGTACAAGAATTCCAAATCTGAAGGCGACTAACTCGCTCTGGGACAACGTGGTGGATTGAACTCTCCGTTGAATATGAAGTGAATCTTCAACAGAAAGATACACAGCCTAGAAATTTTATACGAAATAAAAAGACTATATTAAATATCATGCTTATCAACAAAATACATAACACGAATTGATATGATTTTGCAACGCAATATATGGTCAATTTAGTACAAATTGTCAACCGCCATAAATTAGGCGCTTATCTAATAACACCATCGAACCAAACACACTGATATAAAGGGCAAGAGTCGATATCATTACACATAAATTTCACTTATCTCCTTTCGGTACAATTTGCCCGCTCACCGCGCTTACACGGTGGATAAAACAAATACACCATTATTTTTTGCTAGTAGCTTCCTTGTGACGTTGATATGGGGGGAAACGATAAGGCTCAGGATTAATCTGTAATTTAAATAAATAATTTTATTGTTCTTTTGGTCGATTTTCAAGGTGCATGTAGAATATCTTGAATCTTAACATTGTTTTTTTTATAATATTTACGCGAATGTTACACATTGAAACAAAACTTCTTTTTATCGATTTTATCGCGATTTGGTTTGATTTTTACATTTTCTTACTTCCTGACTTTTCGATTGCTTTACAGCTTTCGTGGTCATTGTTTTGGTTTTTAATATATGAAATATATACCCAAGGAGTAATCGGCTTATTAGGTGATCTGTCACTATACAATATATATTTATTTTAATGTTATTTATGAGCATGCAATGGCAACTGCAGTGCAATCTAAATTCACTATTCAGAGATGTGAGACAGCTATACTTCGTCAGTCGAATTAAATATGAAAGCCTATTTCGTCGGTACACAGGCTGAACCCGAAACACATAGTTGCGCGTGAATCACTATGTCAGTTTTCCTTCATATACATGGCGGTTGCTCTTCGGATACCAATATGTCACCAACAAGTTATAAGGTCCCCGCCAGACTTACTGTATGAAACTAAAGGTTATTTCACGTTATTCCAGAAGTTTGTCTTATATGTTTCTGTTGTCAAATTTTGACAGCCTTCGTTATGTAGTTGGTTGAGAGCCGGCTGTGAATAGAAAGGTCATGGGTTAACCCACATCGAGACAAATGTTTGTGCGACTCTCAAATATTGGTTTCAAGTCTAGACTTCGTGACACCGAAAATAGTCTGGTAGTTTCAGATTCCTACGTCACAAGACTATGTGATAATTAATTGTATTTATAAATTTGACACATATTTTTAATGATCTGAAAAGCGAATTCCTTTCAAATGTATGTAACTTTTTCCACTCTTAGTTACTTAAAACCGTTTTAAGCCTTGTAATTAAACTCAATAAGCTGCAGTGAGCAATTGGAAAAATAACCTGAATTTTCTATTAACAATGTAACTTATACTTCACAATGATTTTCTTCATCCGACTCTTGCGGAAAAAGTTTCATTTTAATTGGTACAACTGTCTTGAGCGTGACTGAGTAGCAAATAAACAATGTAAAAAGTTTGTAATAAAATTATTTATTGTTATATTTATTGCAAATACCGACTAGTGTTTATGTACATAAAATCTATTTTGTATTGCACGGAACTGCCTAACTAATCCGTCGACTGTTTGGAAGATTTTAATGAAATTTCAAACTGGTGTCATCCGACGTTCAGTATAGCCTGAAGTGTATGCAACTAGGTTAAACTTCAGATCTAGAAATCAAGTTTGTACTATGTACTCAATTTAAATTGAAATTTAAATTATCCTGCGTATTACATTTCCGCTCAGTTATCATTTTTATTACATGTTTATGGAGTTTTATTAGATATACATACATATATTTTAAAGAAACTTGGTTCGGATTGTGATTTGTCATCGCTGCTCATCTTCTTGTGAAAATATAAAAATGTGTAAATACTAAATAATTCAACATTTCAACAAATTCGCCCATTGAATCAACTCTCAAAGCAACTATAATACTTACATAACTTTTAAATCCTGATAAAATGTGCTGTAAAAGGTACGCAAATGTTTTACGTTCTGAAATTAGTAGTGTGTTATGAGTTATGTCTGACGATATTTCCAATCAGTCAACGCTCTTACTGAGAAGCCCTGCATTCACTTTCAGCTGCAATTCAGTTACTTCACTAAGCTTTAATAAAAAATACTAATTGAAATGCTGTTTTACAGTAAAAATACACCAACAAAAAACCATTACATTGTTATAAAAATAAATGTCGCGATGGTTCTGCTACGATGCTATCTGAGTTTACAAGAGAAAATATAAATCTGTTAGACGGAAAAACACGCTACGTACTTCGTACTAGTGAAAGAGCTTTTATAGGACGAAAAAAACCGTCCCGGTAAGTGGCGACCATTTTGTTTAACTTCAAGAAGTGAGGCGCCGTGCGCCTTGTACAATTAAAATGAATATTTTTCTACAACTTGACGTTGCTAGAGCAATCAAAGGCGAAGTGACAATGTAGAAACGCTCTGTTTTTTTTTGTTTAATTATAAAAACACACCTGTTAAAGGATTCGTTATTACACTGTAACAGCCTATTAACGTCCAAGGGCCACCACCGAGAGATCTATTGAAAGGGCTTAGACCATAGTCCAACCCGCTGGCCTAGTGCGAAGTGGTGGACTTCACTAAGAAGTCTTTAGAAAAATTATAAAAATAATAAGTGCAAATAACACTGTGCAAATAATAACTCAATAAAAAATTCCAAAGATATAAACATATGAGACACAATATTAATAACTTTTTATTGCAAAACTAAAACAAACGCGAAACAAACGATTTGAATTTTCTGATACAAAATTAAAAAACGACCATTATTTTACATCTTCAGATTTTTGTACAATAATAAAAAATAAACAAACATGTTTTTTATATTATTTTATGTGGTATTAAATATTTTTTAATTAAGTCTGCATTTCATACAGCTACGTCAGGTACTTTTGAAGACATTGAAGATTTTGTGACCGACCCTTTTTCTTTCCGGTCCAATATATAATTACTTACAATAACAAAATAAAGCCTAATGCAGTAGTTATCGAAATAACAATTTTTTTTTTAACGAAAATATTTAAACGTTCCGAAATTAAGTGAGGCCCAATTTAAAAAACCTTGTTTGGGCTCAACAAAACATTTGTGAAATTCTATTTTTGAACTATTCAAGGTCTAAATTATACCTTGCATGAACGACCTGTCAAAATCTCAAGCAAGAAGTTAATAACTAATACAGGTTTAATTTAATTTTCTAGCTCTATTCATAAACATTAACCTAATAAACCGTGAAAGTGTTGGTGCGAACGACAGACGCAAGTGTTACAGTACTCGGTGCGAGGTCTAATGTCTTACCATTCATCTTTAATTCGAACACAGTAATCTTATTGTAATCAAGAGATTGGGGACGGCAATACATTTCGCCGGATCCTTGTGTCTAATGGCGCCTGACAATTTCATCGTAAGCACATTACTCGGCTTTTTGTGGGTAATGTTTAATGTGATGTTATGAGTGAAATGAAACATTCAATCAAAACCGATTTTGTTTTACTCTTTGACTATACGTCACACAAACAGAATCAGCATAGAAATGAAATGGCAGCAAAAATTATGTATCACATATTTTTTACGACACTTTATGAAGAAATTTATAATACCTTCATTCCAGATTTTTCCAAGTTCTATAAAGCCTATAATTTAAGGAACTACTGAATACATCAGCAGCCTTGAGTAAGGTGGTATCACTAACTGAAAAAAAAAAAACAAGTAAGAAAAATGTTTCCGTCACAGTTCTTTCTATCACCGTTTCTAAGTTCCAACAATTATTATTGGAACGAAGTTCCTTATCGCGCGTTGCGAAAGGGGGCTACGCGGAAAAAATTAAGACCATAAGTTGTAACGACACTTTTTATTCCACGGATGAGTTTGACATTCTCAATTTAAAAATATAGGAACTTATTTTTTGTTTTAATTCTTTGCTAATTATTTTATGTTTTTAAATGACTTCAGAGGAGGTTATCAATTCGTTGGGTTTTTTATTATTTATGTATGGTCTTTGTATGATGGCTACACAGTGTCTAGTGTATAGTCTACGGGATGACTGTTATTATTATTTTTATCAATAAAAAAATCATAATAAAAAGTGTATACCCTAATAATTATTTTCTTTATACCTCGAATAGAACTTAAATTTAAAAAATATAATACGGAACTTCGTTCCTATCCGGTGTCCCACGACACCACACGGTTTTTTTAACCTATCTACCTTTCCCAAGATTGAAGGTCGAAATAAATTATCTCCACAGTCAAATTCATAAAAATATATTTTACGTAATTCAACATCACCTAATTCTATGTTGGTGAAAACGAGCATTAAATTAATAAATGAGCGTTCTCTACCTATAAAAGGGAACATAATTTTCCAAGCAATTATTTTCTGATGATATATTTTTCGAATGAGAGATAAATTACGTGTTACTTCAACGATTTATTACATGGGATTACTCAATTCAACTATTGTTGTCCATGTGAATAAACGTTTCAATTTATTTATGCTTCAAATCTGTAATAAAATGCATTTTACCCAGCATGTAATGCTACTGATAATAATATAATAATCCAGATAATAATAATATTATAAACGTGAAGTCGATATGATTCTAAAAAGAAAGAAAATACGAACATATGCAATACAATAATGAAATAATTCCATTTAATAAATTGAGACCAGTTATTATAATCCCTAAAAATATAACACCATAACAAGAAAACCCATAAAATTAAAATCATAATATCCTTTAAACGTATAATTTTTCATTGACCGTGTTCAGAAGGCAATAATGATTCCACCATTGTGAAGCCCTCAATGTCAAGTGATTAACTTAGGCGACATGAATAAGTTTGTATCGGCAACGTGCCTCTCGGGACAAGTTTCCCCTTACATAAATTATCGGCGAACAAGAAGCCCGCGAATTTATGAGCCCCGCTCTCCCCGATACGACGCCGTGTTTAGATTCGCATAATTCAATAATCCGTTCTGAACTGGTGACGATGAGGACTGAAAATACTGCATTGCCATGTTTATAAAATAGGAAGTTGATAAAATTTATGTGAATGAAAAAGGAACTCTTCTAACTGACGAGCTTCCACGAAGAGATGAATGAGAATTGAAAAAGAGCGATTTGTTTGGGCCGTAGTATTTGACGTTATATAATCTCTAACGACCCCAATGAGACGTAGGTGTATAATTAAAATCGTAAAGATACTAAAAATATGCATAAATTATAATCGGCAAACAAGAAGATGACGAATTTATGAGCCCCGCGCTCCACGATACGGGTCCGTGTTTAGATTCGCATAATTCAATAATCCGTTCACAACTGGCAAGTGAAAGCTCAGTTTTATAAGATAGTGGTAAAGGTTTATAAGATAAGCATGTGGCTTGTTGATAATGCACTAAAAGCAAACTGCCTAGAGCGTGTTCACTGATTTGAAGCCCATTCTTGTGATTTAGCAAAGTCAAAAGTGTTTGTTAATTACCGATGATTTTTACAGTGAAGTTCATGATGTTCTTCATGAAGAAACCCGACGTTGAAAGATATTTCTAAAATTCCTATGGCATGTAAAGTCAGCCATCTCGGAATAGATCTGCTGCTGTGCTGCTGCAGTCTTTCAATTTCTCTTCTTTTTCATCAGCATCATCATCATCAGCTCGTTGCAGTCCACTGCTGGACATAGGCCTCTCCCAAGGTACCCTACAGTTATTATAAATTATTATAAATATACATATTATATTTAACCTATTTCAGACAGATCATAATAAATCATTAATTGGTTAATAGAGACGTGTCGACAAATTCACAAGTTTGTTCTGCAATAACTAAATTCTAGGTACTCCGCTAGTTTCAGCAAACTAAATTGACCCTAAGCAAACTATCACAACTCACTCTCAAAGTTGAATAAGGATTTATTGGTTCTTTTAGATTGGAATTTACTTTAATCTAGATTTAAAGGGGTTTAATAAAATTGCCTACAATTATTTCTGTACAATCTGCTGAATTGCTATTGCCTTATTTAAGATGGCTTTCAGGTGAAAGATTTTATTTGAGCGCGATAAGTAAATGGTTCTTCGCGGTAATTATCTTAATGGAAACAAAGATTCCATTACAACGATTGACTATATTTTGTTTTATTAGAGTTTGGAGTATGAACCGGGGTAGTACTACCTCACAGAAAACTGTAATCATTAATAAATTTGCTATTGCGTATTTTTCAGTGATCAAGTACAATTATATATCATAAGTTGTGCCAGTATAAATACTAGCTTTCATAATATTATTACTTCAGAAACTTTACAATAGCTTATCTCTAAATATTGTTTTTTATTCAGACCTTGTCTAATGTTATTATTACGCTATCTATACCCTATCTCTACACATTTCCTTACAAAAAAGTACAAAATAATATTGAACAATACCATTAGATATAGAGGGGCAAACTATATGGATTTAAAGGTATTGTAGGCAAAAACCGTAAGCCGTTTGCCTGCCAAAGCTATGCCGCCCGAAAAAACCTCTAAAGTGATCACTTTATTTGCAAATCTGAACAAAGTATCACTCCTATCTTTATAGAAACACATTTTTCTCTCAATACTTTGACTTAGTATGACTTTGAGTAATCCCTACTAATATATCCATGTAATATTATATATTATTAGTATCCATATAATATTATAAATGTGAATGTCCATTTGTTTGTGACGCTTTCACGCGAAAACTACTGAACCGATTCTCATGAAACTTTGTACACATCTTATCCCGAAAAGTTTAGTATTCCTGTGGGATGAAGAAGGAATTCCAATATACTTGCTACTTTTTATACTCAAAAGGATGGGATGGGACTGAATTACATTCCATTTGTGAGAATGAGACGAGGCAGGCGGTATATAACGGGACGGGATAGGAGATTTCAAATAAAGTTAACCACGCAGACGAAGTTTGCGGGCAGAAGCTAGTTCTCTATAAATGATCAAATATTTCCAAGAAGTTAATAAATGCCGAAAGAGAATACCTTTACCTATTTGATTACGTCGACAGAAATAGAACAATGAGCTTTATTGAGAACAGAAAATCAATAATTCTACGAAGCACTCTATATTTAAACTTTCAATCAAAAGGAATTCTAAATTTAAAATAGTAACTACGACATTATTGAATTCTACCTTTCAATCACAATATTATACCGGCATAACGATCGGCACTCTCAAATCGGCATAACGATGTCGACTAGCAAGGTATAATCCCACGCCGGTAATTATTGTATTCGGATTACTCTGTCACTTGGTCATATTAGTACAGAAAAAGTAAGACTATGTATTTTATAGTATAGTAATTATTTTCATACATACATCAACACACGCCTTTTTCCCAGAAGGGGTAGGCAGAGGTGCTACCGGAACGTCCACGTGAGCCTATCGCCACCTGACTCCGGGCTGATAATGTATAGAGAAATCCAAAATCACTTTGCCCGACCCGGGATTCGATCCCGAGACCTCAGCGTTGTTATCGTACCACAGTACAACTGCGGCACCGAGGCAATAATTAATTTAACATTAAAAAGGTGAAGGTTCTGTATTTTCACTTCTATCGTTTTTACTTATTATTCCCTTATTACAGACGGTAATTTAATGGGAATATGACACCGTGCGTGGCACATTATGGGGCCTACATAACATAATTACAAACCAACCCTTCTACAAGGCTGCCTGAATCATTTATTAGTCAATTAAGTAATCATCTTTCGCATGAGAAATCCAATATTATGTACGCTTTCTCTGTCTTATAATATGAGATCCCTAGAGTGCGTGTTTTAAAATAAAAGTCGAAATGTTAATTACCTTTTATAAAAACATATCAGTTACTTTTTTCTGTTTAGTTTTTACATACAACGAACATAAAAATTAGAGCAATATATTATGGTAACATGAACAGTTTTTATATCCATTTATAAGGCAATATATTTTTGCGTAGAAACGTTATTCGGCTTACTATAAAAATTCCCACATTAACTGCCAAGAAATATATCGAATGTAATAGCACTTCATAAAAGCTCCATAAACTATATTTTATTTTAAAAAATGTGCATTTGTTAACATCAATATTTCTCCGACGCCCCTATAGATGTAAGTTTTGTTAAAAATAGTAATAAATAACAATTTTCCACGTCATAAATCGTGTGTAACAACAAGAAAACTGCATATTTATGCAGATTCGGCAACCTACCCGCGTGTCGCCGGCGTGCCACGGACCGATGCCACGATAACACTCACTTCAATGTATTTATGTAAATATTGCCACATTATGCATATTAAACCGAGATTTTTCTCAACAATTCATGTATGGACGGGAAAATGTCGAGTCTCTCACTGTTGTATCCCGTGGTGGCAAAAATTGCGCGATTTTTCAGAAATATCCATCTTCAATATGCTCCCTATTTTCTGAAATATAATAAATAGGAAAAGCTTAATATTTATACTAAATGTTTACCGATACAAATATAAACAATACTATACTGCATAACTGTAGTTGCCTTACATTCTCTATTATTGTACTAATTTGTCATAAGTAGTTCCACATGGTAAACTGACTTCAATTTATCTTAATAAATAATTTACTGAGTACGTTAACAAAAGATGAAACAAAATGTAATCCTTAACTTCATTGTTTCTAATTCAATACTTACACTATGTGACTTTTAATTATTTCCTATCCTTTTAATATAAACCTTACTTTGTCACTAACACGCTCATTTCATTAGGAAAAAATATTTAATAAAGTATCGAAGAATATGTCAAAAGAGTGAAAAAAAAAAAAGGAAATCCTTACAAAGAGTTATTTCGCTCATCCCAACGTTTTAAACTGAATATTCTTGAGTAAATTGAAATACCTAAATAAGAATACTCTCAACCTTATTTACTTATGGAATCCAGATAGATTAAATTCCTTCGGGGTCTTCCTAAAGCATTCGCCTTGATCGGAGAAAATTTGACTAATTTTGCTAACAAGAGCGGTTGGCCAGCGTACCGACTAATCCTGACATAGCTAAGGGCACACTTAAGGAATCCTTATTATATAAACTGTATAAACGTGGGTTTAGAGGAAATATTTAGTCTGGAGTGTGTATGTTTCGTGCTAGTACTAAGGTGTTTTATAAGTAAATTAAGTGGATTTTAATATGATGCAGACTTCGGTTTTTATGTTTTGGGATTTTGTCCAGTTGTACCAATATTTTTTTCGTACATTACCGATAATATCGTAAAATTTCAATAAACCCAAAGCAAACGGTATTAGCATTAATATTACATCAACGAATTTAGTAAAATACCTCAATGGCTGCTGGATTATTTTTATATAATTGCTACTAAGCCCAAAAAGCCAAACGTTTAAATTGAAATAAAACAACACTGCATTACAAAGCTGAGGTCTCGGGTTTGAATCCCGGGTCGGGCTAAAGTGAAAGTCAAAGAAGAGTCAGAAATTCGGGTGTCCTGATAGCACCTCTGCCTACTCCTTCTGGGAAAAGGGCTGAGTTTATTAATCTATGTAAAACAACCATGACAACTTACATGAAAACTGTCTCGTTAAACTGTCGATATCATACTGCAAAGGCACAAGAGAAATCGAAGGGGTAGGGGGATCGGGTAACTGTCCAACCACCGGTAGCCTAGCACAGAATCCTTGCGTAATAATGTCATAGCAACATTCTAATATTTGTGGGAAAAAAATCTGGTTTTAAATAAACTAGTTTAGAGTTAATGGCACACGGAAAAAAGGATGAAATTATAAATCACGCATTAAGAGAATTAAAGGGCATATTACAAATTTAAATCGTATGTTACACTCCCACAAACATTTAAACCTCTACTGCACTTCATGCATATTAAACTCAATCGGAACGTATGTACGTATAAAAAATTGCGTTACTCGGAAACCGAAACCAATTTATTTTTCATTGGTGCCGCTACTTAAACATCATTTATTCATGTGAAGAGATCTCAATCCAAACGCTCTGAGGGGATTTTAATAAAAGCATTTCTAATAAAAGCGGTTTAATGCACGTCCATTCGCCGTACTTCAAACACTATGGACAGATCATTGGCACGCCTCCAGAAAAGCTTTGCCTTAGGTGTCGGTTCAAGACTATGGACATAGTAAAAACCTATTAAGTATTGAATGTTGAAAAAATATTTTTTATGTAATTTTCCGTCAATATATAGAAAATCTTACATCGCCTTTCGGTATATCACATGGCAACGTGTTTTAATCCCAACCCTGCTTTGAACGCAACATAGTTTTTGTGAATTTGGGTAATATTTTGTAAACAGCCGCTGGCGGTCCCTTACGATTCTTGGAAATAATCCGGTCGTGTTAAATACAATTCCTAAAATTTGAAAACATCCACATCGAACCATTTTTAAACGGTCAACAATATGGATCAACATACATACATACATAAACTCGAGCCTTTATCTCCGAAGGGGTAGGCAGAGGCGCCACATGGACACCCACATTTCGCCTTGTATGTTCCGTCCCACGATGTGATAGGGGGCGAGCCTATCGCCATATCGGGCACAAACTCCTGACTCCGGACAGATAATGAATAGAAAAATCCAATATTACTTTACAATATAGATCAAAATATTATGTTTTGAAAGGAAAAGCTCACTCAAAGCGAGTTGTCTTCCTTCGAAGGGGAATCCTATCTTTAAAGCTATATATATATATATATATATATATATATCAGCCCATATACGTCCCACTGCAGGGCACGGGCCTACTCTACAATCGAAAGAATCGATTGAGAGTGGTTAGGCCATATAGTCCACCACGCTGGCCTAGTGCGGGTTGGCGGACTTACATACCGTAGAAATTCTTTAAAATCGCTACGGTATGCAGGTTTCCTCACGATGTTTTCCTTCACCGTTAAAGTGCGTGGTGATTGACTATCAATACACACATAACTCCGAAAAGTCAGAGGTGTGACCTGGGATTTGAACCCGCGACCACCGTGAACATGTAGGCAGCCGCGTCTGGTCCGTTTACCAACAGGCCACCACGCACTTTTATTTTATTTTTTATTTTATTTTTATTTTATTTATTCGAGGACATCCAACGGCAATTACAATGTTTTTAAATCTAATACATAATTGATTCGGCATCATGCTTAAAGCATTGCCTGCAGGTGTCACAACATGCATAATATAATTTAGGAGTATTAGAGAGACTTAACATTAAAATTAAGGTGAAATTAACAAGGTAAAAACGCAAACTTAAAAACTCTGTGAATGACAATCATAGTAAACATAATATAAATGTAACAAAATGACATACTTCTAAAACAACATAAGTCCACTACCTAAGTGCTAAGACTTAACTAACTACAAAGATCACAGTACTAGTAATACAGTAACACAGCAATATAAAATCAACAAAATCATAACAGAATTAAATTAAATTATTAATTAAATTAATTAAATTAAATTAACAGAATTAAATCAAATTAGCCATAGAAATTGAATGACATTTTAATAAAACTTGAATAAGACAAAACAAAAACAAGAAACATAAAATTTATCATTTAAATTAATATTAATATTAATATTAATTTTAAGAGTAGGTACAGTAACATAATACCATGCCATCGAGACAACACAAAAAAGACAATAAAAAATATAAAAAAGAGAATAAATATAGGTAAATAGCAACCACGTAACAATATAGGAGTTTAAAATATTATACCATTTCTTTTAAAATATTATTAAATGTGTAAGAGCTATTAGTTACAAGGTCGAGTTCCTTAAGCTTGTTTGCATACACATTATAATGTCGGGATATTCGCGCGATGGGAGTGTTCTTCCCAAGATTCGATTTGAACTTAGGAATGCTGAAAAATGGAGAAGGTTTCCGTGGTGGTCTACGAGGTACATTAATATTAAATCGCAACAATATATCTGGACAATCAATTTTATTGTGGAACAATTTATGAAGAAATTTAAGGTCTAGTATTATTCTCCTGATATGTAATGGTTTAATTTTAAAATAGTCTAGCTGTTTGCGATAAGATGCAATTGTTTTGGGTATTCTGTATCTGTAAGCTAAGTGTCTAAGTAATCGCTTTTGAATTTTTTCTATGTGATTCTCATGAACTTGGTAGTAAGGAGCCCAAACTTGACAGCAGTATTCCAATTTGCTTCTTACATAGACGTTATAGAGTGTTATTACAGTTGATATTTTGTGAAAATCTCTACTTTGTCTAAGGACAAAACCAAGAGCACGGAAGGCAGAATTTACAATATTGGTAATATGTGGGCTAAATTGGAGCTTGGTATCAATAGTTATCCCAAGATCTCGTATCGTTGAAACCTCTTTTAGTATAACATTGGAAATGGAGTAGGAACTAATTATGATATTTCGTTTCCTGGTAAACTTAATATGGAGACATTTTGCCGGATTAAGGAACATACGATTGGCGTTGCACCATGCAACTAGTCTATTCAGGTCTTCCTGTAACAGCAAGACGTCTGCAGTGCTTCGTATTTCCTTTATTATTTTTAAGTCGTCTGCGAACATATATACTTTGGAATCCAGGAATATATCAGGGAGGTCATTGACAAATATGTTAAAGAATAAAGGTCCCAGGTTCGAACCCTGAGGAACACCAGAAGTAGAGATAAAAGGGTCAGATTGACAATCATTTATGGTTACTGTTGAAATACGGTTTGTGAGATACGAGTGACACCACCTTAAGAGAGCTCCACCAACGCCCAGGCAATTCAGTTTTTTCATTAAAATCTGATGGTTAACTTTATCGAAGGCCTTCGAAAAATCTGTATAAATAGCATCTACCTGCACATTATTGTCCACTGAAACCGTCACATCAGAGATGTAATTCATTAGATTTGTCGTCGTAGATTTGTTTTTCAAAAACCCGTGTTGATATGGAGATAGAAGAAATTTAACGTTTTCATATATAGTGGGGTAAACTAACTTTTCGAAGACCTTTGACATCGTGCACAGAATGGAAATTGGGCGATAGTTGGCGACCTGATCTTTGTTACCATTTTTAAATATTGGTACAATTCTAGCTTTTTTCCAGCTATCTGGGAATATTCCTGTGTCGAGAGAGCAATTAAAAATGATAGCCAATGGTTTACATAAAGAAGGAGCGCACTTTACTAGAAAAATAGGGGGGATGTCATCAGGTCCAGCACTTTGATGAATTACAAGTCTTTTTAGTTCTTTCAATACTTGGGCTTCAGTTATGGTAGTAGTAGAAAATATTGTATCCTCAAATTCTGTGGGAACATGGTCAGTACTAGAGTCATTATTTTTTTCGAAAACACTAGAAAAATGGTCAGCGAAAAGATTGGAGATTTCTTTAACACTACTGGCGGCAGTATTGTCGCCAAGTACCATGGTAGGTGGATAGTTAGACTTTTCCTTGCGTACATTTTTCAAATGGGTCCAGAAATATTTGGGATTCTTACTTATTTGAGACTCAATGCTGGTAATGTATTTGTGGTAACACGATTTTATCATTTTATCACAATCGGCACGGAGATAAGAATATATTTTTTCATCTTTAAAGCTATGTATATTTTTTTACGTTAATTGTTTTTGTGACGAAATGCAACCCGCTTATCTTTAAAACGAAACAGCACTGCTTAGATCTTTACTATTATTAAGTACTACACAATATTGCACTGCAATCGTCGAAATGTATAGAAAATTTGGTGTTAAGTCCAAACGACCAGTAATTATGATAATGTATTTTAAACAGAACACATTGCTTCACAGCAGAGACAGAAATAGACAAAGCAGAGATACCTACTTTTGCTATTGCATATAAGAAACCTACAACTCACCACGTGCAGGAAAATAAATCATTTAAAATATATCTTCGAATACTTTTCGACTGTGACTCGAGAAAGTTCAAAGGAAACGGTGTACGCGCCTTCAATCCCATATTCACGAGCGCAGTTCTGCTGATTCGAATTATTATTGAACCGCATCGCTTGGAACAATGTTTGTAAGCATTCCCGAATATATGAAATTGAAAAATTGTCTTATTCAAATAAGACAATTTTTCCTAGTGCAAAAAAAGAAATGCTCCACTAATGTTTATTTATTTAATCCACAATATTTACAATATGAGTTCAGATATTCTATGGGTTACTAGTTCTATACAAATAAATTATTAAATATAGGCAAGGAATAGCAGGATGTGCCAATCACTACAATTTTTTTTTAACAATTATAAAAAAAAATATCTAATGTTTCAAGTTAAAACAACTATATTATGTTTTCTACTTTTGGTCGGGAATTAACCAATATGTTTTCCATTTTATTCAGCCTTTAATACAAATATACAAAATATATACTCTTTTATACAAAAAATAAAATAAAAAATATTTATAGCACCTCTATCTTCTCTGGACTCTCACTACCTTTTCGAAAAAATAGGAGTCAATATGTTTGTATTAATAACGTGTGTAATAAACGAATGACAAACAAAAATAGCCGGGTAACATATCATGCGAAAGCCATCGGCTATGGCAATGAAACGGCAAACCATCTGTGCCTTCTTATAAATCACACATGTCTTTTACATTACACCATTAAAAGCACAGTTTTATGATCGAACTATAAAAATATTTTACTACACCCAACTGGAACTGAAACTATAAGATGATAGTCCCTGAAACGTTGGTGTAATAGTCTTGGAATATATTATTATTTAGGTATATAGGAATATGTAAGTGGTAAAGTCTTGCTGTAAGTTGTTAAAGCTATAGTAGAAATGAGGAGCTAGATTGAAGTACCATTCATTCATAAAATATAAATAATTAAATAAATACACCCAAGTCTTGTGTCGTGAGTATCAGAAGCTACGAGAGACTTTCCGGTCTCACAAATACCTGTGGACCACACAAATATTTGTTTTCGATGCGGGGATCGAACCCGCGGCCTCTCGTTTCACAGCCGGCGTCTAACCAACTGCGCTACGGAGGCTGCCAAAGTATATGGACGGAGAGTTACAAATTAGCTTAATTCGGTGAATGAGATTGCCGAAGCCCTAAAATAGAAATAGGATATTCCTTTCATAACCCTTGATAATGACCCCCGAATGTTTATCGTATTTGGAACAGCCCATGATAATGTCGACAGGCTAGAGAAATCTATCACTTAATAACACATCTTCAACTATTTTTAATATTTCTCGTTTAAAATATCATTATCTGGAAATATGAAATCCTATAAAGAAGATAATGTTAGCAATGTTTCATTATTAAAACTATCTAATAATGCATCTTCGAGCAATATCCCAGGCGAGGCTACTTTTTATTTTCTTTTCCCCGATGTTTCACTCATCCAATGTAAGCGCCTTCAGTACAAAAAAACTACATAGCTAATTATAATCTCTCGAGTTGCGGCTTATTTACGATATTTTATAGCTGGAACAAAAATGGTATATTAATTTAAATAACTTCATATGTCCACCACATAATTAATTTCCTAGAAAGAATTTCATTGATATAATAAGGATTACTAAAAGCAATTGTTGTATTTCTCTAAAGATTTGGTCGTTTCAAGAAATCGAATTGATAATACTGTCAAGATCAGCTCTCATAAAATACTCTTTTGGAAACATTCTAGCATTATGTTTAAGATTCACAAGATAATATATGTTAACAAGTAATAAATATGCAAAGAAAATAGTCTGAAAACTTAAACGAAACACAGGAAAAGAGTTTAAAATAAAATAGTCATATATTATGCATAGTTTTCCGCCATTCTCCGCAGCTGAATTCAAGAATTCTCTCTTTCGGGCCATTAGCTCATGCTCTTGAAGCAAATCATACTAAAAAAGGAATTATTACTCCAACAATATAATAAACGGCGCATAGAAAATATTTTATTGAAACTCGTTATATTTCATGATATTCATAATTAAGTAAACTAAAAACGAAACGGTAATGCACTACATTTTAAAAATCTAACAGAGATCGATGAATTTATTTTAATATTTCCTTGTCCACAATCTACCTTCTGTAATCTCCCGCACCGAGTCGTCCGCTTATGCTATTAAAAGAAGATTTTTTAATTTAGTTTAGGGTGGAATAATCTGAATTTTATCCTTTGAGGGATCTCAATTTTATCATTTAAATTGGCGTCGCCTAGAGCGAGCGGGACTCTGCCAAAGGCAGTTGGCGTCAGACGCCAACAAGTACTTCGAGAAACTTCGATTAACGAGTTCCGAAGATTTAGTGGCAATGTAATCGCATAAGAATTACGTCTTTTGAAACTTTATCGTGTTTTTTCCTTCAAAATTTATAGCGAGTGTAAATGCACTGTTTAAGTATACGCACCATATTTCCGAATATATTCACTTGATTGTACTAAATGTTGGTGTTTTAAAGTTGTGCGTTGAAGTGTAACGAGGACGCCAGTTTATTTTTGTCGTCATTTAATACGTTGGAAGGCTTGTTTGTGGTTAAGTTCGAAACTTATTTGCGCAAGTACAATTCCCGGAATTCCTCAAGTGTTACACAAGACGTGGCGATATTACTTTGTGTGACAAACTCCAATCTCGGAGGCTTGATCTTTGAAATTAGCTCGCTCTACTAATTATCATAAAGTTTTAACTACGGCCAACTTTTGGCAACACTATCAACGTTTTAGCTAGGATTTCTGGTAATGTTTGAATATTTAGTAAGGTTTTTGGCTCGAGACAGGCATTAATGTTAATATAAACATTACGTTAAGGTATTCATTAAATTTATGTCTTTAAAACGGCGTGAATTGCTTACAAAATGAAACAGAATTATTACTTTTTAAAATTATTAAAATTTTAATATAGTTCAACAGAGTAGAACATAATCATCAGAATATTTGCTTTGTCTTAAAGTTATACAGACTGCGACCGAAAACGAAGCCGGGTGGTAGTGTTAGTGGTTACAGACACAATGCAAATATAAATTTCGCAAAATAAGCGACAGATTTTTTTTTTTGCAATTTTTTGAAAATCATTGTTTTTGGGTAGTAAATACCTAGTTATTGCGAAAATAGTAATTTAAACCCTATCGTACCATTGTGTCTTAAAAAATAAAAAGGTGTACATCATTATTTTAGGAAAACTATGTAATTTATCACCCAAATACGACGATAAGTAAAAAATTACCAAAAAAAAGTTGACGATTTTTTTACGAAATTTTTCATTGCTTTGTGTCTGAAGTCACTAATACTACCTCCTGGCTTCGTTTTCGGTCGCGGTCTTGATATACCCTGTATAATAAATACTAAACATTAACAAGTTATAAGTATTTTAGGTCCACCTCTTTTCGGAAGTTTTGCAAGTTAAAGAAATAAATTTGGCGTTTTTATAAACATCCAGACATCCTCTTTAAAATGGAAGCGTTGCATAAGTTAACTTGCTTTCAAATACTTTGTGAATAAAATTTATTTTCAACACAGTTTGTAAATAAGATAGGAACTTAGTTTTCTGAGTGGAGTATGGAGCGCGCTGGGAAATTATTTTTTTACGGCTAATGCATTTTAAACATTCCGAGTGATAATCATAAAGAAAATGCATAATTATGCACGTCTTTAACTTCTGTTTTTTACCTTTGAAGTATTAAACTAATCTTTAAAACCAAATATCAAAATACATTTTCCAAAAAAATACCGTTATTTTATATTAGTATCCTAAATACAATATCAAAATCGCACTTCTGCGTAAATCCTACACAAAATTCATCAGGAGTTTATCAATCGCATCAAAATATCAAAAACCCATTATTTCCTGCAGCAAACCGCGCTGAAGTTAGCAGCTTCCTCATTTTGAAGTTAATTAAACGGCCTTCACTGACATCTCCATTATTGGCTCAAACGCTGGCGTGTCTAGCGAAACTTTACTATGACGCGACGGCGTACTGAAGACTATTGAAATCAATAGTAGAGAGCTCGCTCTTGCCGATGATATATAAGATAATATTTTATCTGCGACTAGTTTTCGCCTGCAGCTGCGCTCGAGTGGGCCTTATATCAATGATCATTCCGGTTACTGATATAGAAGTTCAAAGGATTAAGTATTTTATATAATTTTTAAGGTGCATGGACCTTCTCCTAAAATTGCAAGAAATCGCTGTATCCAGGCCAGAGGTCTGAGGGTAACCTTTGTTTAACAGACTCCCTGTCGCTAAAGATAATGACGATGATCTGTCAATTGCTTAATTATGAACTCATTTATATTTATGATACATTTAGCTTTAACGTAATCATGCGTGTTTGAAATAATTTTTACAAGCTTTTATTTAAATAGCAATGTATGTAACTTTTACTATATAATAAATTGTGTTATGCGGTTTTAAGTAGATAGTATTTTTTTAAAATAAAAAGTTCGTTGTGTTTAGTGCATTCAAACAAAAGCTTGTTTCTAAAACTTATTTTCTACTCTTAATTTATTCCAATCAATCTTTGAAGCTATTTTAATGTTATAATAATAGACTAGCATGTAATAATTGCTTATCAACATATGCCACATGCAGAATGACCTCACAACTCGCGTATTCATCGTATCTTTATACCGAAGCTTTGAAAAAATATACCTAACTTAATTACTCATATTGCGACGAACTGTGTGACCTAATATAGTGGCACCTCGAGTATAGGTATTTAGATAATTTTTTGCATCTCTAACATAGGTACAATTTAAATAAATAAATAAATACACCCAACAGTCACATACATAGTCCTGACCCCGCACTAAGATCGAGTCTTGTGTCGTGGGTATCAGAAACTACGAGAGACTTTTCCGGGGATCGAACCCGCCGAAACTGCGCCACGGAGGCTGTCATTAAATTGATCTTTTCTGAATTATTTGTAATTTTCACATGGGAGTATAAATCATTTATTCAAAAATACGCAATAACAAATTTTTATGCAGAATTAAACTGCAGATGATCACATTTACGGCCTTATTTATAGACTGATTCAAAACCTATTTGAGCTGTCGAATTTTTTGTCGCCTTCGAACGGCTTTGGATTCAGTTTGAGTGAAGAAGACAAAACATTCGATAAGCAAAATAGGTTTAAAATGTGTCTATGAAAAAAGTCGTTAGGTATTAAATATGCACATGACCTAAGCACATACCAATACACATTTTACAAAATATTCAATAAGACAAGAATTGAAAACGTACTTCTATCACGTCATGCACATTTCCTAGCCTATAGAGGTAGACAGAAACTATGGATTCAAATTAATACGAATCAGATTTACCACTTAATCTATGTTTATTAATATGTTTATTTATTTAAATCAGGTCAATTTGGTTCACCCTTCTTCAGGGTGCCACCAATTTGACTGCCCACTTTCAACACAATAATTGTTGAACTTATCTTGTTGACTCTTCACATATTTGCAATTATTTTACTTACATTTTTTACCAATCAATCCACGGTGAATAAAGTGTTCATTTATTCCAATCGTTTCAATTTATTTCTACCCGCCCTTGTTGAGGATATAACCAATTTGACTGGCCCAGTTTCGATACATGTTGACTTTTTCCTGTTGACTTTTCAAACACTTGCATTTTTATATACACGGAAACGTACTGCGTCTGGTGATTAATGCAGCGCCGTCCAGATGCGTGGCCAGAATTATCTATCAGCTATCGAAATCCGATACATTAAAACAAACTAACTCCGGAACGCAATACATTTCTATATCTATATCTATATCAGCCCATATACGTCCCACTGCAGGACACGGGCCTACTCTACAATTGAGAGAATCGATTGAGAGCAATACATTTGTGTATTTTTATTACTACTCATTAAGCTTCTAAAATCATTAAAAAAAACTATTGTTACTGTAAAAAGAGCACATACGTTTTTGTCTTACCATCAAGTTTAATGTATGAATAATACTTAACCAGCAAAAAAACAAATCATTGATATTGCCAATCAGGTCACTTTGTATCTTTTATACATTTATTAAAGTTTATGAGTATTACATACATACATCAGCCTCCACTGTCCCACTGTAGGCCAAAGGCCTCTTTATCCTACTTCCATTCGTCCCGGTTCAAGGCTCAATCCTGCCAATCTTTCTCACACCTGTCCTACTCATCTCGCCATCTTTTCCTGATAAATATCTATACAGCGTTCAATTAAGGGCAATTGTAGCGTACACGAACACAAAGCTAAGCCCGTAATAACCGATCATGAAAATCACGAACGCCAATAATAATAATAAATACACCCGACAGTCACATACATAGTCCTGACCCCACATTAAGAATCAAGCCAATGAAATCTAGAATATTTATAGGCTCAAAATTTTATTGTTCAACTGCCTAATAGTCGTTCATACAGCAAACTGGACAAAATACGTTCACGTTCGATAGGATTAAGAGAACTATTTAACATACTGTGACCGTGCTATGAACGGATCACGCAAAAAATCTATATATGACAACCAAAAAGACCATTCCTTCACCTAAAGAATAAATTTTTGTCTAATATCTATGAGCTACGTTCATAGCACGACCACGTAATGCTTTTTAATAGTGGGCAGATGACACTTAATCTTTAAAAGCATCCACCCTTTCCACTAATAAGTGTAATGAAATGCATGATACGTATTTTCATAATGTTGTGGTGTTATAAATGCAAACTAGGCAGAAATATGAAAAGTACTAGCAAGTAATAATTTTAAAAGCACCATACTTCAAGCGCAAATGCTCTTTTATAAAATATTGCAAACAAAAACATTATTGTTATACAATTCGAATGCTGCGTGGAAACACATTTTATTAATGGAAAATAATATTACAATTTAAGTAAATGTATACTTCGATACTAAATAAAAACATAGATAGATTTGAGAGAAAAATTTCAACGACGCCGTCGCACAGTGGGTCGAAACGGCTATTTTTGTGACATAGGATTTTTTTTCGGATTTTCCAATTTTTTTTGACGCCAACGTTTTGATATTATCATTCCTTACACTATTCATTCTTTGTATTTTTTTGCTTAACCCTATAATTTCGGCAAAAAAAAATATTTTAGGTTTTTAATGTATGGAACGCACTATAAAAACCTAAATTTCTACGAAGTCCTGCTAGATCCTGCGTTGAAACCTTATTTTTCTGAATCTTGGTCTGTTCTACTATACTTCTATACTTCGAAAGTCTGCATCGACCTGCAACTTTTTCAGTTATGCAGTTCGAAAGAAATGATAAAATTCAATATTTCCCAAAAGATTTTTTACAATTATCTTCAGTAAATTTGACACAAATAAGATAAATAATTAATCTAATAAATTAACAAATACCAAGGAAAACTTGTATATGTGCCGTGCCAGATTAAAAAAAAACAAATGATGGAAATAACTAAAAAATAATAATAAAAAAGGCTAGTATAAAGCCTATACCTATATACTACTCACTATCACTACTGTTTTGTAGATCTTCTAAAATACTCTCTACATTAATAAATTCTAAGTCTTCTGGTTTTGATGGCAAATGCAGAAGCTCTTTAGCTTTTGTTGAGAGAACCATAACATGTTTTTTTGTCATGCGTGATCTAAGACTTGTGATCTTTGGATCAGATGACAAAAGGAGATTATGTAAGATGTCCTCATTCGAAGATATCCTACTAATTTTTCGGGAATGATTTTCCCTATATTTTCGGAAGTCTTTGTTCCGTGCTTCTGCGGCTTCTTCCGACAGCTTTCCAATGGGTATAGCCCCAAAATGTTTAATTATGTCAGCCCCATGAACTAATAATTTATGTACACTGGAAGGCATATAATACCACGGATATAAATCAACATATAGTTTTGCGGTTTCGGTAGAAAATAAAGCGAATTTAGTAATATCAACACGCTCTCCAGACGCAATGGTTTGTAGAATGATATAAAAATTCTCTATCAACTGCTCATTAATGCCAGTGATACGTGCTGTCATGGCTGTATTTTTAAAAAATCTTCGAGCCGTATTACCATCATTAGTGGTGCCTGCTCCTTGCTTCACTATATCAATTAGCAAGCCACATTCTTCTTTAAATTCTTGTTGAATTGCAGACTTTCTGGTCTTCATTTTCTCTTTATCGTCACCCCTGCAGTTCCATTTCTTAATCTCCAAACGGTAAGCTATGTGGAGTAGGCACTCCATGCATCTTATCCACGCATGCAATGATGACAATCCATACTGGTACATTTCTTCATTCTTAGATCGCAGTTTGTGGGATTCCAAATTATTCATTTCTGTTGGTTTCGCTTTGCAAATGTCACAAACTGCTGTTGAAGTCTCAGAAAAGTATGAAGTTATTTTGCCGTCAATCATTGTCATCATTAATTCGTGGGCAATTTTCACTTTCCTAAATATAGATGGCTGGAGTGCCTCGATTTCTCCTGATATACCGGCTTTTATAGCTGCTACAGTAATTTGTGTTTCTTTTGTGAACGTAAACATAATGGGACGACAGTAAAATGTGGATGAACTTCGATCGTTTTCCCATAAAACCGTTCCATCATCATGTTGTAGTCTTATTGGAACAAGACTTGCCATAAATATACTGGAATCGTCCACGCCTACTTCAGAGATCTGCTTATAATTGCTTTGCCCCGAGGATCCATCAAAGCCCCATTTGCTGATAAGCTTCAGGTCAGTTGCAGAATCTAAATCGAACTCAATTGTATCCAAAAGCCTTGAGGCTGTCAAGTTGAGCAGAGCTTGCAATTTAACTGATGCCGTGCAATCACTAAATGTCATATCCTCCTTTCTTGGGTAACATTTCAATTTTGCTTCTTTTAATTTATAATAAGAAGGATACAATTGAAAGCCTTTTTCGCTTGCTGATTCTCTTAGGTTTATATATTGTGCCTTCGACAAATTTAGGGAAACAAGTAGCGCCAACGCTTTATCAGCAGTGTATGGAACATATTTTTTTGCATTCAAGCAATTATTCACTTTTGTTATATCTTCTGGATTTTTAAGTAAATGGTTTATTATATTAGCGATGGCTTCTTGTCCATTACATTTCAGTGTATTTGATGTAGCTGCAATTAATTCTTCCTGAGACAAATTATTTTGAATTTGGTCTACTCGTCTTCGTTTTTGTCTGTTGGACAAATCATCGAATGATTTTCTGGGACAAATCAAAGCTGTAGAAGCTTTCGATGTGGATGGAGACAGATTCTCAAGACTTAAGTCCTCTTCATGTCTTTCGTGTTCTTCATGTACTTCATGTTCTTCGTGTCTTTCGTTTAATTTTAGTCCTTTAGGCCAAATTATTTCACTTTCTAGCCAATCACCATTTTTTTTAATAAAGTTAGAAAATATACGATTGCATTTTTGCCATCTAGCTGTTATAGAAGAACAGAATTTTACACAAAACTTTTGAAGCACTACACTATTTTCTTCAGTTACGTTTATTTTCTGTTGCAGAAAATCAGAAAGTTTTTTGCTATCTGATAGAGATCCAAGCTGGTCTCTTAAAACAACAAACATATCGAGATTAGTAACTAGACCCTCCATGATACCGAAACAAGGATTCAAAATAAAATGGTATGGATCGTAGCACGGATAAATGTACATTAAGAACGAATTCAAAATATAATTCATTTTATACCCTGGGCAATAAACAAATTTTATTGCCCTAGATGCTCTCATTAATGATAGAACTAAGTAAAAGGACAAAACATGTTTACAATCGATATCACGAGAATGTTTGTTTTGTTTTAGTTAATTAAAGACAATAAACAAACAGTAGTTGTAAAACAATTAACTAAATGCACCTGTAATCTCCAGATGTCATCAGTGTTAATGACTGAAAGTAATCCTTTGCCATCTGGTGGTCCATTTGCATTTATGATTTATTACTGTGTTTACGTTAATTGTGTAACCACATGTTTTGGGTACAACAACCAATTATGCCAATAAATATTTACTTATTTACTTCTATTGTGTTATTCTATTAGATTTTTATATAATAGTTTGTATATCCACAATGTTTTTGTCTTACTATCTTGTGGTTAAATTGACTTAAAATGTCAATTACAAAATTAGAAATAGTACTATTTTTACCATTTTTCCGATCCCTATAACTGGAAAAGTTGCAAGTCAATGCAGACATTCGAAATGTACAAGTAAAGTAGAACTGGCCAGGATTCAGAAAAATAAGGTTTTAACGCAGGATCTAGCAGGACTTCGTAGAAATTTAGGTTTTTATAGTGCGTTCCATACATTAAAAACCTAAAATAATTTTTTATGCCGAAATTATAGGGTTAAGCAAAAAAATACAAAGAATGAATAGTGTAAGGAATGATAATATCAAAACGTTGGCGTGAAAAAAAATTGGAAAATCCGAAAAAAAATCCTATGTCACAAAAATAGCCGTTTCGACCCACCGTGCGTCGGAGTACATTTAAAAACAAAACAAACAAATGAGCAATAAAAACAATATGAATTCTATTTGTAATTTTAATTAAGTCCGGTGTTTATGCTCGTATTGATCTGTTTTCGTTTATTAACGCAAACATTATTATAAAAAGGTATAGAAAATGTAAAATTAATTTTATACAATGCGTATAGAAAAGCTGAGCTACATTATGCTTGGGCTGTAACGTTATTTATAAAGAGTCAGCCGTATTTACATCGGACACAGCCATTATTGACTTACTCGTGAATTTAATAGGGTGCGCATCAAGACATTTTCCATAACGCGTTTTCAGCTCGCCAGTAGCCGGCGTCCTTGTAAACGCCGCGTCATCTTTCCTTTAGAAAGCTTTTCAAAATAAGATAAACCTCTGGGAACTCTCCGTTTCGGAAGAGCGTTTTACGAGGGTCCGACAAATCCCCGGAATGGTTCCGCGTGGTGCTCAAACTTGCCAATTCCTGTCCCCCAGCCCGCGTTTCAATTTGCCCCTTGTACAGTTTGTCGTCCGAAATAAAACATAGCATTTTGTTTTTCAACAATCAACTGCCCGTTCTGTTATTTTTATGGTAGGTTTGTGCGTTACGAGTGAATTTTTCTCTCAATTTGGACTATAGTTTAAAATGAAAATTGAAATGTTGAAATGAATATAAAGCACATTACCTTTCAACATTAAAATTTTCCTAAACACATTATTCGACAGCCTCCGTGGCGCAGTTGGTTAGACGCCGCCTGTGAAACGAGAGGCTGCGGGTTCGATCCCCGCACCGAAACAAATATTTGTGTGATCCACAGGTATTTGTTTCGGGTCTGGGTGTTTGTGAGACCGAAAAGTCTCTCGTAGCTTCTGACACCCACGACACAAGACTCGATCTTAGTGTGGGGTCAGGACTATGTATGTGACTGTTGGGTGTATTTATTTATTTATTATTATTTATTCAGGTGTCATGAGGTTTTAACACCAATAATAAAGACATTATATTAAAAAAATACCTTTTGTTATAAAATGTATTTAATCTGTTGGGAATATAAAAATAATATTTATGGTTTCTTTCATTCTAATGTTTGAGTCTGTGTTTTTATCTAAGATACAATTTAACTTTAAAACATAAAAAATAATTTTCTGATAAAATAAAAATTCTGCATTATATTAGTAGACTATAAGGAAATTATAATATATTCGAAAACAAAAAGTCTTAATACTTAGTAATAAACTAAAACTAAATACTATTATATAACGTAACAAAAAATTTTGATCATAATTAAAATTCAGTAATTACGCATGAATATATTAAATTTTATAATTTAAAGCCAGTCAAACATTTATAATTCTTATAATAGATACATAATAATGTCAAAGCCGCTGCAACTTTAATGAGCACTAACAAGTTTTCCTTGACGCATCAATTTGAATCTGCAAGAGGAAAAAAATACATGATTATTGAGAATTCACAAGGTTTTTTTAAACGAATATTATTATAATATTTTACAAAACACATAAAATCCATCCAAAATTAATTTTTAATAATAGACAACTAAGGTTCATAAATTAGTATAAGTCATCAAGTAATAAACACATTCGGCCTTATTCAGGCCTTAGACAATAGACAGTTTCAAAACGTTTTTCAATTATCGAATTGTTTGTCCCTTTCAAACGAGTGAGAGTGTTCCTTTTTGAGTTCAGTTTTAGCGAAGAAGACAAAATATTTGATAACTAAAATCATTTCCAAAACTGTCTATGAATAAGGTCTAAAGGACAACATAATTTAATACTCCATGAAAATGCATCATAACTCTAACCTATAACACAATATGACATGACACGCAAATAAAAACCGTAAAATTAAACATTAAATACTCATAATATTTATCACCACAATGTATAAAAATAAAACAAATCCAAGCAAGTATAATCTCATTGGCATCAATTGATTCTTTGTTTTATTTACCTCCATGAATAAACAAGAATGAATCGACGCGGCGCACGGCGGCTAACTTCACGTCGGTCGTCTGTGATATTGCCACACAATTATCGACCTTGTTGCCGAGCAAATGATGTCATGCCTTATCGTCACGGAATATTTACCAAACGATATTTACAAACTATTTGTGTTGAATCCGAAACAAATTGGTTAAAATAAGTTAGAGAATAATAACACAAATAAAACTCACCCCTCTTAAGTCCCCTCATCATTTTTCTCTCATCGTCGGTGTAGTCAGCGAATTTATTTATTCCGTACGTCGCACTAGGATTGAGCTCGTTCAACCTGTTTATCTCCTTCAAATTGGTCATGAATGCTTGGAAATGAAGCTCTTTGTCGGCTTCATCTTTGTATTCCCTGCTGTGGTCTTTAATGAATGTTTCAAATAATTCTTTGGCGTTATTAAGATCGTATTGCCTTGTCTCTCCGCCGGACGCCATTGCGATCGCTGTGAGTAGCGCTACTACACTGATTATGTTCATGACAGACCGCAGTGAGCTTGCAACCAGTTTCTTTGTTTGCTATTCGTAAACAGGAACGCGATGACTGGACTAGTGAGTCGTTTATATAGCCCATTTATCAGTAATTATTCATCATAATATTATGTTTTTACATACTGGTCAGTGAATGTGGTGTCATTGCATTTCAAAGTACATTAATTTGTAATAATATTGATAAAAAACTTACGCATACATGTAGGTGGTCATTTAATATTAGGATAATGTTTGTTTAATTTTGTGTTTATTAAAATACTTATAACCTTTTTTTTTCATAGCCAATAAGGTTATTTGACAACAACTAAAAACAGCATTCATAATATAATAATACAAATACCCATCTATGGTTGTAAAACTTAAATGCATTTCTATTGTTTATAGGCTGCACCTAGAAATATATTTAGTAAGATCATACAGACTGCCTCAGTGGCGTAGTTGTATTGCGGTACGACTACAAAACTGAGGTCTCGGGTTCGAGTCCCGGGTCGGGCATAGTGATATTGGATTTTTCTATTCATTATCAGCCCGGAGTCTGGAATTTGAGCCCGATATGGCGATAGGCTCGCCCCCTATCACATCGTGGGACGGCACATACCAAGGTGAAATGTGGGTGTCCTGGTAGCGCCTCTGCCTAACCCTTCGGGAATAAAGGCGTGAGTTTATTTATGTATGTATGTATACAAAACTCATTTGATGTTAAAGAATAACTGTGTGCTAAGAATACTCACATCTGGGGAATGCCAACTATGTTGTCGGTTTTCAAGAATGTATATGAAAGGTGTGAGATATAGGGATAAGGCGTAACGAAACAAACAATTCATGTTGCCATTTTAACAGAAAAATTGGGCTTCGTAACAATAATTCCTAAATTATTTATCATAGGCAGTAAGACCAAGCAGTCTCTGTGATGTACTTACTTACATCGAGTTTTCGTGGACTGTTAGCTTTTATCTGTGCCTTGTATTCCATTTTTTATTTCCACGTCGCGTCGTTTCGTCTATACCACCTCCTCCCAACTAATCTCGGTTAAACGTAACGTCTTTTAGTATTATATAATATGAATATACATGTTGTTCAAATATGATACATCTGTTTTATTATCATGACATGAATATTTTTCGCTCTAGGAATGGAAAAAGGCGAAATTCATGACGTGATCACTGATCATATTTCATTAAAACTGCTTTACATGTAGGTACATCTTGATGTAAATAATAAAATGTAATATATTTAACGTTCTAATATGGTTCCCTAAGGCGGTACAATACAGAGGCGGAGTTTGTAAGGGATAAAATGTACATTTAATTTGAACGTGGTATTTTGGAAGTGGTAGAGCCGGGCTGTTGTCAGCCATGACTCAGCATAAATGGGCAGGCTCGTCTTGATTTCATGGGACGGAAGCAAACCCATGATCCAAGCGTTGTGGATGTTTCTGGGCGGCAGTGATCACTTTTTTTTTTGTTTCGAGAGGAAAAGATATTAAGCTCCCCTTTCGGTACCCCGGGAGAGGTCGAAAGGGGTATGTCAGTGTCAATGGCCTTCCAGCTTGGAACAATGCGGATGTTGTGACCGAGCTGGGTCCCTAGCAATATCTACGCCAGCATACTGTCTAAAAAGCTTTCGTTAACCGTCACACGCATTGTGGGTGGTACCGGACATCCCAGGGCGAAAAGCGCCCCGATTTACGTCCGCATAACCACCCAGTGATCATTTAGCATAAGGTCACCTATTTGCTCGTTTGCCGGACCTATGCAATAAAAAAATAAGCTGCTTCCATATACACTCACAAGTTTCAAAATAAAAAGAACTAGGGAGCCAGGTAGCCTGGTAGGTAGGTAGCTAGGCCTAGCATACTGCATAATATGTATTACTAATATGACCCTGTAATCAACTAAACATAAACGTTTTCAAAGGAGAAGGCGCATCCCAGCCTACTGGCCAATAACGACGAGCGATATGTCATTGGAAAGGTCTTTTCAGATGCTACAACTTCGTCTATGACAACAAAACCCAAATCGCTGTATTTAAAAAAATATAGCTACTTAAAGACAGCCCGAAAATCACACGAAAGCGCCTCGGCATAGCGAGCAATAAAAACAAGCGATACGTCGTTGGAAAGGTCTTTTAAAATGCTACAACTTCTTCTACGGCACCACTTCTCAAATCGGTGTGTGAATTAAAATATCGCTGCGTAAAGGTAGCGCAAGGATGAAAACATGTATATGGACTCAAAGCCTATTGTCCAATAACGACGAGCAATATGTCATTCGAAAGCTCTCTTCGTTTTCTACAACTTCTTCTGTGGTAAAAAAATCCCGATTAGCTGTATTAAAAAAAATATTTCGACATAAAGATATCGCGAGGGCCACATGTATGGACTCCAGCCTATTGGCCAATAACGACGAGCGATATGTCATTGGAAAGCTCTTTTCAGATGCTACAACTTCTTCTATGACAACAAAACCCAAATCGCTGTATTAAAAAATATACATAGATAAATAACTACTTCATATTTTTATATATTTAAATAATAGTTTATTTATTTATCAAAAGTACATAAACATGGTACTTATACAAACTAGGAATGAAAATAATATTTACATTATTAGCTTATACGACTATCTCGGCACTACACGAAGCTTATCGCAAAAATAAGTCAAGCCTAAAACATACATACATAAACTCACGCCTTTTTTCCAGGAGGGATAGGCAGAGGTGCTACCAGGACACCGACGTTTCGCCTTTTGTTCTGTTCCGATGTGATAGGGGGCGAGGCTAAAAGCATATCGGGCACAAATTCCTGACTCCATACTGATAATGAATAGAAAAATCCATTATCAATTTGTTGACCCGGGATTTGAACTCGAGACCTCCGCTTTGCAACCATACCGTCATACAACTGCGCTACCGAGGCAGTTACTACGTTACTTACGTTCTTACGTTACAGTTACCTACATAATATCCTTATATTATTAGTTTCTCTATTTTAAATTGTGTTTGTTTTTTATAACATCCCTCCAGATTGGATTATTAAACGCATTGCCAATAATCAACGCCACTGGCAAATGTAGAAATACAGGAAAATAAAGTTTTACTTATTATTTTAAAATAAACTCTATAATGTCGCGCAACACTCCTTAGACAACTTCTGACCAATAGCTGGATTGAATTTTTATGGTATTTCATTATATCACAAAACTAAAACAGGACTCATTTTACATACAATAGCAGTATGTTGAAAATTCTTGTCTTGCGTAAATAATTAACAATTACATTTTAAAACGGTGGACGTTATTACAGATGCAGGAAATGCATATTTTTGGATTGTGATACAGCGCAATTTGCTGAATCTTGCAAGATATCGAACGATAAACACAGTGAGAGATTTATTGGATCGCTCGTCGTTATTAGACAATAGGCTATGCGACATACATATGGCCCTCGCGGATACAGCTTATCGGGATTTCTTGCCAAAGAAGAAGTTGTAGAAAACGAAGGGAGTTTTCGAATGACATCGCTCGTCGTTATTGGACAATAGGCTATGAGTCCATATACATGTTTTCATCCTTGCGCTACCTTTACGCAGCGATATTTTTTTTCACACACCGATTTGAGAAGTGGTGCCGTAGAAGAAGTTGTAGCATTTTAAAAGACCTTTCCAACGACGTATCGCTTGTTGTTATTGCTCACTATGCCGAGGCGCTTTCGTGTGATTTTTGGGCTGTCTTTAAGTAGCTATATTTTTTTAAATACAGCGATTTGGGTTTTGTTGTCATAGAAGAAGTTGTAGCATCTGAAAAGACCTTTCCAATGACATATCGCTCGTCGTTATTGGCCAGTAGGCTGGAGTTCATACATGTTTGCCCCTTCTCCTTTATGGCTAGCATTATAAGTGGCCACTTCACAAGGATTTTTGAACAAATAGGCGTTAGCTTATTTTTTATTATGTTTATTATTTTTAATGTTTAAAAATAATACAGTGGATTTTATCTGCAATATATCAACGGAGAAACCCGACAAAAGCCGACAACTATTTAAACAAATGAATAAAATATATTCGTGATTGTATTTATAACATAAAACCAATGACTTAATGTTTAATTTAAAATTTGATGGTTTGTTGATTATTTGTATAGCAATATAATATTATGAAGAACACTTGGTTTCCGCATTTCCCTTGACGTCTCCCCAAGTATTACATCTGAAGTGCTGAAATTATATTATATTATTGATCAATAAAATTACCCTTTATCTATAAAAAATATATTTTTAGTATATTTAATCCACACATATCATTTTAATTTATAATAAATTGTTATTGTTTTATAAATTAAAATGTTCAAAGCTTACCGCTTACTACAGTGTTGGAAACATTCGTTTTCTTTCCTCCTCTGTCATATCAGCAAGATGATTAATATCAAATACTGCAGAATCACTATGACGATTGCTCTCGTTGATAACATGTAAAGATTTTTTGAATGCATCGTAATGGATCAACAAATCGTATGTATCTTTATAGGATTTGTGATAATCCTTTATGAATTTCACGAATAATTCCGGTGCTTTGCTTTCATCGTAATAAGGTTTCTTTTGATAGCCGTGTTTTCCCCTGCGTACGGCTTCTGAAATCGTTGCGATTGCAAGTAAAGCAAGAAATATGCAATACTTCATCTTAACCGTTTGCGAATGCGTTGAATGCCAGGTTGTCCCTATTTATATGATTCGGTAACCGTGTCGATATTAACAAGAATTTTAAATTTTCCGTAATCTTCACGGTTATAATTGAATTAACGGCTTGAAGAGTAAATTTACTAAGGAGTTGCTGTATTTATAGACTTGTTTTATTAAATGGTTACCGCATCTAACTTAAAAGATTACTCTTTATGCCTAATAAAAAGTAATAATAACTTTAGAAGCCGAGTGTGGTACGAGACGTATTGTTTTCTAAATATATATTTTGCTTACAAAAAGAGGCTTGTTTTGCTTGGACTCATTTTTTTCAGGAGGTAATCAGTCATTTTATAATTAATTTTCAGTTAGTTTGTTCTCTTACCCACTGTTTTCGCTCGAAAGGGTCGTCCAAGTGTTTAACTTTTCGATCAATATTATTCTGACAGACTTTAATTAAAGAAATTAATATTGTCACAAATTATTTAAATAAAAATAGTACTTATTGAATATAATAACATGATGTGTTCTAGTAAATAAAAACTATTTAAAACATTACAGTCAATAAGTGAATACATTAAGAAATTTAAAAATGCAGTACATGAAAGTGCGTGGTGGCCTGTTGGTTATGGACCAGACGCGGCTGCCTACATGTTCACGGTGGCCGCGGGTTCAAATCCCAGGGCACACCTCTGACTTTTCGGAGTTATGTGTGTATTGATAGTCAATCACCATCCACTTTAACGGTGAAGGAAAACATCGTGAGGAAACCTGCATACCGTAGCGATTTTAAAAAAATTCTACGGTATGTAAGTCCGCCAACCCGCACTAGGCCAGCGTGGTGGACTGTATGGCCTAACCACTCTCAATCGATTCTCTCGATTGTAGAGTAGGCCCGTGCCCTGCAGTGGGACGTATATGGGCTGATATAGATATAGATATATAGTACATTTATACATTTGTTTCATTACCGGTAATAAAAATGATGGTATAAGAAACCATTATAAAAATGATGGGCTAAAATTTTACAAAGGTAAGTAAGTAACAAAAAAAACAATATTTTCACGCTGGGAGTAAAATAAAACAAATTAGTAAATTCACAATATTTTTAATTAGCTTGTGACTTAAACTAAATGCATATAAACGTACAGGTTTATTATTTGTCTTCACATTCGAGGTTTATACACACAAACTCGTATACAGTAACAGGGTATCATTAGATTAAATAAATATTAATATATTACTTTCTGCTTGTTTACATTACTAACAATATATTTTCATTGTGACTAGTCTTGACTGATTGGAAAAATCTTTTAAAATATATTATCAAACAAACACAATATCTTAATTACACAACAAAGAAAGAAACCGTTGCAATGAAATTAATTAAAAAATAGATGACTTAAAGCACTGTAACTATTGTATTTACGATTTTTAAATAACCTTGACTTGATATTACTTAAACCTTGGTAATATACGAAGAACGTTGCACGTGTGAGCCTGTATAAATCGTTTAACACTATTACTGTCGACATGAATTATACAACTTACCTATTCACACAATACCATTAGATGGATGTACGGATAATTTCACGTAACAGAAATATAAATTGTGCTCAAGTAATAACTCATATCTGTGATTAAATGTGGGATTTTTATCGCTTGCCACATCGAGCAATCCTTTAGAGATCTCGATGAAAAACAATATTTTCCGAGATAATATTTGCGCTGTAGTACGCTTAGCCTAAGCCGGCGTAAAGGCGAGCATACGGCTTGAGCCCATTGGCGCATAAAAGCGCACTCATTGCAGAATGCAGTCTGCCTTCCCCTTTCAGAAATATCGCAGGTAATATTTATTATCCAATCAATCAGTATCAATACCATAGACTTTATTCATCAAACTACACTAGATTAGGTTTTGACTTTGAGACAGACGCGCCGAGCTAAGCCCTGACACTGAAGACCTTTAAAACTAATTTAAAGATGCTAGTAACAGAACAAATTATACTCTATCACACCGTTTATTACAAAATTTAATCTAAACTATAGAGCGGGATAGTATTTACACAATTAAGGACGGAATAAACATTTTACAAACTTAGAGATGGAGGTATTTTTATGCGATGGAACTTAATTTGACTCAAATTGGTAATTCACGATTGTCCTACTTAATATATCAGCGTATATAACTATGTTTCCAAAGAATGTGCATCTCATACAAAGCGTCAATTGTTTTACAGAACATAAAGACACCGAAGTAGAAAACCCATTCAATGATAATAATGATGAAGTTATATATAAGTAGGTACTAATATTATAATTATACTTATTTTTTATTATAAATTATACTCTGTGCGTATGCAGTGATATTGGATGTATATAGGAACAAAATTTCTAAAGGATACACAAACTAAATTAGATTGATAAATTCTTTGTATTGTATCAAAATTTTGAGCGCGTATCATTTGATTGAAATGCGCTGCAACAATAGCAGCTAATTACAGTGGCGTATCGTTAACATTACCCGCTTGTTGGTCTTCTATCACTGCACCTGTAACAATTAAAGCAAATTGAAATGGAACGTCAGTACAACCGCTTTGTTGCAGTCAATGTGAAAGCACCAACACATCCGATCCACACCAATACAGCGCTCGGATTTCGTAGTTCAAACTCATTAAATTAGATTGTTTCTACGTATTGCGTCACATTGTGGGCTTAAATGACCCTGCGGAGTCTAGCGTATCGCATAGAGACTATAAAATAGTATTTCTATTTGATTCAAGTACGAGAACTAATAAACATGTCGCGGTAACTCGATTATGTTGTTCTTTTTTGTCTAGGATGAACATTTCAGGTGTAAAATCTTCGAGTTAGGTCGAAGTCTGCTCGAAATGAATTTGTAATGAAATCGAATAACTAATAAGCGCATTTGATAATATGGTTTATTTATGAACTATATTTGATAAAAATAAAAGCATATGGCATTTTCGCAGAAATTTTTCATACATTTTGTAGTGCTAAATTAGTATTACTGTCATAAAATCCCATGACAGAGTCATTCATTTTCCCCCAATATAAACAAGTACCTATACATTTATATAAGTACCTATAATATAAGTACCTATGGCTACAATTATTTTTTATTATTTTATCATAAATACAAAAAAAATACAGATACAATTTCAGTAAGTATTATTAGCATTTATAAACCACAAAGGTGTTTCTGTAATGCTAAAATAATAGTAAATGCAATGGCTTTTAAGCTGATTACACAAAGTTCAAAACCACTCCGTACTGTAAGCTGAAATCTAAGTCTGTTTAACCATATGGCTATTATCTATTACGAACAGGCGCCTCCTAAGATTTACTATTTCTAACATGCAGTAAGTTAGAACAGCAGATTATTAAACCTACCATATTGTGGAATATTACTATGATTAAACCACATAGTTGTCATACATATCATAGACTATATTATATGTACAAACAAATTATGATTTGACTGACTTTACACATTACCACATAAAAATATATTTTTAATTTAAGCTTACAATGTCGAACGAGTTATGAAAATTAATCAAAGAACTCCTTCATTAACAAAATCCTTCACTTGGCCTATCTAAAAACGTTCCAGTTTCCAACTCTGCCAGTAACGTGGCTATAACTTGTAGATAACCAACAGAATTATTGTGATTGCACATTAAGCCGCCGGCTGGCGGGACTCCAATAATAAATAAATTCAATCGCGCCATCAATATGTCACAATTGAGTTCAAAATTAACACACTATATAACACTACAGAAAGAAATTGGCTATTATGGTTTGGAAACATGCTCTCCCGTGGAGCAAATAAAAATGCAAATTGCTACTTTTATAGACTGTTGGCTGCAATTTCAATTTTAAATACTTTTGGCACCACAGGGTCACTGCGCTTCAGATTATCGTATCATTTTCTTTTTAATGTCTTTATTAGGTGCGTTCCTTGTATTTCGCCGTTAGTTAGAATTTATTTTATGTAGTAGACTGTTATTAGATTGTAGTGGCTCTAAAAGCTTCATGATATTTATTGAAGAGCACATCTTACACTTCAGACAGAATAATATTTGAAAACAGGTGTCAGGAGCGCCCTTTATATGACTTCGGTCTCGACCTGAGCCTTGATTGATTTCGAGCCTGAAAGTTGATTGATTTTGAGCTAAGAATCAATAGGTTAAAAGGAGCAAATAAGAGGTGTCTTGTGCAATTTTACATTAACATTTGAATAGTAAATGGTTAGTTTGAGGCATTAACGTATTTATATAATCAGTCTCATTTCAATGTTATTATGAGCAACGCTGTGAAGATTTCATGGTAATCAAATACTATGCCCGCTGCCATGTATATTGGCTTTAATTGGTTCATGAAATTATATTATGTTAATTTTATTAAACAATTCATATCGCATTTAACCTCTGGCTCATTGTATTCTTCTATGAACTCTTATTGTCTTACTACGTCAATTGCCAATATGCCAATTAAGTAATATTTTAGGTAAAAAAATCCTACATTTCATACACAGAGATAACAACACAAATATAAGTACACTTTAATCTGTTATTGTCCTCGAAGTACAGCGGGAAAAACTACAATTCCTTTATGATAATGCTACTCTATGATCCCTAATGCATACATAAAGCCGTTAGGCTCGGAACCTACGCTTGGGATTGAAATGGATCACACAGAACTGTCAGTAATCACCATAAAAGACGATCACTCGTATGTGTACACAGATATAGCCCTTATACCTATGTAAATAAGGTCATATAAAAGAAAACAGAGAAAACGTATTATTTCAACCTTGGTGATTAATTTTATCTAAATGTATTAATAAAAACAAATGAAATGACCAAGCTTAATGCCTGATCCCTTGTTTATTAAAAATAAAGTTATCAATTCGCCAGACCGTTCGACTTTTTACTGCTGTTTTGGCTATGTTAATAAAATTGTTATTACTTTTAGGGTAATAACCTGTAATATTTTTAAACTGTGCATAACATAAATTTTCTATAAATGAAGCAAAGAAGATACTTTCTAAAATTAAAACACGATCGTTAAGTTAAACCCATTTTATGGATATAACTCAGAACAGTCTGCTTGAAAATATATTTTAGACGTGTCAACGATTTAATAACCAACATTTGGAACTTTTTATATTACTTTATAATATTAAGTTTTATATATAAACATAAATGTCGTAGCCACAATTGAGAGAGTTTAAAAGGAAAACCACAAGTTCTTAGTAATTATGGAAAGTCACATTATTCATAATATACCTATGAGTCGCATGTCACCTCATTGCGGTAGGCCGGCAACTCTAGGTTTTGGAAGCAATTCCCTTGCCTTGGACTGAAATTATTGCCCAGAATGATAATGCCCTCTTCTGTTACATTCCGGATTATTTCAAGAAGTCATAACCTTGGCAAACTTGGTGATACTAAAGTATTCTGCTTAAAAGTGTAAGCGTATGCATACTGTAATTAGGAGACACTGCAAATCTTAAAGGAAAATTGTTTTTTTTTTTTTTTCAAAAGATGTAATGCAGAAAGTCCACTGCTGAATATGTCCCTAATAATTTCCACATCAACAAACGTTTAATCTTATCAAAAACGTAATCAGAATCAGTTAAATTACACATAATTACGAAAACTACCCTTGATTAACTAAACGTTGTTTATATTAAAATCACGTATTAGAACGCAATGTACCTTATTTATAACATTCGGATAACGTTTTACAGAGCATATCGAATTTATGTCCACTGCTAACTGAGTAATGCGTTTCAAACGCATGCATAACCGATTATCGACGGAGTAATTGAAATGGATATCAAATATGATTTTGATGAAATTCAATGTATTAAAACTACGTATGTGTACGGAATTAACGCGATGTATATAGCTAGCCTCGTTAATGGAATACAAGTGAAATGCTAATGATTACGACTATTCAAATTATGCCTGATTTGTATGTGCGATATAGATATCCTTTACATAGCCTTCTGCGTTGAATTATACAGTGTTAGATATTGGTGTATAATATTTTTGACTAAGTACCTATTCTATAAAATTGTGCATCATTTGTATTATCATGTTATATAATTATACAATTGTCTAGGTGTTAGATACACCAAGAAACTAAAAATTATAAGATATAAGTATACTTTTTTCTTATTTTCTCTTTGAATTATTGTAACAATACAATATGAGGTCCTATACTTATATAACTTATACTCATTTGTAAAACAAAAAAAAAAGCTTATCCATTACCTACATTTAAGACCTCAATCTCGATACCCCATTCCACAATTAAACTATTTCGCACTTTCAAAATAAAAAATAAATCAACACGAAAATGACTGAGCGATTGTTGATGGAAACAGCAGTTTGGTGGCACGTAGCAAATAGGCATTATTGCGTTATTTGTTATTCCTCCGATTGATATGCAAACACCCTCCGTTCACTAATCAACTTATTGTCACAGAGCTATTGAAGTTTTAATGCTTCTGTTATTTATCATTTGATTGTTAGTGGTGCAATTTGAGGACGGGTTTTAAAGACTAGAATAACTGGACGGTTATGAAAGATTAATGATTTTATTTTTCTGAACAATATATTTTAAAAATTAATGTCAAAAGTTCATACAATAAATGTAAGTACAAGCATGAGATTGTAACCCCAAAGGGATGGATGCGGTGAACAGGTGCCACTAGTGACTAGTACATGTCGCAAAGCTAATTTTGGTCACACGGTATAGCTAGTAAGGGGTTTGCCTAACGTGGTACCGACTACGAATCCTAGTCCCGGAAAACTCATAAAATATTTCACAAACTATAAAATTCACACAAAAGGATGTTATAACCTGAATCAGGGAAGGCCATAGCTAAATAGCTACGCATTTTTGAAAATGCGCAAACTGACAATTGCTTAATTGAATATTATTTTCTGTTCGAAAAAATACTTGCGCCAATCGCACTTATAGTCATTTTTATTCAAGGATTTTGCGAAATCAAGATATTCGTCTTTTATGGACCCAATAAAAGTGAAAGCTAGTTCTAAATGCACAATAATAAAGTTTAGCACTTTATGTGCAGTGTGTAAAAAATTGGTTGAGTCGTGATGGAGACAAAACCATTTGTGACTTGAATTTAAAGTCAGCATTAAAATATCGTAAAACTCCAGTGCACATTTAAATTAAGCCCTGAAAACTACGGTGTCATTACCGTTCACTATTAGAATACCTTTTAAACAGTAAAATACTTGGGTACGATATTAAACTGCTCTCTACATTTACTTTAATATTATATGTAATAAAATACGACGAGCTTCGCGTTAAAATCTTATAAATATTTTCGTATTGTTTTTGGCATTTTGTATTTCGAACATTAAAGTTTATTATTTTAACTCCAACATACAAATTAATAAGATTTTATCTAAAAGTTCTTTTTAAGTTTTCTATTAATTACCTGTTATATTTATTCGTTAACACTAAAGTAATTTTAATTACACAAATGTACTTATAAAGGATTATAATAATACAATGTATGAAGCTTTTGTTGCCAGAAAACCCTAAGGGCATTTTGCAACATGATACTTTTTATACATTATGTGTTTTACATATTTTTGTTTTCTGTACAAGGCTTAAAAAATGGCGATTGAGGTAAAAAAGAATCGATTAGATCATTTTATTAAGCAAACCATATCCTTTGTATCAAACTTGTTAGTTATATTAAAACTTCGAAACTTGAAGTAAGAACAATATTACATTGCGAAATTACCTTCCGGTGAATGAAATATTTCTTCAAACATTTGTATGAGGGTAAAATTCAATAGCAAAGAAATAACACACGTAATTGTGTATCCCTTACCGACTAAGCTGATTTATTCCCACAGCGTATAAGGCGTGTTGTGAATATATTAAACATACGTATTATATTGTTCACAATAGCGGACAAACTAGATCTTAATTAGGATTCCTTGTTCTGGTAGCGGGTCTTGTAATATGCGGTCTCTGTGATAACTGGGTACATAAATATTTACTAAGATGTTACTGTTCACTAGTTCCTGTGAATCCTGTTTTGAAGTGATGCTTAATTGATGTCTCGTTATGGTTCGTGGTTTGTTCCTAATATGCAAACATATACATAAACATCAGGCTTTTTTCCCAGAATAGGTACGCAGAGGTGAAACCAGGACACCCACGTTTCGCCTTATGTGTTCCGTCCCACGATGTGAAAGGGGGCGAGCCTAACGCTCTATCGGGCACGAATTCCTGAATCCGGGCTGATATACATATAATTACTGCATAGAAAAATCCAATATCACTTCGCCCAACCCGTGATTTGAACCCGAAACATCAGCGTTGTAATTGTGCCGTAGTACAACTTCAACTCCAAGACACGTAATATAAGACATACATACAAGTTCCATTGCTGGTCACAGACATCCTCCCCAATTAGGTAAAGTTTAAGCTCAAGAACATCGAGTTGATTTAGTAAAGGTTAATGAACTTCATCTACCCTTGAAATTCTAGTGAAAATAGTTCAACTATTTTCCTCTTGATAATTTCCTTCAACCCTAAAATGAGCGCTTAAGAAAGTTAAAGATAGGCCCTATAATTTTATTATTATTATTTTATATAGGCCTTAGAATTGAACTTTAGGTTTCAAATTTGTCAGTTTGGACTAAAAAACTCAACTATCTCAGTTAACAAAATTAGAACTTATATTCCACCTAAATGTAGGATAGAGATGTATTTACCTATATGGAACGTTGATTTTTTCCGTATCAACTACAATAAAGTTTGCAATTATATCAACAGTAATAATGGAATCAATGCGTTCCCAGCACATTTTTGCAGCACCGACGGTAAATTACAGAGATACAAGAACTCATTAGTAAATTCCACAATTACAAGCCAGATTGTTTCGTAACTAGAATTCCGATATATTAATGTGTAGCATAGTTTGTGGAACAAGACTGACATAACAGCTTCCGAAGCGCAGTACGTTGAAATTGACAGTTGAAATGAGGACTGTGATACGATAGGTCGCGAGTTCGATTTTCGTACGGGGACAAATATGTATGTCATCCACGTATATTTAATTTCGATCTCGGTGTCGAGATACTCTAAAGTATTTCGTAGTTGCTAATACCTACTATACGACTCGTATCTTGATGTGTGTCTGAGGCATGATTACAACTACGCAGTCATTACCATACATTGTAGACAATTTGTCATCTTCTATATCTATACATATAATAAAAATGTAAATGGTCGATGTCTGTACATGGAAGATATTTAAGAAATTTTAACGCGTGGGGTCTTTATAACAGCAACAGAATCCAAAACATTTTTATTTTTTATTTTTGTCTGTCTGTCTGTCTGTCTGTCTGTATGTTTGCTTGCGCATCACGCAAAAACTACTGCACCAAATGACATGCGGTTTTCACAGTTGTATTGCTGCAGGTTCAACTTAAAAACTGGTATATGTTGCATTTGCATACAGGGTGTTTCTTTTTGTTTGCTTGCACATTACTCATAAACTAACGCATCAAATGAGATGCGGTTTTCACAGTTATATTGCTGCAGGTTCAACTTAAAAACTGGTATAACAAAAAGTTTAAATTCATCTCCTTGCATAGCAGAAAAATTACTGGAAGAAAGTGTACCTGGTGGTAGAGATTCATTTGCGTTCCATTGCGTTGACAGTGTGGATATTATAAAAACATTTAAGTTAATTAATATTAAAAATACATGTGACCTTTGGGGAATCTCAACAAAAATATTAAATGCTGCAATACCAGTCTTAGCTCCCCAGTTAGCTGTAATTTTTAATGCTTGTATAAACAGTGGTATATTTCCTGATAAAATGAAGTTAAGTAAAATTATACCTCTTTTTAAATCTGGTAGTACAGATGACCCCTCCAACTATAGACCTATCTCAGTACTACCTTCATTAAGCAAATTTTTTGAAAAACTGATGCTTCATCAAATTCAAATTTATTTTTCAAAAAATAAAATACTTCATGGTAAACAATTTGGTTTCACTCGGGGTCGCTCCACTACTGATGCTGGTGTGGAGCTTATACATAACATATTTGATGCTTGGGAGAATTCACAGGACGCTTTAGGTGTGTTCTGTGATTTATCCAAAGCATTTGATTGTGTTCACCATGAAATTCTTATCAGGAAATTAAGCCACTACGGTGTAAATGGCGTTGCGCTTGATTTATGCAAGTCGTATTTAAGTAATAGGGTCCAAAGTGTAGATGTCAACGGAAAAAGATCTCCTGGGTCTGTTGTTACTATGGGAGTTCCGCAGGGCTCGATTCTTGGACCCTTCCTCTTTTTAATCTACATTAATGACTTACCTTTTTTTATAAGGGACAACTGTGAGGTCGTGTTGTTTGCAGATGATACTTCTTTATTATTTAAACTGAATCGACATCAACCCATTATTGACGATGTAAACCACACCCTCACAAAAATCGTACATTGGTTTAGCGTTAACAACTTGTTACTAAATAGTCAGAAAACTAAATGTGTACGGTTTGTGAATCCTAATGTCAAAAAAGTTAACGCTAACATTCTTTTTAATGGGGATGAGTTGAGCCTTGTGGATACAACTAAGTTCTTGGGAATCACATTAGATCCCAAACTTCAATGGGGTCCTCATATAGTCGCTTTAGCTAAAAAGCTGTGCGCCGCAGTCTACGCGGTGGGTAAGATACGTCAATTGACTGATATTGATACAGCTCGATTGGTATATTTTGCCTACTTTCATAGTCTGATGAGTTATGGAATTTTACTGTGGGGTGGTGCTGCTGACATTAATACCATCTTTGTTCTCCAAAAGCGAGCTATAAGATCAATTTATTCGCTAGGGTCCAGATATTCTCTTAAAGAAAAATTTTAAGAAATAAATATAATGACAGTGGCATCACAATATATTTTTGAAAATTTAATGTATGTCCATAAAAATAAAGAAAACTTTCGAAAGATTAGCGATATTCACAATAAAAATACTAGAAATAAGAACAATTTAGCTACTCATAAGACCAGACTCCACAGGATCAGCAAGTCTTTTAAGGGTTACTGTATACACTTTTATAACAAAGTTCCCACTCATATTAAAGCCTTAAGTATTGAAAAATTCAAAGCTACTATCAAGCAAAAATTATGCAATAAAGCTTATTATAAAATTTCAGAATATCTAGATGATAATAAGGCTTGGGAATAGTATAGTATAAAATTAATTAAATATATAGTATCTTGGAGCGGAGGTATTAGTGTGCTCTGTATAATTTCATTTATATTAAGTAACTTAAACTATTTTGTTTTGCTTTGTAAGCGATTGGATAAGTCATGCTCGCTTAAAAGTCTGTGCTTGCGGTGGCGTCGTGTGCCGGGTCGGTCACTTCCCTGTAGCATGGTTGAGGAGGCCGATGGCTGGCACATGCGTCATACTCGTGAACGGGTGCTGCTTGTGTGGACTGGTCTGTCCGATTTGCTTACTTTGTAATTGATAAATAGATTACTTAACGCTTTTATAATTATTTATTGCGTTGGCAAAACAGAGTATACTGATTCTTCGTTATGGGTTACTTCGTTTCGTTTCTCTCAGCCATATTAAATATAAAGTAAACTTATTCGTATTCAACTATATCCTACTTGCAAATCATAACAAGTTATTAATGAACTGCTCTGATTTAAACCAACTTGTAATTTTTGTAATAATCATACATTGTAAACTGGTTTTGAAAAGAGCAACACTAGAGTTTCTTGCCCGTTCTTCTCTAGTGAAAACCGCTTTCCGAACCGGGTGGTAGTTCAAAAAATGACTGAATCTAAACAATGTTGAACATTTTAATGGATTCAATAAATTATTTTCATTTCATTTCATTTTCATTTTCATTTCATTTCATATATGTTGCATTGACATACAGGTGGTTTCTTTTTGTTTGCTTGCACATTACTCATAAACTACCGTACCAAATGAGATGCAGTTTCCAAAATTACAATGGTGCAGGTCCAACTTAAAACTGTTATATATTTCATTTACATACAGGATGTTTCTTTTTGTTTGCTTGCACATTACTCAAAAACTACCATACGAAATGAGATGCAGTTTTCACAGTAATATTGGTGCACGTCCAATTTGAAAACTGGTATATATTTTATTTATAGACAGGGTGTTTCTTTTTATTTGCTTCCGCATAACGCAATAATGAGATGCGGTTTTACAGTTATATAGGTACAAGTCCAACTTAAAAACTGGTATATATGTCTTATTTACATACAGGTTGTTTCTTTGTATTATGGAAGAAAGTGAAAAAAACTAATATTGAGGGGCTGCATTAATGCAACAGAACCCAAAATAATGATTGTTAGAATTTTTGTCTGTTTGTCTGTAGTGTTGTGCGCGATGAACTCAGAAACGGCTTAACGGATTTTGATAAAATTTGATATGAAGGTAGCTGACATCCTGGATTAACACTAAGGCTTCTTTTTATCCCGAAAAATTAAGTGTTTCCGTAGGATGAAGAAGGAATTCTGATATATTTGTTACTTTTATACTCAAAGGGATGCGATGGGACTGGATTACATGCCTTGAGTGAGAATGAGACGAGACGGGACGGGCGGGATACAGGGACAAGACGGGACGGGACGGGACGGGACGGGATGAGTAATACCAAATAATCTATACATGTATATTTTTTTAAACAAAGTTAATCTTGAGACGAAGTTAGCGGGCGATGTATTACTCAACTAGAGAGAATATGGACAAAAGATTCTTAAATTCACGTGAACTTGTAAAAGTAGACAGATTATTTAAGCCGCTCTCAGTTGTATATAACGAATTAATAGATGAATGGCAGAATAGATGGGAGGTATCTTTGAAGGGTCGGCATCTATACCAATATTTTCCATGCGTGCGTGATCGTTTGACAAAGACTTGGCTAGATATCGATTATTACGTATCACAGTTTCTTACGGGCCATGGTAACTTTAAGTCTAAACTGTACTCATTTAAGCTCGTTGATTCGCCTGCGTGCTCATGTTCAACACCTTATTGCGAATATGAGCAGTCCACGCATCATGTACTTTGGGAGTGTAGTCTTTGGCAGAATGAGCGTAAAACCATGCTAGATAGTATGCAAATAACATCTGGTGTTGTATACTACATGGACCTTGTGGAGACTAGGAAGAATTTCCGTGCTTTCCGGCGATTTTGCCATACCTATAATTGGAATCAAGTATAACAGCTTACATATTAGGTCCCATTTAAATGTAATAATCACTATTCCGTGGTGCTTTACAGCTGGCTTCTCTGGCTGTAAATGTCTTTATGCGAGGTTGTTGCCTCTTTAGTTCATTGTTTTGTCACCCGCTTTATTAGGGAGGGAAGTGGACAATAATTTATTTCCAACTCCTCCTATTAATTTAACTTTTTGATTGATTTCGTTGCGGGTTAAAGACAAGTTAGACATCCCCCGAGACGCGCTGAGCTTCAATGCTCAGTGTCATTAATATGCGTGCCACTGTTGATCCTGGCTTACAGGAGTTGCAGTGGCGGGTGTGAGGGCGGGACAGTCTCCTAGCGGGCAGAAGCTAGTCCACTATAAAAAAATATATAAAAAATTATGAACTCACCTGCTAACAATACTCTAAGTTGGTCACTGTCGCAGAATATTGGTTCTTGTAATACGTTGACTAACTGCTCCTTGACTTTTGGAGAAGCATTGCACCAAAGAATACGCCCGCCCACTGACCATTCTTTCACCAACATTTTTACACTCTGCAAACAAAAATATTTATTTATTTAAATCTTTATTGTACACAGTAAAATAACATACAGAAACAGAAAAGAAAAAAAAAAGTACAAATGGCGGTCTTATCGCATAAAGCAATGTCTTACAGACAACCATGGAATGTATTTAAGAGAAGGAGAAATAGAGGGCAGTGTAAATATTATATGTATATTTCAATTTACTTGTAATCGTTTGCTCGTTTGCCCCCTAAAATATATAAAAAATATCTCACACAGGTTTACTCAATACTAAATCACAACCTTTTTACGACCTGCGAGATTAAAAGAAAGAAAGATCTGCTAGTAGTATATTCGCGTTCACCTTGATAGCAACTACTCTACAAATAGCGAAAATCTAGTAATAGAAATCCAAGCCAGTGGCGAAGGGTTCATACAAGCCGATTCCCAGCAGCACGCCTTATAATTTAAAGGAAATTATTAATTATTTACATTTTTTTAAACCAGTTATATGAAGAAAATAATCAAATAATAAACAATATTAAAATAAATATAAACAATAAACAAATGTTATTCGATATTAATAAACAAAATAGTATCGATCAATTAATAACACAACGCATCACAGATTACTTAGGAAACGCATTGCGCGATGTTCAACGTAAGTACATGCATACGAAACACGCGGCCGCCTAGATCCCGATGACGTCACGTCAGGCTACAAGGACACAGCACGAGTTCCCGTTGCTCTCGCGCTCATTTCCAACGCATTATTTGCCATCTCTGTTACACGTTTGTTGCTCAGAACTGCATGCAAAATTGCACTTTAAAACCTTCTGCTCTTAAGTTCTAAATTTATTTGTAGAAATACGACGGTATTTGCTTGTGAATATGCCGGTGGGACTACGGCTTATAAAGTAATTTGCCAGTTCGCGCCTCTTTTATTTCGTGTTTATAATTAGAAAATATTATTTACTACTGTGTTGTTTCAGTGTATATGTATAATGCGGTGTCTATTTTTAGGTTTGTATATAATTAGTGGGTAATTTATGAAATTTTACTGGTTTCGAAGTGCAAACAGATCTATCTATTTAGCAAAACTTTAATGATGAATGAAACTTGATAATGTCGTATGTATCGTTTTATCTCATGAATTGCATTATTATGAGGTAATTTTAAAAATGCTGCATTTACGTAATTAAAAAACGCACTGGAAATTATATTAAATTTGATAATACATTTAAGTACCAGAGAAAGAACGGCAACTGACAAGTTTTAATTACTTAATGTTGTGTTAAATATTTTAATTAGGGTCAGGACTATGTATGTTACTGTTGGGTGTATTTATTTATTTAATAAATATTGTAATGCCGTATTTTTGTTAGCGTTGATTCAAAATAGGACATACAAACATAACCCACGCCTGCATCCCATGAGGGTTGCCAGATTCGATAGATCTCCAGTTAGCTCTATACTGGCATCGTTTTACTTTCGTCCACTTACATCAATCTCTTCATCTTTTTTTTATATATAAGGAACGTTTGAAAATTTTTTGTCGATCAATTTCAAAACAGGCTAATGTTGTCTTTTGCATTGAATCGAAATTTACTTTAAAAACGTTAAAAAAAGCACCTAGCGGGCACAGTGCTATTCCGTGCAAGTGTTGTATGAAAATATAGTAAGTATTACTAAGCAAATATGTCGCTCAATATCTTACGTACATAACGGAGTAAAAATATAAGTATGAGTACTTGTTAATTTAATAAAACTAGTCACCAGAAGTATCGGCTTTCCTTTTGAAAAAAGTCACCCTTCGCCACTGATCCAAGCAATTCAATTTCAAAAGCTGGTATAAAGGTATCGATCACTTTATACAGACTACGCATGGACATACAAATAGCCACTTATTCGATTTAGTCATTCTAAAATAGATAATCCTATTTACATTAAACTACGTCATTCCACCACACTACTATAACTAAAATACGCATGTATCAATTAGCATGCATCAATTTACTTATACATCACTTACTAATGTACCAGAACCCAGATCACTTTGTTTAATTTGCAGCATATTCCACACACGTTTTCATTAACATAATTAATAAGCTCTTTATGATAAAATGTCATATCGATTACGTTATTTGCAGTGCATATATTATGTTCATTTATATATATATATATATATAACAATCTATAAGTGACACGTGTGTTATTCATAATTCGCTAAAATTAAATGAGTCCGAGCATTAAAAAGGAGCGAGCCTATTGCCGTTTCAGACTGAAAATCCAGACATAAGCAACTTAATTAATTTTGATGTATTATTATTAGTTTCTTAGTTTCTTGTAAACAAGAAAACATTTGCATTGAAACTATTTATTAAAAATTCTTATGGCGGTCTAATCGCATTGGGTAATCTTACAGACAACAATGGGATTGATATAAGAAAAAAGAGAGAGAAACAACAGACAGTGTCTACTTGTGTCATTTTTCAAACTGAAAATCACACACAAAATGGAATGGACTTAGAATTTGAATATATACTTAGAATTTTAACCCAAGATATCTTGCTTCAAAGTCTTTATTGTCACTAAACAATAAAATATCGAAGCACTGTATTACAAGGTGATATTTTTGTACATCACACGAAGAACAAACTTATTCAAAGTATTAAGGGATGGAAGTATCGCTGTAAGTAGCAGGTGTACGGAGTCAAACTTTTTGGGAAAGATTTACCAAGTATTGAATGTTTGTTCCTTCCGCATACGAAACACTTTTTTATTCCTTTAAAAACTTGAGGTATTGATATCGAATGGTTTTGTATACGTTAATTTAATATTGCCAATATTTGTGGGGAAAGTCAGATATTTGGAAAGCTTTTAAATATAAGAAATAACAATATTGAATATATAATTTAAAAGAGAAGTATATACCAGATAATTAATTTAACATGATGAACATATTATACTTATATGTTATAAGTTATTAAGTTACCACATTTTGTATCTTATACATTTACTCGGACCCTGACAGCCAAAACATTTTTCAAAAGCAGTACCAGTAGGAAACCGACGGAATCCTTAAATTGACAAACCGAGAACACTAAAAGCCATATTATCAAACATTGATACAGCCGCACACGTGCCCTCGGTTACAACATTTAACATGAAAACCGATCTGCAGACGCGTAATTGAATGAAAACAATTAGCAGCACAACCACGAGACCACTGTTACGAGAACCCCGTCGAAATTAACAACAAAAATTAATTACGATGTAATTTCCAATAATAACAGCATAAGTGCAGATGCGGCAGATATTTAAGCTGGCGTTGTGGTTGAAACGTCAACATTGCATGCGATTTGACATTGCGGCTTGCGGCGGACTGAATATTAAATTGGAGCTAATACGAAACTATATGTAATTGTTGACAATGGTTTCGTTTAAATTAAACCTTTTGACGTATCGCAGCTTACTGCTGTTTGGTATACAATGAGATATTTAAAGTCTGCGGTGCAGTGTTGTTGCCTAAATGTAATTAAATTGCCAAAATACGAGTAGTTGTGTACTTTATTGAAGCTTCACTAAATATTGAAGCCTAGGCGTTTAAATAGATCCTAAAATGATTTATAGAAATAAATCAATTTATATTATTACGACCGAAATGCGCTCCAATTTGGGCAAATTGTATAACTTGCTTATTTAATTATTCAATTAATACAATTAATACCATTTGCATTAATTAATTAAAAACTTGTATTAAGTCAAACATCTCATTCGCAGAACCTCAAGTACTCAGCTAATATCTTCGCCCATTCATCCGCAAACAAATCACATTCAGGATTGATGTCTAGCTGAGCATTAAGCGTGGTTAGCATCCCTGGCATTGGTGAGCAGGCATGCGACATCGTAACATACCATCACAAATAGGATATGTTTTCGGATTTGAGACAAAACCCTCCACTAAAATATAAAGCTGAGGAAATTGTTTGTTTGAACGCGCTAATCTCTGAAACTACTTGGTCGAATAAAACATTCTTGTAGTGTTGGATAGTCAATTTAATGAGGAAGGTTATAGAGCACTTTTTAACCCTGAAAAATACATAGTGTGACTTTAATCCCTGAAAAACGCGGATGAAGCCGCGAGCAGTGCTAGTCAGTTTAAATCAGCCGATACAAAAATAGAAAATAAAACTCACCTGCAAAAATGTATAGTCCAATCTGTGTAAAGCGTCACAATATATCACCAACAGATTGCTTGATCTCCTCACATCAACTACATTTCCAACAGCGTTATTGGTAAGTTCGTGATTCAGCGTCGCTTCATTGCCATTTACGATTGCTTCATTTTGAATAACTCCATCGGGTATAATTGTAAGCGTTTCTAATGTAGCCACTGGAGAAATTTTGTTATCACTGTCTTTCAATCCAGCTACCTTAGATCTGACTCTTTCAGCCCCAGCGAAGTTAAAGTTTCCTATTAAATTTATGGCGTAATGTGGTAGTAGGATTCCGTCCTGCAAACATAAGTAATGCATACGCATTAATAAAAAATGCATCGCCTTGTATGTTCCGTCCCATGATATGATAGGGCACATTGCCATATCGGGCACAAATTACTGACTCCGGGCTGATAATGAATAGAAAAACCCAATATCCCCGACCCAGGATTCGAACCCGAGACATCAGCTTTGTAGTCGTACCGTAGTCCAACTACGCCACCGAGGCAGTCGAATATCACAAGACGATTTAAGAAGCATCTGTGCAAAATTACACATTTTTTGCAATATCGTCCAAGCTAATAATACCAAAATGTATAAGCCACATCGTTGTCACTGAAATATGATATGCCACAAAGAGATTATTATTCTCTTTCAAAGAAATAATTGGCCGCTTCTGATATAATCATGCGACATTCATCCAGTACGACAAAGTTTACGATAGCGGAGACTAGTTTCGTCTTGTTGCGTAACTGGGATAAGATACACAAATTGTTTTCCGTAATTTTGTCAGCAACTCCGGATTATTCATCGTTAATAATAGATCCTATAAATATTGAATAGCTGTCTAAACTATTTTTGATAAATATTTGTAGAGTTTTCAGGTCTTTTTACATTCTTTCCCTTCAATCTAAGACAATAATAACGGATCTATTTTTTGTAATCTTCACCAATTTTCCTCTTTATCCTTAATTTTAACCACAGTCGTTTTTAATCCAAACACGTCCAATCAAACAACAGTCAAGCTGATTGAAGCTGTCTTCTCGAAAACAGAAAATAAAACATTTGATACTAGACATACATATGAACTTCCACCCGCACTAAGCAAGCGTAGTGGGCAATTGCTTGACCTCTTCAAACGAACTCTTGATTGTGTAGAAAGTCCTTTCCCTGGAGTAATATATCTGCTTGTTTATAATTATACTGGGCTATTTCAGACTGCGACAGAAAATGAAGCCAGGCGGTAGTTATAGGCGGTAGTTATGGTAGTTACACTATGCAACAAAACATTTCGCAAAAAAAAAACGACAGTTTAGTTATTGCAATTTTTAAAATATAATCGTGTTTGGTATTTTTTGTTGCCTTGTGTCTGAAGTGACTACCACCTGCTTTCGTTTTCGGTCGCAGTCATTATATACCCTATCTTATTATGACATACTTACATCAACATAGTTAATATCGAGCGGAGGTCGTGAGTTGTAGTACAGTAGTAGCAACATATCAATCGCCACGCCGCATACTAACCCCACCTCGATGCTCAGCGCGAGGCAGCACGCGAACGTACCGACCAATGGGATGAGATCCAACCCTGCGGACACAGACGGATAATTGTTTTACAATGCTAACAGCCTCCGAGGCGCAGTTGGTTAGACGCCACCTGCGAAACGAGACGCCGTGGGTTCGATCCCCGCACCGAAACAAATATTTGTGTGATCCACGGGTAATTGTATCGGGTCTGGGTGTTTGTGAGACCGAAAAGTCTCTCGCAGTTTTTGATACCCACGGCGCAAGATTCGATCTTGGTGTGGGGTCAGGACTATGTATGTGACTGTTGGGTGTATTTATTTATTTATAATATTATTATCATTTAGAATGCATAAAGGAGTTGTTATTAGGCACTGTTCCAGTTTAAAGGACATTGTAGCCAGAGTAACTACTGGACATAATAAGACTTAACATCTTGCGTCTCAGAATGGCGAGCGCAGTTGAATGATAATTATCATTGCTTTGTAATTCATGGTGTTGTTTGGTTTTGCTACTGTCTATAACCGCTCAGTAGCAAAACCAAACAACACCATGAATTACAAAAGACACGATTAGACACAATAACTCCGCTTTACCTAGTGGTGAAGCTGAATTATTGTGTCTAATCGTGTGTTATATAGGTACTGATCTAGTATATTTATACACTGCATATGAAACAGATACAATTAAACTTGAATTTAATATAAAAGGAATTAAATTAATATAGATATACCGGAGTTATAATGTCCTTAACATTTTGACAGATATAACATTATGAAACATGAATAATAATCTAGTATTGTTGGCCTATCAAATATGTTTTACACGATTTTATGAAGGTAATAAATCGAGGACAATTATGTGAGACAATAAAGGTTTCAATTGTATAACAATTCGTGTCCGAAATGAGTACACTAAAACGTTGATAACTTGCGAATAAGTGAGTAATGGCAGCTGCCCGCCCCACCGGTTGTTTTGATGACAGCACCCTAATAAACTGAAGATCAGCTCCTTTACCGAAGTAATAACAATAACTTTCAGCATAGTTGTAAAGGTCGACTCCAAATCCTATAGGAATAATTTGATGAGACGCCCCTTTCCGACAGCGGCCGTCCGTGATGAAATAACTGAATTACTCATTATAATCTTTAGTGAGATTATACAGGGAAGGTTAAGTACCAGCCTGAATATCAAATTCGTTTTGATGGAATAACATAGTAGGCAAATATTTGAGCTCCGCTTAAGTAGCTTCTTATGTGGCAAGTGTTCCAGTGATATGAGGTCACGGCACTCGCGTGGATTTTAGTGTTTTTCAAATATTCAGTGCCGGTTGAAAAATCGTCTGGAATTTTTTACTGAACATTTTTACAATTTTTTTTTACATCCACGTTCCAGTGTGTTTTATTAAAACGTATGGTGTTTACATAATACTCGGTATGTCCTAAGAATCTATGTTATGAATAACCCATTTTAGATAACATTGTAATAAATAATGTGGTCCTACAATAAAAGGTATGGTTTAAAACCAATGTTAGATATAGTAATTACATATTCCTAAACGTGCGCTTCCTTAATATCAAATAGTACCTACAACCAAAAAGCATTTCTGCCAAAATCCCACACCTTTAAGCAACCAAAACGATTATAAATTCTCAATTTCACGCACAAAACCCTGACATCAACATTGGTCAGTGCATTCTATGTTACAAGTAAAAATCGTCTGGCAGTGTGCCTGCTGTACAATGTATATATAATACAAAATACTTACTGTTGGTGTTCCACAGTTTCTTGAGTATATCGGTGTCGACCATGTGCAGCACGGCGCATACTATGACGGCGGCGAGCGCGGCGCGCGGGATGAAGTAGAAATACGGCGTCAGCAGTGCCAGGGTTAGAAGCACTATTATACCTGTTGGCGGTACAACTAAGTTATAATAATATAAGGGTATTTTTTTTATATACGTATCCCAGCAACAGCCATAATGGAATGTTGTATAATAATATGTTCTTGAATGATGGTGATCACGTACCATGAAATGACTTATTTGTACATTATTTGGACGGTGTTATAAAAAATCTAAATACTAAATACATACTCCATTATTTCAATACATAAAAATAGAGTTTAACTTTAAAATAACCACGCTGTTCCTCGTATAAAATGTGCCGTATACCAAGTGAATTGAAAGAAGTATATTTTAAAATTCACTATCGCATTTTAAATGAAGCTCATCGATACACACATTATTTGACAACGTGTAAGTTTAGAAGACAGCCAAACTCGGGCTGTGAACGCGCAACTTTCACATTTTGTATAAATTTCTGAATATATAGGACAAGTCTGCGCGAAGTATACGAGTATATTTGAAATTGTAAAACCTCCACGGAAACTTAACTGTGACGGTAAACTACGATGTAAACTTTTAGATTTATGAAGTTGGTGCAACATAGCCGCGCGCCGCACCGCACGTGCCACCAATGATTTATACGCTGGATTTACATTTGTCTTAGTACAAATTTTACCTAGTTCTGTTAAAACTAATACCCGGATTAAAACGCGCCGATTTCGAACGTCGCTAAAGAGGGCCCATAAATCAGGGTTGCCGTTCGTCTACATTTAATTCGATCAAGTTTTAAACGGTCTCGGAAACGTCCGAGATATATCAAGCTGTCGAAACTTCAGCATTATCATGATTGGACGGTAGATTTAACGCGAAAACACTTTATGAATATTTTCTTACAAAAATGTGCCGCCGTTACACGCTCGCATTGTTAATATTGAATTTCCAAAAAGCTATTGTTATTCAATGGTGCCGAGTAAATATTCATTGGGATGATCTTTGAATAATGCAAATACCAAACAGCTGAACTTTGCTGACGGAATGCGACACACGATCTTTTATAAAGCCCTAAAAATCAGGGCTGCCAAATAGATCTATCAATATCATAAGTTTTTTTTTATTACGACTAATTTTAACGCGTATTCAATAAATCAATAAAACATATTTAATAAACACAATTAATATCCTTAAATTAAACTTTAATTTATCTAAAAATTCTTTATACATATCCCACATCCCTCTCCAAATGTGTTTGTTACACAGAGCGCAACACTTAAAAAAACTATACAAACTACAAATGAACCTTTTGAAAATGGAACTGACTTTTTTAATATCGCCACCCGCATCCCTAATTGAAGGCAATCTCGACTGCGTGGCGCGAGTAATCAATTCAGTAGATACGTTCAAGTTTTAATCACATTTTTATAGAGGACGGCAGTTACCCGCCCTAAGCGAATACCCACGATATTGCAACCCGCCCGGGCGCCTAAATTACCACCGAAACTCTATTACACTTGATACTGAATATGTATTTAAATGAGTTTATTGTAGAATAATACCAAGTAGGTATTCTACAGGGTATCTCAAGACCGCGACCGAAAACGACGCTAGGTGGTAGTTTTAATGGTTACAGACACGATGTAAATAAAAATTTCATTAAAACCGCGACAGATATTTTTTTAGAATTTTTTAAAAATCATCTTATTCGGGTGGTAAAAACCTAGTTTTTGCGAAAATAATAATTTAAGCCTTTACCTACCATTGAGTGTTAAAAAATAAAGAGGTCTGCATCATTATTTTAGTAAAACTATGTATTTATCACCCAAATACGACGACAAGAAAAAAATAAAAAAAAATTTGCGAAACTTTTACTTGCATTGTGTCTGAAGTCACTAATATTACCATCTGGCTTCGTTTTCGGTCGCAGTCTTGATATACCCTGCATAAATGTTTTTGTAGTATCGAAAGTGTATTAGTAAATAGGTTAACATCACTGTATATTATATACACTACTGTATATATTTCGAAATTTTTAGGAGCATTGTGTCTATAGTCACTAAAATTACCACCTGGTTTCGCTTTTAGTCGCAGTCTGAATATAGCCTAAATATTTTAACCCTCATTCAAAGATTTTCGTTCTATACAGCTCTTTGTTTCTTCTAGATGAAATTTTTTCAATGGTAATTCTCACAAATCTCTCAAATCAGTTATTGCAATTTCAACCGATCTTTGTTGCCTATAAGATAATTTACTCCCATATTTTTCTTTCCCACATCGTACTAGCACCTTTTGTCCGGTATGGGTTCGGCTATGAAATGCCTAAACGGATATTTTCAATCTACTTCTGTTATCAGACTATTGACTATTATATTTTTCACGTCGACATCAGGCCATCGCCTTTCGGCCGAACTTATAGCCTGAGTTTATAATGCTTAAGCAAATATTTTCAATCTATTCCTGCGGTTACCGTAATGCAAACTTATGCACCTACAAAATATAGTAAGATATTTATAAGATAGTATACATACAAACTCGTATGTATTAATAAAGGAAAGCGAAGCGCATGTATCACGGTCTAAAGACGTGAAAATGCGCTAAGGGAGAGCCGACACTCTAAAGTATCAAATATTCAGATATTTTATGTTCAACGGAGCAAAAGTTCAAAACTATCTATTTGAATAAGTAATACCTAAGACTCGGATACATCGGAAAGCTGTTAAGTATGAACTTGATGCATAGAGTTGCAGATGTGACCCAGTAACTTGATTTTTGTATGATATAAGTCGTCTTCTATAAGTTTTCAACATAAAAGTTATGCTATAATACGATTATATAAAAGGCAATATTGATATTATTTACGGAAGGAAAATACATAAAAACACGCACAATTGCAAACCAAGTTATTCTTGCAATCAGGGAAATGATTCAAAGGTTTTGAATGCAATATTAATTTCCGTTTGAAACTTTATAATTTAAATTGCAAATTGCAAAATGTTATTAAACAATGATAGATAACAATTGTCAATAAGCTTCTTATAGTCAAATACAAAGTATTAATGTTAAATAACTCCAACAATAACATTGGGCGAGGGCATTGAATACCGAACAATAGTCGACCAAGTGGCCACCGTTACAATAACTGTTAACAAATTGTTACAAAGTAAACAAAGAAGTGGTAAACGGGAAGTGAACGAAGCACCCGCCAACTCAATTAAATCAATTAATTGAGAACCGTCCAAATATGAAGATGTTACTCGTGAACAAACTTGTTCATTTTCAACTAGCACGCCGAATCGTATTGAAGAGTTCGCAACGTGTAGTTATATCTACATTGGTTGCAACTCACTTGCAACTTTAGTTTTTGCAGCTGTTAGCTTGTAAACACAAATATTGTAGCTGAGACTAACATAATTATATTCCTGGGATGCCTGACGATAGCTCACGTATGTGGACATAGAATCAATTGCAATTTTTAAAAATAGATTGAAGAAGATCAGCTATGGCTTTTTAATTTACAGACATTATTCTAGGTAGTGCAAAGAATTACGTATGTACTAGATACTAAGAAAATGACGACTAAGGAAAGAAATGAGCACGACGGCTGCCAAAATCACGCCCACTTCCTTTATTACTTCTCGCTAGACTCAAAGGACCAATAGACATTTTATCAAAACTCTTATGTAAAACTATGTCAAATAAAAAAGTGAAGATGGCATAAAGATTTTTAACGCAAAACGTCCAATACTAGGCTTTTGGTTAATCTTCGAAATTAAATTACAATCGCTTTTATTGATTTACCAAATGTAAAAAGCTGCTTTTTAACAAAAGCAATTTTAATTAACAAAATTTCATCATGAAATATACGGAGATAATACAACACAATATAACATTTATCAACGGTTTAGAGCATCAAAATTTGTTCGGAAATAATTAATTTCGAGCGACTTACAGAATAGATCTGTTTGAACAATTAAATCAGATGTTTAATATTAATATCGTTAACCCAACCAATTGGCTCTATTGATTCGCAGCAATGTTGGAATATAGTTTCACGAGAACCTACAATGTAATAACTTTAAGAGCCTATGTTTTTCACTGTTGTTCTGTTAGTATTTCATTTTACCATCAGTACAATTTTACCATCTACAAAATGGTCGCGCCGAGAAAAATTCTAAACTTGTTATAATTTAGTCAAATACAGTAAATAAACAAATCAGGTCAAATCATACAGAGCTCAGGTATTCAATTAAGTGTGTTGTACCGTAGTAGTATAATTGAAAAGAAACAACAACTAAAGAGAAATTTGTCACAATGTAACCGAGCGTGTTCGAAGCTAGTATGAGTAATATCCAATCTTAATACGCTACGTCAGGTCAACTTCTATGATCTAAGACACCCACCTGTGTAAAAGCCGGCCGCCGGTGTCCTCACGCCCGATGCTTCGCTTACAGCGCTTCGTGTGAACGACCCGTTTACTGGGAATGAGCGGAAAAAAGCGCTTACTATGTTGCAAGCGCCTAAAGCGATGATCTCCTGAGTCGCATCCAACGTTCTTCCTTTAGCTGAAAATATACGAGCTATCAACTTTGTTACATCGAGGCTTGTTTTAATCGCCGCGACCGGTGTCTTCAAGCGTATAACGGATTATTACGACTTATCTTCCAATTGTTGCGATATTTTAGAACCAGTATAAAATGCTGCCTCAAATAATAGTTGGGTATTCCATGACATTGTTGGCAAGATAGCAAGTTTTCACTTCTTCGATTTTAAACGACACGGTGTAAAAAGTGGAAATGTCTCTAAATTTCAAAGGCAAACTCATTTTCTGGTTTAGATTAATAATAAATTATTTGAGTTGTAGACTGAAGATTGTCTAATGAATTTCATACGTCCATTAACCCGCATTGAGTCACCGTGGCGGATTAAGCCGCAATCCCCAGACATATATGAGGTCAGGGTTAAGCCAAGAATGGGACGTGCGAAAGCCTGTCATATCACACATTATACAGGGTAGGTATGTGTTCACGTCAGACAACATTATAGCCAATAACCAACATTCAACAGACACACACTTCAAACTTGTCACCGTAAATCACAAAGAGACATCCCAAACAGTTTGGTGCACGAGTTTATTAAAGTTAACGCTGAGAGTTGCGTTACAGAAATCATAAGAGACAGCGACATATTTAAGTTTATCCGTAACCACTAAACTCGTGTTGAATTTACATCGAAAGTACTCAAAAGTTTAACAAGAACTCTTGAAAGCTTTCGCATACGTTTTCACATAAGTGACATTAAATTTCTTGCTTGCTCTATTTTCACCTTTCTGAGTAATTCCAATAACGATGTATTTCTGAAGTCTGAAGACATTATAGGGTTGCCACGGATCGCGATTCTCCTGTACCGGAGTCGTATTATGTTCTGTTGGAAACCGGATCGATGTATAGGATTAAATGTAAATTGTGTACATGTGCCATAAATCTCGAGCATATCGAGTGATATATTCTAGCTCGGCGCAAGTATAAGTGCTTACGTTGTATAAACTAATAATGTTAAGAATTTATGAAGCACATTCAAGCTTCCATATTTTTCTTACACGAACTTTCGATACTGCAACAATTTCGCTTGTCAAAGTTTTATTGGATTACAAAATAAAACGAAAACAGCTGCCTTTGAATCCGCAACATTGTTTATTACAAATAAAATTATTGATTGACAGCATGAAATGTTATAAGCTCAACTTCCAAACCTGTAGGCTAACTATAATAATTGCCACGTAGAGGTGCTATTATAACATCTTGTCCTACACTTACTTAAGCATTTAAATCAACTGAACTTGTAACGTTAACTCGCTAAATTATCAATTATACAAGTTATGCCTCGTTAACAATGGCCTGATCGAGTCACCAACTTGCGAGAAAATGTATACATAATCCTCGAATCTAAATTGTCCTTTGTAGTGAACAATATTTATCATTTTTGTTTTATTTATTTATAAATGTTTTATTGTAACCCACAGTTATTTAATGTATCACTGAATTTATTTATTTTAATTTATTACTCTTACTGCCTTGGTGGCGTAGTTGTATTACGGTACGGTTACAAAGCTGAGGTCTTGGGTTCGAGTCCCGGGTCGGGCAAAGTGATATTGGATTTTTCTATTCATTATCAGTCCGGAGTCAGGAATTTGTGCCCGATATGGCGATAGGCTCGCCCCCTGTCACATCGTGGGACGGAACATACAAGGCGAAATGTGGGTGTCCTGGTGGCGCTTCTGCCTACCTCTTCGGGGATAAAGGCGTGTGTTTATGTATGTATGTAATTTATTACCTACTCTAATGTTTTGTAAGAAAATTTATTATACTGCAAGAGATGTATTCTGTACTAAGACGATAGAATATCACTTAAAGCGTCGGGTTTGGACGCCTAACGATAAATCGGAGATGCTACAGGATTATTCCCACGCCTATCTCCGTTTTCAAACATTGGCTACTGTAGAATTTCTCTCGCGTCGTATGTGTATCAACGAACACAAATCTCGCACACACAATCACCTTAATTAAACAAACATTTCACTGCGCGTGGATCGAACCTGCAATGTGAGCGTGAAAATTAACTAATTTGCCAGTCGCCAATGGGTCATCAATCAAGCATTCTGATAGTACACCAACCCTTTCGGTAGTAGGTCTTATAGTCTAACATGCTAGACCTTATTGAAAGAGATAAAAACTTTTAAATTTTTATTACTGCATACTGTCAGTTAATATAGTAACGCAATCATTGAGATTTTCCTCTTAAAAAAATCCCAGCAGAATTGAGCGAAAGAGCCTGAATTGAAAAAGTAAGCAATGTTTCAATGGATTAACTCAAGCACCTGGCGGTTGTGCTATCGCATTGCGCTATTTTACTTCCAAACTAAAACCGTTATATTCGAAAAAGTGATAACATACAAAGTAATGCTGTAATCCCACACAAAATCCTTTTTAGTGACAGCTTAATGTTTGAAACAGTTATTTAAGTTTGGAAACTCTAAATCTATTTAAATAATGAGTTTTTTATCGGAAAATTTAAACATGAATATCATTTTTATTTAATGTTTATACGATGCGTCGTACATAATATTAAGTTATTAATTAAAGACATTATTTTTTGTCCACACTGAGATACATTGTTATAATAAAATATTCAAGGCAATATCAATTCAAATTAATACCATGCAAATTAGTGCGACTAAAATGTAAATAGAACTAGTCATCTTCTGAATAGATAAAGTATTTTATTTTATATAATTAATTAGCAATTAAAAGAAAATGGGCAATAAACAATTAAAAATATAATAATTCATAATTAAACATTAGAACAATAGCTTTTTTATACGAAGGTCGATGTTCCCACAAGGTCTAAGTCGAACACATAATTATTTGTGATTATTATAACAATACAATTTAATATAATATATATATAAAATAAAATCGTATCGACAAATAATAAACATTTGAAATGGAATCGCAACATTATCTCGGAATATAGTGAAAATATCCTCTTGAAACACAGCAGCTTTGCACGGAAATCTCAAAGGATTTTATTTAGGTTTACTGTTTTCGTCTAATGTAGATAGCGTGATACTGCGAGATTCTCGACGCAGACAGCTTACGACTAATCTGAGTAAGTCCGAATATATAAGATAGAGTAATAAAATAAATGTAGTGCTTTATATGTAGAACACTTGATTTCATGAAAATAAAAGTACGGAGAATATCTAGGAATATTCGTCAACGTTAAGTGTCTTCTTCAAATGGTGTAGCTCCGACGCTACTGTAGTTTTATAGGTCAGCTTTGTAATTTCAAGTAAAGTATTTTTCGTATAATCAAAAAAAATCTAAGTAAGCGGCCTTTTCGATGAAGTAACTAATATGCAGTAAGTAACATAGGAACTAAGCCTCATTATTACTTCATTGAATAAAAATACTAAGTATTATCTTATCACGAGTTCTTTATTCATCATTCTTCTGGTAACTATATTTCTCTCCCCATATAGGTTGGATGGTTTGGTCCACAGCCTCCGTGGCGCAACTGGGTAGATGCCGGCTGTGAAACGCGAGGCTGCGGGTTCGATCCCCGCAGAAGACAAAATATGTTTGTGTGATCCACAGGTATTTGTCTCGACTCTCAGGTGGGTGTTTGTGAGATCAAAAAGTCTCTCGTAATTCCTGATACCCACGACTTAAGTCTCGATCTTAGTGTGGAGTCAGGACCTATTTAAGTGACTGTTGCGTGTATTTATTTTATTTATTTTTTACAACTCAACTACTATAGAGTACAACAAAATTACACGGTTTTTAGATATTGCTCTTAATATAAAACTAACCAAAATATTAATTCATGAACTTCCAACATATTATCTTTATCCCCTTTAAATTCTTGTTCTCTAAATCTACTTTATAAAATAAACGTCGTACTTACAGAAAGCCTTGGCGATGGCGACGTTAGATATGATTCCCACTAGTGGAACTACTAGGAGACCAGAGCCGAGGTGAGAAAACATTTCACCAGCCGAGTATGTGGTGTTCCCAACTGTGGTGTGGAAGACTGGCGCTTGTGGCTTTGGAAGGCCAGGAGTTATGCTGCCTGTGGATTTGTAAACAGTGTTGTAAGTATATCATACACACACAAATTCACAAAAGGTAAAAACATGTTTACTGCAGAGCAAATAGTTATCACAATAACATTTTCCCGTAAATATTAAATAGATTTAGAAGGATCTGAATTAAGTTAGCAAATCACTAAATTATGAACTAAAAACGCCTGAATCCTCTCAAACATACTAAAGGACCATGGCCAGCAGTGGGACTGTAATGAGTCAATAAATATATATTATTATAGTGACTATAGACTTAGTAAGATACACAGGTATTACACATTTTGAAATATGTAATTTAATTACATTTCCCAACAAACCATTTTATCGGTCAAACATCGCAATATTTTTCTACATTATTCACTGTTTATTTTTATAAAAACAACTAACAAGATAAGTGGATTCCTGAAGATTACTCACCAGTTAGTATGAGAGGGTCTCCCTTATCTTCGTGCACCATGTATGCTAACACGGCAGCTAATACTACAACCACAGCGTTTCTTGACACTCCAATAAACCAGAAGGATCTCTGCAGCATTAATGTGCCTTGGCGATTTTTCTCATCCCGCACCTCTTTGAATTGTATGTCTTTTAGTGCCTGAAATGAGAAATAAAAGTTATGTTTTTTGAAGCCGTGTAGTTGAGCTTGAACAGGTTATTAGAGAATTTGATAATGCTTATTGTTCAATAACAATATAGACTCGCAACATTTATCTGTACGGAAGCTATTGAATCCCCAATATTTTCAATAGATCAGAACATCTGACAGAGCTCTACATTTTTGCTGAACATAATCTAAATTCTAAACATCCGCAACTATCTAATTACATGATTGTTTGTCTATTGTAAGTAGCCGGAATTTAACTGTTTTACGAGCGGTTTACCGAACTTACACGACAAATAGCTACGCTTAAAGTTTACACTTCAGCTGCTCAGTTACCGGATAAAGAGACTAGAAATGTTTCAGTACTGTAGACTGCTCAACCGCACTATAAAGAACGGTATGTAAAACAAATGATTTAGTTTCCATTGCTTGAAGAACATTCCTTGTGCAGTCGTAGTAAATATCTTTTAATAGCACATGTGGCTTAGTAGACGAGAAGTCGGGTCTAAAACGAGAGGTTACAAATTCCGTCCGGTAGTAGACGATTTTGTATACCCTTACCACACAATCATACTATAAGCATGGTGATAAAGGCACTTTCCTATCGCATTACGACGTGGCAAAAGTCAACGAATAATAATTGTATTTAACCGAATGCTAGAACGCATATTACACATTTTTCGGATCCCTGCATTAGATTACAATTACCTGTGTATCTACACTATATGAATAAGTTTACAATAATCTAGTTGCTATTAACATTGCTTAGGGCAATATCGTAGATACATAATATACTTGCATATGTAAAAATTTAAGCGCATTACAAGGCGTGACAATAATATTTATCTACTACTTGACTAGAGTACTAATTCGTAACTCCAACTTGTTGGTACAGGATTATTACAACGTAATCTCTAACAGCTGTGAAAATTAGTTCCAAAGTAAACTTGGATACATCAGTCGGAGTATGACTTAAGTAAATTATGGGTTAATCGATTCCAGTGGTTTATTTCAACGGAGTTACTAACACTTAATACAAACTGAATAAATGAATGTGTATTTAACTCATTGTGAGTAAGGGCTATCAAAATAGTTACTGTTTAAATACGCTTAGCAACCTCGACACCGTTTGAATGTGTTTTGTATTTATTCTTACTAATGTATCTAATAGGTGTACATAAATTAGATACAAGAATTGAGACCCTAATTAAGCCTGTTTTGTTCTTGAAAATAACAGAACTTCACAAGAATAAAATAATTTCAATGCTATAACATTATATTTAAATTCATACATAAATAAAAATATAAAAACACTGTATAAAAATAGAATTACCTACTCTAATCCCAAATCTCTACCATGATGATACCATTAACATTTTCTGTAAAATCTAATGCCTATTCCAACATCTATAAAGAATGTTCATACTTTCCTCAACCACTAATTACTACGTGTTTCTGCGGAGAACACACAAACGACATCGTATCCCCGAACCCTTGTAATATGACATAAAAGAAGTTATGTATTCGTTATATTTTTTACAAACCTAACACGTCGTCACCTGCGTACCAGTCTCATTTACCCACAATTTTATGTGACCCTCGTATCGTTCCCGACCTAATATTGTTTAACTCATAAATTTTTGATTTATTTATGTATCGCCTTCCGACAACGCGACCTGTGCAACATATTTAGAAGCACAACAAAAGCATATTTTTATATCAAGGTTAGGTTGTGATCTATTCAATACGTATAATAGTGATTTAATAAAATTATTTCTCGAAAAATGTTTGTCTTAAATGAGAAATTCACTATTGTCGATCACAGTTATTAATGCAATACGTTTGACAGATTTGTCTGCAATAAAATGAGGTACTACACACCCAGTACGTTAACAAAACACAAAACTTATACAAGAAAAGCAAATTTTGTTTTCTTTACATCTTGTATTGTGCATTACGGTTGTAGGTGTTCTTTGTCCGCCCAAAGGAGTCGCATTTGATCAAATTGTGTTACCGAATTCGTCTTCTCCGTTCTTCTATTACACTACATTGTGTTGTGCGACAATCGAACTGTATTTACTTTGTAACGGAGTTTGCGAACTTGCGGAGTGTTTGGTCGCACTGTACAAGGACAGCGTCGCTTTGACACGAAATTAACAAATATACGGTCTAAGTAACTAGCTAGCTAACTTATCTCTCACGGAATCGATCAATTATGTAACAGAACATCATTTAACATTCATGAGTCAAATAGTTATATACAGCTTACTATAAAATCGGTTAGAATAATTTGAGAGTTTTTGGATACATAATAAATACGAGTAAACTTGTTTTAGTATCTTTATGAAAAACCTGAAATCCGTTTACTTATGTATTGCTCCAAAACTATATCATAGCCACACTCTGTAATGCTCTAAGGACAGCGTGTTTAATAACCACGGCCAAATATATGCCATTCGCTTGATGGTAAGCGATACGACCACTCATGAACAGTAGCAACACCATGAATTACAAAGCAATGCCTGGCATTTCACTGCGCTCGCCATCCTGAGACATAAGGTGTTAAGTCTCAATATTTCCAGTAGTTACTCTGGCTCCAATTTTCTTCAAACCAGAACACAATAATGCTTTGACACTGCTGTTCGGCGGGAGAAATAGACATTGTGGTCGTACCTACCCAGGCGGTCTCTCACTTATGAGAGACCTGCCACCTGTAAAAAGTAAGATCCATAACAACCGACATTTTATTTGTGTTTCGCTGCCAGTACTATTATATGAGCCACCACCCACTTCCCCTTCAGGTTTTCCTACGTCCCATCTCCCTTTCGTTATTATTAGAAGATGCAAGCAACAACTTATGCTAGCCTGTTATTTCTACTTATTTTGCCTTTCCTTATCCGCATCGAAGAATAAATGCGCAACTTGTTTTTAAATTATATAACGAGATGGTTTTGATTAGAATACATGACCTTTGACTTGGCATCAATTATTTCGGGTATTACTTTGTTGGAATACTATTACTGTGGTAACCAGTTATCGTTAGTTAATTTTGTTTATTTACTTGGACTAATTACAATCTTTTATACTACTTCAGCGTTAAATATAAAAAAAAATAACCTTAAATAAGTACAACTAACAAAACTATACAACGAAACAACATCCCAAGCCATGTAAAATGCTGAAGGATTATAAAAACCGAAATTTATATCACAAAAAACAAAGGCACCGAATTATATCTCAACAAACATTTTTTTTCTGTACAATAGATTACCTCAAGAACATTTACGTTCTTTACGCATTTTGCACAAACATTTAATTTATTAGTTCTAGCCTTTTAGGTGAATGACGGCGGCGACGGAAATTCCAGCCTTTGGAGATTAAAGTGAAATAGTTGCCATTATATCTAATAGGTATTTTTGTGAATACTTGTCAACAATTATTAACATTTTGGAGTGCAAATTATCATAGAAATATGTGATAAAATTGTAAATTACACTAATAAACTTTCACTATTATGAAATTTCTTACTTTTCGTCTAGTACTGGTAGGAAGTAAGCGGCTCATAATGTGATAAACTTATGTAATGTTAACCGGCGTTCTTCTTGTTCTTTAAATCGGTTTTAAGTAAAACAACAATGTCTGGTAAAAGCCGTTTGATCCGACCCAATCATATTGTCAAGATTTACTATAGCCTAAAGCTTGGCAATACCATTTACGTCACTTTAAGAATATTTGTTTCTGTAACTCAAATGACCCATATACGTTGCACTGCAGGGTACGGGCTTCCTCTACAGTCGAAAGTATTTAAAAGGTATATAGTCAACCAGAATATACCGGTAATTAAACATTACAAATTAAAGTTTGTTTTTCTTTTCTACTTCTAAAGGGAATTTGAAAAGTTGCGAATGAAACCTTTAATTTTCTTGCTCAGTTAATTGCTATCAACGTGTCACGCCGTTAGGGAAAGACGCCATTGCGTAAAAAGTTCAAACGGACGGATCGGCGAAGTTTCAAACTGTTCAGCTATTTTTGACTTAAATTGAGCAACAATATTTAGATTTGGCCAATTTCCAGAGCAATCAGGATTATTTAATTTATTTTTCAGTCCCATACTTTAAAGGATTAAGAAGTCCGTCTTGAGATTTTGATTAGATGTATTTCTTGAGTCCTTGTTGCAGGATTTTAAGGCTAGTTGTAAATTGTTATTAATTGTTATTTAATACATTTTATATATGATTTTCTGTAGAAATTAAATCTACGTATTAATGATGATGTCAACTACGTAAAACACTATAGATATATTCAACTTCAGATGTGCTAAATTATAGCTATTAGTACGTAAAAACAAAATTCCTAATTCGATAACAAATATTTCTGGTATTTCTCGGCATTGTTTCAAAATTATATTTGCTCTGCAAATTCAGGATTTTTCCGTTGTGCTACGCAACAATATGATGGCCAGTTATTTTTATTTTGCAGGCTTTCAGTGACTTTTGTCAGCTTTTGAATACCATATATTTTTGTATGCAGTGGCGGTTCAGTGATTTATGGAACGTTAAAATATACAAGAGCACAATTTCATTCTCGACTGAGTATTTTTTGCTGAAATATGTGTGTTGTTATTAGTTAACGTATATTTAATTCCGAGTCCTCAATGTGAAACTGAATTATTTGTATGATTCATTTCTCGTTTTAAAATGTTTGCATCGTACTTTACAAAAATAAATATTTTAACTAAAAGACCGTCTGTTACCTAACATTAAATATTGCTATATTTGTTATTGTAAGGTAATTGTAAGGTTGTAAAAAAAGAATATGACATTAAAAATATTTATTTACTTTACTCGACCATTTTCATCTAAAACCGTAATAATCGTCAAAATTCGAAACAATTAATTTCCCAAGCTTAATACCTGCACAAACAAAACTGAGACAAGTGTTAACTAAAACGCAAATAAGACCTTACCTTCATTCCCATTAGTACGATGCAACTCGCCAAACTAAGCAGGGTATCTTGCATCCTTGTCTCTCCGATGTGCTCGAACAGTCCTTTCCACGTGGATATGAAGGTTTCTGCGCTAAACTTAAGCCCTAAGAGCCCTTTGATTTGAGAGGAGGCTATCGTGATCGCGGCAGCTGATGTGAAGCCAGATACTACTGGCAGAGAGACAAACTCCACCAGGAATCCTGGAAAATTAAACAGGTTCCTAGAACTTTAAGGTGGTTGGATATTCGCATCTACCTGAATACATGCAAGTGCGTCGCGGTATCGGATTCAAATTTATCTATTTTTTTAAATATATGGAACTGTACTTATCATCATATGAATTGTAGTCACGTTTCGTACCAGTATAAAAGTATACGAACTAGCATGAGTCAGCGTTTATCTTGTTATTTAATACAAAAAAATATCAATATATTCAACTAATTATTCTTTATTTTACAATAAGAATTTTATATTACCCTATCATGTAACATTAATTAATTCCAAAGATAAGAAACGAGTTATTTCATGTGTGTGGCACAAAAATGTAAGAATAAAAGAAAAATAATAATTACGTACCGAGCTGGGCAATTCCAGCGAACATTTGGACTATGCCGGCAATGATACAGAGTAACACGGCGAAATCTGCATTTGTACCGCTGGTGTAAGTGAAAGTTAGGAGTGATAGTAACGCAGTAGGTCCGATGTTGATCTGAGGGCATGTCCCCATTACCGCGTACACGAACCCTCCAATGAACGACGCGTAGAGTCCATACTGAAATGAAGAACAGCGTGATAAAATATGAAGTCATCAAAAAATTACAAAATGATAATATCGTAAATCTTTGAAGTATTCTTTAAAGTCTGCCAATTGTTTGGTGAAATCCTTAGACACATTGATCCATTTCCGTAAGAATATCTTCACCGAGTTGTTTTTTAAAAGGTAGACACTTGTCATTAATTTCATTCTTGTTTTTTTACATATAATCTATATGTCTGCTACTACAAATCAATCCTCAGGGACCTGACAAGGCAAAAACCCGCCAGACTGAGAGGCTGCTTTTATCTTTAATATATACTATTCGTATATTGTGTTTCCGAAAAAAAAAACAAGGTTATTGCACTACGAGCTGTAGTAGAGTGTAGTCGTTCAATTATCTAGTTCATATGTAGTATTGACTAATGAGTAACATTGCATCTCTCAGCGGTCGACACAATCATGTAGGCCAGCTTAATTGCTAATGTAATAAGGGGGCCCACTTTTCCCTGGTATTTATGCCTCATGATAAATGCGGGTCGAAACTATCGATAACACGGACAAGTTCAATACCCTGAAATTAATATTTTCGAAAAACTAATAAACTCTGTTGTTCGCTCGGCCAGGAAATTGACGCCATAACATCATATTTTATAGCCTAAATATACTGAGAAATAATATGTGCAAGAAAATAAATATACATATCGGAAAATGAACTCCACAATCGTATATTTTCCAAGGACGAAATGCGCGTGACATAATGGTGGACTTAGTTGCAGAAATAAATACTGCTCGGCGTTTGTACGCGAGATTATTTAGAGAAAACAATATCAAGTTTCATTATAAGCTGAAGGCCGCTTTTCCGACTTATACTCAATTCATTTATGTATTTTTTTATACAGTATGTTTGTGCAAATCTGTTTTGTTTATAGACCGATTTTGATGTCATTTTGTAGTGTTGTTCAGTGAAGCCCCTTCTCAACCCCATTTTAATTTAATTGGTTTTGTGATATAACAGGGACTGTTTAAAAACAAATAAGGTTACGCCAACTACGCCACAGCCTTCGTGGCGTAGTTGGTTATACGCTGACTGTGAAACAATAGGCCGCAGGTTCGATTCCTGCACCGAGAAAAATGTGACACCCACAAATATTTGTCTCGGGTCAGGGTGTTTGTGAGACCGAAAAGTCTCTGGTAGTTTCTGATCCCTACGACACAAAGCTTACTGCATCTTAATGTGGGGTCAGGAATAGTCCTGTGTCCAGTGTATGTCGGGTGTAGGTATTTATAATAAATTAATTATGCTGTTCTAAGCGAAGTGAATCGCTACGGAAATTCAAAGCATTCTTAATCATTGTGATTGCTAGCCTAACGGCACTTTAGTCTGTAACATTACGTTATAATGAGTAATAAAAAATATTTACATAGGACCTTCGTGCTCCATTTTGGAATGAACAATTTACCCTGAAAATGTCACGGTCGTTCAATAGCTTGCGTGAAATGAATGCAAACGACAGCATTTCTCACTTGTCTCTGAACTGAGGGCATGATTATTAATTATGTTATAAAGCAGTGGCTGAGAAGTAATGTCAATGACCCTGTGCCACTGGCGCTCTAATTTGACGTACTGAGTATTTCATGACAGAAGTGAATGGATAAGACGTTTAATATTACATACAGTGGTGTCTCGACCTGTAAGGGCTATCGTTCTCGTTTAAAATAATACGTAACACTGTTCGTTAATCTCGCATAAAGGTTGTGTTATTCATCATCATCATCACCATCATCAGCCCTTCTGACTAGTCCCCTGCTAGACATAGGCCTCGCGAACAGCATGCCACTAAGCTCGATCTTCAGCCGAACGGCATAAATATTCTTCAATTATGCAAAATAATGATTTTAAAAAAATATTATTATAATTTAAAAACAAAAATCTCATATGTCTTAATCGTGATAAAACAGGTTACAATTTATTTTATAATAAGCAAAAATACTTCCTTGTATTGTTGTGGATTTAATTATGTACTGAGATCAGAGGAATAGTTAATTACTGTATCGGTGCAATTGTCACCGCTTTGTACAAACACAATCTAACGTATTTTTATTTAACCTTGAATTTAATTGATTGCTATAGAAAGTAAATTTTCTCGTGACAAAGCAAGCACGAGAATGATATTTCCTTCGGAAAATAAGAAGATTTAAACTTTGATAGAATATTTTTGATAAATTAAGGTGAAAAACAGATCATAGTGAATAAGAAGGAAATATGCAAAGAATGTGCGTTTATAACTTTTAATGAGAAAATGCAAAATTATTCATACACAATGTACAACTGCTTGTTTTTCCTCAATAAAAAAATGTGACCTATGGCCCACGCACGTGTTTCAGGGTCAGCTAGTGTACATTTGGTTACGAGCAGGGCGGCAATAAGTTTATTAACCGGCAAGAAATAGCTATCTTTTCTCAGTGGATATTCTATTTAGATATTATTGCACTTGTAATATACCGTCACTCGTCAGTCACCTTGTCGTTGATGCCTGAACCTTGTCGTTACCAAAATATTTTTTAATGGATGAGTACGCAGAGAATGTTGCCTACTTCCTACTGGATGACGTGGAGATCTTTGGGGGGGCCTATGTTCATCAGTGGACTTCTTGTGGCTGAATAGATATATGGATAGAAGTCCTGACTGGCCTTTTTACATTAACTTATGGAAAGCAATGAAAATATGTGATAAAGGTAGGCAGTTAATAAAAAAAAATCGATAAAGGCACTGAATTTGTTAACATATATTTCAGTCAAATTTATAGAAGTACTAAAAATTTCGCATACGTTTGAAGTCATATGCGCAATGCATACAAATTAAGAACCTAGGACGAATCTTGTAAGGTCTCAATGAACTTTGACGATGCCATCATCATTATATGTACAATATAGTATAACCTGTCGGAAATATCTGTGAACCTAGCTGGAATGCGGTACACATTAAATTTTTTTGTGTTCCCTTATCTACTATGTTATTTTACATAAAACGTTTTGAGATGGATGCGAATTCTATTTTTATTCGATTTTCTATTTTAATTCAATTTGTATAACCTATATTTTGAATTTGCTGAACTTATGTTCCAATTACATTAATTATTCAGGTCCACAGATATTTGCGACGTATAATATAGTCATTTATATCGTCTTAAGAATAATTAGAATTAAGCTAACAAGGTTGTATTACATATAAATATTGAACTGGAAACTAGGACGTAAGCTAATCTCATATTTTATGGTGACATGGACACATTATCTTAAGACGTTCCAAGGTTATGAAATAATTTCTCATTGCTATTTGGCAAAAATGTAAAAAGAATATTTTAAAATATTATTTTAAAAGAAGGCCTTCGAATAAAATCATTAAATAACTTAACTAATCCACAGTATTATTTTGTATGAAAATTGTAATAAGCCTCATAATATATTATGTATAGTCGTTTTTGCATTTGCATCTAATAAACACAATTTAACTGTCACGTAGTATTCGTGCAGAACGCTCCTGCATTCGCCAACCGACTAACTTACAATACTGGAGGGTGCAATACAAACTTGCTCTTCACTGGTCATAAACTAAACTCGCGTTTTATAGAGAACTCGAATAGTATAGTACAGGTTACTTCATGAAACGGAAGATTGTTATATAACGTTCATTTCTAATAAGAACAAAATCGGGTCTGAAATGTTATTTTTTTCCTAATATAATAATCATTAGCTATAAGGCGTTTACGGTTGAAAATAGGCCTTCCTCAAGGATTTACTCAGCAACGTATTAAAAGTGGCCAGCATCCAGCTTCGTCCTGCAACCATCATAAGATCGCCGAGCTTTTCCTAATTGATACATATTTATCATGACAGTAGATTAGTCATTTCCTAAATGAAACACATAAAATATATTTTAATTGTTCCCATATTATTTTGCGCAAGTCCAATGAATAATAAAGTTAATCTCATCTTATTTTACTATACGATTTTATTCTGTAAAACAGTCAAAATAAAAAGACGACTTGCCACAATCATAGTACGCTACTTTTTCCCTTGATACCAACAAAATACCACATTTTCCCCAAAACCGAGGTCTCGATAGCATGGCAACAATATTCTCACCTCACGGATTCAGTGACTTATTCAGCTATTAAAAAACCAAATAGTTTCAGTCACCGTTTATGCACTCGTTTACAAATTACATTTTGGTATCAACTATCTGTGAATATGTATATTAAGTTAGTTTACAACACGACTAGATAAATGATGCCTGTGATTTTTATTTTACTCATAAAATTCAAACAAAATTTTAATAAATATTTAAACAAAACATCATTTAAATTCAATTTATTCTGTATTTTAATTAACATAATTTAAAACAATATAATAATTAATTAAATTAGTATTTTTTAAAACTGGAATTCGAATTGGAGACGCTGATATCTTGCCCTAATTTAGAACCGTGTTTAGACTTAAATATAAGGGCAATAGTCAGTTTCTCACAATCCAAGGCCATTCGCCAAGGTCTATGCGCCGAGTTACACAATGCAATTACTAAGCATTATCAAGTGCAAGGAAATACTCCTCGTAATAGGAAAATAAACTGAGTGAACTGACAACCCAGTTGTAAGGAAATAAAAACATTTTCTTTGGAACAGCATTTGAGATCAATGTCAAGATCAAGAAAATAGATAGTATTAGGTTTAGCATTATCACCGAGGCTGACATTAAAATAAAGCGTATAAAAAGGCCTTTGTAAAGTAAATCTTGGCTTTTCGGATCGTAATAAACCTTTTATAGTTTACTCAGATCTACTAAGCAAATTAGAATTAAGATATTCTAACGCTATTCTTTTTATCATATGACCGCTAAACAAAACGATTCCTCGAGAAATGTTATCGCAAATTTAAAAACAAAATAAAAATGCACATTTTTGACATCAGGTAGATACTGAAAAATTTACCAAATCCATTTACTTTAGTCTCGTTACAGGACGCTGTTTTCACATTGCGAAAGAATTCGAGCCATATCCCGGCAAAGTACTGCACTGCGGTTTGAGTGTATTCGCTTATTCCCGCAGTTAAATGGCATAGAATACACAAAAATACACTGTGAATCCCTATTGACGTCGCTAGACTTTAAAGGACACCTTCATAATTAAAATTTAAAAATCTTTTACATTTTTAACGCGAGATGATTCATAAATATTCTTTGGAATCTACATATCTAAAGTCTGTTTATTCGAAAAGGTAAACGAAGGTTTTGCAGTGCTTGTTTGTTGCATTTTTAAGTGATTACCAGTTTTGTAACCCGAATTAGTAATTGTTTTCGGAAACAAATTTGTTTACATTGCCACACGGTCACTTGTGTAAACATTCTTAAAATATGAAGTAACATAATTCGCAGAATGACTTTGAGATGGATGGGACATATTGAAGATTCTGTATCGTGCCCTGCATTTAAAATTATTCCCAACTATTTGAATTAATTAATACTTCTTCCATATTTTTCTTATTAGTTACAATAAAGCATTAAGATAATTAAAATAATTATCCCAGGAGTATTTGAATAATACATTACCTGCGGTTCGAATCCAGCAAGCGAAGCGTACGCTATTGACTGCGGTATCAGCGTGAGAGCCACCGTGATCCCGGCAATTAAGTCCCCGATCGCTGTCCTCAGGTCGTACGTCTTCGACCACCGCAGAATTGGGAAGACACTGCCGGCTAACCGCAGGGGATCTGGTAGCTTCATTGTATGTTCTGAAATGTTTATTTACAAGTTATTGTAGTAGCTAGGTCTTTTATGCGTCTAGTGGCAGAATTTTAGAGTATGCATAATAAGAAGCTCCGAGGTTAGATTGATAGATGAAATAAAATTCCCTTTGTGAGAAAATGTAAATATTTCTTCAGAGGATTATAGAAGCCGAATCTCGTCACTCAAGACATGCATAAAAATTACGTCAGACAGAAGAAACCTAGGTCTCAGATGTAGGTTTGTATGAGAAGAGATAATGGTTTGTTAGATCTACGGTTTCGATGAGAAGATATTTTATTAGGTATTAGTCGTATCTACCCACATAGCGACCACCGTACGCTGTTGGGGAAAACCCGTAACAGGCACACAGGCAAGTAGGTGGTATTTAGGTTTCAGCTTCCGTATATTCTTCTCATGTTAACATATTTATGCCAATCGGCAAAAGAGAACTTTACTGGTGGTAGGCCTTTTATATGTGAGAGGCCGCCTGGATAGTCACTATCGCAATGTCTATTTCTCCTGCCAAACTACAGTCTCAATAAGGCATTATAGTTCTTTTGTCGTGCCAATATAAAAAAGACGTTGCGCTGGTTGGGCGTAATGACGAATGTATTGTTGCCCGAAATTGCGCAGCTCAAAGAATAGTTTACTAACTCTCTTCGATTATCGTTCTTTTAGCAGGCAAGAGATATAATATACAATTTTAATATGTTATTTTACTTTATGCATAAAATACGTATCTATTTTATTATATTATCTTTTATACCCTTGATTTATACATATATAATTTTAATTTTGTGTTAATTAAGGATTCTTCTCTGATGTCATAGCTACTTATTCCATTGTTAAAATTATAGATTAATTTTGACGAATTAGATTGATAGCGGAAATAATATTCTTTGAGAATTAATATACAAAATAATGCTTAAATCCGACTTAGCAACCTATTTGCGTCACGAAATTAACAATAAAATATTATTTACAATATGCGGTAATTAAAATACTAAGACCAATAGTAATTTGGAACATTATTTTTATGTATGTATACAATAGCAGAGACCGTTCCCATCTCGATACATGTCTCATTGTAAAGCTATATATTCACGAACAATACAATGTCACGTGTAAAACTCCATACATGTATCACATTTAATTTCAAATCACGTTTTCAATGCATTGAAAACAATAAATTAAATAATTATTTTTAAAAGAATTGTCACTAATCTGTGATAAACTAGCAAATAACATGTTTTGTATTCATTGTTTTCTATTATCTTAGCTCCCGTGTTTTGTTTTACTCAAACACGTGCTTATATGGCTCAAAGCTTAGCTAAGTCGTCAGTCACGGTTGTTATTTGGCAATGGTAGCAGTTACTAATAACGATTCAGCTAAATAATACAACTAAAAAACTCTAACGCCAGATTGGTCACTACTCTGAAACTATTCGACAGCCTCCGTGGCAGGTTAAGCGACCGACCGTGAAACGACAGGCCATGGGTTTGATCCGTACATCGAGACAATTTTTTGTGTAACTTAAAAAATCTTGTTGTAGAATTTAGAGACCAAGAAAATCACTTCCGTACAGATACGACCTAGCAACCTTCAAGTAACGAGCGTATTCCCACCTTAAAGACCGGCAACGCATCTCCATGCCCTATATCCTATGGTGTTGCAGATGTTCATGAGCAGAGGTGATCCCTTACCATAAGTTGAACCGTATGCACTTTTTCTCCCTATAACATAAAAAAAGAAGTCTCTCATAATGTGTGATGCCTGCAACACACGTCTTTTATTTTAGTTAGGGCCAAGCGGGAGTTTAATTGTAAAGGTTTATGCCATAACGCCACGCTGGCTTACTTTGGGTTAGCGAATTTCACGCGCCATATAAATCCTTGTAAAGATCTGTATGGTATGCAGGTTTCCTCAGTGTTTTCCTCGCCGCTAAAGTGCGTGGTAATTGACTGTCAATACACAAATGATATTTTCAACCTCTATGAGTATACAATGATGTAAGTCTTTAGACCCATGCTTGTGTACTAATACGGTAAATTAATAAATAAATAAAAATAAGTAAATGATTGCTTTAAACACACTATCAAAGTCAGGTAAACTGTTAATTTAATTGACACATAATAATGAAATAAGTGTGAGTATGTCGCTACTTGATATTAATAATACTCAAATTAAATATAATACGATCACGCCAGACTTAAATATAGGTACTTATCATTAATCTCTTTGAAGAACTCCTTCAAACAATACCTATAACCTTAAACGGCATTTAAACTAGTCCGATTGTAACATATTACTGCAGGTAAAGATATATTACAATATATTTGCATAAGGCACACACGAAAGTCGCAGTCCTCCCAGTTGTAATAATTATAAAACTCAACGGTATGGATCGGCTGTTTTGTATTTAACGATTTGCATTAACATCGATATGTCATTGTCACGGTTGACCTTTCGAACAAAAATCAAGCTTTTCCTAAAGGGCATTCGAAATACACTAGATTTTTCCTTACACATGTAAATTTTGATACAGTGACTAAAGATTTATAAAAAAACATTGTACATAACGTCACCTAGTAATGACAGTGTCGATAAAATTCGGCAAAGAAATATTAAATTTTCTTTCTACTTCCTGTACCATCCCAAGGTTTTCAGTAGAGATTACTCATAGCCAAAAAGTGATACGTATACTCTTACGCACATGATATTTATATTACATACACACAGGGTATATCAAGACCGCGACCTAAAACGAAGCCAGGTGGTAGTATTAGTGACTTCAGACACAATGCAAGTAAAAAAATCGACATCTTTTTTTTGTAATTTTTTACTTATCGTCGTATTTGGGTGATATATACATGGTTTTCCTAAAATAATGATTTACACCTCTTTATTTTTAAACACGCAATGGTATGTTAGGGTTTAAATTAGTATTTTCGCAAAAACTAGGTATTTACTATACAAACACGATGATTTTTAAAAATTTCAAAAAAATATCTGTCACTGTTTTGGCGAAATTTTTATTTGCATCGTGTTTGTAACCACTAAAACTACCACCTTGCTTCGTTTTCGGCCGCAGTCTTGATATACCCGGTATATGCAAAAGATTCTCAATCCGAATGTATTTCAACGCTAAAGTTAGCGTGTAAGGTCGAAGCTGTTAAAACGTTTATGATTTACCACCACAAAATTACCTCTTGCTTCCTTATTATCTTTACATCTAATTAAAATCGAAGTGTCTTTTGTAAAGTGAAAATCCACTTTAAATATTTCTATCTGTCATTCAACAAATTATGGTTTAGCACAAAAAAAGTAAGAACCCTTAAAATTAGAGTCTACTTTTTTAAAGATGGTATTATAACACGCGGGTGGCTGAGTTCATTATTGGGTTGCTTTGGTTTATTTTGATGTAAAAAATATTAAAGGTTCCGTAGGTACAAAAAAATGCCTTGAAATTGAGCCAGATAGTATAATTCAAGTCTCGAACAGGGCAGGGAAAGCTATATTTAAATCGTAGTAGCTCTTGTTTTAGAATTTCACATTGACGGGAGGAGAACGGGGGTATAAACTCTATGTAGAGATATCGTGTTTTTTTAAATATGAACTTCAAAATGGACTTGGATAATGGACTTCCTGGAAGTTTTGCCGAGTGATGAATAATTCTTCTTGGCTATAATATTTAACATAATATGTGTAATTACTAACATTTAGTCATCTTGCCCGCAGAAGAGCAAATAGCAAAGTAAAGTAAACATTTGTGTTTACTTTACTTTGCTATTTTACTTTGTTTTTTGTGTATTTAATCAATATTGACGTCCAAAACTCACAATGAATAATTTCACCAGGCTCCATGTTGGTGTTTCTGTGTGCTTAATTCTAAATTAGTAAATAAAACTTGCTGTATACCCCGTCTTTGCTCGGTTAAGATTAACGAAATATTGCACACCTATAGCAGAAAATATTTATGCCGCGCCAGTTAATAAACAAAAGGAATGGCTTTCCATGCTAACATGAGCACACTATTAGATCCCTGTCTCATTATGAAGGGTTGATGGCACTTTGTCAGATGTCAGCATGAACACAATAACTGTAGCTCTTATGTTCCATTGTAATCGTATGAATGATTTAAAAATGCATACTGGACAGAGAAACATTGATAGTGTGTAGATTTATGAGATTGTAAACATTTTTAGTGGAATGGGCTCTCCTGCAGAATAGTGGCGCATTTGGCAAAAAGCAGAAAAAAAAATTGTTTCGGGTCTAGAAGTTTCCAGTAGAACATGTATTCGTACAATTAATGTGGCTTCAGACTCAAACAGTACTGTGATATTGAGTCTATAAGCACTCACGACTGTTGAAGGATCAACATAAACTTCATTTGGAAGAGAGTGAGTTGTTGCTATAACTTTTTGCTACATAATGCATGAAGATATTATAAACATGGTAATTATACATATAAAGTGCTCAGAACGTGCACGTAGTTACATAATAATTAAGTGCCACTTAATTGTCAAGTAATTAAATAGTAATAAGGTTCTTATTGTACATTTCATGCCGATTCTCGGAAGCATTAACACAAAAGAGCTGCAGCCTACCATACTATATTAACAAAATAATTACACTGTAAAACCACATTCAAAGATGTCCATCCATCCATCCATCCATCAGCCAAAGGACGTCCACTGCTGAACATAGGCCTCTCCCAACAATTTAATTTAATTTAAATTTAAAAAAACTTTATTGTACACCAGTGATATACATAATTACAAGTAAAGAAAAGATAAAACAAAAAACGTACAAAAGGCGGTCTTATCGCTCAAGGCGATCTCTTACAGACAACCAACCATAGGATGGATAAGAGGGAACAATAGTTTTGGGGTACCATGAGGTGTACGAAAAATGAAATACTAAAATATATACATGTATAAATACATATATACACATATATAAAAATATATGTACACATCAGCTACTCATATATACATACAAATATATATTACTTAAAATAATATAAAAATATGTACTTATAAGAATAATATAAGATGAATGCATAAATATTAAAACATAAAATAACCAAACATATTAAATAAAATAATAATAATAATAATACAAGGATCGCGAGGAAATATGGAAGGGCAAGGAGCTGCATGGTCGGTTCTATCGGGCCCTCCATGGGCCTGATGTGGACCGATTAGCGTCTGTGTCTTGGCTACGTTTCGGTAACCTCTTTGGGGAAACTGAGGGTTTTGTCTTTGCAATTATGGACGAAGTTATTAAGACGAACAACTATAGGAAATACATCCTGAAGGACGGTACCGTCGACATCTGTCGGGCATGCCACCGTCCTGGCGAGTCCATCAGGCATGTTATCTCCGGTTGTTCGTATCTTGCTAACGGCGAGTATTTGCATAGACACAATCTAGTAGCCAAGATCATACATCAGCAAATTGCTCTTCGATATGGACTTGTGACTTTTGAAGTGCCATATTACCAGTATGTTCCCCAACCAGTTCTTGAAAATGGTCATGCTACGCTGTATTGGGATCGGTCTGTTATCACAGACAGGACTATTGTTGCCAATAAGCCTGATATTGTGATAATAGATCGATTGGCGCGCCGGGCAATACTTGTTGACGTCACCATTCCGCATGATGATAACCTCGTTAAAGCAGAAAAAGATAAATTGACAAAATATTTAGATTTGGCACACGAGGTTACTGAATTGTGGAATGTCGACTCAACAATTATTGTCCCGATTGTTGTTTCTGCACATGGATTGATACCAAAGAGCCTCGACCAACATCTCCAGAGGCTCTCAATGGGCCGTTGGGTCATGAGCCAGATTCAGAAGGCAGTATTGCTTGACACGGCACGTATAGTGAGGAGGTTCCTCACTTTGGGGTCCTAACCACCGGTGGCTTGGGTCTCGAGCCTCGCCATCGTTGGGTTAATCTCTTTTTTTTATATTTTTATATGTATTTTGATTTTTTATTATATATGTAAAAATGTAAAAAAATAGTAAAATAAATAAAGAGAAATAATAATACATAAAATGTTGTTATATAAAAATGTAAAAAATGAAAAGTAGAAAATAAAGAGAATAATAATACATATATTACATGCGATGACTTCAGTTTGTTTGTGAAAGATAATGCTGTTTGATTAATCTTTTAAATATGGGCAGGGACTTAGCTCGCCTCACTGAGACCGGTAATGAATTCCATAGCCTAGCAGCTTGTACAGAAAAAGACTTATCAAAAAATGAAGTGGAATGCACTGGAATTTTTAGTGTTAAGTTCTCTGATGACCTCAGGGATCTAGAATGCGTAACATGAAGAAACTCGAATCGGTTTCTGAGATACAGGGGAGAGAGAGGATTATAAAGAATAGAATAAAGAAGAGATAGAATATGTGTATTCCGGCGAAACCTGATGGGTAACCACTTGAGCTTTTTGCGGAATTCGGAAACGTGATCATATTTGCGCAGTCCAAATATAAATCTAATACAAAAGTTTTGAAGACGCTCAAGTTTATTAAGTTGCTCCTCAGTGAGATCAAGATAACTGACATCCGCATAATCAAGAATGGGGAGCAGGAGGGATTGAGCAAGCGATTTTCTCGTGGCGATAGGCAGAAAATTGCGTAACCTCCGCAAGGACCCAGCCGAGGCGAATAGTTTCCTACTCAACTCTCGAAGCTGGGGACCCCAGGAAAGAGATTTGTCAACAATGATGCCTAGATTTCTCACAGTGTCGTTATAAGGAATAGATATCCCATTACAAGAAACCGGCGGTATGAGCGACCAGTTCAGTCTAGACATCAACCTGGGGCTGCCGACAACAATGACCTGCGTTTTACTCGGGTTAACGGTAAGTCCATACTCCTTACTCCAATTAGAAATGCGAAATATGTCGTCGTTAATAGCTAAGACAGCATCTTTCAGCTCATCAGGAGGTGCTTGGGAATATATTTGGAGATCATCTGCATAGAGGTGGTAGAATGAACGAAGAGTATTTGTGATTGAGTTTATAAAAATAGAGAAGAGTAGAGGAGATAGCACGCCACCCTGTGGAACGCCAGCAGAAATAGTGCACCAAGAAGATAAATTATCCTCAACACATATCCTCTGCCGGCGTCCGAACAGGTAACTACGAAACCAATCAACAGCACCTGGAGATATGTTAAGAGAAGACAATACACTGAGCAACACATCAAGATCGACCGTGTTGAAAGCATTGCTGAAGTCAAGCAGAGCTAATACTGTCAGCATGCCACAGTCCATGGCCGATCTGATGTCATCCGTAATATGAATAAGCGTTGTAGTAGTACTGTGTCCAGGACGAAAACCGGATTGGAGAGGGTTAAGGAGCTTGTTATTGTAGAGGAAATCTGAGAGTTGGGAATGGATCAATCGCTCGAAAACTTTGGAGAGGAAAGGTAGAATGGAGATAGGACGGAACTCGGAAAAGGTAGAAGGGTTACTTTTTTTAGGAATAGGGATAATGTGGGCTTCTTTCCACACCTGAGGAAAGGTGCCGCTGGAAAGGGAATGGTTTAAAATATGGCAGATAATTGGGAGGATTTCATCAAGGATAGGGATTATCATACTACGTCCGACACAGTCACTACCAACCGCATTAGATGAACTCAGCATAATGTTTTTCCTTACATCACAGGCAGCAACTTGTTTGAAAACTAGAGGAGGACAATTGGGAGCTTGACAGGAAGAAAGAAATGATAAAGTTTTGTATTTGGTGTTTCCATCTAAATTGGATGGAGAGCAGAAATGTTGGTTTAAGGAGTTTAAGTCAATATTCTTAGAGACGGTATCTTGACGCGATTTTCCAACTCCCAGTGATTTTAGAAACTTCCAAACCTGAGCTTGGTCAGCATTTTCAACAGATTCGTGGATATATCGGCGTTGAGCGTTTCTACACACCTTGCTGCAGTGATTCCGGATTTCCACATATTTACGCCAGTTAAGATCACTGGGTCGACATTTGTATCTTGACTTAGCTGTAGCTTTCTTTGAGAGTAGTTCTTTAATGTCAGCAGTAAGCCAAGGTGATGGTCGATGCTTGACTTTAATTCTCTGGACAGGTGCATGCACGTCAAAGAGTTTTGTGAGTTCCTCAATGAGAATATTGACCTTGATGTCAATAGAGTCATTCTCAATGAGAGAACTCCAGTCAATGCTGTCAGCATCCCTACGAAGATCAGCAAGATTCACGCCTCGAAAATTTCGTCGCAGGATTATTTTAGGAGAGGCTTTGGGAGGACGGACACGATAGGACAGAAAAATAAGGTCATGATAGGAAAAGGCATCAGCAGGACATTGACCATGTTTTGCAACAAGGTCCAAGGACGAGACAAGGATTAGATCGAGAAGAGAAGGATTACAGTTAGGAAAGTGGTGAGTGGCGGAAAGAGGAAGAATGACAAGGTTGCTAGATTGAGCGATGGATTGGAAAGAGGAAGTCCGGGAGTCATTTTTAAGGAGGCAGGTATTAAAATCACCCATGATTATGGTTTGACTGTACGAGGGGATTAAGTTTTCAAGAACAATCTCTAAAGAGGAAAAGAAATTAATGCGAAGTGAAGGACAGTAGTAAACACCGAGGAGGATTTTTTGATGTGAGAGTTCCACCTCTACAAAAAGATGTTCGCCAGCGTCCGGTGGTGTAGGCTGTGCCGACACACTTACAACAGAGAATGGAATGTGAGTTCGGAGGTAAATGGCGACACCACCCCCACCAGACGACGTGCGATCATTCCGGATGAGATGGAACCCAGGGAGAGAATACATCGAGGAAGACAGACAGGGTTTCAACCACGATTCAGAGACGAGAATAGCATGTATATGTGTACAGTCAAAACTAGCCAGTATATCAGAGAAATGGGCCGGAATACTCTGAGCATTGAAATGAACGACATTAAAATTCCTGGAGACATCAGAGAAATGAGACGACAGAGTCTCAGCAAGTGAAGGAATACTTTCAAAGCTATCTTCACTACATACTGAGAAATAGTCTACGCTGTCATTGCTGCAATCAGATGAAGACATCAAAAACGGTTAAGATAAAAATAATAATATAGTAAAATATTAATAAAAATAAACTAATAATAATAAATAAAAAAAAAGAATAAAAAATAATAATAAAATAATTAAAAAAAAAAATAGTTACAATTCAGAACATCCATCTGCCGGTAGTGTTTACAGTGCAAAAAACTAACTTTCAAATTGAAATAAAAATAAAGTAACAAAACAGAAAACTTAAAAGAAACGTTTTAAAAAGCAAATGTAGTGAGCCAGGAAAAACACACAAAACAAAAGACAAAAGAAATAACAATCAAAGAGAAATAAAAACAATAATCAGAAAAAAAAATTAAGTAACAACAATAAAATAATTTATAAATAATAATAAACAGAACAAATTAATGAAAGTAATCTTAAGTGAAGTGAAAACGTGAAACGAAACGTAAAATCAACAAAATAGCTGTCACATTGACAACTGACAGTGACACAATAACCTATCGGTTGTTGATTTACCGTAAAAATAAAAAAGAAATTAATAATGAAAAACGTGGGTGATATGATAGAATGTAATGTGTTTACCTGGTCACCGTTAAAATGATAGTAAACAAAACAAAACACTTCACTTCTTCAACGCTGCAGCTCTTCGGGTTTTCGGCACAACTATTTTCGTTGCTGGAGCAGACTTCTCACCAACAGCAGCGATCTTATGAAGCTGACTCAACGATAAAACCCTATGTCGGGCCCCAGCGTTCAAGACGAACACGCTGCCTTGTCTCGTCCAGCATTTGGTGACTCCAAACTTCTCGCGAGCAGCCATGAAAACATCATGTCGTGTCTTAGTTAGAAACTCAGACAGCGTCACTCCGGAATTTTTTAGCTTGGATTTGCTAAACCATAAATTGTCGCGAGTTTCCACGTCCTTTATCTTCACTAGTATGGGCCGAGGCTTCTTGGGAGAAGATAGGCGACCCATACGGTGGCAACGCTGGATGTCACTTGCCTGGAAATCCGCAATGTCAAAACGCTCTTTGACCAAGTCCGCCACAACCCTGGAGGTATTTTCATCTGGCACTTCAGCAACACCATGAAGCAGGAGCATCTTGCGCCTTCTTTGAGTCTCCATGGTGTCAACTGCATGAGCCAGCGCATCTATTTGCTGCTGCAGTAAGGCAAGACTCTGGGAGATGAATTTCTTGTAAGCGGCAAACTCAGCAGCCAAGCCAGAGGAATCTGTAGCAGGACTTGAGGACTTCTGCAGGTCTGATTCAAAGGCCTCCATACGCTTGTGGAAATCCAGCCTCAATTCATCAACAGTGGCCTTCAACGTAGACTCCATAGTTTTAGAAAAAGCAGAGTGAAGTGAATTTAAAAGTGAGAGAGTGCCAAAGAGAGAAAACACCACACACGGCAGGTAGATAGCTTATAAGATGTTTGCAAGCATAAAATTGGATAAAAACAGTGAAATTAAATTAAAATAAAAATTATTCAAGAGCTAACGTTTTTCGTACTTGATGACAACAATTTCCACAGTGACTTGTTGGAGGCAGCCTGCATCTAGCGCATTCAAAGATGTAATTCACCGAAATTTGCAAAAAGAAATATACTTGCAATAATTACAATAATTTGAAATATAATTTTATTTAAAAAAATCTTGCCTATAAATGGGTGCACTATTCATACGTCTACTATTCATAATAGATATGATCAAACAACGCCAGGACGCACTTTTACGTCACAGTACTAACTTTAAAAGAAGTATGAATAACATGATCGCATTAAAGGGACGTAATAAGCCAGTAAAGCCAATAACAATCAAAATAAACCTACGATTTTTTTATGGATAATAAAACTATTTTATTATCTTCTAAATTTGCTCGCAATTATTTTCTTTTAGAAGGACGTCAAATGTATCATCTCACGATTTGATAAGGCGCTACAAAAAAGATGGTAAATATACATATTATATTTTTATATTTTACTGTTATTTGTTTACAATAAGAAGAGAGTGATAAATTGCTAATACGGTTGAATATTTTGAACGAATTAAATAAATAAAGTACTCATCCTTATGACTAGTTCATTGTGTCTGGTTGTAATTTAATACAATAACATGAAATTTATTGCGTAAAATATTAATCATACAAACGAAAGAGTACACAATGGGGACTCAATTTCACTATCGCAACATTTCTTCAATAAAAAAATGTTTGGAACAATTTCATTTTGAAGTCTATATTGTAAAAAGCGTGACAAAACATTAATGTAAAAAACTAGATCATAGAACAATAACTGTAATTAAATCATAGAATTTTATTAATATCGCATCAATAATAATATTACCAAAGGCGGAAATTGTGATGAACGGAAGTGGAATGAAGCAAGCTGATTATTATACATTAAGATCGCAATCATGAAAGGTTAAGGATATTTTCAATTTATTTAATAGATTTGCAACTATTTCGCAAATCATTAATAAAATTATATACTCTTATTTAAAAAATATTCCAACAAAATTGTTAAACAATTCTAGAAACAATAAGTTCCGAATTTACCATTCCTAATTAAAATATCATTTGTATTACGTAAACCGATATTGACTTAAAATGTGCCTACTACCTAGCCTTATGAATAATAAACAGAAAGATAAATGTGTGTTTATATTCCAAATACTCCACAGAACACAGAAATATAATGGCTTTATTTCTATGAGTTAGTGGCGGTACTTCCATACAAGCCCAAAAGCCCGGCTTGCCTTACTTAATACGTATATACTAAATTCTGAACGAAACCATTACATTCAATACAAAACAGTAATTACGAAACATCTACCATTTTTGAATTTACCGCGTTTCGTCGCGGCATGGCGCTCTTCAATGAAGCGCCTGCGATGGCGAGCCGAAGCGCCGCGCCGCCCGCGCTGCGCAGCGCTTGTAATAAATTCATTCAATAATTTTACCTCTCACGTTGAACGTAGCTCCACACATTTTTTAAAAGACGGTACGCGCAAAATATATATCTGTCTTTTTCTCTCTCGTGTGCTTTTACGAGGCTTTTGGCAACGCATGCTATCTCTTTCACAATGACGGGTGAAATGCTACACTCTGGCACTATGAATCTATAGCTACAGATATTTATATATAGCAATAAAGTACTAAACCAAAAGCCCAGCTTTTGACCACAGAATTGTTTTGAGTGAACATCGTACGTTTGAAGGTCGTCATGTGTAACATTATTTGTTAACTAAATTATATTTATTGTTATTAATATGTTGGTTCTTTTTTAAAATTATTTAATCATTTTTTAAATACAAATAATGAGGTTTTTATATTTATTTCATAAATTATAATTGCATGTTGTAATGTTTATTTATTCGTTTAGTAGCAATACTGTACGAATTACTACTAACTTCATAAGTATTGTGATTTGTGACAATGTGTAATTGTAAATAGTTCGGTTGTAGGTTAATTATTCGTTTTTTAATGTTATTTAAACTTTTTGATACGAAAATGATTTGTAATGTTTCCTGTAATGGTTTAAGTGTGATGGTAAAAGTGTTCATTGCCGTTATAAAGGTAATTTAATTCAATTATATTGAAACTGGCGCGAGAACTACGCCGAGTTTGAGCATTTCTTAAGTTCGTGGTAAATCACAAGAGGCATTTTAGCGGTTCAGTTTACTAAACTACGTTATTCGATTTCTAAATGCTCCCCTTCATATAGGTTATTAAACAGCCGTGTTACATATATTTTTCAAGGGACACTTGTGTATTAGAATGTTTGAATTAATTCTAATGATTTCAATGAGTTTGTGGTCCTTTCAAAAAGGCATGCTATTACTTGTAATTAAAATTACTTGTAAACACTTAACCTTAATGTATTTATAACAATTTCTGTCCACAATTTTGGTTAACTGCGCAGTCAAACACGGGACCATAGTAGCTATCGTTGTGCTAGTGTAATGCCGGGTATTCAAAGTGCTCAGTACCTAGTTAGTGCCTTAAAAAGTTACGGTTGCATGACCACAAGCTATCTATATATGTATTACCTAATCCTAATATTGTACAGATAGTGTGGTAGGTCTGCCGCCGCGCCGTAAATTCGATTTCGTCGTTCTTAGTATTTTTTTCCTTCTAAATAAATATGTATTAAAACTAAAATAATATTGGGCTTGCCCTATTCCAAAACCCTAGGCACGCCACTGCAGTATGAGTCCACAGCTTCATCAGTTGAGCAGACGCCTTATTTTACACCAATTTTGCGTAAATCGTTCGAAATAACGTAGGTTTTGTCAATCAATAAACATTTTCAGTCAATACAAAAAGTATTTATGTAAAATAACCGTGGCGCAGTCAGCCTCCGCAGCGCAGTTGCTTAGACGCCGGCTGTGGTAACGAGAGGCCGCGGGTTCGATCCCCGCACTGAGACAAATATTTGTGTGAATCACAGGTACTTGTTTCGGGTTATGGTGTTTGTGCGACCGAAAAGTCTCTCGTAGTTTCTGATACCCACGACATAAGGCTCGATCTAAGTGTGGGGTCAGGACTATGTATGTGACTGTTGAGTGTATTTATTTGTGTATTTATAAAAACGACAATCGTTTTTCTATTCTTCGGAAAGAGTACTATTAAATGAAATGTACACATTGTACCCTTTTTAAACTCCTAATAGTATAAAATTGACGAAAGTCGGCTTTCCTACTCAGATAAGGCGTGAAAGTGTAACCAAACAATTGAGATTCGCATGGATAATATTTGTAAGGACTAAGGGTTATGTAGAGAAACTTGTACATCAATGCTACACTAATACAGGTCAATAAATGTAAAGATGTTATTAAATAAGTGGTAGATTTACATTTAGTATATTTAAACCCCTGAATATTGGCAAGACTTGATGAGTCCTGCCATTGTCAACAGGCCATAAACCGAGGTTTTCGGCTGTCCGTGCTCAAAGATACGGAGAAATTTACACTAAATCCGATAATCAAGTAACCGTCAGTGCCACATTAATTATGTGTAACACATAAGTGCTGTGATGATAATGGGTTCCAGCAACAGATCAACAATTTTTAGTAGCTATACCTAAACTATTATTTTAAAACCAAATTTATCCAAATCTTGCCTAACCTCCGTAAGTAAATTAGTGATAAATAAATACACCCATAAATATACCCAACAACCACATTCATAGTCCTGACCCCACACTAAGATCGAGTCTTGTGTCGTGGGTATCAGAAACAACAACAGACTTTTCGGTCTCACAAACCCGAAAAAATACTTGTGGATCACACAAGTATTTGTTTCGGTGCGGGAATCGAACCCGCGGCCTCTCGTTTCACAGCCGGCGTCTAAACAAATATGCCACAGAGGCTGTCGATGTGAAATATTACGATAGGACGTGGCTTAAAAAGAAAAAAAATCTGTAATTTGATACACTCCGAAAAAACACTGTTTAAATAAACAAAAGATGTTTTTAATGCCCGAAAAGAAAAAAGAACTTAAATTATATAATTCATTTTTCCTCAAGTCAAACGCATAAAAAACTGATTGCTGTTTATAAAATAAATTCAACTACACAAATAAAATTCGCCCCTAATTTCCTGACATCCTTCCATGCTGTATTACCACAATAGGAACCAACACTCACAATAACAAACTTCAATAGGCAGGATCTGGTGGTAAAATGGGCCATCTCCATTACGATGAAACCAATTTACCAATGAGGAACTAATTTATTATTTGACTAAAAGATTTCTAATTAAATTTATGTAATTAATTCGTTGAAATTTATTATTTAATATAATTATTTTCAGAAATTATTAAAACGCTACAAACAAAACATATTAACGGGTGTAGAACAAAACTTACTTTAAAAAATTTCTTCAGTGAACAAAATAAAATTCAATTTAATTTTACCACATCACAATAGGTGCGTCAGCGTACAATCCATGACTATAAATTCCTACACGTAAACATTGTAATCGAATTTAATCACATTATTCACCACATTCATTCAAATAAAATTTTAGTTCGGTTTATTTTCCCGCGTTTTTGCGACCGCAGTGCGCATGCGTTAACTTTATAACTGGCACATTGGACGGCGCCGCTATACAAACTGCTTGGTGGCGAACTACAATAATCGCGCAATCTGTGTATTTCCCTGTCACGCTACGTGAGTTTATTTACCACTGTGACATATTTCGACGTGGTTCTCAATGTATTCAACTTATTAGACCTTATGAAAACGTTGTAAAGCAAATCGATGTATGTTTGGGTTTTTGAATCAATTAGATGCCTGTATAAATTTATACTATTTTTAGCAGGTGAATATACCTGAGATACATTTCGATCTTCATTCTATTAAATCTGTTTAATTAATTTAAAAATTAAAATACCAAATATAATATTTTATAAATAAAGTAAAAAAATATATTTAAATTATTTCATTTTCATATCCAGACAAATATTAGACATAGGTAGGTATACTATCCTAGTAGTATGCATGACAATAATATTTTTTATTTCGAATAAGTACACAGTTCTTCAAATTTCAAACAGTTTGTGGCGGAGTTTCATAAACACGATGCGTCAAAACTTCGTAGATACGAGTACGTAGACGGATGTCTATCAATATTATTTGTTTAATAAATTAAACAGTGTTCGATGAAGGTACGTTTTTTCAATTATTCCACGTTTCTTATGTGTTGCAATTCATTTATTTCGCGGTCAAACGGCTTTTGTAATCATTGGCGTGTTTTTTGTTAGACGGAGTCTGCACAAAAAGTTTTCCAAGTACCTACTTCAATTACCACCAATCTATTTATAAATTAAGAGAAAACGCTAAAGGAATGAATATTTTACAGTCTATAAAACAAATGGAGTTATGTTAATAAAGTTATCTCTTTCGATATGCAGACACATGTAAATTAACCACCTAAATGTAAATTAAAATTAATTATAATATATGCATTTCGAAAACTAATTAACTAAATTGAGTTATTTTAGCCCCATCTATTCCAATCAAATAGCTCTTTTGTTCAATTATGTTTGTATTTAAACTGCTTTAAGTTCTTACCGCCGATCATAACGCTTTGTCGGTCCCTCAAAATGCGGGAGGAAAGGAAAAGAAAAATGACAGGAGGACAAAAGAGCATCGGGCCTCCAGCAAAACGAAACACGACATCAAAGCCGTCGCTTCACATCGTTTTTAGAAAATAGTTGTATAGCACGGGAGTGCTATACTATATTCATGCTATATATATATCCAGTCAGCGCGTTATTATTTAATGAATTATATTTAGTGAAATTCTTACCCTTATATATCTACCTATGCATAACTCTATAGTAAGTTTTAAGAGCGTCACAAGCCTAACATGTATAACTGTCATGCCAGTGGCGTCTGGATATGTTTAACTAACAAATACCCCGGGTTTTCGCGAAGGCCAATTAGTGATACTGTTTGTTAAAGTCAATATTTTTCATGGCGGACGTCCACAATAAAGTTCTAAGAATATCGAATTAGCAGTGTAATAAAAAATCCAATAATATATCACCTAAAAGAATACCTATATTTATTTAATCGACGTTGGATTTTACGATAGCTTCCACGAAATAGAATGGTTAAGTAATCACCACATTTAGTTAACTATTTTGTCTTAATATCACTGTCATATCACTCATTGATGGGTTACGGAATAATCAGTAATTTTTATTTATAACTAGGTTTTGCCCGCAAACTTCGTTTGTGTGGTTAACTTTATTTGAAATCTCCCATCCCGTCCCGTTTCGGTATATCCCTTTCCCCCCGTCTCATTCTGACTAATGGAATGTAACCCAGTTCCATCCCATCCTTTTGAGTATAAAAAAGTAGCAAATATATCGGAATTCCTTCTTCATCCCACGGGAATACTTAACTTTTCGAGATAAAAAGTAGCCTATGTTAATTCTAATACCTCCAAGAATATGTGTACAAAGATTCATGATGATCGGGTGAGTAGTTTTCCCGTGAAAGCGTAACAAACAAACTTACATTCACATTTATAATATTAGTAGGGATAATAAATAATAAATACATCTAACAATCACATACACAGTCCCGACCCCACATTATCAATTAAATCTTGTGTCGTGGGTATCAGTAACTGTGAGAGACTTTTCGGTGTCACAAACACCCAGACCCGAGACATATATCTGTGGGCCTCACAAACATTTGTCTCGGTGCCGCCTCTCGTTTCACAGTATTCGGAATAATGGTACGATTGTATCAACTATATATTCATGTTTGCGTATAGTGAAATATTTATGTTTTGCTGTATAGTAAGTTATTAATGATATGTAAGTGGCTGTGACGTGTTGTAGTTACATTGAACTAAAGTAGTCATGGACGAGCTCGATGGTTTTGCTGTCGTGTTTCGTTCGGTGAGTGAGATTAGAGAATGCTTAAACGGTAAACCTCTTTCGTCCTCCCATACATTTCCTTCCCTTTCCACCCTATATTTCGCAACAAACCTGTGATCTAACAGCTATAGATGATAATGGGCGGCGGTTATCATTCACCGTTTCTTCGTTTGCCGAACGTATACAATAAAACACGAGCAGTGTTTATAATCGACGAGCGAACAACATATTCGTTATTCGAAATAAACTAGAGGATTCCTGGTAAAGGCGCGCTCGTACAGCGCCGCCTATAGGCAACAAATAAAATAAAAATGATTATAACCGGAATTTAAATTAGAACTGTTCTCATTAATAAACGAATTTACTTCTACAAAAGTAGTTTTTTAAACTGTTGCGTAACAGAGGTCAGTGATTTGCGAGAGTTAAAATGTTATATAAAATTGTAAATCAGCGTTAAGAAAGAAATATCTAGTGCTTTATATATTGCGTTCCAAATATGAGAAATCTTTGACTAGAATGCAATTAACAAACATAAATTCCTAGCTATTACGTATTTATAATAACGACCAAATACTTCTATGGGACAGTTTACATAATATATAAACTAGCTATAAAATAAAATCACGATCAAGCAAAGCTTCTCTGGGATAGATTAAGCCTATAAGTAATTCAAAACAAGTTTTTTTGAGGAAAACTTTTTCCTGTTAACTGTGTGTGCTGTGTAATAAAAATTCCGCATGCGTACATCCGTGACCCTCAACAACTATATACTATACAAATATTTAGCCGTGCGAGGATTGAACGCGAAAATTTAACTTAGAAAAGAAACTGCGTCAATGACGCAACGACCAACATTAGTCCTGTATCGTATCGTATTGGCCCATATACATCCCACTGCAGGGCACGGGCCTCTACAAACGAGGGTACGATTGAGAGGGTTTAGGCTATACAGGCCACCACGCTAGTCCTGACCCACATTATAACGTCTTATTGTCGAGAGTATCAGAAACGCAGCGAGACTTTTTTTTCGACATCCAGATTCGATACAGATATTTAGGTATACATTAAATTAACATTAATCATGGTATGGTGATCGAACCTGTTGTGTCTCGTTTCACAGCCTGCTTTTTAACCAACTGCGCTAACAAGGCTATCTAACACAGATGGAAAGCCGTATAAATATAGAAGCTATTGTTTGCTTGCTACTTATTAAAATATTTTAAATTTAACAGTTTCTTTCTTGATTTTCCTCGTTTCACAAAGCAGCGAAACTATATGATTATTTGTATAAAAACAAATTATGTGAGCTATTTCGATTCCTGGAAATATACATTTAGTTTGGGAGAGCCTGTTAAAAGTACGGGATTTAGAGCCAAAAATACAAAATTCTGAGTAAAATCTACTTTTAAATAAATATGTAGATTCATTAAACTTTCACCGAGCGGATATCACACTGACTGGGCTTGCTTTAGCACATTTATATCAATATACTGGCGTGATAATTTGAAAAACTACATTGTACCTGATGCTACGTCTACTGCCACCCAGATAGAGCATCAACTTATAAGACAAGATTATTTCAAACTATTCAAACAAATTTGTCTTGATAGTTGATCTTCATTTTGCTGATCATCCATACGTACAGGTACATGAGAACAGCCATGAAAGCTGTAAATATATCCCAGAGATGCAGGTAGAGCCAGTAGATTACCATAACCATACTGTTAGATCGGGAATATTTCTAGCGATGCAAATAAAACGACGTTACTTAGTGAACACTCATGACAGACTGACTTTATTCTTTTCTTAACAAAACAACCACAAACAATATACCATAAAAAGTTTATTTGGTGTATAGAAAAAACTAAATATTCTAACACATACCATACCATACCATTGGTCATAAAAAGCTGGTGGTCGCTTAAAAATGTTTTAAAAATGTCGTAGTAATAATTTTTCTGTGCCTCTACTACAAATATTTATTGTAAACGTAAATCACGTTACGTCATGTTAAGGTAAAATTAAAAAATCTATAGACACGTGCAAACAACGCCACTATTGTGGCGCGGCGCTTTGCGGAAACTCATGAATGGCGCAGCGGTCAAACAGCTAAATGATGCGGGTTTGATTTCGCACCAATCAATATTTGTATTCAGACTAATCGAACCGATCTGGGCATTTTGGCATATTTTTTGTTAGTTTACGTCTATACACATTAACTATATCGAAACATAATGCGAATCAAAAATACTTAACATCCCATTTTAAAATTGTTTTCTATTTGCATTTACACTAGATTGTTCGACAAGTTACCTACCTAGGTAGGTATTTACCCTAAGTTACTTGAGGAAGAAGTATGAATCCTTCATAACCCTGAACATATTTTCACATGATTATATTTTTTATTCCTTTGCGCAAAATATTAACAATAGCCCTAGCATTGCTAATATATTTGTCGAGGTAACCCTAAAACTGAATGTAGGAGGAATTGATATTCACACGGAGATTCCGTAAGTGTGTCGGACTTAATGATAACTTCCTTCCAAGGGTTGCTATTGTTATTATTATTGAGCCGTAAGAAACTCGCATCTTCCTTCCTGGCTCCGTTCTTATACGAGTAGTTTTAATTAGATATGATCTATTTTTAGCAAGTATGTATAAATAATAACATAATAATAGATAGTTTGATATAAGGGTCATTGTTTCAAAATAACTTAATATAAAATAATGTCTGAAACACGCAACATTAAACTGAAAAATTCAGATCTGATTCTTAGAATATCTTCTTTCTTATACAATCTTTTCAGTTGAACTGAATGGTAATTGGCTTGATGATACATCGAATTCATACATTTCCTTCCCAATATGTTATAGTAAATTACCTGTATTAAAATACCGTTTAATAATATTACTGAATTTTTCAAGATCAGAGTGCTTGGAAGAGTTAGAAGAGATTTGCTGGCGTGAAACTTCCAGAGGTCATACAATTTCATATTCCACCTTAGGAATAGGTAAAGCAAGTTACGAGTAGTTGCGGAAAAAAAACTCAAATCGGTACACCCATATAAGCAATCCGCCCTTGAAAAATATTGAGAAGACTGTCCTGAAAATAGCTTCAGTGGCTACGTAAGTTAAATTCCAAGAAGTGGACGTAAAAGAAATAAACTATTACCACCCATCACCCACGAAGCCTGTATGAAAGGCTGTATAATCGACGGTTTCTCTCTGCAGCCAATACTTTCCTGAAATATACAACTTAGCGAGAACGATCCAATCAGAACTGACACGATATCTGGCAATGAATGATGCCTAATAAACATTTGATGCATATAGTTAGGTACTTATGTTCATGATTATTTGATCTCTATAACCGCATGCTTTAGCCTATATTAATTTGTTCCGAATTACCTGTAACTTTTAATTGCGTTAATAAGACTCATTTTGGCACATTTATCGTTTTTTTTAAAGATTATCCCTAAATTAAGAATGTTGACTTCAATAATTGTTTTGATAGAAACTAAATGTTTAGATATGTCTGAAGAGTCTTCATATTTTTAAGTTTTTATGAGCAAATATTGTACCTGTGTCCAAGCTTGTTTTGCTAAGCTTAAATCTCAAAATGATCATTTAGTAACTAATTTACAAACGTGTATGTTTGTAATACATTGATAAGTGTTTTTGCTGGTGGAATAAATTCTCCCGAAAAGATAGTGACGACGTCATAACCCAATAACCACATTGTTCGGACTCGACTGGCAAGGGAAATCCCCAAGACATTGGATAAAAACATCCTACAAAAACTTATATATTACTCTGCGGATCTACATTTGTACCTACTCGGATATTTTTACTGTGCAGAGTTTATAATAGGTACAGATCATAATTATAATTAGACACTCCCAATTTTTGCCCAATTGTGTGAAAATATATTTTATCAATAATATTCTCGGCTGGGTTTCACAGCGTCATCAAGAAGGTAAACGTCCGCGAATCTGTAAGGCAAAATCGAAAAACGGAATTCCTATAAATATGACGATAAATTTACAATAGAAATCGTGCTCAACCAATACAAACTTTAAACCTGCAAAGATCCATAATTTTGTATGAACGCAAAAAGCAAGAAAATGATTTTTTTATTTTAAATAAACCTCGGTTTTGTCCGTATTTTTTTTGTAAATACGTAAAGTTGGCACGTTAATACGTTGTGTAGGCCATCCGTTTTAAAACTGTAACAGAGTAAAATATATCTCATATTTCACAAGACTTGGTTATAAACGGTCGTGGCGTCTTTTAATCTGGAACGCATTTTGCTTTTATTTGCAGTTTTCCTTATTTCCCCCGTGGTGAAGCAAGGGCTGAATGAAAGAGAGGTTAGAGCGCATAGCCGTTCGGAATCCGCAATGAGGTGAACAATGGATCATCCGGATATTGCCTGTCAACCGAGCTACCTACACGAGAACCACTAAACGATACTAGGTCAGCCTCTGGACCGCGGGAAATGTTTCCATTTAAGATTAACTTAAAACAACACGTGATGTCCATATCCTTTATCCCATATTTCATGTTTAAATGTTTAATAGGTGTGCTAGAAAAATGTTGATAATAATTTTTGTATTGAGATATACATAATATGATACTTCATAGAGTAGATGATAATATAATGATTATATTACCCAAAAATCAGCACACTTTTCATTAACTCGTACATTTTAGATGAAATCGTAGATTTTACTTAACGTATGGATTGTTAACATTTTCAATAGATTTATTTTATAAAACTGTCATATTGTTCCCTGTGTTCGTTTTTTGAGAACCGGCGCAGTGAATAATAAGGTTATTAGTTATTGAAACAACACTTCACATACAGTTCATAAAACGATGACATAGAAAGGTACTAACTGTCGCAAGTAAATATTTTATAACAAATTGTAATAAAAAAAATATAAACAACACTTTGTATACGCCTAAGTTGGTACAAAGAGATATGAATCAGTATCGAGACGTTACGCAGACTGACATAAATAAATGATCCAAAACGCCGAGGACAATCCTAGGGGAAAGGGTCATCTGAAACGCTTCAAGAATTCACAATGGACGACCTCGAATATTTATTATTTATTATGCTGTAGTTACACCGCATCTACACGACTCGTTAACTGCTAGGCCGAAAATGCTTTAATGTTTATAAATGTTGCTGTTTAGAATGCAGTGTACGAATATAATTTTGTGAATTGAAATTGGCACTTTATTTTGGTTCGATGTTTGCATAAGCGATTAGTATTTACTAAATTGTTGGCGTAAATGAGTTTAAAATGATTAAAACGATGACTTTGAAAAATAAATCACTATCATTATCTTTAACCACAGGAAAGTCAATCCTTATCATAACCTTTCTTCTCCACAGTGTCCTACTGCAAGCGGTCCCTATCCTGCGATTCCGTAACCATTATAAGGCTGTTCGTCTACTTTCGTCGACTACGATCCGACGCTACCAATGCAATCGGTACGTGGCCTTTAAGTAATAAAATAGCAAGCTAGTACGTATATTTCACTACCAATGAAATTTCGGGATCCTGATGCATACAGTTACGACGCTACAAAACAGAACGCTACAGAAAGGCTATTACTTCACGTCGATTTTCCCGATACATATTGTGATTTAAACTGAAATTTCGTTCAATCACGGTATGAAAAATACAGGGAAACCAATGTAAATAATTTATTAATTTTCCGAGATATTAAGGTTTCATGTGTGAATACAAATTATAATTATGAGATAAAGTACATGCAACGGTCACTGCATGGCCAAAAATTAATCAAGCGCGAATTGTATTACAAAAGGCAATGGACAATGGCTGGTTACGGTCGGCACTCGGTACCTAAAACTTTTGTTATGGCCACACCGGACATAAAGGCATTATATTCTCAATTACACTTCATTGTAAAATTCAAGTTTCGAATAAATGTAATTAAAACAGTGAAAATAAGTTTGATATTGCACAATTAACATACAAAATATTACACATTAAGACACAATACAGATGTGTTCGGCATGGCTCCGTCTTAACTCAGGGCTTGAAAGAAACAAAGATTGGAAGTATTCTTGGGAAACAAAGCGAAGTTTTCAGATACCTTGGAAATTAACTGAAAATATTCGGTTCCTGAATTGTTTTTTTTTTAAAACCTACAGAACAGTGATTAGGTACTACTCATCTGATGATACCATGTTTTCCACTACGTAGGTACCTAATCGTCGCTGACCAGGGATATATAAATATCTTACGAAGCGACGTAGCAAATTACACAAAGTTTATCCAAAACCCAGTGCCTAGCACATATTTACAACTTAGGTCGTAATTATAATTAGATCCTTCCAATTGAGTCATAAGAGATTTGACCAATAATATTCTCGTAGTTTTCTCGACGTCATCAAGAAGGCAAATGTCCGCTTTAGGCTGAAGTTAAAAATGGAATTCCTAAGTCACATATTTGCAGCGAAAAAAACCGTGCATATTATATTAACTAGAATAATATCAAGTTATTAAATTATAAAAGATAAACATAACCTCCTGATAGGAAGTAGTACGAGAGCCAGAGGCTATGCGTTTATTTTAGGGTAAACACTAACCGGATAATGGATCCATTCAACGAATTCAACGATTATGTACATATTCTCCAAAGTTGATACTCTACTTGGACCGCTTTATACTTACCATTATCCATCAGGTGCAAATCCCGTTACTTTGCCGTGCCAGTATTAAAAATATATACCTCCTAAGCTCACACCTTCATACCCCCAAAACTATAGGCATAGATGAACTTACAATCCCAAGATGTCATACTAGTTAACCCATAATAATTGACAATATCGGGACATAAGCTTCGAAAATCATATTACATTTTACACACCGAAATCTGGCACAAAATAGATTTCCCATCTCCGAAGTTGAATCTAGGACCTCACGGTTTACAGCCTATTCACGCTATTACCTGAATAATGACGCTATACTATTATGTAAGGTCTATTTAAAAAATCCAGGGTTTATTTTTTACCCTCTAAATTAGTTTGAATACCTACTTGGCGCCTGTCTCAAATCAACCCATCTCGAAGAGGAAAAATGACCTTTAATTATTCTTAATACGTCAATGCTTTTTGCTACATAGCAAATAGCCACATACATTTTTTTCTAAGAGTTTTTATAACTAAATATTATTATGAGGTGTCGATTATGAGGAAAACTTTAACGACAGGTTGTGTTGTGTCGAAATAAGATTCTTAAAGCAGTATCCTACTGTGCTAGATTGGGATATAAATACCAACTCAGACTTAAGGAAGGAAAATCGTAGCCCTACTGTAGATACTTACATTTCGCTGCATTTTGTCTTGTGCGGTTTAAAGTCTTGAAATATTGTAATGTATCTATTTGAAAAATGAAACAACGTAAACAGCATGTAAAATAATAAAGTATATTTGTGATATTTTCTTCCAAATAAAATCACGTAGGTCATAGGCACATAAAGTAAAAACATTATTATGATATCTACATATTATTCATGTATTGAATAAACAATAAAGCCAAAAAAAAATCAACAATCAACTGGAATTTAATTCCAACTCGAATTTATCATTAATTTATTTAAATGTTTTCATTTAAATAAAAGTTCGGGTGTATTTAATTAAGATTAATAATAAAAAAAATACTAATGTCTTTAACTACCTATATGTTGCAATTAACATGAATACATAACCAGGAAAAGATAGTTTTTTGGGAAATCAACAATGCACTTTAAAAGGCAACCAAAATACGAGTACAACACGTTTTATTAGCCGGATAAAAAATTACTTCCTACGCTACTATTATAATAAGAACCAACTCTACCGATAAGCGAACTGTATATGTATATTATTTAAAAAACGATTTTTATGAGAACTGTTTAGTATGTCACAATTTCATAGATTCATTAGCAACTCATTAGGTAACCTAAAAACTTTACCAATTACTAGTGAAATATGGAAAGAAACTTTAGGTTTTCCTCAATTCCACACTGCCTACGACTAAATTAACCAACGATTAACACAATTAACTGAACTTGAAGCTAAATATCACTGTTCTTTTAAGGATCGTCAACTATAAAATGTTTTCTTCCCTGGTTAACCAAATATGTTTCGGGAGATTTTAACAATGCTATCACGGTGCTTCTGCGTGTGTCCAAACGTAATCAGTAATCACACCTACGTAATTTATACAGAGGACTTCACTTAGTCGCGTAACCTAATGTACCTACCGAGGCGCCAATAAATGTGACTATAATTTAGAATCTATGAGGTATAATTAATTGAAATGAAACAAGGAGGCTGTTTCCGCATATTGTGGGATTTTTTAAAACACATTATTAACACAGTGATACCAAGGTCAAACCTAAATACGGTTTCGTGGGACCTATGCATAAACTTGTATAATTCTTTGTATTTTAATTAATAAATAAATAATAATTGTGTGGAGCCTAAATCGTTCGGAACTAACACGTTGACTGCAACGCACGCACACGTTATTTTTTTATTTCCACACTAGAGCGGCAATGTAGGATAATTCGTCAATATATACCATTATTCGATAGAAAACACATACCCCCTCTCAATCGTACTCTCGATTGTAGAGGAGGCTTGTGTCCCGCAGTATAGAAAAACCATAACGGTTATTACATAGCATAATAATCACGATTCGTAAACGACTGCATGTATTTGTAATAGACCATTGCATTTATCCTCAACCGATAGCATAGCAGCTGTGAGATACTGATCATTCACCATTGTTTCTAATTACACCGGAAGAAGTTATCTAAGGAAAACGATTAAGGAAACGCAACCTGCACTTATAAAATATTTTATTTATCACAGAAAAATATTGTAGGTAATTTGCTTTACAAAAATGGCCCCCATCCGAAATACATCTGGCAGAGGTTGTCGATACTCGTCGCTTCTGCTATTAGATGTTCCACTTGACCTTCTGGGGACAGTGACAGCGATAGTTGCTTCGTTTTTGTTTTCACCTGCGAAAGCAATCAATACAAAATAATTAGAATAAGTAATCGCGAAACAAGTAGGTTCTTAACTAAAAACGCGGGGATACAGGGGCATTACTGAACTAATGAATCTTGTTTCTTAACACTAACACGACAAAATATCTACAGTACACCTGATGTACTGGCTGATTGATATTGCAAACCAAGTAGAGTAACCACCGGCGAGAAGTACCCAAGCCTTAGGTCGGCACTATAGGGATGTTTCCAATGTTTAATTTTGAATAGTATAAAATGATCACTACAAAATATCCTTTATACAAACATTCATTTAAAACACCATCAAAATTGGTCGTGAGAAGACTGAGACATTAATATTTTTTTAATAGTGCAATAGGGACTCTCGCTTTCTCTTTCGCACTCAAGCACCTTATGGAAAATGACGTCAAAGCACGATAGCTGCATCCTGTTCTGTTACTCCTACCACCAAATTTGAAATAATTGTAACTCGATTTGGTAAATAGATTTTAAAAATCGATAATATCGATTGAAATAATAAATATTAGGTCAACATCCCTATTGTGCCGACCTGTTCGAAGCCGGATATACAGTCTGAACCCAAATCACGACACACTTGCGTAAGTGACTATGACGAGTTTTCCACGTGGAAGTTGTACGATCGAATACGAACATTTTCCAATAGTAATTTCTAGATGTATAGTAATGTGCTTCTACAATGATACAAAGTCATGCATGACTTTGGTTTGTAAATTGTAATATTATGTCATGGCTAACATAATGTTATGGATTGTTTTGTAGCTTCAATGAAAACATATTGTATTTGTTATGTATTGTTCTCAAAACATTATCTATTACCATAACACGTTTAGAATAATATTAGTGTACTATTATGACTACACTAAAATTTTGTTTACAATGTCTACCTGTAATATATAACAATTGTATTAGACCTAAGGCTGAAGGGAAAAATATTTCACATGTGACATTCATCCTGTCTTGACTATTTTAATTATCATGGTCGAGTCAAAATCGTGTCATTTGTATCTAGTGACCCATTTAAAATAAAAATATATTATTTATTCTCATATAATCGTAAGTTATGGATGGTTATTTTTACAAATCAATGTGGTACTTTATATATTCATACTCCTAAGAACTACAAACCACTGCGTAAAAACGATAAACTTGCAAAAAAATCACGTAGTATTGAAAAGTAAACCCAAATTAAACTAGTACTTTTCAAGGCAATCCAATGACCCTTATAGACAGGCTGTTATTACCACAAACCAATAATAAATTCTATTTATAAATATTAAGAAAACAACAATAGTTATCAAGGCCCTTTACATTTCACAATAAAACCTCGTTAAGGAAGTGCATGAGAATAATAATAAAATTACTATTATAATTGTAATTATTGGAAATTCATGATACGGAAATACGTGATTTAGTTCATGTGGAAGCATAAGATTCCGCGTTGCGTTTGGTTTATTTGGCCAGTCAAAATTAAGTTAAGCTATTCATATTGCAAGTGAAAGGTAAATCAAGTATAACAAATTACTATAACAGTATAAATTGTTTTTATGATTGTACACGTGTTACACGCATTACCGATAATTTAAGTACCGTTATAGAAAAGTAGTATAAAGTAATAAATAATCAACATAGATTTTAGAATTCTAGCAACTAATACAGTTTGTATATTTAAAATTTGAATTAATAGTTTAATATAAAAAATATAGATACTTTTTATACATGAACGTAATTTCGAATGTTTTATTGCTATACTTTTTTAATTGCTGGTGAAAATACTGGAATCTATAGTGACTCACGCAAATGATTCGCATTCGGTTTTGAACAGGGTGACATAATTGTGTCGACCGCTAAGACAAGCAATACTCAATACTCAATACTTTATTGCACTCCACATGTTAAAAAGAAGCAGAATGTTTCCGTGTTTGCGTAAGCTACCATTCCGTTGAGTCGTTGTCGGATGTGGTGCAGGTTGTGCAGCGCCTGCTCGTTGGTGCGCTCGGCGGCGTCGGCGCGCGCGCGGCCCCACGACACCAGCGGGTCGTACACGAACGGCTCGATCACCGACATCAGCGCCGCCGTCTGCGCGCGCAGCGCACGCATCACCGACTCGCTACTCTTCCTGCAACGGACCACGAGTGCGATCATTCTTATCTATTGTGGTATTTTATTGGAGTGGACTTCTGTATCATTAATAAACAACTTCTTACACATTTACCAGATCATCTACCAAGTCTTAAAGACCGAATCATTTAACTATTACGACTTACTATTTTAGTAAAAACAAAAGATTAAGTCCGTACATTCTACACTAGCATCTTAGCTTCATTGATATAAAATTCTTAATTACCTAAACATTCCCTCGTGTTTCAAAGGCCCCATAGCAGCTTCCATGTTGTGAGTCAAGCGGAATGGCACCCTTTCAGGCCATTGAAACGCCTCCCCTCTATTGAACAGACAATTGAAGTCCACGTGCACTGTGTCCCCGTTTGTAGAGTCGAATGATATGTTCTCGCCGTGACGGTCGCCTAGACCTAGAAATTAATAAAATTATGGGAATAATGAATCTATTAAGCAATATCGAGTGTCATATATTTGACTTAAAAAAAAACTAAAAAGAGGAAAAAGTAATAAAAAACAAGACAGTTCGTATTTTGAGGGAGCTTCTTGTGTGGCTTCTTCTTCACAGCTCTAACGGACACCGAAGCGTTGGTAGTTAAATTAATATTTTTAAAATATTTTGACGACTAAATATTAATATTATTGCCCCGAATCAACGAGCTAATGAATTCTTACCCAAGATATATCCAACCATGGACATGACAGCAGATGTTCTAATGTATGCAGACCTGGCCTGGTACCACCCGTACGGGTCGGAGAACACTCGCCTGAACCACTCTTGAAGTACGGGCGGGTGTCGAGGCAGGAGCTGTTCCACATATATCCGTCTCTTTTTCTCCAATGGGTCGGTACTGCTGCACATAAGCTCTTTTAGCTCTCGGTTAGTAGTTTGGATGCCTGAGAAAGAAAGTAGTAAAATAGGACACATTTATACATTATTTATTGATGTGGTAATTAGATTACTACCTATTGCCACGACATTTTGTGTTTTAATGAGATTTACCCCTATAGGACTGTATATGCCGCTGATACGGTGAGAGCATTGAAAGCAATGAAACGCTGTGGCGTGGGTGAAGCGCATTGAGGTATTATACCGTAAACAAAATGTTTGTAGCAGAAAATTTTAGTATGATATTCATGTTTCTGTTACTCCCGCGCAATCATACTATCTTTCTTCTCAATTAATTCATTTCGGACAATCCTAATACTCACACACAAATTTTCTTTGCGATATCCGCTCCAGTACTTCATAGATGTAGCACCTACCTTTTTGTTTATAAACATGTAGCAGCGCAGGCCTCAGTCCCACAAGGCTGGGCACCCACTCAATAAGCCCGCACTCCTCGTTGAGCGGGAGCACGCTGTATGTGCGGATGTACAGTCTGCGTCTACGAGTATCTGGAGCATCCTGTAGGAATCGGTTCACTACGCCGTTGAACTCCATCAGACGATAGTCTTTGCGAAGGTCGTCACGGGGTTTCAGCATTATTATGTAGCTTTTGCCATCTGATCCTGTGATGAATATGGAAAATAGTTTGGTATTAATTAATATGTCTCGGTATTAACTTAGGCAGTGCAAAGATATGCTTAAAAGTAAGACTGCTGTAGACTGAAAGGAATTCATGACGCACACGCCATACAAAGTAAAGTTCATAGACTAATCTTTTAAATCAGGTCCTTCTCTTTAATTAACAAATAATGGCGTTTTTTTTTTATAATTTTACTTTTTTCACATATTACTGTAAAATAAATAATGCGAATTGCCACTTCAATATGCAACACTAACTATGCAAGAACATTGTATATATCACAAATCTCTACGTTTTTTTTTTTACATGAATACATATCCAAAAAGGCATAAATATATTACCCATTAAGGTAACTTTTCTAGGCTTCTGCAACGACGGCAGTATGCTGACGGCTTCTTTGATGCTGGCGATGTACACTGGCGGCTGTGTAGGTATGTTAAAGTCGATTCGCTCTTGTCGCGCAGCCTTGGACGGCAACACTATCTTGCAGAACTCTTGGAATGGCATCATTATGTGGCTAAAATCTTCGCCTTTTAGTAAACGTGGTAGAGTTGGAACTATTGCCGATACTGTTGTGCTCTGAAAATATTTTTATATTGAAGGAATCTATTGCGTCAAACAACACTAGTGTCAGGAATTAAAAGTTATTTTTCATTTGGGTTCATAGGATATTATTTTCTTATATTTTGATCTGTCCGTATACATTCTACTCGAACCAGTAAAACAAAATATATAATTACAAAGAAAATGCAATAACAATAAACATTATGCGGTTTTTTTTACTTTTTAAAAGAAATTAGTAATAGTTTTTTTCTTTCATTCAAGCATTTTTCATAGTCGAATATTTGAAAAGAATTAGTAAACATATATTCAAATTACAGCAAATATGTAAATTTTGAATTGTTGCAATTATTCTTGACATGACATTGTATTGTTTGTGAATATAAAACAACACGAGACTGGATTGCATACAGATATGAAGCGTCTTCTCTATTGTTTACATCCATAAATTAACGTTTAAATTACTCGTACAACGTAGAATTTTAATTGCCATATAATATAATATTGCTTATTTGAAAATATAACTACTATAATAGATGTAAGTCAAGACATATATAGAGATTCTTTAGAAGAATAGTTTTTGGATTAATTACTCAAACTTTTGAGCAGAATATGATTAAATTATAACCCAATAGAGATATGTGTTTGTATTGTGTTTTTAAATGTACAAGCAGCTTCTACACATATTTTTTAAGAGTAGATTTAGTTTAATACTATCTAATACTCATACATAATCTTTTTTACGCACATTCATTCCGCATTTACAAAAAGTTTGTGTAAAATATTCATGCACACTTTTTTACGGTATTTCTTAATCTAGTCTAGACTCTAGAATATCTGTCAGGCTGTTCTCGAATTTTTCCAATCTCAGTTCTATTAAATCTAAATTCTATTAAATCCTATTACGTCGGGCTAAATATGTATAAAGAACTACCAATTGCATACTACCTAATGAATTATAAGCGCCACATTTTTTTATCACCTACGTTTATGACGTTCGTTAAGTAGAAGAGCAAATAATAATATGACAATGCGTAATTTAACAATTAGCACCATCGGGTTAAATCTAAACTGAAGGTTATTACGGGACCGTGGCAGCGGTCAACAATGTGTATCGAATTCTATTCTTTACTACACTTCCTTCTGCGAGCGGATAATTATTACTTTAATACGATTTTAAATATTCAAGGTCTTGGAGCTTATAAAAAAACCATATTCTTGTTATTATTTATGCTGAAGCGTAGCGCATGAACGGTGAAGGAAAACATTTTTAAGATACCTTCATACGAAATTCTATAGGGTATAAAGTCCGCCGAACCGGAATAATACGGCCTGGTGTTTCCATGGCGTATGTGGCCATAGGCCCTAGCCTATCGTCTCTCAATCGTACCCTTGATTTTACAGAATACCCAGATTATAGGCTAGATTATAATTATTTACTTACGTTAACATGCCTCTCGATATCTTTATTGCACAGCTCGATAAGTTTCTCGGCGAGTACCGTGAAATCTTTGATAAGTTTGTTGATAGCGGGTTGTTTGAGTCGCGAGTCCGCCAGTACTTCGCTACATCGCTTGATCCGTTGCGGATAGCTCGACTTTATCACTGATAACATGTTCCATAGTGTGTGTTGAGGGTACGCCAGGATCAACTTCACTATTATAGCTTTTAATTGCTGGTACACCTACCGAAAATACATATTTTAAAAGGTTTTATCAAAAGGCTGGTTAGATTGGTTGTATCGATATCACATAAACGAGTTATTTGGTTATTTCCCACAGCAATTACAAATGCCTCGGGTATTTGTGGCAGTCGTCACACATTGCTGTGAATATCAATATTTAGTCATCACAATCAGATTCTGATTTTACATCTATCGAAGCCAAGATTAAAATAACATCGATGTCGATATTTTGAGACATAATAAAATACTGTATATATCGTAATAAATACCTCTTTCACTGGGTGACATATCCTTGATACAATCTGCGAGAACGCTGTTAAGTAAAGATACAGCGGTAGTCTCTCCGAGTACGCTTGTATAATCTCCGTCATTTTAGCCAACATTCTGTATGAAGATGTGTCCGATACTGATACTTCCACGTCAAGCCTGCAAGAAGAGACGCAATTTGAATTAATATCAATATAAACTATCACTAACGATATTCATAATTCAATACGTACCATAGAGACAGCATCCGCGGCATACTCTGGTACAAGTACTTGTGTCCGTACTGCAACGCTTTGCCGTAGCTGTTGAGAGCATGAACCCGGCGAGACATATCCTCGCTTGTATTGGACGAGTCCTTGTTGCTCACTTTCTCGTAGTAGGCACCTAGGCACACCTGGGAAAAATGACATACTTAAAATACTAGATTAATACACTTGCTTGTCATTTAAAATTTATTTTTATACTGTAATAGCGTAAAAGTCCCGTACAACCGTACTATTGTATGGCGTTTAGAAAGCAACTAGCAACCTGGTTGTTTCGAACAAAATAAGATACCTACTTATTAAAAGATAATAATATTTTTAAATAGTAGTACATAATTTCAGAAATAGTAAGTAAATAAAGAGCGAATATGGCGAATATTGTTTTCATATAGGGCAACAAAAAACCTACATACCAAGCTCTTCTCCCACTGGTTGAACACCTCTACAGAATCCTTGTAATATCCGATGTTCACGTCGACATCCACATTCGTTGTTTCATCGTTGTATTTAGCTATCAACAGCTTTGCCTTAGCGCATATTTTCCTAAAATAAAATATATACATTTTAGGGTATTTTTTTCCATCATTATTTGCTGTTCTAATACTTATCATGCCAGTTACGTATATTTTAAAAATATATTTAACAAGATCAAAATTTCTTGCTACACACACACACACGCACGCACGCACGTACGCATGCACGCAAGCACGCACGCACGCACGCACTAAAGCAAGATGTTACATATTCCTCACCTCTGTTCATTAGTAAGTCGTTCCACAGAGGGATACAAGTCGTCCAATCTCCGGCGCAGCGTAGTAAAGGCTTGTTCGTGTTGTCCACGTGCCCAGTACATCTTCGCTTTTTCTATGAACAATTCTTCAGGGTTGTACTCTTCAGCGTTTAGTATGTACATATACGCCTGGTAATATAAAAAATACACAGAAAGTTTGTTTGTAATTAAAATGTTATCAAAGCTTGCCAAGGATGTCTGGGGAAGAATAAAAGTCGAGTCGTGTTAGTGGTTCGAAGAAAAATCCATTGAGCTACGGGAGGCCACGGGTTTGAGTCCCGACCCGAAAAAAATACAATTCGCGCCATATGTCTTTGTTATAGATCAATAAATTGAGATAAAAACGAATATTACCTGTTGGAATATTCCCGCTTTACGAGCTTGTTTAGCACTTTGTAACCATAGATCGCCGATGCACGCTTTCAGACCATTCGCTGTGTTTTCGTGCGTTGGTTGAAGCAATTCCTACAATAAAGGAAATTGTATATCGTTACTTGATAATTCATTTTATTTACAAAATAAACCTAACATACACAGGGCGTAGATATATAAAACTTCGACATTATCAGAATATGCTTTTGATTTCTGTTATTTAATTGTAATGGCATAGTGACTACATTCAATGTTAAAGAGTGCTGTTCATATTGTGCCCGACTGTCCAACAAAATTATGAATTTTACATCATTATGCCGGTCTGCTCGAAATGGGATAAATTAGAGAGATCAAGGCCGATCAATGTTACCTGTGTTTGCTGCAACAATATCCTCCTCTGTCGCAGCAATGGCTCGATAGTTCTGACGTCAGACTGCACTACAGATAACCGTCGACGCCATTCCTCTAGCAAACGATTTATTATTTGGAACCCTTCGCCGTCTCTTAATCCTTTTAGTCTGGAAACACAACATGCACAAAACAATATTATATTGAGTTTTAATATTAATTTATTGGTTTCTTTTCATCAGTCAATTTCATGGTTTTTTTTTTAATAAAAATATCGATAATTTTCCCAGGTTAAAACACATTTCAAAATATCGATGTAAAAATATCGACAATTCTAATTCAATATTCAAGATTATGCTTTAGATACATACTTATTTAAAGCTTCTTCGGCGTGTTGCGCCTCTGCGATCATATGCAATCCCAGTACACTTTGGTACCCGCTTCGTAGAGCGCTTTCTCCCTTACTCTCCCCATCCATTTGCGCCAGGAGTCTGATAGTGGCGTTTTTACAAGAAGTTGTAAAGGAGTCGTGATCGTTGTGACGATATGATACTAGTATGCGGCCCATTAGTAAGCCCCAGTTCTCTTTACATGATGGCTATAAGAAATTAAGATGGTTTTAAAGTATCGAGAAATGGCTTTGTCAAACCAAATCTTAATAACAGATTGCGGATTCTAATCAATGTCAGAAATGTTGTGTCCATATATGGCACCCCATGTATCAATTAACTTATTCAAGTTAGCTTTTATGTAGTTTATCGACCTAAATAAAAGTTAATCGATAAAAGTTAGTACATTTTTGACCTTATAAGAGTAAATACTACTAAGTACTAACCACAGGTCTTTTAACCAGCTCATCCAATTGTTCAAACCGTCCCAGCCTCCACAGAGGTTCAGCAGACAGCTCCATCATATCTTCAGAGTCGTGTTCACTGAGCAGCCGGTACGCCGTGAACGGCTGGTCTAGACCTAGGTAGCAGTCTATCATGCCCTAGGATACAAATTAAAAGGGAATGTCTCAAAAAGTATGGAAACTTAATAAACTTGTAAAATCTAAAAATTTGGTAAGGTGATGAAAAGGCCTGGTCGATATTGTTAATTACATTATATCAATGAAATAATGAAATAATATGAGATTTATTGAGAATTCATAACATGAATGACCAAGTACTAGGCACGCAAGAACTTTACGATTCTTGAAGAAAAAATGCAGTGCAATGCAGTATCCATATTTCCTAATGCCTCGCAATGTTTCCCGACATAATTTAGGTTATAAATATTATACATACTCGGTGCTCAACAATTAACACAGACTATTACGCAACCTCAATTTTACACCAGAACCCATTAAAGTGTGTGATCTTACTTGCAGACTGTGTTTATCCAAGTTTCCTTCCTGCGCCAGTCGTTCGTAGCAGAGCGCTGCGTCTTGCAGGCGGCCCGTCACCACTTGCGCCAATATCAACTCTTTTAATGACGGCTCAGATCTCTTCATTGAGAGAATACCTATAAATATAATGGACTGTAGGGTTTGAAATAGTCACTAGAACTTTCCTCTGGGTGATAAATATGGCTTATAACATGATATTATATTTCTTGCAGTGAGATTTATAAAGCAAGTTCGATAAAAGTGATAATTGTAACTGAAAAACAGTTACAATTGCTTAAAAGTGTTATAATTTGACAAAAATATTACTATTTCAATACAAAAACAGCAAATACGAAGTGTCAAATTTTGGGCCGAAAATAAGATTGGAAATCTTTGGGTGTAACTAAAGGACCCTTTGCTTATCCCTTTAAGAATGGCGACATGACGTTATTTTTTTGTTTTCAAGACGTAATACTAAAAATATTATTCCCGTACCTGCAACGGAATCAGGTTCATCCAACAGCGCGTATATCTCAGCCAAGAAAGGCAGTTGTTCTTGCATGCCTTCCTTGTTCTCTTCCATGTACAGTTCTAAGTACTGCAGAGCTCGTTCCAACTCACCGCAAGCGAAGTTCCCGCGAGCGATGGTTAATTTATCGAATTTGTCCAGGAATGATGATATAGCCCTGGTAGGAATTTAGAAAGGTTTATTCATAGAGGAGACACTAAAAAGCACTGTACAGTGTAGATGACTGTTTCCTTCGGTAATTGACATTATTAGAAGCCCGATCTCAATGCCCCTTCTGTCTTTTTTCTTTCCCTTTACCCTCCCATTTTCAGAGGACAGAAACTCATCTACGATTCAATGCAAACCTTTTTCTCGTTTACCGGAACTGTTTAAAATGAGTGTAACATAATATAAATTGCGACACTAACTTGTAATTTGCATTATTTAAGGGTTGTTGCTGTGAATGACACCACTCCATTGTCCAGCGGTTTAGGAAATCTAGTAATGTGTATATCATTTTACTGCATTTACTCTGAAACACAGAATATAACAAATTAACAAAATATTACGAACTCAAGTTTTACGAAAAGAAATCATATAGTATATACAAAAACATAAATTTTTCATATGTTACTTAAATATGATCTATACATTACATATATGGGTAACTTCCAAAGTAGGTAACCAATTACCAACACCAATTACCACAGTAATAAGTGCGGCTTATGGTCGCCTCATCTTTAATTTAGAGAACTTTACAAATGTAAGACAGTTTAATAAAGTAACAATTACCTGATTGCCTTCTTCCGTCTGCACGGAGTTAATGGTCGGTGTCATTCTAATGTGACGCAACATTTTGAACTTATTTCGTTCTATCGACGAAGTTATTTCATTGTCGAAGTTTTCTAATCCTGTTCGAAATTAATTTTACCATAATTAAAAGTATATAACAATTTTATCTTGCCAGTATCAAATAAACGAAAACTATAGTCTTCAGCGCACTACATAGCAAAGCCGCCTTCTCGCCGTCCCGCCGGCCTATGTCGGCATCTTTTTGTTGGTTGGCGGCTTTACTCATTGCAAGTCGGAAAACTTTGTCGATGACATGATAGCGGCTCTACATGACATGAGGAACATTTTTATGACGTTGTAAAGTGTCGCCGGGCAACTGAGCACAGCGCTTGCCTCGCCAACATGTCGGCGGGCAACTCGTGCGGACGCTTGTTGCCGACATGATTTTTTTGCTTTTGGCCGGCGGCTTTGGTGTGCAGTGTGCTTTCGCCATACACTGTAGTACAATAATATTTATTTAAGTAAGAATAATACCTATAACCGCCATAATTTCCTCCTGTATGTACTGCAGATTGTTGTTGGACATGACAGCGTGCAATAACACGTAGGGTAGGAAGAGGAATAGTGTTCTGACGTCACGCCGCATACTGGGGTGAACCACACGTAGGAGCTCTCGCACTCGCTCGCATGACACAAGGGTTATTAGCTGACCTGCCCAACTGAATATCAACATCCTCGTTATCATCATTATTGTCATCGACATCATTATTGTTATCACTATCATCACCTTCAGGCATAGAAAGTCCACTTAACGTACCATTATACTAGCATTGGATGCATAGAATGTCTTCAAACGACTGATTAGTGAGTTAGTGACCAATACAACATGTAAAATACTATGACGTAAATAAATATGAAAAACAACAGTTTCAATATTTACTAACAGCCAAAAGGGTAATCTTACTTGTGAGCCCATTCCAAGAACGTAGTGGCGTAACTCGATCCAAACAATGGATGGGCTTTTTTCGCTTGCGACGGATAAGCTAGCGTATACCTGGAATACAAAGAAATAGCATATTCAAAAAAGATTCCGACGAATTGAGAACCTCCTCCTTTTCTGAAGTCGGTTAAAAGAGACCAGATCTACATAGTACATATGATTTGTCTTCAATTAATCTTATATGTTTATAAGTAACCGATAAATTACTATGACAGCGAGAAGTTATTGCCATTTGCGATCGACAACTTTAAGTCCAATCTTTCCTTGAAGGTCCTCCAATAAGGTTTAAATCCAATATGCGTATCTTTCAGCCTAATTTATATATAAATATTTTAAATAAGTAAAGTATCATACATTATGACATTTAAAAATAATTTATACCTCGAACTAAGCAACGGAAACATAATCTGATGCATGTGCTCCGGAAAACTGTCCCATACCTCTTTCTTCTTGCCATTTGGAGATATGTTGTAAATCTTCAATATCTCCTGTATTGTTAATGCGTAACAATCCATATTCTGCAAATAAATTAATAGTATTTTGTCTTTTATTAGGGTGTCAAAGGTAGTATGTTTAGCCATACAATAAAAATATATTACCAATATAAATGTAACCATATAATTAAAAGATATATTTATTACTCACTATAGTATCTTTTTCATACTGAAACGCTCTTGTAAGTTCAATAAGCGCTGTGGTAGCGAAGCGATCATCTTCTATAGTAAAAGCGAATGGCGACTTTTTAGACTGCACGTATCTTCGAGGCAAGTGGCCCGCTTCTATAGCCCCGAGCTGCCCCAAGCAAGCACCACTCGCGGCGCTTACCAGTGGATCCAGGTCTTTGCAACCTGTAATATACAAATAATTGAGTCTATTTCGTTTCGTTTCCAACCCATATGTCACACAGCAAAGAGTGCACTGAAAGAGTCTTCTCTACAAATGAGACGACTTAGAACATAATCCGCCAAGTTGAATTAGTTCGACTTAGCGGATAATACTACTACAAAAACAGCATTATACAGGGTATCTCAAGACCGCGACCGAAAACGAAGCCAGATGGTAGTATTAGTGACTTCAGACACAATGCAACTAAAAATTTCGAAAAAAAATAAAAAAAAAATTGGATTTTTTTTTATTATCATCGTATTTGGATGAAAAATACATATTTTTTCCAAAATAATAATGTACGCCCTTTTATTTTCAAAGACGCAATGGTACGTAAGGATTTAAATTACTATTTTTGCAAAAACTAAGGATTTACCACCTAAAAACGATGATTTTTAAAATATTGCAAAAAATAATCTGTCGCTTTTTTTGCGAAATTTTTAGTTGCATTGTGTATATAACCACTAAAACTACCACCCGGCTTCGTTTTCGGTCGCGGTCTTGATATACGATGTATAATTAACGGACAGGTGCATGGCGAGAGAATTAATATATAAATGAATCCACTTAAGATTCACACAATCCTGAACCACAGAGAACACCAAGATCAGGTGCAAATATTTGTGTGTCACACATTTTTCCGTACGGGGATCAAACATGTGTTCTTTCTTCAAAACCGTCTCAACGAACTGCTCTTGCTGTTAATGGTATTGAAAAAATTAATAAAAACTTACCAAGCAGAAGCGAATCTATAAGTTCTACAACAGTGCTGTCAATAGTCTTCCCGCCAAATATGGCTTTGTGTATCTCAGATCTATCACTCTTCAACAATTTATTCACATGATTGAACGCGTACACTTTGATCGTCGGTATATCTTGATCCAGATGCTGCAAGTACCACTTTATCTTGTCCAAAAACCCTTCTGGCTGTGTTCTGTTCACATGCCTTCTTATAACCAGTTTTATCTTCAGAGATATTTGCGTATCTTCCAGGAAGAATAAATCTGATATGTGAGCACTTAATAAATTCTCATTGTTTATAACTAGATATTGGAATATCTTGTTGATTTCTTGTGGGGCGTGGTCAAACTGCTGTAGTAATGATACAGCTACGCTTGACAACAAAGGTCCCAGGCACATACTATGTATATTGTGTATGAACGCACTCCACGCTTCAGCTAATATCTTCGGAAACTCTTTAGCCAACGGAAGCGCTGATCTTAGTGTCGCAAGCACTTTATACCTCAACGGTGTTATATACTTAACTCCCATCAATTGCAATATATCAGGAAAACTTTTCAACGCTTTCCTTTTCACTGATAACGCCACTTTTCCATTCACCAACTTGTGATCGAAATATGCTAAGACTCCCAGGAACTTAGGATTTAAAAAGTCAGCTATCTGAGTAGTTGTCATATTACTACATGTACTGGGAGTTGAGATATCTGGATCGTGACACGCCAAATACCTACAGGCGTTTAAAACTTTATCAGGGTTACAACAGTACTGAAGCAAGAATTCCGTCAGTATCACTCTGAAATGCTTATTAATTAAAGTCGCTATCGACACTTTTGTCAACTTTTCGATAATTGTATAACACTTTGATGACACATCGTCTCTTTCATTTAAATAAACATGCACATAGATGTGAGGAAACCGTTCAATCAGAAAATCTGAGACTGAACACTGGACTAACGAGGCTATCTCTTCTATCATTGACGGCACTTGTTTGATTTTTACCGCATAAGGTATTAGGTATGGTAGGAAGTGGTGCACGTCTTTTGAAATAAAATCCCTGTATCCAACGAATCCGAATGCTCTAACAACTTTTAATAAAGATATTGCAAATTCTTTGCCATTGTATAAGCTGCACTCTACAAAAAGTCTACAGTAATCCTTCTTATATCTGTGATAAACTTGATTTGGTGTGTAGCCATGTGTTTCACATACATCTCTTAGAAAAACAACAGCTTTTGGTCCTAAACAGCCATATGGATGCATAATGAAGTAAACTAAAAGTTTTGTGACTGGTAAGACCGTTTTCTCGTTTTTGCATAGTCCAAACCTTTTTATGAGGTTCAATATATGTGTCTGCTGGCCAACATCATTACTTTGCAAGCTAGATTTAGTACACTGTACTAAAATTGAAATGCATAGGTTTACTGCAATTTCTTTATTAATAGCCCACTCAGGGTCCTCTTCCTGAAATGATATAATAATAACGTAAGCATATCTAAAATAAGATATTTTTAAATACTTAGAAACTAAATATATAAATGGTTAGTCCATAAATCAATTCCAAACTTGTAAGGGCAAAAAAATCATAAAGTAAAATTAGCCACTATTAATACACTCACCATATTTGCATCCACATAGGGCTTCAACCCATCTAAAATGTGTTCACAATTTTGTTCATTAACAATTTCATTTGAAGCTCCATATTTAAACACATAGAAATGAAGGCTCAATCTGTTAAACATATTCCAATAACCACTGTCTTTTACATTCACATACTGTTTGTGGTTCAGGAACTTTGCAAATAAATTCCTTAGAGTTATATATATTGTCTGCTTGTTTGGTGAAATTGTATCAACATTTGTGCATAATTCGTAACTCTTCATTCGAACTTTGGCAAAGAAATTTTCTTTTCTTAAATTGCTTCTCTCTAAATTGTGGCATTTGGCACATACCACTGACACTACCATATCATTTGATTTAAATATACAATGCCCAATATTTTCTTTTGCTAGATGTAGTGATATCATGTTGAGGTCTAAGGACATGCAAGCAATAGCTGGCAAAACATAAGTCACTTCATTTTGAATGTCTGGAGTCTTTGACAAGAATGCTGGCATAATTATGTCGCCTATGAGCTTACTTGGTGTATATATTTTACATAACAGAAGCAATGGACACAACTGTAGTATCTGGAAAAAGAAACAATTAATTAATACATCTTATTTGTGGCTTATAATAAATTCTCTGGCATTTTTGATGGTAGATACTCAGAAAACTAAAGAAAATTATAGCTCAAAGCTTTATTCTTAATCTTTAACTCTTATATTGAATATTTAAATAATTATATTTGACAGAGGTCAGAAACATGCTCTTACTATGGGTTTCCAAAGCGATTAAGAGGGTATGGTATGCCTGTGCTTGGAATTTGCATACTTACTTCTTTGTAATTCTCAGTTTTGTTCCTAATCAAATATTCAATAAAATAATTTATAAATGTTTGATATGTTGGATCAAATTTTTCTTTCATAAGTACTTTTGCCACTAGTAGGTACTTGAGAATCAACGATTTGGTGACATCACTACAATTCAACTCGTTTGCTGAGAAATGTGGTTTGGTTTGAAGGCACATGAGATGTAATAGTTTAGTGCATTCACTTCTAGACATATTGTTGTTCAAAACAATAGTTTGCATTAGTATATCAAATACTAATTTTATACAGTTGTTGTCATCCAGTAATACATGTTTGTTAAATTGAATTAATTTCATTACAGAATTCAATATCAAAATGGAATGTTCTTCTAAAAGATTCGATAATTTAATGTTTTGATTATCATTCCCATTTAGATTAACATTTTGTAGTATGTTCAGAGCACAGAGGGTTCTTTTGACATGGTGATTGATGAGAAACACATCAATTTTTACATCTTCACAACAGCTTAATGACTTGATTACAGATAATGTTTGATTGTAACACCAGTTGTCTTTCCAACTATCTTGTTTACTGTTACACTGTGATAGTATATTTTGGCAATAATATTCTGTAACTGCTTCTATTTCATCGCCACTCATAGATTCAATACACAACAGCTCTTTTGGGAATTGTAATTTTCTACTCATAAAAAGGCACTGGTGTCTTAATTCTTTACTATATAGTTTACTGCTTCTTGAATTAAGAATTGTAATACACATATTTAACAGAGCTTCTTCATGATCTTTGACAATATTATCGTCTATACTTTTTATAAAATTAGATACAAGTGCACAAAATTTTATTAAGTAAATATTGTTAATTTCTCCTTTATCATAAAAGACATTCATTGATTGAAGCATAGTCTCCAAAAATAGGACTAAGTCATGATATATTTTAGGAAACAAATTCTTATATTTGTTTATACCATACTGATCAAAATTTTGTATTATGGTTGAAAAGAAATTTAAAGATATTAATTTAAGATCCGCATCACAGTGCTCAAGAAGATACAATGCATTGTGGAATAGGTTTTCATGCTGAATTACATTTTGACTTATCTTTAATGAGTTCATTGCTGTAATTTCAGATAGAACTTGGAGTGTTAAGTCTATCATAACTTTGCAGGTTTTTACATCTCTGACCTTTACATAGATAGGTTCTAAATTAAGCTGTATATCAGGTATAACTAAATTTTCTGGTGTAAAGTTCTCTAAGATTGTTTCATCTTGTTTTTCACTCTCTTTGTAATACTGTATTAGTTTATGCAGTACAGAAAGATATTCTGAATGAAGTTTGTTATAAAAGGAAGCATTGTTGACACACAAAATGTTTAGTACTTTTAACTGTGCATCCTTGCTTGCAGCATGTATTCTAAAAATAAAACAAACATTATTTGAAAATTGAAATAAAAATTACATTACTGTACCAAACAGTAAAGTAAGTAAGTAAGTACCAAAATACAACACATACCTGTTCAGTTTCTCCACTGACCACACATAAAATAATCGTCCCACTAGCCAAGTGTTAAAGGCACTGTAGTATGAATCTGGATACTTGGAAGATCCCACTCTAGGTACAAGAACTTCAGAGAAATCTCTGCAAGAAGCAAATGTGTTCCACTATTTCAGTGTACATTATCATTATCACCTACAGACTTTATGAATTTGAACGATCTTAATATTTACTCATAACAATAATATTGTTCTGTTACATTTTATTCTTAGAGTCCTCCAACATTATCTTAAATGTAAAATGATGTTAACATTGTTTCATGACATCATAATTTTAATATAGTCTCTTGTATTTATTAAGATGTAATAATTAGCACTTGATTGTTACCATTTTTAGATAATTCAGTTAAAACACTACATACCCAGATAGTTTTAAAATTGAAGTCAATAATCTCTCAAGACCGTCGACAGCATGATCCAAGTTGTTAAATAGTACCATTGTAGGTGCATTAAACATTTGCCACACTGTAAATGGACCGTCTTGGTTATCATCTTCCATTGTGTTTAGTGTATTTTATTATATCCAAATAAACAATAACGTTTTCTCATAAACTTCAGTATTTTTCACATAGTATCTGACACTGACATATTTTTCTATTTGATGTTTTTCCCGCGCCCCTGGCCTCGGTTCCACAGACTAACCCACTCTCGGTTTTAATAATTGGCTATTTGACTAATTTCTGAAAAGTGTTTTAAAGTCTAGATATAATCACTCTATACCTCTTCAAACTATTAATTTATTTTTAAAGAGTTGTTTTTAACGAATAAACATATTTTTCAGTTTTATCATCATATATGTCACCAAAACGGTAGGTCACGTGACTTTGAAAAAGTTACGTCACGCTTTATAAATGGTGAATGATCTTAGTGGCAGAGATGAATGAAAATTGAAAATCGTGACATCACACGCTGCACAATGACAGCTTGTCGTGTTTTGTTACATTTAATCAACAGATAAAAAATGGCAAACTTATTTTAGATAATTTAAATATTTATAATTTAGATAAATGTAAATAAAAATACCTATAATTATTGTTTACTAAAAAGCTATCATATGCAACACATTTTATAATTTATTGCCACAACAGTCAAATACCCAATTAATGCACGATGTACACTCTCAAGTCTCAACCATCTCGCAACTACTGTTGGGTCATGAAAAATTTCCGAAATTTTTCCAAATGAAATTTTTCAATTTTTCAGAAAAATATGAAAAATTTCAGAATATTTTTCCGATATTTTTCAATTTTTGAATTTCGAACGAAACGTAACTTCCAGAAAAACGGGGTGAATCGAAACTCAGGGAGAAATAGAAAAAAAAAAATTGATTGTTTTTTCGTGTTTTATGAACCAAATTGATTATATTTTATTTATAATTAATGATTTATGACTCTTTTTTACAAATTGCAGCCATTACATTTAATCCCTATCGCGAATTTGGACTTTACAGTATTACAAATGCATGTATTTTTACTTTATTAGCAAATTTATTACGAATATAAAACAATTAAATCGATTTTACGATTAAAAAGCAACAATTAAGTTAAATAATCGAATTTTTCCATTATTTTTCCATTTTGAAATTTTTCCGAAAAATTTCCTGAAAATTTTCCGAAAAATAGAATTTTTCCGAAAATTACACAACACTAATCTCGACGGATAACAAGGACCACTGACTTATGACTAGTGCTGTGTAACGTTCGGAAAAAATCAAGTGGAAAAATAATGGAATAACTTTATTTTTAAATAAATAATCAAACCCGACAATCACATACATATAAAAAAAAATAGTCCACCCCACATTTAGATCGCGTCGTGTGTCGTGGCCCGTGGGTAGCAGAAGCTGCTAGAGACTTTTCAGTTTCACAAACACCCAGACCCGAAAGAAATATACTTCCGTAGTAGGTATCTTCTTATTAGCATGTGGGCCTTACTTAAAACGATACTTTAATAATGTACACGACATTGGCGATCTACGTTTTACACTACATCTATGGGTCCAGAAGTATTTGTCTTGCCTCTTGAGTCTGGGCAAAGAATAAACCGGTCTGGGTCTTTATGAGACCGAAAAGTATAATAATATATATTAAGTATATTAGAGGACATATAAGAGGCACCACGCTTACTAGTCTCATCCCAGAGTCTGCGACCTACTTTGCCTTAGTCACCGGTATTGCTGAATGCGGCACTGGACGCTTCTTCATTTTTGTAGATACAATTTATTAACGTGTAGTTTTCCTAAGAACATACCCACTATAAGAACACACTATAATATAATATTGTGAAGTTCAAATAATTAATCTAAGAATACAAAAGTAGTCAATATCAACTTATCATTATCATATAGGCTGTATCGGTATCTGTATCAGCCCATATACGTCCCACTGCAGGGCACGAGCCGTTCTAGAGTACGATTGGAGGGGTAAGGCCATATAGTCCATAACGCTGGCCTAGTGCGGATTGGATGATTTTACATACCATATAAAATTTTGTAAATCGCTATGGTATGCAGATTGCCTCACGGTGTTTTCCTTTACCGTTATGATTGACTTTCAATACACACGAGTCCGAAAAGTCAGAGGTGTTCTCTGGGATTTGAACTCGCGTCCACCGTGAACATGTTGGCAGCCGCATCTGGTCCGTTTACTAACTAACATCACGCACTTATGTATTGCCTGGTCATTGGTCAAACTAATTTCACCGCAGTTTACCCCACGAAGTCCTTTGATACGTACTAAAAGTGTCCTCTAATTGTTGAAAATGGTGACCAAAGGGGGCTTTTAGTATGCCCATACCGAAAATGACTATTGGAAGGGGACTGGCACTGCCAGACTGGCAGTAGCTTTCAGTTGGCGTGGCTACGTTCGTTGCTGGCGCCCACAAGTCGACGGATGCTCGAAAAAATATATTGGGGACATGTTCCCTTTCATTCCGAGACCGCTGAGAATATGAGTCTCGGCAAAATACCTTTTGCTTTTACATTTATCTTCTTTTGGTATTATAATTAAAATAAACGCTAGTCTAGGTATAATTCTGGAAAAATAATTGCCTATACCTATTGTGTTGAGTATGTGTATTGCAGTTATACTCTAAAACTGGCCTAATTTGCTGTTGTGGTATTCATATGGTTGTGTGTATGGTGGTAATTGTTGCATTTCAGGCGATTATAACACTGTACGGTCAGAATGTTGTTTCAGCGATTTTGGTCATGCCATAAATCGATGCTGGTACGATTACATATCGTTAACGAAACGAGGTCAATAAGTAATATGCGCGCAAATATACAAAAAAATGAAATAAAAATTGTGATCTATTTTCAAACTTTTATTGGTATTATACATCATATAACTTATTGTAAAATATTATAACAAAAACAATTACCTCAGCAATGAAAAAAATAAAACATTAGAATTTCTATTTTTATATTAATGACTAAAATATACTACGAAAGATAAAATATATTTTTATACATTTGCATTTACATAGATTACATGTCTACATCGAAATAAGTATCACTACAGCAAATAAAATGTGATGATTTGCTCGCAATTTAAATCACGAAACTATTTTAACATTCAATATTGACTAAAAGTACTTTAAATAAACTTTAAACATACATATGTGACAAGCAGATACACTTTTCTTATAAATTTTTCTTTAATAATGGACTAATCGAAACTTATTTTTTACAAATAATGAACTAGTAATAGATTAAACTGGACAAAACCTTACTTCCATACATTTTTAAAGGCTGAGTAACTACAAAAATGTCAATTTTAGAGCAAATGCGTTATTACTTATATTTTGGTTCAACAACATTTCTGATCTGTCTAAGTGTATATTTAATATTATTGGATACAGTCTTTATTACATATTTCGCCATAATATAACAAACATTTCCTGTTATTTCGTATAATACACAGATCTTTTTATATTTTCGCTTTAATCAAAACTTATCAACTCTGCTGTGTTGTTGTTGTGTTCTGATTTAACGGGAGTCTGAGCTTGCTGTGTTGGGTTGAGCGGAGTTTGTTGTTGGTCTTGGGGCATGTTGTTGTAGTTTTGTGGCTGCATTTTTATTTGGTGACCAGGTATGTTTTGTTGCATGGGTTGACCTTGTGTCATTCCTGGCTGCATTTGGTGGGTTGTGCCACCCATGGGTATTTGTCCCTGCATCTGCGGTACTTGTTGCTGATGCATTATATTGCCTTGCATCTGGTGGCCTGGTTGTTGTCCAGGAATCATTTGTTGCCCTTGGCCTGGATGCATTTGCCCTTGATTCATTTGTTGGCCTTGGTTTAACATCTGTTGCCCTTGCTGGGGCGCATTCTGACCCTGAGGCGGCATTTGTTGTCCCGGCATCATCATTTGTGGATTTGGTGGTTGCAATGGCTGACCCAGCATGCCTATTGGCTGCCCATGGTGTGTCATGATTGGTGCTTGTTGAGATTGACTCATATGTTGACCCTGAGTTTGGGGCATGTGGGATGGAGTATTTTGATTTGTTGGAGGAATGTGATTAGGATGTGACATGGCTTGTGGTTGGCCAGGTAAAGGCTGGCCTTGCATCATTTGCTGGCCTGGTAATGGGAGGGGTTGACCTGAAGTAGGTATCTGTGACTGTTGTATGTTTTGGGGCTGAGATCCAGGCTGCTGATTTTGCATGTTCATTGGATAACCTGGCATAGACGCTGACTGATTAGGGTTTGGCTGGTTACCTTGCATGGGCATTCTCATGTTCTGCATTTGCATTCCGAGCATTGCATTACTTTGATTCATGAGAGGTTGGCCCATATTTTGTTGGCCAGTAGTCATAGCAGGCATCATAGCATTTTGCTGCTGGTTTGGAATGTTTTGTTTAGCCAAATGAGCATTTTGGCCATTTTGCTGCAGTTGTGGTTGTCCAGGCAACCCATTAGCGATGTTTGGTGGAATCATCTGATGCATGCCGGGTTGAGTCGGCATGCGCATTTGATGCATTTGTTGCATCATCATTTGTTGCTGCATGGGTAATTGTTGGCCAAGTGGCTGACGAATGTTTTGCTGGTTCATTGGGGGTTGACCACCAACATTTGGTTGGCCAATAGCTGCGACAGATGTAGACAGCGCAAAGTTGTTCGACATTTGAGGCATTGATTGAGCCACTGTAGCCATCTGGTTAACATTCATAGGTGCATTGGCTTGTGAGACTTGCGCTTGTCCAGGCATAGGGACCGAGCCATCGGTTGTTGCTTGTGGCATCATTTGATGAAATTGAGGATTGCCATATATGGGTTGGTTGGGATAACCAGTTGGGAACTGAGGCATAGATACACTTGGCATGAAGTAGCCACTGTTAGCAGACATCATGTACTGGTGCTTTTGTTGTTCCTGTCTCATTTGCATTTCGCGCTCTTGTTCCTGTAAACAATAATTTTAATATAATGACATTACATCTGAGAACATTTCTAGTTTCACTAGAATCCGCGATTCGCGTATATCTTCGAATAAGTAATTACAACTATGTGGACTGGTGATAGTAGTAATATTTTTTGTAGTAGTAGATAGTGTGTATGGGCGGAGACAATACCAATACATTTTGGATTGATGGTAAAAGTCCGAGGTGGAAATAAAAGTTTATTTGATAGATTACTTATAAATGATTAATGATAGAATGATACGAGCAAACACTACCGATTGCTATGCACTGTATTACTGGCGTACTGTCGATTGTTATAAAATTATGCATGATAGCGTAAATTGCTGACAAACAGTATTGTATGTGCTAGCCCATACATTAGTTAATATTCTTGCATTCTCTCCACATTGCATTTACAATCATCTTAGGCAACAGAGCAAAGACTTTTCCAAGTAGGAATAATAATCTTGTTCAATACCTGTACGCGTTGTAGGGCAAGTTGCCTCTGGTATTGTAAGTATTCGTGCTTTTTCTTCCTCATGGCCTGCAGTTTGGCCGCCATTTGCATTTGTCTCTGTCGTTCAGCGGCCTCGGCGGCGGCGGCCAGCCTCGCGGCGTGCTCCGCTCTCAGAGTGTCCAGCGCTGCGCGACTGTCGCGGATTTGAGTCACTTTGTCCTGAAAATAACATTGGAATTAAATTAAATTGGTTTATACAATTATTAATAATCATTTAGGCAATTATTTAACTCTTATGACAAGTCAATACACATAGTACATCTCTATTTACAATAAATACAATTAAAGTGGGTATTCATTTTTTTGAAATCTGTCCAAATTACCATCGACACGACGTATTTCATATACTTGTAGTTTAAGAACCTAAGCATGTTAAAGGCATCCAGTATTTGTTTTAACAAGTGTATCTTAACCACTTTCAAGATGGTCATTCCTCTTCGAAGGGTGTGTTACATCTTCTTATTATTATTAAATATTTATAACACTTAAAATGGTTTAACAAATGTTACCTGTAAACTCTCTAAATACACTCGTTTATCATCTTGCTGTTGTATATATTTTAAAAGGCGTGAGTGCATGGCTGTAATGTTCATGAACAGAGTTTGAACTGCAGTGTCGTTGGCGATAGATCGTCCTCTGGAAATATACGAACAAAATTAACTTTAGTCACAGAGAAATTGTCAGTAAGGGTGTGAACTGTGAACTATGATAGTGTACTTGAATAACATACCGTGATGAGTTGCTCTTCATTCTGTTGACGAAAATCTCCACTTGCGATTTGAGTGATTCTACAAATTCATCAATTTCTTTGTCTTCGGCGTCATCATCTTGTGTTTTCCCAGTTGGTAGCTTTGGGAAATCCTGTAACAATATGTCGTCTGTGAGTTACTTCATACAGACTATCTTTTTGCGGTTTATTAGTCAATTTTATTCATTAACTTGACTTCGACGCTTACATATGCGTGTTTTATGCATAATAAGTTCTATCGGCATGGATGGAAAATTCATGGTTTCGTCGTCACAGATAATAATTAAATTTGACAAAATAGGTTTCATTTGCACATCATAATTTCTATATCTGCTATGTATATCTGGAGTTATTTATGAAGGTGTAGGAACATACTAGATAGCCTCTGGACTAGAAGTTACCAAACTATGCTCCGCGACGCCTTGGTGCGCTGTAGACAGTGAAGGGGGCGCCGTGAAGCTATTTCTTCCTCTCAATATTATTCTTTGTACCTATATAGTTAGGTAACTAGTATCATTGTACCTTTCTATTTCGACCAACTAGATGGGTTTCGGCGCCTAGACAAAATAGTAAAGAAGTATGCGAGCTGCAGACTAAAAAGACTGTGAACCTCTACTCTTGAGACTAGAGGGTATACAAAAAAGTGTACATTTTTAAATGTGTTTATGTATTTTTTTGCATATTTAGATTTATAAATAGTATTATTTAATTGTGATTTTATTTTTTTTATTATACACTGCGCTTTCTTTCTCCTTCACATAAATACATCCAATGGTGGTCTGGTAGAGATTGCCTGTTTAGACCGCCATTTGTGATTTGTTGTTTTATTATTTCTTTATAGTCTTATGTTTATTGTGTACAGTAAAGATTTTTTTTAGTGTGCAGTTAAGAATAAATGCAAGCAATACATCGGCGGTGTCATTGGAGGCGGTGCTGGCGGGCGCGGGCGCGGTGGGCGCGGCGGCGGGGCCGGCGGCCAGGCGCTGCTCCCAGTAGTTGCGGTCCAGGTAGCGCGACAGCTCCGAGCTCGCCGCGCCGTGCTCCGGCGACGCGCTCACTGACGACGGAGTAGGGGACACTGCAATACACCATCCATATTATATTAACTATCAGAAACTACGAGGAACTTGTCGGTCTCATAATATCCGGAAGAAACGGGCAAGGTCTCAACCAACTGCACCACAGAACAATTTATCATTACATAACGGCTACATTTAGTATTTAACTATCATCCTGTCGATAACAATCCTAAAGGTTTAAACTAATAACTGCAAATTAAGTTTCCGAAATAAAGAAGTAAATCAATAATTTAGACTTACATTTTTTACAATCTCCGGTTGCTTGTTCAGAAAATAAGATAAAACATTAATACACTATGAAATTGTGAGGATAAATATCAAGGATTACCACATTTACAACACAGATACCAATGTCCAGATCCCTTCAGAACAAAGAACTTGACGAATACAGAATGAACGGAATGACAATACTTATCAATTTGTAAATTTTGTGTTTGTTATTTATCAGAATTATAATTGTTCAAATGATTTAATTAGTTATTAAAAAGTGAATAAATAATACACTTGATAATATGTACAATAAAGAGTAAATAAATAAGTTTAATATCGAGATTTGTAAACAAATATGCTAAATGATAGTTGGTTAGTAACAAAACGTACATATAGATTTACCAGTAGGAAGATGGGGCGAGGGGTCTGGGGCGATGTGGGCTCGGGACTTGCGCTCCTTCTCCTTTTGTTCAGCTTCCGACTGACTTAAAGCGAGCGCCAACTGCAACTCTTCCTCCTCTTGAAGTTCTTCGGCAGTTTTACCACCTGGCCGCTTCTATTCAAAAAATATTTTTATAATATTGTATTTTTAGAAAAAACATTTTTTGCTTGTATAAATTTGCAATTAAAATATTACAATGTATGCAAAAGGAACCAATATTTTTCATTATATTGAACAATAAAATAATATGCATATTTTGCTTCATCAGTTACAAGTTTCTCTGAATCACAATCAACACAATTTGAGATTGAACTGTATGAGCACTTGCAAGTTTAGTATGCTCGGAAAATCGAAGAGTGGCAGATGATCGTGATTGTCTCATTATTGTATATTGACATAAATGAAGTTGAAATTGTAATTAATTGTAGCCAATAGCAACGTGTCGCGTCGTAGAAAGATAAGGGTGAATGCCATCGACATCAAGTCAATTGTGAATGCCAACTGCGCTGAGCAAAGAAAACTAGTAAAATAATATTGGAATTTTTGTGATTATTATTTGCGATATACTGAAGGTAAATTTTTTCATAGTATGTATGATTCACTGGAATATGAACATTTTAAATAAAAAAAGAATAATTAATAAAATGTTTTTATTATACATTCATATGTTATAGGCTAGTGGAAATTTGTTAAACTATCATAATTAAACATAATTGAGTCTTAACTATTAATATAAAAAGATCAGATACATGTCAAAGTATTGTAAAGTAATACTAAAATGTCAATAAGAAAGTACATAATTGGAAATAACAAGAATTACAATAGATATTAAACATCTATATCAATTACATAATTATCATAATCCATATAATTATACAACTTTACACCTGAAAAGTATTTTCAGTATTATGACATTTCAAAGAATTATAATAAACCATACAAATATCATGTCACCATTTACTCGGTGAAAGATTTATCTAATTGTCACAATGATACTCAGTGAGATCTAAGTGGGGCACTTAGTATTCAGGATAAGTCTCAATTTGCTAAAATAATAGTTTATAGCAATCTATATGAAAACTAACAGGTCCAGATAATTAAAACATTGAACGTTAGATTTTATACAAATGTTGGGTTATTATTAGCACTTTTTGAGTCTTCTAACAAATGTTGGAGTCTCGGGGACCGTAAGGGGTGCAGAAGACTTTTCTGGTACAAAATGTTGAATTGCAGGGACGGGTTTGGCATGGTGTATTAATTTAGCTCTAATCTCGGCTTTCGCCCTTTCTTCTGCTTCTTGTTGTTCCTTCTCCTTCATTAATCTAATCCTTTCCATCTCTTCTTCTTTCTCTTTCAATTGTTTTTCAAATCTCTCTCTTTCAGCTGCACGCTTCTCTGTGGTGAGTTCAAATGGGGCAGGCTTCACTTGTGTAAAATGTTGCAGAACTGGTTTAAAAGGTTCTTTATAAAGTACTACTGGTGGTTTAGCCTCAAAATGGAAATGATTTTCTTTATTTTCTGAAGATGTTGCTGAGGAACTGCTTTTGGCAGTCGCACAGCGCATTTGTTTCTTTACTGCACCGGGTAGAGGCTGGGCTTTGAACTGAGAGGCCTGTTTTCGTTCCTCCTCAATTTGACGTTTAATTTTCTCTTCCCTACGTCGTTTCATTTCTTCATCACGCTTCTCAAAGGAGAATGGTTCTGGTTTGACTGGTCCAAGTCTTTGGGGATGTTTATCCGCAGGTTTTGGGGCAATTGATTTAACATTCTTATGTTGGTCCACAGGGGCTGGCTTTTTATAATGAAAATTGGGGCTCATTGGTGTGGTAAGGTGGACTAAAGGTTTTACAAACACTTGAGGTTTTTCTAATATATGTTTTGGTGCAGGCCTTGCTTTAAACTTTTGAGGGGGTGTTGTTGGACAAGGCTTTTTATGAACTTCGGTCAAGTGGAATGGCTCAGGTACAGTTATAGGCTTCCTAGTTACCTCGGGCAAATGTTTAGGACCTTCTATGACTGATTTAGGTATAGGTTGTGCTTTAAGTTTAAACTTTCTGATCTCTTCTAATTCTCTCTCTTCTTTTTCTTTCTGTGACTCGATGTGTTGAGTGCGAGAACGCGCTTTGCACCGCAGAGTAGGTGAAACTGGCACTGTCAAACCTGGCCGGCCTGAAGCTCCTTGAGAGCGGAATGTCTGAGGCTTTGTTGAATGGAAACGTCCTGGTGTGTCCCGTTGATAATGATATATAGCTTCGGCCATGGAAACAAACTTTGTTTTAGATAATTCTTGGAAGGTTCCAGTTGGTCGCCTACATTTCAGATAACCATCGGTGTCATTGAATTCCATCTTTACAAGATCTTCGCGCAATCCGGCGATGTCGTTCATTGACATTGATTTTCTCATATATCCGTATTCATTTCCAAACGAATTATCCAAATGGTTGTGATCACCAAAGTCTTCTTCTATTGGAGTCACTGGTTCTTCTTTTATACCCATTTTACCGTTTGGTGTGAAATCACCGCGAAAATTCGTCACATAATTTCTAGCCATATTAATGCAATATATTTCTGAATAAACACAAATGTATTCCAATCAATTGTTATTGTGTCGAACGTTGTAAACCAATTTGAAAAGCTTTCAAACCGTTATAGTCACAGGTTATAGTCAAACGCCATAGAGTATAAAATAAGGACAACAAAAGTGTTGACAGCTCAAAAAATATAGAGCCAATCAAACGATTCGTTCTTCACGTAATATTTTTTTTTTGTAAAAGAACAAAATACGAATATCGTGAAGTTCTTTTTGTTAAAAACTATAAAAATATACATTTGTTAGTAAAAGAAACATAACCCTACTTTGTCTGAGAAAAAAAATATTACATTCAAAAGAGTTCTCATACGTGACTCGTGAGTTTCCGAACGCAATATGTCATAGTCGATGTGACCATAATGGCGGACGTTTTTTGACAACTTGAAACACGATGCTGTTTACCTTAACAAAGTAGAGAATTTCGTTACCAAGAATAAAAATAGTTTCCGAATAAAATACAGACAAAAGAACATCTTCGGAAATTCAACATGGCACAAACATCGCTACCAAATCCCAATACATTATTACCGCTCGAGTTGGTGGACAAGTGTATAGGTTCGCGTATTCACATCATTATGAAAAACGATAAAGAAATGGTGGGAACCTTACAAGGCTTCGACGACTTCGTGAATATGTTGCTAGATGACGTCACTGAATATGAATCGACGCCAGAAGGAAGGAAAATAACGAAGTTGGATCAGATTTTGTTAAACGGAAACAACATAGCAATGTTGGTGCCCGGAGGAGAGATGCCGGGTGAATCATACGACGGCCAGTGATTTTAGTTTAAATAAATTAACGTACGTAATTATAAGGATAACAACATGTTTTAATTAACTTATCCTTCCTATTTACATAACCTTACGAGAAATTCTTACAAAATTGAAAATATGTACACAATCAACCAACCTAATAAAATAGAAATTACCTTTATTGTTGTAATTGATTTTTATTTTAGATTGGAGTGGAATATTTAGTTTTCCATGGCCTTTCAAACTAAATATTTAAAGCTAAATCAGTTGAGAAATGAACAATAGAATTTCATATCTGGGTATTATCTTTCTGAATTCAGTATAATAATTATCATATCTAAACACCAAGAACCAATTACAATTTGTTACATAGGAGTGAATTAAAAAATATATAATATATATTGTGCAAGTACATTAAAAACAAAATAGAATAATCCAGACAGGAAAAGCGTGAGAAAGAATAAGAATATTAGCTTAATCTTTGCTCACACACAATATTTTTAGGCCTGTGATTGATACCTGGTATTTGGTAGAAAAACACTCGATGCTAGACATAATAATATACCCACTGAGGTTATCACTTGTGTGGTGTGTTATTCCAAATGTAATAAAACCAAGCCATTATCAAAATGATAGAAATCATTGTGCTGTTTATAGCTCCCAATGCAATTCAATGTTGAATACATAGATTGTAAATTACCTTAACAAAAAGAGGTATATAACAGAACTGTATTTAAATTAGATCTCATTAACACACTATGGAACACACAATTTTAAGCATCTCGTTTTCAATTGTTTCTATTGTGGTTTTATTTTGCTTTCTTATATGACTAAGGAGCCAAAAGCCAGTTAGCTTAGCCTATAAATGTTTGTAACACTGCCACTGCAAGGTGTCACTCACACTTATTATCTATTTGTTCTAGTCACCCTTAAACTATTAAGTAATACAAAAATGTTTAAAAAGAAACTATACCTGAGCCTGGGGAGGTCCATAATCATTGGCTGTGTCCACAATCTCCAATTTGGCAGATGATGAAGGAGGCCGGCTGACTTTGTCATAACAAGCATCACACACCCGAACCTGTTATGAACAGCTTTATTAGTAGAGTATTTTATCATTGCTAAAATAAAATTCATTATATTTCTTTACAATAACGGTAAGAAGTAAAGTTAGGTTTTATATTCAATTATTCTCTTGTAGTTTAGTACATATTTTGATAATGTATACAAAGCTGATTTAGGTATGGCACCTGCTGGACTAGTGAGGTGTAATTATTTTCATATCATTATTTAGTATATGAATGAATATTGTAAAAAGTTATTATTCGAATAATAATACAAAAGAAGATGTCACTCACTTCTTTCTCAATTCCATACTTGGGCAAAGTTGATGTTTTTGAGCTGCATTGTTGACAAAACACTTGACCACATGCACGACAGTGGTGTCTTCTTACTATCAGCGAAAAAGCAACTCGGCATCTTAATGTTAATAAAAACACAATTATTAAAAAGTAATCTTTGCACAAACAGTTTTTGAAAAATAACAGTATGAATAAAAGCGAAAATATTAATTTAATAGTCCAGGAAAATACAGCAACCTTGTATAAAAACTATCCATGTAATAATGTTATGTTAATGTAATAAATCAAATATTTAAACACAAACCTATGGCAAACTTCGCCATCAGCCCATTCTGGTGCAGTATCAGCAGAAAACATTGCATCTGATTCTTTTAATGTTGGGAACTTGTATCCTTCGGCTTTCAAAATGTTCACAGTGTCCTATTTAACAAAACAAATTATACAATTGTTTACTGACAGAATTAATTCATTAATTCCAAAATCTGAGACCGAAATTAATGATAACCTGCTTCAAGCACAAAGAAACACTGTTGATGTTTTGTTTTGTCTCTGACAAATGATTCATACAATCTGCTGATAAGATGTGACGTGTACAGTATACTTGGCGAGACTAATAAATACGATACCTGCGCTGCGCACTGTTTACATAAAACGTGGGAATACGAACTAAAAACAGATTATTTCGGAAAATAATAAATATTATGCAATGAAATAAATTTAAATATCAATATTTATAGAATTAATATCGGCCGATGACATTCACGTTGAGGTAAACAGAACAATTCACTTTAATTTGCCACAGACCAGCTGATTAAACGACCGCTTACGTGTGTGCGTGCGTAGGCGTTAATAACAGCATCGCACACTGCATGAAGTATAAACCTAGGATTTATGCGGTGCCGCAGTACGGATGTTTCATCGACATATTCTTATGCGAATATAATATAACACAACTGGTAGACACGTCTAATTAAATTATAAAAGTGACGAGATCAATAATGTTAAGTAGCAATGAAGTGTAACCTTGAGGTGAACAAAAAAGTTCAACAACCTGTTACTGTCTATGTTGGTTCTGTGAAAATCTCATTATGTTAATTTGATAAAAATCTACTGTTATCGCAACTAAGCAGGCAGGCTTTTCATACATTTTATTTGATATATTATTCCCTGCTTGTGCTGTGAAAAGCATTTTTGCAATATGACTTTGCATTCTGTTAGTGCAAATGATAATTGAGGATATTAAACGACTGCGTTTGGTCGCAAAAACCTTGACTCATATCCCTATTCCTCAGTGAAGAGACCAGACTATTTATTGCCGCATCTTATTATAATTAATCATTGGCAGTGCTACATACATTTGCCTATGTTTTAATCCTAGAAGGGGTATCCAATGATACCACACAATACCCATAGTTAGTCTGGCTTACTTCCGTCCCAAGATGTGATAGGAGAATGTGGAAGCTACTTGCATTATAGAGCCACTCATACGAGTACTTCCGTGAGAATCGCAAACTTACACAAATTGGACGAACCAAAGACGATGCTATCTCATACGCACAGTCACAACGCTAAGATACAGCCTCAAGGCCATCAAGATTTGGTAGTATGTAGTTGCATTAAAAAAAAACTCAGGTATTGTAGTCATACACAATCATGAAATGATATATCATTAATGATAAAAATAAAAAATGTATAACCATACTTGTACTGCTCTGTATTTTGGTGTGTTGCGGAAAGCAAATGCCCATGCTTGTATCAGTTCAAGGATCTTGTTTCTAAGATTTTCGTGCTGGGTTGTCTTGACTAAGTCACGTAACATCTCACAGAATGCCTTTGATGTCACTTCATCGTGTACACCTGAACCTTAACACAAAAAAAATAAAAGATATTATTAAATCTTCTCTTTTATTAAAATATGAACTTGTCTAAAAATGTCCACTGGATGTTAATTAATTGTAACGGTAGATATATATTATCTCATGCTGATTAATTTATAAATAATAAATATCTATCTGATATAGCAACTGTATAAGTTTCAGGAAATTTCTGGATGCAAACCATTTCTAATAAGTAACTGAAAACTCTTGGGGTAGATCTAAGTTCAACAATGAACTTTCTAGGGCAGAAATTGATGAGGGTTTATGCATCATACATATTTTTAATCATACTATTTTTATAAGGATTGTGTTTGATGACTTATATTTATTATTGCAATGACAGGCGAGATGAGCATGCAATTTGCCATGTATTTGGCTTGGGCAGCCTATCACATATGAGAGACTTACCACCAGTAAATATATGTGAGTACATGCAGTTAGAGAGGCCTATGTCCAGCAGTGGACTGCTGAAGGCTGACTATGATGATGGTGACAACATATTTCTTTATTTAATTTACAGTCATTTATATTTATTACTCATATTACTTATCTCCCAATGCATAAGGTTGCTGTAAACACTAATCTTATCTTTTTATCATTATCATACCTTTGATGAAGTCTCAAAATTAATTAAAAGGTAGGGTTTTCTCTTTTATTGTTAAAATGTTGGTAGGTAAAGCATTTTCAAAGAGTAAATTCACTTGTATGTTGTCTTAGGTTTTGTAAAGAAACCTAATTTGTAACAGTAAATGTTGTTTTTATTTGAAAAATGATACTTACCACAGTTTTTGACAATGCTTTCCAGTGTCAGTAGTGCAAACATGGCCTGGTGTGGGTTCTGCGAGTAAAGCTTCTTTTTGACTCCTGCCACTGCATATTTTGCCCTGAGGGTTAAAATAATTTTAATTTACCAGAATAACCATCTTTGCAAACAACTAATTCTCTTGATTTAATGGTCTTGTATCAATGTGCTATAAATTGCAGTAAAATATTTAAAAAATGTAGTTGAGTATACCATTTTTGCCTATGATTGACAGCAAACTGTATTGTACCCTACACTCATAAATAAAAAATGATAACTATGGCAACAAATACCCAATATTTGTTTTGTCAAACAATTATCACTTTTTTTTAGTAAGGATATCACTTTAATACACTGAAACATATTAAATAACATATGAAAATATATTATGTTTAAAAAGAAAATTTCATATTCCAGCATGATATTCCTAATATTCTTTGGCAGAAACAATGGTTACATAATGACTTCAGACATGCATATAATATGTATAATAAGACAAAATAAATATTTCTTTGAAATTAATATTATATTGTAAATAGTTCATTTGTAAATAATATCTACACAATTAATGCCTGCATATTAAGCAAATGTTGTTGTTTTTGCTTTTTAATTTTTGTCACATTTCAAATGAGATTGTATACTGGATTTATTTCTAATATTTAAAATGAAAAAGTATGTTTGTCATACTCAATCATTATTATTAAAGTTTGGTAGTAGAGCAAGAGTAATTACACCTAAGATGTGCGAGATCAGATCTGATCAGATGTTAAGAGTTTATATGTAATGGAAACTTTTCATAATTTTGAGCATTTACTTTTAATAATAAAATCATACAGTTCTCAACAAATATTTTAAACAATTAATCTAAGAAAAATAAAAATGAAGATATTTAAATTGAAAAGTTTCCAATATTAAAATAATCCTCAACTACTGTGTAGTATATCTTAAACAAATAATTAGTGTAAACACATAATTATGTGTATGTTTTTCAATAACTGGGATAGATAGCTACTAATATTGAACATGTTTGTTACGAACACAATACAATCTCGATAATTAGCCTTTATTCCTTATCTGAGTGTGATTCAAACACGAATATGCAGGGAGCACAGAGAAAGTTATGGAGCCCTAGTAGGTTTTGTAATAATAAACAAATAAAATGTAGATATCGAAAATTACTTACGAACAATCATTTTGTCTAATCAAATCACAAATTTGTAGAATTGTCGGCCAATCTGGGTCTAGACGTAGATTACTTGTGGCTTTATCTAGAACAAATTATTTCACCATTAATAGGAGAGAAACAGTCATTGACATTGTCAAACAGCGTTATTCATAGTATTACTAATCAATACATGGCAAAAATATGTATTTGTTATCGCCCATTATGTTTTGGTTTTGTAAAAAGAGACTAGAAAGCTAAATGCTAATCGGAGAAAACTGCATCGCGTAAAAATATAGTAGTTAATACGTGATAACATTTTTCTATCGTACTGTTTAGGCCCACTGATAACAATATTATTTACATTTACTTACCAAGTAATTTGTCAAAATTATTGCTTTTAAACATTTTACCCTATTAGAATAATAAACTTTTGTTTTAGAAAATCAACAGAATCAGTTTTAGGGACAGAAAAATGACAGTACAATTTTGTCAAATTGCTTTTTTTTTGGGTGTTGGCAATATTAAACGTCATTGTACGATTTCCAGGCAAATTAATCGAACTGGTATTCTCTTCATATATACTGATTAGTACACGTCTAGCGACATCTAGCAAAACATCTAAAAACTATTAGTTCTTTATAATGTTAAAAGAGGGCTCTATTTGGAAATTATTGCACAAAATGAAACAATATTTTAATTTTCAGTGAGACACAGTATTAAATAAAACATTTATACCTTGTAGAAAGGCTATTGGTTTCTAACTGTTTTTAATTGGTTGGTTGGTAAGTGCCTGGTGGCGTGTTGGGACCCGACGCAGCCCCCAACATATTCACGGTGGTCGCAGGTTCAAATCACAAGGCACCTCTGACTTTTGAGAGTCATGTGTGTATTGATAGTCAATCACCACCCGTTTTTTCACGATGTTTTCCTTTAATGATGAAGGAAAACATCGTGAGAAAATCTGCATACCATAGCGATTTGTACGAATTTCTACGGTATGTATATGAAGTCCGCCAACCCACTCTAGGTCATTAAGGACTATAATATGCCATACTCTCTCGATATATTTCTGTGACATAATCCCTCTCGATCATACTCTCGATTGTAGAGGAGGTCTATGCCCTATGCTCGTTACCCGTATATGGGCTGATACACTGAGGGTTTTGGTCAGAATTTAAATTATCCAATAATTTTCCGGTTTTTCTTTATTATCGTCTGTCACTTACATAATGCAGTAGTAAAATAAGGAACTGAGGCAGCAATAGACACTTAACTCGTTTTCTTTGGGACATTTTATATTTTTTTATTAATGGGTAACAGCTGTTAATTTAAACACTTTTAACGGTGAAGGAAAACATCGTGAGGAAACCTGCATACCGTAGCGATTTTAAAGAATTTCTACGGTATGTAAGTCCGCCAACCCGCACTAGGCCAGCGTGGTGGACTATATGGCCTAACCACTCTCAATCGATTCTCTCGATTGTAGAGTAGGCCCGTGCCCTGCAGTGGGACGTATATGGGCTGATATAGATATAGATAGCTGTTAATACTAAATGAGATCAGATTGCTTCCTGCGGTTTCAGCAGTTTAAAGCTGGTTTAAAGTTATAGATCTGTTTTATTTCTTTATTAGCAATAAACACTAAACACTTCATTTTTAGTTTAAAAATATAAAATATAAAATATAAAGGTTTTTCGTTAAAGATTAGAATCTATAATAATAATCGCTATATTTCAGATAGTTCTGTATCAGGATTTCGTATCAGTCAACATTCTTATCTTTCTTCTTCATTACACACCGCAATAAAATCGTATGGTATCTAAAAGTAGTTCAAAGAATTATAACTTTAAAGACGCATCGTGTTTTTACGCGTGACAATAATACACCAGTAAATATGTATTTTATATTTTGTGTCTGTGAGTGTGATACGTGTTAAATACAAACATAACAATGACGGTTGTGATAAACAGTGAAATATTATCAGGTTTGAAAAAACAATATGAAATAAACAATAAAATGCTTTCTAAGTTTGAAGAGAAATTACAAAGGTGTAATAACGAGTTAACAGCACTCAAGATGTTCGTCACTACGCTACAACTACAGATGACTGCGATGCAGATGATGTACAGAGATTTAATGGAATTAAGACAATTAATTGTAATAGCACATCCACATCTGCAAAAACCGAGGTAGATTTTTAGATTGAATTTTAAGCCTTAGCAGTAGTACGCTGGAATCATGGATCCATATCCAAAATTTCCTTTGTAAAACATCTTAAGTTTCTCTGCTGAACATAAAGGGGTGTTAATTCTATAACAATCGTCGAATTTCAAATAGTCTATTATAAAACCCTGTTTATCTTCACTGTAGTCCACAACTGGAACGAATCTGCGTCCCCATAAAATTTCTTGTGCTACATAACTTGATTTTGCTTGAACCGGCCGGCCCGTTGATTCGATAACACCTTCAAAGACGATCAACAGCTCCAATTTTGACTTTACCATGTCATGAGCAGAAAGTGTGTAGAACGGACTGAGCTCATTTATTGTATGTACTACAGATATAGGAAACATGAATGAGACATTCTCACTTGAGTCAACTGATAAGTTCAGTTTGATTTGCTCATTTAATACGTCACCTGACTTGACGCACCTAAGCAAATAGGTGTTGACGCTGACGTCGATAATCCTCGACTTCCTTGTATTTCCAATCCTGAAGATGAGGCACATGTTGCCGTCTCTCTGGTTAACGATGGCGTTTTTGGAAAAAATCAAAGTCTGAACTCGGTTCTTCGGTCTGGTTAATTTTGCGAAAACGATGCCGATTATGAAAGATTGGGTAATTGTACCAAGAATGCTTTCTAAGCACATTGTCAGCCAAGCTGCGGGACACTCCAGAGTGATGGATCTGCTTCCATAACCTACAGTGGTATGAACTTCTACGCTGAAGAGGAATATGGATGTAAAACCATAAATTTCACGGATACAAGGCGACCACGTAGAATTTGAAGAGCCTGGCAAATGTCCTTCGTCTAAATCACCATGGGCATACATTATGATCCACCAAATCATTGAGAAGAGGAGCCAAATGAACAAATAAGTTAATATGCAATAAATCAATGTCCACCTCCATCGTGCTTCTATGAACGCCGTCACGATATCCGGAATCACATGATATTTGAAGATCTTCGACTTCTCTAAGTTAAAGTGTCCTGATTTCGAAACAACTCTTTCGTTCTTTTTTCTGCGGCTTGAGCTTCTTCGGCGCGTATGTCTACAATACAATTTAATTTAAATATTGTTTCAGTCATAAATAAATTGATATATTTTAACTTGTCCTTACCTGAGTAATTTTATTGATTTTTCTGGTGCTATTGGTGCCGCGGATTTTTCAACACCGGGCATATTCTTTGCATTCACTGGTAAAAGTGACACCGTGTCGTTTTGCATTTTTTCTGGATTTTGAACAGAAAATATAGACAATTTTCAATTTATTTATGAACAAAATAATATGACTTTATTACGCATTGTTCTATTAGTTACTGTCAAACAAGTGTTTTCCGCTACGGCATGATATGTTAAACAATGATTAAATACTGTATTTGAGTGTGAGAGATAATATTATGCATGAGAGGTTTTTGTATTTTATTTAAGGCTAAGTTTCACTTTCACTGTATAATTGATAAAGTTTTCCATGTAACAATAAAGACTTTTGAAAAATGTTTATTTTTTGTTAGCTTAAAAAATAAAAAGCCAAATATAAAAATGGTAATAAAAGTTTCATATTGGTTTTACGTTAACCAGAATCAGAACATACTTCAGGTTTTTCTAACAAAACTTTACATATTAAAATATTCTCTTAAAATTTAAAGTAATTCAGATTGGTATTGCTGTGGAACTAAGGTTTACCCCGAATTTTACATAACAAACACATAAAATTAAGAGCAACTTATTTCGATTAACATAAATAGGTACTTGCATTTATTTTCTCGTTTACCTTAATATTTATCAATATTCACATTATAGCAGTTTTAAAATCACGCACAATTGATAAAAAGAAAAATACTATTGAAAACATCGTGCGTGATCATCAATCACATAACTTTTGTAATGCGGACATTTATTACTTGCCTTTAAGTTGCAGTACAAACAGATTTACCTATCTGGTTTCAGCTAGATACATAGTTTAAATCCCGGTTATTCCATACATAATGGCTGAAAGTGTACGACTACGTTAAATTCCTTACTTAGATAGGTAGATTTTCATTATAAAAACTTTGTGTAATCATTAGGTATTTCAAAATGCTTGGCTTGATAAAGGCCTCTGTTTTTGGTAATAACGTAATAATGAATTATTAAGTACCTACAAGTTCAATTTTTTTCTATAAAAATAATAAATATATATTTTGGCAATTAATTTTAAACGTAATATTAATCACGATGAGAAGAACTAGGTACATGCTACGATACCATTTAAAGATTTATTTAGGTACATTTTTAAAAGATAAAATAAAAAATAAAATAAAATAAATAAAATGGTAGTACCTATTCTATGCCTAGATAACAAGAATTATGACTAAAAGTTATACGTATAAGTTCCATAATTATCATAAGTCACAGAATGCCTATTACATCTCCAAATTATTTTAAAGTTATCTGTTAGAAACAGTCCGAAATATAACACCTGTTTAAAACTTTTATTGCCTTGTCTATCCACCTTGTGGTAGACATCCAATGCCGTGTTACTTTGTTCGTGATCTCTGCTTACTAACACAAGCTGGTAAAATGTAAAAAAGTCACATCATAACGCAAAAAATATTACGAACACACGCAACACGCAAAACGACGGGAAAAAGCTAGGTCATGGCATTAATACATAAGCTCATAATACAGCCGACGGGGATGCTTCGGCAAGGCAGGAAAGAGCAGCGGCCATGACAGACGAAAGAGCATACACACACGCAGGGAGCGTAATTCGATAATCGGCGTGCTCTTGAACGGGCCCGCGCCGCTGTCAGACCATCTGTCATGTTGATAGACTTTGTCAATGAAGAGTGTAATAGCTGTTTATGAGGATACCCCGTTGCCGCATTGCGATGTGTTCTAGATCCTGCACCTGTCTGACATGATGTAGCTGTAAAATATTAGGGCCTTGAATAGGGATTGCAGTTGTGAACTTTGTAGCATAATCAACGTGTATAGAAACATATTGTCAGGCGAAAATAGCGCCCCTATCGGAGATACAGAAAACTACAAAAACAAATAGGCATGTAGATGACGATGAATGTATATTGAAACTTTTTATACACAGATTTTTATTTTAGGTTTTTGGCAAACTTTTAATGCCCAAATTAAATGTAGGCGCGTTATAAGGCGTGTGCCAAATCAAATAATCAAAGGAATAATATATTATATCGATCTGTCAAAAACTGTTGAATAATGTTCTAAAAGGTTTTTAATTCGATAGGTTGCCCGTTGACTATTAATGAAAAAGATAGACATTTTGTCATAAATAGGTCTCTACGCCTTTAAAATATTGAGAGCAGGTTTTTTAATAAGGTCCCTACGGTTCATCACTTTTATTCTGCATTCGGAGTTGGTAGGGTTAGAAGAAGCGACATTTTTGAATACATACATTTTGATATAATACATTTGCTTGGTCAATGGTCATGATTATTTTTTTCAAGATACGATATGATTTGAACTAAAGAAAATATATGAATTGTTGTTCTTACGTCCCTCTTGCACGCAACTCCGGAATCAGGCGGCTATGAGATTATTTTCCGTCAAATAGCAGGATGTGTGACATACTACATTCCTAGTTCCTTCAGGAAGTTGGTCGTCTCATGTCGACTTTGCAGGCTTGCGGATAGTGTTGGACCTTGTTCATTATATATTGTGTAAATAGGATAGGTACTATATTCTATGCACAACATAATTTCGATATTTTTTAAAATACCGGGTAAATCAAGATTTTGACCGAAAACGCAGCCAGGTGGTAATTGTAGCGGTTACAGACACGTCAATGCAACTTAAAATTTTGCCAAAATAGCGACAGATTTAATTTTAAAATTTTTTAAAATCATCTTTGTTGGGGGTTAAATACATAGTTCTTGCAAAAATAGTAATTAAAACCCTTACGTACCATTGCTTGTTTAAAAATAAAGCGGTGTACGTCATTATTTTAGAAAAACTTATGTACTCAAATACGGTGATAAGTAAAAAATTACAAAATATGTTTTTGCGAAATTTTTACTTGCTTTGTGTTTGAAATCACTACACTACCACCTGGCTTCAGTGGCGCAGTATTGATATACCCTGTATATTTAAGCTGGTGAGAAAACACTGAGTAACCAATTACATTACAAAACCGCTGATCAATATTTTCCTTGATTTGTTCCACTAATGGTTCGTATATATTTTAACTATCATCCCAACTATCATCAAAGATGATAAGGATCATCATTACCATCATCATTTTCACCCACAGGAGCATTGCTGCTTAAGATAAAGTCGTGGGCGCGTCGGTCAATTGAAGTGCGATAAGCAGACATTTTAGCTTTCTATAATAAGGCTCATATCTTTTTATTATTTAAGTACTACTGACTTGACTTGATGGCCTTTTGTATTTATATAATTCGAATAATTTTATTCAAATAATTCTGAAACATAGCAGCATTTTAATATCGACCAATGGTAAGAGTGTCATAAGGCAAGTAAAACATTCTATACAAAGTTGTGTTTCAGCAGCAATTTCTTAAACTGCTTTATCCGTACCAGGGGCAATAATTTTTGACGCATTATCTGCCAACAATGGTCAATTTGACAAATAAAATGACCAGTGGCCATAAATAGCACACATCCACGCGTTGTATCTTAATGGGCAAACAAAGGGTCAATACCAACTTTGCCTTGGACCATTGTAACCTGGTTTCATTGTTCGCCAATCTGTGTTTTCTCAGACATATTAAAAGATAAGGACGTAGGCAAATCATCCATTCAATATGCGATAAGGTGACATATTTCATTATTACAAGGCTATGCCGACTAGCGATATTACATCAGACCTTTAATGAAGTCTGAATTATTGGGAATCAAACGTAGAACTTCACGAATCACAACTCGTCTACCTGTTACTAAGAAACAAACGTCTCACTGGAGTGCAATCTACAAACTGCGCTGCAGTCTGTCAATCAACGACAAGTAGGTAACATAAATTTAAACATAAATAAATAACTATGTCAATAATGCAATACATTATTTATATTATGTAATTGGCTCATAATGACCGAGAACGGCCAAATCGGGAACGGATCGTGGGAAGACCTAAGGTGACTGAGGTCGAAGTCTGAAGACGTTATAAATCTTAATGAAATGTTATTCTCTAATGTTAATCTAAACATACCGTCTTTTTGGTTGTGAACCCAGAAGATTGCTGACGGTATGAAACCCATCTTATTACCATTAACCTTCCAAACTTAGAAAAGCATTTAGCATTAAAGAGCAAGAAAGAGCAGGTAAGACTGTACACTTTCTACAAACTATAGAGTCACCGGCAAAGTCACCCACCGAACGAAACGTAACCGCAGAGTCGTTACTAGCTTTGTCTTTTGTATGTTTCATCATCATCATCATCCTTTTCTACAAGAAGTGCAATAATAAACATAGGCCTACCTCAAGGCTAATTCACAGCATAAATTAATATATTACATTAAGTTTAAAATTCGTTTTAAACTCACTATTGACTAGATCATTTTAATAAGATGTTACTAGAGCTTGAAAACTAAAGCTACCATTTATGTTAATTAAATAAACTACCTAACTGAATACTAAGCAAAGATAAATTATTTAACGTACAATGAATGAATGACAAACGACAACCATCTCTCTACGTCATTTTACTCATTATTTATACGAAAACGAAATGATTTAAACGGTCATATTTTGTAGGTCACTCTAGAGTCTAGGCCAAGAAAATTGTTACAAGTGCATCGCTACTGACAATGTTCTTTCGTGAGTTAATTGCATGCTTTAAGTGTTAGTAATTAATTACAGCTTTGGATTAGTTAATTACAGGATTCTTAAAGAATATACATGTGAGTAACAAATTATTGAGTAATAAAACTATATTTTACGGATTTTATCGCGATTTGGTTTAATTTTTTCATTTTTTAACTTCCTGACGTTTCGATTACTTTACAGCTTTCGTGGTCACGGCCCGCCCCGTAAAATATAGTTTTATTTCAAAATTATTGAGTATTATTTAAAAGCTGTTACTGACCCCAAGCACAATATATACATCAATAGTCCTTGATATCTCCTATATTTGACTACCACACGCAACAGTCGCCTAACGCAAGTAAGTATTAGGAGGTGACTTGACTCTACCAGATTTTACGCAAGTCTCTACTACCCTCATGTTTAAATTTACATTTTGAGTTACATAACCTATATGCTTGGATGGGAAAATGAAGGGACACGTACAATTTTATGTAAAGACAAAAGGCGGCCGTCAATTGTTTCCAAACGCGTGGCCAGTTAACAAATAATCGCGAGTCACAATTGGCATAGGTACCCGGCGGGCCACTGTCGGCGCACGCTTCGCAGTACCAGTGATCCAGGCAAGCGAGGCGCACACGCACCTACACGCTATGGGAATCTGCGTGTCCCAACCTGGAACAAATAAAGCTTTATAAATAAATATCTATCTATTTTATGTACTGAGTGATGTGTTTGTGTTGATGTTTTTGTGCAGCAATGTGTCCAGCATGTGACTGTGGTGAGTGACGGTTTTGTTTTGATACACTTTCTCTGTTAAGCCGGATAACAAATATTGTTTGTTGTTGAATGTTCGAAAACGGGTAGAGATAAGATTATTGTCTACAATTCGTAGACTTGTTTGTTTTTAAAGACTTTACCGACATATTTTTAAATTAGATTGTAAGTTAAGTACCTGTGTAACGACTTTTATGGAAAGAATAACAATATTTCCAATGAATATATCTGATATCTGATCAGTGTACATATTTATGATATTAAACTTTTTAACAACAATTCACTTTGAAATATAACTACAAACTATGAAAATTGTAGTGATTGAAGGATGCATTAGGTGTGATTTATGGTGGCATATTATTAAGTTAAAAGGGATGTTAATAGATTCCATAAAATTGGCTAATCAGATTCTGTATCAGCCCATAAACGTCACACGGCAAGGCACGAGCCTCCTCTACAATCGAGAGTACGATTGAGATGGGATAGGCCGTATAGTCCACCACGCTGGCCTAGTGTGGGTTGGCGGACTTTACATACCATGGAAACTCTTGCAAATCACTATGGTATGCAGGTTTCCTTACGATATTTTCCTTTACCATTATAGTGTGTGGTGATTGACTATCAATTCACACACGACTCCGAAAATTTAAAGGTGTGCCCTGGGATTTGAACCTGCGACAACCGTGAACATGTTGGCATTCGCGTCTGGTCCGTTTACTAACTATAAGAATCAAATTATACAAATACTAATCAAATTATACACTCACTAAAATCGGTCAACTTGTGACGAAGGTGGGTGATGAACGAAGTTTAGATATTTTTTGTGCTTATATTTACGAAATAAAAATAAGTCAATGTGTAATAAAATTTCATGAAAATCAATAAGTCGCTAAAGTAAAATATGATCAGAATCCATATATTAAATTCCAGCCACAAGTAGGTATATAAACATTTTATTCAACATTGATGTTGCAATATAACAGCAATTTGCCAATTGGAATTCCAGACCTATTTATTCCTAAGAAATACTCATTTTTCCTATGAATTAAGATATCTAAAGAGGCAGTAATATTTATGTCAGTTATTTTTCCTTTAAGAACTTTCATACACACACTTAAAATCTGAAAATAAACAGTAAAAATGTATGGATTTTCAATACGGTAGTGTCGATTAAGAGAGACGAGAGTAATAAAAGAGTAAAAAAGTGACACTAAACCAAAAACACTTAATTTTTTTTATAGACATGCCGAAAAGCTTTTAGTTGTGGAATTTGTTATTTTATAGTGTTAAGTCTTTCACCTGGTGTTGACGATCGTTTTACTTTAGCTGCTGCTTTAGTCCAATCAAGGTGATAGACCGATTAGATGTAATAAGGCAGTATGATTAAAAATAAGAATCTATAATGTTTCCTAAATTTCCTCTGGTTTTAGTTTGTTTATTATGAAAACCGCTCGTAGCTCTTAACCGGTTTTATCGGAACGTTCTATTCGTAAACGATTATTATTGCATACAAAAGGTACGTATATTTTTTTGGGGGCAAAGTTTCGGAGCAAATCTACTTTACTTTATAATCATTCATCACTTAATAAATAGTCAGAACGATAATAATATTTCCTACTTTCTTGCTAATGAATTCACGTATTTGTTTTCAAATGTCATGACAGAGTACTGAGCAGTTACACGGTTTCAGACAGGCGTCGAATGCCAACAGCCACTCATTTGAATTTCAAATGCAACGTACATACGATCATGACATATTGTTTATATCTTCGCAAACAATACACAGTGATAATGTTGATTTGTGTGATAGATTAAACATCTCATAGAATTTACATTGTAAATCATATTTGCGATTTACATCATCATCTTCAGTCACAGTAAGTTTACTACTGAACATTTGCGACTGACAAATAAATTACGAATTTGATATTATATTTTTAGGTTCACTGGCTTTTTACGAGTTTTGTTTTACCGATATGAGATTACACAAATACGTCAAAAATCTTACAATACAATTATAAAAGTTAGGTATATTATGTTATAACTCTAATGTTTTATAGTACTTTGATGCTTCGTATGCAAGAATTAGTCTGAATAATGTCAATGCTTTCTCAACTTCTAACAAGCAGCACACCAGTAAAAGCTATGTTGTACTTCGGTAAGAAGAAAGTAGTTGCTAGTGGCTATTCGTCATTTAAGAATCATAATAGCATTTAGCCCTTAATCGAATTCTCAGTAGAAAAGGAGTCTCAGCAGGGGACGAGTATGGGCTGTACAGTACAGTACAGAACATGGACACTGTCTGGAATTGGCGAACACGTTGCAGTGTAATGCAGTACTCAATGATATGATATGATTGTCGTTGCAGCTGTTTAGAGACAAATGCGGTGTTTACAACCAGGCTTACATATTTCTGGAAAAAATATAGATGGTAATTTTTTTAAATACTAGCGTACACGCGAGATGGAAAATCATTTATTCTAAATTTGCATTCTAGTATTCTAGAATGATGTGGTAATGAGCCAAGTATTTTTCCTTAGCTTAAGTAGGCGCCGTGCAAACTTCCTCGATTGGATAATGTAGAAAGTTGATGGTCAATCCGATTGCGCATTTCGTTCATGTCTGACATACAACCGCTTTACGATAGTACATAATCGCGTTTAAACTTAACCTAACACTAAGGTCTTGTATTAAAGCCATTCTTAGATTAAAGTATTGGAATAATATGATTTATTAGAACATATGTTAAAGAAATGCGATTCAAGGAGTTAGTAAAACTAAAGCGGCCTTTATGCTCTCCAAGATTTAGTTTTATTTTAAGCTGGTAAAGTAATGAATATATCAGAGTTAATAAAGTATTTCATTTATAAGATTTTAATATACAAATTGATAACACGTCGCCAGTTATGACTGATGCAAAAGTTTAATTTTTTTAGAAATAAAACATTGTCAGCTAAATAATGATTACTCGGCTGCAACCAATTGACAAAATGGTTAATGAAGTAGGTTTAATGGATGGATAATTATGTATGGTCCTTACACAAGATATCTGGTTGATGTTTTATGTATTTGTGCACGAGAAATTGGAGTTTCCAATTTTAAAATCAGAAGTAAAGGTAATTTAGCACAGCGACCCTTTAAGAAAACAAACAGAAATAGATAAATAAATCCTAATTATTCACTTAGCAAAAGCAGAATACATTTGCATAACCAAGTAGATGCTGATCTACATCAAAAGTCCAATCTAGAGTTTATGCAAGTGGAAGTGCTGGTGATTACAGTTGGAAGTATCAAGTAAGTAGGTGAGGTGTCGCGAGCCGGCGTGTTCCCGCCGTGACATCTAATTTTGTGTTGACTCACAGCGCTTCATTAAAGTGGGTAGATGGTCACACAGATAGAAATTCCTATTAATCATAGGTTTATTTGTATAATTCCTATAGGAATGAAAATTGTAAGGACAATACTCTTTGGAACTAATATTGGTTACGCGCCTGACTAATTAATTATTGTAACATAAACCGCCTGCCTGCCTAAATTAGAATCAAGTTTTAAGTGAAATTTACAAATTATTTAAGCGCAGAATTGGATAGTAATTTGATAGATGTGGGTGGTTAAAAACCCAATTGTGAGTATCAATATTAAAAAAGCGTACATACATACATACATAAACTCACGCCTTTATCCCCGAAGGGGTAGGCAGAGCGCCACCAGGACACCCACATTTCGCCTTGTATGTTTCGTCCCATGATGTGATAGGGGGCGAGCCTATCGCCATATCGGGCACAAATTCCTGACTCCGGGCTGATAGTGAATATAAAAATCCAATATCACTTTGCCCGACCCGGGACTCGTACCCGAGACCTCAGCTTTGTAACCGTACCGTAATACAACTACGCCACCGAGGCAGTCTAAAATAAATTAAAAAGCGTATTGAATTTAATAAAACCTAATTGTCATCACTAAATTCGAGGTATGCAGGTGCAGGAACATTTGCTTACAAAAGAAGCAACTAGGTCATCGTAAGGCAAAGGCTTAAAAATATGAACAGATCAATCTTAAAAGAGTAATAGACCCTCACGGGTATTCAAAAATTCAAACAATTTTGATCAACATATAATTAAATTAAAACAACTATTACTATTACATGTTTACTATTTTAGGTATCTTTCTTGTATCTAATTAAATAAAACATAGCGCCCAGCACTAGAAATCCTAAAAGAGGTCATGTGCGTACCATTACTCATTAGTAAGTGGCAAAAAAGCTTATTTGGTTCTGTGTCTTATTCAATAATCTTTAGAATAATCCAATAACTACATCAAAAATACCAGCTAAAATACCAATACCAACTAAATATCATCTTCGTTAAGATAATCCAATGAGGACTAATCAAATCAGAGGAGTAACGCGTGCTCTCGTAATCGGTGCGTGGTACTTGCGTCCGAATATAGACGCTTCCTGACTCAATCGACGACACGTTTTGTATGTTCAATGTCATCTGAGGGGTCGTTGGTTGGTAACACGAAAATTGCCACCTCGTTCTTGGATTGCTTATCCATATTACAGATGAGAGAGTTATGAAACTGAGTTGTTAAGTGCCACGGATGGGAGCATGGGATGGGAGATTTCTGGTGCTACAGCTGTTGTTATGAGATCTATGGATACTCGTGTAGATATAAGATGATGTTCGTGAATTTTTGGAAACCATGATACAAATGCACTTATTAACCATAGCTCGACAGTGGACTGATTTAAAGCCGCGATATTTTTAACTGGTCTCATGTATCGAAATAAAAAAAATATTTTTAAGACTTCAACAAAATTTCTACTTTTACGAAACATATCGAATAGTGAGTAAAATATTAAAAGGCTATAAGAAAAACTATTCTATCTTCCTTACAGCTGTCATCTTTTCGGAGATCAACAAAGTTGTACTACAAGATGGGCGGGGTAACCGCAACATGACCACATTCATAGATCCGTACGCACGAAGGTCGAGTACAATTACGCGTACACAGCAATTAACGAGAACTTGCGCTGGCTACTTCACTCGACACTTGATCAATTGCTCTGCGTTTATATATTTACGACCTCATTGCACTCGCTTGCAAGTGCATTACCGATACTTAGCATAATGTGTCAATGAAATTGTTGAGGTTAATGCCGCTATATTCTAGAGTTATCAGTTATCGTATGATCTGACAGCTTGAATCATTACGTGCAGAAATGTACATATGAGGTTAGATGTTAAAGATTTATTGCTATAAATAATCAAGAAAAGCTAATAGTAAATGGTTTAATTGAAGAACTTTTTTAAATCACTAGCTAATTAAATTCTTTGTTGTTAATTAGTGCCTTGATATTGAATACGATATCCTAGTGAACCTTATCATTGAATGACAATTGCATTGGTGTCGCATAGTGGTGTTGCATACTTTGATAGTATTTTTATAAGATAGCATGGGTATTCAAATTTTGATTGCTTTCATGCTTCGGAGATAGAGTATGGAGTTTTAGCAGAGCGTAGAGCGTGATTGCGGACTGTTTAGAGCGCCAGAAACAAAAGAGCGCCCACGTCTTCTTCTTCTTCTTGTTAATTAAAGAATGGCTCCCCTATAGTATCGGAAATTTTGCCAATGTCTTTGTTGTGGTGGCACTCATGTCAGTATTTTTCTTTGTATGAATTTGAATATTGATAGAGGGTACCGGAACAAAATTCGCCTAGGGAATCTAACAGCTCAATTTTACTATCAATCGCCCTATCAATTTTACCCCGGGCGCCGCGCCGGTAGCGCTATAAGCGGCAGTAAGTCTTAGTAATAGATATTAGAAAGTTATTAAACCTAATGCGTACAGCGTACATATTCTAAGACTAATGTTATATCATTTCGCCCATTAACTCACATTGCACTGTACTTAAAAACTATACATTTTCGAGTAAGCATCTTTTTAGCTATTGTACCGAACAAATGTTACATTGCTTAAAATAAACCAGTTTTTATAGGTAAATGTTGAACTAAATGACGTGTCCTTTGCGAGTTAAGGTGTGGCGTCTAATCTGATTAACAATACATAATATTTGATGTAATACACATCATATAATATTTTTCCAAATCGTGGAGACATAATGTATATTCGTTAAAACCTATTCAAGTCTGTTGTGAATACTAAAACATATACATAGCAATAGTCATTTCGGGTTTTTGCCATAAAAAATGGAGTAAGTCACGTGTTAGGTACATTATAATATTAATACTATTGATTCTCATAGTTTTTCGTTTTAATTAATATCCGGGGTTTGGGATGTAGAGCCGTCGGCTACACAATGAATGGCATGACGGTTTCCGCTCCATCTACAAATATTAAATTTGGGGACTTTTAGATCACTACGCTTGAACGTGATCGTATAGTTTAAAAAAGCATATAGTAAAAAGTTTAAAACAAGCAAAGCTAGATGATATTGTTAGTTGGAAACCGATTAAATAGATGGTATGTAGTAGTTGCTAATGCGACAGACATACCATAAATGGTTGAATTGCATCACATTGTTGGGTAATAATGGGCATTATCATGATGCTCCATTATTACGCTTGTGTCGATCTTTTTTATTTAATAACAGGAAATTATGACAGCCTAAACAAGAGCATGGTGGCAATTCATTTATCGTACGATTCTAAAATTGGGCCGTAAACACGCCGTAAATTTAAAACTGCTTTGGGGTCATCTTGAATTATATTAGCTTATATCAGAATTTTTACTAGGTACAATCTTGCTATTCATTATGCAATAGTGCTTAGATCCAAGATTACCACGTACCTAATTATTTAGATACACTTAGGTCCTGACTGCGCATGAATCAGACGAATGAACGGGCCATATAACTTACGAAAAAGCGACGCGAAGTAACAGGAAAATAATATCTTCCCACTCTCACTCTTTCTATATATATGTATATATCTTATTGCGATGAATGGCGAGACGAGCATGCCATTCGCCTAATGGTAATCAATACGACCGCTCATGGAAAGAAGAAAACCAAACAACACCAAAAAATAAGCTAACCAACAAAGCCTGAGCCCACAACTTTAGTTCCTCAGATAGTGTATTAAAGGTGTTAAAAGATGGTATAACTACTAAATCCGAGTGGACTGTGAATGGTGATAACAAAATTTAGTAGAGTTTAGAGACAAATATGCTTGAAAGACCTAACATACCCTTAAAACAAGATCCAGACACATATTAGAATATTGCATCGCAGCTCTTCAGGTACTAATTTCAATACAAACGACCCGACACGTACAGGCTACACGTGCGTATACTAGAGATAAGTGGGCAACTTACATTAACTTAAAAGGAGGAAGTTCACTCCAACTAGTACAGATTACCAGATTAAGGTTGCGAAGAGTGATGGTATGACATGATTACCATTTAGGGTTGTTACATGTCGATATCATCTGCTTTTACAAACTTTATTTATTGATTGACGTGATTTGGATAATAATTCTTCATATAAATTGCGTGTATTTATATTGTTTCGTAAAGTTTTGGCATATAATTTAGGCATAAAGACAGCCTTTTTAGATGTTTATGAGACCCTAGACAAGTAGTCTAATTCGAATTTGAAAAAATAATAATAAGTAATGAATTTACAAATTACAACAATATTATTGCCTTATAATTTGTCACGTGTACAGTGTGTATTTTATCGTGTGTATTGTAAAATTATTTTAAATTTTATCTCGTGACATGTTGGTTGCCTGTAGGTATATAATATCAGAATAAAAAATATAAACTAATGCCATGAGATGTACATACCTATAGCAAAAAAACACATACCGCAAATAGCAATATCAACGGTGTAACAATTTACAAATGCCTCATTGTAGCCCAGTACCGTAGTAGCATACATAATGTCACACAAGGATAATCTAGATTTTTATCTGTTATTATATTTATAAGTACCCACTTCAATGTGCTTTCAACATTGTTAGATACTTTAACGTTATTGTTTCAATCGTTTATCGTTTTTCATTGGGACGGCAGTTACAACACAGCACCTAAATTAAGCGGTATTCGGATAAAAGTTTTTCATCTAATTCAAAGCATTATTAACTTCTAACTAGGCCTTTTTTCAGTCATTACATTTTCGATAAATCTGAGATGTTTGCTGTGGATTCGAACTAGAAACCTGAGGAGACAGTACTTAATTAGGTTATCGCCTAGCAATTAATGCATGTAAATTAGCGATTATAATTATAAACTGATAATAGGCAGAAAAATTATACTCAATTTTTAAATATAAACATCGTATAAATAATGTGTAATTAAGGCAGTATTATAAATAATAAATAAATAAATACACCCAACAGTCACATAAATAGTCCTGACCCCACACTAAGATCGAGTCTTGTTTCGTGGGTGTCAGGAACTACGAGAGACTTTTCGGTCTCACAAACACCCAGACCCAAAACAAATACTTGTGGTTCACACAAACATTTGTCTCGGTGCGGGGATCGAACCCGCGGCCTCTCGTTTCACAGCCGGCGTCTAACCCACTGCGCCACGGAGGCTGTCGACGTCAAATTAATTGAGTGTCAAGTATTGACACTCAATTAGTTTTAATCGGCGTAATAAAAAATAAATAAAAGAAACAATCTATTGTTTGTAAATGCTTCGAGCAGTCTCGATGGCACATGATCGCTTATAGAGTTCATAGGCGGCGATGATTTCTTACCATCTATGAGGTGACCCGCTTAGTCATTCTTTTCCTTTGCTATGATAACAAAAGTAAGAAGTTTCTCCTTAATTACAATTCACTTATTAAGTCATTATGTGGTAAAGAAACCGTTTTTTGATTTTTTTCTGTTAAAAAGACATATGTATTTACCCAAAAACAACAATGCGTGTAAAAACTTTTACAGAAAATCACAGTTGAATCAAAGACTCTAAGGGAATGATTAGACTTTATGATCATAATAAATGCCATTCTTCATATTTGTCCTCAGAAGGTTGCCTCCATTAAAGTGGACATTTAATACGCAGTGTCTTGTAGTAACTTTTCACGGAACATACTCGTAATTAAATGTAATACTATACCGCATTTGTCACGTAGGAATTTTGTTCGTATTTTTTACGATTTTTAATTTGTTCTTGTTTCGAACGTGTGATGTCCTTGAATTGCCTATACGACATACATATAAAGTATACTATTAACCATTATTGTGCTTTAAATTTGTATTTGTTTAGCAGTCAATAATTATAACCGTGTACGTTGATCGGGTTCACACGCTTTTGAAGATGTCATTGTGAAGTTGCAGGTCTCTGACTGCTAAAACATAGCACACCATAACAATGTTATGAACGTTTTAGGCAAAAACTATTTTTCGTCTGAATTATTATACGTTACCGGCCGGTGAAGTAACGGTAACGTTCCAACTTCCATAAAAAATCTTACATCTTATATCTAAGTATGTTATGTTATAACAGGGACTGTTATTGTTAAAGCGATAATTTAAGGCGCAATTTCCGAAACCAATACTTTGCAATAAAACGTCCAACTTCAGTCTCCTTAATCCGAAACAATTGCGCGCTCATATAAAATAGGACGCTAGGCGCTCAGGTGAAGGGTTATTGTTCTACATATTGTATATGAACCGATGATAAAGATGATATAATAGATTGAAACATAAGATGTAATTTTGCTTCAATTACAGTAACTATTTATATGTATAGCACAACACTCGGTGTAGGGGCATTGGCTTCTTAAATGCGATACTACGAGTATAAAGAATAGTTAAGACACATTATGTACATAATATTAGAAACATTTACCTGTGTACTAAATAAGAACAAATTCAGTTTCAATACGACACTGTACCTAGGTAAGAGAATAGTCGATGTAGAGATAATGGTCTCTTCTTGAGCCTATGATATTAATGCTCAGATTTATCAATAATAAATTAAATCAATAAATTATTAATAAAGTACAATTTTACTACAGCATCTATGCAAGTATGCAGCATGTAGTAGAATAGTCGACGCGTGCGGGTTGCCCACGGTCTCAAAGCAATTTAAACGACAATAAAAAGGAACGTCCCTATTAATTCCGCGTCATCTTTACACAATGCGTTGCAAACACGGAATAAAGATTGTTTTACGAGGTTTTCCGCAATAAGGAATCGCCAGTGGGCGGATGTAAAGAAAGATAAACACTTCCGACAACCGTCATCGGGGCGTTAACTGAGTAAAGTGAGATCGACCACATCCTAATGAGTGCAAGGACGACTTGTGTCAAATAGAACTCAGAATTGAGGTATCTGTAAAATGGCTGAGATATCCTTCCTGCGTGTATATTCAATGTTCCGTTGCATAAGGATTGAGATTAGACACTTCTAAATAGTTTGAAATAGAACGATAAAAACAGTGGCAAAAAAAAAAATCCAATTTTTAATTATTCATCATTAGATGAAAAAATAAATATATTATGTGATTCAAAGAGATTAATTATAAGTTAAAAAATGTAAAAATTAAACCAAATCGCGATAAAATCCGTATAAATAATTTTATTTCAAAGATTAGTTATATGTAGAATATAATTTAACTGTATATTTGGTAGTAAGTGCGTACCAAAAAGAAAATTTGTTAACGAAAATTATATTGATAAAAACAAAACAATCAAATTATTACTCCTTATTATTATTACTCCTTTATTCCTTTGCTCCTTTATTATTACTCCTTTTTTATTTTATTTTTTATTCTCTTTTTTAAATTTATGTTAAACGAATGTGTGCGTCATCTTATTTGTGACTAATAAATGAGTTTTCTTCTTTTCTTCTTCTAAATTAGTTACGCTATTCGACCATAGATGGCGCTAATAGTTTGTTCTTCAAACGTACAATAACGATAATATATTATTTATTCATTTTAGAATACTTTTCATTCAAATGATTTTAGTAATTTCACATGTTTAAATTACTGTATTTTTTCTTTTCAGATAGTATAAAATATATCAAACCCATGTGACCTACATAATGACTTCAAACATAGCGGGCAAAATGGCGTTCATGAGATCAAGAGCAGTGTTGTGACATTTTCTAACACCTCCAAGATGAACGAGCCAGATTGTTCGTACGAGATGCGAGTCAGAAATGACGACGAAACCGACGGGAAAGCAAAACTGTCTGCCGGCAAGATATTCTACAAACCCGGTATTATCGAGGAGGAGACGGACGCGACGAGTGTGTTTGACAGCTCGGTGGTGGAAACTCCGATGCTGTGTAGTGCCAGCGGGTTTCTGAGGGCACCCAAAATACATGCTTCAAGCAGTCTTCATAGAATACCGACGTATAGCAGCTCTATAGGACAGAGTACGGTGTACCGGCAAGATACCTGCAGGTGAGGTTTTGTAAATTTAAATAAGCAATTGGAAATAAATCCTCGTTTGCTAATCATCGACAGCATGTGCCATCAGACCAAGACTTTACATCATTTACCATGTCATATATTTTATGAAAAACAACGTAAAATTGAAAATGACAACATATGCTATTTGATCATCATCATCATCATCATCGCCTTGTTGCAGTCCACTGCTGGACATAGGCCTCTCCCAAGGTACGCCACAGAGCCCAGTCTGCTGCTTTATGCATCCAGTCGCTGTCTCTTATTAATTGACCGAAATCTCTCAATTATACGGTTTTCCACCGGATCACGTTTACTCAAAAATATTATCTCGTATCCACTCTCGCGCTTGATGGCCTAAAATGCGTGGTGGCCTGTTGGTAACGGATCGGGCGCGACTGCAGACTGAGCGAGCAGGTTCGAATCTCAGAGCATCTCTATAACTTTCATGTGTGTTTTTGTAGTCGATTGCTATGTACTATAACGAAGAAGGAAAACCACTTAATGAGACCTCCAATCGATCGATAATGAGACCTTAATAACATTTGCTATAATATGTGAGGACCGCCAACCCGCACTAGGCCAGACTATGACCTGATACAATAAAATACAGCACAATATTAAGTAAAAAAAAATCGGAATGATATTCTACATAACTTTAAAGTTAAAGAAAAAACGTGAAAAACGCTAATTGTCGGTCACGAATCACGGTATTCTTCCTGAAAAGGCTAGATAAGTTGAAAACACGCGTACAATCAGTGCGTAAACAATTAATTGCAATACATTTATCGTTCAGTAGGAACACTTAAACTCGCGTCGGTCGTGAATCAATCCTTGAGACGCCTATCTAATCACAATAGATAAATTCTTTACTTATCACTTATAGTTTTGTAGAATTTATATTATTCGCATATTGGCGCACTGTGTACCGGACTTGCCGCGCCTCAAATCAAGTCCGTATTTTTTTACGTATTGTGTTTAGTCTTAGAATATTTTCAGTGTCAAAAGTGACTTTTAGGACCATTATGGTGATGTGATAAGATATCAGTGTTGACCAAGTTTGTTCTACTTTCGTGAAGTGACAAGTCTCGCGTTGTTCAAAGAAAACAATGGTCTCAACACGCTGTTTGATGTTCTATTAAATATTTGTGATTTGTGCTAGGTCGTTATACATCGGAGTTTTAAAAGATTTTTGCAATTTGACATTTGGAGCAAGGTAAGGTTTTAAAATAATTATTTTTTAGATATCGTCGTCTCTCGCAGGAAGTCATAGTTAGGTTAATAAATAATATTATTATAATGTTGAAGACCCACACTAGTTTATAGATAAGAAAAATTATAAATTCAAAATCGTAATATATAAAACGTCATTAAAACCTAATTTCTACGTAGTGTTTATATAGACAGTTACATATTTTAATTAAAATAATTTTCGCTTGTACTTGAGAACGTTTTATGATTAATAAAAAAATCCAAACATCTTTGGTATGAAAAATCAATAATAATATTTCTATTTAAAAACGCACATTTTTTGTAATAATGGTATTGCCGATACCACAGATACTAAAATCTATGTTCTGAACTGCTGTAGGTACTAAAATTTGGGTAAAAAAGCTTATCGGTTCGTCTAGAATATTCTAGGTAATCTTTGCGTTATCTTCTTACGTACCGGAACTGTTACTCAGAAATGAATAATTCGGAACGGAACATCCTGTAGAAAGCTATCTTTTCACTGAAAAAGGTACAATACACACGTACTTGCTTAAAGGCGAATTCGCTTATTTCATAAAGACATTTTGATGGAGGCTTCAAGTACAAAAATTGTAAGAAAATCTCGACTATCATTATTATAAATATCGCTTATTTATATAAAAACGGTCATTGTATGTAAACTCCAACAATTTTCCATAGAAATCTAAGGATTAGGATTACGTCAACGATAATACATCTGAGTCATAATATGTGAAATCTAAGTTATAAATATTACTTAAAGAACAGGTGAAGTTATACTCAATTAAAGAGTTAAATGAATTCCAAAAAGGAAATATCTCAAGTTTATACAACATAACATACTTTGTCAAACTGATCCACGAAGGGCAGGATAAATCATTGCACTACATGAGTGGTTAACGACCTTTTTGTAAGAAAGATGCGCGTGGTGGAAAATGGAAATGAATACAAGCCTCGCCCGTTTTTTTATTTGCGCATGAACTCGGGGGAATAAACCGAGCTTTGGTGCTAGAGCGTTTTAAGCTTCGCTAAGCTGTATAGAGGCGTAAGTTATTTTTGTACTGTGTAAGTCACGTCGAGTCCCTATTTTTATTGTAAAATAGCGATCTGACCCAGCTTCGCCCAGATGCAGATAGTTTTTGAGTCCAGTCCACATCTTGTTCATATTATTTCGCGTACAATTTTTTTTTAATTTAAACTCGTGACCACTGTTGAATATATTGCTTTTCCCGTCCCATCCCGTTATATCTCATTCTGTCCCATGACAAAAAGTATGCAATCCTATCCTCTCTCGATCCGTGCCATCCACTTGAGTTTGAAAAGTAGCAAATATGTATATCTGAATTCCTTGCTCATCCCACGGGAACACAAAGTAGTGTTTTTCTGGATAAAAATTAGGCTATGTGTTAATCAAATTTCATCGGACCAGCCGTCTTTACGCGAAGGAGTAACAAACATCCAAACGTCCATCCATACGTACACACTTTCGCATTTTTAATATTAGGATTACATTATGTGTTAAAATTTTAAAAATTATAAGCATGTTTCAAATACGGTAAAATTAAAACTAAAGTTCTAAACTAATAATTACAAAAGATCTATCGTCTGTTCATACACATAAGAAGCAGACGTGACAGTACTTATATAGAGAATAATGTAACTCTATTGAAGTCACAATCAACATCAGTAATGCAATTTTACACGACTTGCAGTTGATGAAGAAATATGGTATTCAACTTCCGGAACAATTACGTCGGGTCGTTTTTCTTTTATTTATGTCTTTACTAATGGTCCATAATGGTATTAATGTCTTATATATTTACAGCCGGAAAAACCACACAAATTATTAAAACATGTGTATCTACATAATTTGTAGGGTCGGTTTTATCACCTCCATGCGAGATTGTTAGGGCAAGAATATTGAGGGCCTTATTTGGCATCCAAAGTGTAATTCCTTGCTAAAAAACGTAAAAAATCTTACTCCTATGTTTTTCGCGTGTTTGAATATGTACATACGTAGGAAACAGCGCAGTTCTTTACGATAATTTTATTTAAAATCAGTGGTCGGCAATGTTTTACCAAGAAAGGCCGGGTAGTAAATAAAAGGAAATGAAGACGGAGCGCGCTGAAAGATTTTTGGGAGAAATATTTTTAGTTGATCAATTGTTGGATAATTATGGATTTGCTTATTTTAAAGTTATTTTTTGCAGCGTAGCAACAAAACTGAGTATTAAAACCATTGTTCTTGCAATTGTTTTGAACTGTTCTAAACTGACACCCGAGAAACTAAAAAGCAAAAGCATTTCGGATATCGCAAATTCTAACGCATGTGTATTGTATATTTGTTAACATACATGATGTATTGAATCAAAATACGAGTAGAACATGATAAATTATAATAAAGTACGCACAACTTTTCACTTTCCCCGGTTAAGCATTTCAATGTTCTTGACAATTCCTTTAGTTTGGTTTCATTATTATTTTACTTTGGAAATTATTTACAAAATTATACTTTCAGGTTTAAGAAAGAAATTACTTATCCGCGATTTTCCACTTTAATATAAGTAAAAAATAATATAAGTTATGGGCATTGGAATTTCGACTCGCCTACTACCAACCGAAGTTCCAATTAAGAATTCATTGTGAATTTTGTTCTACAAACGAAATTCCATATCCTGATACATTATCTCTCTAATTTGAATGATATTTTAAATATCCTAATCCTAATCACTTTAATCCCCTCCTAATCACAATTCATACCAAATGGCACGTTTTGTTTTTCATTTGTAGCAATTTGCAAATCTTTTGAAGCTTTCCACGAAGCCAAGTGACTCTATCTTATCAATAAAGATTATTATTTCAATCTGTAAGTGAAAATCAGTTCTAAATAGCCGCTGTTTCACAAGTAGACACAATTTTGTAAATATTACTATCGTAAATGTGTAATACTCCCGATATAACTCCTATTAATACCTCATCCAATGGGATCAGCATAGTGCTGAGGTCCCCCACAACGGTAGTCTCCAGTAAGTGACTACATATATTATACCAGGTATATCAAGACTGTGTCCGAAAACGAAGGCAGCTTCTAGGATCAGTGGTTATAGGCCCAATACAACTTTTTTTGCATCTTTTTAAAAATCATCCTGTTTGGATATTAAATACCTGGTTTTAGAGAAAATAGTAATTTAATCCCTTACGTACTATTGCGTCTAATAAAAAAAAAGGTGTACGTCAGGACAACTATATATTTATCACCCAGATACGACGATAAGTAAACAATTACAAAAATAAAAAAACCTACTTTTTGCCAAATTTTCGTTGCATTTTGTTATTGAGGGCATTCCACGCTTTTTAACAATAAAATGAAAGTATTTCACTCTGTTTTCTAATCTTGAAGTCATGAACAATTATTTTTATTTTTTCAGTTGGGTCTTTTACGAAAGCGTGTTTTTTAGTTTTTGAAACTATTATATTTTTTTAGTAAAAAAACCTCTACTTCTGTCTTATCAAAGAAAGACAGCTGTGCGCAAATTACACACTTTTTTTTATAAATATATAATTTCTGAACGATCTGGTTAATATGTCACCTACTTTTAAAATTATTGTATTGTTATCGATTCTTGATAATATATACAATTGAGAGTGGTTAGGCCGTAAAGTCCACCACGCTGGCCTAGTGCGGGCTGGCGGACTTAACATACAAACTTCTATCCAATCGCTATGGTATGCAGGTTTCCTCACGATGTTTTCCTTCACCGTTATAGTGCGTGGTGATTGACTTTCAATACACACATCACTCCGAAAAGTCAGAGGTGTGCGGCGTGTGCCCTGGGATTTGAACCCGCGACCACCGTGAACATGTTGGCAGCCGCGTCTGGTCCGTTTACCAACAGGCCACCACGCACTATATCGGTGATTGACTCAATCCAAAGTATATGATGGTAGTACTGTTGGGAGCTCGTTTCATAGTCCACTGTTCAGATTCACTGTTTACGCAAGCATCTTAATTGATGCTCTTCAAAAATTCTACCAATTTAAGTGATGATATGTAAGACTCATCATTCAAATGTCGCATATTTATCCCAACCGCGGTCACCAAACCATATCGCGATGCAGCCGAACCATCAAATCATGAGGCGAAATACTCGCAAGTACCGACCTAATCGGTTCTTATAGGCGTGCATTTTGATGAAAAATGTACTTTACTCCCTATGCAATGTCTGTTTTAATTTCTTATGGAACGGTTTGTGAAAAATTATCCAGAAACAAAAATGTTATGCAGAAGTGGCGCCATCTGTTGGCGGATTAGAAAACTAATAATTCTCAACCCTGTTTTAGACGTTTAGTGTTATTTTTTTTACGCTTTCACCTATATTAATATTTTAGAAGTCGCATTGTAGTATATACAGTGCATTATATTGATATTTTTATATTATGTAGTCTATGAATGTTTAATGAATATGTATAAAAAAATGTGTGTGTGTATTAGTGTACACACGTAAGAAGTGAAACTTCTTTATGACATCATTTTTCGAAAAATGATCTACTATTTACAAATTTACAGAATTGGTAAAATAAAGCTAAATTAAATAAAGTTTAAGTTTAGGAGGGGGGCAATTTTTGAGGGAATTTGGGATTTCTATCGGGGCCAATTTGTAGCCCTCACCGAGACGGTTCCGAGGATACCAAGCTCGGTGGGTCCACGACCTTTATTGGCCGAGATAGGTAGGGTGAGGGAAAAATTTTAGGTGGGGGTAGGGGCGGGGGGAGGGTTAGGTTTCGTGGGGGGGCTATTGGGCACCTTAAAATATTTTTGGGTGGGGAAAGTTGTGCACGGGGAATTCGGGAATTCTGTTGGGGCATGATTGTAGGCCTCACCGAGCCGGTTCTAATGAACCCAGGGTCGATGGGTCTACGATGGATATTGGCGGAGATAGGAATAGGGGGGGTGAGGTAAAAATTTTAGGTGGGGGTAGGGGCGGGGGGGAAGGTTTCGTGGGGAGGCTATTGGGCACTGTTTTGGATTTAGGGTGGGGGAAGGCCAGAGGGGGGGTAAGGATCAAATTACAAAAAAGTGGGTGGGACTTAAAATTTTGGGTGGGGCTTGGAAACGGTTGGGGGTGTGGCTTACTGAAGTGGGTACTAATTTACTAAATAAAAAAAGATGGCGCGTAACGGAAGAATGTGACGCGTAACGAAAAATTTTTTCAAACCCCAATAAAGAAGTTTCACTTCAATAATATGTGGTGTGGAATAAATAATTTATATATTAAAATAAAATTATAATCATATTTCCCAATACTGGTTCATGGTTTTATGGCCAGACTGGGCCAGATACTTTCACGATAGTGCAATCAATTTGTGAACATTCAAATGTTAATTTTATTAATTTTATTAATCATAGTCGGGACGGAACAATTTTCCGCCGCGACTAGGTAGTAGCTATGACAAGCCAAGGCTTTGCGCCATTTCGTATGCCGTCACCAACTTTTTGGAGCGAGTTAGAACTTCTCATCGATCATTGAGTTCCAATTCAAAGTATTTACCTAATGGTAGTACAGTTTGGGACTTGCAACCCAGTTAATTATTCAACGAAGCATATTAACGATGCTCTTAAAAATTTTTGCTAAACGTTTAAATGCATATTAACCATTAAATTCACGTCGTATATTTATCGTATCGGCGGTCACCAAACCATATCGCGATGCAGCCTAGCCATTAAATCATGACGCCAAATACACACACATTTTTGATGCGAGTGCAAAGTTCTCATCGGTAATTGAGTACCAATAAAGGGGTCCTCTTTCCATCTTTTTTACTTTCAGCTCGCTTCCCGATTTCATGGGCCGGAACCACATCTAAGATTCTAGCGTTGTGGATGTTCATAGGCAGTGATCATTATCATCATGCGACCTGTTAGCTCGTTTGTCGGTCCTATTGTATAAGAAAAATCAAAATTGTACATTGTACTACTGTTGGGAACTAACAACCCCGCTCACTGTTCAGTTTCACTGTTTAGGCAAGCATCTTAAGTGATGCTCTTCAAAAATTTGGTTTATAGACTGCAATATAGACTTCAATATACCTAAGATAGATATAGAGAAGTGTATGGCAATAAATTTAACGCCGCAATTTATATAATACCCAGTCACCAAACCATATCGCGATGCAGCCGAGCCATCGAATCATGAGGCCTAATACCCACAAATACCATCCCAATCGGGATCTATAGGCGTGCGTTTCGTACAAATATTTACTCTTCTCCCTGTGATATGTATTTTTTAATTAAAAAATGAACTGTCTGTGAAAAAATATTTAGAAACAAAAGTCATACGCAGAAGTGGCGCCATCGTTTGGCGAGTTTAATAATCATTTTTCAACCATGTCCACCCTACTGCAGAAGTTTATTTTGTCAATAGATCTCCAAAAAAATTTCGTTACGCCTAAAACTTGACCAAGCAGTGGTAGGTTCGCGATAGACTTCTGACTTTTTCATTTTGAAATTCATGCTAAAATTGTATAGAAAGACACAGTCTCCTTGCGATCATTCAGACACAGCGTGAGGGAAGCCGATGACTCGATGCATTGTACGCACGGCAACACGTCACCTATTCTGTGACGTCACGCAAGGTTGTCGAAGTGTAAACAAATTACAGCCTCGGGATCATAGTTAATCTAGCAAATCCACCGAAAACCTGTAAACATGATACGTGTCTTCTTAATCTTGATTAATCACGTCTAGAAAACCTTTCCACGTTCTCAGCAAATATTGCGCTCAGTTAATTCCTATGATCTTGGTAATAAAAACATTAGTGAAAAAAAAATGTTTTAATGAACATGTTCTTGGATAGAAACATTAGAGTAGGACCAACTTTAGTGCTTTGTTAAAGTTTAGCATATTACGTGAATTGGAAGTTAAAGGTAATTTTATTATTTTGTGTTATTCATTAATATAAAAGCCCGAATTAAAAATGTTATACAATATTATAAAAGTATATTTTATAACCTTTGTAAATGCTGTTACTCTCGTTACATCGGTAAATCAAAAATATCCTATTTTTTTAAATCTTTATTATATAATTTTAAAACGGATTTAAAATATTCAATAATTGGCAAAATAAAATCATACCTTGTCACCATTATGACTAATATTTTTTTTAAGCTTTTCATTTGTTTGACATTCAAACATGGTGTTTGTGAAGTTTTACTGGGATACGGGGAATTACAATATTTGAGTGGTGTTTAAACCGTATGTATTCTAAACATACACTATTTTTATGATTACTGGTGTGTGACTCAATAGGATATGTCTTTTACGGTAAATATGTTTTTTTTATGAAAACTACTAGTTGACACGGGCATTTGAGAGGCTATATATATTTGCATTAATAAATAAGGGTAAGGAATTTCAACTAAGTTTAACTTTTATATCAGTTAAGCGCAAGAAATAGTAACCTGTCACATACAATTTTTATAAAATTTTAAGAAATTATACTTCAATTGAACACATTAAAAGTCGTCCTAGATAAATGTAGAATCATTAAAAAACCATTAGCTTTATAAAACAGTAGAAAATAGCAAAAGTTGAATCAATTCGTTTCCCTCAATTGATCTGTTCCAAATCCTTCATGCATACTTAGATTAACAATTTTCGATAAAATACTTTTACGATTTCATTATCAAGGCTAAAATACTACAACTTGAACTGATTGTATATAATATATATAACACATATATCGTATAATATATAACACCTATGGCCCAATTGTATTGTAGTAGCTTTAAACTTTTACGGCCTTATTCATATACAGTTTTAAAACCTATTTTAGTTATCGAATGTTTTGTCCCTTTCACACGACTTGTGTATTCAGTGAAAGCAGAGAAGATAAAACATAGAATAACTAAAATAGGTTTTAGAATTGTCTATGAATAAGGCCGTTAGACCTTTGTATTAATTTTCAGTTGAAACGAATTGTTATGTGATTCATAAAATTATTCTGTCTTTTTCGAGTTTGGATGTTGTGGCACGGAAGACTTTCATGTAGTTTCTGATACCGACACTAGCTTTGTTTCTTAATCTACATTACTCTACAGTCAGGACTATTATGGGACTGTTTCTATTATGGAGCTTTCTACGAGTTCAAGTTTTAGATTGGACATTAGTTTTATTATTATCGTGTTTTGCTTGATTTTGTTGAGAATTTACCCTATCTCCCATCATGGGATGGAAAAATACAGTTGCGCTCCTGTTGATTTACTTTTTGGATTCGTTCTATTTATAACTTACACAAATAATTTACCAAAATACGTACGTATGTAGCAATGCATACTTAAGTGCGATCCATCAAAATGAGACTTGCAACATCTCAGGGATTTCTTAGCAGACAATTCTCGAGATAACGTTTATTTTACTTTTCAATGACTTGAATACTCTTACATGAAAACGTATAGTGATGTATTGTATCTGTGGATTATATTTCAAGTGTATAATTTCAGTATTACCGATTGAAAGAAAGCATTTTATCTTATTTGTGCTTCAAGCATAAACATTTCGTTTGTTTTAGTAACGCTGTCATGGAAATTTCGATTTATATAAGAGGATATTTTCACGATTCCGCAGTGTATGACTGATTTCATTATTCTGCAAATAATGCATTTATTCTTAAGAGCAAGTGTTGCTGAGGCTTTTTCGATGTTTCAAAACATTTGTGGACAATGTGTAAACAATTTTTACACACGAATTATATCTTTGAAATGTTTATTTTTCTGTAGGCTATTGATTTGTTATTTCATCCTCAATTATAATACATAATTATAATATATGCCTCAGAAACTAATTGTTTGTATTTTCTGCCAGTACTGAGGTATGGTCGGTTTAACGTTACGTTTACGGAATGTATTGTTGACTGTCCTATATTAATAAAAAGAATTTCAGCGTTAAACAATATTCATAACATCATCTTCAGAAAATTCACATAACGCTGAACGTATCAAGTACCGTACCTATCCAAGTACCGCGGGACTTCTATACGATCGAAAAGATATATGCCATAAATAATAATATATCGCCATAATCCACCAATCGCCATAATCCACCGCGCAGCTTTGGCGAGTTTAAAGAATATAAAAATAAATATATTTTTTCACTGTTTAGGCACATAATTAATCTTTTGGTCGAATTGTGCACTGCTAACACACGAGAATTGGGTGAATGACGCAAATCGTATCTTTGATTGCTTTTATCAGATGTCATTTGTTTATTGTTTAACGACTTTATTTGACAGATGCGGATAATCAATTTTGTGATTTCAAAACTAAAAAAAAGCTATTCTATTGTATTACCAGGTTTGTAAACTAAAGAATTGTGGCTAAAATTAATACATATTGTAGATATAAACGTATGTAATGACAAAAATCTATTGCAGTAGTATTCACATTTAAATGTCATTTAAAAATAAATATTGCATCGACAGTTATTTACGTTTGCAAATCTTATCATATGTTAAATAATTTACAACCGTGCAATATAATCGAAGTTCCTCTGATAAAGAAAAACTACTTGTATTATTTCTGGTGAACATCACGTAATAGAGAGTCAATTGAAAAAAAAAAAAACCGTTTTTTTTGTACTTTTTTATATTTTTTACATTGCCTTATTGCCAAAAAAGAACCACAGCAATGTACTTGATAATTAAATCAAAGCTGTGCATCTGACTGTATGTTCAGTGGAATCTGTTATCTCTCAGTTCATAAGTCCACATATACTCGCCTGGATATCTATCCCCGTCCAGACGATACGGATATTCTGCCACCAGGTGCTTCTTGCGATGAAAAAGAGCAATATTTTTGCTGAATCCCATTCGATCTACAACACTCTACACTAACAAAGTTTTATTACGGAAATTTGTTCCTCAAACGTATCTATGAGCCCATGGATAGTCTATATACTATTCGCAAATATTCGCATAATTTGAAAGCAATACGAGACTCAGATTAAAAATATATCCTGGATACGTCACAGATGTCTCATAACATTAGGAATACAACAATCAGGCGCTTATTCTGAAATCACGACTGAAATGTCACTGTATTTGCAAATTAGTAATGAGTCGTACTGAAATATTTGTCGAGATGTGTAAATTACAGTGCGTCAGTTAGTAAATAATATAAAATCATAATCGATAAATGTTTATGATGTTTTAACACTTTAAATGTTAAAGATTAGTGCCGTATCTATGTTTTTGTGTTATTTGCCCTTTGCAGTCGTAAAATCGTCGATCATAAGTCATAACGATTATTAATCACTATGTTTATATGTAACAATATAAAGTAATACAGTGTTAATGCGAGCATAGAAGACCTGCCCTGCACTTTGAAACTGTAACATCCTTAAATCGTATATTTTTTATATAATAAGTCCAGTGTAGACTTTTGTCGGACTTCTGTTCCAAACTTGCGCTCAATTTTGCACTTAATTGTACTGAACCTTTTCGTAGATTTCAATCCACTGTGTGATTACTGAGCAAACGAATGCTTTGGTATTGTCAGGGTTTTTTTTATTATAGTAAAAATATATATTGAAAGTTGTAATTTGCTTCGTTGAGCAGTGTTAAAATATTTATTTGAATTAATTTTAAATCAAGTATTTTAAGATAATTTAAGATCCCCTTAAATTCCACCACACACACCCAGCGTAATGGTTTTACGTAGGCGCATTGTAATAACTGAACTACAGCACTTCCATTAACATCTATAAATATTACCATTACAATATTCATTCATCACACATATTATGATATTCTAATTTTGTGTTGTTTTCTTCATGCTAATTGATTTGACTTGAAGAAACATGTTATTGTCTGGAAATATACAAGATACCTAAGTAAGTAGTCATGCCTGGAGTTTTAAGAGGTTTCAGGTACCGCAGTACTTTATTGACGGACTTCTTCATAGACAGATTTAAAACCTATTTTAGTTATAGAATGTTTTGTCTTCGCTCAAACTCAATTCTTAAGTCGTTCGAAAGGAACAAAAAATCGATAACTAAAACAGATTTTAAATCTGTCTTTGAATAAGGCTGTAAGAAGTTAAGCGATTGTTTGTATCCTTAGATTGTATCAGGATCTGTTAATCTACTGTCAATTCAAATAGTATATTAGCGATATATCTAACAATATATTTTGACGTTTGTGTGTTAGTTCCTATGTGATTTTAAAGTAACAGTGTAATTGCATGCATAAATATAATTAATCATAATGTTTAAATTGTTGGAAATTTAATTTTATTCGTTTCTTTCAAATTGTCCAATTTTTTTTCAAAAAGAATTCCCCCAAAAAAAATCTTTTTTATTCCTAATTAATTTAATTACCGTCTTAAATTATGAAAAGTGACATCACTAGTTCATGTTCATGCGTCTTCCAGTCACATTCAGGCGGCCTTCGTTCGGAAAATGTTCGAGAGCAACAAATTAGTACAGGATTCATATTAGCAACCAATTTACGTATTGTCAAATTAGCTATTTTTAATGAAAATGCTTGGGGTGTGAGTGGCACATTAGAATGTATAGGATGTTTATTTACTTATTATATTCTACAGCACATACGATAACAAATAACAAGCTATGACAATTTTATTAGAAGTTGCCGTGCTACATTCTAGACCCGTATAAACAAAATTCATGGAAATAATTGATGATTAAAATATAAAATTCAAAAATAATGGTATGGTAACAAATTTAACAAGTGGTGAACATTTAAAGATTCACGTTACCGATAGCTGTGAAGCTTAAAGTAGGAAAGAAAAAAATAAATTTTGTGGTTCATACTTGACTGAATTTACAAGTATTTTAATGCTTGTAAATTTATGAATGAATCATGACATTATTTAATTATTACAAATGAGTTTTGTATTTGGCCAAGCCAACCTACTCATGTAACAGTCCAGTTGGCCATAGCAAGACTCTACCCCTTCGAAACTCGAGATGTTAACTGATGTATCACCGACTTAATGTTTTCACTTATTTAACTAATCCTTTTTTGCACCATACAGCGAAATAATTACAATAAATAAATTAGATTCATATAAATAAAAATACATTAGATACATATATATTGTTTTGTTTTGTAAAGCCTGATATTTGTGTATCCTTTTGCTTTATATTCATACCACTATATTTAAATTCTGAAAATATGGTAAAGTTAATTAACATTCTGGTGAAATTATTGCTAAAATCTTACTGCCTTAGTCGTAGATAGATTTAAAACCCATTTTAGTTAACGAATGTTTTGTCTTTTTCGGTCAATCTGATTTCTAAAGACGTTCGAAAGGGACCAAACATTCGATAATTAAAATAGGTTTAAATCAGTCTATGAATAAGGTCGATAGAGGTTATTAACATTATTGCCTTTGTTTAGTAACACATTTCGAAATAGCACGTAGGTTATCAACTCTTGACTTAATATATTGCTAAGTTCTATGCCCTTTGGAGCAAGATATTTTGACTATTCATTGTTATCAATCTAGCACGAAGCTTAATTCATTATTAGTGCAATTTGATCAAAGATATTTGGAGGTAATAAATGTGAAACCCCTGATTAAAAATATAAATTGAAGTAAATATCGAAACAGGGTAACAAAATATACGATATCTTGAGTTCTAATGCAGCTTATATTGCGTGTTATCACAGCTTGCAACATAATTTTCCATCGTCATCATCTTCAGAGAAGAGAATTCTACTGTTTAACATTCGCTCCTTCAAGGTTTTCAACAATGTGTTGTAATATTTATTAGATCATCTGTTTATTTCGTGGGTGGACAATTGCCTTATCAGAATTTAGACCTAAAACTATTGGTAAAAAAATTGCATGCTAGTGAATAAAAATATTGCTGATGATGTCATAGTGCAAGCGAGTACAGAGTGACACTCTTATTTATGTAAAACAACGTACGTAAATCGATACAAACCGACATGCAAACACCAATAAATTAATACTAAAGATTTGTTCTGTACGCTAACTGTCTATTCATACACTATGTAGAAGTAGTTTGTGGTAAGCACCAGTCCTAATAACATCTAGAGATTTCTAAAAATATACCTAAAGTACACGGTTTTTTACGTATCGTGTACGAAAGCTGTCTGCTAGATAAATTTCCCAGTTAGATAAGGCTACACGCTGTAGACGAGGCAGCGTCAACGTAGGCACTAACTAAAATTTGTTTTCCGTAGCGAGCTGATAATTTCCTATATAGAATCTCGCAGTACAATTAAACAACATTTAGCGCGTTGTTGTGCCCGCGGACGAGCACGAGAGAGTCAGTCGTGACCGAGGCATTATCGCGCGCGATGCTTCAGGAGGCTTGAGCTCGCGAGGGATGGTGGCACAGACGGTCCGCTGCGAGTGAGGCGCGCGCACGACCACACACCATGCACGCCGACCCAGAGTCGCCCTCCTGTCGGGAGGAGACACAGCTCCTGCCCGACGACTGGCTCAAAGTCAAGACTGTTCCTGGCAACGGCAACCTCTCGCCTGGAGTGTACTACCCCACAGGCAGCAAGAGGTTGGTCGACGCCCGACACCCTGTGCCGTCGTCACCAACAGAAACCATACCGTACTGTCGCTTTTGTCCGTTGATTGGCTTTTCCATTCATTAAGTGTCTAAATGTTTATTACATATTATTACATCCTTCAGAAAGTCGTCATACGTAAGACGGTATTTAGTTGTATTAACATTAACGAAGGTCGCCGCCGCAGATGCGAGCGTGAACTACGTGTTCACACTTTCAGGAACACAATGCATAAATACATAATGAGAATCATTGAAACTCGAACACTATAAATGTTTGCGTGTTTGTTTACAGGAGTCGTTCACATCGACATGGTGTCACGCGGAGGACAAGGCGACGGGCCATACTCAAAAATGGGGAGTGCAATATTCTCAAATCGAGGATCTCTCAGCGGCGGTTGAAATTCCTGCAGGATATGTTCACGACGCTAGTGGATGCACAGTGGCGATGGACTTTATTAGTGTTTACGCTTTCCTTTATCCTGTCGTGGCTGGGCTTCGCTTTGATCTGGTGGCTCATATCGTTCACACACGGTGACTTAGAGCCAGACCATCTCCCGGGCATGCAGGAGTCTTCTAACTGGAAACCTTGTGTGTTCAACATATTCGACTTCACTTCGTGCTTCCTATTCAGTATTGAGACCCAACATACAATTGGTTATGGTTCACGTACCACCACAGAAGAATGTCCAGAAGCAATATTTATCATGTGTCTGCAAAGTATTGTGGGCGTTATGATACAAGCATTCATGGTGGGCATCGTTTTCGCGAAGATGACAAGGCCAAAACACAGAACGCAGACACTTCTGTTCTCGAAATATGCCGTAGTGTGCCAAAGAGATGGCGAGCTGTGCCTGATGTTCCGAGTGGGTGATCTTAGAAAGTCCCACATAATAGGCGCTAGTGTAAGAGCTCAGCTAATCCGATCTAGAAGAACCAAAGAAGGGGAAGTGTTATCCCACTACCAAACCGAACTGGAGTTGAACGCGGATGGTTGCGACAGTAATTTGTTCTTCATCTGGCCTATTACTATGGTGCACCGGATAAATAGGGAGAGTCCTTTCTACGGCATATCTGCAGCGGACGTCCTGCAGGAGCGTTTCGAGATAGTAGTGATCCTCGAGGGAACGATAGAGTCGACGGGACAGACGACGCAGGCCCGCTCCAGTTACACGACTAGTGAGATCATGTGGGGACACAGGTTCGTGCAACTAGTGATGTATAATCGTGAGCGGCAGGGGTACGAAGTGGATTACTCTAAATTCGACGAGACGACGCAAGTGGACACCCCACTGTGCTCCGCCAAGGAGTTGGATGAGTTCTACGGCAGCCAGGCTGATCGCAGATCTATTGGTGAGTTCCTTGTCAAAATTACTCGTGGTGGTTGGTTTCACGTGGGAAAGGTTGGTTAAGTGCTTTTTATCTGTTTTAACGCTTTTAATATTTCTTCTGAATTATCTATTAATAAGCTACAAATTATGTGTTTATATTAAAGTAATTTGTAAGTTATATATTTTGTAAATTATGCAATTTTGGATGAAATAATAACAATGTAATATAAATGCTGTGCTCTAATTAGTTATTACATGAGCATTGAGCAGTAACATTTATCTAGGGTCAACACACGACCAGCAGTCTTGTTTTCTACTTGACACGATAATGTCTAATTTATTACCTAAATGATTATGCACCGCAATGTATTGTGATTTTTTAACCTTTATTCACAATGGGTGCGTTGTAATAGATATAAAACTATTAGTGTAATTTGTGATAAATCTTAGTATCAAGTATGACGCAAAGAAGATTGTGCATAATCATATTTTACATACTTCATATCGTATATTTGAATTTTTTTTGGCAGAGACGAATAGCTCATACAAAAGAAAGTATTTGTGATACCTTATTTGTAAACGTTATCGAAATAATATGTGCGTGAGTAGGCGATGCTATAATTTCGATGAAAATGGTAATGCACACGATCAGCGTATAACAGTATTACTAATATTGCACGTGTATGTAACTTTATAAGGCTTATCGAAATATTGTATTTAATATATTTATTCCGCCTAAATAATGATTGTGCATGTAGTGTTTATATTTCATTTCTTAAACAAATATTTGAAAACTGAAGCCATTCTGCCTTACTTCCTTTACAATTTTTTATTTCAGTCCACTATTCATCTTAGAGTAATTTATAAAAAATTGCTTTTTAGACATTTTATGTCTATTGCACATTTTTTTCATAATATGCATTACCTTATGATAGGCTATCTTTCTCTATTGTATTTTATGACAATTACACTTACAAATCTAAAGGAAATATGTCTCTTAACATGTAAAACCAAGTGAATTCTGTAAGATAGTAATCAATGATTCTGTAACACAGTTCTGTAATGTACCTACTTGTATAACAATATATTATGCACATGTATATATATAGTTATTCATCAGTTAGAGCGTTCTCGTGATCGCTTGTCAAGCATGTCACACTTTATGTACAGTGCAAACTAATATCTCCTTACACATGCCTAAGGCTTAGTGGTAGATAAAGTCTGACGTTTGAAATTTACTGCCTCTTCCGTTAAATTGTAATTGTTCGTAGAAAGGATACGTGTATATTATATATTAAGATGAAATTTCACGCCTTAATTATACCGTGAAAAGAGTATGTAAGCAATAAGGAAATAATCCCAGCTAAAATATTGCCAAAAAAGGATTTAAAATTCAAAATAAGATATTAATTAAGCCAATATGGTCAACTTTATATTTTTTCATGACGACGCGACGCCGCGCTTAATGTAAATTAATTTTTTTTTTTTTAGCTCAATGTGTGTGGCCGCGGTCCAAGGAATCTCTGTCTTTTCTTCTCAATTCAGCTCCAATTAGTTATTCTCCCAGACCACCTTCCCTACAATGTCAAAGACCTGTCATGCACTTACGATCGTAGAAATATAATTTAAATCTCCATTGGCTCAATGCCATAATATGTGTAGTGATTAGTCCAAGAAAGAAACACGTGTGGACGGATTTTTGTCACATTGTGTAATCGCTATCCGGATGGACAAGAATTCCTTACTACAGGCACGTGTGTAAGATTTAGACTAATGAAGTTCTTCAGCCCCGAAAGTTGTAGAAAACAAAATGTTATTTTTACAAATAATAAAAACAAAATATTCTTCTTTGAAATAAACTTGCACAAGATGTTTTGATAAAGAAAATTTATATTTCTATATCAGTGTTCCTTTGAACAGCCTAATTCGATAAAAAAAGTTGTAATTATAAATAGGAATATAGTAATTGCCACAACAATCAGTATCGTTATTTTCCGAATCTCCGAGCGCTAATTTATGCGCCGAGTGATTTCATGCCGCGGCAATTATTTAAATAGCCACTCTTGTACGTGTTTTAACAATTATTATGTTCTCAAATATAACGCTAATAAACATTTAAGTAGGTGCTTTAACGTGTTAATTTGCATTTTTACCTAGAATGCTGTGGTGGTCATCCATTAAATATTCTTCAAATAAACCCAAGTCATATGTTTACTTGTGCTAGAATGACTAATTTCATATATATTTTGCTAACACATCATCATTATAAGCCTAATAGTGCTATGCATACCTTAATTCTCTATGTCTTCAACTTTTTTCGAATGGAGAGTTTCAATAATGGGAGAAATTTTAAAAAAATAACCTAGAGGAAGGTAAAGGATCTCTGAAACCCTAATTGGATAGAAAAATGTTTAAGCGGTTGTTATGAAGATAGATAAAATAAAGTAGTCATGTAAATCATATGACTGTACTGTTATTGTCTACATCGGATAGTATAGTTCAAAAACAAGGGGTCGGGCCCTTACTTTATATCCGTTTACCATAATTTTATCTGAGATTGTCGCCTTGATCTTCGGTCTGGACATTCAATTGATCTAACCTTAAGCGGATGATTTGGTTAGGGTTTTGGCTATGCTATGTATGGTACTATTTTAAGAACATTTATATATTTTCCAGATCTAGGTAAAGGCATACTTGGATTACAATACAAGTTCTATCTGTCTCTTTCTCTCTTTAGTTTACTCAATAATAATACAAGTTATTCCCGTCTTTCTCTTTTTAGTTTATATTAGATTAGCAATCCTCAGAACTTCAGGTTCGCTAAACGTTAAAAAGTTTTAGGTTTGACGACTATGATATGTGACTATTTCACTTTCGACGTCACACGGAAGTGATTTAACCAGTGACAAATAATGACCCAAATGTTTCTTATCCGTTAACAGTTATCAAATCTCGACAGGATGTACCATTTTGCCAATTTGTTTCCCCCTTTTTGATACAGGATACATTTTGTTTGTCGATGACCTGAGATCAGTTTAAATAACGGTTTCAAGTTCATACATCGTCCCATCACCTTCAATACTATATGTGAAGAGGCGTACGATTAATTTAATGGTTTCATTCTTTGCTTAAGCAGAAGTGATTTGAATAGCCGTTAGTTACTGCTCTTTGTTTATCCCTGTGTTCATTTACTTCAAATATCGCAACAATATTTTTATTTTATTAACTAAACTAATTCCAGTTTTCATAATATATCCGTAACTGTAATGTGATCCCGCATGTGCAAAACATAATATACACTAGTGATGTAACGAATGTTAGTTTTCTCACATTCGCGAATGCGAATGCGGATGCGAATATTCATATCTAACATTCGCGAATACGAATGCGAATGCGAATGTTGTTTTTCAAATTTGGCGCGCAACATTTCGGGCCAGCCATGTTTAAAACGAACATACACACAAAATTAATAAGCAATCCCAATCCCTATCTAAGGATCGATCCGGAAAATAGACCAATCAGAACACATCAAATGTGAGCGTGTCGGCAATAACTTGAGCCCATTGGTTTATTTTCGCGATCGATCTTTAGATAGAAACGAAGATCGTTTATTAACATCGGCCATTAGTCGAGCATGTCGAACCGGCCCGTGCTTTGACAGGTTGAATGAACAAATTTAGTAGTTACTAGCTTCTGCCCGCAAACTTCGTCTGCGTGAGTAACTTTATATGGAATTACCCATCCCGTCCCGTGCCGTCCCGTTATATCCCGCCTGTCCCATTTTATTCTCACTCAAGCCATGTGATCCCGTCCCATCCCATCCCTTTGAGTATAAAAAGTAACAAATATATCGGAATTCCTTCCTCTTCCCGCGGGAACATTTTTTTCGGGATAAAACGTAGCCTAAGTGCTAATCCAGGATGTCACTTACTTCCATACCAAATTTCATCGAAATCCGTTAAGCGGTTTCCGAGTTCACCACGCACAACCGCACAGACATACAAAAATTCTAACAATCATTATTTTTATTACGTCAATACAGACCCCTATATTCGTTTTTCTCGTTTATCTTCCATAGTTCAAAGAAACACCCTGTTTGTAAATAAGACATATACCAGTTTTTAAGTTGAACTTGTACCTATATAACTATAAAAACCGCATCTCATTTCGTGTCGTAGTTTTTGCGCGATGTGCAAGCAAACAAAAAAAAAACAACCTGTACGTAAATGAAACAATACCACTTTTAAAGTTGGATCTGCACCAATATAACTGTGAAAACTGCATCTCATTTCGTGTGGTAGTTTTTGAGTAATGTGCAAGCATACGAAAAGAAACACCCTGTATGTAAATTAAATATAAATCACTTTTTAAGTTGGACCGCACCAATATAACTGTGGAAACTGGATCTCATTTCGTGCGGTAGTTTTTGAGTAATGTGCAAGCAAACAAAAAGAAATATCCTGTACGTAAATGCAACATATACCAGTTTTTAAGTTGAACCTGCACCAATACAACTGTGAAAACCGCATCTCATTTGGTGCAGTATTTTTTGCGTGATGCGCAAGCAAACATACAGACAGACAGACAGACAAACAAAAATTCTAAAAAAGATTGTTTTGGTTTCTGTTGCTTTTATAAAGACCCCTCGTGTTGAAATTTCCTAAATATCTTCCATGTACAGACGTCGACCATTTATATTTTTATTATATATATGTATAGATTAAAGTCAAAGTTACTTTATTAAATATTGTTTTCTTAATAATTATTGTAAGGAAGAAATTGTAATTTTATTTACAAGTAGGTATTTATTATTTTGTTTTCTTGAGTATGTTTATTAATTGCATTGAAAAATAATTGAAAATGAAGGTTTTAAAAATATAACATTTTGGATATTAAATGATTAATTTTGGTTGATTATTTTTTATAACTGTAAATAGCATTTGGTTTTGTTAGAAAAAATAGAAGCTATAACTTAATAAGTACAGTCAAAAGACTTACGAGACGTAGATATTATCAATATTATAAATAATTTAAAAATACGCTAATTATAATAGTTGTATTATTTTTCCAGAATCATCAAAATTTGTATAAATTTCCTTTTTATTTGTCAAAAATATTCGCTTAACATTCGCTTCGTTTCTTGCGAATACGAATGCGAATGCGAATGCCAAAAAATATGCGAATATTCGCGATTCGCGAATGCGAATGCGAACATTCGTTACATCACTAATATACACTTTATTTGTGTCATATATTACGACGTATTATATTATTTGCATTGTAAATATGTAAAGAATAACACAATGGCAAATGCAATAAAGGAATTATAAAAAGATTACAATAAATTATGTTGCAAAGATGTCACCATAGCGAGTCGGAAGAATTTCTATGGTATGTAAAAGTCCGCCAACCCGCACTAGGCCAGCGTGGTGGACTATACGGTCTAATCCCTAATCGTTTTCCCGATTGTAGAGGAAGCCCGTTCCTTGCAGTTGGACGTGCATAAATATGGGCTGATACAATAATGTTGCAATGTTTTTAGTTAAATCATACCTTCAATAGTGTATTTTTTGTTCCAGTTTAGGATTTGAGTTACGATTTTATGATTAACTAGCTTCTGCCCGCAAACTTCGTCTGCGTGGTTAACTTTATTTAAAATCTCTTATCCCGTCCCGTCCCGCCCCGTTATATGCCGCCCGCCCCGATTCATTCTCACTTATGGAATGTAATCCAGTCCCATCCCATCCTTTTGAGTATAAAAAAGTAGCAAATATATCTGAATTCCTTCTTCATCCCACGGGAACACTAACCTTTTCGGGATAAAAAGTATCCTATGTTACTTCTAATACCTCCAATAATATGTGTACAAGGTTTCGTGAGAATCGGTTTAGTAGTTTTCGCGTGAAAGCGTAACAAACAAACGGACATTTACATTTATAATATTAGTATAGATTCAAATGACTTCAACTTAAGCTAAATTATCGAAATGTAAATAATGAATGTTTTAAGTAAAAAAACTTACTTAGTAATTAAGAATTATAACATAAGAATGAAATTAATGTAAAATGCAGTACATTTCAGACTTGATGAGACATATTATCATATTTTATCTCGTAGTTTAGTAGGGATTAGTCAGACGAATTTTTCTTGTCTTATCTTACAGAACCGATGTAATTGACCTTAAAAGACCATTCTCAAAACAGCTATTCATCATTTACAACAGGATTTAACGTACCGACTTGATGTTTGATGTACACATAATATGCTATTTTAAGATAGGCATTATGGTGTGATTAAAAAGTAATGTGTACGAAGAAGAAAAATTTAAGTTTGTAGTAAAATGTACTAACATGTTGAATAAAATATTATGTATTGTAATTAAAAGACAGAAGTTCATATAGGTATTTATTTTATAATTTTCTGCATATTTGGTAATTATTGATGTTAACACTGCAGTCAACGTTATTTACACACTTAGTTACTATTATTGTTAAAGATTTAAATAGTAATCAATGTAATTAACAATAAACAATATTTTCGTAATTTTATAAAAAATAATGTGTAATTATTTTTTTTATCAAGTAAAAGTAAAGTAAATATAGTGATTCAAATCTATATTTTTTTTATAATGGGAAATATATTTAAAATATGTGCCATGTAGTGGGTGAAATTGAACACAATCGAGTAGCAAAGTACAGGATTACGAAGATATTTAATTCTCTTTGTCCCTATTTTTCTTTGCATAAAAAGTAATTTTCAAAGAAAATTGATATTAAATTTTTAGTTATTTATTTTATTTTTGGTTTTAAATTGTTACAATAAATGTTTGTTTGGCTCAATTTCACCAAGTCTATTAAGATTTTTAATTCATGGAATACGTTTACATTTATACCTACCTACATATTTTGTGTTTTATTTTTACTTTTGCTTTGTTGTAAATGTGTTTGTGATGTGACACAGAGAGCACGGAACACCAGCAAATGATCCTGAAGTTGCCAGACCGGACGCCCGTGGAGATCCAGGCCGACCACATGGATGGAGACTACACTGTCACGTTATAAACATTTATGCTCCTCAAATATCCGTAAATACGAATAAATCGGGAGAGCTGGGCCTTTTTTATATGAAAGCAATGTAAACTACGAAAATCTTTTTTAAATATTTTTTCGGTAGTTTAAATGGAATTTAATTAAAAACGAGAAACTAGCGCCATCTAGTAATTGTGCCTGTTGTTTGTTTTGAGCGGCCATCTTTCCCATACAGCCAATTCTGGCGTTCATAACCTAACATTTTTTGTAATGTAGTAATTTTATGTACAAAACTTGTACAATTAGCTAGAATTCCCGCGTCACTAGTCAACGTATATAGCATAAAGCGCAGAATCTCACAATAGAGTTATAAAATATCTCCACGAGGTTGTGCGATAAACATTCCAATGTTATTTTAAATGAAAATCTATATAAGAATATACAAATATTTTTTAGTGATAAGTGAAAATTGCTTTGCAATGAATCTCCGCTTTAATGTTTATCAATTTTGTGATAATTTTCTTTTCGTATATGTTTAGATGTTTTAAAGGAACTTGTATTATGAGAGCTATATGTAGGTCAATGCGCATATCATGTGATTTCGTTTTGTTGAGTTGTAAATATTGAATGAATAATTATTTATGTTGTGACGTTGATTTGTGTTTCATTTGTTTCCTTTAGGCCGTCCGCATACTACGCCGTAGTGTCGTAGCGATCTTATTTATTGTAACTTGCTACAGAAAAGCGGTAGAGCGTAGTTTGCGGACTGCCTCCTTTACCTATGTAATAATATTCTATTTGTGTTTGTTACGTCATTGTGATGGAGCTGTGTTGTGCTGTGACGTCATCAGTTTCATGTTTGCTATCTAAGACACGGGTAATGGATGTAATGGTGAGTAAACAGATAAATAAATAAATAAATAATTACACCCAATATTCACATACATAGTCCTGACCCCACATTAAGATCGCGTCTTGTGTCGTGGGTATCAGAAACTACGTGATACTTTTTGGTCTCACAAACACCCAGAACCGGAACAAATACCTGTTAATCACTCAAATATTTGTCTCGGTGCGGGGACCGAACCCGCCGTATTACGCTTTACAGCCGGCGTCTAACCAACTGCGCCACAGAGGCTGTCTGTACATAAAATTGCTACTTTCTCGAAAAAATAAAAAAATGTTAAACAGTTACATTAGTTAGGGCAAGCGTGCATTCGCTGTAAATGCAATCCTGGGTTCGATTCCTAAGTATATCAGAACGGTTGGCATATAAGTTTTGCTTCGCAATGCATTATTTCTGTAGTATGCGAAACCACTACAACAAGTATTCAACCAAACGATAAACAATACTAAATAAAAACACCTAATCAAGAAACAAATAACATTGCAAAAACATTTTCAACAAATAAATTGATTTTCCAGACAAGAAAATGATAAAGATGAACAATAAAACGTATTTTATTGGAGTTCGAATTAAATTATCGATTATAAAGAAATCAAGATAAATGTAAATACAATCTGTATAATCGGCATTCCACACAAGGTTATCAATATGAGTAATGCAAACCAGGGCGTAATGCGTATGCTCATTTCCATTCCTTGAACAACGTAAAATGCACTCTTGACTGTCCAAATCACTTACACGTCGATCTGTCCCGGTATATTAAAGTGTGAATTTGGTAAAGTAGTTTATCATCATTATCATCATCAGCCCGTTGCAGTCCACTGCTGGACATAGACCTCTCCCAAAGTACGCCAAAGAGCCCGGTCTTGTGCAAATCGTCCCGCCATTTGGCCAGAGGTCGTCCCAAGCGATGTTTGCCAAGATGCGGTCTCTAGCAGTTTATGAATGGTCATATTCATTGTTTCGGCGAAATGACAATTATTTGCAAATAAATAACTGTCTGACCTAGGAACCCACGGAACATAGTTCCTTAATAGACTGATCTCGCTAAAAATGATTTTCTTATTATTTACTGTAATTGAGGAACTCATATGATGACTTATTTGGAAGGATAATTTCAGCTTATAAAGTACGTGAGGTTTTCTTTTTCCACAATACGAGTATAACCGAAGCAAACGAGCAAGTTCACTGAAAAATCGATAAATCAGAAGATCAACAATAAAATTGACTGGTAATTATAATTAATTTTACTCGATTCCAGGATACTTGGGCACCGGATCGCCACTTTCAGAAGACGTGATGTACAGAACCTCCCTTAACTCTCAAGGAACACCCAGTTCTCCCCTACTCAATATATCCGACCGCCTAGTGGCCGACGCTATTAGACGAGCAAGCCTCACCAACCGACCAATCACAGTCAAGTACCCTCCAGACTATTTCAACAACCCTGAAGAACAGTCCTCATCGTCAAGCGAGGAGGAAAAAGAAAAATATAAAAAGATGTCGAAGAAAAACATAGATAAGGTTTAGTTAAATACGTCTTTTAAATTATTTAATGTTAAGACGAATTTATTCCTTAATTATTAAAATAAAATTATTATATTAAATTGTGTAATAAAATGTGATAAAAATAAAGATGGTTGTACAGTCAACTAGCGCCACCTATTGTTGAGTAGGAACGTTATTATGTAAGGAAAATGTGTCGTATAAGGAAAATCTATATTATATTTATTTTAAAGAGAGTGAGTTTTTATCCATGGATAATTCTTTGTAGATACTTTACAATCACTAGCATCAATATTAGCAAATTTAAAAACTATAGAAACAGGAAATATGAGATTAGTACCGCCGAAACACATTCAAAGACTACCCCGGTGACGCAGTTGTACTACCGACTACGGTACGATTAAATCACTGAGGTCTTGGGTTCGAATCCCGGGTCAGAAAATGTCGTATTGGATTTCTCTATCTATTACTATAATTATGTATGTTTATACAGCGTATATATATCAAGACCGCGACCGAAAACGAAGCCAGGTGGTAGTATTAGTGACTTCAGAAACAATGCAATTAAAAATTTCGCAAATAAAATCGACAACTTTTTTTTTGTAATTTTTTACTTATCGTCGTGTTTGGGTGATAAATACATAGTTTTCCTAAAACAATGATGCAGACCTTTTTATTTTTCATCACTCAATGGTACGTAAGGGTTTAATTTATTATTTTCGCAAAAACTAAGATTTTACCACCCAAACAAGATGATTTTTAAAAAGTTCTAAAAAAATATCTGTCGCTGTTTTGGTGAAATTTTTATTTGCGTCGTGTCTGTAACCACTAAAACTACCACCTGGCTTCGTTTTCGGTCGCGGTCTTGAGATACCCTGTATAGTTTATAAGAGATAAACTTCCGGAATGATAAAAACTCATAGTAGATCGCCCCATCCAACAATCAAGTCATTGAACTTTGAGTTCCTAGCATATTTAAACTGTGACTAGAAAAAATGTGTAAACAAATATTAATTAATGTTTCAATCACAGAAAAATCCTAAGTTTTTATAAAACTACATACAGTGCACTTGATGGTACGTAAACAATGCAAAAATAAAAAAAATAGGCTTCCTTTTTTAATGATCTAGTATAGAAATGCGATAGAAAAAAATGGTGTGTATGCATTTCACACACCGTCGCCCTAGTACTTTTTGTGTCTCTTTTTGGTGTCGTTTTTACGTTTCATCGGATTACTAAATGACAACGGTGCTAAAAAAAATCACTTCAATATTTACAAGGTATTGGTGCGACGGAGAAAACTGAATATAAAACATCTTGCAGACTGCCATCTATTGCAGTGATGTTATTTTCAAGAGTTTTAGAATGATCACCGTCTGTTGTTAAACACATTATTCTAGCGCAGTGATCGGCAGTAAAGCTGTTATCAACCGAATTCCGAGGTCGTTGGCTTATCAACAGGTAAATAAAACTCGTGTATTCATGAATTACATTTACTTTATGTGGTTATAGTTTGTCAGTTTTGCCATAACAATGTGTCTGTGGCGCCCGCGCCGCGTCTAACCCTTTCTAATCTTTGCTAAACTCCACCGGTTCTCAACCTTTATACAAAACAAACACAAATAGTCAATACAAAATATTTATTTTCTGATTGGCATTTACATATATAGGGGACAAAGATTGAGAATGGATGGCAGAGGCAAAGGAATGATACAATGTATTTCATGTGACGAACAATTACAGTTCGCTTGTACAATTTTATAGGATATAAAATTATCAGACTATTTCACAAGCATTAGTATCACTAACACTTATTTATATTTACTATATAAATATTAAATCTTAGTTCTACACATACATATGTGCTTTTTGTTAAGCCGACAATAATTTAAGTCCGCGCTTACATTAAGTACTTTGACAATACATATTGTATATATGTATGAATAAATTTGTACATTTTTATATTAATATAAAGCAGGCACTAAGCTTGTACATCTCCTCAACACATTTTGGTCTAGTATACAAATAATTTTGGATCAAATCCAATAAGCGCATATTGAGATATCTTACTTAAATTGGTCTCATTTTTGGACTTTCGAGGATCAAAATTTTTATATATTTCGCTAATCGTTTCGCCTCTAGTTTGACTTGTGACGAAACTAAAGATATCGCCTATAAAATTCGCGGAGACAAATAGGTTTTAAAGCTTCGACGCTGAGACTTACTTGTACAAACTAAACTTCTTTAGATTAGGGAGAGTCAAAATCATGCTATCCCTTTCACATTCTATCTGATTAAAGAGGACAACATGATATTTGATTCTCAACATTTCTAAACAAAGTTTCGTTTGTACAAGTGGGCCTAAGTCGGTGAGTATACAGTCCCCGCCGTCTAGAATGACTAATATTAACTAAATAAATACTTGGTCTAAATACAACCCTATCTGGTACATTGATGTCGCTGAATGTAACAGAGGACAGTACACAAGCTGCTTATTAAATAGAACAAAAATCACACTTGATATAGAAATATCTTACATAAAAATTTGGCACATCAAATCTTTTAGACAAGGTTAATTCAAAATATTACTCAAGAAGGGTTAATTTTGTTTTTTTTTTATCTCTTTTTTATTTTCCTGTTAATACCTAGGCAGTAAATCAGCAGCGTCATTACGCTGCCGATATAATTTACACTAACGCTAGTTAGAATAAAACATTTTTTCTTAAAATTAAGAAAAATACATCAAAAACTATAACCAAATGCAAACTTCTGTTCTACTCAACAAGCAACGTGTTTACAGGACAAAATGTATGGAATTCACTACTCCAATCGGACATTCTCTAATTCGCTACAGTTGAACCTGACGTGCGGCTTCACTTGATGAGCAGTGAGATGGTGCGACACTGAGAGGTGGTGAGAGTCTATGAGATGGTGAGAGACCGAGAGATGGTGAGCGGATGGGTTGAGGTCTCTCAGTGGGCGTCAGGCGGGCTCCGAGTCGGCAGACGTCACAAGGATGGGGATCACTGGAGTCTTCTCTATGTAGTTCTCACTTGGAGACCTAGAAATATGCAATTTTATATTGTATTGCAGAATAAAACTGAACTTTGGGTGGCAAAAGTTATTTCGAAACTTCGTGGACAGATAGCAACAACATATTTTCAGACAGATGACAGTTTCCAAACAATTATGAAATTTGATTTTAATAAATATGGTTAGTACAATAAGAAACTGCGTAGTGTACTAAGAAATGTAAATTTTCGTAATAAAAATATTAACTAGAATAATCAACCTTCAAGCTAAATTATGGCAATAAAACCGCACACTCACTTCTTCATTTTATTAAGTTCTTCGATTCTATGATCATGGCCATTGCCCGCATGGCCGATGCCATTCGGGGTCAGGCCATGAACCTTCTTCATGCTAGCGTGACTGTGGCTTCTATGTATATGGTTATCCTTCACATGATTCGTTTCTACTTGGTTCTTGTGGTCTCCGTTCTCGACGGCTAAGTGCGTGTGGCTCTGGTTCCTCGACTTCTCGTTGATGTGTTGAATGAAGTTGTTCTGGGCCATGAGTCTGTTCTCGCGGGCCCGGGCCTCAGGGATTTTGATCTCGATGTGCTCGTCCAAGGACATGGAGTCGACGGAGCTCAGGTCTAGCGTCTCGTTTGAGAAGGTCTTCGGGATGGTGCCGAGCATGCGATCTGTGGATGGTAGCATTATTGAATTAAAAACAAATTACTTTTTCTAGCAGAAGAAGTAAGCGATCTCGAGGTTCATCTGGTAGTATGTGATCACCGCCGCCCACTAATAAGTATAATAATAATTTCCAAGAAAAAATTAGAGTAAAAATTGCAAAGTCACCAGTTAAAGCAAATTGAAATCAGAGATAATTTTTCTACAATAAAAAATGTTCGTTGCAATAAAACAATAAAATGTTTAGGTACTATCAAATAACTTAAAGTATCTAGTAAAATAAAAATTCCATATCAAATTAAGGTCATTAAAAATATGAGGAAAAATATCTGAGAAATAGACTCACCTAGTTTCTGAGAGGTTGATACAGTGGCTCGCAGTTCGTCCAGTTGTTTAGCTGAGCACAGCGGAGTGTCCACTTCATAAGTGTTGTTAAACCTTGTGTAGTCAACCTGGAAATAAATGTTATTCCTTATGAATAAGTTACAAATAAATAAATAAAATAAATGCACCCACCAGTCCCACACAATAATATCGTGTCTTGTGTCATGGGTATCAGGAACTACGAGACACTTTTCGGTCTCACAAACACCCAGACCCCAAAACAAATACTTGTGGTTCACACAAACATTTGTCTCGGAGCGGGGATCAAGCCCGAGGCCTCTCGTTTCTCAGCCGGCGTCTAACCAACTGCACCACGAGGTTAAAACGAAGTTAAAAATATATTATAGTTTTTTTTTTAAATAACAGCTTATTAGACTATTTGATAAACGATAAATAAATAAAGATATATGTTAATTATTTTGGAACAACTATATCATGAGCATTGATAATTAATTATAATATAATTAATTATTTATTATAATTGAGCTTTTTACTAATCTTGACAATTATAAACTTCCACACACTATATATCTTCTATTCCACGACTGCTTATTTTGAACAACGAATTTAATTATTTTTTTCATTCTAACAGTGTCTTTATAAGTTTAATGAGTAGGCTTTTTAAGTAGAGCTGAAACTAATTATAAAACGGAAAGCAGCATAGGAAAGTTACTGCGACCGTGTTTTATCAAGAGGCCACGTATTTACAAACAATATGATTTATTAGTCTATTTTTTCTACGGACAGGATAACATAAATTTTCCACTGCACATTAATTATTTGTAAACAATATTGATAGAACTGTACGTCAAAGGATCGAATAAAAAATAATTCATAAATTAAGTTAAGCGATTAAGATATTGTGTCATTTTACATCAACTTTACGTCAGCAATAACTTATTTTGTCATGATAATTGTATACATACATATTAAACATTATAAGCTACAAAACTCGAAGTACAAAATAGTTGAATTGTTCATTTTGACACCGACTTTATGGCATTTATATAGAAATATCTGACATGGTTTGAAAATATAATAAACAAAGTAACAAAATGGTATAATTTTGTTAGATTTTAATCTCTACGTCTTAAAACAATCATTCCCGCATTTAATTAGTACCATTGTATTTGATTACACGTAAGATATATTAATCATACAAACTTGCTCAGACATAGACATATTATAAGACATATCTGATTGAAATCTCCATACTTTTTACGGCTGTGATGTCATCGATGTAAGAGACAGATAGCATGTGGTGATAAGCGAATGGGCCCGGTGTCAAGAGCATGGAGTAAACGTCTCCTAAACGTGCGCAATATGTCATATGCTTTGTATCTTTGCCAATTTATATTTTCAAGAATACATATTAGTACACCGGCGCCCGACTTCTTGTGGACTTTTCACCTCGCTATTGATCAAGAATTAAGAGGAATTGTGCTCAGTTTCAAATTTTTGGCAACATTTTTTTGTAATGATGATGGACGCTTTTGTGTTTTAATTGTTATTTGTAAAATGAATTTTGAATGGGACAAAGTTGAGTTTGTGGATACAAAACTGGAGTCTTTTTAGAAATACAGAAGAAGTAGCTCTAAAAAAAAGCAGTAACGGCTTAAAGAAAGTTCAAAGAATTTTATTTTACTTTGAAAGTCTTGTGAAGTCATAAAAATGTTATTACCAATCTTAGTTTTTATTAGTAATGCTTCGATGGCCAAAGCATTGAACATTTTAATAGCTTTATAACGGATGGTTAAAATTGATTTGTTTCGAATATTATTTTATAATATTATGTTTAAAGATGCTGGGTTTCGCTTGCAAATCCACATGGCGATAAATTTAGGACATATTAGTTAGTAAATAGGACAAGACTACTATAAATTTAATGTGAAATTAATCTTACCTCGTATTCCCCAGTATCCTTCCTAAACGACACCATAGTCTCGAAACGATGTCCCCAAAGAATTTCCGAAGGCAGGAAGCTGCTTCGTGCCTGCGTGGTCATTCCCGTCGACTCGATCACACCCTCTGCAATGTTTACAAAGGAAATTAAATTATACAGATATGAGATAACCTATAATAAAACCACCGAAGCGTGAACATAAACAGCGGTGTCAAGGAAACTTTTAAGATAACAGAGTATTTATACAGAGGTGGTGTAAGGTCAATCTGTGTCACTACAACAAAACACTGATTACGGAATTGAGGTAATTTAGAATCGTTGATTGTTTGCATGTATTTTTTAGATGTAAGTCCGCCAACCCGCACTAGGCCAGCGTGGTGGACTATATGGCCTAACCACTCTCAATCGATTCTCTCGATTGTAGAGTAGGCCCGTGCCCTGCAGTGGGACGTATATGGGCTGATATAGATAGATAGATAGATTTTTTTGATCTTTGTAATTTTGTATTGGAGTTTCTGATTTTATTTATTTTTATTGTACCTACTCCGGGTAAAATGGAACAACCAACTCGCTTTCACCTACGTCAGTTTTTTAATGAAAGATACATTATTGCCCTCCATTATATCCTTAAGTGTTAAATATTTTTATCGTAAAGTTGTACTTGCTTATTCAAATGGCAAAAGCAGACTGGTAAAATCAGAGTATGTGATCGTCACCGCCCATGAATATATAGAAAATAGAGTTGTTCGCATAATATGAAAAACAGTAGAAAAGCTATTTCACATTGGAGAACACTTAGACATGGCACCAGCCCGGTCAACACATATAATTCAGATAATGGACGAAAACGACTTTTACTGCGACTTAATCTTATTGATTTACGCTTTCCAACAAATGTACAATGCTTAAAAACACCAATACGTGCATGTATTAACATTACAGCTCGGAATTATAGCGCTTTCTATATGCAAAGTCCAGGGCAAACTACCAAAACACCGCTCTGATTTGCCAAGACGTGAAAACGACGCTGTAAGAAAACAACTGCATGAGAAATCAGGCTAATGCACGTGTTCGTACAAATTAATTGTGCTGGAGGTTACGACTAAAATTCATGGGTTTATTCTTATTCTTATTAAGGCAAGTACAATGTCATTCTAATAGATGTCTAATAGATGTGAACTGTGGTCATCTCGCAGCGATTGACAAAATTATGAAGGTACAACTTGAAAGAGGACACACACATGAACAGGGTACCATAGCAGGTCTTCTATCATCGTATAGGGTAGTAGCTACATATGTCAATACGAATATCATATTAGAAAATGGAAAAATGATGGTCAATAGAACATTTTAAGACGGTGTAGAGGCTAGTATCGCTATGGGCTTATCTAACGTTAATGGGGCTCAATTTGCTCTGATTGCTGAGTGACGTGTTCGTGTTTGATATTATTTAAGCTTGGCTGACTTTTTGTTGTCATGTACAATTGTTTTAATTGATTTTTGAGTGGCAGCTCCAATAATGTATAGTTTGGGAGTAGTAAATTTAACTTTGAAAGCAATATTATGTATGCGGCAGGAAGTAACCCTATGTGTATCAGCACCATAATCATCATCATCATTATTAGTCGTTAGTTAAGGCCACGGCTAGACTTATACCTTGTTCATACCATGCCATTGTATCTTTGGTTTACTAAGTCAACATCTGCTGGCTAATTTATATAGCTAGCAGGAAATACTACAAATGCCTAAGCATTTGCTTTTGATTGTCTCGTGTTGACATAGGAATGTATTTGCAATGTTAATTTAGAAGCACATCGTTATTAGCAACTTAGGAATTTTCAAGTTGAAGGTCAGGATATATATTTGATTTAATTATAATAAAATAATATTTGAAAAATTCCAGCATTCCGTATTAATTCAATGTTTGTGAACAATTTACATATGCGCATATTTAGTTTAATTAAAGGCACATACATTATTATAAATATTATAGTACGAAGAAATATGTTTATATAAGTTATATTCTCTTATAAAATACAATATTTACATATACTATACTTATTGTAATAGATTCTTAGTGATGCAAACCAACTGTTTCAACTCTACAATTATTCAATTCTTATTTATTTAAAGGTTGTCCAGCAGAAATCAGTAATAATTACAATATAAGACTGTACATAGTACAATATATTTTATATATTGATTTACTGATGATACTGATGATATAATAGTATTTCATATAAAGTTCATAGCTGCAGCCCACAATATATGGTTTTATAAGGAGAGTTAGGCTTTAGATGAAATACGCTGGCAAAACTCAGAAGCATTTTATGAGAAAATGATAATTATATCAGGATTTTTAACAACCTATAATGTTTAAAAAGCAGCTCAAACCCGTTGACTTTGTTAAACTTTATATACTGGGATCAGTGGTTTATGATAAGGCATTTATAAAGCACGATAACGGTAGCACAATGTATGATAAGGATACAATAAAAACTATTACTATATTAAGCTGACGTTGGAGGATATCCAGCGACTAACCTCAAATTACTTAAAATCGTAAAGTCGAAAGAAGAGGTAAAGAATTTGAGAAAGCGCAATAGTCAGATAGTCATAATTTCATGAAAACCGTAGAGTCTCCAGAAAGGGTAAGGAAATCGAGATACCCCAGTAGGAGGATAATCATAATATGACTTACCCAACATAACAACGATCTCAAATCTCTCCCGGAGCATGTCAGAAGCGGAGAGGTTGTACAACGGTGACTTCTCATTAATCTTGTGGACGATGGTCATGGGCCAGATAAACATCAGCCTGTCCTCTTCACCGTCGGCCCCTACTTTCAACTCCTGCTGGTAGAACGGCAACACCTCACCTTCCCTCGTAATCTATGGGAGTTAAATAGTTCATTATACTTAAGCCCGTTGTAGTTATTACTATATACTGAATATTAGTTATCTATCGACTAGAGATTTAAAAATATTTTTGGAAGATTTCGTACTTTTAATAGAGAGTTAACTCAAAAGCAATCCGGTCGCCTGATTTTAAAATTTTGTTGCTAACAAATATAAGATATCTTAGCTCCATTACTAGTTCATAGTTAGTGTTAAATGTACCTTTTGTTATTTTACGCTAATATACTGTAATTTTATCATCCAAATTGAAGTTATAATTGTCAATAATATGATTCAGTTATGGAATTGACAGCTATTGAAAAATTGTATTTATTTCGTAGGCAAAAGAATTCATTTTTAATTTTAAGATCTCTAGTCTTTTTAAAGCAATGATTGTTAGGCACATGTTATTAGCTACATAATATTTCAACGGTTATACAAACACGGATCTTTACAACATAATATAACAATATGCACGTGTGTTGTTAATAAAATACAAAACATGGGTTAATGGATATGAAGCAACGTGTTTTATAGTTCAACGCGTGCGTTTCACTTAATAAAGGAAATATAAAATATCGGCGAAGCTGATATCAAGAATCCATGCACTTTCAGCTACTTGAATTGACCATTAATACGTGAACCGCTTAGCTAAGTAAAAATAAGGAAGGAAATGTCAGTCTTTGCATGCAACTTATGAATTTTCTCGACAATTCATCAAACTTTACGATGACATAATGGACCATCAACACGCTTGTTATTTTTCTAACGTTCAATAAGACTTTATAAATGTTATTTACAGCACTTCAATCAGCCATAATACTTTAAACGACGTCGTTGCTACTTATGGCGAGTCACGTGGAATCACAATGGTCAATTCATGTAGAACGTAACTGGAGTTACGAGCAATAAAAATAATTGAAGCTTGTATAAACAGAGAAAGCATACGTTTGGAAAATATACAGCATTACTACAATAACAAGCAAAGTTAAAATGTTAAGAGTCCATAGATGGGTCAGTTAAAAACAAAAATTACAAAAATGCTCACAAGCATTATTTATCAGATATTGGATGCACATTCACGTTAAAATACGATGCAATACAATTTATTTACAATGCAATACCTTTTTACGAATGAGCTGAGCGCGAACGTGCGCTTCCAAAATGTGCGACTTCCGAATGTCCCCGACGCGGAATAGGAGACAATATTCCCCATCCCTCAAACAAATCACCGCGTTCCTGGAGAACAGGAGCGTGGTGTTACGCTTTTTGGCCCTCGCCAACTTCGCGAATATAAGACCCACCTATGGACAAGACAGAAAAAAAACGTTTTGAAATAAATTCCAAAACCGTGGGTGTCCGAATCTAAAAGAATCGGATCCTTCTGCCTATCTCCTCCTAGATTCCGACACCCGCAAGTTAGAGAGTGGAGTCAGTGCGAACTCTAGTTAGACGGATTGTATGCGTGCTGACTGAAATCCCCAATCACTAACCAGTCTCCGTTTTGTCGAGATATAATACCTTGCGGCGGATAATCTGTGCTCTTATATGGGCTTCGACTATATGTGATTTCCTCATATCTCCGACACGGAACATCAGGCATAGTTGGCCGTCCCGCAAGCAAATCACGGCGTTCCTCGAGTAGAGCAGAGTTTGGGCACGTTTTTTTGGTCTAGAAAGTTTTGCGAACACGATTCCCACCTAAAATTAAATGTTTGTTTGCTACACTACTGGACGGGAAGAAAACAGAAAATGGCGGATGATTAACCGTGAAGTCGTAAATCTAAAGGAAAAATATAAAGCATCTGCAAACTCAATTCGGTTTAAGTTTGTTATTTTTAGGCTAATAACACTTTACTAGCTTAGACAGTTTTCATGACTATCTTTAATTTTATTTACAAAAAATATAGAATAAACCATGGAGTGGGATCTTTTGCTTCGCAATTATTTTTCAGAGAACATCTGGCTGGATCTTATAGTACGTTACGTTAATACATTTGGCTCCATTCCAAATGTATTTTCATATTAAATTATCATATTAGCTTTGAAGCAGGAAGGTTTTTCTGAGTAACGTATAATACAACCCGCTTAACGTAAATTTTATTGAATATTGTTTCTGTAACATAACACTGCAATATGTTTGTGGGTACATCATTACGAACAGTTCCTCTTTATAGCAGTCAAGGCAATGCTATGGATAAAATTAATGGTGAAATGACGGATACTAAACAGATCATTAGGCACAGCTACCGTGTCTAAATACGTCTGTAACCTTTAAAACCATTTGGGCCTCTTAATTGGCCAAACCAGTAACTGAACACTTGAAAAATTTATGTAATGTTCAACGTTTATAAAATTGTTGATGTTTTATTTTACAATCTCAATCATGTTTTATGGGCTGTAAAACGTTAATCTGACATTGAATAAACATACATCAATTTGTTGCATTGCTTAATTGTTCTATCCATTACTCATTTAAATTATTGAGTGTTTTAAATGTACCATCATAATTTGCAAGTAATGTATTCTTTTCATCACAATAAGTGCGTTCCGATATAATTACACATAAAAAACGACACTGTAACATGCCATATAAAAATAGATCTCACCATGAAAGCCTGAATAAAGACTCCGACAATACTTTGTATGCACATAACGAATATAGCCTCTGGACATTCTTCATTAGTTGTTCTGGATCCATAGCCAATTGTGTGTTGAGTTTCCACGGAGAAGAGGAAGCAGCCGGTAAAGGAGTTGACGTTGTTGAGGCAGGGGATGAAGGTGGTATTTTCGTTGGGTGGGGGTGGGGTGAGATCTCCGTGGGTGAAGATGATGAGCCACCAGATGAGGGCGAACATGAGCCAGGAGAGGATGAAGGAGAGCGCGAAGACCAGCAGCGTCCAGCGCCACTGCGCGTCTACGAGCGTGGTGAAGATGTCCTGAAGGTATCGGCGCCTGCGCTTGGCCACGTTCCATTGGACGACGTTGCAGTCTCCGTGCTTAAAGATGACGCGCTTCCTCACGCGCCGCGCTGCGTAACGGGCTTGACGGTATCTGGAATGCAAAGAAAATAAAGTTTAAAATATTATAATTAAAATCTTTACAGGGAAAAAGTTGATAACAGCTGGTAAAATTGGTGAAATAGTATAGGCGTTAAAATACAAGTTTTTTTTTTAAAGTATTTATTCATACATATTTTACTGGTCGAACTATTAATATAGTCATATGAACTATACGTCGAAGTATATCCAGTTAATGACTAAAGGTATGACTGTTTTATATATCCGCCCCTATACGCCCACAGATAAGCACAGGTTTTCTCTCCAATCGAGAGTTCAGAGGGTTTGAGCTATTTGTATAGGTCTGCCACAGTGGCCTATTAGGGGCGAACTTCACGTACCACAGAATTCTTGTTATAACTTCAAAAGTACGCAGGTTTCCTAACAATGTTCCCTAAAGTGCGATAATTGCCTAACAATGACTGCGAAATGTTAGCGGCGTGTCTTAGGATCTGAATCCACGGGCCACGGCCATCTCGGCACTTATTACTGCTGGTTTCCATAGAAATCCTTGGGAGAGACCTTTGGTGTAGGTAGCTTTATTATAATAATAAAAAATAATAAAACCTTGTGAATCACTTTTTATGGCGAGTATGAATACAATATTGTAGCATACTGTAAATATTAGCATTTTTTGCATTTTCCGATAGCCTATGCCAAAATTGACGATGATTGATGTGTTAAAGTAAACGATGTAAAACACACGATTTCGGTAGAATATTGTATGTTCATTTCATTTGTACTGATATACTAACGGATAATATGACATCAGTATTCGATTTAATGCAAATAGTCTCAAATTACGGTCTTTACGGTAACATTAGCGATTTTTTATGTAAACATCGTTTGTTATGTTGAAGTGGTATCTGCCGCACCGACGTGCATGATTTTGTTTGTACATACTTATATTTTACTAAAATACAGACAACTTTGTATAGTAAAAATCTATATGATTTCACATGTTCAAAACAACACATATCCACACATACTAAAAATCTTACAATATTTGATAAACCTATACCGACTACACTTTGTATGAACAAAAACGTATTTAAATGAGTTCTATTTATTCGTTCCTGCATAGAAAATAATTATTCTACTAGTTTAGAGTGCTCTAGAAAATTTATGCTAAATGTTTCCATAAATAATCGAGGAAATAGAAGTAATTATTAACTAAGGTAAAAGTAACGTTTAATGGTCCAATGTCATCTATCTTTACGGATTGTGTTATAAAATTTGCTTGACTATTGTTAAAAGTCAGTTTTTCCATTGACTGATATGTTTTTAATTAACGATAACTACGATTATATTTTATTTTAAATGATTATATTTATTTTTTATAAAATTCATTTATGAAGCATAGGTATCAATACATATAAAAAAAATCATCAATAAATATTAATTTCTGATCCAAGCTTGTAAACAATGTATAAAAGTAAATAAACATTTGTATAATGAGAAGCAATTTAATTACAGTATTTACTAAGAAATAAGCTTTGTACCTGATGTTAGCACTCCGGGAAGCAAACAACATTTGCGTCAACACACATAAATTGCATTTACTTAGAATCAAATCCTGTTTCCAACGATCCATCTAACTGCGACTAAACAAATTACTATTTGTAAAAAAACACTAAACGATTATTACTCCATCAACAAGTCTAAACATAAACATCTTTTTTATTATCCACCGTAAGAAAATGTGAAGAGTTTTAATGAATTTATCAGATGGCGTCGACAGTCAATATCAGTGTACAAGGAATATGTGACTCTGTAAAACACAGCTCCCAGTGTATCCAGTGTATAACACCATTGTGATAATATAGGTGTTTCGCGATTGAAAAATTAGCTATCACTCCATACACTTAGTGTGTAAACCATCACTTACCACCCCGAGTGACCACTCAGTGTTATCTGTGAAAGCTTTTTGTATTGAAATGTATTTTATCTGGTACAAATTATGAGGCGACGTAGGACGGTCCTATATGATTCGCGGTTTTTATTAACTGGTTGACGTCATGGGTTAGTTCGCTCGTCTACGTCTTAATTCGGGAACTTGAAGTGTCGAACGTCACCGCTTATGTCTATTATAATATCGGCTCTTATTTCAATACGCCGAAATCATCTATTTATACGTGGAAGAATTTCTTGTGTTTTAGTATAAAAATATTCATTATTTATATTTAAACGTTATGTCTACATAGCAGACGCACATTTTTAATCCGCTTCCATGACAATCAAAATGCTAATACTTAAGCATGCCGAGCAATTAATTTTTCTCTGGATTGCGTCATTTCTGTCGGAGTAAAATGTACTGCAAATATAATTAATTCTGATAGAGGTCATTGCAAGACTTTGTTATCTACTTTGAACTATTCTTAGTCTGTTCGTGATAGCTGTTGCAAGGAAACTGAAGAGTAGAAATGTCAAATGTTAGGACAATGGAAAATTCCTGCTACTTATGAAAGAGTATATTACAGTGAGATGGTGTATGGTCGCAAAACTGGGATTACTTTTATTGATGAGATTATAAAGGTACATTTATCGTTATTGCTCAAATCCCAAACCAAAAGCAAATAATAATAAGAATAAAGCGATCTGCAGTAAGATGGTTTCACGTAATTTAGACTTTTATTGAAGTCTCAAGTATATTTATTCTTGAATCTTAAATTAGTATGCTTATTGTAAAGATTGGGATTTATGAAAAAAAATTAGTAAAATCGCGTTCATACAACTTATAAGAAAAACAAAGCCGTTAGGAACACCACGTCGATTTTATTTACATATATTTGTGCAAAATGCTTCGTGTGAGACATACAAAAAAATGCTAACAAGGATAAAACAACATTTCCACTTTGCAAATTTCAACTAAACCAACAACGTTATGTAAATAACTATAACAATCGATGGTTTCTTGGAAGTAATAAAGCCAGATGAGGAAAAAATACAAACAACAGGTACAATATTATCTATTAATATTAAAAGGTAAAAAAGGTTGGTAAAGTAATGTAGAATATATAAGAATGGAGCTATTAGTCGATCCTATCAACCACGGTTAAGTACCGTCACGATTAATAACATAAGCTGTACATCACGTTTTAATGCAGCTGATGGTGAATAAATAGGTTGGGCTAAGGTTTTTCATTAACATCTACAATATAAAAACTGCAAGCAGTATTGTCACCATCATTAGTATATTTCTCTAATATAGTGATACAAGTCTTCATAAGTGCTGCAATTGGATGCTGCTGCAAATATGGTTAACCATAAAGTCTATGCAAAATCTCATCTATGAAACGAATAATATCCCGCAACAAGTTTAACAAGAAAATATTCCCAAGTTACAGTATCGGATGATAGTTAAGTTCGATAGTAAAGTTTCTATCTTTGGCATAGAATATGGGAATAATCCTTTCGATTGAAATTTTATGTGTTTGCAAATCAATGAAGAATCTGAAGTATAATACACTGTAGTAAGGCTTAATATATTTCGCAGCTCAATTTTCAAACCGAATTAATTCAACACAAATTCATTGGGAAAAGCACATATTTGAACCAGGCGAAACTAATAACTGTTCTAATAGTTCATAAATATAAAAGCGAAACAAAATACTTCCAATACGCAGACGAAAGCTGAGATTTTATACGCAATTTATTTAACTGGAAACGGTAAAGTATGCGATGGAGTGGCGCCTACACTAAGGCGGAGTATTTGTTAAGACTTAATAATCGAGTCCCAATATAAATCGCACGGATAAATAGCGGCAAGGAATGTCCACGACACAATTGAAGCTTATAATCAATTTATGATATGGCCAATTAATTCACGCACGCACGTAATAATTATATAAGCTGTCCATATTTACTGAGAAATATCTGCAGGAAGGGAAACCACAAGACATGTAAAACGTGTGGCAGTTTCTATTAGAGCGGATAAGTATATTTCGTTGAAACATTTATCATGTTGGAATAATTTGATACATTAAAAATATTGCAAGTTGATTTTGAATATTGAAATCCCAAGGAATAGCTCGAAACTTGGAACAATCTGTATCTGTCAGTCTGTAATGAACATATATTATTTTTTAATTTAACTGAACATTTCTTGATTCATTACATAATAAAGAAAAATAATATGAGGACGCAGATTCTTATTGGATTTACTCCAATCGCAAAGAAAACTTCTCATAAGAAATTATAAATTCTTTTGAGGATGCTAAAATGTTATGGGAATAAAAAAATGTTTCACATGGCCCTTTACCTACTTGTGAGTTAGGTCATAAAAAAGAATTCCGAACAAAATAATTAGTCATTGCTGGAAGTAGAATTTAACGTAATAAATCATCAGGACCAAAGCTATCTTCACATTCAAGAACCAGGGAAGTACAATTTGGCATTACCAAAGTTCGTTCAACCGCATCCTTTACCTGTCTGCTTTAATACGTTTGTGAAATGCGTATGAAATGATATTTGACAATGGTCCATTCGTATTGTAATTTCGGATGGCCACCGCGTGCAAATATTTAACCGTTGACCGCCTACTTACACCGAATGACATCACATTGCGGAGGCCGACTGGATAAGTCACTTCAGATAAGAAAGAAAATGGCTTTCTGGAATAAAATCCATTACCGTTGCACGATGTGCCACTGATGGGCCTTAATTTTATAATAAGCTGGAGTGCCTTTAATAGATGTAATAAAACTTCGTTACCAGATTCCAGATTCCTTGTAAAGTGGGCTACTTTAGGAAAACAGTCCTCGCCGGTTGTAAATATATCATAATGTAGTTGGAAGTCACGTTTATTCGTGTCTTATTTTGGGTTGGTTCTAGATGCAGCTAGTATAAAAGACGGATAAAACCTTGTTTCATCGAAAATCGAAGCGTCTAGTAATAGCATATGAACAGTCCTGCATAATTATTTCGTTCGATGAGATGTAATGTTTTTGCCAGCTGAAACTTTGTTTCGCCAACATTAAATTTATAATCCGATGAAGCAAAACAAAGTGGTAAAATCAACGGTCAGTTCTTATAACGTGTTTTGACAATCACTTATGGTACGGGAGCTAGCAACGTCTGGAAAACAAGCATTTTAGGTAGGCCAGTTTTTATATATGCTATCTCTCTCACTCTCCCGGACGTCATACAGGCTATCTGGCTGGCGGTAGTGGTTGCGTTCGTCAGTGCGCAGCCTACCTATACAGGTAAAATATCGAATTTTAAAATCATTTTAAGAAGCTTTTTGCCTTTATTATTATTTTTATTGAACTTTTTGCAACATGAATCTATTATTGCCAGATATTTCTATTGTTGTTTAAACTATGCCAGACGCTAATTTTGAATTAAAAAAATATTATTTTTCAAAGTATTTCAGTATGGCTGTAATTTTTATATGATGTTATTTAAGTATCTAAAAACCTAAATTTAATTTGCCAGACATTAATTCGATTGTTAAACCTTCAGCCAGACCGATCTAAAAGTGAAAAGTGATGTGGTATCATTTTGCTTGATCTAGGAATAGTTGTCGAATAAATTACATAGAACTAATTAAAAACTATTGAATTAATGTGTGGATTAATATAGTATCAAAATAACTATTTATCGTTGTACAAAATAAGATAATAATCAATCTCAAGGATGAAAATAACCAAAAATTATATTTTTCAATCCATAATTTTATCACAAAAAAAAACGGAGGCATCTTGATAATTATCATCATCATCATCATCTTCAGCACTGTAGTCATTTTTATTGTCATCGTCGTCTTTTGAAATGTCATCGTCTTGTAATAAGTTATTATCTGTAAAAGAATGAAACATTTTATAATCTATCGGCAAATAAATTTATTAGTATTTTATTTTTAATTTTTACCTTTAATGATAATGTCGGCAACTAATGATGGCAATTGCTCTCCAAAAAACCAGATAAAATCATATTTATGGTCCAGCCGGAAACTTGAGGTGATAGAGATGTTGGTTGTTGTAAATGATCATTTCTCCAAAACTTTGTAACGTAACGAACTCGTAGTAAATGTTGATAAAATTCAGCTTTGCATGGTGGTAGGCTTGATGGATCAAAATTACGATTTTGTTTTTTCAAAATTATCATCTGATTTTGTAGACCGATATGTGTTTGAAAACAGATGACACCGAAGTTCATTGACGTTCCATGAATCCCGAGCTCCGTAAATATGACAAATTAACTTTTCTAAGATCTTAAATGTCTCATCCAGCAATTCTTCATCATCTGTTATAATATTTTGACAGGCTAATTGATACTCTTCTGATTGTTCTAACAGTTTAAAGATCGAAGTTTGCCTTTCCGGAAAAAACCTGGTGTGTAGTCGCATCCAGTGAGTGCATAAAAGCACGGTAGAGCTTTCGATAAAGAATTCTCTAGAATTTCGTGTACTTGATGACGCTTATAAATCGCTCATAATTCCCCACGCCCAAATTTACCCAGATTTTAGTGATGCATTCAAATGCTCCATGTTACCAAGAAGTATTATTAAAATATCTGTGTCTGAGCAGCGTATCACAACTTCGCCATCGACATTTATTTGACAAATGTGATATATTATTATTTGAGAATCGGCTTCTTCTTGTTCTTCGCAAGACAGTACATCTTCAACAGTTTTAATAACCTTATTACTTTCAACCCGGTATGAAAAGCACTTGTTAATTGCATTAGAAGTGTCAATTTCTTGGATATTAACTTCTGTATGTGAATTCTGAGACGTATTATCTGGCAGGGTTTCGCTAACATCTACTGCAGTATTTGATAACGAAGTTGAACTAGATGTGCTGGGAAGATCTACTGTTGACGAGAAATTAATTTCAGATAAATTACGATATTTTGTCATTAGAGCTGTAAACCTGCTGTAACAATTTCTGTGATATCCATCAGTGTCATAACTTGCTCCGGTAACTGTACACTATTATACCGGGTATATCAAGACTGCGACCGAAAACGAAGCCAGGTTGTAGTTTTAGTGGCTCCAAACACGATGCAAATAAAAATTTCGCCAAAACAGTGATAGATATTTTTTTATATATTTTTTAAAATCATCGTGTTTTGGTGGAAAATACCTATTTTTGCGAAAATACTAATTTAAACCCTTATGTACCATTGCGTGTTTAAAAATAAAGAGGTCTACATCTTTATTTTAGGAAAATTATGTTTTTATCACCCAAATACGACGATTAGTAAAAAATTACAAAAAAAAGTTGACGATATTTTTTGCGAAATTTTTACTTGCATTGTGTCTGAAGTCACTAATACTACCACCTGGCTTCGTTTTCGGTCGCGGTCTTGATATACCCTGTATTTCAGTTTAAAATTTACACGTATTTGCAGAACTTCTTTACACTTTTTTAATGTATCTTCAACAAAAGTTATTATTTTTCCATTTCTGTCTTTACAAAAACCACATTTTAATTTTTCGCTAGCCATTGTAATACAATTTTGTTATACACATTAAAAATAACACGTGATTGTCTGTACTCTTTCAACATGCCCAATCACTTTTCACTTTTAGATCGGTCTGGCTGAAGGTTTAACAATCGAATTAATGTCTGGCAAATTAAATTTAGGTTTTTAGATACTTAAATAACATCATATAAAAATTACAGCCATACTGAAATACTTTGAAAAATAATATTTTTTTAATTCAAAATTAGCGTCTGGCACAGTTTAAACAACAATAGAAATATCTGGCAATAATAGATTCATGTTGCAAAAAGTTCAATAAAAATAATAATGAAGGAAAAAAGCTTCTTAAAATGATTTTAAAATTCGATATTTTACCTGTATAGGTAGGCTGCGCACTGACGAACGCAACCACTACCGCCAGCCAGATAGCCTGTATGACGTCCGGGAGAGTGAGAGAGATAGCATATCTAAAAACTGGCCTACCTGAAATTCTCTCTCAAAAACGTTGCTACCTCTTAGACTATTACTTATGCGTTATAGATTCCGAGAAATTTTCGAATAGAAGTGAATTAGCGAATCTGCTGTTGCCAAATATTTCAAAATGTTTCTTGGAGGTGAGAAACTATGTTTCCTACCTGTTAATCCTATGACGCAGTTGATTTTAAAATAAATATTTACAACACAAAAGTATAGTATTAAAAAGTTTACAACATTTAAAAAAGCAAGCAATCGATTTGAAGACGTTACTATCAACATCGCGATGACTTCATATTATCAGAATTATTTTTACAAATCTAAATTTTGAATACGCGTTGTCTGCCTCTCAGGCTGTCTAATAAAATCTATTTGAGATCTGGGAACTAATAGTGTAGCTAGAGTACATGTTTGTTGTGACTCACTTTTGTAATTCTTCTCTCCACGCAGATTCTGAGGAGTTGAGAGGTTTTCCCGTCATCAACATGGAAACTTGGCTGATACATCTTTTTAGTCCCGACATCTTAGCCAGTATGGAATTCACTTTTTTAGTAGGTATTGTTTTTGTCTTTTAATTCAACAACTAAAAATTATTACTCCCAAAATTGTCTTTGGTTTTATTTTTATAAATCTATATCTGGAACTAGCGTATTCAGCGCCTCTGTTCAATAAATCTTAAAACTATATAGTTATCACACAGCAAATACTTTTGGTTCCGAATGAAATGTATCGAATGCAGTTGCACAATGAGTTACAAGATCGTCTCCACTGAATCTTTCAGCAAAACATTTATGAGAGATTCACTAAACACTTCTTTGATATCAAACAGCAACACAACGAACTTCCGCAACATCATTTTTTACGACTACTAGCAAAAAATGAACACGGGGAGTAGTGAAAAATGAAATTACGACGCAAGGAAAATTGCGTGTCTTCCAATTAAGAACGAACTTTCCACTCGCACCGAATGCGAAGGGAATTGGTCCAATACTGAAACGGACGGATGTTTAATGAAACAGATGCGAAGATGTTCACAAACAAACACTATAGCGGCAGCGTCCCGTGCCAACGTTGCCAGTGGCGCCGCGGCGCGTCGCGACGTCGCCTAATCTATTTTTTGAGTAAAAAATCTGCGTGCGTTTTACTCTAATATTGCACACACTAGTTTACTTGTGGTTGCTAGTAAAAATGTAAGAGCAAACCTTGGGTAAATATTTGGACTGCGGCTCCAGTGAATTAGCAATAATTAAAACGAAAGAAAATGTATTTATATTAGACGTTAATTGCAACATTTATTTTTAATTCGCTGCAATTTAACTACGTGGCAGTAAAATTTATTCGTAGTTTAAACGCTGCGGTGACGTAATTTATGGGAGGACGTAGTCATGAATAATCCTATGTGTGCCTAAATACAGATACGTTATCCTGACGGGTATTTGCAGTTTTATCAAATTTTATATTTGTTTTAATGAAGTTAACCGTTCCGCCGACTAGTTTAGCGTTGGCATAGATACGTTAAAAACTCAAGGTTCAGCAAAATTTAATTATTAATATTTACATTTGAACATATCCATATCTTTTATAGAGAATATTTGCAATTATACAGCCTGCTTTGATATAACATTATTTTAATATTGCAAAAGCTTCTAAAAATAAACACCAACCGCTGCGTAAAGGATGCATTAAAATAATTTATAGATAAGTATTAAATAAATTATGAAGACTTACCACGTGACGAAAAAACGTGCTACTGTGGTCGGATGATAAGTCTACCTGCCTTTGTAGAAGCGTTTCTTTACAAAAGAGCATAAGTTGTTGTGGCTGTTTCGTAAACACTTGATAATATCATATTCTTTTTTATTGCAATAAGCTTGTTTGTATTTAAATCAATCCAGATTGATATTTTTGAAAATTTTGGACAGCGAACCACAAATATGTCCTTATAATATGATAGCTTTTAAATATACAGGAACTTTCTATTACTATTCTAGTGGCAGTTTATATGGGCTATGAATTATGACATTTTGGAGTTAACCTTAGGTTGGGCATCATCGTTCGTATGCGCTTTTTTATTTGAAATAGTTATGTAAGTTATTCGTGAATTTGTGGAAGGCACGGCCAAAGGCTCGTTCTGAATACCATCATCACCACCACATTTGGGACAAAACTTAAACTCGATGAACTGTGGGTACCAAAAGTATCACTTCTTCCTGCCGATTTGGGCGTACAGACGAGAAAATATTTGTATTTGGAGATAAAAGTTTACGTAGACTCATTGTTAAAGTCATCTAAGACCTCTACATTGAATATTATTGTGGTTATGGGTTCAGTTTTTTATTTAAAATCTCGTCGGGAAAAATAATATTTATTCGTATGATTTATTACTGCTGCGAGCATAATAAGCAACTTCGGGTATCCGAGCATAAATAAATTGTTTACAGAGATACAATCAATACGGGTGTGTCAGACATGTTTACTGATTTAATAATTCACGATTATCCTTATGCGATGCATATTAGTATTATATATTTTGATAAATTAAATATTAGCTAAAATATTACTTAAGTCGATTTTGCAGATGTAGAGCCTTATTGAATTGGAATAAAAAAAAATTACCGATTTTATCGCGATATTGGTTAAATTTTACATTTTTGACTTCCCGGCGTTTATATTGCTTTCCAGCTTTCGTGGTCACGAGGAGGACTTAATTTTTTTTAAGTAATGATACGTAAATTATTTCAAAGTTTAACATTCGCGTAAATCTAAGAATCTATATATTTAAATTGCACTGGAGTTACCATGCTTAGTAGTCTCTTTGTTGTGCCAAAATAAAAATAATAAGATACCTGTCTTATTTCTGTCTGTGACGATTAACTGCGTGTTTTCATTTTAAAATCTAAGAGGAAACAGACGATATAGAAAGTTGTGAATTTTACGTAATTACAATTTTTCATTCTTTTTAGTTATGTAACAATTGTCCATTTAGACTAGTATTTCATTGTTAAAATTGATTGGCTTTTGAAAGTCTAGTCTGTTAGATGAATTGGATCAAATATATTTTTTAAAAACCATTCAGAGTTATTGATCTATCTGATTCTTTTCATTAGCTTTTACTTCTTACAATTACAGGTAACTTCTATTGCTATACTAGTCTTTTGTTATTATAATTACAAGGTCTCACAAAATTGTCGATCTCATTGGTACCATCAACTTCATGATTAGATTCTAAATTAGCTTCAAATTTTATACGAAATCGCATCTTCAGATGATTGTTATCCGTACATACAAGTAACAAATTCAACATATTCATGCTGTTAACTTCGCCACCGAATTGGCGCCGAATTGTCTAATTTCGATATCAAAAATATATGCATACTTATGTAGATATATCTGTTTTATTCGTGGACTTTGCACATTCCGTGTAAGTGTCCGACCTTGCACGTTAATGTAAAAGTTCGTTACCCGAATGAGACGGTCACCCTCTGACGTGGAGTCATTGCGTTGAAGAGAAACAGGTGTCGCTACTTTATAGCTTCCAACACCCGTATATTCCATAAAATATGCCCGCATTCTGATTATTAACTACAAATGTCAAGGATTTAACTTATAAACCATAAACTTCAAAGAGTGGATTAATGTTAGAAATTCGAATGTTACATGCTTTTATATTAGAAGAGTTTAAAAGTAAAATAAAACAATCTAACTTCTCTTGATGCTGGTTCGTGATTCGCAAGATTTATGAATGTGATTCTGTGCTATAAATTCCAACGAATAAAAATAATTACGCCTCGACAATTAATTACAAGAACTCTACTATTATAAATAAAACGTAAAGAATTTACACGACATTGTTAAAATTTTTGTTCAGCTTCTTTATTACGTAACACGCGTTTCGAATTGATGTTTCATCCCATACCAGAAGTTACCTCTCACTTTAAAGGAATTTTAAGTACAAGCTTCCTGGAATACATTTCCTTAATGCTTTGCTATTCTTATTACAACAATAATAGCTATAGCCTCTTTTATTGTGTTAAAGGCATGGTCGGTAAAATAATAAAAATAATTAGATCACATTTCCATATATTTTAAATCCTATTGTATTCTCTTAAAGTAATGCTTAATTTATGCAAATAGCATGGAAAAACAAGCAAATCGTAAATAATTGAATTAATATACTCGTAGAGGCGGTAATGTTGCATATAGTGTGTGAAGGTAACACAGGAATACTTGACGTAAATGCATTTTGTTATCTGTTTGTTGATATAGTTAAATAGCTAAGGCCGAATGATCGAATTTTGTTTGTTGCAAGATCAAAATCAATGGAAGAAGACACATTGATTTAGCACTAAATTTAGTGATAGTACTGAAAATGGATACTTGATATGTATGCTGTTCTATATTAGTAACTATAGATAGATTAGATAACCCAATAATGCACAATCATTTAAACTACAATATGGAGCTACAAAATAAATGAAATAAAAATGATTGCAGTGTTGAAAAAAGCTTAAACGGTATGCAATTTAAATCTGTGATACCTACAAATTCACTCCTTGATTTATATTAACGCGTAATATTATGATGATCACATAAAATTATAGGGCGTGTAAATGACGATCTATAAGCACGTTAAAATGAATAATAATTATGTCCTACGACAAAGTGTTTATGTTAGTAATCTTCATGTAATTTAATGCACGATCAATGTCCATTAGGGATGGTTGTACCATGTCATTAGAGCCAATTTGATTCATTTTATAAAATTATGTTTAAATTATTTTATTAATATTTATTAGCATATTCATCAACAAAGGTACGTTCTTATAATTTTTTGATGTTAATTGTTAATTTCCTTATTAATAAACAAAATAAAAACAATCTATCAACGCTAAATACATCAAAACATTAGGCCATTTCGCTTTTTTGTATGTTTCAAGACCTTACAAACATCATCTAAAAGAACCACTTTAACAACTCCTATATTATCATTTTCTAAAAGTGTTCGTTTGAAGTTGTTATCGATTCTATCATTAAACAGTTGCCAGTTGCTAGAGTATATTTAGTTAGAACTCCCCATTGCTCTGACAATAGCACCGACGACCTTACTTCTTCGTTTCGCACGCTATTTTTGCTAATGCCAAACATTTGAAGGAAACGTTGAAATCGTTTTTATTAATTATGTATTGCTAATGCCAGAGAGATCAAAGTGCCATCGATCTATTGGAAAAACCTGACATCTAATTTATATCTGATGCTAATGTTATGCCATTTATTGGTGTTTCTGTCTCTTTTGCTCTTATGGCGTTATAACATGATTTTTACAAATCAATAGCAGTTGTGCAATTTAGAGAAACAATAAGGATCAAGATTTGACATTTATTTTTCTCTGAACGAGCCATGATTTTGGATAGGTGTGGCAAGTTATTGCTCAAAATAATTTATTGGAAACGTAACTACTGCAACGCGTTTGAGACATCTGGCAATAATTTTGTAGCTTACCACGTATCCCTTTAGTGCCAAGATCATCTTAAAGTCCATGAATCTCATCTTAACTGGGTTGTGTGTATTTCCATAGAATTTGTAGTCATCATACATCGACTATACCTTGTCTACTAAAAGTGTTTTAGAGGGTTGTAATGGGATCAAGAGTATTTCGTTAGTACAAGAGGTTCCAGGAAAAAAACTAATTTATATCCTCTAATAATTCAATATTACGACTTTCTTATAAGTTGGCAATAGCTACTCCGACGATGTAAATTTTTCATAGACTCGGTTTTTTTTCACTGCTGACGAAGAACCTGACTTTAGACCAGCTGAACTTCGTTCTCAATGAAATAAAACGGTTGCTGTTGCCAAGTCGCCGTGTCTGGTGACACGTGAGTCGGAAATAGCAGTTTGTGATCTCACTATCGTTTTTCAACCAACTGAAATCGGCAACGGGTTCAAATAGTCTTGCTACTCACGACTAGATGGCATTGGATTATATCTAATTAAACCGTAACACAAATATCAAAAACTTTTCAACGGAGATGTTAAGTACGTTTCTATGTTTATTCACACACAATTTACCAATGAGTGAAGCTTACTGAAATTATAGAGCTTTGTTATTAAGACCAGGACTTCACACACTCGAAGTTATGAGAAGAATGAATAAGAAGCTTATTTCGAGGAATCATGAAAAAAAATTTGATATTAAAAATAAAGTAGACCAGCTAATTTCAACAATTCTCACAAGTTTTTTTTTAGTATCTTGTGATTTTACGCAATATTCCCGTGATTCATAAGATCATTTTATCAGTCACTTTTGTTGGGTGACGTACAATATTCAACTATTCATGTTGTATGGGTTTCCTTCCTGGTTACGATCAGCAACCAGCAACGATAGATGAGATCAGCTTCAAATTAAAAATAATTACAGTTCCACTAATTACGTTACGCTAGTGATCATAATTATGACGTTTATACATATTACATCACAATATTTTTTTCAAAGTCGTATTTTTCCTGGCACAGCCTTAAAAAATTTCCTTCTCTTCTCCTGAAGTCCTTATTACTCTTAAAATAATTTTCTTGTTATTACTTTTAAAAATATATTAAATATATCTGATTTGGAAGCTAGGTTTAATCTTCGATTCTTATTATGTCTTGTCATTGTAATTAAATAGTAATTACACATACAGAAATGGAACTAAAACTAATTTGTAGCATGGAGACTAACGCTTAAAAGAAGATAGTTGACGAAATTGATACAGGCTCATATCTTTCCAAAGGCTGCTCCACGTAGTGTGAACTTGAACTTTCTCTCACATTTACATTGACAGATTAATGAGGAAAATGTCGCTTCGTCACTCGACCGATAATGACTGCACGGTTTATTTATATCGTTGCGGAACGTTTTTGCTACTGCTTCCAAAAAGTTTGAACGGCCTTCGCAAAACGTACGTCCGCCAATTTTGGCGGTAAAATGGATTTGAATTTCAAATATCGATGTCATTTGTTCCTCTTCTGTTTTACTTTCGTTGGCAATGTTCCGGCCGGTGCAGTGCCACGGTCATCCTTTTGCTCATTGTTTTGTTCCCAATCTTTAGTTTTCTCTTTTTTAAGGTAATTAATCTTTATATATTTTATTTGAATATATAACATAGCTTTATTTGTACTAGCTTCAGATTCGATATCATTAAACCAATAAGTTATTGCACGTATTTCTTATAGTCGGTTAGTATAGAATTTCCAAGCGCACCCATGCATTTTTTATGGGTGTTTTTGCGTAGTGATATGACCGGTCATCTCCAGACTTAGATATAAAGGACAAAAAATCGAGAACGTTAACTTTAAGAGTTCGGTTAGGTCAACGTCCCTTTCGAACTGGTTCTCAAATTGGCTCGTTTTATTTCGAGAAATTAATATTGGATTGTAGAAAATTCTATACAAAAACTCTAATTGTAAGGTTTCGGCTAGAATATATAGATTAGAATGGCTTTTTAAGTACAATAATTTGTTTTGGTGGAAAAGTTTGCGAATATGTAGTTACGAGGTACCAAACCAATTACAAATTAGGGATCGCAGCCTATCAGTGAATTCTTATTTTAACTCTTTTCTATTGTCTACTTGACTGATTGAAATAATTAGCTTTCCTAATTAGATTGTCGTCATAGTTTCAGCCTTCTATGATGGACATGGACCATCTCAAGAACACGTTACCAAACCTTGTCTTTGGCTTGTCAAGTCACTGCCAACCGCCTACATGAATTGTCGCTCCATTTGGCTAATGAGCTTCACTATTGCTTAAACGCAGTTTCTACTCTAGAACTATGTATTTCACAACGTAGATCCAATAAAAATAGTGACAATATGGGAAGAATATTTACCTTTTATCATAGCTCATATTGTAAAAAATTATTCCAAAGCGGTTGGAGGCGTTTTGGTGTCTCTTGGTCATAAGTAACAAAGACCACGCTTCCTGAGTTTGGGTTTTAATAATTAGAAATTTATTCCTTTCCTGCTTTCCCACTACGTCACTCAAAGTGATAAAATAAAGTTCATACAATTTCCATACCGTAAACTGGGTTTTAACCCATATTTATCAATAATAAATTATTGAATAGAACCCGTAGAGTACGTCAATAGTTACCGCAGCTAAATGTCGACACGTGATTTACATAGAACATAGTTAAACAAACTCAATGAGACATAGCGACCGTGACTCAGATGTTACATAACAATTACCAGTCTCTGTTATGTTATCCAATATATTTATAGTGAAACCAACTGCTCGATTTTACATTTGCTTGTCGAAAGTTTACAAATTCTAAAGCTGTCTATGCCCCGCCCCCTTACGTCCCCTTCCACATTCGTATTATAATGGGATCGTTAAAGATACTATTATAATTCTAACGACAGATTTGTCTTTACAGTTTGTCGATATCGTATGATATGCTTTGGAAATCAATACGGTTCAGCACGTATGTATATGCAGTTGTAGATAACCATTATCTCTTATTGGAGATTTTTTTTTGTCGGTCGTGACTTTTTAATGTCGTTTATTCAATTCAAATTACCCTCAGTTCACATAGCTATGTTGTACAATAATAGGAAAAGTATTATTACCAATTTTCTTTGAATAGAGTCCTACTACGGGACACAACCCTGTCCTAGTATAAAAGGTACTTTACGCCGCGGTGACGTCATTATATCATAGATTTTATTATGAAGTATGACGTCATTTATAACCCCGTACGTCATAATGCAGGCCACAGGCTTCCCCTTACAATGAATAGGCTATGCCAACAATCATTTACATGTTGTGGGTGGATAATTAAAACAATGTAAAATGTCAGACTTTTACTATCTTCATTTTGAAATATTATAAACCTAAGTCTCTTGTCGTAAGATATTCATTAAGGAAACATTGTTTATTCTATAGATCAAAAACGTGAAATTTCTTAAAATCCTGCAATTTCAATATGACTTTATGGATTTAATGTTAATAATATATAGGTAGTCTGTTATACTGAATATATCTTATCATTTAAAATTGATGACATTCCAATAAACCATTAATAAATTCAGTCACGAGCGAAGATTCCAATATCAGTTTAGTATGTTCCCAAGCAACAATCCCACTAGGTACTTAGAATATAATAATCCAATCAGTAATTTTCAAGAACGACTTAAATATTCAGCAACGGCCACTAAGCTACGTGATGTGGGCATGGACCACGCTCCAGTTACCACGACGCATGTCAGAATGTGGCTTTACAATTTATTCATTACATGCTCATTAGATGTAATCGACCTGAAGTTTATTGATTCTTCACATCATTGGAGGATTAATTTAACTTGAAATATTGTTCCATTTTTAAATCATCAAAAATATTTTTGGTGGCCTCAATGTTGGTGGCTAATAAATTCAAATTTCGAACGTTTAAAGAGAATGCTTGATTGGAGCCATAGACTACTTTTAATATAGGTAGTGTGTCTATTTAATAACCTCTGTGTAAATAATTCAAATTGCATTCCGTTTAGCAACACTTCAAAATGGCGCACTTTCTAGCCAAATTGAATTGGACCGTGTATCTAAAAATATCGTAAATAAAAATACAGTTTCACATACTAAACAGAATGCGCGTTATTCCTTGGTTATTTATTAAATTCACACCTTCGTTTACCATTGACAAAGGAGGTTCTAAATGACATGAAGACGAGTAAAAATATGACTAATCCTTCCTACACAAATATCCGGCACACTGATGTTCAAACAAGGGTAAGTCGGTCACTTGTAGGTGGTCACTTTCTACCAATACTAAACTGAATTCAAAATGACAGTTTTCTCTTTGCAAAAAAGTTCCACTCAAATTGGCTTACCTATTTACATGTATATAATTTTAAAACCCCTAATTATACAGCAATTTGTGGTTATTTATTAAATTATAATATATATAATGAATCCTATTTTTACACAACTTAGGTGTAAAAAAATTCTAGCGTGCAGGTCGTGTCCAACAAGACATTGTAGGGTGGTTATATTAAGAAGAGGACATTTTGCATGATGATGGTTTGATTACCAAAATTGGCCCGATTCTTTTTAACGCTTGAATTTAATTCAATACCAAAAATAATGAGTATTAAATCAAATTTTATTTTAATTTTATTGCGTTGAAAGGCGAGACGAGCATGCCATTCGCCTGATGGTAGATAATACGACTGCTCATGGACAGTAGAAAACCAAACAACACCATAAATTACAAAGCATTGGTTGGCACTTCACTGCGCTCGCCATCCTGAGACATAAGATGATACTCTGGCCACAATGTCCTTCAAACCGGAATACAACAGTGCATTTACACTGCTGTTGGCAGGAGAAATAGACATTGCGGTGGTACCTACCCAGGCGGCCTCTCACATATGAGAGACTCATCAAAAATATTAGAGATTTCTACGGTATGTAAAGTCTGCCAACCCGCACTAGGCCAGTGTGGTGGACTATATGGCCTAAACCCTCTCAATCGAACTCTCGATTGTAGAGGAGGCTTATGCCCTGCAGTGAAAAGTAACAAACATCATATTTAACCAAAATTTGGAACAAACGAATTCTGTATCAAAACTGTTCGTTCTAGCTTTCGCTTCAATGCATATTACTCAAGATATACAATAAGTGTCGACAGGGCATCCCCAATATATCCATCAGTGAACTTAAATATCCTTTACGACCGTGTGGGGCTCGTCTGACTGTAATCGCTACTTACGATGAATGATTTTTCCGAAACAAAGAATTGTTGCTTTACTCCCGACTCGATGATTTATCCCCCAGCCAAATGCGTAAACAGATATAAACGTGCCGTAAGTTTTCGTGCAAAACATGTAGACGTAAAATCATTAGTTTATACTTGTCTATTATTGTTGTTGAGTAATACTGCAAAAAGTAATTGAGTCGAAAAACAAGCAACTCAGTTTTCCTGCCAGTATGAGTAATTGCAATAAAAAATATATTTGCGAGATCATATATTAGCATTAATATGTAGATGCCTAAATTAATTTCAAACACGAGTCACTATTTTTTGTGTTTTTATTAACTGTCCTCCGAGAAAAAGTGCGAGATCTCTTTATGATTCAGTTTAGCAGATTTACGAGCCAGAAATACTGGCCTAATGGATATATTTGTTGTTCATAGTTCAATAGAATCAATTAGTCAGACACTCATCTCAGATACGAGCTCTGTTATATGGCATATGTTATGTATTTCCACTATGATTCATCATGAAGTCATTGTTATGCGTTATTTTATTAATTCATATTGTCATTAAACACACGGTATCAAAACATTTCGTCGTAACCCTCGTGTTAATTTAAAAGTGACGTATATATCATTGGTTTTGCCATAACTGTAAGGAAATACGACAATACTTAACCTACAAACTGTTAATTGGGTGCAAGTTATAAATAAAGTGCTTGGTCATATCGACATTATAAAATGCAACAATAAATTAAAGTACGCTGCTGATTTGAATCACAAACCGGTCATTTGTTTATGCTATCAAAATGGATGATCTGGCTTATGATTACATAATAATTATTAAAAAACGATATCTCAACGGGCACAAAAGACGAGTCCTGTTTTAAATATTTACTTTTTTTGATGTATAAATTTCATCTGCTGCTTTATCTAATACTTGTGTGTCGATTAGTAGAAAATAAGTGTAGAATATACACTGTAAAAATGTTTAGCCGGGCGAAATAATAATATAAAATAGTATGTTGAATGCTGCGAGAAGAAAAAATGATTTGATTAGCCATGCACCAAAAGCTATGTATTAAATTGGCATTGGGCATTGGGGTATTTACAAGTTAACGTTATTATAGAATTCCTTAAAACTCGAATTGTTACATGCAACACAGTTAGTTGTGGTTTCCAAAACACAGAAATGCCTGAGGTGCACTTGACGCCACCATTACGATAAGCTAAATGTATACTTGGAACTCATTAATAGTTTTAAAATAATTATCAGTAGTAAAATAATTGCGTTGTATAGTTTGTTGTGCATTATTCTTAACTTATTTATTCAGGTGGCGACGGTGGTGTCGAGAGCGTCATCGTTTCGTAATGATGCGTCATTCCTGCTTCAGTAAAGACCTTTCAACATTTTCTCTGTAAGTAAACAGTAAACAAACTGGTTCACTTGCTGGCGATGCTAATTTTACGCAAGCTTGAAAGGCACTTTACGCCAGACTGAACATTTCAAACGCAGACAATTTAAATATAAATTATACAATTTAATACTCATTTTAGAAGCGTACATAATCGGCAATTCACGCGTAAAGTACAATACGTGCCAAAGTTAAGAATTAACCTAACGTTTATAGGTTATGAACACACGCGCAGACCACCCACGTGTCCATATATTTGGTGGCGCATGTGATAAGAACAGAGTATATTTCTCTTTCTGGCACAAATTTCGAGTGGGCGCTCAAATGTATTATTAGGAGGGATTCAATACATAATTTTGATCAAGGAAGTGTCGCATTTCATCCAGGTTTAACGTCCCAAATATTATACTTATTCAGCCGGCACAATTTGCGCGCTTCCGTCACGATTCAGCGATGAAGAATGAAAATAAACAGCGCATGGAACGAGTAACCCGTTTAACATTGTAAAAGCTGTAGAAACTGAAATCGCGGTCAAGCATGTGTGAGCAGGGAGATAAGGCACAACAGGAACTGATTTAATTCTTACATATTTGCAATGTTTTGCTTCGAACTCAATTTATTTTATATTCTTTTCAACATACGTTGGGCTAGTTTATTGTAACGGTTACTCAAAACTGTTTCCGTCTCTAACACAACTATGTTCCAATTGTTTTCCTAACATGCAAATTGTTTGAACATTTCTCTGACATGTCTTTCACCTATTTAAGTGTTTAGAATGCGTTGTGCACACGTGATCATTTTTCGCTATTTTCCTTCTAATAAGAAAATTGCATCAAGCAATTCTAACAATAGCTCTGAGGTTGACATTGTCTTCCTCAACAAGTTTATTCATTACTGTTAAAAATCCATTTTCCGTTCGATGAAACGGAGTGCATGAAAGTTGCTTCTGAATTTTTCAGTACATAAATGCAGCGCTACGAATCAAATCATCATCGTTTCGTTCAAAATCACCGGATAATGCCAATAAGTATGTGGCACAGTGGGGGGACTGTTCGTTTATCGGCTGCTAGCATCGACGTGTGCGCCCACCACACAATGAAAAATTCACGCATACAAAAATAAATTCAACGTACTGATAGAGCATCACGTTCTGTGTAAAGGAAGTGAATGGCCTCGCGACGTTCTTGGTACAATCGTGCTGTGAATCCGTACATCGCTGTAAAATGTAAGGAGACAATTTATTGGCTACGTTTTTTGGAGCAACCACAGAATTGTGTGCAAGTCAATAAATCCTTTATCGTAGAATTTATATAGTGATTTCTTCATATTTTAATTCTAATTTTATCGTCTGAAAATATTGTTTGTAAACATGGGGCATATAAATTTCAATCCTAAACGATTAATTGACTTCGACCTCGAAATTCTGGGTTACGTCCAGTTCAAATTAAACCCTGAGTTTTATTTATTTTATTTGAAAATATTTATTTCCTCGGTTAGAACTAAATGAAAAGGATATAATAATTGTATCTTTGTGGTAAATTAACATGCATAGGAATAAGATATTAGCATAGGGTAAAAACAGGTACATTAATTTAACGTGATTTTCCTGTTTTGATATTCCTTTTAACCAGTGGAGATTTTAATGACGACTATTTATAAATTAAAACCAAAAAGGCTTGACCGCCCTAGAATTTGTATTCATCAAAGATATTTGCGTTTTCAATGTCAGTGACATACTCTGTTTTGTACAAAAACTGCTTGTTTCCTGTAGGCATCTTATCTTACGCGCAAGACGGGCTTTGATTCTCTATCAAGTCGTTAATTTAAAGATTTTATTACATTCCGTGTACTTTGAACAGGAAACTCGTCATGAGCATTGATAACCTACTGATCAATAAATAATAGGTAGCTCTTCAAAGATGGCGCTAGTTTCAGACCGCATAAAAAGTACATACAATAACAACCGCTAGATCGCTAACAGCGATAAGACCGTCAGTTGCTACACTACTTCGAAAGAAAGTAAACTGCATTCTTTTATGTAATATGTGGTTAACACTAAAGTGTTATCTAGCTAACAACCAAGATATATAGTTTGAACATGGTATTATTAATTACATTTTCACGGATGCTCCAAATAAAAATTAAACCCTCTGACTACTATAGCAAAACCTTACCTTATGAACGTATCAGGCACAGCAAAACACTTACTGAGACTGAGACGAAAATACTTATTGGGCGTTGCTTCCGAGTACTTTATACAAAGGACATACATAATATATTATATACTCTTATCTTCATAGCACGATCATGGTATGAAACGTTGTGTAGAGGAGACGTCATTAACAATTACGAATTAATTAAGCGAATGTCCTCAACATGATTAGGATTGTTTATAATTTATGTTAGTGTTTATATAAATGTTGCGTGTTTCACGATAATACTAGTCATCAATAAACGACTAAAAATGAATTTACTTTGCCAACTGTATTTATTCGTTTTGCTTGAAACAGATTGTACAGATGATGTCACACGGTAAATATGAATCCGTATTAGGTTACCTATTGTCGAAAATGTTGTTTTATCCGACAATAATAATGTTTTAGATGACGTACTAATCTCAAACATACAAAATAAAGAAAAAGAACTATAATTTAATAACCAAAACCAATAAATCTGATACCGGTTTTTTCGCTAAAGATCCCATAAAACACGTGAATCAAATACGTAAAAGGTATTGGTGAGATAAAATGCATATTAATTTATAAGGATATTGCATTCCGAAACGAATTGGCAATAAAAAGGACGAAGCGAATGAAGAATTGTCGATCGCTACATTTGGCCCTGAGGACGCACCGGGTCGTTATTGGCCTATTCATTGTCCAGGCATTGTTTCGGCTAACGTCTAGCCCGGCGCCGGGTTTCCTGCAAATCATTGCTATTCGTATAAGGATGTCCGCTTCCTCTGTGCACAATTTTGCATATGATGAGAAAGTACATCTTTTGTTAGGGCTCCACTGTCGTTTGTCAGCGGAAGAACCGATTTGGCGTTGATATAAGCACCTATTAGTAATTAGACCACGATTGTAGAATAGCCAGAACTTTAAATAAAAGAATGATGCTACTAGAAAATACACAAGAAGAACAAGGTTATGAGATAACCAACTTTAGGTCAGCGTTTAATTTGTAAAGCAATGAAACGCGAAACCTTATGCATTTCAGAGCTCGAAGGTTGCAACTAAACGAGATAGCTATTCCATTATATAAGGCGGTAATTACATTGCAGCAGATAGAGAACTAATAAACATGGCGACGAAGCCCTCGAGACGACGCTTGTTCTTGACCTCTGTATTTTCTAATAAAAATTCCTACGGTGAATCCTCTGGTACGCGAGGCCCAATACATAAATTAAAACGATTCTCTTAATTGCTCGCTAATCATTATCTGCGAGGTCATTACAAGAATATATTAAAGTTTTCTATTTACATTTATTTCGTATTGTTACTAATGTTTTAGTGCACCAGCTCATTCACATGTGCTTAGTATGGCGATATATTCTCCTCTTAGAGCATCACGTCACGATACAGAAGAGTGGCATTTACCTGTTAATAATACCTCTGCCTAGATGGGCAGAGGTATTATTCAGTGATATAGACATAACGTTATGGGTTTTCAGTAAATATTATTGACATATTTTAGAACTCACCTAAGGAGAAGGTTGAGAGAACTATCATTTCTGGTCGTTGGCACGTCCTTGACACTTGAAGGTTCGCTCCGAACGCCTCGGAGGGAGAGTCGCAGTTGCCTCGGAATGGAACTGAGAAAGCCGTTGCTGCTGTTTCGACGCTGATTGAGGCTCTTGGAGCGCGTTAGCTTGCTCGCTTCAAGGTCCACGACCTGAGGGTGCGGAGACACTTCCTCGCCGCTCCTCGAAATTGTAGTACTCGATGCATTAGTCTTAATGATAGTGGGCACAGCAGTCTTCACTTCATCCAACAGTTTCTCCCAAGGCGACGCGAGGTCCTCCTCCGATATCGTCTCGAAACTCCTCGGACCGACCGACGACGAGGTCTTGTCAGACATATTGATTCACGAAAGGCTAAGGAACACGGAACGTAGCACTACAGACACCTACAGGGCACTTCGTCACTTTGGATTTTTAGTTTCTTGACAGCACTTCACTCTTATCATAATATCCATTTGTAAATCATAATGTTTGGGGTAAAAATGTTGACACTGAAACAAAAGAGAAACGTATGTCATTACATAGTATTGCAGTAGCCGTAAAATGTGAAATTTTGCATCCATTTTAAAATCAAATGTTCTGTCTATTATATACCAAATTTACAAGAGCATTGTATAATTGTTTTTTATTGTATTGTATAACATAGTACGGACAGTTGGTGGCCACTTAAGTCTTCACAGTTTTCTAAAAGCATTAAAAGAATAACAGCCTTTCTAATCTCCATTTGCAATTGTTTGAAGAGAAAGGCGTAGACTAACTAACCGAAGAAGAATTACTGGTAAAATGAGCTGGTCTTAATTAGTAGGTACACAGACTATTAGGCTGTCTAACTGCCAATTAGACTGTCAAAATAAAACGCCTATTTACATTAAAAATTTCTCTCGTGTGTTCTGCCGCTCCGCTCGGATTATTATCATCCATTATTTTTTTACGCTTGCAAAATTATATGCTTAAGCAATATTTAAAGAGGTTGTGAAAGTTGGTACATATTTAATGAGCTGGCTAGATACGTGGCTATCACCCGATAGATCCGTAGTTATAACTAATAAACGCTTATATACACATTTAACGATTACGAACTGTTTATTAGTTTCTCCGCTTCTGTGGGCCAGCGTTTATATCCACTCTATGTTTTAATATCACCTAATAGTCGTATTTATTGAAAGTAGGCGCCTTAATCTGCAATATTTGATCAATAAATGACTATATTTATTTTAATAATGCCAACGAAAGTGTTATTCATCTTTACAGCAAATACTTGCGGGCGCCTTTTAAAAATATTCGTGGAAATTTACAAAGAATTAATAAGGTGTTTAGCAATAAATTATCATACGAGTGACTAAAATATTGCCTTTGAGAAGTAACGGATTCGCCCCGCAGCGTGTACGACGAATCGATTTAAAACACTTTATGAGTACGTTTTATTGTGCGCATAATATAAAAGCACTTGTGATTTCACAATCTGTGTGAGTACGTAGTAAATATAGGTTGAATATTTTCGTCCGTTCAGTACCCCCTGTTTACTAACCCCAGACGTAAACATTTATGCAATGTGAGTGCATGTGGCGTAGTACTATAACAAAATAACTTATCTATCCAGTTAATTGGGATCTGTGCACTAAATATACGCGCTAAATGTTATTTCTGACTCGTTAACAAAGATATTTCGGTGGGAACGTAACAATCCAAAAGCTGTCCGGAAAGCGTTTTTAAAGAAACACAACACTTGTGGATCGGTCGAGACATTCTATCCAACCCGTCGGGACTTGTAGTATTTTAAAACGTAGCGTCTGCCAAATGTCCCGCGTACTACAAATTTAGGTCAATGCTCCAGTGAGCTACTGAGTCCCGCCGGGGCTGAATCATATACTCTGCAATATTTGAATATGACGGGGAGATAACCTCAAAACTTGTGGTGAGGTAGCGCCACACGTCACGTGATAAAACCGTGATTAAGTCTACGTTTAAAAATAGAACATGTATCACAACATTTTAAAGTTAAATTGGAGTTTAATTAAAATTATTCACAGATCTTATCTGACGTCATAACTGAATATTACGTATGAATTATTAGAATATGGAAATTTATAATGAGCTACGTATACGATGTTAGAACCAAGAGAAAACAGGTATATGTAGATGTTTTAAAATATTTTGTTTGTATCAATATACACGAAAGTCATAAAAAGAATTCGCCTTTGTTGCCAAGCAATTTAGGAACATATTCATAAAAATCTCTTGGCTCTAAATTTACTATATCTTATAAAATCAGATTATAATAATTTAAGCTTATATTCAAGAACAAAGTAAATTAGAAGGAATTCCAATTACTGGCATTAATAAAAATTTAATTATTAACGATAATTATACGAAAGAAAATTTTAGCCAGTACTAGTAAGTGATATTGTTAAGGAATGTCAAACTACTTGTATGCCTGGTCTTCCTTAGATCCTGTTTATAACTCACACAACAGTAGTTTCTTTTGAGGTGATTCAATTAATTTTCGTTCTAGACTCAAAACTCCTAAATTTTTTAAACAAAGCTGCAATGTTTTGAATGTTGGTAAGCAATATTTTAACGTATTGACTGAACTAAAACAAGTTTCGTGGGTTTGTTTATAAACTTTTCCGTTGAAAGAATATATAATGAATTACTACATTAATATGATTAAATACTACAATTAAACCCCTTGAAAGGGTAATTTATCTTACATTAAAGAATACAACTGACTCCTGATTCATGACATAGAATACGTACTTATATAAAGTGAGTACGGAAATAATTAATTAAATGAAAAATATATTATCGTGTAGGTTATGAAGAATATTTACAAATATTATTTACATTTGATTAGTTTAAAACCGCTTCCGATGGCTTTAATGTTTCAATTTAATAAAGTGACGGTTCTTCAGCGTCTATCTTACTTATCAAGACGGCGTCACAGAGGCGCCTTTTATCCAACCGTAATTATTGCCTACATTTTAAATAAGAATATTTAAAATGCCACATAATACTGAGCGAATGTCGTGTACAATTATGTCACATTTTGCAGTAATATGAAGTCAGTGAGTGGCGTATTTATAGAACTATCGAGGCCGGCCCGTTCTAACACACTGAGGTTTTATTAGCTAAATTGTTTAAATTATATTCGTTAGGAATAAAATAAACTGTAATTTTCCATCGCTTCATGTTTGAACAATTAATTCCAAGTATAAATATGTTTGCACATATGCTAATTACTTCCTTGTAATACTCTCTGCTGTAACTTTGCAACTGAAAAACTACACGTTTACTTCCAAGGTTCGTGAAATTAAATTCGTAATTTTCCATTTCATTTCGTTTTAATTAAGGCAACCTTTACCGTTTTCTATCAATCGAATCGCGTGAACTCTATTAGAATCGATCAATCGATTACAATTAATTTGCTCTTCTTTAATTCGTGTTGATACGATTGATATGATACCCAAAAGATTAAGAAAAACAAGAGAAATTTGGCAGAATGAGTATAATGTGTTGTTGTGTATAATAGTATTAAATGGAGCGACCTCCAGTTAAATAGAGCGATGACCTGTGAAACATGTGAACGTCTAAATAATACCCACTGAAAACCGACCTTGGTGTGCATTGGTGGAAATATTATCCAGCATTCTACTATTATTGTTTGAAGTGAATTGAAGTGTATATGAAAATGAGTTGAAAATTAAAAAAAAATATTTTTGACGCTGCCATTTATTTAAATATTAAATAGGTGTAATGCATAATTATGGCAGAGTTTTGATTAAAAAATATAAAAACCTATTCCAACCATTGTGCTTTTCGTAGTGAATTTTATACTATTAATTTGTTTAAATTTAAAATTTCAATTACGTGGGTCGAGTCTTAAAGCAAAAATAGACGAATCACGTCATGATGCTAGTAATTTGAAAATAGGATGTTTCCTCATTACACAAAGTAATTCTGTATATTATTGTATCATACGACTCTACGTACGCAGTAGCGTCAGGATATACATAATTTAATTTTACTAAAAATACGAACCATTATATTTAATATTTTTCATCACTGGCCCGTTTGCAATTAAGAAGAAATGAGATCTAAGTCCACCACGCTGTAGTGCTGGACTTTAATACGATTAAAATTCTATTGTGAAATATTTATACATGCAGATTTTCTCAATTTTTCGTTTATCAATATTTAAATATTTCTAAATCATAAAATAAAATAACGAAAAAAAAAAAATATTCTCTACAAAATCCGGACTCATATTAAATGGGAACAAAGCGAGATAGATCGCATGCGCGTGTTGATTGCTCTTTGTTTACCGTCTAATAACCAGTGAGACATGAAGGTGTAATTACCACCTACCATTACGACATTAACATAGCTATCGCTCGTTCACATCCAGATTGCTCATGTAAAACTATGCACATGGACAATAAAAACGTGCTCAAACGCATCACTCACGTTATGATGCAAAACCATTGTCACATGTTCGACTGTGGATCGTATTTGATGTAATGTTATCTGCCTGTATTCTTATGGCTACAGATCAGAATAGTGATCCTAAATCTACGAATTCAATTCAAAAGTTAACTACAATTGAAAAAGTAATCACGTGTATTCGTACTTACAAATGGTAACCATTATCACTAAGCCCCAGAATTTTCCTATAAGTACAAAAGTTAAACAATACATATTGCGTTATATTAAATGAAAAATATTTTTATAATATATTAAATGAAAAATATTTATAATCTAATCAAAAATAAAACTACAAAAGGACCAACATTTGACTAAATTATATTGATTGTAAAGGTTTGCTAATGTTTTTCATCGTATGAAGGAGCTTTGACCACAATATTTTACTTAGGATCAACCACCTCAATGCGAGTCGGTAGGTAAGTTTTTACCTGAGGCCCAGAATTTGTTACCCTCTCCTTTCCCTCTATCATCAGTAAGGCAAAATAGTTCACCTTCAGGGGAACTATTTTGTTCCCTCGCGATTTCTTTACAAAAACATCTGTATTAAAAGCAACGTTATTAATGTGACTGCTTATTATCTAAATTATTGTTGAATCTTACGGGTATTTTTCCTATTTCCATTTGTTGCTTTTTGTTACTCATGTTTAAATAAGCTAGGCTGTATTGAAAAACAATGGGAATACCAAGTTTCACTACAAAAAGTATTTTAGTCAATCTAAATTTTTGCGATGTAATGTTTGGCTAATAATGCAATTGTATGCGTTAGATTTAGTTCAGGGTTTTCCGAAACTGTAAGATTGATTTAGCAAACATCATCGTCATCATTTATATAATATTTTATATCACCACCAAAGAATGTTGACAACATTTAATGTGTGACGGTTAACGGTAGTCAACACGTGATTTTGCGTGCGGCGATTGACCTAAAACATTTTTTTCGCCAACACAACATAGTCGTCTTGTCACGACCAAATATAATATTCAAATTGGTTCTTTAAAAGGCACGTCAAAATATTCACCGCTGGCGTGAAAGTTGAGATTATTGCAACGTTTCATTGAATATTTATCGCTCGTAAAATAAGTTTTATTGCTTGATAAATAACAATACGATGTCACTTACTAGGAAACGTGGAGCGATTATAAAATAAATGTGCAGCCGTGGCGAATATTGATTAGCTTTTTTAAGCCTATAACTTGCTAAACTCTTCCTTTATTGTTAGTATTATATGTAAAGGACAAATACACGTGCGCGTGAGTATTTAGACGATAAACACGGAAGTCAATGGTCGGGGTTGTGTACGTTAACGTTAGGGCATAACAAACGTGTGTTTATTGGCGCCCGCACTGAAATAAGGTTATTTCCGTAAGTTTGCGAAATGATTTCGCTGAAATATAAAACAGTTCATCGCCCCAGCTTAGCTCTTTGATGTTCAAATGTCTAACCCGATTCTCTCATTTAGATTATTTCACTAAAAGTTTGTGATTCCAAATTAATCCTTTTAACAAATAATCACATTAAATAATTCTTGTGAAGTACTTTTCTGTAGCCTCTACCTTTCCTCAGAATTCTGCGTCAGAAAGAACTCAAAAAAATTACTGGAAAGGATTTTCAGCATCCAATAATTACGTGTGGAAATAAAAATATTAAATTGCCATGTTTAAGGAAACAGCTTTCTTCGAAATTAATGCATATTTTTAGAGTAATGTTGGCACTGATCTGCAGGAAAAACGCATTTGTTTCAATGGAAAAATATACCTACCCCAGCTATTATTAAGAGGTTATAATTGTTCTGCAGACAATTGTAAGATTAATTACATAATACAGAGTCTCATTATATCCATCTTTTGTAATCGATTTGCATTGTCCAACAGACAACAGACGACAGTATACACTATTTTTTAAGAAGTTTTAGTTCGTTAAGCAAATTATTATTGTATAGGTAACAACGTCACTTAACATACAAATATGGGAAAACAATGACGTATTCCACACAATAATTCAATAAATATTTTATACTTCGGTCCGGCTGGAAAGAAAATTAACTAGTTTATTACAAACGTCACTAATGAATGTTCGCCCGATCGCCCCGATGACATCATCAACTACGTAAGAAATGACGAAACCAGTTTTGCCGTCGACCTACACATACAAAAAGGTTACATTGTTATGGGTTGCTTACGAATGTATGTTTTCGTCAACGTAAAAACCTTATTTCTAAGCATGATAGCTGACTCATGGTTTCCAAGAACTACTTTTCAAACCAAGAAAACTAGCTTAATGAGTCATTTAAGTATTTTTAAGACCATTGTCTAAGGACATGCATTTAATTATTCATAAAGATAAATATAACTCACTGTAGAAGCAGATATAAGGACTGTCTTTCGGTCTAGATATTATTTACTACAGCTTTGAAGACGCCCAGGTCCAAAACAAAATACCTATACACATATTTGTTGACCACATAAACATTTATTTTAGTGCGAAATGCAGCTTACAAATACTTATTATACTTTTTTTTCGCTTTCAACGCTGTGGGAGCTGTGTAGGTAATAGCATATCAATGCCATCATTTTTCATTAAGCAGGATCAATGGTTCAAGTAATTAAAGGGCCTCGAGATGCTTCTAAATATAACGCAATCGGTAAACAGGTTTCGAACCGCTTCATTTTAATTTACATACATAAACTCACGCCTTTATCCCCGAAGGGGTAGGCAGAGGCGCTATCAGGACACACATTTCGCCTTGTATGTTCCGTCCCAAGATGTCATTTTAATTTACGGCACAAATTACATTTAACCTATTTGATACCCTTGGGATACAGAAGAATAGACTTCAAAAACTTAACATTTTTGACAAAGTATACTATATTACATATACTAGTATACTACAGAATCTACATTCTTAGCAACTAATTTTCTTATTTATTTCCACAAGTCACCGTGGAAATCATTGGGAGAGGCCTATGTCCAGCAGTGGACTTCCTTTGGCTGATGGATGGATGATGATGGATGATACTGTAGATGCTAAAGTTTCTTTGGTCTAACCCAGTTACATGATTCAACTTGAATGGAAAATGCAAGATAAATATAATCATGTAAAAGTAAAATATAGTTGACCGTTATCGAACAAGTGATTAATAATTAATCGTGATTAATTAAAATACACAAATAATAATGTATTTTTAAAAAGGCAACATATAATTTAAAATAACATTATTATAGGATAGTGATTATTATATGCGTTTACCGCTAGTCTCGTATTCATGGATTTGTTATCTCCTTTAACTAAAACCGTAATTTAGAATCATTGAACGTAATACGTGACTTCATGTTATTCTTATAAAAACAATTAATATCAATTTCGCCCGAGTCAGCATAAATTAAATTGAACATATCTCGAGACGCAAGAATACGAATACATTGTACATATAATTACAACGTGAACTTTGAAACTGGAAAAGTCTGGCAAAAAAGCTGGATTAGCATTATTACTTGTTACTAAGACATCACTTGATATTTTGCTTACATGCTGTAATATTTCACGCAATTGTGGAATCACTTACATCATTTGATCGTGTCATGCGTTATGATAAGCCTTCGTTACTCTTGTTGCTAATTGCTTCCATACTTAATAAGTTTATCTTTATTAATTCATGTCAATTTTGAAATCGAAAATTAAATGTGCATTAGAAGAAAGCATACTTGATATCTTGATATGTGCAATTTGCCTAGTTGTTCTACGACCTAGTGAACCAAAGTCTAATAGCACTCAACCATATACGAGATCAACAATTAATAAGACGTGTATGAATAAATAGATAGTAATTTTGGTAAAAGAAGAAGTTTTAGAGAGTGAATAAAAAGTCCGGATGGTGGTCCTTCCCGATTGCGTTTTTACACTGGTATAGCATGATAAAAAACCCTTCAAAGTAAAACGCAAGAGTATCACGTTTCGGGTAGAGCCGTGTATATAAGGTTTTGAGTATTGCGTTGTAGTCACATTGTCTTGCGGGTACAAAAAAATTGCGTATAGTAGGTACCCATTTGATATAGGTTCTGTTCGTGTTTATAAGCACCGATTAATACTAAAGATGAGGCTATGATTATAGCTCTTTTGGGAGACAACGTTGCATACTTGGATAATTACTGTACATCTGGACGTTTCACAATAATTACTTCCTGGAAGTGTGTAAACACTTATTAGCGGAGTTGTACCATCAATTTGCGCTAGGTATTTGTAGAACAAATGAAATTAATTAATGCCTCATCAAATTGCCAAAGTGAGACCAAAACATTCAGAGGCGAGCTAACATCCAAATTGCTTTTATAGCAATTTTATAGATTTTTATGGGCATGGAAGAAAACACGGCTATGTAGAACTTAAATTAGTTATGGACAAAGAACTTTGCGTGAGCTGGCAATCTCCACTTATGATTGAGCCTAATTAAATTACATTGTATATAAATATTGACTATAATATTTATTGTTAACAACACGTGTAATGTGTTTCAAAATGCATTAGAATTTAGTATAATTATTGCAATGAGACCAACAGTATGAATAATTCCAACTGCATTTTCAGCGAGGCACCAAGCGAAACCAATACAAATTGAAATTTATTGGTACAAGTATTCGTTTATCGTGACTCAACGGTGCAATGAAATCTCAACGACGTCAAAAGTCAGTCGCGTTTATTTTGCTGGTTAACATGAAGTCCAACGAATAGGCATTTCTGCCAAAATTCAGATCTAAACAAAATTGCTCCATCAAAAGCCATACATACAATTTACCCGTTGTATCGGAAAGACATTATTAGTAATTTAACATCTGTTCTTCTGGTTTTGATCATGGACAATACGCATATAGGTATCCGTCTGGCCTATTCTCAGTGTCACCATACATTATCATTTTGAATTCAGTCTATCAGAAGCATGTACCGAGTAAGCTAGTTCATATAACTAGCTCATAACCCTCTCACAACACAAATGGAACATTTTACGAGAATTTCGTAATACTTTTTGTCACCTCCATATTGCGTTCATTCGCACTATCTGCCTAGCGAAACAATGAAGGCGTAATGATAACTGACGACCTTGATGAGCTAAACGACAGATTTATCGCAATTTAACAAGTATGTGTTCAAACAATGAACATGGGAGTTTTTATACACAACCGTATGCTTCTTATCCAAAGTCTAATACACGCAGAGGTTCCTATACTTATTAGTTATTTATAGTACTCTTCGGATTTGTCCTTTGGAAATATTTCCCTAATCTGTATGATTTATCCGCGTTTCGGGGTTTGTTTTAGTTCTTCGAACGTACTAATTCGTAGTCATTATTAACTAACAAAATATTGTTTTTAGGACTATGTATGTGACTGTTGGGTGTATTTATTTATTGGTAACTGCAAGAATTTTAAAGCTGTGTTTGTTACACCAAACCGCATTATGACAACATGCTGTAAGTAGCCGTAAGCTTTTATTTGCAGAAAAACCCTTGCTTGGTAAAAATAATAAAAGAATTATGCATTACAATATGAATCACTGTCTGTACAAAAACTTTTCCCAGCATCATTATCACAAATTCGAGTAAAATCAGCATTGTTAGTTACAGTCGATAAACAAACACCTAAATTAAATTAACAAGGACGGGGTCAAGGGGATAACTGTTTACAAAAAATCATTTACAATGCAAAATGTACCTAATTACAATACAAATAGAATTGAAAGGCAAATAACAAGTGTAATTAAGTGATTGAACCACACCACAAACGCTGCATTGCCAACTAAAAAGTATTTAAAAATTAAAATCATACGAGTAGTTCTAGTGCTGTGAGAGCAAATTCAGAAGTGTTTATAGACTGACGTTAAATGCAACATGTTTTGGCATGTGATCAAACGCTTATTTAGAGTTTTGAGTAAATTATAGCCTGTAAAATTGATTATTTCCAACGAATTACACTAATTAGTAAATTGCTAATGGACGTTTTTGGGATCAGTAATTTTCATCAACCTATAATAAGTCACTGGGGAGGCAGAAGACAGCATTTATATAGCTATAAATCTATTATGAATCTTGTTCTTATTAAATTCAAAATCCTTCATTACCAGGTAACACCGCGTCAGCTCTGGTTAAAACCAAAGCGGATCTCAAGTTATATAGATCTTGAGATCCCTTAACATTCATTACACCATATTATTTAGGCCACTCGTACATTTTGCTTCGGTAACAGTTCACGAATTTAATAGCTGACACGTTTTTATCAGATGTATAAACACGTTCAAATTGCGTCAAGAATCGTACAAACATTAGTAGATTGTTTATCACCGAACTAAATTAATTTAATTTCATATTAATAAGACTTCTGCTTTATGAAATATTTACTTATAATAAATATAATATAATATAATCATCTAGGGCGAGGGCGAGCAACAAGCGAAGTTACAGGAAAATGTCAGTTATCCATACAATTGTACAACACCCTTTAGTGCAATCACGGAGCTATATGAAATGTTTGGATCGTTGCGGTGGAACTGTACGGAAGCGTAAACAGATATTGTGATAAGGGCAAGGTATGTAACTTATCAGTCATTATGACGTTTCTCTTTAATATTATAAGTTCTCTTTAATATAATAAGATTATGAATAACACTAATAAAACCCAAAAACGGCAGTGACCAATAAGAGGCGATGAACTCTTTCAAGTCAACAACAGTAACTTGTCGAATTACTTGCATTAGGGTTTATTTGAAGAACTGGTTTTATGGAAAACATTTTCAATAAGCTATCAGCTAACATCGGTTAAAATCAGCAATATATTTAACAATGGTACTATGACGAAAGAAATTGAGGCTCTATCGGAGATAAGTAAATAGTAAAAGTTGCAGATTAGTAGCAGATTTCCACCACTCTTAAGGATAATACATTGCTAGCTTAGAAAATGTATTATACTTTGAAGTAAGAAGGAGACTATAAAAATTTATCCAGATATCTCAAACTTCCAATAAAACGCAACATTACTATACGTCATTTTCCTTTAATAGAATAAAACCTATTTTATAAATATATTCGATGGTTCTAGTTACAACGGACATTCGAATTCCAAAGATTATAATAGTATTATTTTCCTGCTTAGCGACAAATGTGTAAGCAGAGTCCGATGATATCATTTGATGCAAGATTACAGTATTGTTATTTAATCCATTATGTAGATATATAAATTTTGCCAGCGTGGATGATGCCTGATTTGGAAACAATTTCTTGTGACACATCATTAATTAACTCAATCAAATATATTGCAATGCATTAACAATATTCAATTGATTGTTTTTTATTTTCATTCTTTATTCAAATTTGTTTCTGATTGGTAGTTTTTCCTTAACAACAAATTCTACGACTTGCTCTCCTGTTCTACAAGTTACAGTGTCAGGTATACGTTATTGATATTACTTTTCCTACTACAATCTTTTTTCAACTATTATAATATTGGCGATTCGAAAAGTCGTTAATACTTCGATGAAATTTAAAATATCTGTTAACAACTCTTAGATATCCAGTATTAGTCTGCGGTCATACTTCTTCGAAATTAAAATTACCAGTAACATCGATAGTATTGGAAGTAACTTGCATAATAGATGCATTATCATACAAAACACTACACGATACACGACGCAATAGGTGCTAATTGCCATTAATGAAACTTAATAGTTTTTGCTCACGACCCTCGTGAGGATTTTGAATCTGATAAAGTAGTAATTATTTCCTTTAACAATACGAGACAAAGTATATAATTTGGAATATATGCTAATGAAAATCTACTGCTATCGAATCTGTTAAAAAATGAGCGTGAATATTATTCATCACTTGATACTTCTAATTCGACAACATTGTTCTTATTAATTTTGGACATGACGTTCCTAAATGCTTAAATTTCGGAACGTCATCACCAAACCGTGCCTTGTATTGGACTAAATCTGCTAAAATATGTTCATATTCATGTTAAAAATTGTTTTGAACTTCTATCTCGGTTATGATTTGGCAGCTCGTTGCGTTTATACAGAATTTACAGATCATAAAGGATGTGGGCGTTCGCTCTCCAACATTTTGTTAACGGAACCAATTGTTTGCGATTGTCGATGTTCCAACAATAACTGCTTTTATGTAGAAAATTACTGTGATTATGTCATGAGAGTTGAGTGATTAAATGGTTATTACCACGCGGACATATGATAAGAGACGAGCGTCATTTGTAGACCACGAAATTGACATTCTATTGTAATTTTTTAACGTTTTTACAATCATTTTTTATTTTATTTATCACCAGCGGTCAGAAAAAGTAGGTTATTTGTGAAGTTGTATTAAATTTAACAGTTTTGTTATTAATATGTATGTATATCTCAAATGGGATTGTATTAAATATTATCGCGAATGCTGAGCTAAATGTGAATAATAAATGTTTAAAATAATTGATATACAACATCATTTCCGTAAGTGATTAAGAAGACACAATAAAACATTAGTTTATTTTTTATCCCATTTCCGCTAATGCAGCTGCGGATGCGCTTAAAAGATTCCAGTAGAACAATGTTCAAGATAAAAATCGACTTACATCACAGAACTCCAATTATAACACACTGCAAAACAATAAAACCGCGTCCACTCAAATGCATTGATTTAACATGACGATAAGCAGTTAAAACAAGTTGAGATCTCACGATATTACCAAGTCCTGATTACTTCCACAAATCAGTCACAAGTAGTCATAGTACTCTACCGTTCGTATCACAAAGAGCTACTGGTAGAATGGTGACCGTCGCGGTAATTTCGCAACCATAACTAATTACGTTACAATGGCAAATATTAAAAGAACTACTTGTCAATCAATGTTCGCTCCTGTCGCACATTCATCGCGCGGGGTTTTATTTATAAACGCTCCACTGAACGTCATTTCAGTTCACGCTTTTGTGTCATGGAAATGATTTGTTGATACTAGCTGTAATATAGTTTTAGCACTGTTTTAGGGTACTTTTATAGATTTGAATCATCTTTTTTTTACAGCTTTTATTACAATTTAATGGGTAAATGTGTAATAATGTCAAGGAGGCGAGAGCGGAGAGCCAATAGTCTTAACAAGCGGGAGAGAATAATCAGGCAGGTGGGTACTAGCATGAGATTACATCTGGCAGAATTAATGACGTGTTCTATACTACTTCCGTAGTCACTAAGCTGCATCTGATGGTGAAACAGCATATAAAAAAGTATCAAACAACCTTATGAAGGTAGGGCGCCAAACAGAGCATATTTGGCCATTCTACATAATTATGACGGCGTGTACAATTGCTTCTTCAATAAATCTTTGGTACGGATAAGGTAACTTATAGGAGAGATGGACTTAAGACATCGTCTGTTCCACAACTTGAAAATGTGATAGAAATAAAACCATAAAACCTTGTGGATCCGGCATAGGAAGAATATATTTATTATGCCCAATTTACACCAAATGCTTCAAATCTCTTTATGGAATATAAATCCTAATTAAAAACCGATAAGGACTATTTGCCATATATTATGTTTCGAAGAACTTTTTATTGTAGCATTGAACTTTAAAACGGTCGTTTGGATCCTTGATATTTTTGTTTGTAATATTTTCCTAAATGACATCTATAATAGATGTTTTTTATTATTTTTCCTCAAACTCAGCTAGGTCACATAGTAACAAGGCAAAAAATATAGCATAATCATTTTATTGTAAACAATTATTTGCGTCAAATAATTTTTTTTATACAAATCACTTGTCACTTGTTTGATATTACTCGTGTTACTCCAAACATGGCAAATCAATAACCTTCGTACTAATTCTCACATACTCGTGCAATAAAGCATTAGACATAGACGTAAATAATTAAACCTGCTTTCTTAAAGCTGTACTACAAACTATATATTATGTACACAAATTGTGGGGCAGACATTGCGGCTAAACAATCTGTCTGGATGCTCATTTCTACTACGCAGACGACATAAATAATACACGAACAGAAGTTGGTAAATAGAACATCTTCATTAATATTTAGGTTAAGGTAAATACAGATGTATTTGACAGCTTCTAAGGCGCAGTTGGTTAAGACGCCGGATATGAAACGGGAGGCCACAAGTTCGATCTCCACATCAATAAATGTTTATGTGATCTACAAGTGTTTGTTTCGAGTCTAAATATTATAAACAGTACGTTTACTGTAGTTTATAGTCACGACACAAGATTTAAGTATATTTTAATTTGGGGTCAAGCTATCTCTGTGAGAGTTGGTAAACAATTTTTAAATTAATATTTTATATTTAGCACACAATTGAACTTGACGAAGCTGATTGGCATGCCCAAATTTATTTTGAAATGGATGCTATCTTCAGCAATACGATTCCTGTTGATTATTCCTCATGTAAACATGAAACCGAAGAGGAGGTAATAAATGCCTCAACGGTTTGTTTAAATAAACACACTCAAGGTAAAATTACTAACAAAACTATACAAATCCTCATCCGAACCGGTATAAGGTAACATTGTATTTGACGTTGGCAAAGCAAATACTTCAAAAGCAATAAACATCAATACGTGACACAAACTCTAAAATTGCTTCCTGATAATATCCCTTATTTCTATGCTAGGGACAATTGCAATAACGATTGATAAGGCCACTGCAGATTTGCGATACGACTATCAATTAATTGGGCATCAGAAACTTGACATGCGAATATCGTCTTAATACTTTTAAAAATAGGGCCTATTATTCGGAAAGGCGGTTTGAATATATAAAAATATAAGCATGGGCCACATAAAACAGTTAAGTTGCCAAACTCTAAAGATAACGACAAATCGATGAATCATGTCGAAAACCGGTACCCTAAGTTTTTATATGCGGTCCAAAGTTCTCGGAAAATGCTGTTGAATCGAGAAGGTTAATTTATTTATATTGCCGATTCGTGCGATGATCACGACCGGCCGGTACAATGATTTATATTTTAATCGGTTAATATAACGTCATTTAGTTAAAAATAATAAGCTGTTGGAAAGTCCAACGTTTGTAAAAATCATTATCGAAATTCAATACTAGGTTTTTTTAATTTTTATTTATTTCAGAAAAATAACATAACATGTTGCTATGGAGATTAAAATAATGGTTTTTGAGTATACTCAAAAATATTATAATATTTACGCTACTGGTTATTCAAATATATAATGAGTTAATTTACCTTCATCAATGACGTTTTTTATAACCTGATACACAACGGTAGGTATTAACAAAGTTTATCAAAAACTTGAATTCAAATCAACGTATTTTACTTTTTGTGCTGTAAAGTGCAAAGTGACTACTCACTAACAATATTATATTGTAGTTAGTTATCTTTTAGTTAAAACATCTTAATATTATGTCGAAGTGATCGGTGTATCGGTATCTTCATTAATTAAAAGTATCGTGTTTACTACATATACAAATTATATAGATACAGCTGCTGTTTCAAGTCATGTAGGTACATCATTACGTATCTACATGACTTGAAACGTTTATTTTATATTTAGTTAGGCATGATACTGTCGATAACATTACGTACCCACGTAGATACACTAGTGAAACCATTATAAATAATAAAAATAATTGCAATGATTACAGTATATTACAGTATATTAAAAGAAATAACACTCACCTTCATATATGGACCTATCATAAAGAATTTTTATTTAACGTTTCGCGAAATAAAATTTCACGAAACAAGTGAAAACACTAAAAGTCGTATATAATAAAGTTTCACAGCAAAATATTATCACAGAATTTTAACGCGAGTGTGGCACTATAAACATGCGGTTCGCGGTGTTAGTTCAATTTCACAATTTAGCACATGTTCCGCTTAATTCAGAACAAAACGTCAATTTATAATTTTAAAAACTAATTTTATTTCTTTTTAGGCATATTTTAATTTTTAAAGACTAGTGATGGCTGGAAAGGAACTGGACGTTTTGAATTTAGAACGAACGTTTTCAAATTTGCGGCGGGAAATTTATAGCGCGCGCGACGCGAATGTCTACCGTGCGTTGTCCGAGCGGTGACTGGCTGAACGCTGCTGAATCCCACACTTGTATATTCGCGACGTTAAAAAATAAATACGACGAGGTGTGATGATGGAAGGCCGGGGGACGTTTCACAGGAACTGTTATCTAACTGACGTATCCAATACGGGTTAATCAAATGGCGCCATCGACTATTCGATTCCTTTCACAATTCGTTCTTCCAATACTTGGAATTACTCTGATACCTGCCTCAAACTATTTAAATCCTAATGCGCAAGGGAAATTAAGTTTGTATGAACCAGTTAGAAACGTAGTCCCTTATTATTTAACAAAATAATTTTTACTATAATAAATAGCGAAATATAAAATTAAATCAACAATTCATTGAATTCTTGGCTTATATAAATTTAAGTATCTTTTATTTATTTATCAAACCAAAAATTACATATTATAATAACTGGGTAATTGGAACTATTTAGTTAATAGAGACAAGATATACCTATTTGTGAAATTTTTTTTAGTAATTTTTTTATGCGTTTATTACGCAGATTAATACAAAATAACAAACAATAGAACATACAATGAGATGACGAATTGGAAATGTTTTTAATGAATTTTCTTTTGTCCATGTGCAGCTCTTTACTCATTGTGACATGCGCATTGCCAAATAGTTGGTTAATTACTAAACAGGAAATCTTTCCCATTTTCCGATGCCTTGTATGTAAGCCCTTCATCTATTGGTATGTGTCAAGAAACAGTTGTAAGAATGAAACAATGCAATTTTTCAGCAGAAATACCTTCTCTAAGATTCATAAATGGTACAAAAAGATAAGCTGTTATTTCTTGTCTTCAACATTTATATTAAATTTATAATGATATAATTATTTCAAATCAGAAATAAATTTTAATGGTGTATAGAGCAAAATAGTTTATGCTACTTGTACTTAAAAAGGCGATTGAAATGGCAAAGACCTTTTACATCCAAAAGGTAGCTAGAAATTACTCTACAACATCAACTTATTCATAACGATTGATTAAGATGCTAGCAGCAATGCTTACCGCATTGCTGCAATTATAACAAGATAAATTCATACAATTGCATTAAAATCATGATAGAATCTCCACGTGATGCATTTTAAAACGATTTTATAACGCAACTAAACTAATATCTACTACGAAACACTAACAGCCTTATTCATAGTTAGTTTTAAAACCTATTTTAGTTATCAAATGTTTTGTCTTCTTCGCTCAATCTGAATTATAAAGTCGTTAGCGAAAGACAAAACATTCGATAGCTAAAATCGGTCTATGAATAAGGCCGTTAGTTGTCAATATCAATTAATTATACCCTGCGGAAGTCCAGTCCATATGTCTCTACCAAATCAATTGAATCACAAATATCAATTAAAATCGAACAAACAAATTATAAAAATATTAGTATTAAAAGAGGTAAAAAGCCATTTTGAATATGACTGATGGGTTTATTGGACAACTAAAACAAACTTTATGTAACAGAGGACAGACACAGAATCAATGGCGTGTGGAAATCTTATGAAGGTCGTATACCAACAACTAACAATAAGCAAAAACATCTCAAATTAATGAGTCCCCGACGAAACAAAAAACTCACACAACGTAAACTCATCATTATTTTACTCGGGGGCCTTCTGAATGTAGGTGCTATTTAATTATTTTTAATGGAAATAATAATGATTATTTTTGATAAATTACCTCTATGGAATACGATGATTACGGTTTTGTGATTTGTGAAGTATTTTGCGCATAATGGATTTAAAAGCTATTTTTGTCCAACGGTCAAAGTCCGTGGACTGTAGCAATTAGAGTTCAGAAGAATAGTTTAAAACATAAATATTATGATTTCGGCGCTTACCAATTAGAAAGATGTAATAAAAATGTTTGATGTTTCGAACATCTAACCGACGCGACGATGTAACAAAAATTATAGTGTAGTGTAACACTATAATTTTTGTTACATTACATGATAAAAGAAATAAAGTACTAAGTAGATATATAAATAAATACTAGCTTTAAGTATTACGGCATAAAATAAATATTCCCGTACCGGGAATCGAACCCGAGCCTCCTGGGTGAAAGCCAGGTATCCTAGCCACTAGACCATACGGGATTGTGAGTTGAGTGTCTAAATTATAATATCAACTAAACTAACATTGCAATATATATATAACATACATATATCTAGACATACAAAAAGGGTAGGCAGTGATACTACCAGGACACCCACATTTCGCCTTGTATGTTCCATCCCATAATGTGATTGGGGGCGAGCCTATCGACCTCAGCTTTGTAATCACAAAAAAAACAATTTAAATTTGTACATTATTTTATATTTACAAATAAAATAAATATCTTAATATGTATTATTATAGACTTGTAATAATACTTTCTTATAATAGGTCGGTAGTAATGCCATCTATCGGTCAAGATGAACATTCAATGTGACACCATCTAACTGTTTAACTCATTTACTACTGCCACCTAGTGACGTTGTTATAAACCATTAATATAGTTATTCATTAATAGATGTCGCACCAATACGTATACTCGTATACTAGTGAACTCCAAAAATTTGTCCCTTTTCAAGCTGATTATGTTTAGGTACCTAGTTTAAAAAATAAAATGATGTTTAGGTATATTTTATAAAAAATACTTAAACATCGTTATTAGAAACACCTTTTGATTCATAGTATTTGGACGTTTTAGAAATTAAATGAAATAGATATTATTTTAGTTTCTTATAAAAAATTGTCACAGAATATACCTACATAGGAAAATTAAGTACCTACACCAATAACTATATTGGTTCTTAAAACAAATTTGAAAACAATTACATTTAAACGCTGTTAGTAACTAAGTATTTTTAAATCAATGATTTGTATGCATTTAACAATGTTTGTATGCTAATTTGATCAAAGGTCAGTCCTACCGCCTAGTTCTTAGGTTTATTCTGTGTACGTCATAGACCAGTACTTAACTATTGATTAAACGTACCAAACACGCGCACACACGGAAGATCCTTAAACCTGCAGGTACATAGGTACATCGTTAGCGACGTCAGTGTTACTAGTTTCCCGGGGTTCAATTTAATCATAAAACACTCCTACCTTTGTTCTTGTATCTTGAAAATGTTCTTGGTATGGAATTAAACTCGTAGCGTCTGATTCCATACTCGATTTCCCGCCTGCTTTGTCGTTGTTATTCATATAAACGAAGATGAATCGATGATATCGCGAGGAAACTTACTATAGCGATTTGCAAGAATTTTCATGGTATATAAATTCCGCCAGCCCACACTAGGGCAGTGTGGTGAACTATATGGCCTAACCCCTCTCAATCGTACTCTCGATTGTAGAGGAGTCCCGTGTCCTGCAGTGGGACATATATGAGCTAATACTATACCATATATAATTATTGTCTTCTATCGCATTCCTAGATTTCCTTTACACATCTTAATTTTCTTTGGCCCTTTTGTTGTCCATTAATGCTTCAAGCGACATCAAAACATCATCACCACTTAGAGAACAATCTGCTATATTAACGTAGGAGGTGCGAGGTGTGACCGAAAGTCCACGAGCTCGTGGTTCAGGGAATCTCGAACATCGACACCTTAAGATTTCTTTTAACTGACAAAACCAATTATTATCGCTCAAGCTATGCGAAAGCTACGATTATACATACATATACTTGTACCACGATTATACACTTCACTAATTATACCATCGTTTCATTCACTAACCACGCCCATTTAAATTTATTCCAAGGTGGGAAGTGAAGTACCAGCGTCGTGTTGAGTTTCTTTGGTGAGTGATGTATCCGTCGCCCATTGAGCTCGTACAATTACTCATTCAACTTCAAACAATAAGTCCATATTAAATGTTAATGTTGCTAACAAGCGATGACTAAGCTAACTACGAACTATTTACGAGCCACGCCGATGCTCTACCATCTCCGGCGTGGTGCCAGGGTCTAATGTAATAACAAATAGTGATAAAATTACGAAAACATCCTCATAAAGTTTTAAATGAATGACACCTGTGTATTTATGTACCTACATATATGAATTATTTATTTGTTTGTTTATTTCATTTAATTGTATGTAATATTGCACATATTGCGCGTAAATGCCCAATTCTGCAAGTATAATAACATTCCTGACGATCCAAAGGTTTCCTGTAAGAAATAGCACAATGCGATAAAGCCACCCGTTGTACACAATACATAAAGTATTCTTTTGTTTTCGACTGGAACCGTGTACAATAGAGTATAAACAAATAAATGACTCGTCAATTTCTTAACTAAAATAAGTCGTCTGCAGAATTTGTTCAGCAGAATCGTTTTTAAAACACCTCACAGACAGCCACTGTGGCGCAGTTGGTTAGACGCCAGCTGGGAAATGAGAGGCCGCGAGTTCAATACTTGTACCGAGACAAATGTTAATTTGGGGTCAGATATATCCATGTGAATATGTTAATTTATTATTTATAATTCGTGAGCAAAAATATGGGAAGACTGTAATATCATGTTACAATGTGACCTAAATTCTATGATTAGTAATAATGAGACACACCTTTATTTGAAATACCCTGTGTTTCAATTAAAACCTAGTCATCCATTTATTGTTCCTTGGACTCATTGCAATTGATTCACTACGTTACCATCTTTTGTAAGTAATATGAATTAAAATGCAATTACATTTTAATTCACCATCGGAAATCGTAAACAATGTGAATCATACATTATAGGACTTTTGTCATTGAGTCATTTTTGTAACAATATATGGATCACGATAAATAACATGTAAATGTCCTTAATTTACATGCCTAAGCTAACGACTATATCTCCGTAGGGGTAGGTAGTCGTGAAACCAAAATGACAAGACGGAATATTGGATGTATCGTTCGCCAAGCCGGGCATCAAGTTAATTTTCAATATCTTTTTTCTATTTGGTGGTGTCTTCGGCGGCACCAGTCTTTCAATATCATTTGCTTCATATGTGTTACCACTGGCTATCATAACCTCTCTGATGAGATCAAGCACGGAAGAGAGTTTTTCTATTCCGTGAGATCAAGTCAACTTTGATGCCCTCGATTGGCCCCGCCAAATGACAAAGTCTTATTAATTACAACTATAATTTCAATGCTAAACTATTGCCAATATGCATATGTATGTAAATAGTACCTAAAGTTATTTTACTAAAAACTGTCAATTGACAGTGTTAGTTAAAACAGATACAGGTTTTATTAACTTATTTTAATTTAATTAATTTTTTACACTGCCCTTTCTATCTCCTTCTTACAAATCCATCTAATTGTTGTCTGGTAGAGATCGCTTATAAGCGATAAGACCACTTTATGTACTCAAAAGTTATTAGAAATATCTTGATGGGCTTTTTTTTGTTTGTATGCAATAAATATTAAATAAATTTACCATCCTAGGCAATATATTAACTTGTAATTTATTTATTCACATGTTTATATCATAGCATCATTACACATGTAGGCATGCGAAGGTTACAGCGTTTAAAATACACTCATAACGCCTCCTAACAATAATGTAGTAAAAATACAAAGATCATTAGTAAAACGCAGTACACATGCTTGGAAATGACTACTAAGTACAGCCAAAGTGCCTATTGTTTCACGGTAATGCAACAAAACATTTTGTTCGTAAACATGAACTTATATTTATCATGTTTAAAATGCTCGAGTATGAAACGTAAGAATACATATACTTATGTATTCTTAAACCCTTATCCAACACTCACGCGGGGTCGGCACGATTCGAGAATAATTTGGCTTATAATTCTACGACCGGTTGCCTGTCTAACATCGACCCTTTCAAGAATAGTATTACGCGTTAGTCCACCCTCCTTATATTCAGCTTTTTGGCCTTTGCTAGACGTAGAGTTCTTCAAATGAGAGCCAACTATCACTTTTACTTAATGCAGTTTGGTAGACTTATGGAAAAATATCTATAATATCATATACCTTTGAAACTATCATAGATAACTCTCAGGTACCCTTTTCTCACAATATTAATTCCGGCGAGAATAAGAGAATAATATAATAAAGCAAGCGTTTTAATAACCATGTACGAATGCGCTTGCAACTTCACAAAGATATATGTATTGCAAGATTAAAGAACATTGTAGCCAGTGAAATTACTGGGTATTAGGAGAATTAATTATGTCTTGGGGTGGCGAGCAAAGTGCAATGCCATGCAGTGCTTAGTAATTATGACGTCTGAGTGGTATTGCTCCTAGTTATGGGTAGGCGTCACGCTTATATATTGTGATCGTGGAAGCCATTCCTATTAATAAAAAAGTGGGTTCAAAACTACGGCATGAAATAAACATTTAAATGTCGAACAAATATCAATTTGCACTGAATTTCAGTGGAGTATAAATAGGCAGTCATTAGTCGGTCAGTCTGGCTTGAAATATGCAAACGTTTCTCATATTGCCACTCATAATTTTGCGAATATCACAGCTGAAACAAGGTTTCGGCTGCCACGGTATTCTGGGTCATTTTCATACTATCGTGGATTATTTGAGAAAGATTTCGTAGTATCAGTTCGACACGCTACAGAGAGTTATCTTGGCTAATATTATAAGTGCGAAATTGTGTTTTCTACTTCGTCCTTCTTTCACACAACGGAATGACGGATCGACACAATTTTTGGGTTAAGTTTATTGGCCGGAAAAAGTAGACCATATGGTAACTTTGAGAAAGATTATATAAAGTGTGGTATTTTTAGAATCACGTAACCGTACATAGTATTAGCCATTAAGAAGTTTTGAATATTTCAGTATTCGATACACTTACCTGGATGTATATAGGTGTAATATAGTCTAGTATAAACACAGCAGTTTTCGCCGAGTCCCATGCAGCTCATAAAGGAGTACACCTTAAAAATTCATTGAAGAAAATCACGTGCAAGCCTGGGTCGTGACTTGCGGAACTAAAGCAAAGCTGAAAATAATGCAGGCGACAACAAAGTAACCAGTACACGCTGTTTTAAGATTAAAATACATACGTTTGGTATAGTTAAAATGTTTTGTGTTAATTAAATAAATAAGCAAAACATATCTACGGAATTCAGTTTTATCTCATGTATATAATTATATACCAGGACCAGGACCGGATGTTGTAATTTGTATTTTGTACGCAATAATACTGTACTTTACTGAACAACCACATATAAGTTTATTACAAATAATATTTAGTCTAATTTCAGATACCTCTTAAGTATTGTAATACTATTTTATAATATTTATTTTATTATCTTCTTTCTGTATTTGTTTGTCATTGATAATTCGCAATTCTAATTAAACATTTGTAAGTGAACACACATTGTATTTTGCAAATGCCTTGTTAATAAATATTATTATCTTGATAGAGGCCTGTGTAGTGCATTAAACTTGTGTAAAAACATGCAAGTCCTTGACGGTTACCTCGAGTAATGAAAACAGAGGATGTAACATGTTTATCTGTAAATTCAACATCAAACCGGTTTTAAGAAAGTGAACAAACGTCGCTTGCAAAATTATTACATTTTTACACACGAGCTCACACCAACCAGCAAATGCGTTTAACATATATCAATTGTTAGTTTCTACATCAATTGTCTGCAACCCTTCACTTCCCTTGTCGGGCCCTCGAACCCTCCGTCTGGCTCGGGGCGGGTTTTATGACCTTGATACGCCCTTCCTACATATACATACATACAGTCTGCATCTTGGTACTTATATTGAACAAATAATAATGTTTAGAAAATGTGTTAGTGTTGTGATTAATACAAGGGTGCGATTGTTTTATTTACGTGCGACAGTGATGTGTATCGGTGGTGAGGCGTGACGCGGGCCGCAGCTCGCACGCCGGCACTAGCACTCGCAGCGGCAGAGCTGCTCCGGCTCAGTGTGATCGCTCGCGCCGACCGCGCCACACGCCAGCGCTCCTCCGCCGCGTTCCACCATGCTCGCCCTGGCGCTGCTCGCCGCCGTCGCCGTCGCCGTTGCGGCCGCACAGAACGACACCACGCCGCCCAAGCCGCCGGCACTGCGCCGCGAACAGTTCCGCGTCATATACGAATGGAACGCCATAGATTTCGAATGGGCCTCCCCGGCAGACCGCGAGGCCTACCTCAATACGAGCCGATACATACCACAAAACGTCCTAATATCTGGAATAAACTTTTACGGCGAAAACTTGTTTTTGACGATGCCGAGGATGCTGGACGGAGTGCCGGCGACGCTCGCAACGATCCCCGTGCAGCAGAGCGACACGGCGCCGAAGCTCCGGCCCTTCCCTAGCTGGAGCGACAACGCCGTCGGCAACTGCTCCGCCCTGCAGTTCGTGCAGAATGTGGAAATCGACAAGAACGGAATCATGTGGATCCTGGACAACGGCCGCGTCGGCACTCTCACGCAGAATCCCGACCCCAAATGTCCACCATCGATCGTCCTCATCGACCTCAAGACCGGCAAAAACGAAATGGAACGCATACCTTTCCCGAGTGAAATCCTCAATTCCAACACAACTTATCTGAATGACCTCGTTGTGGATAACAGGGACGGTGATTACGCATACATCTCCGACAACAGCGCAGTGGATCCAGGTATCATCGTCTTCCGCCGCAGTGACAAAAAATCGTGGAAGCTTCGCGATACTAAGTCCATGACGTCTGTCCCGGATGCGACAGTTTTCCGCGTGAACGGCACCACCGTCAACCTTCCGGTGAACATCGACGGCATCGCCCTTGGACCGCAATTTTTCACTGAAGACGGACAAGTTGACAGGAAAGTTTATTACTGTCCGCTCTCAAGTTATCATTTGTACTCGATAAACGCTTCGGTTCTACGCAACGAGTCTTTGGCCCAAAACAGTGACGGCGCTTTGCGCCCCTACGTTGTCGATCTCGGATCAAAAGCCTCGCAGACCGACGGCATGAAGATGGACTCGAACGGCGTGCTATACTACGGCCTCATAGGCAATTCAATCATCGCAGAATGGAACTCGAGTGTGGACTTCCACGTCGGCCAACGAACAATCGCGCGCGATCCTAACTACATTCAATGGGTGGATCGTTTTACTTTCGACGACAAAGGCAACGTATACGTCGTTATAAATAGACTGTACAACTTCGTGAAGAATCAGGTGTCTGTAAGCGAAGTTAACTACAGGATCCTCAAGTCACACACGGGGTCGAAGAGCTACGTGTTCGGCGAAGACTTGGTGCAGCCGACGGCCGTGCCGGGCGCCGCCGCTGTGCCCACCGTTGCGACGTCGCTGGTGCTGCTCGCGCTCGCTCACCTGCTCGCTTAGTCCCCAGGAGTTTCTGGGTCGCAGCCCTCCCGGCCCCGACCCTAAACACCAGTGCTAGTATATCGACGCTCGGACTGATGCGTAACATTACCAAAAATTATAAGTTACCTTGACCTGACGGTCCTCCAGTGATAAAGCGCGTGTAGATAAAGTTTGTATAATATATAGAATAGAGGTAGACCATAGAATAACTTAGCGATTATGGGCCGACCTTTCCTCGTGGGGGTCACGATACGTCGAAGACGAGTCAAGCCGGGTGTGTGCCGACGAAAGGTCGGGGACGTGTTGCCAAATGCCGCGAGTCAGCTCAACACTAAACATTCCATGTATTTCCATAAGACGAAGGTGCATCGCCGCACGATATTTATTTATCTAACATTGTAACGTCTAATATAAGTTTAATTAATTTCAATAAAGACGTACCCGTTTCTCTGACGTCAGCTCAGTTTAAAACAACCAGAGACGTGAGTGGTATATTGAAAATATTTTATTTGTGTTAACTACACATTAGAAGCTAAGCTGTATAATATACATACATATTGTAACGATAATATAGTATGTTTGTTGTGTGCACGGAATTGAGTGTGTGTCTTTGAATAAACGTGTTTATCATACTATATTGTTTGTAATTTTAATTTGCACCTTAAGAGCTAGTTCGTGCTCGAAGCATTAAGCTTCGCCTCAATAGTGTACACCTTGTTTTATCAACAATACACATGATACATTGTTTATCTTTAAACATAGCAAAATAGATGGAAAAGTCGTGTTAATCTAGAATCCGCATGGCTACAATATGAAGCTATATATTTGGCCAGATATTTACGAGCAATGATAACATATTGCAATATGATGTACTCTTAATGGAGACTACACAGCTCAGAACTAATGGCATACCAGTCAAGACAATTGACAATACATTAATCCTTACACTGCAGCAAAGATATACAAATTTAAAAAAGCAGTGTTTGTATTACTCATACTTAATAAATCAAAGTCATAAAAGTACATAGGGTCAGCGTAATTAAATTACTTTATTTTACACGCAGAGATAATGTTTATCAAGTTCGCACGAATACGGAATAATACTCAAAGCAGTATTCCTTGTACAAGACCGTAGCCTTATTCCATTTATGTGCCACATTTATAATTATTTTTATGTAGACAACAGCTCTAACATTGAATGGTTTTAAAATTTAAGGTATTATTTTATACCTAAATAGCAATGTTTAATTTCGGATAGTTTATTCACTTATACATACATCGATTTGAATCTCTGCTTAATTCAATACTTATTCCTCAGTTTTTTATTACCTATATCCTTTTGTCTCACATTAGGATTAGGTACTCATACTTACTTCATTTTAATTGCATAAATTACTCATACATATTGACCAAGACTAGGCCAACTATTTATACGACACACAATTAATATGCATATTTATTCGTATAGGAATAGAACCCGCAACATATAGCGCAGGTTTTCTTATTAGCCAGTAGCCACTGCGCCAATAGGTATTTGTGAGTTTGTAAATGCGTTTCCAATTTCCTTAGAACAATCATGTTTATTTCTTCAATAATTCTGTGGCTCTTGTTACAAGTGATACAACTCGAGTTGTACCCTTTTTGAGTTTTTAATATAGAAATGATGAGAAAAAAATTAGCTATTTTTTGGTCTAACTCACGATTTTCTATCTCCTATAGTTACGGAGATAATTTTGTGTAAAGTGATACAAGTGCTGCTATTTTGGCGAAAATTGCGTGAATATTGATATATTTCGAGTTGTAACTCGTTTTTGTAATCGATTAATACGCAGTTTTTGTGGCTACTGGTATAAGTACAATTATAACTATTTTCACATATATTTTTTTCAGTGCATTTAACGTGAATATTGATATATCTAGGGTTATATCACTTTGAACCATTTTTTTCCAATATTGACTCGGGTACAACTCGACATGTACCCACCAATTAGAATGTGAATTTTTGATTTTGATATGCTAAGTGATACATCTCGACATGTATCATTCTACAGATTTTTTTTTATTTTATGTGCAAACGAATACAAATCTAGTTGTATCTAAAACTCAAACAAATTACAAAAATATTTTATATCAAATGAGATGTGCTAAGTGAGACAATTGTGCGCGGCAATACATTATTACGATTTTATTGATTTAAATACAACATAACCAATAATTCAAATGTCCAAATATATAATACTTTTCTATTATAAATATGATTTATTATAATATTATATTATATCATCAGATACAATATCCAATGTAAATATACGAAAACTAAATTTTTTAACCAGCTGTCGGATACATTATATTATTACATTATAATTTTTTGAAAAATGGCAGTTGTCATAACGGTATTGGTACATAATTTATGTTTAAATTCTTTATTGAACATCACATACAAACAAAATGAAAAATAAAAATCTTATTTATCAATATTACTGTTACTTTACTCAAATTATCTTAGATTAAATATGGAAAGAAACTCCTTATTCTTTTCCAACTGTTCTGGAATAGTTTTTACATGTTTTCTTATTTTAGTATTTGTATAATACTCATCTGTGTTATTTCTTAGTTTAAAAATGATTTGCTTCGTTTTCGAACTTTTTAGTATATGACACGATACTAGTGAGATTAGAGACCTTTACCATTCATATTGTAAAAGTACGTTATAAGATTTTAATACATACATACATAAACTCACGCCTTTATCCCCGAAGGGAGAGGCAGAGGCGCCACCAGGACACCCACATTGCGCCTTGTATGTTCCGTCCCACGATTTGATAGGAGGCGAGCCTATAGTCATATTGGGCACAAATACCTGATTCCGGGCTGATAACGAATAGAAAAATCCAATATCACTTTGCCCGACCTGGGACTCGAAGAGACCTCAGCTTTGTAACCGTACCGTAATACAACTATGCCACCGAGGTAGTATACGATTTTAATAATGAGATGTTGGTCTAGGCTCTTTGGTATCAGTCCATGTGCAGAAACAACAATCGAGACAATAATTGTTGAGTCTACATCCCAAATGTCAGTAACCTCGTGGTCCAAATCTTAATATTTAGACAATTTGTTTTTTTCAGCTTTAAAGAGGTTATCGTCATGCGGTATGGTAACATCAACAAGTATTGCTCGGCGCGTCAATCTATCTTTTATCACAACATCAGGCTTATTGGCAGCATCTGTGATAACAGACCGATCCCAATAAAGCGTTGAATGACCATTTTCAAGAACTGGTTGGGAAACATACCGGTAATATGGCACTTCAAGAGTCACAATAGTTCATATCAAAAAGCAATTTGATGATGTATGATCTTGGCTACTAGGTTGTATCTATGCAAGTACTCGCCGTTAGCAAGATACGAATAACCGGAAGTTACATGCCTGACTGACTCGCCAGGACGTTGGCATGCCCGACAAATGTCGACCGTACCGTCCTTCAGGATGTATTCAAAACGTAGTCAAGTTACAGATGCAGGCCGGTCCACTTCAGGCCCGTGTAGGGCCCGATAGAACGGACCATGCAGCTCTTTGCTCTTCCATACTTCCTCGCGATCTTAAACGCTCATCACCAAAGGCCTCCGCCAGTTTTCATTCGCCAATGAGAGCTGAGTAAATCCTTTACACACTATAACTATAACCTTATGCATATCTACGTAGTTACGATGGAAATACTCCCTTAGATTGCACAGCTCGCGATTATGCAGATCCTTAGCATTAAGAATGACTCGGCCCTCACATCTCCGCGGGATGCACAACCTCATCACTGACGAACTTGTATGATGCATACGATGTGCATTTGGTAGAGCCCAGACCTTACGATCCAGGGCGCCCAATTCCGTCTGAGTCCATCTGAGTTTGCCAAAAGAGTACATAAGTACAGGCATAATCCAACCGTTAAACGCACGAATCTTGTTTCCACCTGTTAAAAAACAGTTAAGAACTTTTGTCAGGCGGCTAAAGAATTCATTGATTGTTTTACCTCTGCACCTATAATATCTAGACCCATCTGCGAAAGGGATCTGAGTCTTAAAGTCTCTGAGACATTTATGTCATCAGAGACTGCAACCTCCCTTGCTTGACATGGATAACCGCACCTTTATCTACACCAAACTCCATATTGATTGAGTTGCTAAATCAAGTAGTTATTTATGACTAAAGTTGATTTATTATTATTATTTTATTCATTAACAGTTAAGGGATTTTAATACTATCCGGTAATACATGGGAGACCCATCGTACCTTTTATTTATTATTAAAAACATTGCAACAACAAAGTTGATTATTTAATAATATCAAACTTGTATCTATTTACACAATACATATCATTTTAACGAGAGATATAACTTGACTTGTATCATTTAACACATATTTTCAATAGACTTGAATATTAGCAAACAGATACTATTCAAGTAATTTATGAAAATAGGGGGTTTCTGATTAAAAAAACATAATCTTAGGGATTATACCTTTATCTTTTGTTTGAGCAACATTATGGTAGGAATTCATACAAATTTTTTATTACATTTTGTAAACTTTTGTATATTAGTTTACACGAAAGCACTTTAAACAAAGTATTTAGGTGCGCCGTAATATAATTACACTTATATCATTTATCACAACATTTTTGCCCATGTTACTCATAAGCCGAGGTATATCTCACAGGTTTCTCGTGAATTACTTTAAAAACATAATATTTATCAAAAAAACTAAAACGCACAATGAAAGAAAACATTTTTCCCTACAAAATAAGGTATTCAAGTTTAATCTAGCACATTTAGTTTACGACCAAGAATTTTTTAAATCTTGTTTTTGCTCTCCTGTAAAATGATGATTTTCGACTTGTATCACTCATCACAAGAGCCACAGAATTATAATTGAATGGTTTTATGTCTTATAGAGCTCATCAAGCTAATAGTATAGCAGGCAAAAGTAACAAAAGAAAAATTAAACATAATCCTAATTGACTAATGCAGATTAATAAATTATTATATGTTTACATATTTACACATAAGCTTATATATCTACTCCTAAAATAAACACATCAAAAAAGTATAAACTTAGCTTTGATTGTTCAATCACTTCAAAGCCTCTACTGTTCTTAACAATAACACTATAAAAATTCTTAAAATAAATGACATTACACGTGTATGCCCCATTGTCCAGCGTTCAATTTTATTAACTATTTATAATTCAATTCCTACAAAGCCGTTGTTAATTCGTGTTATGACTTATTTAAATAAGTAGTACGACTTAACTCTGTGAAATAAAACGGAATGGTAATAATTTTTTGAAACCATTAAGTATGTACAAAATTTAGATTGACATTTTTTTCTACAAGCCGGTTCGGAAGGCAATTTTCCCTAGAGAAAAAGGGTAATATCACTTTCCCGACCTGGGATTCGAACCCGAGACCTCAGTGTGGTAATCGCACCGTAATAACAACGCACCGAGGCAGTCGAAGAAGCTCATTAATTAAATCCATGATAAATCGCAGGACTAAATATCATTTAATAAATTCACACAGAATTTCTCGACGTGAACATTAGGTTATAAATCCATAGAAATCGGCTAAAATCAAAATGTTGTTACCTACTTAACTAATATGTAAGGTAAAATAGGAAAGGAACATTGAAGTAGGTAATAATTGTTTGTATCGCAAATAACATAAGTCTACAAGCGAAATGTGTGCATCACGCATCGTGTCTTTATACTTGGCACTTCTGAAGGCTTTCTGATCTCATGCCGTAGTACTCAGTACTCTAAATACCTAAATAATATTATGTATCGTAAAGAAATAAAGCGCAAATAATCACTATACTATGCAGTTTTTTTTTTTTTTTTAAAGTGCGTGGTGGCCTGTTGGTAACGGACCAGACGCGGCTGCCTACATGTTCACGGTGGTCGCGGGTTCAAATCCCAGGGCACACCTCTGACTTTTCGGAGTTATGTGTGTATTGATAGTCAATCACCACGCACTTTAACGGTGAAGGAAAACATCGTGAGGAAACCTGCATACCGTAGCGATTTTAAAGAATTTCTACGGTATGTAAGTCCGCCAACCCGCACTAGGCCAGCGTGGTGGACTATATGGCCTAACCACTCTCAATCGATTCTCTCGATTGTAGAGTAGGCCCGTGCCCTGCAGTGGGACGTATATGGGCTGATATAGATAGATGCAGTTTTACACGATGTTTATCTTCATTGTTAAAGTACGCGGTAATTGATTATCAGGTATTAAAACGCATATGCTTGAAAAATCAGAGATGTGCCCAAACATTCGAACCTACGATCAACTTCTCGACAGTCGTGCCATTTTCATGACACCACCACGCACCAATTTGAATTAGAATGTGAATTTCTAGGATATTACTAATAACAACTTTATAACAGTTAATCCCGGAAAAAAAACGTTAGAAAACTTACATATGTACCGACTACATACCAAACGGAAAATCTCCATTCTTCAAGTTAAAAATTCACACAGAGGCCGGTTATGCGGGGAGACGAGGCATGGAGGAGGGAAAGGGTCATCAATGTAAACAAATAATACCCGGGGGAAGTCGGGCAGGGTTGCTATTGTACACATACAAATTGAATGAATCAGAACGGACTACCAACTAATTGATTTATTCGATGAGTCAAAGGTTTCTTGGGGTGTTTGCGCAGGTATAACTATGACTGATGGAGCAGTCTTTGCTCTACAAAGCTTGCATGAGTAATTAAAGTTGTGCGAAGTTCAATATGACGTTTGGAAAATGCATGACGTTAGTATTCCAATCTTATTAGACTCATCGGTGTCATAATAATAATCCAGCCCAAATACGTCCCACTGCAGGGCATTATTGAAAGGAGTAATACCTTAGGCATAGTCCATAGTCCATAATAAACTAAAACGGTCTTTTACCAAATTATGAGGAGATCGTTGATGGCAATAAGATATTTCGTCTGACAATCGACCTACACAAAAATACCAGGTTCCTGGAACGATTTTAAGCAAATGGCATATAAAATTTCGAAGCTCTCGTATAGTGACGCGACGTCAAGGTAGAGCGAAGTAGGACGATCACCTAAAATCAAAGGGTGCCGCAGGGCTATTTTTTTGTTTTCTTTCTGTTTTTCCCCACCAATCTCGCCTAGGGCAGTGACATTGGTAAATGGGCACTGATCTCTAGACAAATTATATTATAATCTTTAAGAGAGCATTGCGCTTATCCTCCAGAGCAATGTACATTTACAGTACATTTACTGTGCAGTTATTTTGCTGTGATAATAGTGATAGTACGACAGTTCAACTAAAAATTGAAAAAGGGTCATTTTAGATTTATCTACATAGTTAGGATCTGTTAGACTGCCTCGGTGGCGTAGTTGTATTACGGTACGGTTACAAAGCTGAGGTCTCGGGTTCGAGTCCCGGGTCGGGCAAGGTGATATTGGATTTTTTTATTCATTATCAGCCCGGAGTCAGGAATTTGTGCCCGATATGGCGATAGGCTCGCCCCCTATCACATCATGGGACGGAACATACAACGCGAAATGTGGGTGTCCTGGTGGCGCCTCTGCCTACCCCTTCGGGGATAAAGGCGTGAGTTTATGTATGTATGTTAGGATCTGTTACTCTATTTAAGAAAAAAAATCCAAAAGCCATGAAGAGTTCAAAAATTTAGTATTTATGATGAGGCTATTATTGTCATTTGAAAAAACAAACAACATGTTCAATAACCAAGACCTTTGCCACAGTAATTATAATTATTGTAGAAAGCATCAAAATATTTACCTAATAAAAATAAATTGTTTGTTTTTTAAACTACGACACATCACATTGTGACATGTGTAATTGTTTGACATTTTATTTGAGTTAGCGTGGGGTGCATTGTTATGAAGCGAAAGGTCGCACGTTTGGCACCTGTTAACAAGTACTCATGTATTTTCTACAAACACTACTTTTTCATTTATAATGCATTGGATCGTAACAGATGTCCTTGCTTTTTAGTATTTGAAAAAAACTCTTTTCAAATTGTATTATGTTAATGTCGTTTATTTGTAGTTTATACTCCTTTAACGGAGAAACGAATAGTTATATACACACATGCCCGTATCGCTAAATGATATACTTACTTTATTTCAAGTAACAAAGACTCATAGCATAATTACAATATCAAAATTATTCACATTACAAGTAAAATAAAATCAGAATGATAATATTTATAACAGATTACAATTAAACTGTCAACATCGTGAAAAATGTGGCCCACGATAGTGATTAATGACGGGGCGATCAAGCCCAAAAAGGGTAGGCTGAGGTACCACTAGCGACACCCACGGCTCGCCAAGCTCATGTTCGTCCCCAGATGTAATGAGGCAAGTCAAAAAAGCAATTCTAGTCCTCGATAAATCATAAGAGATTTTGCGAACAGAAGAACATAAATACAGTAGATCGTCCCTCCTGGCTGTAGGACTTCAGCCACAGTTTAGACAACACCTCCTGAGTCCTGCTACTAGATTAATAATGTTGCTTGCATCATCTTCTAACGCCCAAATACTGGAACGCAACTTAAATATAACTTGCGCTTAACTACGTTAATCCCGATTAAATGTACTGGCTAAGTGAGCCGTGCGCTGTTAAGAGCAACTTATTATTTGAATGTCGTTCCAGTATTCGGGCGTAAGTGTTTCATATTCTCTTTGGCTTGCATATTAAGATAATATTTGCAAAGGTAAATTACTGAGCGATTGACGCAAAGCAGTTCGCAAACGAACTGCGGGTTTAATTAGAAACTTGCTCGGTTACAACAGATAATCAAGAGAAGGATAAAGTAAAACAAACAAGTATTTTCCCATTTTAATTTTTTTCTATTATATTTACGTCCGCATATGAATAACTTAAATTCTACTTCGCAATTTTATGTATTTATTTCTATTTAATTTATAATGTTATCGATTACATTAAAATAAATATTGCGACACGTTTCAACAATAGAATTGCAAAATCTCGATATATAAATATATTCGTTCGTTATTGCTGTTTTTGTACATTAGCGCATAAATCATGGAACCTATTTGCTCTACGCATCCCCACAGATTTTTTTCTCAAACAGTACCGACAACTGGCTATGACCAAAGGGTACTATTGGAATGGAGGAAACGCATCGATATCAATGTTACACTAGATAAGACATTCAGTACAAAAAATGTGTCCCACCTACTTGCGGTGCATGCACCGCACATGAATCAGTTTGCTTCGTGAGTGACAGTGCAGTACGCCTTATCATTGGCTTTATCACATACGTTTAAAAGTAATAAATGAATGTTTCGTAGTCAAACCGAAAGCAAATCGTCTGAAGTTACAATATTTTAATAAAATACCAGGTAAATGATGTAATATTGCAGGGTGCTTTTAAAATATGGGGGCACTTTATTTCTTTGACGTGTCTCGTCTATCGGTAGAATATAAGTCAATGAGGAAACGTGTGTGTTTCTTCAACAAATTACTTTTCAATTAGGTATTTAAATATTGTTTTAATATTTAGATACATAATAACGGAACAGAATTCTGCAATCGCCCTAAAGCTGAATAGAGAGTAAATTTCACCCAGGCAGAGATCACGAGAATAAAAAAAAGTTTTGCATGCATGAAGGATCTAATCAATTCGTCATTGAAAGCAGATCTGCTCGTGATTTTCGATCAGCGCTAATTAGCATCCACCTGGCGTATCATAAGCCTGACATGTGTCAAATGCAAACAGGTTTTTTGGCGATGCGGAACCGTGTGGCCTATTTTCTCTGTTGTTTGTCCATTCTCATTAGATGAGATTAGTGTAGAAAGTAATGAAAGTTTGTTATGCTGAATTCGGAGGAACAGTTGATAGAATGTGTTGCCATTTTTAGTTTAATGTTAATGAATAATAAATACCATATCGCAAATAATAATTATGATCGTAGAACTCTATTATGTTGATGGTACTTTTATCAACATGGTTTTTTTTTATTTTATGGCTATAATATACTAAAATTCTACCTCACTCCACCTTGTCGTGCCAGATTTGCTACTATATTTTAGAAACAAAATGAGATTTTTAAGTACTGAAGATACTAACACTTTTCTAAAGATCGGCAATGTACCCTCGATTTCTCAGAGTTGTAACATCATTTTTCTCAACAATGTAAATGCGAGAAGGATCACACGGATGGCAACAAGAGTAAATTAACCAAATGACTAAATACTTTTTTCTCTATTTTACCTACTTAGTCTACTAAAGCTATAGAAGTCCTAATAATATACAAAACAAACAAACTACCTTAATTTCTAAATACATAACGAGATAAATAGCTCAGTTGCGTCTTCTAAAAGTAAGATTTATGCAAAGTGCCACAATTCGCTTCCACTTAAAAAACGTTTCTTCAATTTACCCGCTACTTAAGTGGAATTTGCGAGTAGTTTAGAATAATGGCTTGCATTTCCTCGTCCCTTCTAGGTCAGTAATGCAACGGCATAGGAAGTTTGTCAAGGCGTTTTCCTAGTATAAACGCAAAACTTCTTCCGACAACCTTCTTACACGCTGACCTAATTATGAGCCAAATATGTAACCAACCACATAAACACAATGACACTGTTTATTATTTATTCTTTATTATTCTGGCTTGTTAAGGTTGCATTACACGTGATTATGAGTCCTATAATATACAAGCGGCATATCGTCTGACGATATACGGTTAATTCTTACTATTCTTTATTTTTTCTTTATACTACAACGACAAAGTGATTGCATGTTAGCTGATGGTAAGCAAACTGGAATCCAAGTGGAATATTCCTCACGGACTATCTCTCACTTCATGCAGTGCATAGTGGCCTGTTAGTAACGGACCAGACGCGGCTGCCTATATGTTCACGGTGGTCGCGGGTTCAAATCCCAGGGCACACCTCTGACATTTCGGAGTTATATGTGTATTGATAGTCAATCACCACGCACTTGAACGGTGAAGGAAAACATCGTGAGGAAACCTGCATACCGTAGCGATTTTAAAGAATTTCTACGTTATGTAAGTCCGCCAACCCGCACTAGGCCAGCGTGGTGGACTATATGGCCTAACCACTCTCAATCGATTCTCTCGACTGTGGAGTAGGCCCGTGCCCTGCAGTGGGACGTATATGGGCTGATATAGATCTCTCACTTCAAAATGTTAACTAGCTCTGAAAGGAAACTGAACTCAAATTAAATCCGAAAGGCGACTCTCTTGGATTCGCTATGATCGGTTTTCCGCGATCGTATCGGATATCAATATCCTGCCACTAGCTACAGCGTTTCCGGCTACGTTACCGTATGAAACGCAACAAAACTGTTACTTAACGTCAGTTTTCTAGTATACATTGTTCCAGTCAACTTATTTCATCGAAAATTAGCGTTGTATTGCTGCTGATGTGGTGCTGCAGCATATTAGCTGAATGAGAGATACCTTTGCTAGCACAATATTTATTTTGTTCTTTGTTTTATTTGTATAATTTGTATTTCTTTTTACATTGATTGTTCCATGTATCTCTGTGATTTGTTGTGCCAGTAATAAATACATTCTTATTCTTATTATTGTATTGGTACTGAAGTTTTAAAAAGCTACAGCCTAACTCTACAGTTTTAATCAACGATGCCAGCCTGATTTTGAAAAATTAACGTTAATAGGTACAAATCTGTGTATTAATTCGAATGGTGTTACAACAGTTAGATTAACGTCAGAAATGTATTAGATAAATAATTTCGAATTACATTTAATCACTTATATTTAATTTCGAGCCGTAAATTAAAGGGAACTTGCGAAGGTGTTTTGTTACATCTCCATAAAACCCTAGCAAACGGCTTATGTGGAGATGTTTTGTTTTTGCAAATAAAACCACTTTTTTGTAAAGACGACTTTTAAAAACAGGGTCTTATATGAAACCGATCATGTTATCATTTCAATAAGTAAAAAGAACACGCAACTATATTTCGTAATCAAAACATCCATTACGTACTCCTTGATTTTATGAAATAAGTTATCTAACATTTAGGTAATGCATAAAAAACGTTATATATAGTAAACGTCAATTGTGTGTGCAAGGGTATTTAAAACCACTAAAATACTGAGTAATAAAAATTTTATTCACCTTTGTCCTTTTTAGTGCCAGAGAGTATCCTTTTTACTAAAACAATAATTTAACGATTGAATAAACATTTTATTCATTTTGAAATAAAACTATTTTTTACGGATTTTATCGCGATTTGGTATAATTTATTTTTTATTAGTATTTTCCATTACGGTTGCTTAGAAAACAAGTCCGTATCACTTAACCAGGAATATGAATAATGTTACAGTTGTGACATCCATAATAATAGCAATAAAAATAATAATTACAGTTATAGTGATTCATAATGATGTTGCACCGAAACAAAGTAGTAGTTGGATATCGGCAGATAGAAGAGTCATTACTTCAAAAAGTAAAAACAAAACACTGTCTACAAAATATCCCTCTTTAGCTATCGCAATAATAAACCTTAGATTCAACCTTATTTCTTCATTTCTGACATCGAGAGCGACGAACCGTTAACCTTTTTTAATTATTACCAGTACCATCCAAATACTTTCAGTAGGTCGAATATTGGTAATGGCATTAACGGCAGTCTTTCACTAATTTTAATTTCTTTTATGGATAGGTAAATTTAAGGTTTTTTTATTTATGTTTGACGTCTTAAACCGATGTGAATGAACGCAACAAAATATAAAACATAAATTCTCATTTTAATTCATGAATGTATATATTATGTAGCATTAAATAAGCAAGTATTATAAATAAATAATGATAGTACATTTAAAGTATATACATAATATGCCATTAAAAGTTATTTCTTAAGCAAATAAATTATTGTAGTTGTAAATCAGATGGATAAACGATTATGGATTTCAATATTTTATCACTAGCTTGTTTATTCATAAACTAGTACCTATGCGAATAGTTGAATAATTAAATCGAAGGTTCACAGGAGGTTATAGCTGGATAAAAACATGTAACTTGTAATGGAGACATCACGTCAACAAAAACATCGTGCGTAGGTGTTTGTAAATTATAAAAACTCGTTTTCATCCAGTAATGATTTGCATCAATATAGATGGAGCATGTGCCTTTGCTCTTTTAGTATTTGGTGTTACAAATTAACTATATTGTTTCTTCTATGTGAAGTCATTGATAAATGTTTACAACTTTATATTTTTTCCAAGCGGTTGATTTAATGTATAGCTCTTTGAGAAAAACCTGTTCTATCATTCTGACACTTACGACGAACGACGAATGAACATGAATGACGAATTAAAGATAATGTACATCATCATCACACAATGTGTTAAAATATTTTCTTATGTATTACAGCAAAATCTAATTATAAGCTTCAGCCAAAATAAGTCCATTGCTGACCTGTAGTGTTTCCATAAACATTTTTGCAAAAACCTATAGCAATAGCCTACGTCCAACCTCGTGACCTTTATCTGGTGATAGACCCACTTTGTACCACACTGTGGTTGACGATCTTACACTGAGCTTACGTGTAAACTCATATCTAGTAGATCGTACTATTACTTAAAAAAATCCAACCACAAAGACATCTACGTAATGTTAAAAGTATTTTGAAGAGGGTATAATTCAATAATAATCAACTGTTTTTAATACGCACTTTTGTAGCGGTTAATAAATAACTATGAATAAATTATCGAGGTTAAATAAAACTAATTTGTTCGGGCCGTGAAGTTTTTACCTCGTCTGGCATAGCAATCAATTCGATTGTCATACCATAACAGATCACAATTCAGCCTACTGTCAAATAAATATTTTCATTTGAGAACAATGACACGTGACATCATCATAAACACCTCTGAGAACTAAATAAATAATTCGTCATGTTTTGTTAATGTAAAACAACAAAAACAATGCGTTTTATCAAATGAATTTACTTTGTGTTTGTTCCAATAAGTGTAGTAGTTGCCATGCATTTTAACAGTTAAGAAAAACATAGGTATTCTATCGTATGTGAAGTAGGCCATCATACCAGCGATCACCCTATAGCTACATACAAAACTCCCGCCTTTTCCTCAGAAAGGGGTAGGCAGAGGTGCTACTAGGACACCTACATTTCGCCTTGTATGTTCCATCCCACAATGTGATAGGGGGCGAGCCTATGGCCATATCGGGCACAAATACCTGACTCCGAGCCGATTGTTAATAGAAAAATCCAATATCACTTTGCCCGATTCGGGATTCGAACCCGAGACCTCAGCTTTGTAATCGTACCGTAGTATAACTACGCCACCGAGGCACCCTATAGCAGATAATTATTATTTAGCAAGCTCGTGTGTTTTAAAACAAATATCACCTTTTTAAAATAAATAATTGGCTTAAAGATGCAACACTGCGCAATATGTATATTTTGTAAGGGTAGAGCTCTTTTAAATATAAATAACATCGCATTGATTTCTTAAATCAGCTATAAAAAGGTACTTGTATCTTCAAATTCGTACTCATAAGGAGACGGATTAAGGTAAACGACGATTCAATACATCTTACTTTTTATATTGAATGGTACTTATAAAGGTGCAAGTTATAAGCATTTATAGATAGCATGAAGCAGCAGACCGGGCTCTGTGGCGTTCGTTGCGAGAGGTCTATGTCAGCAGTGGACTGCAACGGGCTGATGATGATAATGATGACCGTGTTTGATCATTTATACTTCAATATTTTCAAAGTACTTTTTTGTAATTAAGATGAACTTCCAAATTATTTTTGTCTTGTTTCTGCTGTTAATCATTTTATTTATATGTAGTTTATATGCATTTTCTAAGTCTAAACTAATGTTTCATTGTGACCTATCCCACTATATTGGTTGTTATATGTATCTCATAACCAAATTCTTGAATCAAGCCATTGACACCAAGCTCTTGTTACGCCCACATTCGCTCGTCTTCATTAGGCTGAGAAATCTTACGCCGCACAACGCTGCGTAGTTACTCAAGTGTCTTTCTTCTCTACTAACCGGTTTAATAATTTAAACTGCATTGTAGTAAACATTACTCGCTGCGTTGATGCGTCTTAACGGAATCCTTATTCATATTATAAATGCTTGGTTTGAAGTACACATATATTGCAGAGTAACTACTGAATGGCGAGGGCAGTGGAATGCCAAGCAATGCCTTGTAATTCATCGTGTTGTTTGGTTTTGCTACTGTCTATGAGCGGTCATATCGCTTACTATTAGGCGAATGGCAATTTGTTTGTTTGTTACGTTTTAAAACCTTAATAACTATTCAACCAATGTTTAAGAAATTTTCCATAAACAATGTTAAGGGTACGAAAAATCACATAGGATAATTTTCCAGAAAAATAGTACTATTTCCAAGGGATAGAAGGATAACGTTAAGATGATTGTCTGACATCACAGCAGGTCCTAAAGACACAAATATTTGCAACATATAACCTAAATTACAGAAATAGGCACCATGGACAAAAATATAGTACGTAAGAAATTTGCTTCAAGAATATCTTATGCACACAACAGGAACCGCGAGAAAAAGCTAGTAGCACAACAATTTGAGCATAAAGAAGGTAGCAAGCGGTTCTATTGCAAGTCGCAAGTATCTCCGCAGTCTACGAACACTGCAGCCGTTTCATGTGTACTCCCGAGGGACTGGTATAGGCTTTTGAGTCCGGAGAGAGTGAGGAATACGTAAAAGGTAAGGGTTTGCATAACATCGTAGTTTTGAGGTGCATTAAAAGCGCTTCAAGCGTTTAAGAAGCAGATTCTTATATACCTATTGGTAGGTACATACTTTATACGAATTTCACAATACATTTTAAATTCGGTGGCTTATATCCGGGTCCGGAATATCCTACAACCAGAAGTAATGCGTCTTTGTCGCATTGTAAGCATGTTTCTATCCATAAACACCAGCGCGCTTCAATGTCGTTTCCATATGAAGGACAATCTACAATCAGGGATTGGCCTTACCAATTGTACATTGATTTTTTTGATAGCTTTTTCACTATAAGTTGATTGTTGGCGAGCTGTGATCAGAAAAAATATTGAACCGTCAATGTCATCAGCAAATTTTGATTTTGATTATTGGCATCGACTGTTAAATGCATAAAATCGTGTGGAATGTGGTCATCCTTATTTATAAACAAATGCGAGTATTTTTGTAGTGGTAAAACTCGTTTCTAGAATGACCGAAATCAACAGTGGTTCCGATCGCTTCTTAATTATGCAATGTTTGTCAGGCAGAAGCGATCAAATATTAATACGGATTCGTATTCGAATGTGTAAAAAAATTACAAAACCTCATACTATTGCAAATTCCTCACATTCAAGTATTCATAAATATTTATCTGGTTAAGGTTGCGAACAAACATCCATTCCATTCATTGGGTGAAGGTGGTGGAGGTGAAGATACATAAATCATAATAAATGGATGAATAACTTTAATAGTTTTTGTTACAACGATTATTTACCATATCTGTCCCACCAACAAACGAGCAATGATCGATGCTCTTAAAGAACTAAAATACTTAATGTATTTAAATGGTAATACATACTTACATAAAACGTCACGCCTGTATCCCATAGGGGTGAGCATAGACTAAGGATCTCCACTTTGCTCGATCTTGAAATACTACTTTCGCTTCGCCTACTTTCATCAATATCTTCATGCACTCTCAACGGTTCAGGGTACTTTTAACCTGACCCTTGCCTAAAGTGCCATCGATCCACAATAATATTTCAATTTGCCTGGAAATCTGTTGCCGCTCGCTTATATTATGATTACTGAAAGAAACTATTAAGACATGTAAAAATTAAATGAATAATTGATAATTTAATAAACTTTAATACTAAACCAATTTATTCTTTTAAGACGTCAAGAATCTTCTTAAGCCTCCTTGTTATACAAGAAGGGTAATTTAATGTTCTATGAAATGTTGGTATAATTAGAGAAACATTGAGGAGTGCAGAATGATTAGCGTGATCATATGACAGTGATGTCATCCCTACTACCTGAGAATTCCAAACAGGTAATACTGTCCGCAACAAATAATAATGATTTCATTGTTGATGATGCATGAGATTACAATTAGAATATTGATAACGGTGACATATCTTCCGTTAGGACTCAATCTGTATTACACTGTGATCGCGGCCTTGGTGACGTCAGAAGGCGGATATAAATCAAATAAAAAGAATTTGGTTCTTATACTTAAAACTGGTCTTCTCTTCTTCTTCGCCCTGCCTTTATCCTACTATTCCGTGGGGTCCGCGTAACCAAGTTTCTTAAGCAATGTTGCAGAATGACTTAGCTTATAACTTTACGAGTGGCATCTGCTTAACATCAACCCTCTCGCGAAATGGAAGCGGTTTAATACTAGTCTGACTTCATTTATAGATAAGATCGTATAAAACTGCTGGTAGACGGATTCTCGTCCCTGCTCCTATAGTAAAAACTGCATACAAAGTAAAACCTGTTTTATTTTACCTTGTAACTGTGTCGCTTTTAGAATTAGACGTACATCCGGTCTTGAAATAGCCGGCATAACTGTGAACGATAGATAACCATCTTCACTTACTTGTCGATATTGTCTGGACAATTCTCCTCTTGTTACAGGTTTTAACCACCTTACCATAACAAAATGTTTTTTTAAATACTACACATACTGTGTTAGGTCGTCTACAATTTTAATGAACATAAAGGAATTTATTTTATCATTAATTGTTTCCAGAGTAAAGTAGTACTATATAGTATCTGGGTCCTTCCGCCGTAGCGTGAAGAGGCATCTCAGCGGGCATCATCATCAGCGGGTGGCATGATTGTGTCGAATGGTATGAGACTACCGTTTGATACCAATCGATACTCTGTCTAGACGGCATTAGCACATACCACCAGGTGCAATGCACTGCGCCGCGCCAGAATAAAAAAAAATACACCATTGTATTCCAAAACGCCACTTTCACCATTTCGTATAAGCGATTCGTATTAGCGATTAAGATTATCGAAGGGTAAAATATCCTGAACGAGCGAGAAAGCAACGATAAGAAGTTGTGAAATTTCATGACCGCCAGAGATCTTTATCGTTTGTTCCGCTTCCTCACCTATTAGGCCACAGCTTAGAAATATCGCGAGTCTCAAATTGATACATCAAATGTATACGTATACTCGTATATAGCTATTTTTTTGATGTTGTTTGTTTATCGTACCTTTCAAATCTATGCCGCTTACTCTCACTGCCTGTGAATTCTAATAATAATTCACTATTATAATTTCATTAATACCGTCTTAGATATCTCTTATTTTGTCTCTCTGAATGAATTATTTTAATACATTCACGATCTCACGGATATTACATATTTTAATGCGCCGCAGAAGCATGTATTTAAATTGCGTCATTACGATTTGAAACACCAATATTTCGGAACATTACAATTTCTGATACCTAATATAAATGATACATGATATGCATAAATGAGGAATATAAAAGTATGTTAAATAAATAAGCTTATTTATACATGATACATTTAACAGAGCAACATAACTTTGTAGAGTCGTCATTTTGAAATTGTAACATTTTCAAGAAACATGTACAAATAATGTGAGTCAGTCAGTTTATCTCAAAAATAGTTTATTTCATATTTGTCTGGTATATTCATACTCATACCGAACTAATGAATCACAAATTAGACCAAACCTCCGGAAAATTAAAGATCCTCTGGGATCTAGTAACCTTAATCCTGCTAATATATTTATTACTTTCACAGTCGCTTCAGTGATAACACTTCATACATATTACATGAGAATAACCTATATTGAAGTATTAGCAATGAACGAGGACACGACATCGTTTGCACCACTTAGTACGGCCGGTGCGAAAACTCTCAAGACGTTCCACAATTGGAGGCGTCCTTCCATGCGTGAAGGTTGAATCAAATCTGTTTTCCCTCATCAAATCTTTTTTTTTCTTGATAACAACCTTGTTGTTGAGGTTTGCTAAGTTTGCTATTTATTTTTATGATGCTTAGCATATTCAGAAATGTATTTAAAGCATGTATTTTTTTGTGTACGTCGCAAACTTTATTAAAAACTAGCTTTTGCCCGCAAACTTCGTCTGCGTGATTAACTTTATTGAAAATTAACTTTATTTGGAATTTCCCATTCCGCCCCGTCCCGTTATATCCCATACGTACCTTCTCATTCTCATTTAAGGCATGTAATCCAGTCCCATCCCATCCCTTTTAGTAGGTATAAAAAACATACATACATACATACAAACATACATAAACTCACACCTTAATCCCAGAAGGGGTAGGCAGATGCGCCACCAGGGTGTCAGCTACATCCGAATCGAAATCCGTTGAGCCGCTTCTGAGTTCATCGCGCACAACCGCATAGACATACAGACAAACAAAACAAAAATTCTAAAAATCGTTATTTTGGGATCAATTGCGTTAATACATACCCCCATATTCGTTTTTTTTTTTCATTTATCTTCCATGTACAGACATCGATCGGTAACAAATTTATTATACTCTATACACAGACTTATATAAAAAATGTATATATGATGGTTACATACTTCATCATTGTTTTCAATTAATATTCTCATTAATAAAAACATTGGCACAATAAATTACACATTGATTATATTAACTTTATTCAATATTGAACATAAAAAACTTTCCATAGTAATTTAATTTAATTAATTAACTAAATATATTTTGCGCAGTACAGAATTATGGATAATGTGAAACTAGTTCAGAGGTTGTTTTTGTTGACAGCACGTGTTTAAAACAAACAGATAGACGCCTCATTAATATTTAGTTTCCGTGAACATGAACGTGGTGTACTATAGGAACGCTTGTTACCTTCGACTTGTTACCAAATTAATCTATAAAGAATATCTATAAAATTGAAATACATTAGCCCACAATCTACGCTAAGGGAAATTGAATTTCACCATCGATAATTATTATTATAAAACAATCAGAAAAAGGCAAAGGGACAGGAATAAATCTACAGGGCGTCCCTCAAGTATTGTGGATTTTTCTGCAAGTACTAATTACCTAATAGCCACTCCTACTCTTAAATGAAACGAATTTCAAGCCATTAATCATTATGTCGTCTAAACAAACATAAAATATGTAGTTTCATCAACATAGCATATATGTAAGTGGACACGTAATAATCAAATGTGTTCAGTTTTTCATCGTCATAATATATGGCTTTAGAGAAAGAGTTAGAATCGTGCGTGACTACGATAAATACGCGAACAGATTTCGTATTTTAAATTTTAATGGAATTAGAGCGTGCATGTTATTTTAAAAATATATATTTATTCACTAACCACGTTTCAGACTATGTTTGTTGCATTTAGTATCTTACTTTGCCGACATTATTTCATTCTATCTAGCGTTATTCAGGCCGGTTCATGGAAAGTTTAAACATTTTCAGGCATTGTCGTCACAATCATGATCTTTTCAATCTCAACACTACGGAATAAGTTCTTTTTTTTGCGGTGAATGGCGAGACGAGCATGCCGGCCTTTTACATATGAGAGACCTACCAGTGAATAAGTGCGTGATAATGGCGTTCTTAGTTGAAATTTGACGGTCTTTAAGTCCTTTTAGAAACCCTAGATACTATAATTATTGCTCCAAATTGGTTCCTATTTTAAAAATGCTAAAATGCTATTCCTCTCACTTAATTTAATGTAGGTAAGGCTCCAGAAGTAAGACGTGTATAGACTCAAGATTTATTTCATAACCATGATGTATATGGTGCCTAAAACATTTAGGTATCGTACTAATCTTTAAGGAAAACCTCGGTGGGAACCTGCTGACATTGAAATCATACTTTTGTTATGGGTTTCCATGAGCATGTCTTAGTTTATTGCTAGTGTAAGAAATCATATAAATGACTATGTATTTAAACTTGTATTTAAAACAATAAATCAATTGAACTAAGTATGGCTTAATTATAAGTTTGTAAAATAAATTTTTGGATCGTTGCTGTATTATATTTTATCAATTGAAATGCCATAAATAATATGAGATCGTACTTATTTTTATGCAAGGGGGTGCGTTTTTTTTTATGGCGATGGACTAAGCCTAAGACCCAGAAACTCAGCATTGAACAGTCGCAACTTTGAAAACTGACAGCTCACGTTTTCCGACTACAAGGATTCATAAGCTTAACAATACGTCATTACAATAGGTCAAGCATTATGAGTAAGTTTCCGAGCATTTAAGTGAATTCCTATACAAAGACCTTGCGGTGACGCTACACTTTTATTACAAGCATTCAAACTATGTTGGCATAGTTAATCTAAACGTTTGTTTATCTCATATCTGAGCACAATTGACGAGCATCAGCGTTGTTGTGTTCATTGTTTTATTTGGGCTTTGTTTTTATTCTTACGCGTGATAGAATAATGCTTTGTTCAAACAATGCTTTTCTTTTGTTTTTGCACGAGTCTACATACCTTATAGAATCTAATCTATCTGTTGATTATACGCATTTTTCCCGTAAACGATCTAAGTGGTTTTTATATTCTTGTACGATAATTCACAAAATAATTAATTTCCATTTACAATACTCAGAATACTACTTATATTGACCGATGAAGTAGTAGATATTTGACTTAAAGAACATAGTTTTGAATACGGTTTTTCTGTTTCCTGCTATAAAAGTTCGAGACCAATATTTTAAATAAATATGTCCATTAAGATATTACGAATAACCCTTACCAGGCGAAACATACAATATAAATTACATATAATTAGTAAATACCATCCCTAAAATGCATTGGAGCCTCCTACTTTAATCTGTGACAAGCACAATTAAGGAAGTAATGTTGACATTGAAAATGAAACCCCAACAAATGTTTGCAACAATGCGTCCCTTCAATCCGCGATATTAAGAACGCAAGGCATTGTTTATGTTTTTTATGGGCGTGTAGGTGCCTAATCAATTGGTTTCTATTGAGCGTTCCAAAACGAATCGCCCCTACGTGGACGGAATAACGCAACTATTAAAACATTAATCCATTGTATTGGTTTCCTGCTAAAAAAACTTTAATCAAATGGTTTTGCTCCGTCGACTGTTCGTCTACGATCTAGTAATTGTCTTTTAATGAAGTTTTTGTTGGTATAGTTTAGTTTTGTATGGCGAGGCGAGCATGCCATTCGCCTGATGGTAAGCGATACGACCGCTCATGGACAGTAGCAAAACCAAACAACACCATGAATTACAAGGCAATGCTTGGAATTCCACTGCGCTCGCCATCCTGAGACATAAGATGTTAAGTCTCAATATGTCCAGTAGTTACTCTGGCTACAATGTCCTTCGAACCGGAACACAACAGAGCATTTACACTGCTGTTTGGCGGGGGAAATAGACATTGCGGTGGTACCTACCCAGGCGGCCTCTCACATATGAGAGACTTACCACCAGTTAGACTTACCACCAGCTACAGGAAGTCCACTGCTGAACATAGACCTCCCCCAAGGATATCCACGTTGACCTCTTGGAAGCGGCCTGCAACATCCTCGAATGACATCACTAAAAAAAACAATTAGTATATTGTTTTTACAGACAATAATCATTAAGGTGCTCCAATAATGAAAGACCTGTCCATTATTAAATATGAATTTATTGTCATTATGTTTGTTCAGCTGTATAGTGCGGCAAATGAGAATAGGTCGATGTGATACTGTAAATAGTCAGTATGTAAATCAGTTTAATCTATAAAATAGATATTGCTTTTATAAATTAGATACCGTTATTGTTTCATTGCGCATCAAACGCCGCGCCGCGCCGTAGCTTTGCTTGGCTGCCTCTTGGGCCCCATTAGCTGCACAGCTGAAGATCTGAAGGAGACCGTAGAATTCTGGTCAGTCGTTCTATTATCGTTAAATTGAATATCCTTTACGCATTTAGAATGTTGATGATCGAATGTGCGGTTAATCTTACAGTGTAGGCATTCTAACAAAACGCCATAATACAAAAAAAAGGCAATTTTTCTATACATATAAGATTACAGTACTTGTTATACCATATCACAAACCACCTCCACATGGTTTTCACGCTCAAGGAATAATAACAGTGAATAATATACCCGCAGAATGTTTCTTACATCAACTGATATTAGAATAACAATTATGTTTCCTGAATGCAAATCCAACAACCCACAACCCAGCACGCCGTATTTTTCCCTAAAACACTTAGCTTATGAATAAATCAGCATACTTAGCTACAACTACATTCGGATCGGGTCACTGTCCCGATAAAACAGCCAAATATTCATTAGCCAGATTCATATAATCGAGTTATGGCGAACTAGCATACACACTCGAAAGCGAAACAGTTAAAATGTTGAAATGTTCTGCCGGATATGTTGCGCTACTGTGGTGATTTATTAATGTGTTATTAATAACGTGATTCCGATGTTTATTCTCACGCCTATAATGGAAAATTTAATGAGCCGTTAATCTAATATTACCAGAAACAGTTTGTGACTGACAATCGCCAATTATACCTTGAATAAATTAGTGAAGAGCAATAACCACAAATCACGCGCTTTTGTGTTTTTTCAATGAGTAAAAGACTGATAAACTCTCTTTCCGTTACCTCGAGAGAGGCTGAAATTGGTATGCCGTATCACTGGCCTTGCAGCCCGGCTCGCAATATTCAAATAAATGAAGGAAACAAAAATATTTTGGTGGCAAACCGTTTTTTAATTAGGATATTTCTTTGGAAGTAGATGTTACAAGATTCTTTCAGATATAAATAACGATGATAAGGTAATATCGCATGGTGGTATTAAAGGATCACAAAACGTCTATCTCAAATTGAGCGTAATTTTGAATTGGGTCATTTTCCATTAAACGAACGAAATGATGACAAAAAAACGATTTTTTTATTGACATAGAAAACTCATTACGGTTAACAGGTTTTAATAATTCATTAGTTACCAATTTAATGAATTTAATTTTAAGTCCCAAACCTTGCAATCAAATCAAATTATTGCAATTACCTAACGAAATTGTTGCGTTATTACATTTTAATTCGATTGAAACGTAATTGAATAAAAGCTATCTTTATTTTACCAATCGTATCATTATTTGAAACCCACATACATATAGTAAACCACAATACAGAAAATTAACCGCTTTCCAAATCGATTACATAAGTTCGAAATAAAAATAATCGAAACATTTGTTGCAAAATGCATGGCCGTTGAACCATAGAGATAGTTTCTTTTAAACTTTATTACAAAACTGTTATGTTTGACTGCTAAAATTTTATTGTTGAAATCTTAATTCTTTCTTACTTTCACTGATATTGATAACCAGAAACATGTGCTAGCGTTGTGTATAATTAAAACTTATGTAAAAGATCAATACGGTTTCACTTTCATTCGTATCGTAACTACGTTATGATGGATATATGCGTAAATGCGATTTTAATTTATTTACATTGCGAGAAAATGTAACGCAGGTGTCTAGATAATATCAAACAATCTATACAACATTAGAACTATTTTTTGTTCATCTTGGATACCAATTTATAGAAAGTAGACGACGACGAAATGTTATTGCTTTGCAGGTTAATCTACAATACTACTTTTTCTTTTTTATACTTTCTTTTTTCTCCTTAAGAAATCCCTTTACGGATCCATATAGGTATGTCGGACTCACCGTTCTAATGCAAATTAGAACGTCCTACCGACTAAAACCCCGTGATATACCGCTATATCCTTTAAAACAGGGGGCGTGGGATACGCGTGAGCATACGGCAAACCCCTAGGAGTTGGTCCTCAAAGGACTTTCTATATTTTGAGGTTTTCTTTCCTCTACCGTCCTGCCTGTTTATGACGAAAACGTGTGTGATCTACAATACCGGTCGGTCGACGGCCGGTGGGTCGGCCCAGGTATCGCTGGAGCGATATGGTGGAGGGTGACCTGTGTTAACTCCAAGTCAATAATAGGCAAGAGGTGACGCAGAACAGAGACAGCTGGAGAACTTTCGTTTCGGAGGCCAAGAACCCGCTGGGTCGCAGAGTAAGCGGAGTTAGTTAGTTTTATCTAACTCTCTCTCTCTTCTCTACTTTAAAGTGATTCGTTCATCTCGAAATTAACACTAAAAACTCAAATACTAAAGAATAAATAAACAATTAACCCAGTAAAAATATGTTAAAAATGTTATAAAAAACTACTTGTGCAGAAAACATCCCTCGTGGCTTAAAGAACCGTACATGCTCGGTTGCAAATTTCAAAAGCGATGTTTTGCAACAGATTTCAAAGCATTTCTTTTCATGCAGGTTGCCTTACATAAAGTCAGTGATCTAGTTGTCGTCAATAGCCGGTTCGCTGCGAATAATTCCGTTATATCACAAGGCGAAGACTAAATAGACTATTCAGTGTTAACGCCTTACAATGACGTGAGTTGCGTGACGGTTTTCAACGGTTGATATGAAACGCGTAATAATTTACTGCCAGTACCGTTGTTACCGTCAGCAAGGTTCTTGTGGTATATTTCTTCTTTTATTGATTTAACATACTTATTTATTTCTCGGCAGTACTTAGTTAATACTAAAGTATGTAGATATGCTAATCTCTCTTTTGTTAGGACAAAAATGAGCGTTAGAGTGTAAAAGAAACCAAAAGAAAGTAAGCACTACGACAAGTAGGAGTTCGTCAATTTTGCTTGTTTCTAGTTCAGTCTTCAGTTTATGCTCTACGTCTAACCGCATATTCACTTGTCGGAAGTCGGATCCACTATCTAGATATCATCCGAGAACGCGGCATCTATTAACACTAACCTGATATTATACTCGATCGAACGGGAGGTAATTGTAAAACATTATACTTAACTACTACTTCATACCTGAAAAATATGAACGGCGTTATATTAACTTATGATGAGATCCAAAACAGTTCGCGACGATTCAAAAATTAGGTTCTTTTTCAATCTGATTCCACATCCGTCTTGTAGGTACGTATGTATGTATATAGGTACAAGTCATAAACTTGCTCAATAATATTATACCTTTTTCATATTTTATCAAATAAATTTTATTTGTAAATAAAACAAATATTAGAGAAATGTTAAAAGATGCTTTGATATGCGTATTTTATTGTGCGCATCTCAATATAAAATTATTTTTATTAGCTATAGGGCCCAATATATTTATTTTAGATTGAAACACATGGATAAAGTTATTTCTGACAAATGAAACTTTATAGAGAAAGTACCTGTACCTATATTTAACATAATACATATGTTGTCTATCGTGGAATATGGAACTGTGCCAGACATGGCTGGCAAGGATGTGTTTGATACCACTGCAATGCAAAATAAGGTGTAGGATGCTAATACTTTAAATAGCATGAAACAGTCACTTATGCATGCTATGTAGAATGTTTTATTAGACAACTGTTCTGTACAGACGTGAATTTGATGCCGGAATAGAGTTAAGCACAAAGAGTAACCCATAACAGGTTGTAACGAGTTGGACGCCTATTGAAAGGATTGGTCTTATAAAGCCCTCGACAGGGATGTATGGAAAGCGGAAAGAGAGGTATTTGCCCTGCAGCGGGATGTTATAGACTCGTAATAATAATATGTATACTTTTTAAAACAAATGTATGTTGAAATTAAAAAAAAATAAGAAATTAAACAAAGAAAATAATAATATCACAGTTACCACGAAAATGACTATTCTGAATATGAATTCAGTAATCGTACAATAATTATACTACTAAAAGTATACTACTATAGTACTTGATGCTTTATAGTATTCGCAATAATTGACTTTCGATAAAAGAACAATTTATTTGGCACAGGAAAATGTATTTGAGTGCTTACATGAGAGGTACGGCTTGAAGGTATGCCGAAGTAGATTCCAATCAGGAATTCAGGCTAAAATACCAGTGTCCCTTGCGTCTACCGAAACACAAGCCAGGACGAAAGAGAACTACAGTTGTCGCTGAGCCTACTTGAGTATAGTGACGTCACTGTACTCTATAAGTGGGTATTGATATAAATCATTATATAAATATCGACTTTTAATCGTTTTTAGCAAACATGAAGACTGTACAAAGCAACTTGTAATTGGTTTTTAGTTTTTACATGAATGAAACATTTGACCCTCTTTAACTAGACTGTTTTTTGTTCAGATTATTATTTGTTACGTGGTATATTCTCGTCGCCGTGTATTGCGATGTCGCTATAACGGAAATTGTTTGTATTATTTTACCATGAAGCTTATTTTTGATGCAGTTTCTCCAAATAATTAAGCTTCATCATTAAGATATTAAGCTTCGATAAGATCGAAGCTATTAAGATTATAAAAACGTTCTAATAGATAAAGGGAAAAGACATTTAAACCAAGTTTTCCTTATTACGATACCAATTTTAAGAAGTGTTTGTACTCAAAGCATCAAAATGTAATCAAATATCTACAAATATATCGCCTAAGTGAAGTCCATTTGTGATAGAAATGCTTCTAAAAGTATAAAATATAAGGAGTAACAAATGGTTCGCAATTTAAGAAATCGTTACACCTTCGTGTCCGCAGGACTAACGTTTAAATTGTGGCACAGCACGCTCTACGCCGTGTAAGGCTTGGAAAAATCAATACTACACTTGAACTCTGCTTTCCATGACCTTTTCAAAAAATATATTGTTAATTTTTACATCACATTTCATAATTAACATAAGGGATTAAAGTGGTAGAGCCTTGCTGTTACTAGATTGCTTAAGAATTAAAAATTTAGAATTAATTGTTTTGTTGTCGCGTTTCATTTGATATATAAAGGGCTTCATTCCATTCTTAGTTATTTTTTAACGGCTACATACGCCTGTGGTCTTTATCCCAATGAGCTGGCTTTGTCGGGCTTATGTCTTAAAAATAAACCCACTCTTATAAACAATAAACAAACACATTTGTTTAATATTTCCTACCACGTCTGTTTGAAAATAGGTACATATTTTAATCACCTATTCACGTATTCTTAACAGCAAAACAATTAAACAAATGTACAAGCTTTATCTAAGTTAATGCATCCTCCCACCACGTGATCCAGTAAAAAGCAAAATTAATGTGCTACACCTCACGTGGCTAAAGTCGGTTTAAAATGTAATGTGGCTATAAGAGTAGTTAGTACAAAGGCAAGTTTCCAAGCGTATTATAACGTTTGACACAAGTGGCGACAGATCTCTGTCGTCAAGGAGTTTTCATAATGCCTGTTTAATAACACAGGCTGCGCTCCTCGCCAACGGTGCTCAAAGTTCAATTCCCCAAACGTTTATGAAAGTTCAGAAGAAATCTAACTTCTATTCGCCTTGGCATCAAAAGTATAACAATAAGTATAGTTTTTATCTTGAAAGCAATGAAAAATGTTGCTAAAAATAAAATTACGACCATACTTAAAATGAAATTATCGATGTATTAACTCAATTAACCAAATTATTTTATACGTAAACAGTAGGCAGTTAAGATATGAAAGCAAATTGCAGCGAAAAGGTCAATGAAATTGTAACAAATTACATTGATCTTTGAATGTGTAGTTTGATTTATTTTTAGTTTGTGATTTTATTCACAACGGTCAACAACATTACTATCAAAGCAATATAAAGTGGAAAGCGCTCACGAGAGCATGCACACAATGGCTTGTTTCTCAAGCACGAATTACCTACTTATAATAACATATTCCTTGTGTTATACTCATGATGATGACATATAAGAACAATGTTAATCATTGCTACCAAAATCAGTTAGCATACATTCCGCGCTTAAAGAACCTGAAAAGTCGAGTACTCTTCATTACCATTTGGAAAAATACTTGATTCGTCGACGACTCTACTACCACGGTTGCCCGGAAATTACGAGTATTACGCGTATAATACACTAACCAATATCAACAGTTTTTATTTATGAAATATGTGCGACATCCGTATAAACGGCTTAAATTGGGAAACGATTTAAATCACCATTTGAAATTAGAAAGTTTGGCAAGCAGTGCTTAATACCTACTTATTGAACACCGTCCAATGAATACTTAACATTGAGAATCGGAAACCGTGAAGCGTGAAACTTCGGAATCGGAACCATGACAACCGTTCATTACACTAACACAAGAAAAAAATGTGACCTCATAGCTTGCGAAAATATTGATAGAACACCATATTGTGGCGAGAACTTTAAACAATACTAATTATTAAATACTTTATCAGCCCATAATTGCCTACTCCTGAGGACGTGATCCCTCAACAATCGAGAGATCGATTAAAAATGATTAGGTCTTATTCCACGGTCATCACGTGAACGGTCAACACGGATCACGGTACATCCCGTTCTGTTATTAAAGGCCACCACGCTATTTCTTTAATTATTCATTTGTGTCAAATGTTTATTAAATACTTAGCACAAATAGCTCATTAAGTAATGTAAACGGTGCACGATTCTTCCATTCTTCACTTCAGCAGACCGTCCTTGCGATATCGTTAACTCATTGGACTATCTTGGTCACGTAATGTTTTTCTTTAACTTTTTTTTAAACGGCTACAATTCACAAACATTGCTAAACGCTTGTTCTCTTTGTAGTTAAAGTAAAAACAATATATTGCAACAATTTATCTGGTAGTTTAATGGGTCTTTTCGAAATTGTAAGTTAATTGCTGGTTGCTACTTAGGAGTTCATTGCTCCCAATGAATTATTTAAATGAAGAATTTATTTTTGTTGTCGCCTCATTGCTCTAGTAAACTGCGTGAGATCCTAAGTTTTTCTCTCACGACATCCAATCCACATTTTATTAGGTAATCCGTAATAGGTAGTTTACTGTCAACTCTGGGTCCCTCGCAGGCCTATGCTTAGCTGTGGAAATATTGTGTCTGGTGATATTTATCAATTTCGACAGCGAATCGCTAACTGTAAGGGCCTTTTGTTATTACTACAGAGATGATTCACTGATGATTAAAAGACGTGGCCTCCATGAGTTCGTAGGATGCAACTGTGTAGGTTAGAATTATCTGTGAGTTCATAACAATTGCAACCGCCCACTGAAGCAATGCGAACATTAATTTCTCAAGTAATTGTCAGCTTACATAAAAATAAAGTACTTCACTACTTTGTTGCTGAATATAAATTATTGTTTATTTCGTTTTTATCACACATTGACGAGAAGATGTAAATAAATTGTGAAATTAATCGGTATTTATGAACAATATAAAAATTAATTTTATTATACCTTGTCTTTTAACCTATTGTTATGGAACCGACGGCCCAAGAATAGCGTCAAAATAAATACCTAAATATTCTTTTAGAATCATTGACTATGGCCACTAGATTTAAAGCAACAAACTTCTAAAATGGTTATTACAATTTACTTAATAGCATCAAAGATAATTTCCGTAGTTTTACAACAAAAGCGTAAGAGTGAAAGTAAAAATAAAGTAAAAGTGTAAGTAATAGCTTACTCTCCATAGTTTTCTACGAGAGTATCCATCGATGATAGATGGTTATTAGATTGCACCTCAATTACTCCCAAACTGCACCCGAAACGGGACACACTTTGCGTGTGTTGACGAGTTTTCCACTAGAGTTTATTGTCATCCTCATCCGCGAGCGCTAGCACCAGCGATGCATATACCAAAAATCATTGTTTTCAGTTTCTCGTTTCTAGCATAACATGTTTTTTAATTAAGTCCTGCACTCTTTTTGTACAAACGGAAGCGCAAACAATATTGTCGTCAAATCCCATTTTTGACAAACTTTAGTGCAAAAAATCCGGGAATTTTAGAGCGCAACTAACGTATACTAACTATATAATTGTTTTGTGACATCAAAAATGCCGGGTTATTTCGTCGTAGCGTAAGAAGCAATTAAACAGACCCTTATTGTTGTGTCGAATGACAAAAGATCCAATTAATCTGTTGCCAATCAATGCTTTCTTCCGGCAGCATCATACTTACCATTACATGCATTACAGTCACTTTGTCGACCCAGGATAGTAAACAATTATTTGAGACATTAGAACGAATCATGTTTTAGATTTCTGAATCTTTCTTTAGTGTATTTCTAATGAATACCTATTGTCAAAGGCGTGAGTCAGGTATCGTTGTCATGCAAATTGTTTGTAGATCATTATTGGTACAGATGCGTGTTGAATTCATACGATACATGATACATCGTGACGGCATTGTATCAGAGTAAATAATAATTTAAATAGCCTAGACGATCTTGTAGAGTATCACGCGCATTGCCTTCATCTAACCTTTGAAGTTTGAATATTATTAAGGACTGATTCTTCATTCGCCAGATAAAAGTTATCCTAGTAAATTACAACCTGACAATATTCCGTGACACTATAATCCAATATAGTCCACTATAGTCCAATATAAGACTGTATTTTGTTCCTCGTATACAATTTAAAAAATGAGCAAAGCTACCGCACGAATAGTCCAACCCGTGTCGTGACTCATACTACGTCTAGGATTTCCCGGGATTACCGCAGAGGATTCCACTATAGTATACATTAACACCGTAAAATAATACGTATACTATACAAAAACCACGCATTAATCTTTGATTCATGAACATTTCCGCGTAATTATATTTTATTTACACGGCGCTCGTAGGATGATAGATCACAGGGAGTCACCTTTGAGTGCCTTCTGTTTTGAAACGGAACTCATCCATTCAGTAATTTATGGACAAATATACAAGCCGTTAGTTGCATTACACACAATTAATGAAACAAGTATCGCTTGTTTTGTTATTGACATACATCGTATTGAATAATCGCGGGGTAACAATGCAGTTGGTCAATGCTGGATAATAAATATGCAGTTTACTTGGTAGCTTAAGATTATTGGCTTCATATGCAACACTTTAATACTGCAAGATGCAGCTATTTAACACAATAAATAATGATATTTTTTTTACCTTGAGACAAGACAGAAAACAGCAACTAATGGCAAGAGTAATGAATGAAAATCTTTAAATCATAATATGTTGTTTTTAGACTTTTCTAATTTGATTTATATCCAGTGCCTATTACCTGTCTTTGCTACTAAACTATTATCGTGACAAACATATGATAGATATCTACAATATTTAGGTACTTATGCCGTAGGCCTTCTAGTGACGAAAATATTGTTGGGAGATAGATCCGCGACATGGTTCAAAATGGACTTAGCAGAGTCAAGAACTCGTTGGTTTTGTACCGGCAACATACACATTCTGGGAATGTGATACGAGTATTTCGCGTTTGTTCTATGTATGTAACGTTAAAAAAGTGTGTCACCCTAGTGATGGTAGAACCGGTCGGTCTCTGATACCAGTAGGCCAATTCACGTAATTAAATAAGTTCAGTTGCAGTGCAGTTGCAGTTAAGTTTCGATCAAAACAGCCCGTTTTGTATTCTCGTAATTTAGAATAACCGCTGTCAGATACGCTCGCGTCAAGTTCGCGTCACGTGATCGCTTTAGCGTATTCTACGGCTGCGCGTTATATCATGCGTGATTCAGATCGCAACCTGATTGGTAAATTACCTATTCATTTGACGTCTCCAATGACAGTTTAGTCCCACCAACGTGCAGCACATGCGCAGTTTATGCATATCTTACGCGCAGCTAAACAATTACAAGAATACCATTTTGACGTACGTACGATAAAGACGTAAACCTAATCGAAACTGCATCGAAACTTGATCGGCGCGTCAATAAATTACGTGAATTAGCCTACAGGTGACATATCACCGCCACGCTAACTACTTCAACTTTACTGACATCTAGTGAGACCTTGACACAGAAACACCGCGATGTCATGACATCCACGAATATTCCTATTGGTTGTGACTTGTGACTAATCAATCGTCCTCTAATCGGTAAAAAAATACTCGCATAATTGTGACTAAAATAAATATTTGTTTCAATAATCTCGACAACCTTTAAGTGCACGTGTTCCAACACCAGAATGATATGATAGTAAATCAAATCGGCAATTAACTTGCCATTGTTTCCCTGAAGTGCGCTTTTTTGTAATGTTTTCATTTGACATGTGAGATTGCAGACAATGGGTAAAATGTTTTTTAGTTTCGGTGAAATCAGCTACAACAAATGTATTTTTAGATAAAAAAATATTTGATGTTAAGTTGTTCACGTTGTATAGTCAATAACACATTAATGTTTTTATTATAAAATGCAATTTTATTAATATTTTATTACCAGCTAACATATATTGAATATCTAAATATGCTGTCAACGGAGCATTGATCCACATTCACCGCGTCGATATCATTAATGGTGCTATTGTTCTAAAAAAACATTAACTTTTACGGCGTTTATGGTAATTTGAAATTTAACTGACTATTCAACGTATCGAAACCTATTTATGCACCTTTCACACTTACAGTACACACAAGGAATTGTTAGGGAAAAATTAACTTTAAATACACGCTCATACCTAATTTAGAAAACAATGTAACTTACTGTAAAGAAAATTAATTAATATGTTTGTTTCTTTTTCTAAAATACATCTAATAACAAGTACATAACATGTATCTGCCATAGCAATCACAGCAAAAAAGACGAATCAAATATATTTTAGAATTTTTAATCTAGGTGACTAATAACCAAATTACACTATTACTGTTCAGGATTTTAATACAACGTTGCCTCGTCTTTTGGCGATATACTATTACTACAGTGCTGACTACTTAGTTTGCTAAGTAATACAACCCAGCCATAAAGCGCCGGAGTACATCGCCTATCCAACCTTACAAATCGACGACCTTTGTGACGTAGTGATGTGTAAACACGTGAGAAATAGCGAATAGCAAAACTGACCGCAAATGTTTATTTCATGAATTCAATAATAAGTATATCAAACTGTTTCAGCAAATAAGTTTCAAAAGATATTGTACTGTAAAATTATAATCAGGTATTAATGTTATTGTGGCTTACCGATTGCTCAACTGCCCACTGCGCAGTGCACAGTGCACTTGATGGTGGGAAATTCCTCACCCCCGCAAGTGTGTCTAGTTTCGGGTTCAGAACAGGCTGGGCAATATCCGATTTAGGGCAGACAAAGTAAGAGTTGCACCACTTACCGTTATTTATTTTTTTATATAAATAAAATGTTAAAAAATTAACGAAGCTTGCATTTTTTTTCTGAATCGAGACTCTACCCACCTCCGGATCAACCCTACAATCCAATGCCAACTTACCCCACTCGTGAAATTTTAGGATTTTTAATAAAAAAAACGTTGAATTATTTTATGAAGTTGTAATACATAGTTTGTACGTCGAAGTTTGTACGTTTTCCTGTTTATGACGAAATCACTGCGTCACCTTTCCAAAGCATTGCGTGACTAGACGTGTGTTGATATAGTATGCATTGCAAAAGTGCCTCGGTACAAAAATATCCAAAATTTATTTACGGCCAAATCATTCTTTTAGTTTTAGTGTTATGGAAAAAGTCACATAATTAGATGGAAGTGTGAAGACATAGTAGCTGATCTCAAGGGTTTTATTATGCTTGGCTATACATTTTATTAGTATTCTCGGTAAAACCAGTAATATATTGGCCTTCCTTTACAAATAATTAATACTTGTTTATGAAACATACGTTTGAATAAGTGTGCATGATAAAATTATTGTATTATTTCATATAATTATACCTGTTGCCTCATAGATCTTGTAGCAGCACGTATGGGCAGCGAAATGCGCGGACCTTGGTTGAATTCCTAAGTTGGGCCCTTTTCATTGTGTGAATAGATATAGATAACTGGAACTGGTGTGAAAGACTCGCCCTCCAAACACATGTTGGGACGATAAAAATATCGGCGAACTGTGGGCGCCACTTGTGGCATAAGTTATGTGTAAATAGTACTTAGGAAAATGCAAGTATTATATTTCGCTATTAAAGACGTCCTTTATATTAAACTATAACTTATACATAAATTTTCAGCAAAATATTACATGATTAGAAATCCAATTTTAAGAAAAACTACGATCTAGGAAGTGATTCTCCACAGAGGTAGGTGGTTTTCAAGCCTTACATCAATACAGCGACATCTAGCGGTTTCAATACACACCGCGCGCAGGGCTTGTTTAATTAGAAAATACGATGAACATGAAACAGATTTATCTCATTTCCAATTCTTATTCCGTGGGCGATATATGAAAGGAAAGCAAGTAATAAATAAATAAATAAATACACCCAACAGTCACATACATAGTCCTGACCCCACACTAAGATCGAGTCCGTAATGGATTTTCATATTGTTGCCATATTGAATGAAATCTTTTTGTTTCACTAATGATCGCGATATGTTCTTACTATGATATGATAAAAAGTACTTTTTTACCCCACTTGTTTTGTCGCGAATCCATTTTAGAAACGAAATATGGAATTTGTTATTACGAGTTACTATGTTCACAGTGGTCGCGGGTTCCAATCCTGGGGCACATCTTTGGCTTTTCGGCGTCATGTGTGCATTGATAGTCAATCACCACGCACTATAACGGTGAACGAAAATCTTAAAGAAACCTCCATACTATAGCGATTTGTAAGTATTTCTTTGGTATGTAAAGTTTGCCAACCGTCATCGGCGTTCGGGTTCAAATAATCTTCACCTGATAACGATTAGCGACGCACCCCCTTGGACGAAGCTTTGGCATCCAACATATGGCAGGATTATCGTCACAGAGATGGTGTAGACGTATTAATGTCAGTGTGATGGACTACATCAGTATAATCAGTTCGTGAATATTCATCATGAGCTTTCAGCTATCCAACCCGCCTGCTGAACGAGGTAAGTACTAGCAAAATCACCTAAAATAAATTACTTCATAATATTTGAATAAACCTAGTAGTACTGATAGGTTTTTGTTTATATTCAACTTCCCGGTGTTTCAAAAACTTGCACCTTTAATGTTAACGGCCCTCTATCACATCGTGGGACGGAACATACTAGGCCTACCCCTTCTGGAAAAAGGACGCGAGTTCATGTATGTATGTATGATAACGGGGCGAACTGTAGTGTATAAATTAGAAAAAAACAACATTCGTGTAAACATAAGGAGCTACAGAATAATATAATTATTAATCTATTAGGCTGAGCCGTGTCGTAAAGAGCATTTTTTAAAATAATAAAATAACATAATTGTGTAAGTAAATCTTTAAGCATTAAAAAACCGTCTGAAACAAATTACAATCAATTTGTTAGTAGCTGCTATTGGTTCATAGTATTATAATTTCAGTAGCTGTATTTGCGCAACACGTTTCACCAACATCGGAAAAGGAAGGCGGACGCGTTACGGTCTGAAGAATAAAACAAGCGTTCGGGAAAATATATGCATGTAACTAGTTCTTTAGGTAATTCACTTGCGTGAGCTCAATTTAACACTTTATTACTCGAATTACTTTCTGTTTGTTTACGGCGATAGGCGGATAGATAGACGCAACGACATCCATCTTGTCCGTTTATGTCCAAAATCCATATGCTATTTCTTGGATGTTTTTTTATGTTTTCTCTGTCCGCTACGCTATTTTCTTTATAGGAGTGCAATGACTCATATGTTGAGCTAGGGAAAGAGAGATGGACTCGTAATTTTTATTTATGTAATCTAATTGGGTTTAACTACAATACAAACACTTGTTCAAGTTATGTAAGGGATAAGAAAAACAAAAATATAAATAAAGATATTTATGTATATTCATTTTCTTACAAAATTATTTACAACACCATTATTATGCACATATCCATTGTCATATAAAACATTACAATTGAGATAAATTAACATTTTAGGCGAATTTACAGCACATAACACTAAGCCGCTACAGCTAACGCTACATCTAGTTACAGATCAATATTAGGCACCGTTCTGTAAACACAAACCACATTTCCAATTTCACTAATAATCCATTACATTCTAACTGCGCTTATAGGACAACAAACTTACTCCTTCAAAGCCAAATCAGTGACAAAGACTGATTTATTCGATGTCGACACATCATATCCAAATTAAATAGAGGACAGTGCACGAACAGATTGCAAGAGCGAAATTATTTACAAGTGATGAAGAATTGAATAGAATAGAGACTACCTACCAGGTAAAGATTACAGACTAAGAAATGAATGCCCGCCGTATCTACGATTCATATCAAAACAAAAGAAGGAATGTAAAACATTTCCTATAGAAACTAATGTATAGACCAGCTTTAGGATGTAATAATGAATTTTAAGTAGAAATTCTATAGATTGAAATTATGTATCGGAATTTGAAAATGACTAATGTTTTCGGGAAATGTACAAATATAACAAAATGGCGTAGGCATTGCGAGATAATGAATGATTAATGACAGCTACCGAAATGCAATACAAATCGCTTTATACACGGGTATGTTCGCGGTTAACGCATTTAATATGAAAGTGTCGGCGTTTCGCAACAGACCAATCATCGCTCAGTTTCTAGAAGACAAAATCCAAACCATTCAGCTTTAACAAATGCAACTGGAAATGTTCAGTATCGACCACTCTATACTATCTGTCGAGTAGAAACTGAGCGCCTCACAACCGCTATTTACAATCACTTAAGAAAGTAAAATTCCCTTCCTCTACTTCTAAATCTACCAACTATTTATACACGTATTACTTTACACTATCCAGCTGTATGTTACATTAAAAATAAGATTAAAGTAATACTTTTCATTGAATACGATCTCGTCATTCATCAGTTGAACAAAACATCGATCAACTTTAAATTTGTATAAACGCGTTATTGTCTATGCAATGATAAGCATTTAATATAATATTAAAAAATCCAAATGTTTATAGTGCCCGCGTGGCAAAATATTTTCAATAAATTGGCAGTACAAGCAAACAATATTGTCGTTGCGATGTTTGACCGTGAAAAAAATTCATACGTACTTCATTGTTTTGTTCGAATAAGCATTTCTATGGCTGATGCTTCAAATTAACAATAAAATAATGTCATAAAAGTACATTATTTTGATTTTTTTTCAGTCTTACCATCGTTATATACATGGACAGTTATAAACAACCACGAAATGCTGCACATTCATGTAATTCATAATACGGCTTACTTTGACTCTTCGTATCATCCTTATGCTTAAAATGGGCAATTACTTGCAATTGATTTTGATTTGCAAAATCGTATTTTAATATTATATTTTTTTCCTCTATTGTCGTACCAGATTTGACGTAGGGATGGCTTCATATTAGCGCAGCATCGACGTAAAAATGACAGAAAATTCACCCTTATCTGTCCAACATAATGCAAATTTCCATAGATAAAAAAGATTCACGATTTCGCGCGTTCGCGAGCGACCAACTAATTTTATCTCGATGAAATAGAAAAATGTGCACTATATTTTGGAAATAAGAGTTAAATTGTCGTGCAACTTTTAGATTGGCGCTTTGCTGCGATTGACTTTGTGCTATAATGAATAGTCGTTAAGGTTTCAACTCCCCCAATTTTTTCAGAGCACAAGAATGTTACAAAGAGTCAATAGAGTGAGAAACATCATATGTTTAGTCGCATGCACTATTGTGCTCAATTGCCGTAATTAATTCATAGCTGTAAATATCACATATTCATTGGAGTTTGTTTATTCACTAACGTTGTTATTTTCTATTTACTACAGATGGACGTGTATCTAAATTCAGTTAGCTATGGTCCGTTAATTCAAATACTTATACACAAATCAAATAAATAAAGAGAACTAATGATTGCGTTGTATGAATGAGAATTCGCCCCAGTTAAGGCGCTATTATCGGCGCATAGTTACTGAGGGACAGCAGCTAATTTTCCTTGTAAGGAAACAAACAAGCGATGCGTACGTATGTACGTTGCTCGTTCCCTACCACGTGTAATCAATGACAGCCGTATCAATTGACCCCTTTCCTACCATTCGAATCGTTTACTTATGTCAAATACCTCGGTAAATTGACATTACACAATCCAATACAGTAAACTCACGACATTGAAAATATTACATTATCATCGCCTCATTCTTCGATTAATATGGGTGAAAATTCGACTTAAAACTCGACCAATCCAAGAATAACTTTGTTAGTAAGTTCTTCATCTATGATCGACATACGAACGTTGGTAAAAACATTTGTTTCCAAAACGTTATCAATAGCTCACGCACGTGTCTTTTGAGTGCGACGCGTATGCGGTATCACACACACGTTGTGTTATCCGTACAAAACACGTACGAGCGGCACTGGCGCACAGTATGTGGATTTGCGTTATGAGTACAACGATAAATAAGGTGTGGTGGCGTCTAAATCACACACAAGGTGTCGTTCGTACAAACACGTCCGAGCCGTACGTTGCGGACATGTAGACATGCGATGAGTGAAGCGATGATGGTGGGGTGGTATCCTTGGTGGTGGTTAGTGGTCGGGCGCGTGGTGGTGGTGCTGCGCCTTCTTCTTCCGTTGCGCGAGCATGTCGTAGAAGGGGTTGTGGGAGATGGAGCGGCGCAGGCACGCAATCCACTCGTCGCGCTCCTCCATTGTCGCCGCAGACATTCTGCAACACACATTATTAACATTATAAGTTACCTCAGTGATATAGTTGGTGTATAAAACTAAAATAGGTTTTAAAAGTGTGTATGAATAAGGTCTGTATCGTGTACCTGTAGACGGTGTGCTTGCCCTCGACGACCTTCCCCTCGGAGTCGGTCTTGCACGCCTTGATGAGGTCGGCGCCGCCGCACGCGTACAGCTCCAGGCAGTGCGGCCGCTGCCGGTCGCTCGCCGGGCGCACCTGCACACACACATACGTCAGTATTGCTGTTATCATCATGCTTATGGCCATTCCTAGCCGGCCTCTCAAAATTAAATGAGAAAGGCAAGGCAATATTATACAGGATTGTTGGTTAGTTATTTCATTCACCGCAAAAAACACAATACCAAAACCGTAGGCTTTTTATGAAACAATGGCACTACCCCTATCGAGACAGACCATACCTAATATAATCTCGATATAACTACAGCTTTTAGCACTTTACTTCAAGTTAATACAGGCAAATACTTAACAGTATTTATGTTCGAGAGAGCACATTACTATTTAGTACGGATACCCCCCAATAATAGGAGCAAATAGATAGATCAAATCTATGGTTTTCATCCGGTATGAGTTTGACTCGCAAAAATGATTAAACATGTACCATTCGACACAAATATGTCGTCTGCTTGCTACTATTCCTTTTTGACTTTATCGATATGCAAATAGAACATATTTCATATCTACTGAAATTAATACTTAATTAAGGACGAAGTTACATAGAAAATCACTGGTTATCACGCTGTTGACTTTCTCTATAATCACAGCGTATGAGCGAAGTGCCAATACGAGCATAATATCCTATAATCTACGCCTCCACCCATATGTAATTGGCACAGCGCAAGGAACTGAACCGTGCATGATTAAACTGTTTCTGCATCACTGCTATTGATAATTATATGGAGTTAATGAACCCCATTGTATAAAAAATATCAAGATGTGACCGTATTTGTGATGGTAGTCATGTTAAAATAGTAACTACAGATTTTCATATTGGCCCGGTAAACACTACATTAATCCGAAAGCGATGTCAAAAAAATATTATTTCAGCCTGTTTAACAATACGTTCTATTTTAATTTAACTTATATTTTTGTGCTATCATATGGATTGAAAAAAAAAAAAACATTTCCATTGCTTAAATAATCAATTTGGTTTGACGTAAAAATCCAATTAGTTTGCAAATTCGAACACAATACAGAAACTATAATAAATCGGTTGCCAGTCAAAGAATGAATCTATTTCGCAATAGTCGTAATCCGTGCACTAACTCAGCACTTTCCTACGAATGACAATACAATTAAAAGCAATTAAGACTAATTAGTTTATATGAATCACAAATTAAACAGCGTCTCACACAACTAAAAACAATTAGTCACCGCGATATCTATACGGGACAGGATGAACTCGGGGACAGTATTGCGCATCGAGTAACGAGTTATGTATTATTACTAACACTGATTCAAATTGATATAGCTGCTGTACTTTAAAAACTTGCCTACTGGGTATAAACGTTACCTATACAGTTATATTACCGTAAGATATTTTCTGTTTATCACCATGCAGTTTAAAGGTTAAGAAAAAATCGAGAAGAAACCTGCATACGATGGAAATATTTGTAAGAATTTATATGGTATGTGAATTTCCACAATTACAATAGGTCAGCTTGATGCACTGCGTTCTAAGCCCTCTCAATCATACTCTTAATTGTAAATAATTGCTTAGCAGCAGACTTATACACTGAAATAATTTTATTCAAAGCACCATAGTACGAAATATGGGCTATGTAAATTATTATTATTTCAGCCATTAGTGTCCCACTGCTGGGCAAAGGCCTCCTCTCAAATGTAAATAGATATACAAATTATAAAATATTAAAATTAAATCGTGAACTGAAAAATTAGATCGCGAGAAATGAATATAATTTATTAATTCTAAAATTAATTTCCTCAAAGATAAAATATTTACATACAATATTATATTATGACACATCAACCATTTTATCAACCAAAGTACCAAAACCACAAATGTGTACGGGAAATAAAATAATGATATGAAGACAAATGACGAATAATTTAGTCTATATTTATTTCCATGACTGTTCCACGAGTGCAAACATCAAATTAAGTAATATTGCCCAATCTTTGTACATCTTTGGAACTAAAAATAATGACTTGTTGTACTAGTGTTAATTTTACGTAATTATACCAGCTTTCAACTACGCTTAATATGACTATCTGACAATGGCGTTCTCAATATAGAATTTAAATTTTAAAAGAACTGATTCGCTAGGCTTTTTTACTTGCCTTTCGATCCAAAAGAACACGATTCCTTTTTAAGACATAACCGAGGTAGGTAAGGCTTCAAAAACATAACAATTGAGTGAAATAGGGAGAAACGAATGCTTTTTAATAACGGGTTGTGAATTTAAAACGTTATGACGTTGCCATAATTAATCAGAAGTGATCTTGCAAAAATCCCCAGCGACCGATTAATAAGAAAAAAGTTGCAACATTGATCGTATGGTTACGACATTAATTTAAATAAAAATTGAATGAGTCACTTTTTAGTGGAAACACACGAAATGTTCGGAAACGGATAGTTTCCTGGAAAAGACAGCTTAAAACAGAAAACCTGTTGTAAAATCAAAAGCCTCATCTTACGGTACGATGCATTGGTAAAATCTACTGCCCCACGTAAGTAAAAAGGCAGGCGGAAGAAACTATGCCTATTTGAAATCATTTCCAAACCAATTGATGTGAAATATTATTGAGATGATTCACAGCTGACCTTCAATTTGTTCCACCAATATGTAATTATTGTATACGAATAGGAGTGATTGAACTACGAACAGGACTGACCGTCTGCTGGCACACATTCTTGCTCGCGTAATATTTAACAACAAACTTATCAAGAGCTATACGTATCTATCTTGTAAGCTGTAGTTGCCTGTTAACGGAGGAACATTTAACTTTGCTTTTATTTTTGCTTATAATACTTTTTGTGATTAATGTATCTTCTTTTGGTAACTCTAAAGTAATAAAATAAACTAAAATAAAATCCAAGTAATTCATTACATATACACCAGAGGTATACTAGAAGCGAATGTATGGTGAAAGTCAAATAACCTGAACCAGAATCGTATGAAAAGGCATTAATATGATAAAGACAAAAATGGGAAAGAAGCGTAGTTTGTGGCTCTCGATAATCTCTGCTTATCTCCAATGGATTAAGGTTAAAGTATGTATGTATGTCATCGAAACACGAAGGTATAGTCATCGAAACCTAGATTTTAACAGCAGCCATCAACGATATAAATGGTGTACAAAATATACAGTGAATAAATACATGCACATTTCTTATTCCACATAAGAATGCGTATGTAATAGATATTACATCTAGATAGATATATAATATATCCATATGGTTATGATACGCACGGATATGTATATTGTAATAAGTATTGCTTTGGACATACTCTTCGAATGATTTTTGTCAGCTATACTTTGTTTCGTGAACAGTGTAAAATAGCTTATTTTACTAGATTTCACTTAGTTCTCGTCTAACATTATTTGGCGAATAAATTACGGTATACATAATTCATATAATATACGTACGGAAATGTTTTCCAGTGGAATGATGCCTCTGGGCTCCTTGTCGGTCGTGTACTCGAAGTAGTACAGGCAGTTGTCGTTCAATATGAACCACCGTCTCTTCCACGACTTGTACCTGAAATACCAGAGTAAAAACATTAGTATATTAAAGTTACATTTTTATATAAGGGGAACGGAAACACAATAAACTGTTTCAGCCGTAGAGGAAGCTTATACTTAAATATGCGATGAATATAATATACTAAAATATTATGGAATCAAAGGTATTCAGATATGAACTACGCCATGCACTATATCTTTAGGTTAGTTCTTAAAAAAATAACATAAAATGTAACTATGACAAAAGATGAAATTGAAACTTATCAATAAATTAATTAAAACAGAAGCAATTGTCTTGTTATTCTTACAATAATCTTTATAGACACGAAACAGTTCTTCGTAAAAACATTTAATTTGTTGTAAGGAAAATTCCTCACTTCGAGTAATAAGCGTCAAAGTGAATTATCTAAGGTAGTCCGTATCTAAAGTGGAATCTTTAGCAACAGGAAAATATTTAATCGATTGGTGTCACACGTTTCTAAGAGATTTTTAATGGTTTATTTTTCTTAATATTTGCCGAACAGAAATACCTAGACTAAGTAGTTAAATGCCGTAAGTGATATTTGATTCCATAAATATTTTATTAGCAATTATAATTATTCTATCAAGGATAATACCACAACAACTTTATATTCTGCAAACCAGTTTAACTACGTGCTTTATCATAACATTCTTCATAATATTGTACAATTGTACAAAGAGCGTGCGTATTAACAATATAATATAATATTCAGACACTAGTTTAAGTAATCATTATGACTCATTATTTCATACACCATAGAATTCTTCTATTAAAAACATCAATTACGCAAATTGTTACTAGGAACGCAGTGCATCCTTAAGGAAAACTATGCATTATTTTAACTCGATCACCTTTTAACAAATAATTTTATGACGTAACCTTACGTGTGTTAGTTCAATAACAAATAAATTACCCAATATACCAATTGAATTAAGTTGCAATTGTTTCGAGAGATAAGAATTTATCACAAATCGATTCTCTATCTGGACAGATTAACACTTACAATTAGGCAGCAACGTAATAATGTGGAGGCAATGAAAAAAAAATAATTAAAAAGTTAGCTAATGTACTCACCGTCCACCTTGCTTCCACAGCCAACCCTCCTTGTCGGGATTGAAGAACGTATGCATCAGATCGTTACCGTCGTCCTCAGGAATCTTGAACGGCTCCGTCTTTATAGACTCGTACAATGACTGAAAACACAACGTCGCGTATATCAAACACCGGCACATGCAAATAACACCCGCCGGTAATGAAATAATAAGAAGGGTTTCAATCGTTCCATACAAATCGAGTGATTCATGTAATTGAATTAATGTAAGTGCATTATTCAGCGGCGCAATTTATGCTATAAATAATTCTGTAAGGACGGTGCACATAATGTATTCAGGGAAACTTGCCGTAGGACTTAGCAACACAACAAGATCAATTTTAGTTGATGTTTGTTAGCAATTGAAATATATTAAATCGGCATACAAATCGATTTTCTTACGAAGTAATAAGCATTAATTTCATTTCTTTATACAAACTCCGACTCGTTTTCTTTGAAAATTGTTAACGAGAGGAAGAGTATAAAATCAGTGTAAATACAAGAACATTCAAATGGGAATAACCACGCTAGTAGATAAATAATAGATTAACCAAAGCCACAACAGGATATAATTCTTCGATAATCTGAGATAGTGCGCATTCGATGGTGGGCGTTTTCCGGCTGATGACGCCGCTTTATAATAAAGTTTATTACATTTAAATGCAAAGTTTATATGGTAACCTAGAATGATAGCTGCAAAAAGGGGACGAAAGATATGAGTTTCACGAAAATAATTTAGTAATCGCAAATATATTTTTAAAGTATCAAGCAGTCGTGGTTTGCATTACCAGCTTGAGAGAGTAAGCCAATAAATATGTTTACAAGTAAGTTGATTAGATTAAGGCCAAGCGTCGGCTTCAAAACCTTCAATGAAGATGAATGACGAGCACAATAAAATATTTTGCAAAGTATTACTCACAAAGCAAACAAGTTGTTTACGCAGACACGAGAGGTCGACTGCGAGTTAACAACGATCGCGACGATTATCACTCGGTAGTTAGTAACATTGCAGATAACATTTCTCACGGGTTCACAATGTTTACACATGCATGTGCGTCAATGTGGGTTACACTGCCAGATTACGCTGTATAACTGTACTTGAAAATAACTTTATATCTGCTCTACACAAATACATCGCTAATATTATCAGCTTTACGCAAATATATCGCTTATTTCAATATGTGTTATTTCTTGACTTACGCCACTATTTTTCCCTTGCAAGATTGTTCATAAAAGACACTTAATTTTAAATAATATCGATTGTTAAGACTTTAAAAATATTATTAACACTTAAAATCATTCATTATTACCTCACCTTATAATTTCTAATGTATAAGATGTTATTTACTTAAATATAATCGACCTTTATACGTCCTTTTAGAGAACGCAGACGGTTGTGTTTAAGTATAAATAGTTAACAGCGTGATTTTACTAAATTTAAAATCCTTTAGAAATATTGTACACGCTATGTTATTGATACACATTATATTTGAATCTGAAATCTCAATCGACGTCATCAAATTTCGCATAAAGCGTACTTTGGCGATAAATATATTTATATAATATTTAAAATATTACTAATGTACTACAAAAACAACGTATCTAACATTTATCATATTCTCATTTACCTGTTTATATATTAACACAAAAGATCATTAGTTACTTTCATAATAAACATGTTATTTCCTCAAACAATTTTTCGTCTGAATTTTTATGATAACAATGAAGGTTTCGGTGCCTTTGTTTGCATGTAGAATCCGTGCAAACATGACAATCCTATCAAAAAATGTACGTAACTATGTAAACACATTATTTATCATGCGGAAATCATCTTACATGACATCATAACTATATAGTATATGCTAACAAACGCATCACATCGTTTGATTTCCACACCCCCGCAATGTTCATAAATTACGACGTTCTTTTTCCTTAAACGTATTGTATTTTTGGGTTATATATTCTGTAATATCGCCAACCGGCATTGCCACTCACTATGGGGGTTTGTATGGACCATTTGTTTTTATCACCAGGATATAACATTCCTTGACGATCGTTTATTTTCTACGTGCATAGTTCCATCATTAGAAAGGTCTTTAGAAACCTTCTTATTATGTGAATAAGCCCAACTTACACACATAACGGTCGACATGCCTCGGAGATTAGTTTATAACGTGCAATAAGTACGCTTATTTGTGTTATACCGCATAAAACGTGGTAAATACTTGACTAGAAAACCATTTATAATTCCTATAAATCTAGTTACTTATCTTTATAATGGTACGCGTTGATAAAAGCTTGGTGAATAATTGTCATTTTTTTACAATTACTATAATTGTATTTTATTATAAAATGTTATAATGTCTAAGTTATACAAAATTTAGATATCAGTAATTTCTAAAAATCTTTTACAATTAATTGTCACTTAAAATCGTAATTTTGGCTTTTCTGTTTAATTCCAGCGTCAGGATATTATTACATTAAAATTGTTTTAAAATATTCTTATAAAACAGGCACAACGTTTAAATCTTCACGTGTGACCTAAAAATTGAGCACTAAGCTATAAATCTATATCTATCCGCCCACCAACATTGGACCAACGTGGTCGAATATGGCCCACAGTCCTACCGTTAAAGGTTCAATACGCTAGTACAAATATAGGACGGTAGTACAATGTGCACCGCAACTGGCAACGTGTTTGGTTAACTTTAGTACAATTGGCGATGACGAGTCGATAGTGATGAGTCACGGCTGAAGGGTGATACACGTGATGACCAATATGTTTATGAATATTTACGTTCAGTTCAACGGTTATTCGGTGACGAGTCTGGAGTCTGAATGACTTCTCACTGTAGGAAAAATGTTGCTGAAATTCCGCGTGAAATATAACATCTTGCCTCAGTATGAAATTTTATACTAATTACGCCAATTGCGTCGTTTTTTTTTTTTTTTTTTTGTTAGAACTTAGACGGAATTCAATAACAAATGGAACAAAAAATTATGTCCTTATCGTTCTAGCCAAAAACTAAGATTACAGAAACATTACCCTGGCAGTGACCGCCAAATTAATTGATGTCATTCGTAGCAACATAAATAACAAACTCACCAAGAGCAATTCCTGCGGCAGGTCGCCACCGTTATTGATGCCTCGGTTCATAGCCACAAACTGTTCGGGCGCCGGCTTGTCCTTAACACTCGGGTTGTGCAGCGACGTATTCAACATTATAATGGCGAAGCTGAGCACGTAACACGTGTCGGCGTTCGTGAATATATCGGGGTTCAGCTGGCAGTATCTCTGTGCGAAACATTCCATCATGCGATCGATCTTCTGCGCCTCGCCCGGTAGACGGAAACTCCATAGAAATTGTCTGCAATAAGAATGGATCTGTTCAAGTTCTGTTGACATTTAATTCCGAGGAGTGGAGTAAACTTGGATTCAAACGGAATTAGGCCGCTATTAATACCTACAAATATTACAGTTTAATATTTATATTATATTCCGTTGAAATATCAAAGAAATACACTTTGAAAGGCTATTATCAGCCGCAAATGGTGTAGGCAAATTGATATTTTTTTATAAGTTAACAATCGGGAAATTTATTTATCACGCTGAACACGTACACAGTAATTATACTTCAAAGCCTCAGTGAGACAGAAAATTTAACGAATTCATTAGTGAAAGAAAACTCTGCCAAGTAATTTCTTGATTGAATTTTGCAATGGAAGACTAGTCTCCCTGCGCAAATTAAAAATGTTTGAAATATTTCTTATTAATTAATTGTACTTGTGATAGCGATAATTTAAAACTCGTGATAAAAGAAAACGTAAAAGTATTATGCAATGGTGACATTGAGTCGCGTATATAATGTCATTGTAGATACGTGATGAGAAATGCGAATTAATTTATCTGCATCGCAATAGATAAACAAACAGTTTGTGTGTAGAAGATTTATTGGACTCAAGATCGACCTTTCCAGTTAGTCGTTATTGTCAGATTGTGTACTTTAATTGTAATTCCAGGTATTTGCTATGAGTTTTACTTTCACTGGCATTTGTTCAATAACAATATCGAACACAATAAAGCCGATCTCAAACATCAGACATGAATATAATTTTAAATATTTATCTTGATTACACATTATATTCTCAGAAACTCGTATCACGTTTGTTTTGAAATGTGTTCAGCTTATAGGCAAACAGTTAATAATAGGACTTTTTTTAAATTATAATTCACGAGGTACCCTAAACAATTCTGTATTTATCTCATACTGCGATAATAGTGTCTTATTTTTAGAATCGAATGAATAGGCACATAAATTGTTTATGAATATATTTTATGAACAATATAAAAGGTTGTATTTCATATCATAAAAAATACACAATATATATAGCAATAATATAATTTAAAATAATGGACTTGGGGAAATGATGACACTTTATCCTGCAGAGGAATGAAAGGCTAAATAAATAAAAACAAACAACTATCGATTGCAGTAACCTACATTAACAGTACCTTGAAAGTTGTAATTGTTTTCGTCTGTACTTGTTGCATACAATTAGAGACACTATTATATGTAAATGCAAAATGCATATTATTTTAATATGCGTATGTCCGAGGAATATTTTTATGCGTATACATTAATGCATTTTTAACTTCTTATAAGGGTTAAGAATTCTTGTTTTTAAAATTTCAGGGACTCGCAATTCAGATAGTAGAAAGGGAATGGTTCTATGTAAGATGGGGATCAACTACCTTTAGTATCAACCCAAACGTATGTTTTCATTAAGTAATTAAAAATAATATAAAATAAGATTAAAATTAATGTCACACCACTCTTTAAATCGTCCAGTGTCATAGACATAGGCTCAAGCTAATACGGAGTTTTATGAAAATAGTATTACATAAAAACAGTCAAGATTTCTTTCTGACTCCACAGACTTTCTGACGTGTAAGTAGTAGCATAGTTTCCTGTCTACGGGGGATTTCCAGTAAACCATGGCTGATATTTTTTAATATGCAAACGAAACGCAATGTAAGACGGGTTTACGAACCAGCTACTTATTACTTCGATACAGAATATAACCGCCTCTCGTAAACTTCCAAAGGCGTGAAGTCCCTTGGGAGGCGAGTCCTAATTGCCACATAACAAACTAAGACCGACCATAACATATATCGAGATCATATTTCAAGCTACCGTACCGTTACCCTCATCCATCTTCTACCTTGTTATCCGGATTCGAAACATCGGCGTATTTTATAAAAGCGAATAGATTTAGTAATGTAGTGCAACCTTCGAAGTGAATTTTGCAATAAAAGTTCATGAGCATCGAACAAAATAAAGACATCATCAGTGCTTATAACGAGTTTGTATTAGACGCCAAGCCAGCCTAAATTTTGGTGTCGCGAGCCTTATCATATTTTGCCCCGGAGAGTCGTATTACATTTTTCAATGGAAAATGCTCCAATACTTCATCTAATACTAACTTTCTTGTAAATTACATTTTAAGATATATTGACAAATATAGCAGACAATAGACATTTGCCCACAGTGGAAACTATATAAGATCTAGCCTCCCTTGGGATTAAATAGTTTCGCTCACCTCAATGCCTGTACGAGTATTAAGTCAGTGAAGTCGTGGAGATCTACAAAGGCTCGTAAGACAGCCTCGTTGAACTCCGACCGTTCCCCGAGGTAGTCGCCTATCGCAGTTTTACTGAGCCCTTCGCCTTTGTGAAGGAACTGCGCTACGTCCTCCGGCGTCCTCTGCAGCAACCCGTTTTCATATAGGTATTCGATACCTGTAACAACCAACAAATATTATGTTATGGATTTATTTGGTAGATGACTAACACAAACAGTGATGACATTACTTTAAAGATTACTATATCCATAATAGCTTTCTAATCAGATTGTGTGGTAGTGATATGATTAAAAAATACACTGTAATCATTTATTTATTATGATTTGGAACTAGCGATAAACGAATACAAAACAATTGTATTACTAGCCTTCACTTTATGTAATAGATTAGCGTGACGCTGTTATTGATCTAGTACACAAGTTTCATATAAACAAGCGCTTTCATAATGTAAATACAAGTACATTTTCGTGTGACGTCTATAAATGATTAGCTCGGCAGACACAAAGATAACAAAAGAACAAAACCGAAGCAATGAACCGTGAATCGCGAACTGCACATAGGTATTCAGAATTCAGATCACGCGTGCGGCTGTGAACAAAAAGTGAAAAAACTGTGGCTTACCGCCGCTCGCGAAAGCGTCTCTATTCTTAAATCAAGCTTTCTTGTTTTCACAATTCGTATTTGACGATATAGCAAATTGTTTTTATGCGACAGTGTGTATTGTGCCAGTTGTGTGGATAATTTCCAATATTATCCGGAGCATGTTTTTGCGAAGCACTACAATACCCGTATATCTCGTTTGGCTGAATGTGCTGTATCATTCATTTTCTCGGTACGTGGGAGTTAGTAATGGGATAGCATATTGATCAAAGTCGACAGCGCAATTGTCACTTGAGATATATTGCCATTAAAAACTTAACTAGGAAACTTAGTTACAGTTGTTAATGGTACCCTAGATGATGGAATGAAGAGAAAAATTTATGATGTTTACGCGATACGACAAATATAAATGTTTCAATAATTTTATGGGTTGATTTAATATTAGAAAAAGCAATACGAAGTCATGGCATATATTAGAATGTTGGATAAATCAGAATATAATAAAATCTCACGAGAGACATGAATTACAATTAATTATTTATATTTGTGTGAAAGTATACAATGAAGAACTGTAACAAAACACATGAAATTCGGCGTTTACATGAACTCGAAACAAACAATAACGTACAACTAAAAATGAAATTATTGACGTATTTTCGTTGTAAACAAACATTTCATTGTAGCATCATGCTTATTCGCAACTCTACAAAAGCATACACAATACATATTATGTCTCAATACAAAAGTATACACACGTCTAAAATATCGTATAAAGCGAAGTCACTCATAAGTCATAAAACGTGCATTTTGCAATTGTAATTGAGCTACATTTCAATGCCGTATGCCGTTTGTAGGAACAATCTGAAAGCTTAGACGAGTGGCTCTCGGCGGCATGCTATTCGCTAGTTGCTACATGCAAAACTCGCTCGGAAATCGGAATCAAGAGCTGACCGGGCCACGAGCCATCCACCTGCTTTGCGAGCTAAATGTTACTATTAAACAACGACAACTCGACCTCTGAGTAATACATTTAACTTTCAACCTAATGGAACGTCGAGATTTTTAATGTTACAAATGTTAAAGTTTAAACGATTTAAATTTGCCCCGTAATCTGGGTGGATTTGCATTAAATATATTCTAAAGATAGCGTTTTATTGCTTAAATTTTAAATGTGTATTTAGAATTCGTGCATTTATTTTCAGTGGAATATAATTTTGAATGGAATAAAATTCTTGTTACAATGATGAAACTAGCCTTGATGGTGGATGTTATTCCTACATATTTGATAAATAACTTTAATCTTATTGCTTACGTTACAAGCGTGACAGATGTTTGATGGAATCAATAATAATAAAACCACACATCTCAATTATTCCAACGTACCTCATATACTTTTATAGCATACAATTAAAATACGACCATCGCCATGATAATAATTACACCATGTTGCTTTACAACAAAGTGGTACAATTAAAAATATCATGCCTTTTCTTTGAAGGAGTAAGTAGAGCGAACAGAGAACGTATTTCATCTAAGTTTCTACTTATTCTGCCCCTAAGTGTAAATTAATGAATATATTACCTTATCAGACATAATATGTTAGTTATGACAATACCCATTTTTTTAATACTAAGCACATCGAGCATAAAACCTAATGATTTGAAGCCACGGAACCACTAATCTTATGAAGTGATAGGCTTACGATAATACTTATAATAAATTCCAGCTACATTCGTAGCTGTCAATGGCAGTAGTCATCAAGTTTGAATAACGTCACAGTAGCGTAAGTGTCCACGAAGAATACTAATCTACGTCTGCCAGTGACGTCACACGCCCACACGCCTATCCCGAAATGTGAAGATAAAAACTAGCGTAGAATGCCAAAACCGTTACTCAACTGTTGGTAAATATATGACCACATTTTTTTTTTCGGAGAAATGTTTTATTCTTTGGAATGCTAATGACGTTAGAGTTCAGGTAATTTTACACTGAAACTTACTTTCATCACATATATTTATATCAATTATTCAGTCAACAAGATAAAATGCTGTTTGAATATAATATGTAAGTCTATATTCTAACATAACAGTTGGTGGCAAGGTTACCAAACGCCTTTTCATTCTGTAATTACATCTTGGATTTCCTGTTTTTGACAATCATTTACACTTACACATCAAGTCATCAGATTTCCATTTCATTTCTTACTGGCCCTTTCAGAGACAGGGTATAAAGACCATAATCGTTCATAATCGATTTCATCATTTCGTAAGCAAACGGCTTTCTTTCCGCGACCCAAACCGATTGTCGCATGCAAAATCGATAGAAGCACCGTGACGGATGCCAGTTGCTATGAAGCGATGAGAAATGCTGGGGTAGGTGACGTCCCCACTATGTCCACAATATCGATTATGTTATGTTTTTATGCTAACTCTTTGTGTAAACTCGTGTTTTTCTATCTCTTTGTAGATAAAATCAGAATGTCAATAAATCTATTGGCTTAACCGTATTATAAATTGTAATAGATTTCAATTTCATGTAACCTGTTTTGGTGACTGTCCGTAATTTAAGTTTCGTATAGGTAGTTTCGTAAGTACGTGAAATCCCAAATGACACGAATTATGGTTTTTGTAAGTCAATGTTTTGTCAATTTCCCTATTTGTTCGTTCAGAATACGCAAAAAACACTTTTTAATACACGGTTGTCTACTTTAAAACCTTATTAAAATGTATATTAACCATGCTTTTTCATTAGCCGTCAAAAAAACTAATTTAAAAAGCGTGATTGATAGCGTTTGCGCTAAGTAATGATGTTTTTACACGTACTAGTTTGCCTTACCTCGCGTGATTATTATACGTACAAGGAAACGAACATAAAAAAATAAGTATAGAAAACACACGACACAGTTTTCTTTACTAACATAATGTTTAGAAGGCAAGGTATGTTGTGCTAATTGGCAACACAACACCACGGAAGGTTTACTGAAATACAAATTATTGCCAAAATGCTCGACTTAAAACAAATTACCCATATACTTGGAAACGTTGGAAACTTTGAGTATTATGTATTTAGGAAGCTTAGCGCGGAGCAAGGATAAGCCGCGCCGTGCGATTCAATGGAGCCATTCATTTCGGCGCACCTGTGTAAGTAGCGTGTGTTCTAATTTCCAAGGAGACATCATTAGTTGTATGTCGGGACTGTTGCGACTTCGGGCCCTTTATGTCTGTTAGTGAGAGTGGGCCCGCTCGAGTGCGAACCGGGTTGGAGTAGGCATTCAGACCTCGTTTCTCCCTACATCTAGTTCTAGACTCGGCGGGAAACTAACTGCTAGCGTTGTTGTCATCGAAGTGACCTAATTCGCTTGGAAAGAATTCGGAATATTGCTCTATTGTTTTCTATAGATTTTACGTGGGAATATGTATAATCACAAAGAAAAGGTTATAATTTAATTGAATATCATAATTGCGTTTTAATAACAAGCAAAAAGGTAATTTATTGAATTAGGCCAAAACTAACCAACAGAGAATCATTTGTGAATATTCAATTTATAAAATAGAATCAGAGCGCACAGGTAAATCCTTAAAAATATAGTCGTAACTCTACTGTGTAGTAGAGTACCTAAAATAAGAAATAAGTCGCCAAGTAGCTTCTTTTTCTTTTGTTTTGTAAATAGTTGAAAGTTTTGTGTGCCATGATATTGTACTCCAAATAATTGACTACGTTCTCATTTTTTTGAAGAATTCCTTGCAAATGTGATTACTTATTCAATCTAAGCATTGAAAAATAAATATGACCTCAATATTTTTCGTAGTTATGCAGAATAGCAATAATACAGAATGCAAAAACATATCTACGATCAACAAACACTGAATAAACTTGAATTTGCCGTGACCGTTATTGGGTGTGATATGAATATTTCATAATATGGCTAAAATTAAGTATGCGTGTGTGCATCTGTGTCCTATCATTGTAAACATTACAATCACATGATATGAGTAGAACGATGCATCGGTTAGCAAAGGACTTGATTGTAACATTAGTTCAATATGCCACAAATAGCAAAATAGCTAGAATTTCTAGACTTTTATTTACCGGTTATATCAAATCAGTTTTTTTTGGGGTTTCACTAGCTGTATTTCTATATTCACAACTTTACTTCTGCATAATCACGTCTAGACGTGCGTTTTACTTGCATTCGTATCTGGATAATTTAGAAATTCAAACCACGAGACTCGAGAATTTATTCGATGGCGTGTTAATAACCTCTAGGTTTTGCTACAATTATTTTTAAATCGTACAGCAAGTAATTATATTAAAAACATCTAATTTATATGGTATTCGTTGGGCAGGTGAGGTGCAGGAATAGAACAATTTGCCGTGTATGTCGTAGGAGCACCGCACCTGCCGCATCGGATGCCATGGTACCGAGAACTCTACTCGCCTCACGCCATCATTTTATTAAAATTCACTCGGCAAGCATTCTTTTAATTGGATAACATTCTTGTTCAGCCAACCGGAATGCCGGACATTCGTGTTAGGTACCAAGATTATACAAAACACTGCATGGGTCAGCTAAAACGTTACATCGTTGATATTACCGATACACACGTGGCAGCAAAATGTAAAGGAATTCCAATTATTTCGATGCACAACAATTTCGTACAACATTTTTCGGCTTTGTGCCAAACATTAACACAAAACAAACAAATATGTATTTGATTTCTGTTATTTAAAACAATTATTCCGATTTCTTTTTTTTTTAACATAGCTCTCTCCGTAATATTGTTATACTGCGGAACTTTCGATGCACCATTGAAAAGTTATCCAATAGTTTAAACAAGCAATATCTAGTAACGAATGCTCCAAGCAAGTTCTTTAGAAAGGGTATTGATTCCAAAGGCCCTTCAATAAAACCCGTAACCAATTATTCAAGAGCGTGAACAATGAAGTATGCCGTTCACAGTTCCATTGGTTCTTTAATCAAAATTGTTTCCTAGTTATTAAAGTTCAATAGATATAAAAATAACAATAGGGCCTACCTTTCTTAGGGTCCATGTTGAATTTCTTCCTGCCTATGCTCATCTGCTTGGCCTTGCTGTTCTGTTTGCATTCCTCCTGACCATCAAGGGCCTCCAGCTCAGCCACCACTTCTCCCAGCTCATCTTTGAGTTGCTGTAAACAAAGAAATTATTTATCTTTCGAACAACATTCCGCGTTGCAAAGAAATGCAACTTGCTAAAGTTTCCGCTCAAAGTTTTACTTTGCTACCGATGTTTGTGTAAATGGAATTGGAATTGAACTTCCAGTTAAAGTTTAATGGCATTTACAATATATGCATTTGTTATTGAATAAGTATTGAGTATAAGGTTCTTGGCTCGAAACTTCTTTCATAATGTGAAACAAAGATAGATAAAAAAACATTCACAAATTACTCCGACTTTAATATAACATTTTAAATAGCCATTCAATTTTCCCGTCAGGCTTTAATGTATTACTCCGTGAATGAAAAACAGACGCAACTTTATCTATGCATTTATGTTGCTATATCGTTTCGCCCGACATGTTTAGAAGGGTGAAAAGGGGCGATGGCTTGTATTGAATGTGACAGCACATGACAAATGGAAAGGGAGGGTTCATACCTTAACCCGACGCAATTAATTAATTTCAATGAAAGTAAAATGTTTGCTAAGTAACCAACATCCGCAGCAAGCACAACTAGGTCTAGATTTGAAAAACATCAACATTGCTAGATTAAATAAATGGTCGGTCGGCAATGGCGCGTCACGATCGGCTCAGCGGCCACAAGGCGAACCACAACTCGCGACGCATTCTACAAAGCAGCTGCTAATGCTCTCCACCAGTGGAATGTTTGCTATCGACTTCAGAATGTAGTCCTACTTGATATCGCCAATAAAGGTTTCTTAGCTTTTGCCTATTATATTAACATTGAATCCGCAGCGGATTGGAACTTGAAACAATTTATTTTAAAAAAGCTTATGCCTTCTTCCAGACACGTGAGAATTCTACCAGTTATTAAAGTTATCATAAGGCGAAAAAATAAAATAATATTTCTACACAAACTGTTACCCAACAACTATAGTGAAATTTCTACAAAAGCAAATGAACATGGTAAAGGTCACGTTTCAATTTCATGCAAGGACGTGAACAAATTACGTGTCAAAGTAATTTAATGAGACCGTATTTGATTTACCAAAATCAACAAGGCAAACAGACTGTTCACTGTATTGATACAGCAGCTAACTGTATTTAACAAATAGCCGGCTCTAATAGGCCAATCGACTAAAGCAAATAATGATAAAATACATCGCTATAGAAAAAACATATTAGGTCGATATTTTCACCCTATTGTTGTCCTTACATCATACTTTATCTAAATGCCTGTATGTAATCGGCTTCATCAGCCTAACCTAACGATCCAATATTTGCCTAACTTGCCTCTTATCTCGCCAACGGTAATTAGTTTGGCAGCATCGACAAAGTTAATGTAATTCTAGGAAAAAGTTATGCGTCGCGGAGCACACAACCTTGTTCCTATGAAGATAAAAGGTTATCGAGATGAAAATATTTTATTAGCCTTCGATCAAATTGCCTTTGAATCTTTTATATATCTTTGAGCTCAGTTTGATTAACGTTTTACCAACAATAACAAATTAATAATATACGCAAGCTTTTATTTGCATGCCTTATGTTTTAAATTAATGATATATCATCTATAGTCTTCCGCGATTATTACCTTTGTAGTTTGTACAAGCCACAATGGCAGTAAATTTCACGGGCCATAATTTATATGAGTTAATAATGGAATCGCAACTATTCATTACGGGCCCCGCAACGTACAAAATTGTGCCCAAATGAAAATCACAAAGACAAACGTACCGAGAACAATGACCGCACTGAGTAACGTTTTGTTTGCTTTCGAAAAGTTTGTCGTTCTTTCAGAGCAGCGTTGTGCGGTTTCAGGGAACTATGTATTTTAATTCCGGATTTCGTGGCGCATTATTATTCATACACCTTGATACAAACACGAAAAGTGAAACTTTTTCAGTATTAGCATTTATTCGGCGCGAGTGTTGTGATTTCCGATTTCAAAGGTTCTCGGTTTTCACATTAATTAACGGTGAGGTGAACAAAGCTTTGTGTAGTCCTCGGTGTATTAACCTCTCGTGAACAGCTACGCGCCGGTCGAGGTCTAGTGAATCTTTTTTATAATTAGGTAATAGGAGATTGTTATTCACATCCTCTGTTTCTTTAAGGGGCGTTCATTCGATGCCCGCTGCGTCGGGTTTAAATAAAAATTGAACATGCTTCTTATTTTGCTTATAAATTTGGTTAACGATTATACAATCAATTAAAAGTTAACTAATTAAATGAAATGTTTCGGTTTATAATTATTGTAATTCATATTGATTGATTAATTGCCAATCAGTTTAATATTCGTACGTCTAAAAATTTATATATTTAAAATTAATGTTATTTAATCATGTATAACAAGTGCATATATGCTAACAGGCCCTAATTACGAGGTTAGGGATTAAATCTACACCGTGTACTGGTGCTCAGTGCTCACACAGAATAGGGCTGCTGAATAAATAAGTGTACAAGCTCAAACAAGTACACAATGCCCGCTACGGTCTGGCTGCGTTAACATTATTTGCGGTCCGCTAACTATTCCCCCGGGAGACATGATACCAGCCTTCCTCGTCTAGACTATAAAATTATGCAAAAATTCCTACACATTTTCTTTAAAAACCCCACTATTGCCGTCATAAATATGTCAGCGTGCACGCGTCCAGCGTTTTAAACAAACAAATAGATTTAATGGTGTTTTAATGGAAATATTTATTATTTATTGCCTGCGCAATGGAATAGAAATGAATATAAAAGTTTTTTGCGGAATGCTTTTGCAATGTGTCACGTCAAAACAACAATCGGGAGTACGAACAACTGGAGTTAAAACACAAACATTTTAAACTCGACTCCCGGCCGGCACCCGTTTGTCAAAGTTATTACAATATAGGCTTACTAACGACTACAGTCCAACTTTGCTCACCCTATTTGGAACATTTACATTGTTGTACGCGCCACACCTATAGAGGTTAGCCAGCCTTATAAATATATCACATAGCTTTCCATGCTATCTGAATATGTAATTGCGGAGCTCCCACAATTATATATTTAAATGGCATTTGAGATTTGCCAATGTGCATAATGCATATGTGAGCGACGAACGTCCATAGGCTCTTTGTCGCTTAATGTCGTCCGTCTAGACGGGTTTTTGCCCTGGAAATGCACCATGTGTTTGAATTCCGATAAGAACGAATGGATTGCATTGCAGTGGCTTAGCTAAGGAAATGGTAGGTCATTTTTTCTTTCAAGCTTGATCTACGACGGTAATTAAACCCGTCGCCGTTAAATCGTATCAAAAACAATGGTTTGTTGTTATTCCTGATAAATTCTCTTAAATTAAATCATCCTTGTTGTAATCATCAGCTTAAGCAACTGCTGGACATAAGGGTCTTCAACAGTAGAAACCTCGATTTGTCTTATCCATTCCTAGGCGGTCTTAAGTATCGCTAGGTGCCGTTCTCTCATGTTCGCATTAAAGTTAATTATATGTCCCTCTAGTAACATATTGTAAGCAATTTCCTGGTTTCAGCACATTATACTGCAGAAACATTACAAAAAGTCGATAAACGCGATTCGCAACGGCATGTCCGTTTAATACACTGTCACAAATCAAATAAGAAGTGGCAAACGCAACGCGGGAGTAACTTGTCTGCAGTACGCTGTTTCAACACATGATTGTTCTATCTACATGTGGTAATACGTAAATTGAAATGTAATCTATGGCCAATAGTGAGCTTTGAGTTAGTGTTCTTTAAACAAACCAATAGTTTCACATCTTCTGTTTGTTAACCGTGTGAATGGGGAGGTTATATAAGATTGTCTCTGCAAGCTTGGACGTCTTTATAATAAACAATTTAATTGCAATAAAAAAACTTGCGACTATAACTTGGGATATAAACTATCCTATATTTTAAGTTGATTCAAACTGCAAAGTGTAATTTTATCAAAATCGATTCAGTAGTTTAGGGATTTATCGGAGTCAAACAATGTGATTTTTATTAAGATTTATTTTAATTTTTATTTCTATAGAGATAAGACTTATTCGGGCTTGTCAAAGTGACTGCAATGCATCTAATAGTAAGTGCAGTTCAATAAAATTAGAGTATCCTCTGCCGAGAGATGGTTATCTCTCGCCGGTAGACACAATTATGTCGGACCGGAAATACACAGGGTGAATCCGAAACACGACACACTTGCGTGGGTCACATATCGGCTTAATAATAACAATTATATTTATTTACAGAAATAATAAATTTCCACAGATGTGTTAGTCATAGGAATAATTTATAACTAGTTATCAATTTGAGATTACAGTGCTTCAATTTAATTAGTTATGTGGCACCTTAATTAAAACATACGTACAAATTAATTTTGTTCTGTTATTAAAGCCAAACTTTTATATTAATACCAATTTTGCCGTCATCATAATTCTTTTTGTAAAGTGTATTCTTCTCCATTAGTCATTAATACTACAAATGGAACTTTCACCGATATCATGTTAACAAAAGTGAGCGCTGCTGGTACGAAACCGAAAGTCACCTAGCCAATTTCTGACAACGTCCAATATGGAACATTCATATAATACTTTCTCTAACTTTAAATTTACTTTTATCAGTCGGAAACACACACAAACCTCCAAATACGAGAAGAAACTCTGTCCAATTTCGTTACTTATTTAACGTATACAATATTTACTAAAATTCAATTTAAACTACAAACGAAGTCTAGACGCATTCTATACACATAGGTAATGCCACCACTCGATTGCAAAAACACCCAATCATTTTAAAATAACATTTGTCGTTTGAATCCATTTAATGAAATGTCTACCGCAGGCATCATGGACAAATATTAACTGCCAACATCCCGTCGTTCGATCAAAAAGTTTATCCCGTCTAGACGGATTCAGCGGATAACGGTCAATGCCCATGGGGTTTTACGCTCCCTGCAACCCTTTGTATTATCCTACAGTACGTTCACTTGGACAGGAGTACATGTGACGCAATACAAGTATGGTAAACCGAAGCAATAATGCTTTGTTGCTTGACTGCCTCGGTGGCGTAGTTGTATTACGGTACGGTTACAACGCTGGGGTCTCGGGTTCGAGTCCCGGGCCGGGCAAAGTGATATTGGATTTTTCTATTCATTATCAGCCCGGAGTCAGGAATTTGTGCCCGATATGGCGATAGGCTCGCCCCCTATCACATCGTGGGACGAAACATGCAAGGCGAAATGTGGGTGTCCTGGTGGCGCATCTGCCTACCCCTTCGGTGATAAAGGCGTGAGTTTATGTATGTATGTATGTGCTTCATATAAATAAAATAAATAAATACTCCCAGTAGTCACAATCATAGTCTTGAAACCACACTAAAATGGAGTCTAGTGTCGTGGATATCAGAAACGATGAGAGACTTTTCGGTCTCACAAACACCCAGACCCGAAACAAATGCCTGTGTATCACACAAACATTTGTCTTGGTGCGGGGATCGAACTTGCAGCATCTCGTTTCACAGCCGGCGTCTAACCAACTGCGCCACAGAGGCTGTCAATATCAAACGATATACATGAGGATTTAATGCCTAGTGCATCCTCTAACAGTATGTCTTTGAATGGTGGAGAAATAAAGCAAAGCAGGTGTATTTCACACGGTATAGACAAAGTATACTTATTTAAATATACTATACTTGTACAATATTTGTCGACATACCGTAGCCTTTTATGTCTATAGCCTTAATAATTCAGTGTGACAGTCGACCGGGCTGTTACCAAAGATTAACAGAATTACAGAACACTAACGTGAGGTAATGGTCTGCATGCCGTTGCGTTTCGTGAGGTCAGTGGTCAGTGCGATTGCCAGAGTCTCAGCAACTTGTAAGAAATGCAGCATTTGTACAAACCTTATATAAATTCTCTGCACTGAAACGGGGAGCTCGTAGCATAGGTATTTAAATTCTTAATTTAAATTTATAATGTTTGTGCGAACAGTGGTCGATTCGACACTTGACAGGAAGCTTAGTACCATAAATACAATTAATCTGTAGTAATCGTAAATATAAACGAAGTCTTACAAATAAAACATTCCAATCGTAGAATAGACTTATGTCATACAAAATTAATTTACTTAATAATGAGATGGCACTTGCCACGATATTTAAACAAACACCGTGTAAAGTGGGTCCAGCTGTGCTCACCGCACACCCCTCTGTTATGGAGGCTCGTATAACTTTTAAAACAAACTACGTAAAGCTCATATACGGAGTCAGGCCGCAGAACGTACATTTATGTGCGTGCGGCAGACAATTTTATTTTCAACGCAGGCATTTATTTTCACATACTGATGTCTCGCATCGCAGGCCATGATTTGTTGTAAAGCTCATTTGGATGCGACGCGAGATGAGCCAGTAATAGTGGCCCATTAAAGCACGCGGCTCAAATGACTGGGGAACATGAATAACAGAGTATTGCGGTGAACGTAAAGAAAATGGCGTCAACATATGCCCATACTATTGCCCTTACTAGTGACTCACTATTATAGTGACTCAAAGATGCACTGCATTGAATCGACAAAAGCGTGTTATTCAAGTTGTTCAGTAAAATGAAACCCACATTCGAAATGAAAGAAAATTATGCAACAACATACCGCCAAACAAGGTGTTAGTTTAGCGTTCACATTTGCATATATTCAACATTACGGCAAGAGGTGGACGTAGTAGCAGCAGATAAATATAAATTAAGCATAAATACCATCCGTATAAAACAACACATATATGAATGCATAATACTTTGGTATTATGCGAACGGTTTTCTAAAATTACATAAACAACATCACACTAGTCAACACTATCAACGACAAATGATTCAAACATTATCTTACCGTTTTACTGCGCCATATCCGCTGTTATAAACAATTGATCTAAGGAGTAAAAGTACGACCCGACCGTCAAATTACATCATATTTTGGTCTTCTAACTTTCTACTGTTTCAATAGAACCATGTAAAAAATCACTTTATGTTGGACACCATAACGAGCGTGAGGTTTTTTTATAGTTTTAAAGCATCTCAGTTTTCGAACAGTCTATTCGATCGATGGATAAAATAATCCTCTATCAAACTGTGTCGACCCGAAAAAGGCAGCTCACAATCATACCGGCTGAAAAGGGCTCGCATAACGTAGGATGAAAGGCCAAATCGAATCAATCATTGATATTTGCTGTTGATAATCCTTGAACGGTTTTTTTAACCTACCAAAGCTAAAAATACCGCGTTATTTAATCATCCCAGCGTAAACATGCCACATGTTACTTTAAAAACTAATGTAAGGAGAGCATCACCATAAATATAGCAGCAACTTGAAATCTTATACGACAGTTTGTAAGTTATGAAGATTTTAAATGAAAGGCAAATAAAGTAGCTAAAAATAAAATAATAAAATTGGTTACTATAAAAATGAAATGACATAATTGACACTCAGTAACGGTACAGATATTCACGTCGTAATAATATATTGTTCAAGTATTCAATCATAGTGTGAGGTGACGCGTGACCCACATTCTAAACCCCACAAAAGCTCTACACAAGCGCAACGTTGATCATTATATCAAAGGGTATTTTTATTGACATACAATTGAGAATTTCAATTTTGAAATTATTGACGCATATTGATTCATCATCCATTTGAAATTCAACATTCATGCATAAAATCTAAAGTCACACCGCAAATACATACTATGATCTCAGCACCGCCTAGTAATGTAGGTTCTCAAATCACATTTCGCTCCTAGCAATCTCAGTGGTATTCTTTGAGCAATCATCTTTATGAAATCTATTGAGTGTGGACTATAAATCTACATCAAGAGTAACGATGCAGTGAGCAATCAAGCAATTCAAACTGCAAAGCTCTATTTGCAATTCCATTGCCAATTGCTTTGGTTCGGTTTATTGGTTAACCACATTATAGACGGTTATTTAATTGACGTTACAATAGAATCCCTAATTATTTTCTCTAGGACGTAGGAAATGTATCAGGTAATGAAGTTTGGAGAGTTCTTCATGAAACATTGGCAGCACGTAATGAAAGCGAACACGCGAGTCCTTTGAGACTTTCCCCCATTAATTCACTTTCGCAGGCTCTAGACACAGGCCGAGTCCGGGTGATAATGTGAGCTGTTTACAAAAACTCTTCGAAAGCTAAAAAAACATCGATTGGCGAAATATGTAGGCGTTTAGAAACCAAGACGTAAAGATGCTTTAAGAATTTGTTTACATTATTTCCCTCACCTTAATTTAAGAACGCTTGGAATCTTTTATTTATTCTTTTATTTAAAGTTAAAAGCTTTTAAATAATATGTGAGACATAATGTACTTAAAATTGTAGAAATAACGCTATAGATGCAAAAATCAAGGGAAATTTTCCAGGACCAGTAATATCATCACGTAATTTTAAGAGAAAACCAAAAGCAAGATCTTAAAATGCACATCAGCTCTCATTAAACAGCGACCCGCAGACATTCGACGCCACGTGTGTGTGCCAAATCACGTCAACAAACACTACACAAACGACAGACAAACCTCCGAAGCGGATGCGTGTTTATAAACTTTCCCTCTGTGTCCTGACTCCTGGCAACCACCGAAATACAATCCTCATTTAAAGCAACGACGCAAATAGAACATTACTAATTACGAAAGGTCACAATTACCGCTAAAAGCAGACTGTACACAAATAAATTAGTGACAGTGATTTCAATGAAGGTAGATATCCTCAGAAACAAAGCTTTAAGAGTAAATGTTATTTATAAAGACAGAACTCAAAAGTTCCACCCTACAACAATGAAATATTGCCTAATGACTTAAGAATGTGTGTGGACTAATGCGACCTATCCGCCAACAGCGTTACCAATGACATTTGTCTCCTATGCGTTTATCTTGGCACAACACGATCCAGGAAGCCCGCAAGGTGCACGCGTGTCGTAAATATAGATAACAAATACCAATATCACGTTAGTATACATACCAAGGACTTACAATAACCGATTTCAGGTCACCACTCAGCCCTTAACGGCGGCTCATCGACTAATGGGCCGGGCTAATGTGTGCCAGTCTATAAATAAAATAGGCTATTTTATGAGTGCTGCGGCTTTTACCGATAAATGTGGTACATTAACGCTCTCACGGTATATGAAGGGAACAAATTGATTATATTTAATGTATAAAATGAATGATATTGGCTTATGTAATGGTTTGCTTTCACAACGCCACAAGGTTAACTTACATAGTTAGAGCTAACAACGCGGTGTAGAGACGGGTAAGGTTTAATTTCGGCATAACATAATGGATTATACCACGGTACGTTAAGGTGCACGCCACTGAGGTGATTCGCCTTTGAACGAAATATGAACGGTGCCTGGCAGTCTTCCCAAAAGCCGCCAACAAATAATATTGCTCTATTGTGTTTGCATACAGGCGGCGTGTGACCTTCACATTTACATGTAAAATTATTCCAAGATTTCTCAACACGCCTAAGAAGAAAATCATTTAATACAACGTTTGACAGTGCAGAGTATGCGAAGACTAAATTTGTATCGTTCAAAACTATTTACAGACAGCATAATTATGTACTGTTATTGTTAGAAGTCGATGGCACGGGCCGCGAACTGTTGGGAAGTTTAGCCAAAACATGTTCGTAATGTCACATACTGCCAATACGCGCGCTAGTAAATTATAATATTTTAAAAACCAGTCAGTGACCACATTCCATACGGTCAATGAATAAAATAGTTGGCTCATTTTGATGTTTACTTATAGATACTTAATCTTGATCTATGTTATCAAACAATTAAATATAAAATCAAATCTTAAGCCACAGCCTTCAGACAGTGTGGCATTTAACCAAACCACTGACATTATATTTTGCTTATAACACGCCCTTTAGAGCAAATCGTTTATATTTTCGGCACTTTCTTGTGGCCTAGTGATATTTGACATCGCGATACGTAGCGTTGCCAGGCGTCCGGATAAAGCCGGACATAGTTAGGCTTTTTGATTGCATGTCCGGCTAAAATAAACGGTGTCCGTCTTTTGTTAGGCTTTTTACATTTCGCAAACAAGCGAGCACTGCCGCCGCGCCGCCGAGCGTGGCCGAGATTTATGATAATAATAAAAAAGACTTAATTTTACATAAAAAAAAATTGTCGTACCTATTAATACTAAGAAAAAATCCTCAATAATACAGGTTGTCCGGCTTTTTTAACCAAATGTCCGGCCAAACTGGCTGGTCTGTCCGGCTATTAGGTTTGGCGACCTGGCAACGCTAGCGATACGTCTGCCAACTCTACAATTGGACCTTCCATTTTTGTATGAACTGTGATCTTTGCCTGTCGCCTTGGAACGCGTTGTTCTCTACAACTTCATATTATAAAGGCTTTCCAATAAATAATGAAAGTACTCAAAAATTAAAACAATAAATTGTTTGTTCAATACCACAACAGTTGCTAAGCGGTAGGAGTACAATACCAACACAATAACATAGCTACAACAATGGATTTAATCTTCTATTTCTGTCTGCCCCATAAATCACAGCATATTATTTTCTTCCACAGAGCAGTGCGACGCATAAATATTAACCATCGTTGCAACGCAAGCGACGCGCTCAATTCACAAACAACTCGCGACGAACGTCCCCCAGCCGACTTGCCGCACACAATGAACGCGGGCAAGTGTGATTTGATAATTCCAAGACTTCTCAACGTATACTTTTGCATTCTCCTAGTTCTGAATACAAATCAATTCGGTGAATATAAACACGTCATCAACTAGAACTGCGATTTCTAGTCGTTGAAATATTTTCGTCTATCACCAACGAGTTCTAAATGATTTAAATAATATTCATGATTATCATATTCAGGCGTTAATCGCTCCAATTAACATAGACATTAATCGATTGTTTATGCAACTGCTAATGTTTTTCATGCAAATGATGCACATTTTGTTATAGTTTTGCGATTGTGCAATGATATGCACCAGTATCTTAAATTCCTAGTAAGTCATACTACTCCTTTGTAAACTTAGTTCTTGCCAGAATAGAAACTTCATCAACAACTTCGCTCTGAACACCCAAGATACAGTTCTCTAATAACTTTCCTATCTAATCTGGCTTTGGCTAACTTATTAACGTTGTACTACATAGTACACATACGTTATTCGTTTAATAAAAAACAGCGGAGGTTTACTGTTGAAAAATCTTAATTCACATAAACACAATTATGGCACAAATATTTACCAAGATTAAGTGCAGATATTCAAGGTCAACGAAAAAATCTATTATTGCTAGAATTATGTCTAAAAATTGTATAAACCTTGAAATAGTTGTAATGAACAGCGATTCCTAATTAACACCGCTACAATGTTCTTGTGTTTTTATATTTATAAACGTCAGTATAGTCGACGTGTTAGTTTATTTTACACCTGATGCGGTAATCGCTAAAGAATTCTTCAACAAACGACATCGTCATGCGAATGAAACTACCTGACGGCTGACCTTCGGGTGTGCCACTGTAAGCGACAAACAATTGTCACTTTACCTACACTATTTTACCTGGACTGACAATGATACGGTTCTATTACGTTACAATATTTTTCATGTATAAGTATACTAAAAAATTAAGTTCTTTTTATATTTAAGTATAACTCAAGAAAAACCCGTGAACTTTGTAACACTAAAGATAATATTTGCGGTGAATTATCGAGTCATTAAGCACAGATTGTCAATACAAAAATCACTAAGGACGAAGGGTAAACGTGTTTAGAATATTATCACAAGTGAACATAACATACTTACTAAGTATATGTATATTGTGTATGTTCTGAAGCATAACCACGTTTTAGATTTTTTACGTAAGCACAAGTGAAGTGTGGTGCTTCTGGCATTTATTACCTTATCCCAAAACCCGAGGCGTCTGCGTCGTCATGTGGGATCAATGTGTTCTTCTTAACGAACATCTTTGTTTTTAAATGAAGTACACAACATTTCCTGTGTTAAAATACACGCTCAAGTATAAAAATAATACTGTGATTCATCGTTTGCGAACCGGAATGGAAACCAATTTTTAGCATCAACTCAAGTGGCGCCTGTACTTTAAATACGCAATTAAATACGGAATACACTGAGAAAATGGAACATAATCTGCCGATACACATTTCACACGCACATCTCAAAGATTCGCGGTACAAACGGCGCGTTCGTAAAATAAATATAATTAACCTCGATAGGTAAAATTCAGATCCTGTTATTGGTTTCCGAACGATTTAAATTTATCGTCTAAATTATTTCACACGAAACCAAATAACCGATTAAAGAATACTTTCTGGCTCCAAAAAAGTCCGGATATTGTAGAGTAATGGTAAATAATCTGATATAACAAGATTATCAAATGTAGTTTTCGTAAGAGAGTACTGGACATGTGTAATTCAAATGATTAATAAAATCAGCGTTTTCATCAAGCCTTGAAAAATAAATTAATCCGTATACGGTTGTTACTTGATATAAAACTGGTCTTTAAAAAATGATATTGTATTTGCGTACATTATGTGATACCAAGTTATACAGAATAAAATTTGTTAGTTAGTACATGTTTGCTCTGCATAAAGTGTATAATAGACCCGCGTTGTGAAGTCGGTCACTCCCTTTATTTATAACTGTACTATTAAAACATCTGTCCGCGAGTGACGTATGCGGCGCTGATTGGATTGCTATACCTATTGACCTGTGACACTACCGCTCCTCGGCCTCACATTCTTTCCCATACATTCTCTAACAGTACGTTGTAACACACAGGAAAAATACAAATAAAACTATTCGATAGAAAATCCAATCAGCCAACGCCCGTAGATTCCAATTCTTACCAGTAAGATGTAAAAGTGGAAAACCGTACCTGAAACAGAAAACATAATCAATTTAAAATGGCGTCTGGCAAATCACGCAGATGTACATAAAAGCGTCAATAATTTAATAAAGCTGCGCGCTGCCGCGAATCTATTCATCTGACTCATACGAAACTCTCACTTTATCCATCGGCAAAACGGATGTTTTCATCACCAAACCGTTACTAGAAGATTCTTGATAACTGCTGTCAACGAGAGTATTTCGCGGGCCATTGAAATTATTGAGCTTTTCCCCCCTGTATGACGTATTCTTGTAGTAAATACTGCAGTTATTAATCATACTGCAGAGTTACTTGAAAGTGGTTTTTTCATTGTAACAACAGATATAAGCATAAAAGCAGCCCCAATGTAATACAAGCACAAAAAGCAAAGCAACACACAATGGATTCATATTTCCGGTCCGCGGTCATGCAACGAGTGCTGAGCGAGTGGCAACTCCCAAAGATGTTCACTTTACATTTCGGGCGGACTCCAACGTCTGTGTATAAGTTAAGGCCGTTTGTGAACTTGGCTTTAGGCCAGAGATGGAAAAACATTGAGACAATACAAACAATTTAACGGAACTGAAATCTAGAGACTGATGCGATCTATAGATATTATTTAAAAAATGTGTCTGACCTACTTGTGAAACAAAATTGCGCTTTAAAAACTTCACCGTAGCGCCTCATGATTCTGGTTAATTTATATTCATACGTCAAACTAATCAAATCATAAAATGTGTCGTTTACAGTAAAAGCTAGACTGTCGTTTATATAAGCGATGCGATAACATCAACTACAGTGTGGTGAGAACCGCATAAAAATTTAAGACGAGCAAATTTATTTCAATTAAACGACTGAGTACAACTTCCTAACAAATAAAACTACTTCGTCCGTCGCCTTTATACTCTGATAACGAACGAGGGTCAAACAGGGATAGGAATAAAAAACACATTCGTCGAGGGAGCTAATGAGACGGGTGGCATGGGAGCAATGCTTTGCGGAACACATGCGAAACTGACGGACAACGCCCCCGTTGACACACACATTACAAATTGAGATTTTTCAACTACCTGACTATGAAATCCTAAACAAATACCAACGGCAATGGGCCGGACCGAAGAATACCAATTATGTTTCGGGTATGTTCAGAATATGAATGAACAAATTAGTTTGAAACAGACGAAGCTTACCGACAATAAATTAAAAATCACTTCTATTATTTACAAGAAATACAAAATAGTCGAATTATTGGAAGGACAAAATCAGTAAAAATATAGTTAAATTCTTATTTCAAAGTAATGAGGATTAAAAAGTTATTATTGTGAAATCATTGGTTTTGACATAACCAATAAGGAAAATTAACACTATTTTTGTATTAAGTTTTAAGAAAATATTACATTTAACCCCGTTATGAACTCTATTATTTCGCACCCGGTACAAATTATGATAGTGTCGCAACAGCATAATTGTAAGAAATGCTCCTCTTTTTTTGTTTCTTTATGTAACACCAACCAGTAATTAATGTAACCAGTCTCGGCATGGCTTATTGTTCCAGTTTCATGATGCTTTGTAAAATTTCAACACAGTCCATTATAGGAACAATCGCAGTGAAAACGATTCACACACAATTCCGCATCAAGCTACTGACAGCAATCGCTCCTCCTCTCTTTGATGCCTATCATGTTAACAATGTCTTGGGGCACAATGAACCAATAAACTTGAAATGCATGTACTATGTAATGTGTTTAACATATAAATTGACTCATTTTGTTAATATCCTTAAAGGCACACAATTTATGCATGGTTTTGCATGAAACATACATTGCCTGTCTAATAACGTTGCCGTAAATTCACTTACATATAATTTAACATTGTCAAATAATTTACTCTGTGTCAACGAATACGATTAAGAGACACCATAAGCAAATAATGTCGAGTGGAAGTTCATAACCTTGTGAAAAGTGGAAATGTTCGCCTTTTAGAAATACCTTGTATACATCATAAAATAAAAAAAAATCGTCGCATCTCGTGCATTTAAAGCAAAATTGATCTTGTTATATTATTCCGAGGTTTGTTTTGCTTCAAGTAGCGTGATAAAGAAGCCATATGGCGGAACATGTGTAACTATCGATTTTTTTTACTGCGACCATGACCGTGATGCTTGAACTTCGACTATCGTGATACGTGAGGTTTAATTGACTTATGTTTAATGCAGTGCATTGCAATTGAAGTACTCGTAATGCTATGGAAATAAACTAACAGTCAGCCGCAGCCCCGACGGATGGTTAGCGGTAAATATTGCCTACGAACACCTGCAGAACTTGAAGCACTGCTGTATTAATTAATGCAAATATTCAAGTTTTTCCAACTTCTATCATGTAATTAGTTTCTACGGTAAATTTTGGAACGGAAGGACTATATTTATAAAGTAAGGGGTTCATAAAATTTGTTGGTAAAATGCGAATCGTTTTACTTTTGTCCAAGAATGACGCGAAGATCAGAGTCCATTTTTCATAATGTTTTACGGATTCAATAAATTATTTCCATTTCATTTCATAATTTGAAACCGTATATGTATGGATATTTAATGAAAAAATGGCAATTCCCTCTGTTACCCTCAGAAGAATAGGTATATTGTGTGGCGCTGTAGCCATTTGGCAACAGTTACTGTAGCGGCCGCTAAGCCACAGACATTTAGGGGTGCTTTGAAAATTCTATAATGGCCCCTAATGTAATAAAATTCATTCGACCATACCCCTGCACTGTACCAACGTGATCATTAAGGGGCACATAATGTGGCATAGAAGCTTAACAGTAAGACAGTTATAAATATGTCAATAACTACGAGTATTTGCCAATAACTATTCTATAAAATAAAAGCAATTTGTGTCCATCTCTGGGTTTCCTGCACAGTGGCTGCACAATACAATTTCCTCTGACCTCTCTTCATATATGGACGGTAAAATACACGTTGCTTAATGAAAAATGTTAGAATACAGTGGTATTTTCTTATATTACTTTTATGGAGTATGATAAAATTAAATATTTATTGTGTTCAGTATTTATCAATTTCCTGAAAGACAAACTCTACAATAAAAAATGGGAACTAAAGAAGATTAAAACATCTACAACTACCTGAAAGCGCAACGCACCAAAAGTCATGCCATAACAAATCATATAATTACGTTGTATCAATTTACTAGGAAACATAATATTTAAAATGTACTATGCTAGTATTACGTGTATCACAAACATTTTGTTTGAATTAAACTAAGCTAAAGGCCTCATGAAAATTTCCTGTGAATATACTTATTAAAAACAAAACAACCTACGGTTACGAAAAAGGTTTAAAAACTTGGCACTCGGCTTTTATTTGATACAGGAACAAAATACAAACATAATGCAGTTGATATTCACATAAACGTGAACGAATTTTCTATAAGTGACGCATAAGAATAAACCGTGATTCAGAAAAAATAGTAAACACTGACATTTGGAGTAATTTTTCGACATGCACCGATGAAAATGCTTTTCGCAATATTTTCTTAAATGTCAAGGAATTACCGTCCGATTCAATGCGGCTACTAACATAGGTATGGATAGCTTTTATAATTGAGCGTAACGCACACAATGACACCTTGCCGAACTCTTGCCAGACATTTTTACCTAATTTAAACCCAAGTGGAAAAAGCACATCTTTTTGTTAAACAGGATCATTATGCAAAATTATACCTTGTCATTAGATGCAACTTTCCCAAATCATAATATAAATTACATATAGAATAATAAATAGTTATTTTTAGAACGTGGAGGTGCGATTAGATCTAAATACAAAAAGGAATTCTATTTTTAAACATACAAAAACACAAAATGTACTAAAATAGATAAGTTCGGTGATTATCCCTTCAGACTTCGCCCACTCGTTTGGTTCCCGAAATATTTTCGTAATAGTACGCCCTTCGCGCGTACAAAGCTAATAAAGAAGTCCACGAAACCCTTTTTAAAATATATTGCTCTTAAAATTTATCTCAACTGTACAATCTTGGTCGCAAAATATCAAAAGCCTTCGTGAATAAATATGAAAGGGTAGGCTCTCAATTGCCAGACGGACCTGGAAATTTTATATAAAAAAATATAATCCAGCGGCGGAGTTCATAGAATCGAAACCTTTTACGAAAAATGAGAGGGCAATTCAATCTTATGTATGGGGTGGTGGGAGCAAGCGCGGTTGTGACATGAAAGTAATTTGTTGATATTACGAGAGTGCCCATCCCCACGCACGCCGACGGAGCGAGGGATCATTTACTCCGCGACGTACAAGCTACGTACGCCCTCTATACCTATAGATCATAAACTTACTATATTATCTTTTACTTTAGCTTATTCTGAGAAAAAAAACGACGTATCATTAAAGACGTGCATACGGGTTCTTTGTGTGATAAGTTCTTTTAATACATAAGGTTTAACCATAATGGAAACGAAATAAACACCGCTATATACAACTAAGATGGTAATGACTTTGTTAATAAGAAGCGGGTTGTGAGATGGTTGTATTCGAGTGTCATGGGTTATACACTCGGATGTGGAACAATTACTACTTGTGCTTAGAATTTCCTATCTATTAGAAGTTCTGAAAAGTTATTTAACTGTCGGTTCCGATTGGTACTACGTGGAGCCAAGTCAGAAATTTTGATAAACACAAGAAGATTGATAACACAAATTATAAAAAAATGCACGCAAATTGTAAGCTATTGCACGTTTCATCTGTGCCTACTAAATCCTAATACTGAAACGAATTAATCTTGGACCAATTCAATTTATCGACATCTATTACAAAAAGTTAATGATTTTTTAATGCGTGCAATAAAATGTGCGTTACAAACTATTTTCAGACGCACTTTAAAGATGTTTACATAATTTAAATTCTCAACGCATCGCAGTAACATCTAACCGTACATATTTTCTGGAACACAGAGGTAGCTCTTAGAACGTGGCGTGTTACTGCACCAGTTACTCCTTATAGACACTAGCAGGTTACAAGAGAAATCACTTAGAAAACACTAAAAGAAACCTGACACGCAATGTCGGCAATTAGAGACGAACAAAATTGCTTGTGTGAGCGAAGATGACCTCGATGACAGCAGACATTTATCTTCAAAGAAAAAAACAGTTAATCTCTCGACCCACTTGACAAATTGCTAAAATGTTGAACTTTAGAAAAAATGCCATCAAAAAAATCTCAGTTAAGCGTTTGTCTCAAAGCGTTATATTGCGAAAGTTAGTTAAAACATTCTGAGCATAATTTTGTCGGGGCTAAAGCGGGAACGTTATTTGTTCGCATAGCAGATATTATCCTACTTAATATTCAAGGACCACGTGCGGTAATCCGGAATATGGATCACCTTTCCCCCGAGACGATTTGGCGTGATCGAGCAAAAAACAAAGCTATTAATAATATTCATAGAGAATGTTTGATTTACTGCATCTACGTTATTTTTTCCACACATTTCAAATCACAAACCATAAACAGAAACTCTGCAAGAACATAGTATTTGTTTTGATTATATGTATATCATGTGTGAATGAATATGTTATATTACTAAGCAATTATTTTGTGCTTCTTCACATCTCTAGTTCCAAAATTCCCTCCCTGAGTAAAAAGCAGCCATTTAATTTAATTTGTTTTCCAAGAAGCGAACAACAATAGTGCAATTTCTGAATATGCATGAATCATAAAAACATAAATATAATTTGAATATTTAGTAATTACTCGTAACCGTTGAAAATCTTAATTTGCACAATGACTCAACGCAGTGTTGGAACGCAAGCTTTAGTAAATATTATGTTATATAAAGTAAGTTGCAAAATCCATTTTTATTACGAACATAATCTTTCCTAAGATATAAAAAAAAAATACTTTTCTAAATATGAAGAGTTATAAAATGTGGCTATTTGTATTTAGCTGGAACCAATAGGAATTATTTACCAAAAAAAATGTATATGGGATATTTATAATCTGTTACATAAAACAGAAGTAATGATAAATATTGATAATTAACATCATGAGAACAAGCTAATTCGATCAATGCAGATGGTTCAAATCGTAATGCAATACAAGTAAAACTAGTCGGACGAGTCAGTGACCGCGCTGCGTGCAGGTCGGCTGACCCCCCCTCCCCTCATCCCCTGCAAGGTCAAGGCACCCCTCTCCGCCTTGTCCTGGCGCATATTATTCCTGGAACGTCTCCATTCAGATAGCCGTCCGGTACGGTTATTTGTTGTTGACTCAAACTGCTTTTGTATACAGCCCGTATCTTTTAACAAACCGTCTACAAGAATGGGATTTGGAAGCAAAGTATCTTATAAATGCACACGTATCAAGTTTTATTTGCTTGCTGCTTCAGATGCTTGCGCAAATATCATTTGAATAACAGTTCAATTCATACTCGCAAACAATAATTAACCACACGCGTGACTCGCAACGTGTACCAAGAAACAAAGTCCGTCCATAAATTCTACAGCTAAATGAAATAGGGAAACGCAGATGTTTCAAGAAGTGTCTAACAACTTACACTGCTAACTTTATTTAGCCTAAATAAACAATTCGAACTTCAGTGTCGACCACCTTTCGAATCCAAACACCTACTGTAGTGGCACAAAGCTTGACCTAATAAATAAACAGAAATAGTAGGGCAAGTAAGTAGATCACGAGAAAATTTGCACACTCGTGACAATGTGTCAAATATAGCAGCGTGTCACGCATGGAAACTAATAAACCTCATTATCGCTCAGGTGACGCAAGAAATTCAATGGAATATAATGGTAGAAGACTGTATCATTGTATTTTTGCAGCAACGTACAAATTAACAAATTGATGCTTGCGTAACGTTCTTGGGAAGCATGCCCGAGACCGCAATACGGATATATCTAATTCCAAGAGGTCCGACGGTTTGATCAATAGGCACTGAGAGACTAACGACATAATATGCTAAGTTTGCATGGCTCGAGCCAAGCGGTAACAACGTTGAAGTACTGAATTGAATGCATGTAATTGAATCTTGTTCAACGTCGATAGGAAGATTGTAATCATTATTTAATAAAAGTAAGGCCATGAAATCAAACTATAAACTGTACATAGAATCGTACCTAATCCGTTTATATCATGACTTGCTAACGTCTTCCAATTATAAATATTATATTATGCAGTTCCAGTTAGGATCTACATTAATACACACATGAGAATTTACAGTACGCAACATCACACTAACCGCTTAACATAAAAATATTATGTTTATGTTACTTTCCTCTTAAGGTAGAAGGGAATGAACAGAATAAATTCCTGCTATGATACATAAATGAGTTCCTTGAATCGAATCATAATTTCTTAGTAACAAATACAAAATAATACGACGCAAAACCGTTTTATGTAAAATTATCAGAGACCGGTTATTCAAACAGTTGGTAATTTACTAATGTCTGCAATTGTTTTAAATTAATTACGTAATTACTTTATAACGATATTCCAGACATAATTAAGGGCGCCACATTAAGACCGTGAATGCAAATGAATGTTGACGAATGCTATAAATTAACACTATGATTGTATATTGGAGGAGATACATTTTGTACACGGGACATCAAAGCCCCAGACGTGAGTTTATTCAATGCGATCAAGAAAATTTTCCTCCTCGGTATTGACGTCATACACCTCATACAAATGCCGAGGTTGCAAGGAGGATGCTTTGATGCCGAGAATGCATTTTACAAGCCTTTATTTGAAACCGAATAATATGACTGAGTTATGAATTTAAAAATTCTACAACACTTGTTTGGGAGAAGGTGGACATCTACGACTAAGGAGTTCTTATTTAGAAACACGCGTTGCTCAGTTTTTTTAATAAGTTTTTATGAAACAGAGCAAATTTACGTATCTGTATATCTAAAAGTAACAATAAAAAGAGCAGAGAACATAAAGGTTGTAAAAACTAAGGCCGTGCATTCTCTAAACGAGCTTGATGCAATATCGAGCGGTATAGAAAGGAATATACAATGTAATGCATAGCCGGATCTGCTTTACATTTTTTATTGCAACATGTCACTGAAAACGAATGCCTCCTGTCACAATGAGTGAGCTCCCACGTCATTAAATGTGTACAGGTGCGCCTACATAATGTTAGTAGAATTATAAATCCAACAATAATAAAAACATTTAATGTATACATCGTTAGTAAAACCTTTAATTACGTCAAGCTTGGATCAATTATAATTATCGCATTACAAAATATGTACTGTTAGGAACAGTTGTAAATGCTTCAAAAAAGAAACTTTGAAATTATACAAAATAATCAACAACTACAAAAATAAACGTATAAATTGTCGTTAATAAAGAACTCTTGTATAATATATTGTTATCTAATGTAAATAGCAGCTTTCGCATTAACACTAATGAGTTATGAATGCATAATCATATATCCCGTTTTAAGAAAAGCTCCATCCATCCATCCATCAGCCAAAGGACGTCCACTGCTGAACATAGGCCTCTCCCAATGATTTCCACAGTGACCTGTTGGAGGCAGCCTGCATCCAGCGACGTCCCGCCACCTTTACCAGGTCGTCTGACCATCTTGTGGGTGGACGTCCTACGCTGCGTTTTCCGCTACGTGGCCTCCATTCGAGAACTTTTTGGCCCCATCGGCCATCAGTTCTCCGCGCTATGTGCCCCGCCCATTGCCACTTCAACTTACTAATCCGCTGGGCTATGTCGGTTACTTTAGTTCTCCTACGGATCTCCTCATTTCTGATTCGATCTCGTAGGGAAACCCCGAGCATAGCCCTCTCCATAGCTCGTTGAGTGACTTTGAGCCGCCTAATAAGGCCCATAGTGAGAGGCCACGTCTCGGTGCCGTATGTCATCACTGGCAACACACAACTATCGAAGACTTTCGATTTGAGGCACTGAGGTATTTTGGACAAGAAGACGTCGCGTAGTTTCCCGAACGCTGCCCAACCGAGTTGGATTCGACGATTGACCTCTCTCTCGAAGTTGGACCTGCCTAACCGGACCACTTGTCCTAAATAGACATATTCGTCTACAACTTCAAGAGTCGAGCCCCCAACTCCAATGGGGGTGGGCACTACATGGACATTCGACATGATCTTCGTTTTGTCCATGTTCATTTTAAGACCCACCTGTTGGGAGACTCGATTGAGGTCTTCGAGCATAGTGCTAAGGTTCTCCAGCGATTCTGCCAAGACTACAATATCGTCGGCAAATCGAAGGTGAGTGATATACTCGCCGTTGATGTTGATGCCGAATCCATTCCACTGCAAGAGCTTGAAGGCGTTTTCCAGCGCGGCAGTGAACAGTTTCGGAGATATGACATCTCCCTGTCTCACGCCTCTCTGTAGTGGAATAGCCTTCGTGCTCTGATCTTGTACTCGGACCGACATGGTGGCGTTGTTGTATATACACTTCAACACTTCGATGTACCGATAGTCTATGTGGCATCGCTGGAGAGACTCTAGCACAGCCCAGGTCTCGATCGAATCAAAGGCTTTCTCATAGTCCACAAACGCTAAACAAAGCGGCAAGTTATATTCCTCGGTTTTTTGTATAACTTGCCGAAGCGTATGAATGTGGTCTATGGTACTAAAGCCTTTTCGGAAACCGGCTTGTTCGGGAGGCTGGAAGTCATCAAACCTGCATTCGAGACGATTTGTGATGACCCTCGAAAACAGCTTATAGACATGACTCAGGAGCGAGATGGGCCTGTAGTTCTTCAGCAAAGTGTTATCACCTTTTTTGAAGAACAGTACCACCACGCTCCTGCTCCATGCCTCTGGCGTTGATCCCTCGAGGAGAACGGAATTGAAGAGCCTCTGAAGGACTTTCAGTATCGGCGCTCCGCCCGCTTTCAGAAGCTCTGAAGTGATTCCGTCCTCACCCGGCGCCTTGTTGTTCTTAAGCTGTTTCAGGGCCATCTCAATCTCACACAGGCTGATGTCCGGGATATCATCGCTAAAGTGTCGGATCAACTCGGCTCTCGGGTCTTCGGCCGAGCTAACAGTAGGTTCGGCAACCGAGGTGTAAAGCTGTCCGTAGAACCTCTCGATCTCCCTTAAAACCTCTGCCCTCGTCGACACTACGCGGCCGCCGTCCGTCTTCAGCCTACACAACTGGCTTTGCCCAATAGACAAGTCTCTTGCAAACACTTTGGAGCCTCCATTCCGCTCAATTGTCTCTTTAATGCTCACAGTATTGTGAGCACGGACATCGTGTCGCAAGGACTTCCAGATCCGTCTATTGAGCTGCCTATATGCTTCGGCGTCATCGGAAAACAGCAGCGCCATAGATCGACGTTCGGCCATGAGGTCAAGAGTGTGGATCGAGAGTTTTTGTGGTCTATCTCTACGGCGAGGTCTAAAATACTTAGATCCCACCGTATGGACAGCTTCTACCAAACCACTGTTTAGCTCGTCCACTGCAAAGTTTTCTTTGAGACAATCAAAGCGATTTGCCAGCTCAAGTTGAAAGCTCTCGGGGTTTTGGATATGGGCACGAGTAGGTCGGAGCGTAGACTTCATCAAGCGACGCCTTTCTAATTGGACATTGATATTCAATGAGCCCCTTACCATTCGGTGATCACTGCCGGTTTTCACCCTGTTGATCACAGAGACATCACTGAACATCTGTCTATTCGTCGTCAAGATGAAATCTATCTCGTTTCTCGTAGAACCGTCAGGACTCAGCCAGGTCCATTTCCTGTGAGGCGGCTTCTGGAAAAAAGAGTTCATCGCAAAGAGTCCCTCTTTCTCCAGAAAGTCGGCCAGCCTCTGACCCCTGGGGTTCCGTTGCCCATGTCCAAATTGCCCCACTTTCAACTCCGCATCGCTTCTCATGCCCAACTTTGCGTTGAAGTCTCCCATAACAACATTGAAGTAGGTTTTGGAAGTATGTATGGCCCGACTAATGTCCTCATACATCTCCTCTACTTCTTCATCTGGGTGTGTCGAGGTCGGCGCGTATACCTGTATGACCTTCAACGAATATCTTTTTGATATTCTGAGTATAAGGTACACTACCCTGCTCGACACACTTTCGATGGATACGATGTTGTTGATGATAGACCTGTGGACGAGAAATCCGACACCTCCTCGGGACTGTTGGTCGTCCCCCCGGTAGAAGAGCAGGTTACCGGACTTCAGGGTTATCGTATCCTCCCCGATTCTACGGACTTCCGATAACCCCAAAATGTCCCAGTGTAACCCACTCAATTCTTCTTCCCAGCGGCGTGCACAGGATTATGACACTGGGCATGCGGCGGAGTACTCGGTCACAAAAAAAATCTTTTAAATAGATTTTTAGCATAGCCATATCCACGCGACGGATCCCTAAGTCGGAAACCATTCCAACAGAACAAGTCTTAGATGTACTACTATTCATGTACATCTTCTACCGCAACGCAGAAAAAACAGCGATCGATTGTCGCGGCGGAAGAAATTCTAATAAGTAAAATAATAGTTATACGTTTCATAACTTTTAACATGAACCTTTCCAGTTACATTCCCTTTTTGCTGGTTTAATTGTTGTAACTCGGGTACACAGTACACACCTACCTTGAGACACAATTTGAATCTTTTCACTGAATCACAATTGTGAGAACTTGTTATTTTTAATAAAAAAACATTTTCAACACAAACCTCACAATCCAATAACATTTTAAAAAATCAACAAACGCACTAGTAAAAGCAAATCACTACAATTATTATAGAAACTCAGTAATAAACTGTTAAATGTACACACTTTAAAGGTTAAAATAAAAAATCTTATAATTATGAAAACTATAAATAAACTGGCGCAAACAAAATAGTAAACAATGCTTATTACATGAAAAAAGCAAAATGGCCCCCGCGAAACACAAAACATTCCTGCTATTTATACAAATAAAACCTTACTAAACAAAAATACATAATGTGCGTGATTATTAGATTTCCGTCTATTATTTTTACTCGGGTTATAGGCAACGAACATTTCCGATTACTCCCGACAACTGCCGAACTTCCGTAGCCTGCCGCAGGAGTTGATTTAGATTCGGCCAATCAGGCTTTCGATATTCATGGGTGTGTGCGTTTGCGAACTGTGCACGGACACTAAAATTACTACACACATACGAACAAATCTCCTGCGGGACGCGGCGGCATGACTTGGTTGATTAGGTACATTATTTTGCAGCGCTATTGCTATTTATAAAATATTAGGCGTTTTTAATTTATTATATTTTGTTTATTCATTTATTTACTATTAATTAAAGTCATCTAAAACGTACGAACTTTTTATTAAAATATCTGTGAATGGCAAGTAAAGCACTGCATTTCTGCCTACAAGGAGCGCACGCCCCTGCTTCTTCCAGTTCGACAATCTTCTCGTCTGTCCTCAACGTGCGTATGTTGTGTGTTACCAGGGCCAGTCGTCGTCGGGGGTGGTAGCCGGGGCCAACCCGGGGATTCTTAGCACCCCCTGCCCCGCCGTAACCATGGCCGCTACCATAGCCAGGAATAGCGGGGCTGCCGGGGACTGGGGGCCTGGTCCTGGTGTTGCTTATCATTTGAGGAGGAGTTTGCCAATACTCGCCACGCTTGGCAGGCGGGTTGGCGAGCGCAGAGGGGGGGGAAGACGCGTTGATGACGCTGCTGCCCGTCATCAACCGGGGGAAGGGAAATAGGGTTTGTGGGTGGAGGATGTTATGGGAAAGGGAAGTATGGCATGTAGGAGTGGATACTGCAGTCACGGAAGGGAAGGTTGGTAGTGACTGCAGTAGCTCGGGGGGCCGAGGTCGCGTACTCGTAGCACCTATTCTAGGGACAGGCCATGACCACTAGATAGGAGCATCCCTGACCATAAGAAAAGCTCGCAACTTATTAATCAGTCAGACGGTAGCTGTGGTCATTGGAAAAGGGGCGAGAACTTATAATACGAACGAATACAATAGACGACAAATGCGTCATTTGATTGAGCATAAATATAGTGAAAATGGCCAAGAGTTTCATACCGACATCGACAACTTATTTCAATTTATTCTAACACATATATTATGGTCTCATTCAATCTCTGGTCTGGAACAATGAGGAGACCAAGGGGCAGGCTAAGCGCCTAGGTATATGGAGCTCATACCTAACGACGAATTTATCTGAGCTAAACTGAGACGCGATCACATCGGTATCGTAATATATATTATGTTTCTTCGCTAAAATTCATCCTAGGATATATCGAAGTACTAGGTTATCTTCGTTCAACAAATGTAAAATGACAAAGTATAGAAAGATTTAACGGCTCGCGTTGGCAAAAAAAGACAATACTGCCATTGGGAATTGTAGCTCTAAACTGTAAACCCTGTGGAAGCTGCCTCGTCATTCAATATTTATTGTTACGTCATATTACTGCGCATTTTCATATAAAAATTATAGTACTTTAAACTAATCTACGACTAATCGACGATAAAAATTACATAGATTTTTACAATGCGCAAGGAATGTTGGCTGTGTATTTTGTGCCTCTAATGTCTAAGTATGGGTAACGGTACATGAGTCAGGGCTAGGCATTGAGGAAATATTTTGCGTAAATATCACGAATGAACGGGCGAAACAAACCGTCGGTTCAACAAAAGGCACATTTGCATTCGATAACTATGCGTACAAATGGAAACCACGCTACATTATACATACAAATAATGTGCCTCTAGGGTAGCAATTTTTTTAGCCTCACACATATTTCAAGGAATATGAACGTTCATTGCCTTGTTAATGAAATTAATGTTTTTAATACGATATATCTTGTAGACAAAAAGGCATTACAAGCTCTCTCAGAAACAACTTTTACTTTCTTATGTAAAATTGTGAAACGTAAATTAGTAAACATTTTATCTCACATGGTCATATACCAATATTTGTAGTAAGCGATATTCTGCCTTCGTCATCGCTCAACAATGCTTTGGAAAATCCGGACGAAGTCATCAAATCCTTAATGCATTTAATCTGACCTCATCGGCAGTTACCCATTAAATTGTAATACATAACCACACACTTTAATTGCTGACTTCCACGTGTTTGCCAATAACAAAAAACAAATGTTGAATATACACATACGTAATCAACACAGCCATGATTAGGCCATAATCCCAAAATACTAGTATTCTACAAAGGAGGCATGATGCACCTTAACATTTCCAAAACGAATTCAATAATATTACAATTTCACATTACGATCAAACAGACCAATCTAGCATCGTCAAATTGAGCAGAGGAATTCAGAAAATTAATTTAGTTAATACTGTAATAGAGCGATTAGTGGATTCGTCGCAAGTCGAGGACAATGCGTTGCCCTCATAATAATTCACTGGCGCCATTACGGCCATCATTGTTCTCCCCAGATGTGAACTATTAAACCCAACATTAATCCTATGTGATAGTTATATCGTTTGTTTAAATGATTTCACATGGGACAATACCCATATCTTTTATTTGATGATAACGTCACGTACAGAATATACCAAGGTTTGCTATATTAATTCTAAAAAAGGTATTGAGTAATAAACCTATGTTTGATTAGTTACCAACGTGAATTCAGCTTTTTAGATATAAACATATATGTATATTCTGACCTATCACATCGTGGGACGGAAAACACAAAGCGAAACGTCGGTGTCCTGGTTGCACCCTTCTGGCAAAAACGCGTTAGTTTATGTATGTATGTATATTCTGACCTAGCAAGTTTTATTACACGAATCACTTTCATTTAATTGGCAAGTTAAGTTTTTTAGTTCCAGAGTCACGTAGTAGCCAGTCTTAACAACAGCATAAAAGAGCCGTCTCGGCTGGGACGGTCCACAAAACCCGACATGAAATAACAGCTTTATGGTCGCGTTTTGTTCCAACACTTGTCAAACTGTCCCGCCCTCGCCTCCGAGATTTCAACTTCTACAAGCCAGGGTCAACCACGGCTCACATTTTAATGACACCGAGCAATGATGCTCGGGATCTGTAAGAATATCTTACGTTGTGTTTAACTGCAATTAATTAAATCAAATAAAATTAAGTAAACTAGACAATAGTTGAAAACTAATCAAACAATCAATATTGCTACTACGGGCAAAGTAGGATGCTAAATGATGAAATAGAAAGGTTAGTATTTCAAAATCCTTTTATAGCATTATTATAACGATCTACGACTGGTGATCTGGTCAGAGGATTTCCAAGACTTTTATTCACACGCTCTCCCTCCTATACTTTTTTATCCTCAATCCTCGATGGACTAACATCCCCCAGGTATTGTGGATGTTTGTTGGTGATAGTGGTCACTTTCCATCCGGTACGGCACGGCACTTACTCGTGTGCCAGTCGTAATTTATAAAAAGGTAACTATAACTCGTTAACGTAGAAACTAATACCGAATGACGTAGCATACCTCTATTTGCACGATAAATATCATTGGTTATATTTTTGACGTATTTAACAATGACCAAAATAAAAATCCCATATAATTAAATATTATTTTAAGGAAAAACTCGTCTCGAAAATATCCGATAATCAACATTAATACACAAAACTAGGTAAATACTAGTACGTTACTTTGTCCACAGACATTAGTCCCCCTCACGATTGTTTCCAAGCACGCACAAGTTTAAAATTTTGGAGCAATAACCGCTAACAATGACAGTAAACACAGATATATAAACATGTTAATGTGTCCTAATATTAAGTGTGTGAGTCATTAATAAAACATTGATCTACGATAAGCGGCAATAAAAAGCAAACCCACATTTAAGAATTCCGTCGCAGCACTCAGCTAATGGCAATAGTGAAATCTGTTATTCTCATAAAAAGCAGTATGCATTTAGTATCAAACCATTTGTTACATTGTTGTTGTTTACATTCAGCGTAAGTGTGTGACACACAAAAGTGATTCGTGGAATATCTCTCAAGTACCCACCGTTATATTAATTTGTTTGTAGGAAGTGCAAACTGATAAAACTCGCTAAACAAGTCATATCAGCGATAAAAATAAAAGTAGTAAGTAAAAATAAAACAAAATTATTTACTCAACTTGAGTAATAGTTTGTGACTAATATAATTTTGCGGCCGGTGGCGTTGCAAACAAAATTGGTAAATATTGTGCACTCATCAATTTCCACGTAGCCGCAAAAAGCGTGTTCGATCCAGAACATTTGGATAAACGCCAAATGCGGTCTCCAGCGCAGTGTCGCGACGTACGTAGTAAGAAAATCTTTAAAAAAAATACAGACCAGTCTCGTGACAGTGGTAAGGTCCCAAGCCGATCTGGTCTTCCCGCGCGGCGTGGAGCCATCCTTTCGGCGACCCAACGAACCGTAACCGGCCGGAATGGGGGTCTCTTCACGCTTGCGACGTCCGGCGCCGCGTCTAAGTGACGAGAACCAGTTGGAGACAGATCCACGGCGCTCCTGTTCGGCCGCTCCCGGCCCGGCTTTGATAAACATTACTTCACTAGTGCCAGCGCTCGGCACGCATCACACACTCACACGCGCGGGTTCCACCACACGAAAACACTAATATTAGTGAAGCTCTAACAGCCACGCGTTACCTATAAAGCCGACAAAAAGATTCAAAATAAAATTGCCAGGAGGAAACAATAAAGCAAATTAAGTGGAAAAGTGGATAAGTGAGCGTCGTCAGTTCGCCGCGGGCCCTACGTCCATATCGCTGAGAACCAAGTCAAAGCTACACAACAAATACGAATGCGTTGATGCAAAGTGCACAATAAGCGTCGTCGGTGACACACCTGATCGTAGTCGTCGTCGTAGGTGCGGGTTGCGCGAGCGCAACGTACCAGCAGGGGCCACCACAGCGCGCCGCACAGCAGCCGAACATGCAAACACATCGCGTGCCATACACTTCCCTCTAAGGAGCGCACTCGACTGAAGATAGTCGCGGGCGCCACCGATGTTTGGCACCGTGACAATTACAGTCATATACCTACACTACGTAGACAGTTCTTTATCTTTCTGCACGTCTGTGACAAGGTCGACCACGCGCACTTACTGCCATTACTATCGTTAACGTTATTAACATCAAAACAAAAGATTACGCCTATAATCACTATAATCATACATAACGTGCTGACAGTGCTGAGATTGTTGGGTAAAGATTAAGGTGTATATAGATGTGTTATACTAAACCAAATGTGTTATACTAAACCTAAATACCAATGAAAACCGAATGGGGGTGAAGTACATCGTTTTTAAACCACCAATTGAATAATTATCTCTTAAAGGGACCACCATATTGCAAAAATGATGTAAATAGACATTGTACTGGACTGTTATCAAATCCAGCAGTCGAACTGCGGAAGCAGCAAAGGAAATGTGATAAAGCCGATGACAATAACTTTGTCCGGTTCGCAGGAATGCCCATCGATAAAAAAATAAACTATTTCATATATATTTTAACATACTTTTTGTATATGGACAGCGATTTAATTTAATCACAATATTTGAGAAAATAATAATAATGATTATTGATATAGCTGTAAATTATTCAAAAGATAATATTGTACAGCACTTGGGATTAATTTTAATAGTAATAATCTGAACATTGATATTTGTTTATCAAATTATCATCAAGATAAAGACACGAGACTCGACGACGTCAGCGCACTGATCAAACAGCTAATAAGCAATGGCTAACATTAAATTGTCTATGAGAGTATGTTGCACTACATGGTACCCGACAAACCACGCTGCCTGCATTTATGACAACTCGTTACATGTTAACAATTATTTATTTATGCCTTTGCGATATATTTTTTTAGTGCGTATATCATTAAATAACAAAAACTCTCTTATTTTGATAAATTAATAATCATTTATTTATAAATGTTTCATATAAGAATACATCCTTAAGTATTTCCCGATATGTTATATAATTTATACTTTTTTCAGTTAAAGGATGTTTCTGCATTTATTACAAATCAGACATATGGATTTTCCCATATGCTGCAACTAATTGGTTGAAAAAATATTACTTAAATTGATGAATAGGGTATTTTTTTATTCCCTCCTATACAATATAACTACAAACGAATAATAATAATAAATTTTGCATAATCATCAGCGCAATAAAGTAAGCCGAAAATGAAGGTAAACATAAACAAATCATCAAAAAAAGAAAAACCCTCGATGACCGACGACGTAGTCACAATATTTCCACTTATCCACCTTATCGCGAAACTTACGGATAACGTTATCACTCAACACCAGCGCGCAAAAATTGAATGAAACTAATTGAGAAAAGTCACTGCACAGGTCATTAAGCACTGTATCTTTTGTTGGTGAAGTAAAATTCAATTATGATAATAGCAATACACCGATAAGGAGAGTGCTCGACGCGTCTCGCCGACGACGCGGTCGCTCTCACACTGGCTACTACAGTGTAGTAAAGCCAACCCGGGCCGAGCATTGACGGCTTACGTCAGAGAGGACCGCATACCGTATTGAATGAAACGTACCAAACAATTGGAAGGGGTGCTTAAAGCTCGGCGTGGGTACCGGCCAAATATTTGATAAATATTAGGGTAATATTTGGCAAAGCCACGGCATACATTTTATAACAGTTTGGGGGGATATTAGTGTTTATTTCATAAATTGAAAATGATGTTCTCGTAGTAATTTACATATAACAGAATATTATCGAAAAAATAAATAACTTGCAGCAAATTGAGGTTTTTATTATTTCCGTTTAAGTTATTTGGAAATATTCCAACACTTACAAAATCCCTTGTACCCCAGCCTAATAAAACCCAACCCAGCCCCAGGAAAATAAATAGACCTGAAAATTGAAAACAGTACCAACCATCCTTTACCAACACGCATCGCGTCGCTCGCCACGACTCAAAATTATCCCGTGTGGCGCTGTAGGGCCCTGCCACGAAATGTCTTTGGGGTCCGCACCCTTTACGACAAAGTGGAGAATGGAATTTATACTTCTTTGCTGCAACAACCTAGCTTTTTCCTTTCGATAAATCGAATAAAGCCAATAGTAAATTATGTAATAAAGGGATTAAAAAATAAAAACAACTTGGATGACCCCTTTTCACTGCTCATTTTATCAGCAGGACAAAATTGTACATTCAACGTTTGGTCTACGCAAAACAGCAAAGTAAGGATGATAAAATCACTGTATATACATTGGAAGTCCTCCTACTTGTATGTTTTCGTGTTCATTAACACGAAATATTTGCACATTTTTGGTTCAAGGCGCACCTAGTAACCATCAAACATTTCTTGAAGCAGCGTGGTCAATTCCATAATAATCAGGTAATATCAAAAAGAAGGAGTGTGGTGGTCTGTTGGAAAAGAACCGGAGACGGCCACGACAATGGTCAAGTGTTCGAATTCCAGGGCACACCCCAGACTTTTCAGTCACATGTGAGTTGATAGCTGTCAATTAACAGGAATTTAAAAAGTGAAGCAAAACATCGCGAGGATACCTACATATCATGAGAACTTAACAACATTATCTATCGTATGCCAAGTCCGCCAATCCACTCAAGAATAGCGTGGTAGACTATAGCCTAATTCCTCTCAATCGACCTCTCGATTGCATAGAAGTCCCGTGATGAGCGGTCGATTATAGGCTGATACAGAATAGGACATCAAAACAATGCATTATATAGAATAGCTTCGTATTTTTTCGATAACTCCAAAGAATAATTAAGTGCCTTAACTTTTTGTATTGTAATTAGTATTGTGCGATTGTGTATCACTAACACAAGGAGACTAGTTATGCGGCCTAGTTTCCACCACTTTCGATGACGTACCGTACGTATGTACGTAGGTAAAGGTAAGTTGAATAAGACTTATGTTTTGCTGCTGTGCAGCAAAATAATATGTACACCATTATAGACAATTTCAATATATATAATTTCAAGATTCAAAATATATAATCAATAAATTAATTATGAACAAAATCTGGTCAGACATGCAGACAATTGTCAACAAAGCATCAACCAATCAACAACCCATTGCTCAATTGGTTTACCAGATCGATGGCACCTTAGGCAAAGGCCAGGTTAAAAGTACCCTGAACCAACGAGAATGCAAGAAGACATTGATGAAAGTAGACAAAGCGAAAGTAGCATGTCAAGAAGGAGCAAAATGGAGATCCATAGTCTCTGCCTACACCTATGGGATACAGGCGTGATGTTAATGTATGTATTAAATAAATGGCTTTCAATTCTAAATAATATTGTTGGATCTCCAATTCCTCATAGAGATAAATATTTATATTTGACAGCCTCCGTGGCGCAGTTGCTGTGAAACGTGAGGCCGCGGGTTCGATCCCCGCACTGAAACAAATATTTGTGTGATCCACAGGTATTTGTTTCGGGTCTGGGTGTTTGTGAGACCGAAAAGTCTCTCGTAGCTTCTGATACCCACGACACAAGACTCGATCTTAGTGTGGGGTCAGGACTATGTATGTGACTGTTGGGTGTATTTGTTTATTTATTTATTTATATGGCATACAATCTCTCTAGGTATTTGTAAATGTGAAATTTCAATTTGTAAAAAGTACCTATACATTGCAAAAATTCTTTTCTGGGCCATTATTTTTTATTTATGGGCCTTAAAATTACATATTGAAAATATACTATTGTAAAATAAATATTTAACTGAACAAATACAAAATAAATACATGGTATTTAGTATTACCAAACACAATTTGTTAGTGTTATGCAGAGTTAAAACATCAATATCCACTTCCTTTGAAATAAGCAGCATGCTAATTATAAAGTTTCCAATAATTTTCTTAAAAACAACAACATAGAAGCTTGGTGAAAAGTTGATGCAATATAATATGAGAGCTAATTCAGGGCAATTGAAAACAAGTCTCAATTCTTCAGCTCTTCTAGAATCCACAATGAGAAATGTAAAATAGAACTGTCCTTGTGAGTAAAATGAACTGACTCATGAGTCATAGACAATTGGTTAAAAATCATAATATGTCATTATTATTCAGTGAACAAAAGAATAAGTGGTAGGTCATTTATCTCATATGTGAAATGCCATCTGGTCTATTTCTACCACCAAACAGCAGTGCAATACTGTTGAGTTCTAGTTTGAAGGACATTGTAGCCAGAGTAACTACTTAACATAATGAAACTTAACATCTTATGTTTTATAATGGTGATTGCAGTGAAATGCCAAATATAGCTTCATAATTCATGGTGTTGTTTAGTTTTGCTACTGTCCATATGCAGTCCTATTGCTTACCATGAGGCATGACATGGCATGCGCATCTCAACATTCATCGTGATAATAAAAACCTTATTACTTTTACCCATGTTTACTATATCCTAGTCTTTGTGGTATTATTTCGTTATAATCCATTGTTAGGATGAAAGATTAATGGTTTGCTGAGGGGAACAAAGGAATTGTTAGGCCTCAAATTACCTCATTGATTGCAAGCAATGTGACAGTAATGCTTGTAATTGTTAGTACCATCCCAATTATTCTATTCATACAAGGTTTACATATAAGTATCACAAAGCAAAACAAGAAAAGGGAAAGTGATATTTGAGTTGCATTTGGTTTGTTAATTTAAACAATAATAATATTCATTTCAGCAACAATGGTTTGCCTTAAATTTATTTCATCTAAAACTTTAATATTTCGCTGATCAGACAAATTCTTTAGATGTTCTGTATAAAATAAATCACTATATTTGTTCATTGCAATGCCTATTTGTCTACTTGCCAATAGTCATTACAATAATACATTTAAAGGGATCTTTATCTGATTGGACATCTTTCTTAAAATGTAGTATACCTAGATAGATGAATATAAGAGAATATTGTTACCATAAGAATGTATAAAGGTACCTTTTTTGTATTAGTAACTTAATGGTGCATCATATACATATAATTCATTTTATTACTGCAAACCACATTGATCACAATAATTTACTATATTTGAAATAGAGGACATTAGTCTCAAAATATATACCTAAGTGATACAATAATCACTACATAAAAGAAAAAAGAATATGTTATGATGGTCCTCTATTGACACTTTTTGTGGTCATCTATTTTTTCCTAAGCAATACTGATATTAATATGTTTTACATGTCAATGTATTAATTACACAATATAGATATTTGATACTCTGTTATAGTACAAAAGTTCCTATATGCTTACATATCTCAGAATGATTATGCTTACATTAGCATGAATTAAAAATTTTGCTTGGTTCACAGTTAGGTGTAAGGATATTACACATAGTAGAAAACCGGTATGACTAAATTTCTATGCATCCACAAGGACATAAGTGTTTAAAGCACAACGTAAAGTAATTGTAAGATAACAGGTGAAGCCAACTGAGGAATATGATTGATTAGATTAGTATTACCTGAATCTCTAACAGCAATTCTGTTTTCCTACGGCGTATGTCTATCAACGTCTTCTGCTGCTCCGGTGTCAACTCTGAAAATAGACGGTATCATCACCTTAAAAAACCACTAATACACTAGCCATTGAGGTCATCATAATTATAAAACAACTTGTTCTATGTGTACAAATAGCCAAACATTCTTCAATTACCGGTATGAGTGAAAGGATCACCATGATTACTCGCAGCATTGTTTCCTCCAAGGGACAAATTCTCAAATTCACTTATCATTTCTTGAAATATTTATAAAACAGTAAACAAAGTCTACATCGTTGTAAAATGTTGAGCGGCCATATTTATTTACACATATACAGAATCACAGATTAAAAATAATTTTACTTTGCAATAGGAACTATAAGTAGGTCCAACTGTGGCAACAATGCCACAATATTCACATTTTCATTGAGTTATGTTCAAAATATGAGTTCCATACGATATTTAAATATCCATACAACTGTTATGCCGCTATGTTTTAACGTTTAGATAGTCAAATTCGAAAAAAACACTTTTTAAATTTGAGGAGCAGTTCCAAATTAATCCCAAATAATGTAAATATTTGTTGGCAATTTTATCTATAATTTAGATTTCGTACTTAATAATATAAAGTTTTATTACAAATTTTAAAATAAATTAAAATTATTGCCTTTCTTTCTGAATAAATAAGAGATTATAATTTATATTGTTACACAGATCACTCCCACTAGATACCTAATGCAAGGCAGCGGTTGCGCGCCACACGTATAAGCTATCGGACTGATATAAACCGATTCCAAATGTCGCGTCATCAGTGTCATCCAAGTAGTGGACCCGCACATATCGTTGAGCGTTGGCGAAAATTAAGTTTTAGAAATATCATATTACAGTTAAAAATAACTTGCTCAATAAAATGGTGTGGAAAAAACTCAAAAAATTCAAGTATCCAAAAAAACGGAATAACTTTTCATCGGTAACTAATATTCTTTAAATTAATTTGTTCACGAGCGAGCTCAATGTATACTGGTTATTGTATCGATGTCAAACAGTCGAGTTTGAATCGAAAATCAGCCGTCTCTTTTTCGCATAGCAATAACTATAATAAGCCATCTTTTTCTGGTGAAATCACGCGTTCTTCTAGTGCTTGACGCATGTTTATAATATAATTCCAAGCAATATCGATATTTTAAAACATTAATGTAAAATAATTTGATTAAATGACAATGTCACAAAATGTATATTGAATTTAATAAAAATTGCAAATCACCATGACGACGTCATTTAATGTAATTTGAAAAAGGTCAAGTTTTTAACTAGGTACTTTTTCAATAATTGTACTTTTCTGTTTCTTTTTGCTTTGCTATCGTCGGGTAAAAACCGTGGGTTAGTATATATATATAACATTATGTTTGAATAACACCATTTTTATTTTAGATTCCCCACATGTCCCGAAAGTTAAAAATATGGGTAGATGCAACATGTCGAGGTGACGATTGGTGGCCTACAAAAAATAGCGTAATTTGTTCACGACATTTTACCCAACAATGTTTTTTCCCAATGAAAAATCGTCGTCGTTTAATGGATACTTCTGTACTGACAGAATATTTACCAATTCTGGTACATTTTTATTTATTTAAAAATTTATAATTTCGTAGTTCTGTATGGATAGAATAATATAATTATCAAATAATATTATAATTTTATATTGATTTTGTCCAGCATCCAAGAGTAACATTTATAGCCTTGAGATGAAGCTCGTTTAAGCGTATTCGTCTGATGGTATTTCGGGTCCTATTTCTCGAATCAAGTATCTACTGACTATGTGTTTTAATACATTCATTTTTATTTTGACTGATATAAGTGATATTGGGGTTTTCTGCTTAGATTACTAAGAACGTAATGTTAGAAATTCGTGCTTGATGCGTGGCGTTAGAACCGCCTTTTGTCAAATATCATGGGAAGGTATTTAACATAACTATTAGTACAAGCCGTTGCACTAATTTCAACATACGTTGTATTATCATCCCAAAAACATTCATAATTCGTCAAGTGGGTTTCATTGTCACTTGATTCAAGAAACAGAATAAGTTATTGTAGATCTTTTAACCCAACACTTAATTCGGGTGTTTCGGCATTATGGTATACAAAAATTAACGGCGAATAATGGAAATAAAACCGTTACATACTAAAGTATAAATCTTAATCCTACTTTATTCGTGTTAGCGATTGGTATAATTTATTAGATCAGGCCAGTGAAAACATATTATAAAACATTTAACAAGTTGGTAATCAAGTTATAAAAGCGGTCATAAAACGTTAAACTTTCTGGCAAATCGAACTATCGATACTTTTTATTTTATTATCGACAAGCCTCATCTCTCGAGCGAAGTCCACGTGACAGCGCTGCAACCCGCCCACTCCGCCGCACCGTTCCCTTCGTTGGCGTTTTCAGTTCAAAACAAAACTATCGTAATGCGGTATCTATTGGGAGTGATCTGTGTATTGTTATTATGACAGCATTCGTGGTGCAGTTGGTAAGACGAGGGTTTCGAAACGAGAGGCCGATGTTTGATCCCACTCCGAAACAAATGTTTGTGCTATGTGTTTGTATGATCCATAGGCATTTGTTTTTTTTCTTTATTAATTTGGGGACTTTGAGCCAGTATTGACTATGTTAGTCCCATAGTATTCACAATTTTATATCAATTAACTATTATACATTTCTATCATTCTTGAAAACTTTATATGCAGTCTTATATAACAATCCAGCGGCTTTAGAAGTCCTTGCCGCTAAAATTGATTGAAATAAACTTACATCTAAACAAATTATATTTAAGCGGTTATTCAATTCCCGTCGCATATCTGCACTCCGAATCTCTTATTGCGAATATGTGCAGTCCGCGCATCATGTACTTTGAGAGTGTAGTCTTTGGCAGAATGAGCGTAAAACCATGCTAGATAGTATGCAAATAACATCTGGTGTTGTATACTACATGGACCTTGTGGAGACTAGGAAGAATTTCCGTGCTTTCCGGCGATTTTGCCATACCTATTATTGGAATCAAGTATAACAGCTTACATATTAGGTCCCATTTAAATGTAATAATCACTATTCCGTGGTGCTTTACAGCTGGCTTCTCTGGCTGTAAATGTCTTTATGCGAGGTTGTTTGCCTCTTTAGTTCATTGTTTTGTCACCCGCTTTAATAGGGAGGGAAGTGGACAATAATTTATTTCCAACTCCTCCTTCTATTAATTTAACTTTTTGATTGATTTCGTTGCGGGTTAAAGACAAGTTAGACATCCCCCGAGACGCGCTGAGCTTCAATGCTCAGTGAAATTAATATGCGTGCCATTGTTGATCCTGGCTTACAGGAGTTGCAGTAGCGGGTGTGAGGGCGGGACAGTCTCCAAATATCTGCACTCCGTACACACTCATGGGCATTTGTATCAAGTCTGGGTGTTTGTGAGACCGAAAAGTCTGTCGTAGATTTGAATATAGACACGACACAAGATAGGATTTTAGTATGGATCTGTTTTCTATAGGTCGTCCGTCCACCTTGTAGGTGGGCGTTCATACCAAGTTATGCCCCGTTAATTGGTAATGCGCATGGATTTGTTACATTAACGTCCATGTGATGTCAGCCGCTTATTTTCATTAAGGTTGGGCTAAGTGTATAATCTATTATCTATCTATCTATATCAGCCCATATACGTCCCACTGCAGGGCACGGGCCTACTCTACAATCGAGAGAATCGATTGAGAGTGGTTAGGCCATATAGTATACCACGCTGGTCTAGTGCGGGTTGGCGGACTTTACATACCGTAGAAATTCTTTAAAATCGCTACGGTATAGTATGCAGGTTTCCTCACGATGTTTTCCTTCACCGTTAAGTATATAATATAATTATTATAATGGAGAATGTTACTAGGTATGCCAAATCGCTTGAAATGTTGTCTCAGTAAAGCCTTTATGTATACAAACACACTAGTTTTTGTTGTAGTCAAAAATACCTAGTAGTTTTGATTTTATAGGTATTCAAAGTTTTGAAAAATATCGAGTCCCGCTACAGTCACGTGATCGCTTGTGACGTCATTTCGCAACGCGCCGCACGGACCACGACTCGCTTCGTATCAAATCGCCAGCGATTATAGTAGTTGTAATAGCTTGCGCAGTGTTTTGTTGTTGGTTTTCGTTCGCGTATTAAGTTAATAGTTTAATAATAGTAAATATTATTCGAGTAATAAAATGGATGAAGGATACGAAAAAGGGCAATCGGATAATCTACCTAAAATAGATGGATTAATGGTTGCGCATTACTTATCAACAAATAGTGATTTCGTTGCCGCCGAAATGCGAGGAATAAAAATGCAACGGTAAGTGAAATTTCCGTGCTACTACTTATGCTTAATAGTTTATCTGTTCTAAATTGTTTTATCAAAACAAAATACCCAACTAATGTCGTAATGGAAGAATGCAACTCAAATAGTAGAACAATCTACCTACCATTAAATTTGTAAGTTAAAGACAACAAATATGTATGTATTATAGTTTTGTAGCTATTGGTAGGCACGCATGTATAATATAGGTAGGTAACGCTCTTCTTAGTAAATTTAAATGAATACATACATACCTATATTGATTTATTGCAAACTAGCTTCCGCCAGCAGCTTCGCCCCAGTTTCCCTCTGAAACAGTACATTTTCCCAGTATTAAAAGTAGCCTATGTGTTATTCCAGACTTTGTCCAGATCCATTCAGTAGTTGTTTTTGTGAAAGATAACAAACACACACACTCACAAACTTTCGCATTTATAATATTAGTAGGAAGTAGGATAGGTACTTATGTAGATGTAGTGGGTTGAACGTTACAGATGTACTAAACCTTTTTTATTTGTATTTTTTTACTTACAAAATACGTAAGGCCATTTTAATCTCATTTTTATTGCAAATATAGATGTTTGAACAGATGTACTAAACCTTTTTTAGTTATTTGTTTTTTCTACTAATAAAATACGTAAGGCCATTTATTTTTATTTGAAACTTATTTCAGATCGGCAAGAGACAGCTATGGCGATGATGCTATTGGTTATATTCAAGTAAAAAGAGTAGGTGATGTATGTACGGTTAAATGTAGAATCACGCCAGAACACCGCGTACGTACCACACCTTATCATTGCAGTTTAGAATGCAATGAAAAGGATCAAGAAGTTTTAAATGTTACCTGCGAAGATTGTGCCGCCAGCAGAGGTGGCTGTAAACATACCATAGCATTTTTAATGTGGCTTCATCGTCGAAGCGAGCTTCACAACAATAAACTGTACTTTTATCTCCAAATGAATCTAACCTCTTCATAGCCTTTATCCATTCTTTTCGCATTTTAACGTCCTTTGGAACTATAAAAACAACTTTTCTGGCGAATTGGTAGTTGTTTTTGTGCATTTAGGCACAACACATGATTTCCTAGTATTTGGATTGGACATTGTTAAAAGTCTTTAGGTATAAACGTAATATTATAGTACTCTGTGGCCTCTGTGGGTATAAATTTAACGGCACGGGCGCGCGACCACGAGCGGACTGAGTGAGCCAGTGAGCGTGTTGTGGTATGATGTCACACTGCACCGTAACCGGCAGCCCGGGTCGTACGGTTACAACTTGTTTTACTTCTAAATCGGAAACTAATTGACATATCGAAGTAATTCTTTCACTAGTATTTTTTATATTTGCCAGAGAATATGGAGTGCTAATAATCTAAATTAGTTAACATTCTTCATTATTGCTCATTTATATTAAAATAAAATTTCAATTTATATGAATTAAAGTTATTAATTATGTATTTAAACATTATTTTATGAAGTTAATTCAGTAGGTATTTGCCTATAATTTTTACATAAAGGCAAACATATAAAATAATAATTTACCTAACAACAATGGTATAGTCCGAACAGTTCAGACATACTACGGATGGATGATGGCTACGTACGGATGCAATGGTGCTCCGCTCGTGCTCGGCTCCTCCAGCGTAGACCCAGCTTATTATTATTATTATTATTTTTTTTTTTTTTTTTTTTTGCACATACGTAGTCCTTACCCCCACACCAAGATCGAGTCTTGTGTCGTGGGTATCAGGAAATTCTTTCAGACCCGAAACAAATACTTGTGGTTCTCACAAACATTTGTCTTGGTGCGGGGATCGAACCCGCGGCCTCTCGTTTCACAGGCGGCGTTTAACTAACTGCGCTACGGAGGCTGTCAAAATAATATGCTTATTGCTTATCTCGAGCTACGTCATTTTGACGTCACTAACATGGCAGCTAGGCGCATTAGCAATTTGCGGGGTTTATACCTATTCATAAGATAATATTTGAATATACCTATAAATATATTACAATTTAATTAAATTAGGATAAAATATATAATAAATATAAAATATTCTAATCTCACCAATAATTATATAACAATCTTTGACAGCCTCCGTGGCGCAGTTAATTGAACGCCGCGCCGCGCCGGCTGTGAAACGTGAGGCCGCGGCCCGGGTTCCATCACCGCACCGAGACAAATGTTTGTGTGAACCACCAGTATTCGTCTCGGGTCTGGGTGTTTGTAAGACCGAAAACTGAAAAGTCTCTCATAGTTTAGATACCACTCCTTAGTCTGTGCTGATACCCAAGACTGGATATTAGTGTGGGGTCAGGACTATGTATGTGACTGTTGGGTGTATCTATTTATTGAAGTGAAACTTCTTTATCGGTGTTGGAAAAAATTTTTCGTTACGCGTCACATTCTTCCGTTACGCGCCATCTTTTTGAAGTGAAACTTCTTTATCGGGGTTGGAAAAAATTTTTCGTTACGCGTCACATTCTTCCGTTACGCGCCATCTTTTTTTATTTAGTAAATTAGTACCCACTTCAGTAAGCCACACCCCCAACCGTTTCCAAGCCCCACCCAAAATTTTAAGTCCCACCCACTTTTTTGTAATTTAATCCTTACCCCCCCTCTGGCCTTCCCCCACCCTAAATCCAAAACAGTGCCCAATAGCCTCCCCACGAAACCTCCCCCCCCCCGCTTACCCCCACCCCAAAAATTTTACCTCACCCCCCCTACTCATATCTCCGGCATTATCCATCGTAGACCCACCGACCTTGGGTTCATTGGAACCGGCTCGGTGAGGGCAACAATCCTGCCCCAACAGAATTCCCGAATTCCCCCTCCACAACTTTCCCCACCCAAAAATATTTTAAGGTGCCCAATAGCCTCCCCACGAAACCTAACCCCCCCCCCCCTACCCCCACCTAAATTTTTTACCTCGCCTCCCCTATTCCTATCTCCGCCAATATCCATTGTAGACCCATCGATTCTGGGTTCATTAGAACCGGCTCGGTGAGGCCTACAATCCTGCCCCAACAGAATTCCCGAATTCCCCCTCCACAACTTTCCCCACCCAAAAATATTTTAAGGTGCCCAATAGCCCCCCCACGAAACCTACCCCACCTAAATTTTTTACCTCACCCCCCCTAAACCTATCTCGGCCAATAAAGGTCGTGGACCCACCGAGCTTGGTATCCTCGGAACCGTCTCGGTGAGGGCTACAAATTGGCCCCGATAGAAATCCCAAATTCCCTCAAAAATTTCCCCCCTCCTAAACTTAAACTTTATTTAATTTAGCTTTATTTTACCAATTCTGTAAAGGAGATGTTTCATTTTGGGCCGTATTGTGTACGTCTAGTACAAATACTAGAAAAAAATGTGGAATTCAAATAAAATACATTTAGATTTCTTGGACAACGGGGGGCTTTATACAAAAATGTGATTGTTTTAGTACAGAAGCAATATTTTCTTCGATAATCTGTCCTCCATGATGCCTAATTGTCATTTCGTTCAAAAATGCGCAAACCCATTATCTTTAACTTGAATATATGTCTTACTTTTAAAAACCCGCTACTATTTATAATTGTTTTCTATATATTTATCTGTTGATACTATAGTCCATAAGTTGTCAAAAGATGATATACGTTGTTAAAAGCGTCACTTTTATTAATATATAAATATATTTCATGATTTCAGTTATAGAACGAAAATGTTTGACATGGTGCAATTCCAAAACTATATGGCCGTTATTGTCGCCATATTGCTTGTAGTGTTGCTGTTCTTGGCTTGATATTTATTTTTGTATAAAGTTAATAAGCAACGCATAACAGTAATTAATACGGAAATCGAAAGCCAATTTCACGAACTATATTTCATGTACTGTACAGCACTATGGCCCAAGGTCCATACATTTCTGGACCATCTCCTTTGTAAATAGTAGATCATTTTTCGAAAAATGATGTCATAAAGAAGTTTCACTTCTTACGTGTGTACACTAATACACACACACATTTTTTTTTTATTTAGTAAATTAGTACCCACTTTAGTAAGCCACACCCCCAACCGTTTCCAAGCCCCACCCAAAATTTTAAGTCCCACCCACTTTTTTGTAATTTGATCCTTACCCCCCCTCTGGCCTTCCCCCACCCTAAATCCAAAACAGTGCCCAATAGCCTCCCCACGAAACCCCCCCCCCCCCCGCTTACCCCCACCCTAAAAATTTTACCTCACCCCCCCTACTCATATCTCCGGTATTATCCATCGTAGACCCACCGACCTTGGGTTCATTGGAACCGGCTCGGTGAGGGCTACAATCCTGCCCCAACAGAATTCCCGAATTCCCCCTCCACAACTTTCCCCACCCAAAAATATTTTAAGGTGCCCAATAGCCTCCCCACGAAACCTAACCCCCTCCCACGAAACCTAACCCCCTCCCCGCCCCTACCCCCACCTAAAATTTTTACCTCACCCCCCCTATTCCTATCTCCGCCAATATCCATCGTAGACCCATCGACCCTGGGTTCATTAGAACCGGCTCGGTGAGGCCTACAATCCTGCCCCAACAGAATTCCCGAATTCCACCTCCACAACTTTACCCACGCAAAAATATTTTAAGGTGCCCAATAGCCCCCCCACGAAACCTAAACACCCCCCCCCCCCGCCCCCACCCCCACCTAAAATTTTTACCTCACCCCCCTAAACCTATCTCGGCCAATAAAGGTCGTAGACCCACCGAGCTTGGTATCCTCGGAACCGTCTCGGTGAGGGCTACAAATTGGCCCCGATAGAAATCCCAAATTCCCTCAAAAATTTCCCTCTCCTAAACTTAAATTTTATTTAATTTAGCTTTATTTTACCAATTCTGTAAATTTGTAAATAGTAGATCATTTTTCGAAAAATGATGTCATAAAGAAGTTTCACTTCTTACGTGTGTACACTAATACACACACATTTTTTTTTTTTATTATTTATTTATAATCAGATATTAAGACAAAAATAGAAACATACGCGGAACAAAATTATGTCACAAGCTGTACAAAGTTACCGCAGTCAGCTATATTAATATCAATAATTTATAATTTTTAACGAGTGGCAACCTTGAAGTCAGCTGCGTGCGCCAGTGGCTGCGCCTGAAGTTGCGTTGGATGCGTATTTTGTTCTGTGATTTTGTTCTCCAAGAACACGCCCCCAGGCGCCAAGGCTTCTACAGCCATTTCAATTTGTTTTAAAATCAATTTTCTGGCGACATCGCTGACTAAACTTGTTATTTTGCTAATTATATAATTCTATTTGAAATCAAGTATTTTTAGCGTGTGCTGTATAATGTGTTTGCTTTAAATCTTCAGAATTTATTTAAATCACATTTTGTCCAGCCGGTGTATTTTACAAGCTTAAATAATGAATGATAATGGTTGTATACACTTGAATAATTTTAAAGCGGCTAAGGGTACGAAACCTTACAAAGTCGTGAATGCATTTTTCGTATCTTGTACATCCTTCGATGCTAGAAGATACAAGGTGAGTTTATGCGATAAAATAACAAACACGAACTAAGAAAGATTGGTGACCTTTTTCGCGACGCAAATTATCTTCCAAGCGATTCTAGCAAATGACATTGGCAAATGCCTGATCTGCGCTGCATTTTAACAATTTGTTGAGTGCTGACGATGTTTTTCTTTTATGTCTAACTCTAGTGTTTTTTAATCAGCTGATTAGTGATCTTTGACCTCCTTACAGCTGTTAGTTGTAGGTATGTGATTATCGCAACGCGGCGTCATTGGATCGTCCCTGTGAATGTTGTTTACATACAATTCTGAACTGTATTTAATCACTTCAAACAAAAGAAAATACTTTACCTATTTCATAATGAATATAGTTTTGTCTCTTTAGATAATTATTATTGTAATGTTTTTTGAATTTAGAATAATTCATTTTACAATACCTATAACAGCAGCTTGAATAAAGAAATTTTCCTTCAGGCTACAACATGTGTCTGCTTTGCTTGCGGCAAGCCAGGCCCCCGTATGCACTCATGTCTCCACTGCATCTATTTTGGATGTTATGCCGGCCATATACAAGAGCACTCCAAGTCAAAGAAGCATTTCTTGTACATTGACCTGAGCTATGGAAATGTATTCTGTGCTCAGTGCCAAGACTATATTTATGACAGGGAGCTAACAGAAATTGCCATGAAAAATAGGGTGATGGAAGCTAAGTATGTATTATTCTATTTTAAATTTATTACAACCTTTAATTACAACCTTTGTTTTGCATTCAACACATAATTACAATTATTTTATTTCCTGGGTTTTCCATTGTTATCAAAGGTAAAATAAACCCCACAAATTATTTTAGACAGTTTAAAATATTTACAGTAATATATTGCATATTTATTGAAAGAAACCTACAACATAGCTACTTAAGATTCTCATAAAATATCATATTTTAAGTAGTGTAATCTACTTGGTTACAGGTCCCTGGGTGTTAGTGTGCCATATATACCATGGTTACCTAATAACAATGAGGCAATGGCTCTTAGACGTCTCCGGAAACGAAGAGTCATCAGCCAACATACCACCATTGGTCTTCGAGGCTTACAAAACTTAGGCTCTACCTGCTTTATGAATTGTATTGTTCAAGTAAGTTTGGTTTAGGTTATTTTCTTTCTCACAATTTTTCATATTTCCTAAATCTTATGATGTGTCTTTCAGTTATAAATAAAATTTCTGTACCCTATAATAATAATATTTTCATTTTAATTGCGTTTTTGGCAGCAGATAAGTACAATTAGATGCTTGCCTTACCTGGAATCTTTACAGGCTGTCATCATCTGTAGAATGTTGATATAGAACACTTGTTGATTATTTTTTCTAATTTAACATGAATGTATTTATTAACATACTTGAATTATTTGTTAATAACATTTTCAGACATTGATACACACTCCCTTGCTGCGAGATTACTTTTTGGCAGAGAAGCACAAGTGTAAATCTCAATTATCTGGCAAATGCCTTGTTTGTGAGGTTTCCAAGCTGTTTCAGGTAAATGACATTACTTACAGTCTTATTTATTTGGGTTACTATTTAAAATAGTGTTTTTTTTTGTTAGTATTTAAGCTATTGCTGCCAATATGAATGTTTACCAAAATTATTGCATGATAGACAGTTAGATAGGTTGCAGACAAGCAATGCTAGTGAATACATAATAAACTGTTCAATGTTCATCACTATTGAGTTCTCATCACTGTTTCTGAGTACAAGAATATAATTAGCTATGCTTTTTTTTTTTACTTTGTAATGTATATATTTCCAGAAAATAAGCTATACTGCAAGTAATTTGATATGAAATTGCAGGAATTTTATTCTGGCGCAAAAACTCCGTTGACTCTACATCGCCTTCTGCACTTGATTTGGACACACGCGCGTCATCTGGCAGGATACGAGCAGCAAGACGCTCATGAATTTTTCATCGCGACCCTCGATGTAATTCACAGGTAAACACGGTTATTTTTTGCATGAAGACATTGTTATATTTGTGGGACTCATATTTTATTCAGAAAAGTACAACTGCATAATACCTACTGAAGATACAAAGATAGGTTTTATTGTTAGTCTTAAGATTGTATGCATGAGGCCATCGTTTTTGTTATTCATGTGTTTTTGCAACTGCTTATGAATATATAGTTTCAGAATTCGCACACTATATATTCTACCTATAGCTCCCAACCTGTTAAGTCGGAATTAGGTATTTATAAATGAATATTTGCAGACATTGTATGAATGGAGTCGAAGACGTAGAGAAAAAAGAAAATGGCCGCTGCAATTGCATTATTGATCAAATATTCACAGGAGGCCTTCAAAGTGACGTCGTTTGCACATCTTGTTCAGGCGTCTCCACTACCATAGATCCGTTTTGGGACATCAGCCTTGACATAGCCGGCAACTCGCTCCAGACATGTTTGGAGCGTTTCACTCGCGCTGAGCACTTGGGTTCCGCGGCCAAGATCAAGTGCTCTAACTGCCGGGCCTACCGCGAGTCCACCAAACAGTTGACGTTAGAAACGCTGCCAATAGTCGCCAGTTTTCATTTGAAACGTTTCGAGCACTCTTCCCAGATCGATCGGAAGATATCTACATTCATATCCTTCCCCGCCGAACTGGATTTAACGCCGTTCCTTTCTTCACATCGCCGGGCAGTGGATGTTGGCGTGGCGGATAATAACAACGCGCCAGAAGGATTGTTTGAAGACAATCGGTATTCTCTGTTCGCGGTGGTGAATCACTTGGGTTCACTGGACGCGGGCCACTACACCGCTTATGTGAGGCAGATGAAAGGCAGCTGGTTCAAGTGTGACGATCACATGATCACCCGCGCTTCCCTACGCGAGGTACTGGATAGTGAGGGGTGCGTATACTTATAACTATCTTATAATTATTTATAATATTTATGGTATACTGAGTAATTGTTTTGTTTCGCAGGTATCTTCTCTTCTATCACAAGACGGTCTTGGAGTACGAATGTGACACGCCGTAAAATATTTCAGATACTTGATAACCTCTAACTTATTATGGTTTATTATGTGTTAGATTAGATGGCTACGTCACATAAAAATTCATTTTCAACACAAAAAATATAGTCTTTGGAACATGTTAAAATAAAAAAGGCATGTTTTCTCGTGATATTAGTGAATAGATGTTTAGAAGTCTTAATGGTCATCTTATTCGATGTCTCCTCCCGAATCATTCACGAATTTGTTAGTATTAAGCTTTAATGTAGGTTATGAATGTACATCGCCATGAAAATAGTGCAGAATTTTTAACGTAATGAATAAATAATTATGATAATTTTCCTAAATCCAATAAAGCTTATTTATTGAAATCCATCAAATTACCAGCACAAAAATTGTATAAATTGTGGTACTTTCAGACATTTGTATTTATAAGCTCAGAATATTTTAAGCATGAATTGGTTATAAAAACATACTTAAGCTTTAATGTCTATAAAAATATAAAAAAATCAAATGTATAAAATGAAATTGTAAGTATGATTATGTAGTATAATCTAATAAGTGTATCATTCCTCATATTATGATGTTTTATGTTTGTGCATGTAATCTATTTAAATTATCTTATTATGTCTGCTGAACAAACATTTTAATCTACCTCGCGGTTTATCTCTCGTCTGTATTTTCATCAAGCCATGCATGATTGACTGTTTTGGAACTGTGAAAATTGGTCATTTGTATCTTATGTGTTGAATATAATAAACGGTTTTAATCAGTAGAATAATCGTAATGAACATCAAGTTCGGGCAGTCATGTTCAATTGTGTAATATCAAAATGTATACAATAAACATACTAATTTACGTTCTGTTATCCTTATGTTGAAATTCAAGGAAAAGCAAATATGTTTTAAAATATCTTGATACTTGAAATCGAACTAATCAACTTAGCAAATAGTCGTGTGCATTGTACCATACGATCGCATATCCATTAATTGCGCAGTACGAAGACCCCTTCCTTGTATGTAGTCCTTGAAAAAATATATTTCATGACGGCCATATTATTTATTGATTAATTGGGCATTATTTATCAGTCTATAAATGGCTTAGGCCTGCCTAATCAGAGCGTGATGAGGGTATCTTTATTAAATTTGGGTGTGCAATTAGAGAAGATCGTTTTGATAAATAACTAGGTTCGACAGCCTCCGTGGCGCAGTTGGTTAGACGCCGCCTATGAAACGAGAGGCCGCGGGTTCGATCCCCGCACCGAAACAAATATTTGTGTGATCCACAGGTATTTGTTTCGGGTCTGGGTGTTTGTGAGACCGAAAAGTCTCTCGTAGCTTCTGATACCCACGACACAAGACTCGATCTTAGTGTGGGGTCAGGACTATGTATGTGACTGTTGGGTGTATTTATTTATTTATTTAGGTCTTATTTATTAACGAAAAATTCACATTAGAAGCTAACGATTCTGTTAGGTGGTGCATCCAGGTAACCTTCACATGGTTATATGAGCTGGAGCTGATATGACCATGAACCATGAGGCTGTAGACTCGAGCAAAAATCGCATTACTAAAAATATGCCCACAACATACACTACTGTATGCTAATATTTAAAAATATCTTTGTTATGTTTAAGATTATTTAATACATATTTGCTGAGATTCCACCGCATTTTCGAGAACGTGAAAAGGAAATTTCCAATTGTCTATAAATATATCTTTGTGAACTGTAATTTGAGTAACTGTTTCTCTATCGCATACCCTTGGTGGTTTTAAGTAGTCTGTAACTTATGAACTGAACTGACATTAGCTTTATGTGATACTTAATATTTATAACTTTATTACAATGTAGTTAGTTTTATGTATTCCACCTACACCTCCTAAAATTAGTTATAAAGTTTGTTTAATTACGCTTCTATGTGCTATACAAATTAATTTTTCTAAACAAAACCATTTTGTAAATGAGGATAGTTTTAAATCATATTTCACTATATTAAATGCATAATCTTTCAATCGATAATTGTTATGCATTTAAAAATCTGTAATCATCAAATAACTTCAGATATGAGATACTTTTGAAATAATTGATGCTTATTAATCAACGCTTGTGTAATTAGTATGCATTTAATTAAAATATAATAATATGTATCCGAGCCTGATCAAGTTTATAAAATGTCCGAAAATCCTAATATTGTCCTATTCCACAATTTTGAATTATTTTATATTGAGATATAGCCATAGATGTAGATATGTGTTGTAGAAATTTAAATTGACAAAGTAACTATTATCCAATCACTGGTTACTTGCTAAATAATACGTTATATAGTATTAAATTTATTAGGCGCTGTGTGACATGCCTGGCGGATACGCTTTTTCTTACAAAACCTATACAGTATCTGCCGTCACAAAAATAATTACTTTTTTATGACACAAATAAGTTTACGATAGACTTTTCTGTGAAAGCATTAATGTAGAGTTGAAGTTTTATTTGTTTAAAGAAACCTTACCCTCATACAAATTGTATCTACATGTAAACTATCAATGTGAAATAAAATATAAATGAAAAACGACGAAACTTTTATTCATACCCATTGACTTACGATATTGATATTTATAATTTATTGTCAAAGTTCCAATCAAGTTATACTGTTAGAAATACGCTGTGGAAATACGCTACCTACCTCGTCATTTAAGTCAGAGGGTGTTGAATTCACTCATTGATAATTGAAAACAGAACAGAACTGAGAAAACTGACTTATATCGGGTTTTTCGTTGGATGCTCAAAAACTAAAATCAACTACTTTACCAGTCTTCTACTCTGGCAATGTTCGATTTTAGTATGTGCTCACTCCCAGTTAAATATTTATTATACTTGAAGGGGCACCAGGGGCATAGTATTTGGTACAAAAAAGAGCAGTACACATGCTGCCATTTCCACAGATCTAGTATGATCAAATAAATAAATCAACAAGTTAACTTCTTAAAATCTTTAATAAAATTACAAAATGAAACGAACTTTTGCTTTGCAAAACAATGCAAAATATAAACGTGACAAAACTATGAATAAATAATGCAATAATTTTGGGGTACAACATGTTACAATACATCGTATTTTTAAGTCATTTCATGACATTGTCCGAGTATAATTATTATTTCGTTCATTACTAATAAATCAGCCCCCTTCGCTCATTACAAAATGTTTCAGGACCTTACACTTTTATTATATACTATCACATTACAATCAGACTACAATTTTGTATCAATAGCCTTTCCCATGTCAGCCTTACAAATACAAATTATTTTTATTCGAGACAACAGAATATTTCACAATCTAATATGCACGGATGATAAACATAAAATAAAGAATATTAAGTAAGAGACATGTTAAAAAATAAATAGCTTATTTGTAAGATTAGAGCATAGCAAGTCTGCAATAACATCTAACTCTATAGATTTATTTTGTTTCATACTGAAGTAATAGACCAAGAGCCCGTGTCTGCTAGACTTTCGCCATTTTATAAAAGCTGAAAGTGTATCTGCGCATGCCTCTAACATACGCATCAAACAATCAGCAATGATGAAGTTTGGATCGTGATGACTTTCAAAGTTATCAGCTTCAATGTGTCTGGACAAGGTAAAAGCTCGTAACTTCCAAAGCAACCACGATCCAAGATTCATGGTTGTTGGTCGTGTGATGCTTATGTTAGAGGCATGCGCAGACAAACTTTCAGCTTTTATAAATTGAAAAGACGGGCTCTTGTTCTATAACATTTTCAGTTGAATCATTTGGATAACTGCATGTAAAGCGAGATTTTTTTATTGCGGTTGCGTGTTTATATTTCTAACCAATACTCCTACACTACGAGTTCTCTAGCAGATCTATTTTAACGTTTTCACTTTTTGGTTGACTAGTGTGTGAACGTTATTTCGAGACAAATTCTTTTTAACCTGACAGCAGCGGCGTTTATATTGTTATCATATTATGGTAACAAGACTTACAATTATATGACTTCAATGGACATGTTATAAACAAATACTAGACATAATATTTTGAAATGTAAGTACGCACAAGATTTCATATGTTTTTAAGCTATGCTATATAGTCAATTTTATTTAAACGTAATTATTTAAAATATTAATCATATGAATAAAATATAAACAAATCATTTAAAAATACAGGAAGCTCTGTAAAGTTCTAAAAATAATAATTTTAATAAAAATGCTGAGATTTTTATGGGTAAATGACAAATACCTACATAGTACATTAGTAGACTTCGGGTTTCGCTGCACTTATTCATGAAACAGAGATTGACAGAGATTATAATTACTTTGTAATACTAATTTTTCTTGGAGGTGTGTGGAGTAGGAGCCTGGTCCAGTAGATTCTCGAGTTGTTTGACGTCGGTGACGGGCAGCGAGCACGCGTAGCGGCGGCACACGTACGCAGTCGGGACATCGGAAGCCCGCACGCGGTTCAGAACTAAAAATATTTTAAAAATATTATTAACCTAAACTTACTATGACCATTTTTTAACGTAATTGTCTTTTAAAATACATATATTGTTTACGAATACTTATAAAAAAGGGCTTTCCAAACGACCTCCAGTTATATGCGGAAGTATGCCCGAACGTAAAGACTTTAGTTAAAATGCGTAGTGAAGTAAAATAAATATTATATTAATAGTACAAACCGATATCCAAACTTGCTAAGGCTGCGAAAACCTATTTTAAATTTCATCAGTATTTTTGGGCGTATATAAATTATAATGAGTATTCGTGCGTTATTAATATTTTGGTAAGCAGATGACTAAGAAGTAAGAATGAATGATAAGGCCAAGTGATGTGAGAAAGAGCGTGTGACTCACGTATGTCGGACATACCGGCGGCGTCGGCGGCGGGGTCGGCCACGCACAGCACGCGGCCCGGCAGCAGGCGCGCCCGCACCGCGCGCACCAGCTCCAGCGTGCGCGGGTCCGAGCAGCCGCCGGAGATCAGCACCTGCTCACACACATATATACTATTTGTTCTCCTTCTCTCACTGTTGGGAGGCTGCTTCATAATACGAAACGAACTCGAATGTTCGAACGTCGTACATAAAACTGTACGAATGTGCCTAGGTAATCCACAAAATTTTCAAATTCTCTATCGTGCGTCGTAAACATATACTAAGTCCGGAGTGAATGATATGTCTCATAGCGAATGGTATTGATTTTCGGAAGTGGAAGCTTATAACTCACTTTTGACGTCGAACGTCCGAACATTTGAACTTCGTTTCGGATCATAGAGTAACCCTCCTGTGGATCGCGACCACGCATGATCATTCTCCATTAGGTGCGGTCATATGCGGACAACAACGCCGAGTAACGAACAATATAAGACATCTGATGCAGAAGGATTGGGGAACTACTGCACTATTATGCCCCAGAAAACCAGTAATAAAGTATACAGGTAAGAGCTAATAACTAATACAAATAAAAGAAACAATATCTAGGAGGTATTCATTTAACCTACCTGTGTAGGCGAGTCATTGTAGAACATCAGCGCTGACATCATTTCTGGCAAAGAGGTGGGCGAATCTTTGAGTCGTTTAGCGAATGCGATGAGTATCTTCTTAGCCATGTCTCTCTCTTGCTCCCCTCCCTCGGCTTTGGCACTTTTGTCCGCGTAAGCTGCGAGACGCTGCAGGTTGTGGCAGGACACGCTGTTACCCGATGGTTCGGCGCCATCTTGATCTAAAAAAAGATAAAAGCATTTAAACTAGAATTAAAAGTTCCAACTCTATGGTATATTTAATTCTTAGAACGAAAAGAAAGAAGAGTGAACAAATTATGGAAAGTCATATTATGGGAACTAGAAAATTTGAATGATATTTACCTTCTTTCAATCGTAGCACAACAGTACTATCCTCCGTAGAGCAAGTGAAATATCCTCCTTGATCAGAATCCCAAAATAATTCGTTTTGGGTTTGCTGAAGTTCACGCGCCCATTTCAGCCATTGTAAATCCAAGGAAGCTTCATACAGGTCAAGCAGACCTTTTATTAAAAACGCGTAATCATCGAGAAATCCTTTGATCGGTTGTTCACTGCAATTCATAAACAAATTATAAATGATTCCGCCGAAAGCTCTGTACAGTAGCGTTTTTGAGCGGGACGGGGTAACAGTCTGGGACGCCAGAGATGAAGAGGCGTCGCAGCATTATTTCATTTGTTTACACATAACTTTGTAAGATACTTAGATGGGACCATTAATGCTAAAACATGTACTGGTTCAGACGTTAGCTAGTACTGTCCCAATGTGGAAAAAAGGCCTTCTTAAGTCTGCTCCCTAAATCCCAAGATGTTGCTATTACTTAAAAAATTGTCGAGTTGATTCTTTTCAAAGTATTTATTATGGAATCGAAAAATATACTCACGTTTGAGCAATTGATCCGTCGTCAGCGCGATAACATGAATGCAACAAAGTTTTTGTAGATGGGTCATAAAGGTGATCTCTGATAAAATTTGCTGTTTTTATAGCATCTTCCACGTAATCCTTATCGCATAAACCTTGGCCAGCTTGTGCCAAACCAGAGAGCATCAAACCATTCCAAGAACATAACATTTTGGAATCTAAGTGAGGACGCGGTCTTTTCTGCCTCTCGTCATATAAGATCTGTATACTTTCATTAAGGACTTCGTTGAGCTGACTGATGGTAAGACCGAATTTTTTAGCAGTGTCTTCCTTGCTGCCATAAATGATTAATACATTTTTGTTGGTGAGTTCATTATGAGGATCACTTTCTGGCGAAATATTACCTTCTTCTTCAACATTAAAATAGTCGCAAATGATGTCCATATAGGGGATGGAATTAATTTTTTTGTCACTCAGAAGTGATTTCAATTCATTGTATTCCCACACGCAAAATGCGCCCTCCTTCTTGTGTGGCGCACCAAATGTAGGATACGAATCTGCGTCTTCGGCACTATAAAAACCACCGGACTCGTGTCTTAAATCTCTGTTCACATATTTAATGATGTCACGGACCACATCAGCGTAAAAATCATCTTTCGTAGCAAGAAAAGCGTCGGTAAACGCAACTACTAACTGCCCTTGGTCATATAACATTTTTTCGAAGTGTGGAACATGCCAGTCATTATCAACGGAATAACGAGCGAAGCCGCTGGACACGTGGTCATGAATACCTCCTTTAGCAATCTTCGTCAGTGTATGCAGGCACATATCCAAACATTTCTTTCCCTCAGGATGTGTTTTATCACGAGCATAATAGTGAAACAGGAAGTTGAAAATGGAAGCTTGAGGAAATTTCGGAGCAGTTCCAAACCCTCCGAATTGGGGTTCATAGATAGACATGTATCTGCGCACACATTTGTCCCAAGTTCCTTCATCAGGTACGGATGACGCCGCATCTGCTTCAGAGACAAGAGATATTTTCTGCAAGGCATCCATGATACTCATACTGGCCTCTAAAAATTGGTCACGGCTCTCTCTCCATTTCTTAGCAAGGCTCAATAAAATAGTTTTGAAACCCGGTCTGCCCCATCGGTCTGTAAGAGGAAAATATGTGCCCCCAGTGACAGGTTTTAAATCAGGTGTAAGGAAAACTGACATGGGCCAGCCACCACTGCCTGTAGTTGCCATAACAAACAGCATGTATACTCTGTCAATATCAGGCCTCTCCTCTCTGTCTACCTTGATATTAACATAATGCTCATTCATGACTTTGGCAACATCCTCATTTTCAAAAGATTCTTTTTCCATTACATGACACCAGTGGCAGGTGGAATATCCAACTGAGAGAAAAATCAGTTTATTTTCTCTCTTGGCTTTATCAATTGCTTCCTGGCACCACGGGTACCACTGTACAGGATTATGAGCATGTTGAAGTAAATATGGTGACTTTTCAGTAATTAACCGATTTGTATGTTTTGGCTTTTCAGCTGCCGGTTGTTCAGTCCCAGGGGTAGTCATTATGAACTTATTATCACTGATACTCCTTTTAAGCTGAAGAATAGTTAAATTGTTGTGACTAAAAGATGACACCCTGGAAACAGATTTTAGCTGTATTATTATGGTCCTCCATGAACCGTCACTGGTTAAATAATATAAATGTCTAAATCATTGTTAAATTAATTACATAAGTATAATATTATATTATTTATGTTTATATTAAGTAAGGCACACCTGTCTTGGAAGTGTAAATTATTATAGTCAATATCTTTATAGATTAAGTGGATTAACATATCAACAGACAAAAATTTTATTTATTATAATTGGCAATGGTAATAGCCTTGGATTGAAGCAAATTCCACTAGGTGAATAAACAGGTATTATCTATACGTATTACATTCTCTCTCCAAAGACGCAATTAATACTACAATAAAAAGGTATTAAGTACATACTGTTAAATAATATGTAATTTAAAAAATCTCAACATGCATTAATTCACAAATATGTATTATTGTATTTTTTTTAGCAATATAATTATATTTCCCTGAAACAAAGCAAATTGGGAATGTAAACAACAACAAGGTCACATAACAGTATCAAATATAACTTTTTTGATAAGATTATATCCATGTGAAAGATAGCGTGTAACAACAAATAACAATAACAATTGTTATGTAAATATGAGAATATATAATGTACTAACCGTTTCTGCAAGCCAATATCCCTATTAATGCAAATCACGTTTGTAACAAGCGGTTCCTTAGCACTGTTTTGATTTAGATTAATGCTTTTAAATCTGTTATCACCCGTCGACAGCCGCCGCAAAAACAATACGGCACGGCCAGTAGGCATAATAGAATTATAAATAAAAAGTTCGGATATAATCACAACATTGATTTTCGCTATAATTCGATTTATCCTTACATAATTTTTACTCGGCGAATTCCACGACGAAATTTATTTCGACATTTCAAACTGAGTGTTGCATAGTGGAAAAATAGGAACAGTAGTACAGCCTTATTCATTGACACATTTAAAACATATTTTAGTTATCGAATGTTTTGTCCCTTTCGAATGACTTTAGAATTCAGTTTGAGCGAAGAAGACAAAACATTCGATAACTAAAATTGGTTTTAAATCTATCACTAGAATGAAGGCTGTTATCAATTTCAAACAATAGAGCTAATTAATTTCGATAAAAAATATCAAAAATATTATAAATCGCATGGATTTACTACACTACACTAGGAATTTTACAACTAAACAACTTTGCGTGATGTTCTTGCGGTCTTGTAGTAAGTACATAATTGACTATTTAATTAAAGTAGGCGCTTCGTATAATTTGAAAAAAATGCCTCGTAAATAAACGAAAGCAGCACGCCGCGCTGTTTCGAGGGATTAAGCTTCGAACACTGCATATAATGTTACAGAAAATAATTTTAGAAAGAAGAATTAATGAAGTGAAATCATAATAATTAGGGATTCTCAAGAAGTCGCTGTTAGGAACTTTGAAATCTTTAGAGTGAGGTTGGTTTTCTTTCGTTTGTTGTTGATGCCGATGCATCTAGTTACGATAGAATAAATTAAAATGATTCGGAGTTGTTAATGGTGCGCAAAGAATTCGTTTTTGAGTGTCTTGCAATTTCATCTATGGACACACATAAATTTTTCATTATGAATACTCTTCATTCTTATTGTTTTAATTATGAAGTACTAATATCATACCAAAGTGGAGATCATTTTAAACATGGTTTGGAGGTAAAACCATTGAACAAAGCAAGTAAATATTTGGACTTCCATAGGTAATTATCAAAAAAATGAAACATGTAGCATTCACGCAAAATTGCTCATGGATTTGAACAGGCGCTTGTATTCTGATGAGTTAATGTGTCTGATGGCATGGGTAGTGCATTCAAATCAGAATGTAGGTACCTATTTAACAGTAAGAAATGGTTATCTTAAGCTGGTTGACAAAGTTATGCCGGCAATCTCAAAGTCAGGTACACAGTTTTAAACAGGATAAATCCGATAGTTAAACGATCGCTTGCGTGTGTCTCTATGAGAGATTTCACTATGTACCTACGCTGGTGGCTACCCAAACGTTTACAAATATTCTACCACGTGCAGGTATACGAAGCTAGTTCAAGTAATATCAAGGTGTGGTAAACATCTAAGAGTACAATGCAGTTAGCATTTGGATTTTTATAATCATGGACAATATTAGAAGTAAACTTTTTCTACACGCTCTTGATAAATATTATGCACCATCTATTCTTGGATTAGTGCGTGGGTCCTCTAGGTGAAATAAGCGTACCAGCCTAGTCATCGGTAGCGCGAGAGATAATCTAAAGACGATTAAATACTCCAGACAATACACCTTCTCAAGAATACTGCACTTTCCATCTGGTGCAGTGAAGTTACTTTGTTGAGCCATTTTATATAAAAGCTCCACGACTTTCCACTTTATTCAGGTTAAAGATCACCTTACTTTAGTCGTGCTCCTGCTCTGAAACTAGTTCTGTAAAGTTAAACGGAAAAAAAAATGACTAGTCGTTTCCCCATTACTGCGTAAAGAAGAAAAACTGACGTATAATTAAATAGTTTTTTTTAATTCCAAGTAATATTTTTTTAATTAATGAACCACTGAGCTTACATCACATAATGTAAATTTAATTCCACCCGCAACGTTAAAGGATTTACTACGAGCTTAGAAAATTCAGAACATGTTACTAGAGTTCAGTTACACGTAAAATGTAGAGCAGCAGTTGAATAGTAGCCATACTTAAGTATATAACAGGTAGTTCTAACCTCATGTCCAATAAAACCGTTTGAAAAGCATTTCCATACATATTTCATGCCCTCTTGTGTTCCCAGCACCACGCATGCGCTGAAATCCGGACGCCATTCTCACTTTCACTGCCGCTAGTGTTTTGACGTACAATAAATACCCACCGCATTGCTAGGCCTAATGTGTTCTTGACACGAAACATAAAATTTTGGAAATGGAGTTTACCGTGAAGTTCCTTTTATGATAGCCTTGTGGACGGTTAGAGAATTTGTTAAAGGTAAGTGTTTATTGGTTATGTTTGTGTCACGGTTTGTTTTCATTGGTTATATCGTAGATAAGTCATGTGGGGTCAATTTGAATTCAAGTTGATGTGGTGTAACTTTAATTCTTAGATTATTATTGAATTATGACAGAAAGTGTAATGGTTTTTTGGTAAATATTGCATTAAATACGTAATAGTGTGCCGGTGTTTTTTGCTTTTGAACTTAGACTTTGTTGAAACATATATTATCTATTAGAACAACAATAACACAAAACTTACTTTATCAATTACTACACGTGTTACGTATACCATCGGTGTTCAACCAAATTTTGTCAATCTAATCAATCGAATGCATTATACTCGAGAACTTAAGAAATTTCGCTCACGTGTTCGTCCAAGTCATGTTAGCGATGTAAGTGGGGTATGAAATTGCGGTGCGTTGCCATAGAAACGAGAAGAGGGTTGAAGCCCTCCTCGACTCACGTTTTTCGCCCGTAGCTGATTGCCTATCTCACGGGTAGCGAAATTAAATTATGAACTCTAACTAATCTCGTCAGAGACGGGAAACTTCACTGCAGTAAATAGTAAATAATATTCGGTCAACAAGTGAGCGTGTATGTTTTTAAAGTTTTGATAATTTCGCCCGATGACAAATATACTTAGATTTTAACAAATTAGGAAGTTTCGCTGAATTTGTTGTATTTAGTGGATTTAACTGTATAATATACATAATTAATGTTTTAATAGTATTTTCAACTAACTGCGAGGTTTGTGTGTTAGATAATCTACCAAATATTTCGAATTAACTTATATTTTCGATCTATATTTACTTAATTTTTTATGACAAATTTCGGGTAAGAAGCTATTGTTACGAAGTGGAAGGCTACCAAAAATGATTGAAAATAGCGACAAAATAAATAGCAAAATCTGCGATATGGATGAGAATGAGCGCGACATTCGAGTGCATATAATCGGGTCTCTACTACTGCCAGTAGAGTGAGTTTTAAAATTAAAGTAATTTAACCAAGTCTGAAACCTCACAATATTAAAATTATAGACCTGCCGACTCCACGGTTGTTGTCAAATGATATCACAGGATTTTTATTACTTAACTCTTAGAGATCAGTTAGTAGAAAAAAACAGAGTCAAAAATTAGTCCATAGTACATTCGCAGTGTGAACCATAAAGCAGTAGATTTTAGCGTATTTAGTGTTCATCTAATAATATTTAGTATTGTCCTTTTGTTTGAGACTGACGGAGCATGTTATCTTCAGGGTAGACAAGTGCTTGTGGCGATCCTCCACATTATACATCAACTTCTCCACATGCTTAAAATCTTAGTGAACGTAGGGTTATTTGTTTTATAATAAAAGCAGTGCCGTCGATTCTTGATGTTTAGCATCCACTAGAGCGAGCCCATAACAATTGTATTTTGACAACATCGACAAAATGCCAGCCTGTTTATTTCTCTACCCTAAAGTCACAGCAATATGATTTGTCCCGAGCTTTTAGCATCTACATTATTATGACGGGATGTCTGAGTCTAGTACGCGTACATATTTAGGCGTTCGTGGCGTACAATACATGTGCATGCAAGCATTTTGATTAATGTATTTTCTAATGTATTACATATTCCAATCAGGCAAAAATATCAACTTCCGCAATTTGCCCGACATATTTTATTATGTAATAGATATGGATCTGTCAGGATTCAAATTACGGACGTGGCACGTATTAAACACGGACTTATTAATATTTATATGCAATACTAGGTTGAGCCTTCGACTATGTGTGGTTTTTTGAAGTGAAACTTCTTTATCGGGGTTGGAAAATTTTTCGTTACGCGTCACATTCTTCCGTTACGCGCCATCTTTTTTTATTTAGTAAATTAGTACCCAGTTCAGTAAGCCACACCCCCAACCGTTTCCAAGCCCCACCCAAAATTTTAAGTCCCACCCACTTTTTTGTAATTTGATCCTTACCCCCCCTCTGGCCTTCCCCCACCCTAAATACAAAACAGTGCCCAATAGCCTCCCTACGAAACCTCCCCCCCCCGCTTACCCCCACCCTAAAAATTTTACCTCACCCCCCCTACTCATATCTCCGGCATTATCCATCGTAGACCCACCGACCTTGGGTTCATTGGAACCGGCTCGGTGAGGGCTACAATCCTGCCCCAACAGAATTCCCGAATTCCCCCTCCACAACTTTCCCCACCCAAAAATATTTTAAGGTGCCCAATAGCCTCCCCACGAAACCTCCCCCCCCCCGCTTACCCCCACCCTAAAATGTTACCTCACCCCCCCTACTCATATCTCCGGCATTATCCATCGTAGACCCACCGACCTTGGGTTCATTGGAACCGGCTCGGTGAGTGCTACAATTCTGCCCCAACAGAATTCCCGAATTCCCCCTCCACAACTTTCCCCACCCAAAAATATTTTAAGGTGCCCAATAGCCCCCCCACGAAACCTACCCCCCCCCGCCCCTACCCCCACCTAAAATTTTTACCTCACCCCCCCTAAACCTATCTCGGCCAATAAAGGTCGTGGACCCACCGAGCTTGGTATCCTCGGAACCGTCTCGGTGAGGGCTACAAATTGGCCCCGATAGAAGTCCCAAATTCCCTCAAAAATTTCCCCCCTCCTAAACTTAAACTTTATTTAATTTAGCTTTATTTTACCAATTCTGTAAATTTGTAAATAGTAGATCATTTTTCGAAAAATGATGTCATAAAGAAGTTTCACTTCTTACGTGTGTACACTAATACACACACACATTTTTATAAATTTATTAAAGTGGTAGAGCTACGCTAGAGATGGGTCGGCATGAACCGAATCTATTATCTATTTATTATACATCGTTTTAGTGTTATTGTTTTCTAAATTTTCACGTTTACGTCGGATGTTATTCTTTGATATAACATTTGATGATATGCGAGGCACAGCTGACACTCTATGAACCGTGTCAGTGATGCGGAACATTCGACTACAGGGGTCCTGACGAGTGGAAACATATTTTTTCGCCATTCGATAAATCTTAACTCATTTAGAACTAGCTATTACCCTTCTACGGTGTACACCTGTAGTTTCATTAAAAGCTTCATTTACGTCATTTACATTTACTGCCATGGTGGCGTAGTTGTACTACGGTGCGATTACAAAATGAGGTCTCGGGTCCGAATCCCGGGTCGGGCAGTAATATTGGATTTTATCTATTCATTATCAGCCCGGAGTCAGGCATTGTGCCCTACATGGCGATAGGCTCGCCCCCTATCACATCGTGGGATGGAACATACAAGGCGAAATGTGGGTATCCTGGTAGCACCTCTGCCTACCCCTTCTGGGGAAAAGGCGTGGGTATATGTATGTAGATACTTATGTTTGTTAGAGTTCTAATTCTGTCGCTAAATCAATTTAAAACGTCTTTATTTAAATATTAAATATTGATAAAACATTATTTGAGACTGTCCTTTATATAATTCTGGTAAATTATATTTTATTTATTACTTATGAAATATTTATATTATTTTTAACGCTTTATAAAAATATTCTCTACCAGTCGAACCTAGTGTGAAGCAGAGATGAAAATGTTACCTTTTCAATGCTAATCCTTTGATCCCGTAGAAATAAAAAACAAGCTTAAGAACATTAAGTTACTCCAAATTCTGTCATATGCGATTACAATTAATTAATTAGTTCTCAGAATAAATCTCACTAATTTATTCCATTCACGGTGGCACGCTATGTCTAATTTCTACAAACATTTTCAAAGTAAAATTAACACCTGGTTCGGCTAATGATTACGAAACTAGCACGGTAAGTTCCCATCGACAGCTGTGTTCACTACCATGAAAGTTCTAATCAGACGTTAGATTCAAGGTCGACTGCACATAAATGGCATTGTTTTTAAATGAGGTCAAGTGCGAATTGTGTATTCAAATATTAATAGGGGGAATTTTGTATAGTTGGAGTTGTATGGTGCTAATTTTATTACATAGTGTGTATATTGTATAATCGTTTCTGTAAATATATGTTTGCGTGAATATTCGGCCTAAACCCCTCAATCGTTCTCTCGGTTGTAGAGGAGGCCCGTGCCCTGCAGTGGGACGTATGTAGGCTGATAAAAATAATACAATATCTACAATGCATGTGTGAATACAAAGAGCATGTCTCTCTCAGTGATAGAGAACTTGGCGCTTCCTCCATAACGCTGCATAGTGTGGATACTGGATAATGCGGATCATTAGACTAGACCAATGACCAGAACTTTCATAATACTATCGCAAGAAGCGCAAGAAGTTATTGGACAATAATATTATATTTTTATGCGACAAGCACTACATTTACGGCTAGCCATAACGTAAACATACGACTTAATCAAGTTTGCCGAAAGTCAGTGGATGTGGGCTGCTTTCAATAGATCACGTGAAAAACCTAGATGTAGGTTTATAGCAAGCACTGGAATTCTTGTGGCTGAAAATGATCATGATGAATATCATAAAATTATTGATTTCCTTCTCGTTGTTTCAGGTGTGTTGAAACGTTGAACGCAAGGAAAAACAACGTGCCTTATGATCTTCCTCCATTTTACCAATATCATTTTTCTAGGTTCAGTCCAATGTTAGTGTAGAACGACATCGTCCACATAACCTGGCACTTTGATCTGTCCAAATTAGAAATTACTCTTAGTATAGAAAACACCAATAAATACTAAGTCTTAAATTTTCCACTGCCATTTGATATCTATTATATTAGCCATAAGAAATAGGATAACCCTATTGTGAGAGAAAGAAATTGATTCAATTGCACAGAAGATATTCGTCAGTTTGCATATCGTGAGTTGAGATGTGCATAGGATTCGAGTTGTGAAGTAGCTGGTGCAGTAGAGTGGATGGTGTTGCCAACAAGATGTCAGTGTGGGTGGGCAGAGGCGGCGAGGAGCGCGCGCCGCCGCCCGCGCCCGCGCCCGCCACTCTCCTCTCGAACAACACCTCCATGGAGTCAGGCATCGAGGCTGGCGTGCTCCCAACAGTCACGGGATCCCTTGCTTCGGCCCGGGACTCGTTGGGATCGCTGTCCCGCGCCGCGGAGCCTCTCTATGACACGGACCACACGGACCTCGGGTCGGAGTTGGACGAGGCGGAGATCCGAAGGGAGTTGATGCACGATGTAAGTTAAGCATATCGAATATACCTACCTTTAGCTCTTATTCTACCCTGAAAGTATACAAACCGTTGAAACAAGCCTATAAAAATTTACTTGTTAACCTATATTTCTGCCCAACATTTTTCTTTTGTAAGTCAGCGCAGTTTAAATTTGCATTGTATTTTGTTTTGTTACAGAAATGGCGTCTCCTATTTGACCGAGTAAGTACAACTCTTCCAAATATTTCATTGTATGTAATTAATTCTTACCACGAATGTTAAATCTCTGTTGTATTGCAGTTTGTTTGTTAAATGAAAAACTCGACCAAAAAGTTTTTTAAAAGTCCGCCAGGTTTATTGTGTTTTAAAGTGAGGGGAATTCTAATACCAGCTTAAAATGCAAGCTATAAAATCATCGTCAGCAGTATTTTGTCCTATAAAGCATTAATTTTAAAATATCATAAATATGATGACATCTCAGCATAAACAACGTGTTTAATGTGTTTATTTTATAAAAATCTAAACTTTTACGATCCGGAAACAAATTTCACAGAATACACCTCGATTTTGACTTATTAAAATGTATAGAAGCTCGAGCTAAAATGTTTTTAACAACAAAGGCTGGCGGCAGCGCCTACGATCAAACGATGTGTGGTCACGTACCGTGCATAGAGATAATAAGAAGGAGAAGATAGGGGCGCTTGTGTATTTTTTGTGCCACTGTTTTTGGAAACGAATGAAAATGTCATAACCGAAGTACGCACAAGTGTGAACTGGTAGATGGCACGTGATTATGACAGTCGGGATGCTATGTTGAAATTATAATTAGGTGTTTATGGACGTGACTGTGTCGGAACGTCGTCTGAATTAAACATGTAATCATATTGCAGTTCGACCCGGAAGGTTTCGGAGAGATACCGTGGCCTGATTTCTTGCACACACTTCAACATCCAGACTTCATAGCCCAAGTGCCTAGCCACAAGCGCGAAGTAAGTTGCATAACTATTTAAAAACAATCTGTGTTCAAAAACTTCTTGGTAATAAGTTCAATTTTGTTGCAGATTCTACTAGATAAAGCCCGCAGTGCAACGAGCAACGCCATCACATTTCAAGAATTTATCAATGTGGTGAGTCAGTTCAAAATTTTGAGATAAAATTGATGTGGTTTTCCAGGCGGAACGATCGTACTCTATCTCCAAACTATTATTGCTGATGTATGTCCAATTAAACCGATAAATTTGTTTTTATACGCGCACGTGTAATAAATACGACAATATATGCGTCACGAGGAGACGGGCGTCGGTCGCCTTTTGCCTGCGCAGTGGGTTAGGTTATGTCTCACCGCGTCGCCTCCCACAATACAAGACAACTAAATTAAGATGCAACGCCGATTACGCTTGACTCCCGCCCGTCCAAAAACCTCTTAAGTCACAAAAAACACATTTCATACGAATGAGGTTTCCTCGTGACGATACAAGGCCAGGTTAACGCAAACTATATGGTTTAAAGATACGTAACCATCGTCCAAAAAGGATCGCTTTATCGGGTCCTACTGTCCGAGCCGAAGGTCGATAAGCTACGGCGCGATTTATTAGGTGGACATTTATTTCTGTATAGTTAAATATATTATCTTAAACGCGTATTAACACTGAGCACAGTCGTTTATTAGGAATTTATTTTTATTTTGATAACATCTTAAAAGGACGTCTATGCGTTTTGACTTTATCTTAAATATACTAATTTAAGTTTGATTACGGTTAAGTTATATTTTGTGGACATAATTAATAACACTTAGTTTTAAAGTTAAGCATATTAATTTAACGTTATTATCACTTTAAATAAAACTTTTTGGATTTACGAGTTTTGTTAAATAATTAGATGATCTCGATGGGGCGACCCTCATACATTACTTTAATGCACGAATATGCCAGACACAAGTGTGGCCTCAATTAATTTATTCTCGGGAGGTAGGCGATATTTTTAACAATATTTGCATAAAAGAATCTTAAGAAGCACTTTAAGTCGACCTAATGTCGCTCGTGAATTATATCCCTTGCCTTTATTAATTAAGTTATTTGAGAGGGACCAGTTATAATTTTATAAGGTTATTGAGCTTAATGATCCGTGATAGTAATTTATCTCTTTTTTATACCAGGTAATAGAAATTGTTTTATGTATTATTTATAAAATATTTTCTTTATTATTCGATGTAACTGATTTTAAATATCAATTAACTTAGCTATTTTCCTATTGAGGAAATGAGTGCTACTTCTTTGTAAATTTACGCAAATATTCAAAGATAAAGCAAAATATTAAACAGTACATCGTGATAAAACACCCCAGCTCTATTTACGAAGCCTACAATGTCTACTTTATAATTTTCAATAATCTAACTCTACTACCTCTCTGTATTACTTCCATTCATAATCACAAAACTTGTGAATTGGTACTCCTATTTGGTAAGCATGTTGTCTACCATGTATAGTGCAGTCTTTTGCCGCGATAGTATAAAATATATAATGAGAAGCTGTTGTTTCCTAACTACCGTCGTCAAGAATAATTACATCAGTAGAAAGACGGATATATGATTGTAGTGCGTCTTGGAAGCGCCTCCGCAGCTCTAATGAGTGCTCATCTGTTGTTATTTTCGCTTCCGTATTTCAACTCTTTCAGTTATCCTTTCTTTTGAATGCAGTTTAACGTTGATAAACGAGTATGGGCTATATTGGACTACTACTGCTCATTTGGTAGAGCGGAGTTGTAAAGAACAATTTTTAACAAAATAACTTGGTTTAAGTTAAACATTTATAAAACAGACAATGTGTTAGCAGGAGACTGTCCCGCCCTCACACCCGCCACTGCAACTCCTGTAAGCCAGGATCAACAGTGGCACGCATATTAATGACACTGAGCATTGAAGCTCAGCGCGTCTCCGGGAATGTCTAACTTGTCTTTAACCCGCAACGAAATCAATCAAAAAGTTAAATTAATAGGAGGAGTTGGAAATAAATTATTGTCCACTTCCCTCCCTAATAAAGCGGGTGACAAAACAATGAACTAAAGAGGCAAACAACCTCGCATAAAGACATTTACAGCCAGAGAAGCCAGCTGTAAAGCACCACGGAATAGTGATTACTACATTTAAATGGGACCTAATATGTAAGCTGTTACATTATGACACAATGTGTTAGCAGTCTGCAAATTAAATGCTACTTGATCTCTTGTAAAAAACGGCGTATTTAGCCGAATGACTAGGATATAATATTTTGTAGTACCAGCCGGAAGACATTCGTCTACAACGAGGTCTCATTATATCGACTCTACCTACAAATTTTAGACGTATTTCACTCTTTTTTCTTGTCACTCGATTCGGTTCTAAGCCAATTGGATAAAGTTTTGATCACTATCTACGGCTATAAACATATTCACTATTGTGTTGAATTACAAGAAAGATTTAAAATTACAAAAACAAACGCAGGGACGAGTATTTATTTTGTTGGCATCATTGCGTTTAGTTGTCACATTCGTTCCTTGGTTTCATCGGAATATGTTTCACTTACATTGTGCGGACGGCCGTAAATCAAAATTAAATTCGACATATAAAGAGACAACGAGGGACGGTGTAAGGTCGTGGGCGTCTGTGATGCGGCATCGGTGTTGCCAACGCACCCGTTAAGACAAGACTTTTGGGAGTTACGAAATGGTGCAAAAAATCACTTATCACAGAAAGATGTACCTAAATATTGGGTTTTCACCTCAAGAACGTTCCGGGCTAATATTAATCGAAACGTTAATACATTAAGCTTAATTATCCACTGCGCCTTTTCTAATTCAAGAAAATAACTAGCGAAGTAGCACTGGTTTGGTACTATTTATAAGAACAGTGGCACATCCGACGTTTTTAAACATCAATTTGAACGTTCTATGTAAAACATCAGATTTTTCTAATGTTCAGTATAAACCGAGCGACATTTTAATTTTTTTCAGATCCGTAGTATTTCGTAGCAATGCAAAAAATTAGTTTATTTACTTTTTTACAGTAAGTTTCAATTTTATAGCAGGTAACACTACGCGGCATTCTTATGCTAATCCGAGCGAACCACATTCGAACGGGGTGGGCCAAATTGTTATTTATATTGTCACCTCGCGCATTTTTTATTGGGACCTACCAAAACTGAGCTAAATTACTGGCTGACTTCATTGTGCACATATCTCCCTATAAATTAAAGTTTTTTTATTGTTATTTTCCGAAATATTAAACAAAATTTGGGTTTATTTTGACTTGGTGCAATAAGTTTCACAATTTTAGTGGCAGTTTAATTGAAACATATCGCAAAATATTATGCTAAGTAAATTTGTGTGCAGCAATGGTCTGTATTCGTGTAGCGTGAAAAAAGATCTAATAACGTTAAAAGCAAGTCCAGAATAATGTTTCCGTTTACACTAGAAGACAGAAATAACTTAGTCATTTAGTAATGGCTATGCAACGGTCGATTTCCCTTTAAAAACCTAGTCATCCTTTGTTACAAAAATACTTTTACTTTGATGTAAAGAATGATTGATGTTTCGGCAGTGAGTGGAACAGAAGCTTTTATGGAAATCGCACTTGTTCCATGAAGCAATTTCCTAACAGGAAATTATTCGATGCATTTAAGTCGCTTGAGTTCTAACGCGAAGCGGAGACACGTTTCTGTTCACAGAAAGGTAATATACGTATAATCTTGTGTTCTGTCACACTATTATGATTTCTATCTTATTGTTTTACTTGCTACTATTAAATATACACTCATTAAGAAAGTTTAAGTATGCATAGTGAGTGATTATTACGCAAAATATTTGTACATTTTGCAGCAATAGAATGTAAACATTATTTTGATAAGATAATTAACAGTCGAATGTTTGGAAGATATTGTGTTGGTATTAAAAGGCGACGGCTAAGCATTACCTGTGTTGAATAACAAAAAAGTTTTAAACGACGCCGCGGACCCTTAATCAATTTATGAGGCGCTAACTGGAACACGGAAAATGTATTAAAGCACAGTGTGGGAACGAGTCCTACGCCAAACATAGTTTCAGAACACTAATAATGTTAAATTGTTGCTTTTAACATTTTTTTATATACCACGCCTATTGATTTGTCTACATTTTTGTAAATAAACCATTAGAAGAACTATTTTAATGCCACAATTTCCTTGACTTAAACTATAATTTATTATAAATTTGTTGCATTACTTGAACAATTGCACCATTACATTTTGCGCATTTAGGTGTTGCGTGTCAAGATATACATGCTAATAAACACTAAGCATAATTAAAAAGTTTACAAATTAGAACATGATGCGTTTCAAATTCACATTGGAAACAAAGACAATTACTTAATAAAACACACCTCAATCAAAATTAATTGCTTTACGCATTAATCTCTTTATCTGGCCACACCACGGCAACAAAACAACGCGTACGCTGCTCCAGCCGAGGTAATGGAAGCAATCATTCCAGATAGGACGCCTCTAATGTGAGAAAAGGTAGACGTTCCGTTCGGATCGTTAATTTAATTTGAAATAATAAAAGTTATATCCATCATTTATCACTTTCGACAAATTTATTTTTAAATGCCCACTTTGACGTTCTTATCTGTGACTGGCCATTGGGGTGGGAGCAAAAAGAAAAGGTCTGTTATAAATAGGCGTAGGCGTGCCGCTGTCGGCGAGGCGTCAAGCCGTCATTAATACCAGCGGAGACACCGCGGCCCAGGCCTCGCTGGACAGAAGGTTTATGGTCCAGTCTAGAGCATTACGTCTAGTGCTCACGTATACACGATTACGAGAACAACTCAATTGAGCTTATCTAAACGGTTGCAGAAGATAGGTACGTTTGTAATTGACAATTACAATTACGTGGTATAACCATTTGCATCAATACAGTAGCTATCGTCGTTTACGTCTTATCAATAACACGAGATTCTTAATCTACAGTGCCCTGATATTTTTTTGCAAAGTATTATACTTAGTTTGGCGGAAACGTCTTGATTGAGGGCTCATTTAGGACTAACTAGTAGGTATACCACTATTTTGCATTACAATATGGTATAGGAAAGTAGTAAGGGTCAAGTTAACTTTTATCTAAGAATTTGCATAAAGGGGCGATCAGTGTTAGTAGTTCTCAATAACCGGACTACACTCCCTTAAAAAGTATTATTTTTCTAAGCAAAGTCGTACAGAACAGATGTAATTTGGCATAATACACAAAACATAACCACTTTCTCATTGCATAGTTGTAAATTTATTAAATAAAAGATTTACTCTGGTCAAACAGCTTTTTACGTGAATCTTAGATTTTCATCACACAATGTCACATTATTATCTACCTTTTAAAATAAAAATAAAAATCGATTTACATAATAACTAGCCATATTTATTATATAATTCCGTTTATGAACACAACAGTCTAACCAACAGCCGTATTAGTTTTTGCAAGAGTTTGGCAATGGAGTGGTATTCTTGGCCGGCGTCGAGCCATTCCTTTGTTAAACATGATTGATTCGTCTCCGAGATGCGACAAAAACGAGCGCTGTTTACATACGACAGCTCTTTTATTATGCTAACCAGGAAATAAACATGCGTGTGCAGTCTCTGCCATTCAAAAAATGTTTATAGCCACTGGATTGTATGCGGAAAATTTGTGCCAGCGTTTACCATAAAGGGTCATACGATGTGATTTGCCATATTTTACACCGATTAACCTGAAATCCATGCTTATTTGTGTTATTCTTGGCAAAATTTATAGACAATTGGCGGCAGACTATTTTAAAATTTGTTGCTGAACAGTAAAGTACATCTAATATTTTCTCCATTTTGTTTCCACTTTCCAAATCATAATTGATAAGTTTCCTAAGTGCAGCTATTGTATCCTTAAAATAAATTAATTGTTGCTCGGTTGTCAGCATCAGTTAGAGTTTAATTTCCTTACCAATACATTTCTGACTTGCATTTCCACTTATGGGAACTCCGGCTCGATCTTCGGTAATTCCTAAATACTGTAATAAAAAATAAATTAGAAAGATGTCACGGGAAAAAAATATCCTCGTGTGTACCTAATTCGTTAGCGAGTCCTGTCGCGCGGTGCATTCCATCGTCGAGTAAGTTTTCGTGTTCGGTGCGACTGTCCGTCCGTAACTCACGCGCTATCGGTGCCATCTAAATTGAGATTTTATTGACGATTACTGTTCTAGCGACGATATCGTTGCGATCTTGGCGCCCGACCCGGCTTCACCACGCCGCCCGCACCGCTTTGATCCGTCGCTTGATGAAGTGCTCACATTTTTACACTGAAACGATGTTCATTTTTCTTCTGGCCTGATAAAAGTAAAGGACTTTTAAAATTATGTATTTTATCCTTATTAGTAGGGTAATGTCTTTGACGGTTACTCCATTTACCTACTTACGTAATACATTAGATTACTCTTCCTTACATATAACACAAGACTTCTGTCTGTTCCGACCTAATAAGTATTTTAAGTCAAAGTCCTCCAAACAGGTTATACCGACTTTCAGCTAAATAGGTATATTATGTGTTTAAATTAAATAGTTACATAGAGATGACGTGTTTAATTTGGAATAAAAACACATAGTCATTCCCCAAACATATATTTCCGTTATGCCGTATTAAAATACAGTAGATTTTTGGTCTCATCCCTCTAGACCCCATACAAATGTATTTAATTGGTATTGCAAAAAGGCGAATCTACGATTTCTTGTTAAGCTTACTGTATACATGTTTCGTAGATTGTCCAAGCACCGTATCTGCGCAACTCAAAAACGCAAAGAATCGTCATTTACACAACCATAATATTTCTTCCATGAATACTTTTTCCATCAATATAGTCGTTGTGAAAGTAGTACAATGGATAGTTACTGAATGCTTTCAAATCAAATGGCCAATACAAATGATTATCGAGATGACAAGTAGAATAAAAACTAGAAGCGATTGTTGGTTGACATTGATCCTGGACATAAATTTTTATAATATCGCCTATTGTTCTTTGCGGGGCCAAGGAAGGGAATCTTATAACTCTGTCAACGAGCTTGTTATGATCAGGGCATTTATATTGACAAACTTTGGATTAATGTTTATTAATGCTATTCATATTATAGAACATGAAGTGCGTGGTGGCCTGTTGGTAACGGACCAGACGCGGCTGCCTACATGTTCACGGTGGTCGCGGGTTCAAATCCCAGGGCACACCTCTGACTTTTCGGAGTTATGTGTGTATTGATAGTCAAGCACCACGCACTTTAACGGTGAAGGAAAACATCGTGAGGAAACCTGCATACTGTAGCGATTTTAAAGAATTTCTACGGTATGTAAGTCTGCCAACCCGCACTAGGCCAGCGTGGTGAACTATATGGCCTAACCACTCTCAATCGATTTTCTCGATTGTAGAGTAGGCTCGTGCCCTGCAGTGGGACGTATATGGGCTGATATAGATATTATAGGACAATATTTTTTCTTAGTTAGTCTACGTGATAAAGTAATGCGTAAAGTAGATACTTAGAAGATGGTGGATCCATACTATACTCCTCACCAAATAGTAGAACCGTGGATCCAAGTAACAAATATTGTCGAATTTTATGGGCGGCTATAGTCACGTTCTAATGAGTCGTTTGCTAATTTATCAGAATTTCGAAATAGTTCGCAGGAAATAAATAACTTGCTGTAAGCCATTTCCAACATGTCGCTATGGAAATCTTTGTAAAAGGACTATGGTCATCAGCTAACATTTTGTGCCTGGAGATAATAGGTCTTAGTACGCTGATAATAAAATTAATACGCTGTTGATGTTAAGTAAAACAAACATTTTTCAAATAACTAATATAAGCAATTAGTCTAAAATTTACTAAGAGACGTTCTATCCCAGTAATAATTTTCATATTGATTTGCTAATGTCTAAGTACAAGTACGAAACACGTCACTTGTGTTTTGCTGAAGCGCCTCTTTAGCTTGACGTCTTTACGCGCGCGCTGAAGAATAGCACTCCACATGAACGTTGCTAGGAAGCACACTCGCGCAAAAGATTTTCCACTTAACGGCAGCTCGTTTCCTGTATGTAGCAAATTTCTTGACTTTAGTAAAAACGCATTTGCGGTCAATGTCTTTACAGGATATCAATTACAGAACCTTACGTGTTTTATACGTATTATTTTGCATGTCATCAAAATCGGGTTTACTACGGATTTAAGGTAAAAAATGCCACCATCCCTCCGAGTCGGTCCACGCCACACCCGGAGGGACAAATGATGATGGCGCTGGAAGGTGGCCGTGGCAAATCATCGCCGGGGGTTGATGGCTCGTATAATGTTAATAGTTTTTTCCAAGACCACACCGAGGCACATTTACAATAATTTCACGGGCGGCGAGTTCACACGCACCTGTGCCCTTAAACTCGGTTTGTTTACGTAGTCCAACAAAGGGTTATAGCGTAAATGTCTATATTTAATGCCTGGTGTGACGAAATTAAAGCCATCAAATGTTTAAAATCATAAAACTTTTCCAAACCGAGCACGTCTTACGACACTCCTTCGTCCGCCGCGGCGCCTATTCTCACTGACGCCGCCGATCTTACATAATAACATTTTATATTCTACATCCCAATGACATCACACGCAACTCCGGTTATGTCCACTGCTTTAAATGTACATCTCAATAAACCTGCGACGATTAACTACTCACGCATTTGATCATGAGACATCAACGCTATCTAAGATCATCGGCAACTGATTGGTGGACTATAATAAAGCGAGGTCGCCATTAAGTCACCGTGTGTGTTCGTAAATAGACGATTTTAAGTTGACAATGACATTCACATTTACGTCGGTGAATGAACTGGCGCGAATATGTGGAGGTGTCGATCGTAAAGATTCCAAAACGGGCCCCCTCGATGATGGCATGGGTCCGGTGACATCACCCGGTAACAACAATAAGCACTGCTCCAAATAGAAGCTCGCCGAGCACACTCGTCCGCTACAAGTGGCATTTAAAATAAGAAATTGTTATCTAAAAAGGATAATAAAACAATTGGACAGTTAACCGGGAACAAGGCGCGTTGTGCGTGGAATGCCGCTCTCTATATTTAGCGAGCTCGTTTGCGTTGTGTCGAAATGAATAATATTATATGAGAGAACAGAAGTCAAGCGGCGCGCATAAATTAGCAGATAATCGAGCGGTATCACCTGTCGATGAGTACGCGCACGCGACTACCAGACGCGTTGCGAGTGCGCACCGCCGCCGCACCGCCCTGCGCCCTGCGCCCGCCGCCACTCCCGCACTTGATTTACTGCGCGGTGCGCTGTCGTCGCCGTGATCCTGAAAGCACGTGTCTATTAACTGCAACGAGAACAAGGTTCGCACACGACTAAATAAACTTCGGCGCTATCCGCATAGAGATGTTTTCAAGGGCCATTGAAGCTACTCTCCGATATATTTACAGACGTGTAATGTGTAACGTGTATCCTGTACGTTATCGCGCGGTGGCCCGTGAAATGGTTCACGCGCGCGATGGAGAGATAAGACAAGGCCGATGCCAGACGCCCTCTGGACTAAATATTTACAGTGCGACTGTGAGGAAACATAAATAGTGTACGTCCGACAGCGTTCGTTAGTGTTGTTAATTGGATTCGTCATGTAGCTCCGAGCGATTGTAGCTAAGTAAACATTCCTTGCGATCCGCGCGCTGACATCCGCGGAACGAAGCGGCCGATGCTAAATGATCGCGATGCTGCTCTCTCTACAAGTTGTAATGTAGTTAATATGAATATTCACTACATTTGTCATAATAAAATAATACTGCAACATCTTCTCTAATTGCACTTTCACTTAGAATTACTCATGCAAAATGGTTAATTTTGCTACTGGGCATAACTTTCTCATTTTATTTATGGGAAAATGGGTAATACACTGCGATTTTGCTGTGGATCATTGATCTTCTTAAACTAGTGGCCAGTCTAATCAGAAATCTGCAATTACCTAATCGAACAGATTCGTAGTATCAGCACCCATAAGACCACGTCACTCTATCCGAGGTATCCGCTCCATAAAAAAACATCGCTAATAAAATACTTATTTAAAGCAAACTAATACAAATTTTAATAACATTACAATCAAGACATTCCATTAAAATGTTCTGCTCACGAATGCGAATTATCATGGCAACTATGCACATAGAAACATAGGGTAAACGCCCCTGCGATGGTCGCTAGAATGCACTTCACTTCCAGATAATAACAGGTGTGGTGGTTTTACTTACAATTAAACCGCAGTTCCCAGGGAATTAATTAAAAGGAGCAACCAACTCGTACCTTGATCCACGAATGCCTCATAGTGTTGGTTTAGCTTTAGAATACAATTAGTGACATGCGAACTTGCACCGGAATCAGTTATGCCTAACCATTGTTGGTTCAACAATTCAGACTATTTAGTTTGATCGCTTCGGTGTGTTTTTTATCATTTGCCTATTCCAAGGTATGTCTAGTGTATAAGGTCAGCGTACTAGATTAAAAGCCCTACTCTCCAATGGGTTGATGCAAGGCACTAGGCAGGCAGGCACTCGTAAAATTAATCGATAACATGTCTGAAAATCAAAGTGTGGGATACGACTCGGCAGAAGAACAATTTCTTTTTTTCTGATTAAATAAAATATTAATTTTAATTATACCTAGTTTTACAAATAGAAAGTATAATACACCAATTTTGAATAGGATATATTTAGCATGAAAAATGTGCTCCCTACACGAGTTAAAAATGCTATAAATTAAGTAATTACGTAATTTTGAAAGCTATAACTTTCCGGTTTATGATTCTGCGGTATTTTTGTATAAATGTAGTAATTTCACAGTGCGCGGGTAAGTAATTAGTCAGTGCGAAGCCGACGTGAGAGTGGTGTCAGGCAGATAGCATCTAAAGCGTTGTGTGAGTCGGTACTCGGTGTAGCCTGTAGAGACGGGACGGTCACAGTGCATGCCTCTCGTGAGCGCCTCCCGCAAGCTGCGCTACTTTCATACGAGCCCACGTATCAGATCTGATATATCCAAACGATTGTCTTTACTATGTTTAGTTTATGGGAAAAGTGAGTTCAGAAGCGCTTAAATTATTTTATGAATATTTTGCCGGTTCGAACATTGTAATTTACGAGTAGACGAGACGTACGTGGCGTACGTACGGTGGCTTGTTGATAACGGACAAGGCGCGGCTGCCAAAATGTTCACCGTTGTCGCGAGTTCAAAACCCAGGACAACCTCTGACTTTTCGGAGTCATGTGTGTATTGATAGTCCATCACCACGCACTATAACGGTGAAGGAAAACATCGTTCGGAAACCTGCATATCCTAGCGATTTGAGAAGAATTTCTGCGGTATGTATAGTCCGCCAACCCGTACTAGGCCAGCGTGGTGAACTGTATGGCCTAACCCCTCACAATCGTACTCTCGATTGTAGGAAGCCCGTGCCCTACAATTGGACGTATATGGGCTGAAATAGACAGATACTCACAAACATTTTACCTAATCCGTTTATTTTAATAATCTTATTCAATTTAAAAAAATATATGAATTGAATTCGCAACACTTACGCTAACACACACATGGAATAAACAAAAAAATGGTCAACAGTAAAATCGGAATTTGTAAAACATACATGACTTTTTAAAATGTATCCATATCGTTTAAAAGTGTCTGTATTATTTGTAAAACTCCACACAGTAATTACTTACTTCTGTATACGTCTGATTGATTCTTAAAACACGAATGTTTGTTCAATAGTACAAATATGGCTACAAAGTGCATCGGTTCGGTATACGGATATGTAAACGTTACGAGTTCTGAGTGTTAAACACTTGGTGTGATATTGTAAACACGAGTCTTAATTATCGCCACTCCATTAAAAATATAAATAAATAGAAAATATTCTCGTTGCATTAAATTATTCTCGCAATTGTTTAATATTCCGTTAAATTTCGCACAAAAAAAATTAACCTCATACAAAAGACATTGTTTTAATATCTACATTTAGGCTTTGCCTGTGGCTTTGCTTCGGTTCCGAGTCATTTAGCACGTTTATACTTTATAGATATTGAGAAATCTATAAAACTTGATTCATTAATGGAACTCATCGGAACTTGCATAACTGCATGTCAAAGCAAGTTGCCCATTCTTATCGATGAGGTCTGTGATAATTATTCATCATTTTGTGCATCTCACTTGAAATAAATGTCATTTTATTAATACCTAATTGACCTAACACCTGTATAAACTATGTTAAGGACCAGAATTTACAGACAAACTCGATAGATAAAACGATTACTTAAGCATAACACTTACAAGCATAAAAGGAGTACCCGTATATGTACCAACTGATTCGCAATTAGTGTAAATTTTTATAAAGCACATAAACGTACAGACAGACAAAGCTGCCGGCGCTAGACGTGCATGCATGTTTGAGGTAGACATTAGCGACGGGCGCCCGACCCGCCCTCGCTTTCTCACGCCCACGGCCGGCGCGGGCGGCGCGGCGCGGGCGGCCAAACAGCGCCTTTCTTCTTTATTACTCACCATTCACTACTTTTGTTCTATTACATATGGTAATCATATAAATGCATTATTACTTTGGCTGGATTTGTTAAATACTGTGTTTCTCTTTTGATATTTTGTTACTGGTAGCATAACGATTTAGACTAGGAAAATCGTCTGAGATATTGACGTAATCTAATGACACCATGTCATGTGAATTGATATGCAGTCAGCACACAGGCTAGATTCTAAAGTCCTATGTACAAAACGCTCGTTTTGCAAGAAAGAATTGAGAATTTGAAAAATCCAACTTGTTAAGAAGCACTATCCATCGTTTTTCAAATGTCATATGGTTACGACTACACATGAACAATACTTTACAAGCCACTAGCATTGTCCTTTCAAGTTACAAAACAAACTCAAGCAAGCGCGCTGGCTGCACACAAAGCGTAGTTAATCTTTTCCGTGCGTCGCTAATAGTACATTACTTTCCAAACGTAAATCTGTGAATCACTTTTATGTCCGACCGGAACTGAAGTAAGTTTTACGCGCGAGTCCGCCGCCACACAAGACGTCTCCTTAATCCTCCGTTACCGAGAAAGTGTTAGAAATAAGCCACAGCACTGCAGACCAATACTTTACACCATTGTTAGTGACCGCAAATGTAATGTTTACCTTACATTACGTTGACAGAAATAGATGTCTTTGTCGCAGGCTCGCAAAAGATTTAATAGTATTTCTGTAAAGGATTTACTGATAAATGGTGTGTCGTCCATTTGTCACTAATCCGATAATTCTTTAGGACTACGCTCCGAATGGAACGTACCAAAATACCGAAACGTAAATAGACAAAAGTTTTATGTTGGTTTTATATTGTTTAATTACTGGCGTATCTGTTTTTGATATAATGACATCACGTCTGCGAGATTCGCGTCTCACGTGGGTAGACAATAGGTTATTAGCCGTGTAGGCAGGTGGGACCAAAATATGAACCTACGCGGTCACAGCAAATTGCGCTCGCGTCACCAACCTAGATCCCGTTTATCTTTTTTTAGTACCTAGTAATACAGACTAGCTCAACTTGTAAAGTTTTATTGGAGCGTCATCTAGGTAATAACACCTTTTATTTTAATGTCTGTAACGATGTATGTGTTTGATTTAACGTTATTGCTATGTTTATTGTTAATGAACGTCTGTTTTAATTTATTCATTATGAGGTTTATTTATGTCATTACTTGGTCATACCAAGAAAGAAATTTAGGGATCTCATACCTTAAGCAGTTCTCTAAAGTAAAGTAAAGTAAATAAATATACAAGAGAGTTAAACAACAACAGCGCACAGGACACAACACACTAAGTACGAATAAAAGGAGCAAAACAAATGGTCAATTCATAAACGTTCGAAAAAGGGCATGTGTATTTATTACGGACATAAAGAGGTAAGACCGGTGACGCTGGAAGTGTCATCTTATTATCAACTCGCGGTTGGGGGCGCACCCGACGCAGCGCTTTGTCGGCGCACCCCGCTGCCACGCCACACCACTTACGTGAAAAATTACTACTACATTTGTATGAAATCTTCATTTTGATTTTATGTGCTGGCCGAGGTTATTTCATTAAATAAAAAACTGTTTGACATGGTATTAGAAGGAAGCAGAGGCAAATCTGGTAAAGGCGGAGAGACAGGTTCAGTTTCATATTGCCAACTACACTCATTATTTCATGTTACGCAATAAGATCAGAAAAAACCTTGTATTTTTAATACTAAATTTTAACATACATTGTACTTACATTCTGTCACTTCTCACACGTGTTGCCCGTTATTTTTGCAACTTTTAATTACTTTTCATTACTCCTGTAAGTTTTTGAATAGGTACTAAAGGAATGGATTAATTTCAAAATAACCCTTTGTATAAGTGAATAATCGCAGACAATTATTTGTCCTAGCACACGAACGAAACGTGTTCATACGTAAGGACAATATATAATAATATACGTCTCAATAAGAGCCCGTGCCCGGGCGGTCTCGATGACCCATTAATATCAAGTCGGAGTTGTAAATAAAAAACCTCGCCCCGCCATGAACACCCATACAGATTTTTCCACTTTTTGTAACAATGACATATTTTTGTTGATTTTGAATCTACTATGGTTTAGTAGCCATTGAATGTTGCTGGCATAATGGATATAGATTTTTGTGGTGATTATTGTTTTTTATAATAATTTCTATGATTTATTTGGTGATGTAGTGTGTAGTGCAGATAATTTATGTATACTTTTTGTAAATTTCATTTGAAAGCGTTTGATGGAATCTCGATCGAAATTTGGAACCCTCTAGCGAGATAAATTTTAGCATAATTGGTACCTATATGACCGATCCACTTCTATTTGGTAGAAAGCAAAGCTAATTTTGGATGTAACAATATTTTTCTGACCTAAACATATAACAAAAACTTATTAAAATAAAAATATTGATCAACTCTTGAATATGCAGGTTTCTTTATGACGCCGTGACTTTTTCTATTAACATACAAGGAAGCGATAGTTTACTAATCTTACACAGTACGTCTGTAAACTCTAACATTCAGTGACGTCTACCTTAGGTTTGAACCTGCAACGTTGGCACCCAATTAAGCTATCGATCATTCTGCTCTTTCAACTTTAAAAAAACCTAGTCGCGATAATCTTGTTTATTGCATCTATCTATATCATCTCTACCTTTTACTATCAGTGAAATTTTTAGTAAATTTTCAGTAGTATCTAATTAGTTCGTGTTATTTTTGGTGTGAAACCAAATGTTATGAGATTGAAAAATCGTGCCGCAGTTAATCAGTGTATCGACACAATTCCGATGAAGTCGTCAACGTTACGAAATCGATTCGTCATCGATCAGTAGATGTGATCTACCGTCGTGACAGCAGGTGCGGTACTATGTCGTTTGCACAAAATAACTAACGTAGAGACGCCTCATAAACTTTACATCGTGGGTAAACTGAATACTAACTTGTACAAAGTAAATAAGAGAACTTCATAAAACCGTTTTATGAACTTCTCCTACTTACTTTAATAACTGTAGGTTTTTCAGTAACACTGAAGACCTTTTCCCACATAGGTATGTCTCGAGAAAATACGAATAGAAAATATGTACGAAAAAAATATAGAAACAAATTATAAAATAGTTATAAATAAAATTCAAAAAATTACTTAGTTGCAGTTAATGTTATATGTAAAGTTACATAACAAGCATATTGTGAACGAAATTCACGGCTATGATGTGTTTATTCCACGATGAGTCTTCTGAACTCCGCTTGATTGTTGCCGGCTTCGGATCAGTAGCGATCAACAACTGGATCGATTATTTACAAATAATTCGACATCTCGACCGCTAGCGGTAGTCCGGTCACGTCTGAGAAAAAACGATCATAAAATTCGTGCGGAAAGCTGTGATCGATTTTGTTCTGTTGTTAGGCAATGTTATTAAAATTTTCTCAATACTTCACAAGCTTTTAACGTTAAATAGACAATATGAATGTTTCCTGGCGCTCGCATAACTATGGGACGAATAAAAAGAAGTGAAATAACTTATTCACGGCGCATAAGCAATGCAAAAGCCCTTGCCTCGCTGATAAATCACAAAACAGTCAGATAGCGCCTCTAGAGAAGTGTTCCGTTGGTTTATCGATAAATTTAAATTATTTTATATATTCTTTACGTGAGGGTTTTACTACGAGTCATTTAGGTTACGAAATACTTTTCTACTAAATATAAACACACAAAAATATAAATTCATGGTCAATCTTTACAACTATTTGTTTCCATGGCAATCTATATTCAAAACATTGAGGGGAACATTTAGCATTAATGATGACTATATGTTTTTTATAGCAGACTATATAAATGCTACGAGGTACAGGCCTCTAATATTATTAGGATGTTTTAGAGCATCATCCACAATCTCTACCAAGTAGCTGTTGGTGACATTAAAATTACTCTGAAGTTCTTGGCAAAAGCTTTTAGGCAAAGAGGATTTATTAAAGCAGTCCCAATTATTAATAGCAAATATGTACGTGTTTTACGTTTCGTAATTAAGCATCGAACCTATAAATGTCAGAAGTGTGTATCTTGGGGTCAAAATTGTGACCTATGTATTTGTAGTTCTAATTAAGCGTAACTAGGCTAAAGTTAATTTCGAATAAAAATAATTGCTTTAACATTTTTGCTCTGAAGTATTTGTTAAAAAATAAAGGTTTTTAAATCCTATGACTCGATAAGTAGAGTCAAATGTTGCACAAGTGCAGAGGCAAATCCCATTTATAATAAGTTAATTTTCGAATGGCTCGTAAACCGATTATTTCTAACAAGGTGGTCTGCGAGTGTCGCGTTGCATCGCCGTCCCGTTCCCTCGCCGCCACAAATAAATTGTCTCCTTTGTACAACGTGACGATATAGCATAAACACAAACACACACACACCTACTCACCCGCACATTATCGCTCAGATTGCCACCTTCATCCCATCTACATAAGTGTTTTAAAGGAATCTTGATGGCTATTTGTTATTCTCGTCAAGTTTTTCCGCCATTTTTGTGAATATTATTGTTTTATTTTTACAACTCAGAATAACGAACAATAAATTATTGTTTTAAATCGTGTACGTTACAATTCTTGACGTGCAATTCTTTTAACATTGCTGTTTAATTTGTAATTTATTGCATATTAAATGCCTGTATATTTACATACTTAAGTGTTTTTTGCATAATACATGTTATGGGAGACTTCTTAAAGACGTATTTGTTTACATTTATAGTCAATATAATTACGTGGCCATGATAAATATCTCGCTAAGTGAAAGTAGCGAGGTTTGATTGCCATTTACATTTCAAGCGGAGTACCATGAGTGCTATTCCTGTCTTGTCCCGGGATAGCGGTTCTCGGAATGCGGCGGAAGTCCCGGGCGGATCCCGCGAGCCACCTCCTTATTAATGGCCTGTTTAGACGAGCTCCTTTGTTACTCGCTCACGTCCTGCCACTTTAACGTGCGGACCGACAACTGCACCGATGTACGTCATCCGATGCCGGGTTAGTTTGATCGGGGATGTAATGCACCAGAATTCAGTACGACAGGGACACCGTACAATCGTTATTGTCGCGCTTGTAAACAATACAGACAAGGTGAGCTTTGGCATATTTGTTCTCAGTTTCAAATAGTTTAAATTGACACATCCTGTTGTCAGATTTCCTGGCGTTGATCCTGTAAGGTGTTTAAATTAGTTACGAGCGGTTAACTCTCCCTTTGATGTTTGATCGTGTTTTAAAGGGATATTTGTAGCTTATCGATTTGTTTCTGTGGATGCGAGTTTGTTTGAGGTGTCGTTGTCTAGTTTAGGAGGATGTGCATTCTGGAAATTCATTTGATTATTAAGGTATGAGTCACGTACATTCTTTGGGTGGTGACTCAAATGTGCGTCGGATCCGGCGACATTCGCAAGGTCGCGCTCTGTGCTATTGCCCCCTGTGCAACCTACGTTCTGCCTCGCGATACACAACTATCATAATTATACAACCATGGCCATTGTCATAATTGCTACTTATTGACTTTGGGATTGCAATAACGAGCCTAGAGGAGTGCAACAGTTCGGGATTTCATTATTTATTATTTGTTCCTCGTTACATTAGATCTATTTCTTTCGGAGAATTTGGTATTTATCATGTGACACAAAAAAAGTATTATCACGTTTTTGGGTTGGCTTATCGCTATGGCCGCACTAAATTATGATACCATTAATGATGCCTATTAATAAAATAAATAGTTATCACATGCTATTTTTGTGGCCGTTGGTAAACCAGACGCGACTGCCGACATGTTTACGGTGGTCGCGATTCGCGGGTTCAAATCCCAAGGCACACCTCTGACTTTTCGGAGTCATGTGTGTATTAAAGGAAAATATCGAGAGGAAACTTGCATACCATAACGATTTGCAATAATTTCTATGGTATATAAAGTTCGCCAGCCCACATAAGGTGAGCGTGGTAGACTATATGGCCTAACCCCTCTCAATTGTACTTTTGATTGTAGAGTAGGCCTGTGCCCTGCAGTGGGACGTACATATATGGGCTGATACAGTACGCCCTTTTTATTCGCTCGTGCACACATGTCTTGAATGAACCATCGCTTTTAATAACTCGTGGTAATGAAAATCGATATCCAAACATCGACATGAAAACAAACTGATGTTCTAAAAGCATCCGAACAACTCATTCATACCGTCCAACACGTGAAACATTTATTGACTGGGTCGGTTATTGTGTGGTTGTTTTTTAATAACAAACAAAGTTTATTTTGTGAACTCTCTAATAAAACTAGAGCGAATTAAAAACATAAAAAAATACCAAGAGAACAGAAACCGTTGTTGTTTTACATTGATTTCGTTGTGTCATTTTCGATTGTCATTTACCAGAATTACCTAAATGGTATATCTAGTAATGCGAATCTTTTGGTGATTGGTAGCTGCCCGTCTTAAAATGTATAAACGAAAAAATATACAAATCTGATACCCATAATATGCGACCAACATTTCAGCTCAATCTTAAACCGGGAAGTGGGTCAAATTTAATTTGCAAGATTTGATTATAGACAGACAAGTGGACAGATGAAATTAAATAAAAGCTTGTGTAATGTTGGATAGCTGCATGGTATATAGGACAGTGTTATCAAATTCACGGCTCTGTAACGATAACTATGAAATTTTACTTTGCGTATAAACGCGCGCGAAATAATTGTCTCATAGATCAATACAGATTGTTGTTGTTCCGACACGGTGAAATGTTAGAAATAAAACAAATAGTGTAGTTGATTTGTTTTGTGAACGTCGGCGTCGCTTACCGCAACAATGCGGCATAGAGTAGATGATTGCTCAATTAGCAGGACCTCCTTAGTAGAGAGGACAAGCGTCGCGATCAAGTCACACTTTGGACTCTAAAGCGATCACCATACGCATTTCTTTCTTTCGGCGAGTGAAGGTCGGCTACTCACAAAAGGTGATTTCGAATCCGCGCCTTGTCATTAGAGTACAATCAAACATTATGTTTAGGAATTGCCGACAGCTTAACCTGGCTTTTTCATCCATTTGATAATTTGTTATTTGGGATTATAGGGTGTGCGCCGCTGGGAGTCTGAGACAAAGTAAACATTAGCACCGCGGCCGGGCGCGGCGCGGTATCAACAAACGTCGACGGGTGATAATTGACCATCATCAAGTTTTTTGCGTTTGTGCGGTAGGTTCGGAATATGTGCATAATGCGCTTCGTTTTTGTGTCGCTAATGACGCGTTGCGAATCTTCAATTTTGGGAATAGATCTTCTATGTTGCTTAGATTACGGACAGACGAAATGTGAACCTTTGTTTATTGTGGATCTATTTATAACATCAGCCCAAATGTTGGCTACTTGTAATAAAAAAAATTGAATAAAACGTTTGTTGGTTTTGTTTCTTAAGTATGATGCAAATTAAATATTGGCTACATACAATATAGGAACTGAAGCATTTTTACTTAAACAGAACTCAAGGTATGTGTAATGGTAATGTAAGGTATGTGTTATAATGTAGGCACTTTCAACACTAGCAAAATAAAATGATAAAATGTTTGAATCTCCCACGAGCCATGAATGAAACTGTTACGAAGTAAAACGCGCGGCGGCTCTCAAATCGTTAATTAGCACTAATTTAATTACTTTCACACAAAAACAATTGCTTCAAAACCACATAAAAGATAACACGATTCAATTACGTAGGTTATTGACTTTGTAATATTATTATAATTTCCGGAATTACGGTACTTAATATAATTTTTTCTCATATTCGTTTTCTCAATAAAGTTTTTTTCCTGTTGCAACTTAAACATTTTGAATTTTAACATCATGGGCTACGCGTAATTCTGGTGGGAATATATATTTGGCTTTTATTATTCCTTTCCAACAACGTTATGTTTCACGCGATAGTATCTACGATGTTTTTGCTGTACCTACAGACGTCAAATAGATTGTGACTAATGGTTTTGATCTCAATCCACTTTGTATCACCTAGTTGCGGGTGATGAAGACACTCGTTGAATATGGTTGCCCTTGTTATTTCCCAAGTGTTTACAAACACACCGAATCTTTGAAAACACAAAACATCACGTCAAACGTAAGATATAATTCTAATGATAACTTTTGTCACAACAAAATTTATCATTACAATCTGTCTGCGTTATTTAAGGAGCTTGTTAAAAAGATATTGCAGGTCAGATGAAACACGTTGAAAGATACGGTTCGATAAGAATTTGCATAAAGCGAATGCTTCAGTGCTCTACTGGTTTACGGGGAAAATACGGTAAACGGTAATGCGACTTGTTAGTTCCGCCACATGCCGACGCTGGTCGGCGGCGCGGCGGTCGACCACTCGACCACTCGAGCATATTACGCGGCCGACAGTCACGGTTGCCGACACTAACCACTGTTTGTTTGTTTGCGTTTTTTATTGCCGTCGCACACATACTAGACATGTTTTGACATCTTTCCGAAAATATAAGTGGACATTTTAAGAGACGGAAAACTGAAACGGGCGCAGCTCACATTTACTAATGCAGTCAATCTATTTGTGTGAAACACCAAATATATTTGCTATAAAATTCTTCTTGTTATGGCGGTATATTTGTGTGGCTTTTAAAAATCAAATATTTTGCATTTATTCACTAACTTATTCTAACCAATTATTACAAATATGCGAATGTTCACGTGTTTCCTGAAATAAAATTAAGAAGATAGCCACGCGACACAAATTTTAAAAATAAGCTTTTATTGGCTACATTGGCTCTACATTCTTGCGCTTTTGGCGTAGAAATATATATGCATTTCAGAATTATTTCCTGTTTCTCTCACTGTTCCTATACAAATCTAAATAAAGAGTTGAAGAAACGAGTTACGATATTATTTAACATTAACATGTACACGATTGTTTATAGAATGTTAATCGCGCACGCTGGTCACGTGTAGGAAATGAATGAATGAGCAATACTTAAAAAATCTCTGTAAACGCAAAGAAATTTCCAGTTCCGGTGTTGAATGCCTCCGCAGGAAAGTCTAGGAAAGAGAATGAAACTGTATGCAAATACGTTCACACGAGATGTTAAGTCAGATATAAGCGACATCCACCGCAAGGCTAATTGTCTTCTTTTTCTGCCTTCACACTTATGACGGCGCCGCATGACTTATAGAATGCGGCGGCCATGTTATAGAATGATTTGGTTTATAATGCTACGGCCGGTTGCTTGTTTATCATTAACTCTTGTAAGAGTAAGCCTTTTAGTTTGCCACGTTGGCCCAATGCAATCTACAGCTGGTCTATTACAGTACACATATGGTAAACCAAGAAAAACACTATAAGAACGGTAACTGTCGACATAGCATGCTTTGCAGTTTGCAGCTTCACGGTCCTGATCGAGCTGCAAGAAACATAACAGAATCAATCTTAGGAAATACTTTCTACACACGAAATTACTGGTTGGAGAACATTGTTTCTAATAAGATGCATAAATCTCTTTGCTTCGCTGATTCCGACACTTGGTATGTCTAGACGAAAGACTAATAAATTCAGTGAAAATGTAAGTAGATGAAAAGTAAAACCCATTACTAAGTTACGAACATTTTATTGAATAGCGATGAAGCTTTTTGTGATTCCAATAGCTTCCTTTTTCCAATTTCAGTAAATTGGTATAAATAAATAATACACCAAACAGTCACATTTATCCTGTCCCCACACTAAGATCTAGTTTATAGAGCAATTCCAAATGTTTGTAGTTGATATATGTAGCAATTGCCCCGTTATGCGATACCTATTTTAGCATTGCCTTTTATTTAAAGTTTTCCTCCATAGTAAGTTCACAAGAGGCTATGGTTAAAAGTTCACCTATCCAAATACTAAATATTAAATTGAAATACCGACGTATTCCTTTCTTAAGGAAGGTATATAATCAGTTACCTTGCTGATGACAACTTTTTAATCAATCAGCAATTTGGATTTTATATATTTAAATACTTCATAAAAGTATTTATATTTCAAAAAGGGCATCGAATCTTGATCCGCTTGGTCTATAAAACTCATACATTTGTATTATACCAATGAAACATGCAAATGTTTTATTGTACTGCTTGTATTGATGCGAACTAACAGAAACACAATATCGCTTAAAAAGTTCGTGCATTAAAATTCGTCCGAACGGTGAACAATATCAACATCCCGACATAATGTAAACAACTTGCCCTATATTTGAAGTATAAAAAAAGTATTTCGGACCCAATTGCCCAAATAACGCAGCTGATGTGATTGTCGTTGATAATAACATTGCGAAATTGTTAACATTGCGAATTCCACACAAATGAGGAGCCGGATCTAGGATCTCCTTACCTGCGGCTTCCGAACGCAGAAAAAATGAATCACAAAAAGCATTATGTTCCGTACCTTGTATTTAACTTTGCCGATTCAACTCGACAGCATCGAATCGTGTGGAAAAAATTAAGATTATTGGTTTTTAGTGCAGAAACGCGTACAATTGTCGATGAATACATATTGTCACACGAGAATGAGACGGATAAATAGTTTGGTAGCGGATCCTTCGATTGACTATCGACCTGATAATCAACATTCAACAAATTCTAGGAATATGGGTCAGTGTTAGATCACCTCTGTTAGTAGTCGGGAATTGAAGACAGGATGCAGGCAATGAGATTCTACCGGTCTAGTTGGTCTACCTACGCAATTACTACTCGCATTAATAAAGATTCCTGTCTATCCAATATGTGTAGGTTTGTTTACTTGAAAGAACGATATTCTCAAATATATTTACCGTTTCATTAACGCTGATGTTTTCAGTGTTTTCGTTGGCGTTGGGCGTGTTTATTACATATTTGTTTATTATTGTGTAAATAGAGTTTAGATATGTTCCTATTATATCACATAATAAATTTTTTCTTTCATCTACCAAAACTGTTGACAAGGATGCCATACCTCATTTGATTAGATTTGCTGTAGGGTCAAATTCGAGTTATTAGTTTACGAGCTACATCATTACCTTTTGTTCTAAAGTTTAGTAATAGTCTCAAAATACACAGTTATCCATATTACTACAGTACCATCATTACTATCCTTATTGTGTTATGGTAGAATGCAGATCTAGAGTAAAAATTACCGTTATTTAATCCGAATTCCTAATTATTTTGCTTCGAAAATAAGTGTGAAAGACTTGTCAAATAATCTTCTATGTATTAATATACTTATGTACGATCATGTAGAATATTACGCGTAGAACATCATATTTCTGTTTTAAAATAAGTGATTAAAAAATGCATCTCTTTGTAGTTTTTACGTTGAGCAATGAAACAAAGTATCGCGAGCAGTAATTCATACAGAGAATTTGTATGCAGCTCGTATTCGCGACGACACAAAAAGATGCGATCGCTTGTGCGACAATGAGGAAATGCTTCGCGTGTGTCCCTCGATGACACGCGGGAGTCGCGACAAACTGACTACACATGTCCACATGTCCACCAGAGTACTGCAACTATAACAAGCTACTAACTACATGGTTGTTTTGGACAATTATCAGGAATTGTTTTTGTTACTAATTAAGTAATTTTTCGTTATTGTTTAAATATGCATTTATGTGTTGAAATAGCTATCACGTAGTTGTAAAAAATAACTAAAGTTGATATTATTATAATGGTTCGAATTTAGTAAAATTGGAAAACTAAGAAATATTTTTGACGAAATATTTACATTTTAAAATACTTACATCCAAAAAAAGGGCTTAAAGGACTGAAGCGTAGGTTTTAATCACACCTTACCCATAACTGTAAAAACAATGCAAAGTCTGAGTTGATCGTAAATTTCATATTTCTTAATTGTAAAATGCAATTTTTACAATCCTACTCCGGGCCCCGGGGAAGGCTTAAAGGGGTATGTCAGTGTCTGGAACAACCCGAAACGCTGCGGATTGGGCTCCAGCCGGGTCCCTAACAAAACCTTCGGCAGCATACTGACTAAAACAATCTGTACCACAGCAACAGCCCATAAAATAAGCAGTTAACTGAGTGAAATCGCGTTACACATTTCTTTCCATAAAACACGTAACATAATCAGGTGGAAAATCAATTTCTCATCAGAGGTTAATGTTCAATAGTCGTTGTTCCGGCGTCGACGCCGCGGCGCCGCCCGCATGTTACAACTCGCAGACACGCCGATATTATATTTATTGTCCGTTTATCACTTTTACATTATATATAAAAAAGTTACGATTGATCAGTTCGACGTGCCTATTTCGCTTGAGCGCGGTGACGTCTTTAAGGATTATTAGTAACCGTGAAGCACAATGTTATAGGTACATGGAATTGTACGGCATGATTATATCAATTAAATAACGATAACATACGTTAAATCAGATATCAGATATATGTATTTGACATTGTTAAATTTATTGCCAAAATAATTTATGCAACTGAGCCTTACAAGCAGTAAAGGTATATAAAATCCAATTATGATTTGGGTAGTTTTATGCACAACAGGATTTAAAATATCAGTTTAAGTCGATATTCATTCATATTTTTGACTTGTATAAAATAAGTAATATTGTTGTAGAATATTACACTGAGTGTTGATACGAGACAGCCGAAAGCGTGTATCTTGCTAATGGATATTTGATGCGAGCTGTAGGTAATATAAAGTGGAGTAAACGGCTGTTAACAATGTAAGATACTGGATACTGCAGGAAATTTATACCTACATTTGGATTGTATATTACAGTTAGAGGGCGTTATTATATACATCAATCTTTATTCAATGCCAACGCATCGATATTAGAATATAAGTCAATGTGCCAACGTGATAAAGTTAAATTGACCTATAAATGCGGATATATCAAGTATATACTTTGCGGAATTATAAAATTTTTAGTTTTTTTTATATTTCCTCAATTATTTTATTTTTTGATTAGAGAAAATTACAGGATCATTAATATAATACAATTCCAATTTCTAATGCAAACTAATCATGTAATATATAACAAAAACAGCACTAACATGACCCTGTGTTTAAAATAAAAAAGGTAGGTAGGTGAGTCATGTACGCGATATTATGTAAAGTGGCAGCGACGAGGCGCCGGCGTGTGTTTATTGGATAATGAGGCAATCCCGCCGAGCACCGTCGCAATCAATTGAATGATTGCGGCGTCGTCATAGCTACGAGCCGTAGTAGCGACGACTACTCACTACCTTTAAGCCCTGCGCTCACGGAATAATATCAATTCATGAAACTGACAATATTTTTACACTGGCATGACTTGGTGGCTACAATTCACCTAAAGCTAAATGCAGTGCAGTCGAGATAGAGGCGAGTCGCTCACCGGTAGATATAATTTTATTGTTGATCGGTCGAATTGGCTCCGAATTCCGGATGACCATACGTGAGTCAAAATGATGGATGACCTGATATGTATGGAAGTACTAATCTCCACGGACGTGAATATCCTACGAGTACCAATAGCGTTTCAATTACTTAAACTTGCAACTAAAGCTACATTTGCACAATATCACAAAAATAAATGAAAATTGATTCTTGGTCAGCGTGGTGGACCATATGGCCTAACCCCTATCGATCGTACTTTCGATTGTAGTGGGGGCTCGTGCCTTGATACAATAAATGAAAATCGCAAAAACTTTGCCGGTTTCCGCATCAGAAAGTTCAAAGTTGCTGCGTGTATAGCGCGCCTTACTGCGTACTACGTCTTGTTCAGACACTTTATTATCTTATAATCATGGAAATACATGTAAACAACGGGGGACTAACTAGACGATTGTGATTCCCGTACAGGTTTCCGGCTAACAATTTACCATAACATGTTTACTATATTTCGTGGTTAAATAATTAAATATCTAAAACAATACGGTTGAACTCCCGTGGATATAACTCGTATAGGTAAAGTATGCGAGTCTGATCTAATATTCCCGAGGTGAATAGAGATAATTTGCGTAATCACGAGTATCAGAAGTCAATGTTCAATTGCTTCATCACTTTGTCGTTATAAAGTAGGTTAGTTCTTTTGAAGATCCCGGTTCCCGTGGTTGATATGCTATGTTATGGAATGGTTTTACGTTTTTGGGGTAATTTACATAAATAATGGTGAAACATAATTAAAAAGTTGAGTTACAAGGGGAAAATAATTTTCCATCATCAAATGGCAGGATTTCATCGTAATCAAGGCTTGATTGCATAATTATACTTATTCAAGTGACGACGACAACGCATCATTTTGCTCCACTCCAATTAACTTAAAAACTCCGCGTACAATTTTATTCCGCGTTGATTAAAAAATTAAATATAATTTCCACTACGCCACGGTGTGTGCTTCCACGTGAACTAGCCCAATTACAGCAGAGTGTTAATTAATGCATTAGCGGGGAACCGACGTCATTATACTCCTGAGAAAAATCACGGTACTTGTACAACTAACTGTATTAGATCTATTTAGATTAACGTAAATGATAAATACATCATGCGCAAACAAGTTTTTGTTTTGGATAAACTTCAGAATGGTAAAAATTAAAATTAATATTATGTTGAAGTTACTCTGAAGAAGCGATTTATTCAGCAGTATCGTGAAATAAATAAAAGTTATTTGTACACTTACAAGTTGCTATAATCTTACAAAAATAGATATTGAATTTGGATTCATACCTAAAGACAGTTTCATTGTCTAAGTCATATGCCATGAAAAATAAGATGTTCCTCAAATACTCGGAGTGAATCGGGAATGTACAAAGTTTCGGGATTTCCACAGCTACAAAGTTACCATTCAGTCTGTTGATCTAATTAGGCATGAAAAAGAACGGTAAATCATGCGATACGTAACAAAACAATATGTTTTTTTTTTTTTAATTCAAATTATTTATTTAATACAGGTACAGGGTTAAAAAGTAACATTTACAGCGGTCCCCGCACTAGGCGAACCTGAATCGCGGGAGACCAAAACGATTTACAATTGTAAGAAATTAACCTGATCGGTAATCATTATGGTTTAAGTATGTTTTAAGTTAAGTATTATGTGTTAGGTATTATATGTATTAAAAGAATTACAGAGATATCTGTAACACTGTTAGAAAAATAAAAAAAAATTATATGAATGTAAGCTACGAATAAACGAGGTAAACCCTTTACTCGTATTTTGCACAAATAACAGGATAACTACTGATACTTGGTGCGAAGTTATGTACTTATTCTTTTGAGGATAAGTTGGGTGTTCAAATATTACTTATTTAAATATGATTATACAGCTTAAATAATCAATCCATCGGATTACAACGAGTAAATTTGTTCAACGGCTAGAGCCTTTGATTTCGATTTGACTTTGATTCGACGAACGCGATTATTTCCAAGAAAACAATTAATCCAAACTCTTTAGTATAGTAGGCATTAATTAATTAACGGTACGCGTTTGCATACCGCTATTTATTATATTATATTAAACGAGCATCAAAATTTTCTGCACATTTAGCGTATATGTTACTGGAATATATGAAAACTAGGAAATGTATGCAATTCCGAGCATTATTAGGAAATGTCTTAAATAACGATTTGAAGACGCTGTAATACAAAAAATGGACCTATATATTTCCTACAATACATAAAAAGTGAATGCTTCTGTGAATAAACTAAATAAAATGCAATAGTAAACTGAGAATCAAAATACCCGAAACACACAATCGTTTTTTTTTTATTGCAATGAATGGCGAGACGAGCATGCCATTCGCCTGATGGTAAGCGATAAGACCGCTCTTGGACAGTAGCAAAACCAAACAACACCATGAATTACAAGGCAATGCTTGGCATTCAACTGCGCTCGCCATCCTAAGACATAAGATGTTAAGTCTCAATATGTCCAGTAGTTACTCTGGCTACAATATCCTTCAAATCGGAACACAACAGCGCATTTACACTGCTGTTTGGCGGGAGAAATAGACATTGCGGTGGTACCTACCCAGGCGGCCTCTCACATATGAGAGACCTACCACCAGTAAATATCGTTCAGTTACGTCAGTTTATTTCCCTTTTTAATAACGTGTTTAATATATTTTTTCTAATTTTATCTACGTTTGTTCTTGTATAATTTATTTCAATCCTAACCTAGCCTATGTATCCCTTTGTCTAGACATCTGTATTCGTTAGCATTTTTACTCATTGACATTCAGAATGTACTACATTTCTGACATTTATTTAGGATATGTATATATTTCTTAGGAGTTGTATACAATGACGACTTACATACATTTCTCTTAACATATATTACAATAGTCATACAAAATTTATTTCCCATAAAAATCAAACAGCAAGTGTTGACCTACCACGGTTTCTTTTTTGTCGCGCAGGTTTTCCCATAGGGCTTGAAAACTAGCCGTCGACACGTCGCCGTGTTTGTCGGGAGCGGCAAACTGGCAACGCAAACAACTAGTGGTCAAATCCTTTAAGTAGCCACCGGGTCAATATTTTTGTTAATAATTTAAACGTATAGGTTCCCACGGCGCGTGGGTGCTCCGTGCCCGGCGGATCGCTCGCCCTAATACAGATCACTCTGTTTGAACTCTGCTCACTTGTTACACGCACCACTGTTTTAAATATTTGTACGCAACTCATGTTCCGCTTGTTTTCCGTTTCATCTCGATCGTAATAACAGACATTGCCTCACAACCTTTAACCGTGTTCCTAATAACACAAAAATATTGTTTCCCTCAACTATGAAATCGGGAAGAGAGTTTACATCGGGTACGTGCAGTAATCGAAGCAAGAAGTTAATCAATGAACAAATCGACAATGCAACAGCTAACAAAAGATAATTAAGACGTGACGCAATATAATGTTTGCTAAACGAAAAACAAAACAAAGAACATGGAAAAACTGCTAATGCGATAAGCACACACTTGCATAGCTGTCAAGATTGCTGTTTATTGAGATGGTGTTAAGTAAACAGAACTTGTATTTTTACAATATATAGTGAAATAGTTTACTACAACCTTTCTATTTAAAGCATTAACGTGTATTTGTTACCGTGGGAAACGGCTCTAAAGCGAGGAATTGGATGTGGCTAACTTTTTAAAAACAATATTCGATAGAGTTTCTCTTCTAATTGAATATAACGGTTTATAAATATGATAATAACATTAAATCACTTGATCAAGTTCATTAGGACGTCGGCCTTACCACTGGCACGATCTTTGGTTTTTATTAACTCTTAGTTAGTCGATGCTAACTCTGCAACGATCGTCGCTGCATCTAATCTAAAGACGTCCCATATAACTATATTTAAATTCACATAATTAAGCAGAAATAAAAAACAAAAGATTGAATTTCTCTGCTGCTGAATATACGCAGCGAGACGAGCTAAACTTAGTGGTTATGTTTTAATCCACAAATAAACATGGATATAGTTCAGCAGAAACGATACGTTGGTGTGAAATTGTGAAACACCGCGGCGCCTCGCATGCGGTGAGAATTGCAAATATGGTGGCATTCTCAACGATTTGTTCCATGTCGGTTTCGTTTAGCAAACTACAAACTCATACCATATTAACACAGATAATTTTCTTGACATTGATTCCATTTTTGTTTTGTTACTGCTGCTACCTTCGCTGTAACACGTTAATTTAATGCATTATTACAACATCTGGCAAATGTGCTTTACGCGTAGCAAAATTTTCTGCATTATTGTTTAAGTCAATTGTAAACAACTCGTTTGATCTTTTTATTAATTAAATTTGATAAATGATCAAGCGGCTCATCTGAACACTTACACCACTTATAGTCACATACCGTAGTATTTTTTGGCCATATAGAAATGGAAAAAAGGGAGAAGGGAGAAAGTCCGGATAGCATTTTTTATTAATTGAGAATTAAAGGTTAAAAGTTAAAAATCTGGTGAATGTATGACGTATGTCCTCGTAAAACCGTTATTTTAGGCTCGTTGCTTTTGTTATGGAATCACATTTGCGTGTCGGAATTATGCAATGTAAATCGGAATTGTGTTAAGTGCATTGTTTGATGTGGTAACGGTTGGAGCAGACTGATGCAAGGCTACTATTGTTTGAACGCGACGGACGAAGTGCCAAATGTAGAGCACTAATATGAGAACTGTAAACACTGGAAGATTGGTATAAAGGTGAACATTCATTTTAATGCAAGAAATAAAATATATAAATAAATAATGATATGTACTTTTCTTTACAGGTACTTATTAATCAGATAATCCATAGACTTAGGTATATGACATCCTAGGGCGGTTTCTTAAGTTTATTGACCTATTTAATCTTTTGTTAAGTCTTTGCGTTCCTGATTGACTCAATTGATTCTGTTATTCAATACAAGACGAGCGTAGCTTCCGGCTGTTTTCGTAATCAGGCATTGAGTAAATAATATTCTAGTTGAGAAGTATCACTGAAATTGATCATATATTTGCTATAAATTAAACTTTAACGCATCAACTTTTTTCTGCATCACCATTATCATAATCACATACCCACCTCAAAATGAAACGAAGAACATAGAAATAACAAGTTGTTAAAAACTAGATTATAATGACTTCCGCGATGGGCACTACAATGGTACACTTGAAAAACTGTGAATGGGCGAGTAACAAAGGGAGCGACGCACCAAAACAATAACAATACGGGAACGGTGCGGGGGAGAGGGGGAAGGACAAGGAGAGGGGGTATGAAGGGGGGGGGGGGGGTTGTCCCGACGGTACGGCCGCGTCGCGTCGCGCCGCGCCGAGCCGGCGCGTGCGCAGCATACGCAAGTGTTGCCAATCGTTTAACACCATCGCTGATCTATAAATCGAAGCGCAAATTGAGTACGTGTATGTCACATCAATGTGAACGTTTTACTTAAAAGTCTTATAACTGAAGTATACTATAAATATGTTAATCGAATTATAAAGAAGCTATTGTAGTATTTGCGAGTAACTCTTGATTGTTGTGAGAAATATCAAATAGGCCATTTATGCTTAAGCTTCATAATTGATACATTCTAGGAAAATATGTTATTACTTATCATTGTATTTCATGAAAACTAATAAAGATTGCCCGGCTTGAATGTCATGTTAGTGTGTTTAATGACGATAATATAAGAGGGAGAGTCAGGCCGTAAGCTGTAGCGAGTTCTTTCAATAATTACATTTTCGTTTACTTGCTTTGCCACAAAAAGTAAACATGATTATCTTCTAACAAAATCTATATCTAAGAACAAAATACCCAAAACTAATTGGCTTCATTATATAAAAAACCAGGTGTCTCCCAACTAAGCAAAACAATAATTTCAGCAAAATATCAGCATTTGTACACGGCACACTTTGAAGGTTCCTTGTCCTGTGGTGCTTAATAATTGCTGTTCATCATTGAAAGTCAATAATTATATAAATGGGAGAGTCGGTGGGGATCGACCTCACCGTACCTACGCCATCCAAATCGGTGATACCCTCAACAAGGGTCAGGTCAAAAGTACCCTGAACCGACGAGGATGCATGAAGAGATTGACGAAAGTTGATGAAGCGAAAGTAATATGTCAGGATCGAGCAAAGTGGCGATCCATAGTCTCTGCCTACCCCTATGGCATGTATGTATATATATTTTTTTATTTACTATATTGTAGAAAAACAACTTAAAAATTAAATTGTTAACAATAAATGAATCGGAATGAACGCAGGCCGCGACAGGAAGCCCGGCGAGGGTCGGGCGGACAGGAGTGACGTATTGAATGCGCTCACTTCACCTGCCGACAGCACACACTACCGCAATGCACCCGCCACAGAATAAAACATCCACTGTACCAGTAATTACTCTTCGGACTATCAGTGATTCATGCATTTCATCGGAAGCATGAGGAAATCGATGCGACAATGTGCGTTAGTGACGTGGGAAATGCTCGGTTCCAGGTGAACCGAGTAACAGCAAAGACTAAATATATAAGTGACGTAGAATAATACATATCTCAGGTTATTTAAATATTGCCATAGGGAAGTAACTACAATGCATTCTGCAACTGATAGTATCTTAATGCAGTACAATCCAAATAAATTACCTGCCAACAAGAAACGACCTCTTGTCATACCTCTTGTCGAACGAAACAATCATGCCGTCCTGGTAGAAACTGGATATACACAGAATTAATCAGAAATTCAACACACCACCCTCAATATTTCTAGAAAAAGTAAAAGAAGAACAGAATTAGCTAGTTGAGGTTACAGAAAAGAAAGTTGAAGACACATAAACTATCAGATTTAATTTTAGTTTCATAATAAACTAGCACGTATTTTAATCAAATTAAGTCCGTGTAAATAAAATGAAAGCCACAGGGCTTGCGCATATGAGTGATGTATCCATTGCGCTGTACAGCTAACCCCAGTCCCATGTGTAGGCAGTGACTACCGCAATGCACCGACGCCATTAACCACATACTACCATACAGCGAACTTCGTAATGTAACTTTTAATAAGGAAATGGAGTGGGTAGAACCACAAACAAACACATTATATGGCAAAGTGAAATTTGGGAATTACAATTTTAATCACACATGTGAAATCTTCTGTGACTTTTAACGTTTCAATATTTGAAGTTACTTCTCCATGCTTACGGTATATTCAGGTTATTCTGACTTAAATAGCTCGTGAAATAAACATGCTTATTTTTTTAATTGTGTAAGCGGCTAAGGTTTCCATTGCTTTAGTGGCTATTTTAGCATAAAATGAACTCTCTCCTGTTACTCTTGTTTAAAATAGGATGCAACTATTGTGTGGTAAATCTATCTTTAAACTTGCAACGTTAATTTCTTAAGTAACATCAATTAGTTTCTTCCTGTCGTAGTTATTTATGTGGTGACTAGATTACATCATTTTTGGTATTATTGTCTCAGGTAAGTTTAACCAGTTAATGAAGAATAGAATCAAATGCAAATTGAACGTTTTTTGTACGAAATATTTGAATACACTTACATAATAACATATAAACTTCCTTTACCACTAAAATATATATTTTTTGTGGCAATTACAAATAATTTAGTGTGTGGGAAAATAAAAATTATTTTTACAATCTATAAAAAGAATGAACCACTCTGCAAAACGAAATACTCTTTGGTATCAATAACATTTAGCTGAATTGAAAAAGCATCGAGGCGGCGCTCGTACGTGCTCGCAATGCATGATACGCGGATAGCAACGGATTGACTCCATTCATTACTTCGCCGGGACAATGACATTGTGATAACACCCTTAAAGTTTCATTTTCATGTTTGCTTTTCACAAGCCCATAGAACAACGAGAGCAGTAAACGAAACGTAACGGGGTGTCCCGGTGTTGTTTACAATGGATACAGAACGTGAGAATGTTGGTTTAAAACAACTTTACCCCGACGGCATCCTACGTGCCCCCACAAAGGCAACGCACCAAATTTAACGTTTTATGCGTAGGCGGTGTACAAAAGGTGTCATAAACAATGAATATCTATTGGCTATTGGGCATTGGCTATTGCCCCAGAGCCGACTGCCGCCACAACGATACCCTAAGCTGCCCAACCTGCATATAATCACGTAACAATATTCAGGGGAGAAATGCAATTGTTACGTTTTGTGGCTTACCCGTGGGAAACTATTCGGCCTTACATATTTAGCAGTTATAATTGCCGGATGTGTTTATGTAAATTATCCTTGATGAGTTCATACGTTTTAAATGTTTATTAAAACATTGTTGTAATTTAATTATTCAAAAGTAAAATATATGGATGCAAAATTACAACGTTTTAAGTATCGCAAAAAATACTCCAAAATTTTCTTGTGAGACTCATTTGATGATTGCGTATGTTAAAATAATTAAGGTATTTTATTTTGTAATATTAATTTTACAGTAACTTTTTATATTTACGTTTGTAATCATAAAATAGAGTAGTTAGGTACGGAACAATAAAACAGCTATACGGTGCAAATGACAATGACTATGAGGTGGTGTGGTGGAGTGATGACGTAGTGATCGATGGTGGTCTGCGTCCGGCGGACACGTGGCTTCCGTCGCCATTGTCCCGGCGCTGCATTAACCTCAGCCACCGCCGCTGCACTTCCGAGAATAGTAATGAGTTAATTTAACGCGGGTCATACTTTACAGCGGTTACATAGGGAGTATCTCGGCTGTGGCCGAGTTACAATAGTATAGTTCTTGCGGTTGAAGAGAGAAAGAAAGAGTGAAATCTCGCCTATACATCTACTTTTGTGAATCTTGTGACCAGCCTTTCGCTGAAAGTAAAATCAATTCCTTAGCGAGCATTAAAAACATCTGGAGACTCTACACTATGCTCCATTAACTACACAAACGGAAGTAAAAATTACCGAATTAAATAAATTAGTTACATACGTAACATGCTTTGATTATTTACATAAACTCACGCCTTTTTCCAGAAGGAGTAGGCAGAAGTGTTACCAGGACACCCACATTCCGCCTTGTATGTTCCGTCCCACGATGTGATAGGAGACTAGCCTATCGCCATATCGGGCACGAATTCTTGACTCCAGGAGAACAATAGAAAAATCCAATATCACCGACCCGGGATTTGAACCCGAGACCTCAGCGTTGTAATCGTACCACAGCGCCACCGACGCAGTCGTTATTTACTATCAACTTAATTATCCACTCATGATGCGTTGTATATCTAAAGACACCGATATCATATTTAATTTATTTATATCATTTTATATCTTTACATGGATACAAATTAACATCTCACGATCATTAAAAAGATTAAAAATATTAATTCAGAATCAATCAGGTTTAAAAATACTATAGTATAGTATGAACACGAAAGGGGAAGATCGAGAAATGCTAATCGGGCCTTAACAGTTGTTAAAACGCTCGTAACGACTGCTTAATTGCCGCTATCAACGATTAAGCGAAATGCTCAGTATTAAGGCAAAGTAATATGTGTTCGAAGTAATTTGTACGCATGTAGGTGTTCTGTAATGATTATGATTAACTGCGTTCAATAATAATTATTATACATACATACCTAAACTCACGCCTTTATCCCAGAAAGGGTAGGCAGAGGCGCCACCAGGACACCCACATTTCGCCTTGTATGTTCCGTCCTATGATATGATAGGGGGCGAGCCTATCCCCATATCGGGCACAAATTCCTGACTCCGGGCTACTGAATAGAAAAACCCAATATCACTTTGCCCGACGAGGGATTCGAACCCGAGACCTCAGCTTTGTAGTTGTACCCTAATACAACTACGCCACCGAGGCAGTCCATAATAATTATAACCGTATAATAATTATTATAACATAATATAATAAATAATAATAATAACTGTTGGAAAACTACGCTGCTTAGAATATGCTGATTCCGGGTGTTAGTGTACTCTTACTCGTCTGGCTAGCGACCATTGCAGATAAATAAAATAAATAAATACACTCAAAGGTCACATACATAGTCCTGACCCCACACTAAGATCGAGTCTTGTGTCGTGAGTATCAGAAACTACGCGAGACTTGTCGGTCTCACAAACACCCAGACCCGAAACAAATACCTGTGGATGACACAAACATTTGTTTCGGTGCAGGGATCGAATCTTTCGTTTCACAGGCGGCGTGATGCAGATTATGGTGAAAAGCCATTATAGCCACGCATGTCGCCTTTCGTGTTTAGGCTATATATACGGTTTTGGGCTGGCCGCCATAATAGTACCAACATATGTAATAAAAGTTTCACATCCGGGACATTGTAGATACATCGTCTTGGACCGTAAAAAAATTAAACTGTTGTATCAGTTAACAATTACAATAACTACGTTACTAAACAAAGACATGTTGTTGTAAAAGAATCATTGTCATTTTTTGCATTCATTTCCTCTCCTAACACCTCAATTCAATAGGGGACACTTTTGTAATTTACTAAACTTTGTATTAACGTGGGAACTTCCGACGTGAAAACAATTGTAGATTTTTAAAGTCGGAAACAGGCCTCGCTTTTGCAACTTGTAGAAATGTCCCGGAGAGAAATGGAGAGCGTAGGAAATTATGGTTTATTGTATCCTTCTATTTAAAATTGAATATTCAAAAACTTTTCAACAATCAAATTGGACTGTGTTATAAATTTATAAACATTTGAACAATAATTTAAGTCGCTTTAATTAATCACTCACCTCTCGGATCCAGATTTATTTTATGATAAGCCCAGTCAAATAAATTAAGATTAAGATATTTTTTAATAGTTTTTTTAATGTATACATTAATGTTACTAATTTAATAAGTCTGTGATTTTATTTAAGATTTAAATTTTATTAACTCTTTAACTATTAGTCTATTAGAATATAGAATGTAAGTACTTTGGATAAAGTTTGTAAACTTGCATGTTTATTAATAAATAATAATAATAAGTTAAGGATCAGTACAAGTCAGGATCAAACAAAGTGTAGATGTGTGTTTGTGAGACCGAAAAGTCTCTCGTAGTTCTGATACCTGCGACACAAGACTTAATTGATCTTAATGTGGGGTCGGGACTATGTGTGTGACTGTTGGGTGTTTTTATTTATTTATATATCATCTTCAGTCTCTACCTACCCGGGCTATGGAATAGAGGCGTAACGTTTATATGAGTATATGTATGTTAATTAAATAAGAGAGGAGAAAACTGAAAATTTAAAAAATCTGACAGTTCTATATACAAACAAACGGACATCAATTTGACGTCTATGTTATCGATTTCAATTGACCAGCTATAAATTATTTTCCCTTCAATATATTATCTGCAAATATAAAATGTAATATAAGGGTGTGTTTAAGGGTTGTTCGCGGTGGCGCTCAGGTCCCGAGGGTAGGCAGGTGCGGGCGCACGTGCAACGCAGCTTTAGACCTCATTCGAATCGTGGATTAACCCATGTTTCACTAGAATTATGAATATTAGAAACTCGCGTCAGCTGACGTGATTTGTTAATTTTTGTCAGCATGCATTCCTTGTATAGCCTTCGGAACACTACCTAGTAAGTTCATTACGTGTTCTCGTCGCAAAATGTCTAAAGCCGAAGTTTACATTAGTGTATTACCAGGGACAATCCAAAGGAATGAAACTTGACTTCCCATGAATTGTAATTTATGGATTGTATTGTTCTTTATAGGAGACCCTGCAAAATGTGGCTCACTATAATATAAGAACTAAGAAGATATGCTATGCAATCGCGTTTAGTAATAATCTATACTATTTAAGTATATTTTTTTGACATTTTTATTGCATACTAACTTCTGCCCGCAAACTTCGTCTGCGTGGTTGACTTTATTTAAAATCCCATCCCGTCTCGTCCCGTACCGTTATATTCCGCCCGCCTCGACTCATTCTCACTAATGGAATGTACTCCAGTACCATCCCATCCTTTCGAGTATAAAAAAGTAGAAAATATATCTAAATTCCTTCTTCATCCCACGGGAACACTAAACTTTTCGGGATAAAAAGTAGCCTATGTTACTTCTAATACCTCCAAGAATATGTGTACAAAGTTTCGTGAGAATCGGTTTAGTAGTTTTCGCGTGAAAGCGTAACAAACAAACGGACATTCACATTTATAATATGATTAGTAATTAGTATTAAAATTAGTATATAGTATAGATACGTGTAGATTCAAAAACTTCTGACACGCCTCATATTTGATTGTCAATTAACGGCGCCTTTTTCGATAATAAATGTTTTAAAGTATAATGCAATACCAGACCATGTTTGGACGTGTTAATGAGCTAATGTTGGAACTTCACATAATATTATTTTATACCTTTTACGGACGCCCAAATTCCATTCTTGACTATTTCGGCCGTATAGTCTCAAATGACCGGAAAACAATGCTTAGAACATTCAATGAAATTTTCAACTGTCACGAAATTGTTCGGATTTTTATAGTAGCGCTATAAATATAAAAGAAAAGTCGCAAATTATATTTTTTTAAAACCTATCATTATGGTTTTGTTATATCATGTACAAATATAAACAAAACATTAAGAAACTAATAAAAATGTATGATTTTTTTACTGATTATTTAATTTTCCAAACCCTGCACTTTATACTAAGATGTCCACACACTTTAGTCGTAATGAAGTTACTTAAAAAGTGGAATACATTTTAATTACAGCAATAGCTAAAGCAAATAATTGTAACTGTAAGTGTTATGGCATTTTTTGTACCGCTGGAATATTATGATTTAACGCTTCGATGGCCATGTCAAAAGCACAATAATGCTCTCATTTTGTCGCGTTATTACCTGAATGATGCGGCGACCGCAGACTATGCAAAATAATTGGCTACCTAGATCATAATCTGGTATTACACAAGTGTATTATTGTCCAAATTCCTAGAATTTGGAGTTTATATTTTTTAGTCTAGACTGCAATAGCTTGCGTCGCCATTACTCTTTAAACTATTCATAACTTTGCACCTTACGTCGGATTATGTCGACGAGATGGCATAAGCCACCTCTGTAAATTTAAATTCTTGGCAGTGCTTTGTCACGCGAGTGTCGAGCACCTAAAGTCGGCACAATGCTGTACCTCTTCATAATAAAATTATGAAGCATTTGTAATAACATCAGTAAATTATAATTAGACCTTATATTTTATTATCACATTTCTCATCGTCGACCTAGTGCTGTCTAATTGATCTAAAAGCTAAATTATAATTTTCAGGAGCACTTGTCTTGGCTAACAAATTAGTATTGCCTTCATGAGTTCTCAGAAGCGTTAACGAACTTTTATTTTTTGAAATCCTAAATCGCGACATATATTTATTCAAATGAAGCCACATGTGACATAGGTAGTAGGTAGTGCTACTACAATATACCGTAATAAGCACAGTGAGTGCACATAGTCACGGTGCCAGGCAACTAGACCACGCCACACAATAGTCAAGTCGCGCACCACAATAAAATTATTTAATCTGTGGTGGTACTGCGCTGTCAGTGTCGCCGACACTTGACACCACAATGTAAACCGGTCCTAATTTTATACAATTTCCTTAATTACAGCAAGTTACAAACGTGAAAGGAATAGTTTGTTTGCTCGCGTGCTCTCTAGTTAGTAATGTAAATACACGCGTCGCGCCACTCGCCAACACACATTTTACACTTTGTTCTTTCCCACGGGATTTACAATAAAATCATTTTTTTGAGTTCACTTTCAAGTGAATGGGTATTCAGATTTTATCTATGGCCTATTAATAAATATTAGCATTGCTAAAAAAGGCATCAAAGTATTTTGCAAAGATGCCAATGTAATGTGGTCAATAATACCCAATACCCATTACACATTGCTAGAAAAAAACTTCCGTTCCGTCGGCCTTTTATGTAAAACATTGTAAAAGGATTAAATGAACTACGTACGTTCGTATTGCTATTAACAAAAACAATAAATTAAGACGGAATTTATCCACCCCTAACCGGCACGGACCCACCACCATTAAGTGCCCTCGGGTAAAAGAACCGGTGACTACAATTGGGCGGAAACGGAAGGCGCGTGTTTCGCGATCTCTCGGCGAAATTCGGCCGGCAGCTGCGCGTGCGCTAAACAGCTGCTATCTAATAGGTCATTTCCGTTCTGTACGTCGAGCAGTACGCACGTACAACTTGAGCTAGCATTATGCTGTAACGCAACGCTGATGACTTCATCCATTTTTTGTAGCCATGGTGTAATCGAAAATGTTAGTGGAATAATATTTTTTTAAGAAAACCTGCGTGCTACCTAAAATTTTATTTATTTTCTTCAGCTAATTAGGAAACCATACTTTATCTCAAAATGAGCCGAACAATCCTTTTTACTGATTTTAGATTTTATAATATGTCCATTATGATGATGTTAACCTATTACTACAACTGCCTCGATGGCGCAGTTGTATTACGGTACGATTACAACGCTAAGTTCCCGGGTTCATTATTATCTGCCCGAAGTCGGGTATTTGTGTCCAATATGGCGATAGGCTCGCCCCCTTTCACATAGTGTGACGAAACATACAAGGCAAAACGTGGGTGCCCTGGTTGCACCTCTGCCTACCCTTTCTGGAAAAGAAGGCGTGATGTGTGTTGTGTTTAATATCCTGCTTTTGAATAAAGGCTTCCCAACGTATGAATCGCAGGTGATTTGGTTCTTACAATTAGTTAACCGGACTCTCTTTACGCAGCTTGGTGAACTGATTGATTTTATTACGCAGGTGATGCTTCAGCGTCGGACATTTGTGCCACCCACTGCGATGTTAATGGCGTTTAATAATTGTCGTTGTAATGCCATCTGCCAATATTTGGGACAAATTACATGCCTTGTCTTGTGCCTGAGGAGGTGCGCTTGAAATTTTACTATAGTACATAATATATTACAAAATAATTCATATTTTTCCAGCTTAGTGGTATGGACAAATTGTAAACAGGATAGGCTAAGTCAGGAATTTTAAATGATTTAGCAAAATATCATAGAATATCCCCAAATATTTCGTATTTTTATCTTTGTGGGGTCAGGACTATGTATGTGATATTTGGGTGTATTTATTTATTTTTAGAACGACCAAAGACATAAGTTTCCATACAAAAATATATTTTAGTTTAATTGATGCAGTTTTAAATGAAAACGGAGTGGTGCGTCTGTCTCCTAATCCACCAAAAATATGACGGTGTTATAATCTTAATATTTAATGGTTTTCCGGGTTTTGTATAACCAAGCGAAATGGAAGAGAAAGTTAATTTAGAATGATTTAAATGGGTGATTAATAAATGTTCATGTGTGATGTTGGAAAAATGTTATTTCTGTCCACACTACATATTTTGTTTGTTCCTAATGTTCATTTTAACGTAAACATTTTCAAATATTTGCACATCAACACTTAGAGTATATTTAAATAGTTATTTATAACAAAAACACGAAGCGGTGAGTTTATTTTTAGCCGCCGGCTGGGGAGACACCGAGCTTCCGTTCATTCATCACCTGGATTACAAAAAATCATCTCAAGACATCATCTCATCTCATTGATTGCGCGAGGGCTACGAAAAAAAACGTAAAATGAGCAAATACGGACCGTTTTTTCTAAATTATGAAACCATAAAATCGTGCGCGCCGCATTAGGTGACTGAAAACATTAAAAAACCGTTCCCCAGCGTTCAATTTCTTTGATTGTTTTCAGCGCAAACGGAAACTACATACAGATGTTACATTTGCTTTAAAAATAGATGTACGCGAGATCAAGAACACGTGGACTCTTTCATTTCGCTGTGTCAAACCCGACTGTTTGCCGTTAAGCTGTTAATCCAGACTGTTCCTGCGAAGTGCGACTGTAATAAGTTGGCTCAATATATGGAGGAAAATAACAGGAAGCATCACTAATAACGGCGGGACATTTAGCGGTTTCCTCTTGTGTTCAGCTAGCGGTCATTTTTATCTGCTTGATAATGGCGCTACTATTCTTGTTTTAAATCGACGCCGTATAAATTCTCGCCCTAATGAAGTCCTAAGATATACAATGCGTATTGTTATTTTAGACTCAATAAACTATGCTTAAAATATATTTTGTCATTAATTCTCTTAGCGATTGTTTCGCCTTCGATTCACTTCCTGTTGTTTATTCTTAAAACAGGTGATACGGAATTGCTAGTCGAAATCTATAGCGGGTTTCCGTTTGAATGTATAAATAGTGCGTAATTCGATGTTTGTGCGGTGGGCTGGCACACGAGTGGTTCTCGTCCGTCGTCGCGCCGATGAAGCTCGTTGTGTCGCAGTTCCACGAGCCACGCGCCGAATGCCTTCTTCCGCCGCCTGCTTCCGGCTCCATTGTGTTATCAGACGATAGTTTGTTTGCTCCCATTTATTAGAGTATTTATAAAGGAACATACAAAAAAGCCTCTCGTATCGAGTGCCGTTTGGGTTTTATTATTGCTTCCACATTGTTGAGCAATGCAATGTTTATTAATGGTTTCAATTTGTATACACAATAGATAAGTATGTACTCAATGTCCATATCCATAAATAAATACTTTTTAGGTACATGTTTGCAAACAAAAATAACATGTTAATAAAATTCTAAAATAATCACAAAACGTCTACTAATTTAAGTATAACTCTACAACCTATAAAATTTAACACCTTATTTCTGTGAATTACATGAATTAGCGCGTCCAATGACAGTATAATAATAAGCGGCGTGTAATCTTATTACCCGGTTTGTCCCAAACATGTAAAACGAGATTAGTGTTAGCGCCATACATCCAGCGCGCTTTGTGTTCCACGGCTAATGCCATTGTCCCACACAGGCTAGCGCCTAGCGAAACCACCTTATCTGTTACAGTTATCTCTATGGTAAAGGTTGAGTTACACAGTTTGCTACAAGATATATAGTTTTCTATTTTTTTGAAAAAAATACTACCTAGGGGACTTGTGATATTGGGAAAGACGTATCTATCTTGTTACGCAAAAACTGGTGAGCTGCAGTAAGAATGATATTTCACGAAGCTTTAACTTAAAGGATAAAAATTACGGAGCACAGAGAAAGGGCTGGATTTGACGGCCATCTCAAAACTACTTCCCTATCTATATCAGCCCATACACGTCCCACTGCAGGGCACGGGCCTACTCTACAATCGAGAGAATCGATTGAAAGTGGTTAGGCCATATAGTCCACCACGCTGGACTTCCCTACTGGATCTGCATTCTTAAATTTGAAGTTCATTATAAATTAATTATTTTCTGGAATATTTTTTCTACAATGTATTCCTCTCAAAAATGATCGTTGTGTTACCGAACGACAATTCAAACAACTTGCTTAATTTTATCTATTGCACTTAAAAATGCCATCAATTACAATGATATATCCTTGAGGCTTTATAAAATAAAGGTCACTGCATCGCTTTAAGTGTGAAGTCACCGTAAGTGGATAACATATTAAGTAACATGATACAAGTTATTCACTTAGCTACTTAGTTTTATCTGTTAAGTTGAGATCTGGGCACCTCTAACAACTTTTATATACAATAATTTGTATAATAGTTTCTTTTATCAGTTGCAGAAGATATTCAACAATTCACACATTTCTTAACTAATATCTTTTTATCAATCCATTTTTTTAATTGTTATTAATTTTAAATTCAAAATAGGATGATTTATAAATTAAAAAAAGACGTGAATCAATTAAGTACTATTAATATAATAACTATTATTATCAATTACTTATATGTGAATCCTCAATTCAAGTACCTATGTATGTAAATATTTTAAAAAAATACGTTTTATTTTTATACCTTAAATAAAGTGCTTAATAATTTTAATCAATACATTAACTTTAAAACCCAAGATAGTAGTTATGATATTCCAAAATTTCGATCAGCCTATTATTAGATGGTAAATAACATGACGCGATCCATCACATTTCGACCCATTCCGATAACATCTGTTGGCAAGGTGTCTTTGTACAGTAACCATTCAATTATTCCACACACGTGCGCCTAAACACCAGCCAGTTCGTGGATTACGTTTTTTGTTATATAAAAGCTGTTTCGTATTTAATAGTGTATTACTAACCTATATGAAAACCACGTGAAGTAATAGCTTTGCTGTTGCGTTTTATTTGAAAGAGATCGCTAGAATCCATATAGGTAACTAGTGGTTGTATGTTTGTATCGTGTAGAGACCAACATCATACACGGTAGCGGTAAAACTATCACAATGACCCACGAAAGTGTAAAGCACTTTTGATACAGCCTGGATTTTTATGGTGTTTGTGCAGGCGTACATACATATGTCGTTGTGTTGATAAAGTGTCAACTTTATACGTGTGTCGTGCTCGTAGAAACTGTATTCGTATTGCACCTTGAAAAATTATCTATATAATCTATCTGCTCAGAGTGGTAGAAAATAGGTCTTACACTGGAGATTAATGGAGTAATATGTGTATATACAGGGATTTGTGCCGTTCCTCCTGCTAAGACCGAACGTTACTGCACGTGGAGTAAATAATTGAAAAGTCACCGGAGATTCCTCAGGTTAATATTGATGGTTACCCCTTTTATAAACCCTAAACAGTATAACGTAATATCATAATTAGTACTTAAAGCAACAATTGCGTACATATAGCGTATTGTTTTTGGCTCAAGAGGATTTATTGTGTCATTTAATTAAGTGTACAACTCCATTCGTCCAACATAATAAAGTCTAAGATAAATGTTTTTCCCGCTCCGGAAATTGAAACTGCGACCACTTGTCTCCGAGGTAGTAAATTACCCGTCACTTTACTGTCCACAGATGTTGCGAAATACTCATAAATTATTAATCTTACTGGTATTAAGACGACTGTTTTTAAAGTCAGTCTATATTTGACTTCTCTTATCTCTTTCCCATTTCCTTCTTTCTTTCTATCTAACGTTGTCCCGTCCTGAAACAGGGTCAGCTTTCCTGCATAGTTTTTGATATGTCGCCTAGTCTTACGCATCCTTGGTTGTAATAACATTGACTCTCATATCAATTTTAATGTCATCAAAATAGCTATGTTATATTATAAGATCACTATTAGCCGTTTCTACATGTAGGTAAATATAATATATAATTCGACATATTCCGTGTACAATACAAATTTTAAATAAAATAAGTTAATTCACACATAGGAGTTCACTAGCCCAATACGACTGAATGAGTTTCAATGAATGCCCGCGTGCAAGGATCAATGTGGTACATTAGCCGGGTGTTAATGCGTTTTTTCTAAGACATGTGCAGTAGCACCGCTAATTTACAAGGAGGAAAGTTCACCTGGCACTCGGACCCTTCTGCACTGATTTCACATGTGTGCCGTACAGACGGACTGTTTAAATAAGTACACTATACGTAATTCATACTTTCTTAAACTAACTTTTCATAAACTTCTTTCTGAAACCACACCTGTGCCTTCTTGAGGTACGAGTAGGAAACTCTATATAAAATAGATCCTTGGGTTTATAGTTTATCAGTATAAAATGCATTTGATACTATGGTTCTAGACTGATTAATTATGTTAGGTAGTAAATTTATTGAAGCAGTTCCGTGAAGAGATTGTTAAGCATATTCCAGTAGTAATCTTAAAACCATGTCAGAAACCCTATGGGTTGTTCGAATTTCCGAGACTAAACTGTGCGCTAGTCTAATGAAAACCATCCAACTTGCAATCCGTATTAGGGGAGCGTAGACGATTTAAAACTCAAGTCCCTCGCATAATATAGGGTGAAACACATATGCAACGGTGCGAGGATATAAAAATATTTTCCGTCAAAAGCTATTGCTCATTCCTAAAAGAAGTGTGGTATAATGGTCCCACAATGACAATTCCTTGATTCCATATTTATTTATTATCTAAACATAGGTATAATAAGCGAGCGTATCGCTCATCTAATGAGATAAAAACTATCGCAAGGATTTAATGCAACAATATAGAAAATATCGTTCATGTTGTTTTACTTTTCGTACGATAATCCTTTGCTTTACGACTTACTCAGAATAATAATTCAATGTAAATAATGTATTAATACTCGTATAATATAGGTAGTTACGTACCCATACATCGAGTAAGTAATTCCCCCGCCACTATAATAATCCAAATATTGTGTATTGCGGAAGTGGAGCGGAAATCACGACAATAACAGCACTCCGACTCTACCAAAACACGGCTGTAAATATACTGAAACTGTATTATTTATTAAAATTGTATCAGATGAAACTTGACGGCGGTTACCCACTAATCCATGTGACGATGTTACATTTAGACAGCCAAAGAAATAAATAATTATGGGAAGTTAGTATTAATGGAACTATCGAGTGCTCCACTTCTCAGATGTGACGGTGTTTAGGAATATTGATTTGTTTTGTTAACCATTTTATTTGAGTTAAAAATAGTTTTAGTATATATTTTTCATATTTATACCTATTGTATGTGTATTTACTAAATTATGTTTTTACATTAAAATAGGGTTATTATCCGGCTAATGCATCAAGGTCATGCCATTTTCGTTCCCTCTGGTGTAATAACGGTATTTTCAAATAAGCTCTTTATTTGTAAATAACACGTTCTATTCCATTTCATTGTATTCATATTATAACAAATATATCAAAGGACCCACATACCTTTCCAAAAATTCTTTACGACAGTCAAGTATATTTAGAATGCATTTAATTCATAATATGTACCAATTCATGTAATTGCAGTTCTTTTCATCGATTACACGGCACGCTACACTGCGGAGGCAAAATCGCCCTATTTTTTTGTACAATGGACGCAAAACACACAATCGTAATCCTTGATAATTGCATTTAATTGATCGTGTCGCATTCATATCGGTGATTTTCATTTGTAAGAACTTCTTTAGACCAGTGTACTTGCTTTCAGTGGACATTTAAGGATTACTATTGTGATAGTTAAGGTTATTAAGGTAGCGGATCCTAAATTATCAATCACGGTCTGTTTGTTCTGTCAATTCAAATCAAGAAAATTTATAAAGTTTCTTTCTTAGTTAACATTATTTATTTTACAAGTATCATTTTGCCATTTGAATTAATATTTAGATATAATATAGGGGGCGGCCCGGCTTTGCCTAGGTGCAGATACTTTTTGAGCCCAATACACATCAGCAACCTGTTATTTGGCGTATTACTATTTTATTTATATTTAAACTCATTGTTACTGCCGGCCTCTGTCCTGTTCTGTTCTATCCCATCCCGTCCTGTTCCCTCTCATTCTGTCCCATGACTTGCATGCCATGCGTTTAATCCTGTCCTCTTCTGTCCCGTAATGGAATGCCACCTCATATAGTTTAATACGTATCAAATATGCTCATACCACGGGAACACTTTAATTTTTGGTATAAAAAGTAGCCTAAGTGTTAATCAGAGATGTCAGCAATTATTGTTTTGGGTTCTGTTACGTTAATACAGAGTCCTCCCATAATAGTTTTTCTCATATATCTTCCATGTATAGAAATCGAATTATATGTCAAAATGATACACTCAACTGTTATAAAGTAAAATATGACCAAATATAAAACCATTCCAATCTATTACGAAAAAATATCTAGGTTGATATTGCATACAAATTATTTGCTGTATTAAAAATTTATTTAACGTCATTTTAATGACCCAATTTTAGATAGAGCATCAACAATCTCCATTACATGTGATCTATTTATGTATCCACAAAACAGAATTATTCAATCGAACACATTGTAGCAACACAGCGAATTACATGTAAAACTATATTCGTAATTCGTATCAGCATTCCTTTTTACAAATGTATAATGCATGAGATGAGAATAAATGGCAAATGTATTCGGGGCGCGGTCAAAAGCCGCCTAGGATAGTATTAACAAAATAAAACGCCGGAGCAATGCCGCGTAATGCAATATGAAGTGCTCAGACGCGGTGGCGCCGAGTTAGGCCCACTCACAAATTGACGATAGTTTTTTCTCGAGGCTAAACAAACTTTGAAGAGCCGTTCTGGTTAGACAAAGCGTTATTTATGCTCACACTGACATAGTTCGCAAACTTTTACGAGAATTTGTTTAAAAGGTCGTTTACTCGAAAATCGACCGAACATGACGTCAGATACGTTTGGCGTGAGTAAGAAAGCCGTTCCCGTATTGATTTTATCGTAATCTTTTGCAATTACATGAATGTACTTTTGAGGAGCAATGAACAAATTTGAAATAATACAGATGCATATAAATACACTTTGTCATTCTAAAATCATATTTTTATATTCTTAGCGCATTTTACCCTACACACGGTTACGCACCAAGCAATCGTCGCAATCATAAACCACTGTCTCTATTACTTTCCGCGCACCGAAACAAAAACACGTCGATATATTGTTGGTGGATGAAACCCGTCAAAAGCGGAAGACGTTGTCGCGACGTCCCCGCCTCACGTACCGAATTTATTGCAATCCGATACGACGCTCGCGGGTCGCATGTCTGTACGCACTCGGCAGTCGGTAGTCGACACTTGGGGGCGAAACAACCGTATCGGTAAACTACTACAACTCTACGAAGTAATATGCAAATCGGTGGATTTTTAAGAAATAATTTATCTCTTTTTTATTCAATAGGTCCGGCAAACGGGCAAACAGGTCACCTGATGGTAGATCACACACAGTACTAGGAATATAGATGTGTTGTCAGAAATCGGGAAGGATCAAGGATTGAAAGAGGAAAGACGTATTGGAAATCCGGCAATCTCACTAACTGAACGAAACACGATAACAAAGTTGTCGTTAGACGCCGACCTCCTGTGAAACAGTGGTACCGCCCCAGACGAGCGTGCCCATTTATGCTGAGTCATGCCTAACAGCGTGGCTCTACCACTTTCGAAAAAAATATCGAATTAATAATTTCGATATTATTCGTAAAAGCATTTAAACTAATTTGTTATAACACGGATATCGAAAATTTTAAAGGGAATAAAGGATAATTTCGAGAAAATTCACATTATGGCCTTTTTCGTCTATTTCAGTCACGTTGTTATTATTAGACTAAGTTTTGTCATTGAAAGATATTGTTAGATAATAATTGTACAATAAATTGTTACCATCGTCACCCTCATTAAAAATATTTCTTGTAGATAGCTTTCTTTCCCCATCCATAAAATCTTACAGTCTTGGCTTCTAAAAAACTTACTTTACTCCAATTACCTTCAATGAAACAATTTAATCTAATGAAAAAATAGAACCAACTGGTATTGTTTAGATAGCAAAAAATCTTATTACTAAGTATTAATTATTATCTACAAAGTAGTTTAGGTTTTGTCATCTTTCGCTGCGCCTCAGTTTCGAGGCTGCCTAGTGCTTAGTCACCGTTCACTTAATTATCTTATAAAACAAATACCAATGTATAAAACAGGAGTATTGATTTCTGGTGGCACAAGGCTAAATATTGATGTCATTTTTGGGAGTGTTATTCGTACTCATTAACATGCGGTGATAATTTTTAATCGCCGTATTTGCATGAGCTTATAATAAAAGATTTTGAACAAAACACCGTGTTTTAAAATAAAATATACAAAGTTTAGCTCTCATCCAAATTCCGACAATCATAGTAACACCTAAGAACTGTTGTATGTACGTGTTTCTAAGCTAGGATCTACAAATTGATTTACAAAACACGCGTAACTAACTGAATTCATTAACCCGAAACTTTAAAAAGGAAACCGCCAACTATTTATACTTCAGTTAAAAACGTACGCCATCTGCTCTGTGCACCCTGATTAAGTGATCTACAGTAATGTTTTCAGGAGCATTAAAGCTTAGTTAAATATTGCTTGTGGCTGTGGTTTGGAAGGCAGGAGTCGTCATTAAGTGAGGTCTTGCATGTTTGACACGCCATTTTTATTGCAGGTCACATTTTTATCTGATGTAATGGCGGGGAGAATGGGAAAAGCGCGTGAGTAAGGCGCCGGTCATTCGCTTACACTGACCCAATTCGATCAGGCGACAAAAGGCATTCATAGTTTTTCTCATAATTAACTTAAATATATTTTACAGTATATGTACTTACTAAACGACGCAATATTCAAGTGCACATTCCAAGAATTCTTAGAGGTTTTATTTAGGTTTTAATAGTTTTATTTATAGCAATATTATAAACGGAATCAAGAACGCTTTATGGTAAAATGTTAATGAGTAGTAATTTCATACCCTATTCTTAAGTTAAGATATGTAGGGCTACTAAATATATTTCGTGTGGCCCAATCTACTACATCGGTGCGCCTGTTAATTACTATGGCGGACTCATAAATATTTCAGATAAGTAGCTAGAGTGAAGTAAGTTGATAAAATATGCGGGCTCAGAAATTTATTGTGTCCAAATTGAAATTAGTTTGTACATTTACATACGGTGTGCATAAAACCGTGGTCCCTAGCATAGTGCTGCTCACTTGCGTACAATTTGTACTGAATAATTGGAAGTATGTAATTATTTATAAAGTACACGTCAATAAATTAATATTTTAATTTGTTTTGTAATACGAAATTAAATACGGTACTTTTAGAGACAGATCAAATAGTATTGTATTGTATCAGCGCATATACGTATGTACGTCCCACTGCAGGACCCGAGCCTCCTCTACAATCGAGAGAACGATTGTAAGGGGTTAGGCAAATGTGACATTATTAATTAAAATTATCCTATCAGATTGAAGGAGTAACCCAGAGTCTTGAGTTTAAAGATTGGACAATAAGCGCTTCTTCCACGTTGAAAATTAAACTAGCTAGTGATGTTCTGGCGCTTATGTATTACATATTTTTGTCTGTGTCAGTAATACAAACACCAACACTTAAAGACGACAGTTCGTTTAAAATGATTCCGTCCAAAGGTCATGACCGCAGCACTCAAATGCAAAATAATGAAAAGAGAATTGTTAAAACTGCTATGGAACCTTTCAAAATACGAGTATTAGTCGACTAGATGTTTGATGTGAATCCGGCGTCATAAACTTTCTTCGATTATGCGCTATTATTGTCAATTCGTTCTTATCTCGCGGAGAAAGCTTCCGATAAAGGAAAACGTGGGAGTGTTGCCAACGAAAGTACACAAAACGTCAACACTACAATACAGCCATTCAATTACGCACAACGTTTCTATTGGCATATTGTTCTTTCATATAATTAGCTGAACAATCATAATTGTACATTTCCAACTGCATGTATACCGAACCTACTAGACAAGCGAAGCTATTCCTTAGTGTAGCGAATTAATCCGCACGCTGTGAGCTGAAATGTAAATATTCATTAGTTACGCAGTTAGGCGCCCGAAAGTGTTTTGTAGTCGAATTATGAACTTATTTTGTATGAGTTAAAATCGACAGGGTCTTGGAAGAATTACTGAAACACATTTCGGTGTAAATGATTAATAGTGGCTTGGGTACCGAATAAAATAATAAACAACCACTTATTGTTACATAGAGTATATATTTATGATCATTCTTTTAGCTCAGTTCGTGTAGTAAATTCGATCAATGAACGTAGTAATTAATTGTATAAACTACTTCTGTCGTACTCCAGGAAAATAAAAATCAAGGAGCAAAGAGCAAAATACGTGAAAATAAAAATACGAGTATAACCCATCTAAGCTGAACATTCAAGTAGACAAGAATAACACTAAATCCCTTCCACCACATTCATCACAATATTATCAAACATTGCCTCCTGTGTTATTTCAATGAGGAAAATATGTATATCCATCATTAACAATATAGCCATAGAATAATAAGTATTAAAAGAGACAATGTATTTTTGCTAGCCGACATACAATATTGAAATTGACCAAAGCTCAAAACAAAACACTATCGGTTTAGAAAATTTAACCTTTGGGTAGATTTTTGTTTCATTAGTGTTTTAGTACTTCAAAGTTTCTTAATGACCAAAACTGTACAGTACGTTTTAGCGTCTTCTTTCAATGATCTCAACAATTCGCTAAGTAGCCGAGTGTCCTGCACATACAATTATAAAGTGTTGGCGGTAAAAAGTGGCATCAGTTTAAATGCGGTTGTTGGTGAATGTCGATCGGCGCATTACAGTACAGGTGCGTACCCGCCCGACCGGACGGACGCGTGCGCACCGCCGCTCCCCGCCGCCCGGCAAGAAACATAATGCACTCTAAAGACCTCTCCTGAATTATTCAATACCTTATCACATACTTTAATCACAGACTTTACTTATACACTACAATCATCCGTTTCAATTACCTTCGCTTTACGACAATTACGATATACGACAATATATCAACGGCTTAGCTTTTATGGACTTCAGCCAAAACCCTACTTAGTACGATAAAGATTACTCCGCTCATACACAAACCGATAATGTAATGCAATGTTCTTAGACAGCCGCCAGAATGTCACATTAATATTTATTCGCCGGCGAGTCTGAAGAAAAGTCGCTTCTGTTTTCCGGTACAGTCGTGTACCGAGGTATGTTACATTCCGTAAATAAAAATCGCTCGAGATGTCCACACATGTTAGATATTCTTCACAGTTAATTGCTACTTCTTATGGGAACAAGAGCGGCTAAGAAGCAACCCGCTTGACAATAAACGATTGCGGTCGTCAATGAGCGCTTAAATCTCACGGGGCATTGTTAATGTGCTTGCTTTATAGACAACTGTAAACGTATTTGATTAATGGTATAGATAAGTCACGCTAGTACGTTTTATAAGGCGAATACAAGCGCGGTTTGAAGAAGCCTAGCTGAACGGCGTGAGAGCACGGTATCAAGTCAGTACTCTGGTTGAAGTGGAGGTAAGTCAGCACAGAATGCTGACGGCTGACGAGCCACGGCTGACGGCAGCTCTACAGTAGCGACGTGCGGCGGGAAATTAGGTTAAGACTAGTGGCGCATAATTTGAGGGATATTAGCAGTGAATTTTAATTGCGGTAAAACTTTTGCAACAATGTTGGCAGTTGTTGTCGGAGATTCCTTTTGATGTTATGTTTACCAATGATGGAAAATTTAAGGATTTCGATATGTTTAACGATATAAGATAAGACTGTGGTAGATTCGCGTGGTAAATTACAATTTTCACCTATTTATCGTGAGTTTTCCATTGTAACTCATAACCATAGAATGTTGAATTAGTTATTTTTGGGATTTTATGAGTACTTTACATGACATGCATGTAATGTCTCTATCAATTCCTCTAGCAACTCTCGAAATTGAAATATCCAATGAATATTTCGTGTTTCGACACAGGCACATCTGTCAAATGACAACACTTAAAAAATTGCCGGATGCACTTATTCGTGTACAACGACACTACGCCGGAGTCCGAAGCTGCCGCATTAATACCTGAATGAAACAAGAAGCTGTTCGCACTCGCCTCGCGCCGGCCACTCACATCCTGAACGAGTTTTTATTTTCACATTTCAGCATTCATTCGACGTATGACACAAGCATCATACATAAACTTACGTAATAGACATCGCACAAAAACTGTGGCATTGTTACAACAGTGTAACAGAGCCGCTTTTGAAATATTGGATTTGTTATCTCGGTTTATTAAAGTTCTTGCAGAGTAACACTAGTCAAGCGTATAAATAAAGTTGGTACATATTTCATATTACACACGACACGATTCTCAATGTAGATCATGTCTGGGAAATACAATAGTTTGCATTTTTGATACGGCCTCGTTTTATTTCTAGTGAGAGCTGACACAAAATACTCTAAAATGGTTTTTTTTTTTAATAATACTGTTTTCAAAAACCTTAGACCTATTAAGAAAGTATTTAGTAGACGTTAGTCAGTACTAAGTGATCTACGAATAGGCACAGTTTTCAATCCATTTCGATAGATTTTTCTGAAACTGTTTTATTCCTGTTAAATATTCTGGTGACTAATAATGGCGCAATGTAGTTCAAGATAAAACTGTGCAAATCTAAACTATAAAATATTATCTGAAAAATTGTTTGTTCCGTTTCAAAGTGACGTAGCAAACGTTGCCAAGTTTGTATTGGCGTGAAGTGTGACGGCATAACATAAACAAATTTTATCTCAGAAATATGAATAATTTACATTCAAACATACATAAGTATAAGTGTGGTTACTGTGAACTACAACACAGTTATATATATTTACGTACCTACACACAACAGACGTGCAAACGGATTATCTATTAAGCAGTAATAATCCTTGTCGCAAAACCTAAATATTGAATATTAGTTAGCATTAACTATATTTGAAACTTAGGAAAGAAAGAAAGGCAAAGGTTGAAACTAGTGAAAAATGAAAAATGAAAATGAAAAAATCTTTATTTGAAAATATTAATTGTACATAAAGAATATTGCAAGGGTCCTCAAATTAGGCGTTGCCTGTGTCTTGAGAAACCAGTTAAAATTTAATTATTTTTACAAAAATTTGGGTGTGTGAGTGTGTGAGCGTGATATGTATGTGTGTGTGCGTATGTGGTTCTATTAAACTGTGAAAGTATAAAGTGTGTATACATAACTTTATATGTATGTATATACAAGTATATATATTTTAAAAATTCCATCGTTTTATTTAATAACTGTTGTGGAAGATGGAGGATTAAATATTTACTTAAAGAAATGCTTTTATGTTGGTTGAGTACGAGCAGTCATTCATAATTCATGTGGATTTATAGTAGAGCTTTGGCAATCTTACTCACCAACTAAAACACAACAGCAAATCTGTAAACAGTTTTATATGAGACTTTACCACTTATCTAAATCTATAAAATATTTCCAACATAAAAGCCGTCAAAGCATTTTATCAAAAATAAATCAGTTCCCTACAAGCGATTATTAAGTTTTCATCCTCGTTACGCTTTCTAAACATTATTTTGTACCTGTTACGCTTTTACACAAGTAATTTTAATGATCATAATTAAGCGCCGTGTGTTTTAATTAAATGGACTGTACGAATTCGTATAAATAATTCATATTCTTAAAAGGCTTTTTGATTTTCACACGGCTCACAAAGCACATTACATTCATGTGTAGAGAATAGAGATAATATGAAAGTACAATGATTGTTGTTCTGCATACTCATCATAGCTTCGTTACTTTTCTATAGCAATGTTACTGCACTTATCAATTTCTATCTGTGTGCAGGTATAACAGCTTTAGACTGTATTTTTATTAAAAAAAACATATATTTGTTTAATATCGTATAGGGTCACAGATAGTTTGGCGATCTGGCTGAGATTGAAACATCGCCGCTCATGGATTTGGTAATATCTGAAAAATACATTCGTTAGTAACTTACTGTGCACAGTTTAATAAACTCTTTGGACAACTTCTTTAAAAAAATAACATTTTTAAAAGTCGTAGGTTGAAAACCAATGTCCTACTCCTGATAACGAATACACCTACTCATGCAAAGAAATAAGCTTATTTCTCTTTTTGTATAAAAAATAGCGGTCGATCTTACAAGTTCCTCTAGCATTATCTCGGGACGACCTCCAGACTAAGACAAACCGGGATTTCCGAAAAGCCAGACGAATGCCCTCGCCAATCTTTATGATATAATCCCGGATAATTTGACCTAATGAGGCCTCAAATCGTTCGTAATTTGCTATTGGTTTATTGAATTCTGACGGAAAACATTAAATAAAGATGAAATAAAACAAAGAAAACGACAAGTAGTTCGCATAAAATATCATTGGTTATTTATTTATTAATATTTATTTATTTATTAATATATTTAGGTATTAATATATCAATAATTAACATATTTTTGTTTAACAAACTACGGAATCTCTAACGAAAAACTTTTAAGAAATATTTAAGGACCCGTAAAATGTGATAAATTATACTTTTGTATTTTGGGCCTCTTTTGAATTGTCAATCTGAAGTTTTGTCTTTCGACCAAACGACTACAAACTTCACGTACGATGGGAAAAAATGAATAGTCTTTAACCCTACGCGACAGATCTGATGCGTGTCAACGGTTGCATACAAACACGTCGACATGAGTATAAGGAAGTAAAACGCAACAATTGAGCATCTGTCCCATGATTTTCTAAACAAACAATCCAGGTCCGAGCAGGAAGTGTCGGACAATCTTAAAACTAAGCCCACCCGTGGGAGCGCGTGTAAGTGCGTGTGAAATGCGCGACAATGCCTCGCGGACTGGCGCACATGGCGCGTCGACCAACTGTCACAGGAGACAATGCCGGGTAGATTTTGTGCGTGGTGGCCTAATGGTACCGGGCCCGAAGCCTCTACGGAGACCGTGGTCGCGAGTTCAATTCCCAGGGCAAACCAGTCAAGTACCACGAATTTTATCAAATAAAACTTTGCGAGGATCCTGTATAGCATTGAGATGTTAATAAGATTTTTTGTGGTAAAAGAATTCCGACAACCTGCACTAGGTCAGCGTGGTGGCCTATAGCCTAAGGCCTTTCAATCTACCTCTTGGTCGTAGAGTAATCCCATGCTCAGAAGAGGGCGTTAATGGGCTGATGCAGTACAGTACAGTTCTGATCACAGTACCTCGTGTTAGGTGTACCTTACTACCCTTAAGTACCTTCGACTACCTCGAGTACCTCAGAGTACCCCAGCGGCGCGCCGAGTGTCGCAACGCACGATAATTATGTACACCGTTGCGTAGGACGCATGGGAACTGTGTCCTCTGTGCTCGATCACAATATGTAATTGTAACAATTTGAATCCGCTGCGATTTGGAAATATTGTTACATCACTGTTGCTAAGGCTCTACCATGAGAATTTTTGTCCACCTGCTACGTATTTCACATTTATTTTGTATGCTTTATAATGAATACGTTATACTTTGTAGTAAATTTATAAATTTCCGAAAAAGTAATCTGCCATTCGCGTGACGATTGTCGTAGCGCATAAAGAAATATACAGAATACCTTTAACTCTTGTTTGGGTTACCGACTTTTGGGAACGATTGAAGAAAAGATGGATGTATTTTTCGGTGGATTGCAATTGAATAATATTTTTATTAAAATAAATATGTCACAAACAAACTGGACTATGGCTTGCAATGTTACATGATCATTTGACAATAATATCGCAACGATGAGTGCGTATTCTAATGCGTTTTACTTTTATAATCGTTTCATGACGCAAATACTGCGAAGGTCGCTGTTGTGTGGAAACTAGTACGTGAACTTTTTTTGATATTTATCACCTATAATTTCCCCAGTGACTCTTGCATCAGTTACACACAATGTTTTCATATCATACGTACTTTTCCATTAAAATAAAATCGTATGAGGACATCAATTTAAATTCCAAATGTTGTGTATTTATGCCTGACTGCCTCGGTGACGCAGTTGTACTGCGGCACTCTGTGATTACAACGCTAAGGTCCGGATTCGAATCCCGGGTTGGACAAAGTGATATTGGATTTTTCTATTCATTATTAACCCAGAGTCAGGAATTTGTGTCCAATATGGCAGTAGGCTCGCTCCCTATCAAATCGTGGAACGAAACACACAAGTCGACTCGTGTGTTTCCAGGATACCTCTGCCTACCACTTCTGGGAAAAAGGTGTGAAATTATCTATGTGTGTACGTGTACATATTTATTATCACGACGGACTGACAAGACATAGCGTTTGAATTGGCTTAAAATATTTAATTCGCGTAAGACTAGGATTTCTCAATTTTTTGTAGCTGCTCGTGTGTAGTGCAAGAGAAACGTATTTGAATAAATAAGAAACCATTACGACTTTATCAATGCAGTGTAAGATTTCGCCACTGTTGTCCGCCTACGATTCAAATGAACTGGTAGGAGCTCATCGCGCACTGCATACTGCGAGCTGCTCATACATCACAATGGAGTCTTGTTAGCGACGAGACATGACGGGGCGAATCATATCATACTTATGACATTTCATAATGTTAAAATTAACATCGTACATATTTAACGAAACGCTATAGTTTAATTTTATATATTCGTATGCGTAGGCATATTTTCCCTCACATTACCTTTTTTAGTATTTAAAAGATGGCAGAGATTCGATAATGTTATATTCAATCCTAAACAACTACAATACTGGGGAAAAAGAAAATGCGTTATGCTTCCTCCCGCATGCCCGAGAAGAGTTAGCGGGATAGATATATCAGATCCTCCGACTTTCCAATAAGGAGCGCGATGACACAACCCGTACAGCACAGACACTGGTACCGGCAGGCAACAATATGAAAGAACGAAAAATGTGAAAAGACTTATAATACGAACACTAATGTTGTAGTCAAAACAAGCGACATTGCGACTCTACCATTTACAAAGTGTTGGTTCTTCGACGGCGGTTCATGTGATGTGGTTTTGGTTCACGTATACCACGTTGTCTTGACACGGCTTAGTTTACAAATGGATTTTACCACACTAATGGCCATTGTAAATGTCAAGTCGACCATAGATATAAGAACTTTCATTTTAGTGTATGAGTACACGCGCCAACAACAATTCAAAATAAATACACGCTAATAGTAGTTAGTTGTAATCCATTTGCGGAAGCGTATTATTTATCGATGTTACATTAAAGCAAGTGCCGAAATACAATAACAGTCACCTCCGGGTCAGAGTCCCCGTGAGAAGTATTATGATTAAGAGCCTTGTAACATATTCACAAACATATCATTAACATTTATCTAGCTTTTGTTCAACCGATACGAACTGTGATACAGCTGCGGATTTCATAACAGTCGTGGCCAATAAAATAGTGCTGCTCTAATGGTCAAATACCATTAGCTTAGGTGTGTTCGTGTGACATTTCCAGTGCACAAGACACAAGTGTAGATTATCGCAAGACAAAATTCTTCAACCAGTGAAGCAGACATTTTGCAATAAGAAATGAGAAGCGGTCAAAGGTTGCGTTCCCAATATCTTATAGGCTAGCGTTCTAAACAAAGGTCCGAATTAAAGGCATGAAGTGCCGCTTGCAGTTCCGCATTGCAACATTATTGCATCAAATGCTAACCACCACTCGCTTTTATATCACTTCGCGCTGGCACGCCAATTAAAGATTTTTTATTTAAAAACAAATCTCTTGATTTATTGGTGAGTAAGTAAATATTTGTAAAAATATAAAGGTATTCGTATAATGTGACAGCGGGAACATTAACGTGCCGTAATAAAATTCCTATTGCCAAAAAACAATGGGCAACGGTCCCGCCTCTGCACTAATTTGACAACGTTTGCCGCATCATAGCGTGTCGCACGCCACCGCTCGACAGCAGCCGCCCGAGCCCGCGTCGCGACCAAATCTATTACCTTCATGTTATGGATTTTGTTCTGAAAAGTCTCGCGCACGAAACACCGATGTCAAACACTATTTGCATATTCCATTAGTTACAAAGTTATATCTGTTATACGCTCGCGCAATTGCTTATTTATTATATTCACTTTCAGCAACTTTGTTGTGAAATGAATAGGAGTTTTAGCTGGAAAGGTTCATGAGACATATTATTATCTCATTATTATTGTAGTATACTAAACACTTTATGACAACTGAAAGGATGTAATGCGTTTTACTGAGAATGACTACTCGGAGTTAACGTGAATCAAACACGTCAATGTTTATGGATGAATAAACAGAGTCCAATCATATAAATCCGCATGAACTTCTAACCGCGTTTCCGAAGAATTTACGCAGAATAAATAAATACAAGTTATTCTCATTGCGAAGAAGGGAGCGACGCGTCGTATAAATTTATCCGCCCGTGGCCCACAACTCATCACAATAAAATCACGCGCGATGATTGTTAGAAAACGAATATAAGCGCAGCTTTTTCAATATGGAAGTACTGGTGTTAAACAAAATCAATTAAAGCTTTATAAATAAAAATAGTCTTGAAATATAATAACACGTGATAAGCGCGTGATGCTTTAAATAAATGAAAAACAAGAGTAAAACCAGAAATCATATAATCTCGAGCTGTCTCAATATGGCTAATGTTTAGTTCGAGCGAGTCCTTAGAACCGGCGAGACGCAGCAAAGAGAAGAGTTTGAACGCGATGGCGGCCGACGCGGATGTCGCCAGATTTAGCCCAGCAGCGCGACGCAGGACTCGGCGCGACGCCTAGACCGGCCCTCATGTTAGTGAAAGTCATTATATCTGCGCAACATCATAAATGAGGGTGTAAGACACTTATTTGTACTGATAAAACTTTGCCCCGATAAGCTACGATAGATTAAGAAATATTATAATAATGTGGTTCAGTATGCCCGAATTAGCTTATGACCGAATTTACAAAGAATTCTAAATTTTTTTGAGCATATATTTTAAGGTGTAAATTTTGTTATGGGATTCTTTAGGGACGCCTATGCTCAGCAATGAACTTCCTGTGTCGGAATTCTAAACTAAAAAATGACAACAGAAAATAGATAATTAAAATAGTCAATGTTAAATATCCTTGACACTAGCATTGACGACAAACAAGCTATAAATAGCATTAGCAAAAATGTTAAAACAACGGCGCTTACGGCTTTGAATAACAAAGTGAGTTTTTACAAGTATGTGACAACGCACGCGGGTTGTGGAATGTCGTTGTGGTGCAGACTGCACTGCACATTACAGACTGCACAATGCACGCTGCACGGCGCACACTGCACACTACTGCTCACTGCACGGTGCAGCTGAAAGGGTAGTCCTTGAACCCGGCGCGCGTGCGACTAGCGGGCCGGCCTTGTGACCTATTAGTGGCCTTGCAGATGTGGCCGCGCTGCGCGTGTCGTCTGCAGGTGCCTTAACGCAATTAACTTCATTCCTGTGTCACTCGCTATCTAATTACGTTTGTTTACTTTATACCCCAGTGACAGCTTCGGTTTTCGCTTAAACAGTTAACAGGGCTACATGAGAGAAAGTTATCAAAAATGCAATTTTGACAATAACTTTTTCTTAATGATTTCGATGTTTTCTAGTATGTTAAAGCGTGACTGGTGTGTATGCAAACAATTTTAGTCATAAGAATCTGCAATGAACGGTGTTCCCCAGATACAAATCCTGTTGCTAATGGTATGCGGTATAAATAAACTCACTCTAGATACTTTTCGTATTTGCATATCCGGTTGGTGGCAACCTTGCGTTTGTTAACAATTAATCGCAAGCAACGTTATCTGCTGTACGACCTTTTCTGTCATAATATTGTTATATAGGCACCTATCTTTATCTGTTTTGCTTTCTGTTTGCAATTTAAATGTGTTTTTATAATTCAAATTCATCTCGATTTTGATAAATAATTTATCGAAAATTATAAATGATGATAATAGCCATTGGTGTCATCGTCTAAGCATTACTGGATTTTACTTTGGGTTTAAGGTTATTTTTAAATCTGATGTAACTCGTGAAATATGCATATGTTTTAACAAAAATAATTTACTAAACACGACTAATGTTCTCTAATTTTAGGTAAAGTGCGTGTAGCGATGATCACATATTTTTACTGCCATTAAATCTGGTAATTACTTAGTTTTCAGGGCGCAAAATTCTGAATAGGAAAATACTTTAATGGAATAACTATTAAGATTTCACTGTTATGCAGCCTATGTTCGGTGTACGTATGTACATACATCCGGCGCCACTAAAGTAATAAGGCGATGAACTTGAAACATTCCATTATCTTTTTTTCATAAAGAACTCTTTATAAATGATAATCATGTTATGATTATCGATACACAGTGACACTTGACGATATGTAAACACAAACAACGTATGACGCGCGACTTCACTTGAAACTTTCAATAGATAGCGCGCGTGTCTGTCCGAAGGAGGCACAGGCTATGCTCTATGTATTTAAAATGACACCACAAACATATCCATGCCATTCGTAATGTAGGACTCTCATACTGACTAGATAGTCAATGCTGTGTTTAGACGGCAGATATAAAATTGTATCCGACCGTCGGCTGTGGTTCAAACAAGAAGTGTTTGCAAGAGATAGGAGTTATCGCCTGGGAACGTCAAACAGGCGGGCCCGTACCGCGTGCCACCGCCTCCCGACACTTGCACAACGCAATCACTGTACCCTCTACCCATGGAACCTAACGTCTGTTAATCAGGCCACCGATTACTTGCCAATACACTCAAAACTATTTTAACACCACTATAAAATTCTATTTATTACTCAAATAAACTCAATTCAGACTACCATTCTCTATTTTTTCTTTTGATGTTAGCATTTCGGTTTTGTTTCAAACAACAATAAACACAAATTATGTGGCGTGTGTATACTTTGTTGAGGTGTTTCCGAATATTGTTGTTTGTATATATTTTTTCGTGCCGAATTGAATTTTGGGACGATTTATGTGTACTATAAATAACTCCCTATTCAGAAACCGTAGCGATAAATCACTTTTCAAAACGGAACTCACTGCTCACGGATATCTTTGAAGAAATTCGGAAAAGAATTAGGTTTTATTTATAAGGTTACTTCACTTTTAATCATCATCAAAGTCATAAAGAATATAAATATTTTATCCTTAATTTGATAAGTTACAACTATTACAAAAAATAATAAAATATCAAAGAATAATATTTTGTCCTTTGATGCAGACCTTGAAATATCTTCGTGTCTACTATCTTTAGTGTCATTCATTCACAACTTTATACATTTGTCGTCTTTTTCTAATAATGTACAAAGGAAAAGAAACACATGAGTGAATTGAGTTAGAGATTATACTGGTAATAGCGCCGGACCGGTCGTGGAATGAATTTAACGAGAATCGGAACTAGCCGCTTGTTATGGCCAAATTTGTCATTCTGTCCGACGTACGCCTGGTGCCATATGAAGCCATAATTTGAACATTATCCCATACAAATGTTATACTTTTCTTCTATATACCCTAACACTCACCCAGTTGCGGGTACAAGAAATCTCTAAGAGGTAGCAAGATATACAGCAATGACTCACGTAAATCTTATAGGGACTATGACGTACCGTATTAAGAGCGGTGCAGGCGCCAAATTAATTGTAGGTTGCAGAAAGACTTGATCTTTACTAGTACTAACTGGAAAGCCCATCTAATAAGGTTGCACGAAATTTCTGATTTCTGGCCACTTTCCACAGTTCGATGTGACCCTCTGGGGATACCTATGCCTAATAATTTACCTCCTCTGTCTGAAGACGATGGTGATTTATTACATAATATCTCTGCCACTCGGTAATTTCATATTGAACGAGACATAATCCATTTCGATGTATGTTAATAAAGGTGTAAACTCGTGCAAAGTGGCATACTACGTATATGGCAGAACTAAATTTATCAATATTCTAAATATGTAATCGAATCGTAATGAAAACTCTTATTTATTTGTTGAAAAAGTTACAAACTCTTACGTGCTCTGTAAGTTAAGGCTCATTGCAGAGTTTATTGATTCAAAAGTCCCATCCTGATAATCTGGTGTCGTCAGACGGCATCGACGTTCCTCCGGCCGGAATTTAGTGTTGCCAACTTAATACATGCCCTAAATTTGTGGTAAAACATTTAAATAATGACTAATCACTAAACAATTATGATCCATAATGATTAATTTTCTGTTTCTTTTACCAATGTGTCATTATAACATTTAGATTTTGAAAAAAGTTCTTAAACTACCATACCAATTGCTGGATATAAAATCTTTTAAATATTTATTATGAACTTAGTAATAGACTACTATAATGCACTGTCTTTTTGCTTATTAGTAGCATATCGAAACGAACCATGACCTATGATGTTTTATGCCAACATGACGATAAGTGATAATCTTAATTGACATTTCCTCTTTACGCTCTTATAAATACAAGTCGTGTACTTATTAGATCAACATACATATTATCTTGGTATTAAATCTAAGCTTCGCATAGTATGTTACATTATACCACTTCATATGTAGATCGATTATCTCATAGGCCTTAATAGTTTTTTAAAATTCTTTCCGTCTCTAGACAGGTCCTCCCATTTTTATGAGTTTTTATATTAGAACACTCTGATAGAGTTGCCGAGACTAGAATTTGTACTAGGTACGTATGGCAAAATAATCTAAATAATGTGTAACATTTGATGGCTACAATAGTGTTTTACATTAACATAAGCATGTATGTTGGCACGCATATTTTGCACAAAATATGAACATTATTACATATGAATGTTATAAGTATGACACCAATATTAGAGTTTATTGGAGCGTTCGAACGTTGATCGGCAACACTGCTGGAATGCAACAATCGTACAGGTGCGGTGCGCGCACACCTGCCGCCTTGTTTGCCGGCCCAAGCGTGCGTACCGCGGTAATTCGCAGACCCGCTCTCCACGCATTACATACGATATCATCGCTTATTCAACACAAAGTAAACAGAATTACTTTTATTACGTTATAAAAAATGTTTTAGTGGGCCAATTGCGTGGAAAAATAATCGCGCAATGTTCCTGTTTTTTTAATTTGTTTAACGTTTGCAGTCATTGAAGAAACAGATAAAACCTGCGTTATTTCTCAGTGTTGGGTGCAGAATAGGCATGTTACAGGCAAACGGATAGAAAAGCTTTCTGTTAGAAAGTATTCTTAATTTACTGCTATTTCGAACTCTCTCCATTCCGTAGGAATCGTCGTATTGTAACTTTTAACTAATTCTTCTTCCATAATCAATGACATCTCTTATTAAGACAATTTTACTAATATTAAAATAAAAAAGTACATTCTGAATTTTGTATATCTATAATATCACATGTAGGTATACTAAATGTGTGGGCCACACATAAGTATAGTTGTCAATGTACGACTTGTCCCGATTCGAACATCTCGGCACCGTTATTCCTGGAGATGGGAATTTCCTTTTTGTTTTTGTTTCCAGCAAAACGAATGTCTTTTAAACAGAGTACGTACAGATTTCACACTTCATCAACAACCTAATATATATTTTATTCCAGGTTAAAATTCACTTCAAAGTAAATTGAGATAACTAATTAATTTTCATTGCTTGTAATCTTAACTCTTAAGCAGTTCATTTATAAAAACTTTTTTAAATAACAGATTATAATTTGTATTAAAAATGCAATCCAAACTTAAGGTAATTAAAAATAATTTATTCTAAAAGAATCAAAAAAAAAATGTGTGTGTGTATTAGTGTACACACGTAAGAAGTGAAACTTCTTTATGACATCATTTTTCGAAAAATGATCTACTATTTACAAATTTACAGAATTGGTAAAATAAAGCTAAATTAAATAAAGTTTAAGTTTAGGAGGGAGGAAATTTTTGAGGGAATTTGGGATTTCTATCGGGGCCAATTTGTAGCCCTCACCGAGACGGTTCCGAGGATACCAAGCTCGGTGGGTCCACGACCTTTATTGGCCGAGATAGGTTTAGGGGGGGTAAGGTAAAAATTTTAGGTGGGGGTAGGGGCGGGGGGGGGGGTTTAGGTTTCGTGGTGGGGCTATTGGGCACCTTAAAATATTTTTGGGTGGGGAAAGTTGTGGAGGGGGAATTCGGGAATTCTGTTGGGGCAGGATTGTAGCCCTCACCGAGCCGGTTCTAATGAACCCAGGGTCGATGGGTCTACGATGGATATTGGCGGAGATAGGAATAGGGGGGGTGAGGTAAAAATTTTAGGTGGGGGTAGGGGCGGGGGGGGGGTTAGGTTTCGTGGGGAGGCTATTGGGCACCTTCAAATATTTTTGGGTGGGGAAAGTTGTGGAGGGGGAATTCGGGAATTCTGTTGGGGCAGGATTGTAGCCCTCACCGAGCCGGTTCCAATGAACCCAAGGTCGGTGGGTCTACGATGGATAATACCGGAGATATGAGTAGGGGGGGTGAGGTAAAATTTTTAGGGTGGGGGTAAGCGGGGGGGGGGAGGGAGGTTTCGTGGGGAGGCTATTGGGCACTGTTTTGGATTTAGGGTGGGGGAAGGTCAGAAGGTAAGGGGGGTAAGGATCAAATTACAAAAAAGTGGGTGGGAAAATTTTGGGTGGGGCTTGGAAACGGTTGGGGGTGTGGCTTACTGAAGTGGGTACTAATTTACTAAATAAAAAAATATGGCGCGTAACGGAAGAATGTGACGCGTAACGAAAAAATTTTTCCAACCCCGATAAAGAAGTTTCACTTCAATAAAAATATTTTAGGAAATCTACAATCATGACTATTAAAAATATATCACACTTTCACATCACACTGCAAAAGAGCTTTGGGCAGTCAACCATTCATTTTACCGCATTAAAAGGTTCAACAACGCGCAATATTCTTGAATGTCGATTAATACCAAATGACAGTAATTGACGAATCAAAATGAAGCCTATGGTAGCTGTAATGGAGTGGTTATTGGCCTGGTCCGTATATAAATAGGTAGTAGTCACTAGTCATTATCAATATATTAATATGCAACACATATAAGATGACGTATTATTTTTTTGTTTATGCCGAGAAGACCTTTATTGGCATGTTACCGACAAATGAATACAATATGCTGTTATATCGTTAGATAAATAAAAAATAAATGTATATGTACACATTTTGATTACATCATGTAAATCTGGAATAACAATACGATTTCCAATATTCAGTGACATCTACCGTTATGTGAGACCTTCCAAAAAGACTGCAATACAATGCCTAAATTATTATCAATCGTATATGGTTGTTGTACAGTTAATATACAAACAAACAGTACGAATTAAACAAATGTGGGACGCAAATCATAATCCATTCGGCGCGTATAATAGCGAGCTTGCGGTATATATTGCAGAGATGAGCCGCTATGGCGGAGGCGGGCAAACTCAGACGACCCATATACAACGCCTTTGTGGAGTGCTGACCGGATATGAGCCGAGCCACGTCATCCGATGACCCACACACACATAATATGACAAATCAATCTTCGAAATATGTAGGCCGAACTTCGCCACTGGCGCTATGACACAGTTCTATCTTTTGGGATGTGTCAGACAATGGATTTGCATGAAATTGTACGTGTGCAATGATTCGTATGCCAATTAGCTACTAATTTGTTTTGAGTGTCTAATTAATGACAAGACGATTAATACTAGGCGATTAATTGGAGACTAGTTCATACGAAACTCGTCACTATACCTTATGAAATTGTGTTATTGTTTTGAGGAAAATAACCATTTAAGATTTAATATCACAAAATACTACTCTCTAGTCTAGCTACAAAATTATAAAAAAAATAAGTTATTGGTACGTCTATACAAACGCTACGAAACCAAGCCAATTTCTTTTTTGTACTTACTACTTACACGTATATGCCCCCGTCATTCATTTTTAAAACGAATGACAATTGTGTTAGTAGAATTTAAAATCAATAACAACTCAAAGTACCAACAAGTCTTAGTATAAGATTTAGAAAAAAAAGTTGATTTCTATTGACGTCAAATATTAACATCCAATCGACATTATGAACGCTTTTGGCCTTATTGCCTATTTTAAAACAAATATTTCGTGAAATTCGATGCAGAAAATTGTGAATTAACGGTTACATTCGGACGCAACGCACAAAAAAATGGAGATACCAGTTCAAAATCTAAACTAAGTATGACGTTTAATTATACGCTTAAAGACAATCTTTAAACAAATTCTTTCTTTGGCGGACTACTTCAAACGAAACGACGTTCATCTCTCTGCGGCGAATAATCGCCACCGAACAGGGCTGTGCTAGCTCGCTTTAATATATTATCAGCGACCAATAAAACGGATCAAAGCGTCAGTAAATCTGACTTTAATAATCCCCCAAATAATTGAAACATTTCTAAAATAGATTAATAGGTGACTTTTTTTAAACAATGATCGGTTAACCGTCACAAAGTATGTCATGCTTGCGGAAATTCTATAAAAATATTCAAATATGTTTCCACGTAGAGTTTATCAAAATGAACCACGCAATTTTGGTATTCATTAATTACATTTAGGTTCATTAAATCTAAATTACAAAATATCTTATTATGTTATATTCATGGAAAGGTACAACGAAATTTCATTGTAGTTGTAGAATAACAAAGTTATTAAACTTGGCAAACACGGGTGCAATGAATGTTGTTATGCTTCGCGCTGTGGCCGTTTAAGGCGAGTTGGCAGCCCTGCGAGCATTGTGAATCCGACTCGGAAACCGCAAGCATTCCTGCCGCTTAACTCCTTAAGGTGTATCTAGACGGAGCAATTCGTGGTCTACTTGCGGTACTCGTTTTCTTTTAACTTATCGAAATATAAATGTATGCTCAAACGGTTTTATTGATCGATTACCCATCACATTATGAAAAAAATATTCGCTGTATAGAGTAGAGTAGATTTAGGGCTTTTATGCACAGACGAAAGACCCGGCTGTTACGAAAAATAATAAATTTTAATAATAGAATAGGTTTTTATGTGTGCTAGTTATGCATAGTTAAGCAGTGACCGGCGCCGGCGCCCGCGGCGTGAGAATCGCATTTATCGACAACCCGACCGTGACAAGTCTCCATCCACTCAGGAACTCGCTCGCAAAAAACTGTCACGGGAATGTCCAAATCGATTTCCAATGACTGCGATCGTTGCAACACTCAAATTATTCCAAACAAAACTCCACTTGGGCATTATCGATATTCGATGAAAAAGGTGTAAAAAAGTTGAGAGGCTAATGCTGTGCGGTGAGGCGAAATGCAGTGTCGGTGAATTTGAAGCGAGTATAATAAGGTCGGCGGTGGTGGCGCCTGCATGATGCGCGGCGCGGCGGTAGTGTTGCGCCGGCACTTAAGTTAGGGTTAAGGTGATTAAAAGTGGCTGAGTGGCGCGTGCCCCGGGGCTACTCGCCGCCGCCGCCCGCCAGCCGCCCGCCAGCCCGCGCGTATATCACATTCCAATATAAATTAGTTTTCGACGCGGACGCCGCCGTATGTGCCGAAAAACTCTCGCCGTAACCCAAAACAAAAGCTACTACATACCCTATTTAATATTTGAAAGAAATTTATCGAACTCTTGACCAATTATTTATTATTATCACTGGTTACGTTTCACAAATAAATTCCCGTAGTAATAAACTATCACCAAAAAAACTATCCACTCCATTAAGTAAAATCGTAATTTGCCCAAAAAAAAGAAATAACTTAAATAATTGAATTTGAAACGTCTTTGATGTTTACTTTTTATATTTATAAATACAACGAATTGCTCTCTATTACAATACAAAAGCATGTAATAAAAACACCTGAATACGAGTGTGCATTTCGCAGGGATCATTAATTTGGTCGCATTCGAATTTACGATTGGTAATTGAGGAGTGCATTTCAAGTGGCCGCCGCGCCGCTTGCGGTCGCTGCGCCAGCCAAGCGGTGGAGCGGCCGGCGCACGCGATGCGTCGCTTTTAGTATTTAGCGAAAGGCCCTGCTGAAACTGAGCGCAATTTCTCAGTTTCGCCCGCGGCCATCGCCAAATTACAACATACGTGCCGTCGGCGTAATTGCGAGCGCTTGGGACGCGTGTGGGAACACCGACCGATTTATTAAGATTTAATCGCGCCCAATTAAAATACGCACTTTATTATTACAGAACACAAAAACCGTATGTAAATTATTGGCCGAGTTACGATCATTGTGGCACGAGTGCCGCCGCCCGCCGCTACGGCAGCTACGAGACGTAGCGCGTAGTGCGCGATAAGCTCCACACAAAAAAAACACTAGGTTTTCAGTCGACATAGTTGAAGTATTCGTTGTGTTGGACAAAAAGAGTTATAGGTGGAATTGTGTAAGATAGTTTTTGTTGTGGTTGTATATTACGGGTCGGGTGTATAGGTATCAGAGGTACAAGGTTTGTGTAAGTAAAGAGTGAGATCGCGACGATATCGACTTCCCACGATTGCGCGGACCTCCCCGGCGCGCATACATTACCACAGCACGCATTGTCGTCTGCGCTGCGAGGCCGCCGCGCGCCGCCACACGCCGCCCCGTGCCGCGCTCTGTGCCCACACGCACGGCCGCTAGCCCTCGCACTGTACTCTCTACTCAGTGCTTTGTACCGTCTCTACTTGATTAACATTCAACATTAATTTTACTGCAAGACTTTTCGGACACGCCTGGGTATATTAGCATCACCATCAACGATTGCGATTTCTCATTTCAAAACGATAATTAACTAATTGTTTAAAACCCAAAAAATGATGTCCAGAAGCACAAACCACGATCTGCGTAATTGATATTATTTAGCCGGGGTCTGGTATAGTCCGTGAATGCAAAGACCCAGCAGGAACACGTAAAGCACCCTGTATGTGCACCCAACAATGTGAGCATTGTGCTTTCTATCCAAACAAGGTTAATGGAAACGGTCAACACCTCGGTCTTTATTAGTGTTGATGGTAGAAGAGGAACGCGGGGCGCATCCCGATTGCTCCAAAATCAGTATTAGCATGTTAATGAAGGGGCGTGCCTGCGTTCCGGCGCGCTTGCCGCGTGCGGTACCACACAAATCACGTCTCCTGTCTCCCACGCGGCACCTCCGCGCCTCCCTAGCGACCGTGATACATGCGCTTTTTAATAACCAATTACCTACACCATATATTTTAAGCATCACCCTATAAATCGATCGATATTCTTGACAAAGTAGTGACCTTTAACGCTTTAAATCGATTGAAAGCTTTTTAAAGCATGTTTTAGCGTAGAATATGAAGCGAGATCCTACGAATATTGTAAGGAATAAAGCATTAGTTAGAGCTGACCTTAAAACACAACGCATCTTTAAAACTACTTTAAGTGTGTTTAAAAATGTAAGCGATATTAATCTAAACGTGAAGGATGATCAATAATCGGTGCGGCGTTAGAACGAAGCAGGAGCAGGTATGGTAGCTGAATTAACATAGTAACGAAGGGGCGTGTCGACCGGTAACTCACGCCCCGCACAAAATAAATAATTTTACCTCGGGAATGCGGCCGGATAATGAACCACGGAATGCCGACCAGCGTCCCAGAGATTTGAGATTCAAACGCGATGACAACCTTTATGAGAGATTCTTCTTTATGAAGTGTTTCCAATAAGTTTTTGTACAAATCGCTGGGTCTAAGTTATGGTGATTTGTGTAATATTTTATTTGTTTGTTCATTGTCATGTGTGTATTTTTATCCTTAACATTTTAAGGATAAAAATACACACATGACATACCTTTGGAGTTCGGAGCTATTTAAATACAGTATTGCAATATGATAAATAATGATTTCAGACGTTTTTACCACAGTATTTTTTATTCTACAAATTAATTAAATAAGCAAGCACTTATACAAAAATCAAAACACGTTCGTACTGCCCCAAATAGAAAAAATCAAATTGTTAAAGCTCTCGCGCGCTCGCTCCATACAATGTGTGTTTTTGCGGGCGCGACCTTAATCCTTATAAAGATTAAAGTCAAGATCCTCGGACGTCCTTTGAACCTTGGAGCAATCCATATCATCCTCTAATTTACACTTGCCGGCCAATTAAGTACTCGAATAAAAAACGTACAGGATTTGTTTTACATACCTACTCATTTGATGAAGAATTTTAAGTGGATCAAATTATAATTTGGTGTGTGCGAGATTGGTGTCGGTGGGTAAAGGACGAAGTATCATATGAAACTTTTATATACATACAATAAAAATTACATCGGAAAACAGATGTTGCGCTGATCTGTGGAAAAATAAATAGAGCCTAGTTAAGTAGACCTCCAAATAAAGTAAAAGGCGTTTATGTATTTCACCTCAAATTAAATATTAAGACCTTCAAGTCAGTACTTATTGAGCCCGCTATCTAAGAAGCGTTTAAGTATTGGGGCATAAGGGAATGGAATAAAGGCTGATATGAATGTGTGCCGTGTGGCTGATGTAGTGAGCTGCGCGAGGGTCGTGCGTGCGGTGGGTGGCATCGACATTTGTCACTGCTGGCGAGGAGCTACATAGTAACTGAGCACACTAACAGGAACCACAGGGCAGTTGTGGATTCTGCGCTTTACGTTGTTCAGTTGTGTTCTGACTGAAGTAATTATTATACTCTTAAAAATGACACTATTTAAAACGTTCTAATGAGACAAGTATTATACGTCGGAAATATCTGTGCACCTGGCTAATTGACGTCATTGGAACATAGGGTCACCAAACTCACAATATAGAGGTTAAAAAAACTGAATGACAATAATTTAATACCAAAAAAATATTTCGCATCCATCTCAAAATGTTTTTAGTGTAAAGAAAATAGTGGATATATTCTAGCTAGGTCCACATATATTTCCGACAGGTTATAGATAAAACTATCTTGAAAGTAACACATTACGACAAACAATTAGTCATAATTGAAAGGTACTGCTTAAAATATTATAGTAATATATTGTACAGTGTTTTTCATGTGTGTCTCTATGCATCGCAATTTTTCTTCACAAATAAATTATTTAAATTATCATAATATTACGATTATTAAGAATCAAGTAACCGAAACATAATACCTAAATTTACACCTAAAAAATACTAACGGCCTTATTCATAGACAATTTTATCACCTATTTTAGTAATCGAATGTTAAATTGTCTTCTTCCCTGAAACTGAACTCAAAGTCATTCGAAAGGGACAAAATATTCGATAACTAAAATGGGTTTTAAATCTGTCTATCAGTGGCGAAGGGTTCTTACAAGCCGATTCCTAACAGCACGCCTTATAATTTAAAGGAAATTATTAATTATTTACATTTTTTTAAACAAGTTATATGAAGAAAATAATCAAATAATAAACAATATTAAAATAAATATAAACAATAAACAAATGTTATTCGATATTAATAAACAAAATATTATCGATCAATTAATAACATAACGACAAACGCATTGCGCGATGTTCAACGTAAGTACATGCATACGAAACACGCGGCCGCCTAGATCCCGATGACGTCACGTCAGGCTACAAGGACACAGCACGAGTTCCCGTTGCTCTCGCGCTCATTTCCAACGCATTATTTGCCATCTCTGTTACACGTTTGTTGCTCAGAACTGCATGCAAAATTGCACCTTAAAATTTGTAGCTTTTAAGGTCTAAATTTATTTGTAGAAATACGACGGTATTCGCTTGTGAATATGCCGGTGGGCCTACGGCTTATAAAGTAATTTGCCAGTTCGCGCCTCTTTTATTTCGTGTTTATAATTAGAAAATATTATTTACTACTGTGTTGTTTCAGTGTATATGTATAATGCGGTGTCTATTTTTAGGTTTGTATATAATAAGTGGGTAATTTATGAAATTTTACTGGTTTCGAAGTGCAAACAGATCTATCTATTTAGAAAAACTTTAATGATGAATGAAACTTGATAATGTCGTATGTATCGTTTTATCTCATGAATTGCATTATTAAGAGGTAATTTTAAAAATGCTGCATTTACGTAATTAAAAAACGCACTGGAAATTATATTAAATTTGATAATACATTTAAGTACCAGAGAAAGAACGGCAACTGACAAGTTTTAATTATTTAATAAATATTGTAATGCCGTATTTTTGTTAGCGTTGATTCAAAATAGGACATACAAACATAACCCACGCCTGCATCCCATGAGGGTTGCCAGATTCGATAGATCTCCAGTTAGCTCTATACTGGCATAGTTACTTTCGTCCACTTACATCAATCTCTTCATCTTTTTTTTATATATAAGGAACGTTTGAAATTTTATTGTCGATCAATTTCAAAACAGGGTAATGTTGTCTTTTGCATAGAATCGAAATTTACTTTAAAAACGTTAAAAAAAGCACCTAACGGGCACAGTGCTATTCCGTGCAAGTGTTGTATAAAATATAGTAAGTATTACTAAGCAAATATGTCGCTCAATATCTTACGTACATAACGGAGTAAAAATATAAGTATGAGTACTTGTTAATTTAATAAAACTAGTCACCAGAAGTATCGGCTTCCCTTTTGAAAAAAGTCACCCTTCGCCACTGCTGTCTATCAATAATGCCGTAACAGTAAAAAACAATACAATACCTTCTTAATGGACTTACGTGCATACATTAGTGTCTCTACCAAGACAGTTGAATTCAGATGTTTTTATGCCGTATCCACATTTCATAGATGTGAGATTGAAAATGGAGCTCGCGGTGGCCACTATCGCGGCGAGAATCGAGTACTCTATGCAAATGCAGTTTTTGCCAGCGACCAATTGAGCTGCACAGCCGAACCATCTCCGCTGGGTGGCCGAGCCCGCGCGCATTCCGGCACAAATTGAACAAATATACAATAGAAAATAAACACTTACTCCGATATTACTGCGCTGTTGCGAATATTTTGTTTACCGCAAGTTTATTCCGCTGTGGGCCGTGTTTTGCGACAAAGGCTCTACTATTTTGAGTTTTCGAACGATTTGGATTTACGCTCTCGTGAATTAAGAATCAGGGAAGGGTTTTTTTACAGTTCAAGTTAGATTTATAAAGATTCTATACTGTTGGTATTGTCTTACAGGACTCAAAACAGACAATACGCATTGTTATTCACTATCTGTTTTCCAAAACAAGCAATTTAACCACAATCGTAGATTTACGCGAAATTACACAAAGTGTTTATTATAATTACATCTATGCACTGTTCACACTTTGACATGTTACTTGCGTAACAAACCTCTACATAGCAAAAAACCTCTTTAAACTTATTAATGTTGAAATGTAATGAAAATTAATTAATATTCTTGATTGAAGACCTCCTGTATCGCAAACGCATTATGAAGAGGATGCGTCGTATATTATGCATATATTCATACACAAAATGATTGTTCTATATGTACAATAAATGTCACTAATTGTATAGAGGCACAACAAAACAGCTCCACCCAGCAATAACGAGTTTACATATTATAATATTCAAAATTGCTCTCAACGACTGAGTCATCCACACTCGGGACCATATATTCAATTTTCCTTAATATACAGTTCCACTGCGAAGAATAAATAATTTTATATTGATGAAACGAAAATTGGTTCGACACAATTTATTATTAAGTTTTATGTTTGTGTAGGGATGATTAAGTATGTATAAATTTTTAAAATATTCCAGTGTGTATCGCAATATATGTATTGGTTCTGTATGACCATATTTGTTCAGAGGTAGAGTTTCTCTGTAGCCAAGTACCACCATATGAATGGCCTTAGCCAAAAATGACGCTGATTGAAAAAGAAACAATTTTGATGTTGTTTATCATTCTGTATACCTAAGTACTTACGTCTACTCCGATTTCTTCAAAACATTCCTATTAATCTCGATAAGTTGAAAATGCATCTACGATCCTCAGGAATGCTGGATGTTTGATAGAAAGAAGGTATAACGCATGCGGCTAGCACTCTGATCAAGCCGATACAAAATAAATATGTAAGAAATCGTTTCAGTGAGAGCGAACATTAAGTGAATATTTTTTGCGTGCTCTGTGCGACACGACGATAAATTAGATGCGTTGAAATGTTTGTGTTGTGGCGTGGCGGGCGCTGTCGCCGACGCCGCACGCGCATACATTAGCGCACAATGCCGCGGGGGGCGCCCATTGTGTCCTCGCCCTCACAACACACGACACCACACACAACACCGTCTCATCCCGTGCTCCTGATGAGCCAACCTACAATTATAACATAAATCGCCCCGCGAGTGTTGTAATTCAATAAGCTATCCCAAGTGATTGGTAATAAAATTGAGCTGGTGGTTGTAATTAAAAGTAGTATAATCGTGCTGATCTAAACTTGATGTGATTGTTTTTGTCATATTTATTACTAACTATAATGTATTAAGATTATAATAAAGCTTTTAGTGTTTATTTTGCCATATACGGAAAAGTAACAATAAACAAACCCTATTATTTTTTTGATATGTTGTATATAAATGTGTTTTAATTATCAAATGAATATACAAACATATCTTATCTGAACAATGCCCTCAACATTAATTTTCGATTAAAATACTTTTTATACAACCTCCAGTTGGTCGCATGTTAATGCGTCTGTGACAATGAGTTTATGGATGGCGGCGCTAGCACAATAATTTAGTTTCGGTAGTGCTATGCCGACTAATGAGCAAATAATTGTGCGGCAGGTGCAGCGCAGACCGAGGGCTGCACGCTATGCGCACACGCCAAACGCACCGCCAACGCCGCCGAAACACAACTGTTACCACATATTATAACAATTACTTTCATGTACTGATCTTCAGTCAGAGCAGTCTTTTGTTTAATGGTTTTTGAAACTGCGTTCTTGATTTGCGTAGTGCTAGTTCAAATACTATATTTGGTATAATATACTTATTTTTGTATAAATATATTTAATGCTATTATGATGATTGATAGCAAAGTGGATGTCAATAGTCGCTATCTAATCCTTTAGGATACAGGGGTTATGTATGCTGATTACCGTGGTTTCCGCACTGATCTTATATGTTATGTTCAAGTTGATTCATAAAACAACCTAATAAAAATGAAGGCTACATTGAATCTATTGATTTAATCAACGAAATTGCGATACAATTCGTCCGGCTAGGTAAAAAATATAATTGCCCACTATGTTACCTCTTCCTGTTTAGCAGCGTAAAAAACACTCAGCTTGTTGCAACACTTGTATGTATTCAAGACGTATCGATTGACGGCGGCCTTTCCAAATGCATGAGCAAATAACAGCTGCTTGATGAACCTGTACTGAATTGGTATGCACTATCCACTTTCATTTTTCAGGTTTACTGTATATACATTTTGACATGATATTATTCAAATATTTTTACATGATAAATAAAGAATACTTTTTAACATCGGATTTCAATAGGTATACAATTATCCTACTTTTTAACATTTTTTTCCTTAACAATTGTTTTAAGTGATTAATGATATGATATATTACCATTGATGAATAACAAACCATTGGCGCCTTGCTTAATTTCTTAAACCAATACCAAAATCATATTTAAATATATTGACAGTCATAGTAAATTCAGTTCAATTTGATACTTTGGTCCTAATTTTGGTCGTCATTAATTTGAGCATTGTGTAGATGCATAGGTCCATTTACATAGCCCCTCAACAAGCTGTTACAGCAAAAGAAACTGTTTTTTATGGACCACCTGGCTCGCCACCCGCGCCATCCTCACACACAAAAAGCCCGAGAAAAAACGTCATAATATTTGAATATTATTATAAAAAACAATTAAGGGTGCCGCACGTCACCTGTCGCGGGCACGAGATACGCATTTGCATAGAGAAACCTATTTTTAAGGCCGCTGACATAGAGTTAGAGCGAGCGTGTAGGAAAGTACTCGGAAGTAGGCTATACCCGTCTATTTGCAAAATTTTATAATTTTCGGCGTAAGTCAGTTTTATGGTGAAATGCCAGAAAAGATTATAAAAAAAACATCAAAACGTGTCTTAAAGTTTAAAAAAAAACGATGAAAATATTGCTTCTAGACATTTTGTGTTATGTAGAGGCCGTCCGAGACGTTTACATTATATTTTAAGTTCCAGCCCCCATCAATATATGAAATGAAAGCTTAAAAGCTTAAACAGTAATTCTAAAATAGAATATTACTGCATTCTCTATCAATAACATTTGTTTTTAATCAACTATTCGCTTTTCTTTGCCGATCGTGCCATCACCCTTACGAAGATTTGACGACACTTTATATTTTTTACAAAACACCTTTTTGTCACAGACAACACACGGTCTATCTGCGGACTCATTGCGATTTTATCTATCAAATAAAAGTTTCTTTGTTATATCACTTTCATTTTTGTTTGTAGATCGTTTTAAACGACCGATACAGATGTTCTTGTAAGTAATCAGATTATTTTTAAGAGGCTTCTGTCGTGTGCTTCAGGTTGTTGGTGATAATGATACTATGCAACGTAATGTAACCTTTTGGTTTACAGCGTAAATAGATAAAAAAAATATAGTATAGATTTGTATAAAATCCGATAAATGTTATTGGAGAAAAACAGGCACATAAAAATGCTTAAGAACTATAACCAGACATACTGATAAATTTTTCGAGTACGATATCTTATACAACCGAAGAAAAATAAATTGAATAAAAAGTCTGCATGGAGTCTATAGCCCATTCCATGGCTATGAAATACCTTGTACAATAGATACTTATGTTGTTCAATTACAATAAACTGATGAATACACATAAACATGAAGTTTAAATAATGGAACGGCACAAACAAACCAACACGCACATTAACACGTTATTGTCTTTTCTAAATCGGCTAATCATCGAGTTGTCAGAGTGAATGTAAACGCCTGGCCATTGTCGGCCGAACAATCTCATGTTATGGATGCCCCCTCGCTGACTAACTCAGAACTAGACGAACCCATTCATTTGTCATTTGTTTTGTATATGTATTGTTTAGATGGAGAAATGTCGCGCCAAGTTGAATGAGAATGAATCAACCGTTTTTATAAACTGAGCAAATCTAATGTACTTATAATAATTAACAGGTAAAGACTATTATCTAAAACATTTCATGTTATAGTTCATCAGGAATAAGGTTATAGTCAGGGTATATCAAATGATTAAATTATATCCTACTTATATTGTAAATGCGAAAGTTTATGTGTTTACTTGTTCACGCCGTAACGCTTGACCAATCCTGACATAAATTACTTTATATCCCAATAAAATAAAGTGTTTCCATGGGATATGCAAGGAATTCAAACTCAAAGGGATGGTATAGAATATACTCTATCCTCGATAGAGTATAAGTCATGGACGGCACAGGACGGGATGTAACGGGACGACGCAATGGGAAACGCAGTGAAGAGGACAGCATGCGTTGAGTTTAAATATAAATAGTTAGTAGAAATAATATGCTTCCGATGTGGACTGGGCTCAAAAAGTATCAGCACCCGGGCGAAGCTTGGCTGGACCCCTAATGGTTAATAAAAATCAAGCCTAATCCATGCAAAGTACCTAAAGTTTCCACGAAGATAAGAGTATATTAAATCAATAAAGATAGAAAATAAATTTGAAAGAGCATGAAACAGGTAAAATTTTCTAGTTTTATAGATTGAGCGTTTAATATGATATGCGCACGAGTTGCATAACGTACATAAAAAATAGTTTCCTTAAGCTGCACTGTAACCGCCGCGCGCGCCGCAAATTCCGCGGTTTGCCACTGAAAATTATGCCGCAACTTTAAAAACATCATAAAAAGTCCCTGCTCCAATATTCAATTTACAACTTTATAAGTATAAAACTAAAAGCTATAATGCATCAGCTGTGGTGTAATGGAGGCGTTATTATACGATATTTAGGGATAAGCAGGTGCGGCGGCCGCTTTGAAATCTGTGATGACCACCGATCTGCGCACTGATACAAATTGCCTCGTTATATACTTACTCAGTCGTTTGATATCGCCTATACCACCGAGCGGCCAAATTACGTATCGGTGCGTTTGTTTATCGTACCCAATTGTATAGCAACCTTCAATTTTGATCGAAGATAGCAACGCGTATTGACGTGATTTTGTTGATCCAACAATGACGTAGGTATACTCACAAATACAACGAAATGTTTATGAAAAAAAGAATTATGTGTCTGGCAATATGAGCGTGGTTGGAATTACGTGGTTACAAAATGTTATATAAATAATTCTATGGAAAAACTAATTATGCTTAAAGGTCAGACGAAAAAATACATGAGAGCTTAATTTTATTAGTCCTTTCTTGTTAGTGTATTAAAAAAATTGCCTTTTCACCGAGCTAATTAAAAACAAATGCATATTTACATATTAAAGTCAGAACATGTGGCTAAAGAAATTAAATCACGTGTCCATTCAACGTAAAAACTTATTATCTATTTCTAGTACGTACGTCATACAATCAACACTAATATATTCAAACGCTATCGAGGTTGATCTACAGCACACAATTGCTGAGTTGTTCATAATTTATGATAAGGTAAATTAACAGGTCTTATAACACGAAAATCGTTTAGCAGACGTTGACATAGCGTCGCGTCGCCCCGAGCACCGCGTCACGCGAGCCTCGCCGACCATCCAACACATACAGTCGATAAACTATCGTCCTATACATATAATTTCAAATTATTTATAGTTATTTTTTATTTGTTCTCTTACAGCTTTTGCTTAAGGTCGACATTACAATTGATGCTATAACTCCTTCTGTTAAAATCTCTAGCGCAAAATTGTACGTGGTTTTACAAATGTTTAGTCTCGTTGAAATTCATAATATAACCATTTCGTTATGAATTCAAACAATTCTACTTTTGGTAAAGAATAAAATTAATTTAAATTATGATTGCCTCTTTTAAGTTTGTTAGTTGTTGGAATTTCTCAGTAAATTATTATTAAAGTAACGAATGCTATTTCGCTTGTTACATACCACATTTGTTTAAAGGAGAAGTGCAATGATGTTATAAATAAATAAGTATAGACCAATGCCGGCTTTTTTTCATAAAATAAATTTGATCTAATTGAAAAGCTCGAATAAAAAATATAGAAAGTTGGTGCATTGCAAACAGATAAGACAATTAGTTATTCTATTGTCTGTGAATGTGACAGGTTTTTTAGTTTTTTGTTGAAATTTAAATTCTAAACCTGATTCTATAAATATCAACTTCCTTTGCAATAATTTTTTAATGGTTATAATAAAGTATAGAGCGATTTGGTGCAGGTTAAGTTAAAGGTGATGCCACATTATGGAAATTAGAGTGATGGCTAGCGCGTGTGGATGGTGCATTGTGGCCGGTAGCGCGCCGGCCACTGCCGCAGGCGCTCGTGCCATTCTCGTTCCAATTTCGAATGCAAATTTTGTTTTTCCAAAACAGATCGATCGCACAACAAGACGGCCTAAAGAAGGCTTATTAGCGATAACCAAAACTTTGAATTACGAATGTGGATATTCATTTTACAGAAGTGTTGCATTACTTTTAGCTTATCACATTGTTTTTCACAACATGTATGCTGTAAATATAATAGGTATAATTGTTTAAAATATTGTTACCATAAAATTGAAATTCACATGGAATTCAAAAATATGTTCACAGTTCAATAAAATCATTGACGTAGTTTTTTAAATCATTGAATAAAATCATTCATTTCACAAACACAGATAATATATGGTATGCAGACTGGCTACTTATGCCACTTTACGCCGCGCCTTTTCTTATCCATAGATGTGATATCTGATAGAGGGAAACGCTGTGACCTGTGGGTATTATATTTAGCTTATCGATGTATTTATATTAACAAAATATTGGTTTAAAATAAGTAAATTTAAAATAGTAACGCAATTTTATTACTTTAAGATAATTTACATCTCTTTTCCTTGTTAACCTTCTGTAAGTATCGATAGCTGTGGTATTGGCAACTTTAAAAGTCCACATACTTGTATCCAAAACATGACCGCTTTTGACCGCTTGCGTGTTTGGAACATTGCACTGGCCGATACCCTAAGGATATTATTCGGCGAACTTCCCCTTTCAAAGATTACCTCGATAAAACGAGCAAGAAGTATAATAAGTGCTGATTGGGGAGGTTTCAACACAAATAACAACATAAACTACGCACAAATGTTACTTTCCTTTTAGGGGTTCTCTACTAGATGTCATTTGCCCTTTGAAATGATTTATTTTATCACCGAAATTGTCTCGAAGCTGTTACTTGAGTAACGTGAGTCAATGACCCCTACGGGACCTACCTTTATAGCGTGGCTAACCAAAACACGTGTAGAATTGAAGTGTCTAAAAAATTATGAACTTAAAAATGTACGTAGTTAACGAGTGCTCGAAATACTTCAAATCATTTCAGTCGCTCAAAATTACTTACACGCATTTAAGCCCTATCATGCTACCTAATCAAAAGTTTTGGGTGAATTGTTGCGAGGCAAATTATTCAAACTATTCCACGACTAATTTAGGGACTTACATAACTTTTGTTAAAACTATTCGCTATTTCGAACGTGCGTATAAACTATAACAATGGTAATTACTGAAATATTACCCAAATAGGTATTAAGTTTAGCGCTACGTTTCCATTCGGCTGTAAAGTAGGCTAATGTATAGCTAATGGCCTCTAGAGAAGCTAACGAAACGTACACCCCGCCAGGCAATAAAATAATTGAGTCCAACCCGTAGGTCACGCACCCTACAACCCCCTATTAAACGGACTCGTAAATAATTTCCGACCCTGTAATTTAATACTAAAAGGTTTGTATTGTTGGTTTAAAAATTTTACGTGAAATTCATTTAATATTTTAATCTACCTACTGCTTAACATAATATTAAATATGGTAATTTAAATAGAAGCAAGTATTAGGAAAGATTTGAGCGATACTGTGCTTGTAGCAAGTTCACTGAGGGTTTGTCGTCTATTTGTACTCAACGTTAATTACTTTTTTACTTTGTTTTTTTATATATATATATATATATAAATCAAAGCTACATTAAGTGGGTAAGAATTACATAGCTTTTACTTTATTAAACACGGAAGCATAATTAATTTCACGAGCATAGAATACTAAATGGTCTACGTTCAAGAGTAATGCAAAAGCCACAGCTTTTATACTGTTGCCAACTCCAAATATCTGTCACTGAAATGACTTTATTTTTAAATAATCCAGTTCATATTTCACGCATTTCATGTATCCAAACACAGCGCCTGTCTCGCCGAAATAAAGACATTCATCACCGTCGGTAAATGCATCGCGAAGTGCTGCGAGTACGTTGCCAGACGTTTTTTCATACGCGACATGAGCAGCGGTCATTATTCACTACATAAAGCGCTGCAGTTTTTTTCAGCCCGAGTTCACTATACGTTAGCCACGTGCTATCTCTATCTATTTTTTAGTCATTACTACGGGTGTAACGTGGTGTAATTTGTATGAATCACCTTCGAGTATGCATAATGATTCACTTGTCTTCGCACTGCGATCGCACAGGTGCCGTGAGATTGTTTCTCAGAGTTGCGTAACAAGGGTATGTGATGATGCATGAAGCGCCGGCGTTAGACACCACGCGTCTAAGAAACATAATTTATTGACGCCAGATCTAGGACAATTATGTATTTCTATCCGGGGCAGTTATAATCTCATGCATTCTTATCATATTATGAAGCTATGCTTTAGTGTATTCGAATTTGTCTCCAGATTGCGATAACCGTGCACAATAGTGAAAAACCCGTCATAGTTAGCCGTATAAGTGTGTCAGGTTCCGTGTTCCATGTATATAGTGTGTATAATGTCCGGTTTTGAGCATGCCGACATACTTGTATCATGAGTGTGGGCCTAGTGTAGTGTAATCCAGGTGAAGCATCATTCGTAGGAATACCTACCTTTTTTAGACTCCATTGCATTTATCATCAGACACATAATGCCGAATTTTATGCCAATATAAGAAAAGAAAAATTAAAACAAGTTTCGTTAGTCCCGTAATTAAGTTGTACTCGTATATACGTCACGTCACTCAGCTTAATTTCCACAACAAGCCTAAAGCTTTAAGTACCAAATTTTAAGTTGGTACATAAAGTAACGTACACGAACTTTGATATAGTCACATTTCACAATACACACCAATAAATTCCCCCGCAGAAATAATGACAAGATACCAAATGCTTATAATGGAAAACCGATATCCAAAATTTGGTTTTATTATGTAGATCCTGTATCATACATATCTACATGTATAGTTACGATATATATACAATGCTACTAGATATAAAAATATACCATATGGCCACCTAGTACATACTAACTATGTATAGATTGCAAGAGCACGGACGCGCCGATACCCTTAATAATTACCGTTTCCAGATTGACTGGACTAAATTAGGGATCGTTTACTTTCCAAATCGTTGTAATTACCGCCTTCACCGTCCGCATTACATGTGCTGGTACGAGTAATATCGATCACGAGTCGATACGGCAGGCCAAATTTGTCGGCGCTACTAAATCACGACACAAAAGCGCCGCCTGATCTAAATCGATTTGTCCAAATTATGTGAGCGGCCCGTTGCTATCCTCTTTAAATATTGACCGCTTCTGAGGAACACCTGTGCATTCGCCAATACCGCCGGGGCTATTAAATGTAAGACTAAATTTTGTTAGACAACGAAAAATAATATTACCGACCACAAAAACATGTGAATAAGAACTTTAATATTGTCACATGTCTATACTAATAACAATTTAATTAACTATAATTTGTTGTAACGCATGGTGAATTTAACATTAGTGTCATGTTAATCAATATCTATTAATATTTATAAAGTAGTAAGCTTTTAACCATCAATGTCGTTTCCTTCCTGACTAGGGGAAACTGTCTGAGGGGAGCAAGGTGGTTCCCGTTTGTATCAGCCGGAATGACTGGCTGTTTTGAGTAGATTAACAAATTTCTGATAATACCCCGGGTTGCGCTCCCGGTGCGCCATATGTCGGGGTCGTTACCTAATGTTGCAATCGCTTACCTGCATTCATACCGCATGGTAACATTGTTAAAATATTACGTGTTGATGGTATATGATACGATGTAATATTTTACGCGGCTTAATAATTAGTAAATGTCGATATTAAATTATACCTAACATTGGGTATAAACGGCAACCAAACTTTAATGTCAAAGCCTGCTTCTAGTATTTACCTACTTAATGAAAGCCTACCGCCACAAGTGTGCCATATACTCGTAACTGTCATGAAAAATATAGTTAACGATGCTGTTCAAAAATAATCCAAATATTTATTTACCTACTTATTTACGACTATAGTTTTTTACAACTAATGAAACCCCAGGATGGTTCATGGTCATAATGTTTATAGCACGCATTAACTATTTATATCTTTTCACAATCGTAACGAGGTCCCCAGCCCACTAGTTCTATATACGAAAATTAGGAGTTAGGTGTTAAACACATTACAAAAGCCACCTCGCCAAATGGTGTTCTTAATGGGCAACGATTTGTACCGGCGCCATCTTGCGAATAAATATTGGTCGAATTAGCGGCCCCCTGGCGTCCACCTGCCATTGTTGCTAATAATGCTAATAGCCCATGTGTTGATGTATTAAAAAAAACGTTAATAAAGCGTGAAATGTCATTATATCAGGGATCAAAGATGTGCCGAACCATCTGTTTATTTTTTTTATGGTTATGTTTGCTTGGTAGCCAATTACGTGCCCTATGGTTTAACGTACACTTTTAAGTTGAACATTAGCGTTAGGTACTAATGGTAATAATTGTAATGCCAATAATTACTTACTACCTAAAATATATTATGTTTAATATAAAATCCCAAAATATTTTATAGGCTAGTGCCAATCTTTTAATAAGATTGACTTTTAAACGGGATCATAATCCTCATAGTATCGTAAAATTTTACCGAACTTTACATTTTCTTATTGTTAATTACTTCTTTGTGTTAAGAATAAATTGAACGTAGCTAAAACATCTGTTTCGGATTATTACAGATAGTATTTAGAAACACGGCGAACAGGTGTGCAAAGATAATAGCAAAACAATGACAATCCGAAATTACTACGGGTACGTGAGAAAAGTAGAAAATATCCTTTGTAATTGGGTAGTTAGGAAACTATCCGCCACATCTGGCGTCTTTATTGTGCTGTATAGAATTCCCCTAATTTACTACCATTGTTTTGCAAAGCTGCGTACTTACCTCATCGGTAACTGTACCGAAAAAGTAATGTTAATAATTGATTAGGTAAACGTAACACACAATTACGAGTATGTATTAGATTGAAATAGTGTTTTTTTTTTGTATCAGCTCATAATACGTCCCACTGCTGGGCACGGGCCACGGGCCTACTCTACAATGGAGAGAATCGATTGAGAGTGATTTTGAATATGTTTCTAGTTTTTTTATTAGGTATATGCCGAATTATTGATATCGTACAATTACTGTTTAGATAAAAGATAAATAAACGGATATTATTTATTTACCTTTATTTTATTTCTAAAGTTCAAACATTTGTTTTGTATTTACTAACAATTGAGTCAAAGTTTATGTCGGTATATGTAGAATTTCCGTTTACATGTAAAACATAGATTTATTTTCTAAATTAGTAAAATAATTAAATTCACATTTAAATAACAATTATTTCTAGTTATAATCGATTGAGATTTGGTAAGGGATTAGACGGACGAGACGGCTGCCAACATGTTCACGGTGGTTTTACGGACCCCTCTGATTTTTCGGAGTCATGTGTGTTTTAATAAATAAATAAATAAATAAATCACCCAACAGTCACACACATAGTCCCGACCCCACATTAAGATCAATTAAGTCTTGTGTCGCAGGTATCAGAACTACGAGAGACTTTTCGGTCTCACAAACACCCAGACCCGAAAGAAATATTTGTGGGCCGCACAAACATTTCTCTCGGTGCGGGGATCGAACCCGCGACCCCTCGTTTCACAGCCGGCGTCTAACCAACTGCGCCACGGAGGCTGTCAAATAGTCAATCCACGCACACTATAAGGGTGAAGGAAAACATCGTGAGTAAACCTGCATACCATAGCGATTCGGAAGAATTTCTAGGGTATGTTAAAGTTCGCTTGGTATTGTTGATCGAAGACTGATACGGATACAGAGATTTTAATGGTATAAGTATTTCCTCATGTTTATATTCTTTCTCCGACATAAGTTTGAGAAAATATTTAGTATTACGTTGTATATTAGCCTCTATTCTTCCAAATATTAAGCCTATATATATTATATTACTTTTCATTCCTCTACAATTGGGAGTTTAGGCCTAAAGACACTGACCCTGCAGGGTTTGGTGGGCTTTACATACCTATGAAATTCTTGTTCAGTACCTGTACCTACTCTCAGGTGCACAAGTTGCTGCTCATGGTGTTTTCATTAGTCAATGTCACCAACTACCAGGAATACACATGTATCTACGACAAGTCAAAGATTTGTGCCTTGGAGTCAAACCTTCGATCACGAATTAAGCCTAGCTCGTTAACTATTACGGGACGGATCATTATGACATTGTCTTTTAAAAAAAAAACTTTAAATCGTTATCAAGTATGTTTTTTTAAACATCAATCAATCAATCATGTATCAATGCGAAGTACATATTTATTAATTAAATATTTTATAATTGCGCACTTTCTATAAGTCTAAAAGTATATCAAAAGATGACTTAGCAAGACAAAAAATATTAATCCTAAAAAAACACCCTAATACAACTAAAATTAATTCTAAAATTAAAATGGTAATAAATATACTTTAGACTTGTTTACTAGATAAGCGCTACTCCAAACCTAAAAAAATAGTTTTGTCTGGAGTGGAAAACTAGAAATCAATCATCATTTCAGTCGGAAACGGAACCACCCACTCGAACAATGATCAAGTCAGCCACCATTCCTGCCCTAGCGGCAAAAAAAGCGTCTCTTTATTCGACAACTCGACGAAAATGAATGTCGGACGCATGAACCGAATGTCGGGCGAGAAACAAAACGTAACGTCAGTCTGTGGGTAGCGCTCGAGGGAGAAGTGTGTATCGTCGCGTTCTCCGCGCACAGCTGATCGCGCTCGCGTCTTTACTAACGATATTAAAAATTTTGACAAATTCAACACATCTACCTCAAACATTTAAAACATGGTGATTCTAAGTATGTTTTAAATATATTTAATACATTGTATGGACTATATAAGTTATTTGCAGTGATAGTTTAATACTTCAATATAACGATGGGTAAGTCAGCAATTTCTGTTTTTCCTGGTTTTCATTCGTGTTTAACCAAGAGTTATTGTGTTATAATTTATTGCAAAGTATTTTGAAGCGTCATAAGCCGATAAATACTTGTTTAAAATAAATATTTTTCATTATATGAGAGGTTATGTTTACAAAACTGCAAAACAAAAATATGCCATTTGAGTTCACTGATAATTCACATAAAAGATGAAAGAACAAAGAAGAAACATATTCATATTGTTTAAATTAGGAATCTGTAAGGGTCAAATCACAAATTGTTATCTGCGATCTGCGGCATTCCAGCCGGCGTTAATTTAGAATGCCTAGGTCCAAATAATACCTACCTACTTTATACGTACGTGATTGATTTTAATTGACAGTTCCATTTGATTAGCACATGAGCCGACTGATGTATAGGTCTCGGCACGAGCTTCAACATAAAAACTATGGGCATACTGTTTATTTTCCTATAGTATTTTTTGCCTTCTAATAGGTAGGTAAATCATTTTATAGTTCTTAAAATATAAATTTCATAATACAAATCCGACTATGAGAAATAAAACAATTTGACCATATACAATTTGGGAGCAGACATCGTAGGTGGTAGAAACCTGCCTACACGTGGGCGAGACTTTTGCAATAATATTTATTGTTTTTGTTCTAGACTATTTAAAATAATTGTCTCTAGTCATTTTTTATTGCGCGAGTTTCATTTAGTTTTATAGCTTGATTGCTTGCCATAACTACAAATAATAAAAATTAATCAAACTAGGTAGGTGCATTTCAATTTCTGTGGTGTCAAAGAAGCATTCAGTTTAATGTAACTTAATAATAAATAAGTCATGATCTGAAATTATTTTTCTATGCGATATTAGTACCTACTCCGAATTAGAATAGAAATCAATGTTAACTACATATTTAAAAGGCGGCATAAATCAGTTATGATTTAAAAAATGTGTACGCAATAAACATTGCAGACCGTTCCATTATATGCATAATTAGAATTCATTTCACCTGCCCGGTACTCACGAGCACGCGCGTAATCGCCTGGGAAGCAATCTAATTTGGATTTATGCTCTATTTTTATTCAAATTAAATTGTTTTAAAACAGTAATAACTTAATAATGTAACTTAACAATTCACCGTTTAATTAAGCATACCTAAACATTTGCACGCTAAAATAGGTATTACATTTTTTGTTAGTCTTATATTGCTAGTTTTTTGTTTCTACGTTGTAAAACTAAGCAATTTACTTATATTATAAGGAACAAAATATATCTAGGTAAGTACTACTTACATATGAAATGCAAGGTCTTGAGTAAAATTAATAGCACGGAATCAATAACGGTTAGCAAAAATCGTAACTTGCGCAATCCAGTTATAACATTTTCACACGCGATTTTTAACTACTTTTTATTAGATAAAGATTAATCACGAACTTTTGGCAGCCTAAATAATCCAGTTACTCATTACAATCCATATGTTACGCGCTCGTAATCCCCACCGGCTTGACTCATTGTCAGATTTCATCATTTCATTTACATAGTTGACTGGAGTCGTCTCATGAAGCTTTGTATGATAGATCAATATGTTGTGCAAGGACATTGTCATGCGGCGAATTTCATAACAAATTAAATTGTTACGATCGATATCTGATCAATATAATATTAATCATAGACCAGTGAGATTATCACAATACAGTTTCATCGATAACTTGTAGTGACATGTCGCGACTGGCAGCCAGAATATTACGCCGCATCGCATTCCCAAGGGCGTTCTGTACGTGAATTGAAATGTATGAATTGAATTAAATATTAACGTATACTTTATTATAAATATCGGCACGCAAACTAATGGGGCTAACGATATGCTTCAAGTTATGCTGCAACCGCGGCTTACAGATAACTTCACACGTAAATGCATGCATACAAGCCATACGATATTGCTAAACTGATTTATAAACAAACTATACTGAGCACCTACTAGTGTTAATATTTGGATAGTCTGGTACTAAAGTTCCCTACATACCAACATTAAATATAATTAATTGAATTGCAATAAAATTAAACGGAGCTTAAGAATATAAAACAACTCACCAAATTATAATCAATGCTTATTAATTCCAAAAGCTCATATCTAAATTGTGTTGCTTCTATTTTGTCTATATTCTAAGTTCTAACATTCTTCTCTAGAGTCTAGAGTCTAGAACTCTAGACTATTACTATTTTGTAGCCATACCGTAACTTCAGGTAAACTGCAACCAAATCCCTTCATTTTTGCATGTCCATATTTTGATTTGAATAAATACGGCAATGCTATTAGTCTTTTGTTAGTGTACAATCCAAACGTGTGCAAGTTAATTCCACACACGGTCAAGCATGCTTTCACATCGACATCAAACGTATGCACTGTGCACGTTTGAACGATCATGTGCTTGTCAACCATTTAAGTTTTAACCAAGTTACAAGTATGAGCTTAATAATACATACTTGAGACTTTCAGTAAATAATCTATTATACTTAGCGATTTGGGCGTTTTTTTTTTACTAATACATTTTACCATTTAATTAGCGGTGTATAAAATGAGTATCTCGAATCAAACTTTTTCTTGGTAGCGGTGTTTACAATATTAAACCGATATTCGAATATATGAATCGTATTAGCTTCGGAAAAGTTGATATAAATAGTGAAAATAATTTATAAAAAAGAAAATACGCGAAATATTACCTCTGCCAAACATCTACATAATATTATTTATACCAGTCTTGTTGCATGGGTCATCTACATTTATCAGCCCTCCGTAATCCAAGACCATAAAATATAGCAATGCATAAAAAAATTGCTGTCAACTATATGTTAAACATGATTAGTATTGTGTACTGTGGATGCCGTGGAGGTATTTCCAAAGCCGCCTAGCCGGAAGTCCAGCAGGAAATCGCGGCGGTCCGGCGGCGACACGCGGTGGCCTGCGATACTCACGGATTTATAGACAATTTGTTGACTATCGATGTATTGTTGATACGGATACTAGACAGGATTTTGTGTTAATACGGGCTCCCGTATCGATTAATCATAATTTTTATTTAGGATTCATATGTAGTAATAATTTTACAACTAAGATACGCTAATCATTTTTCCATACCATTTCACCCATACAGCATTGTCATCAATACGTTTATTTTACCCGCCTATAGTTGCAGCAAGCTCGGTCTTGTAAGTAGGTAACATAAATAGCGCTGGTTACTTATATTAAACGTTGCATTCACATTCCATAATAGATACATCAACTTCCCGCTTGCAAAATGATAGGTGTACTTTCACGGCTTTGTAATAATGGAAAGAGAATATGTACAAGAGATTAGAACATAATGGTGCGGAGGTGGATGCGTGGGAACGCTCCCAGAGTTCACGTGCTGCCGCCGGCCGCGACTACTCCAGCCACGCACCAAAACACATTCATATGCAGCTTACAGTACTTACACAAAGCCGCGCCGACAACGCGCCAATTCTTTTCCGCTAATTATCTAGAAAGCACCCACGGTGGCTCAATTTAGATCCTATCTCTCCATAATGCTCGCTTTATTGTTATTTCTAGCTTCCTTGCGGACACTAAGCGCATTTACAGCATCGGTTCCGTCATGACTGATGGCCGAACATCCTACAACCTTATAACTTTGTATTGTTAGATTAAAGTTATTTATTCAAGTCACACAAATATACATATTTATAAGGTCCATATTGAATAATACGAGTGAATGAACTTTATAAGAAAATCAATTATGCTTCCATTCATAAAGCCACGGCGATTCTATGCACGTGTAGGTGTACGTAAGTCGCCGAATAATTCTGCATCCATATTTTGTAATTGATTGCAATATTACTCACTATATAAATAACGACAATTCAACTGCGGAAATCAGAATGCTTTTACGGCAGTATAATTTTGACAAGTTTTTACTAAGTTGAAGGCTATTTTGCGAACCCAGACCATTAATATGTAAATGTAATGAAACAAGACAACTATAAAAGCTAGAGTAGTTACTCATCGATATCACATTTATTATCACGGAAATCCTCTAGAAAAGCTATACGGTAATCTTCTGGGTCTTTAATTCTATTGGTAAATAAATTATTAAAAGCCCAAAATTAAACCTTTTGCTTGACAAACGGACATGGCAGCAAGCGGCAAGCTATTGTAGTATAGGATAGGGTCGGCGGCGGCGCGGCGCGTCCGGCCTGGCGTGTGCGTAGTGACGCGTGCGGCGTGCGCGGACGGCAATAGCGCCTAGTTAGTGGTTCCGGATACGTATCGGACGTGTCGGATGTCGGCGTGAGTCAGCCGGCGCCCACGCCGCGCCCACCGACCTCCTACACCCTGCAGACAACTCTACACCCAGGGAACTCGTGCTCCTTCACTACTTAATCACATTTGTGCATGATACGTCATAATGTCGATTATGTACGAAGCTACATTCACTTAATTTAGGAAAGTTTGGCCGCATCTCAGGCTCTGCCTTACTTTGTAATAATTTTGGGACTAGGAAAAAAAATATTCATTGATTTTGACATTTTATTTCTTACACATAATTTTCTTAATTAGATGTTAAACAATAAACATTAAACTGGTTAAATTGGACGAACTACAAGGAATACATTGGTCCAAAACAAATATTGATTGATAAGCATACCTACATCACTCATTGAGGTCCTTTTGTTTTATTTTGTATATGTATAATAACAAAATAAAACCGTTTCTGAGTAAAAGAAACCTAATGTTTACATGTTCGGTCATTGTCCGCTGCACATGAAACATAACAAAAAATTGCAACTACCTCAGCGGCAACAACTGCATAGATTTCATTTTCACACTAGATGTGGCAGCGGCGCTTAATTCATTATAATATTTAATGCTATAACTCACTAATTAAATTGGTGAAGTGATACTTCCTTACATCATTTTAACTGTTAACCTCTTCGCGTGTGAAAAACAACCGTTAAAAACTCGGGCATTAAATAAAATATGAATCAGATACTACTAAGACCGCAACGGACACACAAATTATGCGAGTTAAGTCATCCATTAAAGTTCACAAACAAAATGAATGTGTGAAAAGTTACATTTCTATGCAGGGAACGTATCAATGCGCAGAAACAAGAAGCTATAAGAGAAAGTGTCGCTATCACAGTTTACTATGAAAGGAATGCGATACAATTATAGAACAATGACTAAGATCAACATAAATTTTCCCGCGATCGGAACCGATCGCATTGGTCATTTTAATGAAGCATTATGTTTCGGCGTAAATATCTCACGGGGCGAGGCGCGTTGATTAATTCAGCATGACAACAGTGAACGACACCGCGACAATAAGAATATACAAACACAAGCAATGTCTTCTAAATTAACACGGACGTTGTTGCCGGGACAGATTTAGCTGTGTCTGCGGCGCGTCTAGGCTATTTGTATTTTGGCATTGGACATTTCGCAGTCTCGTGGGAAACGGAGTTGAACGACTGCGGAGACAATGCGGTTCTGTGCTATCTCGACCAGTCGTTCACCGCGCACCACCGCCCACCCGCGCCGCCACCGCCTCGCGACCTTACCACTCACCATCGCCGCAACCACTTGCCACTTGACACTAGCCTGCCGCTTACCTACGGCATACTGCATACCATACATCCGACGGTGAGCGGAGCCCCTCGCGCGCTGAAATTCATCATCTCGTGATTCGTATGGTTCTCGATAATTCATTCATTCTCCGCATAACTTATGGTGAACCGCGCGAAATGTCTAATAGTCTCGTACTCTATGAATGATGGTCTACGCAAAACAATTTAAATTGTATAATTTAGTCTGAAATTTGGATACCTGAGTATTTAGCAATGTTGACCCACGTATTAGTATTCTATACAAGGCTCTGGACACTTCATGTAGGAATCTGCATCTGCTTACGTATCTCGACTGTAGTCAAACAGACGCCGTCGATTAAAAGCTTTAGTTCATTTAATCTACATTTTCATTGAACTTTAATGTTAAAAAATTTATACGCGCAGAAAGCTCTAAAAGTATTTATTTAAGTACTGAAAACTGAATCGAGGTTCCCTATTTGCCTACAACCGGATTATGTCCATACATCTCAGGACGTAAATGTAAGGCCTGTTGGTCATATTCGGTGTTTGAAAAGAAGGCATGTGTCTCAAGGGCAGTGTCGGGGTTGGTGGTGGCGGCGCGGGGTCGATATGCGCTGGACGCGCGCCAGCCGCCGCCGCCGCCACACATAAATACACCCTCGCGCGAGTAAAGAGGAAGCTCTACCACCCAGCCAACTTACTATTAATCACATTCGCAAACTATCTTACATGTAGTCTACATAAATCATTTCCATAGACATCTTTTTTTTCTGTAATTTACTTCAATGTATTGGTTTACAATAAAGAATATTGTTTTGTATTGTATTGTATCATTTATCAGTTTTTTTTTTCTCTATTAAACAATTTTACAAGGAAATACTGCGGTCATAAAAACATGTCAATATCAGTAGAAAAAATGATGTACTGAATCGTGCATGTCGTTAATACGATGAGGCATTCTTAAATGAAATATATTTGTTTAGAAAAACTTAGTAGACCTACAAAAAAGAAATTGTTACAAATATCGGTTATTTTGTGGAATTCGTCTCATATTGTGATGACAAGCATTATTAAAATAATGTTTTACATTAAAAGTAATGGGATTTTTGTTTAATAATAGTTTATTTAAGCGAAATACGAACTTTAAGTCTGTACCTTAACAAAATTACCACGTCAAAGAATTAACTGACTACCGCTGGACGGCGGCGCAGCGCGGCGGCGCGGCTGGACGAGGGAAACACTCGTGTTTTATTGTGTTCCCGGAACTGATTCCACGCATTATTCACTAAATACAAATTGGAAAATACGCACTATTCTGAAATTTTTTTGGTCACGAAAAATCTAATGTAAAAGTTTTAATTATCATGGATAATGCAACTAAGAAGTCAATTGACTCAGAAATGTGCTCTCCTAAATGCAATATACGCAAGATATATTATTATTGTTTCTAGAAAGTCTGGCACCAATGTAAAGCAATAAAATTTAAAATAAAACAATCCGCCACTCAGTGTTCTATTTTCTAGACAAAAAAAAAACGATTTTCATCCTACCCACTTTCTATTTTCCGGAGTTTCCACAGAGGAAATTGTTATATTCGGCGTGCGATCTGTAATGTAGTGTAATGTGGTGCAAAGCCGCGATATAAATATGTTCAAACGTAAATGTTAGTTTTGTTTTGTTACAGATGAGTGGAAAACGCACGCGCAGCTATAGGTGTGCGGTACATCAACGGGACCGAGAGATAAGTTCCGAAAACGACTTTCATCTTCTTCTAGAGGATCCCACGTTATTCGCCAGGTAAAAACAATTTATAACAACCCCCCTTTTATATAATATCCAAACAAAAAGGTTTTATGTATCTTGAAACTTGTGATGTGTCTTCCATCTTCCGGTAACATTGATCTGTAAACAACATCAGATCCTAAATTTTAGTTAAATGTAGCAAAAATGTAATATCAAAATTTAAGTGTAACAAAATTTTCTAGTGTACAATACTGTGAATTTAAAATAGATTATTGATTGTCGTAATATATTTTTAATGTTCAATTGTCGTGTCACACTGACATGTGGTGTGCTTTCGTACAATAAAATCGTTAATAAATTGTCTTTATAAAGGCCAAGAATACAGTGAAACCGCGTTAATTGATTGCTCGCGTATGACGTGGATTTAAAATAGAAGTACGTAATACCTCCAATCGATTTGGATTATAACCAATTTACCATTGCCAGCAAAGACTCTATTGAACTTATTCTCATTTTGTAAAGTCCCATAGCTGTTTAGAACTAATGCAATAAAAATATTCACTGATAGAAGTATTCAGTGATAAAATAGTCAATTTTTATAATGCCAATAGTGATAATCCAGTCAATACATCACAATGAAAGCTTGCGAAGGATTGTTGTGGAAACAACCGATGTTTCGGCAATATGTAATAAGTCAATGGTGTTAATTACAGGATGGTGCACCTAGTAGCGATGGAGATGCTCCCGGAGGAGCGGGACCGCAAGTACTACCAGGAGCGGTACACGTGCTGTCCACCGCCCTTCTTTATCATCTGCGTCACATTACTAGAGGTAGGCATTTCACAACTATCTATCCAATACATCATAATACAACACTTACTAAATCCTAAAAGACTATGAAAGAAGATAGCGAAATAATGTTAATGTTAGGTAGTTTAAATTTATGTTTCCATGGTACATCCATAACTAAGGATATTATGTTTGATTTTCATTTTTCACGTCGATCTTTACTTGTGCAGTGTTATGTTCATACAATGTATATGGCATATTATCACAAAAAAAGCATTGTCATCATCACTTTCTACGCGTCTAGTACCGCTTGAATGCCCGCTCCAGTTACTACGGTTAATTAAAATTTGTAATAGCGGATTTCACATCCGTGCAAACAAGCGGTTTACGTGAATCACGGCAATCGGTGCGTCCGCGCACGCTGCATGCTCAGTGCCCACACTCCATACACCACACACGCGGCTCGTCCTCGCGCCGGCGCCGGCTCGCGCTCGTCACAATATGTCGGCTCCCCGCGAGCCGCGAGCGCGGTTACCGAGCGACCGCTGCGCGCGCCGCTTACGCACGCCAGCTTTCTTACTAACGGTTTTCCCTCAATGAATAATGCACTAAAACGTCATTAATTGCGCAAACTATTCACTATTCATTGTGATTTTATTTCAAAACCGCAACAATACCACAAAAACAATGTTGGGAAGCCTGCATAATATACTTTATAATAATACTTAATACATTTATTTATTAAACACAACGAGAAATAAAAGAAAAAAATAACAACAGAATGGTAAAACAAAGAGAAAAACACAATATTCTTATTTTAAGTATTTACTGATATGCCCAAACTAGACAAAGCCTGTATCCTGTAATACTTCATTAAGTATATCATTGCAGCCAATACAGAATTATTATTGGTAGGATAAATGGCTAATCAAAATGGTTTTTCCAGTTGGGCGTGTTCGCGTGGTACGCGTGGGGATCAGGTGGAATGGCGGCGGCGGCGGGCCCCGTGCCGGTGGACTCGCCGCTCGTGTACAGACCCGACCGCCGCCGCGAGCTGTGGCGCTTCCTCACCTACAGCGTGGTGCACGCGGGCTGGCTGCACCTCGCCTTCAACCTGCTCGTGCAGCTAGCCGTGAGTACCCATCTTATCTCTTTGCTGTTGTCATATTTGCATCGGCACTAAGTACCGAGATGCTCAATATCGTTCTGTTGGTCAGGTGGGGCTGCCGCTGGAGATGGTGCACGGCGCGCTGCGCTGCGCGGCGGTGTACCTGGCGGGCGTGCTGGGCGGCTCGCTGGCGGCGTCGGTGCTGGACCCCGACGTGTGCCTGGCGGGCGCGTCGGGCGGAGTGTACGCGCTGCTGGCCGCGCACCTCGCCAACGCTCTGCTCAACTTTCACGCCATGCGCTACGGCGCCGTGCGGCTCGTGGCCGCGCTCGCAGTCGCCTCCTGCGACGTCGGCTTCGCCGTGCACGCCAGATATACCAAGGTATGCCATAGTACTTGTATACATCCTCAACTGATTTGACTTTGTCCTTCCATTTGACGTTGTAAACGACGAAGCGCTTGTAGTAACGGAGCTGTGTTGTGGCGCAGGAGGTGCCGCCGGTGTCGTACGCGGCGCACGTGGCGGGCGCGCTGGCGGGGCTGACGATCGGGCTGCTGGTGCTGAAGCACGCGCAGCAGCGGCTGTGGGAGCGGCTGCTGTGGTGGGCGGCGCTGGGCGCGTACGCGGCGTGCACGCTGTTCGCCGTGCTGTACAACATCTTCAGCGGGCCCGTGGACGAGCTGCACTACATGCCGCCCGACCCGCCGCCCGACGCCGGCTTCTGACCGCCCGTCCAGCCTCACCATCCGACCGCTTAGTTTTAGGCTTTCGACGTGTAAAGTTGATCCGACCGTTTCGCCCACACGGCTGTCGAGGATTCGACGCCTCCGATTTTATTTAAACGAGGTCGCTTGTAGTCTACTGTACACGTCATAAATGCTGTTCGTTATGTTTTGTTTGCGAGTCAAACATGTTTACGTTGAAGCCTAAACCTCTAAGTTTACGGAAACGGTGCGTCCCAACCACAAAACGCCTAGTCAATTTCCTTAGTGTGATTCGCTATAAGTAGTAATTAAATTGGGGAGGTCTGTAAGTGGCCGAATACGAGATTGGTGCCTGTTTCTAAGGCATAATGTTTACAATTTTGTAAGATGTTCGTACGAGAACTTGTCCATGTTATATTGTTCAATATATCGCGGCCTCCTCGCTACACTTTAATTGTTAAGTAGTCTTAATTGTATTGAATAGGTGAACTATTTTTGTACCTACTGTCAGCGTCCGTAGTGTATAGGATGAAGGCGTTACCGCGACACAACCGCAGTAGTGTTCCCGCGCGGACCGGGCGGCGTCATTGCACGCAGTATATTATGTACTCTATTCAATATTCATTAATCATTAACCAGCTTCTAAACCCGAGCCACTGAGTATGGTCACGTCGCCCGGCGTAGTTGTGCCCGACACACCAAAGATTAGACATAAAATGGCGTCCATGCACGAAAGATACAAAACCTTCCCACTGTTTCAAATGTTATCGAATCTCATTTTATAGGATTTTAATGTTTGCTCAGAACAAAATAAATAAGCCTCAATCATTGATTTTGTCTGATTGTTATATAAGTGTAAATTGCTCAATTGCATTGATTATTTTAATCAGTAATGATTATGCTCAAAAGTGAGTTTTTACTTTTTTATTTTATGGGATCAATTGATTGCTATTTTAATTATATTAATTTGTGTAATGTGAATTCGTCCATTTCCACTAGAATCATTCGCATTTTATCTATTTACTAAAATGGAACTGTAACCGGTGTTTCTTACTACTTACTAGTAGGTATAGTTTTATTAATAATGTGCCTGATTCCTATTATTGTAAATTTGATTGTATACTTTAATTCTAATCAAATGTCTCAAAACGACTGAACTTGTATAAATTATTGCCGAGTGTTTTTCGTTTAATTTATTTTAAAATTGTTTTAAGTGTGAATCGAGATAATTATAATTATGTGATTATATATGATTGAAAATAAGAATATAATTAAAAATTTGGAAAGCTATTGGAGTTTTTGATCATTAAAGAGAGTACTTGTGGACTACAACAAAACATTTATTTATAACAAACAAGCACATACATAATTATTACCCATTCAACACAACTTATAACAAAAAATATAACAACCTTACATAACAAATATACAATCTATTACATTAATTGACAGCTTACTAAGTAAACACGCCATTTGGTATGGTTTTGCAGCACACTGGAAACTTCTGCTTTCATAGATCTCTTGAGGCAGATTTGGTAACAAATAATACGGTTCAGTACTTGTGTCATTAAGTGGACTAAAAGTAGGTCCTGAACAAGCGGACAGTGGCGCGAACCCAGAGCGGAGTTTCTCTCTTCTGTAGCTGTGCGCTACACTCTGAAGCGTGGGCGTGCAACATCAACGACTCTTGGCGAAGTCTTTCCTATAAACGAAGAACATTGGTTTGTAGTATGTATAAAACGGCATTAAAGAAAGTGAATGAAATCGATCAATTTGCCTTGCTAAACTGAATACTTGGGTTTAGTTATTGGGTAGAGTGCGTGGCGCAATCTGTAGCTGGAATCACGGTGATAACGAAAGTGCAATACGTGTTACATTGAATGTGTTAGCTTTATGTATTTGGTCTTACTTGCAAGTCTGGTGACACAGTGAAAATCATTGCTTGTGCTTCAAGATCACGTCTGACCGAGCGCTCTCCCAAATTCGCTGAACCAACTATAGTCGCCCATGGCACACCACTTCCTGGTGGATAATACCTTAAAGAGAAATATAATACAAAAAATTGTCTTAAAAGTTGTTTGATTGATTTGATTTCTAGATCTTTACCATAAACCTTTGGCATGAAAAGTCCATCCAGGACGCTCATATTCCATCATCCTTATTCTGCTTGTTTGATTAGAATCAACAACTCTTTGCCAAAATCTATAACAAAGAATTAATATTTTTGAAGATATCTGTCCTAGATAAGACCTAGTAAATATTGGTCATATTTCAGTAAAACATATCTTGTACTCACTTACTAGCTATTAGTGAATATGCATGAGGTATACCACCAGCAGGTCCAGCAGCACCAAGGAATCCATTTGCCTAAATAATAAAAAATATTATTGAGTCCACTTTGCATTTATATCCAAAATTCTTTGAATTATGTTAATATTTATAACAAACTAAAATTAATATTAAACTCTCAGTTCTTAAAATGTGAAATACTCAGAATTCATGTGCATTTCCTGCCATAAAAAAGTTAATAATATATTTTACAAATACATCAAAAGTAGTACCTACTCAATCTCTAGACAGATATAGATAATATAAATCGTTCTTAACTTACATTGGGATGAGCCATTAGTAAACTAATGTTGGCCTTGCATTCCTTCAACAAAGTCTCTGCATACTGATTGGTGAGGTTAAAGTAGCCTGTAGCTAATTGCAAATATGAGTTTTTGGGAGCTGTCTGAAGTAATTTTCTAGTAACCATCTCATCTTGAGTTATGTTGAATTCTCCCATTTGTATTAAAGGGAATATCCAAGTATCTTCTTTATTGCCTGCAATTATAATTTTAAAAGTAAGTACCAAACATGGATGTATATATCAACAAATGTGTATACAGACTACAGGCAGAAATAATATCAAAATGGGTAATCAGTTAATTACTATTTTCTTAAGATTTAATATCTTGGGTTGAGATGTCAACTACACCAGTAAGAAATATACTATGGGTAAGAAAAAAATGTTACAGATATTTACATACCACCACTGCTACTTGATAACATTTTCTGTGTCTGTCTGTGTTTCCATTTGTCAATATGAGTAGTTATATTTTTGTTGAGGTCTTGGATCATCTGTGTCTTGTCATGTTTGGTATTAATTATGTCATTTCCCAGGCATTCTTTACTGTAATTGCTAACCTCATCTGAAAGATTTCAAAATTTCATAACTGTATATGTTAAAGATGTTACCTAAAACATCTAATACAAATTTATTATTACAATAAGAATTTTACAATATAAGATATAATAATAAGGTAGCCGGTAAGTATATTTTTTAATTAATAAGTTTCAGAAGTACCTAACTTCATTAAGTAGATTTTCAAAAGCAAAGCAAATAAAAATATTTTAACAAAGCATCATTAATTTATTATGAGAATCTTTTTGCCGCACAAAAGCTTAAACAAAAATAAATTATAAGCAACTTACTCAGCCATCATACCTATGATTTCACTATAAAAATTTGCTAGATCTGCATCATGTATTTCAATGTATCGGTCTTGTCTCTGTTGAAAGTAATCATTGGAACAGTTTGCGCCACTGAGCAGGACAGAATCATCTGCTATGTACAACTTCATATGCTGGAGTCCCACTAACTCATTGTACCGAGACGGAAGGACTTTCGACCACACACCTTGCAGTCGTGGGGTTTGGTATAAACTTATTCTACATTGTTCCGAGGCGTCATCTATAAGTCCCTGAAGCAGGGTTACTGAGTTTTCTATACCTCGCGTCCCTCTTTGATTGTCTAGCAGAACACTCAGCCTCAAATCATTTTTACTCAACACATTAACCTTAGTAACCTCTAAAAGTCGCTTTTCTAAATTTCCTGTGCCAATATACAGACTGGCTATAGATATCCTACGTTTGGCGTTCCAAAACCTGTCACATAATGTATCATAAAACTTCTTGGGGTCACTTATTATGTTAATTTTGGACGCATTCACTGGAAAACAAGGAGCATGATTATAAATCCAATTGAAGCAGTGAAACTCCGCTGGCTTAAAGCGCAATGGTATATTCGCGTTGATTAACATTGTCTTTAGTCATTTGTATTTTAATTAAAGAATAAAATCACGAATTATCGACTTTTTAGCAGTATCGGTTTTCTAAAAACTGTCAAGGAAAGCTGACTGTCAGCTGTCTACTGTCAGCTTGCCAAGTGTCAACTGGTGTCAACTGTCAACTGAACCGCTTGACAGTCCATAGATAAAATGAATTCAATTTCATTCATTCAATCGTGGTATTCTCGACTACTTTAACAGACAACTCAAAAAGTAACTGTATATCTAACCACCCGATATGAAAATAGCACATCAACTTTTTTATATTAGCCTCAAATGTATAATTGAAGTTTTATACAGGAACAGCTTCCGCATACAACATTTGAGCGCAGTAGAGAGTGAGAGAAGATTGTATTGCTGCTTAAGAGTGACAAACACAAACAGACATACACTCTTGGACATACACTTCATGTATTGCTGCATGTATAGTGAGACAAACTTTTCTGGCCCGGTGAGACAGTCACTATTATCACATTTGGTGTTGCCAGTAAAAAAAAAATGTGTGTGTGTATTAGTGTACACACGTAAGAAGTGAAACTTCTTTATGACATCATTTTTCGAAAAATGATCTGCTATTTACAAATTTACAGAATTGGTAAAATAAAGCTAAATTAAATAAAGTTTAAGTTTAGAAGGGGGGAAATTTTTGAGGGAATTTGGGATTTCTATCGGGGCCAATTTGTAGCCCTCACCGAGACGGTTCCGAGGATACCAAGCTCGGTGGGTCCACGACCTTTATTGGCCGAGATAGGTTTAGGGGGGGTGAGGTAAAAATTTTAGGTGGTTGGGGGGGTTAGGTTTCGTGGGGGGGCTATTGGGCACCTCAAAATATTTTTGGGTGGGGAAAGTTGTGGAGGGGGAATTCGGGAATTCTGTTGGGGCAGGATTGTAGGCCTCACCGAGCCGGTTCTAATGAACCCAGGGTCGATGGGTCTACGATGGATATTGGCGGAGATAGGAATAGGGGGGGGGTGAGGTAAAAATTTTAGGTGGGGGTAGGGGCGGGGGGGGGGGGTTAGGTTTCGTGGGGAGGCTATTGGGCACCTTAAAATATTTTTGGGTGGGGAAAGTTGTGGAGGGGGAATTCGGGAATTCTGTTGGGGCAGGATTGTAGCCCTCACCGAGCCGGTTCCAATGAACCCAAGGTCGGTGGGTCTACGATGGATAATGCCGGAGATATGAGTAGGGGGGTGAGGTAAAGTTTTTAGGGTGGGGGTAAGCGGGGGGGGGGAGGTTTCGTGGGGAGGCTATTGGGCACTGTTTTGGACTTAGGGTGGGGGAAGGCCAGAGGGGGGGTAAGGATCAAATTACAAAAAAGTGGGTGGGACTTAAAATTTTGGGTGGGGCTTGGAAACTGTTGGGGGTGTGGCTTACTGAAGTGGGTAGTAATTTACTAAATAAAAAAAGATGGCGCGTAACGGAAGAATGTGACGCGTAACGAAAAATTTTTTCCAACCCCGATAAAGAAGTTTCACTTCAATAAATTAAGCAACAAAGTAGGTAAATAAGTCGTCGAATTAAAAATATTATGCAAAATACTATAATATTATTATGTATATATAGTGCAGTTCCATTAATAATACATCGGTATGTGACTAAATCATAACCTACTTGTTTGAAGTTTGTTAGAAATATGAGAATATGCACACACCACATATTATGTATCTGGACTCGACGTTAAACACCTGGCAATTTGAAAGAAAGTACATGGGTAAAATGTTGGCGTAATGTCAGCGAATGGCAAGCAGATTGACATTTCAAAATGGCGTCGTTAGTTCCTCTTTTGGCCACCGGGCCTGATAAGTTTGTGGCAGTGTACAATACCGCTCGGCGCTGTGCAAGTGACTCACATTTTGTTCGAGGCTCCCGGAAGTTCCCCTGTTTATTAGAATGTTTCAATATCTCAATGGCCGCATTGAATGTGCTATTAAATCATAAACACTAAGTGGCAATTATTTAATAAATAAAAAATATAATTTTAAGAAAATGTTTTAATATTCCAACATATATGTTTAAAAGTTTATATTAAGGAAAATAATTGAATACATTGAGCATAACATATAATATTTCTTATAAGCTTGCAGTAAATTGTTACCCTATTAACAAAATATCAAGAAATATAGGGCTCCTCTAATACTTCACCATGTTCTATGCCATAAAATATTTTATTGTTTCTCACATAAGCCCACGACATTCTTTTTGAACTGAAATGTACACCGACGTCACCATTCTTCGATAGCGTGATAGCACCAGCTGTATTGTTCAAACGAGTAGTCATGCCTGAAATAAAATATTTCATTTAAAAAAACAAAACAATGTATGTCCTGCCATGTAAAAAAATGATTGAAATATTAATTTACCCTCCACTGCTTTTTTCGTAGCAGTATTTGCATCAATATCAGCTTCCATGAGTTTGATAATGCTGTGAGCCAAACAATATTTCAATATTGACTCTCCATGCCCTGCAAAAATGCAATTTAACTTTTAATATATTGAGTTGTTATAAGACTTATTACGATGTACTGTCACCCGTATGCCTATTGTTACATGACGGTATGGAAATATTATAGACGATTCACAAAAACTTTTACATTGCTCAATAGGGGATTAATAATTGTACTGTACTGTATCAGCCCATACACGAGCCACTGCAGGGCACGGGCCTCCTCTACAATCAAAAGTACGATTGAGAGCGGTTAGGCCATAATAGGCCACCACGCTGGCCTAGTGCGGGTTGGCGGACTTTACATCCCATAGGAATTCTTACAAATCGCTTAAATATGCAGGTTTTCTCACGGTGTATACCTTCACCACTACAGTGCGTGGTGATTGACTATCAATACACACATGACTCCAAAAAGTCAGATGTGTGCCCTGGGATTTGAACCCACGACCACCGTGAACATGATGGCAGCTGCGTCTGGTCCGTTTACTAACATACCACCACACACTTAGGAGATTAACACATTTTTTAAATTATGTTAAAGTACCTGTAGTAGAAACTCCACCAATATTATCATCGGCGTAGGTTCCGCTGCCGATCTGAGGCGTGTCCCCGATCCGACCAACTGCCTTGCCACTCATACCGCCTGTGCTTGTGGCGACAGCAACGTGTCCCTTGCCGTCTATAGCAACAGCTCCTACAGTCCCGACACCTCCCTGAAACATTATAATGGATACGCTAAACTAATACGCTGCAATAGTGTTGGACATAATCCAGGATGGGGTTCCCATTAAATTCCCACCTTTAAAGCCGGCAATGCATCTCTATGATGCTATGCGCACGAATACTCAAGCACCGCTTAAATATTATGTTGCACTCAACTACGAAAGTCCTGCTTAAATGTACTGATTAAATGGGACGTGGGTAGATAAGTGCAACTTAATATATAAATGGTGTTTGAGTATTCGAGCGTTACTGTGGTAGATGTTCATGGGCGGCGGTGATCACTCCCTGGCAGTGAGTCCGTCCCTGCCGCGCTGAGACTACTAGAGACTAGACTGAGAAATTATATGCATTTATTCAAAATACAAAAGCTAGCCACTGGTGGTAGGTCTCTCATATGTGAGAGACCACCTGGGTAGGTACAACCGCAATGTCTATTTCTCCCGCCAAACAGCAGTGTAAATGCACTGTCGTGTTCCAAGTTGAAAGACATTGTGAGCCAAAGTAACTACGATGGCATGTGCAGTGGAATGCCAAGCAATGCTTTGTAATTCATGGTGTTGTTTAGTTTTCTACTCTCCATGAGCGGTCGTATCACTTACCACCAGTGAATGGCATGCTTGTCTCGCCATACATCGCAATAAAAAAAGCTAACAATATGGAACGGGGTCACCAATCACCGCTATAGAAGATCATTAAATATTAATATGTTACGGGTATGTACCTCATCTCGAACGCCTATTTCCGTCCTTCCAAATTCGCCGTGTTTTAAGAAACTCTTAAGAGCTTCTTTAGCATTCTCACTAATCAAAGACTCCGGAGGTATTGGTTGGAAACCCTGAAATTCAACATAAGTATACGTAGCTACAAACTTGCATTTATATATTTCATGAAAGATAAATCGACTATTACCTAACTATCTTTATTACTAATATATCAGCAGCGATGTTGATATCCAGAATAAAACGCGCGCCCTTAAGTAGTGGTAGAGATGTTGCATAAAATTACTCGAAAATAAAACATTCTGCGTCCTTGAAGCAGCATGTGTATTGCAGCTTAATAATTATAGGGCATTAGTATGGATTGTTATTAGTAATAACTAATAAGATGCATATTTATAAAGGCGCCATACTAAATAATTGTGCCGTTTCTTTTTTTATATAGGTAAATATAGCACCGTAGGAATAAATAACAGTAAGTCGGTGATAAGCATTTATTAGCTCACCTTATCTAAAGCGAACAATTTCGCGCCTTCTCCACCGAGCAGGGAATGTGGCGAGTCTGTCAGTACTTTGTGCGCGATACTAATTGGATGAGCGAAGTCCTTTACAAGCGTAACGGCGCCCACTTCGAGATTAACTCCGCTCATAATGCTAGCTTCCATTTCCACTTCGCCACGCAGGTTCAACACGGACCCGTAGCCTTGAAAGGGCGTGTATGATTTTTACTGATGAATGGACAGTTATCTTGTCAGCGTGTGTGGAATACTGTGAGAAGGTTTGTAAATAGCCTTTCACGGTAGTTATAACTACCGGCACGTATCTTGAGCGCTGGCCGTTACTTGCGCAGATGTCGATTTTTGGGTCTCTTTAGAGGTATGATGAAGTAAGCGGGCGGGGGCATTATCGCATCGGCCAGTGATTGGTTCACTACGCAACGCCATATTGTTGTTATGCCTAATTCATTCATCGCGTTTGTTCAATTATTCATTCATTTATTTTGTCCTTAAGTTCACGATGCGCAAAGCAATCCCCACTCTGTCGCCGAGTGCTCAAGATCCGTGCCGGCGGTTATAATAAATTATAACTCAGAGGTTTGTTTAATATTTATTAGGAATTTAATTATTTTTTATTTTATTTTTTTGTTTTTTTTTTGTTTTTCGTGAACTTAGTTACTATAGTTTATATATTTTATTACCACACTGTTTTTGTTCATAAATATTGTTTATATTTTGTTGATTTGTCTAGATTTAATATATTAGGTTTAAGAATTTAATTGATGTAATTGGTGTATGCCGTTTTGATTAAATTAAGAATGAAATTAAATTAAATTAAATGAGGTATTTCGTTCTTTTCAGTTTTCATGTGTATTTTTATAAGGTACTTCCATTGATTTTAAAACTAAGGATAGGCCCTTCAATACATTTGTAGGAACAATAAGAAAGCCGTGAAAAATAGCGCCATTTATCAGATTATTAATAGCTACGTCGAAATAATAATGTAATTTTGTTTATATTAAATTAATTTACTGTAAACACTTTACGCGCTCTTTGCATTGTCCATATTATATTTATATGTCAATGGGTACTTCGAAATTTCTGTTATTCATAATCATGGAAATAGTAGTCCATAGATAATCCCTAAACGTCAACTGTACATAAAACAAAATTATGCTCACCAGCATTAAAATTTTCATCTTTTTCCATAGAAACCACAGCTGCTTCTACGGCGTCAAGTGCGCTACCGCCCTTTTGAAGCACTTGATATCCCGCCTTCACAGCCACCCTGACGCCATCCAATTTACCTTGAACTCGACTTTGAGGGATATCACCAGCACCACCATGGACTATTATAATTGGTTGCATTGTCTAAACAAAGAAACAAGTGTTAACGTCGCCTACATATCACAATGTAGTAATAAATGGAGCATAAATCTATACTGATATCACCTCACTTATCAGTGTTGAAATAAATAAACTCACACAATTTCTACATGTATTTATGATAATGATGTAAATATGGCTAGATTAAACATATAAACAGAGGCACATTAAAGTAAAACTACTAGGGGGTCTCACCCTAAAAGTACTATATTAAAATAAAATGTGCTAAATAGTACTATGAAACAAATTTCAAAATCTCCATAGTTCTATTTTTTTAGGGCTTCTACTGAATAGATTCCTCATGTAATGCCTAAAAATCCCTTAAAAAATTATGTTTCAAAAGAAATTTTGATTGCCCAGTCGGTTAAAACATTTTTGTTTTGACACCAAAGTGACAAAGTAGGTAGGTATTGAATTAGGATGGATACCCATATTTGATGCCGAAAATAATTAGTTCTTTAGTCTTAAGAATCATGCTATTCCAACAGTCCCAATTGTAGGTATTAAATACCAGCAGCAGTCATTTTCTTTTGAGCACCAAGAGGCGGTTGGTCATAATGTTTAACAATATATAATCTATGCTGATCTCAATCATAATATAAACCCTCTGGCTATTAAACCAAACTGGTATTTGAAATCCTATAATAATTCAGGATATGCATGCATGCATAGGTGTAGGCATGGGCCTATTCGACCTATGAAGATACAAAAATCAAATAAAGATAATATTTCGTCAGTGATTGTCCTTATCATATCTATAAATTCTTTAATATTTATATGTTACTACTAAAATTACCATTCTATGGGATATGGCACGAAGAGATTAATGGCAATTGTTAATGCAAAACAGGTATGTTAAGACTATAGCTCTTGGTGCTCTATAGTTCCTACCTACCCCAATGTGACATTAGCATGGGTTTAAGTATGTATGTATGTAAATTGATTTTACTATGTATATGACAGAAAAAATTGAATAAAGTTCATATTTTTATAGTATAGACTTATAGAGCAATCTTAGTTCAGGTCAGTGAACCAACACATCTGATGCGCAAGCTTTATATTTGCAAAAAGCTGCTTAATTAATTTATAGTACGTTTTAAAGTTTACTTAATTACATATTATGTATTATTTCTTTGCTTTTATAATTTAATTGCAGTCTAATTACTTTGTTAGTTTGTTCAAAATGTAAATTAACAATACTTATTAAAAAATATGCAATGTAAAAATATAGTTGTTCCCAATCATAATATAAAGATATTAATGCTACAAGCATCTTTCGTATTCATGAACTATTCTTGCCCTAGTTAAACAGTGCATTTTAACCAACTAATTTAATATTATTCATACACTATATCAGATATCTAAAGAATATAGGCATTGACCAAAATTAATAAAATACCATGGAAATATTATATATTTCATACCAATATGCATTTAAAGAACAATAATGAAATAAGCAAAATAATCTTCATAAAAACAAACAACAAAAATGACATAATAAGTCACAGCCACAGACTGATGTCACAGCTTAGTACTATTTAAGCATCTATGCTTGTGTTGATAGTGTCATCCGTGTAGATCGTTCATTCCATTCGGTCAATCATTAAAGAAAAATGGTGGATCAAAAGTTTATGTGCAAATTATGTGATGTAAAATAAATTTAAAACCGAAGATTTATCCCGATGATCAACCACTAACATTATAAAATGTCGACACCAATGTCCAACCGTAAATACGGTGCTCAGAAAATACGCTTAACGAGTGAGTAAGGCAGTTCTATAGACCTCTTTCCGGGAGTTGTGAGAATATTTTGCTTCTGGGTATCACATTCCATGTAATTAACGTTCACGATTATTTCTCTTTCAGTCCTTTGTGCAAGGAATTTGGTCCGAAGAGATCTTTTTCGTAAGTGATATTTATTTTTTAAATAAATTAATTCCAAATTCAATGCAACGAAAGTGTTCTCCAAGGTGAGACTAACATGACGTGCAACCGAATCGAAAGATCATTGCAAATGTGAATAATAAATGGTAATGTGTTTAAAATTCTTATTTACATAATTCTTGCAGGTTTGCCAGACCCATTCGCGAAAATCTCAGTGGACGGAAGTGGTCAAGTTTACTCAACCAACACAGTGAAAGCAACTCTTGATCCAAAATGGAATACACATTATGATTTGTACCTCACTAAAGGGGATGGAATTACCATTAGGTAAGTAAATTCAACCAAACATACATAACGTTAATTTAATTAACAATTAATTCATTATTAATCATACTCATTTTGTTTATTAGGATGATTTGACAGGGATTTCTCAATCATGTGATATAATTTATTATTATATAAATAACATTTGTATCAATATCATGTGAATATAGTTTCCACAATACATGGCATATAATATCCTAAACATTGCATTTATCTGAAAGGCCTCAAGATAAGACTTCGCTCAAATACAATAATATAGTGATAATAATTATCCATAAAAGGTCGAAAGGATACTGTGACCTAATTCCACTACAGTGATGTAATTCTAGCTTTCTAGCCAATAGCCATGTTTTACTTGTGTATGAGATGTGACCCTAATCGGAAACATTAATTTGAGTGTTACTAGATAATTAACAGACAGTGGAGAGTTACTCATTCTGTGGTTATGTAGACCACTAATTGAGTTGAGTGAGAAATGCATCCGCCTTAAAATGTGTTTACTGCTTTGTAAATTAATAAAATTATGAAATTACATAGCTATAGTAGTTTTTTAAATATTGGTATCTGAATTGCTTAGTTTCATTTGTTTCATTTTCATTCATAAAAATTAAAATAAAATAACTTGTGAATATTTTGTACAAAAAATATTTACTAATTTGAATTAATATATTACAGTGTATGGAATCAACGTAAAGTGCACAAAAGACAAGGTTCTGGATTTCTTGGTTGTGTCCGCATACTCCCATCCACTGTGCACAAATTAAAAGACACCGGATGTAAGTGAAAATTGAATATATTACAAGCTTTTAAATTATCTATCAACTTTTTATAAACTGTGAAGTATAAACTTTGATTGCCCCTGAATGGTGGATATTGAAATTCAGAAATATTATTCTAACCAAATTTTAGATGGACAACCTTATAAGAGTTTGTAGAAGTGCTATTATGTTTTGTGTCATGGGTACAGCCTCTTGGAATATTTTTCAGAGTCACTATGTAATATTCTTTCAAAAATTAAACTATTATTAGCTCAGCTTATAAGCCTATCATTGTAATAATGTGAAAGGAATCGGTGAATTATCATGTCATCAATATGCTGACATGCAATGATAAGATTGGCCATGTCTAAATAAAGCATGTCCTTTGGTACAGCCAACATAAATATCATTTTGGCAATGGATGGATTCCAGTTTTTCACACATATTATCAAGGTTTTAAATAAATAGCCAGGAAGACATTTTTTTAGTTTACCTATTTTCTCTTTTAGCTTTATTCCTAAAAGGGTTAAAGCATGGCATAAGATAGGCCTCATAAATATAAAAAGTATATTTTTACTCTAACTAGTACTTCCATAATTAGTGCATTGAATCAAACTATTCAGCTTTATTTTATTAGCATAGTTATTGTAATGAATATTTCTGTAGTTGCTAATGAGTTTCAAACATTGTTTCGGTTAGTCTAGTGTTTGCAATTACATATATGATTCTATTGTGTAATGTGTATTGTTGGTGTAACTTTACCAAGGACAAATTGTTTTATGTGTTCTGCATTTTAATTGGAGCCTACAGTCACACTCGCAGACAGTTATTTCCTTTGTTTTCTGCTTTCACTTTGCTGTGCCTTTGTTATCAAACTTGACAAATGACATAAACATGCACTTTTGAGAAAATAATGTTTGCTAATTATAAAGTGCTTATGTAACGTTCATTGTTGTTTTGGCCTTTGTTTTGATGTTCTCATTTCAAAGAATTTTCTGAACAACACTTCAAATACATAGCAATACAATTAAAAAGAAAATGTATTTTTGGAATACATTCAGATAACAGTCCATGTATGTAACCTCAATACTTTGTGAAGGCATACTTAAATAATCAAGGCAGGTAAATAATCACAAAGATTTTTACAGCATTCAAAGACTCATATAAATGATTGTGATCCCACATTTATATTGATGTGAGAAGTATTTGATTCTATAACTTACAGAGTGTTTTGGTATGTAAAAATAAATGTTAAATGTTTGTATGTCAAACAGATCAGTGTCTGGAGTTGTGTGAAGATGGGTCGGGGGAGACGTGTGGTGTGCGCGGGCAGGTTATCATCTCTCTGCTGTCGCGGGACGGAGCGCGCGGCGAGCCGGCCTCCGCGGCGGGCGAGGGCTCCCCTCTCGCTGTTGTCGGGCCGGCAGGCGAAGTCCGGGCGCCAAGAGACCCGCCAATTAGCCCTAATTCATCTCACCTGCCACTGCCACAGCATTGGGAGGAAAGATTTACATCCAGTGGAAGGTAATTTTTACCAAATGTTTATTTTCTTTTGGGTTTAGAGCTGGAAATACGACATATTTATATTATACTATATTAAACACAATATTAATTCTCAATGAATAATCTCTATATCCTATTTAATCTAGACTACCTCGTTGGCATAGTTGTACTACGGTACGTTACGCTACGTTCTACGTCGAGGTCTCGCGTTCGAAGTTAGAATGATATTGGATATTTCTATTACTTATCAACCCGGGGTCAGGAATTATGGCCAATATAGCTCGCCCCTTATCACATCGTGGGACGGAACACGTGACTCTAAACGTTGGTGTCCTGGTTACACCTCTGTCTACCCTGGGAAAAACGCGTGATGTTTATGTACATACATATTTATGTATCTATGTCGCTTTTAATATGAGAAATAGATAAATATTAGAATCTCCATATGTCATGTATCCGTAAATGAGCACAGAAGCGATGAGTGCATACTATATTATTTACATCAATGAGCACAGCATTAAGTTAAAATTTTCATTTTACACATCATTTTAAATGTACAGCATTTAACTACACCAGTATACTTGTTACAGACACTTAATATTAACATATACATTATGATTATGATATTGACAACCTCCATTCCCCAGTTGGTTGGAAACTGACTGTGAAAAAAAAAGTCGCGGATTCAATTCCTATACTGAAATAAATGCTTGTGAGATCCATTATAGAAGACTTGTAGCCTAGTCTAGATTCAGGACTATTGGTAATAAACACTGCGCTCTTCATCCTGAGTCATAAGATTTATATATCCCCTTGGTAATAACATATGAATGAAATAAATTAAAAACCCGTTTAGTGCTGAATACTACTTGCAAAACAAATAATTATGACACAAAAAATGTATGCAGCCACTTCCTTTACTTACGACTAAAGGAAGTCTTAGTTAGTCTTAAGACTAAAGGAAGTCACCCGTACTAGTCGATACAGTATTCTAAATTGCGGTGATTTTCAGCCACTCCTGGAGCTTGACAATAGTGTTCAATTAAGTGCATAATAATAAACACTTGACGTTCCAGGCCGTACTACGTGAACCACCTGTCGCGGCGCACGCAGTGGGAGCGGCCCGCGCACGAGTCCCGCTCGCCGTCGCCGCCCGCCGCCGCCGCCACCTCGCCGCTCACCCCCACCCCGCCGCTCACCCCCTCGCCGGGCTCACCCTGCTCGCCCGCCACCACGTCCGATACTGATGAACACACCACTTCCATATCATTGAGGTGGGTACTTAAGTATTTAAGCGGCTTTTTCCCGCACCGAGACATATGTTTGTGTGAACCACAGATATTTGTTTCGGGTCTGGGTGTTTTTGAGACCGAAAAGTCTCCCTTAGTTTCTGATACCCAGGTTATAAGACTGTTGGGTGTAGTTATTTATTTAAATATATAGATTTAATAAAAATAAAATTGGGAATGAAGGTTTTCAGTTATGGCTATAAAATATTATTGATTTAATTCTTATTTCTAAATGATCCCACGGCTGACGGAGGCTTTGTAAACACCCGTGTCGGCGCCTAAGGCAATTTTCACATCTAGGCTCGTTTAAAACAATATTATGTAACATGCCCCACAATACCTTCTTTTATATGTCGTTGATAAAATACCCTTACTATGATGTGCTATGGAACGCACATTGTCCTAATCTGGTACATCATAAGATATTTATAATGCATGCCATCTGGTACCACTGTGTAGTTAGTTACCCTCATAATAAATAATATGTAATTGTAATATCAGACCCGAGCCCCAGCCTCAGACCGCAGTGCGTCGGCAGCCCAGCACGGGGTCCACGCCCACCAGCCCAACCACACCGACCACGCCCATGACTCCCACCACACCGATTTCTGCCACCGACCTCCCGCCCGGCTACGGTATGACTGTTCTTCTTATAATATACACCAAAGGGACTTCACCATAATATATTTGCATGGATATATCAACTCACTCTTAATGGAATTTCAGTCATATTGGTCCAATGCTATATGACTCCACGCAGTCATATTCATAGGCCTAATTTCATGTTAATTATTTACTGGACGCTGGTTAAGATATTAATAAAAAACATGGGCAATACACTGAGTTTTCAGGAAATTTAAAGTATTGTGCCTTTCTAATTGCAATAGTAGTTATTAAATCACAGAATATACATATGAGTAAATTTATGTTCTGGGGAAGTCAACTCTTTAAAAAATGGAACTAAATTAAAATCAGCTTTACCTCATTTTACTAAAGCCTTTGGTCAAATCCTTGCTTAATTTTAGTACAATTTAAGGAAATTTTGAGAGGATGGTGAATAGTGATTAGAATAGTGTCATAATATAATATGTCGCGGTGCAGAGATGCGCACGACGCTGCAGGGGCAGGTGTACTTCTACAACGCGGTGACGGGCGCGTCCACGTGGCACGACCCGCGCGTGCCGCCGCACCTGCGCCACGCCGCCGCCGCCGCCGGCCCGCTGCCGCCCGGCTGGGAGATGCGCCACGCGCCCTCCGGCAGGCCCTACTTCGTCGACCACAACAACAGGACCACGCAGTTCACCGACCCGCGGCTAGCGCTGTCCGCCAGATTTGTGAGATATTTTTTAGACTTGATTTGAAATAGTCATTTAAAAATCTTTTAATATGCAGACTTATATGTGCTTCATTTTTTTTTTTTTTGAAACCCTACTTTATGAAGATAACACTGTCACGATAAAATATTTTTAGGAAAATTATTTTAACTGTCCGTAATACATTTTTTAAATTATTCGCTAATGAATTTGTAGACAACATCGGACGCCCCCGCCCCGCCGAGCCCCGCGTCGCCGCCCCCCGCGCCCGCGCCCGCGCCCGCGCCCGAGCCCGCCGACGCCGACGCACTGCCCAAGTACAAGCGCGACCTCGCCGCCAAGGCACGCGTGCTGCGCGCAGAACTACAAGCACTGCAGCCGCAGACAGGACATTGTAGAATCGAAGTAAGGGCATCAATTTTATAATAATAGTGCCAATTAGGCTGCTGGTGAGTGTGGTGCTGCTGTGGTACAATCCCAGTGGTACAAAAAATATCCCCTGGCTTAAGACGGCCTTTTTTGCCGGGTGACATAGTTATTCCAAAGTCTAAAGCATTCATGATTGATGATACACAGATTGAACCTGAAACGTGAACTCACTTACGTGTCTACAGGTCTATATGCAGTATCGGTGTCTACTATGCAGGGCTTTAAAGTTTAAACATCATTTCGATTTACAAAATGGTTTTTTATATTTTAACCAACTCGACTACGTCGGTGGCGCAGTTGTACTACGGTATGATTGCAAAGTCTTGATCGAAGCTTGGGTCGGGCAAACTGATATTGAACTACACTGTGAAAGTGACCAAATGTTTTAAATGAAAATATTATAATTACAGGTGTCACGTAATGAGATACTAGAAGAATCTTACAGACTTGTTATGAAACTACGAGGCAAGGAACTACGAAAACGTTTACTAGTTAAGTTTCGAGGTGAAGAAGGATTGGACTATGGTGGTGTGGCGCGAGAGTGGCTGCATCTATTAGGACGAGAACTATTTAATCCGCACTATGGCTTGTTTCAATATGCTAATGCTGGGGATGATAGGTATGCTTTACAAATCAATTCGGACTCTGGGGTGAGTGAAACTTTTTTTATTCGTCGTTATCAACAAATAACTGCTGTGTGTATTAATGCAATACTTAATCATAATTACGATTTCATTTCTTTTAATTTTGCTGGCAGGTTAACCCCGAACATCTCTCATACTTTCATTTTGCTGGACGGATCCTGGGAGTGGCCCTGTTTCATGGACATCAGCTGGACGCGGCCTTCACTGCACCTTTCTACAAGCAGCTACTAGGACGGCCAATCACCTTGAGGGATATAAGAGACGTCGATCCCGAATTACATCGTTCCCTCTCATGGATGCTGTCAGTTTATACTATAAATTGTCAAATTATAATCAAGATAAAAAAGTAAAATTTATAAAAAAAACAATCATTCAATTATATGTTTTTTGTTCCCAGGGAAAACAGCATTCAGGGTGTAATAGATACGACATTTTCGGTGGAGTGTTCATCGTTCGGCGCCGTGCGCAGCGTGGAGCTGCGGCCCGGCGGCGCCGCCGAGGCCGTGACGGACTGCAACAAGCGCGACTACGTGCGTCTGTACGTGGCGCACCGCTTCACGCGCGGCGCCGAGCGGCAGTGGCTGGCGCTGCAGCGCGGCCTCGCCGACCTCATCCCGCCGCAGCTGCTGCGCCCGCTGTCGCCGCGCGACCTGCAGCCGCTGCTGGCGGGCCGCGCCGACCTGGACCCGGCCGACTGGCGCCGCCACACGCGCCTCAAGCACGTGCCGCCCGACGCGCCCATCGTCGCGTGGTTCTGGGAGATCGTGGAGGAGTTCGACGCGGAGATGCGCGCGCGCCTGCTGCAGTTCGTGACGGGGTCGCGGCGCGTGCCGCTGGCGGGCTTCCGCGCGCTGCAGGGCTCCACGGGTGCGGCGGCGCCGCGTCTTTTTACGCTGCACCTGGTGGCCGACGCGTCCCCAGATTCTCTTCCGAAAGCTCACACGTGTTTTAACCGTCTAGACTTGCCGCCATATCCCAGCAAGGAGCGCTTGCATGACAAACTGAAGCAGGCGGTGCTCGAAACGGCCGGTTTTGCAGTCGAATGATTTACGAGGGGACCAACGAAAAAATTTACCTTTATTACCGCCTCGCGGTCGTTCGCTGACCGAATTTATCGATGAGAGACTAAGTATCGAAATGTGTTCAGTTTAGTTTTAAATTGTTTCGAGCTCGATTTTACCTAGAGGATATTGAAGAGTTTGTTGAAATGCTTTAAATATACATATATGTTATACTCCATGGACTTATTCCTTATGAATTGATACAAATGCAACATGAGTTGTGTTAAAGAGCAGCTTTTGAAACAAGACTGGAAAATGATGTGATGAACATTATTATTATTTACAAGCACTCATTTTAGTTGTTTGCTATTTTTACTGGTAGTATGTTGGCTAATTAGGCCAGAAATCTCAGTCCTATATACTCTTTGCTGTTGGTGTTGGTAACACATACATAACTATGGCAGAATGTTAAAGTAATCTACTCGAACACCCGCAATAGCATATCATAATGTTAGCTTTAAATATTTATTACTCAACAAATATATTTTCAAGCAAGCCATGTCTAAAAGTGAATATAATTTAATTATTATTTCTTCAATGAAAAGGTCGGTAACTATGTTGACACTTCAGATCATTAATAAAATATTGTGTTTCTAATTACGCCATAAATGTCAAGTAAGTCGAGAAAACGAATAGTTTAGTGTTGCACATTGAATCGTCATAATATTGAAATGTATTGTAACGAGAATTATTTTGCATGCTGCACAATTTTACAATGACTGTATAATATTCCAGTGAAGTAGTCTTCATCAAGTTCGGTTGTTATATATTATATCTAACAGCATAATAATTTAGCACATTTTATCATATGTACAAAATAGTCTAATAGTAAGTCATATACTTTAGCATATATTTGTAGATAATTTTATTGTTCAGTACAAAACAAAAATGGTCAATTTACACAATTGTATGCAAATTTATAGTTATTTTGCTCTTTTTCATTAATTTACGTAGGCGATTGCTCATAATACTGGTGCCTTATTATTTAAAAACATGATATTGACATAAATGGTATAAGCAATGACAAATTTAGATATTATACTGTTGCTTTTTTTATTATTTATGACTGATATCACATTATTAATGAACTTTTATTTATAAGGATTCTTCCAGTTCTTTATAAAATGTATATTGTAATTGTAAGAGACATGCTGTAATTTGTATGCATAAGAGGGTGATATGTCGAATTATATTTATTAGTGCTGTAAAAAGTATAATACTGTATTTGCATGTTTCAACTATGTAACTTATACTTTAAAATGGTTAAACATCATTTATAATATTGATTCTAATCTTATTATTTTAAAAGACTTTCACATTGTATTCCGTTCGAAATAAAGTTGAAATGTGCAGCAAGGATAAGTGCCTTTTAGCTCATCAAGGAATAGGGTTGTAACTCATGTTACGACTGTTTAGTGATATAAAAATATTTATTAGTGATAATAAACTTATATTTAAAAGTATAAAATAAAGTATTTTTGCACAATACTATGCTTTTTATTCCTTAATTTACAATTTCGGTTGATTAATTCACACTAGAAAATAATAGCTTAGTACATATTTGTATTCCAAATTAGCTGACGTAGAAATGTTATTTTGTACATATATAGAGAATCTTAAACAATTTTAGCTCAATGAGGGAAACTAATAGATAATGCTAATTGGAACGAAGTTTCTTATCGCGCTTTGGGAAAGGGGGCTAGACGGAAAAAATTAAGACCAAAAGTTGTACCGACACTTTTATTCCACGTTTGAGTATGACATCCTAAAAATTTAGAATCTTATTTTTTCTTTTTAATTATTTGCTTATTTTATATTTTTATCCGACTTCAAAGGAGGTTATCAATTCGTTGGGCTTTTTTTTAATATTTGTGTATAGTCTTTGTATAATCACTATACAGTGTCTAATGTATACGTATGTCTACGTGATGACAGTGATCTTAGTAATCTGTGAAGTAATCTGTGGTGATGACTGATAATATTGAAACGAAGTTCCTTATCGCGCGTTGCGAAAGGGGGCTAGACAGAAAAGATTAAAACAAAAGTTGTAACGACACTTTTTGCTATAGTTGTAAGCCGTGCGGCGTGCGCATGTTTCTCTGTCTGTCTCTCTCTCCCTCTCATAGAAAGCAAGCCAGTTATTTTCGTTTCGTATTTCTATTTCGCATTGAACAGTGTGGTCTCGCGACAATTATTTTTGTTGAGTGTATACAAGTTTTTTGTATATAATAAAAAATAATAAAACGAACTTCGTTCCCTCCGGGTGTAACTTGACACCTCTCAAGTTTTTTTTTTTGTAATAATATTTTAATAATAATAACATCACACAACGTATTTCTTACTTTTGAGACTGACGGTTGAACTTAACCCGAAAACAAATTATAAGAAGCCGCATCTTATAATTTGTTTTCGTCTTATATCAAAGAATTGACCAGTCTAGTGGTCCCGACTTCTGTCCCACATTAACATCAATTAAGTCTTGTGTCGAGAGAATCGAAAACTACGAAAAATTCGGTCTCACAAACACCCAGACCCGAGACAAATATTTGTGGGCCTCACAAACATTCATCTCGGTGCGGGAACCCGCGTTCTCTCGTTTCACAGCCTAGCCGGCCTAGGCGACACGCAGACGGTCAACAATATATGAATTGAATTGTATTTTTTTTTCTTCCTTTATAGCTCCGTGCTTTGAATTGTATTATAAATTCTATGGAACATGGATTTAAAATTCAAATATTGAATATAAAAAAAATGGACTCGTTTTTCTTAAGTGTTGCAATTGCACACTGTTTCAATTAACAGATGGCGCTGGCAACGGAGCACCTAATATACCTACTCATAATGACAATTTCCTCCAACACTACTTTATCCGCATTCGCTTCAACTTCACACTCTATTTACAGCAATTCATTTATTGCTCTTTATTTTTGAGTCGCTGCTCACGCTTTTTCTCGCAGGCAGTAATCAGTTTAAATGTTTACCTGCTTCGGCTGCCAGTGAGTTAGTGCAGTGCGCGGGTTTTAGCACCGCATCGTGTTAGTCTTTGTTGTGTAGTGCTTGATTTTGAGATTCAGTCACCATGCCGACGAATGCTGTGTATCAGCCTACGACAGTGACTTACGAACAACAACCAAACGACCAGCGATGGAACTGCCCCATCAGCTACTTCTCACGGCGTGTGACAAGTAGCCTGAATCGGGCAGTTTGTTTACGCATTGGTCTGTGCTTGTTGGGGAGTACTCTGTGTGTCATTGGTAAGTGTTGAATGAGAATATTTGCTTAATTATTTAGTCCATTGTGCATGACCATGGAACCTTTGTAAATGTTGTGACGCTACCTTGTATCCTTGTACCTTGCTTCGAAGACGCGTTTTCCCATAAATGCTGTAAAAGCAACATATCCAATTAGAATAAAGCTTGTTAAGATAATAATCCTGCTTATGAGGAACGATTAAGCCCCTTATTTTTATTGTAAGATTCATGTGAGAATTTCCCAATGTCTCCTATGTAAAACCAAAATAAACTCAAAACTGGATATAATTACCATTAAAGACTAGCCTTTAATGGGATTATACATTGAATTTTAATTATGCACATAATTTTCCATAACTTTCCCACATATAATTTGTAGAATATAATAAGAATACATAATATTGAGCTAATGTTTGTCTTGTTAGTAATTGTTAGATTTTTTTATTTTCTGGGTTGTTCTTGGAATTTCATGTGCAAATTAACATAATTATTACAATAAACTAAATATTTTTAAGCAATTAAACTAATTGCTTTTATATACCTGTGCAATTATGAGATCTAATGTTAATGGAGAAGTTTTGAGAAATAGACAAATTTTGTGTGACTTGTACATCAAATACATTTAAACACTTAGGAATAAGGGTATATAAAAAAACCCATCAGATATTACATTGAAAATATATAAGATACTGTACTTAGTTTATGAATCATGTTTTTTTTTCTATAAACATGACCTATACATAACTGCTGTTGTTGTTATGTATTGAAAGTAACGCTTAACAGGTTTACATTATTATGGTGCAATATTTAAAAATCAGAATATGAGTGTGGGTGAGTCACCTATCATTCAGATTCAATTCTTTTTAATAATTCCCCTCTGAAACCATTAAATTGTAACTATAACTATAATCCCTCCTGTTGAATTACTTATGACTAGTGACAGGATTATAATATATATTTGCATAGGCCAGTGAATATATAGCACTGTTTTTCTCTTTTACTTTCCTAAAACTCAACATTGATGTTGCATATTTTACCAGTTTTTATGCATACTGTACGCATATTTCATGTATATTTTAAGCATATGTTGCATATAAATGCTACTTATTACTCAATACTTTGAAATTAGATACTGTTAAAACTTACAATCAATAACATAAATATCTAGAATTATTATTGTTGAATAACAAAATAATGATAAAATATTTATTAATAATAGAATGTTGTCACAAGTAACTATATTATGTGAAACTTCTTCACCATTTTGTCCATTTACAAAAGCATGCAAAAACAATCTTTATATTTTCCCTACACTTTAACTTATACCTATTACCTATTATTATCATCATAAAATATGAGGAAGATAAGTTATGAAAAATCTACATAAGGTAACAAGATGATGATTTGCATACAAGAAAATCCTCATAATAATATGATAAACATATTTAAAACATAATAATAATTATGTTATCAAAAATATTAACTAATTTTCATAAATATTAAAAAGCATTGGAAATATATATGGTATTTTAACTTAATATTAAAAGTTATGAAGCAATGTAAAAGACATAATCCAAAGATTTACAACTTTTCAAACTCTTCCAGTAACTTTTACATGTAGAAAAGTAGAACTTGGTTAGTGCTAACTCCATTGCCATGATAAACTAAAATGGCAAATAATAAAAATGACCAAATTTTGTTTATTGATTAACTCACTATAAATAGGCATGTCTCAGACTCTCAGTCTCTCTCACCCCTTTTTTTGTTATGTCTATTTTAATGCATATATAACTTTATCTATTTTAATAATCTACTTGGACTCATATTTGTTATTTTTATTTTAATTAATGATAAAGTTTAGTGTTCACACAGAACATTTATAAAAAACACATAACATGTACAAGATAACTTGAACTTGGATTATAGATTTGGTTGGATTTCATTTGTAGTAAAATAATAATAAGGAATCCCAAAACTCTGTTTAGTAGATAACTTATTAATCAGAAATATGTAATTTTTGATTGCATCACAATTGAATAATACAAGCAATCTACCAAAGTAAACCATTATATCATTAAAATATAATTTGTAGTGATTCAGTAAGTATTGCAATGCATATTTCACCAATTAATAATTTTATCTTTACAACCTAAAATTGAAACCATTTTTTGACAATTCTTATAAAATTCAAATTTTTTTAAAAACTAATCTGAATTTATACATATAATTGTAGCAAATGTAGCGGTATTTCTTACGATCATGTACCACGAACTTTAGTTCGCCCTTGATTGTTAAATTATACACTAACGATCAACTTCCGTGAAATACTTGTTAATACATACAGTCTACGGAACATATAATTTTCAGCGGTTAATAACAAAACAGTTGCGTTATGTAATACACATACAACTCATAGTAATTTCGAAGAATAGATTTGCATTGTGAGCAGTCCGATGGCGTGTGTTGAATATAACGCTGATCTGGTTGCGTTGAGAAGGCAGTTTGTATTCCGGTGGTGCACGGTAGCGGTGATAAGGCTAGTCAATTGCTCGTATCGACGTACAATGAACAGTAATTCGTATAAGGTATCGGGTGTCCGGTGTGAGCGGCGCTTGCGGCCGGTGACTCATCCGGTGGCTGCGTGCTGCGTGATCTGATCACGACACGCTATAGATACAGACGAGAGTAGACTCGCCTCGTCTTGTCGTATCGCGCCGGTGACATACTCATTCACCTCAACTGATGTAGAAACATTGGTATAGATTTCAGTTGTTGCGTTATGTACTCGACGTATGCGTCACGGAACATGTTGCGTCGACCCGCGAGCATCTACATAATATTGAAACAAGCGTAAAGCTGCTGACGCACATTGGTGTTGCGAATATTGTTTTATAAGGTTATCGGAAATACGTAATGAGCTTTATTTCACCAATGTAAGTCCTAAATCGTATACACGTTTGTTAAAGCAGTAAATTAGGTAGTTTTGATTAAATGTGTTCTAATAATTCCTTATTTTTAATTCCGAAACGGTCAACATTCGGAAATGCTTCATGCTGAGCACATAATATAATTAGTAATAAGAAATCACTTCGTTCATTTGTATATTTGTTATAGAAAAATGTATATACATAATATTATACAATGATACTAGGATCATACCACAAAATAATTCAATCTCGCTTATAGTACACACAATATATCAGTTATAGAAAATGTTACATAGCTTTGTACTTAACCGAGAGTACTCAATGCGATTGAAAAGTTGAACGAGTGGCGGTTACTTATAGTTTCCAGTTCTGAGAGAGGCGTATAGCTACAGATGGTTAATGGAACTGGCAACGCAAGCGAAGGTCGACAAACTCGCCCGAACCTGACACGCTCGTGTGTTGCCACGTTTCCGTATTCACTTCCACTTTAGTCCTTCGTGACAAGACTCAGAAGAGAATTACTATCATGCGCCGTTCTTTGACTTGGTTATGTAACTTGAAAATAAATAATATTACGACCGAGTTCCGAGAGGTCTTACATAAAACTTTCTTCACTAACAGAGAACGAGTCTAAAGTTCTCGGCAACATAATAATAGGTTGGCATTGACGAAAAGCAATAAAACTTGTTACGAAATAATGTGCAAAGCTTATAAAACATGTAAAAAAAAAATAATTATAGATTACATGCAGCCAATTATAACACAAACAATTTATTGATTCCAAGCACCAAAAGTTATACAAAACCTTGGATTTTCTATTCAATATAGATGTTTCAATTCAGTCTCTACTCTCTACTCTCTAGCTGTGTTATTTCAACGAGCACTCAAGTTGTAACGGGGAGGCTTTTTTCAAATATGATGAAGTTGAATGGAAAATTGAATGATTCGTTCCGTTGAATACGAAAGGCATGAAATTGTATTAAGTGCTTATAGATTTACGCGTGGGTGTTTATTGTTCCATTTGCTTCTCGGCGAGTGAAAGCGGCTTTGGTCTAACGAATTGCTAATGCAGTGTTGTGTGCTACCCACTGCCTTAACCCACTGCTATAGTGATACCGTTGCAGTGGCCCATTTTCGTAATACTCCAGACGCCGCCGTGTACTTGTGGCCAGTCAAACCGGCCGCCGACAGCGTGAACTTGATTTTAATTTTCAGCGTGGTCTTGTTGGAACTTAGCTTGTCTTTGCCGTTTTGCCTTTTATGGTGAAAACTGAAAACGTATTCCTTGCTGAGAAAAACGGAATTGTGAAAATCATTTGGTCTCCTCCATTTTAATTTAGGTTTCCACCGCGTGCATTTACTCCTATGCAAAATGGGTTGAGCCATTCGACCCGGTTATCAAAAGCCTGTTAAGTGTGAATTTACTTCTGCATTAAGACTAAATAGTAGAAGAACGCCTATACCGCATATTTCCTCATTATAACTTTCAAACTTATACTACAGTTTTAAAACGATGGTTTAGTAGATAAGTATCGATGACATTGGCATTCTTTATAAATTTGATTTCTGTTTTAACTTATTGGACACATTGATCGGTTGAAATATTCAGGTTTTGAAGACAAGATTTCTATGACGTCAGTGTTCAACAGGAAATGATTGAATACTGGTTATATCGTTTTATGTGCCGAAGGTAAATAAATCAAGCTACTTATAGTATAACGTTCAATTATAAAACAGACGAACGTGACAACATTTACAAAAACCGGATATAGAATAATACCGGACCTTTCCCTTTATATTTTTGATACAAGCTGCTAACTGTTTTCATCCGTTTGGAGTAACAATGCGTAGGACGTCCGCCCACGTATTTACTAATCTCAATCTAATTAATATTCAACGTTTAAAGCAGTACAATGCAAACAGTTACACGCTCCAAAGGAATCATTTTATGATTTTTTTCCACTCGCATTGTTTTTTTTACCTTTATATTTACCACATTTAAGATAGCTTTAAAAGGTGGGTATATGCAATGTTATATACATACATAACATATACCGTTTTCTAAAAACATAAGTAGTAATTTTTTTACAAGACTATAAGCATAATATAATATTTTAATACAAAATGATTTTGTATGGTATATTAAATTATTTATTTGTCTTTTGCAAACAAAGGGTAAAGCCATTTCCACAGATCAGATCTCAAACACGTCTAGCAATCTAAACTGCAGCTCACTCACTATTATCCATGCCAAAAGTTCTTTAACCCATAATATCTAACATGTGATCACAATATATTTTTATAATGCAATTTTTAGGTGCATTATCTTGTTAACAAGCAAAAAATGTAAAGCTACAAAACTTGATATTCTTGTTGGATATGTTCAGATTTTATCTTTCCAGCTGTTGACATTGCAGATGTCCTGAAATTGGCAACCTTTGCGTTTCTGGATTTTAATTTGTACATCATCGACAAAGGTTGAGTCAACCGCAGCCGTTTTATTCGAAGGATTGCTAAATGCTTTAATTCTATTTATAAAACTTGTGTAACCATTGCATGTGTTGTTATATGCTTTGTTTTTTTTACAAGAAGATAGATTAGGCATTGAGCTTTTGTGAGTTTCCTCAATCATAAAGGACACTTAACGAGACAGCTTTATTTTGAATACTCCAGTATGTTTTCCTTTCGTGTCACTTGCAAACGAAATCGCTGTACCTGGCGGTGATAGACAAAGAAATTACCTTGATTACTCTTTTCCGTATTGTACTGAACGCTTTTAAAATGTCATTTCCGAATGTAATGATATTTTGCATGATCTCATCACTAAGATTAATAATTGTGGAATGCAATAAATTGATTAGAATTATTGACTTTATTTGGATTTTAATGATTATAAATATTAGTATACAAGGGACTTATTCTAGTATTTTGTTTTTTGCGTAAAAATACTCATAGTGTTGATAATAATATGTTATTAAATGATATTACACGAATTACAAATGACTAGGTACCTTGTGATAGACAAATTATAACATTCTTGCATTATAATATGTATGTATTATGGTTACTGTAAATGCTTCAAAGGCGATCTAATGGCACCTAATATAGTTTGAAAGTTTTGAAACTTGACTTCGTAATTTAGCATTCTATTTCTATATTTTTGTTTATGTTAGAACTTACAGTTTCTATTTCAATTGTAATGAAAGCATTCTTTTGTTCCACTTATTACGCCGAATGTAACGCATGTCGGTTTACAAAACGTTACATAGAACTGCAGTCATTACAAATATTAATGACTTCCTGCGTGGCATTTAAACAACCTAATTACATATTTCATTTAACGCGTAAATTGATATTCGTCCTGGCATTAACTGGTGCGTGTTGATTGTTCCACATATTGTATCGTCAAACCGGAACAATATTTAAATGTTTCCTGTTGCAGTCATTGTTGTCCGACTTCCTCAGTCTCAATGGAGGTAGATGCACGAGTGATATGCGATTTGCAATCAATGCTCGTCACTGCATGTCAAATAACATTGTACTTTACCAGCAGTCGGGGCAAATACAGTATGTAACCTTCAACCACTTACAGTTTACTCATTAACCTTTAAAAAATAAAATATAAGACGGCAGTAGAAAGCTAATTGAAACTTAAAAAGTGGTTTAGACTTCAAAGCACTAAAATATTGATAACATATAAGCCAAATCATAGTCTATTATGAGGACAAATATTATGATCAATCTGGTGTTCTCTTGGTCGGTGCTACGCTCTGCCTTTTGTTCCCTACTTCGATGGATTGACAGCGTACGTTTTTAGTTGTAATATCATTGGCTATTCAATAATCTGATAATAAAAAGCCCGCGTATTTGAAATAATTAATTATATTATACCCTTTCCAGATATAATTTTGCTACAATAATATCACTACAAAACATATAAATTAATAAATACCAACGAACCCAACCAACCAACCATATGACCCAACGGTCATATACATGGATATGTAATTGATATAATTTTATTTTTTAAATGTCATACCGGGTGAAAGTCATACGCAACACCCACAATCGATGCGAAAAGCAAACGGCGTTTCCTAAAAATTCGCTCTGCTGTTACTTCATGCGTTAATTAACTTCTTGGAATCCTGCCGATTACTAATATTGAAACGAGGCCAAAATTGTAAGATCTCATTGTCACCATTCACTAGAAACTGCTAATAACCTGATTTTCTTACTACTCTCACATCATTTCCAATTACTGTCGTGCAATACGGTGACGTTTTATCATATTAATGTATGTGTTTATTGAAAGTATAGTCAAGAAATGTAAAGGATAATTGGTCCATTCGTAGGTACAAATGAGGCTGAGCCGCATTCATACTCAGCCGCATTTGGAACTTGGACGATTTATCAAAAGCTGCTACCTCCGCGCAGAGTCGTCAAGGTGAATCGGTTCGTTGTGGACCACGGCTATTACACGCTCTATATGTATAGCTTGTGTTATATAAGTTACTTTAACTATCGGGACTGTTCCATGTGTTTTACTTGACTAGTCTAACACGCAATTTCGTTATTTAATCTCCTAGATGTTAAATACAGTTTTATGCTCAACAGTCGTCTAATAATTTATATGTATGTTATAATAGTGGTAAAATTGTATATTGTAGAGGATTTAAAGAACAAAGAGTACATTTTTGTTCCAAGACCTGTATTTTTGTGTACAAATATTAATTTACCTCTATCAATCAATTTATTTTCAACATTCTTATAACTAGTCAGTCTTCGAAACAGTTATCTACATCCCTTATGATCTACCCAAGGTTCTAAAACCTAGGTCTACGTTAAATCATGTACAATAAGTACAAGATAACAAATTTCAATAAAAAAAAACTAAGTTTTGGCTATATTTGAATATGAGCACATCTCATGGCCATAGTAACATCTGTTCGCATCTAAGTAGTAACAAAGAAACAGGTTTTCGAAAGATAACGTTCGCGTATTACTCATGCATATTAACTAAGGAGTAGAATCATTAGAAGCCATGATATAGCTTTGTTTTGCTATTAACACCGTGTTAGCATATTGCATTTTATATTCATGACGTAACAGATACTCTTAGTCACACAGAGCAAATCGGAAGTACAAAATTATACAGTCAATTTCTAAGAAATAGACCAACCGATATTCTCAGAACATGTATTTATAGACTTGTCGGAAATAATTAACATGAATATTACACCTATCTACCATGAGTAATACTTATAATGTGCACTGAGAAAAGCGAGTTACAAATGAGACAAGCTAGAACTTTTGGCGAGTTGAATAAAGTTTTGAAAAGAACAATATATCAATGTCTTGATAAATAATCAAGATGTATGTATAATATAACACGACAAATGCCCATAGAAATGCCTGTAATATAAATCAAGACAAACCTTCGATTGACTCGATCTTGACCTCATAACGTCTGCTTAGACCGCTGAATGCTTTAACATACGTGTCGGAATTGTTATATTCACATTCTCTCTCTCTCTAAATCGTTCCCTCACTGCTGAGGATCGTGACTCCGTTTGATTCCGTCAACCAGTTGTCTCCATCGGTTTCGATCTGTAGCTTGATGGAGTGCGTCGCTGACAGGTATTTTTAGTTCCTCAGATATTTGGTCCGACCATCGTTTGGAACTTCTACCTCTAGGTCTTTTCACATTATATTATATTCACATTATAGGTTATATTCACATTATATACGGTCAAATAATTTCTTAAGTAACAATGTTTTTAAAAGCACATCCGTGACGCCAAGTCATTAAAAGAGGCCGGTAGCTTCTGAATATTTATCCAAATCTGATCGCAGTTAGATTTTTATGTCGGCCAAAATCGATGTTATTAAGTTTCTTAATTTATGAAGTACTAACAAGTTTTATATACATTCATTAATTTAAAACGATTTTGTGGTATACAGCTCGTTATCGCACTAAAACCGGACTTTATAAATTTAAAATTAATTAGCAAAATGTTAATGATAATCTAAAATGAGGTAACCGTATACCAAAAAACACATTTATTTCCAGGACAACGTTCACTAAAAGGACAGCTGCACAATTTAATTCAATCGTTTGTTTATACTGCCAGCATATGTTTTTATTCCAAAAAAAAACTTTAGTATACTTGCGTGTTATTCGTGTAACAATAAAACCTTTATCATAAATTGGCTTAAAATCGGCACGAGAAGCTATTTTAAGGTATCATTTGTATTGTCGTATGGCGGAAGAAAGCGTTCCCATATGAAAGATTAATGGATAACCCCTGATGGTATCTTGTTAAAGGTCGACTCTTCAATTACCGCTCTACTTTACGGGTGCGGTAGAAGGTTTATATCCCTTACTGTGCAAAGTAGATGGCCGGATTTACAAGGTACTTAGTAATAAATTATCACTCCGACTTCAATACAAAAGTATACTATTGGAGAAAGTTTTAATCGCTTCCAACAATGTAAATAAATAAGTACCTAATAAATGCTTAGCCAGAGCCCTAAACGATCGTCATATTCTCTATATTTTCCTTTCCTTTTTTAATGACTTACTTAATTTTATCTACCATTTTCAAAGATCGAAAATCTATTCAGTATGTTAGCTGCTATTATGAAATATAAGTTGGCTGCTTGAGCATTTTTCGGTCCTGTTCTTTGAAGAAATAAAGAACTTCTTCCAGCAATCATAATATATGTTAAATTAATGAAACATTTGTTCGCAGGCTTAGCGCTGTTGATCGCAGGCGGTGTGCAGTACTCGAACACGCCTGCGCCGGCCACTCCGGACATCGGCGATGGAGGACTCGGCACGCTCATCGCCGGAGGAGTGTTGCTCTTTGTTGGACTCATCTTTGCTAGTAAGTCTTAAATTATTCTTCCTCCTTATTATACAAGTAATAAAGCCATAAATCAAATAAATAATTAATCAATATCTCAATATGATGAAATAAAACTGCTGAGGAATGAAAGGCTTCGGAAGGTTTTTGCAATCTTACCGCATTGGCATATACATTTACCAACGTAAGAAAAGTAAAGCTTTGCTCGAGGAAGCAGAGATATGTATAATGCATGGCTTATTTTACCGCGTGCTACCTGGAAATCGAAGGGTAAAGAACTGTAATTAAACTAAAAATAACAAAGTTCAAGTTCTCTTTAATACCATGTTCCTCTACTATGAACGTAAATATATTATTATTCACACGTTAACCAAGGTAAAGAATCAGATTGTGGGCTTACGACTGTAGTAGTAGATTATGATGATTTACTGATGTCCTCTAAAAACTATTTTGTCGCTTTTCACATAAAATCTTACAGCATAACCAATGAGCATGGTGAATGTGTTCTTCCTCAATTATTTTGGCATTAATCACTTTCATTAAATACTAAAGTATAAACAAAACAATGTAATATAAAAATATTTCAACATGGAGTTGAATAAGCGTGGGATAACACCTGGGTGAAGAAGAAGTTCTTCTTCTTCAAATATTATCTATAAAATAGATTTATAGGTTAATATAATATCAAATACATATGTATTGCGGTATATAAATGTAATTTACTCCTACTCACTCCACCAAACATTTGGTTTTTATCTTCAAATCGTTTCGTTAAATAAAATTGATTTGAATTTTAATGGCCACCATGACACATGACCATTTTGTATGTTAATTTTTTTTTACACAAATTTAAATTATTTACGCCGCGCTTTATGAATGTAGGGCTTATTTGAATTTCTAATGGAACTCAGAGCTCGAAATGACATGCATTTAGTGAATTTCTGAATTAATGTGGCCTTGTGCCATGTCCATATTTTAGGGTGTGTTTGTAAGGCAATAGCGATTCATTGATAGGCAACGGAAATTACATTACCGCGCTTGGGCGTAGTATTCAAATTGTGTATGTTAATGCTGTATAAAATGCAAACGATTTGCATTTAAGAGTAGCTAATACAGAATGAAGTACTTATGACCAAAAATAGACGTTCGAGAAGTGACGTGATTCAGTCGAATGAGGGTCGGAAGAGGCGGCCGAAAGGGTAGCGATTGGCACATAAACGATGAAACACAGTGCATCAGCGACGTATACGGGATATCCGGGTCGATTTCTCATTGCTCATTATTATTTTTGCAAAACGCTCAACTTCTATAAGATAAAAAATAATATAAAATGAGAATCCAGTCTTGTCACATTAAAGGCTAAAGTTGGCTTGTGACCTTTTACCTGTCCGAACAATCCACGAAATACGAATAACTATTCAAATGCTAACAATGTCGTGATTTGCTGATTCAAGTATGTAATTTTATTCCGCGCAAATAAAAAGAAATATAGCTATAGAAACCAAACTTAGTACAATAATTGGTATTATATTTTAAAATTACATTAGTACATTTTTAGAGAATGTGTCTAACTGACTGCTTCTAGTTTATACTTAGTATTTTCCCATGGGTTGAAAATCTAGGAAAACTATGCCCTAGGGGTGCCGAGAAGCCATTACCGGCGACATTGTAACTGCACCTACATTTTTCATTTCTTTCTCGTTGAAACAAAGAACGTTCGTGAAGAACAAAGAATTTTTGATACGACCCTCGCAGTTTTCATTTCGTCACTCTGCGAATAATACTGCGAGCATGCATTTTCCCGGAAAATCCAAGGTGATTCATTCCCGTTTTCTTTGTCTTTAGAGAAAGTCATAATTCCCGTATACTTTACGAAAATAAATTCTGTGAAAAATATTCTTTATTTCGTGAAAAATATTATTTAGCTTATGATAATTAGCACCCATGATATTATTATTATGGTTGTCTAATTATGTATTATTATTATTGCCCTCGGTGATGTACATTGTTTAACATGGAGACTCTTTTAATGCTTTTATGGTATTGGAAGTGTATTTACTATTCAGACCGCCTAGCCTTCGTGGTGCAATTGGTTAAGAACGGGCTATGAAATTAGAGCCTGCCGCCGGATCGGAACTTGCATCGTGACTCTTTGGGTGGCTCATAGATATTTGGTTAGGTTGCTGTGAGATCAAAAAGAAGCGTAGTTTACAGATATTACCTACTACACACGAGAGTACATGTGAGTGTTGGTTGTGTTTATATGTGTACTTACGGGTTCCGGTACAAAAAACATACTTAACCAGTATTGCTGGGGTATACTAATCAAGCTTATTTTGTTGCAGTCGTAGGAGTGTGGGCTTGGTCTTCGCGTTTGGGCGGCGGCAAGGAGGCGCCGGCCAGCGGGGCCGCGGCGCTGACGGCGCTCAACCCCTCCACCGACCCGCTGGTGGCCGCGCAGTACGCGCCCGTGCGCGACGCGCCGCCCGCGCCCGACGACGAGATGCGCAACCTCATGGACAACAAGGAATGGTGGGTACAACCACCAACTACTGACAACACAGACCACTTAGTTTTTGGTGCCAATTACCGAACAGCACTAAGACCAGTTGCAACATCTTTGAATAGCGATGACTGCGCTATGGTCTTTTCATTTAACACCTTACATTATGGGGTTGATATTATTAAAGTCATCGTCAAAGTTACTTGATGCAACTGGATCTAAGTAAGGGCAACCTCACACATGAGAGACCTACCACAAGTAATACATAAATTGTTTACAACTTCACTTATTATAGAGATTATTTTTCGTTTTGCGATACCAATTTGCTGTGACCTGATTGGTATTAAATATAAGTACACTATAGTTTTAGATGTTGGAATTTTCTACTCTCTTCGTGAATGCCACATTAACTCAGATGCAAGATATTGGCTCAATACGCATAAGGTACACATATTCGTACATACACCAAGCTTCTGTAGTCAATATTCTTTCGTATAACTGCCCAAGATGACTTATATCTTTCCTGACTTAATGTAATTTGATGTCCCTGCAACACATGTAACACGTATATTTGCAAATATTCATTAATAGTTGATTACTTTGGAACTTTGATAGCCATTTTAAAATAACGGTAGTCGATATTTACCTGTATGTCCAAGTACTTCTCCAAATAATTTATTGTAGTTGCAATATTTTCAAAAGATAACCCAATTTCAGCATTGTCTTTAAAACTGTAAATTATTTTATTAAAGTGATTAAATACTACAGTTTCTCATAACATTAATTTTAAGACTTGGTAATGACGTTTACAAACCGTAACAAATTAACACATACCGATGTGTGATAAACGCGTGAGTGTAATAGTTTTTAGAATCTGGTGATAATGTGGCAGTAACGGCGCGAACGTGAGCACTGAATAAACGGAATCAATGCCAAAGTACGTTGATACAAACATGTCAATTAGTTTCCGAACTGCGTGTTCTACATTAGACAATAAACTGATACGATAAATAGAAACATAAACAGAAACCTATTGGAAGAGACATGCTTTTAAGTACTTATTTATTTCATAAAATACTTCGTCACTCACTAGGATTAAAATCGCTGTTTTATGAAGACGCAATTTCAACTAATGGCGCCAACATCTAGCCAAATATGTTCCGGTCACCTTCTCATAGCTAAAAATATAAATGGGCATTAGCATATATTGGTGATAATTGTAAATCAAGCCTTGAGTTTTAAGTGCAATATTCATTGTGCAGTGGTCAGGTATAATGCCAAGTGCGTCCTTACAATACTGACATGATGATGCATAGTGCAGCTGTATCTATAGCGAATTGTTATTCAAAGGCTCGCTCCAATGAAGCAGTTGTTAACATGTTTACTTGTATCATAATGGCACATGATGTGCGTTGTTCCACAGGTGTAACGTTGGAGGCTTTGTTACGTCTTGTTTACTTAACTGCGCCGTGATAAGGCTCCCATTACATGATTTCCGCAAACCACGTGACTTTGTATACTTTAGAGTTCAACAATGAAGTCGTCAACGCGGTATTACAATGGCCTGACTAAGCTCTGTTAATGGCCATGGCACTTTTTATCTTTGACCTTTTACCGAGGACGTGATAAAGCGGATTAGATGGTTTCGAATGAAAGTGCGCCTCGAAAGTAATCTAAGGGGTCCGCCCACGTTCTGATGCGATCGATTTACGTTGTGGGCGATATTGTAGGCTATGTTAGAGATTTTTTTAGTACTACAAATCATTTGATAGGTATTTAGTGTGGTGATGTTCAAATTGTATATCCGTTACCGAAGGATGTTGTAGAAGTAATCGGATGTACACTGGATGACCCCGGTACGCGACACACTAAGATAATCAGTTTATCGTAATCTACTGCTGGAAATAGACCTAACTAGATTTTCAAATATGGTAATTAGGTAGGCATACTTTTTTCGCAATCCGGCGAATTCAACCATCTTAATGTCAGTCAAACAAAATAAACAAGGCGTTTTATGGTTATACAAATAACTTTAATATTCATTTGAACACGTTGCAATTTGGGTGTCACGAAAAATCGTTACCGGTCTTTGTCCTAATTTCACATTGCAATAAATCTCTGCAAGAAACAACGGTAACCCAGACGTGTTAATTAATAAGTCAGAACCCGTGACTATAACATTTAACATCTCCTCATTTCTCGTCGGTAGATACTCACGCAATGAATTATATTTTCAGCTTGAGCAGCGCGGAAGAGAGCGACAAGATGCTGGATGGAAGACCGTCTGTGGCGTAAGAAAATATGTTCGATATTATTCCTTTACGAGCTTAGGCTAGTCCTGTATGTCCCTCTATATTGTGAAACGCGTACAAGTGGTATTTTTGATACATTTCCATCGACGTCTATGTAACATAGAAATTATTTTTATGATAAGTCACTTGCATGCAAATTATGTGTTTCTGTAAAACATAATGTATCTTTAATGCCACACTAACGTGTCGTGTCCATAAATTTAAGATTGCATTTTGTGGTACAAATAGAAGTCCTGCTGGTGAAAGTGTCTCACGGAGGATGTCGTTGGTTATTCGAAAATAATGCGTGCTTGATTGTGTGATATATTTTATATTTATGATGCACTTCATTATTCCAAAACTTTAACATTTTCGATTTGTCCGAAGGTTTGTTTCATTTGCTACTTAGATGAGAGTAAGCACAATAGTGTATAAATTACTTAACCACATTTAAATGTAAGAGAATTTTTAACAAGTATTCTTGTATGAAGTGTTCAGATAACCTTATTTATCATATGACTTATGTGTATGGTAGAAATATAATATTCAACAAATCATGTACGCCATGTGTATAAATCCTAGGTGTTAAACACTCATCGCAATGTATGAAGCTTTGGTAAGAATTGTCTTAATTGATATCGAATAATTAGTAAAAGACAAGTGGCCAAATTAACGTCCAGAATTATACTGTTAAATGTGGATAGCTGTGTAAGATATGAAATATCAAAATTCGCCGAAAATGATACAAGTGTTTGTGAAATCTTATTCCATCGAAGATTATATATTTTTTTATAATCATTGAACTCTTGTGCATCGGTTTTGAAACAAACTTTCCATAGTGTTTAGTTGTTTAAGTGAATGTGCAAAAGACGATATTTTACATTTTATTTATGGTAAGTAGATTTCCATTTCGCGGTACATATTATTATAATATGTATTATTGGTTATCGTATGGGTATTTTGTTTTGTTGACACCGTCCTTATTAGAGTTAAGATGTATTGTGTGTTGTGGGCAAGGTTTGCTATAGAATACGCGTCGGGTGGAACGGATTCTAAAATAGCATTTGATTTGCATAATTTTACATATTAGGTGTAATTGCATCAGCTTAGCGATTTAGTAGTCCGTCAATGTTACGTCGTATTGATTATATTATTTTTCAATTTATTTTTGGCAATACATTTGTAAACAGTCGGCGTATATCATAAAGTACTTAACGCATACTTAAGGTATGTTCATAAAATCCGCCTCTTTGTGAGCAATTCAGATGTATTTTCTTAGACTTATAATTATTTTTTTACCTTTGATATTAATTTTAACGCTCTCTCTCGTCATTGGAAACGAATTAGTATTAAAATAACATCACAAATAATAATCTGATTTGATTTTGTACCTAAAAGCGCTCATTATATACATTTTTTTTAATTAATCCATGTAATGTATCTTAGGTAGGTACCTACAATAAGATAGGCAGGGTAATGTCCTGCGGGATATTTAGCGAATGAACATTTATTGTAATCCGTAAATATTGTGTTTGACAGATTCATATTGGTTGTAGCGTAAGCATGTATATCAATGTATGTGAAGGACTTTTATTTATTTTCATGGTCCGAGTATGGTATGCGATAAGCCTTGTCATTTCTAGAATTTCGGCATCTAACTTAATTAATTTATGACTTTATCTAAATATTGAATGTGTGTATTCTGTCTCTTTCTACTTATTTAGTATTTAGTATTCTTCAGTGTATAAGCATATCTGCCTATTTTGTACTTTAGTATAGGTCTCTGTTTTGTTCTTTCTGTGGACCTTTTAAAATATTCCATTTATATTCATAGCTTTAGTTGTATATCAATCGGCTTCTTTTATCAATTTGTTATTAAAAAGGTGCAGATAATATATTCTATATAAATTGCAATTATATGTCTCTAAGATAACTGGTTTAAGTGCAATATGTGAACCTCACATTATATATTGGATGAAATTCTGCATTCGTCTTATTTATTTTATCAATATGTACAATGTTGTATTATGTACTTAGTATTAATAATCTCAGAATCTTTCAGTAAAATAAAAATTCCAGAGTTAATTGTGTTTTTTTGGTACTTTACATTATTCATAGATTATAACATATATGTATAAACACATTTTAATGTAAATTGAAAGAACATTTTAAAATAGGATATGAAATCAAACATTTTATTGTATAAAATAACAAAATCATGGTATCAGTTGTCATTTGAATATTGATTTTAAATAGAAAAGCGTAATCTTAAAGCTAGTCAGTCTCTGTTGGTGCGGCGCCACCACGGCACTCCCGTCACGTCTTCGTCGGAGCACAGGTTCACTGTGGGCCTGCAACATGTACTTTATTACTTTCACTATTCTAAATTATTCAGTAATAGATTGAGACCTGTTTCATATTTTATGATTCTGACGTGTTTAATGCCTACATAAAGCAATTCATTCGATATTAGAACGAATATGTGGGTGTTATGCTTCGATAAATCTAAACGAATCCAACTCTGGCTAGATCAATATATTTCGTAAATACGGGAAATAAATTCATCAATACGCGAATTATGTTTTCGTCAAACCGACAACCGGGGATCCCAGTTTGAACCTACCGATTTTTGAGTAATAATATTGTTTATTTAATTTACCTGTACACCTGTGTGTGAAGTAATGTGGACGCCATTATTGGGCAAGCTGTGGCTGGAGGGTCCTGTGGATGTATCAATATAAAGCGTAAGTAAATAGAAAATTATACCAGCAACCACACATATACCCTTACCCCACATAAAAATAAGTCTGCTTTGTGGCCCATGGGTATTAAATAACTACATGGGAAAATCAAGTGTCACAAAATCCGGAAAAATAGTCGAAAATAGAATTTTTCAATCATAATAACATACCTATCATAATCCATTATCATTAGGGATTGAAGCAAAGTCTATTATCTAATGTTATACATTTATTGTACTATTACTTGTACATTATATCACAACCATCCTCTGAAAATATCTGTTCTATGGCTATCATATCAATAACCTGTGTGGGTGCAATACAATAAGTTCAAAGCGATAACATGAGGTACCTGTATAGATTGCATGGGTATGTGCATGTTGGCGCGGAGCTTGCGTTGTCGGATCTCGCGCCGCACGCAGCACTGCACGCCCAGCAACACGCAACACACGCACGAGGACAGACAACCTGCATGCCAAACAATTATCTACGTGTAACAATACTATGTCGGATTTGATGGTTTAGTGTACTACCATGCTCAGGCATATTAAACTATTGTTTACTTATTATTGTAATATTTATGGCAAATATCTTGGCATAGTTACAGAAATTATAATGCTGAAGGATCTAGCATATATAACATGGACACACAATTATGTGAGTAGTCTGCAATCCATTCCCAAAATTTGGTATACAATTTTAGGTTTTTATTTATTCAGTGGGTATTTAATCATCACAGGAAAAAATATATAAATGTTTAATTTGTGAAATGTATGTTGTACATTTGAGGATATTTTAATAGTATTTGTTACTTTGTAACTAAGAAACTAAAACAAAACTAGTTAAAATACTTACCTATGTACACTAATACACCTAAATCACCATTACGATTTGTGCGTCTCAATACAATACCAGCTATACATAGAGATATTCCAGTTAATATGCCTACTACAAATATCACCTGAAACAATCAATACAACAAATTAAATATCATGGTCAGTAATAATATTAAAGCATGTAAAAAAACTAAAAAAACCTAAAGAAATTATTGTGATTAATTAAATTCCAAAAGAACTGATATTATGCAGGTAGCGTGTCCTATAAATTGTAAGCTAAATCTTTTCTCACCATCTATAAAAGTTATGACATATTCCTGCCATATTTATCTGGAGACTGGCAATACCAAAGACACAGGAGAAGATACTTGACTTTTTGAAAACCACAAGAAACACAATTCTAATTTATCTAATGTTCAGTTGCCACTAATAATCTGTTGTAAGACTCAATGAAATGGATATGTATAAATCTTTCTCCTGGGATCCACAGCTCTCGGAATTAAGCCGGAAGTTGTTTGTTTCCGCAAGGTCCTTGCGAAGGTTACGCAACTTTCTACCCATTTCCACGAAGATTACGCTTGCGCAATCCCTTTTTCTTCCCATACCCGTTTATGCCGATGTCAGCTATCTTGATATCACCGAAGACCAACTTAATAAACTTGAGCGCCTTCAAAATTTCTGCATAAGATTCATATTTGGTCATCGCAAGTATGACCATGTTTCTGAGTTTCGTGCTAAGCTAAGCTAAGCATTTGTAATTGTGTATTTTTTATTTTATTTTATTTTATTTGTAAGGGACAAAAAACGGTAGTATGCTAAAACATTAAAATAAAAATATAAACTTAATAATGAAATTAAATAAACATACAGCCCACACCATTGTCCACATATTGACAGATAGAATTAATGAACAGGAAAGTCATATTAAACGCAGAATACTCGCTATTTAGGAATTTATTTGGTTATTTCAATAATGGACATTTTCTTAAATTTTTGGTATGAGAGGGAGAAAATATCAATATTAGCAAAGTGTGAATTGTAGCTATTTAATAGACGGCGGATTGGTGCACGCTCCCCGGCATTACTTTTACATGAACTAGTGAAAAATAACTGAGGCACGCGCACCCCTCGCCTAATCACAGTTCTTGGTACTCTATAATATATCTTATTTGAAAGTTCTATACAATCATATTTATTATTGCACAAACCATGCAGCATCATAACATCAAGAAGTGAACGTCTCGCTTCTAAACTCAAAATATTATATCGGTTTAATAATTGATTATAATGAATTTTCGTGTTACAACATTTATAATTCATGGCACGTAAAAATTTTTTTTGAACGTTCTCAAGTTGATTACTATATTTTTTATAATGTGGGTTCCAAATCTGTACAGCGTATTCCAGTTGAGAACGAATTAAAGTTTTATAAAGCAAAAGATAAGTACAAGGTCTCACAAAGTCTGATGTAGATCTCATGACGAAACCATACTGACGAAAAGCTTTATTGACAATATAATCTATGTGGGAATCAAAGTGTAAATTTGAGTCCATCATAACACCCAAATCCCTTACCAAATTAACGTTGGTAAGAATCTCGGTGGCTAAGGTGTAATTGAAATTAATTTTGTTTTTATTTTTTGTAAAGGATATTGCGTAACATTTACTAGTATTGAGAAATAATTTGTTCATAAGACAGTAATTGTACAATCGGGTAAGATCATCCTGAAGAAGTTTGCAGTCGTTATCATTTTTACAGTTTCTGTATATTTTTAAATCATCCGCATACATAAGAAAGTTGCAGTTTCGGAAACAATATTTGATATCATTTATGAATAAGATAAATAGAAGTGGCCCTAGTATGGAACCCTGAGGAACTCCGGATTGAACCGTAACATAGTCAGATTCGTAGCCACTTATTACAACTTTCTGAGTTCTATTATGTATGTATGATGCAAACCACCTCAGTAAGTTGCCACGTATGCCGTTGTAGGCTATTTTATCTAGAAGTAAGGAGTGGTCTACCTTGTCGAATGCCTTCTTAAAATCTGTGTATACAGCGTCCACCTGAATCCTACGATCCATATTCTCAAAAAGATAGTTGGTAAAAATCATGAGATTAGTCGTAGTGGAGCGTTTTTGTACAAAGCCGTGTTGTTTTGGTATAATTACATGGTGCAATATGGGATAAATGGCATTGTGTACGAGGCGTTCGAATAATTTGGATAAAGTGTTAAGTATGGAAATCGGGCGATAATTTTCGATATTAGCTTTCTCACCGCTTTTATATACGGGTGTTATGAAAGCTTTCTTCCATATATTGGGAAACGTTCCTTCACGCAAGCATTTATTGAAAATGATGTGTAGGGCCTTGTAAATACTTTTTGCAGTTGCAATAAATAATATAGGTGGAAGGCCATCTGGTCCAGCTCCTTTAGAGGCATCAAGGGATTTGAGCCCGTCAAGCACAGTTTCGTGAGATAGGTGAATATCACATAATGACAGAACATTTTCTGAGTTGGAATCTGGTGGTTGCCAAGTTTCAGGATTAAAATAGGAAGGCTCATAAACAGAAGTAAAATAATGTGAGAATAAGTTACAAATGGTGTAAGGGTTATCAGATGCTGTGTTTTTAAAAAACATTTCAGAGGGATAGTTTGACTTGATTTTTTTGCTTGATATATATGACCAGAATATTTTCATATTTTTAGGAATGTTTTCTTCAATTGTGATTATGTAATCATGATAACAAGTTCTACACTCACGTTGGAATAGGTGGCGATATTTAGAAAAGTTATTGTAATCCGAGAGATTGTGATATTTCTTCCACTTTGTCCAGGCACACTCCTTTTTTTTGAAGATGCGCCTGAGTGAAGTAGTAAACCAGACAGGGAAACGAGAGTTGCGGGATCGAGTCAATGGAACATGTGACTTAATAATACCATATAGCTTATTGTAAAATATATCAACAGCTTGTTCAGAATGAATATGTTGAAGAGAGTTTTCCCAATCAATGTCAGAAAGCTCCGATGCAACGATGCTTAAATCTGCTTTAAAATAATTGTATTTGTATATAGGACGTCTATTCAAATGTGTAGAATAAATATCTAGGTTGGTCATGACACAGAAAGGCGGATGGTGGCTATCGGCTAATAATAAGGGACTACAACATTCAATTTGACAGTTTAGGTTGGAAATAAATACGTCAAGGATTCTACCTAACTTATTATTATTGGTGTTGTATTGCGATCCACTTACTTGTGACATTAAATTAGCTAGGAGACGTCCGGTGGCAGTAGAGGCGCATGGAACTACATGATTACCATGGTTTATCCAATTGATGCCAGGTATATTATAGTCACCTACGAGGAAGTATGAAGAGCAAGTAGGATCATTGCAGACCTCCTCTAAGGTATTAAAATATTGAGAATATGAGTCTTCAGGAGTCCGAGGTGGGATATAAGCTGCACAGATTAAATGTCTTTTGTTCGGTAACTTCGCTGGAATTTGGACCGTTATCTGTTCAATTTCAGAATTACGAAAATGCATAATTTTTATAGTAGGATGTAACTGTCGTAGTATGGCAATCAAAACACCGCCTCCTTCGCGTTTATTAGTAATGAATCGATCACGGTCATGCCGAAAAACGAGGTAACGGTCATCAATAATTTCGCTATCCAAAATTTCCGGGATAAGCCAAGTTGCAGTCAGTATGATAACGTCATAAGAACATGATAGAATGTTCATAAATAATGTATGTAATTTTGTGCGGATTCCTCTGCAGTTTTGATAGTATATAAAAATATCGCTAGGAGCCATGTTTACTTTCAAAACAATACAGAATTACATTATGAATGAATATGACGTTCCACGTACAATAAGAATATAAATACACAGTAATAATCATTATCATTAAAGGAATATAACAAATTAGGACACCGCACAACTTGATTTCAAGTAGCTTTTGATTATAATTATATAAAATAGCACAGCTAAGAATTATATATTTTTTATATGGTTTTGATTTTGTTATTAAAAAAAACATTTGGAACCCTACTAAAAATACAAATACATAAATGGTCAAAGCCTTAACTACAGTATAGATCAAATGATATATAAGAATCACATAATTAAATCTTAATAGGTGCGAGGAAGCATCAAGACTAAAATTAAACGCAGTTACTTTGAGAACTTTGCTTGACAAGTTTCCTAATATCCGCCTCGGAGCGAATAGCGAAGGCTGGTCCTCCATCTCGTTCTCGTACGAGAATCGCAGCGTTTTTAATCCACACGTATTTATAACCGTTTTCTTTAGCAGCTTCTCTAGTTTTCCGAAATAAATCCTTGTTTTTAAGGGTTAGGTGTTCATTCAAATATATGGGGACCGAGGTTCCAGGTATAGATAGCTGGTCGGATTTCAATGATTTTATCTTTCTATAGGCACTAATGAGGTTATCCCGGATAATACGTGATTTGAATTTCACAATAACGTTCTTTGGCTTATTATCTTGATGTTGTGCATGTGGTACTCTGTGAATGGATATTATGTCATCATGTGATACAGGGTACTTGACGGTATTACCAATTAACTCCACTATAGATAGAAGATTCTCACTACGTTTGTCAGGCAGGTTGCAGATTTCCACGTTACATTGCCGTGCTTGTTGCTCCATCGTGTCAATTTTTGCTTCAAGGGTGGTTACAATTAGATTATTGTTATTGTGTTCAGCACCAGAAATACGCTTATCAAGATCTTTGAATTTGTTTTCCAGTATTTCAAGACGTTTTTTCATGTCCTCGTAGTTTAAATTGATAAATGTCATTGCTTTCTCCAATTCTGTGTTGTGTTTAAGAATTTTTATGTTTTGCTGTTTCAATTCAGAAATTTCATCTACCAATTTATTGAAAGTGGCATCTTGATCAATTTTCAAGGACTGGAGCATATTCTTTAGTTCTTCGAATTTATCACCCTCTTGGGAATTACCGTCACATCTCAATCGCTTGCAAGGTCTCGTTGGTATCTGTTTATCATATGTGCAAGACTCAGAAATACTCGCAGTAGCGGTGAGATCCGGTTCAGATTGCGTCTCTTGAATTACAATTGCAGTAGTTTGAGGAGGTGAGCGAATAGTGCGAGGCATAGCTTTTGTAAAGTCGAAAGTACAAGCCTGAGAATAAATGCACAGATGTGATAGTGACAACTGCAACACGAGAGCAGGCAGATGAAGTAGCGATACAGTAAGCTTAATTCGACAGCGCCAGTGACTCACGCGTTGGCCCAACTCACAGCGACCGTCCACTCAACGATGCTCGACTCGCCGGTCGACGGTTCGAGACCTTGTCAGTCTCAGTGATATTTTTCAAATATTCACAAATTTCAAAATCTCAATTTAATTTTAATTTAGTAAGTTATAGATTGTAATTTATACACACGGTTCAGAGGCACTTGCTGTGTCAAAGCCATCTATCCCTCTCTCGCTCCTCCCAGTAGGCGTACACAACAGGTAACAACACTGCGAGTGCGACAAGGAATTGACCAAAGATGTAAACAACCAATCACAGAACTCAAACTTCCAAATCGAATAAATTCACAGAGCGAAGCGTCACACGTCTGCTCGGTTAGGAATCCAAGAGCTAACTGATGTACAATAACTGTGTACAATAAAGATTTAAATAAATAAATAAATAAATGGTCAAACTTGCAACTTACCTGTAAAATATAGTAACAAACATATTCAAATCCAGGGCAATGACCTCCACAGGCTCCTATAATAGGGACTTCGGGACTGACTGAAGGTACTGGAGGGACTGGCGACCTACTAACAGCATGCGGATGGGGCTCTGGTTCACACAGGGGCAACGAGAATGCTGAAGCACATTGTGGGAAAGTGTATGCTTCGGATGGCGATCCCCGCATAGGAACTTTCTCACCCTTTTTATAACTACACCATGTTGATGCACCATATGGCGACTGGTATACAGGCGATGGAGGACCATAGTCTTTTATAGTACCGTTATAGTAATGCGGCATCTGAAACAAATAACATACAGGTTAGATAATAAACTAAAGGATGCTTCTAACGGGTTGCTTTGAAAATCTTCATCTTTCTCTAACTTCTGGCTGATGAAAATATGTCATTCACATCACATAAATTATTTAATATTAATCCGTTTTGAGAATATTATTTAACTTAAAAGGTCTATCTGATGAGGATCAGATGGAATGTAATAAAAAAATATTCTTTCTTCATAATAGTATATTTGTCTTTCTATGTGTTAGTGAATAGATTGATTTTAAAAATTGTCCTAGATTACATTCACATCGATGCGATTTTATAAGTATTAAGTTACGTGAAAAAAAAAGGATTTTTTTTTTTTTTGTAACGCACTTTGGTGGTTTTTTAGGTCGGACAGAATAAATATGACTAAACGTAAGTTTGAGATAAATGCAAATCCATTTGTTACATATATTATACGTACATGATAGGCATTGTCTGATGTAGAACTGTCTGTGCCAGTGACTTGGTACACCGGCGTATTGATATCCTCCGCCCACGGGAACTTCGTTCTTTGTTCTGTAGCGCTCGCAAACTGTTGCTCACTCCTCGGTACCACAGTCGTTTGGTAAGGGTGCACGCTACGCGGCGACAATTGTTGCTTGAACATTTTGTGATCCTGTTACCTAAATGTAAATATTTTAATTCAACAAACATTAAATACAGGTCATAGTGAAAACACCACATAAACCTAACTGCCTCGTAGTTTGTACCTCATTGTGGATAAAATACTTAATACTCATTCAAATAAATAAAGTTCACAATCTGTAATTACACTAAACTTTTGCCAACATAATTTAATAATTTCTGAATAAAATAATAACACCAATTGAACACAAGCAACGCGCCATGTTTACTCGGAATTCTATAATCTTAAATCTATTGTCTATACTCTATACTGTCTATTCTGTGATCTTTAAAAATATTATTTGCAAAACTGGTATTCTCGTTAACTTAGTGTTGTGTAATTTTCGGAAAAATTCTATTTTTCGGAAAAAATTCAGGAAATTTTTCGGAAAAATTTCAAAATGGAAAAATAATGGAAAAATTCGATTATTTAACTTAATTGTTTCTTTTTAATCGTAAAATCGATTTAATTGTTTTATATTCGTAATAAATTTGCTAATAAAGTAAAAATACATGCATTTGTAATACTGTAAAGTCCAAATTCGCGGTAAGGATTAAATGTAATGGCTGCAATTTGTAAAAAAGAGTCATAAACCATTAAATATAAATAAAACATAATCAATTTGGTTCATAAAACACGAAAAAACAAACAATATATTTTTTTCTATTTTTTCCTGAGTTTCGATTCACCCCGTTTTTCTGGAAGTTACGTTTCGTTCGAAATTCAAAAATGGAAAAATATCGGAAAAATATTTTGAAATTTTTCATGTTTTTCTGAAAAATTGAAAAACTTCATTTGGAAAATTTTCGGAAATTTTTCATGACCCAACAGTACGTTAACTCAAAAATGCTTTGTTTTCATAGACTATCAAGTATTTTTTAAACGGAATGACTGAAGGTTACAGGAGACTTGAAGTCATGGACGTACTATATAAACAGGACTGCGCGCACTCCTGAAATAAAATATATGCCTATTGCCTATGTAATAAGGTTGAATTTGCTATGATAAAAGACATGGCGGCAAAACGAGTCGAGTGATGTACTATACATGGAGGTCTGTGTCTCTTTTCTTTCGCTACGGTGACCGTAATAAAACCCTATCTTAAATCTTTTATCACGCTTTTATTAACTTTGCCTGTATGTATGTATGAAATTGCCATTGAATTGTGCACACTTGTCAAGGACCGATGACAATACATTAATTAAACCTTATTAGACAGGCATAAGTATTATTTCAGGACAACACTATTTCGTTCGTGCGCAGTCCTGTTTATATAATACGTCCATGTCCCATGATGTGGGGTCCTGCCATGTATGTGACTGTTGGGTCAGTGTGTGTATTAAATTTATTAATATGATCACCCTATATTAGCACAGGACACAATCCTCCACTCAATATTTCTCCCTCGGTTTGTTTTTTCGATCAGAGTGCGCAGTCCTGTTTGAATAATACTTGCTTGAAATATTTTAATTCATTCAATCATGAACTTTTTTTGTTGGTCTGTGATCATCAACATGTTTCATTCATTTATCTTTCATCTTTCAATCAATTTCATTCCATTATTTTTTAGCGAAACAGTTTTTGTCACATTTATTGAATTTGTTAGATGATAAATTCATTTAATAAATCACCCAAGAGAGGGTGAATATTAGCACGTAAAATAAAATACAAAAGTTTAAAATAATAAGGAAGTTGTAACTTGTAAGCATTTTAAGTCAATGCCTGTAAGTCGGAAACGAAGGAAACGTCTACAAGAAAGACTTCAATATCAAAGTTAATCAAATCTTAGCGTTTACTGCAGAAAAAGGAGCATGAAAGTAAATTTACGGTGATCGGAGAAGAAACTATGATAGTTATTTTAAGTGCGGATGGTATCATGAATGAAGATAGTGATAAATTGTGTCCCACAAACAATTACTTTTGCAAGGATTATATTCGCGGATGCTGTTCGCGAGATAATTGTAGATATGTACACGAGATACCACCAAAACATTATTTAAAAGATCTGTTCCGGTTTTGTCATGATTTTCAAAACAAAGGCTGTTTTAGAATCAATTGCAAGTTCATTCACAGTACAGTTGAAGATGAGGAGCTTTTTTATAGCTCTGGTGTGTTTCCTCGCGACTCGCGCACCACGGCTGTCTGTCAAGCATACATACACGGATCTTGCCCCAACAAGGACTGTAAATTCTTTCACCCAGCCGATGTTGCTACTGAAGGGGTATCTGTTCATACCATCCCACCTCCAAAATTTAATCGCCCTCCTCCAGCAATAAGAGATGACGATTCTCCACCAGAGGCTAAATTCAGAAGGTTTGCTTTTGAAGAATATGAGGAATGCTGTTCAATTCCAATTATTGATAAGCAACAGATCATAACCACACCAAATATTTGCCTCAACTGTGAGTCTTTAGACCACAAAATAAAAATATTGCATGATAACATAAGTGTATTGCTAAAGAAAGTAGGTGATTTAACTGAGAAGAATGTTCAACTTACATCAATGAATGAATTTTTACTGGAGCAAACAGCTTCAACTATTAGGACAGATCAGTCTTGCGTAATAACTTCCAGACATGGCACTTCAGCACCTGTCTCTTTAGCAACAGTGAGTGTGACGCCAGTAGTGAGTCTGTCAGGTGCTTTGCCTACTCTGGTGCCAGCAGCGGCAACACCTAATTTAACTTTAGCTCCTGCTGCATCTAGAGCTCAGCTACTCACTCCAGCACCCCAAATACTTACTGTCAGTACTACCCAACAGCTTGTTGGTAATTCTGGAGCCCTCATTGTTACTAGTGCTGGGGCACAGCAATTGATGCAAGTTAGTGATTCTGGAACACTTATGGGAGGTGGCCAAACTGTAGTGGCAGTACCTGCACAGTTGACGTTGGCACCTCCTACTCAACAGCTGATGTCTAATGCATCACAGACTGCTGTGCAACAGCTGGTGCAACAGTCTGCTTTACAACCCCAACTTGCTGCACAACATCAAGCTCCACAGTATGCTACTCAACAATCAGTGCAACATTTGGCTGCAGCTCAGCAGTCTGCACAGCATCTGGCTCAGCAATCTGCCCAACATTTGGCTGCCCAACAATCGGCCCAACACCTAGCAGCACAGCAATCTGCTCAACATTTAGCTGCTCAACAGTCAGCACAACATTTGGCGGCACAGCAAAATGCCCAACATTTAGCAGCTCAACAAAATGCCCAACATTTAGCTGCTCAGCAGTCTGCTCAACATTTGGCTGCAGCTGCACAACAATCAGCTCAACAACTTGCTGCAGCTGCTCAGCAATCAGCTCAACAAATTGTAGCACAGCAGTCAGCTCAGCAACTGGCTGCTCAACAATCACAGCAACAATTGGTGCCCTCAGCACAACAGCTTGTGCATCAAACATCTACTCAGCAAATAACCATCTCAAGCACTAGTCAACCAATGGCATTGCCTAATTCTCAAGCTCAGCCTATTACATTCCCTATTATATCCCAAAGCATATTGCCACACTGAAACTTACTATGTATCTCTTAAATTTTGTTTTGTTTTTTGGAATGTGATTATGATATAGAATTAAGCACCATTAGGATTTTAAGTCATATACATGCTTTAATTAAGCAGTAACATTTGACTTTATCAGTAATCTAGCTAATATTCATTTGAAGAATCTACATTTACAATGCTTATGTTATGTAATGTGTAAGATTGTGGAAGAAGTAACAATGTTTGAAACAGTATTTTTATGAGGTTTTAAGTAGTTTTAAATATATATAACACCACATTTTAACATATTGTGAAAATTAGACTTTTTAATGTAAAGCAAATGTAATAACAAATTGTTGCATTAAATGTAGGATGCATTGACATTGCATATGACATTATATCATATGTAAAAAGAAAAATGTGAAGTGGAAATAAATTGTTATGGTAACATGAAGTAAGGTTTTTGTGGAATAAAAGAAACAATAACATTTATGATTTAATTGTTGCTCTGTAGAAGACCATGTTTAACACATTCACATTATGATATTGGTGTAAGTAGAGTAAATCCATATAAACCCATTAAAGACTATTCCTAGGTTGTAGACTGGAATGTATTGCTTAACTTACTACCTATATCAAAATAATGAATGTGTTAAGTTGGTAGGATAATTATGAATTTGTATATTCATGAAACATTGTATTCGAGTTTGATAAGTTATTTATTGGGAAAAAGCATGCTCATTAGACTCAAATTAATAGACTGAAGTGTAAAAAGTTATGAATTCTGGGTAAGCATATAATACGACATACATAACAGTTGTGCATGTGTACAATGCCTGTTATTAGTACGGAATTGGGTATTTCTGGCAAGATGTAACATTATTTACCATATGATAATTACGTCACTCTTACAATATAAGGTCTTTTGATTAATAAGATGCAAAACTTGCATTAAAATAGATATCGAATCTTTGTTTTGTATAGGCATAGAGTGAGCATCTTTTAGTTTCATAATGTATCCAGTGATCTGCCTCTATGTGCTATCAGACAAATTAGGTAATTTATTTTTATTATTAAAAGGATTGTTCCATATAAGCTGTGTTTAATATTACATCTGTCTACTATTCGTGTTTATTTATGTCGTTAGTTTGTAAGATTGGGCATACGTTTTTTTGGTATTTTCTTATTTCTCCATTGCATCCCAGAGCGAAGTCACCCGTATTATCGAAAGCTATAGTTGTTACATTAGCTGGCGCATTTTCTACATACTTTAGTCGTCCGGTGTCATTTTCGTGCAAATAACCCAATTTTTTGTTGGCAACGAAGAGTGTGTTTTTATAGTATGATATTTGAACCATGTCACTGATAGTCAAGTTGCCGATCCATATAGGCGTTACTGAAGTAGACTTCAACAGATATAGTTTGTCTTCTTTTATGTAATAAAAATTATTTTTGTCATCTATTTCCAAGTCTTTTAAAGAGTCTAGAGCCTTAAATGGTATTTTATTCTTGCCATCGAGAAGGTAAAGTTTCTGTACACCATCTTCATTTTCTGTGAAGTATAAGTTGCCGTCTTTGTCAGTAAAAAGCATGTTTACATTGATTGAGCTCTGAGCGTATGGTACAGCACACTGACCCGCGTAATCATACACGTATATTCCTCTCTGTGTTGCGAAGTACATTTTCCCGTTCTTCTTATCAGATGCAACTGAATAGCTTACGTCTGCAGGCAATCCTAGAGATCACAATAACATATTGAAAAGTTTAAAAAATAATACATATTGGCCTAGCGACAGCAATGATTAAATGTGTACTAAGTACGAGGTATTGGGTTCGATTCTTGTTCAGTGAATCAATTTAAGGCTCAGTTGCTTAATAAATACTTTCAATAGTCACAAACTTCATAGATTTGACCGCACACTAAGATAAATTCTTGCGTCGTGGGTATTGGAAACTATGAATTAATTTTACGGGACTCTCAAACACCCAGATCCGAAGCAAATAAATGCATATCACACAAATATTCACCTCAATTCGTGGATCGAACCCGCGGCCTCTGCCGTTTCACAGCCAGCGTATAATGAACGGCGCCACGGATGCTTTCAAACACACGGTCAACACACATATGTTTTTCAACACATATGTACTATCAACAGACGGTCTGGTGTATATTCGCGAAGGGGCTGGCATCAGTAAGACTAGTGCCATTCATGATTCGCCGAAATTATTTCTGTCCTGAGATAGCAGGCGAACCCAATGTCATACCTCGGCAACTCAAATAAGGCTCCTCAATCGAAATACTCACACAAAGCGACCTACTCAAGCTGGGAATCTTAGAAGTCCCAATTATAGGTATTAGATTATATCAAAATCTTACCTGGTATATTCTCGGGAGTAGAAGATTTATTGCTCAACAGAAATACGTTAAATATATATCCGTTTTCATTCCTTTCGTTTTGTACGAAAAATAAATTCCCATACACATCGTAATGAGCATCAGTTGGATTTTTATTCCCAAGGTCATAGGTTTGGGCGAGATGATAATCGTCGCTGTTAATTTTTAAATCTGATGAACAGCTGTCTTTGCGCAAGTCGAATGCAAAGCACATATACGTTAGAAGCATATATGTTATCAATGTAAGCCACATATTGTTAAAGAGTACTGTGCTTTTCAAAGACTAATTTGCTTCTGTGTAGAACACAGCATCACCTCGTACAAAAGTTTGAGTTAATAACATAAGTATTCTTTATGTACTTAACATAATGATTCTATTACCCTCTAATAATCTATAAAAGTGCTTATAAACAAATAAATTAGAAACATAAATGTTATCAAATAAATTGTTATTAAGTAGTTTTATTTATTACAAGACAAGATAAAACTACATTGTAAGCTATTTACTATTCAACATTTATTTACAATGTTGTATTAATTATAAAATATGAAATAATAAAGGATTATCGCGGTCGGTATAAAAACCATAATTCAACTCCCTAACAAGTGGAAAGTTTAAGGAATGATTTAATTATTTTTAATAACTATAAGTACATACACGTTAATAATAAAAATGTGTGTATTACCCGTCATATGTTCTTAATAAATTTGAAGTATAAAAACTAATTTGTTTATCCTAATCAGTTTATTGGATAAAGCGCCGATTAATTGTCTTTATACGTATAAGGTAAATATTATTTCTCTTATTTGTCTATTATTTTACTACTACTCTTTTGTCGTATGTAATTATTTAAGTTCAGCTACTTACGCATGTAACCCGAAGGGGTGGACAGACGTGCTACTACTTGCATCGAGCATATTTCCGACGCATTTTTTTCACATAGGTATATACCAACTTCTTATCTCTATAGCCGAACTTAAGGTGATGTAGGGTCGACTGTAAGAGAATTCCTCAGGCAATAAATTCACCTATACAATGTATTTGTATGAAGTGAACACAAATAAATAATTAAAATGTGATTCGGGACGAACCTATCACCATGCCAGACATCATATTAACTAGGTACCTAAAATAAAGTTCAGAGATATTAAAATGTAACATACTTATTTCAGTTGTAAGATGCTAAATAAATACCTACACTCAGCAGTCAAATACATAGTCCTGACTCCTGACCCCGCATTAAGATACAAGTGTTGTGTCGTAGGAACCGAAACCACGAGACAAACAACTTCTATTTCACAAAAAAACAGTTTCGTAACAAATAATAGAGGATCGCACAAACATTTGTCTCCCTGCGGGATCAAACCTGCGGCTTCTTGTTTCAAAGCCGACGTGTAACCTACGCTGTCTGGATGGTTCGTTCTTCAATTTAAAACTGAATTTGTAATTGACTTTAACTTCTGACACCGATTGTTCACATCGGTTTATAAATTGGTTACACATTTTTTTCAGTCGAACTGAGAATTCGGATTATGTCCGTCCTAATTCATAACAGTAACTCCTTTTTCAGATCTTTGTTTCGGGTCTGCGTGTTTGTGATACCAAAAAATCACTTGTAGTTCCTGATACCTACGACACGAGACATCTTAGTGTGGGGCAGAACAATGTATGTGACTGTTGGGTGTTTTTTTTTATTTATTATAAACGACTTCTGTCAGAGTTTTCCAGGATTCCAAACAGAGGGTTTCAGACACACCGTTACGGCCCTAAATATTTTAGGTTGGGATTTAGTTGAGAAAAAAACTATTTTTATTCCATATTCGTTTTTAATAATTAAAACTACAACTTAAATTATTAATACATTGAACAAACTTGTTAAGTTTAGCTTGATGTGTATTAACTCTAGGTATGCTATTCTAATAAGTAGGATCACAGTCAGTCATATTGTTCTCGTTGTGTTCTTCCATCTGGTACTGCAAATATGATGGAAGTCGACCCTGTCTTTCACCTTTGATTTTGTGTATTTTCCACCGGTGACCTTGCAGTATCTTCCTGGAATAGTACAAAAATTTTGTAATACCTAGTACCTATTTTTTGTATCGTTTGAAGTAAGTAATGTGAGTTTCAAAGGTAAAAGCTCGATTCCAGTTTTTATAGATATGATTTGAATTTCATTGATCTATTGCGTAATAAAATAATTCATAATGAATTTTCATATTGAATTCAATTCATAATTAAATTTCGTAATAAAATAATTTAATAATGAAGCGATTTCACCGAAGCTGATTAATGGGAGATAATCTACTATAAATAGATATTTCATGACTTACTTGGTGTTGAACTTTTTGTAGCAGACATCACATTCAACTGTGCCTTGTCTTAGGTGTATGTCTTTGATATGCCTTTTCATGTCGTGTTGGTACGAAAATGCTTTGTCGCAATAATTACACTGCAAAAATGACATTAATTCTTGCATTAAAATGATATCGCGTTTCTTTACTCAATAAATGGCTAAGATATCATAATTTGTTTGAAAATTTAATAGGAATGTATAGATAGTACATATTACTAGTTTAAAATTTGTGTTTCATTTTAATTTACAATAGACTGACTGAGATCAACCGTTGACTGTTCCTTTCGTGAGTCCTTCCTTATTGTTTTGAATCCACAACTTTTTTTTTGGACGTGCTTTGATACAGATGATAAATTATTGTACTTTGCAATTTTTTCGGAATTTTACTCTTATGTTTAGCTCATCAATTGTTTCGTAAATAGGCATATTAATATAAATTATATATCTATTTTAATGGCCCAATCGCTTTCCCTCGCGATTCCTTACCTTATGTGGCCTGGCAGTGCTATGAACGTGTCGCATGTGCTTAGCAAGATTGCTCGACGTAGTCGTTGCTTTTGGACACTGAGTGCACTTAAATGGTTTGTCAACCAAGTGGGATCTTTTATGGACTTTTAACAGATCCATAGTTCTTCCTTGGTACGGACACACATCGCATTTGAAAGGAAAGACATTGTCATGAATGCCTCTAAAAATTTAAAACAAATTATAACATTAAAAATATTTTGTATGCTTGTTTAATGACTAGTGCTTTGATAACCAATCATTTACAAGTATTACTTATGAATTCATAATAATTTTCAATATATCTTGTCACAGGTCTACAATAAATTTAAATTCAAATCAACAAGTTATAAAGTTATAAACAATCTCTACATACATACATATGCACTAAAAGGCTTGCATTTGAATACGCAATCTTCCCACAGATGTCACATAGAAACTTTCTTTTAGTTACTTCCTTGGACGGCTTCGAACTTGTATCAGTATTCTCCAAACTGCATTTAGACAAGTGGTTATTATATGATGCCTGAAAAATGTGAGTGTGGATTAAAGTGTTGGAAATATATTATTAAGCCAGCAGCTTGGCTTGCTTTTGAATAGAATGACTGGTGCTTGGAAAGGCTTTATGTGGACTGCTTTTATGTGAACAGTACATTTGGGCTACATGAATGTCTAGAATCTAGATTGTTTACTCAGTCAGTACCCAAAAAAAAAATTAAACATAAAACTACTCCCATCACATTTAACTATTTAAAGGACTAGTAATAGGTTTTATTACTGAGATATTGCAAATTATATTAAGACAAATTTAAAACTAAATAAATGGGCTAACCAGATCATAGAACTGTTTATTGCAAGTGGAACAACTCCATAGCTCTGAGTTATCTTCAGAGAACACTGGTGAGGGTATGTTATATGACTCATCGCTGTCTCCTTGGACTCTGGTGTCCTCATAAGTGCTGAAATCTGCATGGCATTCTGAAATACATACAAGCAAACAATAAATTTAAATTTTCCTAGTTTATTGGTTCCTCATATATTATGATTAGGGTAATTAAAGTTTTAAAACAATATAAGTTGTTTTATTTTAATTATGCAATGTAACTATATTACCTTTTTTAATAGAGATATCCACCCATAATTTGCTACTCCTTTGACACATTCCTCTGAAGACAATACATCCATTCAACAGGTCTAAGCAATTTTGGCACATATGTTTAGAAAAATTGTCTGATTTATTCATCTAAAACAAACCCAAACTGAATCATAAAATCATTATTATAAGTATTTTTATTTACAATTTATGATGTTGCTATATGTTTGCTTAAAAACTTAAATAAACATATTGTACAAAATCTTCAGTGCCAAAAGATTTCAATTGTAGTTATAATAATTCAATACTCAAAAATTTATTTGTACAGATTCAGTTTTTTCATTCAGTGAAACATGATGAAACACAGGAGATTCGTTTTTAATTCTAGTTTGGAAACAAACTTGTGATAAAATTGGCATATTGGCAACAGTTCAAGTTTTGAAAGTTTTAATTTGATTAGTATCTTTGTACTGCTGTATTTATACTAGCCTCACTGTGAGAATGGGTCATATTTGTAAATATGATTTTTGACAATTACTCTTAATGGAAGTTGTAAACATTAATCACAAGTTGTAATTATAAATAAGTAAATAATTTTTATGCAAAACATTGATCAGAAATGTATAACATTGGGGTGTCATTCAACTTTAACATGTAGTTGTTTAATGAATATAATTATAATTTCTTACTGTTATTCCAGAAAAGTGTTGTATTTCTTCAGGTATATTTGGATGAGAAAAGTTGTCAAATATTGGTATGTCTCCTTTTTCCTCGTTGCAAATTCTACACATATTTATATTTAATTTCTTTGTTGGTTGACTGTGAAATTAAAATACAGTAAGTAACAAATATCTAAATACTAAATTACTTTTTCATTTGAAATGAATACTGCATGTAGCACATAATAAGAATGAAACATTAAACTTGACAAATTGTTACATTTTGTGTTTTTTTTTAAAGTTAGATACTACAACTTTATTGATTCATAAACACCTTTTCTTTATTTTCCGTTTCTTCTTTTTCTTATTCTTTTGTAGAGCGTTAGCGAATAACATGGATTTCAGTAATAAAAGAGAAGTCATTGCAATTAGATTTTATTCCGGGAAATTGCTAAACACTCATTTCACAACATACCACAAGCTACCACAATAAATTTATTATTTTTTTATAATATCAGCTACTTTAGCCATCTTTTTCTATATTTGGTGAATTGTAATATGCTATCTCTTTTCCGTGCCATATTTGTAGATAACTTCACAAAGAGACATGAAACGTAGGGAAGCACCATCTTTGATAGATGTCATTCTGACAGTTGTAAACAAGAACAAGAAACAATGGTGAAGAACCATTCTGCCTAAACTTAAGTAATTAATTATCATAAAATAAATTGTTTCTTTGATCTTTTAAAAATGGTTGTTGATTTCATGCCTTAACTATTTTGAATAGTTCCTTATCTACACTTAATTGTTCTTGATTTAAAAAATGCTGTTTTGGGACGGGAGAGAGACATAGCAAATCAGCACGATTGCTGTGTCTTTTGTACACTGAAATGTTATGGGTACTGTCGTTTAAAATGTATTCACGAATCAAAAAATATATTCTATTTATTTAAAATTTTAACTTATCATCTATGGTCATGACCTGTGACTTTGTGAGTTAAAATTACTTATCACTTGGCAGCATGACTTTTGGCCTTAGCCAGTTCCTTCCGGAGCAAATTGAAAAAATATGATGTTCAATGGTGCTGTCAAATGACAAAGTCAAAAGATTGTTTTTATGTACAATCTGTGGTACAATCTAAACGATTGTTTTGTATCACTTGTATAAATAAAAGCTTGTAAAATAGAATAGAATTAAGTTTTATATCATGGCGGTGTATGTAACGAAGTCAATGCTCTCAAAATTCAATAAAATTAGATATCCGAGTTTACCAGCTGAGATGAAAGAAAGCAACAATAGTGATCAATGGCAGCGGCTTATGGAAGGGTACATTGTACAATAAGTTAATTCCAACTACATTACTTTCTGAAAGTTATTACTTACAGGGCTTATATTGCATCTTTCTTAATAATATTCTGGAAACATACAAGGGCCACATTTGCATGAATCTGTTTTAACTTGTACTTTTTTGATTCTAAAATTTCGGAGCAGGGAACATAAAATTCTATAAAGGTCTCCTACTACTTAGTGTGTTAGTGTACTTTATATGGGTACATCAGCTTTGTTGTTTTCAGCTCAATGCTTCTATCTAAGGAGATGATTTGCAGAGTTTGTGCCAGAAGTGGATGCACTCCAATAACAGACAAAATAAATGAGCTAGACATCATAACTGCTATAAGAAGTGTCACAAGCGTTTCTGTGAGTTTATTAGTGATTTTTACTATTTGCATTGCTCATAATTTGCACTTCAACACACAAAGATAAAGGTCACAGGAGGTTACAGGATGAAATCTTCTTCCAAACAATATAATAAATTCTCTAGATATGGAATACAATTTTATTTTGAAATTAGGTTTTGAATATTTTATGTTGCACCATATAAATAATATAGCTCAAAATAGACAAGGTTGTATTTACAAAAATAATTGAATTATTGGAATAATCAATTGCGGGTATATACATTTTTATATAGACCATTTTAACAGGCCATTCTCATATATTCATGGATAACGCCTATGTGTAGCAGTAAATTTCCCATAGGTGAAGTTTATATTTTTTTGTACTTTTATTGAGATTAAATGACTGAAAAATGCTTTACCCTCATTGCAAAAATTTAGAAACTATAACACTAATTTGTTAATTATATTTTCAGATTGAAATAGATGATTCTCTGCCTAAATACATATGTACTGATTGTCTTGAAACACTGAAGGTAGCTTTGAATTTTAAGTTAAATTGTGAAGCATCAGATAAGAAGTTCAGGAAGCTTATTCATCCTATAGGTAAGTTATTATTATACCTTAATATAGCCTAACCCATCTCATACTAACTCTTGATTGTAGAGGACGCCCATGCCTCATACTGGGACATAATATGGACCAGATTATTACTATAAATGAATTTACAATAATTTGCTTTAATGTAGATATAAAACATTGTGTATAGTTGATATTTAGAATTCCATAATATTTTTTTTCAATTAACAACTACTTATGAGGAGTAGTAAGTACTAACTAGTAATACGAAGTCCTACTAATGTGTTAATGTATGATACAATGTTAGTCATAAACTGATAAGTCTACAAAAAAATAAATTAATAAAAATAATAATAATACAAGTTGTAATATTTCTTTCAGATGATTTAAATTATAATTCATATCCATATTTCAAACATGATTTCCAATCAATATTGCATAAAATGAAAATGAAGAGACTTAGAATTGAGGAGGAGATAGAGAAGAGGAGGCAGAAGAAAGAGAGACTGCTGCTAAAGAAATTGCCTAAAGTGAAGCAATTCAAGTGCTCTCCTTGTGAATTAGTGTTCCCTACTAAGGTAAGTTGTATATTACTAAAATGTAGGACTTGTTGCTTCACAGGACTATAACACAATAATAATAACATTTATTGATTTACTATTGTTGGAATCTAAGAACTAATGTAGGTATATTTTTTCTATTTTACATAATTTGTAACAAGTTTGTTATTTAATATTCTGTGGAAATATAAATTATATGATTTTATAATTGAACCACCAATTGGAAGAAGGGAATAAACGCCACTTTTCGACATATTCACTTTTATACAGTTTTACATTCTTAAGACGTAGGGCTAAGTTGTGAGTTCGAAAAAAGAAAAAAAGTCCATTCATTTCATATAGATTCATGGGGCTAAAAAAATTGTTAGTTGGAAGGAGGAAACAAATCCTTCCTTTATTCCCTTCTTCCAACTATCAACTTTACGTGTATAGAAATAATATTTCTTTTTGCCTCTTTTTTTATTCGATAAACAAAATCGCATCACATAGTGGTAGGGGGCGTCATACTAGCGATCGAATACCCGCCATTGTAGTTGTATTTGACGCTCCAAAAACCTTCTACAAACCCGACAATACCTGAAACTCTGGCATATGTCACTAAAATACCCTTAAATGAGAAAAAAATGAATGACATACAAAAAATAATCCAATATATTCCTGACGAATTCAAAGATTTCTACGATATAATTCTGACCTGGCCAACTACAAGATCCGAAAATGAAGAATAGAAGGATAACAGAGTGTCTTTACAAGTTTGTAATAAATAAATAGTTTTTGTCATTATATTGTCTATTATTTCAAAATATTTTGGACCTGGACCAGTATACAATTATTGTATACTATTAATATATTATATAAAAACATGTAATAAATGGTTTATCTTTAGAATTATATGATAAATTGGAAGAAGGGAATAAATCCAACACATTTCGATGAACACACATAAATAAATATTATACATTTAAGGCAGGTCTGTCGGTGAATAAATCAGGATTGATATTTTCTTAATAATCATTGATGTCCTATAAGTTTATAAGTTGAAAGCAAAAAGTTATGAAGTTTTTTTTTATTATCTCCGTTCCTATTTTTTGGATTTATTCCCTTCTTCCAATTGGTGGTTCAATTAGGCTCTTGGTTTTATATGCCTAGACAACAAAGTATCAGAAAGCTATTAAACACAAATAAGTGATATAACACTTTTATTTATAATTGTGACATATATAGAAAATATTGAGTTTAATTAACATGAACAATTTATTTGCCCCAGGAGAAGTTGATTGCTCACCGGAGCGAGCGTCAATGCCGGCAACCGATTCACAAGCAAGGAGTTTCACATAAATGTAACACATGTGGCAAAGAATTCCCTATTATAGCCAGGCTAAGGAATCACATGTAAGTTGCTTTTGAACTGTTGTATTGAATAAATATTGATTAATTGATTCAACTCGATTGATTCATAACTGTGAACTTTATCATCATGCCACCTCTCCATATAGTGCACATGTTTGTCAGGTTGGTGCACACAAACACATTTAACTTCTTCTGTGACCTGTGTCCTTATAAATGCAAGTACAAGTACTACTTGGTGATGCACATGCGCACACACACTGGTGAGAAACCGTACAAGTGTCTACAGTGCAGCGCTACATTTGTCAACCCGTCCAATCTCAACAAACACAAGCTTACGCACCAGGAGAAACAATTTAAGGTGAGTTACAACTTTTTGTTTTTTTTTCTATTGCCCTGAATGGCGAGACGAGCTTGCCATTCGCCTGATGGTGAACACGACCTTTCATGGACATAACATGTTAAGTCTCATAATGATCAGTAGCTACTCTGGCTACAATATCCTTCGAGCCGGAACATAACAGTGCACTGCTGTTTGGCTGAAGAAATAGACATTGCGGTGGTACCTACCCAGGCAGCCACATATGAGAGACCTGCCACCAGTAACAGTACTCTTACTAATTAGTAGTTTTACTAATTATTTTTCATATAGGGCTGCGTTCCCACTGAAGCAGAGATAACCAGAGTGGAGCGGAGATGGGTAGGAGTCTACCAATGATATTGGATATCTATGTCATTATAGATATGTTAAATGCAAGTGATTGATCGATTTCTACACATCTTCGTTGCGCTCCGTTCGTCTTCACTTTATTGGAAATGCAGACATAACATAAATAATGAGTTTCCGAACTATTATATACTATGAAAAAGATATCTGTAGTTTAAACTTTCAAATCTAAATATAAAGTAATAAGGCCTATATTTCATTGGCTTTTACAATTGTCTTTAAAGAGCGGTAGAGTACTGGTTTCTGTGCGTAAGAATATTTACCATGTATCTTATAATAACGATGATGTGTGTATTTTAGTGTATGCTATGCGAGAAAGCTTTCCGAACGAATAAATTATTGCGAGAGCACCACGAGGCGAAGCACATGAATATTAAACATGCTTGTCATTACTGCGGAAGAGATTTCTGTTATAAGTGAGTATGTTATGTTATACTAATAGACTGGTCTTACCTTGAACCCTGCAGTAAATTGTGAAGGGTGAAAAAAATTGCTCGATCAAACACAATTCTAGAAAAATCTATTTTAACCAACCAAATGTGTAAATTTCTAATGTTATAGATTTTTTAAAATAAATAATAAATAAATGCACCTAACAGTCACATACATAGAACTGACCCCACGCTAAGATCGACTTTTGTGTTGTGGGTATCAGGAACTACGAGAGACTTTTTCGGTCTCACACACACCCAGACCCGAAACAAATACCTGTGGATCACACAAATATTTGTCTGGGTGCGGGGATCGAACCCGCGGTCTCACATTTTACAGTCGGCGTTCAACTATCTGCGCCATGGAGGCTGTCAAAGTAAATGGAGGCTTTTTGTTAAAGTATTCAATGTTTAGGAATATAAACTATTACTCTTATAATATTTGTAACTGCCTTTAAAAAGTCTTTATTTGTGCGACTGTTTTGTACTAATCAATATAAATAGTTTATTAAAAACTATTTAAAGTTAATAATTTTCATCTATACCCCTAGATCGGACCTTCGCAAACACGAGATCCGTCACCACAACCGTGTAAAGCGGGACTACATAGGCGGGGAACCTACTTACAAGCAAGTTGAGAGGATGCAGAAGGTAGAAGAGACGAATGAAGTGATAGAACAGTGGCGGGCTGAAGAGATTGCTGTTAATAATTCTATGCCTATAGTACAGGCGACGTATATAGACCAGCCTAAGGAGTTTTTGCAGACCAACCATGGATCAGAGAAGTATATATACTTCTCCGATGTGACCGGGCTGATACAACAGCAGCCGCAGATGGGTATGTATTGTATTTAATTTATATAGATCCTAGACAGCCGACATTTTATAAAAATAATTACAATTCACACCAAACAATGCGCCAATTACGAAGTACTCACGGCCTTATTCATAGACAGATTTAAAACCTTTCTTAGGTATCGAATGTTTTGTTAATCGGCTTTAGATTCCAGTTTGAACGAAGGAGACAAAACATTCAATAACTAGAATAGATTTTAAATCCGTCTATGAATAAGGCCGTCAGTATACAGCAAAAATTATAATATAGGGTCAGCACCGTACTTTGATTCCAATTAAGTACTATGTTCTAAAATCTAAATTCACACACGTATGGTAAATTTAGTATAACCCAAAAATCCTTCACCATATTGCAATTGATGTTTAATTATGACTGTCGTAATTTCAAAAGTCAGAGGTACGTACTCTCAAGCGACTGCGATCTTTGAATGTAATGTTACAACGTATAGTTGTAAATATTAATGTGATAGAATTGTGATGTTTTTAAACTTTGTTTTTCTTGTTACAGTTCAACAACAAACAGTGGAGATTACACTGTAAGTAAAATATTATTGACCTGCTTGTTCATAATTTTTCCTACATGTTGAAAACTCCAGTACACATTCATGTTAAAATAATTAACGTAAATAATAATCAAAACATGAATTATAGTTCGAAATGTCGAATAAGACATAAAATAAAATAATCTTCCTAGTCTTTTATAGATACGCGGAAAATAAATATTATCTTTTTTACCTAAAGACCAAGAAAGTTAATGTAATAAATACAGTAGGCTAATTCACGTAATTTATTGACGCGCCGATTAAGTTCCGATGCAGTTTCGATTAGGTTTACGTCTTAATGGTACGTACGTCAAAATGGTATTCTTGTAATTGTTTAGCTGCGCGTAAGAAATGCATAAACTGCGCATGTGCTGCACGTTGGTTGGACTAAACTGTAATTGGAGACGTCAAATGAATAGGTAAATACCAATCAAGTTGCGATCTGAATCACGCATGTATAAAACGCGCAGCAATAGAATACGCTAAAGCGCTCGCGTGACGCGAACTTGACGCGAGCGTATCTGACAGCGGTTGTTTAAATTACGAGAATACAAAAAGGGCTGTTTTGATCGAAACTTAACTGCAACTGCACTGCAACTGAACTTATTTAATTAATTGAATTGGCCTACAGATCAGACTTCAGAGAGCAATTTATTTCTGTAAATTAAAAGAGCGATAAAAAAAGCTTTTATAAAATTTGTTACCTTAATATTATATATTACTAAATTTCGTGATCCCTAATTGTATTGTGTACTGGCGAATATTTTATTAATAAAACAACCTCTTGATTAGCTAATTATTTTCCAATTTATAGGTTATTATTGTTCTTGGTAGTTCATTTCATTCATTTCCACCGGGATACCAACTCTGTACAGTGTACATTTCTCTTGATAATTCGTATCCTTTCGGACAGTAACTTTATACATTGGTGGGAAACGTGTCAAAGTGACCCAAGCAAGGGTATCGCGTTTCAGTTTTATGCTGTGTTTTGATAGGATATATTTCATCGTATATTTGTGCTAAAGTAATGTAGGTTTGAACTTAGCAAGTTGCATTGATATAAATTGCATTATCTTTCGCGGCTCAATAAAACATGTAAAAGTTACGTAGCAAATAAGATTAGCGGTTGTTGCAAATAACAACTATTAAGGAGCGTCAAAAACCTCATGGATGCCTTGAGAATATCCGATATCAGATTGGATAATTTCTATTCAAGAATTTATCCAACAATCCTGTCAAATATTCATGACAAACAATGACAAATAATATGCTCTGTAGACAAATGAATGTTATTTATCCAGTTAATATCCACGGATTAACCAAACTTCCATCTGCAACTTTGTAGATAAAATAATAAAGTCAAGAACGCCGAAGTAAAATATGTAATTATTTTCAGGCCCGAACTGACTCTGAAGAAGGACGAGGTAAAATTATACGAAGCTCAGCAACAAATCGGGTATTTTTAAGCACGATGTTGAATAAATTATGTAATTTGTACTCGTGTTACATTCGTGGCTTGAAACGGAAACTAACTGACTACTGAGCCCTCTTCGATTATTTATGTGTTAAGCTTTATGCAATTTAATGTTTTATTTGGCTTAGTTTCTTGTTTGTTCGTGATTTAGGATGATTCATTGAAGTAATTTAGTTTACGAAAATGTGGCGTTAGTAACTCCACTTATTGTATGTATTTAGAATTTAAACACATGAATTACTGAGGCCTTGTTGCATAAAAGAACTTTGAAGCTAACTTTAATTTTTATTATGTCAATGCCATACATTTGTGATGACACGGTATGGCGCGGGCGTTGACATTGTCAAAGTTAAGGTATGGGCAAAGTAAGTTGATGTACTAGGCCTTAATGGCTAGATAGAGATCAATTGGAGAAAATATTTATATAAAAACATCATTTGAATGCTAATAGATGTAAGTAATCAGAATAAAAAGAGTTACACGTGTAATTTTCAGTCCGCATTTGATGTTTAATTTTATTGAAACGAAATTTATTCTGGCCTTTTTTTATTAAATGTTGTGAATAAATAGATATAATGCTATTAATATACTATTTTAAATGTATTTTTAGTTTTATTCCAATTAAATGGATTTAAATACTTTTTGGTAATGATATTTCGATTCGCCAACCCTAGGTAACCTAGATACTGTACCTGGCCATGCCTGTATAAGATTAAGCCTTTTGGGCCGCACATTTCTTCTTGATGTTCATCTCATCTTGGTTCGTTACCTATACTTATCTCGTGTTTTAGAGAGTCATGAGTGCTTCACGATTGCTCTGATATTTGATTTCTAATGATTTTTATTTTTTTATCATATTAGTAAAACAAGAAAATATGCTACATTATACATATTTCATTTGATAGGAAAATATAGAACATTGTTTGCTGGAATACAGTGGTTTTAGAACATTTCACATTTGGCTGTTAAATAAAACTTTTTAAATAGAGTGAATTTTTCAAATGGGCGTGGATAGCCGAAACCGAAACTATGAGCAAAATAACAAAAATATTGAAAGGAGTCATGAGCCCGCATACTCGGATTTTTCAAAATTTAATACTTCTTGCCAGAATTCGAGCCCGACAATTTTGAAAAAAAAAACCAGATTAAGGTCACGGGAGAAAAAAATAGTATTTTGCCTAAAATTACCTCTTTCCTTACGTTTCCTTAAGTTTATCGTTTCCAGCCATTTCCATTCCATTCCATTTGATCCATAATAATAACATTATCGAATGGTGTAATAATACAGCTAGTGTTATTTTTCATAATCATCGGGTTCGATTCTTGGCTAGGAAATTAGATTTTAAAAATCCAAGTATGCAATTTAGTTTTCATAAAAATCGGGCTCTTGAGTCTTTTCAGTATCTTTCGCTGTTCATTATAGTTTCGGATATGGCCATCCACGCGCACTTCAAAAATTCACCCTGTATAATTAAATAGGTCATATTACAAAATACTCCTAAACACAGTGTAATGAAAACGCTGTCGAGAACGGTACTCAAGTTTCACGTAAATTGTAAAACCCTTTACAACTGCAGTTTTGCGAACCTACAAAATTATATCTTGACACATAAATTGCAGCGACGCCGACGGTTGGCCGGTAAACTTAATTACACCATTTTGTTTACAAAGGTGCGTTTACATAGGCAGTTTCCATACAAAACACCGTTATGTGCTAACTTATTTAATAAAGCGACCGGGTAAACGGCGCAAGCCTTTATTTTAAACATGCTAAAATGATGAAGTATTATAGAAGTTTCTTTACAAACTTGGTCATATTATGATATACATATTAACGTCGCTTTTTATTGCGCTAGCCGTCCTTAACGCGGAAACATTGCTCTTATATTGTTGTAATTACAATGTTACTCTCCAAGTTCCTCCACTATGAAATCTAAGCCTGTTCAGATTTGTTTTATTGTAGTTAGGTTAGGGCTTAGGTATATTTCAAAAAGTGGCGAAATGCTATAGGAATTTATAATATGCAAGATCTAAGTTTTTTAAATTCAGGCCATTAAATAATTTATATGCAAGGAACGTACAAATAGACGTAATGTACCCGTATCTACTGTACAATTCCTTTGAAAACGTCAGTGAACGCATTACGGAAAGGTTCAGCCACCCGAGCAGAAATAAACAGTTCTTTGCGTTTGCTACGAGAAGGGATTCCAAATGTATTGGCTGAAATTTATCTCATTTACTCGCGGATTCCATGGGATTCAATTTCGTCACGTTCTCTCCATTTAGGATTAAGTATACCACGTTGCTACGGTACTTATCGAATAATGAGATGTATTATACCTATTTATGAGCGGTAGACTGTTTGGTAGCAAATCGGGATAGTAAATTGGCCGTGAAAGGTCAAATTTGACGCAAATTCTCGACTTTTCAATACTAGCCGTATTCGTAGTTAGTCATCGCTTACTATAACGACGATAAGTATAATCGAAAGAAATACTGCATATCCGGAAGTTCTCCCAAGAATTTCTATGGCATGTTCAGTGGACCAATCCGTTCTGTGCCTTCGTGGAGGGTTAAGGCCTAAACCCCTTAATCTTAGCGGACGTATACGAATTGGTATTACTACACATATATTCCCAGACAGTTAGGAATACATCACGACTGCCTGACGATAAGCACGGGGTACGTATTCAACTAAACGCGTCATAATAAATTACAGAAGCCATCTGTTAGTGTCGGCGGTCGACATCTTTTTTATTACTCCCTTAGTTTATTATGAGTGACTTGTGGCCCGCCATCAAGACGCCCAGTGAATTTTAGAGATTGTTTTTTGATTAACCATAAAAGGGCAGCCGCAATAAATGTTTATTTTGTATCGTTAATGTGCTGGGAGAGTTTGGGAGAAACGCTCTTAAAATGGTTAATGTTGAATTCGGAATGGGAAATTGGTGGGAAATTTGCATATACATTTATTTTCCTGGGAATTATAGAATAAATAAAAGCCTTGAGGATATTATATTTATTTAACCGAGCCATTCTGTTTTAATATTGCACTGAACAAAAGCGAGACAGTTATTAAAATGAACACCTAGTTCTGCACAGTGTCATTGTTGTTACACACTGCAATAAAAAACGTGAATAGAAAGTTCTAGATTGTTGCGTATGTAGGTCACGCAGGGAGTTATTTTTATTGCTGAAAAAATTGCTTCTATTCGCAACGAACTTGGTGTTGCGGCCAATAATGGAATTATCTAGTCAGCGGAGCGGTAAAACTCTGGGGACATCGGACTCAGCAGATAACTTGTTTGCGGGACCGTTGGCAGTATTAAACAAGGTCTTGAAATTGAGTTTTCCGTACTATACGTCTGGGCCATACTGAGACAGTTATTTATTTACACTTGATTCAAACAAAGCTTTTCAGACACTTAACTGGATTGGTGTTTTTTTCACGTAATCCACGAAGAAGGAACTAAGAAATAAAGATTTAAGTAGCGGTAATTCATTTTAACATTGGTTCATACATACATACATAAACTCACGCCTTTATCCCCGAAGGGGTAAGCAGAGGCGCAACCAGGACACCCACATTTCGCCTTGTATGTTCAGTCCCATGATGTGATAGGGGGCGTGCCTATCGCCATATCGGGCACAAATTCCTGACTCCGGGCTGATAATGAATAGAAAAATCCAATATCACTTTGCCCGACCCGGGACTCGAACCCGAGACCTCAGCTTTGTAACCGTACCGTAATACAACTACGCCACTGAGGCAGTCACAACATGTTGAACATTGGTTCAACATATTTTATCTCAATTTATAAATTATTTAAACCATTTTTAGCTTTCTAAACCATTCCAAAGCCAAACTAATATATTTCTATGCGAAACCACAAGGTGATTATTTTAATTACGTGTTAGGGTTTCCTCGAAGTAAATTCGCGTTCCCTTAATTACACTCTGGAACCGTCGAATGTTCCATTTGCGAGAATATACCTACCAATATGTATCTGTTAACGAGCTCTAAAATCGATCGATTGTAAAAGGTAATTATCAAAGACGGCGTTAATTTCGCAGCCAAGTAATTGGGAACATCGTGGTGCCGTATTTCATCTCTAGTAGACGGCGTATGTTAGTTAGAAACTGAAGCCGTAGATACACCATTTTATAGTGGTGATATGGTGTTTGTAGAATAATTAAATTATATTTATGTATATACACAGGGATTAAATTAATATATACAAAATCTACTAAATTATTACGTGTATGTAATTTCGTTTAAAACAATAAGACGATTTCGCATATGTTTTTAGGCTCTCGTATCTTTGATAAGAAAAAAAAACAAGAACAACAACTTTTATTAACCAGACAAAGAAATGACAAATGGTTCAAATACAAATACAAATTTTGCGTATTTAAAAGCTATGCTTTGCAATATTTTTACGTGAACTAAAATATATTCACAATTTACTTGGTAAATGTAAAAGCCGATATTTGCAATATCACAGAGCAGCACAACGGTCATCTAAAGGCCCCCGGGATTAGCCGGCGAGCGAATAAAAGGCTTAACTTATTTCACAGTTCCTTTATCAGCAAGTCGGCTTTTTGGATCTGTGACGTTGAAACCGATTCTTTGCATCTCCACTCGCGCAGGGAATATTAATCGGATTTTCTCGATGCGGTGCCCAACTACAAACAAGAAGGCTTTTACAATTTATATGCAAGATAATTTTCTTTGTAAGACGTGGAATGAAAATGTATGTGAATGTGATAGGATATAATTTATATTCTCTTTTGTGCTCTCGTTGGATATCATTTACTACTTTGTGACGAGCGGGTTCGAAATACGATTTGTTGTAAAAAAGATAGCTTGAATTTTTATATCTTTTGAATAATATGTTACTCAGTCGGTACCAGATGTCTCCTTAACCTATCAACCGAAAAGTATTAGGCGTGGCAAAGTAGCATTTGAATCTTTTAGATGGATAGAAAAAATTTCATAGTGGAGTATCCTCTAGTTCAATAAAATTCACCCTTTTACTCAGCGTTAGTTAGAAGCCTGATTATCGGTCTGTGAATTTTCAATTGGTTTATTTATTTATAATTTTTTTATTTACTTCATATTATATAACGTAACTACATATCTACTTAGATAAGCTTAAGTCTTTATCTCCAAAATAATAGGTACAATATAGTTAACCACAGTTCACCAAGTTTAATTCCGTCTGAAAAGTGATAGAGGGCAAACCTATCGCTACATCAATGTATTTCGTATTTCCAGCAAATAATTAAAATCCAAACACAGGTCTAGTATAAATCTTACTCATCTCCTTGCCGGAGTCTTTGCGAAAACCAAATCCGCTTCAGCTAAATTTCATATGAAAATTAAAAACATAACATAAAGGATTAAAATGAATTTGAAAGTATAATGCGCATTTGCAATTCAAACGAATACTTTCTAAAGCGGAAGTCTTGGATGATGACTATTTTCCACAAGCAGTCTCTATATAGGAGCTTTCTCGGGCAATTAGAAATCTGGTTAAAGTGGGTCAAACCTTAATGATAGTATTTTTTTATACTTAGTAGGTAAACTTAACAGACTTCAGCCAACCGTGGTGGTTTTTAAATGAGAATTCGCGGCTTCGATAGTTGCATCGACCCAAATGATCGTGTGATAAACAAGTAGATATTTATTTTGGGTAATATGGGCAAGTGTTTTAGAAAAGTGTAATATATTTTCTGATTCAAGGCAACATTAGGATTAACTTGTTATTAGAAGTCATGTGTTTTGCTTCTTAAGCTCTGTTTGATGGCAAAGTCAAACCATACTCCAACCTCTATTTTTATTTATAAACCCTGAAATAATCTAAAGCAAATTGTAAAAAGGGAGATTAAGTTAAGTTTGAAGTCAACTAAACAGATATTTCTTTACATAAACGACCCGTGACCAGAGTAGATAAAAGTCAATTAGCAGTTTTTTTTTTACTTTTTTGTTACCGTAAATCCCTTAATTCTTATATAGAGTGGCTAATACGTTAAATTTAAATTTACAATCCACTTATTGCAACTTACAACTATGGATAACGGGGTCTCTGTTTTGTCAGTCTGTTTCCTAAACTTGATTTTTTTAACTAATATCCGATAAACGCGCTACCGGTTCTTCCAATAATAACTGATCAGTGCCGCCTACAAACCTCACACTTGAAAATCGGATTGCCGGGCTTTGCAAATGGATAAAGAAAACACCTTCTAAAATTAGAATAGGCCGGATTAGGATTCTTGAGTGCCTAGCCATGTTACTCAGTAAGCGCGATAGAAAATTGTTTTAAGTAAAACATTCGTACTTTGGTCGATTCGAGGTATCCATTCTGTAGTCTAAATGACTTAATTATTGTTTTGACTTAGCATTTTTTTAAATAACGTTTTTATTTACATTCCACCTTGTACCTAAGGATAGGCTTAATAAAAATTACTGAAACAGATACTTGTTCGTACTTTGTTGTAGGTTTGAATTAAACCGAAACTGTATTACATTTTCTTTTATATCTACGAACCACGTACATAATATGAAAAAGCAAAAGTAATTTAATGTTGAAAATCTATTTCGCCGCACAGTTCTGTAATCTGTATAGTTTCATTACGTGACCTACCCGACCGAGAAAAGGCAAAGTGGCACACACAGTTACGACGCTTAAACACTTCATTTTAGGTTTCAGTGAGCGTTTGTGCTATTTGTTTTCTGGTGGAAAAAAATTAGGCTTCATGAAATGACTTTGAGGCGATGTCCTACAATAGATAAAGACAGGAATTATTTTGTACTTGCGGGTAATTCAGATTAAACTACCTTTTTCGTGGCAGCTTCAGGCTGATTTAGTAATCGACATGGAGGAGAGATTTTGTATGAAAGTAAACGTTAGGATAGCCGAGTGGGTGTATAGGATCGGAATAAGCCCACCTCCCTGCAACAGAGCACGCGCTGGTCGAAGATGGGTAATTCATTTATTCTGTAGTATTTTAGATACCCTTTTGCTACGTGGTAGGGCATGTTACTCTTGTTATTTTGCATAGCAATAAAAAAATATACTCAAAATGATATTGTAGGTTGCCTTGCGAGATAGGAGAAATATACGAGTGGAAAAGCTAATTAATGGTAATTTGTAACAATTGCATGCAACCCTAATTACATATTGCTCATTCAGTGTGATTGATAATTTACGAGTTAAATGAATAGCTGAGAATAGGAAAACATTGGGAAAAAGCGTAGTGTTGATGTATGATTAACTTGACTTAATAAATATGAACAAGTTAACAAAAATCATATCATTGATATTGGTTAGACTTACGAGTATGTTATAAAATTATAATTGGTTGTGGTTTCACTATTTTCCGAATTCTCAAAGTTGAGCCTAAATATTTAATCAGCTGTATAATTCTATGATAACAAAATGAGTTCATGAATTCGTTTTAAAAATAACATTTTTTGAGGTAGCGGATAGTAAGAAAGTTCTAGATGTTTTAAAAGTTTAAATATAATTCTGAATATAAATTAACGACTGACGTTAACCACCAAGACAGAAACTAGATCGTAAAACATAATAAATAAATATGTAATAAGAATTACGGATTCAAAAACATTGAATCTAGGAATAGAGTAATTAATTTGGAATGGTTCGTTAGGCAGTAGGAAGTAGGAACCATGCCCCGAATTAATTTTTGTCGGCCATTTGCGTGATCTGCATGTATATTTGGTAAACATGCAGCTCCGACCAACCTAAAAGCTTTACGTTTTGAATTCATATTCACCTCAATTTACTTCCGTTCCCAAGCTTGCGTCTGTTTTATTGTGGTGTCAAAGGGGTTATGTTGACAAGGAAACTAATATTTGGATATGGAAGATATTAAAATTTCTTTGTGTACCTAGTCAAAATGTTTTCCCCCATAGAATTCTAGGAACATCCACGGTTTCAGAAAGGAAAAGAAAAAAAAAGCTTTGTTAGTTTTTGGTAGTTCCTAAAACTACTCGTAAATTCACCTGAATTTTTGTCAGTGTTGTATGATTTTTGTTAAAACAATTTCAACATTTCTCAACACAAGAGTTATGCCCCATTTTCTCTTGTAAAAACGGTTTTCCGAACCAGATGGTATAGAAAAAAATATGATGATTTAATAAATTATTTTCATCTTTCACTATGATTATTGTCGTGAAGTGATTTTTTCAAGAGATTAGAAGCATTATTCGTTGAAGTTTGTTCGAACGTTAATATCGCTCGGGGCGGGCGAGGTTGGCTTCCACCCAATGTTTTCGAGAGCCACGTACGTTCCAATTATTTAATGCATTCACCTACAATATTTTCTCAACTTTAATAAGGTCTTTTCCGAGTTAAACCGCTTAGCATATTTCGAGAATATTCTCCTAAGCCAAGGTAAGTTGCAGTTTTATCACGGCTTTTATAAAACAAAAAAAAAACAGTTTAAACTTTAAAATAAAAATGCATGTTACATTGTATTTAATTTTAAAGTTTGTGAATGCGTAATAACCATGTATTATAATATTGGTAATCATTAATTGGCAATGTCTTTTGCCACGCGTACCAGACTATTCCCTGCAGGCGTATTGGATTAACAGCTTTGTAAACTAACTAGTTGAGTTACAAATGAAACCATTAATATTCCGTTCAGATAAACTAGTAATGTGATAGCGGTTCTAATCATATACCTACTATTTAGTATACTCGTACTGTGCGTAATATGCGATATTTTCTCATCGTTAAATCTCGATTGTGTGCGAAATTCAATATCTAGTTGATCATACATATATTGTGGCGCGGCACAAACGGTTCCATTTGCGTCTATGTTTTGAGCGTTGGCCCCGATGCACAATTGAATATTTATCTATGGAATGCATATCGCGTAGCCAACTTTTACGTACGTTATTTTTGGAAGCAATTGATTAGAGTTATAATCGTGTGCTGTGAAGAGAGTTAATTGCATAGTCACCTAGATATTTTACAGTCCGCCTTGTCATTGAGTTCAAAAGCCCGCACATGCAATGTTAATTCATACTTTGCTGTGCAAATATAACAAAAGTTTTATACATAAACTCACGCCTTTTTTCCCACAAGGTGTAGGCAGAGGTGCCAGGACACCCACGTTTCGCCTTGTATTTTCCGTCCCACGATGTGATAGGGGGCGAGCATATCGCCATATCGGGCACAAACTCCTGACTCCGGGCTGATAATGAACAGAAAAACCAATATCACTTTGCACGATCCGGGACTCCAACCAGAGACCTCAATTTTGCAATCATACCTCAGTACAACTTCGCCACCGAGGCAGTCAAAGTTTCGCTTTTAACAAAACATAACAAAAGCTGTGGTGCACTCATGGTATGAGTCATGCTTATTATTAATAGCAGTCCGAAATGATTCTGTCACGGTCGCTCAAACCCTAAAGAAGAATGTTCAAATCAAAATTAAACACGGTATATACAGAAAGCAATTGAAGGTGGTTTTCGCTCTGGGGTAAACTCACCCGCCCCTAATCCTAACCTCAGTCGCCGAGGGGTTTTTATTCGGTGTGTCGGATTACGAACATATATTATATTTAGGGACCCGACCTATTGCCTAGTAACAATAAAAATAAGCACTAAAAGTTCGTGAAGGATGGTAGCCCCGTTTTTGGTTTTCGGTCACTACAAGTTGTGGAAAGGACCTGATTTTGATATAACATATAGAAACAATAAAATTAATAAATATAAAATAAAATAAAAAAAAAAAGATGAAATAACGCGGTCTAACTCTAAACGCATGATTTTGTAAGAAAAAAGAAGTTAATGCCCCATTACGTTGCCGAATGCCCAACAATCCTTAACTAAATCACATTTCCTCTTGTTCCCGCACGTTTCAAAAGGTCCCACCAATCTTAAAAAGGTGAACAAATACATGTTATATAAACACATTCCATAAATCCATTTTTATGGAAATATGGGCAGGTGGCTCCTTCGTCGGCTCTACACTAAAATGAAATCATAACTTTGTTACGGTTGCTAAAAAGAGTATCGTTGTTGTTCACGATAAATTAACTAGAATTTTAACCCTCTAATGCCCGAAAATAAATAATCAACAGATCTTTTTTATAGCAAAAAATTTAGGACTTGAAACTTATTTTAAAACATTATTTTTAATAAAGAAAGTTCCTCTAGAAATTGGTATTCCAGATTTCGTTTTCGTTTTCGTACTATTTTTGCTTTTCCGTTGACGGACAAATCGGCAAATAGCTTGAATCAACTTCGTTTATTTGCCCTTCCTGCGGCGGAAATCTAGGTTGCGGAGAAATAAAATATTGAAAGCCTTTCCAACTCTACCTAATAAGATTTGGCTGCAAATTATGAATATCAACTGACCTTGCTTTTTATATTGGTGATGGTGAAATGAATAAAGCTCATATGGCGGTCAGTGATTATTATCGATGCTATGAACAGATCTACAAAACTGATTGTTGAGGCGTAGCACTGAAAATCGTATAGTATTTTCATTGAAGTATACCTTCCACGATTGCACACTCTTTGCCATTATTTAAATTCACTTACTTACGCTCAGTTTCCTTTTCAGTTTTTCTCATTCATATTCTTTGAACGTGGTATAAAATATTTGTGTCACGCAATGCAAAGTCTGTCTGAAGTGCGTGGTGCCCTGTTGGTTACAGACCCGACGCGGCAATCATGTTTACAGTGGTCGCGCGTTTAAATCTCAGGGCACACCTCTGACTTGTCGGAGTCATATTTTTATTGATAGTCAATCACCACGCACCATAACAGTGAAGGAAAACATCGCGAGGAAATCTGTATACCATAGCGATTTGTAAGAATTTTTATGGTATGTAAAGTCTGTCAACCCGCACTAGGCCAGCGTAAGCCTTACTCTTCTATAACGTACTCTCGACAGTTGAGGAGGCCCATGCTCTGCAGTGGGACGTAAATGGGCTAATACAGATGCAGATACAGAATACAAAGTCTGATTGAAAATATATAAGAAATAATGTTTAAGGAAATCGAGTAATTAATAAATTAACCATGCCTGTAGATCATACGGTGCATAATAATGTAGTAATAAACCGAAGCGATATAAATAAGATTGAGGCATCAGTAGGAGACTGTTCCTCACTTACTGTCTGCAAGACAACGTCGAGCGCATGTTTATTGCCTCATAAACCAGCCGTGTGTGATTTGAATTAGACATTTGTGGTCTTTGCTTTACTCCTGAATTTTATATGGATTGTTACTACTGAAGATTTGTAACCTTTCACGTTCATAATACTCTTGTTTTTTTTGGGGTCGCTATAAATCCGAATATAATGTCGGCGTTTTTGTTAGCCACATTCCCGCACAAACGCGCCATAAAAGAATGAAATCAAAATGTAATTTATTTGAATACGTGATTTCTTTATAAATTAAGTACATTTTGAAACTTTGAACACTCCTGAATTTTGGATGGATTGATACAACTCATGTTTTGTAACCTTTCACGTACATTGTACTCTTGTTTTTTTGGGTTTCTACAAATCCGCATTTGATGCCAACGTTTTTATTAACCGGATTCCCGCCAAATGTGACATAAAAGATATAATCTATATGTAATAAATATGCATACGTGAAATTAAATGGACTTTTTATGAATTGTGTACTGTAATATATCTGCCCACAAACGTCCCACGCAGGGCATGGGCCTCCTCTACAATCGAGACTCCGTTTGTGAGGGGTTAGTAGAGTCCACGATGCTGACGCACGACGAGGCCATAGAAATTCTTACAAATGCAGGTATGCAGGTTTCCTCACGATGTTTTTTTTTACCGTTATAATGCGTGGTGGATAACTATCAATACACACATTACTCCAAAGTCAGAGGTGTGTGTGAGGATTTGAATCCGCGACCATCCCTACCATTTTGGCAGCCGCATCTAGTTAGTTACAAACAGGCCATCATGCACTGACTGAAATGTGTATTAAAACTATGCCTCCATAAAAACATTATTAAGTTGATGTAGACATATGTTACATGTATCCTTCTGAAGTTAATCTACATCGGAGTTGTGTAGGTATATTGAATGTACCCGTGTTTCAACTATAACCGCGTTTTTTTTATCTATAGTTAGAATTCATTGTTGTGCGGGTGTAAACATTTACCCTATTCTTTCACATTTTTATATTCGAATATTATTTTAGGTCCTTACAACTTCTGAATTTAGTCGCACGTGATACGAATATGATAAAATTTATAAAGTGTGGCGTTTTACCTGCAAATTTTTGTAACCTGAAGACAGTTATAAAGTTTCTCTAATCGAAGCGGAGGTAAAGTAAAATGCGTTATTTTTTCCTTTTAAATTTATCACGATTATCTTTCCTTTCGTGTTCATGATTAGCATTTTTTCCTGCTTTTCATTATAGTGATTAACATTCGCCCGTAAGGCTGCATTTAGTTGATATAGCTTTTCCTCGGTACATGACCGCAAATAGAGGCTTTTCTTAATGAGTCAATATTTAAAATGTAAAACTGACCCAAACCTGTCTGGCGCAGAATAATTTTTATACTTTGAACAAGCATTGAGAGGAGTTCGCGTGTAAAATCTGCCAACACTGTCGGTTGCTACTGACGTATGCAAATAGGTGAAAGTTTTTATACCACTCCCGTCGTTTTATTTGCATATTCGTTGTTTTAGAAAATTGATGACGTCTTTTTCGAAGTTTTCGACGCTGGTTAAATACAAAATTGCATCTACAAGTTACGTTACTACGCCGTAGTTCGTAGCCCTCTTTGCATGGTTTTTCGTAGCGGGTAAACGCTTTTGAAGAACGTAAATAACTAGCATTTTGTTGAATAAACTGATGTAAAACTTTAAAGCAAGAAAGAAGAACTATATATTAGTCACAGACGCAACGTATGCAACATGGTTTGTAAAAAAACAATAAATAAAAAAAAAATGGCTGGTTGCGGCTGAGAACGATAGTTGTCCACTAATTAAAGCTATGGTATTCTCTTTTTAAATGCATTAGTTATCATTAGTAATTCGGGAGCATCAATACTAAGTACCACTGCAAGCTACAAGCTTCCCTTATCTATGTTTCATAGAAAATCGAAATGTAATGGCTACACGTATCGGTCAGTGGGATTCCCTAGGCTATTTCGATCCATGCTTCCCTGCTGGCACTAGGCACCAATGCAATTACACTCTCTTTGGCGCTGCAGATGTACACAGTAAGACTTAAGAGGCATTTTACTACATATAGGAACCAAAAAATAATCTATTCCCTTTATAATATTTGTTTGGATAAGATATTATAAAAAATATACGTGATTTAAAATTTTACGACATAAAGAATCCTTAAGGAAGTATATTTATATAGCCCATGAATTCTTAGTGTATCGGCTTCTCCATACTTTCACAGATAAAACCATTTATGTGGTTGGTAATGATCCTTCAATCTTCATTTGGCTATAAAGCGTGTAGTAAAGATTTCCCCCGCTCGCGAGATTTACGACCACCTTCAGGTGTACTCTGTACTGCTTTTAGACAAATCACATCGTTACTTTTAATCTTCTTGCTTAACTCTGGTTGCCTTGGTTTTTTATCTCGAGTAATTTATTTATTTATTTATTTTATTCTTAACTGCACATAAAAAAGGAAAAAAATCACTTAAAGATATTACAGATTAACAAAAAAGTACAGATGGCGGTCTAATCGCTCTAGGCGATTTCTTACAGACAACCTTAGGATGTATATAAGAAAAGGAAAACAAGAGAGAATTTAAGTTAAATACATACATAAGTTCATGCTCTTATCCCTGTAAAGACAGGCAGAAGTCCAAATAATGTCACTAATAGTTCTTTGAGGTGACTACCACACCAAGATGTGACGGGCGAGCCTATTTCTATAGTGTATACATAAATTCCAGTCCGGACCAGAATTAAATTAATCTAAATATAGGATTTCTCAAACCGTAGCATTGATTTAAAGTGGCTTTCACCAAACTAGGGAATTGAAATCATAACCGTACTGAACCAAAAAATATCAAAACTATGTATTTATTGTTTCAACCGACACTTTCATTATACTTGATAGTAGAAATATGATAACATTAAATAACCACGCCCAGAGTATCGCGCTTGCAGTTCCAAGGCATACAAAATATATTAATTTATATTTAACAATAAGGACTGCTTGCTTTTTAAAGATTACATTAATCTCGTTTATTAAACATAAAAATAAATTTGATGTAACAGCTAACATTTGTATACTTTTTGATTTCCTCATAGAAATCGTGTTTAGGTAAGTAACAAAATATGTTCACCGCAAAGAATAAATTTAAGTGAGGTTAGGGCGTTTTCATTCAACACTAAAAATGTCCGAACCGTAGTTTAGCTAAATGATGTCAGTGGGACGGGTTTCGATTTGTTTCTATTTTGGCCAAGCAGCCACAGTATAAGCATCCGCTTGTACTGTGGCTTCCAAACTATCTAGTTTGGGTTGCGTTTGCGTAAATCACCAGAGCCAAAAATTGTACCCTGTCGCAGCGGGAGCACATACGCTGTAATTTTTTTTCTGACACATTTTAACACAACATTCACTTAAATAGTATGTTGATTCTGAATATATCTGCATCACACCGAAGCCGAGTAGCTGTATAAATTTAAAAAAAAGTAAATTGTCGACGAAATATAATTTGTGGTGTCCTTTAATAATTGTGTTGAGGGTGTCTGTGATTTTGTGATTGATTTCAGAGTATATAAACCCTCCAGTGGTGTAATGTAGTTTAGTCGTCACTGAGACTCCGACGACGTCGGTCGTCGTTGAGGCTCTCACTGTGTCGGTTATCCGCGGTGTGCTTTGTAGTAATTTCGATATACTAATAAAAAATATTGTTAACGTCAAAATATGTGATAGTGTTAATATTTGTGAATCATGAAAACAAACGTTTTAGTCTACGTCATTGTTGCAAAGTTAAATTTCAACTTCAAGAAGTCGGTCAAGTTGGCAGCAGCACTACTGTTCATTAACAACGCAGTTTTCACCTTTCATCGGGTAAGTCATTTATTACTATATTTTGGGCAAATTACAATTTTAATAAAGACTGCTTTAAAGTCTGGTAACTAATCAATGAACTAGGTTTGAAGCACACGAATTAGTGGATATTTCTGGTGTATATATTTTAAGCCTTCAGATCGAGTGTACATGATACCGTGTTTTTAAGAAAGTAGTTCTCTGTGCTAAAGAACTTTAAAATCAGACCATTTATTAAGAATTGAAAGAAAACGTATATAACACTGATTAAGCTAGGTGTTTCGCCAATCTTTGGGGATAAAGAGAGTTTGAGAGAGAAACAATGGGAGGAAGTATCGGGTTAACGTAAATCGGACAGACTTACTTCAGGTATTTCTTATACAGTTGTGTGAAAACACAAATAAGATAAAGCTTTTCTTCTTTCTGACTCATGATTATGTCCTCTATTCTTTATATCGTACATGTTTGTGTTCGTGAAATTCATACAATAGCAAAACATGTTTTCCTCCAAACACGTTTATTTACGATTGTAATTCGGTGATATATTTACGATACAAAGCAACGGCGATCTTTTTATTCGTCCCTTCTTGAATATAGATTTAGAATTGTGTAAGCCAATTTTTGTTTAATATTTACGAGCATTGTATTTTATAAAATTTATTCACGGCAAGGATTTATATATAGGCGACACTTAATTTCTCTTATTCAATTCTAAACAAAAAATAGTACGTGAAATATGGTTATAATTGACACAATTTAGTTGTCAAAGTAAAGTTTTAGTAAACTAAAATAACATATTTATTTTTGTCGTGAATAACACGTTATAATATCAAAATACCAAGTTTGAATAATTGAGAGTAAAAGTTTAAAATATTCGCGGTTCCACCTAAGTATAAAAGAGAGATAAATGGCAATGTGAATTCGCATGAAGTTCCTGTTGATTTATGATTACGCCGAGCAAAGATCGAGAATTATGTTGCTATAACGGAGTATGGACCGCCGGTGATTTAATGTTTGTTAGATAAGGCCGACGTATAATGTCTTGTGGATAACACGGCTTAACTCATCAGCATATTAATGCGGCTTTGTCATATTAGGGATATGGATATTAATGGATAAATCTGAATAGCAAAGAGCATGTAGATTACCTACTTTCATTATTTCTAAGGGGTCAAGAGGGTCGTAAGCTCTCAATTTTTTCATATTTTCGTGATTAAGCCTTAATAATATGGGGTGCTTCAAAATATAATGGATTTCGTGAGTAATAACTGCTTGATCTGGGAGTAAGTCCTTACCTTACCGATCCAAAGTGTATGTATCCAGTTTAAAGGCTATGGTCTATGATGAAATAGTAATTGAAGTCATTCAAGAGACTTATTTAAAACATATCATCCAATTAAATGATTTTTTGTTATTGAAACAATAAAGATAAAAATATACAGCTTAGTATCAAGCATGAAATAAATACTTATAAATATTTAATGAGTGATCCAGTACTTTGACATTTTAATTGATGAATGTTGTAAGGTTTCTCGCATCCTGTTTGATTAATAGTATTGCTCAGGTTTTACTACATCATTAAAGTTGAATGCGGGGAGCGTTCGTTGGCGTAGTATTTAAATTGTATTGTTTTTTTTTATTTCTGTCCCTATGTGATTTATTGTGCCAGTAATCTTTTTTTTTTATTTATGCTCTTTAAAAAGCATGAAATAAAGTCGCAATGATCGGAGCGCTTTGTCGATACACTTAAGTCCGCTCTCGCTCTCAGCGGTTAGCTGTTAATGTGGAACTACTGTAGCTGCGACAATCCGTTCGCTTGTGATGCATACTTATGCAAAATACACAATCGACAGTCTTTAAATTACTTGAACTAATTTTTAATGAACTTTTAGCGTTTGACTTAAAGTAAAGGGGTTGGGTTGTATATTAAAGGTTTTAGAAACATTATATCCTATCGTTAGTCCCAATTTGATTATGGTGTCATTATAAGTTATACTGACATTCCTTTATACTATTAACTCTGTGTAATAATTAATACTAGCCTAATTGGTCACAAGTCTGATATATTCTCTCTATGCTTCATAGAGTCTGCATCTTGAGTTTTGCCCATAATCCTTAGCAATATAACGTAATATCATGTCGCTTCCCTGAATATAATATATGTATACAAAATATATGTAATATATATTCTAACAAAATAAAAGTGTATCCAAAAGCCATTTTCATATTACCAGTCTCCTGTCAAGTTAGTTGATTGTACATTACATCCCTTTATATTTGTTCCGCCCATGAATTCGCAGTTTCGCTACACAACATTTGTTAGGCTTGGCAGACATAGTTTTATCGTAACACAACAGTTTCGCTGGAATGAGTTATGACCTAAGGGCTAATGGCAGTGTCATCCATTTTGGCCGCCAAGCAGACTCTTTGAATGCCAAACAATAGCTTTCGAATTTGGCAATCTCCGCAAGTTTGCCACTTGGGCAACATAAATTCTTATCTGCCAGGTAATTAAGCGGTCATAATTAGTGTAAGGTGTTGTGTTAAACCCCGCATTATGTATGTTACTGGGTGTATTATTGCCATTATTGGTTGTAGTAGAGAAATGACAAGGGCAAATGTATTGTTGAAATATTTACGGGTTTTTATGTGTGACGTGGGTACGACGTGTCAGTTGTGATAAAGTCGTTCCAACGCAATTGCATAGTCATGGGAAATATAATTTATATTGTCATATATCTATTTTGTCGGGAATACACAATATGTATCTTTTCTGGTTTGGCTTCGATATGAAAAGCCGTACCGGCAGCGTACTATTTCATAAAGCGCAAAAGTGCCGATTCAAAAGTCAACACAAATAACTCCAAAAATTCCCCGAATTGATAATCAAAAAGACTTGTGAAAGACGTGTTCCAACCGACATACAGGGTATATTAAGACCGCGACCGAAAATGACGCCAGGTTATTAGTGACTTCAGACACAATGCAAGTAAAAATTTCGTAATTTTTTTATTATCGTCTTATTTGGGTGATTTATACATAGTTTTCCTAAAATAAAGATGTGCACCTCTTTATTTTTAAACACTCAATGGTACGTAAGGGTTTAAATTAGTATTTTCGCAAAAAACTAGGTATTTACCACCCAAACACGAGAATTTTTAAGAAATTCTAAAAAATATATTTCACTGTTTTGGCCAATTTTTTATTTGCAGCGTGTTTGTAACCGCTATAACTACCAGCTGGCTTCGTTTTCGGTCGCAGTCTTGATATACCCGGTATATATTGTTAAAAGAACTGTGATTACCCTTCAAAATAAAATTGTTATAGCGAAATCCAATCAAAGATTAATAAGTTTATTATCATATTATCATATATTCGTATTAAAATATATCCTACTTGGAAATCATAACAAGTTATTAATAAACTGCTCTGATTTAAACCAACTTGAACATTTTAATGGATTCAATAAATTATTTTCATTTCATTTCATTTTCAACAATTCAAGATAAATATTTGTGGAATTTCGCAAGCTCGCTTGGACTCTGTCTGTTATTTATGTTTTGATATAATGTTGCTTCAACCATCTACCGCATCTGTGTTTGTGACGGATAGCAGACGAACGTGTTCGTGGTAAAGCTTTGTGCGATGTTATTCTTTATTTCGAAATAACGAGAGAAAAACATCAATTATATTGGAATGCTTGGTTTAAAAAATTGCTTGAAATGTTGAATTGAATATTTGTACACCAAGTTTATATGGTATACTTGGAAAATCAAATTTCTCATGCTATATTAATAAGAGAATTTATTTTCAATCACCCAATAAAAATACGCGCTATATATTTTTAGATTATTTCCTTGAGTGATTTGCGAATTTCTTAGTTTTTTAAGAGTAGAAAACTTATAAGAGATGTCGTGTTAAAACACGAGTAGAGGATTAAGCGCTACAATCGCCCATTGGTTTGAGACAAATAGATAAATTATTTCAACAAAATCTTTCTCTAATCCGGGTATTATCATAGTACGTGAAATCTTATTAAGATACATACTGTTATTTATGCTTAGTGGCAATAAAAGTCAATTTATGAATATCAGAATATCTATCCAATCGTTCCCTGTTGTCAAATGCATTCATCAGTCGTTAAGCCATGCAGGAAACCTTACGTGAAATCTGGCAACAAGCCAATCGGAATGAAATCATTTCGGAAAATCCTTTTGCCCCAATTAATACGCAACATGGAATATAAAGGTACATTATTTTCTGGTTTAATTAAAATGAACGTTAATTAAGTACAAATAAGTGCAAGCTCGCATATCGGTGAGAACAAAAGGTTTACTGCTTCGTCGAAGTTAACAGCACCGTCGGCAGGGCGTCCGTGCAAACACTATTACAATTAACATAAAGCCCCTTTGAACTCCTGCCCATTGCGAATTTATGTAGTGTTTTCCCGTTTTGCGCTCGCATATGCTCCAAATCAAATTGCTTTTACTTACAGTCTGCTGTGAAAAACTAAAACTTTCGTATGGAAGTTTCTGTGATGGAAAATAAATATTAAATTCATTTACATTATGTGGATTTAAAATTGGCACCTGTAAAAATGGATTACCGGTTTATTTCCATCAATAATGTCAAAGGTATAATTAGACTTATTCAAATATGAGAATGACGAGGGTTGACAAGGCAATTATCGCGACAGGCAAAGCTTATAATGGATATCAACAAAAATCCATTTTTGTTGTACGTGTGGGTTCTATTGTTTTTGTTTTAATTGAGTAATACTCGTATTACTATATCATACGACACTCGACGTATATCAAAGAAGAAAAGGATAAAAATTAACATTATGTGTATATTGTGTGATATGGCTTATATTAGACGTATGGATTATTTATTATGTGCGATGTTGTTCCAACGAGTATTTAACCTTATTACTTTCGAGTATGTTAAGCTTCTTAAAGATAGATTGTATTTTAAATAAAATTTTATCCGAATAGATTTATATGACCTAACCCCTCTCAATCAGACTCTCGACAATAGAGGAGGTCCGTGCCCTGCAGTGGGACGTATATGGGAATATTGTACCATATGGCATACTGGCCTAACTTTAGATATAGTTACTAGTTATAATGGGTTCAGTAAAGTAGTTCAAGCAATAATAGGTCAGTAGATTGCTATTAATATATATAATAAGCTCGGGAACGAGGGAGGGATACAGTTTTATATTATGTCCATTATAACATACAATTCCCATTAAAACGTTGCAATGTTAAAAAAAATGCCGAGTGCATATTATGTTCTTGAAATATCTTTTTATAAAAAAAGTTAATTTGGTATCGTGTATTTTTTCAAAATCAAATTCATCACAATCGTCCCTTTTTAAACTTATGTTATTATTTTATTCTTATTCATTCGAGACCTGAGGTTTCTAACTTTATTTAATATGAGCAATTAACCATTGCGCTCAATTTCAATAACGGCTTATGAGAAAAACTTCAAATAGACAAATACAACATTTTATTCATTATGAGTATTATTCATTAGAATTTCGTATTATTTTAACGCTTTTTAAATAAATCTCATGAGGGTGTTGTTTGTTGTTCTGTTTTATTATGTTAATATTTTTTATTTTTTTTTACGTTTGGGAACACCGGTGTGATTTACCAGCTTATTTGAGTCCAGCGTAATAAAAGAAAGTCTAAATGTTTTTAAAATGTAATAAAGTCCTTATTTAGTAATGGGATTTTAACAAATTGATGGTAAAATATTTTTAATTGGCATTCGCTCATATAGCGCCAACCATACATGGCCGTGGAAAATCCGCCATAAAGAACCATGCAAATATATCGCGTTTTGGGAACTTTTTAAGGTGGCATAATTTTGCCGATTAGTCGATGGATGAAGTTTCCACTGCATCTATTATTACCTAATAAATATGATGATGCACTTGCTTTATAGTCACTTTGACAGTAGGTACATTTATGTAAATATACAGTACAGACTGTGTATAGACACAGCCTGTCGCCGTCCACTACTAGACGTAGGCCTCCCCAATTAAGCGTCGACCATCCGGTTCTTGAGCAGCCGTAAGTCATCGAATAAGTTCATCGAATATAATATACGTAAATATAAGAAACAATATTTATTCTATATTGTAAGCATTGAATAAATCGGGGGACTAATCCTGCAGCATTGGTTGTACACGTAGGTACTAGGTATAAACTAATAATGCCGATGTTCCGATATGATTGAATTGTGCCGAGCGCCCGAGGCGACACGTACGTCGGATTAACGCATGCTACACATTTATCTTGCTCCAGTTCCCAGGGCGCATGTCATACATTTTGTTCAAGTCTTTTTAACATAGTAATACTAGTTATTATAAATACTCCAATTAGTGAAGTGATCATTAGACATGTTCTACGTGACGTGCAAGTTAATGCTTGATGACATTATAATTATTTTATGTAGGTACATATACATATAATGGATAAAATTATAAATAAAAACATCGTAGATAAAATTTTCCAGTACGTAAATTGTAATTGTTACAAAGTAAATAATGCGAGTAGTGTTTGAACTTGTGCGATCTTGCGTTCCTCAGCTATTTTCTATGTCACATGATATCATATAAATATAATTATTTGAGCAAAGTCAAAGCAAACTACGAGGCATGGTATGTTTATTGCAACAATAGGATTCCTTCAGCATTCTTTTGTGACATCAAACTTTGACTAGAATATAAGATTTAAAACGAAGAGTTAATAAGTATACACTATGACCAGTTGGTTAGACAAGCAGCTAGTTTTATATGTAACTTTTGCTCTAAAGAAACAATCAAATTCGACCTTTATATTTTACTTCTGGACGGCAATTGGCTACTCCTGTACAACTACAGCAATGAAATAATTCCTTAATATTCGTTAGCGACATTACATGCAAACTAGTTGCCATTCAGCTAAGTAATAATCACTTTGATAATTTTTGAAACTAGTGGAAATACTAAGTAATCAAAAAATTATAGTTCAAAAGTGTTATTATCATTTGCTGGATTCCATTACTTTTTACTACAGTTATAAGAATAGCGTTGAAAATGTTCAAATATCCAAAAGCTAGCGCGCAATTTTCTAATTATTTTTTCACTATTGCGTTTTTTCACAAGACTTATACTTATTATTTTATTTGAATAAGTTCGGTATAAATTTAATTTGGTTGAAATTACATTGTTAGGACCTTTAAATTGTTGTCCATAATTTAAGTTGTCGAAGGGATTTTCAAGGCTGTCAGATATGTTAGTTGGGTTTGACACGCCAATTAAATGCCTGGTGGGTCGTAGAACTTGGACATACCATAAAGGATTTATGGTATATTGAGTAGCAATTAGATTTCAATAGAAAGCATTGCGATTTATGGAAGGATTTTGCGGAGGCCCACTAGTACAAGAGATAGGGATAATGTATGTTACATTTATCAATATTCATTTATTTACTAAGTGGTAATTTTTGTTTATTATCGACATACGTCCTAAAATTTAACTGCATCATAGTAACTATAAAGAATTATTGCCACAAATAATATTGCAATGTCTAATCTCGACAATTTCCTAGAAATAGCACCGTAGCTCCAAAGCTTTAAATGGGAGTCAACAAAGCTTTTTTCGTATGTAGCTTAAACATTAGAATATCATACAAGTGTTCCAGGCGCAAGCATTAATAACACGTGGAAGTAGCTGACACGAACTTGTGGCTACTTTACCGTAAACACGGTTAAATTTGCACCAAGCAACTATGCAACTTTCAACATTCAAGTCAAACGTGAAGGCAGCAGAGCGAGCGGAATCGGCCTCTGCACAGAATCGGCTTATTTATTTATAGAAGCGCCCTAAATAGTCTTTTACTTAATGCATTTCGTCTGATTTATGTGTTGCTGAATGAAAGTTTTGATAGTGTTAATTTGGTTGTATCCGCTAACTCGGCTAACGGATTGCATTAGAACTGAGCATAATTGGAATAAACTTGCATGATTTAATTGGCTTATTGATTAGTACTTCCTTTAATCCATGAAAATAGTTTAGAAAAATCCAAAAATATCATTTGCTGCTTGTGATTATTAATTATTAAATTTTTCATTTTATATTCCTCGGCAGTTGACAGGCATAGGATCGCTAAAGGGTTAATTTACCGGGAACGCTATGTACACAATCGCACTAAAAGCTTTGTGGTATCGCTACTGAAATATTATTCGCTCCATTAAGTTGTGGAAAGTGGCGACGGCTGCCAAACAACATGCGTCTTCTTGATTTGTTTGGGTTCTGTGTCCAAACAAATCTATTTAATTAGGAACTTGAATACATAAAATAAAACGGACTTGTACTAAGACTTTAGTACCGTGGTCAACGTACCCGTATTAATCTAAATTAAGATGTAAAATATAGGTATAACTGAATAATAAAATCAAAGTACTTGGAAATTGCCAGTAAAGGTGAAATGGGATAATATAAACAAAAAGTTGATTTAAACGAAGTTACGATATACGGTGTGTGGTCACTGATCAAGACTAAAATATGAAATAATGTATTTTATTTATTTCATTTAATTCACAGCACTCATGAGTTTCACATCGACATCGACATTACCAGGGGTTCCCAAACTAGGCTAGGCCTGTACCTTGGGAAAAATTGAATGAAAAATGGCGCTTATTATCTGGGTTTATAGCTACGAACAACAATGGTCAGTTGATTATGTTCTAATTATGAATCGTAAGTCATACAGAAAACGTTTCAAACAGTAAATAACACTAAGAAAATGTTCCACCACTAGTAATATTTCACACAGTGTTAAACTAACAACTCAATTTTCATTTACGAATTACGTCATTGCCTTTGGTTCAGTGGAAAATACCTAAACAAGTACAAAGTGCGAGTAGGCCGCTTTGCGAACATTTGCGAAATGTGTTGAAACCTTTACTACAGTTTTATGAGGCACACGCACACTAAACAAACGTTTGGAAGTCGGCGCGGTGTCGTCAAAATATATTTATAGTTATTTATGTGTTTGCAGAAATAAAATACTGGACTATTTTTGGCAAACTCTCTAATTGTGCATCCAACTGATTTTATGTTTTGTAAAATGTGCGAGTTTGGCATTATGAGTTGTTGCGAAACCGGTATTTTGGTTACGAATTATTATGTGAAATCAAAAGGTGCGCGATGTGAGGTAAATGGACGAGAAATTCCTGTTTAAACAACATGAATATCGAATGAATATGGCCAAATATTGTTGACGGTTTGCACAACTGCACATTCATGATTAGAAGTGTCAATATCCAATATCACTGTAAATACATAAACTCATATGCTACGATACACTGCATGTAAATTGGCTATTCTCAGTTCAATAGCGGTGACAAATATTTAACTTTGCTTAATGATAATAGGACATAAGTTTAATAAAGCGTACCATTAATATGTATCTCTAAATCTGGGAACCTACAAAAGTAAGGAGGAGTATTAAAACAAATGTTCCTTAACAAAAACAATTGAAGTAACTTCCGATAAAAAGTTAACTAGAATGAAACAGAAAATATCTCCGTAAGTTGATGTGGAATACTTCCATCAACTTTTTAGGTCCTATTAGAAATTCTCTTTTAGCTTTCTAGATGTAGTAGTTTAAATTGTGTTGATATATTTAACGAGGAAAATGGTTTTATAAGAATAGATTTCAATCGATACATTTTTATCTTAATTATAAATCGATTATGCTATAAATAATGATAATGTATGTATTTTGATAATATAAATTGCATCTGTCAGTAACCATATAATGCTGGAAATTATTTAGTAGTACTTGTTTGCATATAAGTAATATTGTTTTCAAAATGTAAAAACACTTATAAAGACAATTGAAATACAAATTCTAAAAATATCCATTACAAAGGCGAAATAAAATAGAGAATATTTCAATGACACACAGTAAGATAATAAAAGAAACGAAAGTAAATAGCATGGAAAGTGTTTTAATGCCATCACTAAATCTCATTCAGAGTGGCTATTAAGATACGCTTCCAAAAAAGATTGATGGAGGGACTAGCCTAATGTAAATGCTTTCATCGATCGTTTCAAAAGTTTTTTCTAACGCGTGAAAATGTCTAATTAATTTATTTTCCACATGCCCAAAGTAATCTAGTTACGAGTTTCACCAGAGTCCATCATGCATGGCCTTACATGAATTGTCGGTCGAATAGGCATAGGCCAATTAAATGTAATTATAATCAAATTGTGGTGTTGGAGGGTCCAAATTAAATCAATTAGTAGTTTCGAAATTATATAAAATGTTGTCTGTTTCTAAATTAACCCCGATGGAGTAATTGTGGTAAAGTGTGACCTATGCTTATTGGCACATGTGATAGAGTTAAATTGAAGTACGATAATTATTTATTTTAAGGATGCTACATAAAATATCCAAGTAGATAATATTGTATTGTAGTGTATCAGTTATATACGTCCCACTGCAGGGCACGGGCCTCCTCTAAAATCGAAAGTACGATTGAGAGGGGTTAGGCCACATAGTCCACCACGCTAGAGTGCAAGTAGATTATATGAGTGTAAAATATCTGAATACTGTCAATGTGCTTAAATAGAAAATTATCCAATTGAATATTTCAGATCTTGACAACACAAATTCGTTTTGTGATTAATTTGGGTGCGTTAAATCCATTTCTGTCAAATTAGCGGAGTGTTGTTTTTATACTGTGTTCGTAGTAACATTAAATAACTTTCACTTAATAAAATTGGAATTTTACGCAAGAAATTACATAGATTCATGTGCGCGACAGAAATAATATTGCAAACGTATTTTCGGAGAAGTGACAAAGGGCGATTTATTGGATGAGTAAATGACCTGAGGTAGGTGTAAAGGTCACGGAGAATCTGACATTCAATTCAGCAAAATATGAAGTGTATATTTCGAATGTCTTGTTTGGCAAAATTGAACTAATAATTTGGGAGTGGGAATATAAACTATTTTATATTATGTCGTATGTAATTACTATTATGTCCATTCAGTTTATCTATACATCACGTGCAATATATCGTAATTAGTTTCTAATGTAGATGTAATTTTCAATCGGACAGGCAATTAGTCTGATACTGACACGTCTCGAAATTAATTAAGTGACGAAGCGATCCGCGCGTTCTCTTCGAATTGCATTAAGATCAAAAAGATATTTCAAATTAACTCAAGCTGAGATCCCGATGTATTGCGGTGAAGACATTGTTTATACATTTTAATTATACTGTACAATAACAACTCTCACACGTCATTTTTCACATTCCACCAATATTTTCATTCGTTCCATGTTATTAAAGAGGAATAGTAACTCGTCATTGAAAGCATATACGAGTATTCCATTCCAAGAAAAAGACCTCGAACGAAAAGGCTTTGGAGAAAACAGAAAAAGATCTGTTTACCTACCTATGGTTTATGGTATTGTTATTAAACCATTGAGCAGATTTAGAAATAATTTTTAAAACATGAACTTATTTCTATGTTAAGCCTATTTGTATTCTTAAATCGTCCAGGCCTACCATCGCCGTTCCGACGATGCGACGCTTAAAAAGAATGACGCCAACAATCAACAAGGCCGGATGAGCGTTCGTTTAATCCGAACAAAAAACAATCCATGATTTATGTAAAGGAAATTGTGCTTATCACTAGTACTGTATTTTAGAATCTAATTGCATTTTTGAAGCAGATAAGTTCTGATACATATTAGAAAATATTACTGGTTGTGTCACAGTGATTTATTACGATGGCGGTTTCCTATTGCCTGTCTGACTTCTGACTGCTTCGGTAGCACAGTTGTACTACGGTACGATTACAACGCTGAGGTCTCGGGTTCGGATCCCGGGTCGGGCAAACTGATTTTGGATTTTTCTATTCATCATCAGCTAGTAGTCAGAAATTTTTGCCCGATATGGCGGACTATCGCACTATGGGACGAAATATGTACACAAGTCGAAACGTGTGTGTCCTGGTAGCACCTCTGCCTATCCCTTCTTGGAAAAAGGCGTGAATTTATGAATGTGTTGTTTTCTACGTCACAGGTAAGAAATCACGGAGTCGTTTTCCACATGACTAAATGTGTATATACATGTATCGTGTCATATAAGGATAGTAGAGAATTTAGAGTGCCAAGTAGTACGATCCGCAAACGGCTCTTTCGCTTCACCAATTACTGTCATTAATGCCTTCATGCGCAATCTTCGATTCAAGCGCTCTTTATTTGTTCTATATTAAAGAGTCTACTAGATATGTCTAGGCGGATGTATGTATATGTAAAAATGTGTGTATAAAGACTTTATTTAAGCAAAAGTATCGAAGGTCTCACAATATAATCAGTTAGCCTTGTAGAAAATTCCATATATGCTCTAGATATTCAACTGAACTCTGGCAAACGTTGATTGCCGCCTCTCGGATGCATGATATTCAATACGAATATGGAAATGAAATTAATGAATGAAGTCACTACCAACCTTCCCTTCCGTGACTGCAGTATCCACTCCTACAGGCCATACTTCCCTTTCCCATAACATCCTCCACCCACAAACCCTATTTCCCTTCCCCCGGTTGATGACGGGCAGCAGCGTCATCAACGCGTCGCCCCCCTCCCCTCTGCGCTCGCCAACCCGCCTGCCAAGCGTGGCGAGTATTGGCAAAATCCTCTCAATGATGAGCAAAACCAGGACCAGGCCCCGAGTCCCCGGCAGCCCCGCTATTCCTGGCTATGGTAGCGGCCATGGTTACGGCGGGGCAGGGGGTGCTAAGAATCCCCGGGTTGGCCCCGGCTACCACCCCCGACGACGACTGGCCCTGGTAACACACAACATACGCACGTTGAGGACAGACGAGAAGATTGTCGAACTGGAAGAAGAATTGAGTGGGTTACACTGGGACATTTTGGGGTTATCGGAAGTCCGTAGAATCGGGGAGGATACGATAACCCTGAAGTCCGGTAACCTGCTCTTCTACCGGGGGGACGACCAACAGTCCCGAGGAGGTGTCGGATTTCTCGTCCACAGGTCTATCATCAACAACATCGTATCCATCGAAAGTGTGTCGAGCAGGGTAGTGTACCTTATACTCAGAATATCAAAAAGATATTCGTTGAAGGTCATACAAGTATACGCGCCGACCTCGACACACCCAGATGAAGAAGTAGAGGAGATGTATGAGGACATTAGTCGGGCCATACATACTTCCAAAACCTACTTCAATGTTGTTATGGGAGACTTCAACGCAAAGTTGGGCATGAGAAGCGATGCAGAGTTGAAAGTGGGGCAATTTGGACATGGGCAACGGAACCCCAGGGGCCAGAGGCTGGCCGACTTTCTGGAGAAAGAGGGACTCTTTGCGATGAACTCTTTTTTCCAGAAGCCGCCTCACAGGAAATGGACCTGGCTGAGTCCTGACGGTTCTACGAGAAACGAGATAGATTTCATCTTGACGACGAATAGACGGATGTTCAGTGATGTCTCTGTGATCAACAGGGTGAAAACCGGCAGTGATCACCGACTGGTAAGGGGCTCATTGAATATCAATGTCCAATTAGAAAGGCGTCGCTTGATGAAATCTACGCTCCGACCTACTCGCGCCCATATCCAAAACCCCGAGAGCTTTCAACTTGAGCTGGCAAATCGCTTTGATTGTCTCAAAGAAAACCTTGCAGTGGACGAGCTAAACAGCGGTTTGGTAGAAGCTGTCCATACGGTGGGATCTAAGTATTTTAGACCTCGCCGTAGAGATAGACCACAAAAACTCTCGATCCACACTCTTGACCTCATGGCCGAACGTCGATCTATGGCGCTGCAGTCTTCCGATGACGCCGAAGCATATAGGCAGCTCAATAGACGGATCTGGAAGTCCTTGCGACACGATGTCCGTGCTCACAATACTGTGAGCATTAAAGAGACAATTGAGCGGAATGGAGGCTCCAAAGTGTTTGCAAGAGACTTATCTATTGGGCAAAGCCAGTTGTGTAGGCTGAAGACGGACGGCGGCCGCGTAGTGTCGACGAGGGCAGAGGTTTTAAGGGAGATCGAGAGGTTCTACGGACAGCTTTACACCTCGGTTGCCGAACCTACTGTTAGCTCGGCCGAAGACCCGAGAGCCGAGTTGATCCGACACTTTAGCGATGATATCCCGGACATCAGCCTGTGTGAGATTGAGATGGCCCTGAAGCAGCTTAAGAACAACAAGGCGCCGGGTGAGGACGGAATCACTTCAGAGCTTCTGAAAGCGGGCGGAGCGCCGATACTGAAAGTCCTTCAGAGGCTCTTCAATTCCGTTCTCCTCGAGGGATCAACGCCAGAGGCATGGAGCAGGAGCGTGGTGGTACTGTTCTTCAAAAAAGGTGATAATACTTTGCTGAAGAACTACAGGCCCATCTCGCTCCTGAGTCATGTCTATAAGCTGTTTTCGAGGGTCATCACAAATCGTCTCGAACGCAGGTTTGATGACTTCCAGCCTCCCGAACAAGCCGGTTTCCGAAAAGGCTTTAGTACCATAGACCACATTCATACGCTTCGGCAAGTTATACAAAAAACCGGGGAATATAACTTGCCGCTTTGTTTAGCGTTTGTGGACTATGAGAAAGCCTTTGATTCGATCGAAACCTGGGCTGTGCTAGAGTCTCTCCAGCGGTGCCACATAGACTATCGGTACATCGAAGTGTTGAAGTGTATATACAACAACGCCACCATGTCGGTCCGAGTACAAGATCAGAGCACGAAGGCTATTCCACTACAGAGAGGCGTGAGACAGGGAGATGTCATATCTCCGAAACTGTTCACTGCCGCGCTGGAAAACGCCTTCAAGCTCTTGCAGTGGAAAGGATTCGGCATCAACATCAACGGCGAGTATATCACTCACCTTCGATTTGCCGACGATATTGTAGTCTTGGCAGAATCGCTGGAGAACCTTAGCACTATGCTCGAAGACCTCAATCGAGTCTCCCAACAGGTGGGTCTTAAAATGAACATGGACAAAACGAAGATCATGTCGAATGTCCATGTAGTGCCCACCCCCATTGGAGTTGGGGGCTCGACTCTTGAAGTTGTAGACGAATATGTCTATTTAGGACAAGTGGTCCGGTTAGGCAGGTCCAACTTCGAGAGAGAGGTCAATCGGCGAATCCAACTCGGTTGGGCAGCGTTCGGGAAACTACGTGACGTCTTCTTGTCCAAAATACCTCAGTGCCTCAAATCGAAAGTCTTCGATAGTTGTGTGTTGCCAGTGATGACATACGGCACCGAGACGTGGCCTCTCACTATGGGCCTTGTTAGGCGGCTCAAAGTCACTCAACGAGCTATGGAGAGGGCTATGCTCGGGGTTTCCCTACGAGATCGAATCAGAAATGAGGAGATCCGTAGGAGAACTAAAGTAACCGACATAGCCCAGCGGATTAGTAAGTTGAAGTGGCAATGGGCGGGGCACATAGCGCGGAGAACTGATGGCCGATGGGGCCAAAAAGTTCTCGAATGGAGGCCACGTAGCGGAAAGCGCAGCGTAGGACGTCCACCCACAAGATGGTCAGACGACTTGGTAAAGGTGGCGGGACGTCGCTGGATGCAGGCTGCCTCCAACAGGTCACTGTGGAAATCTTTGGGAGAGGCCTATGTTCAGCAGTGGACGTCCTTTGGCTGATGGATGGATGGAAATGAAATAAGCAGTACCGTGAGCTTATGTGACTGTCCTTTTAAATCGAGGTCGCATGCATCCATGTGTTGCCGAGATATATTGCGAAATTATTGGCGTTTTGCAAATACCACCTTCGTGTTTGATGGCATTCTGTTGTTTATAATGAAATACCTTTTAGAGGAATGCTTAATAATAGTCCGATAACACATTGTCATTGCTGTGGATGAAATTGTGAACGATATCAGCATATTATGTGAGAGTCCGCCTGGGTAGGTACCATCGCAATGTCTATTTCTCCCGCCAAATAGCAGTGCAAATGCACTGTTGTGTTCCGGTTTGAAGGACATTGTAGTCAGAGTAACTAATGGACACAATGAGACTTAACATCTATGCCTCAGGATTGCGAGCGCAGGAATCCCAAGCAATGCTTTGTAATTCATGGTGTCGTTTGATTTTGCTACTGTTCATGAGCGGCATTAACGCTTACTATAAGGCGAATGGCATGCTCGCCTCGCTATTTACTGCAATAACAAATAACATCACTTTCAGCCTCAGATAGTCCACTGTTTACCAAGATTTCTACAGCGGCCAGTTGGAAGGGGCCTGTATTCAACGACTTCCTGCAACCACTTTTAATACGTCTATCCACTGTATAATTGTAAAATTCAAAAATTCCTTGTGCATTTTAAACTCTTCATGTCAAATACTTTCAATAGAGTGACAAGCATCTATATAAACATGTTTAGTCGGAGTCTAGGAACGTGTTAGTATCACAGTTTTATTTTGCATTTGACGGCCGTCAAACGAATTTGCAATGCATGAGGACGGTCTCTGGGCGAGAATTTACCATGTGTTGCTCTCTCGATGTTTTCACTTTATATTCAGCATTAATAGCATAAATACACTGCAATAATTAGCTACAAAATTTATTACTGCAAGTTAATAAATAGTCCCACTATAGTTCTCTAATTTATAGACTGTTAAATTATAAAAAATCTTCAATCACTGTTTGATTTATAGTTCAACTTAAAACAATATAATCCGAGGAGTAATATGTAAAATTTGAAAATTAATAGTTGTACGTGGCAAATTACTCACACCGAAGATTGTAATTAACCATTTCTATCACAAAACTTGTTCCTCAGAATGCTTATAAACGTTTTAATTTGTTAAATTTAAGTGTTAAAACATTAGCTGTTTACAACTATCAAAATTGTTTATGGAAAAGCTCCGGGTCTCTTCTCACTATTATTTTAGGCGTTTCCAAGCCATCGTTTCGTATTATTCACGCGTTCAGTAATAATTTGTTTGCAGTTGGAGTGAGGACGGTTTTGTGGTTAACTTTACAAAGTTAAACTTTGACTTGCGGATGAACCGGCCTAGAGACTTGGAATCCAACAACCCTCAAAACATCAACATAATGGTGAATTGATTACTTGATGCGGGGGAAATAATTTAAGTCATTAGACACTCGAAACGGAAGTCGTAAAAACAAAGTGACGTTTATTAAGCTTTATTCTTCCAGAATGGTTGTTATCTTTTACAAATGACGAAATTTTGCTGTTCGGTTCAATGTTTTATATACACACATTTTATATTCTGGTTTAGAATTAAGTTTTTTTGTACCTTCATTTTTATGTGGTATTATTGACATTAAAGTTGTAATAATTAATTGGTATTGGTATAAGCGAATGGTAGATTTTATAGTAGGTATATTTATGTTAACTATCCAATTGTCACGAAAGATAAGATTTAGACGAAAAAATGAATATATCTGTACATAAAAAGTGCAGAAATACTGGGTAAACAAAGATAAATTTTATAAATTTCTTATTTGATGAATCCTATGTAAATCCCGATACTGAAGATGGCGACAAAGAAAAATTGCGAGAATTATTGTTCAGTGTTTCTTGTCGTTATTCTTTGTTACAATTATTATGTAATTCCCTTTCTCATTCTGTAAAATCGTTGTCAATATTATGACTCTTTAGAAATCTGAACAAAAACTGTCTTTCGTTTTTAGGTAATGCAATTTGTGCCTTTTTTTGTTCGTTTGTAGAATTGGGAGTTTTTCGCACAGTGGGGACGTCACAGTGCGTTACAAAGCTGTTTGATTGATGTGCACACACTCGGATTTTTAGAGCAAGGAAAAAAAAATACCACGAGTTTAATAAACCATTTTTTGCTACCGGATTTACTTTTCTCTATTTGTCCCACGGAAAGTAATTCTGATTTTCTTAAGTTTTCAGGACTGTTTGGTGATAATACAATATTTTTAATACTTCAGATGTTACGACGCAATATACTAAAATGCGAAACATCCTTCTCGGTTCTTTATCTTTGCATATTTAATACTTTTTAACTATTCAGCTGTATAGAATCATTACTTCAGTTAGCCAGTTTCGACTTTGTTAGCATTGGTAATAAAGTAGTTTGATCGAAAAAGTTTCTTGAAAAACACGTAACTGATATTGGCGAAGTCCATTTCGTACAAGATTCGAGAAGCTGTGGAAACGTATTTATGTTAGTTGGCTGGTCGAGACCGAGTCAATCCTTTGAATGGTTTTATTAACTTTAGTAATGTCTTCTTATGTTATGTAATTTTAGTAATTTTTGGTATAATATCGTGACGAATTTTCTGTACATGGCAATGCTAAATTTATTTTTTAAACAATGAATATTTCATAATAAGTACACAAAACATCGTAAGCATATCTTAGGTACATTTATATTCATAGAAACGACAATATAATGAAGCTACTTCATGTTCCAATGAGATATTTCCGTAACTTCTTCCATCACGCATTTGACAAGCAATGTAGACGTTGGCTCAAACTTCCCTAATAAATTAAGGTTGAACGGAAAATGACATTCACACTTTTTCTTATAAATAAATCTTCATCCTCTACGTAATATTCACCATAGCTGTTTAAGGAAGAAACGTGTGAAAACAAGTAATGCCATCGATCACTCACCAGCCAAACTCATCGAAGACAGGCTCACTAAGTAATGAAACAGGAGCGATGTCTCCTAAATTATAGAGCATCTACACTGCCGTCCAACCTTCCAATTTCAAACTTGCGTCCACACTGAGTTTGAATTAGTTGGTATGGATTAAATGGCCAACTTAAGATTGAAATAAATTATGCTGGACAGTTTGCGCACCGGCGAACTGCGGCGTACAACGAACTTCTTTGATTCACGCTATTTATTACCGATGTCATATAATTCACGCCAAATTTCACGAACGGTTAGTTGAACTTTCTTCTCCATATGAAAGTTGGCCGCGCGGTTGGAAAGTTGGTAGATCGTGTTGATATGGCTTTATAGTGGAGGTAAGACCGTTAATGAGAGGTAGGTAGGTAGCTATAATGGAGTACGCGGGGGGCCTGTTTGCATTTGCTAATACGTGCGGGGACGCCAATAGATTTCCATTGCTTGCTATTAGTGGTTACTAGATACCATGAATAGGTATTGGATTTAGATTTACATAGATAACATGTTTGGCTCATAGAAGCAGTCTAGTGTAGTAAGATTATGTGTGCATGTAGGTATGTAGTCTGTAGTACTTTCAGGTACGCACGCGGCACGACAAGACTTGATTGATCTTAATGTAGTATCAGGACGTTCGTGGCTGATGGGACTATTACTATCATGAAAAATTGTTTTTGAATTGAAAATCTATTTAAATTTTGTCTGACAGTCATGCATAGCGTTGACTCCAATAATTACACAAATAATTGTCTCAGAGCGGAGGAACGTCGTGCTTTCCATCGTTTTAAAACTTATTTCATGCCAACTGTGCTTTAGATGCTCCTGGATGTGGGTCATCATAATATGTATTAGGCGCTATTTGACTATCTCATAATTATTTCGCCTGAAAACAATCTCGTTTTGAAAACAGCTCGGCTATTACGTCTTGTATGTCATAAGATAAGAAACACGATAGAAATATATTAGTATAGATAATGTCAGCATCCTCTTTAATATGCATTACGTTACTTCGTAATACTAGTATGACCTTTCGTACTATTTGCATTTCCAATTTGTAAACCATCCTTTATTATTCAATGACTTTCTAGTTCATATATTAGTTGAAGCGTAACTTTTCGATGTAATCAATTTTGTAACTATTTCTATGGTATGTAAAGTCCGCCAACCCGCACTAGGCCAGCGTGGGGGACTATATGGCCTAACCCCTCTCAATCGTACTCTCGATGGCAGAGGAGGTTCGTGCCCTGCAGTGGGACGCATATGGGCTGATACAGTTTGTAACATCCGTATATTATTTATATATATCTGAGGAAATTTCTACTTTTGAAGTTTTATAGGGTGATATAATTGTATAACGAGAGATAAAATAGTAGGTTGCCAATCGATACTACCTGAACTGTATTGCTCTTACAATCAGATGAAGTGAAACCAATTTGCCACTCCAGATAAAAAAGTTATTTAATTAGCTCGGTCTAGAGTCGATATGTTGGGGTGATATAGTTTGTACTGTCAATTACATATTTATTTTTTACTAGATAAATGGTTTGAAATAGTATGGTATTATCAACGTTTAAAATCGTGTTTTAACATTTTTTATACCATTCCGATACTTTTGTTTCATTTGTGTTAAATAGGTATGTATTATGTACAATCTATGCAGTCCTATTTATGGTATAACCCAAAAGTATTTCTACAAGACTGCCATCTTTCCTTTGATATCTTATCGAGAGGAAATTGTGTAATTCGAAACTGAAATTGTATCTAAAAGCTTTGAAACTTTTTATAACAGTGAAAGTTACGCAACTTAAAAAGTCGTCAAGTTTCCAAAAACATTGTTATTTCTTTACAGTTCTAAGAAAAAGGAAAATTGCTTTTCTTATATTTGAAGCAGAACTCATGATAATTATACACTTTTTTCCGCACTTTAAATGACCGTGTTATGTATGGGTGCATACTGTTAAAATAACGCATAAACATAATAGACCTGAAATGAAAATATTTCATATGACGGTGAGCGCTAAGCCCGCCATATATCGAATGCCGAGAGTAATCTTAATTATATCGGCCGTCTTAATTCCTTCTTTTATAATGGCTCGACAGAGACTATTTATTTATTTAGCATCCGCATTATACATATACGAGTACTTCATTTAAAAATTTACAATTTATCTAGGGTAATAATTCTGATAAAAGTCTCTTACAGTGTAGCTTAATTCACTTGATCATAAGCGCAGTGCATTCTAGATGTAGAAGATAGTCATCTCTACTGTCGACAGAATTTTGCTGGTCTCTAACAAACCTTATTTACACACAATTTATCCAAAAAACGATACACTTGCGTATGTTTCCTTGCTGAATTTTTAATGTCATATTCGGTGGCTATTCGAACTAATACCAATGTAATACCCTAAGGTAATACCACTACTTGCTTATGTATATTTTCTTAAGTCCTGTAAATGCTGTAACAAATGTTTGTGGTTATTAGACAAGAACAAATAGAACTGTTCAAACAAGCAATACAAATAAACACGAACTACAGTCTGTGTGTCGGGACTCAAGTAGGGTTAATGTGAGCTAATATGCTTGCCGGCGATATGCTTCCAATATTCACATGACAACACGAACAAACATCCAAGTAGCAACAAACATCCGTATAGATATTGGAAATTCGTGGTATAAAATATTTATTTATTTATTTAAATCTTTATTGTACACAATTAAGAACAAAAATACACAATACAGAAACAATAACAAAAAAAAAGTACAAATGGCGGTCTTATCGCTCTACAGCAATGTCTTACAGACAACCATGGGATGGATTTAAAAGGTGAGAGAGAGGGCAGTGTAAAAAAATAAAGAATTAAAGCTAATACTAGTTATTAAACATATATAAATACACAAACATACTATACATAAATAACAGTTAATCAAAAATACATGTATACATAATACATATATAGGTATACAAATATTTGTAAGTTTAAGGAACAGCTTTAGACAGCTTAGTAGGTTTTCGATCATCTTTGGTTCTTTATTTAAATGTCCATACTGAGCAGTGAGCTATCCACGTTTTCCTTTGAGACAGCGTCACTTTGTAAAACTATCAGGTTTTCGCGATCTTCCTGTCTTCATTTGAATATTAAGAATATCCGACTAAGCTTGGATTTAGTATGCGGGGCCTATAAATAGATTCAATGGTGTAATCTAATATGAAGGATTATGCGCAAACATGTATATCTGAAAGGGTAACCAGAGACGATAAGAGCAAAAATCTATACTGCGTAATATGATTTCATTTACGTATATAATAGAGGACGAGGGTGGCGTGCGTGACGCCCTAATGGACCCAAATCCGATCCTGGGTAAATAATCAATCGAAAAATGTCAACGGTTGCCTGGCTTCAAGTTTGGACGCCGTGCTTAACTTATTTGCGTTGGAATGAGAACAATGAGTCAATATCCTTATAATTGGTAAAAAAATATATTTCGAACCAAGTAATTAGTGGTAGTGTTTTGCTGTGATAGTTTTATAAACCAACCATGTGAACGGCCTTGTAGCAGATGTTAGGTCACGTCCGCAGCCTATAGCTGACTTTTACATACCCACATTAGAATGGACAATACTAATAAATTCCATTTGAGTACCGTATTTCGATAGCCTAGTATATTGGCTATAGTCCAATACCTTCTCAGATAATTAAGTAAGAAGCCTGTGTTGAGCCAGACGGCATATGTATATGAACCGATATACATACATTAATAAATAGTAATTTCGGCATAAGTGCGTGGTTTCCTTTTCCCGATCTGCTGACATGATGATTTCTAATTTTTGGGAGTGTTATGGGTATTTATAACCAATTATCACTCACTTTAACGATGAAAGAAAACAATGTACAATAATAATATAAAGATTTCTATGGTATTGGGTCATAATATAAAAATGTTAAAGAAAAATTCTACGGTTTACGGGTAGTAGGTATAGCCCTTAGGCTATAGCTGGTCTAAACCCGATCAATCATAATCTCTTTTATACAGAAATCTGGTTTTCAGAAGCGCGCCACTATGGCCCGATACAGTTTACAGAATGCAGCATATTGCAAAAGGTAGGCGAATAACAGCGGAATTTACTTGCAAGCTTTCTGTGCATAATGTACACACTCATCAATCACTCTGCAATCGTCACTGCTGTCTGATGTTATTCCGAGCTGTTTTTCTTGCATATAAATCAGTTATGTTTCATAAAAAGACACGATTAAATTTTGTAGTTTATTTTTGTAGATATAAAGGATCAATGAACCTTATAAGTTGACCGACTAGTGTTTAATAAACTAGCACGGAGTTTAACAAGTCTGAATCGAATGTACGTGCTTGGTAAAAGTACCAAGTTTAAGTTCTCAGTTAATGGTGTTTGCGTCAGTTACATCATTTTATTAAGAGGTTTGATTAAGCCAAAATATAGTATAGTTCCTCATCCTGGATTTTGTGCGAGTAAAATAGAATAATGTAACGGCTATCATACCAAAGGCACTTTCGCACTACAATGAATCCAAAAGTGTTTACGTTTTTCAAATAATTACTTATTTCACTTTGTTATAGTGACTATTTTTATAACGTTCGTTTACATTAAATTGACTTTTATTCAGGGAAGGCAATTCATTAATATTAAAGGCCAATTAATTGAACTTTGTAAATGGATAAACAAAAAGGAAACCGTTCATTTTTATTACGTTTGTTTTCAATACCTATGATATAATAAGTACAAAAACAAAAGTATAAAAAATACAACTTTTATAATATGAATCGGAAACAAATGAATACCGATGTCCTTTAATTGTTCACTCAAATACCATTTCGAGTGGTCAATTAATTGTTTTGAAAATATTCATTTGTTCCAATAGCTCAGACTGTGTTGGCCGCTCCAACAAGGGAATGCTTGGTGCACGAAACTTTTATAAACTCACCAACATTTCCGTATTTTAATTAATTTAAATGTTTAAAATTTTACAGCGCACGTTTAGTGACTTTGCGGTTGTTACACGTACTTTGATACTCTTTAGTGAGTTACTCCTGACTGTAAGCCTGTGACATCTATGGAAACTTCGTAATGACTCCTCATCAGGTCAGCCAATAACTAATATAAATATGCTCCAATTGTTGTAGCTAATGCTTATGACAGCCATGTAGAAGTTGTATATATGTAATGAGCGGTCAATTGGCAGGCACCAGCGTATTGGAACGCACGTTAGCGGGAGATCCGAATGGTGTCGGTTTTTCCACCGAGAGTAAGGGCTTTCAGTTGGTTGTTGATGAAATTATAGCCATACCAGTGGCAGATATATTGGCCAAAGTCAACCGATATGGTTTTCTTGTCTCAACTTTTTGACTATGCCTGCGTATGAGTGTTGTAAACAGCACTGGTAGCATTTTAGTACGCGCCGGGTATATTTCAACAAGTCTCTTTTGCGTTTGAATTTAGTTTTTCCCTCCCAGCTCATTAGCGTGAATGCCGTGGACTACGTTAATGAGCTGTACTTTTTTGAATTCATTATAAACTCCTCACACTTGTTTAAATGTGTGGATTTGACTAGTAATTAATACACATTTGACAACATTATTCTATTATATAACAAACACGTAAAAACAATAATACGTCTTGCTTTTCAATAAATATGCAATTTTTTTGTACTGTGATGACCCTAACTTAGGCTTGAAAATTAAAAGGTACGTACTTCGTACGCTGTCCTATAAAATCCTTTGTCGGGTAATCCTATTGAGCATTGAGTATTCTAGCTTTATGCTGCCTGTTTTTGTAAAAGGGAACAGTGCGGTAAAAAACAGATCCCGGCCTCCCTATCATACCATACCTACATTGAATTTTTTCTCCAAAATTACGCCAAGCTCTTTATTTTTGTATAAATTGTTCTTTAATACTGAAGAGGCAAAATGCACTGCGCTTAACGCTTCACGTCCAGATTTATTCAATTATGTCAGGCGTCTCGAAATTAGATGTAGGCCGGTTGGTTGTGAAACATTACATACTTTCTAATGAGTATGATGATGGCAGTGATGACCGCTATTTAGCCGTATACGAATAACAATATGTGAATGGTCTGAATAGTAGCTCCACCTAGCAGTGGCGAAGGGTTCTTACAAGCCGATTCCTAACAGCACGCCTTATAATTTAAAGGAAATTATTAATTATTTACATTTTTTTAAACAAGTTATATGAAGAAAATAATCAAATAATAAACAATATTAAAATAAATATAAACAATAAACAAATGTTATTCAATATTAATAAACAAAATATTATCGATCAATTAATAACACAACGACAAACGCATTGCGCGATGTTCAACGTAAGTACATGCATACGAAACACGCGGCCGCCTAGATCCCGATGACGTCACGTCAGGCTACAAGGACACAGCACGAGTTCCCGTTGCTCTCGCGCTCATTTCCAACGCATTATTTGCCATCTCTGTTACACGTTTGTTGCTCAGAACTGCATGCAAAATTGCACCTTAAAACTTACAGCTTTTAAGGTCTAAATTTATTTGTAGAAATACGACGGTATTCGCTTGTGAATATGCCGGTGGGCCTACGGCTTATAAAGTAATTTGCCAGTTCGCGCCTCTTTTATTTCGTGTTTATAATTAGAAAATATTATTTACTACTGTGTTGTTTCAGTGTATATGTATAATGCGGTGTCTATTTTTAGGTTTGTATATAATTAGTGGGTAATTTATGAAATTTTACTGGTTTCGAAGTGCAAACAGATCTATCTATTTAGAAAAACTTTAATGATGAATGAAACTTGATAGTGTCGTATGTATCGTTTTATCTCATGAATTGCATTATTAAGAGGTAATTTTAAAAATGCTGCATTTACGTAATTAAAAAACGCACTGGAAATTATATTAAATTTGATAATACATTTAAGTACCAGAGAAAGAACGGCAACTGACAAGTTTTAATTATTTAATAAATATTGTAATGCCGTATTTTTGTTAGCGTTGATTCAAAATAGGACATACAAACATAACCCACGCCTGCATCCCATGAGGGTTGCCAGATTCGATAGATCTCCAGTTAGCTCTATACTGGCATAGTTACTTTCGTCCACTTACATCAATCTCTTCATCTTTTTTTTATATATAAGGAACGTTTGAAATTTTATTGTCGATCAATTTCAAAACAGGGTAATGTTGTCTTTTGCATTGAATCGAAATTTACTTTAAAAACGTTAAAAAAAGTACCTAACGGGCACAGTGCTATTCCGTGCAAGTGTTGTATGAAAATATAGTAAGTATTACTAAGCAAATATGTCGCTCAATATCTTACGTACATAACGGAGTAAAAATATAAGTATGAGTACTTGTTAATTTAATAAAACTAGTCACCAGAAGTATCGGCTTCCCTTTTGAAAAAAGTCACCCTTCGCCACTGCCACCTAGTAAGGACATGTATTAAACTCTACACTGTGTTGTTTATTTCAGCCTGTTCGGAGCTACCAGATACCAGTTGAAGTAGTAAATGCTATAAGGCTATGATTATATTTTATTTAACTTTCTTTCTGTGTACTTTAATGGTAGTAACTGGGTCACTTTTTAATCACGGCTGCTCTCTGAATATTGAACATTCTGATAAGTAAAAGAACGTCTTGAAACTCAAAGATCCGGCAGCGTGCTACGTACAGTGCAAGTCGTATTTTCTTCTTTATTTTCTAGTGCGGCGATAAAATGTTTTCATCGCCACATTGCGGTCTAGTAACGGCGTTTACAGCTGCATTAGATGGCAATGGCGTGAAGGACGAACTGGCCCAAGATGCAATTCTCAACTCGAAATAATCCAATTTGAGATGGGTTTTAAAAATAATTTGACAGCTTGTCATATAATGGAGCATAAAATTCGACAGCCTCCGTGGCGCAGTTGGTTAGACGCCGCCTGTGAAACGAGAGGCCGCGGGTTCGATCCCCGCACCGAAACAAATATTTGTGTGATCCACAGGTATTTGTTTCGAGTCTGGGTGTTTGTGAGACCGAAAAGTCTCTCGTAGCTTCTGATACCCACGACACAAGACTCGATCATAGTGTGGGGTCAGGACTATGTATGTGACTGTTGGGTGTATTTATTTATTTATTTATAAAAGACCCGGAGAATGTAAGGCCAGCGTGAAAGCGCTGTTTGTTTTGGCGACTTTTCGAATAAAATATCTTTCTAATCAGTGGCAATTTAGCATTCTCGTTAAATACAGCAACTGAGGAAACTGGCGTCAATATATCACATTATCTGAGCGAGCCGATCTCAAAGAAATTTGCGCGGAGGCGGCTTCGAGTTCCAGTAAAATTTAAATTGGATATGTTTTATCATTCCTTCGGTCCTGATTCTGGAAGATACATTTCCCTTCCCACGGGAAATTCAGTAGAAAACATGCTTTTCAAGAGATTTACATATTTATTAGTTGTAACGAATCTATAATATAATATTTCTGATACTACCATCTACGTGTTCGATGGGACCTGTCCGATGGGATTTCCCATCGTCAACATTTTAGAACCAAGTTCATAAACCCTTTTATGAACTCGGTTCTAGCTAGTTCCAATTTTAGTGGAAACGCATATATTGGAAACTGTTGAACATTTATCGGTTCTAGTCCCACCCCCTGAGGCTGTGAGCTTTCTGTAGTTTGTTTCTTTTATATTTCACAGCTATATACTAAACGTCGTTTTTATAGCCAGTTTTCAAACCTATTTTCACCATCGAATCTTTTGTCCCTTTCGAACGACTTTTGAATTCAGTTTGTTTATTTGTCAGCGAAAAAGACAAAACTTTCGATAAATGAAATAGGTTCAAAAACTGACTATAAAGATATCTATATAGATGACTAATTGTAGGTATGTTTCAAGTTCGCATACAATAAAACTGCTCACATAATTGTGATGGACCCTCACGTACAGTTGAGTATATTTTTCAGTATCATTTATATAGAATATTTGGTACAGTGACCTACATCCAATTTTTCCAATATCACAATATATTGGATGCTATTGTGTAATTTGTCTTTCTCATCTTGTGACGCCTTTAGTTCCCAACTTCTCTGTGGAAATAAAATAACTATTTATTTTCAAAACTTGGGACATGGGCAGAACACATAAGTGGATCTGAGTATAACGAGGATTTCTTCTTTATTTATCGAATACTACTTGTACTTTTTACTATCCAATACTTTGATTAATCATGTTCATTGGACAACGTCGTAGCAACAAATTAATTAATTAACGCGCTCTCACGTACAATGGATCGAAATATATTCTTTGAATGCGACATATTTATTACGTCAAATTGGTCTGGACAAAATATTTAATGATTTTTGTACTAATGAACATTGGCTTAATTAATAAAATTTTACAAGTAATTTGCAACTTGCATCGTAATTATATGTTTAAGCAATAATAGTATAATAATAGGTTCATCATCATCGTCATCGTCGCATAAAAAAGGCTTTCATAGGATAAGATAATTTGGCTGTTAGCCATTCGGCTGATGATAAGCGATACGACCGCTCATGGTCGGTAACAAAACCAAACAACACCATGAATTACAATGCAATGCTTGGCATTCCACTGCGCTCTCCATCCTGGGACATAAGATGTACGTCTCATTATGCCCAGCAGTTACCCTAGTTACAATGTCTTACAAACTAGAACAAAACAATGCATTTACACTCCTGTTTAGCGGAAGAAATAGTCATTGCGGTGTTACCTACCCAGGCGGCCTCTCACATATGAGAGACCTACCACAAAATGTATCCAGTAAAACTACGTATCGCGTATTGATGCAAATTTTCTTACATGTTTTGTTAATATGTTATTCTATGCCCCGGTAGATGACTATCAGTTCATGTTGCTAAAACCCGAAAACGCGCTCATTAGTCCTACAAGACGCATTAGTACTTTCTATCTTTCATATTAAAAAGTTGTCTCGAGTCCGCGCCGTCGTCGTTAGGCGACGAGTGACAAGATATTAAATCAACTTTGTAGCGGCAACGTGCAATTTGCAGAACTCACAGCAAATTTATTGGAGGGGAGCCAACTCTGTGAAACAAACAGTTGCTCACTGAAATACCTGAAATGAGATTTAAACTTCATTGCTTCCGCCTCTTTACGAAGCGATGCCTTCGAATTTGATTATCAAGACAGTGAAGACACTTCATTACACAGTAAAATTTTCCTCTAACAGGTCATTCAAACATTCTATTTACCCAAAGTGGAAAATGAGTTCACCTGTGGAATACCGTGACATTTTATTGGCACCGTGCCAATAATCGCTCGGTAGACTGGTCCATGTACGAAACAATTATCTAGTAAGCTGACCTGGAAATAACTTCCCGCAGCTATTGCAAGCCTGACACTATAGTCATCTAGAAACGGTCGCTCGTTGTAACTTTTGCTTGGCAATCTCAAGTAACTTTCTGCACAGTGTCGTGGAGACAGAACTATGCAAAGAGTACGTTGATTGTCTCGTAATTAAAGACAAACGACAAGACAACTTCAAATTTATATAACGAGTATAAAACATACGTTATACTTGTTTTTCTTATTATGTTGTATGTTTTGATTTGTTCTGTTATTTTGAACATGTTTAGAAATATTAGTAGCGCATTCCTAATTACAGTTTTAATAGGGCATACATTTTGAATAAAACATTTCATAAACGCTTTCAAACATAGTATGATTCACTTGATTTGATGTTATTACTTCGTTATTTCATAAACCATGTTTACTGTTTTGTGATAATATGTTTTGGTTGATTAGGTATGCAGTTTGCCTAATTATAAAAGTTTGAAAACTGTTTTTACTCATTATTCAAGAATATTAATTGATACTTCAAATTTTGCAGACATCTCTTTTATTTTTCAGACTGAAGCGAAAAAATACACCGTTAACTTCCTTATATTTGCCCAACCTTTTCCTGCTTTTTATCTTTGTTTCTTTAATAAAGTTTTTTGTTATCTTATTTTATATTTCGTATTATGAATAGCCTTGCAGAGTATAATCTTTGTTGTTATGGTACTCATTTCGTAATAATGCAGAGATTATACATATATGATGACATCTTACGACATACATTTTCCTTTTACATTCTCTCGTATCCGGTGTTGTAAATGCTTGTATCCTTCATATGTACATACATGCGGCATGTTTCTTAGAAATTCCTACTTACATATAATATATTTCAAACAACGCTTGTGACAGCCAGGTTTAGTAGAAACCATTTGCGCTACTGTGTTATTTATATAAGTTGTTTGAATAAATCACAAAAACTATTGTACTTATTATTGAATTAGAATTTCATTAGTGCTTATAAAATCTTAATCCATATTTGAAAATTGTATTCAGAAATTATCTATAACATAATTATGTCGTGTAGGTCTTAAGTTCTTTTTTATTGTTAAGGGGATTTGTAGATGCTTTTCAAATGTGTTGTAATTTTTCGGACTTAGTTTGTATTCTTAGTTAATTACCATACACTTTATACCACAGATGTGTACCTCTATTGTATATGGAGTCTATGAACCTGCAATAAGTTAGCGTGGTGGACTATGGAGTAAGCCGTTTTTATCGGAAAAGAAGCCCATACCACGCAGTGGGACGTGTAAGCATTGATTTATTTAATAATTATTAATTTCTATTCCAACGATCATATTTTGTGTATTAATGTTCTAAGAGTATCTACATAACAATTGATCACACATACATACATAAATACATACATGTATGTATTCTATGTTTATATTATGATGTAATAAACTGTCTAATCCCAAAAAAGGATTCACGTTTGCACCAGTCTTAGTACAATATACCGTATGTTTGTAGAAGCATTGTCTGTGTGGCTTGGCCCGGCATTGTATGCTTAATCAACGGAGTTGGCGCTAGTGAAAACATTCCGTCTCCAGTTGCGTTCGGTGGCTGTCGGCGCCGACACAAAGACCTTTGGCCAGTATTAAGCGCACCGTTCAAAGGAGAATTCGTAGACTATTATTTTCAAACGTTTTACATACTGAGAATGGGTTTTGTGATTTGGGTGTTTACGTTCATCGCATATATCTACTAACAACTATCCACGATTACTAGTGATTATCGTTGTATTAATAGTCGTCTCAAATTGATGGGAAACTAGAGAGAAACAAAGAATATAAGCAAGTCTTGTATACATTGTTTGGCCTACAGAAAAATCACAAACAAAAAAATGCGTATAAACAGCTGTTACATCACTTTGATTTTCTTATAGAGCCGGGCCAGAACCAGTATATGAGGTTTTATTCACTGTATTTTCTCTTTACTGCTAAAGCTTAAAATATACCTACTCGTACCGGTGTATTATGAGATACGTTTAAAATAAATGAGGTAGTATAAACAAGTGGTACTTTTCATACATTATTAATGAGCCATGCAGCCGGATTAAATTACATGCTTATGTGTAAATATATTTATAATATTTGTGGTATTTTTAGTGCGAACGGCATTTATGAAATAATTTTGTACTCTTTTTACAGAGTAAGTATATCAAAATAATGTTAAGAAAAATAACAACTTCGTGCAAAGCAGCCACGCTACAAAAGCAATGGTTTCATATAACTTTCTCAAGTCACGTGTTTACATTTATTTCTCAGTTTATATACGACAAAGAACATCGTAAGTAAAATGGGCTGTCTTCAAGTTCCCCATAAGAATTAGTAAGTTTGAAAGTCACCCTACTAGACCCGCATGGTGGGCTGAGGATTAATTTGGTTTAATCGTAAATGAGGTTTGTGCCTAACTGTAATTAAGTATATTTTTAGGATGTTATAAAATTCATGTTCTGTTAAAACAATACCTAATCTTAACATAAATCTACCTATATTCAACAAGATTATGGGTAAGAAATTTCCTCTTCTTTATTGCTTAAGTAAATTTCCAAAGACGTCACTCCTAATTTCCTTAAAAATCTGGCACTTATCTTAATAATTTGCTAAACTATTTTCGTTTATAACATTTTTGGTTTATAATGCTATAATTTCGCATAGTAAAACATTACTTTTCGACATGATTAATATATTAGGTTTCAATTTACGCCGTGTAAATTATGTTCCAAATATAACTATATTGTCATTACACATGACAGCCTCCGTGGCGCAGTTGGTTTGACGCCGCATGTGAAACTAGAGGCTGCGGGTTCGATCCCCGCACCGAAACAAATATTTGTGTGAACCACAGGTATTTGTTTCGGGTCTGGGTGTTTGTGAGACCGAAAAGTCTCTCGTAGCTTCTGATACCCACGACACAAGACTCGATCTTAGTGTGGGGTCAGGACTATGTATGTGACTGTTGGGTGTATTTATTTATTATTTATTATTACGCATATGATTATTACAGATTACAATATATTTGATCGTTGAACATCAATAAACTACTTTAATTTAAATTAGATATTCCGCGTAACAAAACCAATTAATAATATTTGATTACTCGAATATGTATAAACTATACGTTTTGAACATTCCGCGCGGGTGCACATTTCGTGGTAATCCGAATATAGTTGTCCATAATTTTATTAATACTAGAGCAAATGTAAACAATCACAAATATGTAAAATTTACTCTGTGCTAGCTAATCGAAATTTGCAATGTGCGGTCGCGTGACAATTCGGTCGGGGATAAAGACTTAACGGGCCATGCGCCACGAGCTCGATTATCTGACCCGCTCGTTTATTTAGAGCATACATTATTACATAATCACCCGCATACATTACAATTAAGCAACACTGTCTGAACGATACATAGATATCTTTAATAGGCCCGTTCTACATTTTTAACACTGTTTTTTTGCACGAAAGACCGCTCTGGGACCATTTTCATGTAATGTGCTGCTTTTAATGATGAATTTAAACATGATTTTTTTACGAGGTACCTCTTCGGTATCTAACATGGAAAATGGCTGATACCACTTATACCGATGTACATACATACATACGTTTGCCAAAATTACATTTAAATTAAATAATATTTGATAAGACTGAGTTATCGAATAAATAATTCTTTCGGTAAAAAATAAAAAAAATTCAATGACGTAATATGATCTTGATCAATTTCGAACAAAGCTCTATCCAGCTGGATGTGAAGTGAAAGAATTAGTAAAAATGATTTATCACAGATTTTGGCACAGTCTAGCTCTAATCATTTCTTTGAAAGAGACTAAGTCAGAACTAATGCTAAGTTGGGTTTAAAAGGTCTACGTAAACGTGGGATTATATTCAGAATGCTTTTAATAAATAATTTGACTGAAATCGCAGTCTTATTTCATTAAGGTTTTTGTCTCATAAATATCTAGCAAAACCGAGAAGTACGATGCTATAGACATATATATTTATTATTATATTTATGTTAATGAATATTATAAGTACCACCTCAATTACTTTTAAGACCAAAGCAGAGAATAATTAATTTAAAGCTTTTTTTGTATATTTTTCTCCGTTATTTCTTTTTGAAGTCGAAACTTTTTACCACGCTGTCTGCTTGAAATGTTGTTTCTAATTAATGGAAACAGCAAACAAGCTTTGGAGCGACTACTTGAGAAATAATTGATGAAAATTGCAAACAGCCGCTGTCGTTTGTTTTCTTTTTCTTTTGTTTTCACTGTGATAAAAAACTGTGAAGTGTAAGAAGTAGCCGCTTTGCGGAGTCCCTGCGTACATTTATATCAATTTCCTATGTACGTAATTTGGGCGTTTATTTTATTTAGGTTAAAAAAGAGCAATAAAGAACGGCACGCTCTAAAAAAGTTTAGTTTATTATGCTACGATTAATAATAATGATGATAAACGGTAAAATCGTTACGAATAATATAAATACAAAAGTAACTCTCTGTCTAGTACGCTTTCACGCCTAAACCAAAAAACTGATTTGGATGAAATTTTTACAGAGATAAACTAGACCTTAGACCAGAACTAGAAAATAATTTATGTTGTTTTTTCAAATATATTTGTTTCCTTTCAGACTAATAAGGGTGGAATGAGACAGTATAGGGCGAATGTAATTGTACAGGACAGAACGGCATTCCATGCTTGAGTTATTTGACAGAATGAGATCAGACAGGACGGGTTGTAACGGGACGGGACGGAAGAAGTATTATATAGGACGGCAGTCACGCTGGGTTTAATTATAAAAGAGTTAGTACGCGAAATAATGTACATATGCATGTATTTCTCATATGGGTGGGAAGCCGGGCCGAGCTGCTAGTTACAAATAAATTAAAAGAATTAAAATTATTAAACAGAATTATTTTTTCAGCCCCCGTGGAGCTGTTGATGCCCAATCAACTGGCTGTGCGACGACACGCTGTGATTTCGATCCCATCGTTTGTGTTTTCCACAAATATTTCTTTCAGGTCTGAGTGTTTGAGAGAACGAAAAGTCGCTCGTAATTTCCGAGGAGTACGCCACAAGAATTGTGCCTCAGTGTGCAGTCAGGACGATGTATATATGTGTTTTGGAGCTTAAAGATAATTTAATCCGAAAACAGATTGAATTTGTATACGATATTCCTAGAATCTCCGCCTCATTACATCATGCAATAGGAAAACTGCTGGTAAAGCGGAGGCGCACCCGTATGCTCGTATTGGTACGTATGTATATAAAAATAATATTCTTATGTCATAAGTCGAATAGACAAACAAACGATTTTATTTTGGATGGAGAAAAAAAACTAAATACTCCCTAATCACATGTAAATTCATTCAAATAGAAAATATATAAATGTTTTTTTTTTCAGTTTCTGCCAAAACAAGCTTTATATACTTGTTTTGGCAGATATATTTATATACTACTAAGCCGATTTTATTGATTTAAAATTATTTATTACAAAATATGTCATTAGTTCATTGCCGATATAGGTACACTAAAAATATTGTATTAGATACAATTGGAAGATTAAATTTATTTATTAAATCCAACCAGATTTTTATGTGCGTGGTGGCCTGTTGGTCAAGTGCGTGGTGGCCTGCTGGTAACGGACCAGACGCGGCCGCCTACATGTTCACGGTGGTCGCGGGTTCAAATCCCAGGGCACACCTCTGACTTTTCGGAGTTATGTGTGTATTGATAGTCAATCACCACGCACTTTAACGGTGAAGGAAAACATCGTGAGGAAACCTGCATACCGTAGCGATTTTAAAGAATTTCTACGGTATGTAAGTCCGCCAACCCGCACTAGGCCAGCGTGGTGGACTATATGGCCTAACCACTCTCAATCGATTCTCTCGATTGTAGAGTAGGCCCGTGCCCTGCAGTGGGACGTATATGGGCTGATATAGATAGATAGATAGATTTTTATGACAAATTTTACTTAATAAAATAAATTTTACTTACATAGCTTCAAACTTTTGCATATTTTTAGGTATAATATTTTGACCGTAGCTTCTAATGTTTTTTTTACATTTCTGTGTATTACATTTCTGTAAACTGAGTGAAATCGTGCAGTGCATTGTATTAATAAATTTCATAATGCAATTTCAATTTCCGCGAAGCATCTCTTTGTCATATTCGATCAGGCCATCAATTTGTATTTCCATTACTGAATGCAAATATTTAATCGAAATTATTATAAGCATACCTTTGCTATGAATTTCAAAATATTCAATTAAATTGTTTTTTACGTCGACAAATAAAAACCAAAATACTGCAACATAAAAAGAATCCCAATATTTTATAAATTACACCAACTTATCACTCGATAGCAACGTAGTGTTCTTAATTTTTAAGGATTTTAATTCCATTTAATGTATCTGGTTACAATATGTAGACCGCAAGCCGTATTTACACTAATTGGACAGATTACTTGAGCAGATAACGTGAGATGCTGGCTCCATCGCACCATGGAATTGGGGCTAATGGTTTCATTACTGAAGATACTGAAATCCGTAGTTGTGCAGCACTGAGAAGAGTTATATAAGAGTTAAAGAGATTCAGGTGAAAGAATACAAGCATTTACCTACATTAACCGTGCAACTAGTCTTGGTAACAATGCCAATGCATCGTGAAAACAGAGATGTACGACTGCGTCGGAAAAATGCACTAATTATCCGTTCTCTGATGCTTACAATGCAGAATCGTCTATTTTTAGTTTGAGCATCACAAGATTTTGCTACAACTGTAACTTTGATAGCTTACCATTTAAATCAGTGTGTAAAATCACAGATGGTATTTAATAGAGCTAATCGTTTGAAGCTTTGCAATATACTATAGCTTTCAATAATAGCTTTTTATTTAGTTCGGTTCGCTTTGAGGATATATTTAGTTGACTCGGCTTTGCTGTTATATTTAGTGTAATTCATTTTGCTGTTTCATATTGGTCAATGGCGATGTCTAAGACCCAATAAATTCAATCAACGATTTTCCTCCATCCTTTAAGTTGGCGACTATTTCTTAGAAGTTATGAGTTGCGGTGCTAGATTCCCACAACATAAAAGGCTGTAATATAATTATATTAAATATGTCTAAGTGACCAGAAATACTTGAGAAATGCATATAAGCTAATTCTATGCATCCTGAGCTCAATTTATGCTTGACAAACAAACAGTAATAAAGTCCTTTAAAGGTGCTGTATAATGGAGCTTTACAACGGTTTAAAACCAATATAATTTTCTGCTGTGTTCCAATTAATCCTTCATAAGAGGATAAATTATGTAGCCCGGTGGAATATAATCAATAGTTTGTAAACTAGCCGCTCAACTCGTTAGCACGAAACACGTTATAGTTTGTGTAAAGTGCACATACACAGAATACAAATGCAGTGTCTGAGCGTTTTGTTTTTTCACAATCTGGACTCAAGCCCCGTAAGCTACGATGTTTGCGATAGAACTTGTCGAACATGTTGTCGATTGCTCAAATTGTAATCAAAATTTGTTTTTTTTTGGTTTTATAAATCTGGCATTGTTTGCTCCAGGCAGGATCTTGTGCCTGATAGGGCGATAGGGTTCCCCCCTGTCTCATCTTGGGACGAAAATAGGCTGGGCTCAATGTGGGAAGCTCTCATACTAATACTCTTGAACTGATGCATAAAAGAGAGACTGTTGGTTTGACAACTCGTTCGAAGTCGTCATAAGGGTTTCGTTAAAATATGTCGGTCGTGTGATTTGTGCAAATTTATATTAACTAATGAAGTCAAAGGAAGTAAAAGTTTTCATAAACGTAGCAGATGTTATTTTAATGATGATGTAAATTAACACCTTTATGTAATCGATTCGTGCCCCGGGCGCTGAACACCGGGTAACGATTGGTTCTCTTTATAGCTAAAGAATCAGTCTTTATGCCTTAGAGGCTGTGTTTTTGGATCTGTTCCAGTTGAAAAGTAATCGACAGTTTAGCATCATAAATCAATTAACAATTTTTTTCATTATTTATACAACTAGTAAGCGGAATTCGAACTCAAACTAATAACATTTAAAATAAGGCGTAGTAAATTTTCTGTATAATATTCGCATTTTATAAAGTAATAAACGAATATTAATATTTCATCAGGCTAAGTGTAAGTATGATGATGATTAAATGTAAATTTAATTTATTTACATTACAAGCGATAGAACTTTACCAAAGTGCCGCCAGCATATTTAAATAACACGATTTATATTCTTCGAATAAAAATTCAGTCCCCGAAAAAATCTCAAGACACTTCTGTAGTAATAAAATGTTCCTTTCAATATGGCTGGTCTAAAGGGGGCATAAAATTAAAAATTCAGCTTTAAAGGCTCGATTTACCGTCATTTCATGTAGTCCCAGAGTTCAGGTTTAATTTGTTAAATGAAAATGGCCGGAATAATATATAACCGCAGTTTATCACGTCGGACCTTCATTTTTCTTTCCTCCGTATTACTCGACGACAATTTTTTTGATATAAAAACCTGATGTAGAACGGTATTGACATTTTAGTGAATGGAGAGTAATTGAAGCCATGCATTACACGCTGTAATTTTACAGCAGATTTCTTTAATATGCAATCTTTAGAGTTTGGATAATTTGATATTTAATAAATTCACCTTAATTCATCCCGAAATCTTATGATTTAGAAGGCACACGCATTTTACTAGCTCAAGAGCATGATAATTATGTCCCCACAATTGCTCTCAGCAAAAAATCGTATGGTTTAATTAGCTTCTAAAACGTGCTTGCCTGGTCATTAAACTAATGACATCCGTCCACAGAGAGGTTTTGGAACACTGCACTTAGCTAAATCCCGATTTCTTCTCGCATGAGAAACTTAGCCTGTCAGCCGGACATATGTATAAAATGTGCATTAATATTGATGGTACTTTGTATAACCTGGTGTAGAAAAAGGTACGAATGTTCGTTGAAACCCTCCATTGTGTTGTTTTTCGCACCGTATTGCAAACGAGCTTAACCGGCATCAATTCTTTTCACAGTCAGGATTTGCAATGTGACAATACTTTTTTCTTTTGCGAATATTATTTTTTTCGTTTTGTCACATTGTATCCTTTACTTTGTTCTATGACAAATAAAGTTTGACGGTTTTTCTCTCTTCTTTATACAATATTGTTTTCCTTGTAGCTAATAAATGGCATTGTCCTACCGCGTCATGTTAATTGTTCAAAGGCACATTAATTAAGAACAAAGTTATTTAAATAATGCGAGCTTAGAGGAACATAAGTGGAAAATATCTCGCATGTAAGTTGTATTAAACTCATTCAAATGTTCTTTCCTTGAACAAAAGTCGTGTGTTGAGTTTATGAATAGAGATAGGTACATGTTTAAAACCTTCATACATATTAAGTAAAACGTTACTTTATATACATTTAAATTTACATGTTGGGAGCTCGTATAATTGTATTTGATGGCAGAATTCTCCGCACAAAGTATCAAACGTTTGCTTCTAGTGAGCGGAAATGGTACTTTCCACGTTGTATAGCATCCCTGTGGCAAGTTTGTCTGCGTTCCGTTGAGTCTCGGCTCAAACGCTGCGCTCGCACGTACTCTAAATATATGCCTTTCACTAGCATCTACTCTAAATAAACTTTGTCTTCTACATAATTTACCGTTACCGCCTCACCTGGAAGTATTAATAGGTAGCATATTTCATAATACTATTCAAAAACAGTTATTTATTTGTAGTATTTTGAATTATACGTATTTATATCGTTAAATCATTCTTCTGGAACAGTTCTTTCATGTCGTCGCGCTGAATGTTGCAGAAATATTTGGCAGCCGTCGAGTAATCGTGCAGTCTTATATTTGACTTCAAACTTCTAAGGGCATTATGTAGTCCGCGGCTTATTATGCTTGTTACTTAAATAAAAAAAAAACTCTCGTTTTATAAAATTACCAATATTTTTTTACTATTATACCATATAAATGATAAACTTTGTTACTTAATCAATACGGAATTTTGGTATAACTCAAAAAACATCTCATATTTTATTCCGTTTACTTTGAGGGAGCTCTAGTGGCGACTTCTTTTACGTGGAGTTGCATAGCACTGCCGCCGTAATGCAGTATAAGCAATTCTAAAGGCCTCTAGCTTCCGAATGAATATTTGTATCCACGAATTCCTATAATAGACCTGATGCTGATTACATCCCCCAGGCGAATAACTATATGCGTGGAAATATTATTATGTACAACAGACTCGGACGCAAATTGAAACTAAGATTGAATTTTACCAACGACGCGGTAGGTACTCGTGTTATTGAAAGTAAAAATCGGCACAGTGCCTACTACAACCAAATTATACAAATGTTTAACTTTAATATTTACATTTTACGCTATTTAAAACAGATTTGTATGTCATTTTATGATGAGGTAAATTCATGTCAGAAAGTTATAAAAATATGCATCAGAAGTTTTAATATTGACATGGTAGTGATTATTAATTTAGGCAGTGATATTTAGCGTCCTACATCCGTCAGTTAATTTAAACCGCTGCCTCGCGTGTAATGGGGTAAGCCGGAATCGGTTTCGCAGGCGGAAGATTGCCCTTCCGATGACTGTGATCGTAGGTATAGCGCGGTGTACCGAAGTAGTGGTGTAGCGGCGTAGCGGCGTAGCAGCGTAGTGACGTAGCGGTTTACCGGCGTAGCGGAGGCTTGTTGCGGCCCGTAGCTTCCGTTTGACGCTCGGTACGATTGCATTTACAGTACGCTCGCTCACTAATGTACTGATTACATTTACGTTTGCTCTCGTGAAATCGTTTGAGTTTTCTTTAAAGGTGTTTTAATTGCTTTCAGCAAAATGATGTATGTGTTTTTAAAAATACACATGTAAGTTTTAACGTTATGGGAATGTATTATGATGTAATATTATTTTACGATTCTAACAAAATACATTTTATCAACATCATTTTCAGCAACTAGAAATTTATTGCTTATTATAGGACTTAAAAAAACCTTTTGACGGAATATTTACTTAAACGAAAGTATAGCGTAAAATCACATTGCTGTATCTCGTCCTAATATGATATGAAATGTAAGCAATAAACTAGGTGCACAGAATATTCTATTCTACAAAGTAGAAAAGTTTACTTTCAGTGTATTAAATTACAGCCATGTGTTCAGTGGCGTGCAATAACGTACATTAGACACTTTCCTAATATAGCATACATTATGAAATTTCAAACAAGATATTTTTGTATGTGCTCTACCGATGTTTTTATACTTTACTCGTATTTTATTACAACTTAAAATATATTTTCACATCTCTTTGAAATATTTTTATTTATTTTTTTAAGCATTGAAATAACTAGAAAAACGCATATAAATAGCTTGAATGATTCAAAATATTAATTTCAGACAAGGATTTCGAGCAAACTAAAAGAATCAAGTGATGTGGCCATTGATCAATTATACACGTTGTGGCAGGTAAATCAAGACTAGGAACAGCGTGTCGTTAAGAATTTGAAAATATTGCGAAATTGAGTTCCGCGAGGTTCATTGGGGGTTGTTTCATCGCCTACTTTATTAACTCAACGCGTCCTGCATAAGATTAAGAGGATTTAATATTCTCCCACATAATATAAGTATGAATAATAATATCGACTGAAAATAATCTGACAAAAATAGTTTTTTATGTACTTTATGAATTTTGAAAATAAATAATGAAAAGTAGTGTAATGGTTTCTTAGATTTACACGAATGTTACACATTGAAAAAAAAATATTTTTTACGGATTTTATGGCGGAATTTCGTAAAATTAGTATAATTTCATTGAAAAGTAGTTTTTTAATGAGAATGACGAGACGAGCAATACGTCTGTATTATGTTTACCATACGTAAACAATATCAACACAATTCAAAACATATTACATGTAATTACAAAGCGCTTTATGCATTGCGCTCGTCACTCTGAGACATAAGATGTCCAGTTCTCGATGCCCCACCAACTGAAAACAAATATGCTACCGTGCCCGGCAAAATCAAATAAAGCGGTCTACTCACTCAGGCGGCCCCAGGGCAAGGATCTAATTAATTATTTTTTTGTATACTTGCAAAACAAAGTGGGTTTTACTTGGTTTATTAACTTCGTGCCCAGTAAATTGCAGATTAGATGCAACGAGAGTAAATTTTATCTTCTGGTCATTATGCAGATGGATATGAATATTTTAATAAATATAAATCTAATTAAAGTATATTAGTATATAATACTTCTTGAAATTACACAGGAAATATTTTAAAGAAAGTAATTTAAATAAGAAAACTTTATACAAAATCACACTTCAGCTGCAATATTTTTCTCGGCCAAGAACAAGTGCTTCCGGGTTAGTTACACTTTTAATTAAATTTTGTTGCCCTGAAATTAAGACCGCGCGCCTCTCCAGACCAACTATATTAATTAAGCGGTTGTACCTGGTTACGTCATTATTTTTATGAATTTGTTTATCAATATGGATCGATCAATATTTTGTATGTAGATGTGCTTGTATTATGGCGTCCAGATTTTATTAGATCGGGCATGAACATAAACAACAACTACCAACGCAAATAGTATGTGTGTTTGTTTGCGCAGTTCCAGACTGACTAATCGATGTAATACGAATTATGGTGATATACCTAAAACATCCAATATTCGGCTACCACATTTTAATGACGTCATAGCATACGGGTTTGAAGCAAATTTTAAATATAAAATTGAAATTTAGAAAGTATATTGTATATTAACATTTTAAAAATCTTTTATGACTCTTTGAAATATGTTTAAAAAAATAAGATATATTATATTCAAAATATAGAAAATTAAAAACATTTCTGAATCAGTCAGCAATACTTTCCGTTTGAAATAATTTGAAATTTATCGAGAAAAACTTGTAATTTGTTAGCCGTTCATACTTTTATCGTAGCAATTAAAACTTTCCTCTGAGCGTCTAGGGAGAGTGTGAACTGAATCGGTTTTACCCTTTTACTTTAAATAAAAGTTACTGAAGTTTATCAATGAACAAAATATCCACATTAAATATTAATACATGTGCAACTCGCATCATTTTAAACATATAACCATTAATAAATAGAAACGTTTTGCCGTGTATTTTCCATCTCACGATGTGATAGTGGCAAGCCTATCGTCATATCGGGCACAAATTCCTGACCCCAGGCTGATAATGAATAGAAAAATTCAATATAACTTTACCCGACATAGGATTCGAACCCGAGACCACAGCAATCTTAGTCGAGCCAGTATTTCCAAACTTGTGACAAATCCGAAAAAAATAAACGTTTAAATACATATTGCAATTGCTTTAATTTTATCAAGAGAAGCAAAAAGGAGAGTGGTATCAATAAAGGCTATTTTTGTGTTGTTAAAATCAACTATTCATAATGCAGTTTAATGTTTACAGTTTGCTTTCGCCTTTAAAGTATACACTACAAATATACAATCTGTATAAGAGGGCATTTACGTAATATACCGGAGTGTGTACGGGATGACCTGAAAGCAAATAACTGACCCGGCACCACCCCTCTATTCACAGTTCTTGGAACGTTACACAATTTGTATAGCGTCGAGCATGGACATGCGTGTTCATGACATTCAATATGTATATCCCTTGTATCTTGATATTTGCAGCTACGAAACTGAGGTGAGTTAAAACCTGGTCTATACAGGGTGTATCGTGACTGCGACCGAAAACGAAGGTGGTATTAGTGACTTCAGATACAAAGCAACTAAAAATTTCGCAAGAAACGAAACAAATAACATAGAAGAATCGAAAATGCAATCTCGCGTGAAAGGTAATGATTTTACCGACTATATGGTACAAAATACTAAATATACGTTGCAAACAATTTATTCAATGATTAATTTTCGTTTTAACTGCCATATTTTCAAACTAACTAAATGTCATGATGTACGGTAGTTGATATTTTACGACTTTTTTAATGGACTTTCCATATTTATTTTTTCCCTAAAAACTTATTGACTATTACGAAAATTTTGAGCTGTAACCAAATCTCTTCCGACCTTTTGAAATTTGGTGATAACAAGATTTACTAATTACTTACTCTTTTTTTATAAGATAACTTAAAACTACAGAAACAGATAAACATCCGTAGAATATTATGACTGTCGATGTCATTAAGTTTCGTATTCGTAACTCCTGTTTAAATAATCTATGATCTAAAATACATTTAGCCGCGTGCCGCGATTTATGTCATAATAGCCAACAAAGCCTGATTTAAATTCTCCACGTGACTTGAAAATATGACTGGCCAGTGGTCTAAATCCGTTCATCTATCAATCCGCATTGCACCATTATCTCACTTGATGGATTATGGACTACACGCAATAAATTCAAAAGGTAGACCCGTATGCAGCAGAATTTTCATTAATATATTTTGTTTTATTCGAGTAAAAAATGTTTTTATAAATTGCTTGTTTTTTAGGATTCATATTTTTCTGCTGTCATAGCCAGGCAAATATGAAATACTATTTCAATATAAATAAAATACAAACGTGGTAGGTGCTAGTACTTTTTAAATGAAATCGAGGTCGCTTGAATTTTTTATCGAACACTAACGCAGGGAACCGAAAAAATATTTTATGTGAAACTGCGATATCGGTACTTCCACATGAAATCATTCGGTCATCAAATAAAGTATGCTGCACGCTTTGAGAATGACCGGCTCTTACTAAGGGAAACTACCATTTTATGTCATTCCATCCTACCTAATAACCGTTACTTTTATGTTTCTACGATTAAACCATTTAAACTTTATTATTAAATATTATCTAAATATGTATTATAAAGATAATAATTTTAAAAAGGATTTCCGAATAGAATCTCTCTTGTATCAGGAGCTCTCTTGTATTATAACTTCATGCACAAATACATATACGACCATATTATGTAAGGATATTCATGCATTTATTTAGGTATAGATTAATACAATTTAAAAAACTTTTAAATAAAATTAAAGTCATATTTATATAATCAAATTCCTACTAAGATATGCTAGTATATTAATTGGGACACAGTCAATATTAATTAAGGCCACAAGCTTCAAATGTCCTTATTCTTTAGACAAGCTAAACTTGTTGCCGACCGGGATATTAATCACTTACTACTGTTGTAAATTAATCGAAGTGTCTAAAGCTTTTATACTTGTTGAGTCAATGACTTAAATGAGAAAATAAATAGAATTCAGTTTGACAGCAATCGTGGCGCAGAACGTAACAAGTTTGCTATAAATTTAAAAATTACAGGATCTATTAGATAACGGGGATTGGAACTGATCACACTTTTCTATATAAAAGTCCAAATATATAGTATTATAGTAATAATATTATAGTTAATATTATAGTAATATTAGTTTTAAAAGTTACATATTATCAGAACGCAGTGAAGTTTACACTATTGCGAGGAACGATAGATGTAAAAAACTTTAGCGTAAAATTCAAAATAAATTAATTCAAAAGTAGAGATATGGCAGCTATTCGAAAATATCAAAATATCGGTCACTAAGATATTCTAAAATTGGTAAGTTTTTGTTTTAGTTCGACTTTACCGCTAAAAGGTTTTCTTTAAAGTATTTCCAGTGTACAGCCGGCTCTCTACAGTTTTATTATCGTTTAGATATCTTCGCGCAGGAACGAAGTGCTTTTGTCTACAACGATATTAGAAATTCTACCAGAATCGTTGGAATCGTTTAAATATAACACAACATTTCAAATCCATTATTTTATGTTTTATTCCATGTTAAGTTAATTTTCACTTTATAAGTTTATATAAGCATTGAAGCGAAACTTTAAAATAATCTTCTGCACATAATTTTAGAAAGGATGTTGATTGTTATAAATAATAATATTTTATTAAAATTCCTAGTGAGTAAGCAAAGTTTGTGTAGATTTAGTAAATTAATATTACCAGAAACAATACCCTGAACATTTCAAAGCTATAAGAAGTTTCTAATTCATTTATTTATATGCCTAAAACCCTGAGGCAAGCGTTATGCTATTAAGAAACTAAATTATTAGTGAGATTGCGCGCTACGACGGTATCAAAGAGCACCGAGCCACTAAATTATTTCAATTTCGAACAATTTAAATTCTGTGCGCACTTCAGCCGCCACGCGCCGTTACCTACGTAACGTGGAAATATTATAACTTTCAACGTAACTATTATTAAAATTGCATGTTATATATGAATTTTAAAATAATGTTGTTTATACTTCATTCATGATGGCTTAATATTTTAACATGCTATATAATGTCAATATTCATCAGAACACTGTAATATCACAACAGTGAGTAGTTGTGTCGACAACAGTTAAAATATTATGCAGTTTATGAATCCAAGGTGCGTTTTATATAGAGTAAAATTCAGTTTGGTTGTCGGGTAAAATGAGCTTACAATTAGTAGACTTGCAATGATTCGATTAGCTACGCTGCTATCGCAAAGATTTTAATAATCAAAATTATTAAGTTATTCAAAAAGTTCTGACTCGACTAATTATAAAATTGATGTTAATGTCAAACCAAGACTTTATTTGACGATAATTATCTTTATTTTATATAACGGTATCTCAATTTAATGCCAAGTATAGTTAATTCAATAAACAAACAAACATTAAACTAAACTATAGTCTGTTAATAGTTTATAAAGGACAATAGACTAGTAAATCTAAATTATTTATTCGGCCACCGACCCGCACGCAACTCGACTATACGGGTAGATTCAGGTAACGTTGGAACGCTGAGCTCAGCAGCCAACCGTAAAAGGGTTAATTTTGTCATCCTATTCCAGTTTTATAAATCTTATTCAGTTGCGTGAACACGCAATTGCGAGGATTAGTACAAGAGAAAATATTTTTAGGTTCATAATGATTAACTCGTATACGATTTTTGAATGTGGAATACTTACGCGAAGAAATTTTATTTATGACATAAGTTGCAGGAAGTCTTTGTGCCTCTCTTCAGAACGACCGTTGTATTAGTTGGGGAGATCTATGTTCAGGACCGTAGTGTGACTGAAGATGATAACGATAATTAAGACATACGTTACAAGTGCCATAGTCAGCGTCACTTAGCAAAGATTTTATTAGGTTTATATATCTATCTATAACAGCCCATATACGTCCCACTGCAGGGCACGGGCCTACTCTACAATCGAGAGAATCGATTGAGAGTGGTTAGGCCATATAGTCCACCACGCTGGCTTAGTGCGGGTTGGCGGACTTTACATACCGTAGAAATTCTTCTAAAATCGCTACGGTAGGTTTATATATACTTAGAAGAAAATGTATCTTAATGCGACCGTTAGTACTTTATTGTTGATTTTATTCTTCTTCTTCTTTTTCTTCAGCCTATATATATATAGAGAGTTTAGGCCTCTTGTAATGCACGTCAGGTTATTCTGTTCTGGGCAGTACTCATCCTGCATCTTCCCGCCACGTGGACCAGGTCGTCAGGCCACCTCATCAAAGGCTTGCCCCGTTTGGTTTCATTATTGTACAAAAATACTAATTAGCTTACAGATTTATCACATAATACATCTTTGCTCATTGTGAAAACAGTAAATAACATATTATGGAACAAAGCCATAACAAAGCAAATTCGTCTTCAAATACATATTAGCATAAATCAATTTACATTTTTATCTGACGGGGCATCTGGCGGAGATAACAAGCCTCCGCTTCAAGGCAATTACAGCTAACTGTTGTAAACAAGCCTGTAAAGTATCGCTACATATTCGCTTAACTTCGTGTACCGTCGAACAAATTACTACGGCTTAGAAAAAAACGGGACGCTTTGCTTCTAGTTACTAAAGTTTGTACTAACTGAAATATTTGAGTAGGTTTTCTATTTGAATTTTAGGTAGGCAATCACAGGGTTAGACGTATAGATATATAAATTTATTCTACATTTAAATTTTGGCTTATATTTTTCAATCCTATTTGTATTTTAAAAAAGGTATATATGAATCTGCTAGATATATGTAAAGCGTTGGGTCCTTGGTCTAGTTCTTTGATTTTATACGCAGGGCAATCCACTTCTTGTGTGTTTGTCGGTTTGAATGGTCTCATATAGGTTGCCCAAGACTAACATTTGTGGCACGCGTGTCGGTAGACTTTAGTCTCATCCCTCATATCTTGAGATTATAGTGAGCTCGGTGAATTGTGCGTGGCAGTTGGCACTAGTAAAACTCCTCTTTATTCCTTCAGCGACACATGTGTGATCTGTCCATTGTATGGATATAGAATGTTTATCATTTCGTTTTTCCGTAATAATTATGTATTTTATACCTCGTAATCACAAGGTAACAAGCGATCGATATAAAATGTTTTACAAAAGTCTTTTAGCATAAGTTGACCTAATTCTTACATTATCCTCCAATACAAAATTCTCTCTTAAATAAATATTACAATATTTTTTCGTATAATATTATGAAAATGGAACGAACCAATATTCCGAGTCATAAAATATTCTGTAAAAACCTGGACAAGAATAACAATATTTTGTGAAATGTTGAATCAATTAAGCTATATTGATATGATGTACCCACTCCGTCCCGTTTTCTGCGCTGGCAGTCAAAGCCAACCATTATAGGTAAATAATCATTCATAGTTTCCACTCAATTGTTTCTTGCTAGTAGTTGGGCATTTAAATGATTACTACTCTCGCATCTAGAGAACAATGGTTCCACAAATTGGAATCGCTGTTAAACTTGTTAATTCTTGTAATATTTACTGAGCGGAATGAAAGGCGGTTTGGGATCTGCCATTCCGAGAATTCTAATGGTTACCATTTCTGGCGTATTTTAACTGTAAAACGATAGCCCGTTTAATTGGCAATGATGTCGGCGAAATATAAACGAAATCGTTTTATTTTTGTTTGCCTAGCCTTTTGGTATCGATTCATATTTTTTACGCAATATGTTTAATTTCATTTGGCGGTATGCGAGCGGTTGTTGATAAAAGTGAAGACGAGTACTAGTGTTGAGAGCCCGTCAGATGCAATTACTTTATGCCGTACAAAGTAAGAGCATGTGCAACTGGATATGCATACGTCAATACGCCTATATCCCTGAAAGGTTAGGCTGAGTTACAACAAGCGCATACATATTTTATAAATGTTAAAAAACCGTAAATGTTGGGATGGTGTGAGTTTTGTGGATTTTTATTAAAATTATTTTTTCACCAAAAAATCACGCAGTCTGATATCCCAGCCTAATACATGTTCTTCCGTGTTGATGGTTTCTCCGTTGCAAATTAATTTATAACAAAGATTTATAATAACTTCATTTCTATTCGCACACCAGTTACACGAAAAACAATCTTATACGCGAAAGAGAGCCTCCATTGAGTGGTTAACGCACCCGCCCGTAGTAGATTTTCTCACGCTCGTCCATTTCACGGTTCCTCCGAATTTTATGGTGATTCGTCTTAAAAGTAGACCCACGCTACGCGGAAAGTAAGGCTGAAATATATACAAACAACTGTGTGAAAACAAAATAACTCAATTCGTAAATGCATTGTAAACTTGGTTTTAAATCCGTCTTCACACAAACAGTATCCAAAATGTCTACATACAAATATTGAAATAAATCTTTCGACTTTATCCGTTAGTCTACTTTTACGACACCCGAGAAGCGATATGGGCGGATTTTATTCTTGAACCGGTATCTAGAATTGCAAATGTTTCCTTCGCAGAATATTTTACCCAATCAATCAAACATTTTCGCATGCAAACTTTGTTACTCTTGTGATACTTCTTCAAAACTTGTGTAATTCAATAAAACTGTAGTCTATAGAGAATAACATTTTATCTACTTAACAAGATAAACGCAGTGTAGCAATTCAAACAGACTGCTTACGAGACATTTCAATAATCCAGTTCAATACGCTCGACATAATTTGGTAAGAAAATATGCTAGTTCAACCGCTGACGAATAGGGAGCGAAAAATAGTCTGCGAAGGCTGAAGACAGGCGAGAATTTATTGCTTGCGAGCCGTGTTTTGAAAATATCATGTATCCGCTGCCTAGGTAATTGAATGTGGTCCACCTTAAGAAACACACGTGAGTGAGCGGCCGAAACCCTCGTCAAGGTTGTCAGACACTGGACGAGGGCTTAGAATTAATAGGCACGTGTCGCCATCGCCGCATATACTTCATAATTATTGTCCCCGTACAAGATTAATTAAAATTCTGTAGGCCGGTCACGTCTGCAGTCGGTTGGCTTTGTCCCAAGAGCGTAAATTCTGAAAAAAACGAACTTGGACAATAACTACGTCAAATACTTTAATATTAAAAACGTTAAGTACATGTTGTTTGCTGAATACTGCGGCGGCATATTTAATGAGAATTCTTTATCGTTGTTATACAGCATATGGCTTATGTAAGACGTTAATGTTACTTGTCTGTGTTTGGTTAGTAACATCAATTGTTCTTAGTTAATTACATAAATTATGCATAAGTTTCCTGTTGAAAACGTCTCCGTTGTGAGAAAACTTAGTTCAAGTTTTCACTGAAACGTACTTTCTCGAAATCTTTGCATTTAAATAATATACTGACAAGACTACATACTATTATGGAATGAAAATTTACCGATAAAATTGAATATTTCTATGAATTTATGCCAAAAATCCTTTATTCTATATTGCTTTTATTTATAAAATGCTCGGTCTGATACATTTAATACCTCTCTCTTTCTCTCTCTTCAGCCACTTCATTTAATATCTATATAATTATATAACATCATCACGTTATCCCCGAATAGGTTAGCTATTTAGGGCTGGCAGGGTTACTTTCAAAATATACATATTATAAAATATAACATATTTTCGTTTTAACAAATATATCAAAATTTCACAAAGAACACGACATTCAATGATATTTGAAATGCGAAAATTTGAAAGTTTACATAAGATCAACCTTACATTAATTCAGGTATAAAATTAAATCATTTGCATTATGCATATATTAGAAAGGGCCTGGCAATAACAATTTGAAAGGAGCAAATGTCTACAATAACGAGCTTGTAGCTGCTTGCCAGGCGCACACCGTCTTTAATCTAATAGACATATTAATCAACCGACTTTACGGATAGAATGGATAAGCCGTCTAACGTGGAGAGATTTTGGTACTTTATGAGCCTTTGTATGCCTGTGGGTAAATCTTAGCTTGCAATACAATGGTTGTGGCTGTAGAGGAGAGATTTAGACAAGAGCCACGTTCAGCGACGGAATTTTAAAGCCTCGGTTCACCGAGTATTCTAAATTCAAAACAACAAACGCCGTATTTTCAGCGAGCTCTTACGACGAAAGATGGATAAAACACTTCATCTATTTATCGATATCGGCTATTGTCGTTTGTACATTTCCAAAGCGTTGTTATTCTGCTTGGCGGAGCAGGGCTCTTAAAGATCCAAGGAAGTAAAAGTATTTCGAAGTGAATTTTACCCTACAAAAAGTCTTTCGAGATACTTAAGTTTCATTCAGTTTTGTATGCATATCACTAAAGCTATTCACAGTTACTGGGTCGTAGAATCCCACCTGGAAAACATTGAACACCATACAGTAATTTATCAATATGAAATATGTAGGTCGATAGTAAAATATTTACGAGATTTTTGTTTTTACGAAATACATATTCAAATAAGATATCCATGTGGCGCGTCTTCACTATCGCCAATGATAGGCCACGATGCGTTCAGCAATCTTCGACACCACTATTGCATCTCTCCAGACGAACGTGCCCAGGTGGCGCGTTTTACACGTTCCGTGCTATAACATATTAGATTCGTCATAGCTTCATCCAGTATATGCACGAAAGTTGCTGGGGGTTTACATTTAAAAATGATTAGTTATTAGAATGACAAATTAAAAAGAAACTCTGTTTCTTTTATACATTAATAACATTTTGTACAACACAATTTGACACGATATTGTTCTAAATGAATATAAAAGTTGAAACACAGAGCTCTACGCGCGCTAAAATGCACGTCTGCACAAGGTATAACTCCAGAACTGTCAATTGTCAATTTGACATGTTTGAGCTAGTTTTAGCATGCCGGGATCAGCGGACGAAATAACACGTGTCCACGCGTCTCGTCAATGGAAAAATGCCACGTGTCATCGTGGATAATCCAGAGCAAACGGATCGACAAAGATGACAGGCGATTACGGGTATCATCTATCTATTCTCTCTCTAATCTATTGACAAATATTGAAAAATCACGACTACAATGTTAATATTATTTTACCAGAGGTGTTAATTTTTTAGAAAAAAACCCAATAGAAAATAATCAAATTTGGCTGAAAATGTTGTAGGCTACTACTATAAAAAGAAAATAAGGGGATAACTTTAATATACTCACAATTAAACCAACAATGAAAAAATTATTAATGTACAGCTGAAACGATTAGCAATGCTTGAAAATGTAAAAATACCTAAGCTGGATTACGAGTTACGAGTTCACTTTGTGGTGCATTTTATCCTACAAAGCTTTTGTAGGCTCACCGCATTTATACATATAACAATTAGTTTGTTGACATTTGTCACGCTAAAATTTGTACATACATACATACATAAACTCACGCCTTTATCCCAGAAGGGGTAGGCAGAGGCGCCACTAGGACACCCACATTTCGCCTTGTATGTTCTGTCCCATGATGTGATAGGGGGCGAGCCTATCGCTATATCGGGGACAAATTCCTGACTTCGGGCTGATAATGAATAGAAAAACCCAATATCACTTTACCCGACCCGGGATTCGAATCTGAGACCTCAGCTTTGTAGTCGTACCGTAGTACAACTACGCCACCGAGGCAGTCAGTAAAAGTTGTAATTTGGAAAATTGACTTCAGCAACACTGCTCAACTTGTTGTGACGTCACGAAACATCGGCGATGATAGCAGACCAGTTATCATCGCCCATAGGTGCTGATGCTGGGCCATTGTGAGTACGAGCCATTATCAAATATGCAACACGAGACGATACCAAAACAACCACGTTTGAACGGGCAAATAAAAATGTTCGGATTTTAAATATGTTTTGTTTATTTTGTACAAGAAAAGCTTTTTGTTATTTAGTATTTTCTGTATAAACATGGAGATAAAAATCATACCTAGTATGTTGTTATTTTGAATGAAAATAGACGATATTTTTATGTTTATGCTAAATTAACTGGTTATTCACTGGTGGTAGGTCTATTATATGTGAGAGACCGCCTGGGTAGGTACCGCAATGTCAGATGTGTAAATGCACTGTTGTGTTCCAGTTTGAAGGACATTGTAGCTAGCTACAATAGAGTACTGAACATAATGAGACTAACATCTTATTCATATATAATTTGACACAATAATTTGGCAAAAAAATGTATATAGTTTTACTCAAAAGTTGTGCCAATAACAACAATCGTTTCATTTCATCTTGTCTCAGGATGGCAAGCGCGGTGGAACGCCAAGCATTGCTTTGTAATTTTAATGTTGTTTGGTTTTGTTGTTACAAAAGTTACGAGACGTTACGATAAGATTGCTCATAGACAACAGGCGAATGGAGAGCTCGTCTCGCCATTCATCTATATAAAATAATAAAAATATAGATATGAAATTCCGATTCCGTGTAGACGTCAATCCTCTGTATATCGAATTAAGAGCTGTCACGAAAATTTCTATTTCACCTTTCATCTTTGAAGATCTGATATTTGATACAAGTCCTTGATTTGCAACCTTGCTGTATATTTTCGAGGGCGAAGGAGGTGAGTTCATCGACACACAAAATAATACGCCACAATTCGTCACATGATCGATGTTTATACATTCCGATGACTTGTTTTAAATACATACATACATACATAAGCACACGCCTTTATCTCAGAAAGGGTAGGCTGAGGGGCTATCAGGATATCCACATTTGGCCCGTTATGTTCCGTCCCACGATGTGATAGGCGGCGACCCGGGATTCGAACCCGAAATCTCAGCTTTGTAATCGTATCGTAGTACAACTCGCCACCGGGGAGTTGTTTTTAATATTTAATAGATATGATAAGTACTTACAAGCGTAAATCTTCGCTTCATTTTTTGGGATTGAATCCTGTGAGCCTTTCGATTTGGCGCCAGGCCAAACCATAAATTTAACATAAAATTATGTTTTTATTACTTTTACCCGATCTTCGCTCGCAACAATTTATTCATCGGCCCTAACCATGGCGAAAACAGAAACAATGACCGTTAACTTAATTTTTTGGTCGAAAAATTTCATCAGACGGTTATTGAAGTTTTGACTTCGCCAGAGTTTTGATACACAATTACAATTTAACAAATGAATACACCTAACAGTCACATACATTGTCCTGACCCCACACCTAATAAAATATGTTTTAAGAATGTACAAATCCATAGTTCAGTTGAAAACGGAGATCCAGCTAAAATCTGGAAATTTCTCAAGACACTAGGAGTGGGTAAACCTACACAAGACTCAATTCCGAAATCTATTGATTTAAATTCTCTAAATAAGCACTTCTCTTGTCAATCCCATTTTGACACGACAATTAAAGATAATACTATCAAGCATCTTTCTACCATTAAGACTCCTGAATGCTCTACTTTCGTTCTTAAACAATTTGCCACTTGTGATGTTAGGAAAACCATTACGCATATTTCATCAAATGCCATGGGAAGTGACTGTGTCAGCCGTAATATGATTATTCCTATCCTTGACGAAATCCTTCCTGTCATCTGTCACATCCTGAACCATTCAATCTCCTCAGGGATATTTCCTAAAGCGTGGAAAGAAGCCCATATAATCCCCATTCCTAAAAAACCTAAGGCCTCAGTGCTATCTGAATTTCGTCCTATTTCTATTTTACCTTTTCTTTCAAAAGTCCTCGAACGTCTGATCCATACCCAACTTAATGATTTCCTTTCTAGTAACAACCTCCTAAATCCTCTCCAGTCTGGATTTCGTCCTGGCCATAGTACCACCACCACCCTGACTCATATTACGGATGACATCAGATCGGGCATGGAGCAAGGTCAGCTGACAGTCTTAGCACTGCTAGACTTCAGCAACGCCTTCAACTCTGTCGATTTTGATGTGTTGCTTAGTGTACTAGGTTCCCTTAACATATCTCCATTGGCAATTGATTGGTTTCGTAGTTACCTGTTTGGACGCCGGCAGCGCATCTGTGTTGAGAAAAGCTTTTCCTCCTGGTGCTCCATATCTGCTGGCGTTCCACAGGGCGGCGTGTTATCTCCTTTACTTTTTGCAGTTTTTATAAATTCCATAACCAATCATCTTTGTTCCTCCTACCACCTCTACGCAGATGATCTCCAAATTTACTCCCAGGCGCCCTTGGATAAGATGGCTGACGCTATTGCAATTATAAACTCCGATATTCAACAGATTTGTGACTGGAGCAAGACTTATGGATTGATGGTTAATCCATCTAAAACCCAAATCATCGTAGTCGGCAGCCCCAAGATGATTTCTAAAATAAATTGGGATATACTACCACCCGTCACCTGTTATGGCACCATTATACCATATAGTGACACTGTCAAGAATTTAGGCTTAATTCTTGATAGATCACTCACTTGGGGTCCGCAGCTTCGTGAGCTTAGTCGGAAGCTGTTTGCCTCGGCAAGGTCCCTGCGAAGGTTGAGCAATCTTCTACCCATCACAACGAAGATTTCACTTGCACAAACTCTCCTTCTCCCCATCCTTGATTATGCCGATGTCAGCTATCTAGATCTCACCGAGGACCAACTTAATAAGCTTGAGCGTCTCCAAAACTTTTGTATCAGATTCATATTTGGTCTCCGCAAATATGACCATGTTTCTGAATTTCGTGCTAAGCTCAAGTGGTTACCCATCCGGTTTCGTCGGAATACTCATATTCTCTCACTTCTGTACAATATTTTGTATAATCCTCTCACGCCCTCTTATCTTAAAGATCGATTCATCTTTCTCCATGATTCACATTCGAGATCTTTGAGGTCGTCGGAGAACCTGAAATTGAGAATGCCTATGCACTCCACAGTATTCATGGACAAATCATTTACTGTCCAAGCTGTCCGACTGTGGAACTCACTTCCAGTTGAGGTAAGACGGGCAAGAACACTGCCATCATTTAAAAAAATGATCAAGAGTTATTTCCTCTCTCAACAAGATTGTCGCTGAGTACTATTCCTTTAATGAATGTTAGGATAAGTATATAATATGTTTACGTATATGTATGTATTGTATGTTTGTATGTATGTATGTATGTATGTATGTATGTATGTATGTATGTATGTATGTATGTATGTATGTATGTATTGTAAGTATGTGTGTATTCATATATTTTTACATGTGTTTATGTTTATATTTATATATATTTAGAGTAATACATTATTATTATTTATTTTACGCTTTAGACTGCCCTTTCTTTCTCCTATTTATATATCCATCCCATGGTTGCCTGTAAGAAATTACCTAGTGTGATAAGGCCGCCACTTGTACTATTATTTGTATTGTATAAGTTTGCATTTGTATATGTCCATTTAGTGCAAAAAAGTATTAAATAAATAAATAAATAAATAAATCACCCAAGAATGTACTTTCCATAATTGATTTTTTTTATTTCAAAGGATATAGACGCGCAGGAATTCACGGCGAAATGAAAAGTAATTTCTAATTTCGAGGATGGTAATTCAATAGAGTGATTCTCGGCATAGCTTCAATTCCGTTCCCGATGGAATCGCTCAACAGCCAAGGACGGTCAACTAGAATTCCACAATGGGGAACAGACATTCAGAGACAATTTAGAAGCGAGACCGTCGACTATTGACTATTGAGCACATATACAACTAGCTCTCTGTTTGTGCTGCAAACATACATTGTGGAATACGGACTACTCTAAAAATATTTGAATAGTGGTCACATATACAATGTTCTGTTCAGAGACTTTTAGAGGCGTAATTTTATGTAGGAGCATGTAGGTTGGTATTAATGGATGTTCCCTTGTGAAGATTCTGTATCGTGATAAAGGGTTAAGGCATTGAGCTAAATATTTAAATTTATCGTGTAACATAAATGAGAGAGAAGAATCTAAAGATACAATCTAGAAAAATTACACACGAGTCTTAAATTATTTATAAGTCCATGTGCATACGAGACATGTCTGTATGTTTGTCGCTTTATTTGTGGAGTCATGTTTATTAAATATTTAATTAAATAAGATATTCTTGTCTTCTACGGAAAATTCACTCATTCATTAATCATCAGATAAGGCTGAATAAAGCCATCAGATTTTAATTCAAGTGGCGTGTTGCGACGAGTCTCGTCACAGAGGACCGTCTGATAAAACTTTCATGAAGTGGTCAGAGCAAACTAGATTGTCGCCTGTCGCAGCTAGAACTCCGTCGCAATTTGTTTTGCTACAGTTTTATCTGGCCGCTGGGATTTTATGTGTTCGCATTATGGGCTGCGTGAGGTACTGCGGCTTCCACCTTTGCATAGACTAGAAATACGCAGACTCGTAATGGCTGATAGGACGATGCTCCTTGTAGTCATATAGGACATCTGACTCTATAAGCATATATTTTATTACCTACCTACATTGTGTCTTATTAGTATGTGGGCTGTAATGTCGGGTTGAATCCAATTTGCGTGTTACTATCCTAGAGTGCTGATGTGTTAATGTTTTGCAGATATATAATACATGTATCAATATTGGAAAATAAATACGTTTTACAGATTAAGTAACAAGAAAACCCATGAAGTGAATAACTGTGAATGGTCATCTCTACAAATAAATTCATTTCTTTGGGCGGGTTCGACAAAGCATGTAGTAGATGTTTAGCCTTATTGATTTTACGAGGTCGTTGCTGATCAAACCTCTTTGGGAATACATGTAGGTAGCCGTCATCTGACGGCCGACAGGCGCGTGGAATTGAATTCGCACTGCTTGCATCCTCACTTATTCATAGCTTGCTCTTCGCTAGAATTGTCAATTTAGCTCGGACACACATATATGAGTCCCATTTTGAACAAAATTAGCAGTCAAGAAGCGGAAATGGCCTAAAAATCAAGAATTTTATAAAAGATTAAACTGTAATTAAAATTAGGCGAGTTGCACCATAAGCTATTTTCTATGTATTAGGGTCTCACTTGCGCCTTTTAGTCCACGAAGACATCATAGTAAAATGATGTCAAGATTAAAACTAGTACGCACGTCCTGAATACAGCTCGAGTGAACTGGCTGGAACGTGAGAACTTGTCATGCTAAAAATAGACGTGAAGAGACACTTTTCTTGTCACTTGATGTTTGTAAATAGTCAAAAGCGCAATAATTTCTGCCCTTCCCGACTAGCAAACTTCGTTCTCATTTCCATGTAATGAATCTTTGATGTCTAAGTTATTGTTGGTGTTTGCCGAACTTACGCTACTGGTCTGTGAATATTTGCATAATACTTTTTATAAAAAATCTTGAGAACCTTCATCTCTCCAAGCGGGTGTGTAACTATGAATAATATATTTTTAAAAACATTTGGCAAACATACAGAGCAATAATATACATAATATAATCACAATACAATCGCTAATACAATATGATCCAGTGAAGTTTCCACAAATAAATTTATGGAATCCATATAATTTTTTCATTGCTTTATTGTGGCTTCGTTCCCATTTCACATTCAATAATCCCCTCAACCAAAATTCATTTGCTCAATATGCGAGAGTGGCGGCGCCCACTAGGTAATGCACTTTGCGGCCTCCCAACAACGACGAACTTCATATAACTTTTACATCAGCTATAAAAGCCGTGAAAGGCTTAATCTTAAAGTAAAAGGGTTTCTTCCCAAACTATACAATGTAACGGCATTATTAGCTAATATGTAAGGCATTCGGTTTCATAACTTTCTCAAATAAGCCCTTAATGCTGAGGTTAAGCCTGTCCTTGGTTCAATGGATGTCGGCAAGGGAGCTGACTCAGCGCAATAAAGCCTTTACGCTAGTTCACTTGAATAGTAACTAGGGATCTTGTTTCGTGCCATGAACAAAGAAAAGTGCAAACCTCTTTCCTACGCAATCCCCTTTATTGAAACAATCTCGAGTCCTTTAAAGAAATGTAAACTCATATGGTTTCATTATTACCTTACTCGGATTGGAATGGGTGGTAAGAGGGATTTTCAGAGAAAGCAACTGTATTATAAAAGAAATATTCAGAGTTCCACGAATCTCGGAGGTAGCTGTTTGAAACTCCCTCGTTGCAAGTGCACAAGAGCAACTTTTGCTTCCAAGCGCCATACATTTTCCGCATTGTTTGCAGAAATTTAAAAAAATCTTAAACGCACCTTGCCCACTCATGTTGGAATTTAAAAGTCGAGAAAGATTGTACCTTCTGCGCTATTTAAGCTTTTCTATGGTGTTATGGAACGTATTTTTATATATTTGTGACGTTTGATGCTTCTGCAAACAATTTTGTACACACAACACAAATATGATAAATAAAGATAAAACCGCTAAAATAAAAACGACTCATTATTTTTTCAGGCGTAGGTACTTTTCTTTGAAGTAAACATTTGTATCGCTCCCAAAAAAACCTGCATTGTTCGTTTTCTAAATGTGGAAAATTAGTAGCTATTGTCTTGATAATATTCCGTTGTGTGTTTTATATACCTAACTCATTTCCCTCTTTTATATGTTATGTTTTATGACTGAAGATTTCCATTTATGAACATTATTTATTCATATACGGATTTGAACGGCTAGGTTTATGTGAGAAATTTATATAATCTTTCTCCTTTAGCGAATATTATGCCGTATAAGATTTCATGTAAGAGATTTTTTTACTAGCGAGTTTCCTTGAGATTTTTTAATAAACTACAATGTGCCGATATAAGCTAAATTAAGGTATATATTTAACATCCATTGGGCTAGATGGATTCACGTTATATTTTCGAATATATTTTGTTTTATAATAATACTACAAATATCTATGAAAAGACACCGAAATGGTGCCATGGTATAAATGAGTCGGAATGAAATGATGCCCGGGAAAAGCTCCCGCTGTTTTCACTACGCTATTCTTCGTAGCCCACGTTCTAACTCATTGATAACTTGAAATAATACCTTATTTGTTATTTATAAAAATACTATTCTGTAGTGCAAGATTCTATTTAATTCGAAAACAGGGAATGAAAATGGGAATGTATGTAATAAGACATATTTCAAGGAGAAACATTGCTAAGAGACTCGCTAAATAGGTATTTAAAATAATTAAAATACCGCTTGTGTCTAAACAAGCGTTACACAATGAACCATTCAATTTCTCAATGAGTTGGCAGATTCATAAGCAATCAAGTCAATAGAGCACGGAACATTGCTTTCCTTTCTAAAAGTGCCGCCCTATGATCATTAAATGTTAAAGTTACAAGGGTGAAAACATGAGAATATCTGAATCCGGCTTGCGTGGGGCGAGGCGGGGCACAGTCGGGAGCAGCCGGGAGTCGCCGGGAGAGCAGTGCGCTCCCGGACCGCGGCCCGCCTGGACAGCTCCCGCCGGCTCCGCGCGCGCTCGCCCCGCGATCTAACTTGTACAACAATCGCACAATGAGAACAAACCAGATCGCTGCGTTTGACGCCGAATCGAATATGTGAAGTGTTCCATTTGTGTCTGCTGTGCCGAGTGTTTCGATTGTTTTCGCGTTTGCGATGACCGCTGCCGATTAAGATTACTTTGGCTTGCACTTTCTGATTTTAATTATGCAGGTAATTAATTTATAAGGTTTTTAATAATCTTTAAAAATTTAATTACGACCTACTTTAACAAAATAAAAATATAGTCGAAATGCAATTAATATAAATACCACTCCCAATTTTATTATTTCTTTATATAATTAGAATTGGAAATTTATTATTTAAATATGTATATCATTTATAAACCACATTAAGTCGGAGGAATTACTATATATTTTTATCATTTAAATTCCGTCCAAATCCGGAAACATATGGGAGTAATAAAAAAACAATCAATTGATTCCTTCCCGGCCACGAATAATTCACGCTCAACGACTAAACGTTTACATGACGACAATATCATACAGTATGGAGTGAAATCACTCGACAAATTTTATTATCATTTTAATTTGGTATGCCATTTGAAAATATGCAAAATGTATTAAGAAATACGTATGTTAATTTAAGGTAAACGAGATATTAGTAACTACGAATATACACTTAGGTAATTTATACTAGTCAGAGGTCTATGACCTGGAATTGACCCTCAGACCTCAAACTTGAAAATTGAATGCGTCTTTAAATAAGCTGTCACTCATTTCACTATGATATGATATACTTAAGGTATACTTGAATTAAAGAAAAAACTAATTTTCCACAATCGTCATTATTTTTAGCCCGTATCTACCCACTGGCCATAGGCCTCCTTCATGTCGGTCCACTTCTTTCTGCTTTAGCGTCCTAAGAATGAATTTTAATTTGTTATATAATTATTATTGCAATTATTTAACTGTTTTATCAATATTTATAAAACGATTTCATCATGATTCACAAAAGAATAAATAAATAAAAATATTTTTTTGGAAATATATTATAGGTAATAAATGCCATATATTAAGGCAACATACCTAAACATGAACCAATAGTGAGCTCTTATGTTGAGTAATTAAGTGGGATTCTTTAATACAACGTGCTATAACATTTTACATATATGGCACGTCATCATTAGTACTACTTAACTCAAATGCTAGACAGAAGCTCCAAGAGGCCTCTACAAGTCCGACCTTCGTTTCATCTTAAAGAGCGCTACTTACTATATAGATATCTGTTGCCCTATTTGACCATTTAGCGAACCATTGTGTCTGTATTTTCTGTAACATTTCTTACATTAGATAAATTTGCATATGACTAGAATGGAGTAAAGAGGAATGCGCAATTTCCATACGTCATTAGGCCCAAATTGGTTGAGGGCCGGTTATAAATCGGAAGTTAATGTTATGTGATAGTCAATTTAAAATATGCTTCATTTATAATTCACAGACGAATGCCTTCTCGCGATGTGTATACTTTAAATATTGCTGACTCATTGGATGTTCTTCATGTTCTCTACTTGTCTCCACTTCTTAAGATGGAAAAATAGCCTCTACTTATATTACTCTCTATCAAATGGGAAACTTTATAATTTAATGAATGCTTATAATGAAAGCTGAGTTTGCATTTAATTTACTGGAGCGAATTGGCTTTGCATTTTTTTGTCCAAGATTTTGTCCAAGACACAGTAAACTATTAATCAAAGTTATAAAATTACAGTTTTTACGCGTCGTTTTTTCATTAGCTATTCAGTTTATAGCTCTTTTGTATTCTAGTTTATTATGATCTAATGTATTATGTGGTTGCTTTGTAACACTAAGATCTGTATCTATTTCCTATTTTCTCTCGCCTGTTTTCGATCCTAAGTAAATCCAATGTTCGACTTTCTGCGTAATATGATAATCTACCAACCTTATTTTTACAAATGAAAGTCTATTTTCTTGATCCATAAACAGAAAATACATTCTAACACATTCCAATATTCCGCGCGGAACAAACATCTTATCGCAATATAATTCCAGAAACAGTAAATTTTAATGGTATTGTGAAAGGACGGTAAATACAAGAATAAAATATTTTCTCTCTTCTTTCCACCTAAAATATTTACGTTGTCGTCAAACACAATCACAAATAATACCGCTCAATAGGAGCTTTGTCAGCGATCAAAAATCAACCGGGGAGTTTTATGATACGGAGATATTGCTTCTGTCTATCGAACATTTTTCTTCAATATCGAGGTTTCTGAATATCTTGCTAGTTCCCTCACTCGCTTCTTTAATACTTGATATAAAATGGCGTTTCCAAATAGTTGGATGTCAACCCTTAACTGTAATACAGTCTGTCAGGAGAGATTTCCTGCTACGTCCGCCGGTGATATCTCCTTCACCGTGATAATTTATATTTATATTTTCCCTGGTATATTTTATAGAAATACATAAATATTTATTGAAGGAAACATTTAGCACATTTTTTTCGGATTGTATAATAATATATTTCTTAACTTCACACGCGTCACAAAATTGCCGCTTACAACTGTAGTTGAAAATTCAGACTCAATTTTTGCTCATCCAAGTCCGAAAATGACTACCGCGTCGAAGCGCGTCCAATCTCTACGGCTAACTAGCTCTCTACACTTTGACAAGCTTCGAACAAAGCGACGCCTGAACTGGGAACGTTTTAGTACGAAGTGTTTACGACGATTTGATACGCCGTCAACAGCTCGCCCAATTACTTCACTCTACACCGAATGCCTTCGGAGTGATACGCGCATCTCTGGCCTATGCGGACACGGGGAGAATCAATCAAAAAACAATAGCACGTAGATTGATTTACCCGATTTTAATGGGATCCGCTGATTGATCGATCAAACCGTTCCACTTTAAATCGTTCTTTTTCATACCAGACTCATGGCCGGATGGGTCATCTGATTACTATAACCGCTAACACAACACAATCAGTGTTTACATTGTCACCTACATATAGAATCTAACCTTGCCTCATGGGTGTACTTAAAACTTTTCTAGGTATATACTGTAGATAGTGAAAATTATTGAAATAATAATTCAATTTACTTTACATGTTAAAAATAAAATAAGAATTATAATGCCTCTCTGAATGCCTCGGTGGCGTAGTTGTATTAGGGTACGGTTACAAAGCTGAGGTCTTGGGTTCGAGTCCCGGGTCGGGCAAAGTGATATTTGATTTCTCTATTCATTATCAGCCCGTAGTCAAGAATTTGTGCCCGATATGGCGATAGGCTCGCCCCCTATCACATCGTAGGACGGAACATACAAGGCGAAATGTGGGTGTCCTGGTGGCGCCTCTGCCTACCTCTTCGGGGATAAAGGCGTGAGTTTATGTATGTATGTATATAAGAATCATAATAAGACAATTGTAAATGTTTTCTATTTTGGACTTCATTAAACAAAGTAAGTTAATTAAACGAAGACGATACGTAATCTACTTTATGCAAAGTGGCATAATACTCACGTTCCCAACAGATAAGAGCTCTTATGATTAGGAGCGAACTTAATTATTCTACAGGTACGAGGAATTCATTGAATTAATGATAATTCCGTTAGACTTGTGCACCTTTAATATCTTATAACTTGATTTAAGTTTAAGCCGGGAGAATATTAATTTAGGACACGGAAAGTCTTACAGATTTCACTACGGATTAATTAAAATCAGAACAAGAATAAATAAATAATTTACTGAACGATAATGCCTTCATTCGAAGGTTATGTAAGCAGAATATGTAATATGGAGTAAAATAAAACAAGCTACATTAAGATGTAAGCCTGGATCCGGTATAATGAATCATTTCGGATGAAAGCGTACGCCTGATAACTGCACATCATGCTATATTTCTCACAATAATGATCATATAACTCAATTTATAGCACGAAATTCGTGGCATCTCTGAGCAATAAAGGAAAACAAATCTCGTATACGCTTTAATCACTTTTAGACTCGGATATCTGAGGTGAGAAGGTTAACCTATTATTTATATGTTGTTAAAGGCGAATTTTAGACATTTTGGAAACCCTCAAGGGCTTTCAACAGATTTTTGGACATTCATTTGAACAAAAAACACCTTAAAATCAATATGATTTTCTTACTAAATTCCACCCTTTTGTCTCTGTTCTTATCACAAATTCGACTGTCAATAATTGATAACATTCAATCCTGACCACAAAATTGAAAGTCATTAGTCCGCCAATTCGTAGTATCAATTTGGCAGATTAAGGTTCCAACCCTTTCTACAATAGGTACGTGGAGCAATCCGACCCGAACTCAATAGGCTGTAAGAAATATATAGGCTATTACGTCATCATGTAGAGCCCCGGCCAATTCAACTCAGTAGTAATTATTATACAGGTACATTTGACTCTCTAGCCTAATGATACTAGAAAAGGTCTGATGTCATAAAAGCCTTTTCTCAGGTAATATACCTTTGTTCAGTTAAGCTACTTTTATACCGTCGAATGTTGCCTAGAGTATAAATTAACATGTTATAATCAAATCGTTTTCTCTCAAGAACGTCGACCTAAATATAACAATTATTCCAAGAAATGTTTTACCATCTATCTCAATTAAAGGCTTTGTAAATTTCTTTAAGCAACCAATAGAATTTTTTTAATGTACTTGAGTTGTGTTCCATTTAGTAGAGCCGTTCCCTTGTGACCAACGTTAGAATTGATTATAAATCAGAAATTAATGCAAAGTTTCCATTGAATAATTAATTTGTTTGTTTGAGTTGTGAGACTTTGTCGGGAGTTAATATCTCATGCAACGGTTACTTATTTACAAAGTGCTTTTATTTATATTTGCTGAAACGCAATGTTCTATGCATAAAATTTTTTTTGCTCTTCATTCAACATTACATGATAGTAGTACACGTAGTTTATGCTGTTAGATCTTTTTTATAAATGGTTTTAACATAATAAAATACAATTTGGTCTCTTCTCCTTATCTTCCAACTAATTCAGAACAATTTTAAGAATGGAACACATGACTTAAGTCTTTGATTATAAAGAAAGGTTTTATTTAAAAAACACTAAAGGAAACTAGAATTTTATGAAATACCCATGCTATATTCGATATATTCAGAGAAAAATTCGGCATAGTATTTTTATCCAAGCAAACCCAGCCGGATTAGTTTACGCCGGCTGCAATTTTTATCCCGAATCCCTAGTGAAAGATCCATTGTTTTTATGGTATACCTCCATTCGTTACGTCCGTATCACCTAGCCCGCAGCCTGTCACCGTTCGCATACATTTGTCACGTTTTTGCCTCTCACAAATAAAATCCGCTTTTAAAAGAACTAGGCCTGGGAATACCATCGGCGTATTAAAATGGCGTCCTACTCACACATCCCTTTGTGGGTATTACTCCTTTGTCTGAGGTCTGAACCGTTAATCCTTCATACTAATATAATCTTCGAGAAGTTAATCATGCACTATAAGTGCTTTACGTAATTGAATGGTAAAGTGCCTAATGCTAGTGGCCAGATACTGTTCGGATAGGCCTGGATGAAGACCACCGCATGCGATAGCGGAAAATCCATTATAGTAGGTGACACCCGCAGTTATGTCGTGTTTCCTTATCGAACAGGCCCGCATAATTGTTGCGACCAGCGAGAGATAACCACCTCCCACCGGTAAATACTGAAATTTGCAATGAAACATAGCACTCACTTTACATGGCAGTACAAAAAATACATTTTCAATAGGGAAAATAGCATGTCAAATATTTCAACATGCTAAAATTGGATTGAGAACAAATTGCCCCACTTTATATTACGTTATCAAAAATAGGTGTAATTTGCGAAAGAGCTAAAAAGCTTTGTTGTACGTCAGCCAATAGCACCTGTGGCCCGAATAATTTGCAAACAATACCGTCATCAATGAACAACTACATACATTTTTAATACATCCTATATGAATAGCGTAGCTTATGAATGTCAGAAAGTGACTGCTTCAATTGTTATTTTTTTGTAAAATACTACGTGTATTAATTAAAACACATATTTCCACAGTTAGTTAAATAAAATACAAAATTCCTTCGATTTAAATATGTCATATTTAATACGCACTCGAAAAGTTTTATCGCTACTTGCCCTTGTGCCGTATTTATTGTTGGGCGTATAATATTCAACTTTATAACGCTAATGCTATGAAATATCTAATAATTATATGTGACATTTATCCTGAGTAATCATTATTTAGCGGATAGATGACGATGATATAGCGCGGTTGCGGATGGATGACAGCTGCTGAAGACCAGGATACTTGTCGCTTATCTGGGGAGGCCTACGTCCAGCAGTGGACGGTGACAGGTTGAGTATCCCGGGTATATCAAGACTGCGACCGAAAACGAAGCCAGGTGATAGTCTTAGTGGTTACAGACACAATGCAAATAAAATTTTTGCAAAAAAGCGACAAATATTTTTTACGAAACTAGTAATTTAAACCCTCACGTACCATTGTGTCTTTAGAAATAAAAAAGTTTACATAATTATTTTAGGAAACTATGTATTTATCATCCAAATACGAAGATAAGTAAAATATGACAAAAAAATTAGATGTTTTTTCGCGAAAATTTTAGTTGCATTATGTTTAAAGTCATGAATACTACCATATGACCACCACCAAGCCTCATTTTCATTAGCAGTCTTGATATACCCTGTATAATAATAATTTATACTGTATGGGCAAAGTTAGAAAAAATTTACTATAAATGCAGTTATGCCCAGACTTAGTATTACCTATCTCAACATAATTATGTAAGGACTAAACCAGATGTAGTCCATTGAAATGAAATGAAAATAATTTATTGAATAATTTATTGAAAGCGGTTTTCACTAGAGAAGAACGGGCAAGAAACTCTAGTGTTGCTCTTTTCAAAACCAGTTTACAATGTATGATTATTACAAATATTACAAGTTGGTTTAAATCAGAGCAGTTCATTAATAACTTGTTATGATTTGCATTTAATCTCCGGTTACGACACACTGGTTTATATATACCTACGTGTAGTTTAGGGTAATCTGGTACCTACACGTCCCACTGCAGAGCACGGACCTCCTATATAAATCGAAAGTTCTATTAAGAAGATTAAGTCTTAGCGAACCACACTGGCCTAGTGCGGGGTGCTAGATTTCACATACTATAGAAATACTAGAAAATGTCTACGGCCTATAAGCTTCCTTACGATGTTTTCTTTACGCCTCAAAAATATACACAAGACACGAAACATTTCTGATACCGTGTGTTATTTACTCGTCTAGGAATAGGAAAGGTAAAACAGGACTGTGACAAAAGCCGCTCAGTGCGAAGGAATGGCTATTGTTACGTTATCAGATGACAAGATAAGCCGCGCCTCGTCAGCTCGTCAGTACAATGCTATCTGCGCTGATGCCTTTCTATTACGACTAAATGAATTTCCTCGCGAATTACTTTCTTCGCCGAGTAATTTAAAACAAGCGCTTTGTGAGTTAAAACAGCCTACCCTGACATTGTCCTGAGCTTAATTTTAAATCTCGAATTACTTTTTGTCTTAATGTAATTCTTGAAAATCTTGGTTTTTTGTATAATGCTTGATATGTATATTTCAGTGAGGCTATTTTGATTGTGTAGTAAGGTTTTTTATATTGAGCAGTGGGAGAGTGAGAGTTAATATTTTAACACAACTTTTTCTTATAATTCACATAATTATCGTAATTTATTTTGATTTATATAAACTGACACTAATTTCTCCATACGAATTGATACTTCGCAAAGGTTTTATTTTTTATAAATAGCTATCAAGTATGCCAGTGCCGTGTTTATATTATATTAACCGTTGAAAAGGCAAATAAACCACTTAAAACACATACAAACTTAAGTACGGAATTATACGTAATACACATATAACTAGGTATGTACTACGTGCCCTCGGTTACAGTAACATAACTTTTTCTCTCTCACACCACGCTTAAGAACACTTTCATATTATTCGACAAATACACCGAGCTTCAATATAAAATATTATTTTTGTTCTTTTTTGTGGTGTGCAAACAGTATTACCATACCCATTGGTAACATGCGCGACCGCTAACCCAGATATTTGAATAGCACACATCAAAGGCTTACACGGAACGTATAAACGCTATAAATTCGTGGATAAAATAGGCCACATTTCGATACGGTATCGGCGTTTGATCCCTTACAAATATGCAGATTTGAATAGTGTGTTATAATACTGCGACAGCGTCCACGCGACACAATTTTCATGCTGTTTACAAAGAGCAACTGTTGTTTTTTGTTTCAATTTCACTCACTATGCAAATAAACTTTCGGAGCGTGTCACCCGCCGCGAACCTACATACATTAAACATTTAAGCTGTGGTAACATTAGAGACGCCCATCAACTAAACGGAACCTCCTTACTCGTGGCTATTTCACGGAGTTCCAAAAACATTGACTTGCGCAATGCGAGTTGCTGAAGTGGAGAGGAGAAGACAAACTTTCGACTCAGTAAACTGAGTACCTGCTAAGTAATTACCTATGTCTTATATACACAAAGTAGTTTGTTTAGGAAGAAGCTACCATCTTAATTCACGTTCTCAAGTTAATATTATTGCATATCTACTTCTAAAGGTAGAAAACCAAGTCCTTACTGCGGTCTGTGTTTTTTAACGCCCATTTCAATCAGATTTATTTTAGTCTGGTTTCTAATATCGCCGTCATCTATTCACAATAATCATAATTACCTTTAAACAAAAATTCAAAACAAAAGCCAGTCCCAAAAACACACCAGCCAAGTAGGTTGGTAAATATCAAGATGGAGATTAAAAACTGCAAAGCTTCGTCATTGTACAAGGTGCCAGACTAAATTTGGGACGCAACAGAGCGAAAATAACCCTAATACTCGTCGGGTACGCTGGATAAGCACTCGGAATATAAACTACGCCGTGTATGAGCAGTGTACGAAAAGTTATCCACTATTTGAGTGCACATGCAAAATTTTTGTCCGAATGAGAGCTCATCGCAGCAACGCTCGCATTCTAGAACACTGGCAGGAAAGCCACAGATTATTTCCTGTACATTCAATTTCAGTTCACATCTCTTTTTAGAAATGCATTTCATAGTGAAGATACTTTTCATGGTCATAAGCGAAAAAGTAGTTGCTTTTGTATTGTGCTCCTAAATATATATTACTACAAGCGGTAGATAAATATATGCAGCTGCTTGACACAAGCAATAAGTAGGTATTATTAATGTTTAGTTTTGCAAAATATTTCATAATTTTGAAATATTCAGCATTTTTTTCCATAATTTGTTTATCGTAATAGGTCTTTTTTCTGTGCATAAGTATTACTCTTATTACATTCGTTAGATTTTGAGGCAATAATGTGGTTTATATAGTGAATATAATATATACACATATTATATGATCTGGTTTCGTAAATTTCAGAACATCTGTACTAAATTATCGCTCTGTAAATTGATGCAAGAAACCATTGGAAGGAAAACTGTACTCAAGACGCCACAACAAACGTTTTGGAGATATGTGCCACCTATAAACTCTTGGCCATAGTATTGACTCAAGATTGTACTCCCCTCAATCATAAAGTTAGTTCGTGTAACAAATACCAATTTAATTACAAGGTACTACGTCACAATATTATCGCACGACTTATCCTTTATTACAATAAATAACTACTATTTATAGAGTAAAGTAATACATTAGTTTTGTTTCATTGCAGTTGTTTATCAGCGATTCGTACCACCTGCCGCTCGACCGACGCCGTCTGTCGGGCTGTCTCGCAAACTTATATTAAAACCTATCCTATTATTCGGATCGATCCCAGGGTATGACTTTAACGACCTGAATAATAGTTGTCCATCTGAGATTGTTATTTATTCTGCCTAAGAGATATGACATGTCCTTTAAGTGAGGTGAAAAAGAATACCCTCTTTACGATAGGCAGCGACCTGACAGACCCCTGGACGACACATGAACGGCGGTGACCACTTATCATCAAGTGGGCCTCATGATCATCTGCCTACGAAAGACCATTAAAATTTACAGTAACAAAAAGTGCCTACACTGCACCTTGTAGTGACAGTGCGGTTAAGACCTAAGATAGAGTAGGTTTCTCCAGTCGACACATTTACGCCGGCGTGCTGGAAAACGGATGAAGCCTAGCTAAGCTAGAACTAATACTTACGTCAATCACTATTATATATATTACATAACTTATAAACTGAAGTTAGGTATGTTGACGCCAAGAATTCCAGTACAATCAATGGACTTTTCCAAACAATCTTGGCGTTTGAATCATTTCACAGGCCCTATACATATTATATCTCACATTGTCCATGTAACACAATGCTTTCGACCTGTTTCGCATATCGCTACGCTTTTTATTTGGAAACATTTATTTATTAAATTAAAAAACGTTTTAATAGAACTAGCTTTGGATACTCAACTGAAAGGGACCATTATACTTTTTATTGAAAAATATTCTAAAACGATTTTTTTTTAAATATTCATTTTGGTATGTTGTAAAGAATATGTTAATGCAATTAAAAATATTTTTACACACGCAAATAGCGTGCTAGCAGGTAGCATAAAATTAAGTTATAGCGCAACATCTCAATTTAAAGACGAAGTTAAGTCTTGCAGGAAGCTCATTTCCTACTTGGCCATTAAGTCTCCGTCACGTAGCATTCTTGTTTTATAAAGAAAATCTGCCAAGGAAGTTGCAGAACCACTTAATATTTCCTATTATCCGTCTATATTTATGTTCAAGAGCGTGTAAAGTGGCAGCTCTACGACGCAGCAATACTCAGGTTTTACATACATACACACATAAACTCACGCCTTTTCCCAGAAGGGGTAGGTAGAGGTACTACCAGGACACCCACATTTTACCTTGTATGTTCCGTCCCAAGACGTATTAGGGGGTGAGTCTATCGCCATGTCAAAAATATATATATTTTGTTTTTATATTTTTTAAATAATATTTACCAATACCTGGGTTACACATATTAAAACTGAGTTATCTATGAAATCCAAAAAAATAAATAGTCATTGACATGCGACCGAGCCCTCTAGTAAAAAAGGCATATCGTACTAACACATTTGCTTAAATGGCCAAAAACAGGCGAAATTATCATAATATGTAAGTTAGTATTAAAAACCCCCTCATCAATAAAGAGAAAAAAAGTTTATGTAGACAAGAAAACTTTATTGCTTTGTTTACTGAACTTGAATGTGATTTCGATATAGTGCCCTTAAGGGCGGGTTGTCGTATCAAATAGCGAGACCCTACCCCTTTGCCGGTTAAATTCACCCCACATTATCACTCACAACACCTATCAGCGACTCGAATCACTCCCCTCCAAAATAGAACACAGGAGAAAAAAAAAAAAAAAAAAAAAGATATAGTGCCCTACATTGAACAACAATGGTGGATATAAATTATCGTGTATTACTATGTTTGCCCCAACTACAGCTGAATAACTACAAAAGTTTTCGTTAAACCAGTCCGACTTTCTAGATTTCCCACAGTCAAGTTCACACTAAGTAAAGGTCAAACGAGTGACAGAAGGTCAAAGGAGACTCAGAACAACGACCTGACAACCAAATTAGATTAATTGTCACAGGCATTAAACTCACTAATGACATCAAATTGAGTATAAGAAGGCGTTTTCTAATCTCTTTAGTACTTTCACAGCGTAACGAGTGTTTGGAACTTTGTGATTAATTGAGGATTTGTACTTGACGTATTTTAGTATAAAAGATAGCTCAATAATACTCATTTTCGTGATACTAATATACGTGTTCCGTGGGTATCAATCCAGAACGGAAAGCGGCCAATTTAGGTGAAAAAATTATAGGTCTCTGTCCGTTCGCGAAAGGCAGATTAAAATATCGTTTTCATTTGTTGCTTTTAAGCAATAAAACCATTTTAATGTTATTTTATTCTCCCCCTGCCTGGGTTGAACATTCTAACGTGCGAAAACTTTCTTGTAAACAATGTTTTTACACACTTAGCTAAGTATTTGAATTTATCATATAATGCCATAGAATATTTCCTAAAAAATTACAATATCATTTTTATTTAAACTATCCGACTATTAACACATTGAATTAGGAAGAAATACCAATGCATGCAATGCAGAAAGAATTTTCTGCTAAGAAGCAATCCATTTATTATACCAACTAGCCTTGTAAATAATTGAGTTGAATAATATTTTCTGATCACCGAATAGAAATGTATACACGTGTTAATAAGAAACGACACATACGTATTTTTTATAAAACAAAAATAATTAAGTCGCAATTTATATTTAATACAACTCTTATCTACAATACAAATAGCGATAATTTTAAAAACAGTTTTATTTCCAATGCAGTAGTACCGGAGAATATATTTGCCGAGGAAAATAACATCGGGCATCGCGTGTTAATGTCTCCACTGGGGTTTGCCTAAGCTCTGCAGAATACTCGTAGGCACTTGATTTTCTTTTATATCCTTCTTTCTGTCCACATTGCAATGTTTTGCTGCTGTATGGAGAGTATTTTATATAACTATATACGCAATGGTGAATTTTATTTTGTAACAGCCTCCGTCGCGTAGTTGGTTAGACGCTGGCTGTGAAACGGGAAACTGCGGGTTCGATTGGGGGTATTTGTGAGACCGAAAAGTCTCTAGTAGCTTCTGATACCCACGACACAAGACACGATTTTAGTGTGGGGTCAGGACTACGTATGTGCCTATTGGCTGTATTTTAATTATTCAGCAGGAACACTATTTCTATTACAAAAGATGTATTCAAATAGATTTATTATATAACAAGAGTAATGCATGGATAGTAGATACAACATTAAAGTACTACCAGGAATACTTTGCATTTCGAATTCTCTTACTGAGTACATTATAACTCAGTGGCATTCGTTTTATAGTCTTTAATTACGTCTAGAATTTTATTATACACTAATTTTACCACGTCCTTACCATATAGATAATCTAGGTGGTTAAATGTGGGATGGGGCACAACATAAAATCCAACTTCGTTTGGTATTTTTCTACGTAGTATATTGACATCGGTGATGTTGGATAGCCAATCATTATTGGTGTGAAACATGTATATAGGTGCTGTGATATTTTCTACAGCATAAGAAGGTGGGGTTTTTGTACCGTATATTTGCATATTCTTGTCATCGCCGTGGTCGAATTTCCGGAATTCACCTGAGTTAATTAATTGTGCGTAGTGTACAAATTGCTTCATAGATGCACTACTTGGAGTATGTCCAACTATTACAGGAAGTCTTTCCATGTCGATTTGATCATAACTGAATCCAGCAATGAGAAATAAAATATTGCTGCACAACGGCAATGGAATAGAACACACTGCACTACTCAATATTTGAAGAATTTCAACACTGGGTGCGAATTTATATTGACCAAGTCCATATGAACCACCTGCATAGTATTCATGCAACGGCACTAATGCTCTATAAACTACGCTTTTTATATGACTCATCCATGCAACTGTTGCGAGGGATATAATTATAGAAATCTTTTCATTGTACTCGGTCAGTTCAGATGTCATCACAAATAATGCAGTAGTCGCCTGCGAATGACCGATATATATCAATTCATTTTGGTTTGTAACATTTAATGTGTAGTCAATCATTGCAGGCAGGTCGTACATACCAATCTCGTGCCAACTGAAGTCCCAGTATTCTTTGGAGTCAATAGGTAATGTTTTATGATTTATTGAATGTTTAGTACCTCTCGCATTTCCCATCCAAACGTCGTAACCTTCAGCAGCAAGGATGAAAGCGAGACCTGTTTCATTTCCAGCGGTCACAAAATCATCGCAACTGTTTAAAAATCCATGCATGACGAACACTGGTTTACCCGCGCCCGGAATTCTCACAAGCGAAAGCAGATAGCCATCATTGGTTTCCACTGTGTGATTTTCACATTTATAGCCGTACTTCTCTATCAGTTTTAATACATCTGTGTGCGCATCTTCATTTGTAAGTCCAGAAATAGTATAGGATATGATATCTGTAGCAGTAAGCCCTTTGGTTAAATCTGGTACATCTTGCAGAGATTCAATGATATCGGGCAGTGCATTTATAATATACTTTGCACTCGTTATAGTACTATTGACATTTGTAATTGTATCTTCTATTTCATTTTTAATACTAATCAATGATATTTTTGATAGCTTGAGGGCGTTTCCGAAATATATTTTGAGACACGAATATTGCAATAATAAAGAAAACATATTTTTCTTTATAAAATATTTCCATCTTTGCAAATATGTGAGCTTACTGTCGGTCCAAGACAGACACAGTATTTGTTTCAACATTTTTGCTAGTCTTTTATAGTCTCCTTGAGCGTTGTTTGAACAGTAATGAATAAAGACTAATTATTATCCTACGGGCCGGCCCGGCTTCGCGGGCAAAAATTATCTGCACACGAAGGTACATATACTTTTTGAATCCAGTACACATCAGCAACATATTATTTCGCGTGGTACTGTTTTATTCATATTTAAACTTAATGTGACTGCCTCTCTATACTGCTTTTCCTGACTCGTCCGTTATAACCTGCCCTGTCCCATCTTAGTTTGATCCATAACTCAACGCTTGTAATCCTGACCCTTCATATCCCTTGGTGCTTAAAAAGGTAACTAATATGTATAATTGAATTCTTTGCTCATCCCACGGAAACACTACATATTTCGGAATAAAAAGTAACCTATGTGTTAATCCAGGATGATAGCTACCTCCCTACCAAATTAAATAGAAATTCGTTAAGCTGTTCCTGAGATTAGCGTGCACAACCGCACAGATAAACAGACAAAAACTTTAACAATCATTTTTTTATTTATTTACTATCGGCCCGGCCCGGCGTCGCTCAGGTGCAGAGACTTATTCAATCATATTCATACAAGAAACATCTTATTTCCCGTGTTAGCTTTTGTATATTTTAACTCAACCTAAGGACCATACTGGGCGGTCAAAATCAAAATAAAAATCAAAATATTCTTTATTAAAGTAGTCTTTTACAAGATCTTTTGAATCGTTAATTTCTGCTACCACCGCTTCGGAACGTGTTGTAGCTGTGAAGAAGAAACGGCGCAAGAAACTCCCTCAGCAACACGAACTGTCTTCTTTTTTTTCTCTCTTTTCTTTTCTTTCTTTTTTTTTAAAGGCCAGTTTAAAATACAATGGTTGATTTATATAATGGTATGGTCTTTACCTCCTTTCCCATCTTATCCGCCATGTGGTGAAAAAAATAACACCCATCATTTTAAAATACCAATGAAAAGGCACGATCATTAGGATTATTTTTCTCCGTATAACATAAAAGACAAACCAAAAAATATTTGTAAAATCTGTTGTTAGAATCACAATAAATTCCAAGAAACGGCTAATTATTCACTTTCTTGAAAAATTTAAATCCAAATTTTATTGTGTTCCTTTTATTCAAGATACTATCTCATATGGATAAAAATAATCCTTATGATCGAGCCTTTTGATTGGTATCCTAAAATGCTGCTTTTTTTTACCATAAAACAGATTTGATTCCCGTTCCAGACATGCGATTGCCCAAAAATCTTTAAATGCAGTATAAATTGTTTTCAGAATTAAAAGAGACATCATTTCATTTCTTTCAATAAAATTGTCTATCTACAATATTTAATATAATCTTCCGCCATGTGGCATTGCCCAGTATAGTTCTTAGTATCTGTATAAAAACAAATAAAACCTTCATCCTGCCATAGTCTATCGTTTAATTACAGATGACATAGCTAATAGAATAAAATACATACATACATAAACTCACGCCTTTATCCCCGAAGGGGTAGGCAGAGGCGCTACCAGGACACCCACATTTCGCCTTGTATGTTTCGTCCCATGATGCGATAGGGGGCGAGCCTATCGCCATATCGGGCACAAATTCCTGACTCCGGGCTGATAATGAATAGAAAAATCCAATATCACTATCCAATATCCAATATAATATAGAATAAAATCTAAAAATATAAAACTGCAAATCATTTAATTATAATGTCTAGATAAGGCATCAACGTACCAATATTTTTAAAATGTTGGTTGCTGAAAACAATACTACTGTTGAATTTAAATTTGTCCTCCAGCGCACTTAAAAAGTATCACTCCAAATGTAAATGAAAACTAATAATTAAGCACATTTTGGTGTTCTCCGGCAAGAAGCTTCGATAGAGCATACCAGATAACATAAAACTCTTGCAAATCCATCCAATCCAAAATACCATGGGCAATATTTGTAAACATGACATCGTTTTATTTGACATTTCACAAAATTAAACGAAAGATGCCGCACCTATGTATAATTTATTATAATTTATATAATTATTTAATGTATATATTTTTTTAATTTTGTTGTTTTTCGTCACCCGTCAATGAAAAACAGTAGAAATACGATCTGATTTTACGTTGGTTAGTCCTGCATGCTCGAACGTCTTTGTAATAAACAAATAATTTGTAATAAAAATATATTACGACTAAAAATCGAGGTATAAACTATCCTATCTTCCAAGTTGGATCAAACTGCACGCAGTGTACAAAATTTTATTAAAATCAGTTCAGTAGTTTAGGAATTTACGGACTCAAACAACGTGACACGTAATTTTTATATATTATGATTATATTTGGAACACCAACAGCATGACAGAAAGACAATAAATACCTGACAGAAATAAAACCATGTGTTAATTGTTTGAACCAGATCAGTGATAACGGCACCAGTCTGTATTCATTTAATAATTATTTATTGCTATCACGACACGTTTTAATTAACGGATAAACGACATTTCCGAATATCTTCCTCAACTTGTTCGTTTTAAAGGCAACACGCCAATGCCAATGGTTCACTGGCGAAATCAGAATGTAGAATGCTACGTCCTCGGTCCGAAGGCGGTTAAGATTGCAAACTGTCATGCTCCCACCCTTACTCCAACTGTGGGTAGCGAAATAGAACCATAACCGCGTCTACTGTAACAAAATTACTTCTACAACGACCCGCAGTTTGCTTAGGGCTTATTTACAATTGTTTTAACAGTCGTATTGTTTAACATTTCGACATTACATTTTTTTTTTTTTTTTTTTATTGCCTTCGTAGGCAGACGAGCATGCGGCTCGCCTGATGGTAAGCGATCACCGCCGCTCATGGACCTTCGCAATGCCAGGGGTCTAGCACAACAAAGTCGCTGCCTACCGTGAGGAGAGTACTCTCTTTAAGCCTCGCTTAAAGAAGGACAGGTCATAGCGCTCAGGAAACACCGAAGCAGGAAGTTCATTCCAGAGCTTGCACGTGCGTGGTAAAAAGGAACGCTGAAAATGTACCGTTCGGGAACGGATACTTTCCAGGTGGTAGGAATGAACTCTACTGCGGTGACGGGTGGTGCGATGGTAAAATGGCGACGATGGTACCATCCTAAACAATTCCTCGGAGCACTCCCCGTGGAAGAGTCGATAGAACACGCAGAGGGACCCGAAGTCTCTCCGCAGTCCCAACGGCTCCACCTTCTCCGTGATATCGGGATTATCGACGATCCGAAGAGCGCGGCGCTGTAACGAGTCAAATGGGTCGAGCTGGTATTTTGGGGCTCCTGCCCAGAGATGGGAGCAGTACTCCACGTGGGGCCGGATTTGCGCTTTGTAGAGCAATAATCGATGGCCCGACGTGAAGTACCGCTTGGCTCTGTTGAGGATCCCCAACTTTTTGCTAGCCAATTTGGCCTTGTCCTCCAAATGACTCCGAAACTGGACTTTGCTTGATATTTCGACGCCGAGAATCCCAATACTCTCAGATGTTTGGAGAGTGACTCCTCGGAATTGTGGCGCCATGACAAAAGGGTCCTTCTTTGCAGTGAACGCGCAAACTTGTGTCTTCGTGGGGTTAAATTGAACCAAGTTCAATTCACCCCATTCGGAGGCCCGCCCCAGAGAGCTCTCGACTTCCGACACAAGTTGAGACCGTCTATCCTCAATGGAACCCCGAGGGAGATTCTGTTGGCCAATGTATCGCGCGTCACTTGTACTATCATCCGCATAACAATGCATGCCGTCTATAGACAACATGTCATTGATATGCAGGATGAAGAGTGTCGGCGATAGCACCGAACCTTGTGGAACACCAGCGTTAATGGTCTTGGTCTCGGAGCAACAGCCGTCCACCACGACTTTTATGCTCCGACCATCCAAAAAGCTGGCGATCCACTTGCAGAGTCCCTCAGGGAGTCCATACGCGGGTAGCTTCGCCAGAAGGGCGCCATGCCACACTCGATCGAACGCCTTCGCAATGTCAAGGCCGACCGCAATAGCCTCACCCCCACCCCCAAGGCCTCCGCCCAACGGTGCGTGAGGTACACGAGAAGATCACCAGCCGAACGACCGTGACGGAAACCGTACTGACGGTCGCTAATCAGTTGGCGGTCCTCAAGATACCTCAAGAGCTGAGTGTTTATGACTCGCTCCAAGACCTTGGAGAGTAGGGATGTGACAGCAATCGGCCTGTAACTCGAAGGGTCTGACCGGTCACCCTTTTTGGGGATTGGGTGTACATTGGCGACCTTCCAGGAACCCGGGACTCGGGTAGTTTTATAGGAAAGACGATAGAGGCGCGTGAGTACGGGGGTCAACTCAGAGGCGCACGTCTTAAGAACCACAGCGGGGATACAGTCCGGCCCACTCGACTTATGGATGTCGAGAAGCTTGAGCTCCCGTCTGACAGCTCGCTGGCTGATTTTGATTTCAGACAGGAGACTCTCACACCGCGGGATGTTCGGCGGTGTAGCTCCTCCATCATCCAACGTCGAGTTTGAGGCAAAGAGTTGGGCCAAGAGATCAGCCTTCTCCTTTGCACTATGGGCTAAACTGTTATCAAGTTTACGCAGTGGTGGGAGACTGGACAGGCAGAAATTGCCCTCCACAGCCTTGGCGAGCGACCAAAAAGCACGGCTCCCCGAGGGATAACTCTGGAGTCGCTCGCCAATTCTGCGGATATGTTCTGCCTTGGCCCTAGCTAAAGCTCTCTTGTTGGATCTAGAGGCGGCGTTGAACTTCCGTTTCTCCTCTTTTGAATTTGGATCCCGACGTCTCCTGGCGTCTTGCCAAGCTGCGTATGCGGACTGCTTTAGGCGCGCAGCAACGGCACAGGCACGATTGTACCATGGCCGGCTGCGATTTCCTGCGGGTATTTTCGAGCTGGGTATGAATAACTCCATACCCAAGCGAATTGTGTCCGCAACGCAGTCCGCACAGACGTCAGGATCATCAGAAGAGAAACAGAGCCGCCCCCATGGGTAGGACGCGAAGAATTCTCGAAGTCCATCCCAATCTGCTGACATATACCGCCATACTGTGCGAGTTCCAGTTGTTGAAGAACGACTGGGACTCGCCGCAGGGGCCCACGAACGGACCAGGCAGTGGTCAGATGAACCTAGAGGAGCATCAACCACTAACCTGTATCCATCCGGGTGTGTCGTCAGCAGAAGATCCAACATAGAGGGCTCATGGCTCTCAACATCTGGAACACGGGTGGGCTGTGTTACCAGCTGCGAGAAACCATAAGCCGAGGCCATCTCGTAAACAGCCCGACCGGGGAGATCAGTGGTCCTGGATCCCAACCATTCTTTGTGGTGGGCGTTGAAATCACCGAGAACCACCACCTCCGCGGAAGGGTACTGCTCGAGTATCACGTCAGTCCCCACTTGGACGCTCTCAAACAATTGAGTAGACCCCGAATCACTGGCGTGGGACCTGTACAGGCAAGCGTAGACGCGGGTCCTACCCCTGAAGTCTACCCGTAGCCATAATAAGGACAGATCCCGACGCTCGAGGCCCCGAAGGCGGTGACTACAGATATCACCCCTGACGAAAACGCACACCCCGGCTTTACGTAGGAATGAATGTTCCAACACGTAACCGGGGTAATTTAAGTACGAAACGTCGCTCGGGGCGGATATCTGAGTCTCCGTTAAAAAGAGCAGGGCAGGCCGCGCCGTCTCTAGATGGTGATGAACGGCGTCGAGGTTGCTGTGTAGACCCCTGACATTGCAGAAGTCTACCGAAAAAGTGGATAGAGTGTCCGCCGAGAAATGTGCTCTGCTCTTTTTTCTGGGTTTCATGGTTTTTTTTTTTTTGAGAGTGGGATGAGGTGGGAATAAGCTTAGCGGTACCGAAACGACACCCAAGTAAGAAGCTGAAACCAGTGCCATCCAGACGCACATCCGAGTATGATGCCAACACGAAGCACGGAAGGGCCCCCGGTGCCCCCCCGAGAGCAGTCGCCGGGATCCACCCCAGTCTCCCACTCTGGCACGACAACTGCTCAACGGGATTTTCGCCGGTTGGCGGGACAACTTCCCGGGGAGGGAGTTTTCTATTAAGTGGTACCCCGGGTTCAGGTCCCCAACTGACCGGCAGGCGGCCGGCGGCGACCGTTCCCACCGGGTCTCCCTGTGCATCACGTCAGCTCCACACCGAACGAACGCCAACCGGAACACTAGAGTCAGCTAGTGGGGGTATCGCTCGGATCCACTAATGCCATAAGAGAATGGGGGAGGCATAGAAGGAACGGCTATCCAGCCCTTCCGCCGAAACGCATTCCTACTTGGCGGCAGAAATAGGTTGGACGGTGGTACCAATCCGCTCGGATTCAATATTGAATAATAATTTTATTCAATGTTGAATCCTACCACCAGTGATAGGTTGGGAAAAAAAAGGACACCAAAGCCGCGGATTGGGTAGAGGAATGCAGCAATGGTGGCTCGAGGGGCCGGGAATGCTTGCCCGTGCCAATTCTGTAAGACAACCGGACAGGTTGTCAAAAGATTGACCCTCTGACCTGAAAACCGCTCCGACATGTGTACATAATATTATTATAATTAAATCTAACAGTTATTCTATACAAGTACACATGCCAATAACAGGCGAACACATTTGTTTTTTACACGCTTTTATTAGCTTCGCCTGTATGTATGTAATTGGATATGATAACCGTAGATAGTTTTTTAGACGTTTTTCTTTTTGTAAAAAAAATAAATTACAGTATAAAAAACTAAAAAATACACGCTTTAGTAAAAGACCAAACTAAAAAAGTAGAATAACTGATAATAAGTTTAAGTTTAGAAAATGGACTGAAATACATTTATTATATTGTTACTAAGCATGGGATTCTTTCAAAAAATAGTTCTCCATAAGCACCCTAGCTTTTAATAAAATGAATGAGCTCCAGATAATGTTTAAATTTTAAACTAATAATTTACAGTTACAGTTTTTTAAACTCCTCTTCACCAGGGAGAGCGTGGAAAATCCTGTGTCCACCACAACTACAACCCTTTGCATATCCACTTAGCTGTGAAGGAAATAATAAGGAATGAGTTGCTAAATCTTTCAGTAATTTTCCACAACTCAATCAATTCTGTTTGTTTGGATGCAAATAAATTGAGATCATCCATGTAAAGCAAATAAGAAGGAGGCTCAGTCAGAGCCAAAACCACAGTGGACTCAGACTGTCACCCTAGAATATACCCCACTGGATTTTAATCGGCTCTGACTCTTTGAAGGATTCGTAGCGCCTGGGTAATATGGGTATTTAAGGACATTAGTCCACTGTCCCAAGAAAAGTGCACAATTTTGTATCAACCTTTTTATAATCAATCCAGGCAGCTGATAAATTCCTTCGGTTCTGATGAGTCTGTTGGCAAATCGCTATGTCAACGAGAAGGAGTTCCTTAGTACCACTCTTACAACCCGTTTGACTGGAAAAAATAATTTGGTAAGTTATGATGTGGCATGTAATTTTGATCTGATTCGAGCAGACGAACTAGGAAACCATTTTAACCAGAAGTTATGGACACTGACCGGGCCCGGAGACTTTCAGTTTTGGGTTCGTCGAATTGCAGCCAGAATATCTACGGGGCTGATTAAAATGGTGTCTATAGCCGGTATTGCCTCGCAAGCTCGATCTACAACACTTAATCAAGAGGCTTCAGTGTAAGAAAAGCCGACGACCAGATATTCGTCCACGCATTTCGTGAGCACTAGGCAGCCGCCCATTCACCACACCTTGTGGAGAATTCACCTAGTTATAAACCCTCTTTTGGTTCCTTTGACACATACGATTTTGTTGGAAATGAGCCTGTTGTTTCTTGTAGTGACGAATGCAGCTCGCCCACTCAGGAACGTTGGACATGTGTTGGTCCCCGAAAAAGCCTGCGCCACAAAACATATAGACTTCGGCCTCCTATTACTGTCTTTGAAGGAAATTAGCTTGCTGGTGAGTCCGGGCCCTGTTGATACGGTCCTCGATCCTACGCTGCCGTGCAGGCACAGTCGCAACACCTCGATTGGCTACATAATTATTCTGAACAAGTTTACGCATTTATAACATTTGACATTCTTTTCATCACGTTACACACTTATTACCCGATATACACGACTAAATGGTATGATTCTAAGAAATTTCTGTCGCAATTTAAAGGAGCACAACTTAAGCTAAATTCTACGAATTTAATTTGTTCCCTCTCTGAGTACGGCTTTAACGCTGTGTTAATTAATTCTTCTTATGTGTAAAGTCATCGCAACTAGAGCTGAGTTTCGCTTAACTGCTCAATTTTTTGTAACTGCCAGATTCCCCGCAATTCTTGAGAGTTGAAATTAATGATATTTTGAAGGAACTCGAATCGATTTCGGTGTATTTGTCTCGTGTCGAATTTTAGTGGATAAAATGCGTAAGTGGAATATAATAAAAAGCAATTTCACATAATTACTACAGATTTCATTAAATTTTATTGGTGAAGAATTTTTTAGACATTTTGATTTCATATGTACCTACCCTGGATGAATTTGAGCAAATTCTGATTTAAGTAAATAATTTGTGACCAATTGTACTAGCTAATTAGTAAAGTACACACTTCATAAATTTAGTATAAATAAAACGGAAGGTTGGAAGTCCTTTTTTTTTTTTCATTAACAATATTGTTATTGTTAGGTAGATTTTGTAGACGTGCTTCTTAAACTACCGTGCGGGAAAATTTGCCGTGCAGGAATATCTGATAGGCGGAAGCGAGCTTATTGCCAAATTGGATGCAAGTTTCATATCGAGGCTTGATTTATCCGGGGGCGCCAAAACTCTCACTTAAACTCCGCCGGAGATAAAAGGTTTAGTTTTGAAAATCTATTATGTTTGCCAATTCGAGATGAAAACCATGGTTTTCAGCACAGTGATTTAATATAAAACAGTCTTTTTTTATAATATGTTTATCTGGCATAGATATAATTTTCGTGCAATTCTCATTCCCCGAGTATTGCTATAGTGACTCGGAAATGGGGTATCTATAGAGGTTTCCCGGTCCGGCGGTATATTAAGCGGCTACGCTATGAACAGATGAGTTTCACTTCGGGCTAGTTGTGTTAAACGTGGACCTACGGATATTATATTACTGTACATTATACACTCGGCGTGGTACACTGCAAATATCATGCCACTATATTATAAGGAGATTGAATGTTAACAACATTATGTGAACTTAATATTAAAATTGCTTGTTTCTAAAGGCACGTACACTTACACGACGCGACGGTGGAAAACGTTTTATAGTCGTACACGGAATCTATCAACGCCTTTTGGATTAAGCTTTATATGTACATATATCTGTAAGGTTAATAGTAGCAGGAAGATACGTATATCTCGTAGGTGGATATTTTTTTTGAATTCCATTGCATTACTTATGGTAAATGCAGTGCAATCCAACAAGTAGTGCCAGTATCTAAAAAGATTCAATTACAAATACGCTTGCAATAATCATAATACTATTAGCTTTATTTTGTCTAAAGCTCTATAAAAGTCAAAGCGTAATTTTATGTTTTGTTTTGATAGAGTGTAGAGTATAAACTATACAATTTATAACAAAGAAGTGAAACAAGCGAGAATGTTTTATTGGAGGTTTCCGTAGTGATTTATACTAATTGCTGAACCGCTACAAACTAGCACTGTGTATAGGTAATTTACTTTCCCTTAAATACTAACATAGAGGTAGGCAGAGAGTATGGATCTCTACTTCGATTGATCCTGAAATATCACATTCGATACTTGTCAGCTACGGGCTACGTATGTATCATTTGCATGTTAGGCATAACCAATATAGGGCAACTTATTTGAGAATTTTAGAATTGAAACCTCACTAAGAGTGATTGTGGAATGCTCGTAATGAGGATCTAATCCAGGAACTCACTGTTTACAGCCCACATTATGAATATACCTGTGACGACTTCTGTCAAGCTACCTGATAAATTTCAAATAAAAAGATATTTTGATACTTATATTTTTGATATTTTCACACACAAGTAGGTGTGTACAAATTCCAGCCATACTCGTTGTCCGTAAACCGCGCTGCTTTCAAATAAGTAGAATTTCATCTCAAGTGCGGTGTTCCCACAGACCTCGGCCCTTCTGCGGCCCTTTGCTTTGAATACTCGCTTTTTGTTTTATGCACTCCAAAAACACATTTTGACGTAAATGAACACGCTATAAAACATTATAAGGTAAAAATTTATATCAATATACATATACACAGGTATTTACACTTGGAATAAACCTTTACATAATGTAATACATTAAACCACGTTCGAGTTGTCACAAATGATTGTGATAACGACACTATAATAATAAATCAGTTTTATCTGATTTATAAAACTGTCGCAGATTTGTCTATAACGAATAAATATTTAAACGATAAATAATACACTCGACTCGACTTAGTGCAGTATCTACATGAAAATAAACATCTAAAACTCTTATTTATCCCACGCTCGACATCACAATTTCTGCACATTTTCCCGCAATATCGCGAGTTTATTTGATATTTTATTTTTCAGTGCTGTGTGTACACAGTGTAAAACCACCCCACATTCAGTAATTCCGTAAAGCTTGAGCGACCAACTTAATCCAAAGTAAGTAAAGTTTATCAAAGTTAGTTAATCACTTGGACTTTCCGCTAAAACAATGCTCCCCAAAGTTGTGTCGCCGTATAAAAAGGCGTTAAAGTTTTAAGCTTAGGTACCTCCGTGGCTCTTGTTAGCTACATAACACCTTTTGCTTTTACATAAGTGTCGCCCTTGCCGACTCGCCTTGTACTAAGTTTTGCCCTTTTACTTCACAATTTCGTTGTTTAGTTATTTGACTTTTTGTACCTGCGATTCCTTCTAACGTCGCTGCGGATTAATAAAACCTACATGCAACAATATAATTATGGCCGGAATATTGGCTTTAGTTGAAGTGTTGTAACTCTAAACTATAATTTATTTCTACTCGTACAATATACATTATAACAATAATTGAGGAATAAGAATTTATATGTTATATTTGCTAACTATTGTCGTTTACAAACATAATTTAAATTAATACTGTCTAATGGTTTTTTAGATTAACGCGAATGTTACACATTGAAAATAAACTAATTTGTGCGGATTTTTTTTATTGCGGATTCTATCGCGAATTGGTTTAATTTTTACATTTTTTAACTTCCCGACGTTTCGATTAATTTACAGCTTTCGTGGTCACGGGGCAGACTCAGTCAATTAATACTGTCTACTTTATGCGGACATTTATTTTCTTCAATATCTGTATTTAAAGTAAAATAATAATGTTACACCTAAATAAAACTTGAAAAATATATATACTCAAGATGACATTGAATGTCCATGATTATTTTTCCGACCCAAATATCGACCAATAGAATTGCACCATTCGACGTCACGTGGTATTATACTGATAATTTTTTGAAAATTTTCTCTGGTCGTTGCTATACATAAAAAACAAAACATGATCCAGTCAAATTAACCACACGTCAAACTGACAGGTTGAATTCAATTGTGAAAATTGGAGATTTTGCATGAAAATGAGTCGATTTGGAGTTTGTTTGTATTCTTATTTGTTAACTGTACATTTCGTCTCATGGTGCAATTCTATTGGCCGACATTTGGGACGGAAAAATAATCCCCCGAATACCACACGAGCTTCAAAATTATCTGGCATTTCCCTCAAGGTTCCCTGCAAACAAATAAAGTCGTCAAGTTTTTCTTGCTCTTGTGGTATTATAAGTGAATATTTTTATTTAAAAGAGTGAGTTACTTGCCATTGTGGGTTTACAAATATGTATTTAAAATTTACATACTTTTAGTAAAAGTGAGTTAATAACAACTGCATTTAAAACAATAAACACCTGTGTCATTTGCAATTGGTACAATGTAAATTAATATGCTCCAGACTGCTCATTTTCTTCGATTATCTATCTATCTATATCAGCCCATATACGTCCCACTGCAGGGCACGGGCCTACTCTACAATCGAAAGAATCGATTGAGAGTGGTTCTTCGATTATACTTATTTAAATATGTTAATAATCTAGCAACACATCATATATAATTTAATTAATTGAATTTATAACCAATATTTCCAGGCATTAATTTCAGATAATAAATTAACAATAAATTACTGCTATAAATTGGCACTCGTTGTGAAGAGCCCCGTCGAACTCGGCCGCCACAGAAAAACAAGTGAACGTCGCCCATTAATCACCCCCTAGTTAGGGCCAAGTGCCAACCGAGACAGACTTGTTTTATGCCGGCCCATGTATTAATAAATTCAGTAGATATTTTCCCATCCATATTCTCATTCCATATCATGTCATCTGTATGAATGTCGGCCGTGACGCTTCATTTGAGCTGGAAGTGATCTACGAGTGGGCAAATGTTTTTTCATAGTCTTATTTAAACACACATGCTTACGTAATTTTGTTTCTATATTATACCGGGAGTGGGTAAATTGTTACATAATATATTGTTCTTTTGTATACTGACACTACAAAATGACATCACTACGCCTTATGGCAACAGCTGTCCAATATTTACAACGATTAACACTTGTTGATCCGTGTTCCACACAATTATAATTTTAATGTAGGTATATCTTTTTGAACTAAATTGAATATGTATAAGATGACACCAGAGCTCCAGACAGTTACGTAAGTAATTAAATGAGTTTCACATTTTCTTTAAGGTGGTAACCTCCGGATAAAAACAATAAACATATTACAAAGTGTATCGTGATCATTATCATCTTCAGCCACAAAAAATCTGCTGGGGCATAAAGACCTCCCTCGAGGATTTCTACAGGGATCTGTATCATATTTTTCGTCAGATCACGAAGCACTCGTAATGAGTAAAAATGTAAGGCAATTGCATGAAATACAATATAGCCTACAATACACCACTAACCAATATTGAGAAGAAACTCATGCATACATGTAAGTCATAAATAGACTGCCACAGATAAATTTTACACCGCATCTGGTGGTTTTAACCAGGATTATATATCGGAGTATGATGATTGGCTTGGTAACTGTATCCCCTTCCATCAAACGGTATTGATCTAGTCATTGTACGGGAGACAATCGGTCTAACCACTCCAATGCAGCGTGGAGTACGCTCTTCAATGTAATTTATAGCGAATACCTAGTGTTGCCACACTTTATTCATCTCTCGGGTGTTATTTATGAGTATTTATGCAAGACTGCCTCGGTGTTGCAGTTGTACTACGGTACGATGACAGCGCTGAGTTCTCAGGTTCGATTCCCGCGTCGGAGAGTGGTATTGAAATTTTCTATTCATTATCAGCCCGGAATTAGGAATTCTTTCCCGATATGGCGATAGGCTCGCCCCCTATCACGTCCTTGGACGGATCACATAAGGGGAAATGTGGGCATCCTGGTAGGACATCTGCCTACCCCTACTGGGAAAAAGGCGTGACTTTATATACATATTATGTATATATTTATGCAATCATGAAATCCCATAATCTCAAAAGTTGATAACAATTTGAAAAACAGTAGTGTCATCCTATGATAGATTTCTTTATTCTATTTATAGTGCTGTGCAATCGAAAACGAATATACATCGAGATTTGGCTTTGTCGCGCTTATCAACACAACTATGCCGGGTTACTCAAAGACACTGAGCTTGAAACGTCACACACTTACGAGCCTGACCATTCATATAAAAAAATATGCATATATTCTCTAAATAGGCTTCCCAACGTCTAGCTGTATAATATGTATGAATAATGTGCCCATATTTTAGTATTGGCTAAATCTGTTTCATATTTATCTCTTTTAAAAAAACTGCTGCGTTGTCTTATATATTTTATTGCTACATTAATTCCTGTATTTTCCCCAATAAGTTGGCAACTCCCGTGATTACGTTAGTCATTGTTACTACGTTGTTACTCCTCTATTGTGGATTTTCACTGCATTTGATTGCGTATTGTCAACAAATATTGAAGATACGGTATTGGGACTTTGATTCAATAGAATACAATATACGAGTAGGTACGAAGGTTGTGGACCAGTTTGAACATTTAGATCATGTTGAATTGATATTTTTATATTTTATTGAACAATTAAAACATTTTGACTTGTTATTTTATCATATTATGTTATTAACCAATCACGTGTTTTCATAGCAATAATTTTACCAATAAATTCTATAAACACTTGTACTTAGCATTGTCTACTAATATATTTCTCTTATTGATATAGCTATATACGAGTATACATGTACATACATATTAAGACGACAACCATAAGTTATGTATTATTAAATATAATCGATGTACAATTTGCACTTGTAAAAAGTACATTATTTACAAAAAATACTACTACTAAAAAGAGTGAAATTTGGTCTTATTTCTCAATCTTCGATATTACTCCCTAAGTATGTACTTAAAAATAAAGTTACAATAAAAAATATAGACACTATTCAACATCTTTTAATAGAAACATCTTTTAAAGAGAAATCCAGATAAATGAAACATTAATAACACCAACCGAACCTCTAAATAAGATATATCTTTTTGACCGAAACAGAGAGCATAAAACAGCCGTTTATTAAAAAGTCCATGTGAAAACATTTGGTTTATGAAGCGGCGAAAAGTTAAGTGTTATCACAGAATACTGAGGTCGTCCCTTATAAATACAAACGCTTTCAGATATTTTCGTTCTTTTAATACGAATATATTTTTTCATGTTCGATATTACTGCCGAGGGATACACATTTGATATTCGACGTGGATTATTTATATATGGATTGTTGCTAGCCTTTAATATATGATTTCGCAAATTCCCGCTACATTTTGAACTGTGATGGCTCAGCGGGGAGTAAATCCAATTTTAACCCTGGAGAGCATGATTCAGACACGTTAGGGCGTTGCAAGTTCACTTTATTCTACTTTTGAAGATCACTTTATTCGTGTCAGACTTTTATAATATTTATTAATTGTATAGACGAATGTAAGGGGCATACACGTCGATGAATTATATAATCTTCACGCTTTAATTCAGTTAATACCCGATGTGAGAGCTATGTAAATGGATAAGATAATGGAGTTGAAATACTTAAGTTGAAAATCAGCGCGGTGGCTTACATAATTTGTGGAAACCTTCTTAGGCAAAAATAAGCCTGATGGCTTTAATTGAAAATCCTTGTTTTTGTTTAGGAAATTAATTATACACTACAAACTTTAAGAAAACTATTAGCTAGATACATTAAATGATTCTGTAAATTATTTTTGTATTTGTAAAAAAGTTTTAGTACGGCCGAAGACAACTGAACCACCATTGTATTTGCATATGTTTCCACTGCATTGTAATGCTAGGGTTCAGTAGATGAATGGATCATGATTCAAGGGTGAAAACACCAAGCCTACAAGGTTTCCGGCGTGGCTTCACAGTTACAAGTGGAGATAACAGCTCAACATGTTGACTCCATACGAGAGGGCTCGAGGTTTTAGCCGATCCCAATCGCAGATTTACAACCGCGATACATAGAATGGTGTTGAAGTACGTACTTGTGGTATACAAAGGTACTAAAATTCTTTTAATAGATCAGTATTAAAAAACATACGCTTATTCGAAAAGCTACGCGCTTAGTACATAAAACCATCGTATTTGAGAAGAGCAAAAAATAGGGAGAACGTTTAATAAAAGTTGGTATTTTGATGAAAATATCACAATTAATATTCGCTTGTTAATAGTAATAACGTTACCAGGAACACAAGAAAATTCCGTATTTTAATCTCTTCAGCAAAAATTGAAATTCGAAGCGAGTAGTTAGTAGTTAGTAGTTACTGGTTGCTGAACTGAACTTTATTTCTAGAAAAACGTGCCTTATGTGCCACGTCCGGGAAAACCCATCTTCATGTCAAGATTAATTGAAAATGGTTTCGCCTTTTCAACGCGAGAGTAACAAATAAATATGCAAAGAGCTTTATCGATTCCTTGCCGAGATTTTGTATGGGTAAGCCGGTTTGACAGTGTTTATTCGAAAAAGTTACACTGTAAGTTATATTTAAGCTATTATTAGATTATAAACTTTGCAACACAGCACTGGTAATAAAATAATGAAACAATGAGAAATTTTGTTATGGATGAAAAGATTACACATACCCAGTGATTAAGATTTAAAAAATAAGGTTTTAATAAACTAAGGTTAAATCACAACACACACGCTTAGGACGCCAAGGACAAAAGATTTGACAAAAGGCGCGTGTTACGAGGAAAATTTTCCTAATTATCATCATCAATTTTCAGTAGGTAAAAGACAGTTATCCAATCTGATAGACAAGAAGAATGAAAGAACCCCTTTGCCCTTAATATGTACTCAATTTTCATGTTGGAGTTTGTGAAACAAACTTAAAGTTTGATCATTAATGTGACGGCATATACAGAACGTCGCCGAGTACAATATTAATTGTCGTTTGAATATGTGCGGTGTACACACATCAGCGGAAATATGATGATTTTATTTTAATATCAACATTTTCGCCTCGCATCAGAATATTTCTCGTATAAAATATATTTTACGTACACTTACATCGCTTTCCGTGAAGTGTTGTACGCGGGTGAATCCCGGATGCATTATAAGCACACTTGCCGTCATTATCCGTTCCACAACGTGACAAATGTGAACATACCTTCTGCTGACAGACACATAATCTATTTATGTTCGTCGCTTTACAGTGTTCTTTATTTCAAACGTTGTTCCGTACGATATAAAACAGGTCTATGATAAAGTGATCTAGCTGTAGCATTTATTGCCAGATTTTTTTGCGATTTGTCATCTATTTGCAAAACATTTTATTTACATTCAAGCCGGGCTTCGCTGTATAAAACAAAGGCGTCACATTGTTTTGTCTATGTACACCTCTACATCATAAAATGGGAAGCTTATGTATTTTTATTTGGAATAAAAACACGTCTAAAATTGTAGAATCGTACAAAGTAATTGGCAAAGATGGAGCGTACACCAATATCCACGATTTAATGACATTGTTATGACAATCAAGCTTTCACGATGGTATTACAGTAACTATTTAAGTAATGTCGTGTTCCATTGTGCACGTTCTTACGAGGTAATGACATGGCTCAGCTACAAACCGAGACACGTACATCGCCGACGCCTTCGGATCGCGCCCGCCGCGTGATCCGCTTTGCTAATTGACAAGCGAGTTTTACGGATACCGCTCTCGGGAAGATACAGTATACTTGAACAGCAATAGTGACTTGTATTTCGATGTAAGATGTAATAAATACAGAACAAACAGACAGACAAAGGATTATCTGGGTATACATTTGTCATTGTGCCAAGATGGAGATATCGTCTAAAAAGTACGGAAGATAAGTTGGAGGATCCATAAGTTTTGCTGTCGTAATTCTTTTTCCGTCATGATAAGTGGTGGACGACTGGACGCAAACATTCGATCTGTTTTTATATGATATTTCCGTATCTTTCTGATGTTGTTTCGTGGTTATCTTGGATGTCATTTTATTTAATACTTTCCCATGTGCTTAACTCCATAGCTGTTGGAATAACCCTTTTGATTATTTTTGTTTCTTTTCATATTTAGTTAGGTACTTTAGTTTTGTTTGTCTTTGTCAAGTGAACCGCAAATTTATTAACTAATTGGCGAAGTAATTTGCACAAACAGACAGTAGGTACAATAACGGAGCACAATTTGCACTTTCACAGATCTAGCTGGAATATGGCGCTCGCGAGGACAATTAATGTCACCAGAGGTTGACATTTGAAGTTATTTACACAACTACAATTAGTGCCATATTTGTTTATCTTTTCGTAACAATTGTAAAACATTCAAAAATATTATTATTGGCATCATCAGCCACAGTTAGGGTACTAGTGAAAAAATTACTTATAGGATTTTCATAGCTACTTGCTAGAAATAACCTGCATGCATTGAGCATATTCCTACAACTTTCTATTACTCGTAGAAGATAATCAATAATTAGGTGAATAATAAAAAAAATTAGTAAGTTATGTTTAAATCGCAGATTAATACATATGTAAATTAAAATAAAAGTTATACCAAAACATAAACGGTGATAACGTGTACTACGTGTTCACATTCCTAACTAGTAAAAGTAAATAATAAAGTCTGGTAGAATACGCTATACAAATGGCCTGGAAGTCGAGATTTATTGCCAAGAAGTCGAAGAGCAGATAAAGCAAACTATGTTGACCGCGTTGAGAAAATTCTCGCAATTTGTTGTAGAAATAGTTTTAAGGGCAATATAAATAGCTATTCCATTGAGCAATCCGATCAATAATCCAATTTATTGCTCGCAGACGCTTAGCGGGAACAAAAACAACTTTCCTTTGATGCTAATTTGTAGCAATTTGCTTATTTTGCGCATTGTTAAACTTTGACGCGAGATTCCCACGTTATTGATTGGTTCTCTTTTAGATCCCGACCGGAAACTACCCGATATTTTTGCTTTCAGGTGCGGCAACGGCGATAAAGGAGAAATAGTGCCGTCGATGTAACTTAGGAGAGCTCGAAATTGGAATTTCGATTCTTACAACCGGACCAATGATGGCGATGCCGAGTGAGTATATTTGAAATATGTTTTCAATTAGCTTTCAAACAACTCTAATAAATATTTAAATAGCAAATGTTAAGGTTAATGATGTCAAAACGAGAGACTGAACACAAAATGCAAACATTCAATCATATGAATAAATAAACGTATTAAAATTGGATCATTGGTGAAAATTGTTTGAGTTATCGCGACATCGGCTTCTTATCAACATGAACAGAATTTCCACTTAACAATCACTTTTCCAAACTTCTGTTACGTCAGGTTGTATGAACAGCTTTGTCTTATGTGTATAACATTCGTAAAAAAATGATTACATGTGACAGGCTTTACAGTTTACAGCTCCAAATTTACGGCAAATGTGAAATACAAAAGATAAGGATCTCGCTGACCTTCTGGTAAATCTCATTTGAATATTCTCTATTCCGTTGTCTGGAAAGTTGATGATGAATGTTGCTGTTTTTTATACAATTATGGAAAATGCTTTTCAAAACTCATACTGATTTAAGCTGCAAATTATATTCAACACTGATTTGCAAATGTTTCCATAATTCCCACACTTAAACACGCTGGGTACAAACTGGCTGACTCCAGGATATTTCAGTACTCTTAAACTATATCTAGCTATATAATATTTGAAGAAAAAATGTAATTGTGTGTATGTGTGCGTGCAGGACGAATATGGCTGCGCTCCTGTGCAGTGGTGCTTGTGATGCCGGGGGTCACTTACGCCCGGGTGGCTGGCAAGATGGGCGGCTACTCCAACAAGATGGGAGGTTGGTCGCCACTTAATATACTCTACTACTCTCTACCCATTAACTACTAAAAGCCCCGTCTCTAAATGAGGATGCACTTAACAACTTTTAACCCTTTCTCAAATATTGGATAATAATAACCAAATGGCAAACGAAATACTGCTTGAATGCTTGCGAACTCCGGTTTACAATTTCCAACTTTGAATAACAAAGTGATGGATATTTGAAACCGGTTCATTGTACAATGGAAGTTGTTCAACGCGCTCTTACGTAAATAATTTCTTTGCGAAAAATGCTACGGCTCTAAGCATACGAAGTAATTGAATTGTTTGTGCGGGGTGTGTTTACCTTCCCGTCTGTAATTCAATTTATAACAACGCCTTATAAGCGAGCGTTTCGGAGCTTAGCTCGTGGGTTAACTTCATTGTATATCTATAACTATCAGTCATCCATGATTACTTTTAATCTTGAAACAATATAGTCGGGATTTGGCATCTATATATCGCCTCAACTTAACAATTTAATCAACATAAAGAACGTATGCACATTATATATAATACATATATTATAATGTTATCGAAATATTAAAATGAACAAATACTAATAATGTTGCCATGATTTCTTAAATATAGAGTAACAATTATTTATAAATAGAGATATCTTTAGTTATAAGTATTTACGTCCTCAAAAAAAACAATGTTACGATGCGTTATTTATTTAAATAAGTCATGACAATGAGAAAATGAGTCTTTTGAGGTTCGCATTTTTTATTGCTACATTATACAATGTAACGACTAACAGAAAACAAAAGACTTAAATAAAAAGACATTTTGCGTCGAAATCTGCATTAATGCCGGAGAAAGATTGAATTACTAAGCGAAATACAATTTTCAACATTACTGTAACGAGTACTTTTAAACATCTGAATATAAATGGAATACAATTTCAAATGTTGATGAAAATTTAGAAAGCTATTATATTACGGATAAAGTTGTTAACATATTATTGTTTATTATTCACGTTGGAGTTTAAAAAGACGTTCTAATTTAATTTAATGGATGATAATCCTGTTTGAAATACGGAAGCAATATTCACCCTCTGTGTCTAAATAAGGACCCATTAATGGAATTACCCTTAAATTTTTAAGATCCTTTTAACGCCGACTACATTTCGATCCAATCTGTGAACTTGAAATATAATCTAACTGTTAACGTATGTACATTTTAGAACAATAGTTAGTTGGCTAATCAAGCTCGTCGATCTTAACCCAAATCTATTGAGGCGTGCCGGCGAGATTGATTAACAAACAGCCGATTCAAAGTAAAATAGCGTTTCCGCATTTCATTAGATATCGCATTTAGATAGAGGAATCAAATTTATCCGAATAAGAAAACAAACATTATTATGAAAACTCTTTGAAGTTGAGCTTTTTTAATGATTGATGGGTATGAAATAGGAATATATAGACAAAAAAATAAATGGTCTCAAAAATCTAACTTTTACGTTGCTGTTTCTCCTTATAATCTGTAATAGATTAATATTATCATTTTTTTACATTAATATCAAAAGAATGTGATCAATTATAATTGAAAACTTAAATATCCGTAGCTACATTTGTAAAAACCATTTAATTATAAGGTCTATCCCAGTAGAAGTGAAAACGGTTACATCTAAACCGATTTTAAATATTTTACATTTTACGTATCATTTTATATTTTTAACCATAAGTAACTCCTTGAGGCATTCTGAATTTGGACCAAGGAATATACATATAGCAATACCTGATTTAGTAGAGCAGCGAAACTGTCAACTTCAGGTATACGTACGACCATACGTATATCCTTACGCTTACAAAAATAGATATCCTGAGACGTATCCGTAATTCGTATTTCAAGCGCAAAATTTATTTGACTTCTCGGCAACTGGGGAATCTAGCGGAATTTACGGTTCAAGCAGACAATGTTCTTCAAACAATATATTAAATGCAAACAACGTGGCCGGCACAGCGAGACATTGTTTTACTATTGATGACACTGAGTGATTCAGAACTGCATTAATCTGGAGCGAATAGGGAATATTTACTGGTGGTAGGTCTCTCATATGTGAGAGGCCACCTGGGTGGGTACCACCGCAATGTCTATTTCTCCCGCCAAACAGCAGTGTTAATGCGCTGTTGTGTTCCGGTTTGAAGGACATTGTAGCCAGAGTAACTACTGGACATATTGAGACTTAACATCTTATGTCTCAGGATGGCGAGCGCAGTGGAATTCCAAGCATTCCCTTGTAATTCATGGTGTTGTTTGGTTTTGCTACTGTCCATGAGCGGTCGTATCGCTTACCATCACGCGAATGGCATGCTCGTCTCGCCATTCATTGCAATAAAAAAAAAAAAAAAAATATGAAAGCTGAATTATTTATTCATTAAACAGTTATAGCATACACAGGATTTGTGATGTTGCTACCAAATATAAACATACGCTTTATGAGATAGCGAAACGGGTGCATAATGCTTACGTTATACAAGTTAAATATAAATTCGATGTAAATATTATTATTTAACATACTGAGTAGCTAGAACAAATAATATATTATATCATTAGAAACTTAAAAGTAAAAATCTAATGTAGGTCATTACACTTAACGAACATATGTATATGTGTGAAGTTATGCTATATTATTATTTACTTGAATTATGTATGGAATCTATCTATCTATTTATATTACAAATAATATTTTAATTATAACTCAAAACAGATACTAAAAAAACTTAATCAAATCATTCGTTTGTTCGTAATACGTGTTTGAAATCATTTTTCTATTGATTAACTTCCGCCTATTTGGGCTTCCTTAAACGTTTTATTTAAAACAACCCGTCGGTACTCAAAGTAATTAAATAAATAAAAGGCAAAGGTTTATAAATAATAATTGTGAAATGAGCAAATGATTTATGTTTAATATGAAAGAAACACTTAGTTCTGAATACCACTCTAAAGTTACAGCGCTTTCCTCGATCAATTTTCAATCAACGTTAGTTGGAAAGTAAAAGGCTTTTTATGTTTATATAGCCATGCTTCCTTCCAATAACTTAGTTTTATTTTACAAACTTTGTGACCCAAGTTTATAAAGTAATAAAATGGAACCAACACGGGTCCATACTTTTTATTTCAAGTGCCTTGCTGAGGTCCTTGTATAACCCAACTCCTCTCTAATTAAAATATTTAATTTGGACAAACATTTGTACATTTTACACAAAGAAAATTGTACAGTGAGATTATTAAAAACATGATTCTCTTTATAAAAATTCTCTGCGGTGGTTTTATCATTTTCATTATGGATGGGAACGTTGAAAGACGGCTCACAAAAGAACTACTTACGAATGAGGATAGAAGAGGACACTAATGACTTCTATTGGTTAAAAAGATTATCTACTCCAAAATTAAAAGTCGGGAATCACAAGTACCCTTAACCGAAGAGCATACGTGAAAAGGCTGTTCGGTAGCCTCTGCTCCCATGGGAAGAATGTGAACCGTACTTGTATATATGATTAGGTATCTTTATATTTTCTCTAACAAATAGAATTTCAATTCAATATTCTAAAAATAATATTTCTCCTTTAAATTATAAGTTTAAACGCAGAGCAGTGAAATGATATAAATGTTATCTAACAACCCATTAGGGAGCTATCTCATTATCAGCAGATTAATGCGAAGCAGCAATATTTATGATTCCTAATTAATGTAGCCCACGAATATAGCAATTAAACAGAAACTCTTGCTGTTAGAATTTGTTTTAATTACGCTCTTTATGTAGTTAATAGTGTCGTATGACGTTCTTAATTTTAAGGATTAATATCTAACAAGGCATATCGACAGTTGCAAATTAAAAAGTTATCTGCAATTTAGCGATTTCTGATTAGACTTTAACTTTAACTTACTACGAATATTGAGTTAATAATTGCGATGAGACTACGCTAAATAACTTGATTTGAATCAACCATTCTTGAGGAAAAATATCTAGACCCTCGTACTCTTTATACAGCACGTTAAATGTAGACTAAATTTTTAAAATGAGCGGAGGGTGAAATGGCGCAATTTAGAAGAGACCTATGTCCAGCAATGGATAACTGTATAGGTTCATCATGGCGATCACAATGTTGTTGATGAAATCTTGAATTTTTTTCTTTGAATAAAATATTGTTCCTAAGCCTTAGTAGAAATAGAGCATTTTGCTTAAAAAATTATACGAACTGAAAAATCAAAATTTAAAAGACAAGCTATATTATATCGCATTGAGATCCGTATAATGTACTAGTTCACTAATAAGTGAACTAGAGATAAAATAAACAGACGGGAAATATTTAACACATGCTTTATATATTTAATTGAAGTAGGTGGCTGGGCTTTTATACCGCTCGGTATAACTTTTTATATCCGCTAAGAGAGAATTTCTGGTATGCACTCTGCGGGCAACATTTCTTATTACACTGAACAAAATGCTGCGACTCGCTTTATTAAAATTCTATTGCATGTAGTGGAGTATGTGTACCTACTGAACATTTTGTATATATATATACATAATATTATGTAATCTATCATCATTTACAGTCGCAAGAAATTCTCAACTGAACATAAATCTGGTAATCAGGTTTGCTTAATATTCGCCACACTTTGCAGCTGAATTGTCGAACGCACCAAATATTTTACTGCGCTAATGATGCTCTTAAATCACAGTGACTCGCATAATGAAAATAAAAAATGCAATGGTTTTAAAAACAAGATAGGTAGCTTTTTATGTTCAGTCAACTACTCGTAATATTATGATTTGAAATATTTCATACGGCGATTTTTTAGAAAGATATTCAGAGTGCTCTTAAGATATTAAGTCTGCTTAATTATTAAAATTTAATACCAGCGTAAAATCGTAGTTGCAACAATCGTTTCTACTTCAAACTTTACAAGGAAGTTTAAATCCCAACCCCACTTTGCTTTATCTTCCCGGCTTTACTTCTTAAGTCTCGGAATGAAAGTATATTTATAGATCATAAAAGTGGATGGAAATAATAAAACGGTGCATGATATGTAGGTATGCCACATTTCATATCTGGCTACGGATGGGCGGTGTTTGTCGTCACTTTTTACAGTTTTGTCACCGACTCATCTCGGTGTGATGGCACATAAAAGTTCTCATAGTATGTACTATGCCTTAAGGGTGTTACTAAAAGCGACCCTTTGAGCAAGCCTGCTACGGTCCTACTCTTTCTTTACTTTTCATTAAGATGTGTAAACATCATCTGTTTTCCTTATGTAACAAACTCGTGCAATAAGCTCGAAACATAAACACCCGGGATTGTACAACCGGCTATAATTAAAACAACATGCTCAATTAACGAACATAATTATATTTTATTTCGTTGAAAATGAGGCTATACAATGCAATGTTATTAAAATTTTCATGCAGGTAATTTTGGGGAAACTATAATAGACTAGGTAATTAACGCTTTTCCATTTAAAGTGACAACGTCTATATTTGTACTTATATTTTCTCACCTATTACTTGCACAATATTCATTTCTGAACATTCTGCTAAATATTAATTTTCTCTACAGATTTCCAGAGCTGTCTATTAAACGCGACTTCTTACTTACACATTTAGTAATTATAATATTTTATAAAGTAATATAAACATAATAGTATATACAGAACTTTAAAAACGGTATATGAGGCAATGTGTCCCAAATCGGATCGTGCAGGATATCAATTAATTATCAGTTATATATTTGCATAATGATTTAGGACGTTTCTCATGGGAGGTGACACACTTACAAAATCTCGTACGCATGTGTTATATGTACATAATACATTATTATGTGTATGGAATTAAGTACTCAGAACTAAATTTGCTAAATTCACATTTAAACTCGTATTACCAGCTACTGTAGTATTACTTTGTAAAAATTAATATTAATTTATACAACGTTTGCATTCATGAGAAAATAAGTGATTCGCATTTCGCATAAGTAATTAACTAGAGAGATATTATTACTTTATTAAAATTAAAAGTAAAATTATTCCATTGTTGAATTTCAAAGTTTTGTTTAAAACATGTAGCATTAGTTCTTTTTGTGTAATTAAAGACTAGCGACCCGTCCCGGCTTCGCACGGTTGGACATTTATTTTTTAAACATTTTGGCATAAACGTTAAGTAAATTTAAATATTTTCGCACCGCATGCGATGAAAGATATTTTATAGGCAATTATTTTAACATCTTGAGTAACATTATTATTGTTTTAGTAGGGATCCTTATTTTTTCTTGCAATTAAAATAGCCTATATTAATCAGTAATTGCATTCAAATGCTACAATGCATTCAAATGGTGAAAGAATTTTCAAAATCGGTCCCGTTCTTTTTGAGCCAATTCGTTACAAACATACTTATATACATATCTTTCCTCTTTATAATATTAGTATAGAAAATGAAACCTATAAAAATGTATGGTTGGCTTGGGAACATAAACATAGGTTTCGCTGGGCAATCCCAAACTCCATCACAACTTTGCAACGTTCCACAGTAAGTTAGAGCACCGCAATCTACACCTTCTAATAGTACGGGAGAGCCGGCTGAATTGTCAATTGAGTTTGATAAGTTCCTGCGGTATTTAGCCAGTTCAATTCTCCAGTCTCTCCGGCTATAATTAGTTTATAAGACACGCTATTCAATGGAACAAAGCTGAACTCGATTCAGGAACTCGATTCTTAGCGGCTTTGTTTTATAATCGCCTTTCATTTTCAATATTATTTTAAAGCTAACAAATACATTACATAAATAGTATTAGCAATTTGGTCGATACCACAATGTCGCATTAAGACGATTGATGCAAACCGCATATGACAGGTCGCGCCGGAAACTAATGATGGGGCCTATACCCAGCATTGTATATTCGATAATTCAATACAAACATTTGATTAGCAATATATTAATTACCACATTATTCGCGTATTTACCCGGGATATCGCACGCGTGGATGACAAAGTTGTCCCTCAGGCACTGTTCCATATTCAGGAGTACCTAACCCTATATGTTAATTCGGGGCACAAAATACATCAGGGAAAACTTGTCTGTTAATGTTTTGATAGTCGTGATACAAAATCAAGAAGCCATCTGTCGAACAAAAGGCCACGGGCTCTTTTTATCTTCACCGAGATTAAAATTTATATATAGATCTATTTTTCTAGTTATTGTTGAACGGAATATCAATCTACAAGAAGGCAGAACGAAAATATGTTCTTAAAATTTTCTAAATATTAATAATTCATATTTTGTCAATGGTATAATGGTGACTTTGGACATTTTTTTTATAAATAAAATAGATAAATATTCTTTTAAAATTTTATTCTTCTTTGATTAAACGACAAAAACAAAAACAACGATTACGCGATACACAAAATTATGCTTCAATTACAGACTTCATCCGAAAACTGGGTTTAAAACGCTGCGAATTTCGGCAAGCGCAACAACATTGGTAGATGCATTAATTACAGACATTAACACAAACTGTTTTCCACAGGGAAATCCACGAGCGGCATCAATGAAGAGATCATATGGATCAGCATAAGCATGGCGATCGCTATCGCTGTGCTCATCGCCATCGCACTCTGCTACATCTTGAAGGAGAAGTGTACCAAACGACAGGCGTATCGACAACAGTCATGACGATACAAGGAGGAGTTTGCGAGACACGCGCTCTCAGACTCCCTCGCTGACTTAGACTTCGCGTTACCCGCGTACACGCTCTACCCACAGTATTCACCCGACGGCAAGGAATACTATTACAACTTCCATCGCTTTACATACATAAAGGACCAATGCAAGCTACCACCAAGAGACTACCCTGTTAAAGGCAAAGAAGACATCTACATCAATGCGTAAATAATATCACTCATCATTATGCTTTTATATTACATTATGAGTGTCTAAATCTACATGTTTAAAATTATTAATATTATTCATTAGTTCTATGAAATAATTGTAACCAAATCATTGAATGTGAAGATCAACAAATATGACATAATTAGGTGTAATTAAATAAAAATCATCCATTACTAGAATATTCTCGAATTAATGTAGTTTTAAACGAAACGATTTGAATCATCAAAGACGATGGAATTGAAATCCACTTGACTGTGATAGAGTTATGGCGTGTCGTACTAAGCATATTTATCGTAAACGAACTTAGCCGCGATCCAGATAAGCTGCGCAAACTGAGCTACTAAGGACATTAGCTGCCGATCCACTGGGCTCGCTAGAAACAACGTTAATTGCCAATATCCATGTAACACGAAGGCGACCGCCACTTATCACCGAAGAGATTACACACAACACTTTGTACTTATTTATTAGAACATATTTATCAAAGCAACGTATCTCGTATGAAATATGCGCTGCAATAAAGTACCATCGCCGTGTACGTTGCCAGATGCGGTTGAGCGCCATAGTTGCGTCACAACAAGAAATAACTACTGACTACTGCCACCACGTCCTCGCTTCAAGGCTTATTTCATTTTCCACTGCAGACACACCTTTGTGAACTTTCTTTTCCAAATCCTTTCAAAGCCGCTCTTTGTTATAAAACATTTCATTTTGCTTTGAAATTCGTACTTTAAAATATCACGTTTTATTGTATAAAGAATTCAGCGTTGTACTATTACTGGTACTCGTAATATTAAGTCGTCTAAAATAATCGCTTATCGTTGTAATTATTGTAATAAAATTTATTTGTAACATAACAATTGTATTCTTAGGGAATGCAGGAATTTTATAAAAACGTGTAAATAAATAAATGTAAATTAAACTTAAATAATAAATACGTGCTATATGTACAAAATGTGGTCTCGTAGGAAACATCTTTAAGTGTATGTGTGTAATTAAAACTAAATATTATATAAACGAATATTACACGGTAATAATATAATTAAACGAGTAAAGACCAAACAGATCTATGTGATCTAACATTTCATGTGATTAACCATTTTTTTAGACAGAAATAAAGTTACGGGCAAAAATTGTATTTTATTTTCGCTTACTAATGAAGTCACTTACTAGTTAGTACGGAAATTAAGTTACGGTTTGTCCTAATTATGTCAATATAGATTTTAACTTTAACTTACATTTTATTACAACAAGTTTAATTAGTTATAAAGTTAATTTAAAATAGGATTAATATAATAGGGTGAAATATAACTATATCCAACATCATTAGATTAAAAATAATTTTATTACATTTTCCGTAACCTTGTTTTAATTTAATGGAACGACCACAAATTCACCACAGAGCGGAGTAAAACAACATCCATTTACATATTTCACGTAAAATTGACGTAGTACGCGTTGAAAACACAAACCGACATTATATTAATTTAAAAGTCCATTTTACATATAAATCGCATCGTCATAATATTTCACATCCACGTGGTATTTATCTAGATAAGTCGTCTATAGCTAAGAAATGTGTAATGGCTGTAATGAAGAATGCGACACACATGCCGCCTGGGTAGGTACCACCGCAATGTCTATTTCTCCCGCCAAACAGCAGTTATGCACCATTATGTTAAGGTTTGAAGGACATTTGTAGCCAGAGTAAGTACCCTACTGGACATAATGAGAATTACCTTTTCATGTCCCTGGATAGCGAGCGCAGTGGAATGCCAGCATTGCTTTGAGATTCATGGTGTTGTTTGGTTTTACTACTGTCCATGAGCGGCCGTATGGCTTGCCATCGGACGAATGGCATGCTAGTTCATCGCGATAAAAAAAATGTAATATTGTCTTATTAGATGAATCCGCAGACTTTATCTGTGAAACTTAACGTGGCGTCGTGAAGAACCCTGCAAACCCAAGCTGCAAACATGGGGGATCTCTACAAGAATTTCCAAGGTAGGTAAAGTCCAACCGCATTAGACTAGAACAGAAAACTAATAGGCCCACTTCCGAAAGAGTTGATGTCAAGCTGGCAGCCATACATAAAATTATTATCAAAATCATTGTGCAACATGACTGAAAGCTATGCTCTATGTATCACTAATAAGCGATTTTCGTAAAACTTAGTTTTATTCATTAATTTTAAGGCCTTTAAACTGCGGTGTTTTATTAGATGATCTAATAAAATAATTACTGATTCTGGAGAGAATAACGTGTATAATTTAATGTTTATTCCTAGTATTTGCGTTGTAACCTGCACTGCATTGTTGTACAAGCAGTATTGTATTCTGTGTTTACGCGGCGCAGCGTTGCGAACACTGCCCACGGGCTACTGGCGACAGGTGACAACGTTGGTCAATCACTGAGCAAACATTTAAACAGACAATATTTAGAACTAATGGTAAGCGGCACGGTTAACTTAACTGTAATATATAAGATGGTATTAGAGAGGTATAACCTGTAAAGAAGTCCTGGTATTAATTCGTCATAATATTACGTAAATACATCACATATATTAAACCAAATATGATACAATTAACAATACTATATACCTAGTCGTTGTTTCAAATAACTTTTCCATTAAAGGTATTAAATTTCATTCTCATTAATAATAAAATACTTAATTCCTTTGAAATTTTAACTCCTTTGTACCTAAAATTGATATTACTCGATGTCTGTACAGAATAATCTTCTTAATGTAATATTTTTCCGTCACGAGGCGACGTAGGCTTACAGCCTCAAATGGGCTTCCTTCGGTGCTTTACGTCACGGTACAGGTGGGCGATGTTTTAAGACGACAAAAAAGCGTTGGAACAGTCTCATTACCAAAAAGGAAAAAGGAAACGTGTTTGTGCAAATTTTATGGCAGAAAACGTTAATTTAATGTAAATTAGGGGCTTAAAATATTTTTTTTTTCTGGATACTGAGGTAAAAAATTTCTTTATAATATGTAAAGCAAAGGTACAAATCCTTGTAACGAAGTTCTTTGTTAAGAAACGCAGTAGTGTATTTTTACACACAATAAAATAAATGTAAAAACAACAATGTTACGACACACAGTAATAAAAAAATGTATGTGTGTATTAGTGTACACACGTAAGAAGTGAAACTTCTTTATGACATCATTTTTCGAAAAATGATCTACTATTTACAAATTTACAGAATTGGTAAAATAAAGCTAAATTAAATAAAGTTTAAGTTTAGGAGGGGGGAAATTTTTGAGGGAATTTGGGATTTCTATCGGGGCCAATTTGTAGCCCTCACCGAGACGGTTCCGAGGATACCAAGCTCGGTGGGTCCACGACCTTTATTGGCCGAGATAGGTTTAGGGGGGTTGAGGTATAAATTTTAGGTGGGGGTAGGGGCGGGGGGGTTAGGTTTCGTGGGGAGGCTATTGGGCACCTTAAAATATTTTTGGGTGGGGAAAGTTGTGGAGGGGGAATTCGGGAATTTTGTTGGGGCAGGATTGTAGCCCTCACCGAGCCGGTTCCAATGAACCCAAGGTCGGTGGGTCTACGATGGATAATGCCGGAGATATGAGTAGGGGGGGTGAGGTAAAATTTTTAGGGTGGGGGTAAGCGGGGGGGGGGGGGTAAGGATCAAATTACAAAAAAGTGGGTGGGACTTAAAATTTTGGGTGGGGCTTGGAAACGGTTGGGGGTGTGGCTTACTGAAGTGGGTACTAATTTACTAAATAAAAAAAGATGGCGCGTAACGGAAGAATGTGACGCGTAACGAAAAATTTTTTCCAACCCCGATAAAGAAGTTTCACTTCAAAAACTTAATGTCTCTTTGTGTTTTATAGAACACTATTGTCATTCCGTTTTTACTTTCCTTCCAGTTTCAAAATAAATGATACCTTATGAAATGCGAGTTCATTTCCAAATGAGTTTGAAATCGAAAAACAGGGACGAAAATTAAAATCTTACGGTTGAATTACTTAAGACAGTTTCCTAATTTCAAAGAGAATAAGATATCGAGGGCTCATAAGAATTTGTAAAATAACGCTACAAAGCTATTTCTTTTTTATTTACTCTTAAAATAGAACATCGTAGTCTAAGTAAATTTTTATTGAAAATACCTTTTCGTGTCGAGATAAGAATATATTTTTATTTCAGCACCGTTCAGGGCAAGAAGGAAATTATGACCAATGCCTTAAAAAATTTAAGAGATATTTCTGGTGGTTTATTAGCTGTTGATATCTAATAAAACCATTGATTAAAACATAATATAATAACAGCTGACTAAATAGCATTTTCATAGTATTATGTATTATTGCTATTGTTTTAACATTATGTTTTGATTCTTATTTTATTTTGTAGTTGGAAGTACTGCCTCTTTTACAATGCTCGTGTCTAACACTGGTTCTTTCAGCACCATTAGCAACAATTTTCGTTCGTGAAAACTGACTAGTGTATTCACAATTTACCCTTACGACACGTTTTTTGGGTATTTTTGAAACAACATGTGCAGTAGTTATTATCTCGGATAATACGAAGCACGAGAAGATTATTCTGAGTATTTTTAACAAAAGTTGGAAGCATATTATCGTGTGCAATTTACAAGTTATATAACAAAAAAACATGTGAACCGAGATTGTGGAAGAAAAGTAGGGCGTAATTTCCTTCAACATGATACGCTCTGTAAAACTGGTATGCATACTCGGGGACAAAAGATTATTTTTATAATGTTAAGAGATATGAAACTCGAGTGCCATCGCGGACGTGGACAGGAAACGAAGCTGCGTTTTATTTCAGACTTGCATATTAATGTTTTAAGCGCTATTTAAATTGATTCTTCAGGAAATTCCAAGAGTCGTAACAAAAGTCAGTTAAAACTAGTTTTATTGATAAGCATACGGAAAAATATATTCGAATTGCTGCTGCATTCAGTATAACAAGACATTATTATGCAAAGAAGTTAACGGCCAATAAAATTTAATGTTCTTTCTAGAATTTCCATTATGCAAATTGGTATTTTTCAGGAGTCAAGCATGAGGTGCCTCTACACTCTGAAAAGTCATTGTTTAAAATTGAGCCCCATTTATGCGAAGATCTCATACAAAATTTGTCAATGAGGATACACCACCTACAGCTGAGTCGCGGCGGCTATTTGGGTGAAATTATATTCCATACATAATGTCATCGAATATCCTTTAAAATAAAATAAAAATTATGGCCCTATCACTTAAGCAGGGTTTTTAATTTGTTTTTTAACTTCGAGCGCTCTTAATAAATAACCCTTTATTTTCCCAAATGCTTCATACGACTGACATTTTAATGATTATGTTAAAATATATCTACAGATACATTGCAAAATATTATTTAGTTATAATTTCTCACATGGGACTGATATATAAAGAGTTTTTATTTCTTTCTTTCAAAATATGTAGGTCAAGCAATAGTAGTACATACATATAGAAATACAATGTTACAAGAACAAACAATGTTCATTAGGAGAGGAATCTTTGCATGTAGCCTGCAGCGTTTGCGCGCTACAACAGCACGATTCTATGAAGAGCTGATGTATTGTATTCGAGTTGAACGGGAAGTCAATGAGGGTAAGCACGGAAGTGGGTCAGTCAGTCTTGTCGAGATATATGTTTTGTTTCAGTTTCACACATAAGGATTCTGGGCGCCTGTTACATTTTGCATCGGGGGATGTGAGACGAGGGTCCCGAATCCCGAGGTGCCTTAATCACACGATTTATAGGCTTTAAAAGGAAGCCTTGTTTTTTTATTTATTTACACAGAATGTTTTATATTTCTTGGCTAAGTGTAGGTATATTACAATACTTAATGGTTTTTTACATAGACATAACATGGACATGCCTACATTGAAACTTCATTAACATTTCTAAATATTTACTTTGTGACATCCGATTAGCCTAGCAACAATTTTTGAAGTGAAACTTCTTTATCGGGGTTGGAAAAAATTTTTCGTTACGCGTCACATTCTTCCGTTACGCGCCATCTTTTTTTATTTAGTAAATTAGTACCCACTTCAGTAAGCCACACCCCCAACCGTTTCCAAGCCCCACCCAAAATTTTAAGTCCCACCCACTTTTTGAAGTGAAACTTCTTTATCGGGGTTGGAAAAAATTTTGCGTTACGCGCCATCTTTAATTCTACGTCACATTTTTGCGTTACGCGCCATCTTTATTTATTTAGTAAATTAGTAATACTTAGTAGTAATCCTGTGTATTGTAACTGTATTTAGTACGAATCCCACACTAGTGTATCATCCCACATTTGGACATAATACAGTGTATACCATTAGAACACATTCTGTACCCACTTCAGTAAGCCACACCCCCAACCGTTTCCAAGCCCCACCCAAAATTTTAAGCCCCACCCACTTTTTTGTAATTTGATCCTTACCCCCCCTCTGGCCTTCCCCTACCCTAAATCCAAAACAGTGCCCAATAGCCTCCCCACGAAACCTCCCCCCCCCCGCTTACCCCCACCCTAAAAATTTTACCTCACCCCCCCTACTCATATCTCCGGCATTATCCATCGTAGACCCACCGACCTTGGGTTCATTGGAACCGGCTCGGTGAGGGCTACAATCCTGCCCCAACAGAATTCCCGAATACCCCCTCACAACTTTCCCCACTCAAAAATATTTTAAGGTGCCCAATAGCCTCCCCACGAAACCTAACCCCCCCCCCCGCCCCTACCCCCACCTAAAATGTTTACCTCACCCCCCCTATTCCTATCTCCGCCAATATCCATCGTAGACCCATCGACCCTGGGTTCATTAGAACCGGCTCGGTGAGGCCTACAATCCTGCCCCAACAGAATTCCCGAATTCCCCCTCCACAACTTTCCCCACCCAAAAATATTTTAAGGTGCCCAATAGCCCCCCCACGAAACCTAACCCCCCCCCCCCCCGCCCCTGCCCCCACCTAAAATTTTTACTTCACCCCCCCTAAACCTATCTCGGCCAATAAAGGTCGTGGACCCACCGAGCTTGGTATCCTCGGAACCGTCTCGGTGAGGGCTACAAATTGGCCCCGATAGAAATCCCAAATTCCCTCAAAAATTTCCCCCCTCCTAAACTTAAACTTTATTTAATTTAGCTTTATTTTACCAATTCTGTAAATTTGTAAATAGTAGATCATTTTGCGAAAAATGATGTCATAAAGAAGTTTCACTTCTTACGTGTGTACACTAATACACACACACATTTTTTTTGTAATTTGATCCTTACCCCCCCTCTGGCCTTCCCCCACCCTAAATCCAAAACAGTGCCTAATAGCCTCCCCACGAAACTCCCCCCCCCCCCCCCGCTTACCCCCACCCTAAAAATGTTACCTCACCCCCCTTACTCATATCTCCGGCATTATCCATCGTAGACCCACCGACCTTGGGTTCATTGGAACCGGCTCGGTGAGGGCTACAATCCTGCCCCAACAGAATTCCCGAATTCCCCCTCCACAACTTTCCCCACCCAAAAATATTTTAAGGTGCCCAATAGCCTCCCCACGAAACCTAACCCCCCCCCGCCCCTACCCCCACCTAAAATTTTTACCTCACCCCCCCTATTCCTATCTCCGCCAATATCCATCGTAGACCCATCGACCCTGGGTTCATTAGAACCGGCTCGGTGAGGCCTACAATCCTGCCCCAACAGAATTCCCGAATTCCCCCTCCACAACTTTCCCCACCCAAAAATATTTTAAGGTGCCCAATAGCCCCCCCACGAAACCTAACCCCCGCCCCTACCCTCACCTAAAATTTTTACCTCACCCCCCCTAAACCTATCTCGGCCAATAAAGGTCGTGGACCCACCGAGCTTAGTATCCTCGGAACCGTCTCGGTGAGGGCTACAAATTGGCCCCGATAGAAATCCCAAATTCCCTCAAAAATTTCCCCCCTCCTAAACTTAAACTTTATTTAATTTAGCTTTATTTTACCAATTCTGTAAATTTGTAAATAGTAGATAATTTTTCGAAAAATGATGTCATAAAGAAGTTTCACTTCTTACGTGTGTACACTAATACACACACACATTTTTGAAGTGAAACTTCTTTATCGGGGTTGGAAAAATTTTTTCGTTACGCGTCACATTCTTCCGTTACGCGCCATCTTTTTTTATTTAGTAAATTAGTACCCACTTCAGTAAGCCACACCCCCAACCGTTTCCAAGCCCCACCCAAAATTTTAAGTCCCACCCACTTTTTTGTAATTTGATCCTTACCCCCCCTCTGGCCTTCCCCCACCCTAAATCCAAAACAGTGCCCAATAGCCTCCCCACGAAACCTCCCCCCCCGCTTACCCCCACCCTAAAAAAATTACCTCACCCCCCCCTACTCATATCTCCGGCATTATCCATCGTAGACCCACCGACCTTGGGTTCATTGGAACCGGCTCGGTGAGGGCTACAATCCTGCCCCAACAGAATTCCCGAATTCCCCCTCCACAACTTTCCCCACCCAAAAATATTTTAAGGTGCCCAATAGCCTCCCCACGAAACGTAAACCCCCCCCCCCCTACCCCCACCTAAAATTTTTACCTCACCCCCCTATTCCTATCTCCGCCAATATCCATCGTAGACCCATCGACCCTGGGTTCATTAGAACCGGCTCGGTGAGGCCTACAATCCTGCCCCAACAGAATTCCCGAATTCCCCCTCCACAACTTTCCCCACCCAAAAATATTTTAAGGTGCCCAATAGCCCTCCACGAAATGTAACCCCCCCCCGCCCCTACCCCCACCTACAATTTTTACCTCACCCCCCCTAAACCTATCTCGGCCAATAAAGGTCGTGGACCCACCGAGCTTGGTATCCTCGGAACCGTCTCGGTGAGGGCTACAAATTGGCCCCGATAGAAATCCCAAATTCCCTCAAAAATTTCCGCCCTCCTAAACTTAAACTTTATTTAATGTAGCTTTATTTTACCAATTCTATAAATTTGTAAATAGTAGATCATTTTTCGAAAAATGACGTCATAATGAAGTTTCACTTATTACGTGTGTACACTAATACACACACACATTTTTTTTTTTTATAGCTATTGTGGTTCGATCCCCGCACGAATTTGTATAGGTTGACAATGTCATTTGTAATTTGTCCCGGGTCTAGCAAATTGTATATTTTGTAAATCCCTGAAAGGATCTGTGCTACAGAAGGGCATATGTGGGTTAATGTTTATTTCTTTATTTGTTTTATACATGTATATTGTATATGTATAAGTAGGTAAATGGGAACCTTTTATAAATCTATTACAAAAGCATACAATGACACATGTCTATCCATTTATTATTCTTTGCAAATTATTCTCCTGTAATATAATTTCTTTTGTTTTTCAGGTTTCAATGTATAATAACACGAAAATTTTAATCTAGTCTTTTCTATTAACTATAGAAATGAAGTAAAGATCTCCCTTCAATAGCCGTTAGAAGTAGGGCAATATCTGTTAACGCAAAATGGTCAGGAACAAAGCAAATCCCAGTGTTTCTGTTGAGGGACGCTGAATGATTCCTAATAAGTATTGGAAACATTAAACGTAGAAACTACAATATTTCTTGGATAAAAGAACTCGTTACTATTGAAAAATAATATTTTGGCATGTTTAAATGGCATGTAGTATTGCGGCTCAGCAAATATAGTTTAAGTAAGTTAACAAGTCAGTTAAAGGTAAGCAATCATTAGTGCCCAATTGTAATGGTGCCATTGTAGGAATTTTTCCCAGATTACCGGCATTTGACGGTGAATCCAGAGAAGCTGTAAGTATCGGCTATCCTATCGACAGATGGCTATCGACTTCACTAACAGAAGGAAATACGACAGCTAAACTATTGGTTCTTACATATTATGTACCAATGGTACTTATTATCCTAGATAATCTGTTGCATTTACATTGTTTTTAAAATTGGCTACATCTTAGCTGGAAAACGACCAAAGCTATTGATATTATTTATATCTAATATTAGTATTATTAGCTTTGGCATGCAATTTGGTACCCTTTCTTGCAATATAATCCGATATTTTTCTAAGATTGCTGAATACAAATGCGTTATTTTGTTTTAAATGACTTACTTTTGGAAAACATCTTAGAAATGTTTATAAACACAAACAGCAATAACGTATCCAAAAAATAAAAACATATTCGACATAGGTATCTATAATTTTGCATTCTTTAAAATAAGTTGTATAGTTCTTTCTACATCCATTTTAAATATTTAAATTATAATGTTCGTATGCTGTTGTCGATGTTCACGATGTCGCCTTTTGGCATGGTACAAAAATAAAAACAAGACACGAGTTATCCCGGTTCAGCGGTACGTACGGTGTGTATGCCCGTCCGGCCCTTCCAGATGACTGCGCTTTGAGTGTTATTGTGAAAACTACGGATAAAATACGAATGTCAGCCGGAATTCGAAGATCGAAATAAACGCATAACAAAACCAGCGCAAAAATTCAAGTCATGTTTCCTACATGGCGGATCATTAAGCTTTCTTTTTTGTCAGTGATAGTTTTATTCTAAATTCTTTTGCTTCACCGGTGTTGAATAGAACTGGAGCTACTAAATAATCTATTTGAAATATAATCTGTTTTTATCATGCAGTCACAGCTGGCAAATAGAAATCATTTTAATGTAAGAACTACATTTACTATCTATAAATCTTAAGTTTCTGCTTTAAGGGCTAACGACTATTTGTATCGATAAATAGAATGCTGACGTGTGAACATTTCTATTAACTTTTTAAACAGACACATACGTGAGATTCGCTTAAGCTTTGCAATACATAGGTATTATGATAATAGACATGCACACAATGCCACCTCCCATCAGGACAGTGACGAATAGGCGGCTTACAGCGTTTGAGTTCGGTTTACAAGAAATCTCACAACACCATCTGTCTTCCTGACAGAGGATAAATAAATGGATGAAAATATTTTCACTACACTTCCCCTTAAGAAGCTGTATTTTCTCGGTTGTGAATCAGAACTTGATTCTACAGTGATCCATATGAATGGATGTTGCAGCTTAGCCGTAAAACTTTGATCAGGACGAGTGAAATACAGAAGCAGTACAATGACAATTTTAGAGCCCTTCATACAGCAACACGGCTTTTGTAAATATTAATAAAAATATTACATAATTGCTATCAGTTCATGTTGTCCATTGTCTGCTGTCCATCATTCTTCACTAGCATTAGTTACAGTAGGTACTATTGATATGCATAGAGCATCATCGTAAATTTCTTATTACAGACCATTTGTTGCAACCGAAACAATACAAGTATGTTAATGATCGTAAATATTACATTCACATAATTTTGAAACGTGTAATTGGAAAAAATTTAAAGGAAAATTATGACCTATAGAGAGATTTCGTTCGTGTTCATTCCCCTTATGTTTGTCAAGCTTCATATCGTAAAGAGGCTAGTAAATATGCATGAATTATTTCCGTCGCACCGCCGCCCAATTTGCGAAACTCGATACTTTTCCTAAGTCGAACAGTCTGAGCCAACGATTTTCATAACGAACACGAGTTCTTAGAATATTAAATAGACCGAGATATCTTTCTGCCTTACTTAACGAATATTAATCCCAGACATATGTGTTTCTCGGATTAACTGTGTAGCGTTTAGATGAATGCCCTGACTGTTATTGTTACTGTTGCTCAGAAAAACCAGGTCAATGTTTATTGCATCCAGTTCTACAATTACTCACCGGCTCGGCTAATAAACTTTCAACAATTGATATTGTAGCACCAATAAAGGAGTAAGTTTCTTCAAATGTACTGTTTTTCTATGGTATTTTCAGTGGCTTTATTCGTTTTCAACGTTATTAATAAAAAGTTACACGCTAGAAGGTTGATTTGATACTCGGTGGTCCGCATTCAATAAATTACGCATAGGTATATTATGATTTGTCGGTCTTTGCACACATACATGCATTATTAAAAATTAAGCTTGTTATCATGTTTCTTGCGTTTTATTTTACTGTATTCATTACACACACCACAGACATATTTCCGGAACAATCTATTGTTTTAACATAAACAAACATACTTATAATAGACAATTATTGTCTACTCTCAGGGTTTAGATAATAAATAAAGAATATCTTTAATACAATTAATATATTAGTCAGTTTGCAACCGCCATATTATAGTTTAATTATGATTAAGGTATTGGAAAGTGGAATGAAGATATGCAAATTAATTCAATTAAGTCAATCCCTTTATGAATTTCAATCATTGAAGCTTAAACAATTAGGTACATACACCGCGGACGCCTGTTTATAGCAACTTGTAATCGATGCGACGTACATACATATCCACTCATATCGATATACACATACATAGAAATACGGGTAAGGATAACGAAGGCAGTGAAATGACTGGGCATTAAGATACTAGCAACTAACAAATATCTTTGACGACGACGTCATCAGATGACGACATCAGTGTAGCACTAAGCGGTGCCTAGAAAATATAGGTTCCGAGTGCTGTTGCTCTTATTAATCCGCAGGCGTTATGTATAAAGCGTTCGAGCCGTAGCTACTAGGCATGACAAGCCGGTATGGGTATCTCGTCATTCTGACTCCAGGCTCCTGTTTTATGTACAGTTCTTAATTAGCTCAGGGATCAGCGAATTAATAAAATATGGCACTAATGTTTATTGAAATTGAGTACATTATTATTATGCTAGCGAATAATAACAAATAACGATGGATATAAATGAAACGCAATATTTCAATTGAGGTTGGCTCACGTTTTTCACTTCTTGTCTCATATATATTTTCATAACTACACCATGTAAACTACAGCATATATCATCACATCACACACATAGTCGACACCACATGTCTTGTCGAAGTGTCAACAACCATACCTGGAAAATTGTGGATCGTACATACATTTGTCTCCGTGCGGCAATTGATTCCTCATGCACCAAATCCATTGCAACTGTCAAATGTTTTAATATCATCATTTTAGGATTTATAGCATTAAAACCGACATTTCTTGTTGCTTTTATTCCTAGCGGTTCTACCCCAATGTCTCCATTTTTGTCTCCAGCCGGCAATCTGATTAATCCTGCTTAACTGAACCGGTACAATTATTTCATAAAGTACTGATGCACTGTAGAACTGTTTTGCTGAGAGTAAAATTGCAGGAGGATAAATAAAACTTTAACGAAAATATCTTGGATCTGTCTTCGGTAGACAGTAATTAATGTTCATTAGCAGAGGTCATCAGGTGAATCGCTTGATGATAAGAATGCTAAAAAAACAATTATTGAATTAACAAAATTACGAGGTAATTATTAAAAAAGGGATGGACATTAAAATACGTGTCAACTTACACACTGTATATATCTATCTATCTATATCAGCCCATATACGTCCCACTGCAGGGCACGGGCCTACTCTACAATCGAGAGAATCGATTGAGAGTGATTAGGCCATATAGTCTGTATATATACGAAATATTTAATACCATTGGAAGGCATGTCCCCTTTATGATCATCATCAGTTCTAAACCAAGTATTTCAATAGGGACCTATTAGAAATACACTATTTATCGACAAATAATTAAAAATTCGTAAAAAGAAACAATTTTATTGCTTCCGGTACTAGAATTGCGAAATAAATTACTTTAGGGAGGAAATTACTATGATAACAAAATAGTGGTTGATATCTGTAATAGACAAATGTATTTGGAGACTGTCCCGCCCTCACACCCGCCACTGCAACTCCTGTAAGCCAGGATCAACAGTGGCACGCATATTAATGACACTGAGCATTGAAGCTCAGCGCGTCTCCGGGAATGTCTAACTTGTCTTTAACCCGCAACGAAATCAATCAAAAAGTTAAATTAATAGGAGGAGTTGGAAATAAATTATAGACATTATAGACAAATGTATTTATGACGTAAGTACTTATGACGCACAGTAATTTTACGATGCAAACTTATGGCTGCCATACATGCTACGGTCCATCGGAAAGGTCCACCTGTGCAGATATGCCTGCCCAGGTATACCGAATTGTGTGTGGGAATAGACCTGTGCAGTTTTTTGAGCCTGTGCAGGCGACCGGCGCAGAATCGAAAATCAATTCTTTCGATTGACACCGTACGGCGCGGCGTACCTGTGCGTGTGTGCCTGTTGTGGTGCCTGTACTCCGGTCGCCTGCGCAGGTCGCGTCAGTTGTTTTCTAGCATGACCGATCGACGTCCCTTAAAACATTTACGATCCTTTATAATCTATGCTTATACCACAGGACATTAGTTTTCTCGTCCATTCGGAGATAGTTTTTAAAATCTTCTGGTTCAAATTTTGATTCATTCAATAAATTAACATGACTATATGTTTTTCTTTTCAATAACCAATGCTTATACCACTTTTTTCGATTCCTTTTCATTGTTTTTCCATCTTTTATCTTTAAAATTAAAGCAAGGCCTAGCAATGCCAGTGCGTCATCGTCCTCATTCGATGCCATCGCAAAAAGAACTGAAGACCGCTCCGGTACACCGTAACATTCCCATACACGGTACCAATGTTCGGTGTACCTGCGCAGGCATACCTGCACAGATGACCTCTCCGGTAGACCGTAGTGTGTATGGCTTACATTACACAAGTTTATTTTGTTTTATTCATTCAGGTTTCCATTCACCTACATTTTAAATTATCATATTATGGGAAAAATCAATCAACTGTTTAAAGACCACGTAATAAAATATTAAAATTAACCTGTATATTAAACGTTTCGTAATGATACACAAGTGACTAAACTACTGCTATACGTATCAATTAACGGTGTACACAGCATTAATATAACGTGTTTTGTAATTAAATACAACACAATGTAAACTCAATGGGACTGAAACTAATATTGACAAAAGAGCTGTCATATTTTATTATTACATTTTTTATTATAACACAAATATTACTGATATAAATAAAACTCACAATAATAAATCCAAATACGTAAATACTACAGATGATTATTTTTGACCGGGTCTCTCATATGTAAGAGGTCGCCTGGGAAGGTACCACCGCAATGTCTATTTCTCCCACAAAACAGCAGTGTAAATGCGCTGTTATGTTACGGCTTGAAGGACATTGCAGCCAGAGTAACTACTGGACACATTGAGACTTAAAATCTTATGTCTCAGGATGGCGAGCGCAGGGCAATTCCAAGCATTGCTTTGTGTTGTTTGGTTTTGCTACTGTCCATTAGCGGTCGTATCGTTTACCATCAGGCGGACGGCATGCTCGTCTCGTCATTCACCGCAATAAAAAAAAACCTTTTATAACAATCTAGTGCCAAAATTGCAGGAATGGTCAACATACAGTTTAAACCCAAAAGATTACGGGAGTCACTATATTTCCCACTATCGTGTGCGGTCGCCGCTGCCGCTATATGTTTGTCTATTATTTAAAAAAGAGGGTTATGGTTTGCATGAAACGTATAATTTATTTTGTTTTTATGTACGATATTAAAGTATTATGGGAGATGTAAGAAAAAAATGAACATGGTAATACAATTATACAACATATATGTGGTAAAGGGATCCTTATCGCTAAGGGCGATTTTTTTTTTTTTGAAATGAAATGAAATGAAAATATTTATTGAACCCATGAAATGTCATACATTATTTAGATTCAGTCACTTTTTTCCACTACCACCCGGTTCACAAGGCTGTTTTCGCCAGAGAAGAACGGGCAAGAAACTCTAGCGTTGCTCTTTTAAAACAAGTTTACTATACAGTATTTATACAGAGGTTGCAGCGTTAAATTCAGAGCAGTTCATAGATAATTTAGAATAGTAATGATGAATAGGGTAATTGGTCAAGTGATTTTGTACGGTTGAGTTAGGTAAGTAAAGTCGCCCAGAACGCGGAATCAGTACACTGTTTCACCAAAGCAATGAATAGAAAACAATGTCAAGGGTGTTATAATGACGAGTTATACGAAAATAGATGTACATGGAATAGAACGCAAAACCAATTCCTAATATAATCATTGACTAATTTCTACTTTCAAACACAATAAAGATAAGGGGCCCAGCGTAAGATTTCAAAAGGAGAAAGAAATATGCAGCATAGAAGGTGAAGATGCCAAAATTGTTATAAGTAATCTATGGTAATATGTATTATATTTTAATTTTGAACACGTAATACATAGTCGTGGCATAACCAGAAACCAGTAAAACTGACAAGTGCTAATGATAACACAAACTGATATAGTCAATTTTTACCGATTAAAATCAGTTACGACTTATACAATAGGGGCAAATGTCATCTTACCTACTATAATATAATAATTATAAATATATCGCACAAAATTGTCTTTAAAGAGTCTATTGACAATTTATTTTTTATTCTGTCACGGCACCGTGACTGCATTGTACTGGTGGTAAGTGCTAAGGGCATTAGACGGCAGTCTCAAACCATGCTGCCGGGCCACTGAGAAAAAATATTAAAAACATATAGGCAAAAATATTTTTTTTTATTGCATAAGTCCGGCAAACGAGCAAACAGCTCACCTGTAATAAGTGATTAACGCCGTCTTGAACATCCACGACACTTAGATTGAAGATACGTAGCCGACCTTTTGAAATGATGGCGGATGAGGCATGGATATTGCGGACTCTAGCAACCTCACTCATTGAAAAAAAGAAAACAGCAAAGCCATCGATTTTCAGTGAGACAATTGTACCAGCCCGGCCGAGTTATGATCCAAGAGAACTACAGAGCGGTTTTACCACTAAAAGACTCCAAAAAATAAAAGTATGGTATACAATTATCCAAATGATTTATATTATGTTTGTATATGTATCTATTATGTTTCTAAAATTGAATATACACAGCGTATGAGGTAATAGGCGTAAAAGGTAACAGATAGATAATGTAGTGAAATAAAATAAAGCCATGAATACTTAATTATTTAACCCTTCTTAATACGCCGTATAAGTTATCAATTTTATAATATGCGTGTATTTAACTTGTGTCGTTATTTATTTATTTAACCATAAATGCACACTAAGGAAATTGTAATAATTCAACACTATAGAATACAAGTTCATGGAAAGTACAAAGTTTTATAAATTAGAGAAGTGTGGACTAAGATGTACATGTAAGAATACATAACCACAATCGATATTTTTAAAAATCCTTTAAAAATACGATGCTATTTACGAGTTGCGCTACATGCGATAAACATATCCATACTTACCTAAATATTTAGGACTAATTGCAACCCACGGTTTTACCCGCGTAGTTCGTAGCGTGATGTTACATAGCTTATAGTAGTACAGCTGGGACCGGGGGAAAAAATAGCATATTTAGGTATTTTAGAATATTAAAGATAATTTTATTTCTCTCTTTTTGATTACAAAAAAGTCGTTTTTTTTTAAAGTACAGAAAATATTGGATCAGTGAGACAGTTTGTACAGTAGTTTTATTACTTACTTATCTAATATCATCGTTCTATTTTATAACGAAGATTAACCCTGCCCTTATTGGTTAGATATATTTATGTTTTCGTATAATTAAGTTTTATTAAAATAATTAAAATTTCTCTATCCTTAGCTACACAAAAACAATTGACTGTATCAATATTCCCTATATGAGTAATGAAAAAATGTAAACAAAGGTAATGTGTTATTTTAATCTAATTTATGATAAAAATATCATGAAATATTAAGGTTACCTACGTCTGACCTACAACATTCAAGAGTGGGAGATATCAAAGCGATACAAGGACATTGAAGGTTATCCCGTTCCATAGATTCCCTCATAAAGATAAACCGGAAAAATATTTATTTACAAACGTTTCTGCTTTTGTTGGGTTAACATTAATTCAAACGAAAACGTATATAAATTACGGCAAATAAAATACAAACTACATTAAGTTAAAACTTTACATTATGAACGTGAATAAGATAATACTATCGGTTTTTGTATTTACAATCGTCATAGACGGCAGCAAAACAATCCGAAGAAACGATGACAGTGAAATGACTAAATTAACAAACATGGTTAGATCGATAAGCTCTGACAATTTAATCGAGAACGCGTTACAGTTTAAACCCTCTGACTACCTGAAGTACTTTTCGGGATTGAAGAACGAAGATCTATACTTAAACGCATCGCAACTGATAAGAAAATATGGTTACCCAGTGGAAACGCATTACGTCACGACCTCCGATGGATACATATTAACATTATTTAGGATTCCATGTGGCGGCCCGCCGGCGTTTTTATTCCATGGCCTGATATTGAGTGCAGATGACTTTTTGATAGCGGGGCCGGATAGTGCACTAGCTTATCAGCTAGCTAAGGATGGCTACGACGTATGGTTGGGAAACGCTCGTGGCACCAAATATTCAAGATCGCATCAAAGCCTTAACCCCGATAAAGACCCCAAATATTGGGACTTTAGCTACAGTGAAATTGGAGAAATAGATCTTCCAACGATGTTGGACTATGTGCTGCAAGTCACTGGATATCCAAAATTAATCTACATCGGTCATTCACAAGGTACAGCTACATTTCTTGTAATGTGCTCTGAAAAACCAGAATACAACGATAAAGTTTCCATAGTGTTGGCTTTGAGCATTGTAGCATATATATCTAATTTGAAAAGCCCTGTGTTTAGAGCTCTTGCTTATTTCGATGACGAAGAATACTTTTTGTATAAATATTTGGGTTTTCCAAACGAAATATTACCAAATAACCAATTAACTCGAACACTTGCAGCTGTCGTGTGTGGTCAAGCGGGACTTGCAACAATAATTTGCTCCAATATCTGTTTTCTCTTTTTTGGATTCGATTATGCTCAGTTAAATATAACGAACCAACCAAACATCGCGCAACATGCACCAGCCGGTGGATCTACTAAGCAGCTTATTCACTATTTTCAAGAAGTAAATTCAGGCAACTTTCAAAAATTTGATTACGGTGAAGCAAAGAATCTTGAAATATACAGTAACAAAACTGCGCCTTTCTATTCCCTTGAGAGGGTAACGGCGCCTATTTTTATATTCTATAGCGATAATGACTGGCTAGTAGATGTCAAAGATGCGCGTAAAACACGGAGCCAATTACCTAATGTTATTGAATTTTATAGAATCCCATATGCAAAATTCAATCATCTAGATTATCTCTGGGGTTTAGATACCAAAACACTAGTATATTACAAAATTAGAGACGTACTGAGACAACGAAATCTTACCAGCACTTCCACTGTTTGCAGATAAAATACATAAAAAATTAAGCATTTAAAGAAAATACATTTTGCGATAATAAAGACTTTTTATATCAGTCTATTGAAATAACGGTTTACTAGGATTTTATTGTGTGTAAAGTCCACCAACCCTAACTACGCCAGCGCGCTGGATTATGGCCTAACCTCTTAGGAGACCCAACCCAAGCCTTGCAGTGGGACGAAAACGGCCAGAATTAATTATTCTTATTTTATAAACATATCAATTGATTACTGAATTTCCTATGGCAGAACAACTAAATCATTTCATACTATCCTCTACTATACAACTTATAATACTAAGATTTTTTAAATATCATAATGGCGAATGTTAAAATAGTGTTAAACTTGAAATAAAAGTAATATTTACAATTTTACTGGTTTATTTTAGCAGAGTCCGGTTGCAATTGTATTTGTTTGTGTGCCCCTCCATAATCATTAATTAACTAAGTTTCAATTAAATCTGACAAGAAACATGTAACTTTTCACGCAATTTTTGGAACTTCTTTCTTAAGAATTTAAATTAATATTGTCAAAATACCTAAGTTTTTTATACTGGCCCGACAAAGTGAATACCAACACGTAAAATATCGTTATCTTTGCCGGCTTGCTCGAAAATGCACTGGCGACACACTTTCGCATCGCAACCCAGTATTCCATCAACAATATTATGTTTGTTATTTTGGAAAACGAGTATTCTACCATTTGCTAAAAATCCCAAAAGTTGACTTACGGCAAAAGGCTAACAAGACAGAAACAGAGGATAATATAGGTAAAAGATAATAAGCTACTAATATGAGTTATTTAATACACAATATAGAAAATAACACAATCATCACAACATCCATTACTTACCTTTATCAATTATGATTACTTAACTGATCATAATATTGTTCTGATTATGTTGTCCCCAATTGTAATATTATAAGGTTACTTTAATACTAGGCAAAGCCTACTCGTGTGACATTGTGGGCTGAAAGCTTAGATATTTGTATTTACACAAATAGGTATACATATGCTCACAGAGACGTTCTATCAGTGCCATTCAAAGTTCATCGTGCTTATTTTCATCACAACACGTAAAAGAAAGAAGCACAATTTATAGTCAAGGTAACCTTTAAAGTTTTTCAAATCAAAAATCTCACACAAAGTGAAACACCTGATCAAAGAATTGAACCCAAAATTTTACGGTTCATAGACAAGAACTAAAACACACACTTAAGACAGTATAGTTACACAGTCGAGTCGCATGAAGAGAGGATGATTCAATTTGCCCCTGGATAATCTTGTTGATATTAAAAGAAAAAATTGCGTGATTCTATTGTCCTGAGCGATCAAGGTTTTTTGTAAAGTAGGTAAGCGTCAAACATTTCCGTGCTAATTGCAATAAATAAAGTACAATTATAGTGACATTTACCTTGATCATTAAAGTGAAGTTAAATTCTCTAATTACAATTTACTAGTTTGATATGAATGTTATCTTAGTCTATGTCGTCATCCATTTTTTAATCAAATACATGTAATGGTAAAGATTCTAGTAGACAGTGCACTATCAGGGTAATGAGTTTCGATGAACCAACTTCTCTCGTCGGAGAACAGTGTCCTCTTTATCAAACATCACTAGTTAACTAGCTACATGTTAGGAACTTTTGGACATGTTCGTGTTAATTAATTTTGCAAGATTGTGTAAGCTTGCATTTTTAGGCGCCATCCAAACAATGAGGAGGCTAATCATCTTTTTATTATTTTTTGTCGTTTTTAATGATTAGGAAAGCACACGCGAAAAATTGCAAGTCAGTTGTAGTAATATAGACTGATGGTGAATATTTCGACTGAAAAGCACTTGACCACATTATGCAACAAGTCATTATAAAGAAAAATGAAAAGAATGCAACTATAACGTACCCACTCTATAATCTATAGTCTATACATATAATACATTTGTAACCGATCGATGTCTGTACATGCACAGTACATGGAAGATTTATGAGAAAAACTAATATGGTTGGTCCATATTAACGTAATAGAACCGAAAACAATGATTTTTAGAAATTTTGTCTGTTTGTTTGTCTGTGCGGTAGTGCGCGATGAACTCAGAAACAGCTTAACGGATTTCGATTAAATTTTGTATGAAGGTAGCTGACATCCCGAATGAACACTTAGGCTACCTACTTTTTATCCCGATAAATGTAGTGTTCCCGTAAGATGAGAAAGGAATTCCGATATATTTGCTACTTTTTTATACTCAAAGGGATGTAATGGTACTGGATTACATGCCTTGAGTGAGAATGATACGGGACGGTTGGGACGGGATGGATAATTCCAAATAAAGTTAATCACGCAGACGAAGTTTGCTGGCAGAAGCTAGTAAGTAAAATAAATAGAGTCAACGAAAACTCTCCAACTTTGCTCGGTGGCACAGTTGTACTACGATATGATTGCAAAGCTACGGTCTCGGGTTCGAATCCCGGGTCGGGCAAAGTGATATTGGATTTTTCTATTAATTATCAAATTATCAGCACGGAGTCAGGAATTTGTGCCCGATATGGCGATAGTCTCGCCCCCTATCACATCGTGGGACGGAACACAAGGCGAAACGTCGTTGTAGGACCCTATTCCTTCTGGGAAAAAGGCGTGAATTTATGTACGTATGTATGTATGTACCTAAGTATTTATACGTAATGTCTTTGAACTGACAAGTGAATAGCTCGTTCTTGGCTAGCCTAACGCGGGAGAATATAGGACCTACCTATAGAAAAGTTAATTCATAAATAATAAATTCACCCAACAGTCACATACATAATCCTGACCCCACACTAAGATCGAGCCTTGTGTCGTGAGTATCAGAAACTGCGAGAGACTTTTCGGTCTCACAAACACACAAACATTTGATTCGGTGTGGGGATCGAACCCGCGACCTCTCGTTTCATAGACGGCGTCTAACCAACAGCGCCACAGAGTCAGTCGACCAAATCATTGTATATTAATTTGTTGCGCCAAATTAACAGGTATAGGTAGGTATGTATGTAAGTTTAGAATGTGAACTAATAATTATTTTATTATAGACCAAGAGCCGAGTTCGCCAGACCTTTTTATAAAAGCTGAAAGTTTGTCTGCGCATGCCTCTAGCATAAGCATCACACGATCTACAGCTATGAAGTTTAGATCGTGGTAGCTTTAGAAGTTATCAGCTTCAATATAAATAATAAATAAATAAATAAACCCAATAGTCATATACATAGTCCTGACCCCACACTAAGATGAAGTCTTGTGACTTAGGTATCAGTAACTACGTGAGACTTTTCGGTCTCACAAACACCCAAACCCGAAACAAATAAATGTCGATCACATAAATATTTGTTTCGGTGGCCTATTACTTAGGTACGGGTATCTAACCCGCGGCCTCTCGCTTCACAGGCGGCGTCTAACCAACGGCGCCACGGAGGCTGTCAAATATGTCGTCACAAGTTGAAAGAACCATCCGTGCCTTCTACAATAACAAAACTTCGTTTCCTATCTCTAAGCCTTTAAAACTAATAAAAAGTAGAAATAATAATGTCATTTATAATTTAACAATTTGTATCAAGTAGAATCAGCTTATGTTTAATTACCAATTTATATACTTTAATGCAAAATTAAAAAGGATGAATTGTAGTGATACAAGATTTACTAAACATTAATCCATAACACATCCATCCACAGTAAACAGTCTCATAATGTCACAATTGCTTACTTCTGTTTTCCACTGGAGGAATGTAAATCACATTTACTTAATCAAACATGAATTTGAACGCGAGACACTTGTGTCAAAGCTGCCAATGCCAATAATTTAAAAAAAATAGCGTGACTGGAAACGTCAAGTGAAGCGGCCATAGAGTTCATATTAGGTTATCGTTATTGATAAATTTAAGTATGTTTGCGCAAATAAAAACATATTCATTAATTATTTGTGAAGAGCGTCAGTAATAATGCACGACAAAATGTTAAAGACGCTAGTTAAAACTGGTATTTGCGCAGCGACACGAAATTATATAACAATTTCATCACAATTTTTTGGAAGATTCATAAAGCCTGTGCACGGTAAACTCCGCTTTAAGGTAAGGCAATAACTTGGGACGATCAAGTCGTTTTTTATTTGTATATCGTGGCATTGTTATTGGCTCTAAAGTGTCGTAATTTAAACCATGCTTTCGAAAGTTTAGGTTAAAATTTGTTCATTAATATAAGCAAGTTCATTCATACAAACAATTCCCAATGTAAGTACCCTAATGGTTTAATGAAGTAAAAGTTATTTTTAAATGTTTAGAACAAAACGCACGTTTAAATACGAAATAATAATGTAGCAATTGTGTGATAAAGTTTTATAATCAACTTTTGTTTTTGATTGCGTTGCCCGCTTATCAATGTAAGGTCAGCGATTCTATATTATATTATTGAACGTTTGGCATTGGATAGTTCAGTCTATATTTTTGCACAAGCGACTTTGGAAGGAAACTAGCTGAAAATAATATTTAATTTTTAGCCAATAAATTTAGTGCGGAACCTGAGTACCACACCAACCATGAGTAGCCAACTGTTGACTGGAAACCTTTGGGACACCGATCCTGAATTATTTGAGATTATTAAAAAAGAGAAAGCCCGGCAACAAGCGGGCCTGGAGATGATTGCTTCAGAAAACTTCACATCTGTGCCTGTGTTACAATGTCTGAGCACATGCCTCCATAACAAGTATTCTGAGGGCATGCCGAACCAGAGGTGAGTTGAATAACTTTTTTCTACATTTATTGAACCTTCAGATCAACATATTTACAACATATCATCAATTAAATGACATTTCTTTTAAAATGTAACAATGTTCTCTGCTGGGAAGCTTGTTAGCTTCAAATGAACAATCATTGTGCAACCACTCCACTGCACACACTCCAGTACTAACAATTTATTAATGTATTGCAGATACTATGGAGGCAATGAATATATTGATGAAATAGAACTGCTGGCACAGAAAAGATCATTGGAAGCATACAGATTAAATCCTGAAGAGTGGGGTGTTAATGTCCAACCATATTCAGGTATAATTTTCATTAAGCATTGTTTTAGTTAACAGGGAACTTCTGCACTGAAGGAATAACTCGAGAGGAAAAGAAGCCTCGATGGCATCTAAATTGTTTATAATAGATCAGCAATTTGCCTTGAGTTAACATCTGACAATTTGTTATGTGCTGACCCTATTTGTTAACAGCTTAAACTTCCAGCTGTCTCAATGTCGAACCAATTGTATTTAATTGAGTTTTTTATATACTTCACTCATTGTCAGATAATAAACTCGCATCACATTTTATTACCTTCCAACACTTTATATTTCTATAATAAAAATCATATGCATGATACTATAGTTTAAGAATCTGTAAAAGACTCAGAAATCCCTATTAATCTCCATATTTCCCAATGCCTAGTAAAACATACTATTATAATATGGCGTAACTGACTATCAATATTTATTAAAATGACTAGACAACCCTCTTATATACTCCATTTTAAACTGCAATGAATATTATTATTATTTAAAGGTTCACCTGCAAACTTTGCCGTATACACTGGCATAGTTGAACCTCATGGCAGGATCATGGGTTTGGACTTGCCCGATGGTGGGCACTTGACCCACGGTTTCTTCACAGCTACAAAGAAGATTTCTGCCACATCAATATTCTTTGAAAGCATGCCGTATAAAGTAAGTAATCTTTTGCCATTCCCATACTGGTTTTATTACCCTGCTTCCCATACAAAAGTGTAATATTTTTGAAGTATTAAATATTTCTTTGGCATACTGTGTACACTAAATTAATTTACATGGCATATGAAAGTTACTGCCCAGTCGGACTTGCAAATTATGGTTCATTCCTTAATTTTTTTTGTCTAAAATCATCTTTATGCCAATACTGCATGTGGCAATGTTTCGTCATAGTATATTTCCAATTCAATTTACTATCACCCAAACACTGATTACGTGATATTTGACATAGATTATCTGCAACCGCGTGCTTATCGTCAATGCATTTTGAACCTTACCATTTTGACTTAAGGTTTATATAGCAATATTGATTTTTGAAATATGCAGCACCACTGTGATGTAATGACAGTTTACCGGTTTAAGAATAAACTTTAAGATTTTATTTGAAATATTTATTTCTTGAAATTATTAAACTAGCAGGCCCCATTTGATAAGTATTAGACTGTGGACAAGTAGGCTGGATTTGGTTACCACCGTGATACAAAGATAGAAGGGTAAGAACGCAAACTTCTACATTTTATATGAGTTTACGTTCATACCCCTAAGAACTACTATTATGGTGATATCCATGATACAATCTTTAGTATCTTACAGTGAGGACAACAATATGTGTGTGATTGGGTGTATTTATGTATCTAAACGCGGATTCCTTGATTTATCATAAATTGAAAACTGTAGATTTGATACAGCTAGAAATCGAACCTAAAAAAAATATAGTATACACTATACACCCTAAATAGATACAATGAATAAAGACATTCAAACTATCGTTATAATATCCACTGCTAGACCAATATGGCAATCAGCTTTATTTTATTTACATAAGTACATTAAATGAACATTCATTAGGAAACGTTTATATAAATAACTTTATATCGAATAGAATGTTGATGTAACCGAGCGCGCTGTTGACCTAACAAGTGTAAATATTTCACTCATAACTAATAATAATCTTTCCAGAGAAAGGAAAATCTGACATAATTTATGGCCCCTTCTTTAACCTCCTCACTAATAATGAATATAGTCGACCATCACGTTTAATATACATAAAAAAAAAAATTCCTTACTATTCATAAATTCTATGTATCTATATATCTATTGAATTATATAATACCTATTTATCTATTGAATGATATAAGGGATAAAAGTACAAAATAGTTTATTTTTTAGTTCTTTAGAAAACTACAAAAAATAAAAATGTCTTCTACAGCAATAAAACATTCCTATGTAGCAAACTCATTTATTTGGAACAATAATTTAATTTCTCATAATGGGCGTCGTTTGTGCGGCCTCAAACGTAATTTACGACTCGAATTGCTTTTATATGAAATGCAATTCGAAATGTTTGTAATTAGCGCAACGACGGTATTATTCTTCGCTATGGCTATTGTTTTCGTATTGTTGTGGTTAGTGAGAAGTGTTATGCCAATCAATTTCCTTTGTGTTATACGAGCAATAACCATTTCCAAAACCGTCAATTATAATTAATCTATTCCTCAACTGAACCTTTTGAACTTTTTGTAATAAGAAATGCAAGATCAAATTGAATGTGAGAAATTAAGTCCCTACACTTTATTATGTAAGGCTCTTTGTTTTCTATATCTATATCAGCCCATATACGTCCCACTGCAGGGCACGGGCCTACTCTACAATCGAGAGAATCGATTGAGAGTGGTTAGGCCATATAGTCCACCACGCTGGCCTAGTGCGGGTTGGCGGACTTACATACCATAGAAATTCTTTAAAATCGCTATGGTATGCAGGTTTCCTCACGATGTTTTCCTTCACCGTTAAAGTGCGTGGTGATTGACTATCAATACACACATAACTCCGAAAAGTCAGAGGTGTGCCCTGGGATTTGAACCCGCGACCACCGTGAACATGTAGACAGCCGCGTCTGGTCCGTTTACCAACAGGCCACCACACACTTGTCTTTGTTTTATTCGCTTAAAATCGCCCTTATGTTGTATCGCACCTGTTAATCATATCTGATTGTTTTCTTTAGGTGGACCCCAAAACAGGCCTGATAGACTACGACAAATTGGCTGAAACTGCGAAACTCTTCAAACCTCGTCTAATCATTGCGGGCATGAGCTGTTACTCGCGATGTCTGGACTACAAGAGGTTCCGTGAAATCGCCGATGCGAATGGAGCTTACCTTATGGCTGATATGGCTCACATTTCTGGACTTGTTGCTGCAGGTACACCTCCATATATGTGTTTATTTTAAAATATATTATATGTAAGTATTGTCATGGCGAATCAAATTTAACATTTAAACATCCTTAATATACGTAGTAATTTATGTAGCTTGAACAATAATTTTTCATAAAAATATTTGATGTAACTTTCAAGTATTACTAAATCATCGTATTATTCTGTTATTACATTAAACATAATACGTACATATCGCATAACAAATATGTTTACTATTGGGTATCAATCTTGTAAGCAAAACAAGATAAATGACGATTTAGGTCAAGAATCCACAAACGTAACATGTTATTTGTTACACCCCTTTACATCATTTTAAATTGTTATGAATATAAATGCGTAATAATTTACTTTTATAATAGTATTGAATAATAACGAATTTAAAAACATATCCTATATGCAGTATACGCAACCATTTTATCTCTTCATTTGTTAAGAATTTACGCGTATAAATGAGACATAACTAGTAAATCAGAGAACTCACATAAACAAGTCGCTGATTTGGTGAAATAAATCGATTTCAAGTTGACAATAAATTTTAATTACACCTAAAGATCATGTTGTTGATCAATAACATTATGTGGCCTGTCTCACCACTGAAAAATAACAATTAACTTGCAGGTGTGATCCCAAGTCCGTTCGAGTACTGCGACATTGTAACAACAACAACACATAAGACCTTACGCGGGCCGCGAGCCGGGATCATATTCTTCCGGAAGGGCGTGCGCTCCGTCAAGGCCAACGGAACCAAGGTGTTATACGACCTGGAGGGCAAGATCAACCAGGCCGTGTTCCCTGGCCTCCAGGGAGGACCTCACAACCACGCCATAGCGGCTATAGCCACCGCCATGAAACAAGCCACCTCACCTGAGTTCGTTGAATACCAGAAACAAGTATGTATCTCTTTTCGTTCGTATATGGTAAAACAACAAACGATGATAGGAATTTATTGCCACCGCCCATGAACATTAAAACAGTTAGGTCGTAGGTACGATGCAAGTCACTTGAAGTGTCTCAAAATAGATAGAGAAAGGAAAGGAAAGAGAACGGGAGGAGTATTGGGCTTCTAACAATTTCACTAACCGAACGAGAAACGATTGCAAGGCCGTCGCTTCTCGTCGGTTTTCTAAAAGACATCGGTCTTCGGTCGAAACGGCCCATTCCTATGTAGTGCAAGGTTAAGATCAGTGCCTTTACAATTTTTTTACTGATAACCTAATAATGCCGATAAGCATTTGTTAAAGTTACGGCTGCGCATGATCTGTATGCACGTTATTTATTATCTATTATACATTGATTTCAACAGTATCAACAACTAGTAACAGTAATCACTACTCTTATTAAAAATATTGAAGTCGTTAAGAAGGTAATGTGCGGTAAATATGCAAATGATACCTACCACTAAGGGCACAATATCTCGAACGTAATATTGAGTTTTAGTGAAATTACCAATTTATTACGAAATTATAATTTATAAGACATTAAAGTATTATAGGAACATAAATTTGCCTTTGAACTCATTCTAACATGCTCAAGGCTACTTGTTATCCATAAGGCCAACATAATATTCTTAAATACCCCGTGATAACGCATATAGAATTATAAACATGTATACAAATTATATAAACAATGTTGTTTCTATAGTGTTATCGGTGATTTAGTTACCTAAACATGAGTTAAATTTAAAATAATGAGTGTATCTGTTGGATAGTTAATGAGCATGAAATATAATTGCGCGAGACAAATATACTTAACTACGCCATAGTGTTGGTAAATACATGTGTTCCATATGATTTACAACAACGCCACCATGTCGGTCCGAGTACAAGATCAGAGCACGAAGGCTATTCCACTACAGAGAGGCGTGAGACAGGGAGATGTCATATCTCCGAAACTGTTCACTGCCGCGCTGGAAAACGCCTTCAAGCTCTTGCAGTGGAAAGGATTCGGCATCAACATCAACGGCGAGTATATCACTCACCTTCGATTTGCCGACGATATTGTAGTCTTGGCAGAATCGCTGGAGAACCTTAGCACTATGCTCGAAGACCTCAATCGAGTCTCCCAACAGGTGGGTCTTAAAATGAACATGGACAAAACGAAGATCATGTCGAATGTCCATGTAGTGCCCACCCCCATTGGAGTTGGGGGCTCGACTCTTGAAGTTGTAGACGAATATGTCTATTTAGGACAAGTGGTCCGGTTAGGCAGGTCCAACTTCGAGAGAGAGGTCAATCGGCGAATCCAACTCGGTTGGGCAGCGTTCGGGAAACTACGTGACGTCTTCTTGTCCAAAATACCTCAGTGCCTCAAATCGAAAGTCTTCGATAGTTGTGTGTTGCCAGTGATGACATACGGCACCGAGACGTGGCCTCTCACTATGGGCCTTGTTAGGCGGCTCAAAGTCACTCAACGAGCTATGGAGAGGGCTATGCTCGGGGTTTCCCTACGAGATCGAATTAGAAATGAGGAGATCCGTAGGAGAACTAAAGTAACCGACATAGCCCAGCGGATTAGTAAGTTGAAGTGGCAATGGGCGGGGCACATAGCGCGGAGAACTGATGGCCGATGGGGCCAAAAAGTTCTCGAATGGAGGCCACGTAGCGGAAAGCGCAGCGTAGGACGTCCACCCACAAGATGGTCAGACGACCTGGTAAAGGTGGCGGGACGTCGCTGGATGCAGGCTGCCTCCAACAGGTCACTGTGGAAATCTTTGGGAGAGGCCTATGTTCAGCAGTGGACGTCCTTTGGCTGATGGATGGATGGATGGATGGATATGATTGACTATAGATAAGGATATTTTACACTATTTTAATGTAATATAAATATTTCGGTGCATTCAAACAAGAACATATAGTTGAAATTGCTTTTCGACTGAGGCCAAAATTATTATTGGCACTTTGGGGACATGAAAATACACTGCATTAAATTTTTATCATTTGATATAATTTTCAAACCAAATCTCCATACCTAGAACATGATGCAATTATAATAAATAAATAGACCCAAAACTAAGATCGAGTCTTGTGTCGTGGGTATCAGAAACTGCGAGAAACTTTTCGGTCTCACAAACACCCAGACCCGAAACAAATACATGTGGATCACAGTCACACAAACATTTGTTTTGGTGCGAGGATCGAACCCGCGACCTCTCGTTTCACAGCCGCCGTCTAACCAACTCTCCACGGAGATTCTCGAACACATAATCATCAATAACATATCAGTGTCACATAAATAATAGTGTTTTTTTTTTATACACCCAACAGTCACATACATAGTCCTGACCCCACACTAAGATCGAGTCTGGTGTCGTGGGTATCAGGAACTAAGAGAGGCTTTTCGGTCTCACGAAAGTCTCTTCGGTGTCTCGGTGCGGGGAAGGAACCCGCGGCCTCTGGTTTAGTTAGTTAACAACTGTGTTTGTTATACAGGTGATAAAGAACGCGCAGCGGCTGTGCGCGGGGCTGTCGGCGCGCGGGTACGCGGTGGCGACGGGCGGCACGGACGTGCACCTGGTGCTGGTGGACGTGCGCGGCGCCGGCCTCACGGGCGCGCCGGCCGAGCGCGTGCTGGAGCTGTGCAGCATCGCCTGCAACAAGAACACCGTGCCCGGGGACAAGAGCGCGCTGCTGCCCAGCGGGATTAGACTCGGTACACATTTTTTTAACACGCTTTTATTAGCTTCGCCTGTATCTATGTATATACGTATGTATGTAATGGAATCTTAAAAATCCATTTTCGAGCACTTCAAAATGTGCAATTGACCTAAAATTTTGCATATTTATCCATATATATACTTGGCACATACAGCCAAGTTTTTATACATACTAAAAAACTTGTTTGATAGGAAGTACAAACCAACATTAATGTTATAATAAATGTTTTTAATTTCTGATAATACCCAATTAAATTATGTTATAAATATCTTGTTATCAGGTACTCCCGCACTCACAACTCGAGGACTGAAAGAAGATGATATGGACAAAGTAGTAAATTACATTGACAGAGCTCTAAAAATTGCCCAAGAAGTCACAAAAGAATCGGGCCCGAAACTGGCAGACTTCAACAAAACAATTGAATCAAGCTCGAAGTTCCAAGCCAAGATCGCAGAATTGAAGGAAGAAATAGAGAACTACAGTAGATCATTCCCCTTGCCCGGTTTCGAGAAATACTAGTTCTAAGAACTAAAACAATTTTATAGCTTTTAATACAATGCATTTCTATTTTTATATTGTTGCATCTATCAAGTTATAGCTATGTCTCGAAATAATCAAGACTTGTCTTTATTTTGATAATTAGTATTTACGAATTAAATGTAAGAATCTCTTGTTAAAAATAAACCATTTTATAAAAGGAAGCTGTATTAATGTTATCTCTATTTTCTATAGTTTTTAAATTCGATGAAGTTTACTACCTGCCTATCGTAAACTTTTTCGGAAAGATTTTCATGTTTATTTTTCAATGGATGTAAATAAATAATACGCTATTCCAAATAATAGTATATAATTTATCTATTTGATTATGCAGAATAGGTTTAAGGAATACAGTGTTGTATGAGAGATTGATCGCACAGTATCCGCTTAAAAACGATAAGTTTATACATGACCTGCTAAAAGTTGCAAAAATACGTATTTTATTTACAAAGAATAAATTATATCTAAAAAATTTAAATAAAGGGGAAATTGAAATGGTTCTATTACATAAATAATTTGTATTGTACATAATATAGCTCCTTCACACTATGCCGGCGGCCCGGCCGGCGGGTATGCCGCAAACCAACCAGGCGGCATTGCCGGCGGGTAAACATAGTATTAATCTACTCTTTGGGGTAAACCAAGCCGTCGGTAATTCCAAACCTAGGGTACTTTTCTATGAAGTGATCCAGGCTTTAGACATGCTTTAGACAGACGTGTCGTCACATGGACATTTGTGAACAATACTTAAATTAAAGCGGAGGAGAAAGGCTCTATGTGAGGTGCGAACCGGCGTTAGGTAAAAGTTCCGTGTGAAGCGTTTCCACAGTCTGCGGATGTCTTCGAGGTTGGGAAGCAGCGACCTAGTTCTCTGGGCCTGTTCAGCGCTCTCATAGCGTGACTGGAAAGTATTCAGGCTGTTTTTCCAAGCGTGTCTTTTTAAATATGATATCGGAAAGTGAGCGTTAATCGGGGCCCAATGGGGAGCGGTTGTTCGCCGCTTCATCGGGCATTTCGTTGCCAGCATGCCTACGTGACTTTTGACCCAATACACCCCAATGTTACAAGCCGCCTTGAAGTGCCGGTGGATTGCGTCGGAAGCCGGCGGCAGATTATTCGCAACTTGAACGCACCTAAAATCTCCTTTTTCTTTTGTTTTCCTAATTTGCAATGGCTGTTTTGACGGCTTCATTGTCCATTCTAAATAATTAGATATACAACGTACAATTACTAGCATTCCACTAGGGGATCACAACAGAAAAATGCTCTGCGGAATTGTGACAGGTTTTGCGGCAAATGCCGCCGGTCTATTATTGCGGCCGGCATGATATACCCGCGCGGCAAAAAACCGCCGACATAGTGTGCATGAACCTTTATGTATCAACACAGATTACTTAGATCACTTGTATCAACTACTTTGACAAAAAGAGGGACACCATACTTTATTTCTGTTTCAGTTAATCTTACACAGATACACTATCTTCCATCTCGCCACGCTCTGGTTTTCTGCATGCCTGGTAGGTACAGGTGCCGTGCACAGATTTTGTTCACAATGTCCGCTTCAGTATTAAAAACCACAGTAATTTGAAATATTTACATAAATTAGCGAATAACTAATCGTACCAACTAAGCAGAGATAACTTCGAATAAATTCCATCAAGCTATGTTAGAGCAAAGAGGTGCTACTGCACAGTGAGTAACCTCATGTCGGTGTAAGACAGGCTGGTTGGTTTTGAATGGTGATTCAAAATGACATGCGAGTCTTCGAATGTGTGAAAAATATTTGAGTAGTCAGTCGTTATTGTAAACACGAGAGTACATGTTATAAAATATAAATATTTTTCACATTTACATTTTGCTAAGTTCTTACTGTGTAGTGATTAAAGTTTTACCTTATGTACTTCTAACAATTTACATTAAAATGCTATTGTTTAACACTGCTGAGTATTCATTTCATGGTCTATGAAGAGACCGAATGTTAGTATGATCTAACAGATCTAACAGGTTATGGGCCTTCACGAGGTAAATAGCAGAGCGATAAATCACTCGGAGAAAATGAGCAGCAAAAGTGAAAATAACATGAGTTTGACATCATTTGAAAAACTAGATGGTGCAACTAACTATAATTCATGGAAGTTTATGATGGAATTGTACCTATTGCATGACGACTTATGGGAGTATACATTCACAACCCCTGAAGATGCAATCAGCACGAAAAGGGACCAAAAAGCAAGAGCGAGGATCTGCTTAATGGTCAAACCTGAATGCCTAGTGCATGTTCGTCAAGCAAAAACAGCTAAAGAGGCTTGGAATGCACTACAGAAGGCATATGAGGATAAGGGGCTGAATAATCGCTGTAGATTGTTATCTAAGCTGGTGAGTCTGAAACTAGAGCAGTTTTCGACCATAAGGGATTACATTGCAGCATTGATGACGACGGCACAAATGATTTCGGATCTCGGAAAGGAAATCGACGATGAACTATTGGCCGCTTTGATGTTGCAAGGCTTGACAGAGAATTTTCAAGCAATGAGATTGGCAATTGAAAATTCAAACATTGAATTGACAACTGATTACATAAAAACAAAACTATACCAAATGGAAGCGACACACATTGCTGTAAATGCTGACAGTCAAGCACTTTTATCAAAGAAAAGAATTCCTAATCCGCAACAAAAGCAAAGAAAGCTGAAATGTTTCATTTGTAATGGACCACACAAGGCGAACGTCTGTCCAGAAAAAAGAAACAAGAAAATAAATGATGCATCCTTGGCTTTGGCGATGGCGACTTCAACATCGGAAGATTTTTGGATTGTGGATTCCGGAGCTTCTAATCATATGACTTCAAAGCGTGAATGGTTGCATGATTTGAAGAAGTATGAAAGAGAAGTGACTGTGGCATGTGCAAATGGAGAGCGGTTGCAAGGTGTCGGAAGTGGTAGAGTGGTAAGTGGAAAACCTAATGTTACGATTGATGCTATGTATGTACCTGGGTTAGCATCGAACCTTCTTAGTGTGAGTGCTATCACAAGGAGAGGAATGAACGTTTTGTTTTTCAAAGGAGGTTTTAATGTAATACGGAGTAATAAGTGCAAATTATCCGGCGAACCTTTACTTACAGGTGTAGAGGAAAATGGTGTGTACAAATTGAAACAAAGCTTAAAGCACACAGCACTGGCGACTGCTACCATCAGTGAGATGGAGTTATGGCATCGAAGGATGGGTCATCTTGGCGTACGTAACCTCAAACTATTACGTGATCGTATGGCCAAGGGGGTAAGTTTTTCTAACAATTTTCCAACACTAGAGTGTGTAGGTTGTTTGAAAGGAAAACAAACCAGGCAGCCATTTAATAAAAGCAGCACAGCTACGAGAGCTACTGAAGTACTTGAGCTGGTTCATACGGACGTTTGCGGGCCGATGAGTGTAAATTCAATTAGTGGATTTAAATACTTCTTGACATTTATAGATGATTTTACGCGAAAAACCTTTGTTTATTTTCTTAAATGTAAGAGTGAAGTGTTTGACAAATTGGTAGAATTTAAAACTTTTGCTGAGTTGCAGAGTGGAAAACGATTGAAAGCGCTTCGTTCTGATAATGGCAAAGAATATGTAAGCACTAAAATGAAAGATTTCTTAAGGAAAGGCGGAATTAATCATCAATTAACTGTTGAATACACGCCTGAGCAGAATGGTGTAGCGGAAAGAGCGAACAGATCAATTGTTGAAAGAGCTAGGAGTATGATCCAAGAAGCTGGATTAAGTAATGAGCTTTGGGCGGAAGCGGTAAATACGGCTGTTTATCTGAAGAACAGGTCCCCAACCAAAGCAGTCAGAAACAAGACTCCAGAAGAAGCATGGACCGGAATCAAACAAAACTTGAACTTCCTAAGAGTTTTCGGATGCAGAGCATTTATGCATATACCTAAACAGAAACGTACTAAATGGGATCCGAAATGCAAAGAACTGATTCATATTGGATATTGCGAAGATTCAAAAGGCTACCGGTTGTTTGATCCAAAAACGAAGATGGTCCAGAAAGCGAGAGATGTTGTTTTCTTTGAAAACAAATTCGAGTCAATCGAAAGAAATGTAAATTCTAGAGAGAATGAAATTCTTCTTTCTTTTGAAGATGAAGTATCATCAGCAGAATCAACAAGAACTGACGTAGACAGCGCACAAAAGGATATTGAGTTCCAAGAAATAACTCAGGAATTGTGTCCAAACAATAATGAGACAGAGAGTTGTGACGAGTGGGAATCCCTTGATGGGAGAGATGATGAGGAGAGAGTTCTACAGTCAGATCCAAGAGAAGAAGTGGAAGAGGCTATAGAAGCAGAACATCACACAGATAGAAGATACCCATTAAGAGAAAGAAAACCAAAAGAGTTTCCAGATCATGTCACTTATCAAGCTCTTGAAAGTGATTGTCCATTAACAGTGCGTGAAGCTTTATCAAGAAGTGATAAAGAAAAGTGGAGAAATGCGATTCAGGAGGAGATCAATGCTCTGAAGAAAAATAACACTTGGACATTAGTGAAGCCACCGAGGTCGAGTAACATCGTTGATTCTAAATGGTTATTCAGAATCAAAGAAGAGGCGGGGGGAAAGACTCGTTATAAGGCTCGACTCGTTGCAAGAGGCTTCAGCCAACGGTGTGGCATTGATTATTTTGATACGTTTTCACCGGTTATCAGACACAGTTCTTTAAGGACACTGATAGCATTAGCTGCTAGAGAAGGACTGAAAATTGATCAACTGGACGTGAAGACAGCTTTCTTAAATGGAGATTTAAATGAAGTAGTCTATATGAAGCAACCTGAGGGATTTGAAGTAAAAGGAAAAGAAGATTATGTATGTCTTTTACAAAAATCTTTATATGGACTGAAGCAGGCTCCACGAGCATGGAATGAAAAACTTCATTCGGTACTCACGAAGTTAAAATTTAAAAGATCGGAAAATGAACCATGTGTTTACATGCGGACACAGGATGGAAAGATAATTATTATCGCTGTGTATGTCGATGATATGTTATTGTTCTGGAACAACAGACAAGAAATGCTTAAGGTCAAAAGCGAATTGATGTCCAACTTTGAAACAAAGGATCTGGGCAAGGCTGAATTGATGCTAGGAATTCATATTGTGCAAGATGATAAAGGGATTAAGCTACATCAAGAGAAGTATGTAGACAAAATTCTAAAGGCATACCACATGGAAGATTGTAAACCAGTGGCCACACCATCTGCAACAGGCCAAAGGCTAGAGAAGCCGTCACAAGGCAGGAAATCAGATGAAAGGATTCCGTATCGAGCATTGATAGGGTCGCTTATGTACCTTGCAGTATGTACACGTCCAGACATAGCTCATGTAGTGAACTATCTAAGCCAGTTCAATGAGTGCTATGAGGAAGAGCATTGGGTGGCTGCTAAACGCGTGTTGCGGTATCTCAAAGGGACTAAGAGTCACGGTTTGAGATATGTAAAAGCAAAACAACATTTAACTATAGAAGCTTTTACTGATGCTGATCATGCAGGAGATAGTGATCGACGATCATATACAGGATCAGTGTTCCTTATTCAAGGAGGAGCTGTTTCGTGGCAAAGTACTAAACAACGGACGATTGCTCTTAGTACAGCGGAGGCAGAGTACGTAGCAATATCAGAAACTGCTAGAGAAGCAATATTTCTACAAAGATTTTTTGCAGAAATATCGAATGGTCAATATAAGTCAAGTGACCCCATGACTATCTACTCTGATAGTCAGTCTGCCATTGCTATAGCACAGAATCCAGTACACCACCAACGGACCAAGCATATAGATGTTAGGTATCACTTTGTGCGTGAGGCAATTGTGAATAATAATGTTATACTGAAGTATAAGGAGACAGCATGCATGATTGCAGATAGTCTAACGAAACCACTTCCAAGAGGGAAATTTGAGTTTTGTGTGAGAGGTATGGGTCTATGTGTTTAAGGGTGTGTAAGACACTTGAATGGACATTAGGTTAAGGAGGAGTGTTAGAGCAAAGAGGTGCTACTGCACAGTGAGTAACCTCATGTCGGTGTAAGACAGGCTGGTTGGTTTTGAATGGTGATTCAAAATGACATGCGAGTCTTCGAATGTGTGAAAAATATTTGAGTAGTCAGTCGTTATTGTAAACACGAGAGTACATGTTATAAAATATAAATATTTTTCACATTTACATTTTGCTAAGTTCTTACTGTGTAGTGATTAAAGTTTTACCTTATGTACTTCTAACAATTTACATTAAAATGCTATTGTTTAACACTGCTGAGTATTCATTTCATGGTCTATGAAGAGACCGAATGTTAGTATGATCTAACAGATCTAACAAGCTACTCTATGATTCCCACTCGGTACCTATTTAAGCCTACAATCTACATCGGACATTGCCGCCTCACCTTTACTCCTTAGTCTGTGGCCTCACCTAAAAATTCTCATAAAACGCTGGATGAAAAAGTCTGTAGCCACAACGGATAATATTTAGTCTGTGATTTAGTCTGTCAATTCCATTCATTCACTCTCGTGGACAATTTCATTCATTATTTTCATGAGAATTGGGTTGTTTTTGTGTCCTTAGTGCAATTAAAACGTAATTGATATCGCAATTAATACCGAAATAGAACTTTATTTAAGTATTTTGAATTACATCCTGGCGGATAAATAATAGTAGTCATGTGAAAACATTAAAAACCGACCGACCTTGCGTGCGCAAACGTATGTTATTTTGGTTGGCAAATTGAAGAAAAAGTGGATTATTTCTTGTTGTGATAGACTATTTAAGAAGCCTTTTATTCGTGGGATGTTATGGAATCAAGAAACAGTGTGAATTAATGGATTACCCTGGAGACTGACATTCGGCAGTAGTATGTTCGCTTTTGCGTGTGGTAAATCCCACCTGAAGATCAGGCGAGAGTTTCCGTGTTCATCATGACTATGTTCCCTTCGTCTGGAACAGGGGCAGCGCCACAACAAGCGACTGGACAGGTCGCACAAAATGGGAGCACCACATTGCCAAGATCCCACCATCACAGGACAGGTAAACTCGAAACCTTTCACGGAAATACATTTATGTACCTCAAATTAGAGCGAAAGTATATTTTCGGTCATGTAAAAACTATTCAATATACTTCTATAAATTAGGCAATAGTATGCTTTGGTGAAATGTTCTTATATGAAATTTCAATTGACTATGCATGAAATAATATTTAATTTGAATACAAAAGCATAGGTAATAATGCAACAATATCAACTTTGAATATCAACATGGTTTACCTTTGTTTGTTTACTTTGGCATACATAAATGGTTCATGCAAATTGTTGTACATAGCAAAAATATCAAACTATGATAACTATTTTATTTATAAATAGTATATGTACATACTTTAATGTTAAAGCATAAATATTGAGATAACCATACAAAACTTAATAAATACTTAAAGTCCTCAAATATGATTGTTCATGCACTATATATTTTTATGTTCAAACTGCAAAATTCCATTTTTATTAAAATTTGAAGATATAGTAATATGAAATTTTTCCAGCTTTATAGTATAAAAGCTGAATTTTATATAATATGTTTTAAAGGAAACTATCTAAAGGTGTTTACTTGGCAGCTGGACACTTTTGATGGTTCTTTCATCTTGCCAAACACATTAAAGCTGATAACTTTCAATGCCACCACAATCGGAACTTCTTATTAGCTGATCCTGTGATGCCTATATCAGAGGCATGGGCAGATAAACTTTCAGCTTGTATAAAATTACGAAAGTCTGGGGGGCCACAGGCTCCTAGGTCTAACATATTTGCATGTGTTCATGATTATTCATATTCAATGAATGAATATATTAATGAAAACAATTGAGATATGACATCACCTGTGTTTTGACTGCATTGGGAACTTCTATTATGTTTTAGTTGTAAAAGTGACTCAGTTTCTACACATACAATACTTCAGGTTTACACATTCAATGATTCAATACAACATAATTAGAAAAATGTTCATAATAAAGTTACTCCTGACAGGGCTTAAAATTAACCCTTTGCCGTCTTATTTCTTACTTGTGAAAGTTGAAAATAATGGATACTTTTCCCATAGATAGGTAAACATTTATTATTGTTTTCCAATTTCTACCAATTTAGTTCTTTGAACATATCTTTAATAGTTATATTGTATGATATATTTGAATGTTTTCTTTTTATTATTTGATAATGATTAATTTGCCAAAATAATATATTTGATTTAGTGAAGGGTTGATATTCAATAAGGGTTATTTGTACAGGACGGCCCCCAACCGCACCAAAATCTTATGACTATCTGCTAAAAGTGCTCCTCGTCGGCGACTCTGATGTTGGCAAACAGGAGATCCTGCAGGATTTGGAGGATGGCTCTGCCGATTCGCCATTTTGTAGTGGCAGTGGTAAGTGATACTTGTCTGTTTAATACATAAAAATATAATAGTTATCTTTTGCTTATATTTATTTATTTTTTTATTTTATTTATACTTCATATACACTATATATATGTTGGACTTAAAGCCAGAGGCATTATCATTATATCCTTCTGATACTTTTCTTGGACAACACTGCATTTATTGTTTATTGCTACCGTCACTTCGCCCTAGAAGTATAAAAAAACCAATGTTGATAACATATTCATTCGTTTTATTAGAATGTGTAAAAAAAGTTACATATTTAGAAAACAGTAATTTGAGGGAATAATATGTCTATTGGTTGTTGTACTCTCTCTGACTTTAAAGATAGAATTAATATTGCGTAATACTAAATTGTTGCATAATGAAAAAATGAATTGGTATTTTTACATTACATTACGATTGTTTTGTAATGAAAAGTTTGAAATTCATAACACCTGATTTTTTACTTTGCAGCTTACAAAACGACAACAATTTTGTTGGACGGCAAAAGAGTGAAACTCCAATTGTGGGACACCTCTGGACAAGGGAGATTTTGCACCATAATCCGTTCCTATTCAAGGGGTGCACAAGGCATCCTACTTGTATATGATATCACCAATAAGTGGTCTTTCGACAGTATTGACAGGTGGCTTGAGGAAGTTGAAAAGGTGAATTCAACCTTTATATTTCTAAGTAAATTCTAAATAATATGAAATTAAATTTTGATTAGGAACAAACATATGAGTAAAACAATGTTTAAATAGTTGCCATTTTACAAAATCAATAGCGTAAATAAATAGAGCGTAATAGTTTAATTTTTAAAACTAAATATAACAATTTTGTATCAATAGCTTTGATGCTAGATAAGAACGGCACATATTTGTTTTTGTTTTTTTTTTTTTTATTATTTATCTACTACTATCTTGTTCCAGCACGCTCCAGGAGTACCAAAAGTATTAGTTGGGAACCGCTTGCACCTCGCCTTCAAACGGCAAGTCCTAGAGCGGGATGCGGAATTGTATGCGGCGAAAAATCACATGGCGTTCTTCGAAGTCAGTCCTTTGTGCGATTTCAATATCCGAGAAAGTTTCTGTGAGTTGTCTCGCATGGCGCTGCACAGGAACGGCATGGAAAGGCTCTGGCGAAGCAACAAAGGTAAACTTTTGTTATTGAAAGCAAGGATATATTATTCACGCCTGCATAGATGGAGGGTTAAGCAAAAGTGCCAATAGTGTCATCATGGTTAGCCAAGCTCATTGCAATATATAATGAAAATATTCTTTTAAACATTACCTATTTATTGGGCTTTATACAATTTATTTATTTATTTAAATGACATCAAATCTCGTATATCCAGTAGTTACTTTAAATAGAATAATAGAGTGTATAGTGTGTAATTTTTGTGTGCAGTGCTGAGCCTGCAGGAGCTGTGCTGCCGCGCGATCGTGGCGCGCACGTCGGTGTACGGGCTGGAGCGCCTGCCGCTGCCCGCGCCGCTCAAGTCGCACCTCAAGTCCTACGCCATCTCCGCCGCGCCCGCCCGCGCGCGCGCGCGCTCTCACAAGCACCCGCACCACGCGCGCCTCAACTGCACCGGACGCAACTCCTGCAACATCGCCTGAACCGCTCCTGCCACCACTCTAACCTGTACTGTACTGTATCAGCCCATATACGTCCTACAATCGAGAGTACGATTTAGAGGGGATGCTAAAATACCCTCCCCTCTCACTATACTATAATTCCGATAATACGCTACATTATTTTTTTATTACTTCGGGTAACAGTATCTACGATCGAACATGAAACGAATTTTGTAAATCCATTCGAAATTAAGTTAGAAAGTTTCCAAATCTGGTAGGTAAATGAAAAGGATGCAGACAAAATTAGTGAAGTCACAAACTTTTGTATATTACAGTGCGGGCGTGCGAAATAGACAGTTAGATATTACCAACGTGCGCCCACATATGCTCACGTATAGTTGCCTCTTTTTACCACCAGTTTTAGTTGTGACACACATTATTTTATTTTTGCTTTTATGTCAAAATTAATATATAAACTCAAACAGGTAAGCACCACATTGCTATCCTTCCTTACCTGGAGTATTAATGATCATTTGAAAGTCTGAATAATTTTACCGAGTTTTGACTTATTTGACAAAACTACATAGGTTTTCATGTAGTATATTAACTTGTTTACATTTAGTGTGCTAGACGGACGGCGGGTGACTAATGTGCCAGAATATACCGGCACTGCACTGACTCGAAATGAATTGGAAATTTGTAAATTGTAAAATAAAATATAATATTGTAACGTTATTTTTAAATACGTATAATCCTTCGTAACGTTTTAGAGATATAAAATTGAACATTGTTAATTACCTAAACTTGTTTCAATAACATGTATCTAGCAACCAGTTCGAAAGTGTTGATTCTATTCTCCATCATATTTCTTGCTTCAAAACCTTATTGTAAACGAAAGACACCAACAAAAAATTCCTACAGTACCGACAAATGTTGAAACTGCCATTATAATATTATTCCGTATGTTGCAGACAGTAAGACGTTCCTCGATTTTAATTAGCATTGTAAGGATTGATTTGAGCATAGCTATTCACTAGCTGCATAACTGCCCAAGTACTGAATTATCCTAACACAAAATACAGGCTGTAACTGACAACGGATTTGTGACTAGCTATTAGAATAGAATAAGGTATTGTTACTTAACTGATATGATGTGAATTAAGTGTTATTTAATTATAATATTATTGTCAATATTTTGTGGCGTTACGACTGGCGGCTCGGTCGTCTGTGTGATCTGTACGAACTTTGACTTTGTACTAACAAACATTATAATATTGTGCCTAGTGTCATCATTAGTAAGCTGATTATACAAGGAGAGTGCCATGAAACCACTTCTGGCATTTTGAAAACAAATCCCTTTTCTCTGCATGTATTGTTCCAAATTTTCTTACGATTTAACTGTAATTAATCGATTATTTATTATTTGCATGTATGAAGTATAAGAAAATATACAAAATATATATTTTTTGCTTCACCCTTGCATATTTTAGAGTAATTTTATTTTGCACCCATAGATATGCATCGGTCTTGATATGTAGCTTTGAAATTGTACAATCACTTGTTGTCCACTATTATAAGGTGAAATTAATTGATAAGTTCTTGTAACGTGTAATTTGTAAATACTTTGGCTATATTTGTAATTATTCAATGAGCTCATTGCATACCAAAAGTTCAGTCTAAATTGTCTTAAAGTATTGGCTATTTTCAGATATATATTATTTACAATAAGTTATCGTTTAGGGTATTAGTGAAAGTAGCTCGCACATCTGATATAATGTATATTTTCTATATGGTTGTGTATGTTTTAGCATGTGATGGAATATACATAGTGTACGCTGCATTTAATTTTTCTGTTTGATATCGTCATCGCATTGACACAATGTTTATCAGCACTCAGCGATGTGACTTACTGAAATCGTGTCAATAGCATTAATTTGGTTCATTCCGTCCCTAGAAAATAACTGAACTGACGTTTATTATCCATGGTACCTAATGGTAACCATCATCATCATTCGTCTCTCGCTCACCATCACTCCTCATGTACGACTCTCGACGCTCGACAGTATCTTGACGTTTCATTATGTTATCCGTATTAACCAATGATTATTTAAATTTTGGTGTCTTGGTATGAATTTAACACATATATTTATTATCAATAGTTAATATATTTGTAAATATTGTGTTACGCGTTAATTTCCATATTATGTATTGTGATAAATTTTTAGTTAACAGTTAGCGCATAATCCAAATACAACTAATGCCAGCTAAAAGTTTGGGTTAGGTCGATACAGTCATAACTTTATTACTACACATTATAGTAAGTTGTGAAATTAAACTAATTTATAATTATGACCTTATTTTTATTCAAGCTGCCTGTCCTTGCGTCTCCTAAACTGCTCTCCTTACTGCGAAATGGAAACATCGGAAACGAAGCTTTTCCAAACAAACCAAATAGAACCATGCGCCTTACGCAGGGCTAGTAAAAATAAATCAATAGAGAAAAACATGCGCGCTGTAGCGTACCGCGTTTCATTCTGGCCTGTGTTCAAACAATGTGTGCAATTCATACTGGTCATACTTTAGCAGTATAGTGATTCAAATGTTTGATAGAACCAAGCAATGTAATCTATCACACAAAATGATGATTCGCCTAAACAATTTTTTGTACGTTTTCAATTTACGACAAGGCACAATTCTTATTGCCGTCCATCAAATCGTAAGTACCGCCGATGTGATGCGCAATACCTTGCCCACTAAAATATGCAAGTGAACTGATTGAAGAAAACTTATCCGCAGGCATTATCTTCATTTATTTTGATAATATTACTGGTGGGAGTTTCACATGTGGATGATATGCTGACCATGCTGCGCAATGATATGGAAGACGATGCCGAGAGACGAGGACTCTACGAAGTGGTTTATGGACAACAAGTAGCGTTTCACGTCGGGGAAGTGAGCACTAACAATCAACGTAATTTCGCTAAGGCCCAACATCTCGCTACAGGTATATCTATTCCTGCAACACAATACATTACAACATTATTTCGGAAGATATGTTATGTGACCTCGAAGATAATGGTGTCAGTGATAAGGGGTTTTGTTAATTTCGGATTAAATCAGCACGAGGCCTAAAAGCAGCAGTACAAAGTAATGAAGTTTCCCTTGGTGTATCGATTCTTAAATTGGCGTCCAAAAATAAGGGTGCTAGTTGCTACGGTACTGAAAGAATGACATTGATATACCTATCTTTGATTTTTTAGGCATGAGGCTCTCTACATATTGTTTGGCATAATCATTTTATCTACCTACTTCATTTACTTTTCCGAAGAAAATTCTTTCCCCGCAATTCTCACTTGTTCTCACGAGTTTTGGGGTGTTAATACTAGCAAACTGTCGGTATGTGGTATAAATGGTATATCAGTCCATAATCACCCATCCCTGAACTCAGGTCTCGTCTGCAACCGAGAATTTGATATGTAGCAAAACTCTATGACCATAAAACTCAAACACTATTAAATGAATAATATTTGTGTTGATTTTTCCAGTGACAGTAGTGTTTCTGTATTCGAGCACGATGCTGACGGCCATGTACCTGTTGTGCTGCATCTCGCTGCTGCACGGAGCAGTGAAGTACAAGCGCGAGTACATGCTGCCGTGGATAATGGCGGCCTGCATCGGGGTCGTGCTGCTGATCATTGCGATCGTCATCGGCGACGGATACCCCTGCGTCGTCAATCTCTTCGGCGGACACAATCTTTACCGTCAGTATTTGGAATACAATTTATAACCAATGCTTCTTGATGTTCCTGTCCTTACTTTATTTTTGTTCTTGTACCTTTCGGTTCCGGTATTGTTTTTGACCGAAGTGGAATCATTATCTTGTAGAAAAGCGTCGTGATGATAATTAGATTATCTAAAGCATTTAGATCAACAATCCTGAATTGTTAAATAATAATGTATATCCTTGCCTCCTTTTTCTCATCCCTCAAGTCAACTCCTATTGATGCAATTTGGAATCCCCCAAAACTGTAAATGTCCATGAGCGGCGTTAATTACTTACCATCGTGTGAACTTAGCACGTGTCCGTGAAACATTTTGCTCGTGTTCTTAACCTGCACTTATTTTAATATCAAATGCCAGCTTTATACTTCCATCCACAATATGTATAGGCAATTTATTAAAAGGTTGGACGAAGACTTGATGGAAGTCATTGCCAATAGGCCCATATTGAGCACTTTACTTCCTATAGCTGAAGATGCTAATAACCAACATATGCTTTCAGATTTCGGCTGTGGTTTATTCGTGCTAACATTCATTTATGCAATATGCGCGGTAAGTAGTTTCGCGTTAGAGACGGGCAGTGGGCGCTGCGGGCGGGGCAGCCGCTCGGCCGACGAGCGCGGCGAGCGGCTGCTGCTGCTCGACCACGCCGCGCACTCCAGCCTGCTGTCCGCCGCGCAACTCAACAAGCTGGCGCACGGCACGCGCACGCAGTTCGTGTGAACCACGCTTTACACCTACAGTCTACATTCTTGCTGCTGTCCCACCGGCGTTAATGCTCATGTTATTGCTAGGGTCTAATAATCTAGTCTACGCCTTAATTGGTTTCAAAATAACGCAATAAGAGAGTGGCTATAATGAGTTTTCGTTTTTACGTGTTCTGAGCATCTTTGGACACATCATGCGGTCTCCCAGACATGAGTTAGAGAAGCTCACAATACTGGGCCGCAAGAAAGCAAGCACGCCAGAGGCAGAACACCACACTGGTCTGACATCGTAAAAAAGGCGGTTGGTGGTAGCCTATACCATGAGGTCCGTACCACCTAAGGCCGAACACGATGGAGGAACATCACATGTGGTCGCGAGCAACAGTGAGGGAAGAAACAAAAGAAGATAGTGAGTTTTTCCCATCTAAAATGTTTGATGTGTCGAAAAACTATTATCCACGATACCGCCCAAGATCTAACACCATTAAAACTGCTACATCTCAATTAAAGACATAAATATCGGCCATATAATATATATAGTCCTTGATTACATAAGTAGCGCGTCAGGGCGCAGGTGGTGCAGTGGCATTTAGTGCCCTGTTTTCGATTTACAGCCACTACCGCCTAAACTGCTAGTTTTGTTATTATGGTTATCACTTACTTTTTGTGTCGTAAAGTTTATTTTTTTAAATATGACAGTACAGTAGAATTTAGTGTATAGGCAAATTTGTTATAATGTTTAATGATAACGCACAAATTATTTGTTCATTAAATCACTTAGGTACTTTGTGTTGTAATTTATGCACAAAAATGAAATAACATTTTAGTTTAAGTATTAGAGTAGTAAGTAACCGGGCGTAAATTACCACATCAAATGGACTGCTTGCTGATGTTCAATTTTGCTTTCACAAAGAAATTGCCTAACAAGAAGTTTCTTATTATTTTACGTCCATTAGCATATTAGGCAATGTTTTGCTTAGATCACTGGTGCAAAATAAATTATTATTGTGATATATTTTTATAATATTAAGTTTAAAACAGAATTTCTATATGTACAAATGTTAATTTTAAGAAAGAAAATAAATTCTAATTCTGCTTTAGAAATTTTGAAATTGAAGTAAATGATTTTAAAAATGTTCAGCAAATAAGGACATTTTACGTGAGGATGGTTGAAAAGCTAAAAAGCAATAAATATTCAAATGCTGATGCAAAAATAAATTCTTTTATTAAAACAAGTCTTTCCATTTATTTTATATGTATATGAATTGTTTACCTTAAACTATTTATTATCTAACAATGATAAAAATACTTCCAAATGACTAATTGCTTAACTTATTATGAGAATATTTTTAAAAACTAATGCATATTTAATGATTAACCCCACCTCCCATTTTCTAATGGCCTTTGAATACCTTTAAAACCTCTTGCTAAAATAAACTTTTCTGATGAATCAGATCGACTAGCATTTGGTTTTAAAATTTTTATATTTTTGTAAAATCTGGCCAAATCCATTTCTAGAATAGGCACTTCTTTGCCATCCCATACTTTAAAGAGCAGGCTACCATCCATCTTGGTAACTAGTGCAGCAAACCTGAGAGCCATATAACAGAGGCCTATAATTCTGTCTTTGTCTAGTTCTTTAACACCAGTAGCGCTGGGTGCCATATCTGATAACACTATGTCCACCTTTTTTCCATCCAGAGATGCCACAACTTTATCATGTGCTTCAATTGTGGAAAAATCAACATTGCTCATTATCGTTGCTCCCTGAAAAATAAAACAATACTAAAAATAATGTATTTTATAGTCTACAGACAGCATACAATAATTACAGTATAATTATGTTACTGTTTCACAGAAAAAAAATCTTTTTACACATAGCTGTGGTTGTTTTTAGCAATATATTATATTGAGCACATGCCAGGTGCATTATTACCATATAAAAAAACAATCAAACTGCATGTGCCAATTCTTGTTATTGGCAAAGCAATCAATGTGTTAAACAATGTGGTAAAATATTTCATTACCTACAATAACAAAGCTAAGTATAACATTATGCATAAAGGAGTTCTAAAGTACACACATACCAGGATTATCTACACAAGTTAGCCTATTAATTTATCATTAAATATGTAACTCTATCATCTGTGTAAATGATAATTATCCCTACCTATGAACTTATTGAATGGTCATTAAGCATGAAAAGAATTTGTAATTATAAATACCATTGGATATAAAATATTCCAAAAGTACTTATATTAATTAAGAATATAGGTAACTTAATTGATAAAAAATATAAAATTGTTATCTTAGTAATGACTTTTGAAAACAACATAGTGTATATTTTTGGAAGCAACCCTTTTTGTATCAGTAATTGAATACCATATCCAAATCACTTTCAAACTCTTTGAAAAATAAAATTATTTTTAATATAATCCAATATTTAACTTAAAAATATGTTTGATTTTTTGCCTTAGAATAGGCTGTACTTACCTCAATTGGGAATATTTGTAGTTTGTCAATAGACAATACTGTTCCTTTAGGTTTGGTGGGATCTGCACCATCAGCGTTAGTTTTCTGGACTGCCACTTGAGTCCATGAGCCAGGTGATGCCCCTAGGTCAATCACAGTTAAACCAGGCCTAAGTATGTTGGTTTTCTCGTTCATTTCTATTAATTTAAACGCACTGCGACATCTAAAATAATAAATTAATTAGTATTATTTCATGTTCACTTTGTAATTATAACAAGACTAACGTACTAATTTCTCATTATTCTTAGTATACAAGCAACAACAGTCGTAACAGAACAATATAAAACACACCTGTAATTGTATATCTTCGCCTTTTCAACATATGGGTCCACTCTCTGACGGCTCAACCATTGCTGGGAACTTTTAAGCCTTTTGAGACAATTTACGACAAAACACATTCTTGAAAAATTTAATTGGTTGGACGCGACTGTGCGCGACTGTAGCATTGTCTTAATACTCATATGGATAAAGAATATTATACTTATCCCTATTAATGACAAAGCGCATACACAACAAAGAAAGTAAATACGGGAAATGACGGGTTAGCTTTCAAAAATCAATTTTCATTTGTCATTTTTGACAGTTCAATTTTTTTATTTGTTCCATATAGAGCAGGCAAAGGCACGAAAGAAGTATTTAACATTAACACGTACATCTTAAATGATATTTTGAACATGTTGCTTCCATGGGTGACTCATGATCTGAGAAATAGTTTAAGATCATTTTTTCAATTATCTGATTGGAACAATAGTCGAGCTGCGGTGGCTCATTTAGCGTTGGTGGTTGTGTAAAATTGTCTCAAAACGATCCATTCAATTCAATTCAATTAAAAAAATAAATTCACCAGTGTCAATTGTTGGAAAAAAAACAAAAATCATCCTTGAATTATGCAAATATGAGCAGTCATCAATTATTTAAATATTCGCCAAAATAATACATTTGTTTATTATTGAAAATAATGTATGGTTCTAAGTGCTTCAGGTTTTTACACACAAAAAAGAAACTATAAAAAAAATAAAAATGATTAATGAAGTGTCAACTTTCATGCGAAAGGATAGAATTTTGTTTTGGCGGTTCGATTATGTTTCATGAAATATTTGTCTAAGTTGTATTATTACTGATATTAAATTTAAAATATCAATAAAACTTGTGTATTCTGATTGCTACGAATGTGTGGACATTATAAAGCATTACCGCAGTTGAAAACAGAACTCCCGCAAAGGTTATCACAACGATCTGTTGGAACTTGGAACCGGTCAACAGTTGCATCGGGTATCTAATTCTATCGGGTATCCCCACGATCTTTACCAAGTCGTCGTTCGAAACTTGACTTTCAGGGGCTCAGAATGATGATGATAACGAATTATTTATAATATGAATTTAACATTCCGAAGTCCTTATATTCTTAACCGTAGATGTGTTTACACATTTATCAAGAATATTTATTACATTTTATCATCAATACGATATAAATCTGATGCAATGAAATTTTTAAATGTTGCCGAGAAAAATGATGCCGCGAAAAACATCGCGTTACATTTATCCAGAGGCACTTCAAGGCGGGTGAGTAGTTCGCTTGATACTTCATAAATATGTTAGAAGGCGTAAGCGGTATCAGTCCTGTCGTCGCTATAAGCTAAATTTAACTTTAAGCATATTTAACAATATGCAAGTATTTATACAACCTGGCGTGCATTAGAAGAGGCCTACACTCAGCATTGGGTGGATACATAGGCTGAAGAGAAGAAGAATTTATAATTCAGTATTCATATGGTTTTTATTTTTTTATTACAACAATAAAATCATAAGATATAACATTAATCAACACTAAACCTTAATATTTTGCAGCGTGAAGGGCTATCAAAGTTCAATAAAATATATGAATTTGATGCAGAAGTGATGGGTCACCAGGCCCAGATGGTGATGACTTCTGTGTCAGGTCATCTCCTGGCATTAGATTTTGCTCACTCACACAAAAGTTGGAAAGCTTGTGACCCAGTGGCTTTGTTCAGCGCAGAAGTCATAAAATACTGCCCACAGGATTTTCAAAAAATAAAAGTATGTTATTTTCAATAAAATATCTGTAATACATACATTGGATAAGGAAGAGAAGGGTAGGAGCCAAGAAGCCTTAGTCCTGCAGTGGGATAGAATAGGCTAGGAAAAAAAACAATTATTTATTAAGTATATTCCTTGGTAATTTATAGCAGGTCTTGTTGAATACTAGATTGCTATTAATTTACTTTATATTTTATTACTGTAAAAATAGTATTTCATTTTCATTGAAATATATGATCTGCCACTGAGCTAAAGGTGTGTAATTTCCTTACAAGTTGGTTTAAATTAGAAAAGTAAATATTTTTGATGTAGCCTGTCACCTATGGTGGCTTCTTGAAGGTTATTATAAAACCGCATATTATGATGTTATAGTCTGAACACTGCAAAATTGTGTATTTCAATTCTTTCTGCTCTCCCATTAGGCTACCTTGGAAAGAGAGGTCCGTAGTTGCAATGGGCTTATAATTTGGACAGATTGTGACAGAGAAGGAGAAAACATTGGATTTGAAATCATAGAAGTGTGCACTGCTGTCAAAAGGAACCTTGAGATTTACCGTGCCAAGTTCTCAGAGATTACGTCCATATCAGTAAGAAGAGCATTGCAGAACTTGGAGAGGGCTAACAAGAATATCAGTGATGCAGTAGATGTAAGACAAGAACTTGATTTACGAATCGGTAGGTAAAAACAAATTGAAATCTTTATCTATAGGTCTCCAACTATCTTGAGAGCCGGGGCATGAAGTGAGGGGAGGTGTGCAGTGACAGCTATCATGCAAAGACCAAGAGAGATAGAGAATTTACGATTAACATGTAATACAACGCTTGGTGTTGCATGATTAAAACTATTACCCAATTTTAGGGGAGATCTTGAAGTAATACTAAAAAGCGTTTATTGTTTACGAGGTAAATTTGGTGGCGGTTCCGCCCACGTACTTGAAACTGATAGCTCGGTAAAAGTGTCTTCCTAAATATGACATTTTCGTCGAAGATACTTCAACACCTCCCTATTAATATTTAATGATATTGTATTGTATATATAGTAAAAAAAAAAACAAGGCAATAATAATACTCGATACTTTATTGACCAATAAATATAAGATATATTTTTGAATTGAATATTCCTAGTTAATCCTGATTATAAAATTATGTTTTATTACATTTTTTGTGGAGGCAGAGGTAGAGGTTAGTAGAGAGAGCTACTTTTATTATATTTTTGATAGCCAGTGTAGAGCTCTTTTTACTTTAAGAGCATTCTCATATATTACGAACACATGTAATTATTCATTTCGTGCAGTATCTCCTTATTTTAGAAGCTGTAAAAATATATAATATAATAATCATGTCTTTTTTATTGTATTGTTTATACAAAAAACTATTTAAATCATATTTATGGAAAATTACCTGTTTACTGTTGGCAACATTAATAATACGTAAATATTTGATATTTATTGTAGGATTTTTTTATATTGCATTTATCACGAATACCACGGGTTGGAATTGGGCCGATACAAACAAAAATACCAATTGAATTCTTTCTCTAAGTACAATGAATCAAAATACACGTAAATTCGAATGAAAAGGAAGTTCTGTATTATTTTGCAGGCTGATGCTTTTATAATCATTTAATACCTAATATCGTTGCTTATATAAATACATATTGACATTATACACTTCACTTGATATTATTATACCTTTAAATACTTAAAACATGCGAAATTTTATTAATTCATTTACGACGATGTGTCAAACGTCATGTTTGTTTACAATGTGTTTCCAATGACATCGCACTGACACCACACGAACACGAAGGATGGACATAGCGGTATTTATAACATAAAGAGATGCTCTTTGTCTCTTTTCTACTGCGTTGATTTACATGTCTGCTTGTGGAAACAAAACATTCACCTGGCTAATGACAGTTCCCCAGCACGGCGCACACCTGGAATGTAAGGCCCTCTAGATAGTTGGAGGGCTATAATTATCATGCTCTAGGCCTGTACAATTTTTTAAAATTTAATTACATACATTTGGCTAATTTGGAGTTAATTTTACAACCCATTTCATTCATTCCATTACTTGTTTTGACTTATTTTGAAAAACTTAAGAAAATAAACAAAATTTTCTGTCAATTTTACATATGAGTTTTGTATAATAACTTCAATATCTTAACATATTGTGTTGTTCTTTTCCATAGGAGCTGCATTTACAAGGTTTCAAACTCTCAGATTACAAAGAGTTTTTCCAAGCAAATTAGCTGACAGTTTAATAAGTTATGGTTCATGCCAGTTTCCTACACTGGGTTTTGTAGTTGAAAGATATAGAGCTGTAGAAAATTTTGTCTCTGAAATGTTTTGGAAGCTGAAAGGTTTGTATATTTTTGTATTATTTAATAAGTTATGAAAACATCTGGTTTTATTTCCTAAATGTTTTTATAACTGAAACTGTTAGTAATTTTAAAAGTTTTTATAAATGGTTATTCACAAAACTTTTTTTTTATTGTAAGCAAAAACAGATTCAAATTTAAAATGATCACTAGAACACTTATATTTAAAATGTATTTAAAGTGCGGAAAAATAATTAGAGTTTATTTATTTTACTTTCAGTCAATCACACTTTGAATAACTTGAGCGTTGAGTTCGCATGGGAACGAGTGCGACTTTTCGATGAAGAAGCGTGTCAGGTTTTACACGATATTTGCCTAGAAAATCCCCGAGCTACAGTGCGCGATGTGAAAACTAAGCCGAAATCCAAATGGAGGCCACTTCCTTTGGATACAGTGGTAAGTTATAAAACCTATGAAAGTTATAAGTTTGAGGAACTGTCCTTATCCTTTACTTTATACATAAAAAATAAATAAGTATATTATATTTCTTTTACCCGAATTTCATTTTCCATAGTAGTATTAAAAAAGAATCTGAATTTGTTTAAATGAATAATTATAACATTCATTTGTATAAACGTTACACTTCACGAAAAAAGCCGCGGTGATTAATGGTGTCCATACTCTATAGCCACATCTACATATCATACTTTTTTAAAGCTTAACACTACATTCAGTATTTTATATTTCAAGGAATTAGAAAAATTAGCATCAAGAAAGTTGAAAATAAACGCAAAAGAGACAATGCGTATAGCTGAAAAGCTGTACACCCAGGGTTTGATCAGCTACCCGCGTACGGAAACCAACGAATTTCCTAAAGAGATGAACTTGGCGACACTCGTGGGACATCACACTGGGGACCCCAATTGGGGCGGATTCGCTCAGAGTATACTTGATAGCGGAGGACCAACCCCACGGCAAGGAAATAAGAGTGACAAAGCACATCCCCCTATCCACCCCACCAAGTATACTAATGGTATGATTTCTTTCTACTCTTTATTATTGTTATGATAGATTGAAGATTGATTGTCTATGTTAATTATTTTTGTTTGGAAATAAGGACATAAGATTAACGGCCTTATTCATAGACAGTTTTAAAACCTATTTTAGCTATCGAATGTTTTGTCTTCTTCGCTCAAACTGAATTAAAAAGTCGTTCGAAAGGGACAAAACATTCGATAACTAAAGAAGGTTTTAAACTGTACTATGAATAAGGCCGAAGGACTATAACCGTATCGTATTGTACGATTTATATCGTATCAGCCCATATATGTCCCACTGCAGGGCATGGGTCTACTCTACAATCGATAGTACGATTGAAAGCGGTTAGGCCATATAGTCCACCACGCTGACATAGTGTGGGTTGGCGTTCTTTACCATAGAAATTCCTTACAATCGCTATGGTATGCAAGTTTCCTCACGATGTTTTCCTTCACCATTATAGTGCTTGGTGAATGACTACTAATACACTAACTATTATAATACTATGCATAAACAAACACATTGTTGAAGGCATACCTACTGTAGTATCAGTGCAATAGGTGCAATCACACAGCCAGTCAAGTTTACTGAATTTAATTCGTTGATGCATGAAAGTGCGGCTGGGGGTAAAAACGTACCTTGATTTCGTCCTATGGTTCACAATAATAAAAGTGGTTAACAATGTAACATGTTATGCCATGTTTGCCTGTTTAAATCCGATTTCGTTCTTACTCGACTTATATGCTGCAAAATTACATTAACCATGACTTCTGTATTTTCAAGGTTTATCAGGCAACGAGCAGCGTCTATACGAGTTCATAGTGCGTTCGTTCCTGGCGTGTTGCTCCAAGGACGCGCAGGGTCAGGAGACTACAGTCGCCATCGATGTGGCCGGAGAGACCTTCACTGCCAGCGGCCTCATGATCACCGCCAGGAACTATCTCGAAGTCTATCCTTATGACAAGTGGTCGTCCAAGGAGATACATGTGTATGAGGTAAGGGAATAATTAAGTATATTTCATTTTACGAGACTATACAAGAAATTAGAAAAATGTATTTATGGTTCTATAAAATAATTGTGTTTTCAACCACGCATGTTTCAATATTTCGTAATGGAAAAAATGTTTAGCTAAAATAATTATTCAGTATGGTATAGTAGTACCATGTGCGTAAACAAAGTGTCATTATGATTATGAAACACTGTATGCAAGCTCTATGTTTTTTGTTACAGAGAGAACAAGTGTTCGATCCTACCAGCATTGACATGGTAACTGGTGCGACATCGCCTCCCAACCTATTAACTGAAGCAGATCTCATCACATTGATGGAAAAGCATGGCATCGGTGAGTATAGACCGTCAAGTACGAACGCAACTCTCCTGGGCAATAAGGGAAATATTATAATAGGGGGGGGGGGGGGTTTACTGATTGTAATGAACATCAACAGATAACGCACAATCGTGTTTTCTATCGCCAAGTTAGTCACCTTTTCACAGTCTAAGCCTTATACCGAAACAAATATATCTAACTTCAGCTTTGATCCACACATTGGAAGAGCGACAAGTGATTCACATTTCACACTTTAGCACAAACAATATATGTGTTACTGTAGACTTTAGACTGTATGTATGATTGTTGGGTGTATTTATTTATTTCACTATATTACAGGGACGGATGCAACGCACGCCGAACACATAGAGACTATAAAAAGTCGTTCATACGTCGCGTTGGCTGATGCCATACATTTCGTCCCCGGCCTACTAGGCATGGGTTTAGTCGAGGGATACGACGCGATGGGACTGAACATATCCAAACCCCACTTAAGAGCACAGTTAGAAGCAGATTTAAAAGCTATTTCTGAAGGGAGAAAACAACCCAACGCGGTTTTAGCTGAACAGGTATGTAATGTTGTCTATTATTAAGCACCAGTATTAAGCGAGAACGCATGTAAAAGGTTATTTTTCTTTTATAAGCATTTATGGGATTTACAGCAGTTTTATTTAATCAAAATTAATCCATTCGGGAATATGCTCTATAGATCGCCAACTTACCCTAATGTGGTTTTTAGTCATCGCTTAACAATTATTTATGTTAAAAGACAAGTACTGTTTTTTTCTGATTCAGAATACTGTTTTCGGTAATAATTCTTCAAATTACTAACTTGATCATGAGAAACATTTTTTATATGATTGGTTATTAAATGTGTAGATAGCAAAATATAAAGAAGTGTACCTAACAGCGACGGCAGAGGCGAACAAAATCGACGCGGCTCTAGGAGAGCGGTTCAACGAACCACCAGTAGATGTGCCTCACAACACCGAAACGTTTGCTGCTAGCGCGCCACCAGGTATCAACACATTGTGAATATTTTATCAACATTTTTTTTCAATTACTTATCAAAATAACACAGTTTTATTTTACACATTTCGTTTAATATTACACATTCCACATAGAATATCGACTATTTGATGTAGACTACATACATATTTATGTTTCAGCATTCAAATGTCCTAAATGCGGATACCAAATGACTGTGAGACAGAAGAAGAATAACCCGGAAGAATATTACATAGGCTGTAGTGCATACCCTAATTGCAAGAATGCTGTGTGGCTTCCAAGCCTCGTCAAAAACGCACAAGTACTACCGGATACATGTGCTGAGGTAACTAACACATTCTAATTTACATACATGCATACATAAACTGAAACCTTTATCCCAGCAGTGGTAGGCAGGGGCTCCACCAAGATACCCACATTTCGCCTTGTATGTCCCGTCCCATGATGTGATAGGGGGTGAGCCTATCGCCATATCAGGCACATATTCCTGAATCCAGACTGATTCGAACCCGAGACCTCAGCTTTGTAGTCGTATCGTAGTACAACTACGCCACCGAGGCAGTCATATTTAGTAGTAACTTTTATACCTTGTTTATTATTTTATAATCACCATTGGCTACATTTTTTTTCTAAATATGGTAATTATTTCAGTGCGGTTCCGACTACAAACTACTGAAATTAGAATGGCGCAATAATTCAATAAGTCATCTATACCCCTCTCCACACACGACTTGCCTGGGAGGTTGCGACAAAACTCTTCTGGACTTGCTTCAAATACCCATATCTAGCGTACGAACAACATCCACAACACAACAGAATCAACCGCAAATAACACAGCAAAACAACAGACCTCAGGTGGACAATCCAAGTAATACAACAAACCAAAGTCGACCAAGGGCAAATCAAGTACTTTCAGCATCAAACCAAGTGCCTAATAGAAACCAAGGACTTGCAAATTCAACCCAAGTACCTAATAATAGAAACCAAGGACGTGCAAGTTCTAACCAAGTGCCTGCAAGAGGGAATCAAGCCAGTACAAGAACAAACAGTATACCAAATGTGAATCATAATTCTAACAATCAACCCGGATTGATGCCTCCACCTAATAGACCTGTTACAAATGTGAGAATGCAGACACCGTCCAGTGGTGATGATACTGACAATAATGTGTATTGCAATTGCAACCAACCAGCTATTCTGTTGACTGTCAGGAAACAGACTCCTAATTATGGTAAGACAAGTTTTTGTTTTTAATTCTAGTAATGATCTGCAAAATTACTGCTGATACATGCAATATAAAAAACAGACAAGTTCTCTGACTAATCCGAACCATTATGATAACTTAGTTAATTGCTATTTCACACTATTCTGAAAGGATACAGGCATATTAAAACATGTAAACAGTAAACTCTAAGCTTAATATTTTGGTGACCATTTGTAATTGCACTGGTATCTAGTAGAAACAAAAAGTTATTCTCTTCCTTCCCCATCATTAGTAGAAGACCCAGTTAAACATTCTGATGAAAATATTTTTTTTATTCAGGCAAAAAGTTCTACAAATGCCATCAAGATAAAAACAGTGGGGGTTGTGATTTCTTCCTTTGGGCGCCTGAGTCCGCTGACGTACAAAACAATCTCGATACTCCACCACCGTCTACGTCAACATGGAGCGGTAGTACCCAAAATAACAGTTATAATGCAGACAGAACAATGAATACAGCTTCTGGTGGAACTGAAGATGTTCAGTGTAACTGCGGCATGCCTTGCAAAAAGTATGAAATATCGTTTTTAGTATGTTTTTTTCTAAGCGATTTTCGATGAATTTTGAGTTACGTCTTGTTTGGCTCTTGTTCTATGCATCATTTTCACTATGATATTAAGTCAACGGTTATTTATATATAATTTTCAATACGAAAAACTTGTACTGTCTTACATTTGTGTCTTTAATGCTTTTTAATTTCAGGTTTACTGTTCATAAGGAAGGACCAAACAAAGGACGAATCTTTTATAAATGCCCCAAAGAGTTCAACGCCAAATGTAGTTTCTTTTTATGGGCGGATGAAAATACTTCAGGGTCAGGTATGTATTCTTTTTTTTATTGAAAAAACGTACTAATATTTTTTATAATCTAAATTCTATGGACATTAATAGAGGTGTATGGAATCTTAGAAAGAAACATGTTTGCAATTGCGGATGACTTATGGCTATTGTGTTCTACAAACCATCACCGCAACAACCCTAAACAAAAAGATGCACGAACCTGACACTTTATAATATTGAAATGTTCCTAGGTGGCGCTAGCGGCGCGCCGTCATACCAGGCAGCTAGCGGGGGGCGCGGGCGCGGCGCGGGGGAGGCACAGAGACGGGGGGCCGCTGCGAACCCCCCGCGCACACGCAGGTGTGGCGTCTGTCACCAGCAAGGACATACCCGAGCACGATGTCCACAACTTAATGATTAAAACAACAAATTCAATATTTTGTATAATGTGTAAGCTGTGACTGCGGCGCCAAAACAATTAATAATCCATCAGTATGGATCAGGTGTATTATATAAGTAAATAAAACTATAGGAAAAAACAACAGCGGTGTAATCACCGCACACGTGTTGCACACAAATAGTGTGTGTGCGCCGCAGTCAGTGTTAATATATTATTCTTAGTTTTATTATACATATAGTTTGAGTGAACCATGAGGCCTAAGTTGATTTTTATAATCGGATAATCCATTGTCAGATGATATCATTATAATTGAAAGATTTTCATTACGTTGGCATTGCATTAAGGGCCTCGGTCATTATTGCTAATGCATGGAGTAGAAATTATTCGTTACGAATGTAAGTGCCTATACATAGAGGTACCGGTATGAGTGTATATATGTAAATTAATATTGTATATTATTAATATATTGTAAATTTAACCACTTACACACTGTGATTGTAATTTTAATTTGATTACATAAGTACACGCATTTAAAAAAGTTGTTTCTTTTTTATCACACACCAACAAAAGATTCATTCGACATTTTTAGAATCATTCGACAATTTTTTTTTGTGTTCAAGGAACATACCTTATTACTAGGTACTAAAAACAAAAAGTCGATTATTTTTTTGTTATCGTTTAATCAACTCTTGTGACGCATGATGTGTATGAGCGTCTACCCTTTTTGCTCATCATAAAAAATATATACAAAATTGTATTACCATTTCTGCTTCTTACTTTTCTGTTTAATATTTCCTAAGCTTTGTGTTCTTTGCACCTCCGCTTGTTGCTCCGCCTCCACAGTTTTGTCAGTCATCATGTCGAGCAATATTTCGAATTTTAGTCTTAGCATATTGTTTTCTTCTTCAAGTTTCTCCAACTCGTTTTTTAAACGAATGTTCTCTTTATGAGCTACGCCCGCTTTACCTGAAGCTGGAAATCGTATGTAATAAAAACTAACTCACTTAGCAATTATTACAAAAAATATTCTGAAGTAGAGTTCTAAGTTTGTCACAAAAATATCAGATCTGGGATGCATTATTCAGAACTGTGTGAAATTTTATATTATGAATACTAACAACATTTTTGTTTGAACTAAACTATACTGCATTCATCTTTGGCCAACCTAAAATCTAAGACTTATAGCTTTGAATATTACCTGGTATCCACTGCCCTTCCTCAAATGAGACTTCAAAATCCCCTAGTTTAATTTTTAACGGCGCGAGATCCAGAGACAATTCTTTCGACGCGTAGTCGCTTCCAAGCTCATTTTTCAAAACAGAAGTATCTTGTTTCCTTACAGGAATAGTTTTAGGCGTAAACTTACTACTAAATAAAGGCATATTGCGTTCCTGAACTACAATTGGGGCAACGCCACTGTCATTATTACTCGTTGCTATGGCAACGGTGATACCATGATGCACAACAATATCTATCTTTCATCCATGAGTTCGTATAGGCAAATAAAATAAATGCGGGTGAAGAAAAACAACCAAAATTTCTAATTATATTATTGTAAGGAAGGAATGAAGGACGAGTTGTTGTAGTAATATCCACGGTTGAACTCTTTCTCGGCTCCTTATTTGTCAAAATAAAACACGACAAATATATATTAACATTTTTATTATTTTAATACTGGTATTCGAGATAAATTTTCGAAAAGTTAACATAAAATTAAATTGTATAAACAATATAAAAATCACCAAAATATAGTAATAAATAATGGAATTATTGTGTAAATTAATATTATTGCTTGCAAATACAGATTGTACAAAATGAACATTAAAGTGTAACTTTATGTTTTCAGTCTAAATAACATCACAGTTGGAATTATTACGATTAGTGATCCTAACGTGTAAGTGATGACTGCGCCAAAGCACCAGTAAACTGCAAGGAGAAAACAATAATTAGTATATTGCCCAATAATTTATAGATGACAAATGCATTAAATAAACACTTTCTTGGAATAGCATCATTGTTACAGAAACATAATATGTAGCTAATTCCAGCTATCTATGTGATATTGAAAATCGAAGGATTCGCCTGAGTTGTTATCGTACCTTTCAATATCGCTAAACGTAGATAAACTACTTGTAATAAATGAATATCTTGTATGAAAAGGTTTAATTTTTGGAAATGTTTTTAATTAGCGAATGCGATCCCTTATGAATTGCGAGAGTAAGCAAACCCCGTAAATATAATGTAGTGTCGAGAGCGGTTTCTTCTTGTTTTTTGAGTGTCTCTTCAGTGTTGAAGATTGGCCGTCAGCGTCATGTACCTATTCTTACTTGTCATTAGCCAGGTGGAATAGTTGTTCAAAGGTTCAAAGATGCCGTTACCGGTCCACACCCGAATATTTAGCAGCCACAATATTGTCCTTTTCGTCCAGTAGGTACGTCACTTCCCTTCCACCTTACCCATAATTATTAATTGAAGCAGCTTAATCTTTCATGCCTAAGCACGTGGCCGAGATACTCATTGTTACGCTTTTTGATGGTTTGTCTAATTTTCCGGAACATACTGACGAGTACGGCTAGTAAAGGGGAAATAGTGATAGTTACGTGAGGAGGCGAGCAGCGGGCCGGCGGCGCGCGCCAGTGCCCCGAGCGAGCGCAGCGTGCCCAGCACCGCGCCGCGCGCGCCGCCCGGCGCCTGCCCCGCCGCCATCGACGTCATGCACGACACCGCGAACGCCGTCGCTACACACAACACAACACGTCACAATAAACATTAAAGGCCTTAATCATACACTTTTAAAATCTATTTTAGTTATTGAATGATTTTTGAATTCAGTTTCAGAGAAGAAGACAAAACATTTCTATGAATAAGGCCTTATAATATATCATGTTACACATTAGAACCTTGATAACCAAAAAATAACTGCTACTCATCTTCACATATGCGTCATACACAAACGAATTTATAGGACTGTCATGCACGGTGGACAAAATTGCTAATGTTTGGTGACATTATACAAATATGCCTACTTTGCTGCCTGTCTTAGAAACCAACAGATTATAATACAGCCTCCAGCCTCCGTGGCGCAGTTGGTTAGACGCCGCCTGTGAAACGAGAGGCCGCGGGTTCGATCCCCGCACTGAGACAAATATTTGTGTGATCCACAGGTATTTGTTTCGGGTCTGGGTGTTTGTGAGACCGAAAAGTCTCTCGTAGCTTCTGATACCCACGACACAAGACTCGATCTTAGTGTGGGGTCAGGACTATGTATGTGACTGTTGGGTGTATTTTTTATTTTATAATAAAATGAAAAATGTAATTGATGTCTGAGAGCGTGTGTGGTGACGTGAATCAGATGTGACGGCATCTCACCGCATCCTACATAATATGTGGATGGCTAACTCATCATTAAGTTATCTCTTGACAATTTGCCTACTTTTCTTAATAAGATTTTTTTTTAACAAAGTTTCTTTCCATGTCCACAGTGACATCAAAACAATAGACTATCTACTCGGATAAGTTAACAATACGACCAGCGTGTGATACTTGCACACGCGTTGCGCGCAAAAAATACAATGTGTGAGTGCCAGTCAGTTCTGATAAAAATGGATTAGATTTATTCCCTTATTTTTCTGTGTGTACTGTCACTGTCCAAAGTGGTGAATTATTATTATGGAAATAGGGCTTCACTATTTAAATATTAATGGTAGAAAGAACAGAATATTGGTGTGAAATTGATTAGTTGATGTATTAACACAGGACATTATCAATAGCTTTGTATCAATAGCGAAAAGTAAATGTGATAGCGTTTCCAACTAGTTACACAAATAAACATTAAACAGTCTATTAAATTCAAATAAAGATAAGTGTAGAAAGTTGGTATTTAATCTGTTACAACAAAAAGATTCTTTCTTTATTGATATAACTATCTGTAGGACACAGAGTACATTATAATTATTCGTAGGACATGAAAATGAATCATCAAAGGACGAATCAGTTTATGAACGATAACAAATACGTAAAACACGATAGGATACGATTATGAACTTATTTACAAAATACTAGCATATTTATATGTTTGCATTTAATGCTGCATATAAATATGAACCAATAGAGGAGAACACGGAAGTTGTGGTAGACAAGCAAATATGTTTTTTGTAGCGACTCAAACAATTTTTTTTTGCGAACATCAAGTACAATACAAATTACAATACGATAAGTGTTTGCAATAGCTACTAATGTATATTACAATATGTGTTACGCTATAAATATAAGGATATCACAAGCCCCGTACTATAATGAAAAATGGGAAGATAATGGAAGCATATTATGATCTAATTATTAATATTAATAACTAATCAGTCAAATCTGTAAACAAAACCTTAGTTCAGAATTCTTAAAATAGATTTCATTGTCAAACAAAAAAAAACAGTAAGAAAAAGTTCATTATTGATTCAGTACCTACCATTAATTAGATTCTATATTCTATAGCAACTCTTTGCTGGCCTCGAACAGATGACAGTAACATTGGACAAGGTGAACTGGTGTTGAAGCTGTTCTAGCCAAATTCTTATATCTTCTATGTATATATTAAGTCCCAAGCGTTAAAAGGTTACACAAATAATAATGACTGTAGAATACTTTGCGTAGTAAACAACATTTATCAAATGTCATTAGATTTATCAAATAATTATAAATAAATACACCAAACAGTCACATAGTCCTGACTCCACACTGAGATCGAGTCTTGTGTCGTGGGTATCAGAAACTATGAGAGAATTTTCGGTCCCACAAACACTCAGACAAGAAACAAATACCTGTGGTTCACACGAACAGTTGTCTCGGTGCGGGGATCGAACCCACAGCCTCTAGTTTTACAGCTGGCGTCTAACCAACTGCGCCTCGGAGGCTGTCGCATCAACAACATCGTCATCTTGTACACTACGGTGCAATGCTAGAACCTTTTTAGGGCATGATATGTTTTTGATGATAATGTATATGTTTCGAAATTAGTATTAAATATCCAAACGCTAGGGATTATATACGAATGACTTTTGTTTAAAAAAAGACGAATACCACACAGTGTGCCGTAATTAGTTATCTTTATTCATGCAAATGTTTAAGAAAACCGGTATTATTTGCTATAAAAACAGCAAGTCAATAAGCCTCCAAGTTAAATATTGATTCATAATTAATTCATGAGCCAACCCATCGTGCACATAAAAACCTTTCGGAGTTTTATTTCCGGGTATACTTTAACATCTAGCACCTTTTAATATTGAGGATGGTGTTCTTATTCAAGCGAGAGTTCGATTGAGAGGTTTTACAGCCCTAGACTATAGTCCATCACGTTAGCCTAGTTGGTGGATTTTACACAATATAAAAAATGAAGCTGTGTAGGTAATAAGTAGGTACTCACAGAGCGCGTAGAGCACGAGTCCGGTCCAGAGCCAGGCCCAGGGGGTGAGTAGTGGGGGGTGGTGCATGGCGGCGGCCGCGATGCACATGAAGGACAGGGGCGTGAGCGCCAGCGACCCCCGCGCCGCCACCTCGGCGCCGCGCGCGCCCAGCCGCCGCGCCGCGCCGCCTTGCAGCACCGCCATTATCACGCCTGCACCACATCACAACACTCTCAACTGGTGGTAGCTGTCTCATATATGAGAGGCCGCCTGGGTAGGTACCACAGCAATGTCTATTTCTCTCGCCAAACAGCAGTGCACTGCTGTGTTCCGGGTTGAAGGACATTGTAGCAAGAGTAACTACTGCAGACATCATCATCATCAGCCCTTCTGCGTCCACTGCTGGACATAGGCCTCTCCCATAGCACGCCACTGGGCTCGATCTTCAGCCCATCGTCGCCAACCGCTACCAGCCACCCCACGAATATCGTCGCTCCACCTGGCTGGAGGGCGTCCTACACTACGTTTGAATGACAATTAATATCTTATGTTTTAGGATGGCGAGCGTAGCGGAATGCAAAGAATTGCTTTATAATTCTTGGTTTTGTTTGGTTTTGCTACTGTCTATGAGAGGTCGTATCGTTTACCATCAGGCGAATGGGACGCTCGTTTCATAGCAATAAAAAGAACTCTTACCAAGCCGCACAATTAATAAATCTGCAAATTCAATTTTAACCGTATAAAACACTTAACTAAATAAAATGTGTGTTAATTCTCAATATGTGTAACACCAATGTTTCAACCATTGGTACACGTCACACATGAAATGAACACGAGATCTATCAATAGTTGTAACTACGGGTTATCACTCACCTATCACAAGGAACATTTTCCCCTGCTGCATAGCGGTGTACTCAAACGTATGATGCGTTAAGAATGTGATGGTAAACTCCAAGCCGGAGTATATGAACAGATACAAGAAATATGTCAGTCCGAGCTTTGACAAAATTCTGCTCTGTCGTGGAGACAGATTCTCAACTGCCGTGAACTTCAATAGATGCCATGGCGACACGAAATCCACTGTCTTCATCAAACTGAATGAAAGTGGTGCCCTTTTATCCTAAAAACAAATGAATATACATAAGTAATAAAGTATGTTTCGTAAATATCCTGAGTATTTACTAGCCTATACAGGAAACGAGGCTTAGCGAATGGATAAGACCATAGTTTGATACCCACATCTAGGCAAGTGTTTGTAACACCCACAGATATTTGAAAGCGGTAGTGGTACTGGTGAGACTACAAATTCTCGATTTGTCTATATACCTATAATTCTAGTATGAAATATGAATTGTGTTATTGCAGTGTGCATTTATTTGTGCGTTTCCGTGTATGTTTAGTATATAATCTGAACACTTCTATGGCATATAGACTTGGCGTTTCCCTGAGCAATAAAAAGCTAAGTCAACTTTACTAATCATATTTATTTGCTTTAAGTATAGATTTTTAAACTATTTGATTTATCTTGTACTTCTATTCTGTGTTTTAATTACATTAAATTAATTAATAGGACACATATGAAATTAAATATCAAATGTTATGTATACCTAATACTGATTATTAATAAAATTAAACAAGTTCTAGGTACCACAGCTTTTCGAATTGATTCAAAAATTCATATGTACAAACTCTAAATGTTATTTCATGTTGTTGCGCAAGCCTAATCAATATTGAAGGATATTTATATTTGGATACAAATATATGAATTTTAATTAAGCATTAGCAACTGTTTTTTTTGCACATGCCACAATATTTAATAAGTCAGAATAGTAAAAAAATAGCGACATAGATAAACATTTTTTTTTCGTAACGCGTAAAAAATACTTAATTTTCGATCACGACACTTAACTAGTTTCATAAGTTAATCGACACAAATAGTGACAAATTAAGCATATTTCTTCTGTAATGTTTGCTTCCTACTCAATTTGTTCCATCCGAAACATGGCCGTCTATTTATGGAATTACACATTTATTACACGAGTTCGGCTTAGCTCTTATAAAGTTTATTAATTTATACGTATTATAATAATTTTTATGACACCTATATGTCTCAAAATTTCAGACAGTGTTTTAATCCATAATTTTAAATTAACTATGTACGGACCTTCATTCTAGTTAGGAAGGCAAAGATGTTATATACCTTATAGATACTTACCGCTACGCAGCTAATTATAACATTGCACATTTGTATGAAATTGTTCAAACTACATCATACGACGAAAATAATTATGTTGGAAAGCGAATTACAACTTTATCACAAGATTTTTATAGTAATAATATCCCTTCACGGATTGCGTTGTTTCACAAGGAATTCGACACATTTGCGGTGTGAAAATAAGAGTTTAGGGAAAGCTAGTTGAATGATGAATCTCGGTATGAGACGACATAACAAAGATTTACTACTGTCACGAGTGATTCATCGGTATTAGTAGCCTTATGACATAATGTGGTCAAGAAATCACTTATAAACAAAATAGGCACATTAAATAGTCATTTACTTACCTTGGGCAGTGTTTCTGGTATGAAAAATAATACTAGGAAAATGTTGGCGAGAGACAGGAATACAGCGTAGTGCGCTGGCCTTTCCCCCCATGGACCCGTAGAGAGATCACTAGTTTTAGCGAACCACGCGCCAGCCAATGGTCCGATTATAAATGCTATCGAAAATGCCAATCCTATAAGAGCCTGAAAGAAACATTCAATAACATAACATACATTTTGTGAGGAAAGTTTTACAGAATTGAAGCCATAAGCAAGGACAATTACCAACTCGCCACTAAAGGAAAATAACAAGTCGTCATACTTTCTGAGTAATTAGAAATTATATTACAGCGTGTCGTGACTTAGGAAGTAATAACTTCTTTCACTAATAGTACCTAAACCTACTGTATAATATACTTATAAATTCAAGAATAATTAAGGTTTAATTTACGATTATCTTAAAGCCAAATTACATCGCAAAGAAGTGATCTCATAGAATCAATTTCAAGCAATAAAGACGAAAGTTTGGTACTTGCTTCACGCTCAAACGGTTGAACCAATTTTGATGAAATTTGGTATGGAAGTTCATGATAAGACAATACCTGGATTAACGCATTGGCTATCCCGAAAATGTGTTCCCGTGAGGTGAACAAGGAATTCAAATAAGTATGTTTTATACTCATTAAAACTTAAAGGGATGGTTTGGGATAGAATATAGAGCGGATGAAATAGGGTATAAAAGAACAGAATTTCATGGTTTGAGACATGGAACATATTGAGATGGGATAGGACGGGATGTAACGATGGATGGATGGAATGGGAAAAGCAGTATCAAGCAAGCAGTCACGTTGAGTTTACACATAAAATAATTAGTACACGAAATAATATGTGGGCGGGACTTGAAAAAGTGTCTACACACGAGCGAAGCCGAGTGGGCCCGCTACTTCTAATATAAATTCGAGAATTGCTTTTTTCTCAATTTAATATATACAAAAATAAATACAAAATTATCTTTTTGTGATCAAAAAGTGCGTGGTGGCCTGTTGGTAACGGACCAGATGCGGCCGCCTACATGTTAACGGGGGTCGCGGGTTCAAATCCCAGGGCACACCACTGACTTTTCGGAGTTATGTGTGTATTGATAGTCAATCACCACGCACTTTAATGGTGAAGGAAAACATCGTGAGGAAACCTGCATACCGTAGCGATTTTAAAGAATTTCTACGGTATGTAAGTCCGCCAACCCGCACTAGGCTAGCGTGGTGGACTATATGGCCTAACCACTCTCAATCGATTCTCTCGATTGTAGAGTGGGCCCGTGCCCTGCAGTGGGACGTATATGGGCTGATATAGATAGATAGATAGATCCGAGATACCTTTTCTCTTTTAGTAGTAACTCTTGAATGAAAATAATTGTTAAGCTAAATAATTACAGTCTGTTTTAGTTATTTAAATAGATAGCAATTTTTTCATACAAAGTATTAGTTTAAACGGGGGACTCACAAGCGATAATTTGTGCTTCTTCGGTGTAACATATAAAAGTAGATGTACAAAAAAACACCGATAAATACTTGAATTTTATAAGTATTTTCGCAAAAAGTCTCACGACGTGTGGATGTTTTTATATTTGTGTTAATGACAGACTTGACCTATTTTTAAATTTACGTCGCTGCAATTATCAACGATTTTAATTTCTGCGCATATTTTTTCGCATCTCGCAGTCGACGGCCGGCGCATGCAACACAGAAGAATAGGGCGGAAATTACGAGCCGAGGACGCAGTTTTCCAGGACAATTAGCGTTCTATGCGTCACGCATCATTAACTATGTGCTGAGAGTCCGTGAATTATTCGAATTTCGACAAAATTTTAGTTCATATATTTTATTTGGGCCGAAAATAAGATACTCCACACCATCCTATATCAATAAGTCCTTTGTTTAACTTTTCACCTGTATCTAATAAATATTGTCTTATCATGAACCAATATATAAGTGCACACCATCATGAAAATATATATATTTTTATTACCATTCCTTTGGCTCTGGACTTTTCATCAGATGCATCAGTGACAACTGCCATACTAAGGCTCACATTAGCCTTGCTCAAACCACCAATGAACCGAGCCATCACAAACAAACTGAAAGTGCTTGCACTGCTCCATAGTCCATGTGATATTGTTATTCCACTCTGTTAAAAAAATTATATATCATTGATAAAAGTAAGTTCCCTTAAAACAGAATTAAATTCATCAATTTTATTGGAACTGAACTGTAACTTTTTATTGAATTATGCTATTACTTTTATTGAAAAATAATTTATTTTTTTTTACAAAATCTTACGAAACCAAATCCATATTTAAGTTTTAAAATACTTATAAATAATACATTGCCAATTATTAAATGTAAATAAACAAACTTTTGAATAATTCATGTATGATAATATACATTTTGAATGCCAAGGCTGTTATCTTATATTTTTGAGTATTCAAATAAGGTCATTCTGAAGTATGTATTAAAACTAATTTAAATACACTAACAGCTTTTTCAAAATAATCTACAATGTTCATGAGAAATTCATATAATAAAGGGCCTTTCATTGGATCTGAAATAGAATGAAACTACACAGGGATATTCATAAGACATAATATGTAATTGTAAAGCCATTAAAATATAGACCAAAATTATTATTTGAAACACAAATAATTATGGTTAATTCACAATATAGTATATTCAATTTATAAACTAATAAACACAGTATTTCATGATTTTTTTCTCTTGAAATGTTGGGTTTTTGGCCTGTTATCACCACATTATAATTAATTTATTCACTAACATGATAAAACAATTTGCAATTAACTGAAATACACTTTCAATACAGGAAGGTTTAATTTCTACAGCAACCTTGAGAACACTTGAATAAATGCTGGTTTCAGTACTTTTGGCCAATACAGCATTTAATTAGTGGCATGTGGGAAGTATTGTATTTACTTAAATGTTACATAAAGCATATTTCAACAGAATGTATTAATTTGACATATTTATTGTGTACAGAAGACATATTCTACTGCTTTAAAAATATATTTTTTGACTTAGTAATTTATTTTAAAAACAAAAAAAAATAACCATCATACATTTTAAATATTTTTAGTATCAATTCTTAAGATATAGTTCAATCCTTTATCAGACTGATTGAGATACAATACTTCTAGTGGAATTTATCATGATCTAGTTTTGATAAGATCAATATAGCCTGATAAAAATGAGAATTTAATCTTAAACCATTTAAAACTTCAATAACTATATTATTAGATATTTTTTTAAATATAAAAAGGTAATTGAATGAATTCATATTAAAATATTTAAAATAAGCTTTCTTCCTATATTGGTTATACATAATAATATTAACTCATGAAAAATAATGAACTCATAAAGTATAAATTGTACAAAATAAAATAAAGGAACTTACCAAACACAAAAGTAGCATGGGTTTTCTTCCATAGGCATCAGAAAGGCTGCCAACTATGGGACTTGTTAAAAACTGTAGAAAACTGTACATGGAACCAAGGGCCCCTCCAAACAACACCGACGCAAAACGATCAGGTACACCAGTTAGCTTCTGAAACCCTTGAACTGCTTTCAATAATGACGCGTATAAACTGTTTCCATGACCCTCTTCTTTATTATAATAGTCGAGCAATGATGGTAGTAGCGGCAAAATCATCGTAAAGGCAAGAAGGTCCAATAATAACGACACAAAAATAAGTGCGATGATTTTTGAATTCGATTTGCCCAAACTTTTCATTTCGATTTTTTTTTCAACTTCTTCTTCGAAAGTTTCTTTAACAGATTTACCTAGCCTTTGCTTAAGAGCCCCATTTAATTCTTCGTGATCCTAAAAAAAATTAACTATCTAATATGATGTTCAAAAAATAAATTTAAAAGCATATGCTGTACACCAACAAAATATTTATTTATGAATGAGGAACGAAGAGAATCTTACCATTATATAAAGTTTATTAACTATTTTATTATTAACCATGGAATATTACGAGCCATCAAGTTAAGTAAGAATTATAAACTGAATTGAAAATAAAATAAATAAACTTTCACTTTCGTGATTCGTCTCGTCTGCGCAGCAGTGTCGATGTTGCCAGGATATAAGAAGTTCGTTGAAAAATAATACAGACTATTTTAGTCGATTATAAAATTATTGTTAATCGTATTGAATTATGAATATTTAAAACTGATTGAGTTTATTCAACCAACCAGGGATCCTCAAGTCATCCGCGCCAAACCCAAGGACATGGTATCGCGTACCAACTGACGCAGCGTAATAATAAAAATTGATTCTATTCGTGTAGAACTACATTAAAGAAAAAAAATTGCTCGGGTCGCGACTCGCGCGTTGATGTTGGTTGGTTTGGCTATGGTCATGACGCCATTTTGATTTGCGTCTAATGTTTTGCCTTTGATAGTTTATAGTGTGTGAATATTAACAGCTTTTTACATTATTAAAAAGGAAAATGGGAGAAGATAAAGGTAATCCATTACAAACATTTCTTTTTTCATCTTTATTTCTCATATAATTTCGTTTAACATTCCGACTTATCTTCTAGTGGAGCGTCGTCGTCGATCACGTTCGAGAGAAAGACGTCGTTCTAAGTCCCGTTCAAGAGATCGTCGAGAAAAGAGAAGAAGCAGATCGAGGTCTCCAAACAAACGTTCCCGTAGGAGAAAACCTTCATTGTACTGGGATGTGCCGCCGCCGGGCTTTGAGCATATCACGCCGCTTCAATATAAAGCGATGCAAGCGGCCGGGCAGATACCGGCCAACATCGTTGCGGATACCCCGCAGGCGGCCGTGCCGGTCGTCGGCTCCACCATAACACGTCAAGCGCGTCGCTTGTACGTCGGAAACATACCATTTGGTGTGACGGAAGAAGAAACCATGGAGTTCTTCAACCAACAGATGCACCTCTCCGGTTTGGCGCAAGCCGCCGGTAATCCAGTACTCGCGTGTCAAATTAATTTGGACAAAAACTTTGCATTCCTTGAGTTTAGATCAATAGATGAAACCACACAAGCTATGGCGTTTGATGGTATTAACTTTAAGGGCCAAAGTTTGAAGATTCGTCGGCCTCATGATTATCAGCCTATGCCGGGAACTGAAAATCCTGCTATAAATGTGCCAGGCAAGTTAAAATTATTTACATTCCTATCTCTTTTATCCTATTTTGATTCTAAATTATTCCCCCAAAGATCAATGAATTATTACTTATAGAAAAAACAGGCAATGAAGGCAATAAGCAGAATAAAATGTTAGTTACTCAGCCTACAGCCATCCAGTGATGTAGTAAATGTCAACCATGTTAAGGAATAATAGTCAGCCTTTCATAAATTATCCAATGCCATATTGTATGAATGGGTATTATTTTGTATTATTTTATAGGCACAAAACCTTTCTACTATAATCGTAACTAGCAGACTGAAATTCAGAATTATTAAAATTTGACATTGGAAATTGATGATGTCTTAAATTGACATTTAGCACAAGGCTAATATTTAAATACACTATAAACATCTTGAATATTTCTTGCGAAATATATTTAACTACCTTTATCCTTATAGATGTTGAGATTTTAACCTTTAAACTTTAAACAACAATTATGGGTTGAATGCTTTGGATGAGTGATGAAAAAAATCACTACTAAATACTCCATCTAGATAATGTTGCACAATATTGAAAATCATAAATAGGGTGCTGTATTCTTAGAAATACATATTAAAAATATTCTACTTGATGGTGGTAATTTCCACTGGATTTCTTTACTAGGTACATTCTTTAAGTGGTTTTTTTTTTTATAATTTTCAAATACCTTTTGATTAACCCAACATTTTCATGCTATCTTGTCTGTACTTTTCATATTTTGCTACTTATGCACTTATTTTTCTCTTCAAAACATTTCATATATTTTTATTTGTAATTATTGATTGTATTTTTTTTTCATCAGCTGGCGTCATCAGCACTGTTGTTCCAGATTCACCACACAAGATATTTATTGGTGGATTACCTAACTATTTGAATGAGGATCAAGTAAGTCCTTATATTAGTATCAATATTGTGGATTTTTTCCTCAATGAAACACTAGATTAATGATTAGTTTATTTATAATAATAATCAACATAAAATAAGGTGCCTACTGCCTCCTATTAAAATACTGTTTTCCGGTATTAAAATTATTTTAAACTAGTGTTTCAGAGAGTTAATTACAAAATTTGCTTAAGGTTGAATTGTTGAATATAAACTACACAAATTCAATCTTCACAAGATTTCTTGGCTTATATAATGAATTAAGACAAATGCAACACATTATTTACTATTGAGATCAGCAATTAAAAAATCCCAATGAAAAGTTTGTGTTTTGAGCACACATGATTTTGTTCAGGAAATCCCTACAATTCTTCATGGAGAACTTTCAATTACTACTTATTTAAAAATCTTATGAAATTCTTTTACACATGTGTGAGCCACATGTTATGAAATTCATATTGATTTTAAAATTGTATTTTGCAGGTTGTACCCAAACAGTCTGATGAATACATCATAACCCTTCACCTATAAATTCCTATTCTAATAACATGGTCCCAATAAACTTAAAACTAAATTTTAGGAACAAACGAGAACACAAACTTCCAGATAAACTTAGAAGCGATTAAATAAATAGCATATCACTATCAACGCCTTTATTCTGACTAGCACATGGAGTTGAAGACATTATTAGTTCCCATTAGGTAGGATAGTTGCCGCAGCTATTTCAGGGCGAGATTCAACAGTTGACAGGGCTCAGGGCTTCGGTGGCGCCAGCACAATGCCGCGATATATTTTTGGTCAGTTTCAGGTATTTTCAGGTACCCATAGCGGGGACGAGCGTGCAATCAACACGCTCGAAACTTTCTGAAACAACTCACTGATATAGTTTGCTTTTTGCCCCTCCCTAGCATAGATTTGGCACATTCGCGGCCCGCGTGTCACTGTTGTCTCTCATTCTCACCTATACGTCTTGTACTTGAACGAGACGTCGGCACTTCAAGGCAAGTCTCCTCCATTCACATCTGATTCTATCATGCGGCTAGACACAGGTCAGATAACATTCATTTATGTATTTGCTGCATTTTGCTGAGCAAATTTTATGGGAACAATAGAACTTGTGTGCAATAGACAACTGCATTATACTATATCTATAATGATGTTTATTCAACTTATAGAAGGTCTTATTTATTTTGTGCTAATTAATTTATGATGTATAGGTAAAAGAACTGCTGATGTCATTTGGTCAGCTGCGAGCTTTCAATTTGGTGAAAGACTCATCTACAGGCTTAAGTAAAGGATATGCCTTTGCTGAATATGTGGACATTTCAATGACTGATCAGGTAAGTTGATAATACCAAATATATTGAAATATGTATTTCAAAATGTTTCATGTTTCAGCTAACAATATTCTCACTTCCAATAGGCGATAGCTGGTCTGAATGGAATGCAGTTGGGTGACAAGAAGCTGATTGTTCAACGAGCCAGTATTGGTGCTAAGAATTCTACCTTAGGTAAATACAGTAATATTATTAATAAAATTGGTGGTATTTCGTGTAAAGGTTTTTCTAATTGAAGAATAATATTTTGCTAGCCATGACTGGAGCGGCGCCGGTGCAGCTGCAGGTGGCGGGGCTGACGCTGGCGGGCGCCGGGCCGCCGACGGAGGTGTTGTGTCTCTTGAACATGGTCACGCCCGAAGAGCTGCGTGACGAAGAGGAGTATGAAGACATCTTAGAAGATATCAAGTACGATTTTGTTACTTAATTTTCATTGATGAAAAAAAGCTATAATAGAACATGATATTGATAACAGTATATATTTATTTTCAGAGAGGAATGCAACAAATACGGTTGTGTGCGGAGTATAGAAATCCCAAGACCCATAGAAGGTGTTGAAGTACCTGGTTGTGGAAAGGTAATGTTGAAGTTATACATTAAATCTAAGAAATAAAATTTAAATTTGTACTTAGTAATCGTCAGTAACAAAAACACTTTCTGTCCTGCAGGTATTCGTCGAGTTCAACAGTATTGCTGACTGCCAGAAGGCACAGCAAACACTAACAGGACGTAAATTCAGCAATAGGGTGGTGGTCACCTCCTATTTCGATCCTGACAAGTATCATCGCAGAGAATTCTAATTATCTACGCAAATTTCTATCGCGCACCTAATTCATTTTTCGTTCGTAAAAACAATTAATAACTTATAAATGACATGTTCTTTTAAAGTGGATGAATTCGAAAAATATGTCCTATTGTCTTAATATTATTATAACAGCTGGAAATAAAATAAAATGTATTTCAAAATGTGTTTAATTTACATAATTTAATTGCTTTACATAATGAAAAATTGTCTAAACGTACCTAAAAGTTTGTAAAATTATAATTTCGATATTTACTTAACATACAATATTGCTAAGGCTGCGTTGTGCGTAACAAATTAGTAATACTTATGCGCTATAATAACATTGATAGAATTTTGTTCTTCTGTAACTTGTTATAACTTTTGACGTGTCGTAAAAACTTAAATCGTCGCTTAAAATCAATCGCCATGTCTATGAACATCTTAAGTTTTGGGCCACATCTGTGTGAAGTAATAATAATGAAAAGGCGTTAAACCGCAGATGAAGCAATAGCCAATTTTACCCAACATAAAAGTAATAACTTAATTCTATAAAACTTAGAATTTAGATAATTTCTAGACGTCTTGCTGCATTGCAGGTCGATAGGTGTTTAAAGTGCCCGTTTCCGAAGACAGTACAATCTTTCTCATCACCACATAGAGTACACCGCCGATTATCAACATTCCAATACCAGCCATCAAACTTATTGCCCAGGCAGGTACTGCATTGCCACCTGAAAATAAAAATGTGTTTATTTGCGGATTTAAAAATAATCGAATCGTTTCACATACTGGAATTGACTACAGGGGGCAGGTGGCTCAGCAGGCGATACTTCGAGTAGATCTGCAGTTAGGACTTAGATCCAAGATCTTACACTTATTGATTACAGTAGAAACCCCTCGCACACATTAGGTCTTTTCAAACATATAAATAAATGGAGTAGTAGAACGGAGTTATAATCTTGTAGGTACTTACGGTAGTAAGTGCGTGTCATAACCCGTCTTCCTCTCAGAATCTTGCGCCTGGCTTCGGTTTCTTGTGTAAGTGTGCTCAATATTACTGGAAAAAAAATAGTGAAAATAATATTAAAACTAGCATTTATACTTATATTTTTATCTCATTGGCGTGAAAAGAATAAGAAGCTGTTTATTTAGTGTCGCGCTTTATTTCTCCCGCTATAACGATTAGGATGTGAGAGGTCGCGGGTTCGATCCCCACATAGTGGCAAGTGTTTGTGTAGTCCCAAATATTTGTTTTAGGTTCTAAATTATGGGACCAAAGTCTAATTTAAGTTCTGTACCAGAGTACAGACCCCATAATAAGATAGCAAGTGACACACATAGTACAGATACTATGTGTGTCACTGTTGAGGGTTGGTTGTTGGGTGTATTTATTTATCTGTGGGCGTTAACATAGCATTATTCACATATTTTTTCAATAACTATGTCCAATCACTAAACGTGAACCCACATTATTGTTAATTTCGCCAATAGTGATACTTTTTAACTAGGTACAACATAACACAGTCATACCGTGCTTGCTTAGAGTATCTAAAGTGCTTGTTAATAATATAAATGAATATATTAATAGAAACCACAAGAATGCAAGTACAGGCATATAAACGAAAGGACACGATTTATTTTACTATTATCCATAATATGGTAACTGCTAGATGTATATTATTACACACAAGTATGTAAGGTTAAAACACTTATCTGTATTCTGACACATTTCTTTCATACATACAATTGTATGTTGCAATACAAGGATAATGGAGACTTACCGAGAATAACAGCAAAATAGAACAACAGTGGCTTATTTTGCGCCATTTTAATATTTTCAGTCACTTTTAATCAAAAACAAATTAAAAAACACACAAAAGAATGCTATCCGATGACACACTAAATCCGATACCATAGGTGTGTTTCTTTGCGCGGAGCTCTTATCAGGTTTAGATAAGATAAATTGATTACTAATGCGTAGATATGAGCCCATAGTGTATATTACACGATGTCCTGAATAACAATGAGTAGAAAACGGTGGAATCTTAGCTTCCTAGAAAATAGGATGTGGATTCGAATAAACTTCCTAAGTGTGATGTTCGACGAAACATATCATATGTACTCGTAATATTGATAAGGCGGGCTTCATATCATACCAAGTTCGGAGGGTTATTTGCTTGGCATTATAACGATAGTCACAGGACGTATGTATGGGTCGAGAACCGTATGGTTACGGGTTTCATTCCGGGAAATCTAGGAACTTCATGTATTGGATTTATATAATGGCTCAGGCAGGAATTTGTGCTTGTCATAGTCGTAGATAATGTACTAGTTACCTACATATAGAGATGTCCTTTATTACATCTTGCGACAGAAATAATATCGGCGAACTGTGGGCGGAAGTAGTGAAACTAGTGACTAAATCTTCTGGGATACAGACTAGAGCTTATAGAGCACACTAGAGTATAGACGGATATAATAAAACGGAACATCACTGTGATATCTGCAACCGTTGGGTAATCAATTTTGGTTGTTAATATGTAGTGTTTTTTTTCAGTCACGTAAGTCTGGCTCATCATACCATGGAATAGACAGTGCAGTCAAAAATGTTATTTCTATTTTACAGGTGTATATTATATTTAATGTATTAGGTAAAGTAAAAAATCTATAATTTCCTAAATAATTTATTTAATTCTACTACAACTAACAACGATAAATGTTTCGCCACTTAGCTTGTCACTGCTATTACTAATTTTTAAATATATCTTTTATGTTTGCGTCTGATAACACTTGTGATGTTACTGAATCAGGGTTCTTTGCAGTGAGTTTCGGTGTTTCAACCTGGCGTTCGCTAGCTACAGTTGCTACAGATTTTTCTATTATCTCATTTTCCGGTAGTCCTTCCGATTGTAACTTTTGATATTGTTGTATAAGTCGCTTGGTTTGTGTTTCAGTACTCTGACTGAGAAGGTTCACTGCACCCAATCCATGACCGTTTGAATGAAATTTCCTGGAAAAATGCATTAAGTTAGAAATACATCGCACTTTTTGATTGCGTTAATATGACACTCGTAGGTTTACTTACGCTCTGATAGCATCTTCCTTGTAAAGGATGGGCTTAATAGGTGTGATTTCCGGTTTAGGTCTTGCAAACTTTGGTTCTGCATATGGTGGGAAAGCTCTGTACACGTCAAACCATAGAGGCCTATCATCAGGCCTCATAGCGCCTCTAGTAAGAAGACCTTCTACCCTGTAAATAAGTAATATGAATTTAAAGAAACTTCTCTAAAACACATTTTTTTAGAGTTAATATTATATCTTTGTTTTTTCGAAGACAGGAACAAAATGCCCCCTTCGAGAAAGGCAAAAAGTAGTCTGCTCATGTTAATGGCCTTCTAACCCGTCACGCCTGTTAGAGTTGGGGTTTGGTTAAATTTTTCACAAATCTTATACCAACATATCGAGTAATACGCGCATCATGGATATGTGGAACGGGATTGCCACAGTAATAGCTGTGTTTCGAAGACGGTTTAAGGTGTTATGGGCGTCCACGACACATACGAGGCCAAGCACTCTGTGCTCAATCACAAAGTCGCAATTATTGAGGGCGCCAATTTACGCCCTCCCAATATGATCAGCAACTTCGATATCCCCATTAAGTTATCTTTTTTATATTATAGGCGGCAAACGAGCATAATGTACACTTGATGGTAAGTGATCACTGCCGCCCATGAACATCTGCAACGCCACATAGCGATGCGTTGCCGGCCTTTAAAACAATTACCTGATAAACAACACACAATAAACAGATTATTACGATCCGCAACAAAGTAGAAATATATTTTAAATTGTTATTAAATTAAGTCCTACTATAAGCATAGGTAGCCACTGCATTTGAGAATTTAAAATATGGGGCACTCCCCATTTAACACAGTAAGAAATTTAACAGAAAATAGGAAACAAATATTTTATTTAAGTATGTAATATAATAAATAGTATTATAAACAACACTTCTTCATAACACATCATATATTTATTAGAAAATAATTACAATATAAGTAAAGTATTTTTATTAAAATTATAATACGACATTGTGGATTGGATGTAAGTAGGCAATTAAATCATGAAAAATTGTGAATTTCGACATATTCTTAGAGTTTAAAATATTATACCAAGAATGATTACATGCTACCAGTTATTATTTTAAAGCAACTAATAGAAATAACATATTAAACTGTGTTAATAACCATATTTCACATTTATATTTTTGTAATACTTGTAATTTAAGATATTTAATTCTGCAAATTAACATAAATAGAAACTTAAATAGTTAAAAATTAGAAGTCATTTTGCATTGCATGAAAAATTGTTCGTTTCATTGCTTCCCATCCACTGCGTTTTGTGTCCATGACTAGTTTCTGCTGTAAATTTTTAATGTCCTCTTCTAATTCATTAGCTAATTGATCAGTTTCGGCTTTTTGTTCAGCTTGCATATTTTCACATCTGCAAATATATAATATTGAAATATTAGTATATACATTCCAAAACAATCACAATTTACTTTGAAATATATATGTAAAAGAAATTACTGTTTTTTAAAAGTATCATGAATTTCCTTTAATGCCTTGAGCTTTTGTTTGTGTGCTATTGTTCCCTGTTGGATACATTTTAAAAGAGCACCCGTTAATTGTTCTAGTTTTTGTTCGTTTTCTTTCATAACACTGTGATCAGCTTCTAGTTGTGAAGTAAGTTCTGATAAACACTTGAGGAGAGTTTCATTACTTTGGCTCCTAAAATCATAAATTATTCTTGTATGAAATATTTAACATTGTATGTATAATTATCAAATAAATTAATCTTAAATTATTCAAACATACCTGGCAATTAACTGTTGGTCCATTACTTCTATTACTTTCCGACGAGATTGTTTACCAGCTTCAATATTGGCTTCTATTTTCTTCTTTTTGCCACTGGCTTGGATCAAATTTGAAATATCTTCATCTTCAGTTGTATCAACTTTGGACCGTTTTTGAGTCTTCTTAGGTATAGGAGAATTTTTAAGAAATTGAGAACCATTCATCAGTTCATTAATATCTTCAGATATGAATTTGGACTTGGTGCATTTTTTTAATGAAGCCATAGTAGAAGAAATATTATATTATATATTTTTATACAGATTGCAGTCGTTTTAAACCGTAAACTTTTCCCGCCTAAATCTATAATCTATATACTTAATGCATTTACGGCGCCGAACACGGTGTGAATTCTTATTTTAAATTTTAAAATCCCATTAACTTAGTATTTTTTTATATAAAGCTTAAGGAAACTTACAATCATGATTCATGAAATAACATACTGACCTCGAGTAAATAGTTCCAATCCTTTCTAACCTACTGCTCGCCATAATTTAATTTTCGAAGGGGTAATACAAATAAAATTACTTTCTAGTATTTTAAATAACATAAAAATATCATATGAGAGAGGTTATTTTTGAACAAGCTATTTTTCTAATTGACAATTCATCAAATGTTGCCATTAATAAAAAAATATTATCATGTTGCAGAAAGCCTCTGGGAGCAAGTCACTTCTTACCTTAAATGTAGTTGTTATATACTACATCTATGCTTCTTACAAGCCAATATGTAAGTTCTTTGAGGAGGCCTATGTTTGGCAGTGGACTCCCTGTAAGTTATAACGAACAATAGATAGACCTTAGTCTGTGGGGTATAAATACTGTTGGGTCATGAAAAATTTCCGAAAAATTTCCAAATGAAATTTTTCAGAAAAATATGAAAAATTTCAAAATATTTTTCTGATATTTTTCCATTTTTGAATTTCGAACGAAACGTTACTTCCAGAAAAACGGGGTGAATCGAAACTCAGGGAGAAATAGAAAAAAAAATATTGTTTGTTTTTTCGTGTTTTATGAACCAAATTGATTATGTTTTATTTATATTTAATGGTTTATGACTCTTTTTTACAAATTGCAGCCATTACATTAATTAATCCCTACCGCGAATTTGGACTTTACAGTATTACAAATGCATGTATTTTTACTTTATTAGCAAAATATAAAACAATTAAATCGATTTTACGATTAAAAAGCAACAATTAAGTTAAATAATCGAATATTTCCATTTTGAAATTTTTCCGAAAAATTTCCTGAATTTTTTCTTAAAAATAGAATTTTTCCGAAAATTACACAACACTAGGTATAAATACACTTTCAATACCTACAGGTAGCTTTGTTCTCCAATCAAACTGACCTATTCAGAAAATCTGCTATAGTTTTTATTGTTTTATGCTGAAACCAAAATTGAACGGACGCGGCTAACGAACGCATCGTCAACCTGCAACCTGGAAGATAGATTCTTTTGCTATGTGCACACCACAGTGCATACGTGGTGCATAATAGTGATGTAACGAATGTTAGTTTTCTCACATTCGCGAATGCGAATGCGGATGCGAATATTCATATCTAACATTCGCGAATACGAATGCGAATGCGAATGTTGTTTTTCAAATTTGGCGCGCAACATTTCGGGCCAGTCATGTTTAAAACGAACATAGTCGAGCATGTCGAGCCGGCCCGTGCTTTGACAGGTTGAATGAACAAAAGTAGTTATTAATAAATATTGTTTTCTTAATTGTAAGGAAGAAATTGTAATTTTATTTACAAGTAGGTATTTATTATTTTGTTTTCTTGAGTATGTTTATTAATTGCATTGAAAAATCATTGAAAATGAAGGTTTTAAAAATATAACATTTTGGATATTAAATGTTTAATTTTGGTTGATTATTTTTTATAACTGTAAATAGCATTTGGTTTTGTTAAAAAAATAGAAGCTATAACTTAAAAAGAACAGTCAAAAGACTTACGAGACGTAGATATTATCAACTAGCTTCTGCCCGCAAACTTCGTCAGCGTGATTAACTTTATTTGGTATTTCTCATCCCGTCCCGTCCCGTTATATCCCATCAGTCCCGTCTCATTCTTACTCAAGGCATGTAATCCAGTCCCATCCCATCCGGTTGAGTATAAAAAGTAACAAATATATAGGAATTCCTTCTTCATCCCACGGGAACACTTATTTTTTCGGGATAAAAAGTAGCCTAAGTGTTAATCCGGCGTGTAAGCTACTTCCATACCAAATTTCATCGAAATCCGTTAAGCGGTTTTTGAGTTCATCGCGCACAACCGCACAGAGTAATACAAAGAAACATCCTGTATGTAAATAAGACATATACCACTTTTTAAGTTGGACTTGCACCTACATAACTGTGAAAACCGCATCTCATTTCGTGCGTTAATTTTTGCGTAATGCGCAGGTAATTAAAAAGAAACATCCTGTATGTAAATGAAATATATACCAGTTTTTAAGTTGGATCTGCACCAATATAGCTGTGAAAATTGCATCTCATTTCGTGCGGTAGTTTTTGAGTAATGTGCAAGCAAACAAAAAGAAACACCCTGTATGTAAATGCAACATATACCAGTTTTTAAGTTGAACCTACAGCAATACAACTGTGAATACCGCATCTCATTTGGTGCAGTAGTTTTTGCGTGATGCGCAAGAAACATACAGACAGACAGACAGACAAAAATTCAAAAAAAAATGTTTTGGCTTCTGTTGCTGTTATAAAGACCCCTCGCGTTAAAATTTCTCAAATATCTTCCATGTACAGACATTTTTATTATATGTATAGATAAATAATTAAAAAATACGTTAATTATAATAGTTGTATTATTTTTCCAGAACCATCAAAATGTGTATAAATTTCCTTTTTATTTGTCAAAAACATTCGCTTAACATTCGCTTCGTTTCTTGCGAATACGAATGCGAATGCGAATGCCAAAAAATATGCGAATATTCGCGATTCGCGAATGCGAATGCGAACATTCGTTACATCACTAGTGCATAATATCAGTAAGTCGCGGACGTAGGTCGCGGACGTGAACTTGGATGCTCACGTCCGACACGACTTTCAAGTGTGGCTACAAGTCTTTTAAGCCAAACTATTACATATTTAAAAAAAAACTCACCTCAATATACCGGGTATATCAAGACTGCGACCGAAAACGAAGCCAGGTGGTAGTTTTAGTGGTTACAAACACAATTCGTGTTGTGTCGTGAAAACAATGGCTTCGTTTTCGGTCGCGGTCTTGATATACCCTGTATAGACAAGCTAATTTCTTTTTCTTTAAAGCTCACAAACTTAGATCGCCCTATAGGGGTTATTTTTAATATTTATAAAAGGTGGCAACATCAGGCAACATTCTTAAAAGACCCATGCACTTTATCCACCACATATTGTAATTTTTCAGGCTTATGCATTTTTGACCGACGGAAGCTATGGTTATTAGAATACATGTATGATGGTTAGTCGCAGAAAGTAGAAACTACGATTTAATTTTTTGCAAATAGATACCGCTCGTATGCATCCCAATTTCCATTATAGGGCACGGGCCTCTTCAATAGACGAGGTCTGAAGAGTTTGGGCTTTAATCCACAACACTGGTATAGGTTATGGGTATAATACTATCAATAAACAATTTGTAAGAAATCCTTTATTTTCTAAATAAAAGTGGTCAAAAATAAACTCATTCAATGCTTTCTTCTTCCAACTTAAATACATACTCTTAACATTGCATAATATACACTAATCATTATTTACAACTTATTATAATAGAACCTCCAATTTCATATACATGAAACGCATATTTATGACAAACACATTGTCTATCTTTCCAAATGCAAAGAAACCCTTCTGGCGGGTTTAGTATTTTTCATTTAGAATAAAAAATCAATGTGGCAGGATTGGAATAAATAGTATAACCTTTCATCTATTCATCTTAATACTTTTGAAGATATTGTTTGAGATTCGGTCGTGGGCGTGTGCTATGACTGTGAGCGATGCTTTCTGAAACACCGCTTATCGGCTTGTCGAGTCAAAATGTCCGAGACGAATTTTCTGTGAGTGAATACACGAAGAATATCTTCACGGGCCTCTTGCACGCCTTCACACACGATTTTACTTCTCTGAATGTTACCCTGTTATAAAAAATAAACATTATTAATTTACACTGAGTGTAAAATCACAAGTATTAAAATTATTTATTCAAATCAACAGTACAGAATACCATCATGGCATCGGTGTAACAAACTTGACACTGTTGTTCTGCCTAGGACCATTATTCAATAAAAAATAGACGAATTTAGGACCTTCTTTTTTTTTTAAGGTTTGTTAATTCAAACAGTTTCTATCGCGGAAATGGTATAACCGCCGGCACGGATCTTGAGCGCTCGGCGACAGAGTGGGGATAGCTTTGCGCATCGTGAACTTAAGGACAAAATAAATGAATGAATTGAACAAACGCAATGAATGAATTAGGCATAACAACCATATGGCGTTGCGTAGTGAACCAATCACTGGCCGATGCGATAATGCCCCCGCCCGCCTTCTTCATCTACCTCTAAAGAGACCCAAAAATCGACATCTGCGCAAGTAACGGCCAGCGCTCAAGATTCGTGCCGGTAGTTATAATACGTTATACATAAGTTTGAAGTTGGGATGTGAACAAATAATCTTTGCCATTTTTTTTTATAAGACAAAGGAGCAATTGGAACGAATTACTTGAAACAATAACTGAACTCTGAATTAATCGAAACAGTAAGAACGATGGGATTACAATTTAGTATAGAATATATATAGTTAGTGTGTAGCGACCTTGAGCAGTTCGAGTATGGCGTGTTCGTGCGGCTGCAGCGCGGCGAGCGCCCGCGGCGGCGCGGCGTCCAGCGCGCGCAGCAGCGCCGCCAGCTGCGACCCCACGTCCGACTCCAGCGACACCTGCATCACGCACCTCATCAGAACATGTACTTACTGTTCATTAATACACGCTTTCATCGCGCATTTTTAAAAATTTCAATAAAAATGCAATCTTACAGTATTTGAATAAAAAACCACTGAATTGTATTAGATAAACAATAAAAAAGACTTCTATGTCACACTTAGTAATTGGTATCCAGAATAGTTTCGTTTCTTCGTAATAAATATTTTAAATTATCATTTAAAAAATGAAAATATGTGAATGCATAAAACCACTACAGTACCAGGTCGTCCATCTGCGCGGTGAGATGGTGCACCTTCCAGCCGTCGGCGCTGGTGAGCACGTGCTTCTGGCTGGCGATGGCCACGATGTCGCGCGCGCGCGGCTCGCGGCGCCGCACGTCCGACGGACGCACGAAGTGCATCGCCGTGCTGCGCCAGTCGCACACGTAGCTCGAACTTAGCAGAGGCCCTGGTAGTAGCATAATATTACAAAAATCATTATTAATATTTACTTATTTATAAGTGTTACACAGGTGTACTGTGTACAAAATAGAATAAAATCCAGGATTTATTAATGTTATGGTTACTCAAAATTGATATTTTGCCTTATATGTATTTACGTATATTTAATATTTAAATTTATGTTTGAGTTAAATATTTTTTTTATTATATAATATGCTAAAATTATTTATGTTGCACATTATAAAATGCACATAAATATAAAATATACTCACGTTTTGGCGGTTTAACAGTAACAGACTGCGGCGACGGTGGTGAATCTTCGGGTTGATAATCACATTGTCTCACTTCATTGATGAGACTGAAAACATATAAAGTTACCTGTGATGTGAGGTGTAAATAAATATTATCAGTCATGTATGTAAATAGGATCAGTTCCATGTCATTGCATTCTATACATTGACTGCAGCTTACATACACTTTTTTTTTCAGATGTTAAACATGTGCGGTTATTGAACACCTGGTGTGAAATTCCACACATAGTTCTCCTCGGCAAACTGGTGTATTGTTTGTTATTTTGGCGTCATAGTCAATTTGCAAAGCACTTACATTAAATAAAACTAATTTTTACAGATTTTATCGCGGTTTTGGTTTAGTTTTTATATATTTTAACTTCCCGACGTTTCGATTACTTAGCAGTTTTCGTGGTCACGGGGGCGGACTTACGTTTGTTTTCTAGGTTTTTTCCTGGGAGATAGTTCTGGGTCTAGTGCCAAGGGCGGGGGGTCGGGCTCCGTGTCCGGCGCGGGCGACGACGACGCGGAGATGGTGGTGGAGCCCGAGCCCCCCTCCCCCGCGGGGACGTCTTCCCACCCCGTGGTGCCGATCCGCACAAACGTCACCCCTGGGCTCTTCGTCGGCGACCTGTTGATCATAGTTATAATAATAATATTGTACATATTATGTATTTGACAGTACAGTACAATTTTACACTAAGGATAAAATTATGGACGTACTAAGCGCAGTCTTATCGATCTTTTCCAAACAACCGTATTGTATTGTATGTAACTGTTGGGTGCATTTATTTAATGTTTAAAAACTTATGAATTCACAAGCATGATGGATGTAAAATGGCAAATGCAACTTAAGTTAAGTGTATGTGCTTATTATACTTGGCATAATAAGCAATTGATGTTTCAGAGCGTTAGTAGTAATAACAAAAATAATTACCCATCTACATCTCGTTTTCTTAATATGGACGGTCTGGGCAGTACTGGTGCAGAGGATATCGATACTGATGACGCACGAGACTCTTGTAATGGTAGTCCGGTGTTCACTATACTCACTGTGGACAAAAATTTAATTGTTGAGATTAGATTCTGTAGAGTCTACAACAATGGATTCAACATTGCAGCGTCGATACAGATACAATCATGCTTATAAATGACTATAAGGGTTGCACATAAGGCCGACTGTGTGCAGCCCCGGCCTTGTTTGCTTCAGTGGCTTTATGTCTCGAACTGAAGTATTTTAGTATTATTCAAAACCATGGGAATTAAAGGACTAGAAATGTCTTCCAATACTAACAGAGAGCCTGGAAAAATACTTCTCGGGCAAATAAAATTTTTATAAAGTTCTATTAATCCATAAGTGTGAGTTATTTGGATAGGAATAATAATACTCACGTTGTGCGGTGGCGTGTTGGTGCGAGTGCTGGTGCGCGTAGGAGGCGAGCGGGCGGTGCGCGTGCGGCGCGAGTGCGTGCGCGAGCGCGTTGGTGGCGGGCGCGTGCGCGTGCGTGGGGTGCGGCGCATGGTGCGGCGCGGGGTGCGGCGCGGGGTGCGGCGCGGGGTGCGGCGCGGGGTGCGGCGCGGCGGCTGCGGCGGGGGGCGCGGCGGGTGGAGGGCGCGGCACCTCGTAGTACAGCTGCGCGGGCGCGCTGTTACCCACCACACCGCGCACGCCCACGCTCGCCACGCCTACTACCTAATAACAGAAATAAGTTTTATTAGTGGAGTACTTTCATTACAACTGAACATTATAAGATTATAAATGAACCAAGTAACTAACAATATTGTAATACTTTGTATTTTATTCGAAGCATATGAAGTAAAAAGCAAAGCTTAATTAAATACTTTCAAAGCTAAAGTGAAACATTCTATCTACCTATATCAGCCCATATACGTCCCACTGCAGGGCACGGGCCTACTCTACAATCGAGAGAATCGATTGAGAGTGGTTAGGCCATATAGTCCACCACGCTGGCCTAGTGCGGGTTGGCGGACTTACATACCGTAGAAATTCTTTAAAATCGCTACGGTATGCAGGTTTCCTCACGATGTTTTCCTTCACCGTTAAAGTGCGTGGTGATTGACTATCAATACACACATAACTCCGAAAAGTCAGAGGTGTGCCCTGGGATTTGAACCCGCTACCACCGTGAACATGTAGGCAGCCGCGTCTGGTCCGTTACCAACAGGCCACCACGCACGCAAAGTGAAACATTGCAGTGTGCAAATATTGACGTTATAAACAAAAAGATATTTTGCAAAATTAATAGTCTGGCATGATAAAAATTCTTTCGATTATGTGGACTTTACCTTTGCGGGTTGATAGTTTCTTTGTAAGAGTGGTAAAGGTCGTGGCGCAGAAGTGGTGGGCGCTGGTGTGGGCGTCGGAGTCCGCGGCGCCACACCGCGTACTGTACCAGATATTACACCGCTCGCTGAACAAATTAAAACGTAAGAATTGTATTAAGTTTATGGTTTTTTAAAATAATATATAAAGAAACATTAGTAGTGAGTACTGTGTCATTTTTAACACAATAATTTCGGCGTCTTAGATTTTGTTTGTAAATATATTAGATGCAATTTAAAACAAGCCTGCATTACTGAATGGTTACGTTTAAAATAATAATTTCGATGGCATCAAAAATGATCACAAATGTAAAATTGAGTTTAGTTATTGGTGTAAATACTAACAAGTGAGCACGGAGGTGGTGGGCAGCGTGAGTATGGCGGAGTGCGGCGCGTGCGTGGCGGGCGGGGAGGCGCGCGGGGGGGCGCCGCGTGCGCCGTACACCAGCGCGCCCCGCCCCGTGCCCGCGCCTCTCGACCACGCGCTGCCTGCACATACACAACACTTTCTTAACCCGCGGTCAAACAATAACGTACTCTAATCGCTTCAGGTACTGGATATAATAACAAGCAAAACTAGACATTTACATAATCCTCGACACTATGGGAACATTTTACTTAAAAGACGGGAAAGACAACAGAGATTGCTGGCTTGCATTCAGGTATTCAAAATTCTAATGACTCCGAATTTTGTTCACGCGATTATGTGCACGAAACGATAAAAATCGGACGAGATTCGCCGAATAAGGTTACGATCATTTACACTTAGTGACAAAACACTTATAAAGTCACTGTGGTGCAGACAAATGCATTTTTGACGCAAAGCGTGTGCGGTTATCGCACGGCAGGCGCGTATCTAATATCTACCTAGATATTTCATTTGAACTGGGTTTAGTAGTTAGTTATTTTAGTTCCACCCTCAATATACTAATGAGGAACATACCTTGAGTGCCTCCAACTGGTTGTGAAGCAGGTGGAGCCACTGGTCTCACAGCGAGAGACGCGCCGGCCGCGAGCCCCCGCGGCACGTGGCTCGTTACTCCAACACCCACACTCTTACTCACGAGCACACCGCTTGCTGTGCTCACATTCACACTTGATAGCTGCACAGCTGCTTGAATGGACAAACCAAATATGTAATACAAATAACTCAAGAATTAGAAAACAAACATATGTATAATCTCAACTGATTGTAAAAATATTTGTCTTAAAATTGTTTTACAATTATGTAATAATTATAGTTATTACATTCAATTTTGTTTATACATATTGGTGTTACAACTATACTTGCTTTGATATTTAATACTATTTTTTTTTTATTGTTAATAGTAAAGGAATCTTAATTTTGCCAAAAATACTAGCACTAAGAAGAATTCAACTTCTTTACTTGCTGTGAATACTGGGATTTGCCAATAAGACCATATTATTCATAAGTTTCTCAACATCATATTCAGGTTAATGTAGTGATTATGGAGTTAAAAATGATTAAAAATTAATATCATGTAAATTACATAGATTTTAACTAAAAGAAAAATAACACTGGTTATATAAGTTTTAGAAAGTATTTGTTACTAGCTTACCTGGCCTGTTGTTGTGATGTTGCAAAGGTGGCAGAACTCGGACAGTCTGAGGCAATGTTCTCATAGACGAATTGACCACTATGTTTCCACCACCACTGACCAACTGTCCAGCAACATTTAGCACCTGAGTGCCGCTCACAGATGATGCAACACTTGTTTGGCAGTTAACTGTATTACTTGAGCTTGATACAGGGGCTGACAGTTGAGTCCCTTGGCTTATTATCTGAGTAGCAGGGCTGATTATTTGCCCACTGGGTGTGATGAGTTGTGACTGAGATATAATTTGCGAACTTTGCCCAATTATCTGTGGACCTTGGCTGACAATTTGAGTTCCCTGCAATATTGGTGTTCCGCTAACAATCATTTGAGGCTGAAAGTTTTCATACAAACATGTTTGAATAGTTATAAATTGTCTTTTGTTAATGCTTCTGTTATAGTTTGATTGAATGTGAACGCAACTTTTAATAGTGTCTTTTGCATTTTTTGAAGTGAAACTTCTTTATCGGGGTTGGAAAAAATTTTGCGTTACGCGCCATCTTTATTTCTACGTCACATTTTTGCGTTACGCGCCATCTTTATTTATTTAGTAAATTAGTAATACTTAGTAGTAATCCTGTGTATTGTAACTGTATTTAGTACGAATCCCACACTAGTGTATCATCCCACATTTGGACATAATACAGTGTATACCATAAGAACACATTCTGTACCCACTTCAGTAAGCCACACCCCCAACCGTTTCCAAGCCCCACCCAAAATTTTAAGCCCCACCCACTTTTTTGTAATTTGATCCTTACCCCCCCTCTGGCCTTCCCCTACCCTAAATCCAAAACAGTGCCCAATAGCCTCCCCACGAAACCTCCCCCCCCCCCCGCTTACCCCCACCCTAAAAATTTTACCTCACCCCCCCTACTCATATCTCCGGCATTATCCATCGTAGACCCACCGACCTTGGGTTCATTGGAACCGGCTCGGTGAGGGCTACAATCCTGCCCCAACAGAATTCCCGAATACCCCCTCACAACTTTCCCCACTCAAAAATATTTTAAGGTGCCCAATAGCCTCCCCACGAAACCTAACCCCCCCCCCGCCCCTACCCCCACCTAAAATGTTTACCTCACCCCCCCTATTCCTATCTCCGCCAATATCCATCGTAGACCCATCGACCCTGGGTTCATTAGAACCGGCTCGGTGAGGCCTACAATCCTGCCCCAACAGAATTCCCGAATTCCCCCTCCACAACTTTCCCCACCCAAAAATATTTTAAGGTGCCCAATAGCCCCCCCACGAAACCTAAACCCCCCCCCCCCCCCCGCCCCTGCCCCCACCTAAAATTTTTACTTCACCCCCCCTAAACCTATCTCGGCCAATAAAGGTCGTGGACCCACCGAGCTTGGTATCCTCGGAACCGTCTCGGTGAGGGCTACAAATTGGCCCCGATAGAAATCCCAAAATCCCTCAAAAATTTCCCCCCTCCTAAACTTAAACTTTATTTAATTTAGCTTTATTTTACCAATTCTGTACATTTGTAAATAGTAGATCATTTTGCGAAAAATGATGTCATAAAGAAGTTTCACTTCTTACGTGTGTACACTAATACACACACACATTTTTTTTTTAATTAAGATTTATTTATTTATTTTAGGACTTTTTGTTACCAACTTTACACATTTTCATTTTTAAAAGTCCCTTTTGCTAAGTATTGTCGTTTATGTAATGAAATTACTATTTATTGAAATTATTATACATAAATATTTTATTAAATGAAACAAATATGAAATGTATTGTAACTTAAACAACACTCAGTTTTATACTTTTCAATATAGTGACTCTAGTAGGTGAGAACATTATTTCTTCTTTCTAGTTAGAAATAAAGAATAAATTATAACCTTTTGTTTTACAAATAAGTACATATATGTATAAGAGAAAGACAAATGCATAATGTAGAATATGCATAAAAGAAAATCACATGAGAATAACGAGTTAAAGTAATAGGTTGGTGGTTCACCTGTGACGCGACGCTTGGTGAAATGATTTGAGCGAGGCCTGGACGCATCAACCCGGAGCCTGGAGCAGCGTGCCCTAATAACTGGTTGCTACTAGAATTTTTAGATTGGCCCGGAATTAGAGCCATTTTAACTTCAGTGTTAGATACACTTTTGACGATAGTTATTTTTTGAGGCGCTAAATCTATTGGATACATTTTGCCAGTCGTGACCGACCTATCACCGTCTAAATTATTACTCATTCTGACTGTATGTCTTTTTCAAACACCCATCATGAGGAGTATCCACACTTATCACTATTTTAAATTGCTTTTCAGAAGAAAAACAGCAATATGTTACAAGCAATAAATGTTCCCGTAAAAATAGTTTATGAACAAATTGACAGTAGACATGACAGTTGCGTTGTGACTTTAGTACTGTACTCTTTGGTTGTGACTAGTGTTGTGTAATTTTCGGAAAAATTCTATTTTTCGGAAAAATTTCAGGAAAAATTTCGGAAAAATTTCAAAATGGAAAAATAATGGAAAAATTCGATTATTTAACTTAATTATTGCTTTTTAATCGTAAAGTCGATTTAATTGTTTTATATTCGTAATAAATTTGCTAATAAAGTAAAAAGACATGCATTTGTAATACTGTAAAGTCCAAATTCGCGGTAGGGATTAAATGTAATGGCTGCAATTTGTAAAAAAGAGTCATTAACCATTAAATATAAATAAAACATAATCAATTTGGTTCATAAAACACGAAAAAACAAACAATATATTTTTTTCTATTTCTCCCTGAGTTTCGATTCACCCCGTTTTTCTGGAAGTTACGTTTCGTTCGAAATTCAAAAATGGAAAAATATCGGAAAAATATTTTGAAATTTTTCATATTTTTCTGAAAAATTGAAAAATTTCATTTGGAAAATTTTCGGAAAATTTTCACGACCCAACAGTAGTTGTGACTAAAATGGTACATTTTATGTCAATTTTTCAATGTTGTTGGCAGTTTCGAAATTGATAATTTATTAATTTTAAATCTCATAAAAGTATCCACTAAATTGAAAGATATTCTTCTAATATGAAGATTCTGGACTCTCGAATTTAGTTATCTTGTTTCTTAAAGAAAGGAATAGTAAATCACAAATTTCTAAAATTATACAAATGGCAATACTGCACTATTATCAAGGATAACAGGCATAGATAACAGACGAATATCAATTATGGTTTAATGCAATAAATTTCTTAACAAATCTTCTTTATAACTTAAAATGGTATTTTTCATAGTATAGAAAGAATAAGTATAATTATTAATACTCACACATAGCTAAGACTTACTATTAAATATATATTATGTGAAAAGCCGAACAAGTACTATAAATAAAAAATTGTTTGCATTGTTTATGGTGAACCATGGCGGAGCGAATTGGTGACTGTGATTTTTTGGAAGAAGATATACAAAAATTTAACAATGAAAGGCGGAGCAGTAAGCAGTGGGTGAAGCTTAACGTTGGCGGGACATATTTTCTGACAACCAAGACAACTTTATCAAGGGACCCTAATTCATTTTTGTATCGATTAGTACAAGAAGACAGTGATTTGATTTCGGACAGGGTTAGTGTGATTTTCATTGTCTTTTTGTATGCTAATGAGTTTCGCCTTATTAGTGGAATTAACGAATTTATTAATATTGTTTTAGGACGAAACAGGCGCTTACTTAATAGACAGAGACCCGACGTACTTCTCACCAGTACTCAATTACCTTCGTCACGGCAAATTGGTCATCAACAATGACATCGCCGAGGAGGGAGTATTGGAGGAGGCGGAGTTTTATAATATAACCGAACTCATAAGATTAGTTAAGGAAAGAATATGCCTTAGAGAACGACGGCCGCTGAAAGACTCCAAGAAACACGTATACAGAGTCCTCCAGTTCCATGAAGAAGAGTTAACACAGATGGTGTCCACCATGTCAGATGGTTGGAAGTTTGAACAGTTGATTAACATTGGGTCACAGTATAACTATGGCAATGACGAGCATGCTGAATTCCTTTGTGTAGTGAGCCGAGAATGTGGCAGTTCCCTAAACAGTAATGACATAGAGCCCACGGACCGTGCAAAGGTGCTTCAACAAAAAGGCTCACGGATGTGAGTTTAGTATACTACATGTATTTACATATGATTTTTGAGACTGTTAGCTCTGTGTGTGAAATGTGTACATATTTTGTAGAGTGTAAACAGTCTGGCAATCTTCATTTCAATGTTATGTATTTAAAGTTCTCTTAGGTCAGCTTATGCAATATTGTTTGGGAGAAGTCAATTGAGCAGTAACTGGTATCTTGAGTCTTCTATATTGGAAAGTGTGAAATTTTGGACTAATACTCAGTATGATATAGTTAGGAGAAAGTAATAGAACTTTTGTATAATTTTGTTATAGTAATTTTGAGCCTTTAGTGAAATGTTGATTATACTTGACAATGCAGGCAGGCATGAAAACAGAATAAGTCCTAAGGACAGTGTGCTATTCTTTCCTGTTGTGTGATATGGACGCTACAAATTTAAGTCAATATAACTGCTGGGCTGATTGTGATTTCCAGTTGTGTATGCAAGTTTTCCACACAAGTACTTCATAATATAGATTCCTTATAAATGAAATATTTTGTAAATATAAAATGTAATAATTCCTTGGATCAGTAATAATCAATTCCAGATATTATGCTCATGAAATGTAATAATAGAAACTTATGATTCCAATAGTTGTTTTATTTTCCTTTTAGGGTATCATGTATATGCCACTACCAACAGAATTTCATAGCTTAGATGGAAGTGATAAAGTTTGCTGAATGTTTAATTCCATGTCATATAACTTTTTATTGTATAAAATTCCAGGTTTCTTATATCCTTTAGTTGCTCTGTGAAGAAAAGGAAATCTATAATATTTACTGATTTTACCACAAGAATTTCAATGGTATGTGAAATGGAATAACTCATTCCAGGCCAGCACAAGGACTAAGGGCTATTTACATAAAACTATGGCTTGGCAGTGAGCCAGTTTAATTTATATAAAGATAATTATATATGAACTAGCAGAGTAATACATTGTCAATATTGTTGATACCTTTATTTCTTGAATAAGTAAACAATTGACTGAAAACATAATTTATGATTTGACACGCCTTTGCTTAACATTATTAGTTTTCAAGTTAATTTCATAACTACACAATATATAAATCTATAACACGAAGGTTTTTATTAAAAAAATAAACATTAGCACTATTTAAAACTTAATTAATTACACAATTTTTATTATAAAATATTGCATTTAACTGCATTAAATACAAGTTAACAAGATGACCTGTTCGATAGTCTTTATAGATAACATTGTTATTATCAAAATACAGAAAATTTTCACACATTTTTTTAAGGCAATAGGGGGTTTATTGTTGTGTAAAATTAAAATCTAATTGCATTATTATCAATAGTGTCATATATCATGCCTAGCACCAATCTGCCATGTATGTGAAGTCTTGGAACAACTTATGGTCTGTGGCACTGAGTGGTCGCGGCTCTTTCGGTGGTGTGAGTACGGCAGCTTCAGATGTAAACTCACTGTCAAAGTTACTCACATCCTCCAGGTTCTTTATTGTTGGCACAAACGGCGGTTTCACCTTACGAAGCAATAACTGCTCCCAGTCTACATTACGGAAGAATGCCTGCTTCTTCACGTCCTCTGCGTCTCTTTCTGAAGAACCCAAACGTCGTTCAGGGTTCTTTCTAAGTAAACGGCGCATTAGGGCTATGGCTTCCAAAGACAATGTTCTAGGGTAACGCACCTCATCATTGACAATCGAGTCGAAAACTTCTCCTTCATCTTCGCCAGGGAATGGCGATTCACCAACCAACATTTCGAATATTAGGACACCCAGGCCCCACCAGTCTACAGCTCGAGTATAAGATGTTTCAGTTAAAACTTCGGGGGCGAGAAATTCGGGAGTGCCACAAAAAGTGCCTGTACGGTCACCCCACCCCATACCTTCTTTACAAAGCCCGAAATCGGCTATCTTAACATAACCCTCAGTATCTAAAAGTAAGTTGTCTAATTTTAAGTCTCTATAAATAATATTATTTTCATGTAAATACTGTAGGCCTAATACTACACAAGCTGCATAAAATACTGCCCGTGGTTCAGTGAACACATCGGCGTGTATATGCATCATAAGATCGCCACCAGCAGCATATTCCATGACAAAGCAAACATGTTGATCTGTTTGGAAACATGCAAATAGATTCACCAAAAACGGATGTCTGATTGCATTAGCAACTTCAAATATTCTTTTTTCAGACAGCAAAGAATCTACTTCATCTCTTGCTATTATATCACCTTTTTTTAAAGCTTTTATTGCAAAATATTCATTTGTTGGTCTATATTGGGCAAGTATTACTTTTCCAAAGTGGCCTCTTCCAAGGACACTCAACAATCTGAAACTTTCCATTGACATTTCTCCCGACTGCCTTCTAGAGTCTTGTTCTTTCCCAATGGTTTCTATTACTGACGAAGATCGGGATGAGGATAATCGCATATTACTTGTAATTTCAACAATTTGATCTTCATTGCTGGGATACTCAAGGAGTAATTTCGGTGATGGAGATGGAGGATATTCCACCAAAGGTGTGTCACAAGATGGTGTTTGTGGTTCTTTTGTGACATAATTATCTTTTGTATAAGAGTCTTCCAAAAATGCAAAGGCTTCTTGGAGTTCTTTTTCCATTCTAAGTGTGGAAACATTAGGAGGGGGTTGGAGGGGTAAAGTTGGCTTAGGTGGAGGGGTACAAGGAATTTGTGGCGTTGTTGGTGTGGAAGGTAGGCCAAGGGGTCGCACTCCTGCCATGCCCCCAAGTGTGACATTTGGATTTTCTATTTCTCTATTATCAGCTGCTGATTCAAAACTGTGTTGTTGAGGGGGAGTTATGTGAGCAGTTTGAATGTTTTGTATAGAAGGTGAAGAGCGTTTTAGTAGTCTACCTAACACAACAGCAGGAATATGCATTTCTCCATAAGATGGTCTAGGTATATTCTTTCCTTGTTGTTTGAAAATCTTTCTCTGTCGTTGAAGTTTTGGTTTTCTGGATATTATTGGATTCAAAAACTTTATCTCTGCAAACAGAAGCCCTTGTGGTTCAAGTTCCAAAGCCATGCCATGACGAATATCATCAATGAATTCTTCCAATCTTAAGAATTTCACAGCACATAACCCTCGCCAATCTTTCCAATGGATTCCAATTTCTAGTTCTCTTGATTTATCCAATTTGATAGTAAATCTGAAATGCAGTATAAAAAATACTTTATATTAGGGCTAGACTTTTTTACAACCATAATTGTTATTAATCATAGCAGTATTTGTTTTTTTTTAATTTTTATATCAGTATTTTTATATGTATGTTTTAATTATTTATTATATAAATATTTAATTATTTGATTGTTTGTATTGTGCTAACACGGAAATTATTATACTGAAACATGAGGTTTTCTTACTCATTTTCACCCAGATATCCTAATTAAGGCCTTAAAAATTTTTGTTGCTAAAATACTATGATTAGTTGTTTTATTGTGATAAAAAGATACATTTAAGTGGTTTTTATGAATAATAAAGTTTTTCATAAGTGAAAGTAGTTAGTGCATGAATTTTTTTGCAGATAGTAGGTTAGTTTGTATAGTACAATATATCGTGTATCAGCCCAAAAACGTCCCACTGTAGGGCACGGGCCTCCTCTACAATCGAGAGTACAAATGAGAGGGGTTAGGCCATATAGTCCGCCACGATGGCCTAATGCCGGTGGGCGGACTTAACATACCACAGAAATTCTTTAAAATCACCAAGGTATGCAGGTTTCCTCAAGATATTTTCCTTCACCGTTATAGGGTGTGGTTATTGACTATCAATACACACAAACTCCAAAAAGTCTGAGGTGTGTCATGGGATTTGAACCCGCAACCACTAACATACATGTTGGCAGTTGCGTCTGGTCTGTTTCCAACAGGCCACCACGCACAATATATAATAAATTTGTAACCAATCAATGTGTGTACATTGAAGATAATGGGAAAAAGTAATGGCTGTATGAATGTAAAAGAAGCCAAAACAATGATATTTGTTTCTTTTTCTTTATCTGTTGTGCCTTTGTGAACGCTAATCACAGAAACGGCTGAACCAATTTCTCTTAAATTTGGTATGATGGTAGGCTACTTTTTAACCCGAAAAATAAAGTGTTCCCATGGAATAAGCAAGGAATTCAAATAATATGTTTGTTACTTTTTAAACTTAAAAGGAATGGGATGGGACAGGATTATGTGCCTTAAATGGGAATGAGACAGGAAAGGGCGGGATATAATAGAATGGGACGGGAAAAGCAGTACAGAGGAGGGCTTTGAATTTGAATATAAATATAACAGTATGGGAAATAATATATTTCTGATGTAGCATGGACCAAAATAGTATCTGCATCTGGGCACAGGCGGGCAGGCCCCTAGTGGAAGCATAAGAATAAATAAATGTGAGGTTTATTTAGTTAATGTCTTTGGTGATGTAAAAGCAAACATTTTACTAAGTATAATAATATAGTTTAAATGCTTGACAACACTCCTGCTGTTGGTTACAATTTTAGTCACAATGTAAATATGTGCCTATTAAGATAGATAAGATAGTGAGTAATGTTAAAGGAATCATAAAGATTAATATTCAAGGAAGCAGATACATTGGATAAGTACAATTAAGTTTTTGATTATTATATAATCCTCTTCATTGATTTCACCTATCAAGTGTGTCACCGTAACTCTGCAGTGCTCTTTATGCAAATACATAAATACAAAGCCAAATATATAAATAGATGTGTTTAAAATACTGGAATTTTATATTTAGTATCTCACCTTTGATCCCATGCTTGTTGTGAGCACGGCCTCCAACTTGTTTGGGCCACCGTGTGGTTGTCAAGCTTTAATACTGCCATTATTTCGTTGCTAGTGTCTTCTTTGATGCTGTATGTATATTTCATAGAATTACGTATAGTCACACCTTTAACAAAAGACTTCAAGTCTGAAGGGCTGGCTAATGGATCCCTACGACTGCGGCCTGGTACATCTTCCAGGAGATCTTGGCATCCCATTAACCGGACTTCCAGTGTACCAGTCACCTGTACACACGGACTAATCAAGGGAGCAGGTGATAAGAACTGAGCTCTTGATCCACTACCACCTGACAAACTCATATAGCCAGGACTGGATCCGGTGCTGCGTAATTCATGGCCTAGTTCTACAAATGCAGCACTTTCTGTGGGCAGCTCCTGTCTGCGCATGTCCAGTGATCTACGCAGTAAATCCAACTTCTGTGTGGATTCCAATAGACTTGTCTGAGCTTCTTGCAAAGCTTTTTTATCAGTCACTTTTTTATCACTCTGCAAAAGTCTTATGGCATTTTTGGAACCTTCCACCACAGCTGCCTCAATACGAAGACGGTTTCTCAGTTCTGCTATTCTTTCATCTAACAATGCATCAACACCCGTTGCGTCTATGCCTCTGCCATCACCATTTGATCCAGCATTGTCACCCTTTTGTTGCTTTGTCAATTTGGATATCCGCAACTTGAGATATTCAATTTTGTCTTTTGAGTCTGCAAGCATTTGATGAGCTTCAGCCAAGAGCTTTTTGTCTCTTGACTGGTTGCTGCTGCTGATACTCTGTATCATGTTCTCGGCACCTTGCTTCACTTTCAGTTCGATGTTTAGCTGCTTTTCCAGAGATGCGAGTTTTCTATCAGTTGTGGCTTCACCCAGTTGCCGCTGCTGTTGGGCCGCCTCCGACGCCAAGATGATCTCTTCATCGTAGGATAAGTCCTCTGGCGAAGTGGGTGTAGACTGACCACGAGACAGAAGGAGCTGGGATTCCAGCTCTTGTAAATCTGATTTCAACTCATTGAGTTTTATATTGGCTTTCTTAACGATATTGGCAACGTCGGAAAGTGACCGCCTGTCTGTGGCCACCTCGCGCAATTTCTCAGCACCTTCTTTTATTTTGAGTTCTTTACGTATCTCTCTACGTATGACATCCTTGAGCTCCTCTAACTTAGTCGGCAAAGCTATTTCTGGAATACACTCCGTCTTTATTCCGTACTTGACACCAAGCTCGTGCAGAACAGGGTGTCGAATATAATCACTGTGATAATAACCTGGGTCTGCCATAATTGAGGATGCACAGTCTAACGTCAGTTAACCATAATTATGTGGGAAAATATCACTACTATTGCTTCTAGATCACAAAAGGTTGGCCCAGATACAATATTTGTTAGTACTAAGTGTTTTGGTAATTTTATACGAAAACATTATGTTAAAACCTCAACTTCAAAGCAAAAATTGAATGAATCACAAAACAAAACAATTTACACAAGTCGGTCGTTCAACGAAACCAACGAAACGACGAAACCCTACCATTAAACCATAGATAACAGAAAGATATGATGGCCATGGACTAAAATTAAAAAAGCTATTATTTATTGGATAAAAGCAAAAAGACACGTACGATTTATCAAAAAATAAATATATGTACTTCTGAGTTCTGGTAGGTTACCAATACAGGAAATTGTATGTTTCGTGGAAATTATATTTTTTAAATTGTGAAAAAATGCTGGTTTGTTTTGGTACTTACTTAAAATGTAATTTAAGTTTTATGTATGCAGTATGACATACCAAAAAAAAAATAGTGTGAGTTCATTCTAGTAACGTAATAATTCCTTGGTTTTTAATCCAATAATCAATAAGAATCAACCATTGTGCATTATCCAAAGGCCAAAGCGACCAATAACCATGTAGTGATTATAAGGCTGTACGAAACATACTACCTTTGCCTGTCTTTTGGTGCAGATAGACGATATTACAATTGGTTTGTTATCTGTACAATATCCCTTATTGTGGAATCGAAGTTTACAACTTTCACTTCCTATTGTAAAAGGAAATTATTGGCAATAGTGTACCAAATAATTTGAACTTATCTTTTAATCCTATTAAAAACTACCAATCTTAGTTTTTAATTCATAGAATTTACTGGAAAGTAGACGATCTGTCAAAAGCGCTTGTCGCCGAATGAATACCTACTTATCATCCACCTGTCATATTTGTAAGAACTGGGACATTACTTTAATGGAACAATAATGCCAGTAAAAGTAGACATTACACCGCCTCCTCCAGCAAATTCAAAACAGCCTGGTGTAACTAAATCTCTATTGTACAACGGGTCAAAATTTCAAGGGCACCAAAAAAGCAAAGGGAATTCATATGAGGTCGAAGTGGTTTTACAGGTTAGTAGCAAAAACGCAATATAATCATATTTAATTTTTCTACTTACTTAATTCCTTTGTGTATACTAAAAACTCATTCAAACAACCTTTCTGTATCAACTAATATTCAAAACATTTTGATATCGGAATTTTTCCATGTACATTAGTTTCTCTAAAATGTGAAATAATACATTATATTTGTTACTTAGTATTTTTATTTTATAGCATGTAGACGAGGAGAATTCATACCTTTGTGGGTATTTAAAGATAAAAGGTTTAACTGAAGAATTTCCTACATTGACAACATTTTTTGATGGAGAAATAATATCAGCAAAATATCCCTTCCTCACAAGAAAATGGGATGCTGATGAAGATGTTGACAGGAAACATTGGGTGAGTGAACTTATATACCGTACTGTAATAATTTTATGTTTCAAATTGACAGTGTTTTGGAAAACATTTGTTTTTTGTTTCAGAGTAAATTTGACTTGTTTGTACCATATTTGAAGACTTTTAATTCAGACTCTTTTGATTATGAGTCCCTTGCAAAGGCTGATTATGTATTTATGAGGTGGAAAGAACACTTTTTAGTCCCAGACCATACCATAAAGGATATAAATGGTGCATCATTTGCTGGGTTTTATTACATATGCTTTCACAAGTCTGCGGCCACAATAGAAGGTTATTATTACCACCGGAGCTCTGAATGGTGAGTTTAAAAAAGCAATTAAATTTGTAAATATACATATGGCTAATTCCCAAAAAATAATGCTACATTTTAGAAAATATAGGAACTGAGTTATCATCTGTGATATTATTGTAAATAAACTATTATAGATAATGACATTTTATACAATCTATTTGTAAATAAACTGCTATTCACCAATTTTTACTTTTTCAATTTATTTGTACCATTATTTAATGGGAGCAGAATTCAAAATATTTTCATAATTGATGTTTTTTGTTGTTTGCTTTTTATTAATAGACAGACTTACTGTATATTTTGGTTTTTCATTATAAGGCAATTTGTTTTTTTTTTGGAGTGAGGAATGAGACTCCTTTATACCACATTTAGTATTAGTTTATTTGCATTAACATTTAAAAAATGCTTAATTAAAAATATATTTTTGTTTTGCCCAAAATTATAGTAGGTTAATCTTTGTGTTTTGTCCAAAAGGATGTTTTTTATATTTGGGTTTAGAAGAATAGGTAGATGTTTCTTTAAATATAATTTACCATTGGCAACAAATTCAGTGGTAAATGGGATTAAAAATTGTAGAGGAGGGTACTTAAGTATTTTTAATTAACTGCATACATTTGCAACATAAAACATGCACAGAAAATATAATACCTACTTTTTGCAAATTATTCACTAAATATATAATTGCAATACGTGAATATTTTTAAATTATAATGTTTGGATTTAGTTTTCTACTTATTATGTAATAGTTTTAATTTCTTTTCTTTAAAAATAATTCACTTCATGTGTTTAATGTAATAAATGCATTATTCTTGTTGGACATGTGTTTCTTAATTTATAAAATAAGAATATTTTAATAACATTTATGGTTCATAGCAAAAGTAACAGTATTGTCTGCAAATTGTTCTTGACATTTTAAACATTTAAATCATCAGTTGCAGAAAAAATTTACTTCTTCAATCTAATGTGAAAAGTATTGATCTTCATTAGTAATAACACACAGAATGTTTATTTAAGCGAGAACAAATTAATGTGGTTGTGGAAATGTACTCAACATGTTTTTTTGTATTTCTGGCAAAAATAATTAGATTTAATCTAAAGACTTAATATATTTTATCTGTGTGGTTCTAGCTGGTAATTTGTACTCTTACAGTGCAGTTAAAATAAGTAGAACAACTTTGTAATACATTACTGAAGTTTGCTTGGGGCTTGTAACACACTTTCCCTTGCTCATGTTTGTTTAATATCAAGTGTGTAATTATTTAAAAAAGCTTTATTACTTATTCCAATGTTACTGTACTAAGTCCCTGTATATTGTGGTTCTATGATACAGAACATTGTTTAGTAAATTTGAATCATATTAATTTTCAGGTATCAATCTCTGACTTTAAGCCATGTTCCCGAACACAGCATTCAAATTTATGAATTCAGATGAAATAACTGAGTGGAAACTTTTAAACATGGATTGATAATTGTGTCCGCTAGTACTTACTTGTTCGAAACGTCGTATCTTCAGTTGATGTAAAATATTGCCAATGTTAAGTTTCTTCAGTAATTTAAGACAAAGATGTCATGGTTAAAAATTAATAATTTTCTCTTGAATGGAGCAAACCCAGAGATATGATTTAACTTGCTGTTTGTGAACAATATTGTCATGATCTGTTCTTGCATATACTTTATTCAGAAATGCTGTTTAATAGCTAAAAATATTGTTAAATTTGTGTGCATATAATTTTTAAATACCTTTCCTTTGGGACAGGTTTGAAGCGTGCATTATTAGCAATTGTGTATAAGGTTTCCCAATAATGTTACATAAAATATTGTGATAGTTTGTACAAATTTCTCGCGTGTACGTATTGTTTGACTGCTATCATTGATTATTATTTTCTTTTAGAACATAAATTAGGTAAATGTATTTTTTATCCGCTGTATATGTTAAACTGAAGTATGTGCAAGTACAGGGAATCTCGATTTTTGACAAGATAGATTTGGTTGTATACCATATTACTTGTAGGAATTATTGATTCAAATAATGTTATTATTGATAAATTACAAATTGATTTTTTTTTCAATAAAATGTCTTGCATCAAAAACCTGAGTTTTAATTAATGCTAAGAGAAATAAAACGAGTTTTGTTTACATTTCATTTTTAATGTAACACATTCATTTATTTACAATAAAATACTGGCATTGATAATTTATTAATCTTGTGTTTCTTGAGATTTCAGTTAAGCGAAGATTTAGCAATACTTCACCGGTAGTTCGAATATTAATATGTTTCGTGACATGATATTCTACGTGACTAAATTCTTAAAATATTTGTACAATAGTTTTCTTGATATATTTTCATTATATAGAAACTATCCTTACAGAGACATACATTTATAAAAAGCATGTTAAACAGTACAAAATCGGCATATATTTTTTTAATGATAATGAGATTTCGTCCGCAATCACGCCGTTTTGTACTTTTAGTAATTATTAGAAATAGTACAACACATGGTTAGTTGACAAATTTTAAATTTCTTATCGGTATAATTATACTAACCATATAGTTTAAAATACACTGGTTTAAAATATTCATGTTAAATTCACGTGAAAACGTCGTTTATCACCGTTAAGATTGGCAAAATTTTAATAATTTCCTTATAGACATAGAAGTTATTACAATTTCTTACATTCACTAAAGTTTTGAGTATAGATGGTATTTTTCTATACGATCTAAGCATATCCGAAGTGGCAACGTAAGTACTTTTGATTCAAACTTTTACCTTTTAAATTAATCAATTGAAAATACTAGTAACTATTTATTGATTAGAAAAATATATTTAACTCGTCTATCATCTACGTAGTTTCGAAAGTTTATTATGAATACAACTAATAACTTAAACTAAGCTTTGGTGGGATCGTTAATGTGTAATAGTTCGGTAATGCAGGTATCCAGCCCTTACAAAAGCATAACAATGCATTCACCAAGTCTTTATGCACTCGACAGCTCAATCCTCTTGAATAGTGAGATTTAGTAAACAATATTCCATTCCTCTAAAATTAATAACAAGGCAAGTTTAAACCGGCTCTACAAGCCAATTGCGAAATATATACGAGGATTTAACAACAAGTTTTAAAGGTGGGTTTTGAGTGTCCGATGTTGCATTTGGTTATTTTTTCAACTAATAATATATATTTCTACTAACTATATCTACACACATCATAAACAAATAATAAGTTGAATTCACAGAGTATTTAATAATCATAATATAATATGATATTGAGAGTCCACGGCAATCCAGTGCCAATTTATTGCAATACCTAAACAAATAATTATTTTGAAGAACTAACATGGATGTTACTATATTGACAAACCATAAATTTATATAAAAATATACATCGAATAAATATAAATCAGTGATTATTTAAAACAATTTTACATTAACATAATATAAAACAACGATAATACTATGTGAACAATTTAGCTGCAATAATAAAACACTTAAATTAAAAGATATTTACACAACTTAAAACATCTAGCAAAAAATTAACTATGACTGTATTATTTGGCTTTGAAATAAATAACCTAGTATTTTGAAAGCTATGGATATAAATGTTTTATACCGAATAAACCTAAAACTAAATTGAATTAAACATTTTATCGCATTATCAATCATAATTACAATTAGAATATATTTCTTGTCATATGGAGATAAAGGGAATAAGAGTTGAGATTATTGTTTCTTTCTCTAATACTCGTAGTTCTAACATTAATTTAAGTTGATTTGTATTTATTCTCATTTTTCCCATAGCTTTCAGTATACGTCGTCGGGTAACATCGAATTGTCTAATAGATCAGAAACAAGCTATCTCTTGACTGTGCCTTCACTGCTAAACCAGTGCCTCAATCCGAGAAGGCTGTAGAGGTCTTGGTTGTTTGTGTGAGATCGCAGGGGACTGGTGTGATGTTGAGCTACTCTGTGAATATACCTCTTGAGTTGTTCAGGATATGCATTTTGCGCTCCAGGATAAACGCCGTAGTAAGGATAGCTGTGGGGTCGGAAATTGTGTGGGTATGAGTGATGGTGACGTCGAGGGTTCTCATGAGTATTATAAACTCCACCGATTTTATTTTGTCCGGGCCAGTAGTCTTGTAAGTGGCGGAATGGATATCCGGGCGGAGGAGACTGTGTGCGTTGACTTTGCCAAGGATACCTGTATATAATTCCATTGTTGTCCAAGTCGCCATACGGTGTTAATTTAGTTTTAAGACTGGAATCTTGTGGAACGTTAGGTGACACGGAATCCATTGTCTCCGGTGGTTTCGGCTTATTGCGACGATGCTGAAGTTTAGTCCGAGTTCCTAATACGCTGTCGTCTTTTAAAGCCGCTTTCTTTTGATCTTTGGCAAAGTTATCATCAGTAGTCACTTCCGCGTAACGGCTTATTAATTTTATAGCTTCACCAATATCCGAATAATCGTTTTCTGGGTTGAGCTTAGATTGATCTCCATCTTTTTTAAGTACATGAGACGATATGTTAATTTTACCCTCTGTTGCATTTTGGTTTCCAGTACTATTCAATGATGGTGTATTGCTCTGTTCTTGTAGTGGTTCGACGGGTTGCTGCTTTATGGCGTGTTCAACTTCTTGATTTTGGTTTTCGGTGTTATAGACAACTGGGTCAACATTAACATGTCCATATACAAATTCTTTTTGACCTTCATCTGTTGTTGAATTCAGAGATTCAATATCTGTTATATTCATCGGACTGTCACGTTTTGGTTTTTCTGGGTAATGTATGTTAGTTAGTACATTATGATTCAACACACCTGTTCCTTCTAACAAACCTGTGTCGTTACGAGAATTTTGGAGTTTTAGTATTTCTAATTCAGCTTCTACACTGGCGTCACCATTTGGTTTATTTGTATCTTTCTTGTCAATATTAGCGTAGTTTCCTTGTAGATCTTGAGCCTGAAATAGATAAATGTTACTTTATTATTGGTACCTTAAAAAACATAGTGTTAACACTGCAACAGAATATTTTTTATAATTCTTTATTGTACACAAAATATAATTAAATATTTTTACTGTATCTTTTCAAGGCAGTTTATAATAACACGCATATAATTTTTATTATTTAAACTTGAAAAACCTAGTAGAACTTGGCGTTCTATAGTCTTTGCCTACCCCAATAGGACATAGGCGTGATTTTATTTATGTCGAAAATAAGTAACAAGATAACAGTGACTCTTACCTGTCCAGATGGCTCCTGGCCTTGAAACGGCGCCGCTTGAGGATCTAAGCCGATGGGTATAGATAGTTGCAATGGGCCGGGTTCGTCGTCGCCGTAGTCGTACAACACGTTGTCGCCGCTAGGAGCCGAGGTGAACAGTGCATTCAATTGCTCCAGCAGAATGCGCTCGTGTTCGTCTTTATTGACTGTCACCACCTATAAAACAACACAAAACCTTATGAGTTATAGATTTAGAAACAAACTTTTAGTTTAGGGAAATATTTGATCACAATGTAAAATTACCTGAACGCAACCATTTCTATCCAGGCGTTGTCCTTTTGGGCATACAAAGGGCGTTATAAACAGCGATTTTGTGGTGATTCTTCTTGGTGGAGCATTTTGGTTGCCGCTCTCAGGACTTTGCAGCCAGGATTTCCAGGCGAGTTCGGCGGCTTGCCGGTCGAGGGTGCGAGGCGGGGCGCGGGTGGTGGCCACCGGTATTGCCGTCTCCGTAGTTGTCACCTCGACCTCTGCCGCCTTCACTAGTGTGCACGACACCAGCAGTAAAATCGTCCACGTGTGCCACATCGCAAACACCTGCCGGCAAATAAAAATACATTGTCTATGTGATTGTCTTAAAAGTTGTCTAAAAACTTTTATAAAACAAAATCTAGTATTGGTATTTTCTTTAGCGCAACGAGAGTTTCTTTTAACGAAAGATCCTGTATTCCTTAAATGACTACATACCTACATTAGGTTTAATATAGGCTGACGAATGAAACCTATCCAATTTTAAACTGAAGAATGGAAGATCATTCGCAAATGAATCCAGAAAGCGTGATGTCAAGTGGATCAAGGTTTGGCCTCATCTATTAGTTCAGTTCAATAGCTGTAGCGCGCATCGACCATTTATTCATCGGAATCTACTACATCCATTCATGTCGATCATACCTTTAACAGACATTATTTCGAATTCGTCTAAAAACTGGTTAATGAATGCTGATTATAATTCTTTAACTAGTTTGGCAGGAATTAAAATATGAATAAAATTGTGGTCTAAATTCTTCTATGTCTGACCTTGAAGCCCTTTATCATTTGAGAGAGTGAAAGCGAGTTAATCATAGGTTTTATATGTAGACGCCGTCTTCGCTTTTTACTCGCTTTTGAATTACTTTCTTCATTTTAACTATTGTGTAGTTTAATAATGGATGTCAAGTTAATAATGTAGACATTATTTGGTCTCTTCTTAAGTAATATTTGAGAGAGATGTAGCTATAATAATAAGCAGCTAATCCAACATTTATGCAAGACATATATTTCGAACAAGTGGCACGAAGTATCTTGATTTTTGTTTATGTAGCAGTTAAATAATGAGAGAGCGAAAGAAATTGCCTAGTACATTTGGAAGATCGACATGCAAAATGGTTTGTTTCTTTTACACTAACGTATGCTTTTTGAATTTCTAAATAAACAATGTAGCGTGATGATTGTCGAAAACCGCGAAATGGAGAAACTTATTAAAGTCTTAATAATACTAAGTTTTATAGTTGCATTGCGTTAGATCTATGCTACTGATCTTTTGACTGATTATATCTATAATTTTTAATTATTTATCAAATAAATACGAACAATATCAAGTAGGAAACTAAAAGAAAACCTATCTACATACTTATAAAGTACCGTATCTATATCATATTTGCTTATGGTAATACAATGTCAGCTTTATTTGCAAATCAAAATATAAAATACTCTACCTATTGTGGTTCACTCGCATAAATTATAAAATTCTAATCACGGTTTTTAATTATACTAATATAGGTATTTACATATCAAATACATTTGTATAGCTACAGGTTTTCTAGGACTTAGAAATGTTATAATCTGATTGTATAGCTTCAACGCGATGTGCTGAGCACCGAAATTCCCTTGACCCTAGTTACGGATGAAACGGCTATGGTGGCAGTGTACACTCGAGTAAATAATTTAGTGCGCAAAACAAGGGCAATGGCTGTTGACCCCGTCGCGATCTATCGGCAGCATCTGGCAATGATCTCGCTTCAGGCGCCGCACGCGCACGCGGAAGCGCCTCGCGGGAATTGACCGTGTTTCAATGGGTGCTTGATTGAAGCTTATTTCACTTGCGTGAAAAGGATTAGAATGTGGCGTCGAGTCCGGTGAATGTTGTCCGGTCGGGATTTTCACCCTTGCGCCCTGCGGTGTGACGAAACGACGCGAACCGTTCTCATGGGTTTTTGATGCCTTAATATTCTTGAGACCGCGTCTGACCTAATGAGATCATTCTGTTTACATAAAACAGACACGTCGGGTATTCCGTTCCGATGTATTATTATCTGCGCGTACCAAATCCTCGAATGTTGAACCCTACCTTGACATGTATGCGAGAACGAGACGAGAGTGTCGCGGAACAGAGGTGTGCCGGCGCAGGGTTGCACACAAATAGCTTTCCAGTCAATTCGACTCAAGTGCTTCTCAGAATATTCGATGCGTCCGAGACTCCGATGCAGCAGACGTAGCTGACGCGAGCGTCGACGATCCAAACCTTTATAAATGCATTTAGCATCTTTCCAACATTAATTGCATATGTTGCTTATTATAGAACCGTTACGTGTGGCCAAAAATGTCTGCGTTGTATTGAGAAATTAAAATTCTACAATATTTCACCTTTCAAGTGTTGTTTAATTGGCGTCTCTTAATATCACTTAGTGTAATTTCGTAAAAAAAATATTTATGTTATTCGAACTAAAAGATATCAATTAACAATCATAGAACTAAGATATCGTTGTAAGATATCACAATATTATTTTACATACATATTACATACCTACAAGCTTATCTATTGTAGCAGATTACTCGTAAATAATTTATGTAACCGAGTGTAACTGTGTTGGTGTATTTTGCGGAAATGCGTGACTTATTGTATCTAGAGCCACGTGTACGGCGCGATGTGATGACCATTACAGTCTATTGTGTGGTAATGGCATCGGCTGAGGCGTCGAGAAAGTGTTGTCGCTAAATACGCGGCCACGATGTCGCTCTTATTTGCATATTAGGTAACTGCTGATCCATGCGTTGTGAACAGGATTCCGAGTTCCGACTCGCGAGAGAAAGACCTAAGTTTGTACGGCAATAAACGCACAGTTGCTACAGACAAGGCATTCCACATACATCTAGATATGGAAAATTACAAGTATGCGATTATTTTCGCGATATTATCGGTAATACTTCGACTGGTCGATAGTAATCTTATTCGATATTTACCTACTTTACAGCACGTGCTAACTATACCTAATATTCTAGCCTCTCCATATAAGTTAATTAATTTAAATCAAATTTACTTTTATAATACTTAAGGCAAATAATTAATATTAATTAGTAAGCATCAGTTGGAGAAAGTTTAAGGAATGATGAAACTACTTACACTGAACTCGATATTTGAACCTTTTATCCCTAAACATTGTCAGTCTGATGTTTCAAGTCAACTCATTTCTATTGTCTTGTGGCCGTTAAAGGAAGCAATACATTGGTCACTAAAATGACCGTTATAATTACCTCAGTGTCAACTTTTACTAGGTTCCTTGTCACGATTTTAGTCGCCTGACTTACGACAATTGGGTTATGCATTAACGTCCGTGTAGCGTAAACGACAATAAGCTATTGAGATAAATTCGATAGAATAAATTGTAATGTAACATGCATTGCATTGGAACTTTTGTTTGGTTGGAAACCATTTTATAGTAATCTCGATAGTCACTTATGTACTATATTTTGTCCTCAGATATCTAGTAAACAAACAATTACCAAAGTGAAACTTAAAAAAATTCTCCTCAATCTTATTTCGACATTATTTTCATAATTTCTTCCATTTAGACCCCCTAAACGTATTCCATTATATTATGTAACGTTAAGTTGTTCTAATGAGCGAGTTAGCACTGGTTAATCGCGGATTATGAGCCGTGAATTTGTTCATATGTTATTCCACTTCGATGCATGTAATTGCGATTCGGTTTTACAAGCATTTCTGTCAAGTAGTGGGCAAGTGTGTCGCTGAGAGCAGTGGCTGACCTACTGACTCCAGTGATTAACATGTCGCACGACATTTCACTATCATTCCTATATCTCGAATGCTTTTCGAATGCCACAAGGTTAGCTAGTACGTCTATGCTATCTTATCTATCTCACTGCGTTCCGATTGCACATCCAAATAGCAGCAATAAGCATACCTGTCCTAATTTCTCGGTTTTAATTAGTCATATGAATGTATCTGTGATTAGTGTCGAGTTAGCCTATTTTCCTGTTACATTATTTATAGTGTAAATGTCTCAAGTATAGTGAGATGTGATAACAAATAGGTCGATTTTTATATTTGCATAAAGATGAAAGAATATTTAACATACTAGTAGTATTATGGGTGTAGATAGAACCTTTTGCAGTGGATTCCATTTTAGGTTCTAAGCAACGCATAATGTTTACGTCAACAATTAAACAAATAGTTTGAACAATTTGTTCGATTATACTCAATACAAATGAATTTAATCTACAAGCACTCTAGTTTTAATGCATCTTCTTCATTGTCCTATTTTAGTGAAACAGTATAATGCAATTAAATGTTTATTGGTGGCACTCACCGTATACAGGGCTATTCGTGGTTACCTTTATGTGTAGTCATTAATAAACCGTTTTATGTTATTATGTCGCAAATACTTGAGACAAATATAACACCACAAAATTATTAATTATAAATGACGATGTTGTTTTAATTAAAATAAGGCATGGACTTGGGTATTTATACAAACAAAAGTAAGTACACGTAGTATTGAGATGTTTTTATACTAGACATCAAGTACTTAAAGCTCTTTGTTTTTTTTTATAGAACTCAAGGGACCATTTTTGTAAGAGTTTTATTTGATCAACCCGTAATTTAAGTAATACTGTTGGTTATCCACATGAATGTTCTATATTTGGAGTAAAACAGATTTGGTTAACCCTCCAAGTGCAGACGCGCATGTGGGACATCCGGTAAATTGTGTTTATTTATAAAGACGTCCTAATTACCTTTTATTTTGTTTGTATGCTTTACCGAAAGCGCCGATTTGCGGGTAAGTGCGTATTATTTATAACTCGATTATTGCAAAATATAATTATATTGGAGCCGCATGCCTATAAGATATAAGTGTTATCAATCTAAAATCAACTTTAAATACATATTAGGTCCATAATTAAAAAGAGTATCTAGGGTCAAATTTAGTATTTGGCTTAAATCCTGAGTGTATGGTATTCTCATGTAAAGAAGTTTATGTAATTAGACGGACAAAGAATAAAATAGTGTAATTCAATATAGTTCTGGATGTTATCACGCAGACGTCAACCTCACAGCAGAGGAGTCCTATAAAAACAAGTTCCAGAAAAAACGTGTGATTTATCTTGTTGACGGGCAAGTCAAACAGGAAATCGGTATCGCATTTCTAAGGGCCCGTTTTTCGCTCTAATTAGATAAATATTCTAAAACCAATGGTGGTTGGTGGCGAGCGTGCGAAATGTATTCAGCGTACCGACACGGATGCGTTTGGAATATAATCTGTGTATTTTTGGAAGGGAAACAGACAGCTTTGACGGAAGCCGGCGACATCTTGATCGTGAATAACAATATATTACGCGCGGATTCACGGCCGCGACGCGCCGCCGAGTGCCGCCGAGTGCCGACGCACCGGCGAGTGCCGACGCACCGAACTCATTTTGGCTTTTACTTAATTTGTTCAGTATGTTGTATTTAAATGTACATGACTCATCATACTATAATTAGCTGTAAGTTTTTATCTTACTTATGAGTCGTAATTTTTGCGACTATCTTTCATTTTGAAATGTGTTTTTCTTACGTATTATCTTTGTTAACAACAGTCGTCTTTCCGATGGTATCTAATGAATTTTTTTTTAATGATAACTTTAGAACATCGAGAGAAAGGCTCAAAGATATTGTAAGTTGCCACTTTTAATACTTTTAAGATAAATTTAGAAGCATGTAATTTGCAATTCTAGTTGTTGTTTGTATATGGTCGATAAGTACAAGGATTGTAAACGTGAATGGAAGTTTAAAAGTAAACAAGATCGGAGCTGCATGTAGCGTTCGACATTTTTTTTCTCAGCGGGTGTTAAACTGCTTTATTCCGCCATATTTGGAATCATCTCTTTTTGGAATCAGCGACTGTGTTGTTCACGTATCGACAATGTTGTGTATAATTATTTTAATTGTAGCACCTTTTGTGTCAATTCAATGAACGGATAAAAATAGTTCAGTTATTTTTTTAAAGTATTATTGTAGTACCTTAGAGTGATGTATATAGCTAGCCTTCTTTTCTACAATATTCTACGTGCTTCTATGGAACTTTTCATCTGGGCTCTAAAAATGTCGAAGTCTTTTTTCTTTATAAATGTAACTAACTAGTGGATAAGTTTTTGCGACCCATGTGTTATAATAGGGCTTAGGTAGAGTCCGTTAGTAGTATTGTCAAGATTCCGTTAAGTGGTAAATTCTCAATATTTATTACTATGCCAGTATGAGAGAAAAGGATTTTTTCCTGTTTGTAATATTGCTTTAAATGCATTTGCAGTTTTCCTTATATTTAACTTGACCACACATGGCTGATTTTTACGTAACATATGTTTCACATGCACATTAGTCTCAGAGACACGGCCTTTTCATTCACAATCATCTTGACGAACGCCAAGCTAAAAATAACTGTGATGAAAGTGCATAAAAAGGAAGCTATTCTTTAAAGTGTAATTCAATGTTTGGGAAATAGGTTAAGGCCAATAAGTGCAACGTTTATCCACGTTAAAGAAATGCATTGGTCGAATGGAGAGAGGATGCTCACCTTGAAGGCAGGCGGGCGTCGACGTGCGTCGGTTACATTATCACGCGCCGCCGCTCTCGCCTCGCGTCGCCCTGCAACCAGGAAACCAATTTTCATTCAAACTATTTCTACACAATACACTAATTCATATCTTAAATCAATACACACTTGGGCACGACTTTTCAATCGTCATATAAAAAAAACCATTAAATATGTCATAACCTGTCACAACTAGAAAATTTTATTGTTACGTCGGTCATTTTGAAATTCCTTATGTTGTATATTATTGAACAGATAAATTGTATCTAATAATTGAAAAATCGGGCCTTACACACATAATAAACAGTTAGTAAACATGTAGTTTCACAGCTTTTCAGCGCCAACATAATTTACGAAGCATATTTCAATTAGCGTAATTTTAACACATTAAACAGTACCAATGTTCCACAGGTACATCCGACATATGTATAAATATTAATTAATATTATAAATCATTTGTTACGTTGTACATTTCAAATAAAATTTAACGCTTATTTGGAACACAAAGGTTTTCCATGTTGAAAATTAATAATCGTTCATAAAGTTTAATGGTGAAATATCGTGTGGCGGACGATATTTAGGAAAACGGAGCAATTATTTTATTACTATAACCAGTATAGTTTTCAATTTCAATATGACATTAAAATATGCATAACGCGAATCTGATAAATTAAGGAACATTAGTATTCTAAGGTATTTTGACACTAATGTATTCCTAGCTTGTTTAATTAATCTGATGTACGACAAGTCGCAACAATGACAATAATTGTTTTGGGAAATTGTTGTTAATTTATATGCCTTAAGTTGCTTTACGACACGTGTTGACATTTGTGGCTAGGTAATTGTTAATTCAGGTAAATTAATACATGAAGTAAGTTAGTGCTTAAAGCTTAATTAATATTATTCGCAAAGTATTTAGATAGTTTACAAAATTGTGTTATCTGAATCAATGGTATTGTTTTTGCGATCAATTTGGTGTAATTTAAAAAATAAATAATAAATAAAATAAAATTGATTTAGGAACCAAAGAAATAATGTAACAATAACAATTTTGCCATAATAACTGCATTAGTTATTACTGTGTCGCAGTTATTAGGCCCTCCTTAACAGTTGCTTTCTAGCGTAATATTAATTTTGTTAGTCGTAATATATAAAATTCTGAATTACTTTTATTGTCAATAAAAGTTGATTTAGTGTTTATTCCATTTATGTAAAATAACTAAGTGTGAAAATTAAGCGTTGGAGAAAAAACTAGCTATTATTTAATAGGTAGAGTCGTAAAGCTCTAGCTTAGCAATTTGTTACTTTCTTTATTACTTGTTGAGACCGCAGCCATCACAGTTCCTGTCTGCGTCCCAGAGACATGGTTCGCCTGAGACGCGCTTTCTATCAATATGTCTGTGATGTATGGAGCACTCAGTGCGTGCGCACTGCGCAGGCGCCGACACACAGACTTAACGAAAGTGGACCGGCGACCCACGCGATTTATAAGTAGGTGTAGGAAACTAGCAGGCCCTTCTTAATTTTGACTTATTGCACTCTATTACGAAGCAATTTATACTTCGTTAAACTTGTTCGTTTTGTGCACTGATTTTGCCTCTCATTATGAATTGGTAAAGTAATATTGATAGAGATTTTTGGTTTATGATATTTCTGTGAAGACGGTAAATTGTCAAGGTTGGGTACCTATATTTTTTGCGTAGGTCTATATACTTATAAAGCTAAGAAACAAAGAATTTATGTAGGTAAATTCCATTTTTAACATGCTGGTGCATAATCATCGTAATCGTCTTCAGCGGCAGGAAGTCAACTGCGGAATAGAGGCCTCCCCACAGACCTTTACAGCGACCTGTTGGAAGCGGCTTGTTTCCAGCGACTTCCTGTAGCCCATCCCAGGCCATTTCTACCTTCTTGTGTAATAACTGGTTATTTTATCTAAAGTTTTACTTAAGACTGATTTGTTCAACAAGATATTAATACGTAAAAAACATTGAATATAAATGTTTAAGTATAAAATTTTGTTGTTCGATTATCTGCGGTTAACAGAGTGAAGGTTGTTGGTTTATGAATGTTAGAATGCAAATGTATTAATTGTAGGTATTTTTACGTTCTTTGACTATTGTAGATTTATTAAAAAGGTATTGAGTATTGACTTTTATTTAAGGTATTGTATTCAGCTTTTGTGTTAAAATGTTCTTTATTTTATTTAAATATGCAAGATCGGTGTGGTTTGCTTTGTTCTCAATATCATATCGAAGTGATCAAAGAGAGCTTTTGAATGTAATTCTGCAATATCAAAAAGATGCTCAAAGGCACACGTCTATATTACGAAACACAAAAGAATATCGGCGTACAAAGAGATTAGCCGTCAGGTAGCAGACAATGAGAATGTCAATATTGGTCCGCGTGGCCGCAAACAGTGGACGACTCGAACGATCAACTCCCGAGAATCCGACCGCGATCCATTCTTTAACCGCTTGTTATACCGGCCCGATTGTTTCAGGAACAAAGACCGCTTTTCTTAAAGCTTTCATAGAACTGGTTTTATATGTTACCTGTCCTCAACTATACCTTACAAGTTAACTATATTAAATTGGTTTATTAAAAAACATGTCTGCTCAAGACTGACATTTAGGTCAGTTAAAACGACTCCGGAGTTTTACCGCGGCCTTGTTTATTAATGAAATTAGTAGTTTGGTAATGCAAGTATCAGTATTTTATTATGTAATACGTAACAATCATTGGAGCGTTTAAGTATTTAATTTTAACGTGAAAGTTAATAGGAACCTTTAATCTGAGGTTATGCTCATCCACATGAAATATGCAATTAACCTTAATGATTTGTAAAATGTTTTACTGACGCATAACGCAATACCGAGCATAAAAATCCCTTGAATAATTCACGTGTGTATAATAACAGTACAATCATTCTCAATCATGAAGCATGAAAGCAAAACATTGATGCGGTTTGTTTCTAAACATTGTGTGCAAATTTGTGTCGATAAAACCAAATAAGACTACTCGTACACCGCTTGTTTATGCGTTTTGTGGCAATTTTATTTATTGTTGTTGTAGCGTTCAATGCATCGCTTGTAATAAAGTTGTGCCCATCACTTCGGAGTTCTGAGAGCGGCGTCGTGACTGGACGAAGGCGATTGCCGACTGCGGACTGCTCTTGGCATTGAAAATATCCACACGGCTTGCACAAGAACCATAAAAGTGAGGAAAACTCATCGATGAGATCGAAGCGCCTCATGCAGCGCGGGAATTCTAATACTGTTAATATATCACCGAGAAAGGTATTGCACTCATATAAAGCAACATGATGCTGACAAATATCTGGCAAGTTAATCACGTTTGTTTACAGAATGGCAACATTTTGCAACACGTTTTCTTGTATGTAATCAAACCACGCGCCATGCCAAGGAAACCTTCAAAACGATGTGGTCAAGTTTGTGCCCATCAACTGGTTTAAAACTTTCAATTCTAGAATATTTAAAAACAGGCTGCTTTTGAAATAATTATTCCTTCTTATTTGTTTCTATCTGTCATTGATAAAGCAGAGATTGTTCTTAGATTCATCATTGTCATTAGTCTTTCGTATACATATATAGTTGAAATGATATATACCTACTTAAAAGTAATTTTTCAATAGAGTAAATAGACGGATATATTTTATATTATTATTTGTCATAAATCATAATATATTGGGAAAAATTTATGGTGATAATATATATTTCACCAATTAGGAAACTTGTTTACTTAACAATGTAATACAGCAATACAACGTGATGTTTTAAAACCGCGTCAACGAGAGGAACTGTATGGGTGGCGCGTAGATACGAAATTAGTTATATACAACAAACTTAATTGAATGATAAGATGGGACAAAAGGTTAATTGATAATATAAGCATCGAATAAATCAAGAAAAATATATTTGCGATGTGATGAAATAAGGTATTTAAACAGGAACGCTACAACGTTAACCTTCGAGTAATTAGTGATTTAGATAACGTCTGGTATCAGAATACAGAAATAAATATCGCATTCAGATGGTTTACAGTGTTTACGATACAGTATACGTGTAGTATATCATATAAAAGCTTCAGCGGTAAGAATCGTGCTCTGCGTATTAGATGAGCTAGACGTAGTGGTACGAAGTCTAATCGTCGTGCCCTGAGAATTTCGCATGACCCGTGTATTATTGTTGTGATATCACTTGTACATCCTTGGTCATTGTATTTGTAATTATCTCTTTATTTTTCCACTCGATAAGAAACGTACTCGTAGTATTCACTGCAACACTAATATGTACAATCGAATAAGATATTTGTGTTAAAATGTTACAAAAATTCAATATTTTAAGTAATTTTATTGATATTGTTCATAAAAAAGTTTTCGTAAAGTTTTATGTTATCGTTCGAAATGGTAAGAGCGATGTTAAATATTTTATTGAGTGGTATAACGTATCGTTAAAAATTCACGGCTGATTGTTATGGTACTGTTATTTTTGCAATGTCGGATTTAATTTTTATTACCTTAGCTTGGATGTACGTGTGAGTGTTTGCGAGTTTTAGGACCTTAACATTTTAGTTTCCTTTCAAAGTTAAGTAAATCTTTGGAACGGGGTCATCTGTGCACGTAAAAGCGTGAATCCTTCTAGAGCTCACTTAAGAACACCTCATAAAAGGCTGGATGTGAGGTCTACGAATGAAGCGTTGCTGTTAACATGTTTACATTTACAGTCCGCGTAATGTTGGAGTTTGTGAACTTTACAAAAAGGTTAACATAACGCGCTGCACTTTAATCTAACGTTCTCTAATCAAGGTGAGGCATGTCTCGATACTACATAATCATGAAGGCGAAGTGTGCAATTTATTGTCGTCCCTGCGACATTAATTGCCGTTGCAACTGTGCATCGTTTGTAAAACATATTGCGTAGGTTTTTCATCATTACATACATACGTTACTTAACTAATTTACATAAAGGTACTTCGCTCAACACTTTGTGTTTGCCGCACTTATGGACGAAAATAATCAATTTAAAAACAACGTATTTTGTCAAATATATCATACTGCTGGGAGTCATCAACGGGATTTTCCCCTAAAAATTCTACCCAAAATATGTGATAATTTCAAAGATTGTTTGGTTTTTCATTAACAAAATCATTAAACATGTACCACTGCCTTGACTCTAATAAGTTTTGTATGAGACAAATTAATTATACACCTACGAGTTGAAGCGATATCCTATGAATAGAAATCTGACCGTGTTAATTAATTTCTTTATCAGCGCATACTTGGAGTGTATGTGCACGTAAGTGTAAGAGCTAAATTATTCATAAGGTTGAGAAAAGCGGCGTCTAATTACTTTCAAGTCTGATATTTATGTGGGAAAGCTCACACAGAATTGAGCGTCGTACTTAGTCACGCCAAGTAGGTGAATGTAGTTAAAAGGCGAATAGCGATGAAAGATTTTTAAATCGCGCTAATATTTTATAAGAACAGTGTTTTATATTAAAGCGGTCCCGGCGTTGCGACAAAGTTATTGCTCATGAATTAAACATTATTTTTCTACATAATTCTAAAAAGATAAGTAGGCATTCTGCTGTGTATTCGAATCGCATTCGATCGGGCCCTGTGTTTACATTGCAAAGTGTAGTACTAGAGCTAAAACTAGTCAGTTAACTATTCATGAAAGTTGCTCCCGGCTGAGACAAGAATGCCAGTTGGCGCCACTTCGGTGCCACTAAGTAGGTGTATACTCAGATACAACCGCTAATGTTTACTTTTTAGAATAAAGTATAAAGAAAACTCGAAACGCAACGGCAACCGACTCCGCATGCGTTCAATTAATGCTTGTTGTTAAAACTATTTGTAATTAAAGCTTTCACGTGCCCTTATTACTTTTGTTTGTTTTTTAAACCAAGTACCTACACATGTAACACTCATGCTGTGAAGGAAAACATGGTGCGTACTGTGTGTAATTGAAAATATATTTACGTATTTTAGGTTGAACTCCGTAAGAGCTATCACAATAGTCTAGTTGGGAATGGAAAAAACAGAGAGGTAGAGGTTGCAGGTTCGAGACCGGCGAATAAATTTCTTATTAATGATGTAACGTTTGCCCGGTCGCTCTATCTTGAGTTCCAGGAATTTGAATCCTTTTTAATTTCCTCCATTTCTGCCGATCTTTGGTACCGTCAGTTAACTATTAATTAGGAAGTGACGCGCGTATTCATATTAAATGTTACCTCGGTTTAACGCTAAAGGAAAATCTTCAGGAAGCATGCATACTCGAGAAGCAGAAGAAAATTCATAACTTCATAAAATTTCTTGATAACCCCTTGGCGGTAAACTTTCGTAAATATAAAAACGATAATCTGAATAAAGTAATTTATCTATTTCATCTAGTCCTTCCTGTAAAGCAATATAAACATTTACAACGAAATGTTTACTAAGGAAATTGTCGCTATAACCGTAAAAACACAAGATAAAACCTGTAAAGTTCATTTACTACAGACGTCACCTTTCACGTGCGACAGTTAAGTCTTTGTTTAGGTCTTCAGACCCGTTGTATTTTGCTTACAACCCCGTATATAACATAAAAATGACTAATTAGAGCTGTGCGCGCATGGTAATGGAATAAAGGCTGGGTTATATGGAACATAGAAGTCTAACCAAATTTTTATTAGTGGAATTTCTTCGTCGTTACTTGACACTATTGAATTAACTATATTTTTGGGAAAGAAAGATTAAAGTTACCATTTAAAAATACAGGGGAAAGATGCACGAAGCTTGATGAACTGTGGTCCGAAGCATTTGCCATAAGTCTGAGATTTGAATCCAGAAGAATAGATCAGTAAAAACAGACGTGTGTAAACATAAATCCATCGAAGTTTAAGATTTCCTAGTATTTAAAACGCAACCAGCTAAATTATCTAAATTCTTTGGCAGTCTCTACAAGCGATTAAAATGAAATATAATGTTATTCGTTGATAAATGTCTGTAACACAATCACAACGTTTTGAAAGAAGATAATCTATTGATATGTAAACAAACGAGTAGATATGTGTCAATACACTGGAGTGTTTCACAGAATGAAAGATCAAACAAAAAACATACCGACTTGTGAATGATATTATGCAGGCGGTACAATGTTAAAATAACTGTGTATGTGCCGCGTTTGTTTGTAATCGTTTTGATAAAAATCATCGTGCAATTATATTGTAATTTTCGGGTGCTGTATTTTAAATTGTTCTATGCATTTTAAAGCACTGTGATACATTGTTCTATTACAGATGTTATCTGATTTAGAAGATTATTAAAAATTATATGTTATCATAGCTGAAAATAATTTAGATTTGATGTTAATAATTAGCTTCTAAATTTAAATCCACAAAAAATAAGGATTGATGCATACAATTTCCACTATAAACGAGCTACAGCCTGATACAGCGATACAGCTTTTGCTCATAAAAGCACAAAAGGTGTAAACAAACTAAATATATTTTTCGCGAGACATAATATTCCATGGCGTGTTAACTGTTAGGCCCATAGATCACGTTGGCCGCGTCGGCACGCCATAAGAGGCGTGGCGGGCCTCCGCCGGTTCACTTTTACTCGTAGACAATGCGTTATGTCACCCGGTTATTGTCGCCGATGCCTCGTTGCGAAATATTATCGAGAGCTATGAATAAATTAGGCTGTTTAACAGCATAGATCTTGGCACGTCAATCATCATTTTGAATGTTGTGTTTCGGTCGTTGACGGGGCTTTTTGAATGTTGATAATGTTGCAGTATGAATTTGAGTTGGTTATCTAATTCAAGTTAATGTCATGCGGCAGTAAAGTATTGCCCACTGGTGAGAATTCTAATTACAATTTGATTTTTTTGGAAAATAATATATAATTGGGAGTGACTCAATAATTGTTTAAAAATAATTAAGTGGACACGCGATTGATATTAGTATTAAACATAAAACAACAAAGTCACTAAAGCACATTGAACAGCCAACGATTAGCCGGTCATTCACCTGGACTCTCTACATAAATGTGATTTTGATTTTTATTACAACTGAACATTACCAAAAAGTATAAATTAATTTCATGAATGCTGCGTATTGAGAGTGTAAAAGCGTGACTAAATAATAAAGGTGAATATACAATTGTTAAACAGTAGCCAGTCTTCACTTTCGTCTGCAATGATAAATGAGGCGATTAACAATTCCGGCCGCGGGCAGGAGTCACGTCGCAGCTTCCGCATTACTCCGGCCGGGCCGTCCCTTGACGAATGCGCGCGGTGTGCACGCCGCTTTACTTTCTATTCTTTGCAACATATAATGAGTGCACTGTAACGTAATTATATTTGTTGCTGATTTTAATTTTAAATTTCTCAAATTGTACTTATTACGCGTGGGCGCTTGATGTCCACTTTCACTCGTGCGGTTTTTATAGCGTTTTGTTTTATGGTTTGCGAAACGGCCGCGTGTTTACAAAAAGATAATGATTACGTGTTAAATACGGCAGGAAGAGTCTTAATGTCGTTCGATTAGCGGACAGAATATACACATACATATATTATTTGCCACTCAGTATTCATCGGTGTGATTGGACTTCCTTCCGTGTTTTGCTTCGGTTCTATGTCGTGTGGTCATTCGTATGATGTACGATATGAGTTTTTCGTAGAATTCTACGCTGTTAATATTAAAATTGTCAATTTTTGAATCAATTTTATTATTAAAGTAAACCGATACGATACATTATTAATAGAAAATTATTTGAGGCCATTCATTTTAATAATTAAATTTGAAACAGGTTAACGAAAACATAATATTTAATTAACAGTTATGATATATGTGCTAGGTATGTGTTATGCATACTATTTTATTTCTAGAAACGTTACCTACATATTTTGATATTCACAAATCACAACGGTTACTTGGAAATGTCGAGTAAATTGTATGAATGGAATTATAAATTATAGTGTAAGTTTTAAGCCTTCGCGTATTATGTATGATGTTTCTTTGAATTATTACTCAGGTGGGAAAATTTATTTATAGTTATTAAATTATGAAGTTAGATAGTTTCACTTGGCTGCCGAGACTTTGTGAAATTATTCCCATAAAAATTTAAGACGGCATTGAAATGCCTTTATGTATGTTTCTTAGAATATTGTTTTGTTGGAAATTGTTTAACAAAGAAATAGTTTATATTCTTCAATGAAAAGTTAATAACTAGTTTACTTTCCGAATATTTTACGAATGACTTTTTGCCTAGGTGTTCGGAAATTATAAATTTATGAATTACTCTTTGCCTATTCAGAAATTATACAAATATATTTGCGTCCATGTAGAATATCCCAGTTTGATCAGAGTAAAATTAAGTGTCTTAAAGTAATTGCGTAATTAAAGAGAAAAATAAAAGTTACATAATTATTTCTATACGAGCTGTTACATTTGACGTCCTAGTCCTATAGCCTCACGGAACTTTATGAGAACATTCACGTTCAAATAAAAACTTTAACGTTAGAAATGTCGATGTTGTTTGCGTGAGAACAGGAAACATGCGTGCCCGCGCAAATAAACGGTGTCAAAAACGCAATGTTGTTCTAGCGGTATTAAACGTATAGCCTCGCATTAACCACCAGGTGCGAAGTGATGATGGCAACTAAATAGCTAATTACTACTATAAATGCTAAGGTGTGGTTTTGTTTGCCCTTCTTTCGTTCATTTTTGCATGGAGATAGACGTGCACGGAGAGTTCTACGGCTGCTTTTTATACTGGATGCTTTAAGATTAATGTTGATTCTTAACCGTTTAAATGAAAAATAAAAATGAATGAAAATGAATTAATTAATAAGTGTTTTTTATTATTAACCAAGTATTAATATTACTCAATGATGTGGTATAATAATCTCTATAGACACGGCTACGGGTACCAATTCTCACCTCTAAGCAAAATCAACAAAATATCCGAAACATACAAAGCCGCATGCATAGTACGTTAATTCCTAATTTCCTTGCATTAACATTGCCCTAACAGTCAAAATTGGTACGATCATCTCTATAGAGATAGCAACCGGATAAGGCGATACAATCTGCGGCGCTGTCAATCAACACGGCGAGTGCCGTTGAGACGCGCGCCCGGCGCAGCTGCACGGCACGCGAGCCGCGGCTAAACGTTCGCCATTACCCGACATTGTTATTATAGTTTCATAACATCGTGTGTTTACAATGTTATGATTGCTTTACACAAGATCATTTTAGTGCCGTCAATGTTAAGTGTTGACTATATATTTTGTTTCGATGCATATTTTTTTTAATTGAGTGTGATTTTTACATATTTACTTTCGTAATTGCAATTTAAATGCTATTGCCATTGACATTTCTCTTGAAATTGGTTGGTGTGACATGCCGGTTAAAGTTTGGAAGTAATGTTATTTTATTTTCATTGAATTGTGCATAAAGGAATTATTTACGAAATATGTGAACTTGGTAGAACTTCCCCTGTTGTTGAAATTAAAACACGTCAAGGATTTTATTAACAAAATATGATTTTAATCATTTACTATTGATGTGGTAAAATGAAACATGGTCTTTTAGACTTACTTAGACAGTACAATAAATATTGAATGTAAAGCTAAGGATTTAAGTAATATTTTTTCCTATAATTTGTAATAAATGTAGTGTAATAAAGGTACAAAAGAAATATAATGCGTAATACAATGATTAACGATGATTAGTCAATGCAGACCACACTAATCAATAACAGCATTAGTAATAGAGTTGGGAAAACGCAATGTTGCTCCACGTATAATAGTCATAAGTGAAATTATTTCTTAGAAAGTCAAATGACATGTGATAGGAACTGTCACTTGGACGTATCACATGACAAACTGGTTTGTTGGACATTACGATAGAATTTATCTGCAGTATTGAGTAACAATAGGTAATCGGTCAGTAGTATCGAGCAATATTTCGCATTACTGATTGTTAGTTTGCACCAACTCGCAATATCGACAACGGATTTATTGTAGATTGCAGTTAAATTATTAATATTTACTTGATACGCAGTAATGTAATGCAATTTGGCGTTTTTCTAATTCACCCAGTATTAATTTTCTGGTTAATTGTCCTTAGCATTTTACGTGATGCATTATACAGGGTATATCAAGACCGCGACCGAAAACGAAGCCAGGAGGTAGTATTAGTGATATCAAACACAAAGCAACTAAAAATTTTACAAAAAAAATCGTCAATTTTTTTTTGTTATTTTTTACATATCGTCGTATTTGAGTGATTAAACATAGTTTTTCTAAAATAATGACTTACATCGCTTAATTTTTAAACACGCAATGGTACGTAAGGGTTTAAATTACTATTTTTGCAAGAACTAGGTATTTACCACTCAAAAACGAAGATTTTTAAAAAATTATAAAAAAAAATCCATGGCTTATTTTACAAAATTTTTTGTTGCATTGTGTCTGTAGCCGCTAAAACTACCACCTGGCTTCGTTTTCGGTCGCGGTCTTGATATACCCTGTATAGGTATCAACATCTCCTTTGCGCGTATTTAACGCTATTTCTAACTTCGATCAACAATACATGATCGAAGATTTCTAAGCTATATAAAACAATCTTACTTCTGGATTGTTTATGATTTAGTTTTAGCCCCGTCTGAACAATGTACGGACGATAAACCCTAATTAATAAAACTCTAACAAAACTCTTCTAAGATATAGTTATAAAATATAAGTACCAATTTTTTTTGTACTTCTCTACTTCGAATCTAAAATAATTATTAAAGCAACTCGATGATAACTTGTTGTATAAGTTTTGACACTCACCTGTATCTTTACTTACGAAACAAGCAAACAGTTTCGAACTAAAACTTTAAATAATGCACAATATTTCATATGGATGCATAAATTGTAGTACGGTCCCGAGATTGCGATACGTATACGCAACAAGAGCTTAATTGTTAAAGTGCTGGCACAGTTTCCTTAATAATATTTGTAAATGTTATTAATTAAGGCGCAGGTCTCATAAAAAAATTATAGCTGCAGCGCTTGGAGTAGACTGTGGAATGTATTATTGTTGGTTTCGAATTATTGTTATATTTAATTTATTATTTAAGTCCAAACCTTTTTTAATGTCTCACAAAAGACTATATTTAATGGTACAAATCAATACATATAATAAATTTGTAACTGATCTATGTCTGTACATGGAAGATATTTGAGAAAAACTATTTTGGGAGGACTGTATTAAAAAATAATAGTTTAAAAACGAATATACATGCTTTAGTAAAAGACTCAATTAAAATCCAAATAATTAAAAACGAGTTTAAGATAAAAAAAATAATTGAAATACATTCATTTTATTGTTAACCTTTGATATTTGACGATAAGTAACAGTTGTGTATTTTGGTTTTTTAAACAATTATTTATTTATTTTACTAAAAATCGTCTATCTACGGCTATCCTGCCTAAGGAATTTACCCAATATTTATACTTCAAAAAACTGGGATTCGTACCCGAGACCTCACCGTCATAATCGTACCGTACTACAACTACTCTACCGAGACAGTCAATGAGTTTAAAATAAATAAAACAGTACGCGAAATAAAATGTTACTGATGTGGACTAGACTCAAAAAGTATCTACACCCGGGCGGAGCTGCGCCTACCCCTATGAAATAATGGTATTATTTACATTATATATTTTTGTAATAAAATAATAAGTAATAGCAAGCACACAAGATAAAGACTATAAAATATTTGGAAAGGGTAAATCAATATGCAGTTTGCTTTCATTTACGTTATGTTAATTGTAGTATAATCGACGCTACAAGCACGGGTCATCAAGATTTAATGTGTGTATAGTTATCAAAAGCAATTATTGATGTTATTGTTTTATCTCAGACACAAATAAGACAACAGGAAAATGGTTTAGTAGTGAACTACGTGACTAAGGAACGTACAGATTTAGGGCGCAGGTGATTAAGCCAATGTATCAACTACCTGTATTTCGTAAACGAGTAAAGGCACAGATTAAAATAATTATGATTATACAAACAATTACCTGTTCCAGACATGATAGCTTACAACACAGAGAACAGAAATACAGTATGCTAAGTGTAACATTCCTTCATATCATTGAGAAGCCCGATTTGTAAATAAGATGATTGTTTATAATGTTCTAATAAAATATCGTATTACAATCACCATTATACTTATGTAGGTTCGTATTATCAAGACATATCTGTATATTCTTCTGATATATTGGGACACCATGTTTCAAAATGTTGACTTTCTTTAGGTTTCAAATAGATTTTATAACGTGCAACTATAATCCACTATTGTAATTCCTTGGATTTTCAGAAATATATAATATTAAATCTTAACCTGAGTTAATTAAATTATATGTAACTTAGTTTGAAATTGTAACAGACATATTACATCACTGTGTTAAAACATACCTTGTAAGTTTGTACGGGACTTGTGATGGCATGTCTTGTGAGTTGTGGTCTGCGTAAATATAGCTTACTGTTACGTTATAACACGGTTGACATGTCCACGGTGCCAGAACAAAATAGGATAAGCACTTAAGATAGCAGTAGGCGTCACGTCTCTAGATATGTTAATGAATGTGGTTGATAAAAATATTACTTGTAGCTTAAAATGCTAGTGGGCATAAACGTGTCAAGGGCTAGTATCCGTGTTTGGTTGCATTTTATTATAAAATGCATTTTAATGAGAGGAAAATATGGAATTTAATTACTTTACCATTACGTTATCTGTACTGTGATACGAGGTACCAATGCGCAAGTAGGTTGTCATTGATACTTATGTATTGAGGTATTTAGATACTGAAAGCATAATTAAAATTGACGACGCGGTGCAAGCAAATGCATTTGGGCTGCTGACATCTACCGCTTGTCGGACAAGCAATTTGCGATAAACCACACAGTGAGTTTTCAATAGATCAGTAGACATTAATAAATTTGAATGCATGAAATAATGATGAGAAAACATTTCAAATGGAACGACGTCGTTAAAGACTTGCTCGGAAGTGAGACATATGCGATTAAAAATGGAAATTAATATCATAGTGATCGTAAACCAAATAGTACAGACATACATAAACTCACGCCTTTATCCCAGGAGGGGTAGGCAGAGGTGCCCCCAGGACACCCACATTTCGCCTTGTATGTTCCGTCCCATGATGTGATAGGTGGCGAGCCCATCGCCATATCGTGCACAAATTTCTGACTCCGGGCTGATCATGAATAGAAAAACCCAACATCACTTTGCTCGACTAGGGACTCGAAGCCGAGATCTCAGTTTTGTAGTCGTACAACTACGCCACCGAGGTAGTCCACTGAATACTACCACTGTTGAAGTTCCGTTATAAAAACTGCAGCCATGATGCGACTCACGATTGAGGATTAAGGATGCCTTTCGTCATCGTACTAAGCAGAGAAGTAGATGCTATATCCTATTGTCATGAAGTCATTACACCTTTGACGCAAATCCTACTAAGATTTGTGTTTTTGGCAGGAGTCCATTGTAATAAGACTGTCATTCAAACTTATAAATGCGGAATAACGTTGTAGTTTGAGAGATTTATTGTTGTTCATTGATTTATATGTTACAGATAACGTCAACTGGATTTATAACACACGTGGCGCCCATATTTCTAGTTTACCGCGATAATATCGTAAATAATGACTCGAATTAATAATTAAAATGCTTATTTTAGGAGTTTTTAATTAATTAATTGGTTTAGGACTTTGGAGGAGGTGTATGTTTACCAAAGTATATTTTATGACAGAAATGTTAATAATTATGATATTTGTTTTGTGTTATTTAAGGGAGTTTCCGTTCGATGCTTCCGGAAGATATCAATAAATAATAAACTGCGGTGCACACTGGTATTTTAGGTATACAATTTAGTAGGTACGCCTTTCCCCAACAAACGAAGTCTTGTAGTTATTAACCCGTGGCTCAAGCAACTATTCCAACAACCACTTTATGATTTATTATTAAGCAGGTATTATATTTATGCTTTTAATTATATTTCGAAATGATATTGGTTGTATTCAATTTCAATACGAGTTAGTTAATATTTTTCCAAGATATTCTAAACTCACATAGTCTACATGCTACCTATATTTTTTTTTATCGAGCAGTCGATATTGAAAGATGATAGCTTACTAAAACGAAAAAAATATTGCATAAAACGAAGAGATTATAATAGAAAAGCAAGTCTATTAACTGGACTAATAAACTGGAAAACGGCCCAGATGCTAAATTTACTTGCAAGAAAATAATAGTGTTTCGTTGTTTTTGTTAAATGTATCTAGATATTCATGACAAGATTAACCTTTTACGCCCACGAGATTAACGTCAGGTTGTATCTTATTCAGGTCAATGCGATAGAAATATGTAAATCATTTTTCATAGATTTCACAAATGATTAAGTATTGCTTTATCTTATAATAATTGCTTCAAAACATTCCTTTATTTTTATTGTTGGCCGAACCGCAAGTCCATTCAATGTTTAATTTAAAATATATAGCTTTCCACTGCCAAGTAACCTTAAATTTTTCCGCTGTCTGTGGTTGGATTTTTCAAAGGAGAAGATGACGAATATCTAGTAATTTTTAACGTCAATACACTACTGGAAAATGTTTAGCAACCGATGTAAAATAATTATTTCTAAAAGGAAAGGAACGTTACGTCCAAGGATATGCTCTACTTAAGGTTCAGTTGCACTAGGATTACAAAATAAAATACTTTACGTATTAGTACGTCAGTATTAAAGAGAAACGTCATAATGACTGATAAGTTACATACCGAGCCCTTATCACAATATCTGTTTACGCTTCCGTACAGTTCCCCCGCAACGATCCAAACATTTCATATAATTCCATGATTGTACTAAAGGGTGTTGTACAATTGTATGGATAACTGACATTTTCCTGTAACTTCGCTTGTTGCTCGCCCTCGCCCTAGCTAATGTGTGAAGGGTCCAAATTGAATGCAACAGATTTCAATATTTTAAGCCAATGTGTCAACTATCAGTAGGTTTTGTTATCCGTTCTATATTTTTATTACAATATGTACATATATATTGCCTTGTTTTTCTTATTTTAATAAATGAAAAAAATACTAATCCAAAAACCTTAAACCTAGAAGGAAGCAGTAGGTATTTCTCACACTTTCTGTATGTTCTAAATTCATATGCATAAAAAAACATTCGTCCAAATTGTTCGTTTTCTCCGCGAGGCATTATCAATAGACTCGGACGGAACTGAGTTATTACGAAAATTCGCTCGAGCATATTTGACAAAAGGGAAAGCATGGAATCGAATAGGTATCTGTGCCATTGTTTGTTAGCACTTTTACCTCCGCGAAACACGTTGGCCATTGTCGTCGATTCCTTGCTCTTTTCTGGCCATTCAGACAATAGTGCTGATTGTTTGCCATCACAATTTTATGGACAATTAATAAGCAATCGATCGTGAGGCATAGGTATTATTTGATGTGGCTCCTTCGTGCCATACCCGGCATAACGGATTCCTCGACAAAATGGCGCCATTCATTACAATTTATATTCAAAAAGTATTTATTCCTTGGGCATGGTTATGTTGAATAAATTGCTTGTTAGTGGGCATTTTTATATCCAAATATTGATATTTAGTATGAAAGCAATGTTTGTTTGTTATTCAATTATGCTCATTATTGTAGAACATTTAAATACAATTTGTTAATAGATCTAATCTGTACAATAAAATAAGTTTAACTTGAATGATTCTCTACGGTTAGAATCCAAAATAGAACTGCGCGCGAGATATTTGTCACAATCTTCTATTTTGCATGTGGTTTGTGTGTTAATATTGGCATTTCGCCCATAACGGTAAACGATGCAACTGTGAGTTTCAAACACTTACTAAAATATATTTCTGACAGTAAAAAATGTATCGGTAACAAAAGCATTGATTGGTATTCCGTAGGCAAATAATTAGGCATGTAATTATAGTCTGACACAGCGGTTAATTGCTAAGTCAAGCAAGAACAGCCTTCGTGCGAAGCTATAACAATTGTGGAGTGGGTGACCAGTTTTGTATAGCTGTTCTCATGCGTTTAAAATAGTAACTAGCAATCAATATTCTGTATGCCAATTCAATTCATTTAATGTTTAAGCACTAGACGAAAATTAAATCTTTGGTTTTACAAATGAACACATTTTGGTTAAACTTTATAGACAAGCATTTAAGGAATATAAACAACTACGAATGAATATTAAAAGTAAATATCAATCATATGTTATGGCATCCCTAGGCCGACCGCGGCTAACGATGTAATTGTTTTTAGTGGTTGTTTACAATCCAAATGTTACGAGCTCTGCATTCCAACACGATACAAATTAGCTTCCATATTTATTCTGACATCTGTATTTGACATTTCAGTAAGCTTGCTGGTGGCAGTGATTTATAAGCCATAGGGCTCGGCCACTTTTCATGTTTCCTTAAACGGCCAACTAGACAGAGAGATATGAAATATGTCACATTCGATCTATGCACCTTTATCATCGAAGTCCTTTGTATTGTTTTTGTTGGGGATCGTCGTACGTAAAAGACTTTCAAGGCGAAGCGTCCTCCGCTAGTCATACTTATTGACAATTGACAAATCCGTGTGCGGAAAAGCGGACCGGCATACTACCTATAGAATATTCATTTGATTGATGGACGTGACTTGACGAGGGTGCTTGTCAATGAGTCTGATGCTAAGCGGACGACGCCGATGATTGATTTCTGTTATTGTTGGAGGCCGGTTCTGGTAGCGACATGAAGAGACAAGTGGTTTTTACATGTCGACGACCTTAAAGGCACAGAAATAGAAAAAAGAGGATAGCGCTATTGCCAAATAGCGCTATCCTCTTTTTTCTATGCCAGTACTTGACGCGTGAAGAGTGTATAAGACAAAGCGTACCTAAATGTATTATTATCTTTTGCCCATGGCTCTATCTGTCTTTTGTTATGACGTTCAGTTTTAGAAGTGAGGTAGTAAGTTAGACACATGACTTCAGTAACCATTAATGTTTTTAAAATCTGATGAACAAGCATGTTTTTATTTGATCAACTGTGTTTACTTTCGCGTTTGTAAATCAGTTAAATTAATTTTTATTTCACAAACGCTGCGTTATTCATGGTATTGACAGGTATTAATTGCTTATACCATGCTGAACGACGTTCCTAAAGTTATCTGCGTTTGTGTTAATGATTCGTTTTGTTTTAGTAGGGATACACGATACGCCGTAAGTTATTTATAAGGCGATGTGTTTCGCCGGACATTTCGTGAGTGGCTTCCTGCGGAGCAATGACATAACATTACCCGTTTTTGTATCAGTTGCGTGTTTGAATATGACAGAAATTGTGTAATATTGTCTTCCGTAAATGCATTGCGCGGAAAATCCGGAAATGGGTCAGTATTATTAATTGGGCCAACAGTTTAACACGTTCAGGTACCTCCTGAATACCATGAAATGAATATATTCAGTTCTAATGAAAACGTGCGCTCTATTACATATTGCGAGAAGCGAAATGCGATGCCTTTGTTAACACAGTCGACCACCGGCCGGATATTTGCAATTGCAAATTGAACTATCGATCAATTTCAATACACAAGTTCCAATGTTTTCGATTACTCAGCGCTATATGTCATGAACTTTTTATGGTTAATAGCTTAGGAAATTGAATTATTTGCCACTATGGTACGGACTGAAAGTGAGTGTTTTTCAACATGTAAGCTCCGTTTGACTGGGGATTGTGAGAATTGGCTTTTTAAATATGATATAGGTATGAGATTCATCTTCTAAGAACTTAAAACTCGAGATTCGAGTTTGCTTCCTAATCCGTAATAAAAGTATCGCAAATAATAATAAGTGTCTTGAAAGGCTACAAATTATCTTGAGGATATACCGGAGTGGGTGTACAGTAATGAAAGTAATAATAACTTAAAGACATTGTATTATTGCCAAAACATAAGCAACAAAGTCAATCTAAAGGATACTTCAAAGGGCTCTTACGGAGCAATAACAAGGTAGGTTAGTTTTATCATCTCAGGTGCCAATTAAGGTGTATTCACCCCAGTTGTGACGCTTTCCTGTCTCGCTGGCAGCCATTACTGCAGGGGAAGAACGAGATGGGGGAAAACTAAGAAATTTCCCCCGAGGGAGCCTGCACACTCGTCTGTATCGGATTGCAATTTGTTTTGTAAACCTATGTTGTTCATTGGTAAACTACCGGATTGTGTGACATACGTACTTATATGAACAAACAAGAAAAAGTTGTTGCTTCTTATAGTTCAAGTAGTTGGATCTATTTTGAACATTTTGTTACTAATATAAGCTAACTTTATGTTTTATAAATCTGTAAGTGTAAGTGATCATAGACATACCAATGAAGTTCTTGTTCTATAATTTAGTAGCTACTTAATTAAGAGTTAATTAATAACGCATAATAATCGAATTACATTTATGTACAAATATTAATTGCCAATTTGCATCACTTCACTAGCTTTGAATATAATTTACTAATTTCAGTAAACAATTGTAATTTTAATTGAATGAATCTGCTTATGTTTTTATTAAATGAGAATTTTTGTAAGGATTTGTTAATATATTGTGCAATATGATGAATTAAATGGTCCACGATTGTTCGTGAGATGTACACATAAAAATATCGCTGTAGTTGTAAGTTTGTAGTTGTACGTATGGGTGTGTAGGACTGTCTAGGAGGGTTCGTTCCGGGAAAGAGAATGGGCGGTTGAACTGAACACGTCAATGAATATTTGATAACACTCGCCGACACTGCCAGTTCATAGCTTTGTTGTAAATCGTTATATCGTAAAATGATTGACGAGATAATTTCTAAATCTATACCTGTCTTCCGAATGAAAAATGTAAGAAAATCTCTTCCAATTTCCCGGTATTATCTAAATTGTAAATCATATATTATCTGTATTTTAGTTATGAAACTATTCTGTTTATATCTGAACACTTAAGTATTTATTTAGTACATGGAGTATGTCTTTGAACTTGAAACTCGATTTTGAGTCCACTTTTCTAGAAAAAAAAAACAGTACCATTAAACAATGCCGTTACAGTTTGTTAGGCTACGACTTTTAATTGGATTTTTACGTAACGGCTTTTAGAATGAGTTTTGCATTTTAAATGTACGAGGCACAGACAACCTACAAAAATCAACCAACAAATAAATTAAAAATTGTTCACTTAAAAATTAAAATCTCCAGTTACTCAATGCAACAGAAATATTTTAAAACCTTCCAATGAATAACGTTCTCTGTGCCGCCGTAAAATTAAATTAGAAACGTTTAAAATCAATTTCACTGCCGCCGAGCTTGTGTGTGAATGAGAAGATATTTTGCATTGAAATCCATTCTTCGAGAGAATTGAGCCAACAACATAAAAGCAAAGACAGCATGAAATGAGACTTAAACCGGGTATTTACGAACTTGATTGCCTCTTAAACGAGCCGAGTGATATATTGATCATATATGTAATATGTATATCTATGGAATAAATTATTGCCAAATATAATTCCGTATACAATTTTAAATACATACATACATACATAATTATCACGCCTGTATCCCATAGGGGTAGGCAGAGACTATGGATCGCCACTTTGCTCGATCCTGACATACAACTTTCGCTTCATCCAATAAATGACAATGATAATGACATATAATTTTAAATACTCGTTAATAATACTTTATGCAGACGCAAAGTGCCCGTGGGCTGGCGAAATTAAGCGCTACACTTAATTTCAGTTAAGAGACTGCCATTATGATTTAAAACATTTTTGTGGTACCGCTGAGTTTTAAGCGATTGTATAGGTAAATGTAGTATCGAATAGACTATTGCGTTTGCAACAGTATTATCGGCGGATCGAGAGGCTTCTTCCTATTTGTAGTTCGTCGTAACTATGTTATACAACAGCATTAAGTTAGAAGTGAACCCGCGCAGGTAAAATTAGAGAGTACCTATATTTTGCTCGTTTTTGCTGTAAAAGCCTTTTAACTTTATAGAAAATATTTTAATATATTTTCGTAATTAGCAATGTACTTGCCTGTTTTATGACACTTTAAAGGCTTCTCTGGACATTATCATTATGTTACATCTATATATTACAAGGTCGCTGCACGGCGTTTAAAAGATTTACACAATTATAGGACAAGATTTGTGACTTTTAACACGTGTCATACTTTTTTATTTTATTAATGACTGAGCTATTAAGAATTGTATGCATCGACATCAATCCGACATTTACTTGTGTACCAAAATAAAGGCTTTACTACAAAGAATCACTCTTAGAGATGTCATATAAACATCTAACTCACTAATTGGGTTCAAAAGTATTTATTGAGCTAAGTGTTTCAAGTTACTGAACAGGTTTCCTGGCGAATTAGAGTTGGTTGTTATAGCGCCTGGTGCCCACCTATCGACCGATCTTACTTTCTATAAAAGGAAATCGAAATTATCTTACTACATGAAGCATTCCGTTTCTCTCAGTAGTTGGGATTATTATTGAATCCTCGCTCACTCAATTTTACTTTTATTACGTTTTGGTTTACAAATCCGTAGGACGGTAATGTATCGGGTTGAGTTCAATATCCTGCGTGCGTTTGTATTTAATCATGTACCTATATTCGAGGTAAGTTGAAAATATATTTATTTATAATCTTCTGATATACCTTGAATTTATAGTGGCACATACAGCTCATGCGTTTACCAAGCATGGGTACTCATTCTCTTCTGGCAAATAAAATCAGATTTAAGAGTTTTTCGTGTGATGGGAGTGCGTCCCTTCCATCACGCTGAGTGCCACATCCGATTATATTAGGATCATGCTCAATTGGCCGCTCGCACCCGTCAGCAACTCAATCATCCAAACGAGTACCAACTGCTCCATTTACGGGGTTCATTGTTTTGAACATGACCTGACGGACTGAAATATCCATCTTTATTGAGTTGTCTACATGGCAGGTCACAGCCACGAAATTCGATTTCCTGTTTCTATTAGCGAGCCGGCGGTCACGATGCGTCTAGTTTTATCGAATCACTGCACATAAAGGAGGGACGCCAGAAATTGTTTCAGTAAACTTTGACCGCAAACACTCTCAAATCTCACATGTTTGCCGACAAAGGTTCTTAAAGGGTTCGACGACCCCGCGTAAAATGTGGTACGTGAAAAAACTGCCGGTGACGAGTAATGGTGGACGGTAATTCATTCGGAACAAAGGAAGGGAGCGAACGTTTCAATGGACACAAAGCACGGTTAATTGCCAAGTGGCAATGTATCTAGTTTGCCTTAGATGGAGTCAGTTCTTCACTTGCAGCGATATAAATAGCGAGGCGGACCGGGCCACAGATGTAAAGTGGACACCAGTTTTAGAAGTGTTTGCTTCTATTCCGAACAAGTGTAAATAAATCTAGCGAGCGACTTTCCTTTCTGTCGGTCGTGTCGCCTTGTCCTGTCGTTTGACTACCTGTCTAGGAGCACACGAGCTCATAAGCATACGAGCACACAGGCACAGCGCACGCAGCATCGAGCGCTCGCACTTATCATGTGGCTATCATTCATGATTTATATAAGCCGCTTACACGTCGGCAAGCGGAAATAAAATTAATTCACGCCGCTCTATGTTAATTATTTCATGTGTATGTCCATAATTAATTTTCTATAACAAATACAAAGCTCCACATTCCTTTCTTGATAATGCTATGAATGTGTTTCAATAATGAATATGTATTTTTCTTCTCATTTATCATGTTTTTTTCAAACTCAAAACGGGTCATGTTTATCACTGTTGGGAACACGTGTTTACAATGATTATAATTAATTACAAAAAGACTTGTGACTTATATTTTAATTGTTAACAAACACATAAATTAATAATAGTATTTAGGCGATTTACACCTGTTAAGTAACTCTAAGGATGCGATAATGAAAGTCGTCTGACTCCCAGTAGTTCAAATGTAGGTATGCGTAATTAATTAACTGTTCAGTCACAACTAAACATATGAGATCACTCATTAATGCCATCGTCATTAAGTGATAACCTTTGGTAATATTAATTATGTTTGAAATTCGGTTTGTTCGTCGACCAACATTTGTAGGTACATTAATTACAATTGTGTCAATATGTACTTGGTGAAATGACGCTTTGGAACGAAGTCATTGTTGCATTAGCTATCTACTCGAGATAAGCACAAATCATTGAATAAGATCAATGACATTGTTTATGTATGAAATTAAAGTTGAACGGTCGCCTTGTGTTTTTGTATAGGTTCGGCTTATCCCCTTTGAGTTCTTGTCTGAAAATTCCCACGACATTTTAGGGCAGAAATAAGCTCGGTGAAGTAGCACCAAAATCGCTTCTGCCTACTCTTTCAGGGATACAAACATGAACTTAAATTAGCAAAAAGTTAAGAAAGTGCAAATATCTCCTACTTTTTATGATAACGTATCAGCATCTGTGAACAATAACATTGTGACTCGTGATTCATTGTGAATTCAAGTGTGTGAATTGCTTCACATTATAAAGGGGGTAACCGTCGATAAATCTCCCGGGGAAATCTATTTAAGTAAATCAAAGGAAACGATCCGAAACTAAGAATAGACATTATCCTTCCATCTGGTGGATAACCACGAGTGCCGCGAGTCGCGACGCGAGTACGCGGTGCGACGCAGTGGAATTCTGCGGGCTCTGTCGCCCACCCAAGCGTGACTCAAGAGTTAAGTTTCAAGTAATATTCAATTGCACCGAGCCATGAGACACAATGCGTAAAGGGTAGGCAGGTAGCCACGTGTCCTCGCTCTGTGGTCACGTTTCTATGTGTCCGTAAATTCCTTACGCATCGGGACAATTTTTTCCCACGGCCTTACGTTCTACCGACTGCTAACCAACGCGAACAACTAGCCTAAATATCATGTTCTCTTGCTCTCAATAAGCATGCCAGAAAGAGATAAAAGCTACGTCTCCCCACAATGCCTAATTTAACATGTGAAGTTTAATGCAATAGATATCGTGTTCGGGCACATGACCGCTGTTGAAGTAATTGTATTGTGAGTAATGGTTTTCTTAATGTCATTAATTCTGAGCGCACGGAATGATATAACACACACGGGTGCGCGCATACACAATTTGATGCAACGTAATAAGCGTGGCGCAAGCCGGTGGCGATGGCGAACCAAAACAAATGGACGCGACACCGTTACACCACTTCGCAGAATTAAATAAAGTAAAAAAGACAGTAAGCAACGGTAATCTTTGTTCGCGGCCTAAGGTCGAAACCCCGTCTCCACGGACAAGCAGCAACACGGTAAGCCACCGCGGACACGCCAGATGTAACACTCAGATTGTTCGTAATTAAATCTAAGCCGCGACTGAATGCTAGGCAGAGTCAACGGCCGAATGCATAACGTAACAGCGCAACAGATTTTATCTCGGCTAACACAAGTGCTAAATGCGAAGTGAGTAAAAAATAAGTGGCAAAAAGTCTCCTGAGTGGTGCCGTGTGTGCTTTAAAAGGATAATAAATAACCGAAGTCGGTCGAGCGTCACCTTTAATGCACCCACATGGCACAGTTCTCCTCGGCGAAACCGTTCGGCTGTTTCTAAACAATATTATAAATGTGAATGCGGTGTGCGGTGTGCGGCGGCATTAATAACGCGTTTACTGCACACAGCGGCACAAACAATTACAATTAGACCATGGGTTCACTTAAGACGTACAGTAATTAGTCACAGCAATTTAAAACTAGGGCGGACGAAAGGACTTCCCGATGATTCGTCAGCTCCACGTACGCGCTCGGCTTGAGCGCACAAGTATATCGAGCGACGCGTTCCACATCAGAATTGGATCAGGTCGGCGCCAGTCCCAAAGGACTGGTATTGACGCCGTCGATGGCAAAAACTCGATACGCGGAAGTCATCTCGATTCTATAAAACATAAGAAAAGGCAAGTTTCTCTTCCAGGAATTCTTGAAGCACGGTAACCATTAACGTAAACAACAAAGCTGGAAAAAATAAGCGGTAACGTAGCTATTGTGCATCCGCGCGGCGAAGACGGAAGGCGGGAGTCGTGGGAGTGAGCGCGGGAGCGACCTGCTCCGCCGCGGGAAACTTCACTCCGTGGCCTGTTCACATCACCGGCAAAAACTAATCGGTACCGATTCAAACGCTCTGCACAATAGTCACATACATTCATTAAATACGCGCTATACATGATTCAATGATATGGCAGTCGACACTCGAATTTAATCGTTGGTATTAGTTGTTTTGTGGACGCATTGGATGAATTAAGTGTGTATTCACTTTAGGCGCATACATAAAGTCACTAATACTTTGATGTTACAGCAACTTACGAGGTCTTTGCGAACAGATCGACAAAACGATCAAAATATTTATTACACTTATAACGAAGTGCAAATCATAAGATGCAACTCGCATTCAGCTAAGTGTAATATTGCATAAATAACCCGATTTCATTTCGCATATAATAATAATGCTCACCCGTTGTGGACATCAAAGACGTCGCCTACATTAAAGTAGTGGTTTTACGGCTTCAAGAATGAGCTATATTTGCTTATAATGTGAGTGATCCAAAATTTCACTTCGCATAGTTGTTAAAGTTGATCATCGATGAGGTGTGTTTGTGTGTCGGGCAGGTGCGTGGTTTCGCCGTAGTGGCGGCGCGGCGCCTGTGGGCTGTGCCACTCGTGGCAATGTCAATGTGAACATCACTATTACACGGCCTTGCTGGATTTACATCATTGTGCCACTCAAAATGTTCATATTTTTTGTCATTATGCAAAATTTCTTTGTATTTCCATTTATTTACTTTTAATTATACGCGCGGTTGTTATTTTATTTTAAAATGCTTCACAAAATCAATATGTTCCGGGTGTTGTATTATCAAGCTTTTAGTTTTGCTGAGTCATTGTTTATTTTATTCGTGCAGTTATCTTTCACTTATTTTGCAACGTCATATTCATGTTCTGGGTATAACAACTGGTTTTGATAATTTCGAATTCAATATGTTAATGCGCAATTATCCGTTATGGTTGATGTTTTTGCGGCGAGGCCTTTTGGCTACTAAAAATATCACAACAATTTAAAAGTAGCCAAAATTTCTCTTAAAAATACTGTGCTACTACTTGAGTAGTCTTCAATAATTCTAAAAAGAAGTTATGAAATTAATTTAAAAACGTATTCAATCGATAATGAAGTGAATGGACAATATAACATGTCATAAATTCTTTGTTGCCGTATAATTTTATTCCAATAACACAATGGAAATTGAAAGTTTTTAAACATCATTTAACTGATGTTTTAACCGCTGAGTTAAATTTAGAAGTTGCATTGCCGAACAATATTAGTATTGGGAGATTATTGACTGTTACGAGGCTGAAATATCATCCGCAAGAATGTGTGGAACGCATGCAAAGTTTACATTACTGTCTGCATTGTGTCCACAAGAAATGAGCTGAGCGACGACGAAACATACGTATTTAGGAGCTGTATACACAACATCTAAAGGTTGCATGTGCATTTGTACACATCAAAGGAAAACGAGATCAAAGCATGTGCATTTATTAAATCCAAACCACTTTAGTGACAGATCCTAATAGAGTCAGTCATAATTTTACATTAACCTTTAGACTCAAGTTGTTTATAATAACTGTTGATTACACTTTAAAGTTAAGAGTACATTCTTGGCTCATTTATTTTGACTTCAGTATCAAAATGCTCAATAATTTAATTCAAAATGTAATAAGAAGTCAACATGTTAAGTATACCACTTAGTTTAATGTATCAGGAAACATAAATTCATAGAATTATTTCGTTTATGTTATGCTCTTCTGCTGCCTTGTATACAAGTATGTTTTATTATTCCCAATATGTTATTACTAAAATTAATATTATCAAAATATCTAATCTAATATTAGCAAGATAGTATATCCATTGGGTTTATTATTCAGTCTAGTGTCTAAAGACTGGATCTTATAGAAAAGCTTTACTGAATGGAGATGAATAGAGGAAGCCTCAACGTAACGATGTGATGAGCAAGATTATACTAAGCTTATGAAATACGTTACTGAGCTCATAATATTACTTTTAAAAATAAAATGGTCTTTGGTTGTTGAGTAATGAGCCACACAATTCAACAATCGCTCCTTGAATGTTCATTTACATAAAACTATAGAAATGTCATTAACACAGCTGGTTGCGTTATGATAAATTGCACAAAGAACTTAAAGGATTTGCGTAAACCGGTAGAATAAAGGTAACAAAGATACAGTACGGATATTTTATGTTAATGTTGCTTGTACGTACATAGAGTAAAATGGATTTAATGTTAGTTTGAAATGAAAACACGTTGCTTTCGAGAAATGTTCATTTGAAAAGTTTCTTCATAAACTACGGTATAGTCAAAGACAATCAAGTTGTAATTTTCTACGCCGTGCGTGTGACCAAAGAGATTTTTAAAGCATGTCAAAATTTTTATTACATTTTTTAATGTTAATTGGCAAAAATTATGACATTTTCTAGACTGGGGTATGCAGTAACGGGGACGTGTGCTCCAGTTAGTCTACTTCGCGGTAGACGTGTCTGGCCACCGTCAAATTTATTTGCTGGACAGTGTGAAAGAGGTCAACGAAAAGTATTAACTTGACTTTTGTACGCTATTGTTATTTTTACACGAGCTACTTTCGGCAATGCGCAACGCCGATTGTCATCGTATTTAGCCGCCGATTGTTTTTTATTTGATCAAATTTTCACTCGATTGTTAATATCAATAAACAAACTAGAACGTTTGCGCCTGGGATATACGCGCACGCGATCAATTGTACTCGAAGCAATGATTTCATTTATCCCATTAATATAATAAATCGGAATGCGTGTTCTGTTTATTTGTTGCTCAATCTCGCCGTCACGATGTAAATGATTGAGATGAAACTTTGCATACGGGTACCATTCCTCTATATATCATATGTGATTCATAGCTTTGCAATATGGAGGATATTCCAAGACTTAGTGGAAATCAATTTTGAATTTGGCTGATCCATTCCTAAGCTGAATGGGGAATGTAGGCAATAGTTCGCTTATCGAATTTGGAAAAGGTCATGAGTGCTTAGAACGGGCGCACTAGTCGCCATACTGACTTGTAAAATACTGTAAAGGTCAGTAACGGGACTGCTGGCGAGTGTTACTATTATGTATGACACTTCTGACAAGCAACAGATTTGTGCCAATCAGGAGATATGGACCAAGGAGGTCAAAAATATATTAAGCAATAAATTTCATTCTTGCACAAAGGAAATTATCGAAATAATGTCGCATTTTAATTAGTATTGCGCAATTAACAGCGAAATACGATTTTTAAAATCTTTAAAACGATGCAGTAGCAGTTAATTGGAAATCGAGGATTTTTAAGAGCGCAGAACTGAACTCAAGATAAGTTCATGAACCTTTATTCGATAACAAGATTGCATAAATAACGTGTTAATGTGTAAAAAACGTGATAAATACAAAAACATGAGCATGTGCGCGCCAAAAGGTCCTGCACAATGAGTGAAGGGACAACAAGCGACGATAACTCCGCTCATAATATTTACACAAATTGTAATCTCGGCCACTAATGTTGACTCGTCCGTCTAATATCAGTGGAAATATAAAGTTCCTATCCTCCATAGCAATTCCTTAATTACTCCACGTAGCAAGCTCGCAGTCGGTGCTAAGGTTTTAGACGTTGGTGCCTATTTTTCGTCGCTTGTAAAAGATTTCAACGCAAGTTGTAGACTGTTTTAGTTTGTGACGCCGTAAATCTGTCGATTCTCATAGTTTTTCATAACATATTGCGAGTTTGTTTTCACAGTATGTGTTTGTTATGATAGTTTTATACATATCGTATATGCGGGATTATTGTATTGAGATATCGCAATCTGTTTGAAGTAGGTAGATTGATTTTTGTATGAGAACTAAGGGCAGATTGCGTGCATTTATAACATATTGCCGTTGTTGTGTAAACAAATGTAATTAAATTATAGTGGTTATTAAATCAAATGAATTAGTTGATTGTGAATATAATAGATAGCTTTATCGAGAACGTATTTAACAAATGTGGATCGGACAAAGCCATCTAGGATGCTAATTTACATGATCGATGTAAACGACTAAAGCAGAAAATCAATTAGCAACGAGTGAGGACTAATTAATGAATGTGAGTAATTAATAACCGATAAAGTAGCCTCTTTGACCCAATACAAACAGTGACATAGAAACCGTTTCGAATGCAGCAAGCCGTGCGACCTTCGTTCAGTAAAATGCGGTTCGCGATCTCCTCTCGCGGTATAAATCAGCTGGACGAGGTTCCTACATAAATAAATTAAAATTCAACGCGTACTCACCGTAAACAGACGGCCGTATTGAAAATAAACCGATCACCTCCAATGTGCTGGTCACAAAACAAAATAAACAACACAAAAACCAAAACTGTCAAGCGTGAAATGAAAGTGTACGCGACAAACGAACGTACGATATGTCAAAAACACCACTTTTGTAACACGTTGTTGGAACTTGGAACTGTGTCGGACGAGAGAAGTTTCGCTGCGGGGAGCGAACGCGGGTGCGTGTTGTGCGCTCGGCGGTCTCGAGTCGAATGCTCGGCAGTCAGTTGCTCACTGGCGACTCGGTGCAGCGCTTCGAACTCCGCGAGCTGGCTCGTGTGGCGCGACTCCGCCCGTGTCGGCTCTCGGCTCCCGTGCCGCGATATACCAAAAGAAAATTGCATCTTAATATGCATATAATCGGGGATCTGGCGGCATCCGGTGAGCAGAATCGCCAACGCTACCATTGTCTGACATATTTACATTTATTGACATGTTAATAGTCATGCTTTGGTTTTTGTATGGACGAAATTACTGCTTTAAAGTTTCAAAAATTGTTTGAATGCTCAAGTGGGGTTGTCATATTTGAGTCGTGGAATGACGGGTATGCGTTTCGTATGTTTTCGAACAAAATTATTTAATTATATTCGATGTTAATAATCCTACTAATACGAGTATTATAAAGGCGAAGGTTTGTGTGTTTGTTACTTCTTCACGCCCAAAGTCTGAACAAATTTTGACGAAATAGCTTAGAGAGATGGGATGGGATAAAGTATAGGACAGATGAAATGGGACAGATTGAAAAGGGACGAGACTAGTATAGACGTATAGGGGACGGTAGTTACATTAGCTTAAATATAAAACAGTTAGACTTAAAAAAATGTATTTGTTGTGGACTGGACTCAAAAAGTGTCAGTGCCCAAGCTAAGCCGGGCCAGGGCGCTAGTACTCAGTAAACCTATCATAGGAAAAAAAACGATTTTTATAAGTTATTAGCAATGTCATAAGTTAGTGTACGCTAGGGATTTAGGGCTATAAAATTTGTTTATCTGGGTCACATTTTTGAAGAATCAATATTATTATTGGTAATTATCTATAGAAGCTAAACAGTTGCTAGGTTAACTTATTGAAATACACATTAAGTTATTGAAACTTAAGAGGCTGCAAGCGCTGTATGCCGACAATTCAAAGGAATATTCTTTCGTTACTTCTAGAACTGACATGTGTGGTATTATAAAAGGGTCACTAAACTAGGCATTTTTAACGCCGAAAATAATATATCATATTAGACAGAAAGAAAAGCTGTGTGATTTTAGTGACAATATCTATTTTAAATACCACGGCATACGATTAAAACACCAATGCTTGTCTAAATGTTTTCTATGAATATCTAATTTTCGGGCTATTATTAAACATAAACGCGTTCTGCATTATGTATTTGAAGTAAATAAATTGAATAATTCATCGCAATTTTTTGTACACACCTGCATACTATTAAGCAAATTCGATAAACATGGTAATGATATAAATACGTTATATTTATTCCGAACATGAATTCTTTAAGTTAATAACCAATTTTTTATTTGTATAATTGTTTCGGAATGCAATTTTGCAAAGCGAGTAGCTGCTATCGTGTGATGGGAGAAAGTTTGGAATGTTTAAATTATTTGTTTTGCATAAGGAGAAAGATTAACCCCTCGGGGTGTACTATGCACCTTATACAGGCTGTGGATTATACTTATAATATTTTTCTTGCTAAACAAAAATATCGCAACTAGTTAAGTTTGGATACCATTGAGACCTTTATAAAAAATCTGTGGTATACGTGCCATTTGCCAATCTTGCTTAACAAGCAAGCGTGGTGGATATGGCCTAATTTCCTAATCAAACTTTTGATCGAATAGGAGTCTTGTGTACGGTAGGCATATAAAACTTGATTTATTATTACATTTTTCTTGATGAAAATTAAACAAAGTTACTCAATTGTAAACGGTTCCCTTGGGATCCCTCGCGGTGAGACATAATGTAGTAGTCATTGCTGTACTTTGTCGGGAAAGCTTTAAAAATCGTCCCTTGTGATCCAGAGGCTTATCTCAAAGGGAATACATTCAGGAAGCGGGCTGAACGTTGTTTACGTATATTTAAATTTGTGGAATACGTAATATCAAGACGGAATGATGCAAACAGTTATCTATTATTTAATGATATTTTTGAAACATTAATTTTTTATGCAGATTTTTTAATGAAATGTAATTTTAACCTTATAAATACATTTTGATATGATATACCAAGGCACATAGAGCTGAGAACTCTTTGTTGATGGGGTGAAAAAGTTCTAGAGTGAAGACCACGTACCTGTGAGCCCGGCGTCTAACGTACTATTCACTCGAATAACACATTATAATCTTGGAAAGTCGCTGGATGCATGCCATTTACCACACATCACTTCCCACTTCACAGATCGGTGTGGAAATCCTTAGGGAGACACATGTTCAGTCCTGGTGTAATATAGAGAACTTTGAAGATATCAAAATTTGCTAAACTAAATTGTCAAAGTTAGCAGCTTTAAATGTTAATGTAAATAAACAATACAGTGTTGTTAATTTGAAGAACTGCCTCGGTGGCGTAGTTGTACTAAGGTACGATTAAAAAGCTGAGATCTTGGGTTCGAATTCCGGGTCGGGAAAAGTGATATTGGTTTTTTCTCTTGAATATCAGCCCGAAGGAGAATGAGGAATTGTGTGTGGGACGGAACATACAAGGCGAAATGTGGGTAACCTGGGAGCACCTCTGCCTAAACCCCCTCTGGAAAAAGGCGTGAGTTTATGTATGTAAGTATGTATGTATGATTCGAAGAAATTGGTTTTTACGTAAATTGTTTTTTTCGCGAAAAACTGACGGTCCTTCTAATGATAAGTAATTACTAATTACCTTTATATTGCTGGGAGCATAGTCAAGGCGTTACCCAATAATAACTATTTCTACACTGAAGAAAGGATGTGGCAGATTTTATGATTTATTTCAAGACAATGTGAAATCTAAAACAAAACAATTTGTTGAATTTTGTTTTTACTTTTCAGGAGAAAAGTAGACGCCACTTTTATGTACTAAAACGTTTTAACTTCGATAAGATGTAACCTTGTGCCTTATTGCGATAATTCGCAACGCGATAACGTTCTTGGTGCCAGGATTTTCCCAGTTGAAGGAAAATAAACTAACTTCTGTGTTATGTATAGCTATTTATAGCATGTATAAATTGCATAATTGGTCTAGTGATAGCGAATATAGGTTGTAAACCGAGTGGCCTGAGGTAAATTTTCAGGTCAGGCACTCTTTGTAAGAGTTTTCCGTTGCGAAAATATAACTTTCTCAGAAATAGGTAATTTCGGTTTAAATATATGAGCATAATCCTTCTAAAACATGTGTAAACGTCCTGTTTCATAAGTGGTAGAGCCTTGCAGCAGCTCATTAAAGTTACAGTACAAATGCTACGCGACGACCGGGTAGTAACACTGTTTTAAAAAAACTGTCATGAAATAACAACTTCCTTTTGGCGTTGCGTCAAAGTGAGTGAGATTATTGAAGACCTGAAAGCTGCTGCCTAGAACAGACTACTCTTAGATTTACGTAATTTTAACGCCAAAGAACATCAAACATGAACTTAAGACTTACTTCCTAAATAATTTAAATTTGAATACATTAACCTCAAACTCCTAATATCACTGAAATGTCTACTTATAACCTCATTGTCAACTCTGATAGCATAAATACAAACCTTAGTGGTTTCTTGAGGTTATCTTCTAAAAAACATTCTTGCAACTTTCTGAAGCATGTTAAATTAATAAATTATAAAAAAACGATATAGAATGTTAGGTTTCCTATAGGTTGATATTGTAGTACTGAAGTTACAACAAGACTCTATCACTTACAATGAGGAAAGCAATATTGTTTCTTAGTAGAAGTAACAATATGATTTCAAACTTCAGTATAATGTAAGTCAGACTTACTTTTGTTGTCAGCAGGCACGTGTAAAGTGTCTATCCTTCACTGGAATTGTTAGATTATAGTAGCATAAGATTGCTAACACGTAAATGCCATTTACAGAGCTTTACTACACATTAAGTGAATTACCTCGTATCTATAATTCCCGATGCAAGTAACTCACATTATCGAAAGTGATTTGATTGATTATGTGAATAGTTTTAGTATGTAATGCCACTTATCGTTTTCAAGTATTATTATTAGTACAAATCCAGATAATTATGATTATAAATGATACAGGTTATTAAGACAAATTTATTGAATAATGAACTATTTAAAAAAGGTTTTTTTTATTCTTTATAAAATATTTCATTACAAAACTGTCAAACAAATATAGCTTTAAAATATAGTGTTTTGATGTTTAGCTCTCAGAACTGATAAATTCTTTGTATTTTTAATTTTATTTTTGATTGTCTTTATGACATACTTGCACGGGGTTTTTATGCGTGTAGGGTTTCTGGTACATTATTTTACGAGTCAACCGACAGCCGCTTGCCTGACATTAACCCTTACTAAAATAAATACATCTTTATATACTTTTTATATGCCTATCTATGTTTTATATATCATTATCCTTGACCCAGAGGCTTGCGATGAACGTAGAACCATAAAACAATTTCGTCACAATATGTAGTCATTTTTTTACAAACAATAAATCGATGCGGTAACAAAATGATTGTTATGTTCAGTTGCGTGTGAAAGTGACAATATCGCGTTAGCTATTTTTTTCTTTACGATCGTACATAAAAATACATTGTTGGGAACGAAAGCTGGGGTCATTTATTTTACATTATTACACATCAGAGCGTTATTTGTTATTTGGCCCATAAAATTGACCGCAACACGACTTCTATTTGTAGTGTACGAAGATATCAAAGAGAAAGGTGACGACGCATTTCATCAAGTATGTATATTTGATGGAGGGTTTTTCTTACGTCAGTTACTGGACGATGATACTTTATTTATGTTTTATTTAAGCTTGAGATTTTTCCTATGTCGTGAAGATGGAAGTTTCGGAACCGCCGAGACCTGTATAAAATATTTGTAACCTATAGAAATATTTCTCGTGGTAATTGAACTTTATTGGCGTAAAAAGTCAACCATTTAGCAGCTACATCAATCGTTTTTACAAAAATCTTTGGGGTGGATTTTAACGTGTAGATAACATTTTTGGAAACATAAATGTTTTTTTTTTCAAGGCAGAAGCTCACAGTCAATCGTATTCAAAGCGGCAGCAGTTCGCAAAGGACGATGAGCCTCACTTTCGGTTACGTGTAAAAGGGCGCAATTAAGCGCTGTTAAGGGCAAACGATTGAAACGGATTTGTAAGCAGAAATGTAGAGCTGAAAAAAGTTTTAATTAGAGTAGATGTGAAAAAATGAGAAAAAAATTACGCGTACGTATAACGTAACAGACTTGCGACTGTTCCGTTTCGTATGTCTGTATACAAATTATTGAGTGTAGTGGAATCTTCGAATCGCTTTTTTAATTACATTGCTAGCACGGAGAAGTGTGATATTTATATTTACAGTATACAGGGTTAATTATTATAAAGGAGTACTCTTTGACATAAGAATCTAAATGAAGTTCGAACTTTAAAAACTTAATGACTCCCAATCCAATTGCGACTACTATTTAGAAATGAATCGTGTAATATCGCAATCAAATAATAACTATTTAAAAATCTACAAATTGTTTAAGAGGACAACAAGGATAAGAACACAAATTAAAAACAGTAAAATACCTTTTAGTTCTAAACGCGACTAACCAACGCCACAAAACATTAGAAAAAACGTTCCTTATGTAACGGGTACCTCCTAAGTACCGTTAATACATTAGCCAAGACACAAGTGCATAATTACGTCCTTCTAATTTATTGTTTACTTTGCACTCTACTATAAAGACGTCCATTTCGCAAACCATTTCAAACTTGTACTATACTGTCCCAACTTCCTGCACCGAGAAAACTTTTTAATGAACATCTTTCGTACATCTGCACTCATGAATAATAAATACATTTTAACAAACAATACAGTGTTCCTTGTGTATTTTATGCGTAATTTCTAAAAGCGAGTATGAAAAGTAAGTTGTTTCGGCCCTGTTTTTTATTTTTTTGTGAATTTTTAATACTATTTCTTTTAAATTGTAGTTTCGTAACAATATGAGTACGTGTGGAACGGTGTAGAATAAAGAATAAGAAGTTTTTAGCGACAAAACAAAGAAGCTGCAGAGTATCCATCAGAAGTGCGTAGTGGCCCGTTGGTATCGGGCCAGACGCGTCTGCCAACATGTTCACGGTGGTCGCGGTTTCTTATCTCAGGGCACCCCTTTGACTTTTCGGAATTATGTGTTTATTGATAGTCAATCACCACGCACTATAACGGCAAAGGAAAACATCGTGAGGAAACATGCATTTCGTGGCGATTTTAAACATATTTACGGTATGTAAAGTCCGCCAACCTACTACTATATAGTCTACCCCTGCAGTGGGACGTATGTGTATGGGCTGATACAGATCGATCGGAGGGAGAAATGATTGTGTAGTGCACACAATTGCGCTGACTTTGGAATCAGATGTCGACGAGCTAAAGCCGAAACTCGGCGCACTTGCGTGGGTCGCTTTAGCGATTTTTGCACTATTGTACACGCTATCCGGTATATGTATATGTATATGTATATGAATAGGTAACACTTCCAATAAATTTTGACTAGTAGCGATTTCCATTATCACGGCATATTAAGCTCGATGTAGGCCTCTCCAATTGCCCGCTACCGAGCTTGATCTTTGGCTTCTTTCGCACATTCAATTGTCATATAGTACATTAATTGAACTGGTATACACTGGTGCCTCATGTGAATCACGGCAATGAGTCACAGTGACGGTTCTTTACCTTACATATTTATTCCATTTGGTTGCAAAGATTATATAAGATGATTGTTGAGAATACTCGAATCTTCGGTCTAAAGATGTCTTTTGTCAATTTTGAACCGTGAGTTTAAATATTATTTTTTTCCGTTTGAAAAACAAATCACGTGAATAATTAGTAGTGTCCGGCATCTGTTGGAAAGCGAGGAAAAGGTTAATCGATATGACACTATGTATACAGCACAAATCTACACAGTTGGATCTGCAATGGAGTTGATTACCTTAATGGGTGATTGTTCCCCGTGTAATGATGATTATTCCCGGGGCGCTGTCATTATTCCGGAATAAAACCTCTTATGTTGCTCCGTTAAACAAAATGTATGCAGCAAATGCTTGCGTTTGTAATATAAAAGATACACGAGTTTCGGAAATTAAAGCAGATATATGTCCTTTTATCTGTATACTCGTGTTGCTATTTTATAAGGCTCTATAGAGTAAATAACATAAAAGCTCTGCAGAGCTAAGTTATGAAAAGCTTTTTAAATAACTCCATAGCATTTATTTATTAGAGGTTCAAGAACATGCAACACAGGTTTTTGAATAGCAAGAAAAAATCATATTTTAAGTCGTAATTATCAACTTAAGAAGCATTAGTTTTAATAACGATTAATTTTGATTTCATTCATTCATAAAAGTTGGTTTCACCCTCTGCTGTTTATGCCTCTTGATACTTATGAAAAAGTTAAGTAAAAAAGTTTCTGTGAGGGTTGTCAGTTTGTGATATTCAACATCGTATTTTCGTCGAGGGAGAGGGAAACTTACAGGTACTCAATAGCCGACAAACGAGACTTGAGTGACATGAGGGAGGGATCCTCTTTATTTTAATTTTATTATTTTACGTGCTACTGTTAGCTTTGATATCCAATGTATAGATAGATAGTAAGACAACTCTATATTGTACACCCCTGAATATAGAATAAAATAGCACAGAAAACTCTTTTAATCAGCGAAATCATAAATTGTAGTATTACAACGAATCCAACAGGACGAGTCTATATTGGGAAAAAATATAAATTTATTCAATGTCTCGGTAATCACGATAATCGTTATTGCTGGTTTGACAAAGTTTGCACCATTAATCTGCATCGGAAAACTAATGTGTGGGTTGAAAATTTTGACATTGGGCCGGCGAACAGACTAATAAATTGTATACGACCGCAAAACAGCAGTTGTACTGACGTCAAAGTTTCTGATACAATATGGCAGGAGACTGTGCCTAGCATTAGCAAATTGACCGTTAATGAAAATTAATATACGCAATTAGTCAATTTCCATTTCAGTTACAGATTTTGAGATGTAGGTATTTCCTAAAGTTAGATTTTAGTCTAATTTTAGTTTTATTTAATATTTTCTATTGGGTTTATGGGCTATGGTTTACTGAGTTATTTGTAATTCATAAAGCTCAATAACGTATAACAAAACACGTAGAATGTGTCAAGACTAGAATTTGATTATTCCGGGATTCAATTGATTTTTGACAGCCTCCGGTGGCAACTGCCTAGCCAACTGTGAAACGAAAAGCTGCGGGTTCGATCGCCGCACCGACACAAATACTTGTGAGGTCCACAAGTATTTTATATTAATTAAGATACAAGTCTTGTAACGTGGGGACCAGAAATTACAAGATTATGTTTACAACACGAATTGATTGGCATTATGTTTATGAAATAAATATTTTGGGTGTATCGTTTTGTGTATAAAGATATGCTTTGATCTCAACTCTTTTTATAAAATCGCATTAATATTGGTCGTAAAGAGCGTACCTCATCTTATCGCATGTATTTTTAATCTGATTGTCGTTTGTCAATGTCGGTTATTCTGCTCTGCGCGGTTCGTAATAACATTTTACAATAATTTTAACTGATGTACAAATGTCATCTGATATTCCAACATTTAAATACTTCTCAATAAGAATTTTCTGTTGCTTATCAACGACTGATATATTATATGGTTTGGATGTGTCGCTGTCATCATATCATTTCGATGTATTTATGGCATGAGTTTAAAGTTTGTATATTGTTTTGATACTATTATTGGTCTCGAGGTATCCTATTTCTTTTATTTTTATATATTTCGGAAACAAAAACGACAGTAGCTTTCTCGATAATGAGTAATTATCGCCTTAACACAGTCATGTTCGCTGGGGGCGATAATGCGTGTTCTGCCTTTGAAAATGGATGTGGAAAAAGGGAGTAAAAAAGGTATGAATTATTGAACCTTCCGGAATTAGGTTATTTCGAGACTTAGGTACTGTCGCGATTCGTATTCCTTTTGTGAATGCTGATTTGAGTCTGGTATGAAATCATAAGAAATATATTACCTCGTGCAATAAAATAACTGCATTTATAATTTATTATTGTAGTAGCTATAGCATGTAATAGACAGAGGAACTATTTTGTAAGAAAATCGATATTACCATAAAGCACGATATCTCCTTCACGGACTCAATGGTAAATATCGTAGAAACTTGCAGACGAAGGGCTATGTAAATATAAAATGATATGTGCGTTTCAGCGGCAATAATTTGAGTTGGGTAGAAAGTGAGTGTTTCGCCTTGTAATGCGACGGTGCTGCTCCGGCCAGTTGTCACGATTCCGCTTTCATCCATCACGGCCGATTCAGCCTTTTGTAAATAAATGCTATAGTTTCTATAATTTTGTCGCTGCAAAAGCATTTGTTATTAACGTATATATGCGTGTAAGTGAATGGAACTTTCATACGAGCAAAATTGGAATATTTTAGTAATGTGCTTGTTAACAGCCTACGTAATGTAAGACATTAAGCTAAGCATTAGATCTACGCGCCGGGGTAAATGTATCCATCCACCGTAGGTATTTATTTCACATTATAGAATGAAAAATTGGTAACGTATTTTCTATATCTTTAGATGTAAAAGTTGTATCTTCACCACACAGCTAAGTTCGGACATACGCCGAAACAAACTTACAAATTTAGTATATAAAGACAGTATACCTAATTTTATGTGTGCAAAACTTACTCAAAATTTCATTACTCCAAATTCGACGTATACCCTATCACCACAAGTGTCCCAGAACAGGTTTAAAATATTCCCTTTATGGAAAGGGTCGTGGACTACGATGCTATAAGAATTTTACGGGGGCATGTTTAAGCAAGCTAGCGTACCTCCTGGGATTTAAACCTTCAAACGAGAAAGCTTAGATTAGCCGAGCGGTTCACACGCGGCCGACATAAATACGCAATCTAATAAATGGTGTTCGGATGTCCCTTTGACGTGGACTTGTGGTTATTATAGTAACAGCTCGCTTTGTAATTAGACTGAGTAAGCAAATGTCAGCCTGCGGTGGTTGGCTAATATTATGCAATATGATTTGGAAAATTTCGCGCTTAGAAAATATGAAATTACTGTTGCTTGGCAACTTTGTTTGTGTAATTTTAATGTTTTTTTGTGTAATAACTGAGTGTTGCAGCGCATAGCATTTGGCTTTCTATGTTTAAAATTCCGAAGGTGCATAGATATATTTATGTAAATATCTCTCATATATATTTATTATAACGCAGTTGAAATAGACATATTAATATTTGGTAATTTGGTATGTTAGTAACTCAGGACAGCTGTCAAATAATTTCTTTAATTTTGTGGTCATAGCAATTAAAAAGTAAATTTTCCTTAACTTATTTATATTTAAATTAAGTTACATATTTGAACATTACCATTGCTATAGTACATCTAACATTTTAATATAAATCTCTGTATTGACTGCATCAAGTTAAGGTTACCTATAAATAATTAAGAAATTCAGGATCACAGAAATTTGCACTCCTAAATAGAATACGTAAGCCACAGTAAAGCAGAATATATGAGTACTTTCTCTTGCTAATAACTATGATTGACACAAAAAAGTGACCTTCAGAAAACAAGAGAAAATACAAATAAAGTGATTTAAGAGTGAATGATGCTAATGCACACACACTTAGACAATATTCGCACATCCGCTATCAACAACTCGCTTTACTTAATACGTATATGACACTAAGACGCATGCGACAATTTTATCATGTGCATAAAGTACAATTTTTGCTATAGCGCTCCTCAATCTTATCTTTAAGCTTTTAAAAACGGACCCGCTATTTATTTACACCGTTGTAGTATGAATTGCAATTAAATTTTGATACATTCTGCTATAAAAGTAATGATAATCATTTTTATATCTTGGAAATCATTTTCAATGCACTTCAGTAATCCGTAAATCATAAATAACCTAGGACAAATGGAAGTCATCGTAACGTAGTAGAACTATCACATTTCACAAACATTGTCTATGGAAATTTTCTTTATATTTATCAAAAACATCAGACTACAGTATTTAAGCATGCCACTGAACACGGTTCTCGATTTCTCTTGTACATGAATCCTAAGTAATTCGGCGATGAAGACTTATTTCACTTATTATGAAGACGTCTACAATATAATGGTATCAATATTTACAGAAAGAATTATAAGTAACTAATACGATAGTTTTAAAATAATACCAAAAATCGTCGGTTTGACATACTCTACTAACAATTACAAGTAAATATATATTTTTTTATCAGGATATTTCGACCATAAGTAAGTAGTTTTGATAGTTACTGCTATTTCTTTACGATATGAAGTGGAAGATGAATTAAAATAGCTTATAAATTGTAAGTGTGCAACACCAAGACAGTTATATAAGCTGAATGAAACGGAATATATCATGCTTGATGAATTTTATTAAATTACACCATGGTGTGAAACGTGCCAGCATAATGCACAGTCTCAATTACCAAGGGCGAACTCGTAAACCTGTCAATTTGTCAGCGTCACCCTTCACACATGTTTGTACAAGGACTGTGATAAAAGAGCTTAGGGAGAATATAACGAGCATTATCGTCCTGTAATGTCAAGGACTTGTGTACCTAATGGATTTTAAGAAATCCGTGCCGATTATCCAGACGGTTGATTAACCTAACAATACAGCTGTGATCTGAGTTACATGTTTGGAATTAAGTTTTCTAGATTATTACGCTAATTAGGCATTGAGATTATTCTGAGTAAAGATTATACACTTCTACACAAGCAGACAATAGCTGATATAGAAGCAATCAATCTAGTAAACGATTGACACTTCGTACAGCCAACATAAATAATTAGAAAATTTCACGACCAGGAACAGGAACTTTCATTCTCATCGCTCACATACACGTTATCTCTTAACCAGTGAGACGATTACAAATAAGTTACTATGTATATTAATATACAGTGTCTATTTTCGCAATACACACTTCATTGACTCGTAATTTGCATATTGTATACACTCGCCGAGCTAGTAATACGAAAAGACAAGGTCAATAAACATTGAGTGAAATGACACATTAATTTCCATAAAAGCTTTTATTTAACAAGCAGTAGGTAATGTTCGGGCGTTTTATTAAAACGTTACTTGAGATTATCAAGACATGTCTTTGAATATATTACAATAAAAATGTTGTCTATTTATAATTATGTTTTAATCCTAATTTTTATTTATATTGCTTCGTGGCGCTTTGATTAATAGAATCGAAAACGATGGAACAATTACAGTGTAATGTAAATGCTTTTCCACAATGTGTGTCTATTAATAGGTCTATAGTCTGCATATTGACATGAGGTTGGTATGGGAAATAAAATTATAAATAGGACTTTTTTAATCAAGCCATTCCTTCGGGAAAAGTTAGCGTAAAGATACACAACATTATGTCTTTATAGGCAGAAATCATGTGTAGGTGGGAATAATTGAAGATCAAAAATATATTCTTGGAACGTGTTTCCAGGAAAAACAACGAATTGGAAAACTTCTTACACTTGTGGCTGAAGTATAAGGAGGTGAAGTTAGATGAACAAGGTGGGTGTATAGAACAAAATCTTTATGGTAACCAAGTAGATGTGTTCATCAAGTAGTTTTTGTTTTATAGGCATCGTGGAACAAATAGTTAACACGAGCTGTGCATTAACAGGTCGCAGGTCTATTTTGCACACCGAAACAAGTGGTTATAAGATTCACAAATATTTTTTCGGGTTAGTTGTCGAGAGTTCGAGAAGTTAAACGTAGTTTCTTATATAACGCCACAAAGCTTATATAAATTATATATGTGGACTCAGAACTATGTGTGTCATTGAGACATGTGTTTATATGTCACTCATGAACTTAATGAAACTACTTGTAGTATTTATATGACTCTTCAATTCCCAGAACATAAGATCAGTGAGTAAGTATGAGGTAAAACTCCGGGTGGTAGTTTCTTGATTTATTTTTTCCCATTGAATGATTTACCTTTGACTTGGAACTTACACTTAAATTTTCAAGCGCTATAGACGTGTAGGCGTCAAATCATATCAATAATCATAATATATTATTTGTTCCCTCCCCCCTGTAATTCCGAGTGCTTCCTCAAACATGAAGAAGCGATTATGTAGACTGACATCACTGTGTTGAATGGAAAGATATAAAGGTATGTCAGCAAGCAGTCGTGAGGTGCATTACATTATAGTCCCTTAGTGGAAATTAAGATAAAATACTAGGATAATAAAAAAAGTGTTCTTATAATATTCTTCAAGAAACACAAAGTATTAGAGTAGATTTATTCATCCAGACACCGAATCTATTAAGATCTACAATAGTTCGGTCCAATGAACTATCGTTTAAAGTATCGTATAGCTGTTCTAGATTCTGGAGGTTGAGCCGCGGGCGTGAATCACTAACGAACATACACATTTGTGACAGACCAATTTATCAATTGAGGAAGTCCCAATAAGCAATGGCTTAGTTTCATATTTATAATATGAGCATTGTGTTGTGAATATTTGGATACTCATTGTGGAATAACGGAGTGTATAATAGTTTTTTAGAGATAAAGGAAATATTTGAGGATTTATTATTTGAATATTTTAAAAATTAAAAGCTCAAGCAGCAAAAAATAGATATTATGTTACGAATTCAGATTTCAATTAGATATATATATTTTTTGTTATAATTTCTATAAGAAATTACACAATTTTGTTATATTCCTTCTTTTACTGAAATACATCTGTCTGATGTCTACAGTTCCGGATTTAAATTATTAATTGTCGGTATTAATTGCAAATTCCTATTGCACTAATAAAATATTCAACCTGAATATCAAAACAATGTGTAATTCTAAATAGTGTTATTTTATTCCGTTAGTAAATGATAAATCATATCTAAATCTATTTAAATTAATACATAGCATCTTTACTAAAATCCGTAGTAGTAATTTTTTTTAAGAATCGTTAAATTCTAGCCCGTATCTCACTGCAAGGCACTGGTCTCTACGACTCAAGGACATAAGCGGTAGTCCACTACACTAGCCCAGTGCAGTAAATACACATACCACAGAAATTCCTATAATTCTTGTTTGAGTGTGCTATACACTGTGTGTTTCGATAATATAGTATTTCCGCGTACAATAACGCACGACACTTTCGCTTTCCGAACTTTCATCAATACTTGTCTACGTCCCTGGCGATTGCGGTTGTTTTTTATCCACTTTATTTTATCATTGAACATTACTTGGCTTAGAAAACGCGGAAGTCGTTTTTCTGATTACCTCTTTCAATTTCACTATTTTTTATACTGGGGAAACTTCTGAGTGTCTTATGTGATAGGTGATTTCTATATCAGCCCATATACGTCCCACTGCAGGGCACGGGCCTACTCTACAATCGAGAGAATCGATTGAGAGTGGTTAGGCCATACAGTCCACCACGCTGGCCTAGTGCGGGTTGGCGGACTTACATACCGTAGAAATTCTTTAAAATCGCTACGGCATGCAGGTTTCCTCACGATGTTTTCCTTCACCGTAAAGTGCGTGGTGATTGACTATCAATACACACATAACTCCCGATTTGAACCCGCGACCACCGTGAACATGTAGGCAGCCGCGTCTGGTCCGTTACCAACAGGCCACCACGCACTTTTTTTACGATAGGTGATTTATCATTTAAAAAAATATATGCGGCCTATCGAATTCCTTATATTTCCTTTACTATAAGAAACATACATACAAAAATTTCCACCCCAAAAAATATTGTATGCTTATGCGACACACATTAAAGTTTACCCAGTCATCGATCATATTAACGCTTTAAAAGTATCCAATAAGTTTAAGTGAAAATGTTTGTATTTGTTTTTTAATTACTTATGTTATTAGGAAGAAAACAGTATGTTACTGTAGTATGTTACTGTACGGATTGTAATCATTAAAAGTTGTCGTTGGTTTACGATTTTTCCCGCCCACGCCGCGCGTGTTACGTCGCACTGACATCGCAAAGGGACCTTTTCTACTTTTTCTATTCAGTCTGCTGCATTTTTACTTCATTTTAACGAAGTGTACACACTTGCATTCATATTTAAGCATTTTAATTTTGTGTGCATTTTAAAATCTCGCATTTATAAAAGCCGGCACGTGGGTGGGCGTGGCGCATATATTAGTATTTGTTCAGTACTTTAAAAGTTCGGACCAGTGCTATGTTATTTTCCTTCTAAAAGGCAGCGAGTGCTTTATGCAAATTGCCTGGATGTGTAAATATGTGAAGTTATTAAATGCTTCTCGTTATATTTTTTTCTTTTACGACTGCTCAATGTTACTCGGCGACTACGAGCGTTTACGCAATAAATACATACCGTATCTTTAAAGACGAGACGTATTCTAACTGGCGCCTAAAGTTACGATCTTTCATTAAAACTCTTGCTTTATCTTAAATTTGCTTAACACATTACATATTTTTAATTTCACTTTCTTCATTTTTTCACCGACTGGTCTGTGGCGTATTAAACAAACCGATACGTTACCGCACTAGCCATAAGGTTGACATTACGCATGGTCGTACACCATGACTCATCAGTTTTGAATGTGTTAATATCATGCCAGTCAACTATAAGAAGTATTAAATTTCTATTATTCGACGGTGCACGTCTAAGCTTTATAGTTTATACGACAGTAATCTAAATACGTACTTATTCGGAATTTTATATGGCGCCAACATTACGATGGGCATTATTGGTCAGTATCGTATATCTCAATTAGTTTTATAGGATATAAACTGAAGTGAGAGTGTCTCCGATATTGTCGTATCATAAATATGCACGTACACAAGTGATTATTCGTTGCGCGGTGGCGAGCCAGTACTCAGTAGTCACAATAAAATGTTATTGCAATAAGATACAATGTGAGCTGAATGATTCAGGTTCAGCGCGTGAATTCAATCCGGTTGGACGGTTTTAATTCGTTGTGGAGTGTGGACACTCTTGTCTACATGATAATAATTAACAATGCCATCACGTAAATACCGTCCCATTAAATTTGTTCATATTTATTTAATCGCTTGGTTTTTCCTCTTTAATTAATTTCTACTTTTAATATATGATTACATGATTGATTTAGTCATCATATATTATAACATAATAATTTATTTCGTTATTGTAGATAAGGGCGGAAAACCAGCCGTAGTGAACCGTGCAAGCGTGTTGCGCTCTCGGTTTACTTTTTGCGAGCAAAGTGGCATAATTTTGTCGACGGGTGATTGTCCATCGCTATGGTGGATACCCTATCTGCAATACACCGTACTATTTTCGTGTGCATTGAAATCACTTTGTCGTTCCATAATAAAAAAGTGTTTAAAAAACAGACTGGAGTAAGGAATTTGTGCCCGATATGGCTCCGATTTGTGCCCCTAATCCCTATCATACATGGGACGGAACATGCAAGGCGAAATATGGGTGTCCTAGTGCCGCCTTTGCCTACCCCTTCTGAAATAAAGGCGTGAGTTTATGTATGTATGTTTAAATAATATTTCTGGTATGGTCTGGTATCAACAGAACTTTGTTGCGTAAATAGTCGCATATTGCTCAACCTTATTTACTTACAACGTGTTTACTAAAAGGTAAATTTATGTGTTGTTTATATACATAAAATGCTTTAAATTATTTAATCAATATTTTTAATGATAATACAATACGCACATTTGTATTCACATCATAAAATATATTACTACCATAACTGTAGTAAATATATGAGTACATTTTTAAAAATGAATACTTAAAGCAATAATTATTATTATCTTATTAATAATTCGATGTACTATAATAAGAAAGTGTTGTTGGTTTCTATTTTATTCCTACGCTTGGCAGCAGAAGGAATGTAAACGATTTTGATCATGATTTTTTAAGGACCTAAAAGTTACACGGCACTTATTACATAGCCTAAATTGTACCCTTTAAGACACACAATTTTAGTTGCATTTGGAATTATATCCTACGCGGACAAAGCCACAGGTAAAAGCTAGCAAGTACATTAAAATTTCAGCTGCGATAGCTTGTAAAATGATAAAAAATATTATTTATACAAGATCGCGCCAGTTGGTAAAATCAGTTCGCGTTAAAGTTTTAATGGGGAGCACTCATTCCGGATGTTCCACTTACAAGAGCACTCGATTTTTATTGCGTTTCGTTCAGTGTCGCCCTATTTTATTTTACCTTTTATCAACTCAGTCCCCGTGTTCATATTTTTGCATATGAAGGAACGAAGAATTGAGAAATGTTCTATTAAGATTGATTGCATTAAGAAATGCATTGATTGCTTTATTATTTTTATATTCGTTAATTATATGTGAAGATTTTTATTGTTCCAAAACATTAGCTCGTCTTAATCAATACATGTATATTCATTTGTATATTAGTGGGTTAAAAGTTCTACACTGCTTATTAATGACGATGGAGGAAAGAGATAATATTTTGTAAAAAATATATTATGACACAATTGTGTATGGTGGATAAATAAAGTACCATTGCTATATTTTCTATACTATAAGCAGTAAATTATTTCATTTGTGTTAACTTATTTATAAGGCAATTAATTGTTATATTTCGATTTTACTATGACTAATTGACTCCATTATAATTTTAAACAATGATTTAAAACAAGCAATGGCTTTAACAACATTTAAAGTAATAAGTTAGATATACCTAATTATTTTTATTAATTTTTTTCCCGAATCGCTTTCTGTATTATTTTATAAATTACATATTACAATATGGAGATTATGTAACGTAAGCACACGGGTATCCTGTTTGCGGGATCTGTACCGCAATATTGGTCTTCGTTCAATGTTCTTAGAAACAATAATTGCAAGGAAGTTTACTTTGTAATAAATGTTTTGGCGTGGTTATGTAAGGAGCGTGTGTTATACTGACTTATATTCGAGGATTCGTTCGTGTAATTCCATGAACATTCTTGAAAAACAGAGTTTTGGACAAATAAATAACATTTATATATGTTACCTGTATCGGTAATTTTCTGATTGGAATGATGACTACTCTGCCTATGCTGTTACCACAATTTGTTTAACCATTTTGCACATAGATATTAATTTCACTTCTTGTCCACACTCATACTTGATTTGACATTGACCTTTCCTCAACTAATACTTTCGAATTCTCCGAGAAGTGGGAATTTCAACGTTTCCTATAAATCATACTTTTAACGTCTGAATCATTAGTATTCTTTTTTCAAAACTACGGTCCTGTACTTGCCAGTATTATAGAAGTCATCGCCCTAAAAAGGCACGAAACATTAAAACCTCCTTACACAAGCCTATGTTTGCAAAAAGTTTGTAATTGAGCAAGTATGGAATAACTTCCTCGTGGTCACGTGTATGCACACTACTGGCGCTGCACGCGTGACAACGCACCGTGCCCGCACCATGCGCTTGCACAGCCTACCCGTAGATTGCTACTCGTAGTGATTCAATAGTCGACAATATCGAATATCGATAAAATACTCGATTATGGGGATGTGGATCTAAATAGCTTGTGAGTCATGAATGTCTGCGGTAAATGTTTTTTATTGGTTAGCAAAAAGACAATTCGGTGGCAAGTGCAGTCCAGAGAATATATCGATAAACAATTATGCTGAATTATTCGGTTATGCTTGGCGTAACAATACTTGTTGTAATTAAGTGAAAATATTGTGCGGCGGTTCCAATGGACTAGTTTATTTATATTAAAATTTAAATCTTATTACATCAGAAGTCTTGATACAAATAGAAGAATATGCGAGAAGAATAGTCAACAATACAATGTATCACGCAAATTGTATTTCTGAAGTAGTTTCCTAGATGAATAAGATGCTTTTATTTCAGACAAGTTTTTACCACAAACTGTCTCGGCTCTTTCAAGACCTATGCAGTTTTAGTATTATACATTTGTAGTGACGTCATCACTAGGCTGTATGTTGTTGGAGACAGGTTCGGTGCGTCCGCAAATGACTCTGTCACTTCCCTCGAGAGTCTTAAGGGTGACGTACTCAAGGAGGCGGTGCGGTTTGTACACAAAGCCATTAGCTTTTAAATATTTTAAAATTTTAAAATATAATTTTAAAATTTTAGTTCTTTTGTAATGTTAGTGAGTCGGTGTTGCCTTTTGATTCATATAAAATTTATGAAGTCGCATTTCCTGGGGCATAGGTAGAGACACTGATAAATTTTAATCAAATGTTGCCTTCTTTTAACTGGTGCTTTTCAACATAATATCACATCCATATCATCAATATGTACTGTAGATGTCTTTCATCAAAAAATCTTAGAGAATACGATAACTATAATCCGTAACATAAATACATTTATTTAACGTGTTAGTTAAAAAGTGAATCCATTAACCAATAAAAATATAATATAAACTTGTTATTATTTAAGCGACATATCGAATCGATTGACATTTGATATTGTGAGTCCCGTCGCTAAGCCGACTCATTGTGAAGGCGTGGAGATCAGTATCTATGAGTCACTTCGGCGAGAGAATCCGGATGACTTGACTCATCGAGGCGGGGCCACTAATTAACATGCTTTTACTTGTTTATAAACACATGAAAGTTATTCTAAACAAAAGATCACAGGGGATAATAAATCTGTCCGGGTAATTTATTTTTTATTTATATTTCAAATTTTGCAATTCTAGCATTCATCTTTTGACTTTGTTAGTCCGTTTACCTATTTTTAAGAAGTATTAGTAGCACAGAATTGATTAATAATTGTCTTTTTTCTAAACTTTCCATCTCTTGTGGCATACCAGCATGCTGATAGGCCTCGCTTCCTATCACCTCCTCAAACCGTGGAAAGGAAATAAGCTTGACAAACTGTGTATAGCACTAGCAACACCTCTGTCTATGCTTCTGGGGATAAAGGTGTAAACTTGTCGTGTAGCTTCTGGCAACGGACTTATGATCTCGCATGTATAAATGGGCGTTGACAAGTGACGTTGATCAATTTTAATTCGTAAAGTAAAAAAGATTTAAAAAAGCAGTGTTTCTGAGGGAGATTTTTGCCTTGTTTGCTATATAAATTGTTGTAATAATGTTGAATCAACACCAATGCATTTGTTTCATAAATGTCTCGGCGCTCGCTTGTTATTAAGGTCTTGCAGAATGTTATAAGTTCCCTATAAAGGTGCACTGGTTGATATTTAAACAAACATTATTTCACGTTCGTATTTAGAACAATATCGATATGAAACTCTAAGTAGCTAGCCACCTGCAACGCCTGACCTAAAACTAGAACTATGTGATATATGGGGCGTGGCTCTAATCAGGTTTACGGTTCAATTATGACATTTTGAGTAATTACTATGACTCATAGATATTTAAAAATGACTATATAGTTAGTAGACGCGTTTAACCAGCTTCCAAGGTAGTGATAATTTCTTTTATTAGTCATTTATAATCCGACCGAATCTTGAACTTTTGTGAGATCAACTCAAAATATTTGTTAACTAATTTATAATTCTTTTTACGATTTACGACGATCATCCACCTGACGTCAATCTTTTCGGGAATAGAAAAAGGTTTCAGTCCACCACAGTATACCCAAGTCGCTACACTTCACGTAACTTAGTAATTCTTAAGAGCTTTTAGGTATATAGATTTCCTCATGGTATTTTCCCGTAATCACAGATGAAAGTTAATATTAAATATCAAATGAAAAGATTCCCTTTTCGCACAAAACATTTACATGAAATTATTAATTTATAGTTAATTTGCACTAATGGTTAACAATATTTTATGCGTCGAATAAAATTTGTATGTAATAATTACTACGCAGCAGTCAAATGGACTTTACATATTATGTACCAAATATGAACTAATGAGCAAAATGTGTACAGAATTGTGTAAGCATATAATTGGTAGAGTTTCAACTTACCAATTTGCAATTGGACTAGAATATTGGTACTGAAATTAATATGTAGCCACAATAATTATAAATGATCTCATTCACACGTAAATAATCTAAGTATATCGCAGGTTAACATGTCTTTATAACAGAATACATATCTAAGAAATCGATATTGACTCTCCTTTTGTTAAAACCAAAATTATCAAAACTATTAGAACCTGGTACGAATAAAATTACTTAATTACAAATAACTTAACTAAGAAGCAGTGATAACGGATGAATAACGGATATAAATTCAGTCTAAACTCTGATTATTTGTAGTATTTTTTTTTATATAATAATAATTGAAACATAAACTCGATTAACTGTGAACTGAATTGAGCTTCATTTGAATGAAATAGTAAAACACAAGTTCAATTTTCCTTTTTAAAGGTGAAATAGTTCAATGTTTCCATTAATATTAATAATGTATGTGCACATTGTTGAATATTCATAGTACTGTTACACATGTTACCGTAACGTTATGTAGTTTCAAGTTTATGGCCAGCATCGCGGCAATTACCTTCACCTCGGGGTCAGAACTATCTAACACGTTCATTAGCGGCTCATTCTCTCATTTTTGTGCCTCATACCTTCAAAGCAGGCACTTATTTAGAATTTTTAGATCCTTCTTTAGAAAAATTTTCCAAGCATTCGGTATTGGACGAGAAACGGCATTCGAGAATCTTCTACTGATAATTAAAACGTAGGATATACAAGTCAGCATGTATTAATTCTTTCGGGAGTTAGAGATTTTTTTTAAAATATTGTTTAAAAAGAGCTATTACGTTTTATAAAAAATGTTTAATTCCACATTGAAGGCCCCCACAGGCGGGAAAAGGTTATGACAGCCCCAAGATGACATAGGGTAAGCTTTCTACTATAAAGATTTTCAATAAAAACGGAAAAATCGCAAAAAGAGTATTGCCTGACCTGGCAGTCGAACCGAGGACTTTACACTTCATATCTTTACCACTAAATTAATAAGAAGCCAACTTTTGTTACTGCAATTAATTAATAGGTGTTAAATTCCTTGCTACATACCTGTATGAGCGCAATACTAATAACAGTGGAATGCACGTAACATATTAACATGTTGGCAACTAGGCACGAGCCACGAGCTAAGCCTTACACAGGTCACGTGACTTAATGTTTGCTAAACATTTTTAAACGTGACAGCGCCGTGGCGATACGTCTCCATCCTTCCACGAGCGTGTTTCATCAATTGTTTTGGTTTCTTAACTCTTTCTTTTGTAAATTGTTTATTCTGTGGTACTATTGACGGAGTTCTGTAGTGGAGGCCACGTACAGATAATCGAAGTGTAGGATGTCTGCCTACACGGTGGACGGATGACCTGGTTAAATTTGCAGGAAGTCGCTGGATGCAGGTTGCTTCCAAAAGATCCATCCAGTAGATCCCTGGGCGAGGCCTATGTTTGGCACTGGACTTCCTATGGTTAAAGAGAGAGATGAGAGAGAATTACTGATAGTACGATGTTCTTACACGCCGGGATAGTGATGTATGAGGTGGCGAAAAGCCCGTCTTAGTGGGTACGCGTATGTTACAGTTTCGGGTTCAGCTTGTGTATATCTGCTGTCGAGCAGGGTAATTGTATTGAACAGGTAATGACGTCTATATCTGATTGTTGGATACTCTATTAAGTATCAGGACAAAAACTTAGGTCTAATCATATTTGATTTTTAAATAAGCTTAGGTATTATATAAAGGTACGTCGTTGTTTTAAAGCTGTATGTCCTGGGTAATCTCTATAGTTCCTTTAAGCTAAGCACAAGGTTGTTAAAGACCATTTGCTAACTGTCTCAAAAATGTTAGTTTTTTTTCCTGTATTTTGTTCTGTAGGGGAATTGTCTATATCGCTGTAAAGTGTTGTGTTTTAGTATGTGGGGTGATTTAACTGACAAAGGAGAGACGCCTCGCTATTTGATACGATGGAAATGTTTGATATTAGAACTTTAAACTATACCAACTAGTATATGTCTATTTATATATAGGTATATTCGAGTATGTTTGAGTGTTCACTTCGCCGCGTCCTTATCATTTAGGACTTTCTCTTTCAAGCCGCTTGTCAAACTCATAATAAGCACCTACGCGTACTGTAAATGAGTAATTAACTGTTAAATAGAAGTGGTTGCTTATTAGCAATATAGGTTGCGTTGTAATTATAAAACAACAGATATACAACCCAAATAGCACATCAAATTATATGATACTGTTATTGATCTATAAGTAATGCAATTTAAACGTTTTTTTAAGGTAATAAAAAACAACTTTTTTATAGTGGGATATTCATCTATTAAGTATCTTTTCGGATAGTAACCTATATTCAATGTACAGACCGAAATTGTAATCCAAAAGTATCTCTACAGAGTTATTCTAGTGTTTAATCAGAGCACGCCTACATAGTGATGTCGCCCGTTAAGAGGTATAAATCTCTTGGTAGACAATATTTTATTTAGATGGCAATCCATTTGCCATAAGGTGCCGTGGGGCCAGTAAAAGAGAAGTTGTAATTATAATATATTCTATGCTTCAGATGTTCCTGAGCGGTCGTATCTGCTACACCTTAGAAAGTATATTTTTTGCGTGTTTTACAATGCGAGGATATGTTTAAGATATTTCTTGCAAATTGTGGGGTCATACTGGAGTCAATTGTGATTACCGTATGAACCTCGCCTGTAAATACCTCGCCGTCACTCTTTGAAATATACTGGGTAGTGAAGCCCTTGGAGTTACGTACGTAGTTACGACACAACAAGTTTTAACACGACCTAAGAAAACGTATGCATTTCAAACTTTGTGTCAAACTTTACTGTAAATTAAACGCGTTAACAAGTAATATCGAAGACCAAGACTGTTGTTTATGCACGTGACAGCCTAACTTACTTGGGAGCTTACGTAAACTAACAAGTGGGTTATGTCCAAGGACTTGAAACAGACCCTTAAACTTTTTTAACAACTATCTTCAATAAATATCTGAGCATCTTCATAACAGCCGAATTTTACAAACTTTCCAAGTTAATGTATTAGTTGGAATGTTGGGAACTAATAAAGAGATGAGAATGTCTCAAGCAGGCCGTAGTCTGAGGTACGGCCGGCTGTGAAACGTGACGTGATCACGTGACCAAATCAGTCGCAGGCTTTAAGCCGGATTGACTCAAGTACCCTGGATAGTGTTCCTTTATTAATTATATTCAATATAGGTCAATACCTATAATGATTTAATGTTATGTTGTATTAGGTTATAAGGTAGACTTTACGGCCTTCAGTATAAATTGCCTTTCATAAATCCGATTTATGGCCACGGAATATGCTTTGAAGTGAAATAATATTTAAAAAATAATACATACATATATATCAAAGTAATACAAGTATGTGGAAGCTAATCATTAGCGTTTATTAAAGTACAAAATAGTATCTATGTATATGAATAAAATAACTGCACGCTAGGTAGTTGTTTAATTAAACTAATTAAAAGATAAAACACGAGTAGGTACCTATTACCTAATATACTGTGTTACTTTATACAAGATGCGCTCCATAAAACGTATGCTATCTTATAAAATAATTCTTGTAATTATTCAAATAAATGGACGAACTTCTTTCGAAAGTTTTTGGTGGTGAGTGAAAGTTATTCCTTGTAATGTTCTGGCTTCACTCCAATTGATTAAATCTTTCCGATTTTTCCGTGTCGACACAACCAATTAAACAAAAATGTTTACCTATTTAATTCCAAGTGCGTTGCAGATTGATTGTTTCCTATGTACATTTTAAATTTGATAGTTAATGTTTAAAATGGTGTCTTAGATTTTTCATCTTGACAACTTCCAATAAACCTATTATATTGCTAGAAGAATAATGTGTTAATGCTTCACATCCGCAGCCTAATTACCTACGTAATGTTTTAATCCAAAGAAATTGATCTAAGAAAATACACAGTTTCTGTGCGAAACTGGAGCGAAAATAGCAATTTTGCACACACGATACCGTGGGTAAAAACTCCCGTTATAAAACCATAATTATTACGTAGTGTTAAACCGTTGAAATCCAATAAATATATAATTAAGAACAAATAAATATAAATATAAATTGTTTTTTATGCTCAACGAATATGAAATTTCATCGTGTAAATCCATGTATCAGGGGATTATAAAGCTGGCGCACCCTTCTGAATTTATTAATCGGATTACGTGCTTATTAAGCTGAGATCGTAATAAATCAACACGTGGAACAAATCCTGTCGCGAGGACACTTGTTGCTTGGAAGCTTAGTTGTTCGCGGGGGCGGACGATACGGATTTGTAAGTCAAGTGGTAACTTGAATGCGATGTTCGTTTAATATCAGACTATGTATATTTATTTTATGATTATATGTTAGTAGCGGCGATAATTTTAAGTCCTGCATTAAGCGTATGTGGAAGATTAATAATCTTTTGCACTAATTAATTTACGTAAACAAATTTATAATGTGTTGTGAATCTGCTATATAAAATAACTTTTAAAGTTCAAACAAGTAATACCGTTAAATTATCTAAAATAATGTTAACAAAAATTTGGAGTGTAATTTAGTTAAACATTTTTTATTCTCTTTAATCCGTTGCCTCGGGGACAAGGATTACTAGCAGGTTTTTGTTACACTCGTAACAAATAAAAATGTACTCGTATGTTTGAAATGTTATCTCTCATCTCACGTTGATCAATTGTTCTGGAATTCGGCGAGTAAGAAGATCGACTTGCATATGCAAATGGAGAGAATCAAAGACTTTATTACAAAAGCGAAAGAGTAGGTTACAGACATTTTATATCTTTCTTTTGTGTTCTTAATTGCGCGAGATCAAGAGGTTTTTATTTGTATTCGAATAGCAGTTGTATTTGTATTTTGATGATTTTGGTCAAATAAAATATTTTTTGTTTCTCTTTGTGTTCAGTTTACTAAACCGCTATGTAAGAAAATAAATTTAGTTGGATTTGATAAGTAAATCCAAATCGTGGGTTTTGAATTTTATTGTTTTGTAAAAGTAAATGTTGTGCTATGTTGTTATAAGTGTAGGTATCACATTAATATTAGGAATGTTTTAGTTTAAAAAACCTTACACCAACAATTTCGTGATAACTGAGGTGATAAATTAATGGACAATAAAAATCATACAAAAGCTAATAATTTTACTCTCTCAGCTTATTATGAAAATGGTTACAGTAGGTCGCCAGATTTAGACGAACGAACGAAACGAAAACGAAGTGTTATCTAATTTACTGTTGACGAAAACGAGCTTAAAACTACTTACAACCTACTTACACAGATCATTTCTATACATACTTTTTACTTAATTTAAAATCCAAATTGTGTTTATCGATAAAACATATACGATATATCGAAACCCCTTTGTGGCTGCATTACGACACAATGACGTGTCTCGGCTAATGACAGGTGGTCCTGCGTCCTGCATGACGCATGTCGATATACTTCGCTCCGTACACGGCGGGCAATAGCGATCCTAACAACTTGTGTCTTAAAATGGCAACTAATCGTCTAATATTAATATATAAATGTCGTTTTTCTACAAAATCCTTGAGTAATGATCCCTGTGCATTGGATGTGTTATGATTTATTGACGTGCAAGTATAATTACATTTAATAGTGAGTATAATTATGCTGAAAATATTATTGTTTTCTTACGTATTGCAAGGGCGCAAAAAGTTTAATATCTATCAGTTTCCACTTTCTAGTAGTGTTTGCCTATAAGTTAATATTGAATTAAACATAAGTAGGCGAAACTCGAGAAAAATTATGGCGCATTTTTAGATTGTTCCAGCAAAGTTCGTGAAATTGAATACATTAATATGGCAGTGAGAAGAAACACTGCCGTTTTGTGCTTGTGGGAAACTGGCAAAAAACTGTAAACATTGTGAGCCAGACGGTTCGGGGCCATTTGTTGGGGCCGATTGCCAATAAAAACAATCGTCGTGTGTTGATTACCATGTATCAGTACGTATCCGACCGTATCACTTCGCACAACAACATTCAAAATTATCCGAACGGTTAGTCTTTCAGCGATCGCGGTAATGTTTTATTATGATTCGAAAAAATAAATTATTCTTATGTAAATACTTGCTTATTGTGGGTAATTTGATCTTGGAGGAGTGTTCTTTAAAGATTAAAGGCGTGGTTTCTTATTTTATTATTTTACAGGAAATGGGTTAGAAAGAGAGAAATATTGTAATTTGTGTAAATAGTCCGACGCCCTCTGGAGAAATTCAAAGAAAAGGGATAGAAAATTATATAGAGACGGCATTTTCGAAAATGATTTTTCGGAATATATCGCATCTTCAAAAATCAAACCTTTAGCAAACCGAATACCAAATATATATTTTTAACCTAGCTCGGCAAAGTGACTGCATCGCACTTGATGGTAACCTACCATAAATAAGTATATCGCTTTAGTGATTCCAAGTTTATAAAATTCGGTCCATGAAAAAATATTGAAGAGAAACTTTCCGTCCAAAATGAAGAGATAAAAAGCTGAGAAATACACAAATTGCTAAATTACCACTCGTTCGGCGATCGATCTATTTCATTGCCAGTACTAATGTTTCCAAACTATCTATTAACGCGTAGATTTTCCAGACAATCTGACTCACGCGTTGAGGCGTTACAGGTATCTTTCCCATTCGTTTGCATCTCTTTTTCGCTCGCCTAATGATACAAAGTCGACAAAAAAAGATTTTAGAGTTCGGTCCGTAAGAAAATCCCTAAGTGTTCGCCTTTGTGCTTTGAAAATTCTCTGTGGGAGTAATTTTTGTTATAAAGCAAATTTGTGTTTCCTTGAATGGCGTTGATTTGTAGCGACGTAACCTTTTGAAAATGCTGATTTAGATACTGGCTATAAATAAAATAATTTCGTACTCAAGGGAAATACTAGGTAATAAAAAACTGCAAATTCAACGTTATTTATCACCGCATCCTAAGACCTTGTAATTACATGGTTTACCCTATGGCTGACCTCAGGGTGTATAAAGACCTTCTCGCAAAATTATTAAAACTCACCTGATGTTATTTAAGAAAATTTAAAAAAAATGGAGCAAAGGCAATTGAAATAGGGAAATTTGTATGGTAGTTGAAAAGATTAACATGAAAATTAGCTTTAAGGGCTTCCTAGATATTGCCCATTGACAAATCCCAGTCTACATACGTCTCTAAATAGAATCATGTAACATGAACGGCGTTGCAGAAGACCAGCGCGGGTTTCTACAACAAGCTCTTATTCTCATTGGTTTGTATCACCAATACGGCTTAAGAATTTTTAACTGCAAAGTTTTAGTTTTTTTTTTTAATTTTACTGATACAATTATGGGTTGTTACTAATAAATATTGCTTTATTTATTGAATTTTCAATTATTTTAAAATGTATACTGAACTCTAGTGAAAATATTAGAGTTTATTAACATTTTAGATTCATTTACTGTGAGTCACGACGCTGGAGCTGACCGCAAAGTGTTTGAAACTTGTTTTATCTGGGAGCAAGTTATTGTAAACGCCATTATAACTCCATAATACCCTGACTCATCATATACACAGAGATTTACTACGAATTGTTACAAATTTCGGACAAATTCAATTTTAAAATATCATTATCGTCATCATCTGCCACAGATGAAAAATCTAACGGCGTGAGTTTATGTATGTATTACAATTATTATGTGTGGGTGCTGTGAGACCGAAAAGTGTGTTATATTCAGATATCGACGGCTGGATATCTGGACTATGTATGAGACTTTTCGATGTATTTATTTTTTTATGACAAGACCTAACCTCTTATCATATATCTTCAAAAGCTGGCAATACATATTCATGGGCCTCGCAAATGCTCAAAAAGATTGTACTAGTATTATAACGCGACTGAATTGGTCATCTCATAGTTAAGCCTATAGATATGTATGCCTAGTAAATTATACTTATTTATATTTTTATCTAGTACAAAACATCAAAATATTCCCCATAATGGCCACAATATTAAGCTATTTGGGATGTCCAACAATCTTTGTACCTCGTTATTGTATCGGTGCAGAAAATACCAAAATCTACGCTAACTGCCGTGAGTCATAAATCGTGGATTTCCTACATAAGTCATTAGTTAATTGGGCGCATTGTACCTGGACCAGATAACAACGATCATTAATCTGCCCTGTAAAACTTCTGATTAATACATTTACAGATAGCGTAATAGCCTTTAATGTTGTACAATTGGGTATTTTACTATACGAAAGAAAAAATCTAAAAACTATAAATGTATATAGTAGTGCATTAAGCAATAAGTATATGTTAATTTCAGTTTTTATATCCAAGGAATAAATTTTATAATTCGTTTTGAAAATTTCAATTTTTTTATCTGTCCTAAAAATATGTGAAACGGCTGCCGCCATGATGGATAATGATTCTACGTCATTCCGTAAGTAGAATACCCCCTCCGGTGTCCAAGAGCTCATACAAACACAGGTTGTTTACTGGTTGAGTGACGTATCATTTTAAAGGAACATGGCGCCTAGCGTTTTCACATATTTGCGCGCATAAATTTAAAATTTAAATTTTAAATGTTTTTTTATTGGACTTGCCGAGCGAATAAAAATTTGATATTTTTTTAAATAGTTTGTCTTAATCTTAGGAACAACTTAAAAGTCTTTTTGAAAATGGGTAGAATACCCAATTTACGAGGGACATTTTAGACGGTTAGAAGTTTATGATAGATTGTTTATTTTTCGCAATTAACCAATTGCCAATATCCATGTTATGTGATTGCTTATCGCGGTACATTGTGGTGCGTTTTTTGTTTTCCAACATGGCCTAGAAATATATTTAGGTCACCAATTGACAGCCTCCGTGGCGCAGTTGGTTAGACGCCGCCTGTGAAACGAGAGGCCGCGGGTTCGATCCCCGCACCGAAGCAAATGTTTGTGTGATCCACAGGTATTTGTTTCGGGTCTGGGTGTTTGTGAGACCGAAAAGTCTCTCGTAGCTTCTGATACCCACGACACAAGACTCGATCTTAGTGTGGGGTCAGGACTATGTATGTGACTGTTGGGTGTATTTATGTTGGGTGTATTTAATTATAATCAGCATAACCATGTATATATTATTTTTAATTCTGCAACGGCACAGACTGTATTAATAAAGAAGCAGAAAGATTAGGCTTATAATTTTAGCACTGATTTCGAAAGGAGACAATTGCATTAATCTCCATGACGTATTTTCTACCATCGTATACAGTGCTTGCTATCCGATCGGAGATTTTTAGCGATATGTAAGAAGGTTATAAAACATCCTTACGTTAACTTTATTCTGCCGAAGGATATTTCCTCACTTATATTTTTTTCCTATTAACATAATGTCCCATAACAATAAATCCATTCTCCATCAAAATGTCTCGTATAAGTATAAAAGGTTCTCGTATAAGTGATGCTATCGTGTATAAATACTTATTTGCCGAGCTTCCGGTGTTGGCTCCATTTGCAAGCCCGCTCGGCTTTCACTAAATTATCTCTCATCGGCTTCAACCTAGCCGTAATATGAGCTTATCCGTGAATTAGGTCACCGTGAAATGTTTTTCCCGGTTATTTGTATTTATTTATGCAGAGCTTAATATTTTTATAGGTGTAGAAATATGTTGTTTTATATCTGTATATAAATTCCTGTACCGTTATTTAATACCTTTGAAGGGTTAGACAGAGTAAATTTATTTCCCTTCCTAAGTTGATATCATATGGCTTATCGCAATGGCGGGTATTAATTGGTTATTAAATCAACTCATATATATTTTATACCAAAGTATTCACTTAAAATACACTGAACCATCTAGAAACCAATCCAGGACCTTATTGTTTTCAGGCCACATGTCACCACCTTATACTACAGCAAATGTATTATTTCTTGTCTGTTTTTGATACAATAACGTTAACCTGGCTAACCACTCATTTATATTCCAAACAAGGTTCCATCGTATACACATAGTCCTTTTAAGCTACAAAAAATCCACTGCTAGTCAGAGCCTCCTCAAGCTTTTCTACAACATTGTAACTTAAATACAGTAGTTACAATTTCGTCATTTATTTGTCGCCTGTGCAACGACTTGACCTTTGCACAAAGATGTTAATAGTTGCCAACTAGAGTTTTCTAATATCCCGAGGTTTTTTCTTTGACCTTTTAAAGACTCAGTTACGCTGTTTCTTTGGAAAAGTACGGTACAAGAGTACACACGGCTTGGCATTAACTTACTGAAAGGAGTGTTTTTGATTAAATAATTATTTTAATTAATAGCCTGAAACGAGAGGACTCCGGAATCTTTGATAATACTCAATAATTATTTTAATTTTAGGCTTGTGGGTGAAATCATAAATTAAGGAACTTTTAAATAGTAATAAAAGATTTTCGACATTAGTTTTGTGCAAAACTCTAGGTTATTTTTGAAAATTGTACACATTTTTGGTCGTTTTCTTTAAATATCTCGAGCCAAATGATCAAACACCCACATAATGTGTAAGTATTATTACAGGTCTGAGTATTAACTAGATCACCTCAGTGTTCTATAACCACTTTAATAGTTAAGGAAAACATCGTGAGGAAACCTGCATACCGTAGCGATTTTTAAGAATTTCTACGGTATGTAAGTCCGCCAACCCGCACTAGGCCAGCGTGGTGACTATATGGCTTAACCACTCTCAATCGATTCTCTCGATTGTAGGCCAGTGCCCAGCAGTGGGACGTCTATGGGCTGATACATTTACTCAGTGTTCTATAACCACAAGATAATACTTTTCATCAACCATTTGTATAAAAAGCAACGCATATGACCGATAGATACGTCACGCAAATATTTTAATTTTAAAAACACATTACAGATTTCACGGCGGTCCAAAATTCCATAGCAACATTCCTGCAACACACGCGGTCGATTTCATTATACCGTGCACTATGTGAGGAATGCACAATAGAATCTTACACGGGAACGGCCTGTTCAGGATTGCGTGGAGCAATTTATTACTCGGCAATTACTGTCCTTACTCACTTGGCGATTTATATGAGTGTATTTCCTATTTCAAATTAAGGTGTTGTTTTTGTAGAAATTTGCTGTGAAATTCTTGGGGTAAGCATTGGTTTCGCAGTGGAGTTCCTGTAGTTGAATATGATGATAATTAATTACTGCTCATAAACAGTCACAGTACTTGAAAATATTAAGTGCATTACCAACTTTTGGGCTTTGAATATATTGGGAAAAATAGACAAATATTAATCGGTAGGATAAGTAAAAGCTACTGGTCCTCCAGCAATTTCATTAATTAATTCAACTGTGGCAGCACTACTAAAACACACACAAAAATTATAAAGTAACCAAAGATGTCGCGATGCTTGTGTCATAATGTAGAGCTATTACCGGTATTGTAAAAAAAGCTTTAGTTCAATTGTTAGCCATTCCAGTGTCTCTTATAAAAATGCGCATTATTTTAACAGACGCTAAGAGATAACTTTTAAAGCAATTATGGTTTGATAATATTTTAATTCCATATTTCTGTTGGTGTTCATATTGTTGATTGTCCGTTCTAAAATTAGCTCGCTTTTTAATGTTTCCCTCATGTATAATTTCACGAAAGCGTGCGCTATTATGCGTGACGATTATGTTGAGTTACATAATACAAAACAAACTTTTGTACACATTTTTGGGATGCATATTTATCTCGAAATTGTAACCTTGGGCCTTATAAAGACACGCGAACTCTTTGGATATTAAAATGATGTATATAATGGCAAAGAGAGTATAGGAATTGTAAGGTAGGGTTCTGTTTTTTTAGGATTTTGTGAATTTCGAGTTACAATGGTGCGAAATGTATATTTGATTCCAACAGCATTATCCAACTGATAAATGGTAAGGTTAAATTAAAAGATGCTCTTTCCCCTTTTGATATAGCAAGCAAATTTCTTAGAATACATTTTCTACGATATTTTGGCGTCCGAATTCGTTGTTGTCATGCTGTTGGTATTTGGTAAATATTAGGAATTGTTTTTTCTTCACATTTTATTATTTTGGACATGTTAATATTATAAGTAAAAATGCTTGTTGTTTATATGAAGAAACCATATCTCAAACAATATGTTATTATTATTTTTTTAAATTTTATTTGTTTTTCCTAATTTCGCCACACTCCAATAGAAGATAATATGTAGATGACTTTAAGTTAGGTATCACACGGGAGTATGTACCATAGTCACGTTGTCATGAGGGGTTTTATTTCAAATTTCAGATATAGAACCTTGAAAACGATTGTTTTTGTTTATGGAATTTACGGTAGCGTATCAGTAATGTGCGATTTCCGATCGCGTGCCGCTCTTAGGAACTGTTTTAAATACGAAATGGCCTTATTCCGGTGCGCTGTCTTGCAGGAAACGCTTTTCGTGCCCGATGTATGTCAAATTATGTTGATCAACAGCTCCAAGTGACAGCAGCGTTCGAATTTCCGCCGATTATCTGTTAAACTGGTTGATTGATTGACTGGTTGAATGAATGATTAGTGTTTGATTTTTAAATTTCGAATCTGTGGCATGCTATTTAAATTTAGAATTTTCCTTGCATGTACCACGGCAGCGTGTTTTTGTTATGGTATTTTAACACAAGGAAAAAATCATAAAAATGTTTCCTCATTATTATTTGTTTCATTATTTGATTGAAGATTTAAGCTTTATATATGTATTTAGTTGTACAACATGTGATCGGCTTTTGCTAGGCAACTATTTGCTTATGAGTAATTTCAAAGGATCTGAGTAGACTCAGGAATTAAGACAGTCTCATCATTTGACAGGCTGTTTACCATTCCGACTTCTGTTACTCAAATTCATTTGCAGGCTAATCCGCATGCAGCCTGCAGCGTCTATTAAACGGCTCTATTCAGGGACCTCTGACCTTTGCAGCGAGCTCCATGTTACGCTTTGCTGTAGTAATTTGGTTCATGAAAATACTTTTATGAAGAGCTATTATTGCTTATTCATATGGTCTTTGATAAATTAAAATGTTACCTGAACGATCATTAACCTAACAAGTGGTTTGCTAGCTCAATACCTTTTTACTGCAATTTGTTTCAAAATTACACTATAGTTTGTGAATCTTTGTAAAATACAGGTTGTATTACTTTCAAATCCAAACATTGCGATGTGATCATACGCAAAAGGCTGATCGAGTAATGACATCACCACACATAATCAAAACATTCGGCGCAAAAACCGACTAAGATATTTACATTTGTATTAGCAATAATCAGATGATCCTGTACGTAAAAGGACACTCGATACTTGGCATGTGTTCGCTGCGTTAAACCCTACGCATTATCGAGCAGGAAGTACCGCAAGTAATCGCATTAGGATCTGGAGCGCACGAGATGGGTCGTGTAAGCATCGCAGTCGACGCCTTCCTGGCGAGCTTGCACTGCCGTGAGATCATTTTATTTGTATACTAGCTTGGTTTTATCGAGTTACGCGGTAATCTGCATTCGTAAGTATGGTAGTGTGGTAGGGGAGACCAGGGACGAACGTAACGATTTTAATTTTCTTGTAATATCCAACATACCTTAGTAGATCACAAAATACTGACTACTACACATGAAAAATTGGTCTTTCGGCTATCTATTAACACCAACTTGTTTACAATAGCTAATACAGATCTTAGGAAAAATGACCAAATATAAACAGTGGAATTTGTTTGAATTATCTCTATCCCTAGCTAGGGTTTGGTTGTAACAGTGTAAAGGGTTGGTGGTAATATTATAAATAATCAAATATTGCTCTCGTTTATCTATTTATTATCTATCAACTCATCATAAACAAATAAAAAAAAAAATTAAGGTTTCGGGAACTTTTTAGATCTACATTTCTCATTTTTTGTTTTGGGATATCAAGCTTATACGGAGTTTCAATCTTTGTTGGTTTTCTGCCATATCTTACTTTTCAGTTTTAATTAATACTTAGAAACACAAAAAAATATCTTTAGAAAATTTACGAACATTATTGTATGAACAAGTTATTATTTTCATCCCTACATTTTATTTTTTCAGGTTTTGATAAACATCTGACCAGATCCTAAAAAATATTTAATAGTTCTAATTATTTACACCTTTATGACAAAAGGAATAGTTGTGTTATTTTACTGACACATAACACGCAAGATTAAACTTTACATTAAAAAAAAAATGCAGTAGGAATTCGAAATAACTTATGTCCGTCATACAGCATATGAGTGTAGATAACATGCTTTTTTCACAAATTAATTTGTTACTTTAATCCCGCGTTACTTTCGTCCCGACCTCCCCTATAGTTTAATTAGAAGCGAACGGGATTTTTTATAGTAGTTAATTGACAAGATTACTACTAAATATAGCTCCATGTAGAGTATCAACGGATAAGAGAAACTCATGCAACTAATAAATACAATATTAATTACGATTATGTAACTAGTGATTATAATGGTGATGGAAAAACTTGTTCATTCTATAGATATATCTATATCAGACCATATACGTCCCACTGCAGGGCACGGGCCTACTCTACAATCGAGAGAATCGATTGAGAGTGGTTAGGCCATATAGTCCACCACGCTGGCCTAGTGCGGGTTGGCGGACTTACATACCGTAGAAATTCTTTAAAATCGCTACGGTATGCAGGTTTCCTCACGATGTTTTCCTTCACCGTTAAAGTGCGTGGTGATTGACTATCAATACACACATAACTCCGAAAAGTCAGAGGTGTGCCCTGGGATTTGAACCCGCGACCACCGTGAACATGTAGGCAGCCGCGTCTGGTCCGTTACCAACAGGCCACCACGCACTCTGGGAATTCCAAATGCATGTTTAATCTAACAATCTGCATGACACCGTGGTACACCATTCTTATTCCTATCTGCAGTTGGTTATAGTAGATCTGTGCTTATAAGCCGGACAATTTATTATTTACAGGACTACGATTTCTTGGATATTGTAGATATACCTGGGTGTGGAGATCGATACCAATCATTTGTTAACCTGCTGTCCATCTGTCGTTATTATGGTTTAATAAACATGCTAACGATGCATTCCTTTTGTACAAACAACTAATCCATGTTTAGGCTATAAAGTAAAATTTTGCAGAAGGGGAATGCGTAATTGTGTATTATTTATATCAATCAATTCCTGTTTCTCCAAAATGCAATTGATTGATTTCAAATAATGTCTGTGAAGTGTGAGTTTACGTAATTCCTAATAACATTTTCCAGTATCATCGATATAAAATGCTGAGATCATTCTACAGCGATGCGTTTACTGCGGGACATAAACGACTTTTTCTACAACGTACTAAACGGGAAATGGATTTCGATTTTTATTATATCATCTTCCCGTTTGTCATTGAATACCGTTATTAAGTCACACCTATTAGAGACTATAATATAATGCCCATATAACCGCCACTGAATCTCCTGTCAGCCAGGCTGTCGCGCAAATAATTGTCACCGAACATTGAAGCTCGACAGGTCCTTTAGATTTGTCATTAATCTGCAACAAAATTAATCAAAAAGAAAACTTACAGGAGTTCAAAAAATATCTACAAAATTTTTCCACTGAAATCGGTTATTCAATTATCGAGCTAAGAGATGTCCTTCAAAGTAAAGTTTCAGTTTATACAGATGTAAATCACAGGTGAATACGAAGTCATTCTAATTGTATTGGTTCGGTAATTTGGAGCTAATTCAGTGCGCACGTCATGTGGAGGATTCAGGTGGTCTTCATCAACGCGGCTGATCGGCGGAGTGATAATTATAATTAATAGTCAGATGTGATGGATTGCGGAATCTGTCGCCGCACGAGAGCAACGCGCCCATCTTTCATAGATTTGCAGTTGGGAATACGTATTTGAAATACTAATTTCTGAAATAAACCGCTATTTATGATTAAATTAATAAAACTATACAAATAAAATTGTCTCTAATTCAGTTTATTACCTATTCAAAAGTAAACTTAAATGAACTGGTTCCTTTTAAAGCGCTAATAACACATAAAAGACTTATAATGTAACAATGGTAACTTACAAGTCATATACTCGTAATTAGTGCTTTCTATTTGTATGTCGATAAAAGTTTGTTTCCTGCTTATAAGTAGACCTAGAGATAGTAGGTAGGTACGACAATATAATAAATGTTTTGCAACACTTCAATATCTGTAATTTGGCAACTTGTTCAATAATCTTCAGTCATCTAGCTAGAAGTTCCTACCAACCCGCATTGGGTCAATATTGCAAACTAAAGCTCAACTTCCAGAACGTTACGAGAACCTCTCAGAAGGCTGGGTTTGGTTATATCGACTAATATGCATAGATAGAGCTTGCTATAGTAGCATTCATTAGCAATTTATGATCTTTATTAATCTATGGAATTGGGTCTTCTATGTTATAATTTTTTTCCTCTACTTTGTATGAATTAAAGTAATAAATCACTGAGTGATTTCATCAATTTATATTTGTGACTATAAAAGATCAAGATACATACATATTGTACATCGTCTACAATCTTCGGGCGTCCGAATCCGTTTTTGTCAAGAAAATAAGAACAGTTCTCTCTTCACATTTTATGACATTGGCCATGTTAATACTATTAGATTACGAGTATGAGTATAAATGTGTAAAATACATATATTATTAAAATTTTATTTGTAGTTCCGAATTTCATCACACGCAATAGAGTTTAGAAGATTAAGAGTTTAAATAACAGTATTTTTTTCGTCCTGAATTTAAAAAAGGCTGGAAGGTATATTTATTTAATAACTGTATAGATATAGGTTCTTAAATTTTTTCCACAAAATGTAAAAGCCATCTAAAAACATGAGATTGTGATCAGATTTTCATATTATCCCATCTACGCTCTGTTTCTTACGAGCTTCCAACAGCTTAGTTATCTACACAACTTTCATAAAATGCGGACTATCAGCTGCTTTTCTCGCATATTGGTTTTTAATAACGACGATTTATTTATTTTTTTAAGACAAAAATATTCTAATATTAAAACAAACGGTATGGCATAAAATGTTATAGCGTGAAAATGTACGAGGATAAAATACATGGAAAAGTTTTAATTTTTGAATCCTTTTTATGTTGCAGAGGATAAGCAAATGAAATGCAAGTAACAATAAAATATTTTTTACACTTTGAAAAACCACACCCTATTAATTATTATACATGGGTTCGCACCCTTTTTTGGTTTATATTCCTATCTTTCAATATAATCTATCTTAAACTTAAGCATACCTTTTCTAAACGGCTTCTGGATTTTTAGGATGTACTCAAGATAGCATAAATATAATTAGTGGTTAAATCAACTAAATTGAATCTAAGTCTATCATAGTTGTAAACAGGTTTTGTTTAATGAGCCAGTGTTTTATGTAAACCCGAAGACGAAGCCTAAATAATATTTATAGTGATACTTAAATTACCGATTGAAAACAACAGACTGTTATTAAAAACGTTCACCAAAGATATGTACATGAAATTCATTTATCATCGGCCCCAATTCAAAGCAATATACATACAATATTTGTAATTCAATACAAAAATGCCGAACGTATAATTTTGATAAGCAGACCATGACTGACGAAGATATATACCGTCTGTATAATTCTATTAACGGTACTGTGACCGTCGACGGTGATAGACTCAAATTTAAATTGCATATATAGATAATATTAAGCCTACAAGAAACAAAAATCTGAAAAATCAAGACAGACATTATAATCATATTATTTAAAGATTAAATAATTTATTGAAAAGATTAAACTGATAATAGGAAATGAAATACTTATCTCAATTATCTCAGGTGTGAAATTGGTCTTTCTATTTAGAATTGCCGAAACAATATGCCGTCCAAAGAAGGAACTTTTGTATAACTTTTGTGTACTAAGTCACTAAGTAAGTAACTTTTTGATTGAATTAGGAAATAAAAGAATTATTGCAAATTACAATATTTGATAGTTAATGTAGTCGTTAGTTTGTTTTGATAATTTCCATTGTCGGGGGAAGCACGTAACACCTGAGTGTGTCGAGTCACCGCTGTTAATAGCTGCCAAATGCTGAAAGAGGATAGCTCGTTGCATTTTTTGTTGAACCCATCGGTCAACGGAACTTTCGGCTACATACCTACATAATGTAAGCCCGATCTATCCCGTTATGTATTGTAAATGGCATTGTTTAGCATTTTATTAATAAGTAGGTAACACGAACAGCCGCGGTCGTTGGGTCACATCTTGTAACGTTGATCGATTTATTAGCTGCAAGGAATAGATGCCGAATTATTAGCTGTTCCAACGTGTATTTAGATATACTATCGCATGACAGTCGAACAACAACCATTTGAATGCTAGACTGTAATGATATTTCATTCATTGACTTTTTTGCTTTCATTTCTGATTACGTGATAAATAGCAAGTGTTAGACGATATTTTTTATCAACTGTAAGTCTAGCTTTTTCTTTTTTGTTGACTTACGAAGTCTTGCTCTAATCGCTATGTTTGCTTATAGCTCTTTCTGTTTTTCTTTTTATTTACAGTTAATGAAAGCCTTGGATTGTTTAACATTTGATTACCATATTGGTGCATACAGTATAATCCTAACAATTAATTGTATATCGGACGCTTCTACAAGCCGTCAGAAAACCTTTTACCATTTCATTCAGAAAATCTCTCGTGCAACAAGTAAATTACAAACAGACAAGTCACGTTTACTACGGTTGAATTTTTGCGACCGGATTGGTTTAACCACAGCTCTCGGTCGACAGCTACGTATCTATTAGCTGCCCACGTACGTGATGACGTATCATTAACTTGACGTAGTGGCTCTGTAATACCGGTAGGTGTCGAGCATAGTGACTTGAGTAAGGATTTGTACACAGTGACAATTGTTTTGATTATTTTGGAATGCACATTGAAATTTGTTTCGATACAGGAGTGTTTTTAAAGGAAGGGCGGTTTTAATAGACCATTGTACGATTATAAGGTTTTTTGTTCTTGATTATTATTTCAGTATTATTTAAATATGCTTGCACTAAAGTCTAGTGGCTAGGCTATGTGATGGGCTAAGGTCTAAACTCATCTCAGTCCTAGAGGACGCTCGAGCCCTGTGAAAGGGCTAACATGAGCCGAATATGTAGTTTGTTATTATTATTTCAAATGAAACTAATATACGTAATTGCGAAATGGAAAAATGTCACATCTTATTGCAGAAAATGTATTTATAGTTTCAACATAGTTCAAATATAGGTATTTTTTTAAATATGGCGGGTAGAGTCAGAATTTTTTCATGAAATAGACACGTACTATAAAACACAGACAATTTAATTTGTGTATTTTTTCTATTCGCAAGAAATACGATATTCCGAGGATTTTATCTGCAGGTATAAACCTGTTGAAGTTGTAATCAAACATTGCTCCTCAAAGACTCTACCACTCAAAAAATATATAATGGTTTGTTATTAAAATAAATAAATAAAAATAATGATTTCATTGTAGAATTGCCTTAAAGACAGTACGATATTGCCGACCTTACCGCATCCAATATAGAAATAGTAACTACGAAGGTTATTACGATAGTGGGACTTATACGCACGCACGCTACTTCCGAATGTTGGACGCCTCAGTACAGAGTAAAACTATACTCAATATAGCACAACATTTATTTACCTAGGATATTGAATATTATACGAAAGCTTAGAAACTATTGGAAGGATTAAATTGCTTAACCCCGTCGATGAAGCGAAGGATTAAATTACAGGGAATTTCCGCATATATTCGGCAAGCCATTAAAATTGTCTCTTGACACATAGGTTAAACCGAGGTCGTGGTATACGTGCGTCATAGAATATTTGAAGTATCAGTTCCTTTTAATTATGTGCATGTGTCAGCATTAAGAAATGAACGGCGCATGTTCTTTCCCTTGCCCTATGAAAACTTTCTGACCATTTATGTATAATTTTCCTATGGCAACCTAACTCATGACTATCCTAAGAAGGCGACTTAAAGAACTTATAGGTTGTATCGCTAGGCTGCGGAAATCATTCAGGAACCTGATCTTCCTTTGTAGTGGACATTCTATGAAAACAAATGAGATCTACAGAGTATATCCAGACTGCGACCGAAAAACGTAGCCAGGTGGAATATGGTGGCAGCATTTAGATGGCAAAAAACTGTCGAATTTTTTGCGAAATTTGTAGTTGCATTGTATGTGTAGTCACTAAAACTACCACTTGGCTTCGTTTTCGGTTGCAGTCTGGATATACCCGTCATATTAATCAGTGGATTTCCTGTACCCGAAGAAGAAAGTACAAAGTACATTTAACTAACAATAAGGCTGTATCCACACGACCTTCAAGCAAATGGGTTATGTGATGAAGCAACGCGCGTCAAATCGGCGGCATTCCGGATTGTGCGCGCACCGTTACGGCACCCGGACACGGGTTGCGCAAACGCACTCGCCGCTTATGTAATGGCTGTTGCATCGCCTTAGACCATGCCAGATATTTGGGGACGAAATTTACCGAATTTTTAATATCCGCGAAGCATCCGGTGAAGGTAATCGAGTTAGATAACGAGCTAACAGAATCGGAACTTTAAAATAAAAATTGTATCTGCGATTATTTTAAATGACAGTTCTAAGATTTTTTTTTGACGCTCCATTGCACACATTTACAAAGTTAACCTTTATTTTCTTGGGTTTTTTACAAAACATGTTCTTAATAAAGAAATTGGATACAATTATATGTATTTTATTGAAATAGACATGATGAGAAATATACATATGGCTTTTAGTTTAAAGTATTAGATTGGATGTGATAAAACGATCGAGAAATTAGAGCATATTATATAGACCCCTACCGCGTTGTATTGCAAAACCTGGCGACAATAGCGAAGGTTTAGTCCATAAATCTCTGTGTGTAGCAATGCCCACGTTAAAATAAACTAAGAAATACTAGTAAAAGGAAGAAAATAAATAATACTTTCTAAGAAATGAGGCGTGTGATGTGATCGCGTGCGGTGATAGTGCGCACGCGCAATGGCGCCGTCGCGAGCGGCCTTGACAATGTCGCCCGGCCGCAAACCGCTTCACACGGTGTTGCTAGCTCTAACGAGCCTAATTTCGAGGGAAAAAAATATTGGTATGGAATAATTATGAGAAGAACACGTCGCTCTTGTAATACTAGTAGCGAGGCTCTTCGTCTACCCACGGATTGGTAAATCACTATTTGGATGTCAGAAATTGGTAGCAGTAAGTAGTTCATAAGTTTTTATTGTAGTTTTTATTCTTATAAAGCAATTAATTTCAGGCTTTTAATTATCTCATTGTGATTTGCAATCCATATTCAAAATCACTGCATATTTCTCGATTTTTCTCCTGCAGTCCTTCCAGGCATTTTCTCGTTTAAATTGCTGCTTCACCCAACATAAGGACTTCCTACAATACGATTGTCGAGCCGTTTTACGTTTGCTTCAATATCCACTCTAGAACACTAATTGGGTCATGAATTTTTGTGATGAGTTGATTTTGATAATTAGTTTAGAAAGCCACGAATATCTAAAAGGTGTGGGAAAACTAGGACATCTGGCAACGCCAGCTCTGTATCTCATGTGGACCTTTCATTTCTTGTAACACTTCAAAATGTTCTATAATGACCCTTTTAATGAACATTCCGATGCATTGGCGTTAAAGTGAGTACGGTTGTGAAATTCTACATCGCTTTACATTCGGAATTTTTATTTGCCTAGAATGCTTTGATAGAATGTTATATAAACGGCATTTTTGTATTCGTTTGAACAAGTTGTTTTACTTATCTTATTACGTTCTAATTTCACGTTGTGAATACAGATTTCTGTTTGCCTTTTAAGCAAATCTATTTGCTCTAATTTATGTTTGAAGCTGGTACTAATTTTGACGGCTTTGTCGTGCTAACGTAATTACTAATTACAATATTTAATATTTGAGGTGGCTTATGTAAAGCACTGGGCATATTGTTGACAATTATAATTAGGTATTTGTTTTGTTCCAAATTCAACTGTAAATGTTGCCAGACTGCTATTACCTGTCTACCGAAATTGTTGATTGTGGATAGCAGCCTGTAGATTTATCAATGTTGTTTTACAAGATCTTGTGTGTTTTCGACATACAGGCGTTGTTGTCATGTCCGGCTTATCTGTGGAACAGATTCAAGCGCGAATTGTCCGCACCTTGGCTACATGGCTTGCCTGGTTTTCTGTCAGCACTACACACTAAGCATGCTTTAAACTTCGGGATTTAAAATCTTTTCAAGGAGTTAAAGTGCTTTACGGCCATTTGGGTAAATTTGCTATTATCATAAGAAAATATTGTCTAAGGTGATCAATGTAAAACAACTAAAGTAGCATGAAGAATTGTGATTTTGTACGGATTCAAATATCTAGCAACACCAGTGTTATCAAATGGTAATGTCAAGTACACATTTATGACATTTTCTTGAACCAATCCTTTCGTATTCAGGCTTAAGAATTAAAAATGAAATTAGGTTATAGCCTAAGTGAACCTGAAATTTTGTCGCTTCACATTAAGCTGTGTCAAATCTGTAAACTTTGGTACTTAAAATGCTTCTCAGAAGCTTCATAAAGATCCGTGGAAATCATCTTGTAAAACTTAACCTACTTCTTAAAGACGAAGCATTTATCCGTAATGTTGTGTCATAAGAAAGTAATGCGTCAATAATCAAGGATTCTGTTATATCACTATAAGATTCCGAAATGGCATGTCAAGGTGATGCGGCGATTGACGCTGAATATCGTAAACATTTTACAAGTAAATTGGCTATTGTTAAAGTGGCATTTAGCTTTAGGAATTCATTTGATTTGTTTGTAAGGTATTTATATTGGTATTCACTGTTTTTGGCAGGCGATTGTCCTTCGGTCAATGTACGGATAATATATGATATTAGGTGTGTAAAATAGTTGTTGGATAATATATGTACATTTTCATTCCTTTTTCTATTGAGCTTTTAGCCGCAAATTCACTCATGCGGTGCAAATATCCTGTGCTCTATGGAATTTAATACATAAGTACCATTTAGTTTGCTGGAATACAAAAACTACATTAGTTTTTGGCCCATAATAATCGATTGCAAATCGATGTGCCTTCATTGCTCTGTTTACGATTAAAAGAAGAAAAAACTAAAAAACAAATTCTTAATGTTTTATTGTCTACGAATTTTTAGTACTGGCTACATATGAGGACATTTATTCATAAATCAAAGATATTGAAGTCTGAATGGCCCAGCTATTATAACAATTCTTTATCATATCACTCACTATATCATAACATTAAACTTAGTAGCTTAGAGTTTAAGGCAATGAAACAGATTGATGGCAAACTCTTGAACAATATTCGAGATATGTGGACAGATTACTTAAAACATACATAGGTACATACTAGGTGAAGTAAATTTTGAGGCTATTATTTAGTAAACGCACATTTAAGAGTCATCGTGACCTATGCCGTTTCGATCACGCTTTGTTCAAAACCTTAAAATATGCAAATATCTGTGAAATGCTTGGAACCGTGAAATACTCAAATACAACAAGTTTTTGTATATCTAGGTATTAGGTTTAATAACACAATAGAATTTACTTAACTAACACGTAAAGAGTATATCCGTGACAGGCTCAGTATGCGTGGTGTCGAAACTCCAGAAATGTCGCCAGAAAGGTGGCTTTGTCACGTTTTCAAAATACCATACAGCTCGGTTGGTGACAAAACTTCGTCTGAATTGGAGTTCGATAGCAATTTTTGGTATTCATATGTTTACACATAACGTGATAGCCTGGTTTTGAATGGTTGTCAACGTTTTATAATGTATATCGTAAAGAGAAATGTAATTGCTAACAAAAGCCGTTGTTACGGTTTAATCGCATAGCTTAGTTTTGTTACTCATTAAAGGAAGACATGTTATTATAATGTTGTCAGTGGATATTCCAAAATCTATAAAGATTTTAGATATTAAAAATATATTAATACATATTCATAAACAGTATATTTAGTAGATAGATACGTGTTTAGTTTTATTATCATGCCACTTATAGATTAAGCTGGTAAGTTTTCTGTTCATTTTGTAGGTTACGTTTTTGAATTATGTTTCCAAGTGCATCCTAATTTTACCCTGTCTGTATTATAATTATGTAATTCGGAATATTATAGTTTATCACTCAAAACACACGTAGCAAATTGTTACAGTGCACTCTTAATAATACTAGAGAGTCTGGCATAATCTTGACAAAGCTTTAAGGGAGTAATGTTACGTTTCAATTTAACGACTCTCAATTCAACGGATTGAGAAAATCTTCAAACAATTTTATATTACTTTTTAATTATTAAGCTAAACATTAAGCCCGTAATACGAGCACAGTATTATGTGTAATAGAAGTTGAAAATGTACGTCAATTTTGAACAACTCAATAAATTAAAATTTTTATTAGTGCATGGTGGCCTGATGGTATCGGACCAGATGCGACTGTCAACATGTTCGCGGTGGTCACGGGTTCGATTCCCAGGGCCCACCACTGAATTTTCGGAGTTATGTGTGTATTAATAGTCAATCACCACGCACTATAACGGTGAAGGAAAATATCGTGAGGAAACCTGCATACTGTAGCGATTTCTACGGTATGAAAAGTCCGCCAACCCGCACCAGGCCAGCGTGGTGGACTATATGGCCTAAGCCCTGTCAATCGTACTTTTGATAGTAGAGGAGGCCCGTGCCCTACACTTGGACGTATATGGGCTGATACAGATACAGAATAAAATCAATTAGAATCTGAACAAAAACTCTATGAAATAATATTTTCGATCCGTATAACGCAATTATGTGAGGATAATTTGTTAATTAGTTAGATATCGGTACTTTTTGCCAGTAAACCTGTTAGCGCATCGAACATTGTAAGCCACGTCACTGAAGTCCAGTGGCACGCACCACTCGCGTGCTACTAAGCTCCAGCTAGAGAGAAATCAAAATGTTAATTAACAACATGTTTGACAGCATTTGAAATAGACATTAACAGTACCACTTGCAATGAGATAAACGACATGTTTTGAACCAATCGCCAGGTGCAATAAACACTGGAAGTGCGAGTACACATCGGCAAGTACGGCAGATCAAATAAACCAAAGAAACAGTATACATTAAATGAAATAAGAGATGTATGTAAAAACCGCGTCTGGATGGGGCACAATAAATTTAACTTTGTATTTGTATACTTTAATTCGTTACGCCTGATTGTTTTATTGGAGCTCGGCCAAACCGCTTCATATCACTACTACGCTATAATGTTTTCCATACACTCGCTCGGGACTTTGAAGACCAGCTTTGAACCTTAGCGTAACAAGATCTTTGTAATAATAACAAATACTAATAAGTAAGATTTAGCATGTTCATATCTATTACAAAAAATAAAGCTTTTTTTCATAATGGTTAAGGTTCCCTTCTGGTATCTCGTTGAAAGCCCAACGGGTATTGCCGGTTTCCCCAGCCCTACCCTCGCAGACTTGGTATTTTTGTCGTCGAGCTATAACGCTAACAAACCCTACGCATATTGACTTAAGTTCCTCGGTGGCCGTAACATGCAGGATGGTACTAATTATTCCACGGCGATAGGCGCCCTGATTTTCTTCCACATGACAAATCGGCGCAGTACTATTACTCTCCCTCTAACTACCTACCGACGTGCTCACTTGCTATTTTACCTGAATGCCCGTTTAATATGTTATACCGTGGCGGGTTTCTTACGCTCCCTAACGATAGGCCAGTTAAAAACGATTCGATAATTTTTGATTTGCATTATGCGGGATAAAGACATAAAGAAGCGGACCGGGCTCTGGGGCGTACCTTGGGAGAGGCCTATATACAGTAGTGGACTGCAACGGACTGACGATGATGATGATGATTATGCGGGAAGAGTATTATTTGTTTCCAACTCCTTCTATTTGTTGAGATTTAAATCTCATTTTAACACTCATTAAATATAATGAATTCGTTAACACTATAATGAAAATTGGGTCAGTCCTGTGAATAATATAATGTAATCATGTTCGTAATTTATTATTATTTAAAGTATTTGAGTGTATTATTTCGCATGCGAGGGTGCCGACGCACCTCAACACCTGGTAATTGGATAATAATTAAATGTAGGACAATCAGAAACCATAGATTCATCAATTTATAACATTGCAACGTTTAACATAATATCTTAAATATTTTATTAAAGAATTCCGTAAGAGGCTCGGGTGAATAATATAAAAATTGCGCTACTCTTTCATTCTTTGTTGCAACTTTTAACTTTGTACGTTGTAAGTACGTTTTCGGGGAATTGAGTTTTAAGCGCTGATTTCCCGGAGATCTGACCTTTCTTGTTCTTTTATCTTTGACGTCATTATGGATAATAGGGATTATAGAGTAAAAAGCTTCAAGGAAGCCGCAATTTTATAAGCTCTCAGATGCAGTAAAACTTCCGCAGAAAGCTGGCTTAAACATTTTCTAGGTAGATGTAGAATATTATACTAGTTTAGGAATATACTCTATATTGGTTGCACAACACGTACTTAATTTATTTAAAACAGGCTTTAATATAGAGTACACTGTAGAAGTCACCACGGTGGGATTTCGCTAAAATTGAATTGATTTTAGAAAGGTCCGATCCTTCTAGGCCTCACTAGGTAAATTACGAATGAGGGATACGTAAGAGAACACATGAAGGGTATATACGAGTATACGAAGAACAACACAAATAACATTAAAATAAAACATTTCTGGTCAAACAGTAATAAAGTAGCTTGCAATATGAGGCAAATATTACTATTAAAAAAAAAGAGTGGGAGTGTAGTGGGGACATCATACTGTCTCTCTCACACGCGCACACTGTAATGCATATTGAGACTAGTGACGTCACTAATTTTGTTTTGCATCCCTTTTCTTTTACTCCCACTACAAGATTTAAAATGTTTCTAACTTGTTTGATTCCGAATAGATTTACAAAATTCTTTGTTTGCTAGATTTTGAGTATGGATAATTTATGATATATTATACAATCAAAAAAATGGAGTCCAATAAGGGTATTGGTGGCAAGTAGGACTAAATGTTCGCGAGTAGAAGCCACGTACTGACCAGTACATCTTCGAACGTCCGCCCACAAAGTTAACAAAGGACTTAATTAAAACCGCAATATAACAGCTTCCATAGGTCGCTGAAAAAATCATTGGTAGAGGCGTGGGTTCAGCAGTGAAATTCCAGTTGCTGACGATGAAGAATCTGAAACTAACCGAGTGAGCCGAAAAAATAATGAAGACGGAAATTACTCCTGCAACTTAGTTAAATTCTTTAGCTAAAGAAAATCGAAGTTTTGTTTTTTTTTTATCTTTCTCTTTTGTTATTTTCGTTGAATCAATTAATTTTCTATCAGCCGCTGTAGCCTCCGCTTTGCTAATAAAAGGGCTCATCAAAGGGATAAATATAGTTAAATCAAACCGAGTACACGTGTTCTCGTAGGGATCGTAGCCAATAGTTGACGCATAAGCCGCAGACATGCTGTCCAGTACAAATCGACGATTGCCGACCTTCGTCCCGTATGCATCATTTCATCGACCCAAATGGGTTCCTGGAATCAACATCACTTCACAACCGCTACGCAATGTAAATAAGGCGCAAATTCGTGTGGCGCCGCGTTCTGTAAATCAATCCGCTGTGCTCTACAGTAATGTATTGTTGTTTGGGAAATTCACTGATTGGAGTTTATCAAGTTTTTGCGCGTTTTAGTTTAGTGTTATTATACGTGACGTGTTAGCTTTAGATTATCTGTTTCTGACTTGGTTTTACATTTACTGCCGCTTGTTGTAAATTTGCAATAAATCAAATTAATGTTTTTGAGAGAGTTTGATTTAAGTCATTTCCTCATCGGGAATAAATGTTAAAGTTCTCGTGGTATCACAAATTATTTTTGCCACCGTATAATAAGGGTATATTATTGCTCATGTTACCATGTTCTTGCGCTAATCGCTTAGAGTATGGATTTCTTCATCTACTATTTCAAGATAATTTTCCATTTTTAATTACGCTTTAGATAGGGGTGTGATCATATTTCAACGCTATATTTTTACTAGACATTGTTTCTATAGAAGGGGTAAAACAAAAGATGAGTATGGCGGAGGTGGCGCGGATCCATAACATATGTAGTTCATTGCTAATTCCATCTGAAACTGTTGCACATATAATAAAAAGTTTATACGATGGATTGTATGCTGAGAGTAAAAACTAATTGCTGCAGAACACAGCGATTCCTACTATTAAACGCGCAAAAAGAGCATAGATTTTAATTTACGTTGAAATTAAAACATATCCCACGGGAGTGACATTGTGTTCCGAGACAAAGAGTAACATAAAGCAACAGCAGATGAAAGGAAAAACAAATATTATAGTGAGTACATGTTCCTGTTACGTGTTTTCCTTTGTTAAGTCAGTGCAATGGGCGAAATGGCATTTTACACTTGCTTTAAGCTTGTTGCAAATAATCTGAAAAAATCTAATGGAATTCATACAGGTTGGCAAAAAGAGTATAGCAACCCAAAAACACTACAACGCAAAATGTTTAAATACTTTTTTTATTTATTGTTGTTAATGAGCCTTTTATTCATTTTAATTTACAATTACGTAACAAACGTACCTGAATTTACAGAAATCCGAAAAAAAAAATCTTAGCGCACACAGCAGTGACTTTTTTAATTGTGTAGCCACACACACTTTTTTCCTTAGTTCCAATTTTCACCGCATCGTACTCTTTTTTGGCAAGTTATACGTATATAATATGGTAGAGCCGCAATGTTACTGTAATAATGAGCTGGCTCGAATCTTTCTCTCTTTCCTTAGGTTGACAAAGTTTGCCGGAGCCCCAATATGCATTTCTTTAAAACATACTTTTTGATTCCCTTTAGTCTTTCTTTTTTAGAAGCCTGCCCGACACTTATGGTCCGAATGTTGTAGCTTATTATGGGGGCTTTTATCGCTTACATTCAAGTGAGCAGTTTGCTCGTTCCCCAGAGCCATGCAACAATAAAAATATTTTTCTTTTCATATTAACGTGTTCATTACATGCATGTTATTCTATTGCTGTTAGAAAAAAATCGCCAAAAAATTAAGTAATAAAAATACACATATGTATCCTACCTATCCAATATAATATTTTTTGTACACCAATATAGACTAGTGCGATACATAAGAATGATGAGCATTCCGTGCTCGCACTAAAATAAATCGTGAGAACATTCATAAATAATTGTAAAACAAATATTTACGCCAAACATTGCGTTGCCAATTACACATGATACAATGTTTGTAAACAGAGCTTTTGTTTATGTAGTTATATTTTGATTCTGTAGTTCTGTTTGTCTAAATATTTCATATTTTATTTAGAAAAACGCTTTATGACTTTGGCGCCGTGTAGTCCGGGGTTCGATCTCTAAATACGGTAATTACTTTTTATAAATGTTATTGTGTTGTACAGCATGTATGAAAGGAACCGATGTAATTATAAAAATCTTTGCTACTGATTATGATAAACAAACATTAGGTAGAAAATTTATTAAGCAAGTTGTGGATGTTTAATTAAATATTTTGCTTATTTTGTATAACTTTTTCACGTTTCGATGACGTTACAGCTTTATGAATATCTAGATTGGTAAATGTTTTAAAGATAGAAACAGCTATAGATAATACGCTATATAGGTAAAACCTCATTGCTGTACTAGCACAAGTATGCAGGTTGTGAATGGTCAGACCCTAGGTTCGAATCCTAAAATGGAAAATTCTCTTTGTGTAGGTATGATTTTCTTTTTTGGAAAATTTAATAGAAATTGTCAAGGACTATATTTTCTACCCAGCATGGTGTTGGAATCGCTTGAAATCTTATCTGCCTAAATCCATTTGATAAGTTTTAGTTAAAATCTGGGCGAACTGTGAAATACATTAATTTCAGCTCTACCTAACTTTATCGCGGTGTAGGCGTGAGCTGTATGTAAACCAACAAAATAACGAAAACCTTAATTTAAATATAAACACTTTTTTATTTAACTATGCGGTTACGATCGTTAACAATATTTATGCTTCCTGCTATTGAATTCAAAGCTTATTACCCTTTGAGAAGATTATCGGAAGAGGAAATATCGGTTCTGTTCGTGACGTTGTCTACGTATTGCCTGATTTTAAACACATCAAGTCTGCTCATGCATGCGCTAAATTATGATTGTCATTTCGAAATATTTTAATGAGCCATTTCCTTATACTGATACGTTTTGTTTGAACAGTCATTCGATAATTTTGTGATTTTGGTAGGGATGTGCTTATTGTTAATTTTTATTACGTTAATTATATTTGTAGAAGTGCATAAGAAAATTAATTCCGCCGCTTACACAACGGGATTAGTAGCTATTTTAGTAAAAGTATACATAATACCTAAAATCAGTTGACTTCTGAGTGTTCTTACGTATGTTTCAATAGTTAAAATTTATCTTTGGACGTATGGTATGTCGCATCTAATATGTTAAAACAAGATCCTCCACGAAAGACCCGACAAAAATATTTTCTTGATTAGAAGACATGCCATTTAAGTGCTCGTGGACTTAGATCGAACCCAAATCGCACTAACTAACGCATGAGGTCGAAGCCTTTCTTCCATCTAAAAGCAGCGTATGAATAAGATAGAAACAAGCTTTATATGATTACGAATCGTTTATTGTTCTTACTACGTGTTTTGTTTACATCCTTACTGACAGTATTCGCGTAACCGCAAGTTAGTGGTAGTAACCACCTACATAAAACATTGTTGTTTTTTCACCAACAACTCGGCGTTGTTGCGCGTGCGTCACGCCTTAATCCAATTGACCGATCAAAAACTTCCACGCATCGTGGCAGTTCGATTAGATTTTGTTTTACATACTTGTATAACTTTGGCAGGATGCCTGGCGAATCACAATGCAGGAACAACAGGGAATGTGCCTGCAACAATTAGTGTATCAATTACTGTTGTGTTAAGTAGGAAATTGATGGGAGAGTTGGCGTGAAAATATTCGGCTACGTCATAATGTGTTGTGAATCACGAAATGGATTTATTGCTTGGAAGTATCTTAAAATGTTTGTTAATGATAATATTTATACAATTTACGTTTTTGTAGGCAATACGTTGAAGATTTTAGTATTAGGGATAGTTTGTATATTTGAATTGTTGTTGTTGGAAAAAATATATTTGAAAAGTTTATCATACGTTTTTCATCAAAAGTTTTTTACCTCATGCGTATACTCGTAATAAGTAATATTTTTTCATCAACTTTTAACAAACTAGTTAATTTAACTTTGATATTTATGTAACATTATTTCCAGGAATATTTTCAGGTTTTCGATTCAGTCGGCTAACATACTCATGTCGGATATTATCAAATGAAACAAGGGTTAATGCTGTGCTCAAAGGAGAAAATACAACACCTCTAATTGTGGTCAGTTACGTAGCCTTAGACTTTATACTGATTTTGTGATGAAAAAAAAAAATATCTATAGCACAAAAATAATGAAAAACAATTGCTAAAATTATATTATGATTTTCTCTGCAAATCATGTGTAAATGCGACTGATGATTTCTTGCGCATAATGGAGTGTATTGAGATGCCTATGATCTGTGGTATTACAGGTCAATAATGCAGGATGATGATGATGATGATATTTTACAATACAACATTCGTAAATTCAAATGTCTTACAGTTCATTTGCAAGGATTGCATTGCCGGCGTATTTGTAGTCGGTTATAACAAAAAGGTCTCTGTTGAATTATACAAGATACAAATCGATGTTGGCACGGATGGGGCATTTATACCACGATTTGAATTCCGCGCCCGATTTGTGACCTCGTCAAACAACTATGCACTCACAGCATATTTCTAAGCAATTGTAAACTTAAATGGGAACGATTTGCTGTTATTATACGGATGTCTTCATTTTGTGAATTGATTTAATGCATATTACACTAGCACATTGAAAGTTGTATATTATAATGAAACAAGTTTTGCAAAATATTATTTTAAGAAATCTCCTCCTAATTTTAATTAAATTACAATTACATGTTGCTTAGTTTAGGTAATCAATCAAACGTTGGTTACAGACTCAAATTGATATTTGGCAAAAAGTTGGCTATTAATGATCCTCTTTTCAACCTCTTGTAATAACTAAGATTAGATGATTCTACGTGAAGTAACACATGTAAAATCGTTAATATTAAATCGTGACAATTTCGGATGCCCCGCGGTTTTCCTACAATTGTTTATATGTTTCAAATGTTATGCGAATTGTTGGAGACCTGCCTGCCTAAGAGTTCAAACTCTTAGGCTTGAATGATAATGTTTAATATCGTTTGATATGGTTTATATCGTCATTGTAGCGAGGATTGGCATGTAGCAGGGCGGAGCTCTCAGGCCATCAATACCGTGTTCGCAAATACTTTAATATTCAATTTATAAGCGATAGCGGTTAATTACAAAGGATATTTTTCTTTATTTATAATTTGAGTTTTAGTAATTATTTGGTATTATTATATTTAATATATCTTGGGATGACGAGCCCAACGCAATGTTTTGCCGTGCATAATGATAATATTTTGAGTGGTGTTGCTATGAGCTGGCTTGATACTATTAAAGGGGTTCAGTCGAAGGAATTACTTCACTAAAAGTTTTCATGCACTTTTTATAATTTATTATTCCGATACAGTTCAATACAGTCTTATCCTCTATACAAATTGTTCCTTGTGTTGCTCAGTAACGCACCGCATGTTTTATGTTCTCTCCCGATCTAATACTCGCTCAATCAGGAAGTATATCTTAAATAATTCATGTTCCAACAACCATTATACATTTTCAAAATCCAATGCCAAATTACTAATATCACATATTATTTTTAAAGTTTTGACATCTAAACTTAACACTATTAGGCAAGTGGCTCATCCCGTTATATTCGTAATAAAATAAAAATGCTTAAATAAATAAATAGACTTATAAACAAAAGCTAACGGAGAGAGACAAAAGTAAAAATTGTCGAGGGAAAAGGGTGTTTCACCCAACTGACGGAAAACACTTCGCGAAAATTCGTTTCCACGCTTTGGTGCTCCTGTAAGGGAGACCCTGACAGGTTGTTATTCATACGGCTGAGATATTCATGGAGCGAGAAATTCAAACTGCAGAATACCCTCAAAAACCAAGGCTTGTTTGGGTAATTTCCCAAAAGGGCTGACCTCTTGCTGGCAGTAGGTCAGTAATTATGTTGAAATTTAAGAAATATTTAAAATATATTTAATTATTTACAAGTACCGGTGATTTTTTGATAAAAGAAAAGGTGTTGCAAAAGATTACAAATTAAAAGAGTATCCAAAGTAATGTTTTCACCCATTTTACTTAATTACAATTTTATATGATAATATTTATAATAAATAGATATACCATACAACAAAGGAAGTCCGTTTCGGGTTTAATTCCGTCGTATCAAAAAGGCGGGCCGTTAGTGAGTCAATGATCTTAGATCACCTATAGGTTTTGTTGGCATTTTCGTTCAAAGAGCATACCATTGTGAGATTCTTGATTTCGTTAATTTCTCATGTTATTTTATACGAGGTTAGCTTGGAGTTAAATTACTCAGTAATAGTGTTTTATACAAGCACTTATTCCACAGCAAGTCCACTGAAACATTGTATATCACCAAGGATTTCTAAAGCGGCCTGTTAATACCAGCCTACATGCAGCGACTGCACGCTTCATTAAATTATTTGTCCACCTAATAACATTAGTGTAATTTATAATTTTATATTTCATCTCAACAATATGTTTATTGAAATCAGGCGTTGGCTTTATCAACAACCAGCCGCGCCATTTAGCTGTGAAATAACTTGCCGGCTCATGTGTTCTCGTCTTCCCATAATATTGGGTACTTTAAGCGGACCGTAAACCGCATTAAACAGGCCGGTATAATTATAATGAGTGTTCACATATGCTCACCTCTCTTGGCTAATCAACGATTTAATTAAAATCTTTCATGGAATGGGCGTACAAACACAAAATGCTCTATTTTTATGATGGAAAGTACTAACAATGAACTTTAAAATCTTATAGATGCTACTTGAAAGAATCTGAATAATGTACAATCAATAATTCAAACGCGAAAACGTAACTGCAAATTGTTTTATTTTTCGACAGTAATTCGTAAAACCACGCTCGTCGTCGACCCATTGGGTAAGAAAAAGGTCTCTTCTTGCACATAGTTGCATGAAAAGAAGTAATCAAAATGTGAAGTTGAAATCAATATTGATCCTCTCATGGTTTGCACCACAATAACCTAAGCACCGACAATACGGGCAAGGTGAGGCAACCCGCCGAAAGGGCAACCTATTCGGATATAAAACGTGAACATCCCTGCATTCTGTACTCGGTCTTCGGCTCGGCTCGCAATCGACACGCTCCATCTGCAGACCTACGATTCTAGAATATGTCGAAACTGGTAAGGAATTGCTTCATAAAAACAATACAAACGCTTTGTTAAAGCATATGAGAAAACGTTTATGCAATTTTCTCATAGTGCGAATTGTTTGTCGGTTTAGTACTTAATTGTTACATTTTCTTGGATATGTTTCCCTTCGAGTTAGCGATCTGGATTATTTGTCGGCAGTTTTATATTAAGACTGCCTCGGTGGCGTATTTTTACTACGGTAAGACTGCAAACCTGAGGTTTCGGGTTCGAATCCCGGGCAGAGTAATATTGGATTTTTCTATTTATTATTAGTCTGGAGTCATTAATTTGTTCCCGATATGGCGATAGGCCCGCCCCCTATTACATCATGGGACGGAACATACAAGGCGAAATATATGTTCCGTCCGTATGTAGTGTCCTGGTGGCGCCTTTGCCTACTCCTACAGGGAAAAAAGGCGGGAATTTATGAATTTATGTTATGTTTTATATTAAGATTATAATTTTCAGAATCTGTTAAACAGAAAACTAAAATATCGATTCAATTCATCAACATTTTTAAATTAAGCACGAATACCTCATCGTTCTTTCTTTGATCAAATAACATAATATCTCATGACAAAGATGTTCAGAAGCGTATTTCTTTATTATTAATCAACGGTTGTAGTAGCTGGTATATGATTCCAAGTAATTTATCTGAAACGGTTGATCCACCTTATAATTCGAATAACAGGCAAAGTGCTCTTGAATTTGTTTCATTATCTGGATATCTTAAAAAAATCCATAAGTACCATAAGCTACAATTCATAACCAGGTACCAAACAAAGACAAAATCTAATATTGCTCAAAAATCTCATCAGGCGCCTACTACAAACTGTTTTCTTTATCACCAACTTTCTTTACTTTCAGACATTATCAATGGCGGTTGCCTTCCTGGTGGCAGTAAGTGGGGAGCGCCTGGACCACCTGGTGCCCCAGGGCTACGCTCCCGCCAGCGCGAGTGCCTACAAAGGTCCCGCCGGCCCTAACTCGCAGCCTTTCAACTTTGAAAATGTCAACAACGGCGATGGAACGTATCGATTTAGGTGTGTGTGTTTATGTTACTGCATGTGACCTGACCGATTAGTCAGTAGACACGATTTAACGCAATTTGTGAAGAGATGGAGCTTCGAGTTATTTTCATTGCTGTGTTTCTGTTTTAGTAATGTACAATGGTTTTACTTCTTCGTTTATGTCCTGTTAGTATATTTTTCTTAAAACTCATGAGGAAAGTTAGCTCGTAGTAATTCACATAAGTGTAGTTCTATTAACTTAATATATTTCATGTCTCATAAAATATTTTCTGATGCTAAATGAAATCGTAATAACCATTATCATAAGCATTTTTTTATTTTAATCAAACTAACCAATCAATTTACAACAGAAAAAGTAATTAACAAAAGAACATTGAACACCCTTTTATATTACTGTAATTAACCATGACATTTACGATAGTAATACAGATTTCGTTGTTTTTGTCTTGATTACTATTATTCGTAAATATAAGCAAGATTTACATCACGATGTTAATGAGGTCATCGCAAATCAGTCTGTTTCGTACACACTAACTACAGTCTACATTAGACCTATAATTAAGTTTTATGCGAAGTGCAATTGTACAGAAGTTTCAAAACTAACAAAAAATGCAACAACAAAGAATTTTTTTTGTCTGTAGATTAAGACCTCACGTAAGCTAATCAAATTAACAATTAAACTTTTCGACAGTCCAGATTGAATTGTCTTTATTATTTTTAACTATTCGATAGCATCGTAAATGTGTAAAATTGTGATGACTGATGACAGTAGTATTTCGATTGGTTCTCTTAAAACAATGCTCCATTTGGGGACAAGCATGCAAAATTTTAATTGCGAAAAAGTTCTTTAAAAAATCCAATGGCTGAGTTAAGTGGTCGACAAATTTAGTCTAAGCATTAATCGCAAAGATTTAACTAAAATAATTCACCATCTATTTTCCAGCTACGACACCCCTAACGGCATCTCAGCGCACGAGAGCGGTGCTCCCCGCGCGCCAGGACCTGAAGGTCCCGCCGTGACTGCAGAGGGGGGGTTCTCCTACCGCACTCCCGACGGCCAGCAGATCTCCCTCACCTACACCGCCGACGAGAACGGCTTCCATCCCGTCGGCGCGCACCTGCCCACGCCGCCGCCCATCCCCGAAGCCATCCAGCGAGCCATCGAGTACAACAAACAACACCCGTCTTCGTAAGTGATCTGTTTAGACTTGTCCAGAGATTTGAAATATTTACCCCTGTCACTCTTCGCAAACAAGAATTATTCATCTACTTAGTACTTCACAGATATGAAAATTACCCTGATTTATACTTGTTCACCTATCGTCAATTTTAAATACCTTAATGGAGATTCGGGCTTAGTGATAGACATCCAGTGGCTTAATAAATACACCCAACAGTTACATACATAGACGTGACCACACACTGAGATCGAGTCTTGTGTCGTGGGCTTCAGAAACTACGAGAGTCCCGAAACAAACACGTGTGGATCACATAAACATTTGTCTCGGTGCGGGGATCGAACCCGCGGCCTCTCATTTTACAGCCGGCGTCTAACCAACTGCGCCACGGAGACGAAAGATGATGATTATTGTTTAATCCATATTGTAGCTAGGTATTTACATTCATTAACCATTAACCAAGGGCACGTACAAGGTAGGGTAACATTGCCATATGTTACAAAATTGCACCATTTTATTAAACGTTTAGCTAATCGGATTTATTAAACGTTAGGGTCAGGCTGTACTAGAATGGAAACTATGTGAATTTCATACTATAGTGTGTTTATTGTAGACTATGCCCATCTTTACTTTGAAATATTTTCTTACAATTAAGTGGTAGTTTGGTCTTCTTTTATGGGATAAATTAAATAAGCAAACTTATTTGAATCAGATGGAATAAGAAGTACGTCCCTATTTCTTAAATTCCGAATGTTCTTTTTTAGTTAATGTTTATTTTTGCCAGAAATATTTTAAAACTAACCTAACGATAAATCCAGCTTTTCTAATTCGCTTTTTTATTTTCCAGTGACAATGGCAACTTCGGAAACGGAAATGGTAGAGGCAACGGCTACCACTACTAAAATGTACCATTTTGTTTTCGGATTATGGATATGTACGCCGTACCTCATAATATACGCAAGGACTGTGATATCGGTATAATAATGAAAATATGTAGCCAACTATGATGTGAACCTGTAACATATAATTAAAAGTACAGCTACATATAAAAAGTTTATTTATTATTTTAGACCCTTTTCATGATATTACCTAGCTAAATACTTGAAGAGAGATTTTAAGCAAAATTATTGTAGTGGTTTTGCTTATGGTAACATGGCAACGTGGGACATAATTGTAAATAATTAATCAAAGAACTGAATTGCAAAGTAGTCCTACATACATATATTATTTCAGCAGTATTTATTTGATACATTAATGTGGACTTTTCGCATAATTTGTATTTTTTTATAAAAATCAACAAAAGGCTCACCGGACAGGGATCAGAAAGTAATCCTATAATCCATTAATGAACTCTAGCTATGAATTATGGGTCTCACTTAGACCCAAGACCAAGCTAATTACAAGTGTCTGCTTTTCTCGAGGAAAATCGAAAGAATGAAAATGTACAGTTCATCAACAAAAAAAGTACATATTACCTTAAATATTAATGCAGGTAACCCTATTTTTATAACATGGAGGCCGAAAACATAGACCTGTTTTACATTGTAAAAATATTTTTTATTGTTTTATTGTTTCGACCGAATCGTAGAGAATTTTCCGCGCTGTGTAAAGAATACTTAAAGGAGCCACATATACTTTTTTATAAGTACTTACAAATAAAATTATTTCAAAGTTTTGTGCTTGTAGATATGATTATGATGACTAAAATATACGATAGAAGTATTATTATGAATATTGATGTTAACAATAATACGAACGGTTTAGTTCAACAAGAAAATGCACATTCAACACATAATATTAACTATTATGTATTCAACATAGTAATCATTATTATGTGAGAGTTATGATGTTTTGAAGGCTAGTTAATGGAAAATATTATTAAAAATTATGTTGTTAATGTATTATGCTGACGCTACATGGAGCTATGAAATAAAGCGCTGCATTTACAATATTTGTGTATTTGAATATAATTTTGTTATACTTCGATTATTGTAAAAAATGTACATCAATCTATAACCAGAAGTCACGGACCACTTTATTTTTGTATTTATTCATTCACCTTAAATATTTAAGGTGAATGAATAAATACAAAAATAATGTCATGACAGCTTTATGATCGTGATGGTATATAAATCAGGGATAGATGTATTCCAAGATGCTGGTGAAGTGCGGGTTAATAGCCTTCAAAGTATTACTGGTAATCTCAAGTATGCAGGCTTCCTCATGATGATTTTTTCATCATAAAAATAAAACAAAAAAAGAAGATTAAATTTTGTCATAACATTGTTGTGCATTTGTTTTGATAATTTAGTATTAAATTATAAATTTGTCTAATACCATGCTCTTGATAAACGACATTTTAAAAGAGTGAATGTTTTGCGTCGATAATTGTACAACTTTTGAGTAGTAAATATATAATGTGTTCATTATAAACTTTGTTATTAATACTTTCCTTATAAGTCAACACATAAGACGTAAAGTCGTAAAAAAATTAATGTGTTTATAAAAGTTAAGACGTGTAATAAATGGATTATAAACGGGACCGAAATTAGGACATGTAAGCGTCCATTCCCATAAACTTTAAAAAATAGCATCGCGAATATCGCAAGCTAATAGGTGAGGGTAATGTTTTTTTTTAATTGATAACGTTAAATATATCCAAAACAGATTAAATTTCGGCGGCATTACACATAGAATACTTTTCCTAATGTGTTATTGTAATTGGGGCGTAAAGGGTTTAGAGTGAAGACCTTCTAGCGGCAAGCGCAACGACGAAACTCCCCTCATAATTTAGACAGACGGCCTAGCAAGGTTCCCAGAAGTGGCGAAATGTAAACCGCTTTAAACAGGTCACTGAGGAACTCTTTAAGGGAGACATTTGTTCAGTAGTACCCTTCCTGTGAAGTCCGCCAACCCGCAATGGACCAGTGTGGTGGACTATATGGCCTAACCACTCTCAATCGTATTCTCGATTGTAGAGTAGGATCGTGCCCTGCAGAGAGACGTATATAAGCTCATAAAATACACTTCCTGTGACTGAAGATGATAAGTATGGTTGTAGTTAAATTAAATGAGCAACATTTTTTTTATATCTTCGTATAATGAAAATTCTGATATTTCTCTGATATAAATCTCGACCAGAATTTAAGTAAATTGTGTATCGTATATAATTTATGAATAGCACAACCTTCGGCTGGTGTGTTTCGTGTGTAGTCGCTCTCCACAACGTAAGTATCTACGCTTAGAAGTTGACACATAAAACCTTAGGGAGCCTGCTATAAATACACCACTGAAAAATTAATAAAGGTACGTCATTATGGAGGTGTCTTTTCTGTGTTGCCTCCCTTATGTTTACACTATAAGTGTGTCAAAACACGGCGTTATTCCGGACCTCTTATTAATAATGAATTCAAAGGAAAATGTTGTCCTTTTAAACTTTGTAAGTTGGCTTTATTTTGGAGTGAAGTGGGAAAGAATTTTGGCCAAATAAATGATTTAAGTGGGAAGGCGAATTTTGTAGTGCTGGGTAAATAGTTATTATTTAATATTTAATTTATATTTTTATTTAAAAGAATGACAAGACGAACAGAGCACTCTTTTGATGGTAAGCGTCATTTCTGCTCCAAATAGAAGCAGTACCATTCAGAGTCAATAAAGCACTGCATGCCACTGTACTGTACTCGCTATCCCTGAAACATTAGATGTGAAATATACTTAATTAATCTGTAGTACATTAAGACCTTCGACTTATTATTTTAATTAATCACAGATTCTATTTTATATTAAATCATATAATTTGATTTTATAAAGTCGATATGTAAGAGCAAAACCTTTTAACGCTGTAAGGCAATGGCACAACTTTCTTACTTTTCTCTTTAGTCTTTAAAGGTAGGTAAGTCTAAATGTTACGATCAAAAAAACTGACTGTTGGTGTGTTATATAATAAAGATTCCAATAAAATAAGTGTTTCTTTGAAGGCTTTTATTTCATAAAGCTTGGTATGAAAATATAACAATTTGAAACAAAACTGTAATAAATAGATGGCAACTCAATAACCATTAACACGCCATGCAAGTTCCGTCGCCGAGCTGTTTCTTAGTAGTGGTAAGCATTGTGGCTGTGTCTACCACCGTTGTAGTAGCCGTCTCCGCTGAAAAAGAAAAATGTCTTTTAAAGGTTGTAATCTTTATTTAAAATGGTTTAATTTATTTGAAGAATATAGTATTTTATATTCTATAGTTTGCTTTATGATCTCGATTCTACGCATAACATTGTTATAATTTACAGCCGATGCCAACAATCAATCAAAAATTTTAGATTGAAGTCAATCCGGATTGGTTTCTACTTTTCGATTGGTCGAATATCTTGTTGCCAATAAACAAAACAGGCGACAGTCGATTGCTTCTGTTGATAGATTGAAAACAATCGGTTCCCTCTTGACAATTTAGTTTGACGCAGAATATTTCATTGCATATTTATGCACTTTCAGCATTTTGTAAATAAATAATTTGTGAAAAATAAAAATTAACGTTAGAAATAATAATAATTGCAATAAAAACAATTCAATTTGTCCCAATTATATAGATTTTTACAGAATTGTTGTGTTTCTGGCCACTGAAAAATAATATATCCAGTAAACAATGACTTATCACTTGTCATTCTAATAGAAATATTATGAGAATATTGTGGAGAAAATTGCGAAATGTGACTGAACATTTCCGTGGAAAGTGATCACTGCCGCCCATGAACATCCACTACGATTGAATCATGGCTGTGTTTCCGGCCCATCAAATCGGGAGGAGAGCGAGAAGGCCATAGCCTGCCCATTCATACTGAGTCATGGCTGATAGCAGCGTGGCTCTACAACTTCCCATGATCAAAATCTGATTCCCTTTTCTATTATTTTTATTCTTTCTATTATTATTGTGAGTAATAAAGAATATTTCATTATGAATGTTTTTTTCACAAACACACTGAACAATTAAATAAAAATACAACTATGAAATTAAGAAACATATCATAACAGAAATCATATTTATCAAAGTAAAACAAAAAATATCAATTCGTTCAAGATAAAATATACACAACAATACAATAATTTAGATCTAACTGAAGAAATCGTTAATCAATGTTGTGTCATCTTCATCTACATTCGTTTCTACTTTCTAGTTTCATTGCTGTTGGCAAATCTGCATGAATAATCCGTGGAAATTCTCGGATTGCAATATTGGATTGTTTTGAACAATCCATCCAAACGTCAACACTGATAATTGTTTATTGGCAAGCCTAAACTGTCATTTTCATACAGAGGACAATCCACAAGCAGGGATTGGCCCTCCCAAAAGTAGATTGATTTTTTAGATAGTTTTTTCCCTACTGAGATTGATTATTGGCAAGCTATAATCAGAAAAAAGATTGAGCTGTCAATGTCAAACAGCAAATTTTGGATTGGGATTGATTGTTGGCATCGGCTGTTAGAAAATGAAGAATAAGAGCGACATACATCAGTCGACACCACAGAGATATTGATACGAATATAAGTTCCATGGGTATATAGGATCCGTTGTGTAATTTAAACGCTCAATGTTAATTAACTAGAAACATAAGGACGATAAAAAAAAACTCACGAAGAAGGATTCTGCCTGTTGAACTCGATGGAGCGCAGGATGGCTTCAGGGATCGGGGGAGGGGTGGGGAGGTGCGAGCCAGTGGGGTGGAAGCCATTCTCATCAGCGGTGTAGGACAGGTCGACTTGCTGGCCGTCGGGCGCGCGGTACGAGAATCCTCCTTCAGCGGTCACCGCGGGACCCTCGGGCCCTGAAGCGCGCGGAGCTCCACTCTCGTGAGCGGCGATGCCGTTGCCAGTCTCATAGCTGCAATATATAATGTAACATTTATATAGGGTATATCAAGACTGCGACGAAAACGAAGCCGCAGTCTTGATATACCCGGTATAATAGAAGAAGAAGATAGCTGTAATAAACATGGGTTATGGAATTATGTTTATGGAAGAGTGTAAAGGAAACCTTTGCTGGGTTTTTGGAGAGTAAAGTCAGGCTATTTGTTTATATTGTTAGATTGAATAACACAACGAATATGAACTGTTAAATAATAAAAGAAAATAGATGTATTCAACAAGATTTATGATGCAGTTCTTTATATATGAATTCCATAATTTTTCTTGTTTAGATTTTTGCGAAAGACCAAGTGGGTGTAAAAAGGTCTGCACAGGCTACAATATTAGTTCTATCTATCTATCTATTCAGCCACAAGAAGTCCTCTGGATCTCCACATCAACCTGTTAGAAGCGATCTGCATCCAGCCACTTCCTGCAACTTTAACCAGGTCGTCCGTCCTCCTTGTAGGCGGGCGTCCGACACTTTGCTTGCCTGTCCGTGGAATCCACTCCAGAACCTTTCGGCCCAACGGCCATCAATATTTGTTACCTATTTTTAATCGTTCGGCGAAAACACTCTACAGTAAACCCAAAGGTGTTTGTCACCAAAAGATTATGTTTTGTTGTATAATGAATCCCAGGTCATTCAGTTTTGTTTTTATTGTTAACAAATAACTACAACCAATTACTTCATTATTAAATAAAGTCGTGACTTTTATACTGTAGGAATCTTAAAGCAGTTTACAGCAAGGAATGCGTAAAAGCGGAACTGTAGTCTCAGTTACAAAAACTTAAAGATCACATATTTGTAAACCGGTTGTATGTTAAAACAAAATAATGTACAACAATGTAAGTAAACACTAGTAAGCCTGATCTCAAATCACGCGGTTTTTAAACTAGGATGGAATTTTGGTAAAACAGCATTTAGATAACATATTTTTGTTTTCCAAAAATATGTTATGAGAAACCTTTTTATCGTGAAATTAAGAAAACCGATAAACGAACGTTATTTTTGGTTTCCACATTCTTTATTTGATTTCAGAAACATGACCTTTTTGTAATCAGGTTATTCATGTTGGGAAATATGGAAACAGATTTATTTGAGATTGATTCTAAAAATACTTGTTTCGTACCCTCCAATCATTGAAAGTAATGAACATTTCCTAGATATACCTGTATCTGTAAGTCCCATCGCCATTGTTGACATTATCATATCGCAGGATGGGTATATGGGCGCCTCCATAAGACCCACTGTAGGCCGACGCGCTGCTGTAAGCCGCGGCATTGCTATAACTCCCAGCTTGGGATGAGAAGAATTGGTGACCTAAGTGACCGGCATGTGCCAGTGACACTACGGCAAAGGCGACTGCAATCTGAAAACGCCAATGAAAGCTGAAATGTTTTTCTTAATATTCGTAGGATTGAAAATAATGTGGCGCGATTTGAAATGAATATATTTTAAACTGAAAGATCAAATGTGTTTAATTACTGGTATTTTTTTTTACATTATGCTCTTTATGTAGGTGCTACCATTTGCTTTCCAATAAAGTAAGTATGATTTTTATTTTAAACAAAGGATCGTAAAGTTGTTCTAGAAAAATAATGATGTTCTTAAAAATATTAGATGATGTTACTATATAATTTTGAAGATATGAAAAATAAAATTCTAACAACCATTTAGCCGAACAATTAAGTATCGTTATTGTATGTATTTGAGCAATTGACAGAGCAGATCATGTTTTATTTCAAACTAGGGATGTTTTTGTTTCTATATATGTTATAGATACCAATTATAAGCTTCTACTCATGTACATTGATATCAAATCGGATAAGAAATCATAAAAATGTTTTCAAAGCCACTAATAAATTAGACCACAAATATCTTGTAAACATACCTTCAAAGCTGACATGTTGTGTTGTTGTTGAATACAAGGCTGTGGGCTGAATGATGCCTAATACATCATAAACTGTGTTTTTATATGGATTCAACCCACCATTCCGTCACCTTGCACCGATATTACAGGGCGTGTCCGAAGAGCATTGCATACCAGAGAGATCACCCCCCGAGGCGCCGACGATTGTTAGCAACCATACGAATTTGGCAAGTACACTTTGCACCTTCAAAAAACGCAGACGCGCGTCAGACGACCATTGTTGAAACTTGAAAGCATCTAGTACGTGCTACAATTACGGAATTACTCATGCTAATTATTGGTTGGATGTAAGTTTAGTTTATGGATTTGTGAATTTTGTGTAATGGTTTGGATTCAGCGTAATTTGATAGTTCAGTTTCGTATGATGAGTTTTGGTAAGCTATAGTGATATTAGAAAAGGTGTGCTTGCAGCAAATGTTGTGCAAGAGAAGAATTACTTTAGATTTATAAAAAATAATCTAGTGGTTTGACAACAAAAATAATATGAAGATTATATGCTTGGATATATCATATGTTAGTTTGGTTCCCGCACGTAGATAATATGATGGTTTGTGCATAATAAATTAGCTTATGCTAATGTAATACAATTAGTTGAAATCCTAGTGTTATGCTGATAAGGTCGTCGGGAAAAGTGCTAATTTAATATTAAGAGTTTTCAAATTACTTTGAGTAGGAGTCTTTAAATATATAATTCTCTGCTTATTGTTACAATATTATTATAATACATACATGTGGTACAATACCGCTCGATTTACAAATGAGCTAAAGTGCATTTAATATTCCGTAAATTGCCGTAAAAACCCAATAATTTAAATCTACAGTTCCACATTACGCAGTTACCACAGATATTCACGACCAATTACCAGCTCTCGTTCGCATTTCATACGTTATTGCAATAGTGTGTTATTTGCTGAAATTACATACAACGAGCTGTGTCCGAAGTGTGTGCAAATGCCTTGGTCGAGAAGGGTTTAGTCTTTCCCAAGCAATTGGCTAAGGTGTGAAGCGTTTACTTACGGTGATACCCTACGAAGGTAGGGCAGGGCCGCTGTAGGGCAAAGTATTGCTATTGCTTTTCACCGGTGCTAAAATTTAACCACGCGATTTGTTACTGTCATTTACGCTGGGTATGTGATGTGGGAATATTTGTAAAGCTAACTGATATACGAGTTCTTGGGTCAAGAACGCAATGCGTCCCAAGGAAGGTAGAATATATTAAATTTGACATTTTAGTAGTAGTACTAGGAAGTCGGGACTGTATTTATTTATATTCTTATATTATATCAGTATCATATGATGATTGATGATGGTGGATAAAGTTAGATACCTGATCGAAAAATTGAACTTCGTGGCACTAGCGTACTAGACTGTGAGCGCGGCGTTCCGTGGCAAAAAAGCTACATTCTTTATACTAGTACAACAAAATGACTACACTATATCTAAGGGTAGGAGCAGCGCAGTTCAGTAAGAGCGTCTTCTGAGCATAGATAACCATTTCTCGCCAGTCGACGCGAAACCGGATATACGTAGGCTCAAATCGTAATGAAACACAGTGAGGTCTTTCTGGATATAGATTTTGGACAACAATTTCAGCCGCTGGTCAAGTCATATACTCTATAAATAGTTAAAAATAGTATTCAGCAATTTCCTAAAACTTTAATCAGGCAATCTGTACATTTAAAACTTCATGCCTTCAAATGAAAATCACGACGCCCATACCCAGAAGCGGGATGTTATAAAGCTGATAAAGATCCACATTTTAACGAATCCTTGTGTTCGCCGTAAATCTATCCTGTTACTTGTTCCGTCTTACAAATTATCTGAAAGCTGTATTTGTTTATGACTGGTTGTTCTATTGTGGCGTTAAAGGTTACAATCACACCGAGATCACGACTTGCATTATTGGTATTAATTAATACACTATATATCCTACAGATGGTTGTAGGATGGAAGAAAGAACTATTGACTTTTGGTAATTATTTGCCACCCTTTTATCTGAGAAACAAGTAAAATTTTACTTCTATAACCAGTAAAAACTAGTTCCGCAGGTAAAAGGGAGCCAAAAAATGACCAAAAGTCGATAGGTCTTTCTTCCATTACTATGATGTTCTTAATCTTTGTAGTATTTCTAATCGGATTTTACAGTGTAATAATTCAATAAATTGCACCATGCATCGTAAATTTGACTGGTTATTATCGGATCATCAAATAGGTTATAATATTAGAGCAATATTTGCGAAATAGTTCAAAGGTGAACGTCATTCAACAGTTCGTGATATGTTTGGTAAATTCTAAGCCGTATTAATAAAGAACAATGCGGTGGGCTATATTATATCAAACTGAATATATTACTTAAAACATCTATATATAATTCCTAAGCGTTCTGTTACTGGTCTAGTAAAGTTTTTCAAAATCATTCATATAAAGTATGAAAAACATTTAGCATACCTTCAGCATTTTACGAAAGTGCATACTGCAACTAGAACTCTTGCACTAAAATAATTTTTGATCATACAAGTGGAATATCGCTTTCTTTCTGATTCAGAACCTGGTTATTCCAGCTAATAAAAATAAAATGTAAATCTAAGACCAAACTGATTATCTAGCTCTACGATTTTAACTTTGGTCCTTGAATTCTAATGTCTAATTCGTGTATTTAAAGATCACTGCAAAAGTGCCGGAAGATCTTCCAATTAGCAAGGTTTATTCCTTTTTGCTCAGTACGTTTATTAAAGTCGAAATATAATGAAGCGCTGGACGTATGTTGTCATGGACTTTTTAATTGCGAATAGTATTTTCAAGCTACTAATTAAAGTAGCTTTCTAGCTGCCGTCAAAATATTGTTTTGATAAAAATGTATGCAATTTTTGGAATGTTTGTAGTGTCATAAAGGGTATAAACTATTTGTTTTACTTGTTATTTTCTGGTGAATGTAGTTATTAAGATCATTTCATATAGATTTTATCTATGTATTTATTACAGTGTCTAATTCTCATACCGATAATGCTAGACAAATTTTTCTGTGATTTATGGAGATCAAGTGTCCAATCCGTATCGAAGCTAAAACAAAAGGCAATCGCTAAAATATGCCTCATTTAAGAAATCATTATTCAAATGATAGGAGACGATTGAGGTTCTACGGCAATGGAAAATAAGATATGCGGCATAAGGTAGTATGAGTAAGGAGTAAGTATGCGTCATGAGTCTGCGCCCAACACTGTTCGGCCACCTGTTGTAATCACTGAACCCCACTTCCCTCAGATAGTCAGCGGTGCACCCGAAAACAAGCTCGCTTTTTTAACGTAACAGGAGAGCATACCACTGCTCGACTTAAATCTCGGTCATTGATCTATGTGTGGGACATAAGTTTTTCAAAGGCACGCTAGTAAACATTCTCTACTCATTTCGGCCATTCTTGATAATTTTCCTCATCCATGCTTAATAAATGCCAATAAACAGCCCACGTGGCTTAGTTAATTAGATGGTGGTTGCGAAATCAAAGGCCCCGGGTTCGATTCCGCGCTGAGATAAATGTTTTCCACAAGTATAGATTCGGATCTGTGTGTTTGTGAGACCGAAAAATCTTGCATAGCATATTGTACCCGTGATTTGCATCTTTGTATGACGTTCCTACTATGTAGGTGACTGTTGGGTATATTGTTTATTGTTAAAGACTTATTTAACTTTTATTAGTAATAAAATATTCTCTCAATTTCTTTTTTGAACGATTAATTTCCCAGTAAATAATCGTTGTATAATTTTGTTATTACAAAGAAACTTATAAAGTCCGGATAAGCGGTTGTTATCTTTACCCGTGTTTTAAATTAATGGATATTGAAATGCAAATTTAAGACAACATTATTTTCGCTTTATCATCATTTACGCCTCCATCTTAGAAGAGAATTCTTATAACAAGTGGTTATAACTTTGGTTAAATAATAAAATAAATGTTTACAATCGTATTAGCTTAGTGGAAAAATTCATAGACTGTACCTACATCACACATACTATACATCGAGTATAGTGTTCGAATCATACAATTAATATACTTATATATGTCAGAGCTTTTTGCATCAAACGAGTGTGATAAGTTTGAAATGTTATTTGTTCGAAATAGTTGTACATTAAAATGTTTACAGCGATATTTGTATCATATTTTTGAATCACATTATTTTAAGTAGTATTAAGTCTCAGTCTATATTTTTATTAAACAATTTTTCTTTTTTTCATAAATGCGAAATATGCGTGTTGTTTTAATATACTCACAGCAATGATAAGTATTGTGCATTTCATGAGATTTTTCGAGCTGAAAATCTCTTACTTGTATGAGCTGGGTATTGACCCCAGGACCGGTTGACAGCCTATATGCGCTACACCAGTGAGCCGATGAAAGATAGACAAATTGTGAGTCTCTAGTCACTAGTGCCTACATCCTCGGTAATATTTAGATGTGACCTCATCTATGATCCAAGCGTTGTGGATGTTAAAGGGATATCACTTACCATCAGATGCCCTGTTTGCTCGTCTGCTCGATATCTATCTATGTATATCTATCTATATCAGTCCATATACGTCCCACTGCAGGGCACAGGCCTACTCTACAATCGAGAGAATTGATTGAGAGTGGTTAGGCCATATAGTCCACCACGCTGGCCTAGTGCGGGTTGGCGGACTTACATACCGTAGAAATATACTGCTCGATATATTGGATAAAAATTTTGAGTTTAATATAGGTATACATATTATGTATAGTATACATATTAAACTCAAAATACCTATATTAGACACTATATGGCTTAACCACTCTCAATCGATTCTCCCGATTGTAGAGCAGGCCCGCGCCCTGCAGTGAGACGTATATGGGCTGATATAGACATATTATGTATGGAGTGAATGTATACGAGTACTCGTATGATGGTGACGTAAATAACAAAAAGGGAAATATAAAACAAAAAACCAAAAGTAATGATAAACGCTCGTTTATATTTATAACTCATGCCTATTTACATTGTTAAATTACATATAATTATAAATTAAGCTAAATAGTGCACGTCGTGTCGTGGTATCACAGTCCCAGTTTTCGTGAGGTCGTACAGTCATTATCGGCGATAAGACGGCATCCTAATTCTGCTTAAATCGTTGCCTAGTCGCATATAAAACCCGACGGTTGAGTACACAGTTCAAATAATCCCGACCCTATCTTTATTCAAACCTATAGACTTTATGAACCAAGTTTGAATGTCTTTGAATCTAAAGTCGTCGTTTCCTTTCACGTTTATACCATATAGTTATTATTTCTTAGTAATAACGACGTCGGGTGGGCCAAGTCCGTATCTTAGGTCTAAGTTTTGAGGACTTTATTTGCGATTTTGCTAGGATTTAGCAAAATTAGGTTTTTAGAGTGAGATCAGTAGTGGTAGCCGCTGGAACCGCCGGCGCCGCCACTTCCACCGTTGTAAGCACCCTCGCTGTGGAACAAAAGTGATATTAGTTTTAAATGTATTTATAGTTCAGTTATCTTAATAGGTCTATTGACTAGGTTTGGCCTGAACCGTAAGTGCAAAGTGTAATGCAGAACGGGCGATAGAATAAGACTTTAGCAATTTGAAATTTGAATTTGGAATTATGTTACACTCGTCCATTCCAATGTCGGATCGAAATTAGAATGTGTGTTGAACGGATTACGGATCGCTTATCTTCAAAATCGATTACAGCTTTTACCTCCGTATGATATGTAAGCATATTATTTATCAAATTAAATAGGAAATGTTATAAAGTTCCTCGACAATCGTTCGTGTAATGTGCAGTTAGTTTAATTTAGTGTCGCCGTGAGAAGTTCGCAGTTCAAAAAGTTAACCAGTTATAAAAGATCACTTCAGCTCCATCATAATTAAGACTATTATGAGAACGACCCAAGCGTTTAAGTATATTTTCTTTTCTAACATTTACACATTTAAAATTTTAGTCCTTTTGGAGTGAAAGTTGCCCGTTTTGAATTTAGAGAAACTTTGTAAATATTTTAGAATGTTTTTTATCCGGTTGTGGAGCAACGGTAAGAAGTGTACCTAAATAAATGCAGAACGTTTCGTGGTATAGCAAAATATATATGAAATATTAATTTCAGACTTATTACTTTAAAACGGAACTTTACCAATCTTGAAATAATTGAAAAGAATCTAAGAAACCACTATGTTTACCAATCTTTCTCTTTGGTCTTACATTATTACCTTAGGTATTACAAGTGTTCTCCATTTAAAAAAAATCCGAAGAATTGAGAACCTCCTTTTTTTGAAATCGGTTAAAAATAGACAATACTTACGAAGAAGGATTCTGTCTGTTGAACTCAATGGAGCGCAGGATCTCTTCAGGAATGGGGGGAGGGGTGGGGAGGTGAGGTCCAGAGGGGTGGAAGCCGTTCTCGTCGGCGGTGTAGGTGAGGGCGATCTGCTGGCCGTCAGGAGTGCGGTAGGAGAAGGAACCCTCGGCAGTCACGGCGGGACCCTCGGGCCCTTGAGCGCGGGGAGCTCCGCTTTCTTGGGCCGAGATGCCATTGCCGGTTTCGTAACTGGAAAAAGATTTTTGGTTAAGTGCTTTTGCTATGAAGATGATATAGGGAGGTAAGTGTATGTCTTGATACGGTAAATTGAAGGTGAGTAGTTTCTATTGTATGGTTTTGTTGAATGAATTTAACATGTCTAAGTCTGTTAGAGTTTATACATTGTTTAAGAAGGTTTTAGTCCGTCAGAGTATTCTAATTTTGTTAATTGGGTAAGTCATATCAAACTAATTTAGAACTAGAATTTTAAAGATAGAATTTTTAATCATTTATACGTGTTTTATTTTAAGAATGGATGTGGAACTAGAGATATCTATTACTTTTTGTGTACTCTATGTTCAATAAATCACATTTTTTTAATGCCAAAATGGGCCCGCGTTTGACTGTCTGATAGTTTTCTTTTTATCTAATTTATTTATATCTTCTAGTTATAAACTATAGTTTTATAACTTCAAACAGCTCACCTGAAATGGTAAGAACCATCACCGTTGTTCACGTTCTCGAAATGAGTGATGGGAATTTGGGCGCCGTTTCCACCATTAAAAGATCCGCCTGATCCGCCATATCCTCCAGCTCCAGAGCCGCCGGCGCCATGTCCTCCGAACCCTGGGCCCCCAGCTCCACCGGCGCCACCGCTACCGCCCCCCGCTCCGCCCCCAAATCCACTCCCTGGACGTGGAGGGAGGTACTGAGGCTCTAGACGACCGCACGAACCCACGGCGATCAGGACTGCGATGAATACCAACTGGACAAGTACGCAGTAAATATTAATTAGAATTTATTTTGTCTATATATTTAAGCCCTATTTACACGTAGGAGTTTTACCCTCGAAGATACGATTATCGGAAGGATATAAAAAAGTTGCATCGTGTAAACATTTTTCAGAACACGATAATCTATGGCGATTTTGTCATGCCACAATCGCATACGATTATCGCCGCGCGAAACTCTAGCAAATAGACCCTGTGTAAATGGCGTTTTAGTATAAATATTATTATTCAGGTCAATATTTATCCATTTAAGTGCGTTGAATGATAATGCCCAGGAATTTCAGAACACTTGATGCTTCATATTTCTTATATAGAAAATATGCGCGAATATTGCGGTCGTATCTAAGTGATCTAATTTAAGTATTAGCAATATTTAGGTAAAAAGAGCTTCGAAGTTAAAAGGCAAAAGTTACATAATTAGTTCAAACACTGAATGCCAAAAAACTAGATCTAAATTAATTACTGAAAGTTTACTCTAATTTAAAAATATGTTTAGCGTTATATTGAGTTAAACTCACCAGAGAGGTTGCCATATTGATATTAGTTTTGTACTAATGGGACAGGCGCTCCTTGTTCAGCTGTCTGCTGAATACAGTTAGCGAAGATGTGCCTCGTTTTATATTGCTCCGATTTGCCCTTTCTCGCTTGCTTCACCTTGTGCGTGCTGCGGCATCGAGATCCGTGCTCGGTGCCTCCACGCCTCGGGTGAGGAACTTTCAACCTGCACTTCGAGCATAAGGGACGTTTCAACATCCCTAAGAAACCTTACCAATGTACCTTGCTCCTGCGAACAATGCACAAATTAATCCTGATTGCTCATTTCCCCCGCAAAGCCTTTATACAGATTCGATTAATGCCGTAATGGAACTTGATTTACTAGTGCTAAGTAGGGAAATTGATGAATGAAAATAGCTTGTATAACTTTCGCAATAAAGACTGCAAACGACACCAACTTAGCGCTTTGTATGAACTGTGTCTCAAATGAGGTTAGAAATCTCGCAGCTAAGTTTTTTTCAATTTCTTTTATCATCGCCCCCTTACTTAATTAGTTACTCTAGTGTTACAGTGTCAGTATGGTCTTAATTTTAAACTAATCTACAGTGAATGTAATGTGTATATATTTTTTGCCCAATTTCGTAAGAGTGTGAACTCATTAATGTGATAGATGATGGGTTTCGTCATTGTGAACGTAGTTTGCGCCTATTTATAAAATTACATATCCCGCTCATGTAATATGCTCGCTACTAAATCTTGTCATTAAAATTGCAGGCTCAAGTGTTTTAGAGGTTATATAACGCGAGAAAAATTGAATGTAATCAATTACGTTGATTGATTCTGGTTAGATTGTCAATCACCGACGAAGATTCTAATCTAAGTTCTAATTTCGTGTTGTATGAGCCCCTTTTTTCTCATTTGACAGCATTTCATCTGTTTAAAAGCCTGCTGAGAAATCGCTTGCTTGAGGTCCGATACCCGCACCAAGACAACTATTTGTGTCCTACAAATATTTCTAATATCTATACACAAATACGGCAAGCTTCGCATATGTATTCATTTATTTTTTATTAAGTTTTAATTACACAAACCTACTGAAAAAGAAGTTAAATATTCAACAGAATCAATTTTGTAGGAAATTTACCCAAATGGCAACCATTAACATCTTTTATTTGCAATTGTAATGACTTGAACCAATATGTATATTGTTCTAACATTCTACGCTAAAATCGTTCCCCATTGCCATCAAAATCACATCAGCAGTTTTCGAGATTACTTCAATTTCCCAGAAAAACAACAGTATGCGGCAAGTACGTTACACTGGGCTAGCTAAAATTCTTCTTACATATTTAAGACATCATGTATCTGTAAGCTTTATTTAATCTCGCCTTCTTTACCCTCATGGGCCTTTCATAAATACGGGAGTTACAATCATATTGCTTTCGGAAAATGAATAACTTAGGGCGTAAGATGGCTAATCATACAAATCTACTGGGGGTAAAATACTTACATTACAATTGTAATTGGTAGTATGTGCATTCATAAATGGACATGGACTAGGTTAATGCTTTTACTTTTCTAGTACGCTAGATATAAAAAATTGAGAGATCGCCAGAGATCACCAAATTTAGTGATGTAAGAATGATCTGAACAGCTTACTAGTATTTTACAAGAATGTCAACAAAGACGCACCAAACGAAATTACATAATATAGCTTATTGAAAAAATGATTTCCAAATAATTGGTATATTATTTGTTTTACAAATAAAGTTACTCTGAGAATTTCCCTTTACTTAGATATAAGAATTCTGATGCTGTATAAACAATGCAAACAAAAATATTGTTGTATTATAGTCTTTTAAAATTCTTATTAAGTATTAAGTAAACTATTATACGCCTTAAGCGTCTAATGATTTTAGGTAATCCAAAAATGATGCAACAGCTTAACTACGACACTGTCGCATAATTATTATACAAGAGATGATGTCTAAGAACATTTCATTGTACGTTATTTTTCTAATTATCTGAAACTTTCAAAACAGGTGGCAGGATGTTGGCTCGTGCAAATGTCACATTGCTATTGAAGTTCGCGTCCGTGACCATTCGAGCGGCGTCCCGTGTCATCGACTGTTACTTGGAAATGATCTCGTTCTGATCGCAACTCGCTGCGTTCCACGAGTGTGCTTACGAAATTATCATATTTGCTAAAGGACGTATTTGATGGGCTTTAACGTTCTCCGTTTAGCGGGTCAGTGGTGTCCTCAAGGTGTGCGAATCGCAAGTTTGGTGGTTTCAATGTCGCTTATACAATAAAAACTATACAAAAATCACAGATAGAGTATTGGTATCCGTCAGAAAAGCGACTATGGCAAAAGATCTGCCATACTGTCTATATGTCTGGCAGTTGGTACCTATATTTCGTTTCGAATAAGCCGGGATAGTTTTGGCCACAGCGAGAAGTAGTGTATGTATTTGCCACTCGGATTACAGACACTTAATCGAACGAGATTAAAAAAAGTTTATATTTCAAACTTCTAGCCAATTTACTAACCACAACCAAGTAATTTACATTAGAAACAGTTGCACATCTTGAGCAAATGGAATCTCTAAATGACGATCTAAAATAAAAAAGGTCAAAAATATTCAGTCGTGACAGCTTTGCATGAAAATTGGTGAAGTATTTGGTCTATCATACATACGAAGTGTTCACGAATTGATGACGCTGCGGGCAACAATAGCAGTTGCGACCTCGATTGCAACCAATAGCTAGTTTTCGATCCGTGTTTAACGAACATCACGAACGAGTGCTGTCACGATGAGACACATTCCGATACCACACCTGTACCCTGTAATTTTCTTAATCATACAAACTAGCAATATCCGTAAAAACTGTAATGTATAGGTACGCTTGGTAATCTTATGGGTGGCTGTGTAGTTGAGTACGTAGTAGGTGTTCAAAATGCAATAGGCATACATAGAGCCACCTGAATCATCATCTTCAGTGATATCATCATTGTCAGAGTGGATCTATTGCTGAACACAAGATTTACCTAACGACCGCCACAGAGATCTACCGCAAGCGAGCCACTGCAACCTTCATTAGGTCGTCCGACCAGATTGCGGATGATCAGAAGCTTATTGTCCAATTATTGTTTCTATATTTAAAATATAATTTAGCTGTTTAAGAATCCTTGCTTTCGATTTAAGGATGAAACTCAGGTACGGTCCACCTCTTACTAGCAGCCGCCTATTACCGACTTTGGTAAAGATGAAAATGATGCAATGTTAACTGACTTTCACAAAATTAAAGATGAGCGATTATAAATCTAGAAAATATTTCAAGCCGGAAATTTTCAAAATATCAAAGTTTGCATAAGATTATATCTTTACATAAATACTGCTAATGTTTGAAAACGTAATCCCAAACAGGAATCAAAGACAATAGCGTCATTACGAAATCACTAGCGAGTTTATGTGTAAAGTAAATTGATTTCACAATGCTGTCCACAACCCTGCATCTATTGTATAATGAAATTTCCATCAAGTCGACAACGAACTACAATAAAAAACACAATCAAATGATAAACCCGAGACCCGCGGCGGACTCCGTCGAGCTTTATTCTAAGAATGCAATCAACACTGCGGTTGTGAGATAGAATTGGATTTCAATAATATTTATTGAAGGTTACGTCGAGTTTAATCCAGATATAGAGATGTACAGTTGACGGCCAAACCTGCAATTTTCCATCTATCAAAGAAATAACTTACAATTAAGACGCGAAGGCATATAATCCATTTACATTACTTCGTGATTATGAAATGGTATGCGTTGTGATTCTTTGGCTTATATGTTGCGTTACATGTAATATTATGTAATAATATACTTTTTTTTGAGTTCATCTATAATGTTACCTATCACTTTGTAGCTTTAAATATAGCAACCAATCAATAAAAAGTATTGGTCATAAGCAAGTTAGTCTTACAGAATAAATAAATAAATAAATAAATACACCCAACAGTCACATACATAGTCCTGACCCCACACTAAGATCGAGTCTTGTGTCGTGGGTATCAGAAGCTACGAGAGACTTTTCGGTCTCACAAACACCCAGACCCGAAACAAATACCTGTGGATCACACAAATATTTGTTTCGGTGCGGGGATCGAACCCGCGGCCTCTCGTTTCACAGGCGGCGTCTAACCAACTGCGCCACGGAGGCTGTCAATACTTACGTGAAGTAATAGCTTCGCTGTAACATTTCAAGTGGTGAGTGAGATTGCCGGAGGCTTAATACCTTTAAAGCATGGCAATGCATTTACTATCGGTCTGAAATTGAACAATCTTAACGAGATAATCATTTATCATCAACTGTTCCAGTTGATAACAGATCCGAAAACTAATAAAGGATGGAATAACGGATTAGAATTATTTTCTGATGCAAAGATTTGTATTCTTATTTCAAATCCAATGCGATGGTTTGAAAATTGCGTCTCATGTAATATATTATGCTTTGTGCTGACATTTCATTCCAATCTAGTAGATATTGGAACAGAATAAAACACTATATTTACGTCAATATTATTTTCGCTTCAATATGGACTCAATGCTATAGGCTTATATTACCGTCGGAATCACAGATTAAGTTTACAAGTTATTGATGGTTTGTATCCTTCAAGTTATTAGGTGAATTTTACGTTGTGGCCTGGCGGTATTTGAAAATGATGCTGTTATATTAGTATTTTAATAAAAATATAGAATTGACCAATGCTTGCCATACATTGTAATGCGATAGAATGCGCCTCACCGCGTTTCTTTGTCGACCTTATAAAATTTTAGAAGCATTGTATCATCACCTTTCTAAGTTCTAAAAAATAAAACGTATCGCAACGAGAAAAAATGGGTAAGTTGAATATGTGATTCAGTAACTCCCTGCGGTTTCGACGCATAAACAAGAATTCAATCTGTGAGCAATATTTAGATAATTCTATTTATCCTTTCGCAGATAGTAAAATTTGGAGCAAATCTGATTGTTTCGGGATGGCTTCGCATAGAGTTCAGTCGAGCAAAAAATTGATTCACGTTCCGGAATTCACTTCTTGTTTGATTTTATGAGTTCCAAGAGTTGCTGAATTGGTATTTGAATGACAAGTTTGCAAGTGCTAAAAAAAAATTCAACGTGTATTTATCGTTTTGTTCTTTGTATATATTTTTTGGCATTTCAACCTTTATTTTGGTTGCTAATATTATTGTTGTAAACTTTTTGTGTAGTTCTAAGTTGTGTGTACGTTGTTTCCTGAAAGAACTCTGTTTTTATTCTTATTCTTTTTATTGTAATCACTACTTGGTAATATGTTTTAATATAAAAAAACACAAATCTTACGTAAGCAAAATGGCTATTACCGGGATTTCCGTGTTTACAAATTAGATCTTTATTTCTATCATAAAGTATGCAAATTGTACTAGATTGGTCGTTTCGTTTCATTTTTAGTCCTGGATGAACATTTTAACATTATAACTCAATACAATACGAATTGATATATGCATAATATGATTTTGTTTGCCAATACAGACGGTTACAATGCAAATATTATCATTTTATTTTAGTTTTAAAGAATTTCTACGGTATGTAAGTCCGCCAACCCGCACTAGGCCAGCGTGGTGGACTATATGGCCTAACCACTCTCAATCGACTCTCTCGATTGTATAGTAGGCCCTTGCACTGCAGTGGGACGTATATGGGCTGATATATAGATAGATAGTTAAAAAGGTGACTACAAATCATCGGATGGTCTAGTCGAAACCGAATATTAAAAAACCGAACCTGTAACGCGATATACTTTCAATATTATATACTTACTTAAAATATTTTCCATTTAAGTTTAAACAGAAAGTGGAATGTAATATTCCGATGTCTTTTTTATGCAAATTTCATCGTCACCGAGCTCTCGTGGCGGCTTTTGGCGGCAAATTTAATCAAGCGGACAAATGAAAAATTAAAAATGTAATTCCTCATTTTATTGCGAATCCCTGTACAAGGCTGAGGCACAAAAATAATAAGACAGCAAATTGAACTGTTTAACCATCTTATACGCAGCTGTAATGCTATAACAGTGCATTAACTTAATTTGCTTTTGTATAATCATTGTGCTGTAACTTAAGGTTTGTGTAGATTGGAATCATATAATGTTCAGCATTATCAACTTTAGACAGCTCACAGGAACATTACTGCTGAAACTGTTCTTCCTTTATGATTTTTAACACTATAGTGGGGAGAAAGGTGCAATTATGCATTAGGCAATTTGAAGTTTCGGGTTGCCGAGCGCGGGGAGTAATGTCTAGTGTTGAGGAATTGTCCGTCATCAGCCTGTGATTAAACCTCGATGGTAGGAATCTCGTCATTTGAAGGTCGCTAGAGCATCATCCATTACACAGTAGAGTACACCACGTTGTTATCCTGTATGGCGCTTTAAATAATCATTATCATCATCATTATTACCCACAGCATATTCATTGCAGAACTCATAGAAAATGTCATAAAAATTGTTCCACGGAATATGTCTTACACATTAAGTGGAAAATGTCTCTGTGTGAACACTTCATTAGCCCTTCTGTTTGAAAGTAACCATGACAAAAAGGACTTCATTTAGTCAATTAAATTATTGTTTTACAGTGCTGAGAGGATGTTTACGGTTAGCGTTGGCCAATAATACTATAATGGAAACGAAATAAAAGCAATATTTACCGCAGAAACTCCTTGAACTTTCGACAGTCACGGAATGGGCAGTTGCTTCGTTCAAATTAACATTTAATTCTTTTGTTAATTCCTTTAAAATTTCATATATAGACCTGTTTTGATATACATTACAATGTACATCTATTTTTATAGTGTTCTGAAAGGAATTTGGTCTCATCACAATGTTAAAATATAATTACATGCATCGAAGTTATTGATACAATATGTTGTAAGAGTTTAGGCATCTTATAATATGTTTTTTATTTTATTAATTTATTTAAATTTCCAATATATTACATTGGTTTGTTAGAATATCGCAGCAAATTAATAAGGAAACAATAAATAATTATTTGTACTGTGTATGTAGGCAATCATTGTTAGAACGTGATAGCAAAAATAATCGGTAGATTTTTTTTATTGCGATGAATGGCAAGACGAGCATTCCATTCGCCTGATGGTAAGCGGTACGGCCGCTCATGGACACTAGCAAAACCAAACAACACCATAAATTACAAAGCAATGCTTGGCATTCCACTGCGATCGCCATTCCGAGACATAAGATGTTAAGTCTCATTAGGTCCAGTAGTTACTCTGGCTATAATATACTTAAAACCGGAACACAACAGTGCATTTACATTGCTGTTTGGCAGGAGTAATAGACATTGCGTTGGTACCTATCCAGGAGGTCTCTAACATATGAGAGACCTCGCACCAGTAAAATAAAAAAACAAAACAAACCTTTTTTTAAATAATGGGTGCTCCTTGGTTGAATTGAGATACCTAACATGAAGCGGAAAAGCGGTGCATTGTCAAATTCAGATGTCATGTCATAATTTACTGTGTGCTTATTAATTATACGTTTTACATTGTTATATTTTAGTGTATCAATATGATGATACCAACCTGTATTATTAAATTCTTCGAATTGGTAAGTTTCCTATTTTCATGTTCTTTAATCATCATCATCGGCCCTTCTGCGTCGACTGCTGGACATAGGCCTCTCCCATAGCACGCCACTGGGCTATCTTCAGCCCATCGTCGCCAACCGCTGCCAGAAAAATGTTCTTAAATACCCTATACCAACATTGTATATACTTTATTTTCTCCTACGTAAAGTATAAATATTCGTACTGTCAATTATTACGAATTATATTAGTCAGTCTTAATCTAAACATAGTAAATTCCAAAAATATGTCTATAAAGAGAAAAGCAGATATCCCCTGTATCTATTTTATTGATATTTATAAAATAGCCTTAAGCAATCATTTTGCCCTATCATAAACTCAACAGCGTAGTTGTACTACGATACGATTAAAACGCTCAGTTCTAGGTTTTGAATCCCAGGTCGGGCAAAGGGATTTTAATAGTTTCTAGTCATTATCAGCCCGGAGTCAGAAATTTGTGCTCGCGATAGGCTCGCCTCCTATCACATTGAGAGAACACACAAGGCAAAAAGTGGGTATCCTGGTAGCACCTCTGTCTCTGGGAAAAGGCGTGATGTGTGTTTGCGTTTGTAAAACCAGCATCTGGCCTAATTTGCTACATTCCCCATTCATTTCAATATCTGCGATATATCCAGATATGCTGAACCTCGTGTTATTTGTGTGCTGTTTCAGTTGCTAACAATATCCTGCCTAGTCCTTCACCACTACAGCTACGACTTGACAGATGTTCCCACCTTGATGTTATGTTCAGGCACTTACATTGGCTATGTTGTGGTCCTTTCAGGGGAGATTGTTGGTGAGCCTTACTGTACTACGGCTAAATATTAGTCGATCATATAATAAATAAAATAAAAGAGTAAATACACCCAACAGTCACATACATAGTCCTGACCCCACACTTAGATCGGGTCTTGTGTCGTGGGTATTAGGAACTACGAGAGACTTTTCGGTCTCACAAACCCAGACCTGAAACAAATACCTGTGGTTCACACAAATATTTGTTTTGGTGCGGGGATCGAGCCTGCGGCCTCTCGTTTCACAGCCGGCGTCTAACCGACTGCGCCACGGAGGCTGATGTAGGCGTCTAATATTGTATAATTAAAATTATCTCTATATGACCAGTTTCTTTGTTCATATAGTGGGATGTGAAGTAGTATAGCTAATTATGTTTTAGTGCATATTATTTCATATTTGTATAGTAATTTACTACATAAATAAATTCATAGATACACAAACAATTTATAACTATTGTTAAATTATTGTATTAGAACTGTGAGAAAATTATTTCATAAATTTATTATACGAGTATATATCGTTTTAAAAATGTTGAGATGGTTCAAAAATGTTTGAAAGTACAACGACAATAATATGATGAAAACGAATTTTTTACTAAAATATTTTGTTGACAAATTCAATGTTGGTGCTAATTACTATTTATAGAGGATATTTAAGGAATTTGAAATACAGATTAAATGCCTCAAGGTCCATATAGTTTAACAGCACATCGTTAGTTTAATGGCACTATGCGTCCCTAACGCGTAGCTTGAAGGAAGCCGTTCACTTATTAATTATCCAATATTTGTAAACTGTTTTATGTCAGTGCGGTTTATCTATCTTGTGTGTTTAACTTGTAGAATCCTAAGTAATGTTGCATGCTTTTAAGATATACTAGTTAAGTTTATAGCCTTTAAAACCTTGGGCTGTGACTGTAACCTGTCGTTGTAGACTGTAGTTTGTAAATCACGTGTGTTTAGTTTTGATATTGGCATTTTAAGGTTAAAACCGCATTTATACAAATCGAAAGGGCAATAAACACTTAACCAGATTTACGATTGAAATGTTTGCTCATCATCGATACTTTGAGTCTCTTTATGTATAGCCCGTGTTCGTAGAACTAATGGCCATTTATTTTGTAACCAATTGAAGACATAATGATGTCAAATAGCATACAAACGCGATTAACTTCAAAACTGATAAATTCCCCAACGTCAAATCATTACATTAGTGGCGCAATCTCATAAGATTTTGCTCTAGCAAAAATCTTTAAAAGTCATTTTCTCTTGAAAAGATTTCCGGTACATGCTCATTAACCGCATATGACTATTGTAGGTGAGATGATATTCGCACCCCTAGACCTGGTCCAAGACATATACTTCGACTTGCTCGGAGTAGCCTTGTTCTCCGTGAGCGGTGGTCTGGTGCTCTCAGCCAGGGTACGGGACAGCGTGTACCCCAGGACAGGTGACCATAATGCGGCTCTCCTGGCAGGCTCCCTGGCCGTCCTCAACGCGTTCCTCATGCTCTTCGACCTGAGCCTCGCGTATTTGGACTCGGAGGAATTCGATGATGAGGCTAGCGTGTGATCGAGGTGATGTACTGATATTAAAATGCGGTGTTAACTGATTGATATGTTTTCATGTTGCAGTAGCTATTAGTTTATAATTGTAGTAAGGCTTGTAGTTAATTTTCACCTATTTATTAGGAAAGTAAACAGTACAAGGGCAAGTAATTTCAGGTAGGTATTTGTATTAACCGATAGGCATCGATATCAATGGCCGATAGGCACTTTACTAGGAGTATGAAAATTGTATATTTAATAAGATCTTACACTCTGGTAGTATAAAGAACATTGAGGCGATTATTCAAATGATTATATGTTACTGTAATATCCATTACATTATGAGCTTTGTTAACAGGTGAGGTGGTATCGGCCGCGGCGGACGCGTACGTGGACGGCTGGTGGTCTGCATTCGGAGGTTTATTATTCGGTGCATGCGGAGCTCTCACCCTTCGTTCCTGGCGAGACATTCCCGCCTGCCAGCGCAAGTCCCACGCGCAGGCGGCGGCAGTTTGCTCGCTCGCCGCCGCCGCGCTGCTCACCATTGATGCTTTGTTAGCAGTCTGCTCCGCGCACAGAGATGACGTCAGTACCCGCACCAAACGCAAGACTAATCCGTGTTCATAAATCGTGTATGATTTTTATGTTTGTTTTATTCAGTAATATTTATTATGTGGATTTTTAAAGTAATTTTGCCTATATGTAGGCATCTGTAGCTACCGTGAGGGCGTTTACAAAAGCACTTTTAAATACACACCCAGACTGGACACAAAAAGGATAATTAAGTCATACTAATATTCATCACAATCAAAGGCTAAAAAATCTTGACATTTTAATATTCAAACGAACTCTCCTTAGTAGAGAAGGTTTGTGCTCTCTAGTGGGTCGCATACGGGCTGGGGTGCCTATTAAATTTTCTTGTATAGTGGCATCTATTGTTGAACAACAGAACTAATACGCTTGGTACCTCTTGTACTGTACAATACCGAGTAGGTTTGTAGTTTCTAACGATGGATACTAGATGTCACTAGTACAAAATAATGGTGATACAGAGTTAATACTTTTACAAAGTTGCACAATGACCGGTTAGTATTAGCATAGAATCATAGACACATTTAACAGTACGAGTTTTGCGGTTAGAATAGCATGAGTAATGCAAAGTTAGAGCTATGACTAAAGTAATGAATTGGCAGCCGGACTGTTTTCGATAATGAACAAAGCTAATAGACGCTTTATATATTTCTTTGAAAAGATACCTACCCCTTTGGGGACGTCATGTTGACGGAATCAATATAGATAGTTCACCACCATCAGTCCCTAACAGTAATTAATAGGTAGAAGTGGTAGAGCCAGTAGACACGCTAGCTAAGACTGCAGTATGAATGGGTCGGCTTGATCGGGGTGTAACCACTATTTTTGCAGAAAACTTATGTGAAGCAATGTTTTGCGTTTCATATGGTGACTCACATTGCCGGAGGCCCAACTTGCTGGTGGTAGGATTTGTAACAGGACGGTTACTACCGCCATCATCATCATCATCATCAGTCTATTGCTTTTCTCGGCTCGAAAAAGGTCTCCTTCAATTTGTAATATTTCACCCTGTTTTCTGCGGTCTGTCACTCCACCCAGATAGAAGGTGTTCTACATCACGCTTGCCGAGACGCAGTCTCCGCTCAAGAATACGTTTACCCCAGCGGTTCTGTTCTTCACATAAAAAGGAAAACTGTTGTAAAGCCCGCCATAGTAACTTAGCAAGAAAGTCGCGTTGTGGGATTAACATGTGTATCTTGAATAATGGTTTCTTAGATTTACGCGAATATCACACATTGAAATAAAACTATTTTTTACGGATTTTATCGCCGATTTGGTCGGATTGGAATAGTTTGTATTTGTATCGCGTGAGTCCGCCCCGTGATCACAAAAGCTGTAAAGTATTCGAAACATCGGCAAGTTAAATGTAAAAATTAAACCAAATTGGCAAAAAAAAATATCGTAAAACATTCGTTTTATATCAAATGTGTATCTTGTTTTGAATAGGCTGACATAATCGTGTTAACGTAACTATCAGTGAATCAACTAACAAGAGACATCAGTTTGTTGCTAATTCCTCTACAAACATTGTACTACATTCCAAGAACTTTTAACTATGAAGGACGAACTCCTTAGCGCGCTACACAAGTTCAATGAAGTTCAGCCTAAATATAAAGTATTACGCAAGTTGTCTCTTGTAAAATGACTTCCGTGTAAGAATTAGATTACTCACTGTTTTTTTTTAAGTTTATTCACTCACTCTCACACATTTATTAGATATGTTTTATATTTATTGTCACAAACCATACCAATTTTAACCCGTGCAGTGGTTGTTAACTCGTTGGTAACTCGTTTCTAGGTACGAAGATTGCCGTTGTAACTTATATCGTCGGTACACCTATATATATAAAAAAACCCTTTTGATAATACCATTCAGATATTGCGCCCTTCGCGCCCGGCTGATGCTCGCGTGCCGTGTCCGTCCGTGTGCGTGCTTTGTCCCTTATTTCCGCTGTAATATAAATATCTCAATGTGTCCAGCTGATGCGATAAATGGTCAATTCGTGGGCGATTTAAATTGCCAGTACGTCAACACCCTTCAAAGGACTGGTATTCATAAGCGATTGTTATGAACTTTAACCTTGTGGATGCTTATTGGTTGCGATGGTCACCTATTATATCAAACGACTCGTCTGCTCATTGTCAATGTTCTATTAAAATTATAATCCTGGGCTACTACGAATAAAATATTCGATATATCGTGCGACTACTCGTATTTAAATGTACTTCTAGTAACTTTGTTTTTACTATGATGCTTTTTTTTTTATTGCAATAAATGGCGAGACGAGCGTGCCATTCGCCTGATGGAAAGCGATACGACCGCTCATGGACAGTAGCAAAACCAAACAACACCATGAATTACAAGGCAATGCCTGGCATTCCACTGCGCTCGCCATCCTGAGACATAAGATGTTAAGTCTCAATATGTCCAGTAGTTACTCTGGCTACAATGTCCTTCAAACCGGAACACAAGAGCGCATTTACACTGCTGTTTGGCGGGAGAAATAGACATTGCGGTGGTACTGTTACATCCCTCACGTGTATTTAGAATTGCCTATGATCTAACAGTCATCATTTTAAGAATCATATATAAGCCCGAGTCCGGGCTGCTCCAGTTAGTCTCGCGTAGTCATTCCTGTTACGCTACCATTTTTCGTGTTCGTGTATTTACTATTTTCGTGTTCCTGTTTTCTTACTATTTTCGTGTTCGTGTTTTATAAAATTATATTTTACTATATTTTTGTGATAATAAAGTTGTGTTGCTTTATTATATTTTTTTTAAAAACCCAAAGACGGTTTTCCCCATAACATTTTGGTGGCAGCGAAAAGGATTTTTTCGAAAAAACAAAAATCTCGGAATACGTCTCCAAGTGTTTCCCTATCACGAACTCAATGTGTTGCTGTGTCCAGTAGAAGTGAAGTGACTGAAGTTCTGTGAAGTGACTGAAAATACTCGAATCCCGTGCGCAGTTGGATTTGCTGTGGATTTGCCATACAAGCGCTACTCCTACAATTATCTGCGTTGAGCTCTGCTGCGGTCTACCGGCGACCTCTCACTGCATCCAAAGAAGCCGTATCAAAGCACAGTCAACGGTGTTTCCGGAAAATACTGAGTGCGTGCCGTGATCCTACCTACATCGACCCTGCCTTGTACGTGCCGTGATCCTGCCTGCATCGACCCTGCCCCGCATCTTCTGCTGTGCGACCGGAAGTGCTATCTACAATGCCGATAACTCACGCAGTCTACATTGTTACGTACATGTAAGTCTTTGGTCACTGCATATAACACAACACAACAGTTGCTAGCCCATTTAAATATTTATATTAATAACAACAATTATTAGTATCGTATTTGGTCATATTCTCCCTTAATCTCACTATATACTTTCATTTAATCATAGTATGCCTAAAGTGCCCAAAATAGAATTAACTATTGAACACAGAGAACCTCAGGCCCACGAGTCGAGTCCAACTCCAGATAAGGTTGAGCTCCCTCCGAGCCCTATAACAGACACTCATAGAAAATCACGACATTCCAATATGAGTATTGAAATAGAACTCAACACCCTTATCAAATTCATTAAAGCATATGACGGAAATAGGGAGTCTTTAAATTCGTTTATTAACAATTGCAATAATGCTTACGAGATAGCGTCAGAAGTCCAAAGGCCTATCTTATTTAAATATATATTAAGCCAATTACATGGCAAAGCAGATGTAGCTTGCTCATTCAAAGAATTTTCATCTTGGGACCAACTCAAAGAATTCTTAAAATCCCAATTCGGCGATAAAAAACATTATTCGTCGTTACTATCCGACCTTCAGGAATGCAAGCAAAGTAACACAGATACCGTCAGTCAGTTTGCACTAAAAGTAGAGTCATGCCTATCTAAATTACTCACGGAAATTAATATTTCAATACCCACTAAAAAGAAGGGTGAATTAGCGGGCCGCGTCGCCGCCATGCAAGATCTGGCGACACACACTTTTATAGTCGGCCTTAACCCTAGATTGTCAACTATAGTCAGATGCCGTGACCCCGAAACCTTGAATGATGCTATTAACTTTGCATTATCAGAAGAAAAAATTCTACAAACTAGTGTCAGACGCTACACCCCCATCCAGACGCCTAATATACCAATTCGGCATGAACGCCCAAATACAATACGCCAACAATCAATTAATTTTAAATACGATCAGAGACCGCGGATCACTAATAACACTTCTCAGAACGCAATAACATGCAGATACTGCAAAAACATCGGCCACAGTATCGAGAACTGCCGTAAGAGACAATACAATAACCAACGGTTCTCAAACTTTAATTCGAGTCAATCAAATCCCTCGTTCAGACCGCGTGCTATTAATTTTGTACAAACTTCGGATAATTTACCTGTCTATCACGATGCTCCGCGCGAACCCTCTGACGATTTTGACGGTACAAAAAACTAAAACACGCCTCGTTCAAATATAGAACGAGGCGCCAACCCGTTAAGATCGACAACAAATCTTCCATTCCCACTGTATCCGCTGTATCTCCTGCATCCGCTGTACCTTCTGTATCCGCTGCATCCGCTCCATCCGCTGTATCCACTGTATCCGCTGTATCTCCTGTATCCGCTGTATCCACTCTATCCACTGTATCCGCTGTATCCGCTGTATCCGCTGTATCCGCTGTATCCGCTGTATCCGCTGTATCCACTGTATCTCCTATATCCGCTCTACCCACTGTATCCGCTGTATCCACTGTATCCACTGTATCCGTTGCATCCCCTGTATCCGCTGTATCCGTTGCATCCCCTGTATCCGCTGTATCCGCTGTATCCGCTGTATCCGCTGTATCCACTGTATCTCCTATATCCGCTCTACCCACTGTATCCGCTGTATCCACTGTATCCACTGTATCCGTTGCATCCCCTGTATCCGTTGCATCCCCTGTATCCGCTGTATCCGCTGTATCCGCTGTATCCGCTGTATCCGCTGTATCCACTGTATCCACTGTATCTCCTATATCCGCTCTATCCACTGTATCCGCTGTATCCCATATACCAATTGTGTCCACCGTTTCCAATATATCCACTGAATCCGATAAGGCTTTTATACCCAGAGATCCTCAGAGGATTTACGAAGTTTCCTACAATCACAACAAACTCATGTTGCCTCATATTCTTGTCCAAACCTCCGTTTCTGATATACCTTTATCCTTACTGGTAGACTCTGGAGCATCCGTCAGTCTACTCAAATTAGATAGCATTCGCAACAAAGTCACTCTCACAAAAGAATCAATTATAATAAAAGGCATCGATCCCGGGGAGGAAACAACGGAAACCTCCGGCCATTTTTTGTTAAAATTAACTCCTCTAAATTCCTCACACAAACCAATGCAACACAGTTGCAACACAGTTTCACGTTATAAACAACATTAGCCTGCCCTATGACGGCATAATTGGAAATGATTTCCTCAAATCCTTTGGTTGCTCTGTTGACTATAGCACCGATTCACTGTACTTTAAAAATCAAAAAATTAAATTACACTTCTGCGAGCCTACCTATATAATACCACCCCGAACCGAAACCGTCATCGAATGCTCTGTTTCCAATCCTAACGTAAAGACGGGCCTTATCTTAGATCAGAGCCCTTCCGAAAACCTATTGATAGCAAACTGCCTTGTTGAAGTAAAACGAAATAATAGAATCAACTTGACTGTAGCTAATGTTTCCGAGTCCCCGATCTCTCTCACTTCAAAACCTTAACCTTACTTTAACTCCGATCGACGCATCTTACCTTACTACCCCAGATGTATTCAATTCCCATTCCAAAAGTGATACTATACAAAGGACAAAAGATGTCCTTGATCAAGTCCGTATATCTCATCTAAATGCCGAAGAGACCCAATCCCTGCTCCAAATTTGCTCAGACTATTCTGATATATTCCACCTACAGGGTGAAATACTCTCGTGCACAGAGGCCATTAAACATGAGATTAAGACTACTTGCGACAATCCAATTCATACCAAGTCTTACCGATTTCCTGAAATACATAAGGCTGAAGTCAAAAAACAAATCGGACAAATGCCAGACCAAGGCATAATTGAGCCTTCTACTTCCCCTTGGTCATCCCCGATCTGGATCGTCTCCAAGAAACGCGATGCCTCTGGGCAACAAAAATGGCGGATTGTCGTAGATTACAGAAAACTCAATGACATCACGGTGGGTGATACTTATCCTATACCGCAAATCTCGGAAATCCTCGATCAGTTAGGTAACAGTAAATATTTTTCTACACTTGATCTCGCTTCTGGTTTCCACCAAATTCAAATTAATAAGGAGGATGCTACTAAAACTGCGTTTTCTATCCCCGAAGGAGACTTTCAGTTCACACGAATGCCATTCGGTCTAAAAAACGCGCCCTCCACATTTCAAAGACTAATGAATACGGCACTATCCGGGCTACAAGGTGTCCGCTGTTTTGTTTACTTAGACGACATAGTAATATATTCCCATGATTTACAATCCCATATTGCTAACCTTACCTCAGTATTTCAACGTCTCCGAATGTACAATCTTAAACTGCAGCCTGATAAATGTGAATTCTTGCGACATGAATTTGCATACCTCGGACATATCATCTCCGAAGATGGAGTCAAACCTAATCCCGACAAAGTAAAAGCAGTAACCCATTTTCCGGTCCCCGAATCGCCAAAAGATATAAAATCCTTTCTTGGCCTTGTGTCCTATTATAGGCGATTTATCCCAGATTTCTCAAAAATTGCTAAACCTCTTACGTCGCTGCTAAAGAAAGATACAGCCTTTGAATGGCAGAATCAACAACAGTTGGCTTTCGAATGTCTGAAACAAAAACTGACCACTGCGCCTGTATTATGCTATCCCGACTTCACCAAACCATTTATACTCACCACGGACGGGTCAAATCACGCTATTGGTGCTGTGCTATCTCAGGGTCCCATTGGACGAGATAGACCCATCGCTTTTGCTTCCCGGACTCTCAACAAGAGTGAATGTAATTACTCAACGACGGAAAAAGAGCTACTCGCCATTATATTTGGCTGTAAAACATTCCGCCCATATTTATATGGCCGGAAATTCCAAATCATAACTGACCACCGACCACTGAAGTGGCTCTTTAATCATAAAGACCCGTCCAGCAAAATGCAGAGGTGGCGCCTAAAACTTAAAGAGTACGATTATGAGATTATATATAGAAAAGGGAAACTTAATTCTGCCGCCGATGCTCTTTCCAGATTCCCAGTCAACCCAATTTATAACGAGAACACACTAAATCCTACCAACCCTACCTATCCTACCAATCCTACCAATCCTACCAATCCTACCAATCCTACCAATCCTACCAATCCTACCAATCCTACCAATCCTACCAATCCTACCAATCCTACCAATCCTACCAATCCTACCAATCCTACCAATCCTACCAATCCTACCAATCCTACCAATCCTACCAATCCTACCAATCCTACCAATCCTACCAATCCTACGAATCCTACGAATCCTACCAATCCTACCAATCCTACCAACCCTATCAATCCTACTAACCTTACTAATCCTACTAACCCTACTAATCCTACTAATCCTACTAATCCTACTAATCCTACTAATCCTACTAATCCTACTAATCCTACTAATCCTACTAATCCTACTAACCCTACTAATCCTTCTAATCCTACTAATCCTACTAATCCTACTAATCCTACTAATCCTACTAATCCTACTAATCCTACTAATCCTACTAATCCTACTAATCCTACTTATCCTACTAATCCTACTAATCCTACTAATCCTACTAGTCCTACTAATCCTGCTAATCTTACTAATCCTACTAACCCTACCAATCCTACTATTCCAAATGACACCCCTTTCACCGATTCAAATCTTGACCAAGACCTAATGGATCTACTAGTGTCTCCTCCATCATTTAGCCTAGATGAGGTTGATTCTAACTTAAATTCTAATGAGATTAATCTTGACATCGGTGCTGAAAACCCTAGTATTGAAGAACTTACAGAAATTCCTAACGCAGATCTTGTACAAATTCCAGCACCATAGTACCAACAAATCCCCCTTGAGGACGTTAATCCCTCTATTTCCCAAATTGAAAACACAGACGTGCCAAACACACAACCTATACCTAACAGGGAACTGTCCGGTTCGAAGTCTCAAACGCTATCATACAACGACGAAGATTATTCCAATTTCCTAAAAGAATTCGCAGTCAAAAAGGGCAACTATGATACTACGCTTATTGAACATAATGAAAATCTTATAAGATCAAAATGCAAAATTATTCTAGTTCCTTCCTCGATCGATTTGGACGAATCTAATCCGTATGTACAGGAACTTCTAGGAAATTTTCAAAACCCGGAAATCTTAATAAATTCTGAACGGACTCTATATTCTTTTTCTAAATTTTCTCATGATAATAAAGATTACTACTTTTTATTCTTTAAGGTTCATCATTTCGATGAAAGTTCTTACAAAGAAATCTACGACACCTTAAAAACCGTAAGAACCGAACTATCCTCTGACCCAACTGTAAGAGAAATCGCAATTTCCGACTTTAGAAATCCCTTCGAGAAACAATCATATGTCAAAATATTTAATATACTTACTTATCTTTTCCATAATACCAACATAATCATTAACATTTATCGCAACAATATTATTTATCCTACTCCAACGGAAATAAAGAAAATACTCAAAGGAAATCACGATATTCCTATCACCGGTCATATAGGCTCAAATAGAATGCTTAAAAGGATCCAAGAGAAATATTACTGGAAAGGAATGCGTTCGGAAATTGAAGATTACGTTAAACATTGTTCCTCTTGCCAACTGAATAAAGCTCTTAGGAAAACAAATCGTGCACCGATGCAAATTACTACAACATCTACGAGTCCCTTTCAGCGTGTAGCACTTGACGTAGTTGGCCCTCTTCCTGAGTCCGGCAGTGCCAAACTCAAATATATCCTTACCATGCAAGATGATCTCACCAAGTTCTCAGTCGCATACCCTATGCGCAATATTACAGCAGAAGAAAGCACAGACTGTCTCGTTCATTTTATTAGTCTCTTTGGCATCCCGAAGTCGATACTAACAGACCAAGGGTCAAACTTTACCTCAGACCTTTTCAAACAGACTTGTAGCTTCCTAAAAATTAAACAGCTCTGGTCTACACCATACCATCCACAAACTCAGGGCGCACTCGAAAGGAGCCATTCCACTCTCAAAGAATACTTAAAATCATTTGTAGATCCCAATCACACCAATTGGCCTAGATATGTATAGCAGTTCTAATAAGTTGCAATATCATGTACAAAGTAATCATATATTGTAGGAAAAATGGTAGCATCCCCAGAGTAACTTTCCTTACCAAATCTCAACCAAATCCTCTCGACCCTGAAGAAGGAATTCCATTAGAAGACATAGAAGACCCATCTCCTACCATACCTCCTCCTAGACTGAGGATGTCTTAGAGTAAAGACGAAAACCATTATGAACTTCGGAGTTGCAACCCCGAAGTTCACTCTTCTCCCAGGGGCTGTTACATCCCTCACGTGTATTTAGAATTGCCTATGATCTAACAGTCATCATTTTAAGAATCATATATAAGCCCGAGTCCGGGCTGCTCCAGTTAGTCTCGCGTAGTCATTCCTGTTACGCTACCATTTTTCGTGTTCGTGTATTTACTATTTTCGTGTTCCTGTTTTCTTACTATTTTCGTGTTCGTGTTTTATAAAATTATATTTTACTATATTTTTGTGATAATAAAGTTGTGTTGCTTTATTATATTTTTTTTAAAAACCCAAAGACGGTTTTCCCCATAACAGTACCTACCCAGGCGGCCTCTCACATATGACCAGGATGTCAACATTGTTCCATCGTTCAACAGTACATACGAGTGAAAACAAAAGCACTTGAAGTATGTTTTAACACGCGGAATCGTGAGATATATCGAATACTGTTCTTCGTAGTAGCCCCCCTGTATCAACCCTATAGACGACCGATTTTAGAGTTTTTTGGTGATGAGTGATGATTTTTTGAATTGCAATGCATCATAGCCTATTGAATCGTTTCCCGATCAGAATTGGATCCTCGTGTATTAATTTTTTGAAAATCGAAAATATTGCACTTACCATACACATTGTAGTAAGTTGTAGTGACAATATCAAAACTGTATTAAATTCATATTGCTCTTTGACCCTTACATTACGCAGTGTGTATGCTATAACATGACACATTGCGACAATTAGTCAACATGTCAAACCACACGCATTGTTTACTCAAAGACAATTAAATAATAAATATATTTAGAAATTAAGTCAAATGTATTGTTCTTAATTATGAAATGAATGAGCAATTATAAATGATCTTAATTGAAATCCTTTAATTGCCATCACGTCATATAGATACCTACGTGAGGTTAGCAATACAAAACGCTGAAACTAATTTTTCATGACTTATGCGAGCATCACACCCCATAACGGTGTAGGAAAGCATCGTGAGGAAACCTGTATACCATAGCGTTTGTAAGAATTTCTATGGTATGTAAAGTCCGCCAACCCACACTAGGCCAGCGTCCACATAGTCGTATAGTCCACACTATATGGCGTAACCTCTCTCAATCGTACCCGTGATTGTAGAGTAGGCCCGTGCCCTGCAGTGGCACGTATATGGGCTGATACATTACAATACGATAACCTCTGTGCTGCATAGTTTGAGATGAGGAATGAAACGAGAGGTCCCGGGTTCCACCCCTGCACCGATACAAATGATTGTGAGACACATAAATATTTGTTTCGGGTCAAGGTGCTCTCACTCTGAGACATTTTTTTTTGTAGTTATTAATACAAACGCCACAAAAAATAGAATCTTACTGTATAATCAGGAATATATTGTTGGGCGTGAACTGTGGGTGTGATAAGCTAACAAGGTCACTATGGTAGGTCCCTTCTGTTCTTTTTTAACCTTTTTTTTTGCTTTTGTTATGCGCGTAATTTCTAAGTGCTATGTAAGTATTTCTGTAAAACCTAATTGGTGTAAACATTTTTAACAACCTTATTTAAAAAGAAACATTTTAAAAATCTCACGAATGCTGTCGCACAAAATCAGCTAAATTTTCAAATTAATGAACTCGGCGAGAACACGGTGTTTATTAAACACAGATTCGCGGATATTTTCATGAAAATAAACCAGTGCGAATACACTCATTACACGTGCTAGTTGAACATTCAACACTTTAAAGTCTGGTTTATTTAAAACTATCTTCGTTTATCTACCACTTCACTAAATAGTTCCGATATTGATTTACTCGCTATTCTCAATTTGAACGGTTCCTACGATCGGGGTGAGATTGCTGGGGCGCCATTGGGTAAAATAGTAAGAACGCTCTTTACAAGATTGCTATGGTTTAAAGAAAAACATGTATAAAAACAAAACATAAAAAAATAGGACCTCTTAATTCTCGATAGGGCGCCCAAATGCGCCCTGCCCTAATTTCGCTAATGCTGGCCGCTTATTTATTTCCACAGGCCAACTTGATACAACAACGACTCTGAAGGTGTACAGATGACGTAATAAAGAGAGCAGCTAGCAAGAAATCGCTAGATGTAGGCCACTTCCAGCAGGTCGCTACGGAAACCTCTGGGGTGGCCTATGTTCAGACATAGGCCACCCCCAAGGTGGAAGGAAGTTAGTTCCTCAATCTGGAGAAGAATAAAATCAATAATATTCCCCAACCAGTTCTTGAAAATGTTTATGCAATGCTGTACGGGATCGGTCTGATATCACAGACAGGACTATTGTTGCCAATAAGACTGATATTGTGATAATAGATCAATTGTCGCGCTGGGCAACACTTGTTGATGTTACAGTTCCGCATGACGATAACCTCGTTAAAGCTTAAAAAGACAAATTGTCTAAATATTTAGACTTGGCACACGAGGTTACCGACATGTGGGATGTGGACTCAACAATTACTGTCCCGATTGTTGTTTCTGCAGATAGACTGATACCAAAGAGCCTCGACCAATATCTCCAGAGGCTCTCAATTGGTCGATGGGTGAAGACTCAGATCCAAAAGGCGGTGTTGCTGAAAAAAATAATATAGAAAATAGATTGACGACACAATTGCGAACATGGTACGGAGGTTTTAAGTTTAGGAATTTAAGTTAACAAGACTGTGGCTTTTATCAATACTCATGGCAACAATAGCATTCATGAGTAGATTTTTTCATTCTCTTCCCTTGCTTTAGCCCTGATTAATACGTGGGCGGAGATTTACTCGCTTTCAAGGTAAAACTATGGTACTACACAAAATTTACTACGACATTAAACACTATTCGTGGAACGTTATGATGTCATGCACACTGCTCACTTCCTATAATTTGCCAGTTGGCTAAATTGATATATTTATATTGTGTAATAGACTCAAATACCAAGGAGAAATATATCTAAGGACTGTTTTAAAGTATTGTAGGCTTAAAAAGACTGTTTGTTCAATTGTTTTGATTTGCATCAACACTTTTTATTACTTAGGTCTGTCAACCAAGTAAATAGGTCACCTGATGGTAAATCGTTACCGCCGCTTATGACATCATAAGTAACTGAATCACAGATGCGTTATAGACCTTTTAAAACCGAATAGGAATGGGAAAAAAGGACGAAAGATGCGAAAAGGAGTATCGGGCCTTTGACGAGCTCACCTACTGAACAAATCACAGAATTTTAATCCATTGATTCAAATCGGCTTAGATTGGAGTAGAATGGACTAATAGGATTGTCGTAATTTAAGTCCAACAACCCAGTTTAGGCTTCTACCAAGGTACGCCACAGAGCCCGGTCTGCTGCTTTACGCAGCCAGTCGCTGCCGGCCATCTTGTGCAAGTCGTCCCGCCATCTGGCCAGAGGACGTCCCACGCTACGTTTTCCTAACGCGGTCTTGGAAAACGTAGCGTGGGACTGCAAAGGGCTGATGATGATGATGATGATGATGATGATGATGATGATGATGATGATGATGAACCCAGTTTAGGTTTCTGGAAATTACATAGTGATCACTTCAACGGTAAGGGAACTGTTGTGTAAAACTATTCATATCTTAGAGTTCTCTATAAAAATAGACCAGCATAGATGTTTCAGGCTCAAATCCCTCTCAATCGTTGTCCGTAGATGTCCGCGTCCAACAGTGGGCATAGATCGGTTGCCATTTGCTAACAACGATGATGGTAATGACAGAAATAAAAATATACAGTATTAAGCCTCCGGCAATCTCACTCACCACTTGAAATGTTACAGCGAAGCTATTACTTCACGTAAGTATTGACAGCCTCCGTGGCGCAGTTGGTTTGACGCCGCCTGTGAAACGAGAGGCCGCGGGTTCGATCCCCGCACCGAAACAAATATTTGTGTGATCCACATGTATTTGTTTCGGGTCTGGGTGTTTGTGAGACCGAAAAGTCTCTCGTAGCTTCTGATACCTACGACACAAGACTCGATCTTAGTGTGGGGTCAGGACTATGTATGTGACTGTTGGGTGTATTTATTTATTTATTATTTATTCTATGTAACATGTTAAAAATAATCTTGTCCGATTTGGATCGAAAAATTGTGCGATTCTACGGAATTCTCTCCTATCGATTTTACTACACGGTGACGTCATTCTATTAGAAGCAGGAGATAAGTGTACGGTGGCCACGATTCGAGAATTCACCTAGTATAATCTTAATAACAGGTTATTACTACTTTATCTTTGAAATAATGGAGTAAATGATGCGTTTAGGATAAATTATTAGTTATAAGACAATTAATTTCAATTAATATTTTGTACAAACAGGAACTAACTAAATAACTGACAATTGGCATTAAAGTGTATTTCCTTAATTGATTACATTCTCATAGGCAGTAGTCATAGTTAAATGGCTTCGTTACTAAATAGTTACCAACTTATTTATTAATTATATTGATTGTTTTATCATCGTATTGATTGGTTTTGCTACTGTCCATGAGCGGTCATATTGCTTACCATCAGGCGAATGGCATGCTCATCTCGCCATTCACAACAATAAAAGAAGAAAAAAAACTATAATATTATTAGTAAATGGGCACTAAATATTGTCCTTGGTACGATACGATTTTTAAGATACGAGTATTTGTATTGGGTAGCGACTAGTGTATATGAAAAAAAAAAACCCGCCTTAGTGATCCACGCAACTCGCAAGGGTTTTGCATTTGAACTCAGCATGTGTATGTCTATTGTACTCACATTATCGTGCTAGAATAATAAAACTACATACGTTAAACTTAATGTTCATCTACTTCTATGAAAAAGCTTTTTCTGTAAAGTTGCTTACTTGGCTTATAATTTAACACTCGCACGCCTATTCCATCTGAGCTCTTGCGAGACGTTACTCAATCCTTTATAAAACACGAATTCCTCTTATTTAAACACACGAAATAGATATCTCGATAGTAAAATGCAACCCAAGGCCTAACGGTTTACCGTTTGTGCCAGTTATCACTAGGCTAATGGGCCGATATTTTTTATAATACGTTTGGGTACAATTGCAGGCAACGTGATACCGTTTTTGCGATATCAAAGAAATACTTTACTAAACACGTGGTCACATCCGAGTTCAGCAAGGCTATGAGTGTAGTTTTATTTTTATTTCTTTATATCCTGAGGCGATAAACACTATGGCCACACCAAGGTATGATGTCATCGTTCGTTTGTCCGTCATTCAGTAACCCCGCTACGATACGCGCAGTCTCAGTGGAGCCGGCACGTTGCACGCTCGTGTGTAAACAAAACTACAATAAGCGAATATTTTTCGAATTTAGAACTGAATCACGATGGCCGTGAGCAGATTGTCTATTGTGAAGTTTTTGGAGCTGGTGAGTTTATTTTATAGACAATTATAAATATTTAAAATTCGAATTTGGGCTAATGCGCGTCTACAAGGACTCCCGACTGGTTGGACAACCGGGAGCTGCCAGTATACAGCTTTTTCTTATTGCGATGCAATTTTGATAGCACTATTTGCGTTGGTTAATAACAATGAAATCAAGAGGGATTTGCCTTAGTAATAAAATACTGTATTCTTAAACATTGTATATACATTAAGCCCACACAAGTGAGTTCACGATTAATATCTATAAACAGTTTAGATTACCTATTGAATCATTATTTTTCTTTAGCCCAGTAGTATGTAATTTTTATGAGGCATGCTATCAAAGTAGGTTGAAGGAACTATTGTTTTGTTATGACCTCATCCTTTTTTGTGAGATCTGTTTTTTGTATGAACACGACGTAATTGTTATTGTATTTTTAACACCTGTTGCTGTAAGTAATCTTATACAGGTGGCATATTTTTAAACTTGCGTATATTTATATAAAGTAAATACCCATCTGTAGCGTTTCTCATGACTTTGTTTTCAATGAGCAAAACATGCAAATTCACAGTCCAAAAGTGGGGTGTGTATATGCACAGGGGTCATTTCGTAAGGTCGCATGATAAAATCGTAGTATTGTTACTAAATGTTAACATTTTAATAAATGATAAGTTTGTTTACTTTGACAGAACTGAGTTTACGTTTGGTTTCTGAAAACTGCATGTATTCGCGCTTCGATCAATATTCCTTCCGTGGAATATTAATTTCTTTTGCATTCATGACGAATCGAATCCTGTGTAATCACTAAATTATAATGTCTCGAAGGCTTAACACAAATTGAATCAGTATTTTTCGGCTTGACTTAAGTATCTTGTGTACGTCGGGGTGCAAAATAAGGGCAAGTTTGAATACTTTTATTAAACATAATTCATATAATACATATGGTACACTTAACACAACTGACTATAGAACATGTATTAACGCTCAGGAAGACTGTTCAATTCGCTAACTGCGTGGCTGAGCCCACGATGCGTATTCGAGTCTTTCATGGCGTCAAGTGGCGAGCATTCCTCGCTCGGCACACTTACTATATCCAGCGGCGGATTAGCCATTAGGTACAAGTAGCACATGCTTCGGGCCCCGTGCGCTGCGTAAACAAGGGTCCCGCGAACCTAATTCCGACCCTGTTTGCAATATATACAACGCAGTTTTTTGACCTTGGGAATTTTTACCAGAGCAAGGGTTCTTTGTTATAATGGGCTAAGGGCCCCGCGCTGGTTCATTCCAACACTGTCTACATTCGAGTGTATTCAGTTAACCACAATAGCGAGTTTTATTATGAATTATGTTAGAATGAAATATTTTTCAAGAATATTGTTTTTAGACAATATTAGTAATTTATTTTTGCTACCTTAGCGAAAAAAAATTGATCGGACATCCATAAAGCTGTCTCAATGAACAAAAAATATGGGCTATTTGAAAAAGGTGCGGTTATTAGATGTTATACAATATAAAGTATTATAATATTTCCATGGCGTAAACTAAAATTATCTTGTTGTTAATTTATTGACAGAATTAGGTAAGCTGCGCACAAAGTGAAGTTTACAACAATCGCATGGTGTGTTTACAAATACTACAAATATTTACTTTCTAAACAGTGAAAACGCAATTAATTCTCGTCGGGGCTTGCGCCAATAAACAACCGACGAATAACATAAACAGTAGTCGAACATGTAGGTTCGTTGACCGATTTTCCTTTTCACCACGAAGGATTGTAAACCGAGTTTCTTTTGTTAGTGTTGGAAAATATTTATACTTTAACAAAGTAAACTAACATTTGAGATTAATATCTTTGCATCTTTAACTTTTTTATAACAAAAGCATCTTTTAATAATCCTAAAGAATGTACAATTTTGATAAAATTTTTATACACTACTCTGTTCTTCTCATATAAAATTTGAAAGGAAAGGCAATGTTATTTCTTATTGTAGAAAACATAAAATATATTTATTAAGTCGTTCTGTCGCGTGCATGTGATCCGTATGTTCGATGTACCAACCCCCTTGGGATAATCACCACTTCTTCGGAGCATCAAGATGTTGTTAGCGACTTCCTGGTCAATAATAATGTATTTTCTATACTAATAATATTTGACTGCCTCGGTGGCGTAGTTGTATTACGGTACGGTTACAAAGCTGAGGTCTCTGGTTCGAGTCCCGGGTCGGGGAAAGTGATATTGGATTTTTCTATTCATTATCAGCCCGGAGTCAGGAATTTGTGCCCGATATGGCGATAGGCTCGCCCCCTATCACATCGTGGGACGGAACATACAAGGCGAAATGTGGGTGTCCTGGTGGCGCCTTTGCCTACCCCTTCGGGGATAGAGGCGTGAGTTTATGTAATAATATTTGTAGTCTGTATAATAGATGCTTTAAATACATTCCAAGTACATTTTTTATGGTTTTGCACCAACGATGCCCTTATTCGACTTAAGATGTCCATCATTGTCAAAATATGCTGTCTATCTGTATATAATATCTACAAATAAACAATTCTACGAAATTCGGTGGTCTAATCTGTTCAACCGAAGATATCGTTTTACGTCGGAGATAAAATGTAGATGTACTAGATTTAAGGCAACTTGTTTTGTTATCATTTTCCTTGAAGTTCAAATTTGACGTAAGCCTCATTTTCAGTTGTATAGGATAGGAGAGTATTATCCTTAAGTTGCAATATCATCCGTATTTTTGTTCTGAAAAAAATGAAATACAATGCACTTCACTTGCAATAATAATATTTATATGGTGGTACTTTATAATATGGTGGTAGTTCTCTTATATGTGAGAGACCGCCTCGGTAAGTAGGTAACACCGCAATGTTTATTCCTCCCGCCAAGCAGCAGTCTAAATGCACTGTTGCGTTCCGGTTTGAAGGACATTGTAGCCAGAGTAACTACTGGACATAATGAGACTTAACATCCTATGTATCAGGATGGCGAGCGCAGTGGAATGCCAAACATTGTATTGTAATTCATGGTGTTGTTTGCTTTTCTACTGTCCATGAGTGGTCAAATCGCTTACCATCAGGCGAATGGCATTCTCGTTTCGCCATATATCGCGATAAAAAAGTAGTATGCAGTCCAGATAAAATGGTAAAATGCAACTTACTTATAAGTGAAGAAGTAAAGAAAGAATATCCACACCTCGGAGATGGCTAAAGAACCTGGACATGGAGGTTTGATCCACGCAGGATGAATGCCATACGCAATGATGACCTCGGAGATAAGCTTCGCTAGCAGATTAACGCATTGGTGGTATGCTTGGAAATAGCCCACGAGATTTAAATAAAGGCTACACAAATTGTTCTTTACATACGACTTACAGATCCTGAAAATAATAGTCACCAGTGCCTCATTTATGAGTAATGTTTACTAAAAGTACACGGAACTCTTCCAAAGTACGCCAGTTAATCATTTTACTTACGAAATTAGATCATAATGATACGTAAATGTCAAGTTGGTGACGATTGAGAGATAAGCTTTCACAACTCAAAGATAATGCATTTCATATTAATTGTTTTAAAGGCGACGTTATTAAACAGAGGTCACAAAATTAAGTAGATGACATATATGTTTAAATGTCGTGCAATTTTAATAGTCAATTCATTTTACTTTATTACATAATTAAACAGTAAAATAAAATTGTATTAATCCACAAATAAATAATAATTAATAAATATTAATGACACTGTTCATTGTTCAGAAGGCTAGCACGGCGTAGATACATGTGTGATTTAAAAAAAGAATAAACGTTCAATAAGTTGCAAATTAAAGATTCTTTACATTAACAAAGTATTTTGTGAGCCATGCTGCATGACATCAGTGCCTATTTTCACCTCTTTGTAGTCTCAGTTCTGATGCACGGCGAAAATGGTCATAATAAATATTGCGAACTATTACGTTGATACACTAATTCACTAACTAGTTGTATAAATTGCTTATATCACGCTTACATCAGTTCGTAACTTCTATTCTTAGTTCTACAGCTTGAGTAATACCTACAATGTAGATACACTTGCGAGCATAATAATGACTCACTCTTATATTCATATTTAATTGCGATAATTGGTTATAGGTTTATCATGTGTAACCTAGTTAAGTTAACATAAATCAGAAATGTTGTTATTGAGCAACAAAATATATGTCAATGTTGCTGAACTAAATTTCTATGTAGTACCAGATAGTAGTTTACCGAAATCTTATCATTTTAATTTGTAATCTCTCTTGGAAACAAAGTTTCAGGGAATTGAATGTTGATAGCAGAATTTTACTTCTAATTTTTGTTTGTCATTTTCCTGCTAGTTATTTTAATTGCAAGCTTTGTTAATTTGTGTAAGATTTTATAAATTATCATTGAGACAGACAATATTCTTAATTTCGCTTTAACGACTTTTCCGTGTGATAATTTGAAACATAATATGTATTTACACAATGCAATATTTAATTTAGTAAAGCCTGTATTTTACTAAGTAAAATGCAAAAGAATGTATCTCGCCATTTATATTGCACATTATCCAAATTGTTAACACCGACACATTTGTACATTGTTCATGATTTAAAGACACGTGGAACCTTTTCTTGGTCAGCAGTATAGAACTCAAATATAACTGGCCACCGCCCACTAACTTCTCAAGTGGATCCGTGTACGAAGGAAGTGGTCTGACGATCGCATTACATTCACATTACTGTATTAAGATCGACTACCTATGATAGGCGGGAAGTAGTAGTAGTCTAATGGACTCCTTCAAACCATACGAAAGATATAAAGTTAATCTTTTTTGCAGTATTTTTAGATATAAATTCTGTGATTTTATCAGCATGTATAGATATGTCATAATATCTAAAATACAGGATATGGTTGACTGATTTTGTTTTTAACATGAAAAGATAAATGTAATCTACCATTCCTTTCAAACCTTCTGAAAATTTGATAATCGGGTGAAAATCTATATTTGTACATTCAATGTATTTAATTATTTTTGTGCGTGTTGATTATTCTATACTAGGAACTAATCTAATCTTGTTAGAAGCTTTAAACATATATCATAAATACGTGCCGCCTAATAGTTGCGTGCTCTAACTAAACACCGATAATATTTTCATTTGATTTGTTTAATTAAATTAATCAGCACATTGACTTCTACAAAGAAGCCTACAATAAATTAATAAATGTTGCGCGAATAAATAAACAACACCATTAGTGTTATGGTATTTTAATTAAAAAACGTAGGACTTTGACCTGTTTTGTATGTACAGACATTGGGTATGATTTTGCAGTTGTCTAAAAATAAGGCAGTTGTATTATTTTTTATACTCTTGAGGCAGATGATCGTTGTTGGAGATCCTTAGGGATGGCCTATGTTCATCAGTGGACTTTCTAGGCTGAAGAGAGAGATCGAGACAGAGAGGCAAACAGACTACACTATATTTTAAAAGGGCAGAACTATTCAGATGAAATATTGACTAGGTATATTTTCCTAACCTACTTCTAGGTATACTGAATAGATTTAACAGTTTATGATAGTACAATATTAATTGGCTCGTAAACACCATCATAAGAAGCTTATTAAAAGTAGGCTTTTTCACATTTCGTTTCTAGCATTACATTTTCATAAAGTAATATTTGTAACAGGATTATACTTCTCACGTTCAAGGATACTCCAGTTAACCTTCAAGAGTGACGTACTCCCGTCTTTTGTCATGCTAACTTGATATACATTATGTCATAACTTGTCATGTACATTGTACAGTGCCCCTAGCCGGAACATTTTGAAGTATCGTATAGTAATTCTCGTATAGTATCGTAAACGTTTCCCGCTTTGAAATTTTAGTTCCAAATACGCTCACAATGGCGCTGTTTAAATTCCCATACAAAATTTTACTATTACTATTCTATTACGATACTGCAAAATGTTCCGGCTAGGGGCACTGGTATACTCTCAGCATAGCATTCTAAGCAAGGTATGATAAATTCATATAATTTCCTCGAAATCAGTATTAAAGTTTATTATTAACTGATGACATAACTTCCGAAAATAATGTCTAAACTTTTTTGACTAGACATACTTTTCTATTCAAATACTATATTGTTATTATAAACATTTTCAGAGTACGAAAAAGGAGTTAGGTGAAGCCTTGAAATACCATAAAACATGTGCTCAACAAGATTGACCGAACGATGAAAAATATTGCATTCTTCCCACGATCGGTTTTATTTTTATCACAAAGATGCTGTTTTATTCTGTCTCTAGGAATTGAGATGCTTAATTTTTGTATATCTCGCGCGGAGCTTATTCTATTGTAGTGTGATCACTGAGGCCGCGACCTCGACCTCCAAATTAATATGTTTACGCGCCAGTATCACATCTTTAGGTCATTTTTAATTTTAGCAAATCGGATGAGCAAACTTTGCTGAAAAGAATTTTGTTTTAATTAATCCGGTAAATATGAACGCGTGATCGTTAAGTTGCTTGACAAAAAAATAGAAGGATTGTAATGGAAACCTTCAAATGTTTGCTTACGGACAATTGATAATGATCGAAGATTTTCCTCATGTGCGTATTTTTAGTGGGTGGCGAAGTTGGTAAACTGTTACTACCACAAATTTGTAATAATGGAATGTGTATTCATAGAGGAAAAATAAATGTAAACAAATATTGACTGAAAGAAAAAATATGCTCGGCACTCGTCAGCATTCGAGGAACATCGTCCAAAGTTGATGTTTGTTTAAGCCTTTTTTCCTGTATGTGATAATGACTGAGCGAAAATCAAATCCTATTCTTTGTAAATCATTCTTTTTATTTGAGATAGGAGAGTGAAGGACAGGCAAGCGAAGTGTCGGACGCCCGCCTACAAGGTGGACAGACGATCTAGTTAAGGTTGCTAGAAGTCACTGGATGCAGCCCGCTCCCAACTGGTCGATGTCGATGGATTGATTTCGTTGCGGGTTAAAGACTAGTTAGACATTCCCGGAGACGCGCTGAGCTTCAATGTTCAGTGTCATTAAAATGCGTGCCACTGTTGATCCTGGCTTACAGGAGTTGCAGTGGCGGGTGTGAGGGCGGGACAGTCTCCTATAACTGGTCGATGTGAAGGTCTTTGGGGGAGGCCTATGCTCAGCTATGCCTTCCTATGGCTGAATAGATAGAGAGACGAGACGTATAGGTACTAGGTAGTTTGGTGGTAAGCGTCACGCCTGTTTATAAACAAGAGCAACACGACCAATTTGTTTTTGCTGAACATTGCATAGGAGTGCATTGCTCTCGTGGCCCCACTACATTGGTAGTTGTTAATTGTTTAGTCTTTCAGTGCCCAGTAATCGCTGGCTACAATCCTTCAAACGGGAACACATTCAACTCAGCAGTGTTTACACACTGTTGCTAAGCGCCAGAAATAGATAGAGCGGTGGTACCTACCAAGACGGCCTCCCGTATGTGAGGGCCCACCTAAAAATGAGTTTGTTTTTGTCGATGTTATTCTAACCGAAGTAAGAATTACTTAATTTTGTCCACCTCATATTATAATTCTGCGCTCTCATTTATATGATCAGAGGGAGTGCAACTTCAAATACCAATGACAATACTATTCCCCAGAGTCAATGTTAACAATTACATTTGTAATAATTGTTCGTATATATTTAAAACACGCCTGTGCATATAGCATTAGTACTTAAAATGCCATTGTTATTGCGTCCCTACTCAACAGCTGCGCAATAAAAGCTATGCTAATGTGGACTAATTGCTGTAGAAGTGTGTTAATTGGAGTGAGATGTTATGACTGATAGTGCTTGTTTCGCAATAGGAATATTTTCGACCTGTTTTCATTGGTAATGTGTACGGTTTTTGACGTAGTAACAATAATTATTAACAGAGTTAGCTTAAAAAACAGTCGATGACGATTATCAATGTTGCAGTACGTAAAGCGAAGTAATCACAACGACATCCTTAAGACAATCAACAGTCAAATGGATTCTACATTTAAGCAGATGCAATCTTAACTCATCACAGGTGTTTGATACAATTTGAATCAAAATACACGTACGAAATACATTCAAAATTCTTGACCCTCTTTTTAATGAACCCATGCGCAAGGTCCTGACTCGATGGCCTCGTAAGCTGAGACCGCGATTGATATGGAGGCAGCGGCATTATGACATCATCTAGCCTAACGTGGAATGATATGTTCCGGTGGATGACGACGTAATATTGTAGCAAATGCGAGATGACGTCATAAGTCACTGTGTGAACAAAATGTTGGCTATGAATTTTGTTATTGAATAATTTGTGCAGATATTTGCCAGTGGGTGTTGATGATATGAGTAAGATTAATTCATGCTTTATTTCGTGTTACTTAGACTGTATATTTACGTGTATATGACGGTCCATGTAAGTCCCTCTACTGAGCAAAGGCCTTCTTAAGAATAAGAGGGGTTAAAATTTCGCACATTATTGAAATTGAGGATAGGCGAAGTGGAAAGAAATATTCTCGTGTGCAAACTGCGCAAAAACTCTGCATAAATAAATATTAAAAGTTAAGCAATTACCAATAGTATTTAGTTGTTTTAATATCTTTAATAAGTAGAATTTAGGTGAAATGTATTATTTCAGTAATATTCTTTACCTATCATACTTTTCAAATATCATACTGATATTTTCGATGGTTTAAAAAATGCGTAATAAATATGTTTTACACTATAGTTTCGACATACCAATGTATTTTGATTTGTTATCGAAAGCAAACTAGTTAACCCGCCTGATAGTGCTTATCGGCTTAAGGGCTTGCCACACGCCAGCCCTTCAGAGTACATTGGCTCGTATAAATCCGTGTTAAGAATGATAATAGCATGCCTCAACTGTAAACCTTTAAATCAATTGTGATCATGCCACGATATCAATTTGCTGGAAGGTGCGTCAATAAAAGCGGTTGAAGTTTTAGCGAGATAGGGGGCGGGACGGGACGGCACGGCGAGGCTACGCTGGCGTTAATGGTTCGTTAGGAGTTGTATTATATGGGTTGATATACACACCAGCATCGCCTTACCACCCGCTGCCTGGCGAGACCTTTCAACGCTCCTTGAAAAGTCTCTGTTAAGATCTGAAAAACTCCCGTATCAGAAATGGTGCTAGGATATTCATAACCTTTCTGAAGGTGAACACCGTATTAGTAAACTTCGCTAGTGTTGCGTTCCCGAATTAAATATATTACGTCTTATATGGACAGGATACTTTACTTGGACAGTATTGCGTAGTAATCAGATTTGTAAAAAAGCTTCGATTAGGCATCGATATCATTTATCAATAAAGCAAACAGTGGGACCCCGCTGATAAGAAACTATTAGAACTAACATCCGACTACCAACCAACAATGTATTGTAGTGTTATTATTCTGCTTTAGACTGATGTTTAATAATACAGTTGGAATTTACACTCCCAATTTCCCAACACAATACGAGTATATAGTTACTTCATTATTACTTAGTCACACTTTGGTTATTTAATTTAAGTTTCTTTTATAGAGGAGGCCCGTGGATAGCAGCGGGCGAATATAGGACGGCGTGATGATGAGGAATTATTTTTTTCCATGGTTCTTTACTGCTTGTTTCTTCGCACATTGCAGTTAATACGGCTAATCTATTATGTGATAGTTGGCCTACTTGATGATGTCCTAAGCAGGGCTTATACTTATATTATTACACAAGGATACAATTATCCTTCCACCGGCAAATTGGGACCCCGGCAATCTTACTCACCAAATAAAACGCAATGATATAAGATGCACGTCGATTTTCTGTGAGACATTGTTACCACCCGGTCAATTCAGCCCACTTGCCTTTCAGGCCGAAGCGTGGCTCTACCACTCGATATTCCTTTAACAACATCATTATTTATATCTCTTTTTCTTTGATGCGTTATGTGTATTCATTTATTTACGCAAATATTTCGTGTTTTTCAGGCGCTGACGTGTTCGTGCGTGGCGCTGCACTATCACAGCTACAATGTTGACCCTGAAGTCGGGATGCTGGTCACGGGCACCTTCGTGGGATACCTTATCATCTTCGCAGGCGCGGCTGCCGGTAAAAACATTTTTTATAGCAGCATCAAAGTACCTACAATTTGCCTGATTGGTAATGCAATACCTACTGTCTAAATAAAGTACCCCCCTATATTTCGCTGATCGATACAATTATGCCTAATTGTATCTGGATGTACACAGAATGAACTCAATACGTGGTATACTTATGTGGATCGCTATGACGCGTCATTCCCAGGAACTATGCAATTAAAAATAAATATTTATAAAATATCTCTCTCTCTCGATATGCTGCACCAGCAAATATATCGAAATAACAGCAGACCTAATGAAACTGACTATCCTTTTCAGGCTACCTGATGCAGACCCCGTCCCACAAACGCATCGATATATTCTACTCGCTCATTGGTGTGGCTCTATTCACCGCTAGCGGCGCTATCGTCATTGACAGGTTTGTTTATAAATTAATATGGGACCAACTTTGACCAAATCTTAACTGAGACACAAAAAGGATCATAAAAATCGGCCCAGAAATGGCGGAGAAAGTGGTAAACATACTGAGTGATCATTTTTGAGGTTATAAATTTAATTTTAAATAAATCATTGGATCTGTATCCAACATACATCATGCTTGCGACTATCAAAAGTAATCCATTTTTCATGGCAAGTGACAAATCGGTTCAATTATTTTCGTTTCTGTGTCTTCTACCGGAGACGCAGCACAAAAGTCTTTGAAGAACTTGTTGGCTCCCGTATACCTGACTTCCCTAGAAAGGCTTTGGAAAAGTATCTCTAGGCGGACAGAGATGCATCGACTGGATGGCTGCATATTTTGATTGATAGAAATAAGAATAATAAAACAAGAATAGTTTAACTTTTTGTACACTTAACGGAAATTTCACAGGTAAAGACATATTATTATCATCTCTTGCCAGTCGATACTATATATACTATCGATACTATATCTGAACTAATTGGTGTTACCAGGGCCAACCTTGTCCCTATGAATCTCAGTACAATAAGACCCCTGTGAAGCTACTAACGGCTTTGAGGCCGCGTCATTAGACGTGGTAACTTATAAACAAACTACACACAAGAACCCATGTTAAAAGGCTAACGTAGTAATGATCTATTTATAAACTACGTTGAGTAATAGGCAAATGATTTTACAATCGATTTTTCATTATTAAAGTGATAACAATTTATCATACAGCTATTAGCGCTTCGCTCATAATAACTTGACTGTAGTTTTTTCTATCTATCCTTACCGTATCATCGTTGAGTTTCGGGATTCCGGTATACATCATATTTAGATTAAAATTTTCAGGCCCAACAAATATGAAGTATTTAAGGATTAACAAAATTATAATCTCATTACGAAACGTATTAGCAAAACTAATACTTCCCATTCGTTTCCTTCTAGACGACTTGGTAGCTGAGTCCATACAAAAAGTAAGGATCTATGTAAGTGTGTAGCTTTTTGGATTCCCCTGTATCAGAAAACCATTAGCCCAGTTTAGTAGCGCCGAACGGCAATAGATAACCAACTCATCAATGGATACTGTATCTGGACTGGCTGCAATTACAATGGTAGTTACTTTGTCGTGAAAAGTATGAGAAAAAATTTCGTACCTACTAAATAATTAATTGAGAATATCATACGTCGGTAATAATATTCTGAATGCGCAGCTTCGTCATTTCAATTTCATGTTATCACGATTCACGACTTTTCTACCGAATACGCCTTAATTTGCAAATCAAATAAATCACGTAACACACCTATGTTATATCATCATATTTTGGCATAAAATTCGTTCTTATACTAAGTACATGTAGTTTGGTGAATAAAAAATGATTACTATACGAGCAGTTGAGCCACGAGCCAACGTTTTTATAATTTATTATATCTTTTTTACAAATACTGACACGATAAAGTGACTAAAATACGCATGATGGTAAGAGTACTCAGTACCTACCTATTTCAGTCGAGATTGCGTATCAACCATCATGGGATGTTTATTTCTTGCCTATGTACACAATTATGCCAGCCTGATTATTTTTTAATAAATAAATATATACACCAAACAGTCACATACATAGTCCCGAGTCCCGACCCCACACTAAGATCGAGTCTAGTGTCGTGGGTATCAGGAGACGAGAGACTTTCCGGTCTCACAAACACCCAGACCCGAAACAAATACTTTTGGTTCACACAAACATTTGTCTCGGTGCGGGAATCGAACCCGCGGCCTCTCGTTTCACAGCCGGCGTCTATACAACTGCGCCACGGAGGCTGTCAATTATATTTAGAAATACCCTGTGTATTCTTAACCTGAAAAGCACTATACACATGAGTCACTATGACAGCGTCATTGCCACTACCCAAGCGCATACGAATATCCTACCATCACCTTGACTTATATTATATTCTTACAGGTACCGAAATGCGTACAAAAGCGACTTGAAAGACAAGAACATGGCTAAGGGATCGCTGGCCATCATCAACGCAGCTATCTTATTGGTAGATGCTGTACTCACGCAACGCGGAGGCTAAAAGCCATGGAATTGCACCATGGTATTGAAGCAGTTTTATTGATAAGCCATCAACACTATTTATTAGCCTTCTGTTATTCTGGCGAGTTTGCATATACTGACAATCTAATGTTCATATTTTTCTGCTCGGCTCTGTAAAGAATCTCTGAAGCCCATTAAATGTCATATATTAAGTGGAGTATATGCTTAATAAAAAACAATTTAAGCTGCATTTTATTTTGCGATGCATTTTTTATCAATGGATTCCGCCGAAACCAAAACAGAGATTTTTGTAAAGTAACGTTTATTGAAATATGTACCTCGCCTTCGTTTAAAGCACAACTTATTTGTTAGTATTCACAGATAATTAAAACCATATTTTAAGGAACAAAATATTTTTAGACGCGAAGACTAAACTATAAAGCATTGATACATTTTGGAATTTTGTATGAGAAATATGAATCCTTATATTTTATAATATTCAATAGATATTAAGAGCAAACATGAAACAGAGAAAAAGTTGTTAAGTTTATTTTTTAGAGATTAAGACCAAATATGAATATAATTACTCAGACTCAGATTAATTTATTAATTTTGTAATCCATATACAGAATAAACTGCCTGAATTGTTTTATATTACTTAGTTTAGATTTAAGAAGAAGCTTTCATGTAGCGATATTAAACATATTTTGATGAGATTTAATCTTCCAAAATACACGTATATTTGAATTTTTGTACGCACATTTGTAAGTGTATTGGAATAAAGAAATAATTCAAACAACTGCCTGATTATTATTGATGATCTCTCCAAATATTGTGAACCTACAACATTTTAGTTAAATCTTATATGCTTTGGAATATGCAATTACTTGCTTAAAAATTATTTAATGAATTACATACATACGTACATAAACTCACGCCATTTATCCCAGAAGGGGTAGGCAGAGGTGCCACTAGAACACCCACATTTCGCCTTGTATGTTCCGTCCCACGATGTGATAGCTGATAATGAATAGAAAAATCCAATATCAATTTGCCCGACCCGGGATTTGAACCCGAGACCTCAGCTTTGTAACCATCCATCCATCCATCAGCCAAAGGACGTCCACTGCTGAACATAGGCCTCTCCCAAAGATTTCCACAGTGACCTGTTGGAGGCAGCCTGCATCCAGCGACGTCCCGCCACCTTTACCAGGTCGTCTGACCATCTTGTGGGTGGACGTCCTACGCTGCGCTTTCCGCTACGTGGCCTCCATTCGAGAACTTTTTGGCCCCATCGGCCATCAGTTCTCCGCGCTATGTGCCCCGCCCATTGCCACTTCAACTTACTAATCCGCTGGGCTATGTCGGTTACTTTAGTTCTCCTACGGATCTCCTCATTTCTGATTCGATCTCGTAGGGAAACCCCGAGCATAGCCCTCTCCATAGCTCGTTGAGTGACTTTGAGCCGCCTAACAAGGCCCATAGTGAGAGGCCACGTCTCGGTGCCGTATGTCATCACTGGCAACACACAACTATCGAAGACTTTCGATTTGAGGCACTGAGGTATTTTGGACAAGAAGACGTCACGTAGTTTCCCGAACGCTGCCCAACCGAGTTGGATTCGCCGATTGACCTCTCTCTCGAAGTTGGACCTGCCTAACCGGACCACTTGTCCTAAATAGACATATTCGTCTACAACTTCAAGAGTCGAACCCCCAACTCCAATGGGGGTGGGCACAACATGGACATTCGACATGATCTTCGTTTTGTCCATGTTCATTTTAAGACCCACCTGTTGGGAGACTCGATTGAGGTCTTCGAGCATAGTGCTAAGGTTCTCCAGCGATTCTGCCAACACTACAATATCGTCGGCAAATCGAAGGTGAGTGATATACTCGCCGTTGATGTTGATGCCGAATCCTTTCCACTGCAAGAGCTTGAAGGCGTTTTCCAGCGCGGCAGTGAACAGTTTCGGAGATATGACATCTCCCTGTCTCACGCCTCTCTGTAGTGGAATAGCCTTCGTGCTCTGATCTTGTACTCGGACCGACATGGTGGCGTTGTTGTATATACACTTCAACACTTCGATGTACCGATAGTCTATGTGGCACCGCTGGAGAGACTCTAGCACAGCCCAGGTTTCGATCGAATCAAAGGCTTTCTCATAGTCCACAAACGCTAAACAAAGCGGCAAGTTATATTCCCCGGTTTTTTGTATAACTTGCCGAAGCGTATGAATGTGGTACTAAAGCCTTTTCGGAAACCGGCTTGTTCGGGAGGCTGGAAGTCATCAAACCTGCGTTCGAGACGATTTGTGATGACCCTCGAAAACAGCTTATAGACATGACTCAGGAGCGAGATGGGCCTGTAGTTCTTCAGCAAAGTGTTATCACCTTTTTTGAAGAACAGTACCACCACGCTCCTGCTCCATGCCTCTGGCGTTGATCCCTCGAGGAGAACGGAATTGAAGAGCCTCTGAAGGACTTTCAGTATCGGCGCTCCGCCCGCTTTCAGAAGCTCTGAAGTGATTCCGTCCTCACCCGGCGCCTTGTTGTTCTTAAGCTGCTTCAGGGCCATCTCAATCTCACACAGGCTGATGTCCGGGATATCATCGCTAAAGTGTCGGATCAACTCGGCTCTCGGGTCTTCGGCCGAGCTAACAGGTTTGGTCAGGGATGCTCCTATCTAGTGGTCATGGCCTGTCCCTAGAATAGGTGCTACGAGTACGCGACCTCGGCCCCCGAGCTACTGCAGTCACTACCAACCTTCCCTTCCGTGACTGCAGTATCCACTCCTACAGGCCATACTTCCCTTTCCCATAACATCCTCCACCCACAAACCCTATTTCCCTTCCCCCGGTTGATGACGGGCAGCAGCGTCATCAACGCGTCGCCCCCCTCCCCTCTGCGCTCGCCAACCCGCCTGCCAAGCGTGGCGAGTATTGGCAAAATCCTCTCAATGATGAGCAAAACCAGGACCAGGCCCCCAGTCCCCGGCAGCCCCGCTATTCCTGGCTATGGTAGCGGCAATGGTTACGGCGGGGCAGGGGGTGCTAAGAATCCCCGGGTTGGCCCCGGCTACCACCCCCGACGACGACTGGCCCTGGTAACACACAACATACGCACGTTGAGGACAGACGAGAAGATTGTCGAACTGGAAGAAGAATTGAGTGGGTTACACTGGGACATTTTGGGGTTATCGGAAGTCCGTAGAATCGGGGAGGATACGATAACCCTGAAGTCCGGTAACCTGCTCTTCTACCGGGGGGACGACCAACAGTCCCGAGGAGGTGTCGGATTTCTCGTCCACAGGTCTATCATCAACAACATCGTATCCATCGAAAGTGTGTCGAGCAGGGTAGTGTACCTTATACTCAGAATATCAAAAAGATATTCGTTGAAGGTCATACAGGTATACGCGCCGACCTCGACACACCCAGATGAAGAAGTAGAGGAGATGTATGAGGACATTAGTCGGGCCATACATACTTCCAAAACCTACTTCAATGTTGTTATGGGAGACTTCAACGCAAAGTTGGGCATGAGAAGCGATGCAGAGTTGAAAGTGGGGCAATTTGGACATGGGCAACGGAACCCCAGGGGCCAGAGGCTGGCCGACTTTCTGGAGAAAGAGGGACTCTTTGCGATGAACTCTTTTTTCCAGAAGCCGCCTCACAGGAAATGGACCTGGCTGAGTCCTGACGGTTCTACGAGAAACGAGATAGATTTCATCTTGACGACGAATAGACGGATAACAGTTGTAACCATACCGTAGTACAACTACGCCACCGAGGCAGAATGAAATGAATTAATTTTTAACTTAGACTTATACGCCTGTCCCCTAATGTGGTATACGAAGGTGTTTCTGGTGACTCCCGTAGTTTGCCAAGATTATTACCTCCCCAGAGTGGTAATGAGGCGAGCCGGAAAAATGTGAATATAGGTATGTTGGGGATAATTTGCAGTCACCGCGCTTTTCTCATAAGATTTTTCAAACCATAAATCTTACACAAATTGAATTGCCAGATCTGTGACTCGAACCCAGGACTTCACTCTTTACTCCTGCCTGCCTTTCACCAGACCAATGACGTGAATGCATTATTTGTCTACTAATAACTGAAAAGCACATGTTATAATTTCAAACACATTACTCACTGTACCCTAATAATAAACAGTCACGTGATGTAAATCATAATTTTATACAAATATATCTAAATATACAAATATATATACAAATATATCTGTGATCGATGATCGATCACATTATTTGTTAGATACACCTAATTTTCAGCCATTAATAACCGAATTGTACATATAATCTAAAAGTGTAAACAAGTAAATCCCTATACAACCTGTAACATAATTATATGTACATATTATGTACACCCCGACAGTATGTTCAGAAAAGGCTACTGAATCGATTTTTATATGTATTGATTTCAACAGCCTCGGTGGCGCAGTTGTACTACAGTTCCATTACAACGCTGAGATCTCGAGCTTGAATTCCGAGTCGGGAAAAGTGGTATTTGATTTTTCTGTTTACTATCATCCCGGAGTCAGGAAAATTGGCGTCTGAAATGGCTGTAGGCTCCCCCCAATTATTATTTAACTGATAGTAGGTCTCTCATATCGTTATGTAGAGGCCACATAGGTAAGTACCAACGATATGTCAACTAAACAGCAATGTAAATGCACTGTTGTGTTCCGGGTTGAAGGACATTGTGGCTAGAGTAACCACTGAACATAATGCGACTTAACATCTTATGTCTCAGGACGGTTAACGCAGTGCAGTGCCAAGCATTGCTTTATAATTCATGTTGTTGTTTGATTTTGCTACTATCCGTGGTCCTATCGCTTACCATCAAACGAATGACATGCTCGTCTCGTCATTTAATGCAATAAATAAAAAATATATAAGTTGACTGAATATAAAAGTGGAAAAAAAGTGTTAAGGTCAATTGAGTAACTTATTCTGAACGTACAACTATAGGCGTGTAGGATTGTAGAGTGTAGGTACACATAATTATGTTGCAGGCATATATTCATGCCACAAATCAACATAACTCAGTGTGGAACACGAGCTAAAAGACAACACACAACATGGAGTTCAACATTATTTTACTTCTAAAATTAATGGAAAGCATTAACGAGCAGTCGTCGATGAGCGAAGTGGCGGCAATGCTTGCAAATTCCGCTTACAAACCTCAATACGTGACTTCAGTTGTTTGGTCTCGCAGCCGACACGAAGATGTAACAGATTTCTTGAAACGCTTCCACGGCTCTGTTGTAACAGCCAAAATACAAAACAATAATAACCACATAACGCGGGAGCTAAACAAGGCCGTCGGGTATAAACAAACTGTTCTATTCGCTGTTTCCGCGGAAGAATTTGCTTATTTCATAACGTCAGTTAATCTGGATTTAGTAGTACCCATACGACTTGTGTTAGTGTTGACAGCGTTCGTCGAAGACCTCTCCGTGATCACTCGGACAGCCTGGGAGAACGATTTGGCTGATATCATCATTGTAAGTCAAGATCAAAAAGGGAACCTTTCAATTACCACATACTTCCCCTACGGGAAAGGAATATGTGGTGACTACACACCAGTAGAATTAAAAATTAATGATATGAAGATATTTCCAAAAAAGTTCGTTAATTTCTACGGATGCCCAATAAAAACTGCGTTAGTTAATTATATTCCTTATTTAAAAATGGAAAAGGCGAATCAGTCTATTGCAGAAATAACTGGAATCGATGGCAGAATTTTAATGTTCATCATAAGAAGTCTCAATGCCACGATTGATGTTGTATCAACAGAGGACCGTGATGGAATGGGTTCTTTTATAAACGGAACTCCTACTGGTTGTTTTGGAGATTTAGTTAATAAAATAGCCGACATAATTGCACCCGCTGGTATTATAAGTGATAAGAGATACCGCATAGCGCAAATATCACATGTTTATACGACTATAAATGTGCATTGGTGTGCACCAAGCAGACGCGTAATATACCGGTGGGCCAAAGTTCTCCTCCCACTTTTGGATTTCATCACAATCTACATGTTTTTGACACTCATAGTCTTCGTAGTATTTACTGCAGCGACGAAAAGGTGCGTTTTGCCTAAAAACAAACGAGGAAAGAGTGTATTTTTCCAATCATTCGTTATTTTGTTGGGTCAAATAGTAAGGTTCGAAACAAAATCATGTGTCTTAAATAGTCTTTTTGTACTATGGATCTGGTTTTGCTTTGTATTTCGCATCGCTTACCAATGCGATTTGATAGAAGGATTACATCGAGTAATTCAAGAGCCACCGCTAACATCATTAAAAAATGCTCTAAATGCAGTTGAAGGATATGGAGGGTTGGAAATATTTTATGACTTGTACAAAGATTCGCACATAGATAATGATTTCAAAATATTACCGCTGTACGAGGTAGTCCCTTACATTAAAGCTGTTTCGAAGGGCAAGAGGTTCTTGTTGCTCACAGACATTGTATTAATTAGCGAGTATGATGCTAAAGTTCAAATTTTGGATAAGCCTACGTCACAACTCGCAGCTTGTTTATTTATGCGTCCAGGTTGGCCAGCTGCTAAACAAGTAGATTTATTATCACAACACATAATTGAAATGGGACTTACAACGAAAGTCATAAAGGACCACAACTACGAATGGGAGAAAAAACATCAAATACAAAAAGAAGAACAAGTACATCCACCCTTAGATTTTTTAACTCTAAGCGCTTGTTTCTACGGACTTATCTTCATGTGGATCATTACTTCAATCATTTTTATCATAGAAATAACTCATCAAAACACACAAAAGAAAATCAAATAAATTAATAGACAGAAATAGTATTGAATAACGGAAATTCATATTGTACAAGATTAATGGATTAATGTAATATCGGTAATGACAAATGACATGTTATGTTAGTGAGGCTCACAGTGAGGCTTCATTTAGAAATTTCTGCGAGACTATTTGGAAATGTATTATTTACGTGTGTGGGTTTATTGCTAATAGCAACCGAAATAGTTCGGGCTAGGATTGGTAGACAGATTGACCGACACGACCAATTAGTTCTATGTTAGCTACTTCTGTATCGATTACATTGAATGTTTTATTGGACGGTTGTGCAGAGTCTTTTTCTTTATAGGATAATGTAATGGTACTTATTGTGTCATTACGTGTTTCCAAAACAAGTATAAACAAATAAGTTGGCGGAGACAGAAAGATTTCACTCCAAATGTTTTGCGAGTGGAGCGTTTCAACGTATTCAAAAATTCAGAGGGCGTCGCATGTGGCGAGCGACAAGTCGGTCAGATGCTTAGCCTGTCTCTCTATTTCGGCTGGATTTTGCCATTAAATTAATTAATTTATAGCCCTGTCTGTTTTTACGTATTTTGTTTTAGTAACTTCAAGTTTTTCTACTAAAATATATAAAAGATTAGAGTATGCCTTAGTGTTTTAGCATAGTCAATGTTCTGTACGTTTAAGTCATATAGAATAAAAGCTTTCAGAATGTAAAAAGAATCTCAGTCTTTGACTAGGTGTAATAAACGTATATTTCATTTTCGCTAAAATTTTTAATGCAAAGGCAATATTAATAAACCGCAATCACACAAATTGTATTAGAAGCTCAGGTGGAAAACGGCAAACACGAAGTACAAGAAGAGCCAACTCCATTTGCCAATGAAAAGCAAACATTGGTAAACCACATTTGATCAAACCAATCTGAACTTACCTTGCGGAGCTTGCATAATTTAATTGAATGATGAACATCTTAGGTATATAAAGCTAGTTGCTACCGACAGTCTCGGCTCCTCTAGAAATGCGAACTAAAGGCTCTGTAATAGCGAAATCAAATCATTGCAAAACACATTGGGAAACATAGGCGCAATCTTTTTTGGTGGAAATTATGTTATTGGAAACCACACCTATTAAATGTATTTTAGGTAATTACACATTTGAGATATAAATGGGCATAATATGGATGCATTATGAATATCAAACTGCATAAGTATTTACTAATTTATATCCCTTTGTAATTTTGGAGACGATTTCCCCAAGTCGTTATTTTATTTACGAAAGTGTTTCGAAACGTTTAAGATGTAACAGAAAAAAAGGATTTTTATTTCGTTATGGTGATAGATTTATTATTCTTGAAATAACCAATATTACAATGTATGGATTTTTAGACTCAGAATGTTATAGTCAGTTAGAAAACCGTCATCTGGTAGGTACGAATTTGTTATGACTTTAGTCCACTGGTTTTTAAACAAGCACAGGCAAAAGTGAAAAGCTTCTAATAAGTTGAAATAATATAATTTGATGGATTTGACTTGTCTATCCTTATAAATCATATAAAAGTTTTGTTGGTTTCAGCAGAAAATATCAAGTTTACAGTGACCAAAGAGAATGTATGTAAATGACGCTCCACATTGTTCACGATTTATATTCGACGACGGTATAATATAATCTCAATATTCAGAATTCTGATACATTGTATTTGTATATAAAGTTCTTGTTTTATTTATATATTTTAGTAGGCGTAAAATTAGAATAAAATTTTAGTAAACGTGTGTTTATATGCGGATTTATAGATTTCTTCTTACGTCCTAATAAAATTTGCTTTTTAGGTTTTAATGATTTTTTTGTTTTGAAGTTTATTTTATACTTATATTTTCTTTATGCTTAAAGTGTGGCTCTAGTTGGGATCTATTGCACTCGTTATCTGTTTACTGTACTAAACTGCATCAGCCCATAATCGTCCAATGCTGGTCGCGGGAATCTTCGACAATCGATAGTTTGATTGAGAAGGCTCCGGCAAGCTCGCCATTATATGCATGTTTTTTTTATTGCAATGAACAGCGAGACAAGCATGCCATTCGCTTGATGGTAAGCGATATGCCCGCTTATGGACAGTAGCAAAAAACAAACAATATAATTAATTATAAAGCATTCCACTGCGCTTGCCATCCTGAGACATAAGATCTTAGGTCTCATTGCGCAAATATGACCATGTTTCTGAATATCGTATTAAGCTCAAGTGGCTTCCCATACGCCGTCGCCGGAATGTTCACATCCTGTCTCTTCTCTACAGTGTTCTGTTTAATCCCTCAGCTCCGCGCTACCTTCAGGAACGTTTTAGTTTCCTACATACTGCCAATTCGCATTCTCTTAGGTCATCAGAGAATCTGAAATTGCAGCTTCCAGCACACAGAACGTCGTTTTATGACCGTTCATTTACCGTTGAGGCAGTCCGGCTGTGGAACGCTTTGCCTCTCACAATTAAGCGTTCGTCTTCGCTGGAGACATTCAAACTGAAGGTGAAAGCTCTCTATCTTTCGCAATAGCTTTCTCAATTATATGTATAATATTAGTATGTATATATGTATGTTTATGTATTATATTATATGTAAGTTTATTATACTTTTATTTATTCGTTTTTATCGGTATTTATCTATGTAATGTGCATGTATGTTTATTGTAGATAATAAGCACCGCCAGCAACAATTCAATGTTTCCTCTGCTACCCGGTTGTCTGGAAGAGATCGCTTAAAGCGATAAGACCGTCGATTATGTCACCATTTTTTTTTTGTCTGTTTTATCCTTTTCGTTTTGTTATTTTTGTAATATGATTTTGTGGTGGTATAATAAAGTGTTAATTATTATTATTAATTATTATGTCCAGTGGTTAAACTGGCTACAATTTCCTTCATACCGGAACACAACAGTGCATTTACATTGCTGTTTGGCGGGAGAAATAGACAATAGACATTGCGGTGGTACCTACCCTGGCGGCCTCTGACATATGAGAGACCTACCACCAGTGAAATTTATTTGACCTTGTCAGCCTGACAGTTATGTTTAGTGGGTAAAACTGCTAAAAGAACACCGAGTACAGACACATGTACGTGCCAGATGCCTGCCACCTTCGTCCTCCGTCCTTGCTCAAAACCAACGGATAAAAAAAAATCTGGATTACAACATGAATCCACAACCACCATGTGTGGAGAAGTTACAGGTAGAATGTCCGAGGTTTAAAGTACGCTTATAATATGTACAATACTAATCTAATTATGAAAATAATTACTACCACTGATGGTAAAAGCAGAGTAGTAACGAGTAGCGTCAGATGATAATTTGACACAATTATGTCAGCTTACTTGGAACATTTCAGTGCACAATGATTACATATTCATTTCAATTATTGCATACTTCCTTAGGCATTTTTGCCTATTTAAGTTACATCCCTCGACAGATAGAAACATCCCCCAACATAAATGTCCGGGACAATTTACCATTCTATCTTAAGTGCGGAACATTTTTAATCCAAAAAGAGTTATATTACGCTATCTAATTTTGAATAGTTTCACATAAGAATAATGTATGCGATCGTTTGCTCCGAGCTCATCCGTTAGCCGAGTTATCTGCAGCGAGTTCGATAACCATAAATTGCAAAGTCCGAGGACGTCTCGCTCGGATATTCGTGGCTCTAAGATTTTCGCTACTAATCATAGATATACCTCTTTAATTTTAATAGTATTTTTAATTGGGTTGCAGAGTTTAAGCTGTTTTATGAAAAAAATAAAATAGTTTTTGTTAGTTTACCACGATGTTTCTAAATATTTCTAAATTTTGGAATTATAATATAAAATGTAAAAAGATCACGTAGCTCAACTGTGAAACCTGAAAAAAAAAAGAAATTGAACAAAGATAATATGTAGTGTAAGATATGAAACACAGTAAGTAGGTTTGGAAACTAGAAATAAGTATTTAAGAAAGTTTAATATTTTCTGAATTATAAATTATTCACAAAAAATACAAAATTATACCTACAAATTACGTCATCATATTTTAAAGTAAGCCAACAACTGCCCGCATGTGTACAGAATAATATTGACATAAGTGGCGAGGCGGTTCATTCAACTATTTCTATATGTTACAGCAATATTTCACAATAGGTCTAATAATAATTTCGTGAAACGAGGGGGCACATTTCCATGCAAATGAATTTTGAAACGGATCGCTATCGCGGGTACGTATCTTTAATAACCATAAATCAGCAAATCGAACCGAACAATTATTTATTGCGTCGAAAAAACGTTGGATGTCATTTCAATTTTCCAGCCACGAATTATCGTCACATTTTATGTCGGTTTGCGAATAGATGTCTTGATGTTAGTTTAACTAGCTGCATCTCACAGTAAGAATATTTATAATTTAAAGCACCTACAGGATGCATGTCAAGCATCATAGCTATTTTGTGTGAAAATTAATTAATCTTGAGTTAGAGTAAAACTTATAAATTAAAAACCAAGGATGCGAGTAGTAATAAAATACAGACCTTTGAGTTAAAAGTTCTAAGGGTCAGGTATAGAAAAATGGAAATAGTCATTGGAAATACCTACAAACGTATAAATAATAGTTATAACTTCCGACCAGTGAACCTTGTAGTGCATCCAGACAATCTGTGCTTATTTTCTTACCTAGTTAAACTTCACTATGATGACCTCATCAGCGGGAGATCTCACCTTTAAAAATATACAAAAAGTCATTAGGAAACTGATCAAATTGTAGTCCTTCATATGCAGGTTGCAGTGGGGAAACACCGATTTGGTCTGGTGTAAACAACATAATAGTCTCTAATTATTGGGTATTAAGGGACTTACAACTTACTTTCTAAGAGTAACGACTGCAATGCGGTGGAGAGTAAGGTTACACACCTTCTTCAGGCAAGTTCTGAGTAGCATTGTTCTCGATCATAGACGGCTGACGCTATCATCAAGCGAACTTGCTCAGGTAAGCAATATCATTAATAAAAAAAGATGGAAGTATATTGTGGCTCTAAGAATGATATTAACCCATAAGAGAATTTCCACTGGAATAATCAAGCTTCAATTTATCTCTTCACACGTTAATTCTTCGTCGTTCAATTGGAAGGCGATTGTCTGGATGGCCGGCTAGTTCCTCCGGGAGCCGTACAGCCCCTCCCGGCAACGTGACAATTAAATAGGTTCGAAGACTCCCCTGGGCACGGGATCTTCCGCCCCGTTTCCGATATCAACGTATTTATCTCTTAATTGAGCACAATACGTAGTAATTACTGTCTTGCATCTGTGCAAAGGGTAAATAGAAGCGATATTCGGTTTATGAAAAATGTGTATTTACGACGCTTCATTGTTACATGTGAATTTGTTACCATGACAAATAAAGCAATAAAATTATGAAATATTGTTTTTTTTACAAAAATGGTCAAGTAAGCAAAAACGGCTTCAGAATCAACGTCAAAACTGAATGCGCTGAAGTTTCTTTATAAATGTAAAAATAGAATAAACAAGTGAGAAAAATGATTTGACGAACACGGCAATGTCCGGTTTGTAGTTATAATTGTGAAGATATTCTTGAAATTTATAAATGAAAAGGTGAATGATATGTTTAATATTAAGCGTACAAAGCTTAGATGTTAATGGCAAATATGCTTCTTAAGAGAGAGCGTGGCTCTACCATTAAAAACTAGTTAAATATTTATGTAAATTACAGTTTAATGTGCATAAAATATAAGAGTAGGGAAGGGGGGCCTATACCTTCCGGCACCCAAGATATATTGACCTACAACCCACCTACCAAGCATGGGGAATATACAAAACTGAAATAGCTCCTCTATTTGCCTTTTTTCAGTAGTGTGCTTCATGTAGCTGAAAATGATTATCCATATTGAAGAATTAGCGTATTTTGTTATGCAATTTCGACAATTGCCCAGCACGCGTATTCTAAAGCCGTGATCAATATGTCATCGATACAGTGATATACGATCAAGGCCAGTCCTTTCCAGCGGGGTCTAATTTGTAATAGCTAACACCACAATGAGTGGACAATGCCGTCGTGCCATCACTGGACACGTTGTTCTCCAAGTGAATTGTTATGCCTCCTATACACCATCGGCGATAAATCTCCTCCAAACAATAGCATAGTAGGCGCGCGCCTAAAAGATGGGACATATTTGCTGTACGTAACGTGGACGCGCTATGTTTTTAGTTTGTTTTTCGTTGATGTAACGTCAGCTTTAGTGAAAGTCTACTACTATTTATTTAATTTATTTAATGTTTATGACGTATTTTACAAGTATTGGGTTTTCTTGTGGGTGTTAAAATGATATAGAATCACAATTTTCCTTAAATGTTGCTGCTAATAATGTGAGTGCAGTTCATGACACAGATCATCAATTTGAAAAATACATGATTTGGATTTCAAAAATCTATAATGAAAGCAAGCAATTTATTAAAAGAATTGTAAAAAAAATTAGCAATAAGCGAAACGGTAATTAATTTAAATTGATTACAACACTTAACCAGAGACATTAAATTAATAATTATAATTCACTTCTAAACCCTCAAAGAAAAAAATGGATACTGCTACAAAAAATCTATCGTATTAATCATTTTTTTAATTGCACCAAAAAATTAATCCCATAAAAGCGACGAATGTGTCGTGTAGTGGTGTAGCCATAGTTTGTCCCCGGCTCTACATCGAACCATCGGACATGCATAAATCAGTCAGTTTACTAACGCGAACCATGCCGTATGGACAAGCTCGTGCTGTGCTAAAATAATGCTCCACACACGGCGAAAGAAAATCAAGCTTTGTTTCACTTTGTAATATTTCTATGTATTTTGTTTTGAATTATAGTTTGACATGCATCGCGGTTTAATATATAATTTGTACCCGTTGATTTCCAGTTATCATATATATGTATTTGTGTATTGTAGTATGTTTGTTATTTTAAATTACAGGTTCTTCGTTATTATCAACAGCCACAGGAAGTTTACCAGACGCGGCTGCCTACATGTTCACGGTGGTCGCGGGTTCAAATCCCAGGGCACACCTCTGACTTTTCGGAGTTATGTGTGTATTGATAGTCAATCACCACGCACTTTAACGGTGAAGGAAAACATCGTGAGGAAACCTGCATACCGTAGCGATTTTAAAGAATTTCTACGGTATGTAAGTCTGCCAACTCGCACTAGGCCAGCGTGGTGAGTCCACCATGAGTGAGGCCATATAGTCATATGGCCTAACCACTCTCAATCGATTCTCTCGATTGTAGTGTAGGCCCGTGCTCTGCAGTGGGACGTATATGGGCTGATATAGACAGGAAGTTTATTGCTGAAAATAGACTTTTCACAAGGATTTCTATAGCAGCTTGTAGTAACCAACATGTATACCTATAGCGACATCCGAAAGTTTGTACAGATTTATTATTGTGTAATTATCTTATGTATTTCTTTATTTATCCAGTGTTTAGTTACTTCTGTATGATATAGGAATACGAGTATAGTTTATGGACTGTATATTGTAAACCAACCTGCCTCGGTGGCGTAGTTGTATTACGGTACGGCTACAAGGCTGAGGTCTTGGGTTCGAGTCCCGGGTCGGGCAAAGTGGTATTGGATTTTTCTATTCATTATCAGCCCAGAGTCAGAAATTTGTGCCCTATATAGCGATAGGCTCGCCCCCTATCACATCATGGGACGGAACATACAAGGCGAAATGTGGGTGTCCTGGTGGCGCCTCTGCCTACCCCTTCGGGGATAAAGGCGTGAGTTTATGTATGTATGTATGTATGTATGTATGTATGTATATTACATATATATTGTAAACCATAGACCAACTATTTAATACACGTGGTCACAAAACTCAATTAAATATTAGAAAAATAATATGTCAGTTTATTAAAAATGTATGCTCATTAAAAATCACTGAGACCACTTTTTAACTGATCAATTTAAATGAAGGTAAAACAAGTAAAATAGTTGTGAAGTTAGGATCTTGCATTTCGCGTCTGTTTCGAAACTAGGAGCGTCGGACGAGCGCCGGTTGAACTTTCGACGGCGAGCAGTCCTCCGTGTTCGCTGCAAGTGATGGCAACACAACTTTCATACATACATCCGCCGAACATATTACAACAAACAATTTTTGATTCTTACTATAATGAATTATTATTGCTTATTTTTATTCATTAACTAATAATTAATTAATTTTACTAGTACTATGTTTAATATATGACATCAAATTTTTGCACATATTTGACATGCGTAGTTATAATTTTATTTTGAAACGTTCCTCTAATAAAAGATGCATAAATAATAATAGTAATTAAAGAAAGCCAGCCTAGATGTATATTTATTCCCCTCTATCAGTACGTGAAGCTATTTTATGGAGACATAAGAATTATAGCTTAATATTAAGTTTTTAAACATAATCGGGGACAATATAATTTGAAAATTAATTAAAGGAGACGTTAACAATGACTCCATCGACGACTTAATTCAATGTTCTCCAAGTAATTCCCAAGTTCATTACATTAATGGTAATTTGTCAAAAACGTAACGCTAAAAGTTAATAAAAGAAATTATTTGTTAGGTTCTCTTGTAGTAAAGTAATTCATAGTTTGTATGTATAGAAATAAGTATAAATAAAAAGTGTAAAAAATTGGCATTCCTGCTGGAGACTGTCCCGTCCTCACACCCGCCACTGCAACTCCTGTACTCTTCGTTTGTCAACGTATCCAGAAATTGTAAAACATGAAAATGTCCTGTATCACACGAACTTACGTAATGCATAGTCCGATTTTATTCTCTGGTGTTTTTATTATTTTATACTTACACAAAGTAAGTTGCTGGAAACTGATCTTCGATTATCCTGGTTTTCGCGGTTTCGCCTAAATCTTATATTATATTTACTTATTTAGGATTGGACACTCGTAATTTTTTCTAGCCAGTGTATGTTTCGTAGTTACAGCGGTTATTTTAGAAGTTTATGCTTTTTTACAGTCATAAGGGTTAGGTAGTATTACAACATAATATGTATGAAAACTTCACTAAGAGCTGACAGAAAAAAATCACCATACATGACTTATTTGACCACTAAAATACTGGCCTCTTACTTATCATTATCAAAAATTTTAAACGTTATATTTATACACTAAGCATAAATTACAAAAACAGAAAAGAAAAATATGAAAAACAACCGCACGTAATATCTTGCACTGGAACTAATTTCACTCGCAATCTGCCGGAGCCTTAACAAAAATAATTTCGGGGCAACTGTCGACAACTGTCGTCGAATTTCACGATAATTCCATTCGCCTAACTCTTGATGGCTGCCTTTTAATTATTAATACAACTGCCTCTTCTACATAAATATTCGGCACGATAATGTTTGTGTTTTAATAAGAAAATCCGATTTGTGAACAAAAAGGGTTTATTAAAATAATTTGACAATGAAAACTTCCGTGTTTCGCAGTCCTAGGGTCTTATTTTAATTTAGTCAATTTACAAAGGTCACGCGTTTTAAAAAAATAGTATAATAAAAACTTTTCCAGAATATTAAGGAGGCGAAATTATATCGGTTAAATTGGTTTTGAACAGTGATCAAACTGATATTTTTTATGTGTATAGGAATAGCTTTCATTAATTCAGTGACAGACACAGTTACATTGATGAATAATTTTCCTTTGTGTTAATTTTCGTTCTCTGAATTCCCAATCTAGTTACAGATAAGTATGATTCCTCCGATGTTTTAAATGTGCGGGAGTGCTAACGATCTCTTATCAGGCTTTCATAATCTTCAATCGTATCCACTTTTGGCTGCCAACCTAAATCCCAGATCATGTAGGATTTTAAAGGGTAAATTAAATTAATGTAGTCATACAATAGTTACGCCAAGTTATGAACTGAGATGAGACAGAACCTATCTTTAACATTTCCCAATCCTTTATCACAGTTATAAGCATAACCAGTCAAGTTGTGGACGAATAGTTGTGTCGATAAACCGGTAAGATTGAAGAATAGACGACTTACATAACGAAGACACTTAACCTTTCAGCATTATGCAATAAGTTTGTGGACTTTAGATCTGGGTACATTTTAACAGACATTTTATGTGATTTTTTGCTGAATACAAAATCTTTAATGATGTTTAGACATTATATGTTAATAGTGTCGTCTACATTTCATATGTGAATGTAAACACCATCTGTGTTTTAATATAATTCACCAGTTTTTGGAACAGAATTAATTTCCCCGACACGTGTTACTGGACATTAAATCGATTCCAAATGTTCAGGAACTGGCTGGCTTCATAACTCTTTACGAAAAGATTTATGTTTATTAAAATGTGGAGCATCTTCAGTCGTTTGTTATTCACCATATGAAATGCTCATTGCTGGGATCGGTATATTCATGCGGATGTATTATGTATGGTGTCACGACGGAATATCAATACCGCTGTAACTAAAACACGCTGTACTAAACACTAGATTAAGCAATAAATAATATGTGGGTATAGTATACTAGTATTATACTGAATTTTTACAGCGAAAGGCGAGGGTATATAGAAACAAAAAAATTAATGCTCGTAGACATATCAGTAAAAAAATACTTGAGAGGTGTAAAGGGACACCCGGATGCAACGAAGTTCTATTTATCATTTTTTATTATTATTTATTATGTACAAAAAACCTGTATACACTCGACAAAAATAATCGTCGCGACACTACACTGTTCAATGCGTAATAGAAAGAAGAAACGAAAATAACTGGCTTGCTTTCTATGAGAGAGAGAGAGAGAGACAGAGAAACACGCGCACGCCGCACGGCTTACAACTATAGCAAAAAGTATCGTTACAACTTTTGTTTTATTTTTTTCCGTCTAGCCCCCTTTCGCAACGCGCGATAAGGAACTTCGTTCCAAAAATATTTTCATTAATTCAATACGGAACAATCTTTTAAATGATAATAATATAGGCATAAAACATTCGGTCATCCCACATGTCATAAACATGTAAATCGAAAATAAAACTGCTCCTTTAGTTGACCAATCCCACAGTAATAGTTTTTTACTACTGCGATTGGTCAACGAATAAATATTCCTATTGGTCGTTTGATGTGCTAGGTTTAAACATTTTTCATGTACAATAAAATTCGGTGTAGGCATCACATCCTGTACAAAATCGGATCGTAAAAATCCAGTAAATTTTATAGCTGGAATATTAATATATCCGAACAAATAGCCTATGTAGTGTTACGATTTGGGTTCCGAAATACTACGGTATAAACTTCTTATACCTAGTTTTTTTTTATGATAATATTGATTTTTGATATTTTAAATGTTTTCAAGTACAAGCAGTAGGGCATGTTTAAATCGTGGGAAAATGAACAATAGCTTGTGAAAAAGCGGGATTAATGTAAAATGGAAAATCATGGATGTACAGTACTAAATTATTGTAACTTTGTATCGAGCAAAATATATTTTATATTGTTGGTTTTTTTTTTCTCTTGTCACATGTAAATAGCAAGTAATATACCAAGCACCGAAATATTATATTGATGCATATTATTTCATCTTTTCGCTTATAACTTGAATATGTTATATCATTATAGTTAATGCTTTTTCATAAAATACACAAGGGCATTCTTGAAAACAACTCTTTTTTGTCAACTCAAATTAAAGTAAGAAAACACGAGTCCAAGACACGATGCGTATTTAGTGATCTGTTTAATAAACAACAAAAGTGCCGTAAAGCTATAAAATGTTATATCAAATACCCGCACTATTCATATTCCGTTTTTATGGGGGCGGACGTATCTTGTTTTGTAGGGTTTTATGTGACATCACAGGAACTGACCCGACAAATTTGTTCATATTTTTACGTCCATATAATTTGGATTGTTTTTTTAAATTGCTCCGGATACATTGCGCTGATGAAAGTTGAATGCGAGGCTTTTAATTCGGGTATGTGTTTTGTTGGTACCTACTATGTTTTACAATTTATCGTCTATACAATGGCTTATTTATATTGGTGGAAGTCGGTCGTTGTACAGCATGCGGGGAGCGTGAGTGGTCACGACTTTATACAAACAAAAAAATCTTGCATTTCGCATGCGGATCCTAATGACAAATGCTATAAAGTTAAGGAATAAAACTCCAATTCATGATTATGATTTAATTTTTTTAAACAGTCAACAGAAACACGCAAACTATCATCACACATTCTCTATACAACATTTTATACATTATATTAATTTTTAGGTAGGTACGTCTTTGGCAAGTCGACTCTAGTTGCAGTATTTTAGATCCCACGGTTAGTTGCTATACTAAAAGATCATAATTTAATGCCGAATTACTTAAGGCTTTCACAATATACACAATTGATTAAAACATTTAAAATGTTTTACTCGCTCATCATCAAATTGAACCCTAAACGTCAAAAGGATTAATCTAAAATAAATATAGGTAAATTAACAGACTGCCATCTTTAAAATGATTAGATTCAAAATAGCTAAGACATTTAATCAAGTTAAAAGCAAAGCCACAAGTAAAAGCTACCAAGCAATTCATTTCATAATTTCATGAAAGTGATCGCTCTTTAACACAGCAATAATGATTTAGTTAAATGACAAGTGAAGACTGAAACTTCAAAATAACACTGATATCAGCTTATGACAATGGTGGAGCTAATCTGTGTCCTAAATCAAATCTTATATTTAAGTAGTCACTAAAAATGCTAAGCGATAGAATTGCATTGCAAATGCTAGCCTCAAGACCCTAGTAAACTTAATTACAATTCGGGTACACGATGTCAAAAATTATCACACGATGCAGAGCTTATTTATGATATGTTTTTTCTTGAGCTCCTAGCCATGGTAACGAATTTCACAACAAACGAGATAGTAAATACAGAGGATTATCTTAAGTTTTAACTTACGCTTAAAACTAAAGCGAACTGCAATTAATATGTACAGTATCATTGCACTTTCTCTTATTATATAAGTCTCATCAAATTCAAACACTATGCAGATAAATGTTTATAATATTCAAAATATACAGAAAGTACATAAAACTATAAAAATATTCAATTCATCAATACTGTTAAATTTTATAATTCCAAACGAATCCATTTCAATTGAACCAAGCGAATTGAGATAGCTACTAACATATTTGGCATATACTATAGAGTTGGAATGCTTCTATGTCCGAAGTGTACCCCACGATCATTTGGATATTCTTTGGCACGAAAACCTTACGTCTAATAGTCTTGAACGGAACCAAAGACAGGATTTGCATTGATTATACTCACTTAAACTAGACATATCTTAAGTCACGGATTATGAGAGAGTTCGACTAGCAAGTCAAAATTCACTGATTGCACCGTCCCCTATGCGTTCCGTACAATCGCGTATCACATTAAGATCACCAGCTCTTGTACCGTTTTCTGTAAGTCCCATCACATATTCTTCCGAGCCGTCATACAAAATCATTCACTTCGTTTTGTAGAGGATTGTTGGCTTTTTCGACGCATTTTCTTATTGCGTCCAAGATGGTCACAATTCGCCTGTCGATAGCTGCGAGATGAGGTTCCCAAAGAATTGGTGAGACGGGGTCCACTTTCATTGCGTCGCGTAGGGTTTTTGATAGGGGTACACTGTTGTGGAATCTGCGAACAAAATAATAGATGTAGCACAAAGTAAATTAATGTTTAATCGGAGGAACATCGCATGTAGACAGATGTAGTCTGTGCTATTACTAACTGCAATGCAGTCCCAATTAAAGTTTCATTTATTAATTCGGTTTTGCAATCTGTTTCACAGAGTACGCTGATAAAAGGATTGCTCGCTGCATTTAAATTTGCAATTTGAAACCATAACTTTTTCAGGTGTCGGTAACAGTAATTAATGCTTGATAAGAAATGAACAAGTTCGTAATTAATTTAGTAACTCAAAGATCTTATAAAGAAATGCAAATAATAAATGTATTCGCGTAAAAACAATAGTGGAGTTACATAAAGGGAGGGTTATCTTTGATTTTGACCTGCTATCAAATTGTAAGAGAAAGGCCGTTGCAAAGGTTACAAAATATAGGTTCTTGAATGTTTAAGAGAAAGCAACAACATTATTTTTGCCGTACCGTACCGTCTCATCCCACAATCGTCCATTGCCTTCTCTTTCCCTACTGCAAGTTTGATTACAGTGGGTTGGCAGACTTCGCATATCATAGAAAATCATGGTTTAAATGTATTCAGACTTACTTGAGCAAGGTAGCGAGCGTGGTGTGCCTGACGAGGCAGCATTGCAGCAGAGGTGCGAGGATGCTCAGCTCATCATGAAATGCTTTCCCGAAAGCACGTCCTTGGTCCAAATGCAGCGTAAAGGTCTCGTTGCCGAACATTCTAGAAGAAATAAATTTTTTACTTAGAATAATTTGTGTAATCCGGGCCGCAAAAGTCTAGCGTGATAGGTCCGAGTCTTGTCAGAGAATGTCCAGAGACGTCCGAACCAGTAATGGAAGATAATTTATTAACGGAACGATTGAGTTTGGTTTTGTTTCTATTTCGGTGAACTAATGTCATGAATATTTACGTAAGGAAATTTTCCTTATAAAGGAAAAATATTTTTTTATCAAAAAACAAGGCTACGTATAGTTTATAATGATTAACACTGTGTCATAACAAAATAAAGATCAAGAACGCTTTAACGTGAAGTAAATTGGAAGTAACACAATTAACAAAGTGTCATAATTTAATCTAATAGCACCAATTGAAATGTGAATTACTTGATTGTCTCGTAGTGGTGGCGGTCCATGTTTCCGGTGAGGAAGTCGAAGATCGACATGTCCATCAGGTCGAGCAGCCGGCGGCCCGAGTCGTACGGCGGCGTCGTCCGCACCTACAAACACATCAACTAATTAGGTTACGTTAACGCTGGGTACTGTTACATCAGAGGGGACATTGCGGAGTAAAGATTGTGATAATAAGTGTGGTATTATATGTTTGTTTCTGTCTTTGTCACTTATATATTGTTATACTATCTTTTCTCTTACTCTAGTTATTTGCTACATGCGTGATGCGTTTAGATATTGTTTTAGATGTCCACTCCAGTATGATTACACATTCCAAGGGGTAAATAGACAACGATTCAAGACTTAGGAAAGTATAAAAAACGTACTGTAGCATGTATAAAAAAAATTATGAACTGAAACTAAAGACAGCCGTATAAAAATCCAATTTATACGGTTGCATCGATGCAGAATTTATTAATTAAGTTTAAACTTTAGAAAAAATAAAGATGTCGTAATCAGTATGAACTTAAGTCAATGATAATATAGGTATATGTAGGTTTATTTACTTTTCTAGTAACAAGAAAATGACTTTAAGATTACGTAAAACACTGTATAACATGTAAACGGTGATATAAAAGGAAAATACCACTAATTAAAACTCGTTTAACTAAGGAATGTGAACACTGAACAGTATCAACTGTGTCTTGGCGTTAAATATGATGCACATAAAAAGAAGCAACAGCAAAAGTATCATATGACAAAGCATAAATCTAATTGCAATTAAAGCCATGCACGAAGTACGCGTGTGGAGTCACTGAGTTTGTGTGTCAAGTGCAAAATGATTACCGTATCACAATAATCGGACTGTATCTCCCATTGTGCTTTTCGTCTTTTATGGTACGATCTTCTCCAGGGATGCCGCCACACCTACAAAGGTTAAGAACAGTTAGAAATCACTCTGATTGTTTGATGGACGTAATATTTTTATATATCCAAAATGATAATATGTTGACTGCCTCGGTGGCATAGTTGTATTACGGTACGGTTACAAAGCTGAGGTCTCGGGTTCGAGTCTCGGGTCGGGCAAAGTGATATTGGATTTTTCTATTCATTATCAGCCCGGAGTCAGGAATTTGTGCCCGATGGCGATAGGCTCGCCCCCTATCACATCGTGGGGCGGAACATACAAGGTGAAATGTGGGTGTCCTGGTGGCGCCTCTGCCTACCCTTTCGGGGATAAAGGCGTGAGTTTATGTATGTATGTATGATAATATGTTGGTGATGATGACGATTTTATCACACTGGTCGACAATATTATGTCGTCTCGATTGAAATCGGATGAGTGCAGAATCCAAAACGTGACACATTGCAAGAATTTCGTATCATCATATTGGTCCCTATCCAGGAAGATAAGAAAATCTTACCATCCAGATTACAAGGATCAAGTATTGACAAACATTGATTAGATTATTGCGTATTGTAGATTTTGCAATCCAGTTTTTAAACCTCGATAGGTTTCCATATGATTCAGAAATGATTGAACGTAGATTCGGATTGTCTTCAAACAATTTGAGATATTGACTTAGATCCCATTTCATTCTAGCGCACAGGATGCACGTTCTTCATGTAACAATCTGAACCACGACTCTACTCACTCTTGTTACACGTACAAATAGAACAGTTCAATTATTTCTACCACACCTAATCTATTTCTAGCACCAACAAGCAGCGCTGGCTTGTTATTTGTCACTATCGGTTAGACAACTTATTACATTTTTGTGACATTTTATCTATTATCATGTTCATTGTTTACATACATAATATCATGCCTGCTTATTTTAGGGTTACGTAGAGCTTATGTTTCTCCAATTCATCTTGGTATATCACATTTACTTCATCCATTTCATAATGGCCACATTTACGTATTCTTAAAAACAATATCTATAAAATCATACCTTTCTCTCAGCAATATCCGAAGACGGCAGGAACGCAGCGAAACTTCCTTCAAGCATGTCAGGGTTTCCGCAGATCGCGTGACCAGTATCGCAGTAGTACGAACACTTGCCGTGGAAGCAGAAGTTGTTGGCAGGAGACACGAAGAAGGTCTTGAGAATGTCGCCTTCCGTGACGTCGTAGATCTCCGTCGTCATGTTGAGCACGCGGCCCACGACCGGCATGGCCCGGCGGAAACCCAGTATCCTGGATTGAAGTCGTTTAGTTAATAATCTCCTTCCCGTCTATTGTTCACAGTTTTCTTAGCATCTAATTCCACATGCGTAAACAACTGAATAAAATGTACAGGTTTATTTTTGAAGCTAAACTATTTTACTTTATTTATTTATTAATAAAATGCAAGTTTATACTTAATTGAAACGTTTCCAATTTACAAGTAATTATTAGTTAATAACAAAAAGCTGGATACATTTTATGCCGTGTATTGTGTAATCTGTTTAACCGAAAAATAAATTTATGAAAGTTTCGCTCCGAATGGTAATATTTTCTGCTGGTTAAAGATAATTATATTATAAGTGGAAAACTTAAATAATGTTAATTTTAAAATCGACGTATTGTTAATTGTAAAGAAACAGATTGACTTTAATAATACCATACAGTCACCTTCGACAGGTAGGTGAAACGCCTATTCAAATTAACATTTCTTTCGCCTTACTCACACAAGTGAGTCAATATGTTATTTGGCACGCATCCTTTTAAAGTTAGCAATAAAAATCATTAATGTTGTCATAAGAGAGAAATTAAGTACACACTTCCCGAAATGTGAAATCTTATCAGTCGTATACAGACATACGCTTATTCCTTATCTTAGTGTAAATAGTGATGTAAGTAGATGTTTTATATTTGCTTTATTGTGAAATATTTGTAATACGCGTGTATACATTTTTTAAGTGCCAGTATGCATGGCAAATTGACCGCATTGACGCAAGATGGCAAATGCATTTCGGGCCAACTAATTACCACCAGTATAGACACAGGCAAATCCTAGAACGTAACACTAGGGCGTAATTATTTTAATCCGATACAAATATCCTATCACAAACGAATGGGGTCTACCGTAATCTCACTTACTGACGAAAGAAAGTAACATTGCCTCTTGTCGGATTTCTGTGAGTCAGTGGACTACCCCAGTTAAACCGATTAATTTGTACAGCAGTCATAACTTTAGCATAAATAACACAAATATAGTAAATATACATAGGTATACGTATAAAATCGAATGTATACTTGCGAAAGCACCTTTGTATTTTTTTATTTATTTTTATTTATTTAAGGACTTCCAGTTGTAATTACATTATATCTTATATCTAATACACAAAATAAAATTGGTAACATGTCATTTATCAATTGAACTCATTGCTTTCTGGCCCCTTGTAATTTATTTTCAAGAATAATTAATGCACAGTAGAATGTTCTGATGAACGTCGATATTAGGAAGTGACTATTACGGAACTAAATGTCTTTATAAGATTTTTTTCTATTATTTTGTGGCTAACAAAAATTATGAGGAGACTGTTTTCTTATACCTCTCGTGGTAACAAAGTTATGGGCATCTTACTTACAAGAAGTATATCTAATGCATTAAATATAAGAGATAAATAGATCAATAAAAGCGGTAGAGCTACACTGTAGTTAACTTACATTGGGTGCGCTTAACCGACGTGTAACTTCTGTCTCACAGAAATTACACGTATCGGGAGCTCTTTGCTTGTTTGCCGCAATTATAAAAAAACTTACCTATCCAAGTGAAAAGCAGCTATTTCAGCATTATGCCGTTCATAGTCGGAGAAGTAAAAATGGTTCGGCAATGTCTGGACATCTCGAGCAAACCTGTGAAGTAAGACATTTGTTACATATTTAGATAACACAAATATTTTAATTCAACGAGATAATTTCGCGACGGTAAGCGGGCAAATATTTGGCGTGTAATATGTTTTATTGTACCAGGAAAAGGATTTATAATAAAACTTAAGACAATATGAATTATTTGGGCAAGAAGAGAAAATAGTTCCAAATGAGTACCAAAGATTTAAATCGCGATAACATTTATATTTTAAATTAATACTTGGGACTTTCATAAATAATATAACATGCCGTATATGACATACAGAATGTATATATAATCCGAAATCTATATCCGAAGGACTATGCGGATGTGCCACCCAAGATTAAAGATGATAAATGTGATTGCACCTACTAATAAAATGAACTGTTTGATACAAAAACATCTTAACCTTCCGTTATACCACAAAAGCGACACTTCAAAACGTCCCTTCAAAGTAAATCAGTTAACGTTTAGTCGACAGGTTCTTTTTGATGGAAATTTTAGTATTTGGAGATAGAGCACGGACTGCCACGAGACCGCGTCATTAGTAATCTTTGATCAGTAATCGATATACCGACATCGTACTGATAATAATTACAAAATCATTCGGAACACCGCGCAGATGGCATTGATATCGACGATTAGATAAAGTATACTTCAACTCAACGCTTCTGAATTTTATGTTATCTTTCGCAAAACATATTGTTATCCATGTTTCCATCTGAGACAAATAACAAAGCTTATCTATATATAACTTTTATAGATAACTTTTTACATCGAAAACAATTGGATTTAAAAAGGACAACTGATGGTTATGATTTTTCAATATCAAGTGGGGACCTTAATATATTCCATACAGTTTCATTAAGTATATTTTGCGAGAGAATTGAAACCGAGAAGTATAATTATATTAAAGAGGTCAAATACCGACATCTGATAACAGACCCTCGTCTCGTAAAATTTATATCTCCCAAAAATATACTCAATAGATGGATGATTAATTACTTTGTACGAATGACTTAAATAATACCTAACAGACGACGAGCATTTTAATAAAACTACAAATTTAGCGTAAAAATTAAAAATATAGTTTGGGATATATTACTTACCCCTCAAAATATTACTCTCGATTGTAGAGGAGACCCTTGACTGATATGGGAAGTAATATTAAGTCAAAATGAGGAAATTATGTAATAAAATTATTGCTAGTTTAAAAAGAAAAATTAAAGAAAATAATCTATTTCGTGATAAACTACAACAGCGTTTGGAATTTAATCATTATCTAGTATTCAGAAAATATACCACAAGTATGTCAGTGATTTAGTTTCTCAGGTTATTCTGTACCTATATATATAATGTATTCGGTTTATAATTCACAATAAACTGTATACGTCATAGTAAACAAAATTACACTAACACGTCTAGATTTGTCTAATGAGTTAGATGCAGGTTCTTTATCAATTTGTCAGAAAGTAAACGATTAAAGTGGCTCTTAAATCGGGAATCTGGTTAGATAGGCGCTATTCCGGTAATATAGTGGGGCGAGTCGCTTCCGATTTATCGTCGCCGGCAACACTCTGATATCACGTGCTTAAACGTTACGTGAGAAAAACTCTTTTGTGGGAATGCTGTTTTTAAAGTTTTAATTGCTTTTTTATTATTTTAATAATCAAGGAAAGTTGTCTAATCAAGGATTTCGTAATAATTATATGGTAAACTATGATTGTTAATCTAAAGAAATTTCGAGAGTAGGTAAGTTTTATTGCTTATTGACTTTTTTATGTAGGCGTTCTTAATGTATCAAGTTATCAGGACAAGTAACGCTGTCTTAATAATTTCATCTAACTGTATCAACTTTATCAAAGAAGTCATTGAAATCGCAAATATTGGATCGAACAAAGCATTTACAAAAGTCACCGGCAACAGAAGGACAAATTGTATATTCCGAACCAATAACCTTAACTTGAATGTACAAGGTGATAAAACTCGGAGAAGGGTGACTATCGACTGCCGCTAATTTATAGTTCCCGGGCGACGCAGATCCGCAAGGCCCCTTGATATGTCGCCGGGATAACCCCTTGAGTCTATAATTTTACAGAATTCCACTCCGGTTGCTTTCTTGAGATTTTATAATTTAAAAATAACATCGAGTTGCAGGTCCTTGTTGATATTAAAAAACCTGGCGTGGATTTTCTTAAAAAATACAGCAGATACTGGATATTTTCTTTTTCTCTAGATTCAGAATTTGATTCGTAGATCAAACATCTCTTTTTATATTAAATTATGATAATTTGCCCAATATTGAACTTTCCCGAAATACAGATTGTCCGATGAATATCGTGGAATCATAAATCTAATCACTCTGCAACGTGCATTCAATTCTTGTTGCGCCGACTCCACGTAAGTCTAGGACAAGGGCGGGCACGTTGTAGAAGAACTCGAGCCCAGAATGGCGAATAGTTTGCTCTCAATTGCATCATGTATTTATGCGATCTAGACTTGAACTGGTCTATCTTAACCTTATTTTCTCAAGACTAACAAGTAAACTTGTAAACAAACTATCAGAAGTGAAGTTAAGTTGCAGTTTAGTATATTATATTTATTCCTATTGTCAAGCAAATTCAGATATGGCTTGTGTCATATTCTCCGTGAATATAATACTGTTAAAATGAGATCAAAGTGCTAAGACGCCTGACACTCAATATACAACTCCGATGGGAGTATCACGCTACTCCCGCGAGTGAATTTCGGCAGCGTCGTTACAATTCTTTGACAAGACAAAAATTGTACCCGAAAGCGTTTTAGAATATTATAGACGGTAGGCGTTACCATTGTAACATAAGTATTTTATTTGTTTAATGGAACAATTCTATCCGACAATATTTCACCGAAGCAAAACACGTAAGAACTTAGGAGAGCGGGTACTTCGTCGTGTTGAATGGAAAACACAATCAAGTTCCAACAATAGTACGAAAGTAACAGAACTTAACAAAACTACTCGTGTAGTACTTGTTGGGAACAGTGTGGGCAAGCCGCTAAGCCGATCGTGCGAAAGAACATTCTCGAAGTTTTGTGAATAGAATCGACGCACAACACTCGCGACGAGGTGACAGCGAGTTGGAGCAACTCCTTCAGTGTCGTGCATGGTCACTCCAACTACACTCCAACGCAAACTTATTAATGTGGGATAAAAGTTGTGATACTGCGGAGACAGCGGATCACAAACGAGCGACGTTTAAGGATTGATCCCCAACTTGCTTAGACTTTCTTATAAATAACGTGTCGTGTGAAGTGAGCGACCAAATTTACTTGTAAAATTCGAGGGCATCTGTTACGGACAGAAGAGATTGTTAATCCTATATCCTATATTGAAATAATAATGTTTAGACACTTGGCCAATTTGGTAGATTAAGGAACTCTGAGGAGAATTGTACGCTCAAATAGGCTGATATGATTTTTTTCTACGTCAAACCATAATTCCTTTTCTAAAGAAGATGATTTCACCTTCATTCTTACCTCATAGGTTTGAAGAGAGCTTGCACTCCATTGGGATAGTCGATGATAAGTTTCAGCTGCGTGCCTCCCTCTTTTTGCTCTGTCAAAACCAATATAACCGATTAGACTTTGAAATTATCTACATCAAAATTTAAATACATTAACACAGTCTTCAGAGCGGCAATTTAGTTGACATTAGAATGTTGTCTAACGCTGTAATCGACCTGTATCTGAGCTAATACAAGTAAATGTATATTAGTATACGATAAAGTCGGATCAACAATGAAATCCATTTAAGTGGTTTAAATATTTAAGTCCAATTTGAAGGAAAGGGCGAGATTGTTGTGGCACAATTGTCCGTCGGACCGCTAACCCCGCAACTGATTGCAGACCCGACTTCATCTAATATACATACAGCTACCTGCTTAACGCCTCTACATATATAAAATACAGCCTCATTACGATAAAAAGTAATAGCTTGTTTTAAATTTTCTTTCAGATTATTTTGATATCAGTCTGTGTTGATAAGGCAATGAGAGCTTAATGTTCTGAGTAACAAAGGCTTTACGAAGACTAATTTACAAATGTATTTAAAAAATACAACAACCCGAAATACTGCTCATTTTCTTTGGAATGAAAACACAAATGTGAAATATAAATAGAAAACTATCCACAGATGTGTATAACAGTATCAAGATACTTTCATGAACAACTGTTCTCTAATTTTTCAAAGTAATTTCACAAAATAGACAAAATTACAATATCAATACTGAAATCATAAGGCGCAAAATATTTTATTCAATTGAGGTGACTAAATATTATCCAGTCCAAATATTATGCACTTAATTTAAATATCACAGGTATTGGAATAGTTGTCTCGACATTTTCAAATTGGAATAAGCAATGAACGTTCAACCAAATGGAGTGGGCAGCCTAAAGGTTGTCTAATAGTAATTGCTTTTGTTAGCCCGATCAACGGTACTGCTTTGAATATTTTATAGTTCCACACACTTAAATTGAGATCGGGGGATTTAAATAGACTTGTGGTCATTGAAATTGATTTACTGTATATTTTATATTCCAATTTCACGCAAGGTCGGTTGGTGTTTTTTGTTTTTGTACATTAAAAGTGTTTTCTGAAGCTTACATTAATTGAATTTATTTGGGTAAAAATTGTTTCATTTCAACATTTATATAATAAATGGTAAATATGATAAATTCGATTTAATTGTACGCTTTATCAATTCAACATGATTGACACTTAAAAATAATTTATCGTTGTCTATATTTCCGCACGTTATACATTTTATTATTTCGCATAATTTGGCAACTAGTATAATAAATTATTACATGAAATTTTCGTTAATAAAAATTGCATGAATAATTTGTATTTGAATAAAACATTTTTGCCAGTGTGTTGTCTAAAGAAAAAGTTATATTAGTTTCGAGTATTTTTCTACGTTAAGTTGAAAATGGTAAAGATGGTAGAACTAGAAACCTACCAGCATGAAGGACGGGTAGTGTGGCCATATCCTTAAGGACCGCGTCAACTAGTGGTTCTCCGTCTTCGTACAGTTCGTGTTGAGCAATCTTCAATTGGAACTTCTCCAAATTCGATGCGTTGACGCTACAAAAGAAAAAAATATACTTGACAAAATAATATTTATTGAAGTAAAATTTTCTGGTGAAATACTAAAATAGTTTTATTTTTTTCTTTGTATACTTTTTTTTCTAGTCTATACTGTCCCACTGCAGGGCAAAGGCCTCCCTTTCCTTCTTCCACCCGTCTCTATCCAAAGCTTTCTTCCACCAGTTGGTATAAAAATGGTCCAAGTCATCATCTTCTACCACGACGTCTTTTTATACTATTCCGATGCATATTACAACACACCTTATGATAAATGCATTGCCAACTGTGCTATCCAAATAGCGTATTGACAGGCAAGAGACAACCACCCTGTCCTGTCAAAATAATTATACGACCCTGTTCGAAACCCGACAACCAAAGGAACCCGAAACGCGACTCAGAATAGGATACATTTAACTTTTTCAAAATCTTAAGATCTATCCCACAGTCAAGAAAATATCTTATCTTAAAATGATTTTCCGAATAAAGTGATAAATAAATTATGCATTGCTATTTATATTTCCAAGATATAGATATGTTAATTTTTTGTTTAGTATGCACAATCTTATGGGAAGTGCAGGATTTATCTATACTCGAAAGGTTAATTCGCTTAGAAGCGACTTTAAATTGCATTAAATATTGATACAATAATACCACTGGTTTATTTCCGATTGTCAAATTATATATTATAACTGAAAATAAAATATTTTAAATTTTAATATTATATGCTTCTTCATAAGTTAGAACATTTCTAAGAAGCCAAGCGGCAGAAAATCTTAAAAAAAAGATAATGATTGATGTTCTAAGAGGTAGTTATTAAGATGCCACACATTACATTAAATACTGTTATACTCCTACATTACGCTATATGCACATTTTATTTGAAAATACGATGTTATTATATTTATTCGTCATTTAATTAAAAACGGGACATTCCAACTGCTGGGAGAATTCGTTTCGCCGTTTCTTCCTCACAGTTATAAAGCATTCCGAAGTGTTTGTAATTGTTTTATGCTGTTTAAAAGACTTTAAGAAAACTACTTGAATAAATGGCATGAATGTTATTAATTAACTCATAATGAATATACATACAATATATATACCGTACAATATTATCCATAACACTGAGAAAACTTTTTTCCAATGATGGTATTAGTTGGAGATGTGGTGATTAATGGCGGGGTCCTGTGGTAAGCCTTAGAGAAGAAAGAGAGAGAGAGTGATTAGAGTAAATTTCTAATGCTTAGAAACTATCACGTTGTCACACCCGCCACTGCAACTCCCGTAAGCCAGGGTCGACAGTACCTCGTATTTAATGGAACCAGCTCGACAAATCTCTGTTGTAAATGTTACCCTATTCGGATCTGGAAATCAATTATTGGCCACACTATACATAGCAAAACGGGAGACAAAATTATGGCAAGATAGAAAATATCCAGTACTGCACAGATAGAAAATCAACTAGCGAAAAATTATGATCTTTTTCAGATAAATATGTACATTTAACATGCTAATAAAGTACAACTATCGTGTGAAATTTTGTAAAGAATAAGCAATAATTGTATTGATGCTTAGTGTTGTTTTAAAAGTTTAATATACATTCGAAATAAAAACCAAGGTGTTATATATAAATGTTGAGCTAATTAAACGAAATGTCAGGTCTGTGCATTATTTCAATAATTCATAGACGGGCTGGGTAATTAGATTCAAGGTCGGTATTCGATTTCAAACGCTAATAAGTGGAGTGAATTGGTAAGTGACTTTTAATGTCGCTTGATTACTTAATGGATACCACAAAAGTTATATTTAATTATTTAAATATACAAATATTTTTAAGGCGATCGTAAAACCAGAGGCGATTATGCTGGCCCTGAGCGTCATATTTTTAATCGATACGATTATAATTATAAAAACTACTTGAATGACAATCGACTGCCTCGGTGGCATAGTTGTATTACGGTACGGTTACAAAGCTGAGGTCGCGGGTTTGAATCCCGGGTCGGGCAAAGTGATATTGGATTTTTCTATTTATTATCAGCCCGGAGTCAGGAATTTGTTCCCGATATGGCGATAGGCTCGTCCCCTATCACATCGTGGGACGGAACATACAAGGCGAAATGTGGGTGTCCTGGTGGCGCCTCTGCCTACCCCTTCGGGGATAAAGGCGTGAGTTTATGTATTATGTACGATTATAACTACTAATCATCTCTAGCCTTGTTATTCAAGAGTATAAGTGTAGGTCATGTTATTCAAGATTTAGTTTAAATTATTCTCCCGTCAATACTACTAATGGTCAATTAAAGTTATTAGATTTATTTATACGTGCGGGATAACGTTAATAACCAACGGAACAAGGGTGGCATAAATTTGGACCAATAATTACGCCGGATCGATTAACAACTTCATAAATCTATCCGAGTTAAAGGAAGTGCATAAAACTGTACGTTTTATAGTTTTAACGAGCGATTAAAATGGTAATAATAATTTCTATCTTAATCACTATTAACGGTATACTTCTGTAGAAACCGAAGCTCTTAGAAAAATCACTATAAATGATATTCCGACAAAAATAATAACGTAATAGAGAGAAGAGCCACCAAATTATAACCAATCAATAAATCACGTGTTATTATATCAAGGCATTTTATGTAGAATTCTAATAATAGGTTAATTCACTTTTACATTTTTTTATTTCTCGTCGTTTTCGTGGTCACGGGCCTGGGACTTATATAATGTAAAAATTAAACCAAATCTGCGATAAAATCCGTAAAAAATATTTTATTTGAATTTGTAACATTCGCGTAAATCTAACCAATAATTTTATTAACATAAATATCTCTTGAAAACTCTGATAACCACTTTGGTCTTCATATATGATGACACCGTTTAGAATCTTGTCTATCAAATATACATAAGCGCAGCACTAACCTTTGCTTGACGAGGAACCTTAAATTATTATGTGAATGCGTGATACTTATTTCATTTTAAAACTGTAACAATCCTGTCTCCATATGCAATCGATATAGCTACAAGGAAAGTATGAAACAGCAAACCGATCACGGCGTACAAAAATAACATAAGTTATTGGATGCTTTAAATTTTTCGCACACTCTCCTAAACCTAGTCGTTAGCGTCAAGATTTACATCGCAGATTTTCCAATGGAGCCGTGTTGGTTTTGGCTGCGTGGTACACACACGTGATTTGGTTGCCGTAGGTGCCACACTCGAGGCGACACCGTGACAAACCATCTGAATACTAAAAAGCCTACGTGTCGCGTCGCCTATATGCCGTGCTCCGATAACCTGCATTTAGAAATCAACTCGCAAGTTTAAAAATTTATTCGCTCTCTTTTGTGTCCGTTCTCGTTGTTGCGCGTTCGAGGTTTAAAAGAACGTTGAGTTTTGATGTAAAGAATTTAAAATTCGAATTAATTTTTAAACGTGATTCATATTTTAATTATGTTCTAGGTAATGCCCAAATTATGGACAAAATAAAAACACGGCGAAAATATTTTTGTTTCTATGAATAAATATGTGATGCTCATAGACACAATACAAAAGCGAAGAAAAGGTAAGTTTAATTTAAAAATCCCATACCGTTGTCATTGTTCATTTCTTTTTACATCACGTAAAATTACAGCAATTCCGAAGAATGTAGCAAAATTTTTCATGTCCCCAACCCTTCTATATAAGAATACAGTTATGAAAGGTCCTGTCATATCGCGAGCGCCGTTTTAAGGAAACCATCATGCATTCATTCCATTTAGTTTTATTGTCAAAGGCCCGCGCCTATCTCGCCGAGGCCCGTAACTGGATTTTAAATAAGATTCCTTGTAGGTCTTGTGAAATTTGCCTTATACGAGATAAAGAAAGGTCGCGTGTTTCGTATTATAGAATCAGCCCGTTCAGTGAGTATGAAGTGATCCCTTTTTACATTGTTGTATCAGAAATCCACTGTACGTAGGTGCACGGGAGGAAACGTCATATTATTTTCATTAGCTGGGCCGTGTTCCTGAGAGATTTGGCCTAACATTTGCTTTGGAGAAATTACGTCAACCACCTGAGGCCGCCCGCGACCTACGTGTTTGATTTTGATGCATACTTCAGTGCGCTGCGGTAGCACTCGTGCTGGATGAAAAGGTATAGCTTTCATGACGTGAACTAACACGCTACACGGAATATATTATCCACGAAATTCAGAGCAAAGTTTACGGCGACGGTTCGAAATAACTGAACAGTTGCGCGGCGCGATGTCCCTCTTATCAAACTTTAATTGCAGTAATAACCAACTAACTAACAGTTTAATTTGGCGACTCGCGGCTTGCTACATAAATCGTACTTGTGGATGTCAGCTGTCGGCAACTTAGAGAATTTTCCTTGTAATGTCCTTTTCGCCTCGTTTTTCGCGGAACATTTTAATTAATATTTCTTAACCGGGTGTATATTCTTGTTATTTTGTTTGTACAGTGCGCGCATTATTCGTAATACTGCTTAAGACTGAAAATATTAATTACTCTTTTCTGAGAAAGTAAATGATTTAATTCCGTTTGTAATTTTGTTATTGTTTCTTTTATTTCGGATCTTTTATGTCTATTGCATACCTTGGTTCTAAGTCTTCCATTTCGCCTATAGTGGGGTTCTCTGGCCTGAGTACGTTGAGGTCCCTGTGGGGGGGTATGACGACGGGGTTGTCTTCGGCGGTGCCCTGTAGCTGCGCGAAGAGTATCTGCTGCAGGTCGTCGTAGCGGTCGGCAGGGGGCGCAGGAGTCTTGGGCTCCACGTCGTTGCCCACGCCGCTCGTCTCGGACTGCGCAGATTGCTCGTACTCCCGAGAACCGTTGCTGCCATTGCTGTTGAAAAATATCATTTTGATTATTGTTGTACGTATAAACGGAATGAAAGTTCTTGTCATTGAGTTTATTTTTCGTAATTATAGTAGTGTCAGTCATGAGCATATATTATTTAAACTTTATTCAGATATGCGCATAAAAAATAGCAATTTATTTTTAACAACATTCAATGATTGGCCTATAGTGATAATTCAGCTTCTATACGTCCCACTGCAAGGCACGGGTATCCTCTATAATTGAGGGTGTTAACCCAAAGCCTACCACGCCGGCATATTGGTCTACTCTCTCTCTCTCTTTGTTCAGCCACAGCAAGTCCACTGCTGAACATAGGCCTACTAGGATAATATTATGTTCGTATTTGTTCATCTCTAAATTAGGCTCTGAATTTATATTATAAATTTAACAAGTTTTAGGTGCCAGACCCTGATTTTTTCCTCTATAGGTTTTCTATTTATTTGTAACCAAGATTTGTCCGGGATGAATTTGTTCGTGATATGTCGAAGGTTCCACCGCCTACTACGTCCTGTGACGAAAATAGCCAACGAAGTGTGGGTGCAGTTGATATACGACTGCCTACACCTTTATTAAGACACCTGAGGGTATGTTTTGTATATTACGTAAGGTTTAACAATCACGAATTTTATCGCCTCATTAATTTAATGCGGTTTAGTTGTAGAATGTAAGAGTATTTGACTATAGAATATTAATTGAATTAGTCTTAGGTTCCTGGAAGGATAGAGACGGCTAATTCTTAAATCAAGAGTTAAACCATTGTGCAATATGGATAAAAAAATTCTACGCAGATCATACTTAAATTTGGGATAAAGACTGGTCGTGGTCGTGATTACAAAAACCGTATACAAAGGTAGATAAGCCGTCATTATGCTACGCAAGTATATCATATTTAGATTTCAGTATGTGTATGTCCCGTTTGTACCTGAACAGAATAATTGTGTCGATTAGATATTCTATCTGAACTGGGCCGTACTTACCGCCTTGTAGTCTCTTTGTCTTGGCAGTATAAAAATACGAAAACTATAAGATATACGATACGATACGTTTATTTACTACAAGTTCTAATAAATATTCATACAATGTTTACGTACGCTTCATCGGGCAATATCAACTGTCTTGTCGGATTAAGAATACGTAATTTACCTCGTATACTACAATACAATGTTATACTTGGAATTCGCTTATAATAACAGCGTTCCAATTAAAATAATGAAAAAGATCCTTTCTCTGTAAGCTCTTAACCACTTATTTATTAAGAATAAGAAAGCCTTTTGATAAAACACAATTAAATTGTGAACACAAATACGAGTATTGTTGAAAATAATGATTTGTTTGAATGTTGTCGATGGTTACGAGACGGGGTCTGTCAATTATTATATTTCGTTGCGAAATCAGCAAATAACCCTTTGTAGGATTCGATTTGAAATATGGGACAATAAGGGCACAAAGTTTGGAAGTTTGTGTAAATGAAAACAACAATTTATATGCATAATACAAATCGATATTTCATATATTTTTGTTGTTTTACTCGGTTTTTAATCCGTTGTACTAGATTTTAACGCTTAAAGATCATACTATGGATATTGTTGCAAGATAAATGAAAAAACACACAGGCAAGGAACAAATAACCGTAAGTTACAAAAATATTTAGTCTGACCTGCGCCAACTTCAGGTCAGTAATTGGCGAGAGGTGGCGCAGAATAGAGATAGCTGGAGAACTCTTATTTCAGAGGCCAAGACCTACTTTGGGTCGTTGAGCCAGAATGGAGTTAGTTGATTAAGTAGGGAATCCGCTAACCCAAAAACTTTTATTACAGAAGATTAAGTTCTCAATGAATCCAATCGCTCGTCAATTATACCGATTTGTGATGTCTAATTTAATAAATTCATTCATTTAATACGAAAAAACCTTATTTGCTTTTGTTCTACTTAGCTTTAAGTATCGTGGTGGCCATTCATTTGTCTGCTCAACTCCCGCTATTGAGCCTAATTAAGGGAACTACAAAAATATTTAAGAAAATACTTCTATAGTCTATACAACGCGCAATAAGAGGGACTTTTGTTAGAGTAGTAAAGGTCAACCTTTGACCTGTAGACAGTATGCTCAAACACAACGCGATAAGATAAGACACGCGTAAAATAACTAAGTTGAAATGACATTGGTGTAATTTTAATAATGATTACAGAAATAATTAATATCATGTCTTCGGTTTAGCGGGAACGTAAGCTGTATCTGTGAGGTTCTCGGTTTCTTTTCCAGTTAAGAATTATTTTTCAAACCATTTGGAACCATTATCTATTATTGAATAGACATTTTAACAAAGTGAGTTCGTTTTCTTTTATATGGAAATATAAAAAATAACTAAAATGGTCTAATAGGAAGAAATTGGAATCCAGATAAAGGTTCCATCCCTGAGAGATGGCTTTCTTTCGCCGCTTCACATAATTATGCCAATCTCCTTAAAACCGGATATACCGGATATACAAGCTATCCGAAACTAGTTATGTATATTTATAGGGATAATGTTATTAATGGTACGAAATATATGAGTAAAATTAGTACATGAAGTGAATGATTATAAAATAGTCACAAGTAAGTCACTCATATCGATAGCCACTGCCTCGACAGCTATGTTTATTAGAAAAACTTAGTACTTATTAAACGCAGAAAATCAATTCGGTATGTGTGAATTTTAAAATCCGTGACATTCTAAACTCGACGTTGTGAACTTGTAAATACTGACAAAAAATATCGCACATTTACATGTGTCTGCACACGTATTTCTTAGAATATATTTATTTAAGCGTATCGAAAATCATGTTTAATATTTATGAAAGACAAAATTTTGCGTTAATGTAGTTGTGACGTCATACACTAAAATCTCTCGGCCAGAATATATTTTCTTATTTTTTATTACTAACTGCCAGGACCTCCAGATTTGTGGTAATTTATACAATGCTAGATAAATCTCGATCGTGAAGTCAAAACATTTGTCCCACTTAGGAATAAAATTTCACCAATTCATAACACGCTGCCATCATACCAAGGTCGCGGTAAGTCTTTAGCCAATAGAAGAAACCGTTATAGTGCTAATTAAATTGTTAATCGTTTAGAAAGATTTGATGCATTTGGTATTTTCTATTCTGATTTTAACATATGGATGTTTGTTGACATCCTGTTTTAAAATATCAATTTCAAAGAAGACTGTGGCAAAGATGTATTAATGTCCAATAAAATAACTCATAAAAAAATGAAATTACTCTGGACTGGATATCGATAGACAACCACCGTTTCTAGTTCCACGAAACAAAATTGTTACATAATAAATGAGACTATGCGTCAAATGTTGTTATTTATTAAATACAGTCCAGATTTACAATCATTACTTTAAAAAAGTTGTCATAAAAATGAAAAAACACAAAAGGCGTATAAAACACTGATTCAATATGAAAGGTCATATTAGTTAACCAACCCAGTGTAACATTTACCTAGGACACTCGCAGAAATTAAGACAAATTGACACTGCTATTTGTGTGGGCAGATAAACTCATTCAATGTATTTTTGTACAACAATTTATGAATCATTTGACGTGTTCTAACTTATCTTGCAATACACTGCGGTTTTTAAATGAAAAAAAAACATTTTGAAATAGTAACGGCTATTCAAAAAATTATATTAGTCACTATAAAGTTTATTTTTCGTATCTGCTTGCCTACGATCACCGCAACAAATGTGTAAAACCTGCTTTAGTTAGACTCGAAGGCATCAGTGTATATCCGGTTCCGAGCACTTTGACATATATGTATGTGTCGAAAGGTGAAACACGATAATTTCGAGTCACTCGATACTTTATTTGGATACCTACTGAGTTTTGTTAGGTATCAGCATCATGTTTTCCAGCCACAGGAAGTCCCCTGCTGAATATGCGTATGTTTTAAGTATTGCCACAGCGGACTATTGATAGTCTCCATTCATTTCGTAGTAGGATACATTCATGCCAATTAGAAAGAAAGCTAACCCAAAAACTAGGAGTACAAGTCGTATTTGGTAGAAATACATTATTGAACTACCAAGGCCCTGGATACATGACCTAGATTGTCATGTATCACTACATGACCTAGAATGTGGGACGCCTGTGTATGAAGACTAAAATCTTGGGTCCTTTCGTGTCTCAAAGGTCAACCAAGTATGTAGGTTCCGGTTGTAAGCACAAGGCAAAGAAGGTTATCGTGAAGCCGCGTCAGAAATACTATAACTTGAAATTTTATAAGTCAGACCATAAAATGTAAGTTTAAACATGCCGATGAGTTATAATATAAATACCAATCGTTATTCAAACAGTGCAGCGGACCAAGGCCCGAGGAAAAGTAACGTGAGAAAATGTCCGTGACCTTTAAAATGCAAGCTATTTGATATAGATATGGGACACTATACTGTCCATCGAAGTTTGTATTTATGAGTAACATTCAAGGAAATATCGCTTTTTGCAGAATTGAGTTTATGATCAAACCGCAAGCCAATGATATTTAATGTATGCATACTTTAGTCGTACAATAGCTTTGGAATTTCAAATGTTGATCTTGTTTCGCCGCTGTTCATTTGTTTTCGAGATAAACGGTTCATATCCTTTTCTTTTATCAAACACTCATATGATCCACATACTTTATCACGCATATCAACACAAAGATTACGCGTTTGATTTTTTATTTAATGCCTGTTGCCATCCGTATTAAAATTTGATTTTAAATGATTACTTTTTATAAGCAAGTTTCCGGTAGAAAAAATCAAACTGGATTTTACCTAGGAATCGTAAATGAACCTCAACGGTTATGCGTAGGCGTTTACCTGTTAAGCCTCGTATACACGTGTAAGTAAGTAAAAAAAATACTAGAGGTAAATTATTCTCATCCGTCTGGATATAGATGGACAGTATTTGAGTATAGTACTGAAATATGTAAAACTCGACATAATGACCCCTGGGCGTGGCATTCCGAGCCTAGTCTGCCTATGTCGTTTCGAGTTAACCGGCATGATTATGTCGAAAGTCGAGAGATAACTCAGCTTAGTAGTCGTGACGATAGTCCTCTATCTAGATTACACCGCATTCACCATATTCAGATGCATTATAGCCACTTTGACGTTCCCCTATAAAGAAACAGAAAATACGCCGAAACAATATCTATGTAAATTCGTAAAACCAAATAAAATATATTATACGTATTTACAAGTAGCCTGAAACAAAACCTTACCGAATAAGTGTCAGTACTAACAAGAAGAAACTACATGACACCAAATAAAAATTTGATAAAAATTACGAAATTCTGCGAAGGCTACGCCGAATGCTATTCTCTTAGCATTTAGAGGACAATGTCATAATCGCCGCAAATCTAAGGCGTGGCGCACACTGACAACTTTTCAGTCGTTGTATCTCACGCAATAAGACTATAAATTGCATTACGATTTGTTCTTAACGTGGTGTTGATAGGCTTTGCATCCAAATTTATGTCTGTGGTATATCCAAAATTGATTGTCTTTTCGTTTGGTAATTTATAACTAAGTCGGTATAGGCTTATCAAAGTTGTTGTCAATTTTAACAAAAAGTTAAATCTCTGTTTACTAATTTTATTAATTATACTAAACGCCGATATTATAAGCTGATTGCCATTAATTAGATCCGATAACAAATATTTTGTAAATATTTTTTAGCTGTACCCTACATATGAAAATACAAGCGGTCGAACCCGTAACCAAAAGCCAGTAATAAAATAAATATAAAAACAAATAGTCCTGGTTTAATCTAAGTACACATATGCAATACTTATTTGCACAACTAAAAGTTGCTAATGGGCGACGGGCCTTATTTATTATACGATTTTTTTACACGACATGTATTGTTTAGTTGTGACATAATGTGTGAAACTAACGTAATATGTGACCAGGCAGTATTCTCAACCGTTCCGCAGTTTTAGAGCCATTTAGTGATTTATTGGAAAAATATATCGACTTTTTTCAAGGACTGGTCTATGTCACTTATATACTCAGCCTGTCGCCGTCCACTGCTGGACGTAGGCCTCCCCAAGTGAGCGCCAACCATCCCGGTCTTGAGCATCCGTCATCCATCTGCTACCCGCCGCTTTTTATGTCACTTGATGGGAAATAATTATAAATCGATCGTGGACATTCAATAATTAGTTACTTATATGTCAGTACGACCATTATTATTTAAGTCCCTTATTAGGGGTCAGAATTTACGAAAGCAAATAATAAATTTCCATAAAAACAATTACTGGGAAATCGATAGCATTTTGATAGAATATATCTGTAACTATTAGTTTAATAATATAACAGCTGTTGTATGTAGGACATTCATTCAACTGTTAGACCTGTCATTATCACGTCAACAATCATCGAGCTAAACAATCGCGACCAACTCGATTTTCCCACTGTCATTTGGCGCGATTTATCTTTTCTATTCATAAGATTTTTTCGCGGCCTATTCGCCTACTACCGCCCATTGTAAACAAGACTGTGATTACTTGTAAATATTTTTGAATTAATCGAATTTATGATGTAAATTAACACCGTTGTCTTTATTTAAATAAGTAGAGTTAATAAGATATGGATTTTAATCTCAATAATAATTTAAATATCATTTTTAAAATACAATTGTCTTGAATTTTCCTTTTATATTTGGATTTATTATAGAGTTCGGTGCATAAAATTTAAATTTCTTTAAGTTTATTTCGAATTAATAATGTATTTCATAATATTATGTTGCTGTATAAATTGTTAATCTTATTGTGAAAAGTACAAAGCGTTTGTATCCTTAATAAAAGTAAAAGTTGTTATGTACTATAAATAATGAATGCTTTATGTAACGCTACCAGTGTTTTATGACAGGAAAAATATATTACAAAGTAATATATTTCGCCAAATGTAGACACTACATAGGTAGCTTATAACTACTTGTCTGTAAACATTGCTCAATTTATATTGATAAATTAAGTCAGTTGTTAACTGATTTTATTCCGCATTGACATTCTTGGAAAAGATAAATTAAAAAAAAACAATTTAAACCCAAATTTGATAGAGACGATTCCAAATTCGAATGACTTCCACGTGGGTTCTTAAATAATATTTATGTTTGTCCTCCTTTTTACTGATTTTCCACATATTTTGAAATGAAATCTCATATATCACGCTTCTTTTATTCAAACCAATTAGTTTCAGGCATATAAAAAAATCGCATATAAACAATATATTGTAACAAATATATTGTATGGTGTTCATAGCGTCATCTTAGAACCACTATCGGAATTTTCGTAGGTACCTCTCCGCACACACAGCACCTCCATTGAAAGTATAGAGAACCCTTCATTTTAAAACAAAACCAACACAACCTTATCGCTACAATATCAATTTTCATATACTAAATAAGACAGGTGTAGGCGTCTTTACATGGTTGGTATATTGTCACTGAATCAATGATAAACGATTGCTTCTAATAACATCAACCAAATAATATGTCGTAAGCGTTATGACGCGTATGTGTTTATAACAAACCCGGTAAATGATAACACGACCTAATTAAACTAACGCGTGCATAAAGCGACTGGCAAGTCCACGTGTAGCCTCCTAATAGAATTATTAAATCATTTGTATAAGTAGGCGTTGAGACGCATAATGAGGAAGGAGTGTTTACGACCGTACGTCCTTTTTTTGTTTGCAATGCCGCAGAACAATACCATTTAATTGTACACGCATTGTTCACAGCCAAAGTAGCGGACTCACATTTCGTCTATTTAACATTCATATTTGCCCAGCCGACGCAATGACAAATTAATTAATGTATTGTTCTACGACAAAGGTACTCCCATTTTTAATGAAAGACGCTGTGGGCGTCTGGTCTCTTTAAATAAATGCATGCATTGACGCAAAAGTAGGGAAATGGGGGTGAGTTTGCTTAGCGGTCTCTATGGAGGGCGCTCACATGTCATACTACTGAAATGACCCTCGCCATGTTTTATAGACTTCTGGGAATGAAACTCGAGCGACGGCCTTAGCGGAGTTCACGGCTATTTGTGGTATACACTCCGAAACATGCTTCTAATAGTTATCAAGGCAACTTTAAGACACTTTGGTAATGTAAATACGTTAAGTTAGCATTGTTAATAATTTAGTTGACCCAGGAATATATTTATTGGGAATAAATATAATTAGACCCAACAGTCACATAGATATTTCTGACCCCACATTAACATCGATTAAGGCTTGTATCGGAAACTACGAGAAAGTTTACTTATACCCGAAACAAATAATTTTGTGAGCCGCACAAATAATTGTCTAGGTGCAGGGATCGAACCCATAGCCAGTCGTTTCAATCATTTCAAACATGAAATCTGTATAATTCGCATGCAAAATACAACATTGGAAAGAAAACAAATTGAGATAGCTCGTGCTAATATTTATTGTACAAGTTGACAAGACAAACACTTAAACAAATGTTAGGAGTCGTATGGGTTCGATTCTATTTCTGTTCCGACTCACGCCTTGCAAATGAAAGGTTGGCTGAAGCACATTAATGATTATTTCCTCGGAGCAAATCATTTCGCTCCACACGCGTCCCTATATAGAGGATAAAATGACATCTGTCTGATGTTTGCACATTATTATGAAAATGTATGGGAGATGTCACATTCGCGTTTTTGTTATCATACACTCAGGTTAACATTGACGTGTTTTTGAATTTAAATTCTAACTGTGCTTTACCATTCGTTGAGAAATTGATATTTTGTAAGAAAATGAAGTAAATTATTTTGTCCCTGAAGGATTTATTTTTTTTATTTTTGCTATTCAATAGTTTAATTAGCGTTGAATGGAAACAACTTTTTCCATGTATAATATAGATCTGTAAGTTCCTTTGATTGCTGAGGCACTACGCCTTCCATTAAATTTTCATTGAGAAATCACAATTTGCGCAGAATTCGATGTCTTATTTACGTCATTAAAATAAAACTATACAGGGTATATCAAGACCGCAACCGAAAACGAAGCCAGGTGGTAGTATTAGCAACTTCAGAAACAATGCAAGTAAACATTTCCCAAAAAAAATCGACAACTTATTTTTTGTAATTTTTTACTTATCGTCGTATTTGGGTGATAAATACATAGTTTTCGTGAAATAATAATGCAGACCTCTTTATTTTTCACCACTCAATGGTACGCAAGGGTTTAAATTATTATTTTCGCAAAAACTAGGTTTTTACCACTCAAACAAGATGATTTTTAAAAAAATGTAAAAAAATATCTGCCGCTGTTTTGGTGAAATTTTTATTTGCATCGTGTCTGTAACCACTAAAACTACCACCTGGCTTCGTTTTCGGTTGCGGTCTTGAGATACCCTGTATGTACATACATATGTATATGTTACATGAAACTGATGTTCAACCAAATAATCAGTGATAAGTATATCGATTATGATAGTATGGACAAGTGAGATAGCGCCGAAATTACTTATTTTATCTACGTATGTAAAATGCTACGATAACAGATAATTGTGTACACAAATTTTACGTGTGCTTGTTTTGCGATAATCTGTAAGAGAACTTGTTTTGTAATAGCCTACATTACTTCTTAAATAAATAGCGTTAAGATAATCTGCGCCTTTGAACTGAAATATTATTATTCAGGTTCACATGTGGTTCCCAAACATATATTTATATCAGCGGTTATCGAACCTGCGTTTTATTATTTCAAAACTGACTTCTGAACCCTTTACACTTTTACTAGAAGCTGTTTTGTGAATACAAATTTAAATATTGTGTTTCTTATTTATAAGTCTATGTTCAACAATGAACTTTCTGTGCCAGAATATTTTAATATCAGAATAAAGTAACATTAAACATGTATGACCCGTGGTCTCACCTAGTTTTCTTTTGGATAAAAATGTCATGATAGCTGTATTTGCTCGTAATCATCTGCGCTTTGTGTAATTATTACACATATTACTCACAGCTATCAGCTTGTCATCAATTCATTACGATGGTGGAAACTTTCGTCATCTTTATACTATAATGTACGGTTCTAGAAACGTCATACTTTTTATTCATAGAACATGATTTGTGGGTGACTGAGTTTGTTTCCTAGCTTGGGAAATTGAGTTTGTATGATCATTTTTTGTAATTTATGATTGCATGTTTATGTTGATACTCATAGGAATTGTGCAATGATGATCTCACGCGAGTCTAGGACAAAAGGCGAATAGTGAAAAAAGTACAAAAATGAGTTTTTATAATTGATCTCATAATTTTTTAAACATACTATTATCCGACAAATTATTTATCAGTAAGATTATTCATAACAATCGCGACCTCAATATTACCTGCCATGAGTGGAATAAAACAATGCATTCATTAACGATTGTTAACTCTAAAAATAAATCCTTTGTTACCAATTCTCCTATAAAATGTTAAATTTATACTTTAAAAGGCTTATGACGCGAAATATCTATATTATTTATATCTCGCTTTGTTTATACTGATACAATATTCACCACACGATACAACTATACGTATTAACTATACAGTATATAACTATTTACTATATAGAAACTTAAGTATTGACCACATCAACCATAAAAACTATTATACATTTAGTATGAAGAAGGCTTCATATAGTTTGGATACAGATTACTAAGTAAATATTTGCTGACGCTATGAATTTATATGTGGGAAAGGTGATGGTTATTTGTTGCATAGACTCAGCGAATGAGCAAACGACTCTATATAAATGATTACCTTACTAGATAAGTGATTACTGCAGCCCTTAAATATCTACAACACTCGGAACATGGGGATGTTGCCGCCCCAACCCCCCACCTGGGCCCGCCACCAAAATAGAAAGAGAAGGAGAAGAAAAAAATTCGCAGAGACAAAGAGATATCTGGACTCCGGCATGTCATTATGTTGACCATGTTGCAAGATGCAGGTTTTATTGCTATACAATAGCATAAACCTACCAGTTAAGTACTAAACTTTTACGCCCTAAGTCAGAGACAGATTTAAAACCTATTTTAGTTATCGAATGTTGTATCCTTTTCGCTCATACTGAATTCAAAAATCGTTCGAAAGGGATAAAACATTCGACGTGTAAAAGAGGTTTTAAAGCTGTCTATGAATAAGGACATTATAGTAGTAGTCATGATTATAGAATAAATTCCATGACTAATTCATAGTTACGTATAATTATACTTTAGATCAAAGTCTCGGTCATGAGGCGCTTTGATGAATGATGATGTATGAATAATTGTTTTATTCGCGTAAAATTCCAACTTACTATTCTTATCAGAAAATTAACCCATGAGTCCTAATTCGAATAGGAATAAGTATAAGAGTGGAAATTTTAAGTCACCTAAACATTTGACTACGATAACTGGCAGAATAGTTAACAAATAATGTAATATTAAGAAAATTTTAATAAATCCACTGGCCGATACTGCCATTGATGGAGCAATGATAATGCTATTGGCCCTGTGTTTCTAGTCGCACCTCAATAACCAAATAAAAAATTTCTAGGCTTAGTAGAGCTACAGAAGTTATTTAAGTAAACCAAGAACCTCTCGATAAAAAATAAATAAATGTGCTACGGGTACTTAGCTGGTTTAGTTACTGTAGCTGTCAAAAATGGCGTGATAATGTGAAAATAACAATACGAGTATAAACATACGTCCAGCAGTTGTCAAGCAATATTGTCAGGAGGCATAGTATAGCGTAGCCATAACCAAGACTATCGGATATCTGAAATAAAGTTATCCGACACAACGATTGAATCCGATGTAAACGTTTCAAATCATTCGTCATTCGTCGTCATTTCGGATAGGAGAGGAATTTAATTGAGACATGTTGCGACAGATTGCCGTATTTTGTTTTATTTTTACAATTCAAAATATACCTGATATCTGTAACTAAAAATACCCGAAGGTATCGGATGATGCGAAGTAACTTCACAATTTTAACTGAAATTGTTATGATATATTCAAATATCCAAACCCCTTATGGACAGCATAATTGAATCATCTCTGTCTACAGAGTGGTTCTTTTTGTAAGATTATTTCACAGCACGTGCTCAACGGGTCAACAAAAACATTCACGAAATGAATGAATTTGCTTTTCACGATAATACGTCAATGAAAAATTAATTAAAATTCACTTTATAAAGGTGACAAAAGAATATAGCCCTTTCAGCTCGCGTTGATATCATTGCCTGCGTAAAGCAAAAATAATTCTCAGCGATTTCATTCATGTAAGTCGTAATTCAACTTCATAATATTACGAACCAAAAATAATCTAATTTTATTGCAAAGCGTAGCGATTGGAATAATACAAACTGATAAAGACAAACTTTATCGCGAACTTTTATTACTTTTTTGACATATTGATTTTTTATAGCTGTTGTACTCGACAGAAAAAATCGTAAAAATTTAATTTATCAAATTAAATATTTGCTCATGATTCTTACATTTTTGAATTATTAATTTAATAATTATTAATTGCAAAATACATTATATGTAAATCAGGGTAAAGATAACATTTTTTTTGGGTAAATCAACGGGAAAGTAAACATAATTTTATCATTTATTAAAACAATATTTAAACGCATCGTGAAATAAATAGCACATGTACAAATACATCTATATATAAAGTGTGCACTGGAAAACATATGTTAAAAATTTCGACCGTGTAATAGCAGTCAATTGTTTCAAATCATTTTCACCTCCGGTTCAACGAGTTGCGACCCGTCGCTTCACGATCAGTAATAAATCACAAGTTTGCACACGTCAAACACTTTGGCACAATCAGGTTCCATCAAAACTATCGACAGACGGCTTATTTAATTTAAAAACAGTCAAAAGACAGCGAAAGTAAATAAAAAAACATAAAAAAATACAAAATTAATGTTATTGAAAAGTGTATATATAAATAAATAGTTCAATTGTAAGAATTAGTATTTTATAAAATTATACAAGAATAAACATTTTTAGTATTACCAAGTAATTGAATTCCTAATGATAAACATGTTTTAAAGTTCGGTTAAAATGTCCACAATCGGTATTTCTACCCGTAACAAGTAATAATTTTATAGATTACATTATTAACTACGGAGCATTTATCAAAAACATAAGTACAAAAACAACACGGATATTTGCAAATCATTGAAATAAATAACGTTCCATTATTTGCCAACTAATAACACAATCAAACCTAGAATAAATTTAAATAAAATGTATGCAGTTTATGAAAGGTATCAAATGAGTGGGCAACAACCTTGTCAGTAGGGAACCGGATTTCCGAGACTGCAGTGGTAAGTACTAATCCGGAGAATAAAAAATAAATAAAAAATGAATAAAGTGTAGCTTCTGTTAGTGGAGCGTACTAAAATACTAAAATCTTTCCTCTCCTACCCGTTTGTCTGGACGAGATCGCTTTAAACTTTAAAGTGATAAGACCGCCGAATATGTCAAAATATTTTTACTTATCTGTTTTTTTGTTTGTTTTTATTTCGTTAACTATTTTATTTCCTATTGTTTCGGTATAATAAAGAGTTATATTATTATTATTATACTACAGTGTTTTAGCTTATAATTACCTATTAAGCCTAAGCCGCCTCTACAATCGAGAGTTTGACTTCGGACTACAAATAAGGTGGAATTCATCGTAAAGATTTATTCATTTATTTATTAATAGAGCTTTCATAAAAAATATATTTAAAGTAAACCATCTATACTAGACTAGTACACTTAAGATAACCATTCGCATTCGTAGGGGAGGCTTAAGCCTGAAAATATAAATTATTTCAAGTATTACCAAAATCATAATCAATTTACTTAAAAAAAACCTCGTCTCATTGGTATTGTAGCAGCATGTATGGACTGAAAATCTAGAAATCGGTTCGATACCCAAATTTGGCAAACTACATAATCATAGGATGCGGGTGTACGCTAACGTATATTTTTATAGGTATAACATATTTTTAGTTAGTAACGTCAAATTATGTGTACCGACACCGAATATACATTGTGATATTTGAATCTCTTTTTCATTGCTTACCTTAACCATTTCATTGCTTAACCAAATTTTTGGGATAATAGGTTTTATATATTTATTTATAATTTATCTTTATTCAATAAAAGCGAGCAATACAATTAATAAATAATAGGTAGCAAATCTTAATGTATTTGTGTTCTGAGAACTGTCCGGCATGCTATCATCAAAGACGCTGACAAACAGTAAACAGCGCGATAACGGAGCCAGATAACAATAAAACTAATAAAACACATACACACGAAAAAAAGAATAATAGAATCCGAATAGTATTTAGTAAAAATAGCTATGCAATAAAGAATGAGATCCAGTTTTAGATTGATACTGTTACGTAGATTCTTGAATACCGGTCCGGTGATTAAACGAGTTTGATTTTATTGTTGCTAAATAACGATAGTTAGTTATATATTTATTTATGCAACATCGATCCCTAGGGTCATTGTGATAAGATAATAATGATGCCACGGAAAATCACTATTGCTTCACATAGTATAAAAAGAAAAAGTTTTCGCGCAGATAACGCACATATTTGTACCGAGATACCTCTAGAATGTAGATAATAAAAGAAATAAAAAACATACCATACCACTGTTCACAAAACACAAAAATCACAAACACAACACCGACCTTTTCTGTAGGAATCGTTTTCTGAACTCGATGTATGCTGAGCGTCCCTTGTCCTCATCGTCTCCGATCTTGACTCTTCCGTGTAGGGGTATTTTGTGTCCGGAGATGCCATAGTCCATTTGGAGGTCGACCACCAGCATGAGCGTGAAGAGGACGAGGAAGGCGCTGATGGCGAGCGCCAGGCGCTCCTTGAGTTTCATGTTGAGCATGATGCGCGCGGTCGGACGGCGCGGCGCGGTGTCTCTGCGCGCATGGCCGCCGGGCGTCGGCGTCGGCGAGCGTTTGCAGTCGCGCGCGCACGCACCGCGCCGCCACCGTGCGCTCGCCCACCCGCTTACGCTGAAACAAATTTAAGCTTAGTGGGGTTTGCTACGGCGGGGTTGGTTACTACGACGATTCGGTAGGCTTTACGCTACGTATGGCTGGTGGTTTTAACTGATGCTTCTTTGGATGTAAGAAAGTTGCGTTCGCCGTCTTATTCGGCTCTACCCTATTAAAATAAATTATATATGACAAATTGAGCTGTGTTTTGTCTGTATCTTATTTGACTAAAATATAAACAAGCTTACATTTTAAAATAAAAATATGTAAATAAATTTCTAAAATGTTGATCTGTCTATCGTAAGCTACGGTTTAAAATTATTTCAAGTAGTACATAATTAATGGATATATGGTAAATGGTGTATTTTCTTTCTAAAGTTATATAGAATACACATAATTATCCATAATTTAACATTTACATGGCATTATTTATACAATGAATAGGAGTAAAATTGTATTCTATTTGCAAGATCCCTTAACATTGTACGCATACTTAAGTTAACGACAGACGTATGTAGATCGCAATAAAACTATAATAACAAAGAATTTTAAACAGCGAATACTTTGAAATAAACTATTTACATAACGTCATACGTTCAAATCGACGAACGTCATATAAATGTTTTACTACCTATAAAAGTCATATTTCGTAACCCACAGTGGAACAAAATCACAATGAAGTAAACATGTAGGTTGCTTTTATATTGCTGACACCGTGAATACATGTTATTTATTTGCCTACTTACAAGAACTAACAGGCTAACCTTAAAATTCCAATAAAATTAAATTTTCTCTCTCCTTTTCTTATATCTTGCCTGTAAGAAATAGCCGCTCGTATTTTTTAAATATAGTTTTATTTAATCGTGTCCTCTGCGTACAAACAGCATAAATAATTTAATTATAATAGAAACAAAAATCTATATACTACAAATGCTTTTGACCGAGAATGAAACAATTTCCAAAAACGGGTGCGTATATGCATCTGCATAGAGCCATGCCTGCTCGTTTGGCGGGACGTCATAAAAAATATTTCCCGAAACCAATCCGGAATATTAAACAGTTGCAAAAGGATTATCCGTTTAGAACGGCCATGCAATATTTGCGAAGGGAGATGACAAATGATGGTACGCGGACACGGACGCCCAGCATCGCCAAGGTATACCTACCATAGTATTTTATTCTAAGCATAGTGCTCTCGATTGTAGATGAGGCTCATGCCCAGCCGTAGGACGTATATGGGCTGATACAGTATACTACAGAACAGTACAGCATAGTGACTCCAATGCATCTGATACTTCCAATGTGATTTCAATTGAATAATCCAGGGATAAATGTTATCTTACGCCAGTAGAGTTATATGTCAGCCTGCTTGATTCAGGATAAAGGTTTGCTTGCGCTTTATTAAATAATATATTATTAAAAAAAAAATCGTAGCAAATCATTAAATGGTAATAATTAACAAACACATGTACATATTATAATCTTGATGACTCTACCAAAAAAATAATATTGTGAACGTTAAGAGGTCTGATTCAAGGTTAATTAATAGGAGTGAATGGAACTAAGTTTTATGAAGTTGGTTTTTAATAAATTACACCACTTCTAGTTCTAGACTTTACGTAATCTCCCAAGTTTCGAAGAGCTAAGACAAAATATATACACAAGAACCATAAAAAATATTTTGCTCGTGGAATAAATAAACATAGAAAATTTCGAAAAAAAACACCTAATAATATTTGATCAAAACATTCGGAATATTTAAATTTAGAATTTATATCGTCGAACTTGCATTTTGATATTCTAAAACGCTATTTAGAATAAAATAATGCACACATGCAACAGAATGGTTTCAAATAAATTTCATAGAATTGCAAAACAAGCGTGGTATAATGCAAATGTCCAATAATATTGCAGTCAACAAAAATTCTATCATTGCTCAACCGCAAAATTTGCGGTGTCATATGGACTCTGGGTAAAATGGAACATTTTAGAAATACGACGACTGTGAACAAAGGTCGACATAGACTCTTGCATATCAGCATTCTTTTAGAAACATACCTATGACAATTATTGTTTATCGTTTAGATTTCTTGTAGTTTATATACCGCTTTCTTTGCCGGTCTCTATGCTTCAGTTACGAGAGATACAAAATGATTTGCCATTTGATTTTACAACCATACTTTTGCCTCCCTGATATTAAGCTTAAGGAATTTATACAGCTCTATAAATTTCTGGGATTTTGCTGTATGCCTACCTATCTAGCTATGTATTACAATGTTATACAGCTACAATATAGCAATTGTCGGGGCTCAAAAACCACAATATGGTCATACGTCTGTCATAGAGACTATTCCGCCCTGCCATTGCTTTTCGTGTAAGTCGGGGTCTATAGCGGCAAGCATTTTGTTTCCACCAAACACTGAACACAGCGTTTCTCTGAGAACGACCAAGGTGTCTGTAACAACATAGATATTGAAATGAATAAGAGGAGTTGGAAATAATTTCCACGTTCCTCCGTAAAAAGCCAGAAAGTAAAATTATGAACGAGAGAAACAAAAACCTCCAATAAAAATAATTTTACAGCTAAATAGAAGCCAACTGTAAAGCATTATAGATTAGCAAAACGGGATCTATAGTGGGAGCTGTTATAATTGATTCCTATATGTGTAAGGCAAAAACACCGGAAAGCGTGGAAGTTCCGTCTAGTCTAGCGGTTGAGTTAATAAATAAGCGGAGACTTATTATTTTGCTCACAACACATCTGTGTGCGTCAGTCGAATTGGGTGAATTTAAACTAGTACTAAGTGGCACATGCATGTACTTGCCTCGGCTGCCAAAGAAAGTGTCTATTTATTAACCGGACCTCGCACAAGATGGTACAAGATCAGCAACGCACATGACCGCCATACTAATAAATACAAATGAAAGTTATCTGTGTAATACCATTTTCACTACCGGCTGATTGATTGTCACCACCGCCATTAGGATGTCTACTCGTTACAACATACCATAATATGACCGTGGCGTGAACGTATCACGTAAAAAAATATTGTTTGTAGAATATGAGGAATCTACTAAGGCCCAGTTTTGCAACTAACTTTGACGATGACATTAACTTTGACAATGTCGTCACCATAAATTAAGGGTGCCAAATATGTGGGTGAACATTTTTAATGGCCACCATGAGTTAACGATTTAACTGTGCAAGTCTGAGTTTGCACCAGTATGTTGGAAAGTGTGTGGGCAAATAACTGCGCAAACTTCGTTCCAATTATCGATGCGCGACTGGTACAAACTCGCGTTTGCGCAAACGCACTTGAACGTGTGTGGCAGGCTTAAGGTTAAATTGATCCTCAAAGTTAGTAAATTCCACTGAGTAGTGAGATCAGTATATAAAAGAGAGAGGCTATCCTAGAAGTATCACAGATTTCTAAATGATTTCTATGTAACTTTACAACAAATACGTTTTTTATGTTAATTTAATGTTCTTTACGGCGATCACGTAGAGGAAAACAATTGTAGGAAAGATTAACTGGTCAAATGACCTGGTGCATTGGAGGAAACAGGAAACAATTGACAACTTGTGGAATTATAGTGCTTAGAATATAAAACTTAGTGCACATAAAATGCATGTCCTTCTTATTTTCGCGATGTATTTAATGATTGCGAATGACGTAGGCAATTTAATATATATTCTAAATGCTTTGTTTTACTTGTAATATATAGTGTAGACTTTAGTATACAATTATCTTCCCAAAAATCAAGGTTATGTTACGGCTTAAGTTCATCATAATTTTAATCCAAAAGCAAACGATATCCATAGCGATATAGCAGAATCGCTCTGCATTCTACGAAACCGTTTAAATTTAATAAACTTTTTAGATCTTCAAAAACTTAGTAAATTAGTAAAGGCATTATTTAGTAGTATTATTAGTAGAATCATCACATACCAAACTATACCTTTTGCATACTGCATAATAATATTGCTTATGATTTCCGCAAGTGTCAATTTATCTGTATGTGACATCTTTATAACAAAGATTAACTATTAGACATGCTATATGGTGAGATCATTAAGGAAAACTACATTTTCAATTAAGATATTGTGGTTTGCTATCAAGGATTTTTATCCTTAACGTGGTTTCACAATTTTTTCACGATGATTAATCTCGTAAGAATAAAACTCAATTACAACATCTTTCTAATTTGAGTAGACGCTGCTCCATATATATCACGCTTTTGAATGGTTAATGTAGGTTGGAATCATAAGGATTGGTATTAAAATGAATCGGTGCTTATGTCGGAATCATAAAATCTATATTCCACTCTGCTAGTGCTTGGTAAATTTTTGCAGGGCACGAGCCTTCTCTACAATCGAGAGTATGTATGTACGATTGAGAGGCGGTAAGCTATATAGTCCACCAAGTTTAAATAAAGATGTAATTATTATAAAAAAACGTCTTCCCTGACTTTCTGTAATATATTTTATTATGCGCCCTTTTATAGAATCGGTCTCCCAGCTACTTTGCCTTTACATATTTTATAATTAATTAAACAAAAATACAATGGAATCTCTTACATAAAACCTAAGTCTAGGAGAAATATGACTAATGCGTTGCATGAGCCACGCAAACCAACATTCATTGTACAAGTAAAGCAATTACTATCAACTAGTTTAGTTCTTAGAAAATGATGTATCAGATACTCTGACGTCACAGTACACGAAGCACACGCGCTGCAAGTAATATCAAGAGGGTCGCGAACTTTAACTAGAATGAGATACGCTCCTACATGTACAGTCTTAAACACAACATTATCAATGTTTCTATTATTACTTCGTATGTTTTAAAAATGTCTGTTCGTAATTCAAATAGCGAAAAAAACAAAACAATTTTGTTCTGAGTAGAATTGCATAATGTGTTCGAAATTTAAATTTTCCCGCTGTTAAGAGTAAATCTAAGGTATTATTGTCAACAGGATGGCAAACTTTAACTAAATTCAGATACACTCCTACATACGAAATGTTTTATACACAACTATAACAATGTTTCAGTTATTACGTCGTATGTTTTAAAAATGTCTGTTCGTAGATCAAAAAGCATAGCGAAAAAATACAAAAGAAATATTCTAAGTAGAATTGTATTATGTGTTAAAAATTTAAATGACCTCCGCTGTTAAGACTAAATCTAAGGTATAATTTAAGGAATGAGAATAGTGTTCTCATGACATGACATCATACACAATAATTTTATTAATACTATTCACTGAATTAATTTAATGATTCTAAAGCCCCTGTGAACTTGAATACATTAACTAAAAGTGTTAAACATTATTAGGCAAAATAAGAAGAAAAATTGAAAAAATCATATAATATACATAAAAAAATACATATTGGAAGAGAGACCTAATTACCCGAAGTCCACAAACTTAGGAGCTAACAACATTAAATCATGAACAACTCGAGTAATATATTAAACTGTGGAACCTAATTACGGTACTCTCGAGGGGGCCTATTTCGCATCGAAGCCAATATACAATAAGAAATAGACTGTGTGTGTAAGTGTACGAGTACATTTTATTTGCACGTGTCACACAACCGGCAGTTTTCCGCTTTATTTATGTTACTATCTTGTTTGTTCATTACATTTTATGCCTATCTTCAAAACGTGTAAATTTAAATCTATAACAAGGTCAATATGTTCGCGTAGATGCTGATAAATTGAAACGCATTTCATAGAATTTATTAATTAATGTTTGGTAATATGATAAAGTCCTATTACCGGGTACCATTTTCCTATATGTTTGGTCGCAGTTGAACGTTTATCTTCCGCCCTGGTATATCGTGGCTTTACGTACTAGACTAACATACTTTAGAATTTTCTAATGTGAAAATCTGAGGTATGCAGGTTTCTTCGCGGAATTTTCGTTTGCAGTTACAGCGAGCGATAAATAATAATGAAAACACATTTTCTAAAGTCAGAAGCGTACCAATGGATCAAATACACGATCACCGTTCAGGCTACCCGTTGCGCTTCAAACTAACCTACTGTTATGAATTTTTTGCATATTAAACAACTTGAAAAAACTTAAAAGCTCATGAAACCTATCAGTTCCTATTATAATAGTATTAAAGTGGTATAATCAAATGTTTCTATACAAGACTACAGAAAAACAGTAACAGCACGACTCATTTTCCTAAAAAAATTAATAACTTAAACTATTACTTCAGGTAATAATACCAAACCCCTTTAGAATACTGTGAAATATTGCTCGCATTGACGCTAATAGGGCGGCGGTTAAAAGTTGTCTCGTTGGACGACAGCCAGTACACGAATTTACATATCATAGCACAAGTTGTAATTAAGTATTGGACAGGAAACTTATTGTCATTTAGGCTAGCTCTTCGGCATATTAATTTACTAGGTTTTACTCGTGGTTTTATTTGAGTCAAATATGTTATTCGGCTGTCCTGAAAACTGTACTAGTCTAAACTAAAAATATTGGTCAAACACTATCTATTCATCATAATTCTTTTTAATCTTTACTTATTAACTGAATAATAAATATACAGCTCATTGTATTGCTAACGTGTTAAATCGCCAAATTGTAATTACATACTTCAACTCACGCCTTTTTTCCAGAAGTAATTTCCATTTTTCCCAGGGTAATTTCTCTTGAATTACAATAACTGCGAATATTCATAAAAAAATAGTAAAATATAATTAATAATATTGCATCAAAATCATTTATCAATAATGAGTGACAACTTTATTTTAACTTTTAATACTTTAATACTGTTTCATAAGGTATGTTTTCAACCTCAGTATTGCTAATTGTTATGAATGTTTTAGTATTAGTTTATTTTTACCAAAACAAGGTTCGTCAACTCATTCTGGCACAATTTATGAAAGACATCGTTAAAGGAACAAGTTTTGAATACAGAAATGTAATTAACACTGTTAATGGATCTTAAACTTTAAACAGACAATTAGTCGATGACGTTCGAAATTTTACTTATACCAATTACTGAATAAACATTCAAATGTATTTTGGGATTGATTAATTATCTTTTACCTTGACAATGTCTATTGTATTACATTATTTTGGTTAGTTAAACTGATAATGAACTTATTTAAACTATGAGAATCTTGCGTGTGTTTTTTTTGGTGTTTTGTTATGCAAAGTTCACAATTAAAGAAAAATATGTGCTCTCAGTAAGTAGTAGAAATAATGGTGAAAAATGCCTAAAAGTGTGTTTGAAACTTAAATGTATTATTGCCTACTAATATGTAAAGTGACACGTACTATATGCATTGATGGGAAAAACTTCAGACTCGTAAGACCAATATAAGCTCCAAAAAACAATGTGGAAAATAAAAGGGAACAGCGTGGTATTTAAAGATTGGTATGTTTTAGTTTAGACTACCTCAGTGGCGTAGTTTTACTACGGTACGATTATAAAGCTGAGGTCTCGGGTTCAGTGGTATTGGATTTTTCTATTAATTATCAGCCCGGAGTCAGGAATTTGTGCCCGATATGGCGATAGGGTCGCCCCCTATCACATCGTGGGACGAAACATACAAGGCGAAATTTGGGTTTCCTGGTAGCACCTCTGCCTACCCCTTCTGGGAAAAAGGCGTGAGTTTATGTATATATGTCTTAGTTTATTTATTTTTTAAATTCTGGCACGGCACATTGACTGCATTGCATCTGGTGGTAAGTGCTAATGCCGTTTAGTTTATTTAAGGAAAAGCGGAGTATTTAAAGATTGTTATGTTTTAGTGTAGTTTTTTTAATTCTGGCACGGCACAAACTGCATTGCACCTGGTGGTAAGTGCTAATGCCGTTTAGTTTATTTAGCTTAGTTTTAATTTCGTTTTGTTCGTGTTAAACAAACTTAGTAGGCAATGTAAGTGATTATAAGTTGCTCCTTGAGGTTTCATTGCGTGTTGCAATTAATCGATTATCTACAGCGAACTATTTAATCACACTGCTTTCTATTTCAAGTGGTAATACACACTGTAGCTGATTTTGTATAAAGCTCAATAATTGAGGACCAGCACTGTTATCTCAAAGGTATCTTAACAATTGCTGCTGTGCCGCTTATAGTCTGTTTCTGGAAATTCTTACATCTATATTGGGCATCGTAGCGTCAATACATCTGAAGCTGTAAAGGTAGACTGTACATTATTTTCAGTTCTATACATACATATATAAACTCACGCCTTTTTCCCAGAATAGGTAGGCAGAGGTGCTACCAGGACACCCACATGTTTCGTCCCACAATGTGATAGGGAGCGAGCCTATCGCTGTATCGGGCACAAATTCCTGACTCCGGGCTGATAAAGAATAGAAAAATCAAACATCACTTTGCCCTACTCGAGATTAGAACACGAGACTTCTACTTTGTAATCATAATACAGTACAACTACGCCACGGAGGCAGTCCTGTCCTATACTCTAATATAAAATACTTGGTCGACTTAGAAGTTCACGTCATGTTAAAAAACGAAAGTAAGCTTTTAAATGTGTTTAATGTTTGTATAAACAGAAACTGTTAAATTAATCATAATTTAAAATAGAGTTACAAAGAAGAGTTGCTGCAATCTCTACATTAAAAAACTTCTCAGTACAAGTAAGTTGTCTTTAGTAGAATAATATAACAAGCGCAATGCCGCGGTAAGTGCAATTTTTACGAGCTCCAACTGTATGTCTCTCGAGATTCGTTTTTATAACATTTGCTAAAGTAAATAAAATCACTATTTCAGCACTATTGAAAGTTTCATGCGACTGGGAACAGATGTGAAGTTATTTCGGAAAATCTCGTACACTTTTAACAAAAACGAATGCGTTATGTTTTATGGAAATGGTTTTCTATTTTCTGAATGCGTGTTGGTGATTTTTTGTTAATTTAATAATAAAGTATTGTTGTCATGAATATTGCGAAGAGTGTATAAAACTCATAATCTGATATTATTATAATTTCGCTTTATCATACATTTTAACGCATTCCAATTTGATTTCTAATTGTCTTGACACAAAAATTATCATATTTCTTAAAAATAATTACATATCTATATTATCATTCTTACTAATCAGCCTTTACACCCCACCGACAATATAAATATCATTAACGTGTATCGGTGTTTTCCCTGCATTATTCACATTCATTATCCGTCCATTAACAGGTGGATGGTCCTCAAATTATACAAGCTGAGCTGGCGATAGTGAAACTGCATGAGTTAGCGATACCGGCCCTGTTTAAAAGGGGCGTAATCTACCCAGTCATTTCACCTTTATCGAGATGTTTTTATCTATTCTCTTGGAAATGTGTTTTTATCAAGTTCTAAGAAAAACATATTTTGATAACGTTATGTTGTGGGCTATTTGCCTATCATGAGGTATTAAATAAGGTAATAAAATACGTAAATTATTACGTAAAGTTTTAAATAAATGATTATTTAAAAAAACTGGTTAAAAACTCTTCAATTATTCTATGACTCCTTTTTATCAGATTCATGCGTGTATACGAAGCCACAACTTTGTGGTTACCACCATATTACTCCAACCCAAGAGGCTTACCAACTCTTAATTAGTCGCACTATTATGCCTGCCACACACGTTGAAGTGCGTTTGCGCAAACACTAGTTGCACCAGTCTCAAATCGAAAATTGGAACGAAGTTTCTGCAGTTATTTGCCCACACACGTTTCAGTATACTGGTGCAAACTTAGACTTGCACAGTTATATCTTTACGTGAGTGGTGGCGATTTGTGGGCTCTCCATTCCATCCTTCGTTTAATCCTAGTTCCTACACGTGAGGAAGCAACAGAGTGGGATTAACTGTGTCGAGTGTCTAGATATAATCGTCTATCGCTCCTCAGTACAATATCAGAATGTCATTGCCCTTACTATCAAGAGCACTATAGTCGCTTTTCCGTGCCCGTATACAAAAAAAACACTATAATTGTAGCCCACATTTATCCTCTGTCGACGAAGGCCCTGTCTCTACACCACATTTTCCTGTCCTGCGCCTGTTTCATACATAATTTGTATTGTGGCTTAATGTCTTTCATCCATCTAGCAGGTGGTCTGCGTACATTCCTAATGACCTCTCTAGGTCACCATTCTGTAAAAATTTTGGTCCGCCTAAAGTCTTTTCGTCTGGTCTACCCTGCTAACATACTGTTATTTTTATTAATCTCCCCAAAAACACTTCCAATGCCATTTGTTATAAATCTAAATTTATATGTACGTACTGGTTTCTTAGATTTACGCGAATGTTACACATTGAAAAAAATGGTAAATTAAACCAAATCCGCGTAAAATCCATAAAAAATACTTTTATTTCAATTATATTATGTAGGTTTTAAATAAATTTGTACGTGAGTTTAGTGAAGTGAACGTCTGGCTGCGAGCCATAAAGACCTAGGTTACTTTCTCAAGGCAGAGTATAATTTATTATTCATCCCGCACACGATTTTCCTAGGCTACCACAATGAAAAAGGTATTTGATATATCAAACGCACTATACACGTGAGGTACGCAAAACCTGAAAAATGAGGTTAAAATCAACCCATACAAACAAATATTAATCATCAATATTTCAAGCCTATCAATGGAATTGGAAAACAACGGATGTTGGCTAATTAAAGCACAATCCCGGTGTTGACACATCCCGAGTAACACTTATAAATTAACGAACAATCTCCAATTATACCTGTGCACACCCTACCTATCCTGTTATTCACATAAGTTGACGACTTCAATTGTTAATTAACGCTATTGAGTCAAAGGGAGTCAATAGTACTTATAAGCCTCCGATTGCCTTCGTGGCGCAGTTGGTTTGACGCCGGCTGTGAAACGATAGGCCGCGGGTTCGATGATTTCCGAGACAAATGTTTGTGTTGCCCATAAGTTTCGGGTTGTTAGAGAGACCGAAAAGTCTCTTTTAGTTTCTAATATCCACAACACAAGAATTGTATGTTAGTGTGGAGTCGGGAGTAAATACATACATATGTGCCTGTTGGGTGTATTTATTTATTAATACACTAACAAACTCACGTCAATAGCTCTGAAGCGGTAGGCAGTGATGCACCTATATCTATGTCCGAATTCGATTAGACAATAGAATCAATATCAACCTCGATATTGTCTCAACGAGCAAGAAGCAAAGACAATATCTGGCTGGTAGATATTATACCCGAATAGCTTTTTTTTTGTGATTGTATGAACTTATGATTTTCTAGGCAAATGTAATGTAATAATATATTAAAATAAGTTTTATCTCTAGTCTCACCATAATATGCATCGTAAATCATTTTAAAATGTTATAACAAAATGTTTCATTTAAACAAAACCCTGGCCCAGCAAATTCGAACAAAATCATAAAATATTAAAATGATTATTACAATTATGAAAATTGTATTTCGTTTAGCTGAAATTACTTTAAATGTATTTATGTGTTTATATTAATCCAATAACAGTGATAAACGATTAAAATTAAAATAAAAAAGAATGTAATTATACACATAGCTACATCGGCATTATTAAAACTGGAATATCTGTTGAGATTATTATCACCCCGATAGCTTTAGCCTTACTTAGACTTTCGTAAATAATTGATAGTAAATAATATTCGGGGATTTCCTTAGTTCATCTAAAATCAGTAATTTAAATAAACCCCACTAAAAATAGGTAAAGTCGATTTATGTTAATAGCCCTGCCCTTTAAACTACAACAATGCAAAAAATGTCCGAATCGTTCTTCCGGGATAAGTTAAGGAACATGCATTCAAAATAATATTTAAAGAGGTCCTAACAAATGATCGTAAAATAAGAAATATCAAGATTTAATGAGGAAAATAATTCACACCTAGTTAAGGAAAATTGTGTAAGGAAACTCTTTATCTGCATTATGGTCGTCGCGGTTGGAGAAGTAAGGAATACCACACTATTGCGTCTTGTTAAGAAGTCAGGAGTTATAATAATATGGATATTTTTCCAACAATCTACGTATATCTTTTGAACAAAACATTTATTTTTTAAAGTAGGTACAGTACGTTCGGTCGTCGTTACTGATAAAATAATACAAAACACTAATGTTCTAAAAATACTTAAGACTTTTTTTATAATAATTAATTAAAATACCGCAAAGTTACTGATATAAATACTAAACCAGATATTTCCGCAAACGTCTAAAAACTAAGGCAAGGTTATACGGTCGATGCCACGGTCACACTATCGCATACTACAAACTAATCCGATACTTCCTACAATCCTCGAATAGTAAACAATTACCACAGCGAAACAAATATAACTGCTGTGTGGTGTTACAGACTAACAAGCAAATTACTAAACTTTCACTTGTGCGACTAAATAAACGCAAAATCGCAACATGACAACTTGTTTTACTGTATTATGAGTAACTAACGTCTCATTGCATTCAATCACTTTATTTGTGGCAAAATGCAATGCTTACGGGTAATACACAAACTCTAAGTTTAGGCAGGAATTGAGTGTTGAAATAGGAATGTTACGCTTCAAATAGACTTTTGATTGATTAACAAAATTCTAGACGAGTTTCAGATCAAGATGTCAGGACTGAGCAAAATGCGGATTTCTGTGCCCAAGCTATAGCATGACAGTCCTGCATGTATACAATTCTCATTCAAAATTGTTCGATTAACTAACTTTTACATGACATGGTTTAAAGGTCCACAAAGCTCTGTCTTCCAGAATAATAACCCAAATTTAAAAAAAACCATCCGCCACAAACACCCAAATGTTCTGTCGGAGACAACGTCATCACTTGTTGCTTAGCTTTATCTTTACTACAAACAGCATCAGGCACATATAATGGACGTCATACAAGCGAGCGGTAATAACATTATTTTTAACCGACTTCAGAGGAGGTTATCAATTCGTACATTTTTTTTTCTTATGTATGTTCACCGATTACTCTGAGATTTCTGATTCGATTTACGTAATTCTTCTTTAGTTGGATGCAAAATAGCTGCCATTTGGTCCCATTAACAGTTGGTGAAGACCTGATGAATATCTTCGGACTTAGAGAGTAGAACTCCTCGAAATTGAGCAGGTTTCCGATGGTTTTTGTACCATAGGTCCAGTATAAAAGTCAAATTGTAGTGAGGTAGAGAAAAAGGGGTGGGGGTGAGGAGGGGGTGAGAAAATTAACATGCATGTAAATACTTAATATCTTCGGCAGCTTTGAACCGATTTTAGTGATTTTTCTTTTGTTTGATGCGGAAAAGTTGCCATTTGGTCCCAAAAAAAATTGGTGAAGATCTGATGAATATCTTCGGACCTGGAGAGTAGAACTCCTCATAATTGAGTAAGTTTCCATTAATATGCATGTAAATACTTAATATCTTCGGCAGCTTTGAACCGATTTTAGTGATTATTTTTTAGTTTGATGCGGAATAGTTGCCATTTGGTTCTATAAAAATTTGGTGAAGACCTGATGAATATCTTCGGACCTATACAGTAGAACTCCTCAAAATTGAGTAGATTTCCAATGGTTCTTTTTGTAACAGGTTCAGTATTAAAGTCAAATTTTAGTAAGGTAGAGATAAAAGGGTGGGGGTGAGAAGGGGGGCGAGAAAATGAAAATAATGTAAATACTTAATATCTTCGGCAGTTTTTAACCGTTTTTAGTTATTCTTCTTTAGTTAGATGCGAAATAGTTGTCATTTGGTCCCATAAAAAATTGTTGAAGACCTGATGAATATCTTCGGACCTAGACAGTAGAACTTCTCAAAATTGAGTAGGTTTCCAATAGTTCTTTTTTAACAGGTTCAGTATTAACATCGAACTATAGTGAGGAAGAAGAAGTGGTGGGGGTGAGGAGGAGGGTGAGAAAATTAAGTTACTGTAGGCGTTTTGCTCTTATGAGCGTTGTTAACGAAAATTGAGTTTAGCTCACACTAAAAAGTAAAAAATAAAAAAAACTACGTTTAAAAAAACCGACTTCAACTACTAAAAAGTATAAAATAACTTAATAAAGATTTAATTTAATACACCTCTTGTGCAAACCTATACCTTTCATATCAATAAAATACAATTATTTATATGTGCTACCTATTGATAGGTTTGAAGTCGGTGCCAAGCCTTAAACAAAATAAAACTTAATATTATAAACAGTTTAGTTTCTGTAAACAAATTTTTACGCTAAAGATTAACCTACATTAATAATCCTATAAGCAATGTGAATTTGTGACATTTTGGTTTGCGTATTGGTACCTCTGTTTTGAAAACAAACTAATAATGGAATTAAGTAATAATGAATACCTACTATTATAAAAACAACTTATATACTATACCTTTGTGCAGCAGATAAATTTTACAAATCTATAATATATAAATTAGGTTACAACGAATCAAAATTTTACTATATTTCGAGACGACCGCCTACGTCGTTTGCCCGCTTGTGTTGTTTTCATTGTTCTAGACTAGTATAGAGTTTTTCAATATTTTTTAATATGCGACACTTTTTCAGGTTAAAAACTTCTGGGGACCCCCCTGGGCGATACACAGACTAAAAGTTTTAGAAAAAGATTTAGATGTGATTTAGAAAGTGATTTAGAAGACTGTGTTAATGAATTTCTCCATTTTGGTACCTATATTTATTATGAACACCTATACTCTGTAAGAATGGCGACTTCTTGAGTAAGGCCCCCAGGTGGTCGCGACCCACAGATTGAAAAACACTGTTATAGACAAAGCTATCCCGCTCCGGGTCACGCGCGGCGAGTGTAGGTACCTACTATTCCATTTGGCTTGGCACCGATTTCAAACCTATCAATAGGTAGCACATATAAATAATTGTATTTTATTGATATGAAAGGTATAGGTTTGCACAAGAGGTGTATTAAATTAAATCTTTATTAAGTTATTTTATACTTTTTAGTAGTTGAAGTCGGTTTTTTTAAACGTAGTTTTTTTTATATTTTGACATTTATTCCAATAGGTCTGGCGTAGCAGATCATGGGTTACGTATTGATAAATTATTATTTCAACTCATGAACATCTCTAATACTAAGATCGTTGGTGCGTTGCTAGTTTATTGAAATGGAAACAGAAAGAGAAGAAACAAGGACACATGAAGAAAGGGGTATTAGTCACTCAAGGAACGAAACACAACTGCAAAACCGTTGCTTAATGTCCACTTTCAAACCGGCCCATTCCTACTGGAGTCCACGAAAACTAAAAGATAGCTCTACTATTTTTATCTTTAAACCCATTTTTGCTGTAATCAAGTAAAAAGATCCCGCACTAACATATGCAGAAGATTCCCAAACGGCCCTAAAACCAATATGCAACGTACATACTACGTGAAATCGCAATCACATAATCGCGCACGCTCGCGCCGCCTTCCCTCGGACGAAAGCCTATGGGAAACGATTTGCACAATGGCGGTGCATGCGTTTATTACGCGGCATGTGCATTACTGCTCATTACTCGGTTGCATGGGTGCACACCCGCGCATTATCTATTGTCCCAGTAACGTTGGCTGTTTCGACAGCGAACCCTTCCGGAATCCAATCAGATATAGCTTTATGTGTGGACATAATTTGGAATAACAGTAGTGTAGTAAGCTATTGCCCTTTACACAAGCGCGAAGAAAGACATCCACCTACGAAGTCAGCAATTGCCTTATGAAAGTTTGCAGAACAGAAGAGAACATTTCGGTTTCCAATTGTCAATTGTCTAGTCCTCGTATCGGTATTATTTCGGCAAATCTTTTTAACTGATGATTACAACCATTATTTAGTAGCTCTGTGAGTAAGCATTGACCAAGCATCCTGGATCTGGCGTCGGCATATAAAATCCTAGAAACAGCAACAGATAGAACATACATTTTTCCCTAGGAATTTTGCATCTAACTCCGACTCCTCCCACACTACCCGCGGGCTACATAAATCCACAACATCAAATAAACGTGTAAACATTTTTACCCCATTAATGTTCGCAAAAAAGCAAAATCCTGCATTAGCAGAGATTCGTACGGAGCCCACATAGAATGAGGAACACGCGATGATCTCTTTAAGCATTCAGCGAAACAATGGACGAGCACTCGTTCGGCAGATAACATCTTGATCGCTCTGTCATTAGTTGAAGCGTATATTTTTCTCTTGCCACGAAAATATGCGACTACAAATGTTTATCTTGTAGTACCTGTTACATCAAAAATAATCTGTTTAAGATTTTAACGAAGATAGGAAAGTATGGTTTGATGCGGTTGTGCAAACAAATGTGAAAGAATTATGTTTTTTTAGAAATTATCAAAATCCCTGAGATGTATAGTTTGCTTTTTTATATTATACTTTTTTTAACTGTCACAGTGGCTCCCATAAGGGTCGTAAATCCATAAGGGTAAAAAGTTGTCTTCATCTAGTAATGAAATTGATCAGAAATAATTTACACTGGGAGAATTTAACATGAATGGGCCACATGACTTAAAAGCAAACACAGTCCGATATAAAATATCGCAAACGAGGCATAAGATATTATAAGAGACAAAAATATACAACTGAAGAAATCAAATTACCTACCTTTGAATCTTGCCCTTAAAAATGCAAGTTATCATTACATATGTATGTAGTATAAAATGCTGCTTGCCTATAAAAACCTATATCGTCATAAATGATCTTCGTTTAAAACCTCCATACTTATGACAAACAAAACAAACACTAAGTATTCAATATTCGCAATTACGTACACAAAGCGAATCTCCAGCGTCTTAAGAAGAACCGACTTAAGCAAATACTCAAGTTCTTGGATCCCTCATTAAATGGCAATTAACATGAGAAAAAGGAAATTCTAGGTAAATACGCACACACGTAAATACTTTACTGGAATCAGTTTCTAGGAAAGGCTTTTTCATTTACTTAGAATATGTACCACTACTGCATTATTTGCATAAACTTTATTTTGAATACTGGCGCGACAAAGTAACTACAACGTAACAGGTGATGCTCCCATCATAACATAGCTATCTTATGTCGGTCGACACAATAATGCCGGCCTGAATGTATCTGCATGTTCACAGTATGAAACCAAAGGCTACCACTCCGAAGTTAGTTGATTCTTGATTTACAAGTAGCTATATCATTTTATGTACCATAGAAATTATGAAAATCTTCATGCATTGCATTGTTTTCCTTCATCGTTCAAGCGATTAGTAATGCTCACATTCCATAAAGTCAGAGATGTACCCTGACATTCGCATAATTGACTGCCGTTTCGTCAGTCCAGTTCGTTACCAATAGGTACTCTAAATGTAGGCAAAGTTGTGACATTTCCTAAAGTACTTCGCAAGTGCCCAAATAACTTTCGATTACACGTGTTTATGTAAGTTATTCACATAACACACTCGAAGGTAATGTAGTATGATTACATGTTTGTAAACAATAAGGAGGAAAATCTCTGATGAGAAATGGGACAGTTTTTCACCGTTCGTATTATATGGAGAATACGTGAGGAGTAGTTGTATTTTCTTTTTGTTTTGATCGTTTTCTGCCTTTGTTAGGTATTGTACTGTGTACGTGCTTTTAATTTTGCTACATGGAACATTTTACATGTCTTTATATGTATTTTTATATGCTTTCACGACAAAATACACCTAATGGTATGGTGCAAACAAAATAGTGTATTTACCAGTGAGGGAAGTTTGTCTCTCGCTGATTGACACAATTTTGTCGGCCTACTCGAAACCGTAAAGACTGAACTCGAAATGTGACGCACTTCCGTAGATCCCTATGGTGGGTATTCCACCATTGTATACATTTGTCGTCCGGTATGAGAAAATAAAGACTTGATATTACAATACTAGTGCGTGTTGAGACGCAATAATATCAACTAATAATTGAAAAAGAAATGTCGGCAAAATGATAATATAATTATACAATGACTCGGCTGGTCATTGCATCTGACCATTCATTTAAACAACTCATACATTTGAAGTAATTATTGTCCTTGTATAATGACAAGTTTAACCGATAATAAGCATTTGTCTCAAAGCACTAAATACCTGTAGTTTGAGTGATATATAAATATAATGCGTACTAAAGTGTATAGTAATCTCTCGCCATACATATATGTTATAGATAAAAACCAAATTACATTACTTATTAATTATTGCGTAAATCATATTGTACGTATATAGAAAAATAGCCAAACGCTGAACGTTTTACGCATCGGTCATTTACTTTTCCTTTTAACTATACCTACCTTACCTCTGTTACTTACTGATCATTAAACACTCTACTAATAAGATGACAAACAATCATAAAGTTAATTTGACACAAATTCTACAACAGCTTTTATATTGGTAGCAATAGCATTACGTTTCGCAGACGTAAAGACATTCGATCAAAAAAGAAACCTATATTTATTGTTTAATAATAATCTACGCGAAAAAGACGAAAAAGTCGCCATATTTATACAAGACCAGAATTTAATCAAAACCGATTCAAATCATAATTCATAAGACTAATAATAATTTCATTGACTCAATCATGCGTATGGTCATTAAAGCAATTAGATGACTATCAACCAATTAGAGAACTACACAACAGTCCATAGAAGTCAATTGATAAAAGAATATGTATAATCAATAAATGGTGTCGAATTATTTGCGAAAGGATAATAGCAGCAAATTCAAAGAATGTGACACAACCACCGCCCATAGCGGTTATTGTATAACAACAATTTGATTAGGAAACATTCCGTTCGATACCTGTTTAATAAAACTCTGAATTAGTTCATTTTATACATACATAAACTTCGCGCCTTTTTCCCAAAAGGGGTAGGCCCCATGATGTGATAGGGGGCGAGCCTATCGCCATATCGGGCACAAATTCCTGACTCCGGGATGATAATGAATAGAAAAATCCAATACCAGTTTTGTCCGACCCGGGATTCAAACCCAAGACCTCAGCTTTGTAATCGTACCGTTGTGCAACTACGCCACCGAGGCAGTCATTTTATAGTAACTCATAAGCTGGACGTAACTACGAGGGGAATCTGTCCCCTACACCACGTTTCATGAGCATGATGGGCTGAAGGCATAACTATATCCTGGGAAAAGCGAGCTTTGGCTAGCTTTCAACTCCTTTTTTTTTTTAATGGGCATACTAAATAGGAAATAGTTGTCAATCCAAAAGCGATAAATTTGAAAGCACACAATTTTTTTTGACCATTAAAAAGTTTTGGTAAAACATGATACACTAATGATACCTTATGATGGGAGGTAATTATGTATAAACTATAGTAAAGTAGCTCAACCCTTTTGAAGTTTAATTGGTATCATCAAATTAAACTATCAAGGATGTAAGTAGACCTTAATAACCTAAATAGATAATGACTAAATTGAAGTTGTTCGACTTCGTTAAAAGATTGCTCCAATTACGAATGCAGAATTGTCAATGGTCTGTTGTTATGGCAACGAAAACACACAATGCATATTGTTTATGCCTCCATAAAGAAGTAAATGAAAGCAGAAAAGTTATACGGCAACAGAACGATCTTCATTATTTCACAAAAAAATATTTACAGTTATTTTACATCTATGATCGTCAAAATCTTATCATATCTTTTATGTTATTCACGAAAACAAATGTCTAAATCTAATTTGCTTTCACAGATAAACGAGAAATTGTCTTTAGAAACACAAGCTAAGTGGAAATCAGTTAGCGACACATTGGAAGAAGGCAACCTCGATGGCAAAAAGCGTTTTCTTGTCGTCACCTCGTATGAGATAGCAACGTGCGAAATTAAAACCCCTCACTCAGCATTTAGACGGCTCTAGAAAAAGTATTTAAATGAAAATGTATAGAGAAAGTCTCTGGCGGAAATGAGGTTCTTTCAGCCGAAGCTCATTCCACTTCTGAGTGTTTCAGAAGTCCAGGCTTTACTTTTTTAAGTTTCATTCGCGGCTTTAGTTTTGTGTGCATAAAATTAAAATCTAGTAAATGGCCAATGTAAATCGGTTTCGCGACGTTTCTGCCTCTGGCCTTATGCGCTTGGCTTTGCGTGAAATAATTTCGTGCAATAAATTACTTTTTCCATTGAGTTCGCGTCACGTTATTTAATTTGCGTTTCTATTCTTAGCTTTATTATTTAATTGTGACCTCCGTCTTGGTGTTGTTTATTAATAATGTCCTCGTGGCCTTTGCGTTACGTGCCTTGCGACCGTCCCAGTTCATTCATTTATTCTAATAATGTATTGTTATTTAATTTCTACAGTGAAGAACGATGAAATATCTAAGTAAACAATAGACAACAGATTTTTAACGAATATCGTAACAAGAAGCCTACCACTGATTGTCTTTATCTTTAGGCACGAAATTATAATTAACATTTACAATAATGTACTATTTAAAGTACTTAAGCAACCTAAATATATGTGTTAAACATGAGTAATCAATTGACGCTTACATATAAATTGCATTCAATTCAATGTGTTTTATCATGAAACATAAAAGTAGTTATATGAAACATAAACTATAACAATTGTGATGCATGCCAAGTGAAAAATAGCGTGTAATGTCCGTCAAACTTTTTATTACATTTGACTTCATTTTCCCTCTGTACCTTGTATAGGTAGTAAATGAATTAGACCGTCAACTCGTTGGTCACCTACAAAATATTTGACATTGGACGAGGCACAATGGAGCGGGCACAATACCAAATGTGACAGTACGCATCAAAACGTGTTGACTTTATTTCTCCTTCGAATGTGTTTGGATAAAAAATATGTCGGAAAAATGTTTCCTTGAGAACTTTTATCGATCGTCGGTGTCAAAGTGGACGTATAGAGGATATTATAATACACTTACGTAGTGTCTAAACCAGAATGGTGAGTGCAGAGACTAAAATTCCGAGTCCCCCCGTGATTTGGAGCTCGTTAAGCTGTCGATCATGGCTGTTTCCGAATTGCAGCAGTTACTAAGTTAGACATCCTTTGGGTCCCTTGAACTGGATTTACGCTGACTTAATAAACAATATTTAGTTTCCTTTAATAGTGAAGTATGTTTCGAGAGATGATGTCGCTACCTGTTATTTACGATAGGAAAATTTTCTTTGCAATTGTATTAACATTTTCGCTGATCGTTTTACACTCGCTAATGTCTCAATTCTCGACTTCCCTGCGCTCAATATTTGGTACTTCGTAGAACTACATTGTCTTAGGTGTATTTTATATAAAAGGTAAAATGTGTGAATATCTTCCACGTCAAAATATTATTCACCGCCAACAATTTTAGCGGTTAACTGTTAATTGGTCTTACGTGTCGAATGTCAAAAACATAAAAATGTTATAACCGAAATATTAACTAATAAGGCGTGGGATACAGAATCAAAGTCTAATTCATTAGCGTTAGATATCCTTCACAATAACTTGCAAGTTTTTGATTCATTGAATATTGGGACATAACTCCTTATGTGTAGTATTCAGTTGCGCCATTTCGTCGTGATTCATGACGTCATGCTGTGTTGTGTGCTCAAATAATTATAGATAATTCATAATTTATTGCAGATTTTTTCTAGAGACAGTCTCTTTACAATAATAAGGAAGGTCCTGAGTTCATTTCGCAGAATGAATTAGAATTTTGCTTAGAATTAGATCACGTGGACAGTATACATTTAAATGAGGGCAAAAATACAAAAGTAATGCAGTTGCACGTTTTGGATCTCCTAAAAAGGATTACCAACATAATTAAAAGCTTCTAGCGTGTGTAAATAACATTACGAAAGTAAAAGTTCTTATACTACATATAATAACAAACAAAGCATAGGAAGCGGAAGGCAGAACTAAAATTCCTTACCTTTATATCGTTTTCTACCGGCCTGGGAATAAACCCAATACCTCACGGTAGCCAATCTTAAGTCAATAAACCTATATGGAGATTAACAGAGCAATGTTCATCACCGCATGAAATTCCATTGACGTGTTCGATTGCGGTTGACTTACTGTCTGGAGTCGGATTGCGACGTCGTGGCTTTCTTCCCAGCTGTGGCGTCTTCCGGAATACATACCATTTCATACTTTTTTATACTACTGAGAGAATGGAAGGACTTATCATAATTAGGACTAATGTAGAATTGAGTATATTATTTGCCATGAATCTGACAAACGAGGAAGCGGCTCATTTGATGGATGATGATGGAGTCTTAAACACCGGGTGGATAGTGGTGCCAACATCTATAAAACGTGACGATCATTTGTGCGTTGCCCACCTGCAGACACTCTATAGAAAATATAGAGGAATAACCTTTCGATAATGTCTATCCATTGTAAGCCGACAATCTCAGCTGTTCCAATTTAACAAGGCGTTATTTGCCAAGAAACGCCTTATAAACCATGTACGCTATGCTTATTCTGACAAAAAAAAAATACTTATAATAATTATGCGTTTTATTATTTCTCATTTTATCACGGAGTTTTATAGAAATAAATAATTAATTACATGAAACAAAAACAATGATCCTTTTATATTACGATTTAATGTATTGGACGGGAAATACTGGGTACATATTGAGTTACTACGGACTATAAAACATAAGTCCTGTCATAAATTATAATCATATTCAGTAATTTTCACTGGAACAAATAGAGGTTACTACAAAAATGGATTCAACAACACGCGACAGGTTTCAACGCTTATCAGCTAATCTAAAATTGGTTTTAATACCTATACGGTATACACTAGTCTAATCTATCACTAATCGTGGTAGTTATGCCTTTAATTAAAACCTTAACGTAATAATTTGTACTTTTGATTACGAGTTATCGACGAGTCACGGTCAATTATTTATGGGTGAAAATTAGGTTCATGAGGTAATTTCTTCGAAAATTATTTGTTGATTTATAGATTGTAGTTAACTGTATTATTCAGATTGATTTTATTAGAATTCATAATATTAAGGTGTACAAAAAATAAAGATTATTTTTATTGTGGAGAACTGAGATTAATTACTTTGATATTTGTACTTACTATTACGTATAACGGTGTGATATTTACGACATCAACCAATTTTTTATAAAAACCAATTTTTAAAAAAAAAAATGTATTTTTTTAAATATTCCACAAATCAATGCATAAAGTTGAAATAAATATTCTAAATAAAATTACATACATCTACCTAGCTCTTTTTTAAATTAAAACATGGATCTATAACCAGGAGCCTCTAGAATTACCTAAACGACACACGATCCAGCGGAGAGCTTTCTTTTAAGGCGTTTTCACCGAATTTCCTCGCCGTGACATAGCCATACGTGATAAAGCAATTGCACCAAAAACCTACATCAATTTTCAACCTTCATGCATCGCAACAGAATTCTATTTTGCTATATAGAAACAATGTCTCAAAATTTGCATGCACCGCACGCTCGGGCAAGCAACTCACCGCTTTATTAACCTGACACACTTGAGGACAAACAAACAGACGAATTTAATTGTGATGCGACTCACGCCGTGCAACGGATGTACTATTATACTTTTCTGATCGCCTGGTATCTACATCAAGGTTAAACGGTGCTTCATTGATCGTTTGTGGCATAATTGCGCAGCTTATTGTTATTGATCGTCTTTTGTTTATTACTTATAGGAGAGCTTGTGATTTCGTGTATTGGGAAATCAGATATGAACTTCTTTACTTTGGATATATTATAACAATCACTAGATATAATATGTAGAAGTGAAAAAATAATTTCAATATGACGGAAATCCTCGCCAACTTATGTGAGATTTTCCAAATAAACAAACTCGCCCAATGAGCAATTCCCAACCTGGGCATCGAACCTAGGACCTCTAGGTTCGCAGCCTATACACTCTAGCACTAAAATAATGAAACGACACGGATATTTAAATTTGAAGTCCAAATTCAACACAAAGTGTAATTCATTTATGCCGAATCTTTTCGCTATTCGAATGTTAGTTCGTTTTACGTGTCTATAAAGAATCTACGTAATAGTTTACGTTAAAAATATACTCTCGTAAACGCACATTGATTTATTCATTGTTATTTATGCGTATGCTAACTCTTTTGAATTGGCGTTTATTGTGAAGCACTAAATTATAATGAAGCCGAAACGCTCCTTTGAGAAGTTTTTAGAAGATAAACAATTTTCTTTAGCACCTTCTGCTAATATTAATCCTATTGTAGCAAAATATTGGCAAAATCGGACACCATTACTTTTCCTATTTATATTTTTTGTTACAATAATATATTCTACTTTTAAAATCTTTTGTATAAATGTACTGCATCTAATATTAATTCATAACATTTAGCATTCGCAAGTTGCGTTTAATTGTAAAAAAATTAAGCGACAATAAAATAAATTTTCCTAACAACCCCTTGAGGAGATGAGGAAAACATATACTCGTACTAAGCTTCCAAAATCATCACTAACAATAGCTAATATAGGTCAACAGATTGCTTATAAGCAATTACTTAAAGTTATCAAGGAAAACGCATTTGTTGATAAAAGCGCCGTGCCTTTAGGCTCACAACAGCGTTAGCCACGGTTTTATTGACGGATCGCTTTCATTAGCTTAGTGTACGTCTTGGCACGTACATTTTAAAATACAGATCGGCTAGTAAATATTTATGAAGCCGGTTTCATTATCGTAATTCTTTTATAATAAACAAAAGAATGTGCACTTCTTCATAATAATTAATCTATATGTACGAGTATATATATTCACTGCCTCGGTGGCGTAGTTGTACTACGGTACGGTTACAAAGCTGAGGTCTCGGGTTCGAGTCCCGGGTCGGGCAAAGTGATATTGGATTTTTCTATTCATTATCAGCCCGGAGACAGGAATTTGTGCCCGATATGGCGATAGGCTCGCCCCCTATCACATCATGGGACGGAACATACAAGGCGAAATGTGGGTGTCCTGGCGGCGCCTCTGCCTACCCCCTTCGGGGATAAAGGCGTGAGTTTATGTATGTATGTATGTATATCTATTCACAAAAGGAAGTCCACTGCTGAACATAGGCCTCCCTCATAGGTCTCCACATAAACCAGTTGGAAGCGGCATGCATCCAGCAACTTCCTGCAACCTTACCCAGGTCGTCCGTCCACATAATTGTTTACCTTTTTGTTCATTTTTGAAGTAATGTTATTGAAATGATATCGTCCAAAAATTTTGGAGTAAAATCTAGTGTTTGGTGAATATTGACATCCGTATTGTTCAGTCCACGTCGTGTTTACACTAATTAATTTGCCAAAAATATCACCTATTCGATTCATCAATAAAGCATGCAATGTTCAACAAATAATTATTTTGTGCATAGGTAATCCTTCTCTACTTTTATTAAATATTGTGATAATAAAACTGAAGAAGACAGCAATTATCGCTCTATTTAAAAACAAATCCTGTTTCGCAGAAATAAATGTAGATATGAAAAATTTAATTTAATCCACTAAACGCTAATGCGTTATAATCCTATTATAATAAACCTGATCAAAAATAATAAAACCGCAGTTTTACAATATTTATGAGCAATTAAATTGTTTGATATTAATTCTTGATTGTAAATGCAATAGCATCCAGAGTGGACAAGTGCCCTTTTCTAATCTATTGTATTTTCAACAAAAAAGTGTCATTTCTGCCTCCGTGATGCAGTTGTATTACGGTGTGATTGCAATGCTGAGGTCTCGGGTTCGAATCACAGATAAGACAAAGTAATATTGTATTTTTCTATTTATTATCAGTCCGGAGTCAGGAATTTGTGCCCGATATGGCGACAGGCTCCCCCCCCCCCCCCCTGTCACATCCTGAGGCGGAACATACAAGGCGAAATGCGAGTCTCTTGGTGGCACATTTGCCTACCTTTGCTTCTGGGAAAAAGGCGTCGGTTTATGTATGTATGTAGCGTCATCTCTTTTCTACAACTACTAATACATTTAAATAAATACATCCAACTTATTGTTATTTCAGACAAAGAGACTAAAATTCTTATGGTGATAAGCATAATGGCAAAGCAAAGTGACAAATGGTTACAAGCAAAATTCCTATGGGATATGGTTATCCCTCGTTGGTCCTTTGCCTGCTTGGTTGAGACTAAGTTGAACCCAGATAGTATATGCCGATAAAGAACGGAATGGGTAACCTTATGTTAAATAATCTGGAGTATCGATCATTACATTTTGACAGCCTCCGTGGCGCAGTTGGTTAGACGCCGCCTGTGAAACGAGAGGCCGCGGGTTCGATCCCCGCACCGAAACAAATATTTGTGTGATCCTCAGGTATTTTTTCGGGTCTGGGTGTTTGTGAGACCGAAAAGTCTCTCGTAGCTTCTGATACCCACGACACAAGACTCGATCTTAGTGTGGGGTCAGGACTATGTATGTGACTGTTGGGTGTATTTATTTATTTATACTCTTTAGTAATCCATTGCTGGAGTTACGACTCTACTGTTGCACATCTTCGAATTTGAAACACATCTTGTATCATCCATCTCCGCCCATAACCGACTTCTATAACATTATTTTTTTTTGTAATAAACATATTTTTTAAATATTACAACCACAATTTATTTACACACAATACACCTTCCAATAAACACTATACAATCAAGCATAAATTGTATTTATAACATTAAGAACTTCTTGCTATCAACTTTCGACATCTCACAAAACAGCTTTAATATGCGCTTAAATTAAGCTGCAATATGGTCATTAACACCGTTTACTTATGTACATACCATACGTGAATCTTTTTTCAGACATTGCTTAAATCTTGTTGATAATTAGGATGCGAAATTCATTTTCTTGCTTCATTGACGAAATTTCGATTCACAGTGGAATGTTCTTGTAATCGAGTATCGGGGATGACTAATACTGGTGGAAAGTAGAGATGATAGAGCAGGAAGGTATCTGGTACCACACCATCATTTTCATACATATCTCTAGACAAGGAAAAAATTGGGGATATGAATATGTGGCGTTTACATATTATTTTGTTTTTCTGAGCAGAATGATAAGTGAATACTTGGTTTTGTCATCCAGTACATGTATTAAAGCTTCTACGAAAAGGTTGATGTCAAAAATTGCATCATTTCAAAACTCAACAAGCTATTTAATCCGAAAAAAATACGAGCAGACCAAATAAAATTCCTAGTCATTTAACGGTAATGAACCGAACGAGACACGTTTTAGGTAATTAAATTAATTATAGATAGACGCATGGCAAAACATGCGTATGATTAATATTATCAGACGCAGTAATAGTGGAATTATTATTTTTACCATCTGCGACGCCAGATAATCCCAATGTCAATCTGACACCACTTGACGGTACTGATATAATATGATAGTATACGATGCCATAAATATTTCCACTGCTTTCATCAGGGACTTTCATTAAAACTTGATCGAACATAAACAAATGGATAGCTATTCATTTCCACTGGAAGATCACCCAATGCTTAGTCAATTAATATTTTTTTATTGTAATGAATGGCGAGACGAGCATGCCATTTGCCTGATGGTAAGCGATACGACCGCTCATAGACAGTAGCAAAACCAAACAACACTGAATTACAAAGCAATGTTTGGCATTCAACTGCGCTCGACATCCTGAGACATGAGATGTTAAGTATTATTATGTCCAGTAGTTACTCTGGCTACAATGTCCTTTAAAGCGGAACACAACAGTGCATTAACACTGCTGCAGAGCTATTTGGTGGGAGAAATAAACATAGCGGTGGTACCTAACCAGGTGGCCACTCACATATGAAATACCTACCACCAGTAAAAAATTGAAATTCGATTCATTTGAGAATATGGTGAAGGAATAGCACAAAATGTATCGCTTTATCTGGGAATCGTAATAATATTATTATGGTTAACAACAATGTACAATGCTATCAGACCTATAAGATGGAGTGTTTTAGAATCTCATTTTCCTGCCTGAGACATCTTATTTAATGCAAAGATCCATTTCTTCCAGGTTTTTTCCTACGCTTTTTTCGCCCGTACTTTAACTTGCTCCTTCTTTAGATCACAATAACTAACAACTAATGGTAAAATCAAACAAAGTCATATAAATTAAGCGTTCACGATAGTACCTTCGGAAGGTTCAGTTGTTTCCCAAACACTTTGTCAACGTGCTAATAGGTTACGAAACTATGACCGGCCGCCACCGACCGCAGAGCTTAAGTGTCTCACTACGATGGATATGTTGAAGGTGTGATATCTAGGATTTGATATAACATTCTTGGCAAATTTTTCGTGAATCTCCGTAATCTGTATTGTATTATTTAATAAAAGTATCAAATTGGTAATAACAGAATTGAATATAGAAGCTGAAAGACCATGAACCTTATACATTGTATACTACTTTATTTTTTGGGGTGTAAGCCTGATGGTAACGGATCGGAAGCGTCTTCCGAGATTGTGGTCATGGGATCGAATACCAGGAGACACCTCTGACTTCTCGGAGTCATGTGTTTGATCGTCAATTACCACGCACTATAACGGTGAAGCATAGCATCGTGGGGTGCTAGACACCTTAACAAGATTTGTACATAAATTAACATTAAATTACATACTAAAATTCATTCATTAAATTATGATAAATTTTTCTAAACGTATAAATATTATTTTTTGACGCTCAGATGCAAGACACAAGTTCCGTTATATTTGAATACATCTACAAATGAGTCTGTGAAAGTGAAATCATCTCCCTGTTTGGCTAACATAAATGCTTGGCTTATAAGGATGTGGAGTGTAAAGCCAAAACGAAAATCAATGTGTTTTTTTTGTTATAGGATCCTCACGCCAACCGACTTTTGTTAAAAATATATATAAATTCTGATTATACACATGAATCAAGAAAAGATCATGTCACCTTATTCAAAACAGAAACATTGTCTTCAAAAAGCGATATTTTTAAATAAATGAATTCAGATCGATTTTTTAAATAAATAATCGTCATAGAAAGTGAAATGAGACAGACATCCGGGATGCGACGGAAAGCATGGAGACTTTAGACCTACAGGTTATTTACTTTAACACGCACAAATAGGGCAGCGCCACTGTTTGTTTAACCTTTATTAGTCTCTGTTCAATTGTTGGAGGTTTTACCCCCTCCCTCTTCAGTTACAGGAAGCCCACTGCTGAACATAGGCCTCCCCCAAGAATGTCCACATCGACCAGTGCCCCTAGCCGGAACATTTTGCAGTATCGTAATAGAATAGTAATAGTAAAATTTTGTATGGGAATTTAAACAGCGCCATTGTGAGCGTATTTGGAACTAAAATTTCACAGCGGGAAACGTTTACTTTACTTACGAGAATTACTATACAATACTTCAAAATGTTCCGGCTAGGGGCACAGTTGAAATCGGTCTTCATCCAGTGATTTCCTGCAAATTATTCCTGCCTATTCTTAAAATTGATTTTTAGAACTGATACTGAACATTGAACACATATTAATGATTTAGACCTAATCTATTCGGCATATTCTATACATATTCCTGTAAAACAAAGTACGTAAGGGTGCTAAAAAATCACGGAATCGATTTGAAAATAAAATTAAAACGAGTTATTGCTTTGAATTGAATCGATCGGAGATATCGTGTTAATAGAGGTCAACTAAATAAAATTGGAAACATTTCTGTTAAGGTAAAAATTCAAAAATCATTATTGATGACTATAAATCAGTGGGTATGTTTGCTAGTATACAAATTAAATATATCAATCATAATAAAGTTATTATCTACTAATTATAATTTTACTGCAAATATAACAAATTACCTGAAGTTTTAACAACGTTAACGACAGATCTGAATATCTGTTATTACAAAATAACTCGGGATGACGCGAGTTGTTAATGAGTTACAAAACATGTGTTGTCTCTTTCCTACCAATAAATTTAGACAGAGACGTGAGATGAAAGCACGCACGGTTTGGGAGCAATGCCAAACTTCTTTATCTCGAGCTCTTGACCTAGCAATAATAATAAACAACATTTTTTCACAATACGGAATGTGTTAAAATGGAAACAGAGCGTCACACTATTTTCTTTAGTTATATTTTCCGGGTGAGTGCCATTAAGGGATAAATTCCCACGAATATGTTGACGTAAAACGATTTGATAAACATATCTTGCTTAAACTTATATATTAGCGTTAGTATCAATATTAGAAAGTACTCATTTATTGTCGATAAAATTATTCATTTTAATATACTTTAGTCGTTTATAAAGACTACATTTTGGATCAAAATTACATAAAAATCTTTAAAATTGGACACAGTAGTAAGTATGAGGGAAATAAATCTCGCTTATACACCTCAGAATTACATTTGTAGCTCCTTACAATATCCAGTTTTCTAAATGATTTAGCATCGGTATTTTCTTTTATTTTTGGTTTAAAATCTAGTTACACCTAGGTTGTTACTTCTTTATGATAGCTATACAAGAAATCACTTAGAAGTATTACGAATAGGTATGAAAATAAAAAGTTATGCAAACAAATATTCCCATTAAACAATAAAAATGTCTAAATATTTAAAATATTCAGAAACACGTGTATCCATAAAAATAACATGAACCTATAATACCGTGTCTAACATGGCTATTAAGTTCCAACAATTTTGCTAAACACATTTCCACAATAAAGATACTATAACAAGTTCTTCGTTATGCTTTGCTTGAAATTATTATTTACGCTTCACGCTATACTCTCTCGCTGGGCGCATAGAATTGTTATTTCTTTGTTTCTCATTGTAATGTGGCTTTAAAATGGTATAGTTTTCCCGTATTTATGAAATAAGATTAACACAAAACGAATTACAGGTCTTTGTTAAATTAAAGCGAAACTAAATATTTTAAAATTTGTCTGCAGATGCCGACAGTATTATTATAATATATTTTAAAGATGTTAGGAAATAAGAATTTATTAATAAGTGTATTTAGTATTAAACAAAAGTGAAGTTAAGTGAACAACATTGATAATAATTATCATCGCCATCAATCACATCGTCTAAGAATTATAAACAAATACCGACATACACCTGGAGCTGGCAAAATTATACATTACAATATATATTTTTTTAAATAAATACACGCAACAGTCACATACATAGTCCTGACCCCACACTAAGATCGAGTCTTGTGTCGTGGGTATCAGAAGCTACGAGAGACTTTTCGGTCTCACAAAACACCCAGACACGAAACAAATATTTGTTTCGGTGCGGGGATCGAACCCGCGGCCTCTCGTTTCACAGGCGGCGTCTAACCAACTGCGCCACGGAGGCTGTCTTCTTCTAACAAACTATTGTAATATCTTCAAACGATTACTGACATAACAAAAATACTGCTACATGTGCTCTACTAACGCGCGTTTTTCTACAAACTTTTCGTATACGAACGGCATCTGTACACGTAAATTACGTATAATTTCTAGATCCTAAATATATTTACATTTGAAAAAACGCCCAGGGCCACTCTTTTCGCAATGGTAATCTTATTCACTGCTTATAAACTTTTAATTCAGACCAAAAGTACGACAAAACAATACAACTATCATATCTATAATTTATCAAAAATACTAGTACATAAAATAACAATACAATTTATCGCGGAATAAAAATAGTCCCGAACGCCGCGCCGCCCACAATGTGAAAGCGCTTCAATCCCGTATTGGTTTGGCAAGCGAAGCTACAGGTGTTGTCGCCCTGACGAGATAATTCCTTTCGACGTTAGTAAACGCTAAGGAGACAATATTATTCACTATTATATAAGTAATATGTACAAATATATTTAGCGAACAGTAATCGCGTTTATTGGAGCGCTATATTGTTTCACAACACTTCACTCAGCTACCTGAGATTGGATGTTATCGCTCATTAACCACTAACGCTTTATGTGAATATCGATGTTGATCCAGTAGTGAGTATTAATACACTCAATTATTATATGGAGTATTAATATCGGATAATATCTAGACTCTAGACTCTCGTTAATAAAGTTTTTTCGATAATTCTTTATGTACTCGAGTTCAAGTAATTCTTACGCTGAAGAAGAATTTACCAATTGAATTTAGAACCGCCTAAAAGTTGTGTAGTATTTTGAATTTAGAACAGCCTAAAAGTTGTGTAGTATTGGCCGGTAATTTATGATCAAGGTTGGTGGACAAATAGAATACGTGTTTTAATAATCTATGAAAATAGTCGGAGAGTTACTTTCACCTTAAAACATTCGCACGCTATTTTCATCCTCTGTCATACATCAGCGTCTCCTGGCGCCGAGGCCAATCTTCGACACGTTCCAACCATTTATTGCCAGCAGTAGTTTATCGTGTATACACCACTCTAATCTAAATTTTAAATATCATCTAATACACTTGTGTAACTAGACAAATAAAAATAATAAAAAAGCTTACGAGATGGGCTTTCAGATTCATGTTTTTTTTTTGTTTACAAGAGTCCAAAATAAAATTTAAAATTATTTTTAAAATTAAATCACCGGGTTAACATTGTCGAGTATTATGTAACAATAATACTCCAACAATTTATTACCAACAGTTCATCGCTCGTATAAATTCCAATCGATAATTATTTATGAAATGTCAATAATTTTTAACGCCTGTACGAGTATGATTGAATTTGATATCAGGCACCGCGTCATAGTGACGGGCGTGCATTCAGCATGATTTACAGGCGCGTTTGACGTGTTCGTACAAATCAATTGTGTACACTATAGCCAGCTTGTTACGTAGGTGTTACGTTCGGAAGCGGAACGATGCGCGCACGCCACTATATTTTATCTATTACATCTATGCGTAACGAGGAAAGTATTTATAGACCATGTTTTTCAGTATTTGCATACCTTTAAAACATTTAAAATTAATATATTTTTGTGTAGTATGCAATAGCTTAGATACATAATGCCAAAACGATGGTCTCGCATTTAAGCACAGAGCAAAATAAAAAGATAACAAAAGTTGCTAATTGATTTTGGAATTAATAATTTATCAATGGAAAAAAAAGATAGAGTAAACATTATTTTTTTCAATTCAAATCTGCTTTGTTTATTTCTATAGGTAGTTCACGTCTATTTAATCTTCGTTGGCAGTATATGTTAGAACGTTTTATAGATGTTTCTATGGCTCAACTGTTCCTACATTTAATGCACCTAAATTTCGAGAACCTCGTAAAATTACTCCAAGTGTTAAATTTAGATTTTGTCGTGCTGTAAATGCTTTTGTTGATTTAACCAGTTTGCTTATTATGATGTTGTGTGAGTACGTTATTTTGACAGGTTTCGCACTAAACTTTAGTGCGTATGACCGCGAATTTTGTGGCTAAAATGTACAAGCAAGGCAAGCATAATAACATACGGTATCGCCTCTCATAATAAAACTATCAACTAATGTGAGATGGTTGTCACCCGCTCGTCAACAGAATTATATAAGAAATTGAGAGACACTGTTCCATCCTGGATTTCGACAACACAAGATATGTATCTTAATGTATAGTCAGGATTGTACGACTATTCGGAATTGTTAGATCTTATCTTATTTAACACTCATTTCTCGCTCTACAACAAGACCCGAAACTTTACTTGTAAACCACAAACATTTTGAAAGTGGTAAAGCCACACTGTTATCAGTCATGACTCAGCATGAATAGGCAGGCTCATCCGAGGTGGTACCACTGTCTCACAGGATCGACGTGAAGCGACAACAGCTTTGTTGTCGCTTTTCGTTCGGTGAGCGATATTGTCGGATGCCCAACACCCCTTTTCACTTCCCATTATTTTTCCTCTCCGCTCCCCTCTCGATTTGATGATAGAGACTGTCCCACCCTCACACCCGCCACTGCAACTCCTGTAAGCCAGGATCAACAGTGGCACGCATTTTAATGGCACTGAGCATTGAAGCTCAGCGCGTCTCCGGGAATGTCTAACTTGTCTTTAACCCGCAACGAAATCAGTCAAAAAGTTAAATTAACCCTTCAGGTGTCCATGTATAGACAATAGACTTTTGACAGTTCTACATAATAGAGAACAATGGGAGCACAATGGAGAATGTCACATAAATCATGACATGGAGTACGATATGAGCGTCATCGACACCGGAAGGGTTAATAGGAGGAGTTGGAAATAAATTTGATCTCGATTTGATGACCCGGCAACACGTCCATGATCCAAGCGTTATTGGTGTTCACAGGTAGCATGTTCATGCAATAACATACGGGCTCTCCTTTCACAGCCGGCGTCTTATCAAAACGCTTTATAGCTTTAACTCTGCCCAACACGTTAAATGAATATATGATATAAATTCTTGGAAGTAAATCTTCCTTTAAGACTCCACAGTCGAGTGTCGAAGTCTTGGAAAAGCATATTTTACAAGCATTCATACGTGTAATAGAAGACTTTCCATACAGTAATACCCGTTGCGTTGTAATCCTCGACCGCAACTTCATTTCACTCGTGGAAACGGCTTAATAGACGCTAATACTATGTAACTGTTGTAGAACGCTGTTTATGTAATTGCACGTACATGTTAATGCTTTGAAGAGACTTAATTGTTTCATCGGTAATAGTATCTTTAATTTAATAGCAGTAATTCTTTTTCTATCCTTTGTAACTCTCTTTTCGGTATAAATGTATCTGTATCAGCCTATGTACGTACCACTGCAGGGCACGGGGCATACTACAAACTACAGTTCGATAAAGAGAGGTTAGGCCATACAGTCTGCCGCGCTAGCCTAGTGCGTGTCACGGACTCTCTCCAGTGATTACTGTTAATATATAATGTAACCTTGTTTAACTATAACAAGTCTTCTGCCGGAACAAAGGCTTCATCCAAGAATATCTACTTCGAACTGTTGCAATCGGATAGGATTAAGGTATACTTAATATTTGCCTAACATAATCCAAGCTCTAAAGTAAGAATACGAATAATTAATAGCCTAACCCCTCTCACTCTTACTCTCGATTGTAGAGGAGGCTCGTGCCCTGCGACACGTATATGGGATGCTACAGTACATACAGTACAATTTCGATATACTTGTTTTATAGAATATTAAAACACAAAAGGTACAGATAAATAAATAGCAGTAAATCTACATAAGTCACGTGCACAAATGGATCAAAAACAAGCAATTTGGACATAATTGAATCGCGAGACGTCATGAATCAATTGAACGCGTGCATCGCTTAGTCGGCCGTGAGAACAGTTGTTGTTCTACAGGGTGCTGCTGGCGTCCTCATAACCAGACCGAATCACCCGCATACATATGCCAATGAATCAAACCATAATCCTTGACACCAATGATGGATGACACGCTGGTACTTAATCTTCACTGATAAGAAACGTCATTTTCTCGATTTGGTACCTTGGATATGTAGTTACGAAATTAGGTATTGTGATTGGAGTATGAATGTGTATGGATTATTCTCCTCATAAGTCCATCTAATAGTTGTCTGGTAAAAATTGTCTTTGATAAGACCGCCATTTGTACAATGTTGTTTTATTATCTCTTTAAATTGTTATGTTTATTGTGTACATTAGAAATAAATAAAAAATAAGAAGTTGAAGTTTATTTATTTCTTTACATTAGATCTGCCTTTATATGAAGATAAAGATGAATCTAATTTGACATGCATCGTCTATCAGTGAAACTGATGTAGGAACAAGGTAAATGAGTAACATAAAATAATTGAGGACAAATATTTTAAAAATATTTTATTTGTCTCTTTTTAGTTTTCATAGGCATCGTAATGATGAGAAAGGTGATCATAATATAATCAAAACGTACTCTTTAAAATTTACGAATCCTTCAGACCAAACATGATATTATTGCTGTGAAATAATGAGAAGATTGTAAGTCATTATAATCATGATATCCGCTATTGTTAGACACTGACCAGGTCGGATTCTCTTAGTTTACGTCGGTAATTTACGTATCTATTTCACTCACTCTCCCTCTTCTTCACCTACTGTTTATAGTAAAACTTTTATATTGAAAACGGAAATTAATTGTATCTTTTATCTACCCCCCCCCCCCTACACGCCTTTCCTCCCCCCCCCCCCCCCTTTGTAGTAATACACTTATACTGAACCAGGTGCAAAAATAATTATTGCCGTACCGTTCAATTTTGAGGAGTTCTGTTCTTCAGGTCCGAAGATATTCATCAGGTCTTCACCATTTTTAATGACACCAATCTAACATATCATACTTGTCGACAAAATTATTAATTTTTTAATCGTTTAAGTACTGCCACAGATATTGAGTATTTACATTAGTATCTATCTTCCCCCCCCCCCCCAACACCCCTTTCCCCTTCCCCCCCCCCCCTTTGTTGTAATACACTTATACTGAATCAGGTGCAAAACGAATTATTGCTGTACCGTTCAATTTTGAGAAGTTCTGGTCTTCAGGACCGAAGATATTCATCAGGTCTTCACCAATTTTTTATGGTACCAACCTAGTATATCATGCTTTACGACAAAAAAGAAATTTTTAAAATCAAATACCAGCGTAATCGAGTAACAAACATACAACAAAAAAAAAAAATTCAGTCGAATTGATTACCTCCTCTTTTGAAGTCGGTCAAAAATTGATGTTAGTTCTTGACAATACGAGAAATGTGGATACGAATACTTTACATATTATGTTTATAATAAGTTGTCTTTGATTTTCAATTGCAAGATAAATTATTATTGAGATATCTAAAATGTGAGGGTGTTATAATAGATTTTATTTCCTTACATATCTCTGCGCCCCAACTGGAAATAACTTATTCTGTTCACAATTTTTCTCCAATAATATTATTAAAATTAATTTAAGTAAATATAAAGCACTTACCTACAGCAATAAAGTAGAGCTGCACCCAAATTTCTGCGAACAAAGAGACATTATTCAATAAGTAATTAAAATAGCAAACACCACTGAGCTATTACAAAAAAATACTCAAAAATTCAATACTAATATAACGAATAAAAATCTATGACTAAAATTATTATTTTAAAAGTAACAAACAATGACCAATATGTCGACATCGAAGTAAACAAAATAAATTAGAATATTGAAAATTAATAAACCTAAAACAATTTATACATTGTTTGAAATCCATGAATTAAAAACTAGGTTAAAGAAAATATATTGACTTTCCAAGACGGATTAATTTACTACCGAATGCAATAAAATAAATAACCTTGTGCGTAACCGATTCCAGTGAACTATAAATAGGTCTGGATGTAAAGATGTTTCTGGAAAAAATTGTATATCTTCGTGTCTTTCATATAAAAAGGAAAAGTAATTGCTCGCTTTATGCCGAAGTATTTACGATGTGATAAATAAACAGATGGTCCTTTTAGACAGCCTCCGTGGCGCAGTTGGTTAGACGCTGTGAAACGAGAGGCCGCGGGTTCGGTCCCCGCACCGAAACAAGTATTTGTGTAATCCACAGGTATTTGTTTCGGGTCTAGGTGTGTGTGAAACCGAAAAAGGCTCTCGGAGTTTCTGATACCCACAACACAAGACTCGATCTTAGTGTGGAGTCAGGACTATGTGTTTGACCGTTGAATGTATTATTTATTTATTTATTTTATGGACACGTAGTTGTGGATTGTATGCATCAGGAATACATATTATGTAACACAATTCATTATTATAGAAAGTAAAGTAATTCATCATTGTCCAGTGTATTTTCATATACAATAAATGTATTTCTTATTTTTAAAGTCGAACTATAGAATTACGTTGTTACAACATTATGATCAATAAAGCGGAAATTATTTAACTCTGTCACTTTTCAGTACTTTCAGCTTTGAACTATGGGCCTATTTTTTTCGGGAAATTAGAAAATTTATTAGAATTAATTTCCTTTGTAATAATTCAATATTTACTAAATCACGAGGTTTATTTTTAAATACTGATCCCGAAGAATTAATTAACTTAGTCATATTTGCTAGAAACAACTAGTGATTGCAACACAAATTAAATAAAAAAACACCCACCATACAATAAATTAATAATTGAATAAGCAAGCTGTCACAAGTTAAATATTAATAAACTTAAATCGATATAATTGGAAGAAGAAGTAAATACCGTGCCCTTCATTATTCCGAAAAAATGCAGCATTTTATGCGTTAATTGCAAAGAACTTGTACTCGGCTTTCCATATACAACAAATTGCTTAATATACGGCATTGTAACACATCTTGGACCTTGCTGACATTTTCGCTTTTTTCGCATTTCAAATTACCACCTTTTAATTATCAATAATTATTACGAGCACCAATGTTAAAATTGTAATTAATTATTTATTTGAATGTGTTATTGTTACTCTTGCTTACATCGAGTTGGTATGGATACTTGAGAAATAAGGTTTTTGAATATAACACAAGAACAATCATTCAATTTCCGTTTTCTTGATATTTTAACGCAGGAGCTAACAAGTTCGCTTTCTGCACAGAGAACGGTGAGTTCCGCTGGTTCATAGAAAAAATATATGGCTATAGATATTTTGCGGATTTTATTTGTATATGTGAACTTAATTGTAAAACTTATTCATAGTATAGTATTAAATCTGGCACAGAGAAATAAATAATAATTAATTATAATATGATTCAATATCTTAAAGTACGAGTCTGAGTGTCTTGAAGCAATGATCAACTGTACCCGTGAGTATTTTTATAACTAGTGGATGCCTTTTAACTTAGTATTTAAAACACTATAAAAATACCAATCATAAAAGAGAGCAAAAAATGTATCGAGTTTATGTTAAATATAAAAACATCAAAATGTCCGCGGCAATAAATATTAATAACCGCAAAATGCCAATAAGCACCAAAACGTCCAACATTAAAGAACGAACCGTCAGAATCGGTCATTAGTGGGAAAACATTTAGAAAATCAAACGGGAACTTGTGCAAAGTGTCAGTTCTGGAAAGTTCCTAATTGCCTAAGTGTTCCTTTGAAATTAAATACGCAACAAATTGTATGTTTACGGAGAACACAAATTAATATCTTTTGCTGGGACGAGGTAAAGGATGGCAAACAGTGACGGTACTTCAAATACTCATAGTTGGCGGAATATTATTTCTAATTGACTTGGTTCTATTTACGGAAATATTTCCGTGTTTTATTTTTAATGAGGTCAACTAATTAATGACTGTAGATTAGCAACTGATAATATCACAAGGTTTAAAGTGGAAGTGTTTCCTTCCTTCCTTTAAAACTTGTGATTTTGAATCAGAACATTATAGTGCAAATTAATTATGAACTTTATTTGCACTGCAATCATTTTTATGCCATTGGCCAAAAATGTAATCCAGTGGAGTCCATTCTTGAAACAACACTAATCAAAAGCCAGTAAATAACAAAATATGAATTATATATGCCTCATTTTAATGTAAAATGTACATATTTTAAGTATTTTTATTTATTTTAAATTTCGATAATAGTGATAAATGTGTCGTTATAGAGACTTGACAGGTATTAAAAACATTAATTTAAAACATTTGCGCAACAAAACGAAATCACAAGTGCTATTATCAGGCTTAACATAATGAATGTTCACATAATTAAGAGCGAATAAAAATAAAATATAACCGAATGTAATTATCATAACAGTATTTAAATATAATTCAAGTGCAGCAACGAAAGTAAAATTAAATTTTATCGTCCACCACAATTATTTATAGACATTGACCTACAATCGTGGCTTTATGAATGGACAAAAGTCAAAGAATTAAATTACACCCGCATTTTTTGTGGCCTTTTGTACATAAGGTTAAAATAATTACCGAACTTCCTCGAACTAGTTGCAGCCGTGTAAAATATAATTATCTTAGTTATTCTTAGCAGACAGTCATCTGAAGACAATTATAAACTAAAACCATATTCCAACGTTTTATATTTTATTTCATGAACATAAGTACGGCTAACGAGCAATCGTTTTATTTCATAGAAAGTGTTCACCGACGCATACAATGTCTAGAACACAAGATATTTTGCTAATTTTTTTTTGTATAAAACTGGACGGGACAGGTCTTGTATTTATGGGATTTCTGACAATGAAACCCCCTACAGTTTTAAAAGCACAGCAGCCGCGCCACGATTAAGCTGACTCATTCGTAAACTAGTCAAGACATTGCTCTACCACTTCAGTATGTCACAAACGATAAACAAAAGATCAAAGTCTGAATCAATATTTTTTAAAGACTTTCCTATGGTAATAGCAATATCTTTAAGAAATACGAGTGTACTATATTTACTGGCAAGGATAGAAGGAGACTATAAATGCCCCCTATAAATAGGAATTGCTATGAAATAAGACATAATATGTATTATGTATGTTGACCTTTACTAACGTAACTTTATCAAACGTTTAAAAAAAACATTGGCATTTAGATATTAAATAACAAACACCACTTGCATGCCCCTCGTGGCATTTTAAAATGTTAAGTTATTTCGTTTTTACCACGACAGGTGTCGCTGTATGTCTGGCCTGTGTAATGGAAACCACAATGAGGGTGATAATTTTTATACCACCATGTGACCGATAAAAACACCTTGCAAAGATATTAACATACTATATTCTTGTTTAGCCGATGATTGTCTACAAAAAGGCCAATAACTTTGGCATGTATTGGTTCCCGAGAGCATTTTAAGTCATATTGGCCTTATAAAATTAATCTATCCTGCTCTTTGTTTGAAAATATGCATTATGCATGAATAAATCCATAAACCCAGCAGTCGCACTCATACTTCTAGCCCCACAGTAATATACCAGTGTGCTGTGTCGTGGGTATTCGAAACGACGAGAAACCTTTTTGGTCCCACAAGTAAATACATACATATAAACATAAATAAACTCACGCCTTTTTTCCAGAAGGGGTAGGCAAAGGCGCTACCAGGATACCTACATTTCGCCTTGTATATCATGATGTGATGGGGGTCTCCCCCCATCGCCATATCGGGCACAAATTCCTGACTCCAGGCTGATAATGAATAGAAAAAATCCAATATCACTTTGCCCGATCCGATATTCGAAACCGAGACCTCAGCTTTGTAACCGTACCGTATCGTGGCGTAGTCGTACACTACGCTACCAAGACAGTCCCAAATACAAAACAATTATTTAGGTCGTGGATACCATCCAGCTCAAATAATTTTTATATATCTAGATGCTTTTAACGTCATAATTTATGTCAAACACATCCAATACCCGGAAGTAATTTTAGTGTCTCTTTTTAAGTATTATTGTTTTGCAAATAAAATATTCCACATATTAAAATATTCCATTTTTTATCAATAAATCTTTAGCAAAAACGTCAAATAAAAGATTCTTTACCAAAAGTTTTCCTGAAATTGCTCATAGTAAGCGTTGTCATAGGTGGTTTCTGTATTTAGACCTTTGAATCACAACTAAATGTGTACATCGACTGATGTTGCTGGACTAATAATATTACTACGATGAGTCGCTACTAGCTTGGTGTTTACGGAAGCTAATCACAAGAGATAATTAGTTAAGTATTTTGAAAATATTATCCGCATAATTTTTAAGTAATTTTGTTTTCCAGATTGATATATTCACTTTTACGAGTCAATTGATTCGCAAACATTTTTTATATTGAATTGAAATGATTAAGGGGTTCACAGCAGCTAAACAAGAGCACTTCGGTATAGTTTTTAAAATAAAAATTAACATGTGGATTGGAAGGCTTCAGGACACTAATGCACCAGTGACCAGTGACAGAATATTGCATCACTAAAATAATTTGAATACGGAACCCCGTGTTTAAGTAATCTCTCCATACAAGCATTGTCGTCGCATGACAGTGGTCTAGTTACACAGTGACAGTACCGGTTTACCTGTTAGTTTACAACCAAGGTCGCACGCGGGTTTCAAACAGATAATAACAGGTTCTTAATATTGTAAATATATGTAACTTCATTTATAGTATGTACTGTTACGACATAGAGGTCACTTGCATTCTTACTTTCGATCGGGATTATTCGAATAGAACTGTGAATCACTAATTCGTAATAGGGACGTGACCAATGATTAACGCGATCGTGAATGGCAAGAGTGTGCGAAATACGTATATAATAAATGATTTTCATCAATATATCATGTTTTGTTTACTCTTTTTCAAAATGATATTATTTTCTACATTTTATAACATAAGAATCACATTGTTATTTCAATTGTTATTTTAAAGTGTATGAATTTGCGGACTCCCAAACTCCCGTTCTCATTAGATATATAAATAACATATGGAAAAGTATATTTATCAAATAAGAAGTGTTTAAACGCGACCATTCTATCGTAATTCAGGTCACTATCAAAATGTCAATTGCTTGCACGGAAAGTGTGAAGTTTCCACACGATTGGTAGAGTCTGATCATAATATGACTAATTGCTCTGCTACATTATATGATAACTAAGTAGTAAATAATGTATAATATACCAATACAATAATGCAGGATGAATTAACTTGAGGATATTATTGAATAGATAAATCTTTATAGGATGCGTTGGGGTAACACCGTAATACATGGATGGAACGAGTATGAATGTAAACTACACTTTATAAGAGTGTACGTTTTTACCCCTACGAACTACTATTGCGGTGCTACCCCAACATACTTCAATGTGCATTTGGAATAAAATAGAGAATAAATCTTATAATTTCCACCATAGACCATAATGAATTCATACCTCACGGACATCAAAAGGTAAGGCTAATCTCACCATATCGAAATAACACAATAAAAATATAATTTTTTGTCATTATTTATAAAATTATTTTAGTATTATCTACAACACTAAACTCAAAATATTCGCACTGAACTTTGTACGGAGAAGGCTACAAATTATCGCATGTGCAAAGCCTACTTGCCTTACTTAACTCAAATAGCTTGCGACCGCGAATGGCGCTTAGTCATTCGTATAAAGTTCAAAGGTCTTATGAGAAAGCTACAGTAGAATAAGTCGTATGTTCTCAACATTCCTTCTTACTTAATAATCGTAAGGTCCTTGTAATTACTTTAAAGTTTTTTTACTGCAAGCAATTGAGTAATTTAGCCGCTTGCAGTTTTTAGTTAAGCCCTTTTTGATACTAATACGACTAAATGTGAAATGAAATTCGTTTATCGGTCATGTTATGACGAGTAAATAAAGTCAGTACTTAATCTATATTTACAAAACATTATTTATATTATAATTTAAAATTAATCTATTGTTTGTATCGTGTTGCTTAAAAATATAAGTACAAGTCAAGTAAGTAAGTACAAGTACGTAAGTACAAGTAAAATTAAGTATAAGAATATCCATCCGAGTCATTGTTATGTCTCGGCATTTGATACAATTGTGCTCGCATAGTACAAAGTGGATAGGGTGCGTTGGGGTAACACCATATTACGTAATGTATACTCCTATATTATATAGAAGTTTGCGTTCTTACCCCTACGAACTACTATTACAGTGTTACCCCTACGAACTACTATTACGGTGTTACCCCTACGAACTACTATTACGGTGTTACACCAACGCATTATTACGAGCTTTTCACCATTGAGTACTCTGATCACTCTCCGTGCGGATACGAAAATCCAGTAGAATTTTTGTAGGATTTTATTATCCAATAGGACTGGACGTTATAATGGAATAGATTGACTGTAGTAACCAGAAAATATGGATGCGCTTAGTGTTGAGTCCTTATTTATAGTTACTTTGATATTTTTTTTGATGTGGTTATAAAATGCATAAGCTGTCCAGTCCGTAGCCTAATCCAGTTTCTGCGTCAGATCCGACTCTAAGGATTACCATCTAGGCTGCAGAATGGTTGTGAATTTGCAACTTCATAGTTTCTAAAAAAATACTTTCAGTTCTTTCTATGAATATTCATTACTTATCCATATATTTGCAATCCATAAAAAATCAAACCATCTATCAACTGTATAATTAGCAAACAGCGAATATAAATCGACTAATTCATTGCTTTGGTGAAACAGTGTACTGATTCCGCGTTCTGGGCGACTTTACTTACCTAACTCAACCGTACAAAATCACTTGACCAATTACCCTATTCATCATTACTATTCTAAATTATCTATGAACTGCTCTGAATTTAACGCTGCAACCTCTTTATAAATACTGTATTTTAAACTTGTTTTAAAAGAGCAACGCTAGAGTTTCTTGCCCGTTCTTCTCTGGCGAAAACAGCCTTGTGAACCGGGTGGTAGTGGAAAAAAGTGACTGAATCTAAATAATGTATGACATTTCATGGGTTCAATAAATATTTTCATTTCATTTCATTTCACTAAAATAAGTCCTTCATTTATAAAAATAAAAAGTGCATTTTATCAAAGCTTCAGTATGCATACACGATCTTTTACTCTTGTGAAATACATCTTGCATCGCAAAGTTCATTGCATAAGTTTTAAGTCGCCACTATTTCTAAGAAATTATGAACACACTCGAAGTCACGCAAGTCCTGGCACAGTAAGATACGTCAGTTGTATCGTGTTGTTTAAAACTATAAGAGGCTTTTCCATCCAACATTTTTATCGATGCAAGAATATAACGAACTGGTCAGCTGGCTTCTGAGCCACTGAGCTAGAAAAAAAATACTGTTACGACAAAGTGACCGCACTGTCAACTGATGATAAGCGCTGTGCGATCCAACTAGACGCGAATATGCCTGTTGAAATCCCGACGAAAATACGTATATGTCAGTTGCATTAAAAATAAAATAAAATAAAAATATACAAATCTATGTGTTATTTTATTATTACACCTTAAACAAATGGTAATAAAATTTCTCGCGATGTGACGAAAGAAAATCACTAACTTTCCGATCGTAATAAAAACGCGAGTGCATATTGCTATAAGCCATAGACACGCAAAAGATTTCCGCAGTTGCACTATTGTGTGAATTAGAAAAAGCCATATTCGTTAGATATCTGAGAAAACACATACGTCAAGTCACGGCACCGCATGTTCCCATTGATTCCTTTCTCACGTTTTTACAACCGTCATTTCACTTACTCTGAGCTAAAGGAACAACCAATATGAACATCGAAGGCTATTCAAATGGCAAATGTGAATGATGTAACTAATTTACGAAATAAAATTACTAAACTTTTTAAATGTTTATTAGAAGCCAAATACTGCATTACGTTGAAAATGTTTTTTTCGAGAAACTTGCGCGAAATAATTGTACGAGAATATAATTAGGTTTTAAGATGGACACAAAATTATAAAAGTTCAATAATTGACTCTTTTTCATTAACACAAACCATTTTGTTTTAGTAACAGCATAAATGAAAAATGAAAAGAAACGGTTCGGGTGCTACTTGGTTCCACTTGGTACATATAAACAAATCGAATACATTTGAATTGCTATTGTTACTTTATCATTTTGAATGAAGAGTATTTCCGAAAACGATAAGAATAAAAATTTCACGGAACTTCTAATGCTATACCATTATAAAACTGCTGCCATTTACTGTACTTAATTTGAATAAAATGTGCATATATCATATAATTATAATACAAATATAATGTACAAGTTATTCCGCAATGTGTTCGCAATATATGAATCGTTTTGTTGTGCGATAAAACTAGTTCTCTATGCTCTATATATAATAATGTTTATTGATAAATAAAATTAAATAAAAGGTGTATTTAATTCATGGAATACATAGTAGAACTAACTATTCAATAATATTTATTAGAATTAGATGGATTTCCTTTTGAGTAATATTTTATTGTTAGAGCTTTTTAAGAAGTTAATAGATCAGTTTTCCTGACGTAAGGGTTCCCCGTGTATATCGATTCTGTTCGCCACAACTAATCACAGACTAGACAACAACATGCATTATCTCTTACACTTACTTTGAAACACGTGAAATAGACAAACGAATCCAATTAGTTTTTAAATATCTCACTCTAGCTAAACTATCGACATATGTATTAGTAACTTTAGTGCATTGTAAAGGCTTATTTCAGATATTAGTGACACCAAAAGTAAATAAAAGCAAACGAGATTTTACCGATAGAGCAACACCAAACAGAACTGAAAATATCTCATCACAGATCACAAATAGTCCAACACTATTTCAAACTGCACCCAATGGTTCAAATTACTGGCCACTGACGACTGAAATCGCGATTTATGAAAAATACCGAGTGTAAAACGATACGCTAGTGCAGGCGAGTGTAGTGTTTTGAGCAAATCGCGTATAGCGTAGAGAAAGATCGTGCGCCCACGCGTAGTGCGCGGCTATAACGAGATGCCGATTGTCGCCGGCCCTGGGGCAAGGTTGCCTGGAATACCGGGTGTCACGGCGTCTATACTCGATAGTCGACAGTCGATAGCAGACACTATCAATCAAATATCGATACATTCCCCAATCATCGCGCTCTAGACGAGGCCATTAGAAAGGATTAACAATTACAATACGGAACGTTTGTCACAAAAAATATAGTAGATTATACGTGTCATTCAATTCGTAACGTTGATATAATTGAGCTAAAACTGGAGTATCTGGCTACTAAATATACAATTAAATAAAAAATTAATAAAGTGTAATTCATAATGTAAATATAAAACACATGTGTCATATGGCAAAATGAATTATAAGTAGGTGATACGGAGAGCAAAACATTGTTCTCAATTATTATGTGCTTGCAAGAATGACATTTGTATAGGTCTAGAATGTGTATAGATTAGGCTAGACGGCTTGCGTGTGAAAAACTTGTGCCTGACATTGCATTGAACGTACTGCAAATTGTTTTATTAAATTGCTCATTCACATAAAAGCAACGATTTAAGTCCATTCAAAAGATATTTTTATCACCCTTCCAAACAATACTTTATTAATACCAACTCAGATACTTCAATGCACTGTTTTAGAACGATGAAAGATTAAAGCGATCGTATAATATTTTTGGATACGTACTAAAAAAAATAACGATTATAATTTTCTCACAGTTTACTTCACACGGTTGGTCAAAACTAAAAAATCACGAAGAATTTATCGCTCGGAGGTTGTAAAATTTTGCAACCGACGTGCGTAAAGTTCGAATCGTAAACAAACTATTTTAGATTGAATTGCCAAACGTGCACTTACTTCATGAAACGCAATAATAGAAAAATGTATAAAGACCCTCAAGGCTTTGGCAAAGATCATGCATTTAATTTTATTCAAACAAAATATATTCGCATCGCGGTTTCCGTCTGTAATATATGGCATTCTCGCATTGTTTCATCAAATTGAAATTAAATGCACCGATACGGTTTTAAGGTGAACCACATTCTTTTTTATATGCTGGTAATAATTTACAAATTTACATACGAATGTAATTTATTGACGAAAAATAAATTCAAAGGACCCATCTTGTATAATATCAGAAAGGAACCGACACATGATTACACAACCTTCATAATGACGGGCCGATTAAACATTAAAACGATACAATAAATACTGCACTGAATAAATGTAACATTTATATAACAGATGATTCAGTTGTTCACATCGTGTAAAGACAATTTATGATTTGATACGGCCTTCTGCCATTACTGCTTTCCAAGTTTATTGTTCTATTAACAGTATTAAATCCTGTGTATGATAGTCATTTTATGTTCTAGAGGCTGTAATAGGCCAGGTCTATTCCCAACATTAGACTTTTAACTGTTGATATTGATTATTCAATATCAGCATAACTGACTTTCGTAGACAAAACTTTCAATAATTATTAACATTAAAAAAGAAGTAATATACCTTAGTTTCCAATTCAATGAAAATATAATAACTTGATTTTAAATGAACATAGTTACCATTAATTGATCTGTTTGCATATCCTTGAAAAAACATTCGATTTTCAAATTTACTTTCCTTCAAAATCAACGACCTTGCCGCTCCGCCTTATAGCTGTATCTTGTAGGCAGTCAAACCGAAATCTACAGATGGGTCTCAGATTTTTGAATACTAAATAGACAAAACCATTACAAAGTAATAAGCTAATACTCAAATAATACGCTATAATACACAAGATTTATCAACGTAATGGTCAATGTCAAATTTGTATCAACCCATAATCGTCTAACTGCTGGGCACGGGCCTACTCTACAATCGAGAGAATCGATTGAGAGTGGTTAGGCCATATGGTCCACCTCGCTGGCCTAGTGCGGGTTGGTCAATGTCAACGAACTCTTACAAATGGTATTACATTGTTACCTTTTCACTTGCGTACGGGTGACAGCAAGAAGATGGTGTGATGTAACGTTACCAGCATTATTGGGACGAGTCGCGAAAGTTGTCCGGCTGGTTAGCATTGGACGACCTGACTGTGCTAGGGGTGTCACTAGCAAATAGAATATTGTTTTTAATGCTCTAATGTGTAATTTTTGGTGATTTAATATATGTATATTCGCAATATGTTTTTAAATAAGAGCGATTGTGTAAGAAATACGTAATGTTCTTGGGCTATGTGATTTTTTATTTTTAGGGCTTAAATAAGATGAAAGTATTATTCTTTATAATGCAAATTGATCAAAAAGTCAGTAGGAATTTCAAAAACTGAAGGGTAATTATAAAGTTTATTTAGATCTAATAGTTCTGCAATAAACATGGAGTACTACTCACTATTTTAATTTATCGAAAATTAGTTTAAATATTATGTTGGAAAGCAGCTGCATTGTCATCAAACACTAATTTGCAAACTGACACTAGGTGAACTTGAAATCCGGCCAATAGGACAAATCTGAAACATCATAAATGCATCACTAATATCGCCCATAAATATCTCTTACGAAGACAATTTAATTATAAAATCAATAATAAGCGCATTTGGCTACATTGTATCAAATATAACGCCTTGTTGTTTTTATGAATATTGGTTTAGGACTCATTACGTGAATACCGCATTGCCAAGAAGTAGTCTAGTAAAAGCGACCAAAAAAATATGCGAGAAATAAACGCGGTAAGTACTGCCAGCGTTTTTTATCTTACTAGAGAACGTTCTATTCTTAAAGCGAACATGTTCTATGTTCAAAAATTTAAAAATGACATTTTGATGACGTCATTGTATAGAAGAGCATAGACAACCCTACCTCACCTGAGGCGATAGAGTTGAGTGGCCACTGTGTCATCGGAGCAAGGCGAGCGGTCCGCGTAAAGTCCCTAATTACCATCGCTATTACAAAAAAAAAAAACACTTTAGTTTTCATTTCTGTTGTTGTATATACTTTGCTTACTTTTTTGCAATCGGCCGTTTGGGGACTAACTTCGTCGTTTTTGCCTACGATAGGTCGTTGGGTTTACTTTCCCGAAACTGTTGAGTATATTTAAATGATTTCGGTACATTTTTCAAATGTGTTATTTATTCTGTTTTTTGAAGATTATATTTGTTTCTATGAGCTTAAACAGTCGTGTGCATTTCGAATTGTCTTCTCAAAACCAACAGTAATAGTTTACTTTCACCATCTATTATAGACGTAGCATTAAATATCAACCCAAAAAGAGTTATCAGAATGAATGAGAGCAGTTTTAACGTGTCTTAAACCCAGTAATCGTTTTCTATACAAACTCGGTAACTTTCCATTTTCTATTTGGTGTCTTTGGTTAAGCAAACATTGTTACATGTTTGAAACAAACTTTGGCATTAACATATTTAAAAATAAGAAATCTGTCTCACAAAAGTTCAAGGTAAATAAGAATGAATAAATAAAATAATAACTGTGACATTCCGTAGTATTTTAATACTCATCAAATATTGTAGGTATAAAATTATTTTTATTATATTTGATCGTTCGATCAAATCGAAGCATTTTTTTTAAAACTAAGGGTCAACTATTTTCACGAAACAATTAAACAGAAACGTTGTCTTAGGAAACTTGTACATACATCCACAAACTCATAAATTAAAATAATGTTATGGTCAACGTTATTTAGCTACTTACATTTTATAATTTTATATTTCTTTTATAGTTTTTTCAACATAATTCAAATATAGTTATGCATCTATGAAACGTTTTCTTTTATTTCTGACTAACGTGGATATAACAAAATGTTGCACAAAACCGAAATCAAATGCGCTACGGTACATAAGACAAAAATAAATTATAGCAAACTGAAATTACTAAAATGTTTGTTTACAAATGCCATTTGTTATTTTGGTAGCCACTGCAGTGATATTACTCAATCGTCAAACGCCTATGCATATGACTATTGCATTACATATTAATGAAGTAACATTACATTAACTATTTAATATTTTTTTAAATTTTTTAAGCTGCATTTATTATGCATATACGTATACCTTACGAAGATTTGTTATTATTTAGTGTTAGTGAGGGAATGTTTTCAAAGAGTATAAATTGTGAGTCCAATGAACGGTATCTACGATAATTACTACTTACAGTTTGTGGTTCCATTGGGTTCTTAAAAACTGAATTTAATTAGTAGTTTATTTCAATAAACAATTTTTTTTTTGTTTATTCGAATATGAAGTCACTTTAAATATACAAAAAAATATGACTTTTTCAATGATAAATCCCCTTACAAACTATAGTCCTTCGAACTGTTCAAAAATAATCACAAATTAATTTTCAGTACTACACATTTTCATTACCATTTACGATTTATCAAAAGCGTTGCAGTTACTAAATAGTCTGTTCCAAATTCTAAGTAATCAAGAGAGGACAGATATTGTGGAACATTACAGCATAACATCGTCGCAACCTTTTGGCATTCTCAACCGTTGCACCTTTAGAAATGTCGTGAGACTGCAGCTAATATACTCCGCATAAGTTACTTCTAACTACTTATACACTTCCGCGAATTCTCTCCCTTATAAGGAAAGGTGCTTTGAGAAAAATTATTATAATATAAGAAAAATCATAATGTCGACTAAAAATGAGACATATATCTAGTAGCATCGTATTTGGATTGAGAACCTGTGAGGAGCTATGATTAGATCTCCAGTGGGGCGTATGATTTACATTATTATTATTACTGCACGTAAGTCCCTCATATGTGAGAGGCCGCCTAGTTAGGTACCACCGCAATGACTATTTCTCCCGCAAAACAGCAGTGTAATGTTGTGTTCCGGTTTGAGGACATTGTAGCCAGAGTAACTTCTGAACATATTCAGACTTAACATCTTATGTCTCAGGATGGGGAGCGCAGTGGAATGCCAAGTATTGCTTGCAAGCTGTCCATGAGCGGTCGTATCGTTACCACAAGTGTGCATGTTCATAAGTGCATGCTCGTCTCGCCAATCATTGCAATAGTAAAAAAACATTATACCCCACGCATCAGAACTTCAACACTCACAATCTACATACAATTACATACCCTGCCATCACACAAAGACACTAGCACGCAAAAATGATCCACCAAGAAACGCTAAATTTCAATGCGTAAAAGTGTCACAAGTGCAGAAAACCTTAATTAATCTACTTTCATGTTTATTTCACTGTTTATTTAGTTTCACATTCGTATAAAAACATCAATCATCGGAATCAAGTGGATCTGCGACCTAATAAAACATGCTAACTTGCGGACCAGTTAAAATCTCATTAACACTCGCCCGTTGCTACTATGGTTTCGTTTGCGGAGGCCTTTTCACTTCCTCGCGCCCAGATGACAAATTAATTAGCTCACTTCAGTTGGTGTGCTAAGTTGCTTCGTTAGAGTTAATAGCATGTTAAAAATATCTGAATAGGTACTTAACATTTATTAATTAAGTGCAAAAGAACTTTTATTTTCCTTTTGATATTCAAATTGAGATGTCTGAATCGAAATTTGGCGGTGAGAATTACATCAAATTAGAGACCAATAGGTAATTAACAGTAGAAGTAAAGTTTTTAATGGGTTTTTTACTCCTATCTGTTTATAACACAAACTTATAAGCAAAATAAATATTAAATCGGTCATCGAGCCTTCTGTTTGTACCATCAATACTACGAATGCTTCATGACTTGTCGTTCTTGCGTGCGTTGCGACAACTTTTATAAGAAACTGTAGAATAGAGACATTTCAACGAAGTTTAGTAATAGGCTTACCTAAGGCTGATTACTTAATTTGATAGCAACAATACTATGATGACAATTATAGTCAGCAATACCTCTAGTGACATTTTCTTATTTTTCAATACGAATTTGTTTATCCACTAAAGTCTAGCGTGATGAGTTAAGGCTTTATAACTTACCCAATTGTAGAGTATACACATATATATTATGTAGGACGATTTATTTAGAAAATATAAATTTTTTATGTTGATATTAGACTATATAGTAAGAAACACCATTAAGAAAAGACATTACAAATAAAACACGTTTTAAAATACCTATTGAATACGTAATCTCTGGCATTCATTCACCAAGTTAAATTTAAATAGTCAATCAAAAATACAAATCACTTTAAACTTCAATTAAGCTTACAAAAGATCTTGAGTAGTTTATAATCAATTTCTTTAGTACTTTGATTCAACAAATGTCTGTTCTAACTGTACAGATAGATTAAATTATTAAAGAATGCATTTCATTTATATTAGGTATTTTACTAGATAATTTTTCCTTTTCTGTTATAGCCTACTTTTAAGACTTCTAAGACGATTTGCACAACACAATATAATTTAAGCTTATTTCAAATAGATTTTAATTTACACACCTTTACGTCCGGTCTTATTATGCTCTACCTGACACAATTCATTATAAAACAACTTTGGTACCTCACAGTACTTTACTTTTAAAAATCAATACATTCAATGAAAACAAATCAAAATGGAGGCATAATTCGTCACATTAGACCCTATGACTGTACCTTACAAACGAGATCACGTACAAACTCCGCCGACCTGTTGAATCGATAGTGACCTGTATGACTGACAATCATGCGTTTCGACCACAGAGCAGCTGAATATGGTGTTTCAACAGTGCCCGTATTGCCCCTTAAAATTATATTGGGAATAAAATCGTAAATAGATCACCTATTATATTAAACCTCACAAACGGCTAAAAACTATTAGTAATCTCATTAGCCTCGACACAATACCGATTAAAACCTACGATGTGGTTTATTCATACAAACGATTATCTCACTTAAGAGTTAAGTAAGAATTATACACGGTCAACTCTAAACGGTTTCCGGGTGCCCCTTGACAAACCAGTTATACACTCAGTTGAAAATAATATTAAACGCAAAACTAGTATACGCATATTAAACGCATTAATTACGCATTTTATTCGCGAATTGTTAACTTAAATGCAAATTACCGTAAATTCATAATGCTGCATGCATCAGTTTAATGATTTTCAAAGGGAACTAACAAAAGACCAATAGTTTGTCTTATTTCGTAGGGAATTAACAAAAACTTTAATACTTATTACCTATTTAATCATATCCCTTTAAAGGTTTTAGAATCGCATCTTTGAAATTCAAGCCACATAAACGAATTTAAAACTACTGGCACCCTAGATAACATTTCTACAAATCCATGTAAAGACAAAACAATAAAACCTTTTTTTCTGACGTCTTGGACTGCCGTGGGACCGTATTCTACCATAACACTGCTACAGCGCATTACAACTTCGCAAACATAGACCAAAATCAATTTTAATTGGTACTTTAAAGCTTTTATTTGCGATGAATGGCGAAGCATGCCATTCGCCTGATGGTAAGCGATACGACCGCTCATGGACAGTAGAAAACCAAACAACACTATGAATTGCAAAGCATTACTTGTCATTCCACTGCGCTCGCCGTCCTGAGACATAAGTGTTAAGTCTCACTATGTCCAGTAGTTACTCTGGCTACGATGTCCTTCAAACTGGAACACAACAGTGCATTTACACTGCTGTATGGCATACAAGTTATATCTTGACGCACAATGCAAAAGTCTCATGAGATACATTTCCGTCAGCAGAAACAATTGCTTTTCATACATTCGATCCCTGCAGCGAAACAAATATTTGTGTGATCTACAGGCATTTGTTTCTAATCCAGATGTTTGCGAGGTCGACTAATCTCTCGTAGCTCCTGATATCCACGACAAACCAAGTATTGTCACAAACTTATTTTCGACGTATAAAAAAGCTTTAGTATTATATCTTGTAAACAGAGGAAATTTTTAAAAATATATCAATAATATTATTGTATTATATTAATAAATTTATGACTGGTTCAATTGTTATTTAATTTGCCATCTTTCGCTACTAGGTATAATATTTATTTTATGTATTCATAAAACCTTTTTGTTCGAATTAAATTTGCATATGAATATGATGCATAAATAATACGCGTACCAGAATGTATGTTACAAAATTACCGATTAAATCAACGCTTAAATACGTGTAACCCTCAACAAGATTTTAAAAAAACAAACAACACATTATTCCAATCATGTGACTACAATTTACTCAGACAACAAATGAAAAAATATTTCACGTTTAACAAACCATTTCAAACTGTGCGTCTATTTCTGAGTGATGAGTGACGTCAGAGCACGCCCTGAGTGACGACAAATGAATATTTTTATTCACAAACATGTCAGCCGACAGGCGGAGCAGACGCTCTCGTTTCCTCACTACATACTATACGATAATCGATTAACACCATCGAGCATCGTTAATTATTCTATTACGCTTCATTGGTGATAAACCAGTTTCGCGTACTGCGTTTGTGTAGATGTTCCTACTTCATGTTCCTTTAGTCTACGCCGGAACAAATCACTATGGTAAAATAATGCGTTATTAAGTATCATTGTTGTCAACAGGTTTTAATAATAAAATGATTTAAGGCAATGATTAACGATCCATTCGATCAAATAATATAAGTTCATTTAAGTTTATGTATATTTTTTATAGAATATCAATTGATAATAACACTTCTAGTTTAAACAATGAATACAAAATTAAAAAAACAAATAAAACTATTCCCAATTCAAAAAATATATGACATTCATTTCAAGCAAAGAAATTAATTATTTACCAGCCAGGAAACGCACAAACAAAGCATAGTCCAATTCCTGTCGCAATGTTCACTTAAAAAAACAATATTGTCTATGCCATTCTTCATATAAATTTAAAGATAAATCATGGCGTACGCATGTTCACGTCTACTTTAACACTGCGAAGGAAATTGTCGGTCGTTTTGAATGGGACATTTAGCGAGCGTACAGAATAACTTAATGCGATTTATTTATTGTGTTAGCACGCACGATGCACGCCTCTGCTTGCATAATGCGATCGTCTTATTGATCCGCTGTACTACTCACCTTCACACAATGATTCATTGGTAGATGGATTAGTGACTTAAAAACTGCCAAGTCCATTTTTTTAATAATGGAACGACTCACTAACGCCCAAATACTGGAACGCAACTTAAATATAACTTGCGCTTAACTACGTTAATCGCGATTAAATGTACTGGCTAAGTGAGCCGTGCGCTGTTAAGAGCACCTTATTATTTGAATGTCGTTCCAGTATTCGGGCGTAAGTACAGTAGACGTGTAAGAGCAGTGCAATAGTGTGTTAAATAGAATATCCGCGTATAAGGGATGGTTATCTCTCACCAGTGGTTTCCAACTATTGACTGGATGTGTGATAAGGCCGCCACTTTTACTATTAAGGTGACATTCTTAACTGTATGTCTGTATACTGCAAAAATAAGATTAAATAAATAAATAACTAGAATGTTGTGTGAAGTAACCAGACAAAATTAGCAGTGTCTAATACTCTACCTTACGGCACTCTACTTGTCATCATATTCAGTCACTTTGTCCTGCCAGAAAATAAAACAGGTAAATCCATTTCTAATAGGAAAAATATAGCTATTCTAAAGATTCGTATAAAAAAAAAGATAAATTATTAATTAAATAAATACACCCAGCAGTCACATACATAGTCCTGACCCCACACTAAGATCGAGTTTTGTGTCGTAGGTATCAAGAACTACGAGAGACTTTTCGGTCTCACAGACACCCAGACCCGAAACAAATACCTGTGGATCACACAAATACTTGTTTCGGTGCGGGGATCGAACCCGCGGCCTCTCGTTTCACAGGCGGCGTCTAACCAACTGCGCCACGGAGGCTGTCAATTATTGTAACAATAGTATAAACAACATGTCAAAATGTTTAAAAATGATCCATACTGCGTTAAAAATATACATCAAAAACCAGTCAATAAACATAAAAATAAAAAGCAATAATTTATACAATAAATCATCCGCGATGACGCGCCCAGTATGCATAGAAAACAATGAGCGGGCCATTAGCGTTGTCTCAGTGAATCAATTGGCTCGCAGTGACCCCGCGGACTGACAAATAGCCCACACGGCCCACGATTGGCCACTTCTGAGCATTGCTTCAACATGTTTTCCGGTGCTGTTTTGTAATGTGGATATGGTTATTTTATATATAAAATATTGAAAATTTTTTTCGGGTCTGGGTGTTTGTGAGACCGAAAAGTCTCTCGTAGCTTCTGATTCGCAAAACACAAGAATCGATCTTAGTAGATCCAGACTATATATGTGACTGTTGAGTGTATTTAATTATTAAACATTGCCAAATTATAACATTGATCTTATGTAGAGCGTTGCGTTTACCAACACAGAATGTACACGGACCAACACTCAAAGTCAAATAATTAATATCTACAAGTCATACAAATATTTATCGATTGTTAATCGCAATTGCAGGCGCCGACATTGAAAGTCAACTTCTTTGTCACATTTCCTGAGTAAATTCTTTACCTAGCAAAACGAAATATAATATGACATTGCCAGTCAGCAATGTTGCTAATTTTCACTCTAATAACGTGCAATTAGCCTACATACCCCATCTATTAGGCAAAATAGTATTCGCACATCGCATACCTAGGTGTGCACTGATGCATAATCTGTCTCATAACATACTCTAGGCGTATTACTTTACATACATATGTTCAAATCCAGATCTTTTAGGCTTTGAAACATCACTATTGGGGAAACGCTATAAAGATCGTCTAACGGATAATATATACCTGCGCTCTGTCCTAAGAAATAAACCAGTTTTTCGATAACCTTTAATATTGTTTTGATAGCATTCAATGATAATTCTAAAATGACTGAATTTCCAACAAAACCTTCACAACGGCAGTATTTTTATTAGGCTTCTATTAAACTTACTAAAACTGGGCAATTACTTCAGCGTTTATCTTTTAATATAACGCAGGACAAAGCATTCAATCAATATTTAAAAATCATTCAAGCATCATAAAATCATTTCTAAAATGCCATAAAGCACAGCGCCTTTAAAAACAGACGCATAAGCTCTCAGAGGCCATTAAAAAGGCTTGATGCAATAAGATTAATTCAGCATCATTTGCCGAGTTAAAAAAGTGGGGTGATAAAAAGTTTCGCATCAGTGATCGCTATCTTCATTTCGTCGCGGTAGTCGTGGGAACTGCGCTTCCATTTCTATTGTCTGACTTCGTTTGTGTTATGATTTTATTGGAGCTATATTGTTTTAGGCTTACACTAATGATAATTATTTTGACATTGAGGAGGTTATGTTGTTTGTTGATAAATCTACATTGTTCATACATCAAGGTCGACAAAAAAGCTGGCTGATTGTGGTCAAAGGTGATTCAAGATTCTACAGTATTTGAAATTGCGGAAAGTTGTGTGAAATAAATAAAAATGAGGACGTTGGTGGACATTAGCACATTAGTTAAAACAATCTTCAGGCTTTCACAAGTAAACATGAATTTCGGAAGTACGTAAAATAGCGTGTTTATTATGTAGTGGAACTCTTATGTGGGTTTGACAAGCACCAATAGTCCTTTACTTGTGTAAGAATATTAAAGAAACTCGAGAAAGTCCATAATTTTTTTATCACTTTTAAATGTATGTTTTTATTAAAATACAATTGCATTACGCAATCGTATTGATTCCGGAAAGTTGCGATTGCCTTAAACGTAAATAACTTTACTAATTTATTTCCTGATTTTAAGTCAACTTATTAACTTTAAATGTTACAGAGTAATTAAAGTCAATGTTTACCTAAAATTCATTTGTATACCTCAAACATTTAATTGACAAAAAACAATGTTCATTATTCTCAAACGTAACTAGTTACTGTTAAACAAATTAAGCTGAAATCATACACAAACAAATCTTCGCAAAACCTCGTGTAATTAACCTCAATACAAAAGATCAATCACACTACACATTGTACTGCAAACATCTTATTGACATACGATCATTTACAACTAAGTAAAGCTAGTGAAGTGTTTGATGTGTAATGGATTTATAATAAGCCTCTCTAAATGTGTCCCTTACAAACACAATCGTAAAAATAAAAATCATAAAAGTTAAATAGAATCTATCACATTTTAGAAAACTTTTCGTAAATTACATGGTAATTTATTTTTCTAGTAAGAAAAACACGTTCACATGATTTAACAAAATGTTCTAATAATTAATATTCTCAACAGTTTGTTTTCTGCATTCGAAAATAAACTATTGCTTTAAACAACATCAAGCTTGTGAATGCAACAATTATTACTACTCAACTAAGGTAATAATTTTCACCAAAATATACAAAACAAAAACAATAAAATATTTTCGCACAGATAGACGTAGGTACAGTACTCAAACAATACAATGACGTATTGTCATTGACCGTGACTGTCGCTTTGTGATGCCGAGTGCCACCTCCGGTTTGCATGACAAACATTTATTTGTGAACTGACACCACATCTAATGAAATCCTCATGTAAAGGTTCCCACAGCATTGTCATCTTTATAACTTAATTATTTATATGTATAATTGCCGCAAATACCAAATATCCAAAGCTGGTGGAAAGGTCTGACTCTGGTCAATCTTCATCGTTGCGGTGTTTGGCCTCATCGATTGTTTGACTGTTGATTTATATTTTCTATAACGACATCAAGCTAGAGCCCAAGAGTCGCCAAAGGTTGCCCCTTTCTTCTTTACAGCCACAAGAAGTCCACTGCTGAACATAGGCCTCCCCCATAGATCGCCACATAGATTATTTGACAGCCTCCGTGGCGCTGTTGGTTAGACGCCGGCCTGTGAAACGAGAGGCCGCGGGTTCGATCCCCGCACCGAAACAAATATTTGTGTGATCCACAGGTATTTGTTTCGGGTCTGGGTGTTTGTGAGACCGAAAAATCTCGTAGTTTCTGAACCTGAACTAGGTCGTCCGCCACTTTGTGGGTGGGCGCCCAACACTATGTGAATATGTAGCGCCCTTATAAATGTAATAATCTATCACTACTACACCAAAGCCATTCTGTCACATTATGTGAAGAACCTTAAACTGGTTCAGTAAGTTCGCCAAATACGGTTGGATGGATGGATTTTATTAGATTAGTCAGACTCGGCAAGTTATACTTTTTCACGCCACCCGTAGGGTTTCCATCACGGGCTAATGGCTGCTGCAATCGCCAATCTCCAACTACCGAGACTGATGAGGCAAGTAAGGGGCGCAGTACGAGATAAACGACAAAAAATTGCGTTGGTCACAATAATTTTATAATTATAATTAATCTATTCGTGCGACAGCAAAGTGCACTTACTCGGATGGCAAGTATATGTCACATTAGTACTGGATGTTGTTAATAAAATCACGTTACTTAAGCAGAAAATTCCAAGCCTTTATTTCATAAAATCTGGACAAATAATGTTATATGACCTCCTGAAATAAACGCCAAAAATTGTAAATCAACACATGCGTTCCAAACGGAACAACGTAACAAAAATGAAAATCGAATTTTTAAAACTGAAACCAAACGGTACAATCAACTCCGGTTAAAAACGAAATATTTCAATTAACATTTTTATCCAGTTTTAAATTAGTTAATCTAGTAACCATTCTGCTGTACATAGTTCGTTTCCCACAGTTTATTTGTTCGCGTCGGCTATAGACAATCCATTCGAGACGGTGTAGAATGTAGTGGAGGTTTTTAAAAAGGCGATTGCATCTGATTCTTTAACGAACTCCTTGGTTAGCTGATTTGTTGCGCCTCCACTGATTACATTGTTCAATTGGCTTAGAAAACAATCTATGCGCTTGTTCGACTGTGACATTCTAAATACAACTTTTAAAAATATCAGGCTATTTTATATTCGACGTATAATTTAAACAAATGCTTGTGATACTAAACCTTTGGCATTTGTTATCTGCGTATTAATAAAACAAGAAATCTTATTCTTACGGTAATCATAGTAGGTACTTTTTCTTTTTAATAATAAAATAACACGGAAGGATTGCGTCATACCTATTCTTATTTTAGTATTGACATTACGGCTATTTAAAGCTTTAATTATTGTTACTGTTACAAAATAAACACAAATAAGCTTGTTTCCTGACACTTCCATGTTCTTAACAAATTATCCAAGTCATCACTTTTCCCATCTGTCCCATGAGAGCCAATAAGGTCTATTATATAATGCTCATTGTAATACCGTTGACATTTGAAGCACTTAGTCTAATAATCGTGCTCACCGTATCGTATGATTTACTGACGCGGAAGCTGCAATGTTCGGCCGTAACCCAGCGTTCATAACATGTCCATTGCGCACGCGATGTTCACTGCTATACAAATAATAGCAAAATGGGTTATTAGCTATGTTTTTTACACCTGGTATTAATTAATAAACGCTAATTAATAATTGTTAGCTCACTCGGAGATTAGATCATAATTAAGCGTTTTTAAATCGAAGCATCGATGCGGTAGTTTAGCGATAGATCGGATTATGAATGGTCTGGCGGGACGGAGTGACAGTTTTCCGCAGTTTTCGTATTTTTGTCGTGTTTAGTTCGGTTTATGAGATTGTATACTTTACTAACTCCTCCGTTTTACACCTGTCACCTACCTTATAAATAATTGCACTTATAAAACCACACTTGTAGGTGTTTATAGGCTGTAAGAACTGTTTTTTTATTACAATTAATGGCGCGTTATGGTAAGCTATATGACCGCACATGGACCGTAGCAATACCAAACAACACAATGAATTACAAAGCAATGCTTGGCACCCACTGCGCTCGCCATTCTGATTCATAAGATATTAAGTTTCATTATGTCCAATAGTTACTCTGGCTAGAAACCGGACCACCACAGTGCATTTACACTGCTGTTTGGCGGGAGAAATTGGCATTTCGGAAGAAATAACCTTAAAGTGCAGCGCTTGTTCATTAACCCATGTCAATAATAAAGTTGAACATTACAATGCCTTGCTAGATCCTGATTCAAATTTGAAACATTTAATTTATTATTAATAAATCGCAAGAGTTAAAAAACGTTATCACTTCTATTGAGTCCATATGTGTAATGGGCATTCACTTTCCCTATCAAGATTCTAGTAGCGTTCTTAACACGCTCTCCCCAGAAGGTCTGACGTCAGCCGAGTGGCCGACCTTAACCAACAAACCAAGACAGCTACATCATTGAAACATGTTGTAATGAGACGATGGTAAAGACATGCCTCTTGCGTGTAATTACTTTGTAAATGTACTCAAATATTGAAAAATGGCAACAGTATGTACACTCTAGGCCAGCGTGGTGGACTATATGGCCTAACCACTCTCAATCGATTCTCTCGATTGTAGAGTAGGCCCGTGCCCTGCAGTGGGACGTATATGGGCTGATATAGATGTACACTCTTGGCATTTTTCTTATTATTGACGCACCTATTGTTCCTTCTTTTTTTACTGAATGGTTGTCGTAGCATTTAGCAACACTTTTATGAACACAGCTAAAATATTAACGGCGTTTTTCATAAACAGATTTATAACCTATTTTAGCTATCGAATGGTTTGACTTCTTCGCTTAAACTGAATTATAAAGTCGTTCGAAAAGGACAAAACATTCGATAACTAAAATAGATTTTAAATCTGCCTATGAATAAGGCCGTTGTTTACTTTACCAAACTGTAAAATATAGACTAGACATAGAAAACTAAGAAACACAAAAACGAGAAATATATAATCAATTTTTTTTTCAATGGAAGAAATTTATTAAACAGAAAATAATATAGCGGAAATATTTTATTATTGTAAAACGTCCGCTCGAATATAAAGAAATGCAATAAAGAAGAAAATCAATCCATAAATGCTTCCGCGTTACTGCACGTTGTTAAACAGTAAGGGCAGGACAAAAGATTGAAACTTATTACATATTCATATTTCCGCATTTATAATAATGTACGTGCTTCCCTTTCGATGGATAAAAATGTTTTTTACTTTAATACATTTTAGCGAATGAATGTTAATTCGTTCCTGCTGCTTACGATGCAGACGATGATTGATCACTTACGAGTTGCGATTTTAAATGAATATTCTTAAAATTTGCTAATTAATTTACAATACTGAATCTAAAGACTTCTACGTTAAAAATACAGTATTTCTTTTCAAATTTTTGGGCCCATATACGTCCCACTGCAGGGCACGGGCATACTCTACAATCGAGAGAATCGATTGAGAGTGGTTAGGCCATATAGTCCACCACGCTGGCCTAGTGCGGGTTGGCATATAAGACATACTCATATTATCATATTTATATGGATTGGTACGACTGAGAATCAGCATATCGCCATATCGGGCACAATTTGCTGACTCCGGGCTGATAATGAATAGAAAAAATCCGATATCACTTATCCCGACCCGGAGTTCAAACCCGAGACTTCAGCTTCGTAATCGTACCGTAGTACAACTACGCCATCGAGGCAGAGTAAATTTTATCTCAGTAGATAAGCTACATGATTACCTAGAAGAGGATGTCGAACAGTAGCCGAATTTCCATTTAATAATGTGTGCTGTCTTCTTAGAGATATAGATGCTTATGCCCAACGGAAAGCTGCTCTATATCTTCAATCTATACTAAAGATAATGATTACATAATGTGTAATCTATGACACGCAAGCCAAACCTTATTTCCTTACTCCACCATTCAAGATTGGAATAATAGTAACAATTATTATTAGAGTCAACCAGTTGACCGTGACCACAAGATTCGTGCCGATTGTGACCGGACGCAACGCGCTTTTCTCTTTTAATCATTTAACGGTATTGTTGCATAAAATGAAATAACTGATGCCTGTTGCGAATTGTTGTTGAATAATAGCAAATATTACTTGTAAAGTTTGTTAATGGAATTAAAATTTTAAAGCGTTTTGCGTGATGATTATTTCATTCACTGGTCTATTCGCATTATGCTTAGATAGTAATGTCCAAAGTTCTCACTATTGTTATGTAATTCTTAATGGATATAACCCTTGTGCTGATGCAGATAGAATGCTTGTGGAAAAATAAATATTTCAGTGCAGAAACACTAAAAAATACAGTATATTTGATACTTTTAAATATTTTGAATAAACAAATAAATAAATACACCCAACAGTCACAAATGTACATAGTTCTGACCCAACCCTAAGATCGAGTCTTGTGTCGTGGGTATCAGAAGCTACGAGAGACTTTTCGGTCTCACAAACACCCAGACTCGAAATAAATATCCGTGGATCACCCAAATATATGTCTCGGTTCGGGTACCGAATCCGCAGCCTCCCGTTTCACAGCCAACGTTTAACCAACTGCGGAACGGAGGCTGTCAATTTTATGCAACTAAATTATCTCTCGATTACATATTATATAGCTTTACAGACGGTATCTATAGATTCATCCCCATGTAGATAGATTGCAAGCACACGTGTTAATTGACTAAGAAAATCAATGTACAAACGGACATTATTCATTAAACATCGATCCATTAAGCACTTAACACTTGCACTTATAACAGCATAATGCAATGTTTATTATTGCCAGTGGCATAATCAGTCTTACATAAATATTTCATACTATTAAAAGCCTTTAAAATATCATCGCACTTTAAACGTATAAGAATTTGCTCTCGCACTGCATTAGTCTTTTTCAAATTAAGGTATTTTGTAGATTTGCCATTAGACCATGAATCTATTCTTTTGTATAAAGCGACAGTAATTAATAATATGCAAGTGTCGTAAATACAATAATGTGTATAACCGTTCCATACTACATCTATGTGTAACGGTTTGTTTGTTTTCTATGTCTTAATGTTAAAGTGAACATGAAGTGCGTGGTGGCCTGTTGGTAACGGACCAGACGCGGCTGCCTACATGTTCGCGGTGGTCGCGGGTTCAAATCCCAGGGCACACCTCTGACTTTTCGGAGTTATGTGTGTATTGATAGTCAATCACCACGCACTTTAACGGTGAAGGAAAACATCGTGAGGAAACCTGCATACCGTAGCGATTTTAAACAATTTCTACGGTATGTAAGTCCGCCAACCCGCACTAGGCCAGCGTGGTGGACTATACGGCCTAACCACTCTCAATCGATTCCCTCGATTGTAGAGTAGGCCCGTGCCCTGCAGTGGGACGTATATGGGCTGACAAATAGAAGAATAATTTTCAATACGAATATACATATCTTTTTATCACTGAATGCGTTACAATCTAAGAAACCAAATTAAGTAGGTATGTATATTTTCAAAACTTGTAGAAATTTAGATTAAGATTTCATAATCGTAAGTACAAATAAATAAACATTCTATTTAAGGTGCTCTCTTTTAAATTAATCGTCGCGTATGACCTTGATACGTATAAAAACTAACGTTAGAAATGTCAATATCGATAACGTTTTGAAGACTGTTCCTATAATTAATTCAGTGATTGCATAATATTGGAACAACTGTTATTAGCTAGCAAGTTTATAAAAATATTCATAATGAATTCTAATTAAACATTTTGTAAAACATAAATTAGTGCAGCTTGATATAGTCTATCTAAACTAACAGGTTCCATTTGACGTTTCATACTTTTAACGTAAATAACTTTGTGCAGACGTAACCCACACAATTTCAATAACACTTTCCGTAAATCTATGGAATTATGAAGCTATTCTTATTTTATCACAAGACTTACAATCCATAATCACTAAATTTAAACTAGAATCCTTTAAATAAAGCAAAATAACCATTTTAAACAACATATTTTTTTTCTAGACGTCATTACAAAGTCACCTCGTTAGGTCTTTTACCGGTAGAGTCGAGATTATTCAAACGCATTTGTATACGCATAATCGGTAAAAATATTTAAATAATCGAGCAGTTATAAAACAGTTGTTTTAATTTTTAAAAATACTGAACTTGCAGCTAATAATAGGTATGCTGTCAAAGAACATACATCAATAAATAATGAAATAATAATATTAATATAAATTAATTTATTATTAAATAATAGATTTGGATATTACAATGGAAATGAAGGCAGTATTGTAGGATACGACACACATAGTGAGGAGGTTCCTCACTTTGGAGTATATGTATTGTATTGTGTGTATGTATTGTATTGTATGTATGTATCATGTGTTCATAAGCATGTTCGTGATGTGGACTGGCCTCAAAAAGTGTCTGCACCCGGGTGAAGCCGGGCCGGGCCGCTAGTAATAGATAAATCACTCCTTTTGTTCCTAAATAGTAAAGTGACTTATGCAATTGTTGATGTCTCATTAGAATAAAAATGTTCATGAAGAAATAAACGAAATGATGTAAACTGAAAATATAAACTGTAATCGATTAAGAAATACTAACAAATATTATCGATATCTCTATATAATCGGATATTGTAAGAACCGATTTATTTGACAGCATCCCTATTTCCCAATGTCAAATGGAACTTCTTAGTTTAGATAGGGTATAGTAACATTTAGACAAGTAGATGTCATTTTACAACTGCCACAACTTCTTAACCTGTAAACAAATGATTTATTACTAAGGTTTTTTTTATATCATGTTAATAGCATTAGTAGGTAAGTTAAGGGTTTTTTAATTTAATTTACAGAATAAAAGAATTGCTTGTTTTTAATATTCAATACGGCATTATGAACTCTTCACATTCTGTTATAAACTTGTCGAATTAAATGGAGCGTGTGACGTCTACGACATGTACATACGCTAAATAATTATAATTATTTAAAACTCACATAACAGCCTATTAATTAAGTGATTAATACAATATGCAAATAGATACAAAACTATTTTTAATACAATCTGATATGTTATTGAGTTTGTAAATGAAGAAACATACTCAAATAAGACATACTTATATAAAATTATCGCATTTTTTTCCAATGTATAAATGAAGCATTAAAAGTATAAAAAGTCAAAATGGGTTTCATAATGAGCCAAATTATCTTCTTTTATTATATTATGGCGATAGGCTCGCCCCCTATCACATCGTGGAACGGAAAGTACAAGGCGAAACGTGGGTGTCCTGGTTGCTACCAGGGGAACCTCTGCGTACCCCTTCCAGGAAAAAGGCGTGAGTTATGTATGTAACTATGTATTATTCTTTTCTATTATTCATGTACATTATAGTTTATTTGATCGTGTACAATAAAGACTAAATCAACAAAATGAATAAATTATTTAGACTATACTTTTTTTGTTACAATAGTGTTTAGCTATGCTAACATTATATTGCCTCATGATTTAATAATATTAATTAATAAAAAGTAGAGAATGTTCACCTTAGGTATATTACATCATAATTAGCCTCATTTTTGGCGGCCCTAGTTTTGCCCCTTCTAATGTTTCCAGAAAAGAAACCTAAATATCAAATTCAATGTAACGAGTTCTATTTATGGTCCAAAAGAAGATGTTACTCCAATTTCAATTAATGATTTTAAAATAGCAGTTAGTTAGTCATTTGGTGGGTTTCCTTTCCATTTATATTAGAATAATTATAGTAGTAGACTGCCTCGGTGGCGTAGTTGTATTACGGTACCGTTACAAAGCTGAGGTCTCGGGTTCGAATCCCGGGTCGGGCAAAGTGATATTGGATTTTTCTATTCATTATCAGCCCGGAGTCAGGAATTTGTGCCCGTTATGGCGATAGGCTCGCCCCCAATCACATCATGGGACGGAACATGCAAGGCGAAATGTGGGTGTCCTAGCGGCGCCTCTGCCTACCCCTTCGGGGATAAAGGCGTGAGTTTATGTAATTATAGTTCATTCAAACAAAATCAGAGTATATAGGACAACTAACAATTACGCCACCAGGAGTGTTGTAAATTGTTTAAGAACTTTAAGAACTTAATCTTATAGATGTTTAATTCAACTGCTCAACACACCCGACACAAGAGTACATATCCCCCAAACTCACATGAAATAAAACTCAATGTTTACATAAAAAAGATATTTCTCAGAAACGTTGAAGATTACCGCGATAACCACCTAATTCGTGGCCTTAGCAAGCGTCGTAATAATGCGAAGCTTACCTTGGCGGCACATTTAATAAGAACTGGTAATGCCAAGCGGGTAAACTTGCAAAACATTGTATATAACCAGTGCTATAATCTAGATCAGTCCACCACATCATTGTCATAATAGCCACTAAGATCGATAGCCCCAGTCCTCTTTGTATTTTGAAATTGTTTTTTGCAACACTTCCATATTAATACTTGTTAATTGGCGCGTAATTATGAAATTGCAACTATTAGAATGTATATTTAAATGAGTACATGTTTTGCTTAATGTTTTGTAAAGTTTTTTGTGTTGGTTGATACTAGTTTTGAAAGGAGAATGGTATGATTTATATTGCACTTTTGATTTATTATTCTAGTCTACATATTAAGAATATTTGATGAAATCTAATATGTACCCACCTATATAAACTTCGTTCCAAAAAATACGTATGAAAACTGTATCTTGCTGAATAAGTGCAATTGTAGGACTTTTTAATTATTTTTAATATTCTCCCAATTTCCAGAATAAATTGAATATTATGATACTGTAATGTAAATGGTGATTGATTAATTCGCCAACGTATTGATTCTATATCTATATCAGCCCATATACGTCCCACTGCAGGGCACGGGCCTACTCTAAAATCGAGAGAATCGATTGAGAGTGGTTAGGCCATACAGTCCACCACGCTGGCCTAGTGCGGGTTGGCGGACTTACATACCGTAGAAATTCTTTAAAATCGCTACGGTATGCAGGTTTCCTCACGATGTTTTCCTTCACCGTTAAAGTGCATGGTGATTGACTATCAATACACACATAACTCCGAAAAGTCAGAGGTGTGCCCTGGGATTTGAACCCGCGACCACCGTGAACATGTAGGCAGCCGCGTCTGGTCCGTTACCAACAGGCCACCACGCACGTATTGATTACATGTTTTATTTTGTTTAACTCCGGATGGTGAAGTGTCCACTTCACAATATAAATTACACTGCTATTAAATGTCATTGAATTCTATGCATGTGGATATTTATATAACATCACGTGTTTACAAGCATTTATAGATGATCCATATTCCAGATAAAAAGGTAAACGCCCTCACTATACATTTTTGTGGCTCAATTTCTAAACTAATACACATAATTATTTTTCACCAGCCAAACGCAAGCATTTTTTTACTGTAAATATACTCGACAAAACCCACTCTTCTCTTTTCAGCCACGAGAAATCTACTGGAAACATAGACCTACCCCAAGAATTTCCATATTTAAAACCTGTTAAAAGCAGCAATACAACTGGTTCACAAATAAAAGTAGAATTTTAAATAAATTTCTCGGGGAAATAGAAGAAGGTCCAGTACTTGCTGTAAAAATACCTGCTGTGCACCACAGATAATACCGTAATTCAGATTTATTGTAAATCAAACCAATTGGCTTGAATTGCTTCATTAGCTGCTGCACTTTCCTTCCCTTCTTTCCCTTATTTCACGCCTCAAACGCCATAACCACCACCTGCGAGTCATTCCACCGTATCCGATACTAAGTGGATGACCAAAGGCTTAATTACAGATACAGTACAATTGTCTCGTAGGAAGTGGAACATGAAAAATACTCGCTTTGATACGCAACCTCGTTATTAACTGCGGTTTGTCATTAAACGTGACGGTAATGATGCCAGGTCTAAGGCGATTTCGTAAAATTATTGTTTTTTTCTAGCGCTGTGACGGTGCAAATATAGCTCGCCTCGTGACTGATAGTTCATATAACAAGGCAGGTTAATATACAACAATTTAGTTGTTTGTGTAATAATACTCAGTGAATAAAACGTGGTCATTGATACGTCTCGTGACTATAACCTCCGATTTTATTCACCATAATTATATGTTGCATTTTATCTATAAAAATACGGACTAATGATTAAAATTATGCTTTCAAAATATCATTGATAAAATACATAAAATGGGTTTACATCGCAAAGTGCTAAAGATTATAAAATAATTATGGAAAACCACAAAAATAAATATAACACATTAAAACTAATGCTAATTATTAATATCCTTTTTTCTGTGCAAGCTTAATGAAACTAAACGATTGCCAGTGCATTTCCCGCGCTCTATCTCGGACAACAGGAAGGGCATAAAACTATTAAATTAAACGTCAATTTAGATCACGGCCCCCTCTTTCTGACATCATTATAGTCTCACGTACGCAGTCATATGATGGCTTCATCCATGAGGTTGTCAACTTGGTCGAAAAAAAGAGTAACGGAGATGATACAAACTACCTGTATTTTTTATAAAATGTCATTATCCTCTCATACATCTCCCAGTATTATCTCTGAGGGACTAAGGTTCAGGTCCACCATGGTATTTAGTAACACAGTCCGAGGTTATTGACAGACGAATTTGTTTTGACTAATGTCGAGTCTAGGCTCAGAATTTTGATTCCAACAGATGAAAAAAAATTGTAATTTATTATTTCAATATTTTTAATAATATATTTATTGGTAACACGGGAATTATGTGAAAATCAAGTGATCTTATAAACAGCAAGTGAAATATAATTATCGCGATACAATCAAGGGTCAGCGTGCGCGACAGCAGTATTTTGATCGATAGTTTAACTTTTATGGGATCATTTTATTAAGCGATGTTTATCGATAATAACGTTGACCTCCAATAAAGAGTAATCGTGTTGAAAAATTGTTACACGGCGGCATATTTTTCTATTGAATATTGATACATAATTTACTTTTTCCTGTGAATAATTTAAGCAACAATGATTTTTTATGTTAAAGCAGCTATCAAAAGGTGTTTCCTTGACAGCCGGACCATTGATGGTTCTTTCATCTTGCCAGACACATTAAAGCTGATAACTTCCAAAGCCACCACGATCGGAACTTCATAATAGCTGATCGTGTGATGCCTATGTCAGAGGCTTGCGCAGACGAACTTACAGCTTTTATAAAATGACGAAAGTCTGGCGGCCACGGGCTCTAGGTCTATCAATTTATCTGCAATGACATTGATGACTCATTTACATGGTTTATTCAAAGCTTGCGGGGGTGATTACTAATGATACTAACGTGATTGATAACTCGGTTGATATACAACATGCGGGGTACCGGAACTAAAAACTTCATAGAAACATGACATATCCGGTAGCCAAATGCGGGCCACATCGACTAATGATCCCGCATGCGGGCTGTACAGCATGCGTAAACAAATTTCGCGCACACTTAAACTGGGCCTCATCGAATTATGAGTTATGGCGGAAAAATCTCTTTCCTATTAGTATTAGTAGATTAGAGTAGTCACGTAACATCCGATATGGTCTAGTGGCTAGGATACCTGGCTCTCACCCAGGAGGCTCGGGTTCGATTCCCGGTATCGGAATATTTTTGGCATAATAGTTGGCACGCTTGGATGAAAATATCGACCTTAACATTTATATTAAAGAAAAAATATTTTGTAGAAAATAGAAACGCTTATATTTAGAGTAGAGCATTACTTGACAGAACAAACACTAATAATAAAGAGCAACTTGTTGAAATTAAGAGAAAGCTCGTTTTAGACCACACAACAGCAAAAAATACTTTTCTACCACACCAAAATAGAAAGAACAAAAACGATGGAAAAATTCAATTGTAAAGTCGCCAGCAATGTAACAATTTGTAAACATTGGGAGATGTTGTGTTTAACCGGCTCTTAAGGCCCATTGTAACCAACATAATTTTGATTGTGCAATGGCATGCGCTCAAACAAACTTACGCCTTATCGATTCATTTAAAACTTTTGATATTCTCGCCAAGTTGATTTTCACTCATCCGGCGGATTTTTTAATCAATGCCCGAGACGATAAAGCTAATCTACTTTCCACGTTTCGCTATTACTTGCCGCTTTTTGTATCAGCAAAACATTATGTTTCCTGAAATCCAATTTGATGACATTAAAATTCTTAGGGCTACTATAATATCTGGTCTTCTGCCGTTGTCTATGTTGTTTAAATGTGCTCATAGAGTTCGCATACTTATGTAATATAGGTACTTTTACTAGTATAGCCATAACCTTTTTCTTCAGAGTTAAAAGTATTCAAAAATGCCCCATGTATGCCCCGGAATCGAACTTCCGACCATTGCATTGCGTTGAATCTACTCTACGCACTCAACCACGTCACACTCATATATACAAAAAAACGCCTCTATGAACTAATAAGTTTGTATAAATATAATATAATACAACTAGAAAATATAATCTGTACACCCAAGAAACTCACTCAGCGGTATGAAATATACTTTACGACCTATTTTTATACCTACCAAATTACATTAGAAATTTCGTAACAATCGGTCGAGCCATTTCGGAGGAGTTTGAACACTAACACCGTGACACGAGATTTTTATACAATAGAGACAACCGAATTAAATAGTTTATTCTTAACTATTTGTATGTGAGTACGTTGCGTTCTGATTCCTAAATTTATAAAGAATATCACTTATTATTTTCCTTTTATAGATAAAAAAGGGTTATCGAAAATTGTTACAAAAATATTATAGTCATAAAAAGTTCTAATACGTCAATTTTCAATATTTTACTAAAATGGATGATGGATGATAAAATTTGTTTTGCAATACTGCTAGCTATTATTATCACATCAATTTAATTTTAATTTATCTAGGTATTTTACTTCATAATGTCAATGCATTAATAATGCGCCAAAGTGTCAGATGTTCTTAATAATAATTTTATTCCTACTTATGCATCATCGGTTACATAAAATCTAAAAGACATATTGGTTTTAACCCCTGCGTACATACTCATGTTTTTAAATCCAAATAAATAAGTCATAAAATAATTCAAGATAAATATTTTTATTTCATCTTTTGAATACGGTTCTATCTTAACAATATATTTAGTATGATTAATAATAATACGAATACTATTCGTATAGTAATAATAGTAATTTTAATTTCAATGATGTTCAAATTTCAATAAAGCTTTGTAACGATATTACAGTATTTAAATTGTGTTCCTGTAATATCCCTCTTGCCTCCATCAGCCGATACCTCTTCTTACTCTTAGGAAATAAAATTCAAGATCTACATAAAAGTTTTCAACGGCCTTCTAGTCTGATCTGGTTAGTCAACCTGTCTAGGATAGCCATTATTTATGATATCAGTACAGAATACAGCCTACAGCCCGGAGTTAGGAATGTGAAAGAAAGAAAGAAAGGCATATTTGTGAGTCCGATATGGCGATAAGGAAGGCGCGGAAGGCGAAATGTGGGTGTCCTGGTTGCACCTCTGCCTACCCCTTCTGGGCAAAACGCGTTAGTTTGTGTATGTATGTATTAGTGCAGAATAGTTTAAAAAGAAGACTGTATTCCTTTTATACATATCAGGTAGGTTATCTATACTGGAGGTAGGTATACAAAGCTTTAGGTAATTCAGGAACAATAATTCTAGAACTTCTACTCAAGAAACCTAACCTGGCAGATGCTACTAATTTTATAGCGTTGTTTGAGCTATCACGAATTAAGGCTATAGTTATACAGGGTATATCAAGACCGCGACCGAAAACGAAGCCAGGTGGTAGTTTTAGCGGCTACAGACACAATGCAACTAAAAATTTTGCAAAATAAGCGACGGATTTTTTTTACAAGTTTTTAAAAATCATCGATTTTGAGGGGTAAATACCTAGATTTTGCAAAAATAGTAATTTAAACCCTTACGTACCATTGCGTGTTTAAAAATTAAGCGATGTACGTCATTATTTTAGAAAAACTATGTTTAATCACTCAAATACGACGATACGTAAAAAATAACAAAAATAAAATTGACGATTTTTTTTGTAAAATTTTTACTTGCATTGTGTTTGGTATCACTAATACTACCTCCTGGCTTCGTTTTCGGTCGCGGTCTTGATATACCCTGTATAACAAACTTATCTGTGTTGAAAAGGGACGGCGATACGATATTTAGTTCAGGATCAGAGTTCAAAGCCAGCGATAGGTAAGTAACGCTAATTGTACGCAATAAACAGATAAAGTAATAATGTGTGAATGGAATTTTAATAGCCATTGTAAAATTCTGTACAATTTATACGTTAAAATTTTGCTATTCGAGTATATTTTGATAATTCGAAGATCTCTTAATTTTGAATATTATTTGCACATGCATTCTAAGAGAATTAAACATGCTTAATAAAATAATTCAGATGAAAAGATGGCAATTTAAAGTATAATTTATTATCAACGGACAACTAGTAAGTACTATGATGCTTACATAATGTGATATTATAGTAAAATTTTCGTAATTAGTAACCACGTGTGTTCAGACATTAATCTAGGCAAGCGTGTACTAGTTTCTTTACTTTATGCGTCATCTACACTGCGATTATAACCAAGATCCTATTTACAAATGCCTAGGTAAATACTTTTAACACCTACACACAACAGATAACAATATTGCCTGAAACAATGTACCAACTCTAGAAAATGTGGGCCTACTAAAGAAGTTACATGGTAGAGCCACGATGCAACTTGGACTGCGTTGTTAATGGATCGGCATAACGGGATGATTCCACTGTAATGTGAAACTATAATTCAGCAGTACTGATGACTTTCTTTTAATGAAATAAGAGAGATTGCCCGAGGCCCCATTTGCGAGTGGTATATACGAACAGTTTTGAGAACTCAGATCAGGACACGGGGCGTAAAGTCTGCCATAGATATAATATGTTTTGCGTTCCGGGATCAGCCTTTGCATATCCGATTTGAACAGGCAGGTATGCGAAAGTATTCATAATCGTTTCTTGGCCGTCGATTGACCGTAGTCTACTTGGTCCGCAACTCTACCATCTGATGTCATTGCAGTCAGTTCGCCCTACCAGCGATAATGTATAGTTACTTGGAAAATATAATGATGTGAACATTCCTTTTGTCTTTTATTGCATATTCTTTACTAGTTTGGTTAAACTGCGTTAACGCAAAATGGAAAGGATTTCGAAGGTTACATTTATGTGTCCTTTAAAAAAAACACAGTTGGATGGAGAGTAAACATTTCTGTCAGAGATCATGTGGTGGTACAAAACTTCTCAAACATTTGTCTAGTGCAACTACAAAATTACATCGAGGTAATAAACTGCAGCCAAGTCGAGTAGCAAATCCCAAAAATGTTAGGATCGGCTCAACCAACTAATAACGTGTACTTATATAAGAAACGAATAAATTTAGGTTAAAAACATAAATGAAAGATAAACAATTAATTTATTAAAATAACTTCTGACATTATTTCATAAATGAAAGTTTATTACACGAAGATAGGACATAAATAATTATTTTTAACGATGTTATCCATACTTCGAATAATACTGCGAAGAAGTTATACGGTTTTATCGCATCCGAAATCAAAAGTCCACCGCAACGAAATATCTAAGAAACGGTTACGACATTAGCTGTTTTACGTACAGTTATTATAATCTTGTTCGATAATTGCGCAATAATTGCGTAAGCCTGTATTGCATTTTTGTACTAAAGTATAATGTTCCTTTTATTCTGATTGCAAAAAATCTTCGCACTTTAGCTCTTAAACGGAAAGCCTAAGTTCACACTACGTTGCATAATAATGTAACATGTTCTGGGTACACATTTTTTGTACCCTTTTAGTGCCGGAAGTCAGAAGCCGTTTACTCATTGAGCATTAGATTTAAAAACGACTTAGCAAATGGATATAAATAAATACACCCAACAGTCACATACATAGTCCTGACCCCACATTAAGATCAACTAAGTCTTGTGTCGCAGGTATCAGAACTACGAGAGACTTTTCGGTCACACAAACACCCAGACCCGAAAGAAATATTTGTGGGCCGCACAAACATTTCTCTTGGTGCGGGGATCGAACCCGCGGCCTCTCGTTTCACAGGCGGCGTCTAACCAACTGCGCCACGGAGGCTGTCAAAAAAGCAAGTAGTATTCAAGCAAACCTCCCCTTATAGATCTTGTCAAAATGTTCGAGTGTCTATTTACCGCATGTACGTGAATTGAAGTATTAAATTTAACTGTACTACACACGAAAGGCCTATCACACAAATGCAGACGTACATATAGGTAATACAAATATCAATGACTCCTAAATTGTAAACATTTTAATCATCATAGCTACTAGAGCTATCGCGAATCTATTTAGGAAGAACATGCTTAAATTATTAGTAAACAGATACCTGTGAAAATCTTTAAAACGTACCCAAATAAAATATTATATATTTCTTGTAAAAGGTTAGTCGATATTATTATACATATACTTGTATGTAATAATATTTTATAAATAGTTGAAGTACCTACTGTATCTTTCACAAGCATCCATTTGCAACATTCCTGGCCTTCGGTCTGATAGGAAACCAGGCTACTAAAAATAGACCATTAATAACCATTTGGTACATACTTATCAACAGTAAAGTCTATGTAGACTTCCACGAAACAACCAACACTTGTCATTTCAAGCTCTTGATGTTTCTAATCAATCGCATACCACTTTATACTGGGCGTTGACCTTACTATTACAAACAAAATTATGCTCGTAGTATTTCGATTGCCAAATATTCGGACAACCAATAGCGTTCCTTTCATCTTAGGTTACAGACCAGATAGAATTACCAGTGTCACGCTTGGGTGATTAAACTATTTCATGTTCAATATGCATCTATATGTTTGCACAATCGCAGACGTGTACGCCAATTTGCATATGTGGATGTCTTGAGTTAATATTATTAACTTGATTCGCAAATATTATTAATCAATTTTTATACGATAGTTTAATGACGTAGCAATGATGTTCATATATTTGACACAAATATTTATTATCATTTCTTTAAATGAAAAGGAGATTTGATTCTCCTTTTTACTTTTTCCATTCTGAATGTAGTAGTTCTTACGTTTTATTTTAATTTTACGTTTTATTTTAATTTTGTACAAACTTTTATACGATTTCATAATAAGAACGGTATGACCATTGTACATTCCACAATATTTTTTGTGGTCGATATGAAAAGGTTCTTTTAAGCCAATTATTTATCGATTTCTGTATAACTTAAATGTAGCTGAATCTTTAATCCATAGACAAAATTATATACCGATTATATACATTTTAACACTTTTTTCACGAGTTGTTCCTGTGTATGAAATAACTGTAATCATTTACTGCTTTATAAAAACGAAACAGTTTCTTTTCGTGCATGTCAACTTATGCAGAATAACAGTGCGAAGAAAGCAAATATTAAATGCCAAATATTTACATAAATGTTTCGGAAACTGCACTCACCGGTAGAATTTACTTTGCAAATAACGTCGTATGCTTAGCGTTTTCAAATAAAATTACTTAGCTATTAATGAGATGCCGTCCATCTATTGATTGATTTAATAAGTGGTATTATAATAAAATCTGTTTCTTTAAAAGTAAAACAAATGGAAAACATTATGTTTCAATATTGCAAAGAATTTACATGAGTAAAGTACAAAATCCATAGAAGCAAAACTATGAGTAATAATAAATAATTAGTTACTACAAATTGCAATACAAATAATTGTTTATTTATAGCGTGTAGATTTAATTGTTGTAAGTTTATTAAGCCCTATGGTTAATGGGTTTACTACTGATAACATCTAAAAAGTTTATTATTAGATATTGATTTTCCACATTTATGTAAAAGGCCGGTTTTCCAACAAATCCAAAATTAGAACTTATATACTAAGGTTCACTTACGTTATAGATATAGAGAACTTGAATTCAAAATCTCTAGACTGTTTATTAAGCGTATTCCATCAAAGTTAATATATGTTTTATACCTACCCAAGTTACATTACTCAAATGATTACCAATTTGACATATAGGCATACACTATAACATTCAACTTGAACATGTGTCATTAACTTTCGGATACGTCAGTGAGTACGGAGAAACTTAATCAACCTTTCTCGTTAGCTTTAAACTAATAAATGTTTTGAAAGTGGCGTTCGGATGTCGATAGGAGCCTAGGCACCTAGGAACCTAACCAAATGCACTCGCTAATGTTGAGATTATATATGATATACATACATACATACACTCACGCCTTATTCCCATAAGAGGTAGGCAGAGGTGCTACCAGGACCCACGTTTCGCCTTGTACGTTCCGTCCCACAATGTGGTAGGGGGCGAGCCTATCGCCAAATCGGGTACAAATTCCTGACTCCGGGCTGATAATGAATAGAAAAATCCAATATCACATTTTCCGACCCGGGACTCGAAGCCAAGACCTTAGCTTTGTAATCGTACCGTAGTACAACTACGCCACCGAGGCATATTAATGAAATATGTTTTATGTACGCAAATGTGCAACGAACCTTCGAGCAATACGAAAGGTCTGCCCGCTGTGTGCTGTAAATAGCTGACCGATAGAGTTGCATACACTAAAATTCCTATCATAGCAAATTATCATAATTTGTTGGTATAATGGGCCTGATAGGTTTTCGTACGTGACTTAAAAGTTAGTGGTAATTTATATTCATATTAATAATTATTTACTTTAAGCTTTATTGTACACCAAGTATAAAACAACAAAGTAGACAATAAACTGACAAAAAAATACAATTGGCCGTCTTTTCGCTCAATACAATCCATTTTTGATATCTTTAAAGGAATATAAAATGATTTAGGTTTAGTTTAGGATATACTTTTAATGTCTTGTCGAATCGATTTTGAAAGAGTTATAATACAATTCAATCGCGTCCGACAATTTATTGATGAATATATACAAATTATTTTTACATCATATTTTTATATGAAGAATAATGCAATTTCATTGATAGATATTGTTTGTTTTAGTACTTACGAATTGTTTCGGTAACCTCTCGCATAGTTATGCACGAGCACAAAATACTGTTTTCACCGTTACATAACTTTATTTATATCTACGTGTTATTAAATATTATCAATAACTTGTTTTTATTTACTTATAGTAAATATTCAAACTGTATTATGAAAATAGTTTCTTAGATTTACGCGAATGTTGCACATTGAAATAAAATATTTTTTACGGATTTTATCGCGATTTGGTTTAATTTTTACATTTTTCAACTTCCCGACATTTCGATTACTTTAAAGCTTTCGTGGTCATATTATGAGAAGTTTAAACGTACAATATATTATATTATTGTATTTAATATATTTATTTTTGCAATAATAAATACCGAAATGAGTGTTGAAATGTGTGTACAAGTGTCCCAAATGTATTATTGACTCCACAAATATTAGCTAATGACACAATATGGAAATCTACAGTGCTATAAGATTGTAATAATAATACGAAAAACACCAAGTATTATTCTGCACAATCATAGCGAATTCTTATCAATGCATTTATAATTTTCTACTTGTTTCTCAGATATCACAGTTATATGAACAAATCTGTTAGGTAGGTATATACAACGTTCACAATTTACGTATTGCACTATTGTGTAAAACTTTGTTCATATAAGTATTCATTAAACAAATTGAATTTCTTAACCGTCGCAGCTTGCGGCAGACCACAACAGTTTCCTAGTCTCTAATATAAATGTCCCACTAACTAATAAAAAATATGAGCATAATAGAAACTGGCAATAAACCAGACCTGTGTCTCTGACATTTTAATATAATACATTTTAACACTAACATACCTGTAATAGATGGCCGGGCAGCGGCAAAACGAACGCTACTGTCTCGTTTACTAATCAAAACAAATGACAGCTGACTCTATAGTCGCTTCTACTGACATAAAAGTTCAAATAAACGGACAGTCACTGATTATACAACAAAACTCATACAATTCCATAATTTCCATACAGTAATACAGAAAGATTCGATTTTTAAAAAGTTTTAAAAGTTGACGTAAAGGTTTACGCGGGCGGAGAGTAGAAAGGCGCGCGGTCCGTATAGCCTCGCAGTTATTACTGAGTGGAAACGTATTTTGCTTCGAGTTCCGTCGGATCCGGCTACGTACAACGTAGACGTATATTGCGTACCTATCTACGCTTCATATGATCCTTGCTCCAGGAATTGCAACGTAATGTCCTATATTACAAGAACTAGAACATCCGGCGTAACTACTGAACGAATAATATCCATTAGATATGAATTGATAAATATCGAGACGCGTTTACTACGCACTCACACTCAATGGTTGTGACTGATTGACGATTGAAGAATAAATGACTGCGGAGTAATATAATTTGTTTTTTATACATTTCATAATTAGCACAAACTTTTAGCCGGTATGTAAATAAGGAAGCGATGAAGTTACTTACGTATATACCGTATAATTAAAGTAATTAGTAACACGAGATTTTATCATTATTTTCACGGTTAGTAGGTAATAAGTGTTGTGCGTAAATAAAATCAGAGTTTGTATCTTGGTGACTATACCGACGACTATGACACAATGGTAATGTACTTTACATAGATGTATGTGGAACAAAACACGTAGGCGACAGAATATTTGGCTTAAACATAATATTCTCAAATTGTATGGCTCGTTGTACTTGGTATAATAATAAACCGCAAAAAATAAAGGTGTAAAATTTCATTGTATTTAAATTATAGAACATACGGAAACTTTGGGCATTTCCCGTATATTTATTATTATAACAAGGTAGCACAACAATATAAATATACTATTACATATAAAAATCTAAATTAAATTAAGGAAGTTATTAAAGAAAGCGGAGGACAATATTCCATATTAATAGACTTATATTTGTCACGACCAACAAATACAGTAGTAGGTATACGCAAAAATCGATAATTTTACTAATTGTATCGATACTTCCTATTCATCTTACTAAAACGAAGGTTAAAGATAACATAGTTATTGCCGCAATAATAATTTAAATATATCTACCGCAAATAACGTTGCATTTGAGTAAATATTCCTACTCGAGTTTAGAAAAATATTAAGGCCATAAGCCTTCGATCAACAATTTAATTGATCAAATTTAACAATTAATCACCGTCGGCCATTGTCGTTGACACATAGAAAACAATATATTTTTGTGTTTGATTTAACAATAATTTATGATCGGAACGAAAAATTCTGAGGATAAAATCCAAAGCCGTGGCTCTTGGCAAATATTTTTCCATCACCGCACCGTCTTCAAATATTAAATTTTAAATTTATTACACAATGTCTTACTTTATATAATATTTCATCTATTAATCCACGAGTAATGTGTGCACAGTTTGTCTACTTATATGTGAAACGAAAGACCGCGGGTTCGAACTTCGATCCTCGCATCGAGACAAAATATAATTCAAGTCAATCAGACCAAAAGTATCTCGGATTTCCTTATATGTATACACCACAAACATAAAATATTAGGATCCGGTCTCATTGAGTGTGTATGCCAGTAGGTATTTAATATTTTCTCTTCATTAGATCATACAAACAACAAACTAAGAACTATTTCCTAGAAAGTTCATTGATAAATGAGTATTTTTTTATCTATAGCACTTTCTTTGATTTTCTAAAACATACGTATAAATTTACCTTTTTAATTATAAATCTATTTTAAATCATAAATGTGAATTGCACATTCGACATCAGGTACTGGAATAAATAAAATTAAAACACATCCTAATTTAGGTTATGTATTCTAAATCAAATAACTAAATCACATAATTAATTTAATTTACAAGTGCAAAGGTTTTAATAACTAGTACCTACGCATTATTTACGTACTGTACTGTATCAGCCGATAAACGTCCCACTGCAGGGCACGGGCCTACTCTACAATCGAGAGAATCGATTGAGAGTGGTGAGGCCATATAGTCCACCACGCTTGCCTAGTGCGGGTTGGCAGACTTACATACCGTAGAAATTCATTAAAATCGCTACGGTATGCAGATTACATACGTATTTACGTAGGTATCAAGTAAATACCTACGTATATAAAGCGTATAAAATGGCGCCAAACTATAATAAGTATAGACTGTAGAGCTGAACTAACAAAGAACTCTGGATGCCGTTGTTCGGTTGTGCAGGCGACAGTCACGGCGCGGCGCCGGTTGTGGACATTGTTTTAACAGGGTCGTTGCAAGGACGCTACCGGAAGATTTACCGCCCCCAGTATATAATTAATATTTTACTCTGTGACTCTAACAAAAAACCGGCCAAGTGCGAGTCGGACTTGCGCACCGACGCGAGGGTTCCGTACAAATAATAATAGAAATAATAATATTACAAATTTTAAACGCGCAGTGCGACATGTAAACGTGTTAACGTTGGCGATGATTGGAGCATACTAAACAATAAATATAAATAATAATGTACTCTGTGATACTAAATTGCAATAAGACCACACTTTTTTGTGGTGTAGTAAGCTTGTACGCTAACGACACTTGCATATTCTACTTTGCACACTCCTTAAATGAGATTCTAAAACTAGGACAAGAAGATCTTAATACCAATTTTTAACCTTTTGAGAACATATCTAAATCTAGTTAAATGATTTTCAAGACCAAAAATAAGAAAGTCCGGGATCATGGTCCCCTTACAATAAATGGTGTCAAAATCCAACAATCAGCCCATGAGAAATATTTGGGTCTAATACTGGATAATGGTTTGACGTGGAAACACGTAGGTAAAATAAAATACGGAGGGTTTTTAGGTAGAATAAGTTCGATTTTTATATTACAAACGTTGTATACTACTCCCTAGTCCAATCACAACTGTCATACATAATCGAAGTTTGGAGTAGTGCTAGTAAAACAACACTAAAACAATTGCAAACCAAACAAAAAAGAATAATAAAATTATTATTTAATTACGCTTGTTTAACACCAACAAACAAAGCTCATTCCGAAACAAAAATATTAAATATTAATAATTTATATTAAATCAACAATTGCCTTTTAATAATAAAGATCATAGAAAATATAAAACTTATTCAAAGGAGATCGGTCGATTTGGTCCAACCGTGGACAAGAAATTCATTACTACCAAAAAATTTGGCGTATTTTTTTAGATTTATTTCTCTATTTACTTTTATCCTACACCATTGGAATTAGATTTACAAAAAAATGAGGATATCATGAAATATTTCTACCATTTTTGTATTTGTCAGCAACATTAATAGAGTTGACATCTGTCACGAGACTATTATCTGTCAAATTGCATTGTATACTTCGTCGTGTACTAATGTGTATTTAAAATTGAATTAATTTGAAAATCATATAATTTCGTTTTGTGGCTGGGTGTTTATTCTCTACGGCGTCCCTTGCAGTCAATTGCTTACCTCGATTCAACAATACTATAGCATATAAATAAGTTAAAATGTTTATAATCGTCATGTAAGCAAAAACTACGGGAAATCATTGATGCGCGCCTGAAGCCAACAACTACGAGACACCGATCGTAAAGGCGCAAAGGCTTACATGATCTGTAATGTCTGAATGGATTCATCCTCAATCATTGTTTTATTTTTTCATTATTGTGTACGGTAGTTTCAGATATTTTTTAAACTAGCGCATGACAAAGTGTCCAACTACATACAATAAACCTGATATCAAAATAATATACTTTTAAATATTCAAATGTGTTTTTCTGTCTTCCTTGATAAGCTTACGTACTTTATAATAATGTATATTCATACTCATCCCAAACTTAAAATATAAGCCAACTATGACATTACGTATTCAGATAGCAGAAAATGGTAGATTTTGTAAAACTTTAAGAGGATAAATCTTAAAAACCCCGTATCCTAGCTCAAGAAGACTATGTTATATTTGAAGGATAAAAAATCCTTATTATTTAATTCTATGTCTCATTTGTCTCCACCATGTTTCCACTACTAGGCCCAATATTCATAGGAAAACGACCGATCTCCTTTAACCTTACAAAGTAAAAAGAACTTGGACTCAGAGTACTTAGAAATTCCAATAAAATTTGTATGCCAACACAATGCCCAAACTACATAAAAAAGTATCAGATATGAAGGAACACAAATGTATAATTCAATTTGACGGAAGCAGACAAAACATTCGATAACTAAAATAGGTTTTAAAACTATCTATGAAAAGGCCAGTTTCTAAGAAAAACTAAAATTATTAATTCAAAAATCAAAGCTTCGAATACGGCCCTGGCAGTAAGTTTTGGATTTGTGAGTTAAAATGAGGGTATTTTTATATGTTTGTCGTACCAATATGTATTAGCACACAGTAATTGTCTTATGCACATTATTAAATTATACATTAGTCCTGTCGGATACTAGCATAATTTTACTTATGGAATTAATAAATAAATAAATACACTCAACAGTCACATACATAGTCCTGACCCCACACTAAGATCGAGTCTTGTGTCGTGGGTATCAGAAGCTACGAGAGAGTTTTCGGTCTCACAAACACCCAGACCCGAAAGAAATACCTGTGGATCACACAAATATTTGTTTCGGTACGGGGATCCAACCCGCGGCCTCTCGTTTCACAGGCGGCGTCTAACCAACTGCGGCACGGAGGCTGTCGAATTGTGTCTCATGAAGTGAAATGTAAAATGTCCTTTGAGAATCAAGTTTCTTTCAACATCTTTTACGGGGCGTTTATGAAGTGCTCATCAGACGTCTAGTACATATTTAATCGAAGGGTCTACCAGTTAAAGTAGTACACATATTCTGCAAAATACTAATTAACATTTTCAAAATTGGAAATAATGGAAAAATTCAATTAATGAGGTTTATTGGAGTCTTTAAAATCGTAAAATTGATTTAATCCTTTTACATTCGTGGTTAATATTCTATGGAATAAACTTCCGTACTGTCCAAATTCATGGTAGGAATCAAATGTAATCAAATCTTAAATTATTCGTCGTCTTCATCAGCCCGTTGCAGTCCACTGCTGAACATAGGCTTCTCACAAGGTAGCCACAGGGCCCGGCCTGCTGCTTATTATTTATCGTTATTTATAAATCAAATTAATAAAATAAAAGATCAATTGATTCCTTTAATGTAATTACATTGTATTACATCAATGATTGATTCATTAAACACGACGCGACGACGCGACGTCCAGTTTATATCTATTTGTCCCTGAGTTTCGATTCACCCCGTTGTTCAGTAAATTTCGAATTTTACATGGAAAAATATCCCGATATTTTTCCAAATCTTGCGAAATTTTCCTTATGAAAATTTTCAATTTTACGGAACTTGTTCACCACCCAACAGTAGCTACCTTTACGTCACAAAATATTATCATGCCGTTACGTTGTCAGTACCGTTAATTATGTGATATTTAAATAGTGACATCTAGCGTATATATGAGTACCTAAGAGAAAATTTAAATGTTATGTTTTTTTTATTTTGTATTAATACCTATAATATTAATATTAACTTTTCATTCTGAAATTATCATTCATTAACCATCTTTTGTAGATGTAACGAGATAAAACAAAAAATTACGCGGTTGTTTAATTACGCGGACATCGTTGCTGCAGTTGGCAGCATTGTGACCGTGTCGTGACAAAACCACCAAAACTTTCGTTCGTTCGTTGATGTGTGCGATGGAAATGTGTTTTATCGAAACTTAACTTAATTATTTACGAAAGTAATTTTTATGCAAATAGGTGTTTAATATTATTTAATTTATATTTACACAATATGTATATGAATTCGTGATTAATGTAGCAAATCTACAAAGATATTTGTTAAAAATGTTATTGTGCTCCAAGTTTCATAATGGCGGCCCGTCGCGTCCCCCGCGCCTCCATTTCGATGACAGTCGAATTATGACAATGCCGATACGTAAAGTTTAGGAAATGTTGTGTATTTGTAAATAATTACGCGAAAGTTAGTTATTTACGGTTTTAAAAGGACTGAAAATGAATCCGGAACATCATAATATAAATACGGGTGGGGGCCAGCCTCCTGGATCCACAGAGGTTTGAATGATTTGTTAGTTTTGGGAAGAGTTTTTTTCTTGTTGGGGTTCTGATTTAATTATGGTTTCAGTCTCAGAATCAAAGAGTGCAATCTGCACAACAACAGCAACAGAGTAATTTGACGCCCACCACGTCTGCAACGGACCTGCGAGTGAACTCTGCTGCAGTAAACGTTGCTTTGTCTAGCGTCGCAAAATATTGGGTGTTTACAAATTTATTCCCTGGCCCCATTCCGCAAGTCTCCGTCTACGGACTACCCACTGGCACTAGGATTGAAAATGGAAAACCAGTTCAGGTATTTATTAACCCACTTCATACTGCAGTTTTTATAAGTCCATTAATATTTTTCTTTTAAAGTGTAGTTTAATTCCTAATTACACACCTCTTGGCCTTTAAAAACATGTTATTTACTAAAATTTTTTAAATAGTCCCATTATCTTTTTTTTACAAATACTTCCTTGTTAAGTTAGTATGCATGCCAATGACATAGGTATAATATGCAAAATAAATGATTTAACACGAATAACAGTGGTTAATATTGTGCAACAAGTAGGCTATGAAATAAAAACGTACCTACAAATATGCCATCAGAAAACCTGAGCACACAGTCAAATCTAATTTATGCAAATTAGTCATGAGCCACTACTTTTTTTTACACATGTATGTGTTATTATAACACTGTTATAGCAAACACTTAAAATGTTCATACAAGTCTAATTCACATCATCAACTTCAGCCATGAGAATTCCACTGCTAGTCATAACCATAGTAATTTTGATATTCCAAACTATTAATTATCTTTAGTTCTGTGGTGTATTGATATTGGCCAATTATATTTATGTAAAATGTTTTTTTTTTGTGTTTGTGTGTGTGATATCTTTTGTTGCTTTTAGAAGTAATTTTACTTTGTAATGATTATAACTGTACTCTAGTGTAGCAATTTCAGTTCCATATATTAGTTTATGGCACTCATTTAATTAATCAGTGTAATGAAATAATCATAGGTGTTAGCATACAATTATTGTTTAAAATGTTGTTGTTTTTCACTTTATCAAAAACTATTTTAATTGAAGTTCTGTTTTTAAATACAATTATACAATTTGTCACATTTCCATGAAGGTCATTTAAACACAATATATCTTATCATTGATCAGTCCTTGTTACTTCTTAAAAGCAATATTATTAAACTTATGTTCTAATGTTTGGATATTTTACTGAAGATATGGATTCTAACATAGTGTGCATTCAAAATAAGTTGCAACACTGAAGACAAATCTATCTATTAGTGGATCTTTATATTACATGCATCAACCTATGGGTTAAGCATATATTTGCAATATGGACTTTTACAAATGTTTTTGACTGTCTGTCACACTATTCTTTGGTATTCTATGGAGGTATTCCATATGTGAAGTCTGCCAATCTACAATAGGCCAGTATGAAAGACTGTACTTTAACAGCCCATATACGCCCCCCTGTAGGGCACGAGACTCCTCTACAATCGGGAAGACTAAGCTTTCTAATTAAACTCTGGGTATTGTACAGGATTTCAGTGCTCAGTATTGGATAATTATGGGGTGATAAAGTATGGTTGTATATTACAGAGAAAATATTACACAATATTACAGAGAAAATAAAAGAGAATTCAACACAGTTTATGATTTGTTTTGGTAATTAATGGTGGAAACTTACAGTAGACAACCTATATAAGAAAATAATGTTGATGATGTCATCCAACAAACATTGATTTTGAAAACAATATTTGCCTGCATATAGAATCCATGTAAATTACATTTACTACCATAACCATTGGACACTACAATCATAAGTAATTGACCCAATTAAATTATTTTCTTCATCATTTAGTGACAGCTGCAGCTAATTATAGTAATGTTGATGAAAATATTTTTCCAAATACATCTACTTTTGGAAACCACCTCCATCTACAATTACCTGGGGGTAGACCAATCCACCACACTAGCTTAGTGATTTGAAGAACTTCATGTAACTTATAATTCTTGTTGGAAACTCACAGGCATTCTGGCCTCACAAGATTTCTTTCATTGTAAATATTTTTTTTACTGATATAAGTTTTATGAGAGAGTAATATTACAGAGAAAATAAAAGAGAATTCAACACAGTTTATGATTTGTTTTGGTAATTAATGGTGGAAACTTACAGTAGACAACCTATATTTGAAAATAATGTTGATGATGTCATCCAACAAACATTGATTTTGAATACAATATTTGCCTGCATATAGAATCCATGTAAATTACATTTACTACCATAACCATTGGACACTACAATCATAAGTAATTGACCCAATTAAATTATTTTCTTCATCATTTAGTGACAGCTGCAGCTAATTATAGTAATGTTGATGAAAATATTTTTCCAAATACATCTACTTTTGGAAACCACCTCCATCTACAATTACCTGGGGGTAGACCACACTAGCTTAGTGATTTGAAGAACTTCATGTAACTTATAATTCTTGTTGGAAACTCACAGGCATTCTGGCCTCACAAGATTTCTTTCATTGTAAATTTTTTTTTTACTGATATAAGTTTTATGAGAGAGTAATAGTTAATAGGACTTGATGGTTAGTGCCGTGCAATTCAAATAAGAGTATATATCAGCCATTGGACACAACTGGGCTGGCTTAATTGAAAGTGGGCTATAAATAGAAATAAGTTACCCTCAATGCTAACAAAACTTTGAATCAAGCGTATCTTGGAATAAATCCTGCAACCTCCCTATTTTAATAGAGAGACATCAAGATATTAATAATAAATTATTTCAGGATCTTGGACAAGCACATGCAAGTATACTCAATGGAGACCCAAATATACTGCTTGGACATCATGGAGCTCAGCCACAGGTCACTGTGTCTGCATCAGGAGCCCAGCAGATACCGGTTTCTCAAATCATTGCTACACAGTCTGGACAATCACATGGTATGAATATTCTCTGGTGGGATTGATGTTTACTTGTATGCAATTACGAAAATTAGGTCCTTTATTTGTAGTGTGAAGAAACTGTTTAGACCATCATTGTGTTAAATGACACATGACCACTGCCTTGCCGAAATTAAATACAATCACAAGTTTCTAGAGCTGAGCCAAGAAATATATTAATTGGTTTTTGAAGGCCTTATAACTTAGATAAAAAAAACAGTAATATTTTAAATGCCGCAACTACAATTATTAAGGCAACACAACTGATGAATAGTTTGTTCACTTGGCCCACCTACTCCATATGCTGGATGCCCAATACCCTTTCTCTCTTCCCATCCTTTTTCCTTCCCATTCAATTGTCCGGCAACACATCTATGATCTAACTGTTGAGGATATTGGATATTGGATAGTGGATATATGTATGGCATAGGTCACATACTACCTGTCTGCTCGTTCGCCGGATCATAGCGATTTAAAAAATCCATTTGGACCAGACGTAATTTTATCCACTGACGAGAGGTAATCGTGTCTCCCTAGAGGTTATTCTAATTGGTATGCTCATGGCTGACTATTAGCTCCATTGTATGAACTTTGTCTAACCAGCATAACCAAAATGTAAGTCGTAAGTAGTGTATAAGTACTAGTAGAGGTAATTGAAGGGTACAAAATATGTGTGTTGTAAGTATGTAGTGCAGTACATGAGGAGTGGATGCGTTGCAGAGGCGCTGGTGGGGCACGCGGCGCAGGAGCTGGGCGGCGCGGCGGGCGGCGGCGCGGCGCCCTCCCACCACCAGGTACCCAATAACCGGGTCGAGTTTGTACAACACCATAACATTGATATGGTAAATCACGTGATAACACTCCGTTTATTAGCGGGAATGCCATAGACATGCGCTGCGTAGACCCCGTCTCGTTGGTAGATCAGTTCGACGTGTAAAGATGGTTCATCTTACAGCTTATAGTTATTATAGTCTCTTCGTGTCTAGTTTGTATAATTTTATAGCAGTTCAATTGAGTTCTTAGCTGCTACTCTGTATAGGGTAATATTTGTTGCTTATTGTAGCTTGTGTAGTACTTATCCACTCCATTTGATGTATTAAGTAGTATTTTATAAATATTGAACATATTCAAAGCTTCTGATTTTAATCTGAAGTGCAGATTGTAGACCTCAAATGTTACTAATAACAATTAAGGATTCTGTTTGTAAGAAACTTAAAGAGCAGAAACAATGCTTCTTTGATATACTTTTTACACTCTTTCTTTGTCCTAGATTTTCATTTTTATTATTCATATACAATGAACCTTCCCTTCTTGTCTAGTAGCTAATTGCATGATTTTTTTGAACAGGTATGAATACTATGACCTGCCCCTTTTACTTACAATGTTTTTATACTATGTACTTTATCAATGTTTAGTAATGATTATTTTAGTCAAATTATTACTAATCTTTATCTTTTGTTACTTCAAGAAATAATTTGCATGATTATTTACTTTTATTATTATTGTTCTGGCACGGCACAGTGACTGCATTGTACCTGGTGGTAAGTGCTAATGCTGTTGAGACAAATTATTGGTTGGCATCAGACGGCGATCTCATGCCATTCAACACAATCATGCCAAGCCACTGAAAATGTTAGTGTGTCCAGATTTTTATTTACTTACAGACAATATCAATAGATGTCTTATGTCGTATATACGACTATACAGTGTCGGTTCAGTGTTATTAAAAGTAGATTAGTCTTTTTTAATAAATTTCCTTAATACAAATACATATGTAGTAGAGCAATGACGAGAATAATTTCTAATGAATTATTTTCAATTTAGGGACACCATTCCCAACAACATTTAATGCAGCAGCAATTAATGGCGACGACACGACAAGATCATCCCAACCAACAAGTTAGTAACATTTATAAACATTATATTGAAGGCTAAGAATCGCTTTGATAATATTGCTTATATACTGCGCACTTGTAAACATATATTGGTGTAATTCACGCTGCTTTTTAACATCATTCAGCAGGTTAGCGAGGTAAGATCTTTGTGATATTTATAGCGTTATAACTTCTTCAATGTGGGGAAATGTCACAAATATTTACATAATTTCAATATTTTTCTATTGTATTAAAAATAAAGGTAGGTACTAAAAAAATGCCATTGTCATTGCGTTTAGCTTGTTGCTGTAGTGAGAGCAACATTAAAAATTTTCCTTATAGACCCAACAGTCATATGCATAGTCCTGACTACCATTCTCAAATTCAAATCTTGTGTCGTTAGTATGAGAAACTACGAGACATTTCGGTCTTACAAACACCCAGACCCGAAACAAATACTTGTGGATATGGTGTCTAATCAACTACGCCATGGAGGCTGTCCAATGAGTCTAAAACACCAAAAAGCTTGAGAAATGTTGATATAGTGTGTAAAGCACATATTTACCATCAATGTTCCTGCCACAAGCCACAAGCTTAATTCACCTAATTCGTATTTCGCAAAAACTGCTAACTACTACGAACGCTTATTTCACTCACTATATTTCATTTAGTCTGTTGTAATTATAACAATAACTTTTAATTGTAATAACTTGTAATCGACAATATTAAATTTTACAATTAGCTCTGTGATTTCTAAATGGGATTAGCATTATATATTTTTTTATTGCTATTATAAAATTATTTGTTAATAAGTTGGTTATTTTAACAGATTCAATTAACGGTCAGTGAGGACGGTATAGTGACTGTTGTGGAACCTGGCGGCGGCAAAATGGTCGATAAAGAAGAACTACATGAAGCCATCAAATTGCCCAACGATCACACGCTCACTGTCCATCAGCTGCAACAAATTGTGGGGCAGCAGGTAACTAATAATGTAGTGTATTCAAATATTTCATATATCTAAATATAACCTCAGATCTTTTTACACAGTCATTGTACTCTGCAATAGAAAAAAGTTACTATCTATGTAGTAATAAATGTCCAAGAAAATATATGTTTAGCACAAGCAGTAAAAGCAAAAATGCGTCGCGTGTGACATGTGACCATACGTGATGTTAATTGCAATCAATGGAATGACCACTAATTAGTATTTGTCACATATGGTAGGAGGCGCATATTCAAAAGTATAATAATTTCATTCTTAAACAATGTGTATTTACGATACATTGTAATGAGGGATTTATGATAAAAAATACTAACAATTCCGTTTAAATTCGATAATATTTAAACAAAACTTAGCTATGTGATACAATCGTAGACTACGCAACACCCCATTTTCTGTAATCTGCGTTCAAAAGTCATGTGCAAAGAATTGACATGGAACATAGCTTGGCCAGGTTTAAAAGTCTGTATCAAAGATTTTTACACCAAATAAAAAGTGATTTAAATGAAATTGTATCAGCCCGTATAAGTCCTACTGCAGGGCACGTCCCTCTTCTACGATCGAGAATATGATTGAGAGGGTTTAGGCTGTATAGTCCACCACGATTGCCCAATGCGGATTGGCGGACTTTTAATTACCATAGAAATTCTTCCCAATTGCTATGGTGTGTAAATTTCCTCACGATGTTTTTCTTCACCCATATAGTGCGTGGAGATTGACTATCAATACACACATGACTCCGAAAAGTCAGAGGTGTGTCCTGGGATTTGAACCCACGACTACCGTACATATGTTGGCGGCCGCGTTTGGTCAGTTACTAACAGGCCACCACGCACTTAAATGTAACAGAAATAATTATCGATATTTGTTCACAATAAAACAAAATCAATATCTAAAATGCATTTGTGACACCAGGTGATAGACAGCGTGGTGCGCATCGAGCAAGCTACAGGCGAGCCCGCCAACATCCTCGTCACGCACAACGCGGACGGCACCACGTCCATCGAGGCCAGCGCCGCCGACCACGCCGCGCACGCCGACCACGCCGCCCACGCCGCGCACGCCACACACGCCGCGCACTCCGACCACGCGCCCCTCGTCAAGGACGAGAAGGCGCAGCCCAAGATCGACGCGCAGTTCGCCATTCCGGCTGAGATCAAGGACATCAAGGGCATCGACCTAAAGGTACTACGTTCATTATGTCACGACGAATTGCGTTGAATCAAGCTGGCTTAAAATTATTTTTTTCTGGAATACGGCTTATGATATTGCGAAGATCGATTGTATTCGATTGTTTCTGATAAATTATACAATTATAAAAATATCAACTGCATTACCTACTAAGTGATACCTATGTTGAATCATATATTTAATTCGTTTCTGATGTATATTTTAACAAATTCACATACTACTATTAGGCAGAGGTCTGCTTCACGATGGCGAATGTTTTAGTAGCATGGCTCCATAAAGTATAAATTACTAAATTATACTCTTGGATTCTTGTTGGATACTCAAAGATTCACCATAAAATGTAATATAAATAACTGTTGAACTAATGCTCATATTTTATAACAGACTGTGGGGGCAATGGGCATGGAAGGTGCTGTCGTGAAGATATCTGCCGGTGCGTCGGACCACGACATGCACGCCATGTACAAAGTAAACGTCGAAGATCTCTCACAATTATTAGCATATCATGAAGTCTTCGGAAAATTAAATTCCGAAGGACAGCCACAGCAACAAGCAAAGGTAATTATTATATTTCATACATACATGATGTAACTGAATTAATGGTACAAATTGCGCCGTGGTAGATTTCATGAGGTCTTTGAACGCGGTTCGCTTGCGCATAATTTTATTTGGTTTTAAATATATAAATTTAAAGGTGAGTTTACATAAAAAGATGGAGTCTGACACTTCTTCTATCAAGTAGAAACTGTAAATGTAAGTTAAATTGCTCCAAATGATATGTGTTGAAGTGTCACAGAAGTTAACTAACACTTGAAATTAGACTTCATGATCAAAATTCAGAGTCAATTAAAAAATTAAAAATTTTGCTTGTAGGTAATAAGTGAGGTGGAAGTCGAAGCGGGAACAAGCGCAGCCATGTCAGAAACAGAATCGTCGCCGGGACACCACTCATGTGACATTTGCGGCAAAATATTCCAGTTCCGATATCAACTGATTGTTCACAGGTATGTGACTAGGTTATATTACGGCTTTACTTTAGAATGCTGAAGAATGCCCTGTGATTAGTCTTGTCACTTGCCAAGTTTCGGTCACTTCTTGCATCACCAATGACTAACCAAACACCAAGTTATATGTAACAGTGATTGTGTTGTAGATAAGGTCAAACTGATAAAATGTCTGTGTGGTTTGGTTTGGCATTGTCTAGAGTTAATATTTTAGACACCATATTTTTAATCAATAGCATTTTAAAAGTTTGTGGTAATTTATAGATGTCAGTTACTCTTTAACGCAAAAACGACTAAACTAATATTGATGAAACTTAATGATATAGATACTGATAATATAGGCGAACCTGCGGGCTAAAACCAGTAGTCTAATAAAGTCCGCAAAATAATTCAAAAATCGCAATGTGTTTATTGCCCCAATATGCGGTATGAGACCTATGATCAATAATGGAACACAGTATGCCAACTGATATGTATATGTTTGTCTCAACAGGCGATATCATGGTGAAAGCAAGCCTTTTACATGCCAAGTATGTGGCTCAGCTTTCGCCAACCCTGTGGAGTTATCAAGACACGGAAAATGCCATCTTGGTAAGTACTAAATAGATGTTTCTGATAAATGTTATGGGCACTTATAAATGTAATGATGCAGCTTCATTCATTATTACTTTTGAAATAAGTTCTAAAATAAGTTCTTTAAAAATAAATTAAGAAATAATTGAGGTTAAACCAATTAATGGTCAAACCCATAAATACTACATTCACACATTTTATTATGATCAACTCTAGGCACCTATTCTAGTATAATATGCAATTGATGTCCGGTTTCTTGCAGCCGGTGATCCCTCAGAACGACATGCCAAGAGATTGACGCAGGATAAGCCATATGCATGTACTGCTTGCCATAAAACATTTTCAAGAAAAGAGCATCTTGACAATCATGTCAGAAGTCACACAGGAGAAACTCCATACAGGTATGGTTATACATATGATAATAGTTTTTAACTTGTAGCAAAAATATTGCAAATTACAAGACATTCGTTTTTAGCACTGAAATTTTGGAAGTAGACCCTTGCTGTAGCCATTTCAGACTATTGTATATTCCATATTATAATGTTAGGCTTGATGTGAAATAACAATGTTACAATTTTGATTGTGAGATAGTTCGCGTCTAGAGATTAAAACATCTCTACTTATGTGGCAGCCTTCTGGTTGTCCTGTTGGCAGGCCAAACGAAAGGCTGCGAGTACAATCACACAAAATATTTGTTACAAATACTTGTGGACAAGTATTTGTGTCGAATCTGGGTGTTTGTGAGACCGAAAATTCTCTACTTTCTGATTCAGTTCATATACGTCCCACTACAGCGCAGAGGCCTCCTTGACAATCGAGAGTATCCCTCTAAATCGTGGATAGGCTGTATAGTCCACCAAGCTGGTCTAGTGCGGGTTGGCGAACTTTTCTTCCGAATCTCCGAATCGCTATAGTTTGGAGATTTCCTTACGTTATTTTCCTTCACCCTTACTGTTGGGTGTATTTATTATTAATTGTTTACTACAATTATGCTAATAAATAGCAATTTTGATCAAATTATAATGTGTGTGTAGATGTGAGTTCTGCGCGAAGACATTCACTCGGAAGGAGCACATGGTGAACCACGTACGGAAACACACCGGAGAGACTCCACATCGATGCGACATCTGCAAGAAGAGCTTCACCAGAAAGGAGCACTTCATGAATCACGTCATGTGGCACACGGGTCAGTATTGATCATATATTATATGCACTAATAATTTACAATATAGATATATTCAGACAGTATTGGAAAACTAGGTGGTGTAATAAAAATGTTATTAGTGCAGTATGTAAAGCATCTAAAGAGAATCTATTAATTTAAGGGGTACATGGTTCTCTTTAATTTCTATAAAAATATTTTAAATTTAAATACCATTTTTCAAAAAACAACATACTGTATAAAATAACATTTGTAAAAGTAAAACCTTCTAAGTAGTTAGTAAAACTGTATATAATTGATTACACAGGTAATGTAGATAATGTTGGCGGAATACAAAAGAAATGTTTTATTAAAGTGCCTTTGAAATGTTGGTAATACAGTTTTATGTGTAACTAATATTTAAGAGGCCGTCCATTAATCACGTGATATTTTTTTCGCATTTTTCACTTAAACTAGGTGATACGTGGTGAGGTTTAACCCCCACCCAAAATCACGTGTTTTTTTTAGTACCTAAAAAGAATCTTATTTTTTTAGACTTTCATCTTTCAATACAGGTATAAGTAAAGTACAATCTAGGACTTCTTTCGTTGCCTCATAATGGCGAGTCAAGTTCACGCTACACGCCGCTTTTGGGTTTAATAATCGCGCATTGACGAAAAAATAAATACACGTGATATCTTACTTACAGCTCCCCCCCTCCCTTCTCGTGATATTTCGTGTTTTTTGCTAAACCCCCTCCCCTTTTCGAGCCTCACGTGATTAATGGACGGCCCCTAACTACAAAATACACCTGCAAGGAGTTTTATTTTTACTGGTACAACAGTGCCTCGAACACATCTGATGGTAATACAATAGTAGGTAATAATACAAACAGGCTCTCGATAATTAAGGCCCGTATGCTATACCAAATATACACAGACTGAACTTGAAACACTTGACACAACATGGCGTAGATCATAATGACTTGTTTTGCGCTATTGTGTATGGTAGTTTCTATATGGACTGATAATTTACTTACTACTTTACAAGTAAAGAAGATTACTTCACGACGGTTTTATATGAGCCAGTGGTAAGTGGAATAGTTGGTGCTGTTGCTTTAATAAGCTACAGGAAGGTTCTAACAATTCAGGGTTGCTGTTGTACCTGTAAAAAAAATCAGCAGGGAAAGTAAAATGTTAACAATGTACTATTTTATGAACTAAATATGATGTCTATAATGCCCTAATAAATGTAGCAGCTATTTAACATGTGTAATTTATTTCGAAATCTTTAGTTTGTAATATGTTTCCTTTCCGTATAAGTTTACATGGAATACCCAAGCCTGCACCAGTACCATTAGTGTAATCCAGTGGTGCAGAAAGTAGAAATAACACTTAAATGATTCAACTATTTACACATCAATTTGTTAATAATTTTGTACATGAACCCAAATAACTTGCATCTCCCGAACTGTAATTTTTCCTAACAATCATCGGGAGGTTTACCATTCAAACAAAAGACAAACTAAACGTTTCGAGTAATATAGTTGCATCATTGAATGTTAACGTTTTATTTTCTGCCCCACTCAAATAGGTGAAACGCCGCACCATTGTCAAATATGCGGGAAGAAGTATACTAGGAAGGAGCATTTAATGAACCATATGAGATCTCACACGAACGATACACCGTTCAGGTGTGAACTGTGCGGCAAGTCGTTTACGAGGAAGGAACACTTCACCAATCACATATTGTGGCATACGGGTTAGTACTGCTTTCATGATACCGCATAGTGCGTACCGACTACCGAATATCGGCTAATGGTCGGCTGCAATATGTGTGGATTGCATTGTGTGGTCAGGCTTGGATTGTTCCACTGTTCTCATTCCATTGAAGTGTATTGTGTTTTATTTTCTCCTTAAACTGTTTAATCAACAAACTCATGTTCCATCACAATTTACTGATATTAAGATTAATTAATTAATTAACAACTTATTTAAATACACAACATATTTTACGAGTTTTGATTAAAATAAATGCGATTTTGTTGTATTAAGAAAGTCATGTTTCCACCGCCCTGCACAAATTTAATCTTCATTATATCCCAAAACAGCATTTAAGTATTAAACATATTTTCAGGTGAAACCCCGCACCGGTGCGATTTCTGTTCGAAGACCTTCACTCGTAAGGAGCATTTGTTGAACCACGTGCGCCAACACACGGGCGAGTCGCCGCACCGATGCAACTTCTGCTCCAAGTCCTTCACGCGCCGCGAACACCTCGTCAACCACGTGCGACAACATACCGGAGAGACGCCCTTCCAGTGTGGGTACTGCCCTAAGGCGTTCACACGGAAGGACCATCTAGGTAATTATTATTTGTTTTTTCTTGAGTCTAGTCATTCAAGGAACAATATTTTAGTTATATAGCGGATAGGCCTCAAAACAATAGAGTGCAGACCGCGTAACGCAAACGAAGCAATGGACGTCCATTCTAGAGTGGACGTGTCACAGAATAAAGGCTGCAGTCATTAAAAGATGTCCATAGTAATTAATACATTTAATATAATTGGTGTTCAGCTACCAAATCCTAGGCGCATTATTTACCGTTCTATGAATTTTAGTCCTGGAGCTATGCATGGTCTAACTTACGCTCATCGATAATTTTAAAGTCAACATATCTTGACTGAAGTTAATTATAATGTATAAACATTAATTGGATGAAAAAAGTTCATTTAATTCTGACTTCTATGGCAGTCACTAAACTGTTTAAAAGCAATGAGAAGGGAAATTTATAATATAACTTTATACAGTGAACCACGTACGGCAACACACGGGCGAGTCGCCGCACAAGTGTTCGTTCTGCACGAAGTCGTTCACTCGCAAGGAGCACCTCACCAACCACGTGCGCCAACACACGGGCGAGTCGCCGCACCGATGCACCTACTGCGCCAAGTCCTTCACCAGGAAGGAACATCTCACCAACCATGTCAGGTGTGTCCACTTAACAATCGTGCGTGGTATTTTATGTTGATGTGCCTAGTGTCTGCCACCTGTAATAATTGGTGAAGAGCAAAACTTCAAAATAGTGATAAAGTTTGTTTTTTTAACTGGTGCATATTGTAAGATTGTGAATATAGAACAAGGTGCTGAAAACCCTTCATAGTATGTCGCGTTTCGGGTGATTCAAATGTCTTTCAATTTTAACAATTAGTCATCTCAACATAAAATACCATAAATCAAGTAAAATAGTTTTCTTTATTATTCCTAGCTGTAGAATAACAATGCTGTGCTACATGGTTCATTGCCAGTATATTTAGATTGGTCCTATATTTCTTAAGCATGTAACAGATTAGTTTGCATGAAATTAGCATGCCTCCAAATTTGTAAGGTAAGATGTTTCTTGTTATGACTTTATCGATAAGTATTGGTCCTACTCCTCCCTGATAAATCCTAGACGGCATTTGTGTGAGGTTTCCCCATTAAATGTAGCACAGCATTGTGCATTCCGATTTGGGTTTTATACCGGAGTGTAGACGTTCCCGAGTTCCAACACTTGCCGTATAGAGCATATGCAACGATATCCCAAATTGTAACGGGTTTTATATATATCGAAAGGAGCTATGAAATTCTGGCAAACCATAGAATAGCGAAATAGTTAATGTATGGTTGGTTCGGTGCAGCTAAGCGTATAATAACGGCTGCATTCGGTCCAATGTCTCGAGATGCGTACGTCGACGTTGAGAATCGTAGGTGTATGTGATGTTGAAATCGGAATGTACTCTGTTGGGCAGACAGCACACGGGCGAAACTCCACACAAGTGCACCTACTGCCCGCGCGCCTTCACGCGCAAGGAACATCTCAACAACCACATCCGACAACACACCGGCGTCACGCCGCACGCCTGCACCTACTGCAACAAGACCTTCACCAGGAAGGAGCATCTCGTTAACCACGTCAGGTAAACGCACGTCGAAACATTACTACTTAGTTATTTCTTACCTAACTCATTATGTATAGATTTAAACAAATTAGATACATCGCAATTTTAGTGCGTGCAGTAACCAGCAGCCTAGTTAAAATAAGTGTAAACGCTACTGAAAAATTGGTCTTTTTGTTGTATGTGAAGTTTTTGAAATACTGCAGATTTGTATATTTTCAAAACGTAAAAATTTCACGACGTTTAGTCAAATGTGAAAGTGACAACCAATAGCTGATGAAGAAGTCCGTGCGTAAATAACGTGCCTGATGTTTGGCTACAATATGTTCTCACGTAACACAAATTTGACATGAACTTCATATTCTTGGATATGATATATTAACCCAAATCTAAATTAGCAATTACAAAAATGTTTTTAATCAAGAGCTAATAACAAATAACGTTCATTTAATTAATAAATCAACAGCCAATGGGTTTTGGCTTCATCTTGTCATATTTTTGTTGCAGACAACACACGGGCGAGACTCCGTTCAAATGCACATACTGCTCAAAGTCATTCTCACGTAAAGAACACCTGACCAATCATATACACATCCACACCGGGGAGACCCCACACAAATGTCCCTTCTGTACTAAGACATTCTCAAGAAAGGAGCATCTTACGAACCACGTTAGGTATGTTTTTTCCATTCCTTTTTTATTTGGTGAAAATCATTATCTATCGTTGATCCTGGAATGTTCATCTATAGTGTAGCTATTTTTATCATTGTTGTGCTTTTTGTATTCTAAATGAACCTTTTCCTTATGCTAATGCTGTAGAATATTTTTTAAATATTTTATGTATGTTGTAATTATCAATAATCATGTTATATTTTAATTAATTCTAAACAAATATAATAACAAAATTTGAAATTTGTTAAAATAAGTTGTATGTTTATTACTTAAACTAGCCCTTTCGCCGAGCGACTAATACCGTAAAAATGCTTATAAGCTTTGTCAAAAAAGCGTTAAGGTTGATAAAAGCAGATAACAACCGAACTTGTACATATTTAACTCTAGGAATAAATATATTGTATATTTCAGAATCCACACGGGAGAGTCGCCGCATCGGTGCGATTTCTGCCAGAAAACGTTTACGAGGAAAGAGCACTTGACGAACCACATGAAGCAACACACGGGCGACACGGCGCACGCGTGCAAGATCTGCTCCAAACCCTTCGCGAAGAAAGAACACCTTGTTACGCATATGAGGTCAGTTACTGATTGCTATAAAAGTTTTACGGCCTTATTCATAGTCAGTTTATAATCCTATTTTAGTTATTGAATGTTATGTCTTCAAAAAGGAAAAAACACTCGATAGCTAAAATAGATTTATTAACTGACTGAATAATAAGGCCATTACTATCTTACCAGTCATGTGTATGCGGAGATTATCGACTAGCAAAATGTTACATGCAATTGTGCTGGGCTTGAGTAAAAATGATCCAATCTGAAGATATAGAATATATTTAAGTAATTTACATTTTAAAGATTTATTTTCTTTACAAAATAAGTTATACAATCTTAGGTTATGTGATTGCAGATTTCAGTCTCAAAATACTATGGAGTCGTGGATAATTCATATTATGTATCACATTTCATATTATGTATTTACATAGGTACTTCTGATTTACAGACTTACTTGTTTTGTTTCAGATCACACAGTTGTGGAGAAAGGCCATTTAGCTGTGACGAATGTGGGAAATCTTTTCCGCTGAAAGGAAACTTATTGTTCCATGAACGATCGCACAATAAAGGCCCTCGGCCATATCGCTGCGATATTTGTTCCAAGAATTTCTTATGTAAAGGTTAGTAATCAAATTAGTTAATTAATATTAAGTTATTATGAATGCTTTACGGTTTATGTTAGCCAGACGTATTATAATAATTAATAAGAACACTGGTTTTGCAAGTTTTATTTGTAATAGAAGGATGTAAATAATTATGGTTGCAAGGAAACGGGAGCCTTTTTATTTTGCGTATATTTTATTGACATCAACGGCGTTTTTAATAGTTGATCACAAGATTTACTCCATGCTAAAATATAAAAATGATTAGAAAAAACATTATGGTCACTGCTTAAACCATAACGCGTCAACTTCTTTACGCAAAGCTCAAGTATGGTCAATATTACTCATCAGGGCATTTAGTGTCACACCGGCGTACGCACGCGGAGGCGGGGGAGACGCCGCCCAGCGGAGACACGCCGGCCGCCACCGACGACTGTACCGATTGCAACAAGTGCGTCAAGATTGAAGTCGACGCGCCAGAGAGAAAACACGAAATCAGGTAAATATCTAGCCCAAGTCACACTACTGGGCAAAGACCTCTTCTACAGTTTAAAAAGTCACACTGACCTATTGCAGACTTCCATACTAAAATTCTCTCTATCGTTTACAGAGCGGCAGTTGAAAATCGACCTGCTGAAAACAGTGTACCGCCACCGCAACAAAATAATGCTGCTGTTATGCAAATTAATAATCAAGTAAACCAGGTGAGAAAATACTTACTTAGATATCATATAACATCGATTAATGAATTGAAAATACTCTCTAGATATTCCATCAATCTTTTTCATAATTCTGGAAGAGTTTGTACCTGATTATAATGTATGAAACGACATTTTTTCCTAATTATAATAACGACGAGTAACACCACGACCACACACCCACGATTTTGGTTGCAATGTCTGCTCCAGTCCGATACCTCGATTAACATTTTCTGTGTAAATAAAAGATACTTTGTGGTTTCTAGCAACAAGTCCGGTCAGTAACTGTGACGAGTTCGCAAGCGGTGACCACCGGCACGTTCACCCACGCGCCCAGCACCCAGCACCACGCCGGGACCGCCATCGGCCACCATCCCGTCACTGTTAATTACTAGCATCCGCCCGAAGCTGCCATAGTCGCCTAGTAACATTCATCATAGCCATATTAGCAAAAAGGCACTTTGGCAGAGTATTATATCATGAAACAGTGTAAATATGGCATTTGTACTATATTCGAGAATGACTAGCCCATGTTGCAGCAGATCTAAATCACGTATGGAACCTTGTAAATTAAATGATCACACTCCTAATCAAACATTTTCATTGTATATACTAAGTATTTTTTAATACAAAGACTAAGATTTTGATTAGAGGTTTTTTGTTTAGATCTAGTAAAATATTTAGGTTTAATAAAAATTAATATTAAAGTGTTGTATCATTAGATCAAAGAATACAATTAGGAGTAGATGAAAATATAAATTGATTTTTATTTAGAATTGAGGTAAGTTGGTTGACTTTTATTATTTTGGAGTGTGAATTACTATTGTGATACACAACAGGTTCCATAGAGGCCCTTATGACTTGATCAGTGTTACAGAAATAATATTACAATGAATAACATTTCTTCTTTAAATCCTTTTAAAGGGGTACCTGATATTAGACTCTCAATATTCAAGGCTGTTTTTTAGAAATAGATTTCAGTCCAGAGCACACAGATACTATCAATGTGTAATTCGTCTGTTGTGATATTGAATTCTTATACTATTTGTGTGTCCTGAGGCTGCTAAATGCAATAATCTTTCATAGCTTTTGAGGTAGTGGCAGTCATTTTATATTGTAATATAATAAAAGAGTGTAAATAAATAAGATCTATTGTATAAATAAGAGAATATTGCTTTTATGCCTTTTTTGATGTATTGTAAGTATAGAGGGTATATACGTTTTGTTTTAGATGGTAATTATATTTTTTTTAATAATTTGGGTTGAATTTCTTTTAGTGCACATATTCATTACTTAAAACCGTAAACGCACTTATACAGTTATCTTAGTTTTAAACGGTTACCAGATGGTTACTAATTATCAATATATGAAGTCACTGTATTGTTAAGAATTGCAAAATTTTGAGTTAACCCTTTTAACAAATCTGTAAAATTGTTACTAAAATTGCACTGTAGTTACATTCCTTTTTGACTTTACTTACTTGACAAAAGTTGATTTGCGTACGCATTCATTGTACACATTTGTGTATGATAAGTTAAATGTACATTTTAATGTTAAAAGAGTTCCTTGTAATTATATTTTACGAAAGGAAATACATATTTATGTTGTCATAGCTATTTTTTATAAGAGTATATAATATTTTATTTACTTATTAAAGCAGGGACCATGTCAATATGAGGGTGAAAGTAATGAAACCTCTCACTGCTCCCTATGAAATGTTGAAATGTGGAATTAAAAGTTTTATTTCATATGGTTGTTGAATTTCATTCGTTTTCGTGTGAAACAAGTGACGGTATCTGGTTCAGGAACACGGTCCAGCTTAGATAAAATTATTCTTTGCCATGTATGTACGGTACAAGTGTGATAAGGCGTTTGTTTACTATGTATAGGCTGATGGTTATAATTCTTGGCTTAGCACGAACCCATCAGCACACAGAGTGATGTTATAATCATTCGTGTCGGCTTGTTAAACGACGTTGCTTTGTATTTTATTGTAAATATATATAATTTTAATAATTCTGATCGTATTTTAGAGTAAAAAACTGTATTAAATTACGTCATAGGGTGTACCTGCTGGGTAGACGATACTGTTAATGAAATGGGATTAACGATTCAGAATCGCCAGTAGAGTAAGGTTTATATTGTAAGGTGTGATGAATCATTGAGATAATTTATTAGCACAGCCATTTGGTAACTTATCTACAATGGTGCCACGCTAACTTATATTTTATAGTGTATCTAAATTTTTAGATCAATAGGTACTAAAAAGTAAATTATGTTCAGTAATTTGATATGAATGAGATTAAAAAGTGAAAGAAACTGAGTGGTTTTATTTAAAAAAAAATAAACATCTGCCTATAAATGTTTCTATCATGTAAAAATAAAAACATGGAAGAAAATCTCAACATTGGCTACTACTAATGGGTGACTGGACATCCTAGGGTATACCAATGTGTATGTTCAACAGTGGACTTCCTCTGGTTGCATGGATACAACTTACATATTATGGTGCTGCTAATACAGACTAGCAGTTTTTAAATCATTACACAACAGTTGGAGGAAAAATATGATCAAATTGTTTTAGAATCTAAACCAATTTGGAAAAAAATGTTTTTACTGGATTCATTCGCTTTCAAGTTAACATCAAATAGCCTTTGAAAAATTTGCAGGCTTTTTATGGATATTTGATAACGGAGTATTAATGATAAGATAATGATGTTATATCACCTACAATGATATTCATATAACTATTGCTTCATCACATTCATAACATTTTATGGCGTAGAAGTACGTTCAGCAGCGCCTGTAACCATAACCCACTTAGAACAGCAATAAAAACCACATAGCATTACAGTAAGGATTATTTTGTGGTAAGAACTATTGACTTGACGAAACACAACAAAGCCGTTGTACATACGTTGATTTTCTATGAGGCAATAGCATCACTTCAAACGAATCCGGCCCATTCTATATCCATGTTGATTGCTGCAGTCTCTTAAAATGACGACAACCTTGTTCTACAGTTACTAGAAGATCTGCATTAGGTACTTATATATATTCTTATTCAACAATTACATGAGGCACCGTTACTACCATTATTAAAATTTTACTCTCGGCGTTAAACCTAGACCATTGACCTTAGTTGTTTATGAAACCAGTTACAAAACGAGAGGTTCTACGAGGAGTCAGGAAACTAATTATTCTTTAAGTGAAATTTATTTAGCACTGTTGTGATTTGAAAATTCGACTAAACGGAAAAGAGTAATAAGGCAACCGAGAAAGGAAGGACGTGTTGTTAAACCCATAGAATGTGTAATATAGAACATAAATATGTCATCAATATGTGCAATATTTTGTATATAAAACACAAAAAGTGCTATGGCGACAGTTTTTCTAGATGTTGTCATCAAGATACTTAAAATTATTGAAAGTAGAAAATAACTTTTTTCGGTCAAGCACAATCGTTCTGAAGTAGCACTGTTTCTAGTAACAAATAATTACATAATATATGGTCTGTAAACCGTGACTTCCTATATTCGATTCCCAGGGTGCGAAGTCGCTTTCTTTGAATTTATTCCAGTATTGGAAGTTGAAATTCAACCTAGGATTTCAGAAAAGTTAAGATTCACAGACTAACTTATGGCCCAAATATATTACCATTCTTGAAATACATAATATTATGTATCTAACACATATAATTAAGAACAAATTATTTATTATTGATTCGGGGAGAAAAAATATATCATAGCAGAATATAAATTATATTAATATTGAAATAAACTTTGAACAATATGCTTAAAATACATTATATACAATCACATTTCTTATCTGCTTAAGCTTCTATTGCAATTTTCTCAGCTTTCTTTTTCGCTTTTTGAGGTTTCTCAGCAACTTTTTCTTCTTCTTCATCTGTGACCTCCACTTCATCTCTACTAACCAAGGTATCAGTGGGAACATCAGGCAGTTCAGCCTTGACATCCAAGAGTTCATCCAGTTCGTCTTCCACAGCTTGTTCGTCTTCTTCAGTCAGTTGTCCAGATATGATTTCATCAATCTCTCTCTGTTTATCTATACCTTCTCTTGTCTCATCCATTATTTTTTCTATTTCATCTATATTCAGAATTTCATGTACTTTCTTGAGTGCAGCATTTCCAGTCTTCAACCCATCAAGCACCTAAAGAATATTAGGGAATAAGTATGAGTTAATATATCAAATATATTTTGTAACAAGGATGCATAAAATGTAATTCTGTGTATATTGCATTCTCTAAATTAGTTTCAAAACTAGTGTATTTAACATTTTTATCAACAATTCTATAATAAATTATACTTATTTACATAGATTAAGGAGTCATTATATTACTCTTTAAACAAGCATATTGGTAAAAATCATTTTGTGCAACACAAACTGTGTTTGATAACAAACACACAGTTTTTTAATCCAATCGGCTATGGCTTTTACTTATTGGTATATCACAATTAAGAACTAATTTAATTTATGTAGTCATCCTAATTGATATAACACATTTAAACGTAGGTACCTGAATTTCGATCTGTGCGAACTCTAGATCGTGGGTGAGCTGTTCCAACTTATCCAACTGTGCATCTGTGTTTCGCAGTAAATTCTCTTGATATTTGTTCTTTTTCAACAGAAGTTTCGCTCTATCGCGTCTACCTTCCTTTAGTAATTTCTTTGCTAACTGAATGTCTCTATCAATGTTAATTACTATCTTCTTTTGATACTGTTTTAACTTATCCCTTTGTTGTTTTAATTGTAAAACTGCTTTGTCTTGCTCCGTTACCTTGCTTACGGTTTTTTTCTGTTTCCCGAATAGTGCACCCATGTTAGTTTATTATAATTTACGCATAAATATATATTTATCTACAACTTATGGATAAATAAGCACCTCAATACAAATATCACCAGGTATTAGGCACAGTATCAGGTGAAAAAACGTCAGTGTCAATTTTATCGATAACATTTCATTGAGTTTCATTCATTCTTTCGTGCTTGTATTTAGCAATAGCAAGTGATATTTACTAGGTAATATTCCATTTCCATTGTAATAGCGACTAAAATTTTTCAGCATACAATGAATATAATACCGTTGCGTTTTAATTCGATAAAAATGATGTAAGAGAAACGATAATTTCTAATGAAAAATATTAAATCTAACATGAAAAATATCAATTATACCTTCTCGCATTGCCTTTGTCATATGTTATCGCCGAATTTCTCTCATTGCCGGATCAATGGAATTAAGTATTAAGATATTTCGTCTCCATTTTTCTATATCATTGTATCAGTGCAATAAAGTAGAATTTAGCAGTCATGGATCCGTATATATAAATGTTTAAATGTCACATCGTCTGTATACATGGATGATTATGTACATGTATTATTTATTTTTTTAATATTTCAAAAATATCTTTGGTCTACACAATAAACACTAATCTGTGAACCGAATCATGCTAAGAAACTTTTACTCTAACTGAAATGATCACTACACAATATTAAACATTGTATAATATACTTTATTGCAAAAGCACTTAAGTTTAGATTTGTTTGTATATTTCAAGAAGGGAAACATTCCAAGTTGGTAAAATAAAAGGTAGCTAATAAAACTTAGTAAACTAAGGTGACTTATACGTGCGTGCCTTGGTTTCGAATCCCACATCTGTGACTTCACAATCCATCAGTCTTCCCATTTGGCTATCGCATTACAAGAAGTTCAGTTACTTTTTTTTATTTAATGGATAAAAAATGATTTATTGAAAACTTATATTGGAAATGTCCCACAGTATACAATTATATGGAAACACCAATAGAAAGAGACACCATTCCTTTTAAAGCTATACTCTTCGGAACGCTTTTGAAATGCTCGTGAGCTCGTGATGTTCTTTGTGCATTTGTCATTTGTCTATGGACTATAAATAGGGACGATTATGTTTACGGAAAACTATCGATATTTTAAAATAAATTATTTTCAAGCATTGTGTCTAAAGTTCAGATGTAAGGCAAATATATTTCAATAATAATCCAGTCTTTTTTTTGTTTTGTTTTGTTTCAACTTTTACTTCAAACGTTTTTTTTTGCTTAATCTGTGTTTTCCAACACTTGACATTGGCGAAGTTGTCGCAATTGCGCCAGGGCCATAATTTTATAAAAATTGAATCGAAAGGCAAATATAATTTACACTCTGATCTCACATTAAGGGCGGTTTAATATTTTTACGTTTACACTGAGCTTAGCGAAATAGCTACAATTCTTTTTAAACTGACTAAAATCTTATAAATATTTGATAATCGCAGATCAAAATTTCATTCTCTATAATATTCATTATTTTTATTTTCTTTTAGTCTCTTCTCTACTGATACAATATATCGACAATTTTCAGACTTCAGACATCACTAGCATGTGGGCGAACTTTTAGCTTTTCAAATTCCATTCGCTCAAAGATTACTAGATTTGTCTAAGGTCATTTCATTCAATGATTGCGATTTGATTTGAGCTGTGTGTTGTTTTGTGTCATGTAAATTGTAAAAGTTTAAATAAAAGCGTGTGTCGATAAAGAATCCCTACTTTATGGTAAACAACAAATATATTTTGAATTGTGAAAACAGACAAATAGCGATATCACCTAAAACCTTAAAGCCGCGATGGCGGTGCTAGCGGCTGCTCAGTTGCTAGACGAGTTGATGGGAAGGCATCGTAACACTAATCCCAACGAAAAGATCAAGAAACCCAACTGGGAAGACGCTGAGGTGAGATCCATCATTGTTCTTTGCGTTTTCCCGAGTACTGTTTGTCAATATTGATTTCCGATTTCCTAACCTCTTTGGAGACGCTTGTTTCTTTTCTATCGTTTACGTGTCAAGGCTAAGAATTCACGAGTAAAATATACCCTATTTGTGTTGGAGTATCAAATAGGAATAACTGCTGACGGCAGCTTCACAGATAAATTTACCTCATTTCGCCGTCGTGAATAGAATGTATCGGGGGCCGAAATGGGCCATAATTAATACATTAAATTTTAGAGATTCATAAATTGATTCTATAATTTTTGAACAACTGCCAATGCACACATCTATAAATATGTTATTATCTATTTTTATTGGAATATATTAGAAATACCGGGCATTTAACTATATTTATTCCCCGTTAATTTTATTTATTCTCCACAGTACTGCAAATATTACATGGTGAAATTTTGTCCCCATGACTTATTTGTCAATACAAGAGCTGATCTTGGGGCATGCCCTAAGGTCCATGATGAAGAGGTCAAAGACCTCTTTGAAAAAGCAGAATCATCATACAAGAAATCTCAATATGTTGAAGAATTTCTACGGTTCTGCAAGCACATGATCAATGATGTGGAAAGTAAGAAATTTGTTTATTGGTACATTTCAAATAGTTGTTATGTAACAAAATATTGGTTGCTACTACTACAACAGAATATACATAAAAATGAATGTTTGGAATTGAAAATTGTATACCATATTATTATGTTAGATTACTATGATTTTATTGTTTTTATTTAGGTTTAATATTATTTTAATTCAATAATTTCCACTCTCAATCGATTCTCTCGATTGTAGAGTAGGCCCGTGCCCTGCAGTGGGACGTATATGGGCTGATATAGATAGATAGATAGATATAGATTATTTTAAAACCATTCAAAACTATAAACATTATGGTTGTTTCACTGCACAGGTCTATTATTATTATTTACTTAATGATTACTTTATGAACATATAATTGTATTCTTAAGGTTATTGATAATAGTATTTATTATTACTGGGCCCTCACATATTTTCCACAGAGTTAATTCTGCAGTCTAGAATAAATATGTTTATTTGCAGGAAAAATTCAGAAAGGTAAACAAAGGTTAGAACTTATGAATTCAAAACCTGAAGGTCCACCCATGACCCAAGCTCAAACTGAAAAGAATCAAGAACAGGTAAACTAGGATCATATTCTTATTAGATTTTACAGTAATTAAGTAATTAGCATCAAAACAATAATAATGTCTTAAAAGGCAACACAATTAAATAATCAAAAAATTCATAGGGCTTGAAGATACAATTGCAAAAAACTCAAATTATGTTACAAATAAGCACTTTATATCCATACCTAATCTATCTATCCATCAATCTATTCACACAGGAAGTCCACTGCCGAATATAGGCCTCCAAAAGATATCCAAATTGATCCGTTGGAAGCAGCCTGCATCCAGTGACTGCCTGCATGTTTACATACCTAATACATAAGCTCCAAAAAAAACACAATTTGAATATGCCCATTTTATTTTATTAGGTTCAATTGCTGTCTGAAAAGATAACATCACTAGTACAAGAAGCAGAAGAGGCTGGCATACGAGGAGATGTAGAACAAGCTCAAGGACTGATGAAACTCTGCGATAGATTAAAAGAAGAGAAGGAACAGTTACTTAAACAACAAGAGAACAGGCGAGTTTCGATAATATTATGTTCACATACACAGCATAATTAATAATAGCCTCTGTGTATTGATAAACATCTCAATAAAATGCCCGTAATTCATGGCTCTTGGGATGACTGAACCATATTTTAAGATGATATTGCTCCACCAAGTCACAATAGTGGGATATCCAACCCAAAGTTATCCTTATAATAACTACAAATGCACAATATCTACAAATGAAATGTTGCTCAACAAAAGTATCTGCGGTTTGGATGCAATAGGAACCAAAAAAAAGTTGGTGTCAAAAGTGTGAACAGTTTTATATTATGTCGTTATTGCGAGGTGCAACCTTTATCAAGTATATGAATTTAGGTTTAGAGGATATAAAATCTCTTATAATTTTAAATGAAATGTACACAACACTGATCTTTAAAGAGTAGGCTGCCAATTTATTTCTAACAGGATTTTAGTGAAGTATAGTCAAATCAATTGAGGTTTATTTTCGTAGTCACTGGTCAATGACTGCGGAGTTGGCTGCTGCCCAAGAGAAGCAGATGGAAGTTTGTCCTGTATGTGGAGCGTTCTTGATCGTTGGTGACGCCCAGCAGCGCATTGATGATCATCTCTCTGGAAAACAACATGTCGGGTGAGATATTTATATTTTAGGCTGTGTCGCAGCAAAGGCTATACTTTCAAATGAAAAGTTGAATTCAATATCAAAAAGTATTATGAAACATATTTGTGTTTGTTAGAAAGTATGATAAATCTTATATTTTGATTGTGACATAATTTATCTTCACTTATGTATGTCATCTTTTCTTTTTCGTTTGGTTGTGGTAAATTGTACAAAACAATAAATAAATGTAAAACTGGTTTATATGTCGCTGAATTACTATTATTATTGCAGCTATTTCAAACTCCGTCAAGCTTATGAGGAAATGAACGAATCGCGTGAAAAGGAGCAGCAAGAGAAAGAGAGGCGGCGACGAGAGGAGAGAGAGAAAGACCGCAACACTCGGAGTGGAGGTGGCGGCGGGGGCGGCGGCGGTGGCGGAGGACTCGGCTCTGACCGCCGCGACCGCGAGCGTATGGAGCGCGATCGCGAACGTGATCGCGAACGCGGCGATAGAGACAGGGAACGAGAGAGGGACACTGAGAAACAGAGGGAACGACAACGGTGCGTATGTAACCAGTAACAGGAAATACATGCAGGATGGACGCAACATGAATTTTATGTTTGTACTACAGGATGTCGTGTAATCCAATTTTGCATAAATAACATGAAATAGAAAAAAAAACACTTAGAAAAACCCGCATGAATTTAAAGCCCTACATGGATGTTGCTATAATACCTTTGCAATCAAATTATATGGGATCTAAAACCGTTACGGCAAAGGTTTATCGTCGTTTACATAACATATATGTAAAGTATTATATTCAGCCTAGCCAGATTTTACCTGCTGAGATTATAAACATTTTAATGACTAATGATATTGAAAGTTTCTATTACTTCTTTTCAGGTTGATTCGGGAAGACAGGATTCCACGCTACGACGAGAGGGAGCGCGACCGTGACAGGGAACGCGAGCGAGAGCGGGAACGCGAGCGCGAACGCAGGCACCGCAAGGATCGAAGTAAGCTTACATTTATTTTAAACATACTAATACGAAGGTACCTATTACGATTGTGGGAGTTCATTGTCACTAGCGATAACTTATCTAGCGGTGTATGCTAATTTACTGCAACTGTGGTATAAAATAAATGTACAAATTGTGTACAATTTACAGAATCGCCATACGAGCGGGGAGCCACAAGGCGGCGCTCGCGAGAACGCCATTAGCATGACTGAGGTATCACAAAAGCGCCTGAAACCGGTAAGTATTCACTATCTTACTGCAGTCCCTATGCGAGACCGAGTCACTACACATATCCACTGAACCCTTACCACACAATCCTTTTCACATTTTGTTTACTCGCAGTATTTTTTTTATACCATCTATATCCTCGATCCTAAAAAATCCTGAAAATATTGATACAAGTAATAAAGTGAACACTGTTGTTTTACAGCTTAATGTAGCATACCAAAATATAACTTCGGTATATGGCAAACATAATGGGGAGTAATGTTGATCCCCATTTGCACTCTCAATTCGATAGTTGTCGTCACACCGACGGACTTGGCAGGTATTTAATTGGTATTTTGAATAGTTGCCGAGAGCTGACAGTTGGAGGACTTATTGGCCAATCGCCTGTCGTCACCATCGTTACCAATTCTATCATGAATGTTGATGATTGCGGCGGCGATTGTCTAATAAGATCTTGTCCGATGAGCAGTTCGACTCTTCGTCGTTTTTTCGAGGTATTTTCTACAAGCTATGTTTCGTCGTCGTGAGTTGACGAGTGATGCCGATCGCGGATGCGATGCCAGGTATTTGTTAGGAAACACGTTCCGTCGATTTTTGACTCGAGTGGGTAGAGCTACGGTACAACTAAACACGCAACATTTGAAGTCAGATATTATCGAGGCATACTGCAGGGGCGGAACACCAGGGGCAGTCGTAAAATTACTTTCGCGATTTTTATACACTTACGACGATATTCTGAAATGTCCATATTCATAACATTGCTATTTCATTTATTTAATGTAATGATTTGAAGATGTGAAGGGGCTACAGATTGTGCCCTTTACTTCACAATATTGGATGCTGTTATCACATCACCTGTATGTTTCCAGGTACCCAAATTCACGGGGTCTTAAGCTTAGCTATGGAATTACAAAAAACAAATAAATTTATAATTGATTGATGAGAAATACTAAGCATAATGCCTTCATATTGTATTAACTTACCCTTAAACCCCCATTGGATATGAACCGTTAATGATGAAATCTATTGAATCATTGTTGGGTCATTTCCAAGTTTATTCTAACCAAGGGCGCATTACTAGCTTGCTTCATGGACTTTTCAGTTGGGATTCTATAAAGGATGGAATCGAAGAACTACGTCTACCGGAGCCACAGTTAAAGAGGTACTTTTGCAATTAAGATCTACATGAAGAGAAAGGAGCGTCACGACAATAGTCCACAGGCCATCGGTTTCGAGGTGACATAGCATAGCCACGTGTATTTAAGAAAATTTCGATGTTAGCCGTTGTTTCTGATATAGTTAGATGAGAAGCATGTGGTCCTCCATTTAAGGACTTGTTATTTGGACTCCTGCTCACTTTGCTACATGTATTTTTTAATTAATATTACATAAAAATGAAGATTGCTGTAGATGTGCACCACGTATAATTATGTAGACGAGCACAGCAGTAATCTGTTTAGTTTCCTATAAGTTATATATTTGTTGTGGTGTACCGAGGCTTAAAATATACGCTTTAGAGGGCTTAATTTTTGAAATATTAACATACTTCTCAATTACTTTCCGTTTAATCTATGAATTTTGTACTGACCAAATGCGACTTAATTGTGCCAAATGGCTTTTTGCAACGAATACATGTGCTTGGCAATTCTACACAAAATATTGTAAATGATTGTAAAATATTAAATAGCTTTGTGAGCATAAGTCCTTAAGTTTACGTTTATAAATATAATATGTAACATGTAGCTACCTCTGCATTATGTTTGATCCCTAAGGACTTCACTCTTTATACTGTAAACGAGTTTCCACTGAGGAGTGATTCAGGTATTTATAAAATTACTTTTTATTTCAAAATAATTCTGTCATTGTGTTCTTGTCGTAATTCATTATGAAAGTGTGAACTATTAGGGACAATTTTAAATAATAAACTTTGAGAGGATATATTTTGTTTTATTTATTAAAATTTACTTTCCTCTTGATTTAATTTACCCATAATCCTAATTTCTTTTAAATCGTTAGAAAGAAGACTGATTTGAGTGCTTTGTATAAGTAACTGCAACTTTCAGTGATGGTTGCAAAGAACTCTATAAACTTGTTAAATACAAGATACATAATAATAGAGAAATAACCATCGTCGTCTCAGACTAACTCTACTCTTGGACAATGGTCTCCTCCTAAGACTTCCACGGCGACGAATGATGTCAAAGTTGAATGAACTAATAATGGGCAAAGCAAAGATGGTTTGATTCTATTTTTGTACTGGCCAAGAATGTAACATACTTGATACTACATGTATTGATTTAATATAAGTACCCATTATCCACTAGCTCATCCACTAGTAATTACTGCAATATCGACGATATCAACTTAAAAGTCAATGAAGAAATGGCGAATTAAAGCTAATACAATAATCATCACAATTGTGGTCATACCTATTTATTGTAAGTGCGTGGTAGTAGTTGGTCACGGACCGTACGGGGCTGCTCAGACGATGGTTGTAAGTTTGATACCCAGGGCACACCTATGGCTTTTCGCAGTCATGCGTGTATTCATTTTGATGATAGCTGAAAGGACGAATCTCCAGTCTGTAAATATTTCAAACAAAATTAGCGATTGGTTCTGCTTCTGACAATTGACAATTATTGACAGGAGGAGCTGTTTACAAACAAAGTTTTGATTTCGGTTTAGATTGTATGAATTATTAGATTTATAAGATATAAATATGAAAGACACAACACCAAATACCGACGCTTCAACTCCGGAACAAGAAGCAAGAGCTAAACTTCGGAAATCATTTTTAGAGGCTATAAAAGAATTGAATGGTAAGTAATAAGAAAAATATAAATGATTTACCTAAATTTCTTTTGAATTGTATATTTATTATAAGATTATTATGAGGTATTTCAGATTACTAAACCTGTGCATTTGAATAACCTCTTTAAACTCGTGGTTTTCAAAGCAATTGGTTTTAATATTTCTTTCTTCACTAAATAAATATTAGTAGAAAGTGAAAGTGTACGTACCTACCATATTTCTAGCCACTGGATTTTCAACTTCCAAAAAAAATATATTAAAATGTGTATACATTCATATGGGTTTGATATAATAAGGTCAGTTAGTTATACAATTTAAATAAATTGAGATACAGTGTACTTATTAGAATTATAGTAGTAGTAGTAGTAGTAGTCATTATTATAGATTATTACTAATCTTTATTAGAATTATTGAATTGAACCTATCATGTTCTGTGTCCGCCTACGGCAGAAATAAAGAGTTGTACCTAGTTTTAATGTTTATTGGATGGGAATTGAAGTTGCTATGAGTACCAGTACAAATGTTGCAAGACTACAGATATTGATTGATATATATAATGTTAATTGTTAGACAATGTAATAAATATTGCACGGGTGTCACTGGGTGCCCAGTATTGTATCTAACAATTTGCTGTGGAAATTGGGAAGGCCTATGGTCAGCAGACTGCTACCTGCAGGAAAAGAAGAAGAATGTTTTAATTTCCAATAACAAAAACATTGTATCTTCTTTGCCAGGTGAACCATGTACCATTTTAACATATGAGAACACAACATTGAATGCAAAATTGAAGGTATGGAACCCAAATGGCCAGGAATTGTTGGTTCATGATTTAATGACACCAGCCGGAGTTGAAATGAAATCCGCTTTATTGCGGACACCGGATATATTAGCAATACATTTCGATAAGTCATTATGACTTTTGAATAAATAATATTGATAAAAAATTATTTGTTTCATTTATTCAAAATCCAGTAACTTAGAATAAGATTAATTTTGTATAAGGCCGGGGGTGACATGACATGTTTATATACAAAATATTCTAAGGTAGTGCCTCTGAATCTCTATAACTAGATAATTGTGTGATAGATTGTTTTCTGTCTTCTATCTCATTTAATTTTTCTGGAAATAATGTTTATATTTTTTAAAGCAGTTTTTTTCAAGTCTCAACCAGTCTTCCTAAACATAGCCAAATCTAGTATTAAGTATACAAAACCAAGTTGGTTATTATTGTTTTATTATCACTGAAATAAGGTCGCAGTAGGTTTTTCTAAGCATAAGTCACCAAGGTCTGTATCACTGATTCTGACAACTACTGTTGGCTACTCTTATTCTCCCTTTGTTAGCGATTTTGTGAAGACTTGCTCCTCCTAGCGTGAGAGTGGCATTGAAGTGAATTGAATGGCAAAGTCGAAAATAGACCTCTCCCAATGATTTCCATATAGAACTGTTGGGAATTATATATTTCGTGAGTCATGAGTCGTGACTTGTTGGGCAAATAGATAAATACTAAATATAGTGATATTCTAAGGCCTAAATATATCTTTTACGATTCCCAAAACGTCATTAATCTCCTTGTTGTTTAAGTAAAAATAAATAAATACAGCCAATAGTCACATACATAGTCCTGATCCCACATTAAGATCGCTAAGGTCTTGTATCGTGGGCATTAGAAACTACGGCGAGTTTTCGGTCTCACAAATACCCAGACCCGAAATAAATACTTGTGGGCCTCATAAATATTTGTCTCGACGCGGGGATCGAACCCGCGGCCTCTCGTTTCACAGCCGGCGCCTAACCAACTGCGCCACGGAGGCTGTCAATGTAAAGTGACGATAAAAAGGCGTTACCCAATTTTCCTCAACGATCGACAGGTAATCCTGACATATCTATTATCGCGATATATTTAAGTGGCAACCTAATTGGATTCCTTCCGCTCAATCGCGCGAAATAAGAAAGAATAAGGTTTGCGAGAAAAAAGCGGAAACGTACGGTCCAGCGCCTTGGGGATAAATGAACAAGCTTGAGGATTGATGTAGGGCTTTATGTGTTACGTGGATAATTCGAGTTTTTCTTACGGTAAGATTTTTTTGTTGTTTCACTTGTTCCCTATTAGGTATAATGTATGTTTCCTCGGAGCCCATTTGCTGTAATAATTTCGGCTGTTAAAAGGTCAAGTGGGTAATATAAGACCATTTATGCAGCGTATAATAAATATTATATGGGCGCTACCACTTTTCACATGACATAGAAAATCTTGTTTGATCTCTATCGGATGCAGGTTTCTTCACGAAGTTTTCTTCTATCATTAAAGTGAACACTGTCATCTAAACCTATGTTAAAGTTAGTAACTTAGCCTGCGGCATCCCTCCAGGATCTCGGATGTACCTACGTCTAACCGTGCAATACCCTAACCCCGATACAGTAATACCCCGCTTAGCGCGACGCCGTTACGCGCGGTTTCACTATAACGCGAATTTCAAATTTCAATGAAGATCGGATCGAGTTACATAATAAACCTATCTACGATAAGGAAGAACAAGTAGAAAAGAAAGTTTTATCTTCAGGGGAAATACAAAATGCACTTTCAATGATTTATTCAGGTTTGGACATATTGCAGAGTATAGACAATAATTATGAACGTGTCTTGACCGTGTGTCAAACAATTAAAAACAATGTTGGGTGTTATGAACGTATTTTACAAGAACGTAAACAAAACGCTACACAAAAGACAATAGATGTATTTTTCCGTAAAAAATAAGAGTATGTATTGCATAAAGTGTTCTTAGAATTAAAGTCATTGATTAAAATGATTTGTATTTTTTTGTATTAAATTTTGACTATGTTTAATCATAAACCTCGATATACGCGAATTTCAGTTAACGCGATTTTTTTCGGAACGTATCCCTCGCGTAAAGCGGGGTATTACTGTACTTCCTACTTCCTAGTTTCTCCATACTCCTATTCCAATGCGATACAAGTTTATATTTCAAACAATTGGTGCCATTTTCGTTGTAAACATTGCTTACATCAATCGAGTAGGCGTGTAGTTTGTAGGTAGGTAAATTTGTAAAAAAATATTACAATAAGCAGTTTCTATTTAAGGAATAATGGTTGTTGCTCATTTTGTCTAATTATTCATAAATAACGTAGTTTCCACGGTACTGATAATTATCCCACTTATTAGGAATTGTCGCAGCGTTTGTTCTAATAGAAGGCAGAAACCGTTGATTTACGTAAATTGCATTTGACACAAAAATATCGTGTAAAATTTAATGATAAATAATTTATAATACTTCCTTTACAATCCCCATTTATTTGTATTACATTGATAAAACCTATTGAGGTCAGTAAGTAGGTCAAACTACCGACCTTGACATAAAAATGTGACCATTTAATCAGAATAAATTGCCGATAATCTATAGATATTTTTGTTCGAGATGCTTAGACGTACACACCACATTACAGTCTCATTTAAAAGTATGAGTAAACGTGTGCTAATAAAAGCTTCCACAGAATAAGATAATACGAGTATGTTACAAAGGAACTATAGTTTATGTGGGTGTTTTGAATACGTAGAAATAATAATACTTTTAAAATATTTCTGTTTTAAATGTTGGTAAATTGGTCAATGTGCAATAAATGCATTCGGATTGCCCTGTTCTAATGCTGGATAGTATATGCCACAATCAATTATCCTTATACCGTAGGCCTTCAGGCCAGGCGAGCACATTGCTGAAATCTGCATGCGTCCATAGCTCTGGCAACGCAGTAAGCCTATTAGTGTCACAGTGCATTACCTACTCCACAGCAAAAACCGTGTGAATGTGTTGAAAATTGTATTACTGGGCAGTCCACTAGACTTATCTAAGTTCATTTGTTTATCAAGTCGGTTTTTGTAAGTGTAACTCTTTTCTACCTGTTCTGCATTGACAATTGCTAGATAACTTTTCCAGTACCCCTAGCCGGAACATTTTGCAGTATCGTATAGTAATAGTATAGTAACAATCATTACTTTACTATTACTACTCGATAACTATATTTGGCGGCAGCATGAACCGTTTAACCATACTCTCGTAAACTCTTGAATAATACCATACGATACTCACAGATAACCTATGGCAATGAATGAATATTATTGAATGATTCGTGCGGAATTATCATTCACCGTGTTTGTAAAAAAATATATTATTATCATAAAATAATAAAAAGCCTATAGCATGCCTTAAAGACATGTTAAAGGTTATGAAAATGAATTAAGACGCAAAAAAGTATTAATAACAATTGATCTAAATTTTAAAAAATAATTTCAAGCAATTAAGCATTTATATTTCCGAACGTAGCCATTTTTTGTTTGACAATTGACATAACAACAACATCAAACAAATTTATACGGATGCCACTCGTCAACGAATGTAAAGAAATAAACTCATAAATAGGTAATAGATATAGACACGGACATTTGTTTAATATGATCCCTTTATACCTTTAAGGCGGAAACTTTATGAATGTATTCGCTACATATTTGCTCGTAAAAAGCCTAGGTAACTTTCTTCACATAATATATCATTTTGATAACATAATATGAACAACTAGTTGAGAACTTGCCCATCCACTATACATTGGAATGAGCCTGTGGATTAAATAAATAAGTAAGTACACAAAACATACAACAATAGTGCATAATATGATTGTTTTCTTTATAAAAGGTTAGTTAGGTATTCATTTTTAAAACTACACTAAGTCTAGTCTTCTTATATCGTCATACTTGTTCCTAAGTTTGTTGCTCCAATTCCGAGAAGACCTTAGGATAGGAATTAACCTTCTTTTGGTAATGCCGCTATTAGTAAGAATTATAAATATTTGAAATAACACAATTATTGTAACTCCATATTGAATTGCCTATTTTTAGTGAAACATGTAAGTATTACAACGAATATCTTGTAAATAGAAAATAAGTACTATGTGTATTGACTTGTCATAAGAGCTATTTAATTGCCTACGTGACCAAGAAACGAATTTCATTTCATTTCACGGAGTAGATAATTATACAAAATAACAATAAGATCAAATAAGATGTTGAGGACACTGAGTATGATCCTAAGTAACACATTGTGAATGTAAAGAATTAAACTTATAAATAATAGATAATAGATATAGACACAGATGTTTGTTTAATATAATGCCTTTATACCTTTAAGGTGGAAACTTAATGAAAGTATTCGCTACATTTTTGCCTGTTAAGAGCCTCCGTAACTTTCTTCACATATATCATTTCAATAATATAGTATGAAGAAGTAGCTAAGAACTTGCCCATATTGACTACACATTGAAATGAGCCTGTTGCATAAAATAAATAAGTAGGTACACAAAACATAAAACAAAAGTGCATAATATGATTGTTTTATTTATTAATGTTACAGTTTTAGTTAGGTATTCATTTTAAAACTACACTAAGTCTAGTCTTCTTATATCCTCATACTTTTTCCCAAGTTCATTGCTCCGATTCCGAGAAGTCCTTAGGATAGGAAGTAACCTTCTTTTGATAATGCCGCTGTTAGTAACAAAAATATTTGAAACAACACAATTGTAACTCCATATTGAATTGCCTATTTTTAGTGAAACACGGAGTAGATAAATAAACAAAATAACAATAAGACGTCGAGGGCACTGAGTATGATCGTAATTAACACATTTTGCCTTATTTCAAATAAAATAAATCGCAAAACTACATTCACGATAGCTTTCTCACTGACAAAATCTCGGTGAGAAAGTTCTCGTATTTTTCGACAGCAAAACTATAGTAATTGGCGATACTATACGTCAAAAATTATTCCTGCTGCCACTTTTCATACATTTCTAAAGTAAAACTATCGTTAAACTACTCGCTAACTATACTATAGTATCGTAAACGTTTCCCGCTGTCACATTTTAGTTCCAAATACGCTCACAATGGCGCTGTTTAAATTCCCATACAAAATTTTACTATTACTATTCTATTACGATACTGCAAAATGTTCCGGCTAGGGGTACTGTCCTTTCAATAAATTTTCGGGTGTAGAGGAGTCTCGTGATCCGTAGTGAGCAAATATGGGCTGACACAGAGATAAGTTTTTTGACATACCCATGTTAAAGAATAAATTCACCCAACAGTCAAATACATTCCTCACACTAAGATCTAGTCTTGTGTCGTGGATGTCAGGAATTACGATAGACTTTTCGGTCTTACAAACACCTAGACCCGAAACAAATACCTGTGGATCACACAAATATTTGTCTCAGTGCGGGGATCGAACCCGCGGCCTCACGTTTAACAGCTGGCGTCTAACCAACTGCGCCAAGGAGGCTGTCAAATGAAGAATTATTAAGCGATTTTACAACCAGCTGGCTGCCTCATATCAACCTTTTCATTACTAGGCTTTTTGTTCCATCGTCTGTCAAGTCTAGAACAGTATGCAGGTTTTCTCACGACGCGACATTTTATTAATTAGGATTTTATTATTTATTAATTGTCCCGCCCTCACACCCGCCAGCACTACAAGTCATGTAAGCCAGGATAAACAGTGGCACGTTTTTGAATGATACCAAGCATTGAAGCTCAGCGAGTCTCTAGGAATGTCTAACTTGTCTCTAACCCGTAACGAAATCAAACATAAAGCTGAACTATGTAATAGGATAACAAGATCTTTGTCCACTTTCTTCCGTAATAAAGCGCATAAAGACTATTACAGACAAAGAAGCCAGCTGTAAATTAGCACGGATCAAATCATTATACCTACATATAAATAAAACCTATATTGTGAGCCACAGAAATATTGATTCCAGTAATAGGTATGCGAAAAAAATCAATAGGCTACGGGCCACATATCCTAACATAGCGCTGTGATCGTTTTGTATCCAACAATTCGGCATAGATATATATTATATACATATTAAAATAAAAAATAGTAATAGGTTTATCTAAAAGGAAATAAACGTACGTGTAAAATGTAGAACATATTTCTATGAAACCCAGGAAATGGCGGAACATTCATGTAAAATTGTAGTTGGATTACAGTGTGGAAAGCCCTGGCACAGACCTGGGGCCTTACCACCATCTTTTACTAAACATTCTTATTGCAGGAACGTTTTGTTTCAAGCTTATAGTAATATTACTCAGATTCGTACCATGACCTTATAAAACAATATTACTTTATTCCTGCATAGTGCTGTAAAAGAACGAATGATTGTATACAAGATCGCTAACCTTTTTATTTACGTTCCAAGACACGCATATGCCGATAAATATTGAAGCTAAACAAATTAAATTTACTTCTAGATTTCTTAACGGATTATCAAGTAAAAATTATATTGTATAATTTTAAATAAAAGAAAATATCCCTTTGTCTTGCAGAGCAAAGATTTTGTATATTTGTATTTCTTTGGGAATGTATGCAACGGGAACGAAACGGTTTTACGAATGTCATTACTCTTACGAGCTCGCGTAATGGGAGAATGAAGAAAAAAAAAAAATCTTACGAGCTCGCTCGCGGGACGCGGTCGGTGTTTAAAAATCTTATGAAGTGGAAGTGGTGCAATACAAACTTTTTAATTTATTTTATGCAGTTTTAAAAGTCTCGATATCATTTCTAGCAACGAGTAAGTATGTTTTAATAGATAAAACAATGAACAAATTTATGCATTGCGATACTTTGATCGCATGTTTAATTATAATCGCTATCTCAACTTTGATTTTAATATCATTTATGTTAATTAAATAATTAGAGTCGACACGTAATATACTATTATGTCTAAAAATATATATATATGCAATACGAATAATATTATTTATAAAACAAAGAAATCTAATGTGGCTGTGAAAAGAAGTTGGAATTTCAAGTGGTTTATTATTTCAAGTGGTTTAAACTTTTTGCAGCGTCAGAGTTCGGAGAGTTTTGGGGCGACGCAACAACTCGATTTAATGTGTGGCGTACAATCAAACCACTGCAGGCAAAGGAATATTCTAAACAAAAGTGTGGCGTGCTTGCAGTGATCTTAAACTGTCAAGGCGAAGGCACATAGACTGGAAAGGGTGGTCTAAAGTAACTACTTATATTAATTTATGTGATTATGATTAGATATATAGGTAAGATTATGGACAGCTGCATGAGTGTAATATCTGGTCTAGAATAAAATGTTATTTATAATGGTTTCATGATACTACCCATGATAACTGTATGCTAAACTACACCTGTGGATTTATCAGTACTGGGTGAAAACAATTTTTTGCGATTACTCTGGGATGATTATAGTCAAGGGTTACCAAGTGTGCAATTGGAACCATTCATAGAAGTAAGTGTACCTAAACAACAAGAAAACAAATATGTAGGCTCTACTGATTTCTAGAAAAATGATACTAATCTTTATTTGGTTCAGAAAAATAATCTTTATTTGGTTTCATTACATTACATAAAGTATAATTTTAACTTTGCTTACTGCAGTAGTTAGTTTATCTGTGTTACAATTTAGAGCACCCACCTTTAGAGATTACAAATAAAAAATTGGAAAGTATAATAATTAAATTTATACAAAACAATAGGCAATAGTATAAATACACCGACAATCTCTCTTCCAGCATTCTAACATCTATAACTGCCACCTTGTCCAGACCTGCGGAGTGAGTGCCCTCCGTGCTGCCCAATCCTGCTGTAAAGCAACATTGCTACTGTTGGAGTGCTGATGATGCTTCACCAACAGTATAATTGAGCTGCAATTGGTTCTCTTCATTAGTTAATTGCTGCACAGGAATATTGGCTGTGTTGCATATGTTGTGTAATATTAATAATCCTGCCACCTGAGGTGCATAATGCAACACTCTGTGTACAAGTAAGCAACGAAAATGTGTTTTGAGAAGTCCAATTGTTCATTCAACTATGTTTCTAGTGCGAACATGCAAATTCTTGTGGTGTGCTTTAGGTGTCTGTGGTGCTGCATTGAGTATGGGATTCATCATGGTTTTTCATCATATCATCTGTAATTTTTTTTAAATATAATTAATTATTTTCACTGATTAAGGACAATATATAAATATAAGTATGTAATTTGAATAATTAAAGTATCTGATATTAAAATAACTTTTTTATATATGTTATATTGGAGTTTTACCTAGAAACCAGATATTTTCATTGTTGCTCAGTTCTTCCAAGTGACTCCTCAGTGGATGATTTGACCATATAAAGGAGTCAATAGTAGCACCACCATGGCTTGCCTCCTCTACACTCATAATTTGCATGTTTGCATCACAAATCTGAAATTTTATGAGATTGAATAAAGTAATGTTACTATATTTATTTGTTATTTAAATCATTGTTATATTTCATATTTTTTATGTTATTAGTTATTCTCTGTGTTGTCTAGAGATGAAAATATATTCTGTATTAGAAAAAATATAATTCATTTAAGTTCTTTGTTATGTGTGCATTAATAAGTTGAACTTAAATAATAAATTACCATGTAAAATTATAACAGGGCAATTTTATTTTATACAATTGTAATGTATGATATTATTATTTATGCAATATGTCATAGAAACATCACTTTTGATCACTATAATTGCAGATACAAACTCAAGTTTTGGTTCCACCTTGGTAATGTTGTTTAATCAAAAATATAATTCTAGTTATAACAGTTTCATTTTTTTACATATTCAAAACATAGCTGAGGTTTCATATTGAATGGTCCGTTACAATTGACTATGAAATCGATAAATTGTAGTATACTTACTTTGCTTTTATTTTGTTGCGTTCTTGGTCATTAGCCTGTATCTACTAATAAACTCAGAGATTGAAGGGATCGCATTCCTCGCGTAATCGCCTTTGTCGTAGCTTACTTAACGAGTTATTAGCAGAATTATCATCCTCCATAAATTCTAAGATTTCGTAATCATTGGCCATCTACAACCATATAACATTCATAATAATTATCGGCCCTTTTTGGACAAGAAACCACTTTATCGCACACCATAAGTATTTCAAATAAATATGCATTTGTTTTTTTACTGACTTTACGAGGATATATCACAGAAAACTGAAAAGTAATGTTAAAAAAGTTGCTTTCTCACAACTGTTTTATGACTGCTAAGTTTGACATTAAAGTAATATTACTTACTGTCAAAGGACACGTCGTGGTACGGTTTAGAATTAATGATTTGCGATTGCGTCACAAAACTGCTAATTGGGTATTTGACTGTTGAGGCAATAAATTATAAAATGTGTTGCATATGATAGCTTTTTGGTAAACAATAATTATAGGTATTTTTATTTACATTTATCTAAATTATAAATATTTAAATTGTCTAAAATAAGTTTGCCATTTTTTATCTGTTGATTAAATGTAACAAAACACGACAAGCTGTCATTGTGCAGCGTGTGATGTCACGATTTACAATTTTCATTCATCTCTGCCACTAAGATCATTCACCATTTATAAAGCGTGACGTAACTTTTTCAAAGTCACGTGACCTACCGTTTTGGTGACATATATGATGATAAAACTGAAAAATATGTTTATTCGTTATAAACAACTCTTTAAAAATAAATTAATAGTTTGAAGAGGTATAGAGTGATTATATCTAGACTTTAAAACACTTTTCAGAAATTAGTCAAATAGCCAATTAAAACATGATGGTTTTAAGCTTGTTTTAAAGGCGTCATGGTACAAAATTTCTAAGTAAGGTTAAAACATTACTGCTATAAGAGACGGTAGTAAGGCCCCTGTTGCTGAATCGATTCGCGGCCGCTTTGTGTATAGCGCATACTCAACCGAACGCTTTTATAAACATGCCGTCTTTATTTTCACCATCAGCTTACTCTGTTGACGAATTGCCTCAAGATATTGCGACTAACGCCCGAATACTGGAACGACATTCAAATAATAAGTTGCTCTTAACAGCGCACGGCTCACTTAGCCAGTACATTTAATCGGGATTAACGTAGTTAAGCGCAAGTTATTATTTGGGCGTAAGTAAGGTTAAAAGCAAACGTACAAAGAAAAATAATAGAGACTAAATGTAGTTTTTATGGGTTAGTGTCCCACATTTCACTGTGTGAACATGCTTTTGTTGGCTTTGTTTCTGCCATAGTGGGGCCCCGTTTATAACTTGCTGTTATAAATCGTCGAAGTTTTTAGTGCTTCGATGTTTTATTATTTCTTGTACGGGAAATTATGGTTTGCGGTTTGGCCCATTTTGCAGTAGGTAAAATAGAAAGTGGCAAACAACGGGCGTCCCTTTTGTATTTATAGTAATTAGTTAAATTATAATGATGATTATTTTAGTAAAGTGAGCAATACTACAACATTGCATAAGAAAATATAATTTATTATCCGATGCGTAATCTTCTGAGTAGAAACTCTACTTAGATTAGCACCAGGGCATCTCCGTTAAAATGAAACGGACGGCGAAGGTAATCTAATACTAGAAGGGACAAAACGAGTAAGAAATCAGATTGAAGTTGACACAAACTGATCATTGATTACATTTAGCTAGATTTGAAGTCAAGGAGTAAGAAAAGTAACTGAGTAAACCTTATTTAATCATAAACATTTGTGAAACAAGTCAAAGATATGAGATATGCAGGTGATTGGGATTGAAATCGTTCGAAATCGAAGATAGGTAGAAGAAGTATAATTATGTCAAGAAGACGCTATACCACTGTCATGTGTTTGCAAATATTAAAAGTTTTTATATAACCCATGAAGTTATATTATGATGATATCCCGTCTACCCATAACGTCACATTATGTATTTAATGTACCTTTTGGATACGTTATATACCAGTATAATTTCCCACTGGCGGGGTCGTTGCAGTAAATTTCCGTTTTCCAGTAATTCTATTAAAATTGTAGGCGGAAAAATCGATAGCACCCGCAGATTATGGTAATGCATTCAACCCAGTCAAGCTTAGACGATCACATTTGCCGCCTTCGTTCTTGATAACTTTTGAATTTCCTGGTCTGTATCAGCATAAATTGATGCAATGCGCTCAGTATGGATTTGTGAGCGGAAATCTGATTTTAAAAAGTTTTTCAACCTGCTTTTGAGGCGGATGTGCTTAGGTATATTGGCATGTTAGTTTTTTTTCAGTATAAGTGATATGTTTATTATAATATGTTATGGTCAACGTTGAGGAAAGCTTTCGCTCTTGACAAAATACGTTAAAAGTAATGGATGGGCCCATTAGTGGTTTTGAACAGGCTGGAAAAAATCTAATAAATTTAAAATAATAATTCATGTAAGTACCTAGTTAACGTGTTTTATTTAACTTATAAATAAGCTTAACATAGATTTAATCTGCCTTCTAGTTACAACTTCGTGACCTTAAGAGTTGAAGCAATATATTTTCTTTATGCGCTTTGTACAACTTCGTTCATAACTAAGATGTACCTAAGTGTCCCATTTACAAACTTTCGTGTGTTCTGCCCAAGATTGTGAAATTAAGTGTACCTGACCTAATTTACGTCGCAAAATATACTTGAAATATACCTATATTTTAGACACCTTTGGAATTCTATGTGTATTTTTAAAAATTGTTTTTATCATTATCATCATCTTTATATTGTATATCTTTATATATGAAGTCCACTTCTGTACATAGGTCTCCCCCATTATAGGATTGCATTGGTCTATATTACTGCAGATATTATTACTTAAATTTATTGAATACTGTGTCTTTACTTCTGAGTTCTTTAATATTGAATCATGATAAATAAATAGGTAGGTACTAATAGAGATAGGTAATAGTAACATAGCTAAAGGCAAGTCTAAATATTTCATATAAGTACTTAAAGCTACGAATGATTTAAGTCTTAATTCTAAACATTATATTACAACGAAGCTACTTAATCATAACAGATTATTTCATGAGTAATGTACTTTCCTCAACTGTAATCTAATGTTCGCACTAAGATAATTGAAATGAGATGTCCTTTCCCTAGATATATTTTATTACTATCTCAATCTATAAAGACGTTTTGCTGCGTACAACTTTATTCAAAGGAAGCATAAGTAATTACTTAGGAATAACTATTACTTAACCAGATTAACAATTCAGCTAGAACTCATAAAGGTATTATAACGAAAACAATTTATTAGCAAATATTAAAGGGATTTTGATTTTTATTATCAATCGAATGTAGGTACTAAATGGAACGTTTCCTTTAGGACATTACGCAATTTAAACTTTGTACATTAACATGGATGTGGTTTACACAATACAAAATACATAAACAAATATTTATGAGGGCTGGGATTAAACCTGTTAGCCCCGCTGCAAAACGAGTACATTTTAGCTTCGGCTTCAATCGGTCTAGACTCTAGATATAACACTGAATCATTTATTTCTATAGAAGACAGCTATCACACATTAATATCGCATTACAAGTCATAACTTATCCTTGCTTACACGCATAATGGTACGTAATGGTAGCTATTCAATATAAAGTTTTAGCACCATTGGAACGTATCGGCTATTACCAAACACTTATTGCTCGTAGCTCACAAAATGTAAAGGCAATATATCTCAAGTTTCGATCCAAAATTTCCTCCGGAACTGTTCGTGTACGTGAGGAAATCTGCACGTCCCGGGATTAACGACAAATTCACAGTTTGATGGAGCTCTATGATCGTGATACGGTCACAACTATCGATTTGGGCCGTATCGGGCAGTTTGGACGTTTTCAGGCTTTCAACTAGACAATTAGACACGATTGGGGATTTGGCCGATACCCCATAATCGATAATTGTACTATCTGGGAATCGAGTACCCAAATTGGAGTGTAATCGAAACGATATTTTAAGGCAATTCGTCGGGAAGCCAATTTGAGTGAACTTGGCAACCACTCAAAGGTAACTTAGAGTAGAAGCTTTTTCGAATGCCGCTGAATCTAATAATAAAATAAGCTACTTAGGTAATTTGAAATCATAGTTTTAATAATAGTTTTGTTTTTTAAAATGGTAATGCAGATTTATTAGAAACGGATGAAATGGTTCTTTATTAGGGCGTCTCAGCATTTTTGCTGTTATGGTGCGGTCACCACGCAGCTGGTTTTAAGCCCCATTTAAAGAGAGGTTTCCAGTTATGGTGTTAGTTAATAATATCGCGCAATTTCGATATTCCCACTGCAAGGTCTGCACTTTCTATATAATTTAAATAAAGTCTGATATTCCGAAATGCTAGTGCGCTTTAGCACAAATACAATTACTTATAGATAAACTTAATATTAAAAAATTAAATTTCAAAATGATTAATGCGTGACCTAATAATATATAATCTAATTCTTGGTGCTCTCACATTTAGTTCGAAAGAGGCGATAACAGTCAACTGGATGTGGGCAATGGGATTGTGGTGAACAATTCGTTTTAATTCATGAGCATGGTTGATGAATAATTCACGCGATTGCGTTCGCATGTTTGTTAACCAATAGTGCGGTGTGAATCGAATCATGGCAATGGATGCGTGTGTTTTATAACTCGCAGTTTATTTTATGTTTAATTTTGAAAAGAGCTCATATTTTTAAACTATGTAAGTACTGCTATTAATTATTTATCAAATAAATGTTAGTATGGCGTGATAAACTTAATCATTTTAGTGGCTAATCACACATTTTTATAAGTCGATAGGAAATACGTATACTTCAATTCCTGTACTGCAGATTATCGCTATTTGGAATTAAATAAAAATATTTTAGTAGTCTAAACCAATGAAATTATCTTAATGCCGCATTTTCATATCTAAATTGCATAATCTGATATCATTGATCACGCTCAGTTTTTGTCGATTAATCGAGATCAGATTTTCTGCGAATTTCTTACACACGTACCTTAATATGCTGTCGGTACTATACATGTTTGTATGTATTATGTAGATATACATTTACCATCCTCGTATCAATTTTGTCATCAACAAAGTATATTTTACCGTAAAATCCTGCCATTTCCCATCGAAGCTGCTGAGGGTTTACGGCAGTTTTAGTGCAGCTTAAAGAGGACGATAAATTTTTCCGTCAGCGCACCGCACGTATACGCCATCACAGTTTTGTTATAAACTTAATAATGTGTGAAAAATTTAATTACCTACCGGGTACAAGTGGTATGGATAAATTATGTCTCTTTCGTGTCAGATTTTGGAGTGAAAAGGATAGGAAAAAAAAAAAAAAACGTCCATATACGTCCCACTGCAGGGCACAAGCCTACTCTACAATTGAGCTTACGATTGAGAGTGGTTATGTCTGGTGCGGGTATATATCGAAATACTAGAGCAGAACCTATAAAATTGCAAGGTTTTTTCTTCATAATTAAAGCGAGCTAACTTAGAATTCAGGTATGTAATCTAGGATCGAACGCGAAGGTATTGGTTTGGCAGGTACTACCGCTGTTTAGTAAGCTATGGTTCTGTGTAAGGCCTAATGTTTGTTCCACAGGCCAGTGTTACGATGCTATTCAATTACTTTGAATGGTTTGTGTTGCTTGCTCACAAGTAGGTCACACACAATATTGCTGCATATTCCACTGAATATGACGTTGTTTTATTAATGCTTTCTGAAATAAATGGCGTAATAATTATTTTTTGTTCAAGCAGAAAAATATTACGGAGAGATTTTTTTTGCTTAGTTCGATCAAATGTCCATTATAGTTAAAAGCCAAATAACCTTTCAGTTGGCCTATGAATAATCATGCTTAAGCAAAAACATATAAATAAGGACCCATTAATATAAATTATTTTGTTTCATCGGTCCACGAAGTTTGATCAATTGTATGTTTTACTATTAACTGGCACAAAAATAAACAGTAATAACACCATTTTTAAATGCTGCACTATTCATTAATTCGAATTTTGAATATTCAAAATCTCGTCTGGTGAAAACCGTTTCTACGATTAAATTACCGTTTTATGCCACACATAAAATGTACATAAGTGATTCAATCATTTCAGGAAGCACGGCGCGGAATACATAAAATCCGCATAAAAATTTCAGCAGTGCAGCAACACACGTAGCCACAGACGGTATGCAATTCCGTTTATTGTAGTCATTCCCGTTTGAGTCCAGTTCCATTGAGCCAGTCATTCCGGCGAGTCATTCCCGAGCGCTCATTACCGAGAATGGTCAGTGCGCCGCTACCTACCTGTTACGTGCTTCTGATGTAAAAGAAAGTGCTTTGAGCTACCAAGTTGTGTTGAAAATTTACATTCCTTAGAATCACTTTCTGAAAGTGAATTTTAAAGTTTGTTTTTCTGTTGCCCGATTGGAAAACAGATAGCTTTTGGTAGCGTAAGATACACAACGACTAACGAATAACATAAGTAATGCAACACAACAAACAAAATAATTGTCTAACAATAACAAAATAGACAGCCAACGCAATTGGCGTGACACAAGAGGTCGCGGGTTCGATCCCTGCACTGATACAAATGTTTGTGAAGCCCACAAATATTCGTCTCGGGTCTGGGTGTTTGTGAGAGCGAAAACGCTCTCGTAGTTTCTGATACCCACGACACAAAACTTAATTGTACGTAATGTGGGGTCAGGACTGTGCATTACTTATTATCATACGTTTGAAGAGTTACCTACTATGGTATTCTGTTATTTCTCACATTTTCTCTAAGGTCAACACAATTATGAAAGCCAACACGAAATCACACATGAGTAAATAATAGACATGCTTCAAGCGACACACTTGCATAGGTCACTAGAACAGACATTCCACCTTGAAATAAAACAATTTTTGCGGATTTTATCGCGAATTTGGTTAAATTTGAGGGCGGACTCAACCGCCACTGTCCGCCTCGTACCACGAAAGCTGGAAAGCAATCGAAACGTCGGGAATTTAAACATGTAAAATTAAACCAAGTCCATGAAAAATAGTTTAATTTCAATGAGTAACATTCGCGTAAATCTAAGAAACCATTAGACATGTCACCATTAGTTGAAGGAACAAATACCTTACTGTCAAAAATTTATTTAAATAAGCAATAATATTAATGCACTCTGTTTGTAAAGAGACATTACCAAGTACATTCTGCTGATCAAAATTACTTATTACATTAAGTGATGATGGTTTTACCGGTCATAATGAGCGTCGTAACGCGGTCGCCATAGTCATTCCCATAATCTCACTTATCTTTATAATGGCGGTCGTTAGAAGGTTTCAATTTAATTTCGCTTAATTTTATCTCATTCATTTTTGTGAAGCACAATGATTGGCGTTGTAAAAGAGGATAATAGATCGTTAGTAATCTGATTACATTTAATTGTTCTCAGTAGTTCTAATTTAAACGTCCTTAATTTAGACGTAACGTTTGTGTAGATATTGTTTCACAAAAATATTTATATTGAATGTCAAATAATTTTTTTTACTGCATAATATTTTTGTGCAATTTGAGTATCTATTCCCAATTCATAGAATAAGACCATGTTTTTATTCTAAATCCGGATTGATTTTTTGTAGCGTAGCTTTTTGTATGAAGCTAATATTGAATTTCTGTATGGTGTATAATCAAAATTTATTATCATCTATATTTATTAAGGTTCAATATTTATGAAATCAATCTGGTTGGTAATGGCAAGCGATTACCCACTTGACGTCACAAAGATTTTTGCTGTGAATTTTCATACAACTTTTTTAGTACGAGTAATGGGTTGTTCAAGTCTTTAAAGCTATTACCTCTGCTATCGACGACACATCGAGTTGAGCCTACTTATTCAATTTCCCCCCCTCCTTCACAGACGAGTGAGGTGGTTGGTAATATTGCTGTAGATCATTTAAGGTAGGGTCAGACATGCACAATTACGTCTCAGGACGTTCTATTATAATTATCAATTGTAAAAGGTGTTTTTTTATTGCGATGAATGGTGAGACGAGCATGCTATTCGCCTGATGATAAGCGATATGACCGCTCATGGACAGTAGTAAAACCAAATAACACCATGAATTACCAAGCGATGCTTGGCATTTCACTGCGCTCGCTGAGACACAGGATGTTAAGGCTCATTATGCCTAGTAGTTACTCTGGCTACAATGTTCTTCAAACCGGAACACAACAGTGCATTTACACTGCTGTTTGGTGGCAGAAGAAATCATCACTGTCGTCTTTTGTGACAGTGCGTTCGATGCTGGATCTACACGGGCTGAAACCAAAATGGGACACACTTGCTTAGGTTCTATGAAGATTTTAGAAAAAAAAAACAGAAAAACAAATTAATTTTTCTTCTTTTTTTTACAGCGTCATGTATGGAGGTCGATTTCGAAGTCGTGGTTAAAGAATCTACAAGGAAATCTCATCAAAAAATTCATTCAAAAATCCATCAAGTGTGTTCCACCCTTTAGTCGATTTGATCTCTTGGGATACAAAGAGGTTGGATTTCAGTAGATTACCTTCTTTGTCTGTAGTAGTGCGTGGCGTAATTATTGGAATCGATGCCGGCTATTGTTCGAACTCAAGAAGGTTGGAGGCAGTTCATTCAAGATTTTAATTATAAATCATGGTTGGCGGGTTTGAAAATAATATCCATATTTTTCAGGAACAATGGAAGGCTATTATATTCAACGGTTGTTTTAAACCAGATGTAAAACAATTGCCTGAGTATATGAGCTACCTTTTTTGGCTACAATTTACATATAGGTAAATTTACATTTAGGTTTTACTTATTTACTTTATAACTTTTGCATTTCTTTCTGAAAATTAAATAGACTATCGGTAACTTCATTTAAATTAACAATATCTTTTCTTCTGTGAATTATAATATGCTACGTAAATAGTTAACTTTTAAGCAGTAAATATAGTAGTTCACATTTTGGTAGACCATTATTTTTTCAAATGCATATCGTCTATTTAAAATTCGCAACTGCAAGCGTGAACATCAGTTTTGAAACGAGGTAATTCGTGCTGTGAAATTGTCAGATGTGTTTTAATTTAGGCGGGCAGGACAAAACGGTACCGGTTTTAGTGGGCACCAGCTTGTGTTGACGACGGTGGTGAAATTACATTCCAGCTTCTGTAAATAGGACTACTTTCTATGTATATTATAAATAATGCGTGAATAAATCGATTACTTCAAAACTATTGAACATTTTATAAGCTTCCGTGATAAAAATGTTCACACATGTGTGTGTAAATTACCCTTAAATCTTAGAAAGAGCTTTTACGCACTTATGTTCAGAATAAGTATTATTTTGCAGATTGTACAATATCTAACATCTAGCAGTAAATTTACGAAACAAAGCAAAGACCGAGCTTAGGGTAATTTAGACAACAACTTGTGAACTAAGGTACGAGTTAATTTAAATACGTTTTCGACGACGGCGCTTATGTGAGGGACTAACGTTAGAGCTGGGACGGCTTTTTTGTTTTCTCTAAATTGGGATAGTATTGTCTCAAGTTGACAATAGTTTGAAGAACACACTCGACTAAAGACGGGTTTTGTTGGTATAATTGTGTTAATTATAGATTTCGGTGTAGATGTTGCGCAGGATAATGTTAGGCTTGAATCGCATTGTATCTATTAAATGTTGTTTTTCGTATAAAGTTGTGTATGTTTGCTTAAATAAGGGTTGAAGTAAGACTCATAAGGCCTTGTTTACATTAAGTTGAGGGTGACTTTATTATTTTAACCTCGTCAATAACAACTCTTTTTTAAACTGTATATATCCTGTTTTATAATAATGTTGTCTAGTTCACTGTTTTAATTAATTAAAAAAAATTACATCTCATTAAAATTCCTTTTCATTAAAGTATATCAGAGCTTGGTTGAGTTGTTAAACAAAATCCCGGCTCCCATCTGGATCGGGACAAAAAACTAGATTGGAGAAAATAAATTGCTTAAACTGTTTAAGGGGCTCGTTAACAAGTCTCCAGCCGACTCTGGGTAGTTGGGAATCACATTTCTTACTTTCCTTTGTTGACTTGCTACTTGATGGGCTGATAATTCGATACTGCATGTGCATTAGTTGCTGTGTTTACCGACTTACTACAAGTATTTTTCGTAAGCGTACCTATACTTAGACAGTATGACCTATGAGAAAGGACTGTACTTTGTTACTATTCTTTAAATTAACCTTCTGCATGTATAGACTCTCTAGTGCATTAATGTTTCTGTTGCATTCTTTTACGATATACCTAACTAATTAGTCCAAAAGCGTAAGTTACGATACGGTTATTACCAGTCGGTCCAGAAGCGTAAGTGAATGCATTTCAGCTGATCTTTGTTGTAATCAATCCATAACTTAGTCTACACATATTTGAATACATCATTATCAGTGGATTATTTCCATTTCCTTTCACAATTAGAAGCTCTTGCCCGCATCACTGACTCTAAACTCATTAACAAGGCATTATTTTAATTAATGTCAAAATACATGCCCTAATTTGTAATGTAAATATGCCTTCACAGATTATGTAAATCATAATTTAAAAATGAAACGTGTAAATTAATAAATCTGTAGGCGGGTTTTATGCGGAGAGCAAGTTTGTAGCCGTGGTAAGCGGTGACCCGGAAACTTCAAATGAGTATTGTGCGCGGTACCTTAATTAATTTTCACGTTCAACAGTCCTACGTAGTGAAATAAGCTTGCGCTCGCTGATTGCGTTTAATGTCGGGTGAAATGATTTTTACCATTTGGTAATTGGGTTTCTTTGTGTTGTTTTGTTTTGTAAATTAATTGATCGAAGGGATAAAGGTTGGGTTTAAGGCTTAGGATTAATTAGGGTGGTAATTCTTTCCGAATTAGGTTAGTAACAGACGTTGGTAGTACAGTTAATAAGCCATATTTTTTTAATATATAAAATCGTGTCCTGCTGATCCGAAATAAAAAAGGCAGTGAACAATGCCTCTCGAGGAAATTATAATACAATGATATGCGGACACTGTTAGTGATACCTTTTTATTATAAATGTTGTTTGGTCGAATCGACCGGAATAAACATTGCCTTCACCCAGCATTATGGGTATTGACAGGACTCGAGATTTCCATTACCCGCTAAGTCTTTGTGCACGATAATATAAAAATAGGTATCTGGCTATAGCATCAAATATAAAAAATTGAAATTAAATTAAAATATTTACCTCTTTTTCCACAAATCAGATTGTTTGTATTAAAAGTATTTCAATGTAAAGAACTTTAGATTCTGTGTCGTTGTCCATTCGCGGGGTGTACTCAGAAGTTTGTATAAAATGTTTCGTTGTTTAAGTTTGCTGAATATATTTCTTGGCACCGAAGTTACTTTGTTACAGATATTTTGTAAGTAGAACAAGTGCAATACGCAATTGAATAACTTTTAACGGGAGCATGTTTGCACAATGAGCAGACAACAAGGAATTTTGTAATGCATTTTGTTTCGTTTGTATTAGGTAAGTGAAATGGTCTTGCAAACTAAATTCGATGACTTCTGCAGAAGAATACATTGATGTGTATTCTATATGTAACAATTTGTTTTTATTTTTAACATTAAATAACATTACATTGGATATCTTATGCAAAAAGATCATTAAGTTTTTAAATTACATTAAATACTCGATAATGAAAGATTATGAACTATATTATATGAAGTAATCCTGTGCTATGAAAAAGATTCGAACCGCCTACAAAATTAATTTCGCCGGAACTGGTTTTTGTTAAAAATGCACTGACAATTCAAAAGTAAACGTTCGTTTTTGCGAGTCTCAATCGATTAAAATGAAATTCCCAGCGCAGTCGGTACGGATTAACAAGAGATGCTGTTTGTAGCAATATGAAGCATCCATGTGCATGACGGAGTTATTTGCATATCGGATTTACTTCCATTTGTTTATGTAAAATAGGTGTGTGGTAAAATAGATTTTATTAGTATCAACAAAAAATATTTGAAGTTAAGCTTTGTTCGAAGACGATCTACTATTTTTTCTTATAGTTTTGCTTTTATTATCTATAATAATTTTCTTAAATGTAGGCTGTTTTTAGCAGATTTGTCGTGAAAATCCTTGATTGAGGAAATATGTTTAACTTTGGATTTCCTGAAGCTAAAAATAATGATGACGTTGGACAAAATATGTATGTGATATAATGTTTGCTAATTGCAATAACTACAGTGACGACAGCACATATTCTTATACTTTGCAAATCGTTTTTCTGTCCGACATTCTATTTTTTACTACCACATTTATAGATAGTTAGAAGTTAAATCTCATAAAATAATTACCAAGAAAGAGTCGCAACTTTTTCATGCGAATTAACATTGAGAAATGTTTGTGTTTTTGTATAATTAAATTAAAAAGTGAGCTGTCACTGTCAGTTTATCTCGGCAGCGCAGTAACCCCACAAATTGTTTCGTCTCGAGCTAAATTAAATTAGAAAGTACTTAAGCAAAATGGAAATTATAAGATCCGCGCGACACACGAAGATGCTAGTCGATCATTTGTACAACAACTTGATATTTATATTATGAAAGAAATATTTGAAGTTTCAAGAGTTTCAGTGCATCATTATTTCGAGATGTTTTTGTACACACCAACTTAATGTTTAATAAAAGTTAATAAAAGAAGCTGGACAATAACAGTGCAGTGCAACTAAAATTGTAGATTGTTTTTGATAATGTACCAATTAAAATAGTGATAATAATTTGTACCTCCATTTGATTGGTTCATTGATTAGAAAATAAATTATATTTTTGGGCACTTCTGTATGTTTGATTAAATTGAGATATATCTATTAGAAACTTAACTTAAAGATGTGGATTGTTCACCTTTCAGCTCAGTAGTCTATTCGCCCTACACTACAGGTTGTTAAATTCAGTGGTCAAAATATTTGAAACGTTTACCATATTAAGAACGTTAGCAACATTGTGTCTGAGCCTCAAAATAGGTCTCTTGAACTCGTCTGAAGACGTTGACTAAATGTCGTCAAGATATCACAGCCAATGGTCTCACAATCAAGGATGTCAAAAGACCGGGCGGAATAGCGAATATTGATTAAGAAAGCAGAGACCCTAGCATCGGCCGGGATAACGCTAGGTTGAAATAAAGTATTTATGACCCGTCTATTCTTATTACAATAGTGAACTGATGTATAAATTGTAAATGTTATATATTTATTTTCAAATAAATATATGTTATTTTCATTTTTCAGTACACAATTCATATTAACTGTAGCCATTTATTTCACTAAGTAACTTTGCCATAAAGCTCCACACGCTACTCAATCTAAGCTAATAATGTTGATTTTGGGTGCTTATCCTTAGGTTTATGCCAGCTTCATTAAACAGTAGTGGTTATACCGCCTAGATTGTATTAAACAATAAAGCGGGGTATACTCGTATTATCCCAATAAAGTAAAATTATATACTTGCAAAATCCTCTTGTTTATTTTGTAGTTCATTATGAAATCTGACATCATAAATCTTTTCAAATTATTCCTGGTAATTCATATTACATGGTATTAAATACAAACATACATAAACTCACGCCTTTATCCCAGATGGGGTAGGCAGAGGCGCCACCAGGACACCCACACTTCGCCTTCTATGTTCCGTCCCATGATGTGATAGGGGGCGAGCCTATCGCCATATCGGGCACAAATTCCTGACTGCGGGCTGATAATGAATAGAACAACCCAATATCACTTTGCCCGACCCGGGATTCGAACCAGAGACCCCAGTTTTGTAGTCATACCGTAGTACAACTACGCCACCGAGGCAGTCATACATAGTATTATATGATAATTAACACTGAAATAATTCGTGATATTAACGTAAATAAGTACATATGCTATACTTTGATAACGTTAACAGCAAGTGGTAATTAAAAGGGCAGCTGAAATTACAACAGTCAGTACGTTTCTACAGGTGACTAAAAAGGCATGTTCTATTAATAACACTGGTAAAATCAGCATGGTATAGAATTTTCCTATATATAGGTTTGTTTTTTGAATTTGCTAAAATAATATCTCGAAAGTAACTGTGAAATTCAATATAACTAACATATAATCATCATTTTCTTTTTAATAAACAGGTCATTCATTTTTGTTATAAATGGATTATTATTTAGTTTTATCACACTTTCTGCACCCGTATCGCTCAGAAAGTAATAATCATAAAATATGCTAACTGTTTATTCTTGAACACACAATGCAAAGCATTGCGGGATTAGTGCAATGACTTATATTACTTATGGCTAAAGAAAAGAAAATGCGCTAAAGATTTTATCTCAGATATTTTGTAGTTCGCTTTTGAAAGATCTTTTATACAGTAAAGAATTGAACTTAGCATCCATTGAATCGCGCAGCGTTTTAAATCCAATCCATTTTGTAAACGTGTTTTTACAGGCGCTGTATACGGACTATTGTAAGAACAATTTTGGTAAGCAAGGCACGTCTGAATCACACGTTTATTTATACACGTTGGATTTAGTTGTACATACGAGTATGTATATGACTGCTTGGGAAAAATAATTCTTGCTTCTTGAGAAAATAATGCTCATTGGGGTTGAAATATCGAATTTGGGAGTGTCCTTGTTGGCTCTTGTTCTTCAATGAGGCAACAATGTCGTTGTTTTTCACTGCGCTATCACAACCATCTGCATCATTTCCAGCCATGGGAAGTTTACTGCTGAATTTGGGCTAATTATAGGCATCTTAGGTTTTTTCTATATTGTATAAAGATAACGTTAGATTAGCAGTTAATCTAATAGGAATTAGGAACTCTACGAAAATGCGATAAGCAATGTGATCTGAAAGCCTGATGACCCCTATGATTCTTATACCCAGCAGTCACAATAAAAACGGGCTTAGTATCTAAACCAGACCATCCCATAAGGATAAGTCCATGTAAGAGGACATTGAAATCGAAATATTTTCTGGTAAATCAACCCGCATATTGTTGGCATTTGGAAGCCGGAGAGCGTTTCAATAGCATTTATTTGTATTGTAGAAAATGTTTTACAAAATTTTTTGGACTGTATTTAAGGTTTGTTTGTGGAGTAGCGTCGATGTGGACGTTATCGGCCGTCCGTATGCAACGTTTCAATTAAACTGCTGTCGATTCAGTGCTGAATACTAAATATTTGTTATAAATGGCAATTTATTTGCAAAGGGTTTGTTGAATTTGCTGATTGTGTCAATTGGGGATATAGGCACGGTTGTAGCCTTTTTATTTACTGCTGTAAGTATATGAATTAAATGCTAAGAGTGAGCAACTTATACTTAATTTAAATTCGCGTACGAATATTAATTCCTTGTTGCGTTATTCACAACAGAATAGAGATCCATAATAACATGTATTAAAAAGTTAAACGTTACAAAATCATAGCTGTTGTTAAGATCTTTACCATAGAATTTTATGATGAACAAAATTATGCAGGTTGTCATGTATACATACATACATTCATAAACTCACGCCTTTATCCCAGAAGGCTAGGCAGTGGCGCCATCAGGGCACCCACATTTCACTTTATATGTCCCTCCTCACGATGTGATAGGGGGCGAGCCTGTTGCCATATCGGGCACAAATTCCTGATTCCGGGCTGATAATAAATAGAAAGTCCAATATCACTTTACCCGACCCGGGATTCGAATCCTAGACCGCAGCTTTGTAAGCGTACCGTAGTACAACTACGCTACCGAGGAAGTCGGTATATGCAGAAAATATACATTACATACGAGTACATAAATATGGCTTTGATTCCTTCATGTAATAATTTAATTTCTTCTATATTCTCGAAAAACACGAAAACACGACCCAACCATATTAAGATACAAATTGAATTAAGATTTTAAACCAGTGAACTTGCAAATTGGAAGGTTCCACAGAAAAAGCGTACTAACTTGTTAACTAAGTGAAGTAAAAAGAACTTCTCGGTTCATCTTCATAATGGACAAGTTTCAATTTTCATTAAGACATTGCTCTTAAAAACGCGAAATAAGAAACTACCGATGTAATGAATATTCAGACTGCTTTCCGCGACGATTAAGCGAATGGCAGGGATTATTTATAATTTGCTTTAACGCCATTTTACATTTTAAAGAAGTTATTTACCTAATGTTTATTGGCCATAAATTTATGAGATATTCGGTCGTGGTTTTCACCTTTGGTCAAGTATCATAAATAGAACGAATTGCATATTCGTATATGGCTTAAACTCAATGTTAAAGCGAAACGAAATTAAATAATGGTTTCTTAGATTTACGAGAATGTTACACATTGAAATAAAACTATTTTATACGGATTTTATCGCGATTTGGTTTATTTTATTTTTTAACTTCCCGACGTTTCGATTACTTTACAGCTTTCGTGGTCACGGGGCGGACTGTAAAATTATTTGGTACGATGGTAATTAGAAATTGTGGGTTTATTTTCTGTGCAGCTTTATGTGGCTTTCCATATTTCATTAAAATGTATGTTAAAGCAAATTATTTTGTTACATAAACTATACTGAGTAAAATAATTGAATATTTTGTTTTACCACATTGAAAGTGCGATCCGTTATGTTCTAAAGCAATTGTTGTTAATTAATTGTATATATCGGTAATAAAATTCTAAATCCTAATTTAATAAAATGAAGCTAAAATGTAAAGAACTAACCACCTTCGAATAAGTGTCGATTAGTCTAGGAGTGGGTAAAGTTACGGAAGATATATGAATTCTGTTATTCCCTCCGCTAGGAATACAATACAATACAATAATTCTTTATTGCAAACCAAAATTATTAAATTACATTATTCAGCTTAAAAATTAGGTTATTTTTGGTAATACAATGGGCGGTTTTATCGCTTATAGCGATATCTAACAGACAACCGCTACCAGGAATGACCTTTTTTACGATTGAAAGAGGCGTTTATTCCGACAAACTGGTCCAGTATGATTTCTTAAACTTCAGATTTCTTTGAAATTCTTTTTGAGAGCTATATAGCACCTCAAATTACTAGTATATGACGTTTTTTTCTTTATCTTTGAAATGAGTAGCAACCAATATTAAATACACCCAATAGTTAACTACAAATTCACACATATCTTCATAATATCAGAGGTGTGTGCTTAAGCCTCGTATCTCAATCAATTAACTGTTAGCTAATTAAGATTAACTTCAATATACATTAATCCAAGTCTATTTTCGGATATACGTAATTAAACACGGTGGGCCGGCAAAATTCACAGCAAATACTAGCTTAGTGAATGTGATATTTTGCGCAAACTTACTGTGTGTCGATCTCGTCGACCCTAAGTTTTGTTTGCAAGGGTCCCCGAGCCAAGGCGTGGATCAATATTTGTATGTGCCCCTGTCGCCTTCCAAATCCAACCCTTTGTAAAGTTTTAGCGACCTCGTTATGTATTAGCGATGTTATATTCTTGTTTAATGCGTTATAAGTATTGTATTGTGTAGATTATTTGGTTGGCTGGTTGGTTAAAGGTTCCGCTTCAATGCTTAGTATGATTTTGCTTACCGTATATTAAAGTTAAATACTTCAGTTACATACATAGTCCTGACCTCACAATAAGATCGATTCTTGTGTCGTGGGTATCAGGAACTACGAGAGACTTTTCGGTTTCATTTCAAACATAGACCGAAACAAATTGTGTGGCGATCGAACCCGCGGCATCTCGCTTTACAGCCGGCGTCTAACCAACTGCACCACGAACGCTTTCGTTTTAGTTATAAAATCTGAGGCTCTGGTTGCCAACCGCCAACAACCAACAGGTTGCTGTGGATATCCTTGATAAAGACTATTCTCAAGTAGACTATTACGATCTTTTAGAAAAAAACGCGACAGGCTCTACTATATGTTTAATTACCTCATTACGTATATAAACAAACTATAACTATAAATAATTCAATATGTCATAACATCTTATCGTATTTATTGAAAAAATATAATATAATTGCTTATTATCATCTCTGCCTCGGTGGCGTAGTTGTATTACGGTACGGATACAAAGCTGAGGTCTCGGGTTCGAGTCCCGGGTCGGGCAAAGTGGTATTGGATTTTTCTATTCATTATCAGCCCGGAGTCAGGAATTTGTGCCCGATATGGCGATAGGCTCGCCCCCTATCACATCATGGGACGGAACATACAAGGCGAAATGTGGGTGTCCTGGTGGCGCCTCTGCCTACCCCTTCGGGGATAAAGGCGTGAGTTTATGTATGTATGTATGTATTATCATCTGAGCCACAGAAAGCCCATTGCTTAACATAACCTTACTCTTAATATTTAACCTTAATCCATTCTTATATCAAAAAGCACTGGCCTGTACAAATAAGCTTACTCCAAAACAATATTAAACATTTCTCTGATTGAAAAAAGTCCTAGAATAGAAATCGAATGGTGTGTATGCCGTACAATTCAGGTAAAATGCTCTAGATAAACACTGCGGGAACGGCGAAAGGGAAACGGTCGGAGTTTTATTTACCTGTTGAGCGGCCTCCGTGCGCACCGTACAGCGGAAATTGTTTGTACATAATATATTATGAGCGTATACGACTGCACTCAATTAATATGGTGTGATGGTATGCTAGTTTCATATTGGCTACATATAGCGTTGCCAGGTCGCCAAACCTAATAGCCGGACAGACCAGCCAGTTTGGCCGGACATTTAGTTAAAAAAGCCGGACACCCTATATTATTGAGGATTTTGTCTTAGTATTAATAGGTACGACAATTTTTTTTTAATGTAAAATCAAGTCTTTTTGATTAATAACATAAATCTCGGCCACGCTCGGCGGCGCGGCGGCAGTGCTCGCTTGTTTGCGAAATGTAAAAAGCCTAACAAAAGCCGGACAAGACGGACACCGTTTATTTTAGCCGGACATGCAATCAAAAAGCCTAACTATGTCCGGCTTTATCCTAACGCCTGGCAACGCTAGCTACATATATAGATATTATTACATTTGTTTAAGCGAAACAAAAAAATGCCATTCCTGTTGAGTCACAAATGACAACAGAGTGGCTACCGTTTCAAAGTAATTAATAAATGGATCTTCTGCGAATACATGCACCGTTACTTTACCAATGGACGGTATAAAAATAATCTTTATTGAAATTTTAACGTTCCGGGAACATATTATTCATCGTCTGTGTTTCCACGAAAATAATATTGGCGCTCAAATTCACAATACAGATTGCAGAAATAATTAACAAAGGAAATTTTAATTAACATTACATTGTTTATTCGGAATTATTTTGACAAAATAATATTTATTTCTTTGTATTTTTCTGATTGATATGGTATATATTAATTAATTATTAGTATGTATATTAAACATGTTTATAGGATTTTAATGTTATGTTACCTTTGTTTTAGGTTTCTGGTTTTCGTAGAAAATAAAATAGGACATAAGTACTTAATTTATTTTTCGTAAAAAAGATCTAATTAAATAAATAAATAAATACACCCAACAGTCACATACATACATACATCGTCCATGCATAGTCCTGACCCCACACTAAGATCGAGTCTTGTGTCGTGGGTATCAGAAACTACGAGAGACTTTTCAGTCTCACAAACATCCAGACCCGAAACAAATATTTGTGGTTCACACAAACATTTGCCTCGGTGCGGCGATCGAACCCGCGGCCTCTCGTTTAACAGCCGGCGGCTAACCAACTGCGCCACGGAGGCTGTCTAGTAGCTTAACTAATCCATTCTGTAGCCCGTTTAGCTGTTGACAATCTATATGTAGCCACAAAAACAACAAACAACTGACTGACAAAAAATGTCCTTTATAACAAGGATGGAAGAATTTTGGTACATATTAATAGCACATTCACATAAAACTGGTAAGTAATACAATGATAATAAAGTTGATACTCATTCTCATTTGTTATATTAATTTAGTTAATTACACTTGGCCAGAGGAACGGACTGCATGTGGACTAAGGCAGTTACAGAATGGTGGCCTAGAGAGACCAAGAGGAAAGTAGGCAGACCACCCGCTCGATGGATGGATGACATCACTAAGTTTCAAGGAAAATTGGTGAGACAGGCGCAGGACCGACAAAAGTGGTGTGATAGAGAAGAGGCCTATGTCCAGCAGTGGATGAATTTAGGCTGATGATGATGATGATGTTAATCCACATTTGTAACATTATTTTGCTACGGTTTCAGTATCAATATTCCTCATTACTCGAAACCCGTTCGGTCGGGGCCGCTAATTAATCTTTTGCGGTCAACCGTAACTTTCCTGCCTATCCATAACATCTGTTGCCGCACACCTTATTTTAATATTGTTATTGCCAGTTATTACTTTAAATTTGCACTCGGGAGCAGTCGTGGCGGGTGATTTATAAGAGGCCAGGCGTCTTGGAATAAACTTGCTGCTGTTCACCCCAAAAATATATTGCGTAAAGTTTTTTAATGCTCTGTTTACTTTTGTGGAGATATTTTTGTCTTTTTGTTTTTGTAAAGGACGAATTGTTGGGACACCAAGATCTGTATTTTACTATGTTATCCCTAGCATAAGACGGTATTAAAAAAATCTATAAGTTCAAACTTTCCTTTTAATGCACATTATTATTAAACGTGCTTGGTGGTCTGTTGGTAACGAACCAGCGGCTGCCAAAATGTTGATGGCGGTCGCTGGTTCAAATCCCAGGAAAATGATTGTCATTAATCATGCACTATAACGGTTAAGGAAAACATTGTGAGCAAACCTGCTCATTATAGCGATTTGTAAGAATTTCTATGGTATGTAGAGTCCACCAACCCGCACTAGGCCAGCGTGGTGGACTATATGCCTTAACCACTCTGAATCATACTTTCGATTGTAGATGAGATGCCCTGCAGTGGGACGTATATGGGCTGACACAGAAACAGATACAGCACATTATTATGTCGACACCCGTATTTAAAAGAATAATAAAAGGGGTAGTCTTGTGCTACTCGATTTAGTTTGTTTAGGATTCGGATCGAAAGCTGGATCACATTGATTTATTCATTTATTCGTTCACTATGTCACTATATTTTATTTGATCGCGGTGGCATTTACTGGAATTAAATGAAATTGAGAATCAAAATAGACCTTTTGAATTGCTTATGTTGGCGCGACGATTAATATTTATGGAAAACATTTGAAAAAGACTATGCAGAGTATCCCAATGGGCCGTGAAAGCTATCTATTATGATGAGAACATCTAAACGCAAGATGAATATAACTCTCCACGTCACAATTTCTATAACTCGCCACGTTGATTTAGTCTGGTAACTATTTCTTACATTATGCTCACGTTCAAGTGAGACAGGTCTATTTCTAGGCCGGAGTAACTACTCGACATAATGAGACTTAAAATCTTATGTTTTAGAATGGCGAGCGCTGTGGAATGCCAAGCATTGCTTTATAATACATGGTGTTGTTTGGTTTTCTACTGCCCATGAGCCATCGTATCGCTTACCATCAGGCGAATGGCATGCTCCTCTCACCATTCATTATAATAAAAAAAAACTTGTAGAGTTAATCCTATCATTATCACCATTTACTGGAATCAACTGTCAAATATAGGCCACGCCCAACCATTTAATATTTACTTGTATTCAATACAGGTAAATAGGCATGACATACATAATGAAAGGATTTTATAATTTCAATCAACACTGAATCATTTATGTACTTAATTTTGTTTTCGTTGATCGCTCCTAATTATATATTTTAATTAGCTGTTCGATAAATAATTTATAATGTAAACGTTTGCTTATTTAATAGCAGTTTCATGTTCATCGCTAGATTAATAATTATAACATGTGGGATGTCTACTCAATACTTAATGTCCCGATTGTCGTTTCTGGCCTTGGATTAATACCAAAGAACCTCGATCAACATCTCCAGAGGTTCTCAATGGGCCGTTGGGTTAAGAGCCAGATTTAGAAGGCAGTATTGCTTGACAGGGCACGTATTGTGAGGCGGTTCCTCGCTTTGGAGACCTAACTACAGGTGACTTGGCTCTCGAGCCTCGACATTGTGGGCTGCCTATTTTTGTATGTATATTTTTTATACTTATTATGAATATGTATAAAAATGTAAAAGAACAGAGGATATAAAATAAAGGGAATATAATTCGTTATAAAAATAATATATAAATCCTTTTACAACGGAGAATTTGTTAACATCGTTACCCCATCTACTAAAATTTACAATTACAATCGTAAAATATATTTCATAATTTCTACCACAAAACCGACTAAACAGTAATATCTGCTATGAAACAAATTCGCGGCAGTGAAACTATCTAGGCGTCCCATGTCGTTGTATTAAGCTGCAAGCTTACATTTTAATGGGGCTTATGCTGTGGGATGACTGTTAAAAGGAGGCGATTATCCGGCTTTTGTACCGTTGCATCGGATTCGGTCTTGACAAGCTAGCACTTTCGTTCTCCACGCCAAGATGTCTGCTTCAAAATGGCGTGGATTTTATGCAATGATTTTTTTAATTTTAAATATGGAACGTGTTCTAATCACAGAATGGAGAATAAGGTTGAATCTGGGGTATGAGAGTGCTCCCGCCAAGACGAGAGAGAAGCGCAACGGCATTACCTACCTTTTGTTAAAGCGCACTGTCATATTTTTGAACCATCATAACTTCGATTTGAATTATACTAGATAAATAACATTCTTGTGATATATTGTCGAAAGCAGACTTATTGCAAATACAATCAAACCTCTTATTATGAAATCAAATTATCACTGAAGCCATGGGTAATGGTGGCCAGGTGGATGTTGTGTAGCCACATTATTTGACTAATGTATAGAATTTGTTAAGTTAGGCCTTGTGGAGTTGGGCGTGAAGCTAGGCTCTACATGAGATCTGATAACTTTGTGATAGTGCGAGTCATATGGTCTCGTCTTGGCAGCATTTTACATGAAAATGTTTTCGGTAGATTAGATATTTTCCAAGTTTTGAGTTGTCCATATTTAAAATATAGCATTTGTCTTCGTAAACCGCATGAAAGTTGAATGATCACAAAAAAATATGTTAAATATAATATTATTATCTTATCTAAAACTATTTGATAAGATATCTATTTTCAAATAGTTAATATAAAAATATTTTTGAGAATATATACTAAAATGTGGAGGTTCTTGAACTATTAGTAATGCATGGCTTAATCCCCATCGGTTGAATGAACAGGCCTCATCTTGATCTCGTTACCATTAGGCGGGAACGCGTGTTAATTGGATTCGAGTACACGAAGCGGAAACAAAACCTTATTTACCAAACAATAGTCATTATTTATGGACCCTTTTTCGCCTTGTGTTAGTGTTGGGCACTGAGGAAAAACTTGAGTGTCTTTTTATTCTTTTTACAGCTCAACGTGCGAGTGTTTTGGTCCTGAAAGAATATATTATTTATGGAATACGAATCAGATTTCAAAAATAAATTCTTCTTTGATATTGACCATAGGCAATTATTTTCTTATATATTTTTTAATTCTAATAACATTAGTAGGTCGTGTTCAAATTGTCGAGAGTGCTGAAGTACAGCAGGTAGTGTACAAGATAAGACAATTATTTCGGACTGTGTATATTTATAGGATAATGGCAAGAAGGAGATTTAAAACACTTTTTAAATTGGCCCGATTTAATGAAAAGAAATGTCTTGTATTTTCTCTTCATGAAACCCTAGTCGTTTATCTTGGAGAAAATATATAAAATACCAGCGGGTAGCGGCTTGCGCGGTGGTTGATACCTATTTATTTCCAGCCAGCTTTTTCATCTTCCACGAATAAAAATGCTGTACTATTTCATCGTGATTAGTAAAATTGAAAACGAGAATAGTGTGCATGGTATCAATAGTTCTAAATATTTTATGAACAGATATGACTAGAAGGGTTATTTTGATAATATCCTGAAAAGTACCCCACGCTTTTTTTTTCAATAAAATAATATTTTCTTACACTATTTTTAATTAAAATTTATTTTATATTTTTTAGTTGGATTTTCTATAAAAGCGTATTTTTTTTGTTTTTTTTTAAACTATTATTTATTTTGGGAATTTTTATTTGCATTGTGTTTGTAATCACTAAAACTACCACCTGGCTTCGTTTTCGGTGGCAGTCTAGATATACCCTGTATATACATGCAATTTATCGTATGATGAAATATACACAAGACCTTGTGCGTCTAATCCGTACTTAGCCTCATTAAATATGTATTTACCTTAAGGGTCGACTTAGTAAGTATAAATAGTCCACAAACTCATGAACCTTCGTCCTTTCAGTGTAAATTTTACTTAGAAACTTTCTTAACGTCTGTCGTGATCGCACCTTTTGACCTTGTACCTGCCCCGGATTATTCGTCTACGGGGTCCCTATTTTCCCGTTAGTTTGTAATGATTATTTAATGATATATTAGTGTATATGTGAGATTGGGTTAAATTGAGAAAATAATTATCGCTGATTAAGAACATATTAATAGTATGTTGTGCGAGGATATGAAAAAATAAATTTATTTAAATTTAATTAAAACAAACCAAGTAGGTATCTGAAACGAGAGGAAGGAATTTGAGATTGTTTTGCACCTGTTGTTTATTATGATAAAGTTGATGATTGTTTTTTACTACGTTCCATACCCATTTGTTCCGTGGTTTGCATGTGCAATACTTTGCATACGTAATTAAAATCACTCAAGAGCATAATTTAAAACGGTAGCCTACCGAGAATATAATGATTAAAATATATTTGCCTAGTATGGATACTGGCATCTTTTATTCATCACCAAGTAATGAAATAACGAAAAACGTATTTTTTTCTTTATGATACTTCACCGACATCATTCAATACAACTTGAAAAAATAGAGGTCACAATAAAAAGTAGGGTGCTTGACTAAAAGCTCTTTTTATCGTGTTTTACTTTGTGTAAAATAACAATTTCAATGATATTTAATATTTTATGCCCCGAAGATGGGAGTTACGCGCGTGTCTAAAATATTCTCAAGAAAAGTTGTCGCAATCTGTCAGCGAAAATGAAATATTGTGAAAAATAGAGGCAGAAATAGCCACCGAGGTTCCGAGGTTAATTTACTTCGATAAGTAAGAGTAATAACAACGTATAATATATCACAAAGTGTGTTTCTATGTCGATATTTGTTATTTCATCAACTTTTAGAAATTGCGTGTTCTCAACTGACATATATGCTTTAATAATTCGTTTCCCGTTTTATAAATATTTACAATTCCCGTATGATGCAAGGGGAAAAATGTAATTGGTGCAGTTCTATTTTCATCTCTGATAAAATGAGTCTATATCTTCAATGGCTAGCAATTCGCTAAGGCTCAGTTGCACAAACTAACTTTGTCCATAACTTTGACTTAACAATATCATCGCCATAAATTTGTGACGTATTTGACATTGCTAATGTATGGGATTTACGTTTTCAAAGTCAAAGGAATGGGTAAAGTTAGTTTGTGCAATTGGCCCTCAGTATTTATATTTAAGATTCCCTTATGTTTAGGGGTGGCGTAGTATTAAGTACATCAGCATAGGTCTTTATATTTAAAGTTCAGTACATTTCAACTCTGAAATTATAAGACTAGTTTTGTTGCCAAATAGGCCGGCAAATATTTGTGTCCAGCAGTTAGAGATAGTCGTAAATAAAAAGAAATCTTTGCACACATAATTCATGATATTTATATGAATAAAGATTTAGAAGAGTTTCCCCAGCTACAGTGCCTCAATTTGGAGATGGTCTGGCGACCTTCCCAAATTACCCGCTCGTTAATCACGCGGACGCTGTCGGTTTCTTTGTAAACACAACTACGCTAATAGATTTGGAGGGAAATTGCGCTTTTTGCCGTCTAAATCTAGTTGTTCAAACAAAAATTTCTTTTATTTTTTGGTCGTTGATATAGTTTTATGATATTTCAAATAAATATAGGATGTTGGAATGTATTTAGGTAATGTTAGATAATAATTCACTCATTAAGTAACAGAATTTTATTTATGTTTCGCGGGGTCAATAAGATCATCAGTCTCAACAATTTGTAAAACGATTTTATGAGGTCACTACTTAATATCAAATCAGTGAATTATGACTTTGATAGTGTACATTCATTCACATTTTAATTTCAGTCGTATTTATACATGTTTTAATTTCATCAAGTGCCAGGTCATTCAAATAGCGCACCAATTGTTAACCTCAACCACATAATTTTAATACCAAAACAAAACAGTGCGCTCTATTTTGCGCAAATTAAAATATCAAACCACTTTAAAATTGGAAGCGTTCTAACAACCAGTATTGGTAAATAAATTGGATTCCATTCGAGCTCTGTATCCGCACGTCATTGCGCCGCCGGAGCTCGCTAATGGATTACATGCACGCCGGCTGTTTAACATTCCACTTATTAGTGCACATTTGAAGAGTGTAATTCACCCTTTATGTTTCTGTTGCAATTAAAATTGTAGAGTATAGTAGTTTCTTAGATTTACGCGAATGTTACACATTGAAATAAAACTATTTTTTACGGATTTTATCGCGATTTGGTTTAATTTTTACATTTTTTGTAGAGTATAGTTATTGTAGAAGGGATTATTGTATAATATAGGAGCTGCATTTGTTTCATGTGTGAGTTTGGGCTTCAGCGTAAACGATATGTCACAGGTTTCAATTGGTTATAATATACTTAACATCAGGTGCTAAGTACAGTATAGTCGAAGTAAAGTATCCACAGGCGAGAAATGAATATCACTTGCCGGTTAACATAATTATATCAGCTTGTTCGGACCTGTACACGGTATGAAATCGAAAGGTGAACCATTTAGTTACTATTACTGGTTTTATATCCTGCTGGACGCGGCAACCCGAAGACAGGGTGAAATGGTGCAATTTGGAGGAGGCCTATGTCCAGCAGTCGACATTAAAAGGCTGATGATGATGATAGTCGCTTTCCGTTCGGGTGCGAATTCCCTGCTTCCATGATATACCTAAATATTGAGTTAATTCAATTCTGATTCACACAAGCATGAGCTCTACACATTTGTGTTTAAAACCGAGCTTGATTGCACGAGGTGCAAAACTGTGGCTAGGAAACAGTTGCGAACTTTGCCCCGCAGTCGCCGTACATTTCAGGCTTAATTAAAAAGTTACCTAAAAAAATTACAAACAAAACATAATTAATTTACGTACGGCTAAAACTCGTCACGGACGAGCGCTCCCAAAATAAGCAAGTCTGTGTATGCAACGGACGAAAGACTCTCTCGGCGTTGATTTTTCTTCGTCGTTTTTAGACCACTCCAAACTTACATTTTATACAGCCGTCGCATTCGAAATGCTTTTACACTCGAAAAAAATACATAAACACAATTTTTAAATGGAATAACAGTGAATAGCTTAGCCATTCATGAGCCACTTGCGAACCAGGTCGGGTTTACAAATGAGGTAGCAGGCGAACTCAGTCACGAAACCATTTACTCAAATATTGCATAACCTAATTAGCATATTAACAGTGTACCCGGTTGTGGCAAATAGTTTCATTACATTTTATTTGCGAAACTGTAGCCTAATGAGGAATTATTCACGGCCGAGGGAGCGCGGCCGGCGCGGCGGGCTCATTAAAACGAAAGGTGCCGTCAGCGAAAGATGCGGAAGATTACGCCCTTGTACTATAATACGAGTACCGTGTGGCTTGTCTATTATTAAGCGTGGTTTTGGTAGAATGTAAAGGAATATTGTGTACTATTGTGCCTTGTGGGATAGTGTGAGATAAGATATGTTTAGTTTAGCCGAATTACTTTTACTGAGGGAGGAATTTATTTCTAAATTTAAACTAAATATATTAAATGTGGGTCTTATCCAGTCCATCCTGTCATGCCCAAATAGCGAGAGAGCGAAACTATTATGCGCTTTGGTTTCTAGTATTTAGCTTTATGATTATATTTTAGTAGTATTATTATTTTTCTTCTATTGTTTAACTAGTATTATTTAGGTACAATAGGGTTGGTGTGTCCATGTGGACAAATCCCTGAGAAATTAATTAACAAAAAAAAAAAAACTGCAATTCACGAGCCTTCCTTTGCGATATGTGAGTATGCTTGGCATAGTCACCAAGATTGGTCTAATGCGTACGATAAGAATTTCTTAAATAATGCAGCCTCTTTGGCGTTGATGATTGAGAGCTGGCCGTGAAACGAGAGGCCACGGGTTCTATCACCGCACCCAGATGTTTGTGTAACACAAATATTTATTTCAGGTCATGGTGTCAACTGTCGTGTGATCAAAAAGTCTCTTGATACCCACGGCACAAAACTTGGTATCTCACTTTGGGCTCAAGACAAGTGTGCTTACGTTGTCAGGGTCGCGACACTATGAAATGCGCACTCTTAGCGATGGCCACGGACAAATTAATTAATTGCGCTTTATGTCTTTGTTGTAGCAAACACGTTTTTAATATTTGCGGTATAAATACATCTGTATTTTGTCTGAAGCAACCATTAGTCTTACTACAACACAACTATCGGAAATAATGGTTTTAAGATTATGGCGGCAATAGGTGCTAATTTAGATGGATTTGTTATAAGGTGCGTTTACGTTACGTGTAATTATTTATTAAAACAAGCAGTATAAAAGCAGAAAAATTTCAAGACTTTCTGACTGACATAAAATTTCTTTCAAAACGATTCCCCCGCTAAATTCACCGGTCAATACGTGAAATTTTGTTGAGCACAAACTGGCGCAGTTGTGTTGCTCTGAGGCGAAGCTTTCCGTCTGCCGGACATATGGGAAATGGATTCAATTTCCATAGGCAAATATTCGTATGGAGTATCAATATTTGTCTCTAGTCTGGATATTCGTTGTTGGGGCACAGGTGAAGCAATGAATTGAAATGCGGGATCTATGCCTTCAATGCTATTTTAAGCTTTGTGTACGAACCAATCAATGTTTAAAGGATTGGGCAAGCAATTACTGTAGTGCAAAGTCGTATATTGATGTTGACATAAGAAGATATCCAATTTGAACGGTTTTCATCCTCAAAAGGAAAATAGAAAGTATTTGTGCATGGTTATTTAATACTCGCAAGTAAATCGAGAACTATTTCAGGCTATTTTCATTCACCTAATGTTTTAGGTCATAGTATGGTATGAAAACTTCGTGGAGCTCATACGAATTGCACTTGGTAGTTTTTGTGAAGGAAATAAATTTGATGTTAAAATAAAAAAATAAAATAAAAAAATCTGTTATGTGCTACATTTTTAAATTTGGAAATTAAGTAACGAGATTGACATGAGATAGGCGACTCGTCGTGAAATTGGTGCGTAATCGAAACCTGCAATGTTAACAAAATGATGTATGCAAATTGGATAAGCGTATTTACTGTCATCTATGGATGTAGGCAAAGCCAAATCAGCCAAAGCGGGTAACACTAAGCCCTTTTTTATTCCATCATAGTATCACCCAACGCAATAAACTACATTTGTAACAAAATAAACATTGCGGGACCCCATCTCGCAGCCAACATTGATGTTACATTTGATTTTATTTACAATCCTTCCTTTTGATGGCTAGCTTACCTCGCCCCCGTATTTTAGGCGTCTCAATCCGTATCGGAAAATCCCGAGGATTTACGAATAACGTTGACGTCGGGATGCCTCGATAAGCCCGCCCCAAATTAGGGAAGCAAAGAAATATTATCGAGAAATTATATGCAAAGTTCAAAAGAAGGGGTGGAATTGGTAAGGGTCCGATATTTCTGGCAGTCGCGGCCGCCCTGATTCGCCTGAAGGGTCACAATCTATAATGGTTTCACCTTTTCACCGTTTTTCCAACAAATTGCGACGGAATATTAAATAAACATCGATATAAATTTTGATGGCGGAGTGTGAAAGCGTCGGTGGGTTTATAATGTTTGTATAAATTTTTATTTTTGTGTCCTTTTTGTCCTTTTGTATCGTGAGCAAAAATAAACAATACACAAATGCGAACAATGAATGCGATAAAATAAGAGACCTAGGAATACTATTTGACACCAAACTCACTTTCTTGCCTCATATCGACAATATAATAAGCAAAGCGTCTAAAATGCTTGGATTTGTGATCAGAAATGGCCAAATATTTAAAAATCATAAGACAAAGATTATACTTTACAATTCATACGTTAGGTCAACCTTAGAGTACTGCAGTATTATCTGGTCACCACATTATACAGTCCATCAACTACGCATAGAACGGATTCAAAAAAGATTTACCAGACACCTTGCATTCCACCGTAAATCCCAAAAGACATTAAATTCTTACCCAATATGTTTAAAACGCTTTAAAATGAATAGTCTGAATGACAGAAGGAAACTCCTGGATATGAACTTTTTATACAAAACTTTAAGAAATCAAGTAGATTGTCCACCGTTGCTAGACTTAATAAAAATACGTGTCCCTAGTCGTTTACCAAGAAAACCCATGGGGTTATTATGTCCACCTCCATCAAGAACTAATCTTAAGCAAAATTCTACAATAGCCAGGTTATCCAGGTCCTACAACTCTCTCGGCCAAAGCGTTGATGTGTTTAATGACTCAATGGGTACTTTCAAGACTGAAGTTCTAAAATTAATTAGTGATAAGAAATTGTAGACATATTATTTATTTTCATAAATTTATTTTTGTTTTTTTTCCTTTTTTAATTCATTTTAATTGTTATTTCTTATAAATTTCTAGTTTAGTTATTGTTTCACTTTGTATAATTTTAATATTTTATGATTATAGTATATTCCTTTATGTTTATAAAATTTAATTCTAGTATTACTTAGCAGTTATTTGTTATTCAGTGCATGTTGTGACGCCTGCAGGTAGTACATTTAACATGTTACCAATTTAATTTTTGTATTAAATATAAGATAATGTAATTACCACTGGTAGTCCTAAATAAATAAAATAAAAAAAAAATATGTTAAAGTAGATAAAGGCGACTACTTCCAACCGAGATTTCTTGTTGAGATTGTATTTATAAAGATCGGGATGAAAATAAATATTTATTTTAAAAAATCTGAATTTCTAATACATTTTCGGTTCTCCCAAAACTTATTGAGTCTCAACAGACCGTTGTCAACAGTCTTTATCAAAACTATTACTTTTGCCTTATTTCTTAAACATCAAAACCTCTTCTTATTCTAATATTTGTCAGTTACAAATTACGTTGTGTATAAAAAGCGAGTAATATAGTGTTACACGAAGCAACGTGTAGCCACAAAGGATTTGCTGATAGGTAGCGGGTAAAAATTGTTTTTGCGTACCAAACTTGCTTGTGTGCTCTCAAACTGGCTACAATGGAACTATTATATTTTTTGCCTCTGAGCTAGTATTTTGGTTGTTATTTCAAATGTTAGTTGAATTTTTGGAGTGCAAAAAATATTTTAGTAGTTCGTGAAATCTTTGAGCGTTTTGTAAATTGCTTTTATTTTATATTATATTTACATACGCGAATATATTTTTTTCACAATTATCTAACAAAAGTCTGAACTTTTGATTCGGATATGTAAATATACATACATAAACTCACGCCTTTATCCCCGAAGGGGTAGGCAGAGGCGCCACCAGGACACCCGCATTTCACCTAGTATGTTCCGTCCCACGATGTAGAGGGCGAGCCTATCGCCATATTGGGCACAAATTTTTGACTCCAGGGTGATAATGAATAGAAAAATCCAATATCACTTTGCCCGACCCGGGACTCGAACCCGAGACCTCAGCTTTGTAACCGTACCGTAATACAACTACGCCACCGAGGCAGTGTTTTCTTAAAAATCCAGAGCAAAATTCGAGTGCCTCACATTTGTCTCGATGTGGGGATCGGAGCAGCGAGCTCTCATGTCACACCTGGCTTCTTAACCAACTGTGTCAAAGCTGTCAAAAGACAAATGGATCACGGACTAATCACTTTTCATCGGTGAATATTCTAACCGAAATAGTCTGTACTGCATTTCACGTGCACCGTCGCAGTTGCAGAACAATTATTTTGCCCTAAAAAAATCTAATTACATTAGTAAATTTTACTTCAATTAAAATTCTGCAATATTATTATAAAATATTAACATTATTTAATTAAAATTTACTCAGCAAAGTTGTGCCAAAACTTATATGAAGTGAGGGCAGTCGCAGTTTGGCCCGCTTTCCGCCGTCAACCGCGCCTCCCAGTTCACAGTTCGTGATATCGCAGCGGTGGCGCCGGTTCGATCCAGTTACGAGTTATAATTTCCGCTTGGAGGCGCGCAATCGGTGCTTAGCCGTGTAATAGATTCCGCCTAAACATCTGATATAACCTGCCGAATTTTCGCCGAACTTGGCTAATGAGATTTTGCGCTGTTCTTGTTAAGTACTGCACTTTGATGTTTGATGTGTGTGTGTTTGTCCTTGTTGACACTGTATTGTACACTGTACATTATACAGGACGGGTTTCGGGAAAACTTTAGGTACAAATTATGCATAGCTTTTTGGTTTATTTAAGAAATATTCTTTTAATACGTTAAGTCCTAAAACATAGGTAGTCATTTTTTTTCTTTCAAGTAAGTTTTAGTCAATATGGTTGCACGTTGCGTAAAGACTATTTAAGATAAAATTATTGTTAGCATTTTTTATACGTATAACCGACATATTAAGGCACTGTTATAGAATATGCATCCCCATACTCATAAGGATAGTCAAAATTATAAATTATTTACTTTTTATCGCACAAGGTTTTATTTTTAACCCAATTCCAAAGCATACGAGACTCCTAAAACGGATATAACGAGAATTATTTTGATAATCCGCAGCCTCTCGAGATAACAAACAAGAGAACCTCCGCCGTCATTCGAATTATGGAAACAGGCACATAATTGGAAAATTGAATTCGTGAAACAGGCAGAAAAAAATTTAAAACAATTTTCCGCGAATAAAGAGACTTTGTGCTGTCTCGCGGGAATGACGTGGTACGTAGATCAGCGAGATCTAGGCAACGTGGGCTTTCATTGTACACTGGATTTCTCTTGTACGTTGATGTACGTTAACTGGAAATTTTATCGATAGCAACCCTTACTATGGGTTCCAGGTAATTAGACTGTTATGGAATAATGGGATCGAGTTGTAAGCGAGTTTTGGAATTGGAGTCAGTACTCAATTTAATACGAATAATATTTTTTGTGTGTTATGAAAATGTAAAAAGAATGGTTTCTTAGATTTACGCGAATGTTACACATTGAAATAATATAATAATATTTTATACGGATTTTATCGCGATTTGGTTTAATTTTTACATTTTTTAAGTTCCCGATGTTTCGATTACTTTACAGCTTTCGTGGTCACGGGGCGGACGGGCGGTCCAAAATAGTTTTATTTCAATATGTAAAAAGAATCTTGAATGAGCAGCTCGAATGGGATTACTATCCTAAATAGCATAAACTATAAAATGAAATGCTAAAGCAACGGTCGAACAATCATAATCTAGAATTGTAGTTTTTCGAAGTGATAGTCCTCACTTACTATCACAAAAAATTCGGGCGCGAAACCGTTAAAAAAATGGAATCAATATACACCGAAAACATAATACGTAGATAGCGTAGCACCAGCTACGATGCTAAGCAAGCTCGTAGCACATCGCTACGCTGAATCGTAGCAAGTATTAACAACTTATCTCGTAGTAGGGGAAAGCGTGTATGTGGCAGCGGTTCATAAGAGCTTGGACAAAGTCTCAGACATGAGTTGTAATTTCCGGCCTCCTTTAATGTTCAACGAGGTTTTGTCCCAGTATAACTTGACCTTGCCTTACCTCCTAGGATGTAAAGGGCCGGAAAGGATCTCCCCAGGTAACCACATTATTCTCTCGAACTTGTTATAGATGTAGGCCATTGGTCGTTTGACTTGGCGTTATTACGTATTTTGGTAATGGATTTTTTAATATGGCAATTATTGCAATAATTATACAGGGTATATCAAGACTGCGACCGAAAACGAAGCCAGGAGGTAGTATTAGTGACTTCAGGCACAATGCAAGAAAAAATGGAGCAAAAAAATCAACAACATTTTTATTGAATTTTTTACTTTTTTGGGTGATAAATACATAGTTTTTGTAAAATAATGATGTAGACTTTTTGTTTTTATTTTTATACACTCAATGGTACGTAAGGGTTTAAATTATGATTTTTGCAAAGACTAGGTATTTACCACCCAAACTAGAAGATTTTAAAAAAATTCTAAAAAAATATGTCACTGTTTTGGTGAAATTTTTATTTGCGTCGTGTCTGTAACCACTAAAACTACCACCTGGCTTCGTTTTCGGTCGCAGTCTTGATATACCCGGTATAATTATAAAATGTGACGTAATTACCTTAATATGATGGTTTGTAATTCATGTTTAAAATTAGAAATATATGATAAATACTTTTAAAAACATATTTTTGTATTGTATTGTATCAGCCCATACAATACAATACAAAAATATGTTTGCTAATAATATAATCCCACTGCTGGGCACGGGCCTACTCTACAACCGAGAGAATCGATTGAGAGTGGTTAGGCCATATAGTCCGCCACGCATAAACAAATATCATTGTAAAAACATATATCATTGTATAATATGCTTGATACAAATCACACAATGGTAGATATATCCTGGCATAATCTAAAATGGATTCTCATAAATCGATCGATATTTAAGAGTCGAGAAGTTAGCTGTTAAAAATGAAATTGTAATTCAACTAAAGTGATTGCATTTGGAATTCACTTTGGCCAGGCTAGATTAAGCCAAACTTCGGTAGATAAACGCCGTAGCAGCGGAAGTTAATAAAATGAACTCGCATTGAGTCCGTTGTTAGGGCCCGCTACCCTGGGTTAAATGCAACGAAGTAGGAGGGACGAAACGAAAAAAAAATGAGTTACTTTAAACAATTTAAATATGCAGTGCCTGGCTTTAAACAAAAATAACTGTCAACCTTGGTTCATCTAAAGTGAATTTGTACTTCGCTTGGGTCGCATTTATTCGCTTGATTTTAGAAAATGAACACAGAATTGGATGAAATCATTTTGCAAGAAACATAATATATGTATGTATGAACCTTCACGCAGTATATTCGCTATACAATTTCTTTTGTATTTACTACAATATATAATTTATTAACACAAAATATTTCAAAATATTAACTGATTGTACACATTTAACAAACTCATCCTACAATTTTATACTATTTCTACAACAGTAACTCAAATTTTAAGAAAACAATTTAATGTCTCGAAACAATGTACATGTTGTTGGCATTAAGTCCACCTGTACAGTTTTATTGAATGATGCTTAGTAAAAAATAACATTAAAATATTAACTTAAAAAAATTAGCTCCATAGCGTCCGATGTCAGGGTTCCCTACCCGTTGTTTACTAAATGCAACAGCGATGTAGGCGAAACAAAAGTGCGATAATACAATTTTCTCCCTGAATGGCTAACGTAATTTTTAAGCTGTGTAGGAGCGAAAAAATTTAAATGAGGTAAACAGTGAAACAAGTTTATTACTTTAGTACCACGTTGTTGTACAATTGATGTAGTTGGTGTTTTAGTATAATTAAATTAAAACATTAATTGTTAAACTTAATTAGCTTGAAGTACGTTTATCTTATTAATATTAGAGCCGTGATTGTTGCATCCCTTGGACGAATATTTCTTCCTAATCTGAAAATCCTGTCACATAAGATCAAGACATATGTATCGTTATATCAGCAATGAAAGTATTTATACAGCTGTATCAACTTATAACATACTTAACCGAAGAAGCCAATCAGAAGCGCATGTCAGGAACGCGTGTTAAGAGTGGAATTATTCGCGCCACGCCGCTATGCGCCTAATTTCCGAAACTACCTCACTTACCCGGTTTAATGAACCTTCCGAAATGGCAGCTGTAATGTACTGTATGTACACGAGAGATCATTCACGTGAGTTGTAATGGTTTAGAATTTTCGTTGGTTCCGTTGCTGTTTACAATTTAATCGCTACAACAATAGTCTCGTGTTGAACTTTGGTTGTAAAGTAAGGGACCCTGTAATGACGTTCTGGTTTATAAATATATTTTATTTATTTATAGTTCAGTTTTGTGGTAGGATAATTTAATATTGACTACAACAATAAGCTATCATTTTTTAAACCAGCTGGGATAGTACTGTCAGATAAAGAACAGTGCAGGACATTGCTGACTGCAGTATCTAATATTCTTCTTCTCTGTCGCTAACACTATTGACAGAGTGATCGTGGTCATTGTTTCAGGTGGCCGCTCGCTTTACCATCTAATATGTTCCAGTGCAAATAAAAAACAAATAATAATTTATCGAACAAACCGCGAGCGTAATTATTTTTATACCGTTCTAAGACACAGTGGTACATTGATCTAGCAGAATATTTTTTTTGTATAGTATCAGCCCATATACGTATATCCCGTATACTGCTGGGCACGGGCCTACTCTACAATCGAGAGAATTGATTGAGAGTGGTTAGGCCATATAGTCCACCACGCTGGCACGCTGGGTTGGCGGACATTACATTACATACCGTAGAAATTCTACCTAATTCTAGCAGAACCATACCATGACTAAATAACTGCGACATGAAATACATTTTGCATAAACAACACAAGTATACATCAAGTTTAAACCGGTAACATGCATGAACGAGTACAACTTGGTATCTGTTTAACTTGCAACATGTCTAGTAAACTGAGCTGTTTGTTTGTAGGTGTGGAGTGGAGGCAGGACGACGCTGATAAACGTGCGATCTGATCTCCGGGGAGACAAGCTATTTACACTATGGCAAGTTAATTTGAGGAAACAACACGATGTAGGAAACTGCTTCTCTTCGAACGGATTGTACTGTGGAGTCTTGTCGAAAGCTTACTTGTTTATATAGAAATAAACAGTGTATATGGTTATAATATTATATATTTATAGCTGGACACCTTAGTATACGTTTGTTTTTACAATACTTAAAAAGTAACAATTAAGAATATTTTTTTTGTCCACGGAGTTAAAACTACTTTACGCCTAGCCGTAATATTTAGAAACAGAATAAGTTCATTTGTGAACTGAACGCACTATTGTTAATATAAGTAGGTACGCTTCCATTGGTGTGGCAAATTGGACAGAGCGGTCGGGGTGAGGCGAGCAAATTTAACAAGCTTCCTGCAAGACGTACAGCACGGAGGTAATTTACCTAGTGTCACCTAGTCTGACTTTATTAGTAAGAACTGCGGCGAGGAACTTAATTTGCACAGACAATACAACTAGCAGGAGAATTAATTTTAAATATTAATTTACTGGAGGACAGGAAGCTTTTCATTGGGCATACAAAAGCTCGACTATTATTAATAATAATTATTAATTCAATGATTATTAGATATCTGGTCTTGGATCGGAAGGGGCGTTTAAATTGGGTGCCTGGTTCACAAACCATTAGACTCTGCATTATGGATAATACATAATATAAGCTGACTCCTCGTAAGAATAGGATTAGAGTCCTAAAAACAGATTTCTCTGAAAAATTGGCCTTAAAAATCACCTATTTTCGAATATTAAGAACGACATACAAGATGTTTTATAATCGTGTATTAATAAGTATATTTTGTATGGTTAATGCTTAAATAAGCTAGCTGTGATTCAAAGAAAGTACAATATTTGGAATCAAATACAAATCCATTTTTTTTGTATAACCGACGAAGTATACACAAGGGGAATGTTCGTATCACAAATATTGGCACAAGTTATTAGGAACTCTCAAGTGTTATGTACAAATATGCCACTGGGAGTCGATCTCGTAACATTTCATTTTACATTCGTTTGATCTACAACTGCCTTTATTGTTAATAAAAAACCTTAGAATTCGAAGTACAAAGATAAATGGTGTAACGGATTTCTGTGAGATTTTTAATGATATTTAGAGAGTGAATGTTAGTTCAATTTAAGATGATGTTGATTGATTTAAATACAAGTCATGAGGATACTGTGCATATTACAAGCCTATGTGTGATATGCGTGTTTACGTATTTGGGCTTAATTCAATTTTAGGAAACCTCATAAAAAGCCACATTGATAATTTACAACCACATGGTAACATTTTCAAAGGCTTTTCTCTAGATATTTCCGATTACCGTATCTCTATCACTCGTACCTAATTATCGTCAAATAAAGAACAGCATACTTTTAAAATGAAATAAAAATTTTCATCATCAATATCGTTTAATAATAACGAACCCAATTATATAAATAAAGACTAATAACCCCAGTATCTCGGCTTGGCGTATAAATTATTCTTCAATAAATCGTTGCCGAGCAAACGCGCCCATTCTCCGTGTAGTTACAACGAAATGTACTTCCAATAGCAAAAAGTAATTGGAAAATATTTCCACAACCACGGATTACTTGAAACTACTAAGTATTTTATGGCCCCAGTTAGCGAGCATTGTACATCGAACTGGAATAACTAAACCACTCGTGTTTAGCGCGGAAACTACTGCTATTTACAGATCGTTAAAAATAACAGAAAATTACTTTGTGCTTGTAAATTATTTTGAATTTTGAAAATTATTTTGAAACACTATTGTTACTGTTTGATTAGGTGTAATGGAAATGTTTATAGCTATTTCTGTATACGAGTATATATGTTGCAGGTATATTGTCAAAACCGTGATATTATAATTTCACTAGTGATATTATAAATAAACGGAAGATTGTCAAATGACTTCATTTTAACTGTTTCGACTTCATGTTAACTTCAATTTATTTCGAATGAAAATAAACTAACCTAACCAAACCTAACGACTGTTTCTTTGCGGTTACTCGTTGCGGTACTTCATTCATAATACACCCAGATTCATTATATTAATCTACGTTAAATTGTAAGCAGTATGTTACGGTTCACAATCTTTCGACAGTTCACAATCTCGCGAGATAGATTACAATCTAACGGCATTTTACGGTGACATATATATATAATACTTTTAGTGCTTCTTTTGAGTGAATCGTGTCACTAAAAGTTAGATGACAAATAATACATGTTTATAAATTAGCCCATAGATGTCTCACTGCTGAGCATGAGCCTCCTATTTGCATTGAATTAGACGTCTATGGCTTCAATATACATTGCTGTTCCAGTGTGAGTCGACAGGTAGACTTAGTCGAGAGGTGATTATATTATCTTACTAGCTTTTGCCCGCAAACTTTGTTTGCGTGATTAACTTTATTTAGAGATTTCCATCCCGTCTCGTCCCGTCCCGTGATATCCCACCCGTCCTGTCTCATTTTCACTCAAGGTATGCAATCCAGTCCCATCCCCTTTGAGCATTAAAAAAGTAACAAATATATCGGAATTGCTTCCATATCCCACGGGGACACAAAATTTTTCGGGACAAAAAGTAGCCTAAGTGTTAATCCAGGGTGTCAGCTACCTCCATACCAAACTTCATCGAAATCCGTTTAGCCGTTTCTGTGATCATCGCGTACAGACAAACAGTCAAACATTCTAAAAATCTTTGTTTTGGACTCTATTACGTTAATACAGACCCATATTAGCTTACTCATTTATCTTCAATGTATAGACATCTATCGGTTACTAATTTATTGTATGCATAGATTGTGTCCATGTCTTCTTCAATACAGATAACCTACTGTGTTCTAACTAATAAAGAATATCTCCTAATGAATGAACACTAAAATGTAGATAATGTTTAATACATATTATGTTATACTGTAAGGTTAGTATTTAATTACGAGTAGTTGTTTTTGTTCGCAGCAAGCAAACACATAAAGTCCTATTAGGCTAATGTCCACAGAATATAATATTATATGTTTTATTTGACTCAGTCAACAACAGGATATTTTGACTTTCCTTTTTTATTTTTAAACACCATTTATTTAGTGACAAGTGAAATCTCCTCTTATAAAAATACCTATACTCGTAATATTTAGACAGGAATAGGTGTGTTAATAGCATTTGAAGATGAAGGAAGGGGTGGGAGTGGGGATGATTGGGGATTATTGGCAGAGCATTAAGTTGTAAAATGTCGTTAATAATTCATATTTTCTCCAGATCTATACTTCATCCCTATAACTGAGCTTTTACTGGATTACACATGCGAACAGGATGGAACTCAGGCTATAGCGTGTTGGGTCTAAATATGTAGTGGTTCTTGTGTATTGTTATCAAGAAGGTTCCATACGTTATAGACTATAATGTCGAAGAAAGATTTAACTCTATCATTTTATATCTCGATCTGCATTATTTGAAATGACTAATTTGTATTGATCATTGTCAAAACTATCAGAACTTTCCGATATACAGTCCATCTAAATGATATTAAAAATAAGCATTTTGAAACATTACAAATTGTTCTTTTTCGTTACTGCAGTAGATTACATTTAGCTAGATAATTAATATAAAGTTGAACGACCAAATGAATTTTGTTGCGGCAGCTCTGAATTTTGTCATCTCCTACGATTTCATTCGCAAACTTTTGCTCATAGTGCAAACAATTAAACTAGTGTTCATTTTAGAATGTCAATTAAATTAGTTTCGCCATTAATTTCGACTGCTACTGCATTTAAAACCATTGTACAATACTGGCTTTTACACACGAGTTCGTCCAATAAGAATTATGCTCCATATTTAAACTACATGCACAGTGGACTACAAATTATTGTTGTGTAAAAATATATTCCAAACCAATTCATAGATTACAAATTAAAAATCTCTCATTATTAAAACCTTAGTCTCACTCTCACAGTTAGGTGTAGTGCAGCCATTCGCTATATAAATCGCGGTCCCCTGATTTCCATCTCATTTCGGTCCTGGTATCAAAGGATTAGCACCAATCTTAGCTCGGGAGTTAGTCTTGTTTCGAACTGGGAGTAGGTATTTTATTGATTGGCTGTCCCATTACCCTTTAACGGGCTTAATGTTTATGCTCCGGTTAATATTTTACGCCCTTTTAGTCCTCCTTTTTTCTAGCTTGAATTATTAATCGCAGCGTTGGATTCTATTTTGCTCAGGTTTGAGAGCAAAGTGTTAGGGCGGAGTAATTAATTAGAAACAAATGGGACTGATTTAAGTTTACATTTTGTGATTATTTCTATGCTTCGCTTCAGTTTAATCATTTTTGTTCGTAATTACTTATTATTGATTTAACCCTTCTGGGAAAAAAGCGTAAGGTTATGTATGTATATACATATATTGGTTCGATCATGGCTGGATTTAAAGCTTACGCAATAAGCATTACAGTCATAGATTGAATTTTATTATTCATTTTTTATTGTACACCATACAAATAGGTAAATAGAAATAAAACAATAACAAAACAATGAGTACAATACACGAAAAGGATTTAGTAATTTACATCACTTCCAAATTTTTTTTATTTTTTTATTTCTTAAGCTGTCACTTTCAAATTACACTGGCACAAATGCTCGATTCCAAATTTAAATCACAAAAAAAATTTGCACACTCGATGACCCAATAAAATAGCTATAAACGGTAATATGAAACGGCTGACGATATGAGAGGGGACGCAAAAGCCAACAATCTTACTACAATAGAGCAACATCAGTCTAAATGAAGGCTATTGAGATGGAAGGGGATACTTGTTCTATCTAGAACGAGGGTACGTTGAAAAGAAATATATTTTATTTTAGATGTGAGCTGTGGTTTCTTTGTTCGTGTGTCTTTGGTTTGAACCCCAGGTCGCGTATTCCTATAACATTAAATGATATATAAACCTGACAGTCACACACCTAGCCCAGACGCTATTGTAGGATCTGAGTCTTGTGTTGTATCAGAAACAACCAGAAATTTTTGGTGTCACAAAATCCATAACCCAAAAAAACTATTGGAATACGCAATCATATAGTTCGCACTATTAATCAAGAGGTGGCAACTCGTGACGTAATAACTCTCTTCATTAACTGCACAATTTAGATCATCAGGTGTAAGCTTTTCCGTTTTTAACCACGATATTCTTGGGGCTCATTCATTTATGTTTTTAAAAGGGTTTGTTTCACATAAGCGGTCGGTCGGAAATTCATAACTTGTATCCTTTTGTAATTTGCATAAAAATCGTGTTCATTAGTTTCGGTATCATATAAAGCAAGTTCATAAAAAAAAAACGTATTAGTATATTCGTCCTATAAAAAGGAAACTTTTATTAAAATTAAAATATAGAACATAATTGTATTAATAGTGCACAATCCCTCTTACAAATCTAAAGAATAAAATAAATCGTCTTTCGCCGGTTTATACTCTATAACAACCCCGTTGCTTATGTCATCAGGTATTTCAGGTATGGCAGCTTTCTTGGCGCAGTTGGTTAGACACCGGCTGTGAAACGAGAGGCCGCGGGTTCGATCCCCGCACCAAGAGAAATGTTTGTGCGGCCCACAAATATTTCTTTCGGGTCTGTGCGTTTGTAAGACCGAAAAGTCTCTTAGTTCTTGTACCTGTGACGCAAGACTTAATTGGGGGTTAGGACAATGTATGTGACTTTTGGGTGTATTTGTTTATTATTTCCGTATCTAACTTTGTTTTACCAGTATTAGAAATGTTATCATACCTTCCAAATAATATTGATGGCCAAAATGAGTTCGAAATACCAACAATAGCTCGTAAAAGCAACGGAAACACGGTAATTGCAGACAAACGACAGTGATGAATCAACCGCCATAGATCATTATAAAGTATGACGGAACATCAGACGGGTAAAGGATAAATAATTCCGCCTCCAAAATGTCTCGTATGAAGCAGTCGTGTTTAACTGAATATTTTATACGAACCTGGGACTCTACGGATGGAACAATGCTTGTGACATTGGTACATATTATTGTAGGGAGTCGCGTCCGTACACTCTTTTATTAATATGATAGACTAGTGTAAATGATATTGCATAATACAGAACAGAGTTGATTTATGAAGGTTGTCGATAGAAGTACTTAGTACATTATAATGTGTGTATGTTTTACATATAAAACGATTGCAGCAACTCTCGCAGAACTAAATATGCTAGATTCTGAAAGCTAGTAAAAGCTGATACAGGTCTCTGTTCTGTATGTCTCAAAATTGCTTTCATGTGTTCCTGAAACCTTGAAGCATATTATAGTTACCAACCAAAATTTTAATTTTGAATACAAATTCTGGTTATCTCTATGTTAAAGTATTTAATTACAGAAATTTATTTTAATATGCATTCATTCAGAATAGAAATAATTATTTTCACAAGCCGTTGGTCTTTTCCTATTATGGAGCACACCTAGTTGGATTAACATAATATTGTTTAATATTTTGTAATGATAACGTCTTAATACTTAAAGCCTGTTTTTCACCAATTATTTATAATTCTTAGGCCCCTTCGTCTTAAATTCAACGTAAAGTTTTCCCTTCTTGAACATACAAATTACGCTGGACCTGACCGCGTCCTTTAAAGCTGACCCGGCTGTTGATTTAACTCGCAGTAATTACTCTCGAGTTCACACCATATTCCTTGCTTATGCTTACGCTTACTAGTTGAGTGTGTATTCATACGCCTCCGAACCGGACGCGTAATGTATTTCCTCCATGTTATTAATTAAAAACCGGGTCCTACAAGCTTTTAATCATGTATTTAATATTAAAAACATCAGGGAATGTAATGTAGTAAGTGAGATGATAAATTATTTGCCCTGTTATGGATCAGTAGTATATACCGCAGAGTCAATAATTTTATCTCTGTATTTTTTATTGGAAGTTTTATGGTTTTCTGTTTATTTTTATTATCATGTTTATTTATTTATGTACATCATTCGTGTCATCCCCATAATGTACTTGCCTAATACATATTTGTATCAGATCTGGGTGCATTTAGACTAATGCATTCGATAGCCATAATATACCTACGTACCTTATGATGGTATCATATTTATTAAACTATTCGCATATGAAAATCCTTCTGTTGTAGTAAATAAAAACAATACCGAAATTAGGGCGAAGTAAGTAAATAATAAGACACTGAAGCGGCCGTGTCACCTTGATTCCTGAGTGAAACCCACTTTGGTACAGACGTGACGAGACAACGAAATCGGACTCCTTTTAATTCGCAAGCTACCAATAAAACAGCAATTTTTACAAATATAACGATCTTTAGGCAGTAATTCATCTCGTTTGAAGTAAGTTCAGAGCTCAAGAGGTCAAAGGGACTAATGAATTTTCTGTCAAGAACGCTGTGGCCGGCCCGAGGGTTTCTTTTAAGTTTAGTAATTTTATCAACCTTTTTTTGTCTTTGTTTAGTTTGCCATTGTGGCTTTCGAGCCTTCAGTCGTACGCTTTGATACATTTTTACTGGAGAGTTGAAAATTTTATGCGCCTCGTTATTTGCTTCGGGTTTTGTTCGTATTCATATATTGTTGTAAAGAGATACTTAAAAGTTCTCTACGTGGTAGGCCTCTTATGCACTAGGGTCTACCTGGGTAGGTACTGTCATTTTAGTGACCGAGCCGCAGTGTTTCGTAAGCACTCTTATGTTCCGGTTCGAGCATTAGTGATTGATAAGTGTTAAGAGACTTAACACCTAATGTTGTATGAATAAATCTTTAATTTTATGTATATCTAGAAATGAGTAGCTAAATGTGTTTCTTAACACAAAACTCAATGGCAACTGAATCGATTTCGCTATTTTTGGTCTCAAAATGTTCGTATTCGTAACGGTCCTTTTCAACCGAGAAAAAAATTGAAAATTATTGTATGAAACTCTCTATTCTACGAGGCTTTAAAGTTGATATTACTGTTGTGATCCACTACTAAAACAATGCAATTATAAATAAAAGCGATAAAATAGTATGGGATGGACCGGGCCGGAACGGGGATTGAAGAAAAAGGATATTTAGCTTGACTTCAGGAATATAAAAGTTTGAACAGGTATTACGATTTTTCCGGTGTGGCTTGGAATCAAAAAGTATGTGCACCTAGGCGAACACAAACTCTGATCTCTAGCCTTATTCATCATTTAATGTACATTTATCGAAATGTTTTTTGAGAAAATAAACTAAAGTAATTCGTTAAATTGAATATTTTTGTTAAAATATCACTTAAGACGTATACAATCTGCTATTTAAAATGGCGCACAGAACAGCGGACCCAGGAACAACCGATATAATATATAATAATAATAATGTAGTACATCTAGCACTCACCGGAATTTCGCTCCTGAAGCTGGCTTTGCTCAACGCCGACAGAAGCGGTGATCGTTGAAGCACTCAACATCACTTTCACAATATAGTCTACAAAATAATCTAAATTAGTCAACACTTTAGCGCACCAACGGAGCACGCATCCTGCTTTTGCAAGCGTTCGCG